>OY754346.1:0-2810272 GCA_963572235.1 Caenorhabditis japonica
CTAAGCCTAAGCCTAAGCCTAAGCCTAAGCCTAAGCCTAAGCCTAAGCCTAAGCCTAAGCCTAAGCCTAAGCCTAAGCCTAAGCCTAAGCCTAAGCCTAAGCCTAATTTTTCTTCTGTTTCACCCGTGAAACATGGGGCCATTTGGTCTTCACCTGGCTCAAAGCACACCCCGTCCTTTCCTTGCCTCAAAGCTACCCCCGTCATGAAATTCAGCTCGCTCGCTGCGCTCGCTTCGCCGGCCTCCCTTATTCCCCTTTTTTTCTAAGACCAAATCCGACACACACCACTTTTTTTCACTCCGAGCCCTTCGGGCTCGGAAGGTGCTACTGGTGCCACTAGACAAGACAGTTGCTGGAAACTTTAGGCAAACGTTCATTGAAATAACCAAGCAATTTTACTCCGAGCCCTTCGGGCTCGCATGACGCCGATCCTAAAACGTGTAGTATTTAACTGTTAATTTAAAAAATGCGTGAACTGAATTTAGTTTCGATACTTTAGTTCTGCTTTTCAGAAGATTTCTGCAGAAAATAGGAGTTAGAGTGAAAATTTTAGGTTCACTCCGAGCCCGTCGGGCTCGGTTTTCTGAATAAAATTGAGCACGATTGTTAGTTTGAATGTGCTGCAAAATTTCCAGAACGCGCCGCATTTCCAAAAAAAAAACGAAAAAAAAATGACTTTATTCTGAGCCCTGTGGGCTCGATGGGAAATAAACCTTTCTGGTGGATAAAAAGACGAAATTACAAAAATATAAACCTCAGGATATCAAAAAGCGAAGCAACTTCAGAAAACAATTAAATTCGATCAAATGCTTTCATTAAAATAAATTGTTTTTTCGTTTAAATTTTCAGTTATGGTATGCAAAAAAGGAAAGTCTGCCAGACAGTCTAAAACCGAGCCGTTTGTTATGGTACGTCCAAAGTAAAAAAAAAGCGCGCACTTGTAAACATGTTTACAATTAATTTTTTGCTTGTTTGGCGGTAAACAACAAAGAAAAAGACGCAAAAACAAAGTTACTTTGGACGCCTCTTTTCGTCTTTTTTTGCGCTTTTTTTCTACTTTGGACGTACCATTAGACTTTGAACGTTGTTGATTTAAAAAAGATGAAGAGTTTTCACTCTGATTTTTTCGGATTTTGAGACGTTAAAATCGAAAAAACGTTTGTTTCCAGTTAGGTAGTAACGATAACAAAAGAGCAAGAAACGTAAGTTTAAAGGAAAAAACGGTCAAATTTTTTTACTACAAGCCTTTCGGCCTCAAAAAACTGAAAATTTGAAATGAAAGTTGTGTACTGTTTGGTGGATACAGAAATGAATAACAAAAGAGTTGTTGTGCTAACGGAAGATCTTTGGAATGATTTACAATGGAAGGTAGAGATAAAATATTTTTTTTTAACAACAAGGATGAACGTGTGGTGTGTGTCGGATTTGGTCTTAGAAAAAAAGGGGAATAAGGGAGGCCGGCGAAGCGAGCGCAGCGAGCGAGCTGAATTTCATGACGGGGGTAGCTTTGAGGCAAGGAAAGGACGGGGTGTGCTTTGAGCCAGGTGAAGACCAAATGGCCCCATGTTTCACGGGTGAAACAGAAGAAAAAAATAGAAGCAGAGTGAAAAAATGAGGCGGCCGCTTCGCGGCCGATAGTACTTGGTTTACCGACATTTTACTACTAAACGGAAGCTAGAACGCAAGACGGAACTTATTTTGCAAGTTTGCCAGCAAGTACTTTCCGTCCACTTTTGAACTCTCATACTCTCTCATGCAGTGCTAACCAAAAATGCATCTTCACGTCTCGTTTAGGTCATCACTGAAAAAAATCGAGGTAAATTTCCTACCCATTTGACCGAAAAAAACCTAAAAGGGCGGACTAAAACGTTAAAACCAACGGCACTTTCAAATTCAGCACATAAAAAACTATAGGTATCTTTCTTATATAGAAAATTTTAGATTAGTCTGTGTGTTTGTTTGTGTGTCTCACACGCGAGTTTGCAGCCGACAAAACTCGATCCTGCGACCTGTCGATTGACGTTCAAACGTGCTAACCACTATACCACAATGGTCACGAGAACTTAAAAGAAATAGGGAAAATAAATGATTGCCATTTCTATTTAAAAAAAAACAAAAATCAGTAAAAATAAACATTTGACGAAGGCGACTTAGTCGCCACAAGCTGCAAGCTTGTCAATAATAAAAGGAGTGGGACTCAATATGGAAAGACCCTAATACTTCGATTTTCTTGCCTTCGCTTCATTTTATTTTTCGATTCTGACTAGAATGAATAATTTTCCGCCAAATCTGATATTACCAATCGATTCCCCGTGGTCGATTACCCAAGGGAGCATCATAATATGAATGTTTATTTGAAGGAAAGACAAATTTTGACACGCGATATTCATAAATTTCCATATAATTTCTCAGTTTTTTACCGATTTCCGGGAATTTTTCCCTTAAAATTGGTCAAAAATTACGCCATCTTGTAGCCCGTGTTTTTTTCTACCCAGCATACTCCAACTCTTTCCCGATTAGGTGGTTTGTGTCAAGCAACAGACCAGAAAAACCGTGCAAAACCGACCATTGCGTGCAGTTTCCCTTCTCTCCTCCCTCCCCTCGCTGCCGCCTCGTCGCTCGCCGCCGCCTTTATCAACGACAAAGCGCGGCGAGGCAGCAGCGTGCTGTGTGGCGCAGTTGGTAGTGCCTCTGCCCACGAGTCCAGCGCACCTGTTTGCCTTGCCGGTTCGATTCCTCTCCGCTGCAAGCTTTTGTAATTGATGCGATATAGTCCCCACAATGTTCTGGAACCTTCTAATTTCTAATTATAGCTCTTTTTGCACGAAAATTGTCTATAATTGCTGTAAAATAGCGGAAAGTGTCCAAAAAAATTTGGAAAAAATTGTGGCATACGTTTTTGGACACAGTCTATCCAATGGAATGAAAAAATCACCAATAAAACCAGCCCATGATAAAGAAAACTTGAAAAAAAAATCAAAAACTTTGAAAAAAATTATCTCTCGAAAATGACGAGGAGATTTTTTTAAATTTTGGCAGTAGCCATAAAAAAAGCTGAATTTTTTTATGGCACTAAGCTTGTTCCTGCCTACAGAGACTTTTTTTTTTGACCGTCTTAATTTTGCCTTAGAATGCGTTGTAAAAATCTGAAAAAATTTGAGCTTATAAAACTTTCAGTAAACTACATTTCACCTGTTGATCAAAAAACGGTAGGTCAAACCACTGGCGCGAAAAAAAATGTCAAAAGTTAAAAAAATTTTTAAAAAAATCGTATCGCTAACTTCCGCATGAAACTTTGAGAACAGTTTTTAACAAGCACAAAGCATGTGCTCAAATTTTTTCAGAAAAAAAAATGCCACCAAAAAAAAGTTATACTGCTTTGAAGTTTAAAATCGATTTTCCCGGGTTACGGTAGGTCAAAAAATTCTGGAAAAATTTGGGATGATGCGCGGTCTGTAGGTGCATATGCTCGCGAAGAGTGCTCGCTGTACGATAAAAATGAAGCAAGTTATGAATTTTTAAAGTTTTTTGCAGTTTTGCTTTGATCTACAGTAACCTTCCACACGAGACCCAACGTGAAGTCTCTTTACCGCCAAAATGTTTCCCATCAAAAGTGCTTTCGAATGATATATAATGAGCCGGGTTTTGTCACATGGGCCTCTGCGCCTAAGACCAAATGACGCAGGCATAGCCTGCGCCGAAGCCTAAGCCTAAGCCTAAGCCTAAGCCTAAGCCTAAGCCTAAGCCTAAGCCTAAGCCTAAGCCTAAGCCTAAGCCTAAGCCTAAGCCTAAGCCTAAGCCTAAGCCTAAGCCTAAGCCTAAGCCTAAGCCTAAGCCTAAGCCTAAGCCTAAGCCTAAGCCTAATTCACTCTGCTTCTTTACTTTTTTTTTTTCTTCTGTTTCACCCGTGAAACATAGGACCATTTGGTCTTCACCTGGCTCAAAGCACACCCCGTCCCTTTCCTTGCCTCAAAGCTACCCCCGTCATGAAATTCAGCTCGCTCGCTGCGCTCACTTCGCCGGCCTCCCTTATTCCCCTTTTTTTCTAAGACCAAATCCGACACACACCACTTTTTTTTACTCCGAGCCCTTCGGGCTCGGAAGGCGATACTGTTGCAACTAGACAAGACAATTGCTGGAAACTTTAGGCCAAAGTTCATTCAAATATGCAAGCAATTTTACTCCGAGCGCTTCGGGCTCGTATGACGCTGATCCTGAAACGAGTAGTATTTAACGATTAATTTCAAAAATGCGTGAACTGAATTCATAGTTTAGTTCTGCTTTTCAGAAGTTTCCTCCCTAGAAAATAGAAATTTGAGTAAAATTTTAAGTTTACTCCGAGCCCGTCGGGCTCAGTGTTTTGAATAAAATGCAGCACGAGTGTTAGCTTGAATGTGCTGTAAAATTTTCAGAACAATCGAGCGCCGCATTTTCAAAAAATAACAAAAAAAATTTGACTCCAGACCTGTGGGCTAGGTGGGAATAAAACTTTCTGGAGAATAAAATGACGAAATTACAAAGAATATAAACCTCAGGATATCAAAAAACGAATCAACTTCAGAAAAAATTAAATGCAATGAAATGTTTTTATAAAAATAAGTTTTGTTTTTGTTTAAAATTTCAGTTATGGTATGCAAAAAAAAGAAAGTCTGTTAGACAGTTTAAAACCGAGCCGTTTGTTAGACTTGGAATGTTGTTTATTTAAAAAAGATGAAGAGTTTTCACTCTGATTCTTCCGGATTTTAAGACGTTAACATTGAAAAAACTTTTGTTTTCAGTTAGGCATTAAGGATAACAAAAGAGCAAAAAACGTAAGTTTAAAGGAAAAAACGGTCAAATTTTTTAACTACAAGCCTTTCGGCCTCAAAAAACTGAAAATTTGAAATGAAAGTTGTGTACTGTTTGGTGGATACAGAAATGAATAACAAAAGAGTTGTTGTGTTAATGGAAGATGTTTGGAATGATTTACAATGGAAGGTAGTGATAAAACATTTATTTCTACTTTTAACAACAAGGATGAACGTGTGGTGTGTGTCGGATTTGGTCTTAGAAAAAAAGGGGAATAAGGGAGGCCGGCGAAGTGAGCGCAGCGAGCGAGCTGAATTTCATGACGGGGGTAGCTTTGAGGCAAGGAAAGGACGGGGTGTGCTTTGAGCCAGGTGAAGACCAAATGGTCCTATGTTTCACGGGTGAAACAGAAGAAAAAAAGTAGAAGCAGAGTGAAAAAATGAGGCGGCCGCTTCGCGGCCGATAGTTCTTGGTTCATCGACATTTTACTAATAAACGGAAGCTAAAACGCAAGACGAAACTTATTTTGCAAGCCAGTGCTAACCAAAAATGCATCTTCAAGTCTCGTTTAGGTCATCACTGAAAAAATCGAGGAAAATTTCCTACCCATTTGACCGAAAAAAAACCTAAAAGGGGGGACTAAAATGTTAAAACCAACGGCACTTTCAAATGCAGCACATAAAAAACTATATGAATCAATAATAAAAAGAGTGGGACTCAATATGGAAAAACCCTAATACTTCGATTTTCTTGCCTTCGCTTCATTTTGTTTTTCGATTCCGACTAGAATGAATAATTTTCCGCCAAATCTGATATCACCAATAGATTCCCCGTGGTCGATTACCCAAGGGAGCATCATAATATGAATGTTTATTTGAAGGAAAGACAAATTTTGACACGCGATATTCATAAATTTCCATATAATTTCTCAGTTTTTTACCGATTTTTGCAGAATTTCTCCTTTAAAATTGCTCAAAAAATACGCCATCTTGTAGCCCGTAGTTTTTTCTACCCAGCTTACTCCAACTCTTTCCCGATTAGATGGTTTGTGTCAAGCAACAGACCAGAAAAACCGTGCGAAACCGACCATTGCGTGCAGTTTTCCTCCTTCCCTTCCTCCCCTCGCTGCCGCCGTGTCGCTCGCCGCCGCCTTTATCAACGACAACGCGCGGCGACGCATCACCGTGTCGTGTGGCGCAGATGCACAGGTTTTGCGCGATAGGCCTATAATAGGTTGAGGCCAAATATAGGCCTATTATAAGCTTATAATAGGCCTATCGCGGGCGGCAGCGCCTACCCTCCTGTAATAAGCTTATCGCGGACGCGGTGTGCGGCGACCGCGGTAGGCCTACTTGTAGGTCTAGCGGCGAGACGCAACATGAAAATAAAGAAGGTAAAAA
Source organism: Caenorhabditis japonica (assembly GCA_963572235.1). Taxonomy (NCBI): domain Eukaryota; kingdom Metazoa; phylum Nematoda; class Chromadorea; order Rhabditida; family Rhabditidae; genus Caenorhabditis; species Caenorhabditis japonica. The sequence continues at coordinate 6,189 of OY754346.1, forward strand.
ATAAATATAAAAAGGAAGATAATAAGTCACAAAGCGTTTTCTGAAATTAAATGAAATAAAAAGCCACATGTGGCATGGCGTTATCCTGAAGGTAGTGCACTCTGAGACCTTTTAGTGGGGAAAGATTGAGCTGGGCCCTGACCTTTTGCAGTTGGGCAGAGTAGTATTTGGCCGTGTTAGTTTTGCCTTCGTCCAGAAGTTCCCAGTCGTCCACACCATGGACAAACTACAGACAACCCAGAGAAAAGTCAAAGGAAAAGTCCTTGTTCTCGAATTTTCCCAACCAAATGCGAATGATCATTTCATGAAGAGCCTCGTTCTTATAAACTTGCAACAGGCGGCGATTAACCTTCGGCACTTTCAAGTTGGATAGAAAAAAAGAAGATATTTTCGACCCGCCAAAATGGCCAAACGCGATCCGCTAAACTCAATACTACGTGGATTTTATTTTGGTTTCCAAATTTTTTCATTTCACGTGTAAATTCAACGTGAAATTAAACAATTTGGAAACCAAAATGAAATCCACGTAGTATTGAGTTCAGCGGAGCGCGTTTGACCGACTTGGCGGGCCAATAATAATGAAAAGTCGTAGGCGATTTCGGTCACGACTGAAATGGTCCATGGGGTTTGAGAGAGAGAAGCAGTATGGGGAAGTGGATGCTATTGTCAACAAGGTAGGGGGGGGGGGGTACGACAGAATAGAAATAGGCGAAATAGAAATGCTACAAAATAGAAATGCTACAAAAAAGAACTGGAAAAAATAGAACTGAGCGAAATAGAAATGCTACGAAATAGAACGGCTACAAAATAGAAATGAGCAAAATAGAAATACTACAAAATAGAAATTTTTGGGCGATGGAGCGCGTTTGCATCATTTTCTCAATTTCTCAGTTTTTCGCCGATTTTCCTTTTTTTTTTCTGAAACTGCATTGATTGTATACCTTTCTTCATTTTCGATGTTGTTAAGTGCGTAAAATATCTGAAAACTACTGAAAAACCCTATAATAATCAGAAAATTCGAAGAATAATGCAAACGCGCTCCATCGCACCGATTTCTATTTCGCTCATTTCTATTCTGTCACATTTCTATTTCGCGCTGTTCTATTTCGCTCATTTCTATTTTGTAGCCGTTCTATTTTTTCCAGTTCTTTTTTGTAGCATTTCTATTTTGTAGCATTTCTATTTCGCCTATTTCTATTCTGTCGTACCCTTAAGGTAGGTTTCTTATATACCCAGTAAATTAACCTTTTTGTTTTTGTCGGGCTCTGTCATGAGCTATTATCTGTGAAACTCACGCAACTCGCCCTTATCATCCCTTTGTTACTCAAATCCACGCGTTATTACGTCACTAATGTTTCCGTTTCAGACACAATGCTATATAGCCATAGTTTCAGTCTTCCAATATGCGCGCTCACTTGTCTGACCGTCTGCGTCTCGCACGGCCAAGCGATCTTCTCCCCATTCTCTAAGTCTTCACTCAACAACACACGGCTGAACACCACACTAGGCTACACGCAAGCACAAAGGGACCACAATCATCGAGATCATTTCTGTTTTCACGCGTTTCCGTTTTGTTACGTTTCTGATTTATTACATTTCTATTTCGTGGATTTCTATTTTCACGCAATTTTCAAAAAGTGACATTTCAATTTTGTCGAATTTCCAATCCAAAAGAACCCCCTTTCTTGCCAACCTAATATATGCGCACAAATTGAAGGAAGAATGAAAAAAGGTAAATTCTTCAATCAAATTCCCTTAAATTCAATTCATTTTAATAAGAATGCTGATTCCATGTTGCCGTTTCAATCTTGGGATCATAACATATCGCTTTTCAGACCAACGTTCAATCCTCACCAAGCAAAGTTTTTGTAATAGTTTAAAGCGAAGTATTTTCAATTTATTTTACCTCTGAACAAATTTTCAGAACCGGAACGTAATATTTCCTGTAATTTCTTTGAATAGAATACAAAATGTTCAAATTGTCCACAAAAGAAATGAGTGAGTCTGCTTCATTCTATGCCTAACGGCACGCCATTTTGTGCATTTATCTTCAGAAAATGTCATTTCCGCATGAAAAGAATATGGCAGAAAATGCAAGCACCAGATAAAAAAGAAAGGAAACGAATTTTTTTAATGGGGTTATTCACGAAATGGCAAAAAATGGCAAAAAACGGCTAAAAACTGCGCGAAAACTCGGAAAATGCTCCGGTTGACTTGAAATTTTAGGAAATGAGGGAGAAAACTCTCCCGGACATTCCCACAAAATTTCAGACCAAAATATCGATTTTAAGCATTTTCAGAAAAAAAAGCAATATTTCTTAAACATCGATATTTTGATCTGAAATTTTGTGGGAATGTCCGGGAGAGTTTTCTCCCTCATTTCCCAAAATTTCAGGTAAATCGGAGCATTTTCCGAGTTTTCGCGCAGTTTTTTGCCGTTTTTTGCCATTTTTTGCCATTTCGTGAATAACCCCATAAGTTGCGAAATGCATGATGAAATGAATGATACATTTTCAATCAAATTTAAGAAATATCTGAAGAAATTAAAATATTTTTGTCTCACAATTTATTGCGAAGTGTCACAGTGGTTAATAATTACATAACATTTTTTTCCATCGAGTTGCATCATCAAAACGTGAAATCCCGCACGATTTTTTCACGCGAATATTAAATTTTAGTGTAATTTTAATTTTCGCGTGAAAAATTGTGCGGGATTTCACGTTTTTTTATGCATCTTGATTAAAAACACAATCGAGTGGTAAAATGCAAGTGTGATCTTAAAGGCGCAGAGCATTTCAAGCTTCAATGGGTCTCGTAGCGCGCGGCGGAGAGAAGGCCGGCGAGCAAAAGTTTTCGTTTCAAATTTTTCAATTTAATATGATTTTTTTGAAATATTAACCTTTTTATCGGTGAAAATTAAAAAGAAAATCTTGAGTGTGAATTTCTCAGAGATAAGCGACCTATTGTCACCTACATCAGAATGAGCAATGAAGACGCCGAGGTCGTGAACATGCGTTTTCATTCATTTTTCTTTCAAATATGCTTCCTTTTCTTATTATTTTTGATAACGAAAATTTCTAAATTAATATATTTTGTAGAATTCTGATATAGGTTTTTTTAATCCATTGTGTAAAAAATAAGTACTTCTCCACGTTATATCCGAAAATTGTCTATAAAAATATAAATTGCTCCATTTTTGTTCAGGAATAATCGTTTGGGTTCTTCCGAATATTCTTCAAGCGATGCCAAGAACATTCTCGGCGGATTTCTTATACCAGAATAGACCAGGTCAGTTTGTTCATTAAAAGACTAGCGCGCCCAGGCGCGCTGCGAGGTTTTGGGCCGCTTCGAGGCCTCAAACCGAACCCGCGATTCGCTTTTTCTCAGGTCAACTGATGCGTGCAAATATCATTAACACTACTTTTTTTTAGATGACGTTTCGAATGCCGCAGAGAAGGCGGAGAACGCTGATTCGATTGGCACGGAAATGGAAGGAATTGAAGAACAATCTGATTGCGACTTCATTGCACATGGAGCACTCGAAGAGGATGAGGATAGTAACGGAACAAATCAGTCAGCTGACGAGGAAATTCCAGGTACCCATTTTGACTATTTTCATGTAGATTTCTTATAAATTAGAGCTAAAGCGATTCTTGAAAAGTGTACCTACGGATGTTCTTCAGTTTATTGCTTCATGTTGTTTGTCTAGGCTTTCGACGACAGGTTTTAGGGAGTTGAAATCAGGCTTCCAGAGTTTTCTGAACATTGAGTGCACATAATCAGCGTTTTGCTGGGACTCAATTGAAAGCGGTGTGGTTTTGGTTAGTGTGCGTTATCGGTAAAGATTTGACAATTTTACCGGTAAATTTTCGAATCATGTCTTAGCGGTTAAATTTTTTTCGGTAACGCACACTAGGAATGGGGGTTTTCAAAGAACGAGAAAAACCAGCAAAAATAAAAAAAACTAGCAAAAAATTCAGCGGAAATTCGGAGAATGCTTCGATCGATGTAAAACAGGGAAATCATTAAAAAATACTTTCGGTCACTCCCCAAATTATTCTGAGCACAATATCAAGTTTTGAACATTTTCCGAAATAAAAAACTCTTCCGCCATTACAAATTAAAAAAAAAATTCTGGAACCGGTTAGTGTGCGTTACCGAAAAACATTTTTTCTCGAGTGACGCGGCAACTTTCCCGCGAAATTTAAATTTCCACGTACCTCTCAACACCCCGTTTAGCGGGAAGCGGTGGGAGAACTCGGAAATCTGGAAAAGGGTGCACTTTTTCGATTACGCGGAGAAAATTCTGGAAGCCTGAAATTATGCAACTTTCTTGTTAGAAAAATTTTTTTAAGAGTTTGAAAGATTTTTAACTTGCCATACTGAAGATTTTGCAAATCTTGCTAGAAATGTTTGGAACTATAACCGGTGCACATTTTCAACGCACTTTTTTTGCAACGATTGTGGTCGATCTTTATCGAAATCGGAAAGATGGTAATTGTAGTTCTTGATCATGCATTTTTTCTTCAATTTTTTTAGCAAAATGTGTCCCAACTCTTGTGTTGCACATTACCTAAGAATGGGCGGTTTCGCACAAGTATGCGAACTGGTCGATGCTTTCCTTCACGAGATTTTAAAACTACGAACAGACTTAAAAAGTGGTGCCGTCGAAGTTGAACACAACCTGAACAGTCCGTTTTTCTCACATTCGTGGAAATCTGAGGGAGAATACTTTTTGAATTTATCACTTCTTATGTCGGTAGATGGAGTTGACATTCCAGGAACGAAAAAGTTATCATACGCTTGTTTTTTTAAATCAATATTTGAATTCAGCAAAATTTGGCCCGTGTGTTTCTCACTGATAGATCTTCCCAGAGGCCTGTCACAAAAATCGACTAATATTATTTTGCAAGGAGTTGTTCAATGTCTGCAAAATCCAACAACTGCTCTTTGGAATGCTCTCCTCCCAATGATTTGCGTAGATTTAGAAAGTCAGACTGGCAAATGTGCGAAATATAAATTTCGGGCGACTATTACCACTTGCACTGCGGACCAGCCTGTTAGTATTACGTTTTATTTTTTATTTATGTGCATGTATTGCTGCTCAGCGGGCGAGGCGGCTCGGTACCACTTTAATTTCCTTGTCACAATTAATAGCTAAAAAATTTCATTTGTCGACGAAATTGAACTACTTATGGACCCTATTCAAGAGAGAAAAAAAAAGAAGTTTTTTCAGATGCAGAAACGGCAAAAAAAGAAAAAAAAGGAAGAGAAAAAAGGAAGGAAATTCATTTTTCTGTTCCTTTTTTTTTCTTTTTTTGCCGTTCCTGCATCGGAAAAAACTTCTTTTTTTTTTCTTTTTTTTTCTCTCTTGAATAGGTCCATTACAAGGGAGTTCGGACTTCTAGAAATTTCTGAGAGTTTTGGAAGCTTGACCGTATGTAACTCCTTAGTGTGTGTCACTTGTCCACGGAGCAGCAATAAAAACCATCAATATAAATGTCTAGGCGAAAAGATCACTATTTGGCTTCAAAGGGCATACTTCCAGTCAATCTTGTTTTTTTTGCCTCTCAACGGAAACTCTTCACAAAACCAGAGGTGGTGAGAGTAGAAGTATTTTGAGGCGGGGCCAACTAACAATCAATGATTCTGTTCATGTGCGAAACGGGTTTAAATGTAAAGCGGATATTGTCAAAATGATTTACCCGTATCATACACCGATAGACACACTTCACAATCTTGGTGAAGGATTTTTTGAAACAATTAGTAAAGGTAAATAGAAACAATACAGTGCTTTACATAAATATACGAACGTTAAATTTTTTCAAAATAAAAAACAAGAGTATTTAAAACAGTTGTAGAGAACTTTGTAATCTTTGAAGAAATTCGACAGGTGGGTGAGCGTATATTTATGTGGAGCACTGCGTTGAAGTGTTACAGGAATACTTTTAGGGCGGCCAGAAGGTTTTTTTGAATATTTTTTTTTCACAAAAAAATTGAAAAAAAACCTTCTGGCCGCCGTAATATTTTACAGAGGTAACCGGAATCCCGTCTAATACAAACCCCAAGTCGCAGTTATTTAACGCTAACAAAAACTTGATAAAGAATGCGTTGGAGAGAATCATTATTCCGTCAGTTTTTGGTGAATTGAGTGCACGACGCAACGGAAGTGATAAAATACATGTAAGCACTACATTGATAAAATGCTCTTGGACTAAAATTTAATGTTCGTGTGAAAAGAATTGGGCGGAGTTGCACGTTTTGATGTCGCAACTCGCTTGAAAACAAAATAGTATTGTCTCAATTATCTTGCGAAAGTTCACGCGAAAAATTGATGAAAAGAAGTTGTAGAAGTGTTACAGTCATGTTTTACAGTATTTCCGTCTTCTCCTAGGCCTGCTAGCAATTACAACTGACTTTCTGTCTCCCAAAGCACGAATTGTAATTGCTGCTAGTTCTACAATTGCAAACGGGATGTACACTGAGTCCCAGGGACTTGAGCTCATTTTGGATCAAATGTGCGCAGCAACAAGGTGGTTTCTTTCAGAGACTAGCCCCGAATACATGACCATCAAGACGCATGTTTGTCGCCTACTTTTGTTTTAATTTTAGTAAAATTAACCGGTGTTCAGGAAGTTCTTTGCCATCTTCCAGAAATAACAAGATTAATGGGAAACACTAGCTGCCTGTCGACTTTTCAATTCGAGAGTGCCTACAAATTCATTCTAAAGGGATACACCAGTTCTATGACGAGAGGTCGACTTGAACATTTAGGTTCTAAGTACGTTCGAAAATGTTACTTATACGATTAGATTAGCATCTGTGGGAAGACCAAAGATACGCAGGCAAATAAATATTATGCGAGTTGTGCCATCGATGGTGCACGCTATGACTTTATGCGTTTTGACATAAACAGATTACTCATTTTTCTTACACTACTTTGTGGGTATATTTAAATGATTATTTCATGTTGGTCTCTAAATTATTTCATTTCACGTATACATTCAACGCGAAATGAAATAGTTTGGAAATAAATGTGAAAATCGCATAGTGTTGAGTTCAGCTGAGCGCGTTTGACAATACTTTTTCTTGTCCATCAGCAGAGCGATGTTTCATAGGCAGGTTTCAAAAAAGAAAATTCCTAAAAACTGCAAAATTTTGTCAAACTTATATTTCGAAAGAGCCCCGCTAGATTATGTATACATAATTTCAGATTTATCGTTCACAAGGAAGTACGACGTGAACTTGCCCACCGCGCACTATCAGAACCTTCTGAGCCCCTAAGACGCTTTATTTCAAAATGTCCAGGACTTTTTTCGACAAGTATTAGTTGGAACAATTCAATTGCCAAATTTGATGATGCAGACAAGTTTCCGCACGAGGACTTGTGTAGAAACTACTCTTCATTGAGTGTTGGTGTCCTGAAGCTGGTTTCCCGATACGGCAACTCGTCAACCAAAGACGATTTTTTTTACGCAAAAATGAAGGATGGGGTGAAGCGTGTCTACAGATTCGTAGCTGCAGTGGTGTTGGATGGTACTGTTTCTGTGCGAGTCGAAAAAGTGAAAGAAGTAGATATTAATTCACGGTTTATGTCGTTGGAATTATGTGCCCGTACACTCGATGGCACCGACTTATATTACGGCTTAGAAGTTGTGAAACACTTGCGTGGATATTGTGGGATAGCAGAAGGCTATTTATCTGGAGAACGGGAGTTTGTTGACATCGATGATATTATCGGTATGGCTGCGTACGTTCCAGTAGAAGATAATTTTATATTTTTAAATGCGAACGGGTGTCCTGTTCATAACTGACGTATTTTCTATAAAATTGGTGTTCCGATTTGTTAAGTATGTTTTCTTGGTGGTTTTCAGTCCTCCTATTTTGTTTACTTCAATTATTGTTTATACAAAAAACTTTCTCAGAAAGCATTCAGTTATGAGTTCGCCAAGAAGTCAACATATTCGTTCGAGACCAAAAATTTCGCCTCTTACAAGTCAAGAAAATCATAAGTACAAGCCATATAATCCGGTATCCATGACGGTGCCTTCACCGCCTGCTGGTATCCATAGAGCCGAAGGGCGTCGAAAACAGATGATCGGGTATCCATCTTTTAAAGATGCTAGAAACTCGAATTCTTCTTCATTCAATGTCGAGGTTGAAAACAAACCGGCATACGTTTCGAGATTTGTAAGAAAAAAAAAACTTTCTTCTGTTTGAATTCAATTAAAGATATTTCAGCATGATCGTGAAGTATTCAACCAATATGAAGAAAATTACGAAACTAGAGTTCCGAGCGTTCCCAGTGTCTGCTCCTCAGACGGGAAATGGTCATCCATTGGATTTGCTTCCCAGAAAATGTACGAATTTGAAACCGGAACACCTCTCTGCCGAGAAAAAATAGAGGTATCAAGCCTATAAAGTATTGAAATAATTGATGTTTAAGGAAAATCTGGACCAATTAACAAAAAGTTGGAAGGAAATCGATTTCGGCGAACATCTCATTATGGCTCAATCGTATCGGCAAAGATCGGAACCAGAGCTAGAGAAACTTTGTCTTATCAACGCTTTTCATGCCGGTGTTCTCAACAAACTTCTTCGTAATGCCAAACGGGATAAAGTTGCATCGGTATGTTTTATCAGTGAGATTATATTGTTTTAAATAAGTTACCACGCTGCGAGAAAGTTTATACTCGGTATGAAGAAGTTCCAATCGCACAGTGAATTGCGCATGCATTTGTAGTGAGATTCAGAGAAAAGAGAGCGAAACATCGTCCACGCTCTCTAAATTTTCTGCACTCTTGGCCTCCTCCTCCACTGTTCGAAGGTAGCGAGTTTGCAGCGCTCCGTACTGAGAATAGTTTGAAAGACTTTTATTTTTTTTTTATTGCAATATTAAAAAGTAGGAGGAATCTATTCATAAATTCTCGCCTAAATTTTCTTGCTGGTTTGGGCAAAAATTGAAAGAGACGCAGGCATCATAAGACAGAAGACACTCCGATTTTCGCATTCATGAGAAAAAAATGTCGAGATATGGGGCTCGGAAGGTGCTACTGGTGCCACTAGACAAGACAGTTGCTGGAAACTTTAGGCAAACGTTCATTGAAATAACCAAGCAATTTTACTCCGAGCCCTTCGGGCTCGCATGACGCCGATCCTAAAACGTGTAGTATTTAACTGTTAATTTAAAAAATGCGTGAACTGAATTTAGTTTCGATACTTTAGTTCTGCTTTTCAGAAGATTTCTGCAGAAAATAGGAGTTAGAGTGAAAATTTTAGGTTCACTCCGAGCCCGTCGGGCTCGGTTTTCTGAATAAAATTGAGCACGATTGTTAGTTTGAATGTGCTGCAAAATTTCCAGAACGCGCCGCATTTCCAAAAAAAAAACGAAAAAAAAATGACTTTATTCTGAGCCCTGTGGGCTCGATGGGAAATAAACCTTTCTGGTGGATAAAAAGACGAAATTACAAAAATATAAACCTCAGGATATCAAAAAGCGAAGCAACTTCAGAAAACAATTAAATTCGATCAAATGCTTTCATTAAAATAAATTGTTTTTTCGTTTAAATTTTCAGTTATGGTATGCAAAAAAGGAAAGTCTGCCAGACAGTCTAAAACCGAGCCGTTTGTTATGGTACGTCCAAAGTAAAAAAAAAGCGCGCACTTGTAAACATGTTTACAATTAATTTTTTGCTTGTTTGGCGGTAAACAACAAAGAAAAAGACGCAAAAACAAAGTTACTTTGGACGCCTCTTTTCGTCTTTTTTTGCGCTTTTTTTCTACTTTGGACGTACCATTAGACTTTGAACGTTGTTGATTTAAAAAAGATGAAGAGTTTTCACTCTGATTTTTTCGGATTTTGAGACGTTAAAATCGAAAAAACGTTTGTTTCCAGTTAGGTAGTAACGATAACAAAAGAGCAAGAAACGTAAGTTTAAAGGAAAAAACGGTCAAATTTTTTTACTACAAGCCTTTCGGCCTCAAAAAACTGAAAATTTGAAATGAAAGTTGTGTACTGTTTGGTGGATACAGAAATGAATAACAAAAGAGTTGTTGTGCTAACGGAAGATCTTTGGAATGATTTACAATGGAAGGTAGAGATAAAATATTTTTTTTTAACAACAAGGATGAACGTGTGGTGTGTGTCGGATTTGGTCTTAGAAAAAAAGGGGAATAAGGGAGGCCGGCGAAGCGAGCGCAGCGAGCGAGCTGAATTTCATGACGGGGGTAGCTTTGAGGCAAGGAAAGGACGGGGTGTGCTTTGAGCCAGGTGAAGACCAAATGGCCCCATGTTTCACGGGTGAAACAGAAGAAAAAAATAGAAGCAGAGTGAAAAAATGAGGCGGCCGCTTCGCGGCCGATAGTACTTGGTTTACCGACATTTTACTACTAAACGGAAGCTAGAACGCAAGACGGAACTTATTTTGCAAGTTTGCCAGCAAGTACTTTCCGTCCACTTTTGAACTCTCATACTCTCTCATCTCATGCAGTGCTAACCAAAAATGCATCTTCACGTCTCGTTTAGGTCATCACTGAAAAAATCGAGGTAAATTTCCTACCCATTTGACCGAAAAAAAACCTAAAAGGGCGGACTAAAACGTTAAAACCAACGGCACTTTCAAATTCAGCACATAAAAAACTATAGGTATCTTTCTTATATAGAAAATTTTAGATTAGTCTGTGTGTTTGTTTGTGTGTCTCACACGCGAGTTTGCAGCCGACAAAACTCGATCCTGCGACCTGTCGATTGACGTTCAAACGTGCTAACCACTATACCACAATGGTCACGAGAACTTAAAAGAAATAGGGAAAATAAATGATTGCCATTTCTATTTAAAAAAAAACAAAAATCAGTAAAAATAAACATTTGACGAAGGCGACTTAGTCGCCACAAGCTGCAAGCTTGTCAATAATAAAAGGAGTGGGACTCAATATGGAAAGACCCTAATACTTCGATTTTCTTGCCTTCGCTTCATTTTATTTTTCGATTCTGACTAGAATGAATAATTTTCCGCCAAATCTGATATTACCAATCGATTCCCCGTGGTCGATTACCCAAGGGAGCATCATAATATGAATGTTTATTTGAAGGAAAGACAAATTTTGACACGCGATATTCATAAATTTCCATATAATTTCTCAGTTTTTTACCGATTTCCGGGGAATTTTTCCCTTAAAATTGGTCAAAAATTACGCCATCTTGTAGCCCGTGTTTTTTTCTACCCAGCATACTCCAACTCTTTCCCGATTAGGTGGTTTGTGTCAAGCAACAGACCAGAAAAACCGTGCAAAACCGACCATTGCGTGCAGTTTCCCTTCTCTCCTCCCTCCCCTCGCTGCCGCCTCGTCGCTCGCCGCCGCCTTTATCAACGACAAAGCGCGGCGAGGCAGCAGCGTGCTGTGTGGCGCAGTTGGTAGTGCCTCTGCCCACGAGTCCAGCGCACCTGTTTGCCTTGCCGGTTCGATTCCTCTCCGCTGCAAGCTTTTGTAATTGATGCGATATAGTCCCCACAATGTTCTGGAACCTTCTAATTTCTAATTATAGCTCTTTTTGCACGAAAATTGTCTATAATTGCTGTAAAATAGCGGAAAGTGTCCAAAAAAATTTGGAAAAAATTGTGGCATACGTTTTTGGACACAGTCTATCCAATGGAATGAAAAAATCACCAATAAAACCAGCCCATGATAAAGAAAACTTGAAAAAAAAATCAAAAACTTTGAAAAAAATTATCTCTCGAAAATGACGAGGAGATTTTTTTAAATTTTGGCAGTAGCCATAAAAAAAGCTGAATTTTTTTATGGCACTAAGCTTGTTCCTGCCTACAGAGACTTTTTTTTTTGACCGTCTTAATTTTGCCTTAGAATGCGTTGTAAAAATCTGAAAAAATTTGAGCTTATAAAACTTTCAGTAAACTACATTTCACCTGTTGATCAAAAAACGGTAGGTCAAACCACTGGCGCGAAAAAAAATGTCAAAAGTTAAAAAAATTTTTAAAAAAAATCGTATCGCTAACTTCCGCATGAAACTTTGAGAACAGTTTTTAACAAGCACAAAGCATGTGCTCAAATTTTTTCAGAAAAAAAAATGCCACCAAAAAAAAGTTATACTGCTTTGAAGTTTAAAATCGATTTTCCCGGGTTACGGTAGGTCAAAAAATTCTGGAAAAATTTGGGATGATGCGCGGTCTGTAGGTGCATATGCTCGCGAAGAGTGCTCGCTGTACGATAAAAATGAAGCAAGTTATGAATTTTTAAAGTTTTTTGCAGTTTTGCTTTGATCTACAGTAACCTTCCACACGAGACCCAACGTGAAGTCTCTTTACCGCCAAAATGTTTCCCATCAAAAGTGCTTTCGAATGATATATAATGAGCCGGGTTTTGTCACATGGGCCTCTGCGCCTAAGACCAAATGACGCAGGCATAGCCTGCGCCGAAGCCTAAGCCTAAGCCTAAGCCTAAGCCTAAGCCTAAGCCTAAGCCTAAGCCTAAGCCTAAGCCTAAGCCTAAGCCTAAGCCTAAGCCTAAGCCTAAGCCTAAGCCTAAGCCTAAGCCTAAGCCTAAGCCTAAGCCTAAGCCTAAGCCTAAGCCTAAGCCTAATTCACTCTGCTTCTACTTTTTTTCTTCTGTTTCACCCGTGAAACATAGGACCATTTGGTCTTCACCTGGCTCAAAGCACACCCCGTCCTTTCCTTGCCTCAAAGCTACCCCCGTCATGAAATTCAGCTCGCTCGCTGCGCTCACTTCGCCGGCCTCCCTTATTCCCCTTTTTTTCTAAGACCAAATCCGACACACACCACTTTTTTTTACTCCGAGCCCTTCGGGCTCGGAAGGCGATACTGTTGCAACTAGACAAGACAATTGCTGGAAACTTTAGGCCAAAGTTCATTCAAATATGCAAGCAATTTTACTCCGAGCGCTTCGGGCTCGTATGACGCTGATCCTGAAACGAGTAGTATTTAACGATTAATTTCAAAAATGCGTGAACTGAATTCATAGTTTAGTTCTGCTTTTCAGAAGTTTCCTCCCTAGAAAATAGAAATTTGAGTAAAATTTTAAGTTTACTCCGAGCCCGTCGGGCTCAGTGTTTTGAATAAAATGCAGCACGAGTGTTAGCTTGAATGTGCTGTAAAATTTTCAGAACAATCGAGCGCCGCATTTTCAAAAAATAACAAAAAAAATTTGACTCCAGACCTGTGGGCTAGGTGGGAATAAAACTTTCTGGAGAATAAAATGACGAAATTACAAAGAATATAAACCTCAGGATATCAAAAAACGAATCAACTTCAGAAAAAATTAAATGCAATGAAATGTTTTTATAAAAATAAGTTTTGTTTTTGTTTAAAATTTCAGTTATGGTATGCAAAAAAAAGAAAGTCTGTTAGACAGTTTAAAACCGAGCCGTTTGTTAGACTTGGAATGTTGTTTATTTAAAAAAGATGAAGAGTTTTCACTCTGATTCTTCCGGATTTTAAGACGTTAACATTGAAAAAACTTTTGTTTTCAGTTAGGCATTAAGGATAACAAAAGAGCAAAAAACGTAAGTTTAAAGGAAAAAACGGTCAAATTTTTTAACTACAAGCCTTTCGGCCTCAAAAAACTGAAAATTTGAAATGAAAGTTGTGTACTGTTTGGTGGATACAGAAATGAATAACAAAAGAGTTGTTGTGTTAATGGAAGATGTTTGGAATGATTTACAATGGAAGGTAGTGATAAAACATTTATTTCTACTTTTAACAACAAGGATGAACGTGTGGTGTGTGTCGGATTTGGTCTTAGAAAAAAAGGGGAATAAGGGAGGCCGGCGAAGTGAGCGCAGCGAGCGAGCTGAATTTCATGACGGGGGTAGCTTTGAGGCAAGGAAAGGACGGGGTGTGCTTTGAGCCAGGTGAAGACCAAATGGTCCTATGTTTCACGGGTGAAACAGAAGAAAAAAAGTAGAAGCAGAGTGAAAAAATGAGGCGGCCGCTTCGCGGCCGATAGTTCTTGGTTCATCGACATTTTACTAATAAACGGAAGCTAAAACGCAAGACGAAACTTATTTTGCAAGCCAGTGCTAACCAAAAATGCATCTTCAAGTCTCGTTTAGGTCATCACTGAAAAAATCGAGGAAAATTTCCTACCCATTTGACCGAAAAAAAACCTAAAAGGGGGGACTAAAATGTTAAAACCAACGGCACTTTCAAATGCAGCACATAAAAAACTATATGAATCAATAATAAAAAGAGTGGGACTCAATATGGAAAAACCCTAATACTTCGATTTTCTTGCCTTCGCTTCATTTTGTTTTTCGATTCCGACTAGAATGAATAATTTTCCGCCAAATCTGATATCACCAATAGATTCCCCGTGGTCGATTACCCAAGGGAGCATCATAATATGAATGTTTATTTGAAGGAAAGACAAATTTTGACACGCGATATTCATAAATTTCCATATAATTTCTCAGTTTTTTACCGATTTTTGCAGAATTTCTCCTTTAAAATTGCTCAAAAAATACGCCATCTTGTAGCCCGTAGTTTTTTCTACCCAGCTTACTCCAACTCTTTCCCGATTAGATGGTTTGTGTCAAGCAACAGACCAGAAAAACCGTGCGAAACCGACCATTGCGTGCAGTTTTCCTCCTTCCCTTCCTCCCCTCGCTGCCGCCGTGTCGCTCGCCGCCGCCTTTATCAACGACAACGCGCGGCGACGCATCACCGTGTCGTGTGGCGCAGATGGTAGTGCGTCTGCCTACGAGTCCAGCGCGCCTGTTTTCCTTGCCAGTTCGATTCCTCTCCGCTGCAAGCTTTTGTAATTGATGCGATATAGTCCCCACAATGTTCTGGAACCTTCTAAATTCTAATTATAGCTCTTTTTGCACAAAAATTGTCTATAATTGCTGTAAAATAGCGGAAAGTGTCCAAAAAAATTTGGAAAAAATTGTGGCATACGTTTTTTGACGCGGTCTATCCAATGGAATAAAAAAATCACCAATAAAACCAGCAAATGATAAAGAAAACTTGAAAAAAAAAACAAAAACTTTGAAAAAAATTATCTCTCGAAAATGACGAGGAGATTTTTTTAAAATTTGTCAGTAGCCATAAAAAAAGCTGAATTTTTTTATGAGACTAAACTTGTCCAATCCGAGACGAACGATTTTTTTTGACCGTCTTAATTTTGTCCAAATATGCGTTGGAAAAATCTGAAAAAATTTGACCGTATAGAACTTTCAGAATACTACATTTCATCTGTTGACTACAAAACGGTAGATCAAACCACTGGCGCGAAAAAAATTGTCAAAAGTTGAAAAAATTTTTTTCTAAAAAACTACGCACCAGATTTGCAAAAAAAATTTAGACCAGTTTTTTACCAGTTTATAGCATGTGCTCAATTTTTTTCATAAAAAGTTCACCTGGTTCCCGAAAGTTATGGTGATTTGAAATTTTAAATCGATTTTCCCGGGTTACGGTAGGTCGAAAAATTTTGAAAAAATTTGTGACGATGCGCGGTCTATAGGTGCATATGCTCGCGAAGAGTGCTCGCTGTACGATAAAAATGAAGCAAGTTATGAATTTTTAAAGTTTTTTGCACTTGCACGTAGATCTACCGTAACCTTCCACACGAGACCCAGATTGAAATTTCACAAAAGCCAAAATGTTCGCCATCAAAAGTGCTTTCGAATGATATATAATGAGCCGGGTTTTGTCACATGGGCATCTGCGCCTAAGACCAAATGACGCAGGCATAGCCTGCGCCGAAGCCTAAGCCTAAGCCTAATTTTCTTCTGTTTCACCCGTGAAACATGGGGCCATTTGGTCTTCACCTGGCTCAAAGCACACCCCGTCCTTTCCTTGCCTCAAAGCTACCCCCGTCATGAAATTCAGCTCGCTCGCTGCGCTCGCTTCGCCGGCCTCCCTTATTCCCCTTTTTTTCTAAGACCAAATCCGACACACACCATTTTTTTTACTCCGAGCCCTTCGGGCTCGGAAGGCGCTACTGTTGCAACTAAACAGGACAGTTGCTGAAAACTTTAAACAAACGTTCATTAAAATAACCAAGCAATTTTACTCCGAGCCCTTCGGGCTCGCATGACGCCGATCCTAAAACGTGGAGTTTTAAGCTGTTAGTTTCAAAATTGCGTGAACTGAATTTATAGTTTTGATACTTTAGTTCTGCTTTTCAGAAGTTTTCTGCAGAAAAATGAAATTAGGGTAAAATTTTAGGTTCACTCTGAGCCCGTCGGGCTCGGTTTTCTAAATGAAATTGGGCACGGTTGTTAGTTTGAATATGCTGTTAAAATTTCAGAACGCGCCGCATTTCCAAAAAAATGAAACAATTAAAGTTTACTCCGAGCCCTGTGGGCTCGTTGGGAAATAAACCATTTTGGAGGATAAAAAGACGAAATTACAAAAAATATAAACCTCAGGATATCAAAAAGCGAAGCAACTTCAAAAAAAATTAAATTCAATCGAATGCTTTTATTAAAATAATTGGTTTTTTCGTTAAAAATTTCAGTTATGGTATGCAAAAAAAGAAAGTCTGTCAGACAGTTTAAAACCGAGCCGTTTGTTAGACTTGGAATGTTGTTGATTTAAAAAAAGATAAAAACTTTTCAATCTTATTCTTTCGGATTTTGAGACGTTAACATCGAAAAATCGTTTGTTTCCAGTTAGCCATTAAAGATAACAAAAGAGCAAGAAACGTAAGTTTAATTGAAAAAACGGTCAAATTTTTTACTTCAAGCCTTTCGGCCTCAAAAAATTGAGAATTCAAAATGAAAATTGTGTACTGTTTGGTGGATACAGAAATGAATAACAAAAGAGTTGTTGTGCTAATGGAAGATCTTTGGAATGATTTACAATTGAAGGTAGAGATAAAATATTTATTTTTAACAACAAGGATGAACGTGTGGTGTGTGTCGGATTTGATCTTAGAAAAAAAGGGAAATAAGGGAGGCCGGCGAAGCGAGCGCAGCGAGCGAGCTGAATTTCATGACGGGGGTAGCTTTGAGGCAAGGAAAGGACGGGGTGTGCTTTGAGCCAGGTGAAGACCAAATGGCCCCATGTTTCACGGGTGAAACAGAAGAAAAAAGTAGAAGCAGAGTGAAAAAATGAGGCGGCCGCTTCGCGGCCGATAGTACTTGGTTTACCGACATTTTACTACTAAACGGAAGCTAGAACGCAAGACGGAACTTATTTTGCAAGCCTGCCAGCAAGTACTTTCCGTCCACTTTTGAACTCTCATACTCTCTCATCTCATGCAGTGCTAACCAAAAATGCATCTTCAAGTCTCGTTTAGGTCATCACTGAAAAAATCGAGGTAAATTTCCTACCCATTTGACCGAAAAAAAACCTAAAAGGGGGACTAAAACGTTAAAACCAACGGCACTTTCAAATTCAGCACATAAAAAACTATAGGAATCAATAATAAAAAGAGTGGGACTCAATATGGAAAGACCCTAATACTTCGATTTTCTTGCCTTTGCTTCATTTTGTTTTTTCTGATTCCGACTAGAATGAATAATTTTCTGCCAAATCTGATATCACCAATGGATTCCCCGTGGTCGATTACCCAAGGGAGCATCATAATATGAATGTTTATTCGAAGAAAAGACAAAGTTTTACACACGATATTCATAAATTTCCATATAATTTCTCAGTTTTTAACCGATTTCCGGGGAATTTTCCCTTAAAATTGGTCAAAAATTACGCCATCTTGTAGCCCGTGTTTTTTTCTACCCAGCATACTCCAACTCTTTCCCGATTAGGTGGTTTGTGTCGAGCTACACACCAGAAAAACCGTGCGAAACCGACCATTGCGTGCAGTTTCCCTCCTCTCCTCCCTCCCCTCGCTGCCGCCGCGTCGCTCGCCGCCGCCTTTATCAACGACAACGCGCGGCGACCGAGCAGCGTGCTGTGTGGCGCAGCTGGTAGTGCCTCTGACCACGAATCCAGCGAAGCTCTTTCCCCCGCCAGTTCGATTCCTCTCGGCTGCAAGCTTTTGTAATTGATGCGATATAGCCCCCACAATGTTCTGGAACTTTCTAAATTCTAATTATAGCTCATTTTGCACGAAAATTGTCTATAATTGCTGTAAAATAGCGGAAAGTGTCCAAAAAAATTTGGAAAAAATTGTGGTATACGTTTTTGGACACGGTCTATCCAATGGAATGAAAAAATCACCAATAATACCAGCCCATGATGAAGAAAACTTGAAAAAAAATCAAAAACTTTGAAAAAAATTATCTCTCGAAAATGACGAGGAGATTTTTTTAAAATTTGGCAGTAGCCATAAAAAAAGCTGAATTTTTTTATGAGACTAAACTTGTCCAATCCGAGATGAACGATTTTTTTTGACCGTCTTAATTTTGTTCAAATATGCATTGGAAAAATCTGAAAAAAATTGACCTTATAGAACTTTCAGAATACTACATTTCATCTGTTGACTACAAAACGGTAGGTCAAACCATTGGCGCGAAAAAAATTGTCAAAAGTTAAAAAAATTTTTTTCTGAAAAACTACGCACCAGATTTGCAAAAAAAATTTAGACCAGTTTTTTACCAGTTTATAGCATGTGCTCAATTTTTTTCATGAAAAGTTCACCTGGTTCCCGAAAGTTATGGTGATTTGAAATTTTAAATCGATTTTCCCGGGTTACGGTAGGTCAAAAAATTTTGAAAAAATTTGTGACGATGCGCGGTCTATAGGTGCATATGCTCGCGAAGAGTGCTCGCTGTACGATAAAAATGAAGCAAGTTATGAATTTTTAAAGTTTTTTGCAATTGCACGTAGATCTACCGTAACCTTCCACACGAGACCCAGATTGAAATTTCACAAAAGCCAAAATGTTCGCCATCAAAAGTGCTTTCGAATGATATATAATGAGCCGGGTTTTGTCACATGGGCATCTGCGCCTAAGACCAAATGACGCAGGCATAGCCTGCGCCGAAGCCTAATAGAATGAATAATTTTTCGCCAAGTCTGATATCACCAATCGATTCCCTGTGGTCGATTACCCAAGGGAGCATCATAATATGAATGTTTATTCGAAGAAAAGACAAAGTTTTACACGCGATATTCATAAATTTTCAATTAATTTCTCAGTTTTTTACCGATTTTCGCGGAATTTCTCCCTTAAAATTGTTCAAAAACTACACCATCTTGTAGCCCGTGTTTTTTTCTACCCAGCATACTCCAACTCGTTCCCGATTAGATGGTTTGTGTCGAGCTACACACCAGAAAAACCGTGCGAAACCGACCATTGCGTGCAATTTCCCTCCTCTCCTCCCTCCCCTCGCTGCCGCCGCGTCGCTCGCCGCCGCCTTTATCAACGACAACGCGCGGCGAGGCAGCAGCGTGCTGTGTGGCGCAGCTGGTAGTGCCTCTGCCCACGAATCTAGCGAAGCTCTTTCCCCCGCCAGTTCGATTCCTCTCCGCTGCAAGCTTTTGTAATTGATGCGATATAGTCCCCACAATGTTCTGGAACCTTCTAAATTCTAATTATAGCTCTTTTTGCACAAAAATTGTCTATAATTGCTGTAAAATAGCGGAAAGTGTCCAAAAAAATTTGGAAAAAATTGTGGCATACGTTTTTTGACGCGGTCTATCCAATGGAATAAAAAAATCACCAATAAAACCAGCAAATGATAAAGAAAACTTGAAAAAAAAAAACAAAAACTTTGAAAAAAATTATCTCTCGAAAATGACGAGGAGATTTTTTTAAAATTTGGCAGTAGCCATAAAAAAAGCTGAATTTTTTTATGAGACTAAACTTGTCCAATCCGAGACGAACGATTTTTTTTGACCGTCTTAATTTTGTCCAAATATGCGTTGGAAAAATCTGAAAAAATTTGACCGTATAGAACTTTTAGAATACTACATTTCATCTGTTGACTACAAAACGGTAGATCAAACCACTGGCGCGAAAAAAATTGTCAAAAGTTGAAAAAATTTTTTTCTAAAAAACTACGCACCAGATTTGCAAAAAAAATTTAGACCAGTTTTTTACCAGTTTATAGCATGTGCTCAATTTTTTTCATAAAAAGTTCACCTGGTTCCCGAAAGTTATGGTGATTTGAAATTTTAAATCGATTTTCCCGGGTTACGGTAGGTCGAAAAATTTTGAAAAAATTTGTGACGATGCGCGGTCTATAGGTGCATATGCTCGCGAAAAGTGCTCGCTGTACGATAAAAATGAAGCAAGTTATGAATTTTTAAAGTTTTTTGCACTTGCACGTAGATCTACCGTAACCTTCCACACGAGACCCAGATTGAAATTTCACAAAAGCCAAAATGTTCGCCATCAAAAGTGCTTTCGAATGATATATAATGAGCCGGGTTTTGTCACATGGGCATCTGCGCCTAAGACCAAATGACGCAGGCATAGCCTGCGCCGAAGCCTAAGCCTAAGCCTAAGCCTAAGCCTAAGCCTAAGCCTAAGCCTAAGCCTAAGCCTAAGCCTAAGCCTAAGCCTAAGCCTAAGCCTAAGCCTAAGCCTAATTTTTTTCACTCTGCTTCTACTTTTTTTCTTCTGTTTCACCCGTGAAACATGGGACAATTTGGTCTTCACCTGGCTCAAAGCACACCCCGTCCTTTCCTTGCCTCAAAGCTACCCCCGTCATGAAATTCTGCTCGCTCGCTGCGCTCGCTTCGCCGGCCTCCCTTATTCCCCTTTTTTTCTAAGACCAAATCCGACACACACCACACGTTCATCATTGTTGTTAAAAATAAATATTTTATCTCTACCTTCAATTGTAAATCATTCCAAAGATCTTCCATTAGCACAACAACTCTTTTGTTATTCATTTCTGTATCCACCAAACAGTACACAATTTTCATTTTAAATTCTCAATTTTTTGAGGCCGAAAGGCTTGAAGTAAAAAAATTTGACCGTTTTTTCTATTAAACTTACGTTTCTAGCTCTTTTGTTATCTTTAATGCCTAACTGGAAACAAACGTTTTTTCGATGTTAACGTCTCAAAATCCGAAAAAATCAGAGTGAAAACTCTTCACCTTTTTAAATCAACAACGTTCCAAGTCTAACAAACGGGTCGGTTTTAGACTGTCTGGTAGACTTTCTCTTTTTGCATACCATAACTGAAAATTTAAACGAAAAAGCTTATTATTTTAATGAAAACATTTGATTGAATTTAATTTTTTCTGAAGTTGCTTCGCTTTTTGATATCCTGAGGTTTATATTTTTGTAATTTCGTCTTTTTATCCACCAGAAAGGCTTATTTCCCACCGAGCCCACAGGGCTCAGAATAAAGTCTTTTTTTTTTCGTTATTTTTTGGAAATGCGGCGTCCGATTGCTCTGAAAATTTAACAGCACATTCAAACTAACAACCGTGCTCAATTTTATTCAGAAAACCGAGCCCGACGGGCTCGGAGTGAACCTAAAATTTTACTCAAATTTCTATTTTCTGCAGGAAACTTCTGAAAAGCAGTACTAAACTATAAATTCAGTTCACGCATTTTTGAAATTAACCGTTAAATACTACTCGTTTCAGGATCAGCGTCATGCGAGCCCGAAGGGCTCGGAGTAAAATTGCTTGCTTATTTGAATGAACTTTGGCCTAAAGTTTTCAGCAACTGTCTTGTCTAGTTGCAACAGTAGCGCCTTCCGAGCCCGAAGGGCTCGGAGTAAAAAAAAGTGGTGTGTGTCGGATTTGGTCTTAGAAAAAAAGGGGAATAAGGGAGGCCGGCGAAGCGAGCGCAGCGAGCGAGCAGAATTTCATGACGGGGGTAGCTTTGAGGCAAGGAAAGGACGGGGTGTGCTTTGAGCCAGGTGAAGACCAAATTGTCCCATGTTTCACGGGTGAAACAGAAGAAAAAAAGTAGAAGCAGAGTGAAAAAAATGAGGCGGCCGCTTCGCGGCCGTTAGTACTTAATTCATCGACATTTTACTACTAAACGGAAGCTAGAACGCAAGACGTAACTTGTTTTTCAAGCCTGCCAGCAAATATTTACTGTCCATTTTGAACTCTTCTACTCTCTCAAGTCTCGTTTAGGTCATCACTGAAAAAATCGAGATAAATTTCCTCCCCATTTGACCGAAACACCTAAAAGGGGGGAACTAAAACGTTCAAACCAACTGCATATTCAAATTCAGCACATCAAAAACAATAAGAATAATAAAAATAGTGGGACTCAACATGGAAAGACCCTAAAACTACGATTTTCTTACTTGCGCTTCATTTTGTTTTTTCTGATTGCGACTAGAATGAATAATTTTTCGCCAAGTCTGATATCACCAATCGATTCCCTGTGGTCGATTACCCAAGGGAGCATCATAATATGAATGTTTATTCGAAGAAAAGACAAAGTTTTACACGCGATATTCATAAATTTTCAATTAATTTCTCAGTTTTTTACCGATTTTCGCGGAATTTCTCCCTTAAAATTGTTCAAAAACTACACCATCTTGTAGCCCGTGTTTTTTTCTACCCAGCATACTCCAACTCGTTCCCGATTAGATGGTTTGTGTCGAGCTACACACCAGAAAAACCGTGCGAAACCGACCATTGCGTGCAATTTCCCTCCTCTCCTCCCTCCCCTCGCTGCCGCCGCGTCGCTCGCCGCCGCCTTTATCAACGACAACGCGCGGCGAGGCAGCAGCGTGCTGTGTGGCGCAGCTGGTAGTGCCTCTGCCCACGAATCTAGCGAAGCTCTTTCCCCCGCCAGTTCGATTCCTCTCCGCTGCAAGCTTTTGTAATTGATGCGATATAGTCCCCACAATGTTCTGGAACCTTCTAAATTCTAATTATAGCTCTTTTTGCACAAAAATTGTCTATAATTGCTGTAAAATAGCGGAATGTGTCCAAAAAAATTTGGAAAAAATTGTGGCATACGTTTTTTGACGCGGTCTATCCAATGGAATAAAAAAATCACCAATAAAACCAGCAAATGATAAAGAAAACTTGAAAAAAAAACAAAAACTTTGAAAAAAATTATCTCTCGAAAATGACGAGGAGATTTTTTTAAAATTTGGCAGTAGCCATAAAAAAAGCTGAATTTTTTTATGAGACTAAACTTGTCCAATCCGAGACGAACGATTTTTTTTGACCGTCTTAATTTTGTCCAAATATGCGTTGGAAAAATCTGAAAAAATTTGACCGTATAGAACTTTTAGAATACTACATTTCATCTGTTGACTACAAAACGGTAGATCAAACCACTGGCGCGAAAAAAATTGTCAAAAGTTGAAAAAATTTTTTTCTAAAAAACTACGCACCAGATTTGCAAAAAAAATTTAGACCAGTTTTTTACCAGTTTATAGCATGTGCTCAATTTTTTTCATAAAAAGTTCACCTGGTTCCCGAAAGTTATGGTGATTTGAAATTTTAAATCGATTTTCCCGGGTTACGGTAGGTCGAAAAATTTTGAAAAAATTTGTGACGATGCGCGGTCTATAGGTGCATATGCTCGCGAAGAGTGCTCGCTGTACGATAAAAATGAAGCAAGTTATGAATTTTTAAAGTTTTTTGCACTTGCACGTAGATCTACCGTAACCTTCCACACGAGACCCAGATTGAAATTTCACAAAAGCCAAAATGTTCGCCATCAAAAGTGCTTTCGAATGATATATAATGAGCCGGGTTTTGTCACATGGGCATCTGCGCCTAAGACCAAATGACGCAGGCATAGCCTGCGCCGAAGCCTAACCTCATTTTTTCACTCTGCTTCTACTTTTTTTCTTCTGTTTCACCCGTGAAACATAGGACCATTTGGTCTTCACCTGGCTCAAAGCACACCCCGTCCTTTCCTTGCCTCAAAGCTACCCCCGTCATGAAATTCAGCTCGCTCGCTGCGCTCGCTTCGCCGGCCTCCCTTATTCCCCTTTTTTTCTAAGACCAAATCCGACACACACCACTCTTTTTTACTCCGAGCCCTTCGGGCTCGGAAGGCGATACTGTTGCAACTAGACAAGACAATTGCTGGAAACTTTAGGCCAAAGTTCATTCAAATATGCAAGCAATTTTACTCCGAGCGCTTCGGGCTCGTATGACGCTGATCCTGAAACGAGTAGTATTTAACGGTTAATTTCAAAAATGCGTGAACTGAATTCATAGTTTAGTTCTGCTTTTCAGAAGTTTCCTCCCTAGAAAATAGAAATTTGAGTAAAATTTTAAGTTTACTCCGAGCCCGTCGGGCTCAGTGTTTTGAATAAAATTCAGAACGATTGTTAGCTTGAATGTGCTGTAAAATTTTCAGAACAATCGAGCGCCGCATTTTCAAAAAATAACAAAAAAAATTTGACTCCAAACCTGTGGGCTAGGTGGGAATAAAACTTTCTGGAGAATAAAATGACGAAATTACAAAGAATATAAACCTCAGGATATCAAAAAACGAATCAACTTCAGAAAAAATTAAATGCAATGAAATGTTTTTATAAAAATAAGTTTTGTTTTTGTTTAAAATTTCAGTTATGGTATGCAAAAAAAAGAAAGTCTGTTAGACAGTTTAAAACCGAGCCGTTTGTTAGACTTGGAATGTTGTTTATTTAAAAAAGATGAAGAGTTTTCACTCTGATTCTTCCGGATTTTAAGACGTTAACATTGAAAAAACTTTTGTTTTCAGTTAGGCATTAAGGATAACAAAAGAGCAAAAAACGTAAGTTTAAAGGAAAAAACGGTCAAATTTTTTAACTACAAGCCTTTCGGCCTCAAAAAACTGAAAATTTGAAATGAAAGTTGTGTACTGTTTGGTGGATACAGAAATGCATAACAAAAGAGTTGTTGTGCTAATGGAAGATCTTTGGAATGATTTACAATGGAAGGTAGTGATAAAACATTTATTTCTACTTTTAACAACAAGGATGAACGTGTGGTGTGTGTCGGATTTGGTCTTAGAAAAAAAGGGGAATAAGGGAGGCCGGCGAAGCGAGCGCAGCGAGCGAGCTGAATTTCATGACGGGGGTAGCTTTGAGGCAAGGAAAGGACGGGGTGTGCTTTGAGCCAGGTGAAGACCAAATGGTCCTATGTTTCACGGGTGAAACAGAAGAAAAAAAGTAGAAGCAGAGTGAAAAAATGAGGCGGCCGCTTCGCGGCCGATAGTTCTTGGTTCATCGACATTTTACTAATAAACGGAAGCTAAAACGCAAGACGAAACTTATTTTGCAAGCCTGCCAGCAAATATTTTCCGTCCATTTTTGAACTCTCATACTCTCTCATCTCATACAGTGCTAACCAAAAATGCATCTTCAAGTCTCATTTAGGTCATCACTAAATAAATCGAGATAAATTTCCTCCCCATTTGACCGAAAAAAAAACCTAAAAGAGGGAACTAAAACATTAAAACCAACTGCGTATTCAAATTCAACACATAAAAAACTATAGGAATCAATAATAAAAAGAGTGGGACTCAACATGGAAAGACCCTAAAACTTCGATTTTCTTACTTTCGCTTCATTTTGTTTTTCGATTCCGACTGGAATGAATAATTTTTTGCCAAGTCTGATATCAATAATCGATTCCCCGTAGTCGATTACCCAAGGGAGCATCATAATATGAATGTTTATTCGAAGGAAAGACAAATTTTGACACGCGATATTCATAAATTTTCATTTAATTTCTCAGTTTTTTACCGATTTCCGGGGAATTTATTCCTTAAAATTGTTCAAAAGTTACGCCATCTTGTAGCCCGTAGTTTTTTCTACCCAGCTTACACCAACTCTTTCCCGACTAGGTGGTTTGTATCAAGCAACAGACCAGAAAAACCGTCCGAAACCGACCATTGCGTGCAGTTTTCCTCCTTCCCTTCCTCCCCTCGCTGCCGCCGCGTCGCTCGCCGCCGCCTTTATCAACGACAACGCGCGGCGACGCATCACCGTGTCGTGTGGCGCAGATGGTAGTGCGTCTGCCCACGAGTCCAGCGCAGCTGTTTACCCCGCCAGTTCGATTCCTCTGCGCTGCAAGCTTTTGTAATGGATGCTTTAAAGACTTTGAAACGTTGCAGAGGCTTCCAAGTGCATAAAAAAGCCAGTTTTTGCAAAAAAATGTTTAATAATTTTGTAAAAAATCGGAAAGTGATCAGAAAAATCTGAAAAAATTAGGAAGGGTGCATTTCAACTAGCCCTATACAGTAGTGTTGCAAAATAGGAGAAAATAAGAACAGGATTTAAAAAAAATCAGAAATTAGGCCAAAATTTTGAAATAAAATATCTCGCGAAAGCTTCGATGAATTTTTCTAAAAAATTGGGACCGACTATAACAAATGCGGTAGTTTTTTATAGAATATTTTCTACTACCAAATTTTGTATTTGAAGCCCACTTGTCTTTTTTGATCGACCGTAACTTTTTGCAGACGATTTGAAAAATTTTGAAAAAAATAGACAGTGTACATCTAACAAAGTTTAACAAAAAGTTAGTTGACAACAAACTGATAATTCCAACGTGCAGCCAGAAAAGATTTTTTGAAAATCCTATCTCAAAAGTGTACCGAAAATTTTTTTCTCTAAATTTGACAGGACGTTACTACTAGCCGTTAGCACACGCTGAATTTTTTTCAAAACTTTTCGAACGATCAAAAAAAAGTTATAAATGTTTGAAATTTGAAATCGATTTTCCCGGGTTACGGTAGGTCAGAAAAATCTGAAAAAATTTAGGATGATGCGCGGTGTGTAGGTGCTTATGCACGCGAAGAGTGCTCGCTGTACGATAAAAATGAAGCAAGTTATGAATTTTTAAAGATTTTTTTAGTTTTGCTTTGATCTACAGTAACCTTCCACACGAGACCCAACGTGAAGTCTCTTTAGCGCCAAAATGTTCGCCATCAAAAATGCTTTCGAATGATATATAATGAGCCGGGTTTTGTCACATGGGCCTCTGCGCCTAAGACCAAATGACGCAGGCGTAGCCTGCGCCGAACCTAAGCCTAAGCCTAAGCCTAAGCCTAAGCCTAAGCCTAAGCCTAAGCCTAAGCCTAAGCCTAAGCCTAAGCCTAAGCCTAAGCCTAAGCCTAAGCCTAAGCCTAAGCCTAAGCCTAAGCCTAAGCCTAAGCCTAAGCCTAAGCCTAAGCCTAAGCCTAAGCCTAAGCCTAAGCCTAAGCCTAAGCCTAAGCCTAAGCCTAAGCCTAAGCCTAAGCCTAAGCCTAAGCCTAAGCCTAAGCCTAAGCCTAAGCCTAAGCCTAAGCCTAAGCCTAAGCCTAAGCCTAAGCCTAAGCCTAAGCCTAAGCCTAAGCCTAAGCCTAAGCCTAAGCCTAAGCCTAAGCCTAAGCCTAAGCCTAAGCCTAAGCCTAAGCCTAAGCCTAAGCCTAAGCCTAAGCCTAAGCCTAAGCC
The DNA here is from genome assembly GCA_963572235.1 of Caenorhabditis japonica. Lineage (NCBI taxonomy): Eukaryota > Metazoa > Nematoda > Chromadorea > Rhabditida > Rhabditidae > Caenorhabditis > Caenorhabditis japonica. Next base: position 33,445 of record OY754346.1, read on the forward strand.
TAATTTTTTCACTCTGCTTCTACTTTTTTTCTTCTGTTTCACCCGTGAAACATGGGACAATTTGGTCTTCACCTGGCTCAAAGCACACCCCGTCCTTTCCTTGCCTCAAAGCTACCCCCGTCATGAAATTCTGCTCGCTCGCTGCGCTCGCTTCGCCGGCCTCCCTTATTCCCCTTTTTTTCTAAGACCAAATCCGACACACACCACTCTTTTTTACTCCGAGCCCTTCGGGCTCGGAAGGCGATACTGTTGCAACTAGACAAGACAATTGCTGGAAACTTTAGGCCAAAGTTCATTCAAATATGCAAGCAATTTTACTCCGAGCGCTTCGGGCTCGTATGACGCTGATCCTGAAACGAGTAGTATTTAACGGTTAATTTCAAAAATGCGTGAACTGAATTCATAGTTTAGTTCTGCTTTTCAGAAGTTTCCTCCCTAGAAAATAGAAATTTGAGTAAAATTTTAAGTTTACTCCGAGCCCGTCGGGCTCAGTGTTTTGAATAAAATTCAGAACGATTGTTAGCTTGAATGTGCTGTAAAATTTTCAGAACAATCGAGCGCCGCATTTTCAAAAAATAACAAAAAAATTTGACTCCAGACCTGTGGGCTAGGTGGGAATAAAACTTTCTGGAGAATAAAATGACGAAATTACAAAGAATATAAACCTCAGGATATCAAAAAACGAATCAACTTCAGAAAAAATTAAATGCAATGAAATGTTTTTATAAAAATAAGTTTTGTTTTTGTTTAAAATTTCAGTTATGGTATGCAAAAAAAAGAAAGTCTGTTAGACAGTTTAAAACCGAGCCGTTTGTTAGACTCGGAATGTTGTTTATTTAAAAAAGATGAAGAGTTTTCACTCTGATTCTTCCGGATTTTAAGACGTTAACATTGAAAAAACTTTTGTTTTCAGTTAGGCATTAAGGATAACAAAAGAGCAAAAAAAGTAAGTTTAAAGGAAAAAACGCTCAAATTTTTTAACTACAAGCCTTTCGGCCTCAAAAAACTGAAAATTTGAAATGAAAGTTGTGTACTGTTTGGTGGATACAGAAATGAATAACAAAAAAGTTGTTGTGCTAATGGAAGATCTTTGGAATGATTTACAATGGAAGGTAGTGATAAAACATTTATTTCTACTTTTAACAACAAGGATGAACGTGTGGTGTGTGTCGGATTTGGTCTTAGAAAAAAAGGGGAATAAGGGAGGCCGGCGAAGCGAGCGCAGCGAGCGAGCAGAATTTCATGACGGGGGTAGCTTTGAGGCAAGGAAAGGACGGGGTGTGCTTTGAGCCAGGTGAAGACCAAATTGTCCCATGTTTCACGGGTGAAACAGAAGAAAAAAAGTAGAAGCAGAGTGAAAAAAATGAGGCGGCCGCTTCGCGGCCGTTAGTACTTAATTCATCGACATTTTACTACTAAACGGAAGCTAGAACGCAAGACGTAACTTGTTTTTCAAGCCTGCCAGCAAATATTTACTGTCCATTTTGAACTCTTCTACTCTCTCAAGTCTCGTTTAGGTCATCACTGAAAAAATCGAGATAAATTTCCTCCCCATTTGACCGAAACACCTAAAAGGGGGGAACTAAAACGTTCAAACCAACTGCATATTCAAATTCAGCACATCAAAAACAATAAGAATAATAAAAATAGTGGGACTCAACATGGAAAGACCCTAAAACTACGATTTTCTTACTTGCGCTTCATTTTGTTTTTTCTGATTGCGACTAGAATGAATAATTTTTCGCCAAGTCTGATATCACCAATCGATTCCCTGTGGTCGATTACCCAAGGGAGCATCATAATATGAATGTTTATTCGAAGAAAAGACAAAGTTTTACACGCGATATTCATAAATTTTCAATTAATTTCTCAGTTTTTTACCGATTTTCGCGGAATTTCTCCCTTAAAATTGTTCAAAAACTACACCATCTTGTAGCCCGTGTTTTTTTCTACCCAGCATACTCCAACTCGTTCCCGATTAGATGGTTTGTGTCGAGCTACACACCAGAAAAACCGTGCGAAACCGACCATTGCGTGCAATTTCCCTCCTCTCCTCCCTCCCCTCGCTGCCGCCGCGTCGCTCGCCGCCGCCTTTATCAACGACAACGCGCGGCGAGGCAGCAGCGTGCTGTGTGGCGCAGCTGGTAGTGCCTCTGCCCACGAATCTAGCGAAGCTCTTTCCCCCGCCAGTTCGATTCCTCTCCGCTGCAAGCTTTTGTAATTGATGCGATATAGTCCCCACAATGTTCTGGAACCTTCTAAATTCTAATTATAGCTCTTTTTGCACAAAAATTGTCTATAATTGCTGTAAAATAGCGGAAAGTGTCCAAAAAAATTTGGAAAAAATTGTGGCATACGTTTTTTGACGCGGTCTATCCAATGGAATAAAAAAATCACCAATAAAACCAGCAAATGATAAAGAAAACTTGAAAAAAAAAACAAAAACTTTGAAAAAAATTATCTCTCGAAAATGACGAGGAGATTTTTTTAAAATTTGGCAGTAGCCATAAAAAAAGCTGAATTTTTTTATGAGACTAAACTTGTCCAATCCGAGACGAACGATTTTTTTTGACCGTCTTAATTTTGTCCAAATATGCGTTGGAAAAATCTGAAAAAATTTGACCGTATAGAACTTTTAGAATACTACATTTCATCTGTTGACTACAAAACGGTAGATCAAACCACTGGCGCGAAAAAAATTGTCAAAAGTTGAAAAAATTTTTTTCTAAAAAACTACGCACCAGATTTGCAAAAAAAATTTAGACCAGTTTTTTACCAGTTTATAGCATGTGCTCAATTTTTTTCATAAAAAGTTCACCTGGTTCCCGAAAGTTATGGTGATTTGAAATTTTAAATCGATTTTCCCGGGTTACGGTAGGTCGAAAAATTTTGAAAAAATTTGTGACGATGCGCGGTCTATAGGTGCATATGCTCGCGAAGAGTGCTCGCTGTACGATAAAAATGAAGCAAGTTATGAATTTTTAAAGTTTTTTGCACTTGCACGTAGATCTACCGTAACCTTCCACACGAGACCCAGATTGAAATTTCACAAAAGCCAAAATGTTCGCCATCAAAAGTGCTTTCGAATGATATATAATGAGCCGGGTTTTGTCACATGGGCATCTGCGCCTAAGACCAAATGACGCAGGCATAGCCTGCGCCGAAGCCTAAGCCTAACATGAAATTCAGCTCGCTCGCTGCGCTCGCTTCGCCGGCCTCCCTTATTCCCCTTTTTTTCTAAGACCAAATCCGACACACACCACTTTTTTTACTCCGAGCCCTTCGGGCTCGGAAGGCGCTACTGTTGCAACTAGACAAGACAATTGCTGGAAACTTTAGGCCAAAGTTCATTCAAATATGCAAGCAATTTTACTCCGAGCGCTTCGGGCTCGTATGACGCTGATCCTGAAACGAGTAGTATTTAACGGTTAATTTCAAAAATGCGTGAACTGAATTCATAGTTTAGTTCTGCTTTTCAGAAGTTTCCTCCCTAGAAAATAGAAATTTGAGTAAAATTTTAAGTTTACTCCGAGCCCGTCGGGCTCAGTGTTTTGAATAAAATTCAGAACGATTGTTAGCTTGAATGTGCTGTAAAATTTTCAGAACAATCGAGCGCCGCATTTTCAAAAAATAACAAAAAAAATTTGACTCCAGACCTGTGGGCTAGGTGGGAATAAAACTTTCTGGAGAATAAAATGACGAAATTACAAAGAATATAAACCTCAGGATATCAAAAAACGAATCAACTTCAGAAAAAATTAAATGCAATGAAATGTTTTTATAAAAATAAGTTTTGTTTTTGTTTAAAATTTCAGTTATGGTATGCAAAAAAAAGAAAGTCTGTTAGACAGTTTAAAACCGAGCCGTTTGTTAGACTTGGAATGTTGTTTATTTAAAAAAGATGAAGAGTTTTCACTCTGATTCTTCCGGATTTTAAGACGTTAACATTGAAAAAACTTTTGTTTTCAGTTAGGCATTAAGGATAACAAAAGAGCAAAAAACGTAAGTTTAAAGGAAAAAACGGTCAAATTTTTTAACTACAAGCCTTTCGGCCTCAAAAAACTGAAAATTTGAAATGAAAGTTGTGTACTGTTTGGTGGATACAGAAATGCATAACAAAAGAGTTGTTGTGCTAATGGAAGATCTTTGGAATGATTTACAATGGAAGGTAGTGATAAAACATTTATTTCTACTTTTAACAACAAGGATGAACGTGTGGTGTGTGTCGGATTTGGTCTTAGAAAAAAAGGGGAATAAGGGAGGCCGGCGAAGCGAGCGCAGCGAGCGAGCTGAATTTCATGACGGGGGTAGCTTTGAGGCAAGGAAAGGACGGGGTGTGCTTTGAGCCAGGTGAAGACCAAATGGTCCTATGTTTCACGGGTGAAACAGAAGAAAAAAAGTAGAAGCAGAGTGAAAAAATGAGGCGGCCGCTTCGCGGCCGATAGTTCTTGGTTCATCGACATTTTACTAATAAACGGAAGCTAAAACGCAAGACGAAACTTATTTTGCAAGCCTGCCAGCAAATATTTTCCGTCCATTTTTGAACTCTCATACTCTCTCATCTCATACAGTGCTAACCAAAAATGCATCTTCAAGTCTCATTTAGGTCATCACTAAATAAATCGAGATAAATTTCCTCCCCATTTGACCGAAAAAAAAACCTAAAAGAGGGAACTAAAACATTAAAACCAACTGCGTATTCAAATTCAACACATAAAAAACTATAGGAATCAATAATAAAAAGAGTGGGACTCAACATGGAAAGACCCTAAAACTTCGATTTTCTTACTTTCGCTTCATTTTGTTTTTCGATTCCGACTGGAATGAATAATTTTTTGCCAAGTCTGATATCAATAATCGATTCCCCGTAGTCGATTATCCAAGGGAGCATCATAATATGAATGTTTATTCGAAGGAAAGACAAATTTTGACACGCGATATTCATAAATTTTCATTTAATTTCTCAGTTTTTTACCGATTTCCGGGGAATTTATTCCTTAAAATTGTTCAAAAGTTACGCCATCTTGTAGCCCGTAGTTTTTTCTACCCAGCTTACACCAACTCTTTCCCGACTAGGTGGTTTGTATCAAGCAACAGACCAGAAAAACCGTCCGAAACCGACCATTGCGTGCAGTTTTCCTCCTTCCCTTCCTCCCCTCGCTGCCGCCGCGTCGCTCGCCGCCGCCTTTATCAACGACAACGCGCGGCGACGCATCACCGTGTCGTGTGGCGCAGATGGTAGTGCGTCTGCCCACGAGTCCAGCGCAGCTGTTTACCCCGCCAGTTCGATTCCTCTGCGCTGCAAGCTTTTGTAATGGATGCTTTAAAGACTTTGAAACGTTGCAGAGGCTTCCAAGTGCATAAAAAAGCCAGTTTTTGCAAAAAAATGTTTAATAATTTTGTAAAAAATCGGAAAGTGATCAGAAAAATCTGAAAAAATTAGGAAGGGTGCATTTCAACTAGCCCTATACAGTAGTGTTGCAAAATAGGAGAAAATAAGAACAGGATTTAAAAAAAATCAGAAATTAGGCCAAAATTTTGAAATAAAATATCTCGCGAAAGCTTCGATGAATTTTTCTAAAAAATTGGGACCGACTATAACAAATGCGGTAGTTTTTTATAGAATATTTTCTACTACCAAATTTTGTATTTGAAGCCCACTTGTCTTTTTTGATCGACCGTAACTTTTTGCAGACGATTTGAAAAATTTTGAAAAAAATAGACAGTGTACATCTAACAAAGTTTAACAAAAAGTTAGTTGACAACAAACTGATAATTCCAACGTGCAGCCAGAAAAGATTTTTTGAAAATCCTATCTCAAAAGTGTACCGAAAATTTTTTTCTCTAAATTTGACAGGACGTTACTACTAGCCGTTAGCACACGCTGAATTTTTTTCAAAACTTTTCGAACGATCAAAAAAAAGTTATAAATGTTTGAAATTTGAAATCGATTTTCCCGGGTTACGGTAGGTCAGAAAAATCTGAAAAAATTTAGGATGATGCGCGGTGTGTAGGTGCTTATGCACGCGAAGAGTGCTCGCTGTACGATAAAAATGAAGCAAGTTATGAATTTTTAAAGATTTTTTTAGTTTTGCTTTGATCTACAGTAACCTTCCACACGAGACCCAACGTGAAGTCTCTTTAGCGCCAAAATGTTCGCCATCAAAAATGCTTTCGAATGATATATAATGAGCCGGGTTTTGTCACATGGGCCTCTGCGCCTAAGACCAAATGACGCAGGCGTAGCCTGCGCCGAAGCCTAAGCCTAAGCTCTCCGTACTGAGAATAGAACTGTAGTAAAATAGAACTGTAGCGAAATATAACTGTTTTGGAATATAACTGTTTCGGAATAGAACTGTTTCGGTATAGAACTGTAGCGAATTAGAACTGTAGCGAAATATAACTGTTTTGGAATAGAACTGTAGCGGAATAGAACTGTTTTGGAATAGAACTGTAGCGAAACAGAACTGCCTGAAGTGGAGCTGTAGTGACCCAGGAAAGCTCGAGCAGCTCGAATAACTATTCAGTTGTACATGGTGGGTTATTGAGTTCAATTTCGCGCAGCGGTTCTTCTTGTACAGCTCCATTTTAGACAGTTCTGTTTCGCTAGGCTTCGGCGCAGGCTATGCCTGCGTCATTTGGTCTTAGGCGCAGATGCCCATGTGACAAAACCCGGCTCATTATATATCATTCGAAAGCACTTTTGATGGCGAACATTTTGGCTTTTGTGAAATTTCAATCTGGGTCTCGTGTGGAAGGTTACGGTAGATCTACGTGCAAGTGCAAAAAACTTTAAAAATTCATAACTTGCTTCATTTTTATCGTACAGCGAGCACTCTTCGCGAGCATATGCACCTATAGACCGCGCATCGTCACAAATTTTTTCAAAATTTTTCGACCTACCGTAACCCGGGAAAATCGATTTAAAATTTCAAATCACCATAACTTTCGGGAACCAGGTGAACTTTTTATGAAAAAAATTGAGCACATGCTATAAACTGGTAAAAAACTGGTCTAAATTTTTTTTGCAAATCTGGTGCGTAGTTTTTTAGAAAAAAATTTTTTCAACTTTTGACAATTTTTTTCGCGCCAGTGGTTTGATCTACCGTTTTGTAGTCAACAGATGAAATGTAGTATTCTAAAAGTTCTATACGGTCAAATTTTTTCAGATTTTTCCAACGCATATTTGGACAAAATTAAGACGGTCAAAAAAAATCGTTCGTCTCGGATTGGACAAGTTTAGTCTCATAAAAAAATTCAGCTTTTTTTATGGCTACTGCCAAATTTTAAAAAAATCTCCTCGTCATTTTCGAGAGATAATTTTTTTCAAAGTTTTTGTTTTTTTTTCAAGTTTTCTTTATCATTTGCTGGTTTTATTGGTGATTTTTTTATTCCATTGGATAGACCGCGTCAAAAAACGTATGCCACAATTTTTTCCAAATTTTTTTGGACACATTCCGCTATTTTACAGCAATTATAGACAATTTTTGTGCAAAAAGAGCTATAATTAGAATTTAGAAGGTTCCAGAACATTGTGGGGACTATATCGCATCAATTACAAAAGCTTGCAGCGGAGAGGAATCGAACTGGCGGGGGAAAGAGCTTCGCTAGATTCGTGGGCAGAGGCACTACCAGCTGCGCCACACAGCACGCTGCTGCCTCGCCGCGCGTTGTCGTTGATAAAGGCGGCGGCGAGCGACGCGGCGGCAGCGAGGGGAGGGAGGAGAGGAGGGAAATTGCACGCAATGGTCGGTTTCGCACGGTTTTTCTGGTGTGTAGCTCGACACAAACCATCTAATCGGGAACGAGTTGGAGTATGCTGGGTAGAAAAAAACACGGGCTACAAGATGGTGTAGTTTTTGAACAATTTTAAGGGAGAAATTCCGCGAAAATCGGTAAAAAACTGAGAAATTAATTGAAAATTTATGAATATCGCGTGTAAAACTTTGTCTTTTCTTCGAATAAACATTCATATTATGATGCTCCCTTGGGTAATCGACCACAGGGAATCGATTGGTGATATCAGACTTGGCGAAAAATTATTCATTCTAGTCGCAATCAGAAAAAACAAAATGAAGCGCAAGTAAGAAAATCGTAGTTTTAGGGTCTTTCCATGTTGAGTCCCACTATTTTTATTATTCTTATTGTTTTTGATGTGCTGAATTTGAATATGCAGTTGGTTTGAACGTTTTAGTTCCCCCCTTTTAGGTGTTTCGGTCAAATGGGGAGGAAATTTATCTCGATTTTTTCAGTGATGACCTAAACGAGACTTGAGAGAGTAGAAGAGTTCAAAATGGACAGTAAATATTTGCTGGCAGGCTTGAAAAACAAGTTACGTCTTGCGTTCTAGCTTCCGTTTAGTAGTAAAATGTCGATGAATTAAGTACTAACGGCCGCGAAGCGGCCGCCTCATTTTTTTCACTCTGCTTCTACTTTTTTTCTTCTGTTTCACCCGTGAAACATGGGACAATTTGGTCTTCACCTGGCTCAAAGCACACCCCGTCCTTTCCTTGCCTCAAAGCTACCCCCGTCATGAAATTCTGCTCGCTCGCTGCGCTCGCTTCGCCGGCCTCCCTTATTCCCCTTTTTTTCTAAGACCAAATCCGACACACACCACTTTTTTTTACTCCGAGCCCTTCGGGCTCGGAAGGCGCTACTGTTGCAACTAGACAAGACAGTTGCTGAAAACTTTAGGCCAAAGTTCATTCAAATAAGCAAGCAATTTTACTCCGAGCCCTTCGGGCTCGCATGACGCTGATCCTGAAACGAGTAGTATTTAACGGTTAATTTCAAAAATGCGTGAACTGAATTTATAGTTTAGTACTGCTTTTCAGAAGTTTCCTGCAGAAAATAGAAATTTGAGTAAAATTTTAGGTTCACTCCGAGCCCGTCGGGCTCGGTTTTCTGAATAAAATTGAGCACGGTTGTTAGTTTGAATGTGCTGTTAAATTTTCAGAGCAATCGGACGCCGCATTTCCAAAAAATAACGAAAAAAAAAAGACTTTATTCTGAGCCCTGTGGGCTCGGTGGGAAATAAGCCTTTCTGGTGGATAAAAAGACGAAATTACAAAAATATAAACCTCAGGATATCAAAAAGCGAAGCAACTTCAGAAAAAATTAAATTCAATCAAATGTTTTCATTAAAATAATAAGCTTTTTCGTTTAAATTTTCAGTTATGGTATGCAAAAAGAGAAAGTCTACCAGACAGTCTAAAACCGACCCGTTTGTTAGACTTGGAACGTTGTTGATTTAAAAAGGTGAAGAGTTTTCACTCTGATTTTTTCGGATTTTGAGACGTTAACATCGAAAAAACGTTTGTTTCCAGTTAGGCATTAAAGATAACAAAAGAGCTAGAAACGTAAGTTTAATAGAAAAAACGGTCAAATTTTTTTACTTCAAGCCTTTCGGCCTCAAAAAATTGAGAATTTAAAATGAAAATTGTGTACTGTTTGGTGGATACAGAAATGAATAACAAAAGAGTTGTTGTGCTAATGGAAGATCTTTGGAATGATTTACAATTGAAGGTAGAGATAAAATATTTATTTTTAACAACAATGATGAACGTGTGGTGTGTGTCGGATTTGGTCTTAGAAAAAAAGGGGAATAAGGGAGGCCGGCGAAGCGAGCGCAGCGAGCGAGCAGAATTTCATGACGGGGGTAGCTTTGAGGCAAGGAAAGGACGGGGTGTGCTTTGAGCCAGGTGAAGACCAAATTGTCCCATGTTTCACGGGTGAAACAGAAGAAAAAAAGTAGAAGTTAGGCTTAGGCTTCGGCGCAGGCTATGCCTGCGTCATTTGGTCTTAGGCGCAGAGGCCCATGTGACAAAACCCGGCTCATTATATATCATTCGAAAGCACTTTTGATGGGAAACATTTTGGCGGTAAAGAGACTTCACGTTGGGTCTCGTGTGGAAGGTTACTGTAGATCAAAGCAAAACTGCAAAAAACTTTAAAAATTCATAACTTGCTTCATTTTTATCGTACAGCGAGCACTCTTCGCGAGCATATGCACCTACAGACCGCGCATCATCCCAAATTTTTCCAGAATTTTTTGACCTACCGTAACCCGGGAAAATCGATTTTAAACTTCAAAGCAGTATAACTTTTTTTTGGTGGCATTTTTTTTTCTGAAAAAATTTGAGCACATGCTTTGTGCTTGTTAAAAACTGTTCTTAAAGTTTCATGCGGAAGTTAGCGATACGATTTTTTTTAAAAATTTTTTTAACTTTTGACATTTTTTTTCGCGCCAGTGGTTTGACCTACCGTTTTTTGATCAACAGGTGAAATGTAGTTTACTGAAAGTTTTATAAGCTCAAATTTTTTCAGATTTTTACAACGCATTCTAAGGCAAAATTAAGACGGTCAAAAAAAAAAGTCTCTGTAGGCAGGAACAAGCTTAGTGCCATAAAAAAATTCAGCTTTTTTTATGGCTACTGCCAAAATTTAAAAAAATCTCCTCGTCATTTTCGAGAGATAATTTTTTTCAAAGTTTTTGATTTTTTTTTCAAGTTTTCTTTATCATGGGCTGGTTTTATTGGTGATTTTTTCATTCCATTGGATAGACTGTGTCCAAAAACGTATGCCACAATTTTTTCCAAATTTTTTTGGACACTTTCCGCTATTTTACAGCAATTATAGACAATTTTCGTGCAAAAAGAGCTATAATTAGAAATTAGAAGGTTCCAGAACATTGTGGGGACTATATCGCATCAATTACAAAAGCTTGCAGCGGAGAGGAATCGAACCGGCAAGGCAAACAGGTGCGCTGGACTCGTGGGCAGAGGCACTACCAACTGCGCCACACAGCACGCTGCTGCCTCGCCGCGCTTTGTCGTTGATAAAGGCGGCGGCGAGCGACGAGGCGGCAGCGAGGGGAGGGAGGAGAGGAGGGAAACTGCACGCAATGGTCGGTTTTGCACGGTTTTTCTGGTCTGTTGCTTGACACAAACCACCTAATCGGGAAAGAGTTGGAGTATGCTGGGTAGAAAAAAACACGGGCTACAAGATGGCGTAATTTTTGACCAATTTTAAGGGAAAAATTCCCCGGAAATCGGTAAAAAACTGAGAAATTATATGGAAATTTATGAATATCGCGTGTCAAAATTTGTCTTTCCTTCAAATAAACATTCATATTATGATGCTCCCTTGGGTAATCGACCACGGGGAATCGATTGGTAATATCAGATTTGGCGGAAAATTATTCATTCTAGTCAGAATCGAAAAATAAAATGAAGCGAAGGCAAGAAAATCGAAGTATTAGGGTCTTTCCATATTGAGTCCCACTCCTTTTATTATTGACAAGCTTGCAGCTTGTGGCGACTAAGTCGCCTTCGTCAAATGTTTATTTTTACTGATTTTTGTTTTTTTTTAAATAGAAATGGCAATCATTTATTTTCCCTATTTCTTTTAAGTTCTCGTGACCATTGTGGTATAGTGGTTAGCACGTTTGAACGTCAATCGACAGGTCGCAGGATCGAGTTTTGTCGGCTGCAAACTCGCGTGTGAGACACACAAACAAACACACAGACTAATCTAAAATTTTCTATATAAGAAAGATACCTATAGTTTTTTATGTGCTGAATTTGAAAGTGCCGTTGGTTTTAACGTTTTAGTCCGCCCTTTTAGGTTTTTTTTCGGTCAAATGGGTAGGAAATTTACCTCGATTTTTTCAGTGATGACCTAAACGAGACGTGAAGATGCATTTTTGGTTAGCACTGCATGAGATGAGAGAGTATGAGAGTTCAAAAGTGGACGGAAAGTACTTGCTGGCAAACTTGCAAAATAAGTTCCGTCTTGCGTTCTAGCTTCCGTTTAGTAGTAAAATGTCGGTAAACCAAGTACTATCGGCCGCGAAGCGGCCGCCTCATTTTTTCACTCTGCTTCTATTTTTTTCTTCTGTTTCACCCGTGAAACATGGGGCCATTTGGTCTTCACCTGGCTCAAAGCACACCCCGTCCTTTCCTTGCCTCAAAGCTACCCCCGTCATGAAATTCAGCTCGCTCGCTGCGCTCGCTTCGCCGGCCTCCCTTATTCCCCTTTTTTTCTAAGACCAAATCCGACACACACCACACGTTCATCCTTGTTGTTAAAAAAAAATATTTTATCTCTACCTTCCATTGTAAATCATTCCAAAGATCTTCCGTTAGCACAACAACTCTTTTGTTATTCATTTCTGTATCCACCAAACAGTACACAACTTTCATTTCAAATTTTCAGTTTTTTGAGGCCGAAAGGCTTGTAGTAAAAAAATTTGACCGTTTTTTCCTTTAAACTTACGTTTCTTGCTCTTTTGTTATCGTTACTACCTAACTGGAAACAAACGTTTTTTCGATTTTAACGTCTCAAAATCCGAAAAAATCAGAGTGAAAACTCTTCATCTTTTTTAAATCAACAACGTTCAAAGTCTAATGGTACGTCCAAAGTAGAAAAAAAGCGCAAAAAAAGACGAAAAGAGGCGTCCAAAGTAACTTTGTTTTTGCGTCTTTTTCTTTGTTGTTTACCGCCAAACAAGCAAAAAATTAATTGTAAACATGTTTACAAGTGCGCGCTTTTTTTTTACTTTGGACGTACCATAACAAACGGCTCGGTTTTAGACTGTCTGGCAGACTTTCCTTTTTTGCATACCATAACTGAAAATTTAAACGAAAAAACAATTTATTTTAATGAAAGCATTTGATCGAATTTAATTGTTTTCTGAAGTTGCTTCGCTTTTTGATATCCTGAGGTTTATATTTTTGTAATTTCGTCTTTTTATCCACCAGAAAGGTTTATTTCCCATCGAGCCCACAGGGCTCAGAATAAAGTCATTTTTTTTTCGTTTTTTTTTTGGAAATGCGGCGCGTTCTGGAAATTTTGCAGCACATTCAAACTAACAATCGTGCTCAATTTTATTCAGAAAACCGAGCCCGACGGGCTCGGAGTGAACCTAAAATTTCACTCTAACTCCTATTTTCTGCAGAAATCTTCTGAAAAGCAGAACTAAAGTATCGAAACTAAATTCAGTTCACGCATTTTTTAAATTAACAGTTAAATACTACACGTTTTAGGATCGGCGTCATGCGAGCCCGAAGGGCTCGGAGTAAAATTGCTTGGTTATTTCAATGAACGTTTGCCTAAAGTTTCCAGCAACTGTCTTGTCTAGTGGCACCAGTAGCACCTTCCGAGCCCGAAGGGCTCGGAGTAAAAAAAAGTGGTGTGTGTCGGATTTGGTCTTAGAAAAAAAGGGGAATAAGGGAGGCCGGCGAAGCGAGCGCAGCGAGCGAGCTGAATTTCATGACGGGGGTAGCTTTGAGGCAAGGAAAGGACGGGGTGTGCTTTGAGCCAGGTGAAGACCAAATGGCCCCATGTTTCACGGGTGAAACAGAAGAAAAAAATAGAAGCAGAGTGAAAAAATGAGGCGGCCGCTTCGCGGCCGATAGTACTTGGTTTACCGACATTTTACTACTAAACGGAAGCTAGAACGCAAGACGGAACTTATTTTGCAAGTTTGCCAGCAAGTACTTTCCGTCCACTTTTGAACTCTCATACTCTCTCATCTCATGCAGTGCTAACCAAAAATGCATCTTCACGTCTCGTTTAGGTCATCACTGAAAAAATCGAGGTAAATTTCCTACCCATTTGACCGAAAAAAAACCTAAAAGGGCGGACTAAAACGTTAAAACCAACGGCACTTTCAAATTCAGCACATAAAAAACTATAGGTATCTTTCTTATATAGAAAATTTTAGATTAGTCTGTGTGTTTGTTTGTGTGTCTCACACGCGAGTTTGCAGCCGACAAAACTCGATCCTGCGACCTGTCGATTGACGTTCAAACGTGCTAACCACTATACCACAATGGTCACGAGAACTTAAAAGAAATAGGGAAAATAAATGATTGCCATTTCTATTTAAAAAAAAACAAAAATCAGTAAAAATAAACATTTGACGAAGGCGACTTAGTCGCCACAAGCTGCAAGCTTGTCAATAATAAAAGGAGTGGGACTCAATATGGAAAGACCCTAATACTTCGATTTTCTTGCCTTCGCTTCATTTTATTTTTCGATTCTGACTAGAATGAATAATTTTCCGCCAAATCTGATATTACCAATCGATTCCCCGTGGTCGATTACCCAAGGGAGCATCATAATATGAATGTTTATTTGAAGGAAAGACAAATTTTGACACGCGATATTCATAAATTTCCATATAATTTCTCAGTTTTTTACCGATTTCCGGGGAATTTTTCCCTTAAAATTGGTCAAAAATTACGCCATCTTGTAGCCCGTGTTTTTTTCTACCCAGCATACTCCAACTCTTTCCCGATTAGGTGGTTTGTGTCAAGCAACAGACCAGAAAAACCGTGCAAAACCGACCATTGCGTGCAGTTTCCCTCCTCTCCTCCCTCCCCTCGCTGCCGCCTCGTCGCTCGCCGCCGCCTTTATCAACGACAAAGCGCGGCGAGGCAGCAGCGTGCTGTGTGGCGCAGTTGGTAGTGCCTCTGCCCACGAGTCCAGCGCACCTGTTTGCCTTGCCGGTTCGATTCCTCTCCGCTGCAAGCTTTTGTAATTGATGCGATATAGTCCCCACAATGTTCTGGAACCTTCTAATTTCTAATTATAGCTCTTTTTGCACGAAAATTGTCTATAATTGCTGTAAAATAGCGGAAAGTGTCCAAAAAAATTTGGAAAAAATTGTGGCATACGTTTTTGGACACAGTCTATCCAATGGAATGAAAAAATCACCAATAAAACCAGCCCATGATAAAGAAAACTTGAAAAAAAAATCAAAAACTTTGAAAAAAATTATCTCTCGAAAATGACGAGGAGATTTTTTTAAATTTTGGCAGTAGCCATAAAAAAAGCTGAATTTTTTTATGGCACTAAGCTTGTTCCTGCCTACAGAGACTTTTTTTTTTGACCGTCTTAATTTTGCCTTAGAATGCGTTGTAAAAATCTGAAAAAATTTGAGCTTATAAAACTTTCAGTAAACTACATTTCACCTGTTGATCAAAAAACGGTAGGTCAAACCACTGGCGCGAAAAAAAATGTCAAAAGTTAAAAAAATTTTTAAAAAAAATCGTATCGCTAACTTCCGCATGAAACTTTAAGAACAGTTTTTAACAAGCACAAAGCATGTGCTCAAATTTTTTCAGAAAAAAAAATGCCACCAAAAAAAAGTTATACTGCTTTGAAGTTTAAAATCGATTTTCCCGGGTTACGGTAGGTCAAAAAATTCTGGAAAAATTTGGGATGATGCGCGGTCTGTAGGTGCATATGCTCGCGAAGAGTGCTCGCTGTACGATAAAAATGAAGCAAGTTATGAATTTTTAAAGTTTTTTGCAGTTTTGCTTTGATCTACAGTAACCTTCCACACGAGACCCAACGTGAAGTCTCTTTACCGCCAAAATGTTTCCCATCAAAAGTGCTTTCGAATGATATATAATGAGCCGGGTTTTGTCACATGGGCCTCTGCGCCTAAGACCAAATGACGCAGGCATAGCCTGCGCCGAAGCCTAAGCCTAACTTCTACTTTTTTTCTTCTGTTTCACCCGTGAAACATGGGACAATTTGGTCTTCACCTGGCTCAAAGCACACCCCGTCCTTTCCTTGCCTCAAAGCTACCCCCGTCATGAAATTCTGCTCGCTCGCTGCGCTCGCTTCGCCGGCCTCCCTTATTCCCCTTTTTTTCTAAGACCAAATCCGACACACACCACACGTTCATCATTGTTGTTAAAAATAAATATTTTATCTCTACCTTCAATTGTAAATCATTCCAAAGATCTTCCATTAGCACAACAACTCTTTTGTTATTCATTTCTGTATCCACCAAACAGTACACAATTTTCATTTTAAATTCTCAATTTTTTGAGGCCGAAAGGCTTGAAGTAAAAAAATTTGACCGTTTTTTCTATTAAACTTACGTTTCTAGCTCTTTTGTTATCTTTAATGCCTAACTGGAAACAAACGTTTTTTCGATGTTAACGTCTCAAAATCCGAAAAAATCAGAGTGAAAACTCTTCACCTTTTTAAATCAACAACGTTCCAAGTCTAACAAACGGGTCGGTTTTAGACTGTCTGGTAGACTTTCTCTTTTTGCATACCATAACTGAAAATTTAAACGAAAAAGCTTATTATTTTAATGAAAACATTTGATTGAATTTAATTTTTTCTGAAGTTGCTTCGCTTTTTGATAT
This sequence comes from Caenorhabditis japonica, assembly GCA_963572235.1. Taxonomy (NCBI): domain Eukaryota; kingdom Metazoa; phylum Nematoda; class Chromadorea; order Rhabditida; family Rhabditidae; genus Caenorhabditis; species Caenorhabditis japonica. Next base: position 49,617 of record OY754346.1, read on the forward strand.
CCTGAGGTTTATATTTTTGTAATTTCGTCTTTTTATCCACCAGAAAGGCTTATTTCCCACCGAGCCCACAGGGCTCAGAATAAAGTCTTTTTTTTTTCGTTATTTTTTGGAAATGCGGCGTCCGATTGCTCTGAAAATTTAACAGCACATTCAAACTAACAACCGTGCTCAATTTTATTCAGAAAACCGAGCCCGACGGGCTCGGAGTGAACCTAAAATTTTACTCAAATTTCTATTTTCTGCAGGAAACTTCTGAAAAGCAGTACTAAACTATAAATTCAGTTCACGCATTTTTGAAATTAACCGTTAAATACTACTCGTTTCAGGATCAGCGTCATGCGAGCCCGAAGGGCTCGGAGTAAAATTGCTTGCTTATTTGAATGAACTTTGGCCTAAAGTTTTCAGCAACTGTCTTGTCTAGTTGCAACAGTAGCGCCTTCCGAGCCCGAAGGGCTCGGAGTAAAAAAAAGTGGTGTGTGTCGGATTTGGTCTTAGAAAAAAAGGGGAATAAGGGAGGCCGGCGAAGCGAGCGCAGCGAGCGAGCAGAATTTCATGACGGGGGTAGCTTTGAGGCAAGGAAAGGACGGGGTGTGCTTTGAGCCAGGTGAAGACCAAATTGTCCCATGTTTCACGGGTGAAACAGAAGAAAAAAAGTAGAAGCAGAGTGAAAAAAATGAGGCGGCCGCTTCGCGGCCGTTAGTACTTAATTCATCGACATTTTACTACTAAACGGAAGCTAGAACGCAAGACGTAACTTGTTTTTCAAGCCTGCCAGCAAATATTTACTGTCCATTTTGAACTCTTCTACTCTCTCAAGTCTCGTTTAGGTCATCACTGAAAAAATCGAGATAAATTTCCTCCCCATTTGACCGAAACACCTAAAAGGGGGGAACTAAAACGTTCAAACCAACTGCATATTCAAATTCAGCACATCAAAAACAATAAGAATAATAAAAATAGTGGGACTCAACATGGAAAGACCCTAAAACTACGATTTTCTTACTTGCGCTTCATTTTGTTTTTTCTGATTGCGACTAGAATGAATAATTTTTCGCCAAGTCTGATATCACCAATCGATTCCCTGTGGTCGATTACCCAAGGGAGCATCATAATATGAATGTTTATTCGAAGAAAAGACAAAGTTTTACACGCGATATTCATAAATTTTCAATTAATTTCTCAGTTTTTTACCGATTTTCGCGGAATTTCTCCCTTAAAATTGTTCAAAAACTACACCATCTTGTAGCCCGTGTTTTTTTCTACCCAGCATACTCCAACTCGTTCCCGATTAGATGGTTTGTGTCGAGCTACACACCAGAAAAACCGTGCGAAACCGACCATTGCGTGCAATTTCCCTCCTCTCCTCCCTCCCCTCGCTGCCGCCGCGTCGCTCGCCGCCGCCTTTATCAACGACAACGCGCGGCGAGGCAGCAGCGTGCTGTGTGGCGCAGCTGGTAGTGCCTCTGCCCACGAATCTAGCGAAGCTCTTTCCCCCGCCAGTTCGATTCCTCTCCGCTGCAAGCTTTTGTAATTGATGCGATATAGTCCCCACAATGTTCTGGAACCTTCTAAATTCTAATTATAGCTCTTTTTGCACAAAAATTGTCTATAATTGCTGTAAAATAGCGGAATGTGTCCAAAAAAATTTGGAAAAAATTGTGGCATACGTTTTTTGACGCGGTCTATCCAATGGAATAAAAAAATCACCAATAAAACCAGCAAATGATAAAGAAAACTTGAAAAAAAAACAAAAACTTTGAAAAAAATTATCTCTCGAAAATGACGAGGAGATTTTTTTAAAATTTGGCAGTAGCCATAAAAAAAGCTGAATTTTTTTATGAGACTAAACTTGTCCAATCCGAGACGAACGATTTTTTTTGACCGTCTTAATTTTGTCCAAATATGCGTTGGAAAAATCTGAAAAAATTTGACCGTATAGAACTTTTAGAATACTACATTTCATCTGTTGACTACAAAACGGTAGATCAAACCACTGGCGCGAAAAAAATTGTCAAAAGTTGAAAAAATTTTTTTCTAAAAAACTACGCACCAGATTTGCAAAAAAAATTTAGACCAGTTTTTTACCAGTTTATAGCATGTGCTCAATTTTTTTCATAAAAAGTTCACCTGGTTCCCGAAAGTTATGGTGATTTGAAATTTTAAATCGATTTTCCCGGGTTACGGTAGGTCGAAAAATTTTGAAAAAATTTGTGACGATGCGCGGTCTATAGGTGCATATGCTCGCGAAGAGTGCTCGCTGTACGATAAAAATGAAGCAAGTTATGAATTTTTAAAGTTTTTTGCACTTGCACGTAGATCTACCGTAACCTTCCACACGAGACCCAGATTGAAATTTCACAAAAGCCAAAATGTTCGCCATCAAAAGTGCTTTCGAATGATATATAATGAGCCGGGTTTTGTCACATGGGCATCTGCGCCTAAGACCAAATGACGCAGGCATAGCCTGCGCCGAAGCCTAGCGAAACAGAACTGTCTAAAATGGAGCTGTACAAGAAGAACCGCTGCGCGAAATTGAACTCAATAACCCACCATGTACAACTGAATAGTTATTCGAGCTGCTCGAGCTTTCCTGGGTCACTACAGCTCCACTTCAGGCAGTTCTGTTTCGCTACAGTTCTATTCCAAAACAGTTCTATTCCGCTACAGTTCTATTCCAAAACAGTTATATTTCGCTACAGTTCTAATTCGCTACAGTTCTATACCGAAACAGTTCTATTCCGAAACAGTTATATTCCAAAACAGTTATATTTCGCTACAGTTCTATTTTACTACAGTTCTATTCTCAGTACGGAGAGCTGCAAACGCGCTCCCTTCGCACAGTGGTGGACGCGGCCACGTTGGCGACGAGAGAGTGCAGAAAATTGAGAGAGCTGTGGCCGATGTTTTGCTCTGATTTCTCTAAACCTCTCTCCCAATGCATGCGAAATTCTTTGTTCGATTGAAGCGAGTTTTCAGCGTTTTATACCGAGTATATACCGAAACAGTTCTATTCCGAAACAGTTCTATTCCAAAACAGTTCCATTCCGAGGTAGCACCTCTATTACAACAACAACATATTCAAATTCATTTCCGCATTTTCCGATCGGAAGTCTGAATTTCGACGGAAATCGGAACGAGAATTTGAAATTTCGGAATTGCGACGGAAATTCGGAAATAAAAATGAAAAACTCGGAATTCCGTCGGAACATCGGAAGAGAATATTACAAAATCGGAAATTTCCGACGGAACTCGGAAGAGAAATTTTCATTTCCGAGAAAGCCTGGTTGGGGCTTCTTCTGTAATTATCCTGAGGGGGCGGAAATGAAATGTTGTGGGGGCGCTTCTGAAAGATTACCTATGCTTTCAGCATCGACCCCCTTTCAGTTATGGGGGGATACTCCTGTAATGGTGACATTTCACAAGCACCCCCCCCCCCTGAGTCGCGACTAAAAATGAACTGATGGGCGGGGGGGGGGGGGGGGGGGGGGGAAGGGTTATTCCGGTTGTGGGGGGAGAGTAGTGCACGGCGTGTTAGAACCTACGTAAAGGCAAACGCGCTCTGCCGAATTTTCCTGCGTCTCGATAGCATCATTCTGCCAAGTTTAGATAAGTGCGTGCAAAACTAGTGACGCAGAGACTTGAGAGAGATGACCTCAAAAATTTCATTTCCAAAATAATTTGAAAAACGTAGTCTCTAGCACGCCGTGTAGTGGTGTGAGGGGCGCTTCTGTAAAATTACCACAACTCGTAATCTACCATAAAACGCTCTTATGATGAGTAGTGCGCGGGGGCGCGTTTTTAGCGGTGTACCGTTCAACACAACGTGGCTCGATCGACAATAAAATAGAAGTACTATTAAAAATGCAAATAAATACATCAGAAAATTGTTCAAAACAACAAATACCACGAAAAATAGGTAAAATTTATTGAAGAAGTTGAAAAACAAGAGGACGAATTCGCCCCAACAAACCGTCTGTCGCTTGGTTTGACTAGGTCGGCAAAACCGATAGCATTTGTCGACTAACAAAATGTTGATGAATACCGACAAACAGCTTTACCGAAAATCTTGTTTGTTTGACAAAAAAGGTACTGCAACGCATTTTAATCTGATTGTTGTGAAACTTGAAGTTTAAACTGAAAAGTTATCTTTAAACGTTTCTGCGCAAAAAAGTCCAGATTTTGAAAAAAAAAAACAATAATCATAAAGAATGGTGGGAACCTCTTGGGGGTAATAATGAATTTAAAGAGCATGGATGAGAGGGCGGAGGATAGATGTAGTGGAATGGTGCTGAATCTCATCAAAGACGTATTCTAGATAAAGAAACGTGTACGTGTTAAGTCAGTCGAGGAATTGTAAATCTATATCTATGCACACAAGTCAATCAATAATCCGGGTTTAAAGAAGGAGAGACTACGGGAAACGAAACGAAAAAGAGGTTCATGATACAGTTCACATATTGATTAAGTCTGGCAAAGAGATAATAGATTGGGAAATAAAGATGGGCGGGTTGAAGTAGACGAACATGAGAGCGAATGGGTTCCAAGGGAGATGGTTACGGTCCAATTTTTAAATTTAGGATTAAAGAATAAGAAAAAAAAGAAAAGGTTAAAACTAATCCTGTTGTAGCGGACGCAACGAGAGAAAGGTGGATGTGAAGGAACACGAAACAAACAACGAGCAAAAAAACTCTAAATGAGCTATCTCACACAATAATTTTCTTCTGGTATTTAGTTTCCATGAAAATATGATTTTTTTTAAAAATATTTTCCTATACGTAAAGATAGAAAATTCAGTAGTGCTACTTGTGAAAATTTACTGGCTATTTGGGCGCCGATTCTACACGTAAATACCGCTCAAATTTCTGTTTTTCTTCGTCTCGTCTTCTCATCACTATTTACATAACTTCACCATGACTTTTGGGGACAAGATTTCACATAAATTAGAAACGGGAGCGGTGTTCGATATCTACACAAAAAAATGGGGAAAAGAAAGAGCAGGTTGATTTCTGTATGTGGGAATTCCTAATATTTGTGGGTTGAAAAAAGCGAAAATTGAATGTAATAAAACTTTGATAGGGAGAAAAGAAGAGGGCGATGGAAAAAATATATAATCTCTCGAAAAAATAAACAAAACATTTCTCAGACGCTTCCCGATACGTATACCTTGGCAAGTGAGTCAGCGCCAGCGGATCCAATTAAGGAGCGAGAAGGATGGAATGCCACTGAAGTGACTGCGGAATCATTCTTTTTGCGGTGTGCAGATATCTCCTGAAATCGTCAATGTTTTCTTTTTATTCATTAAAGGAGGTGCCAAAATTTCCGAGAAACTGGTTTAAAATACAGTATTGAGTGGAGGATTTACGAATATCTCATTGAAATTGCACAAAAAAAATTTCTCCATTTTCACCAAATTTTACAAAAAAAAATAGAAGACCACAGGGAGTACACGAAGGCGAGTTTTCCTAGGCTGGCCGACCACGTCTTTTCGAAAATTGTATTGTCTTCAGCAATAATCGGTTTGTTTCTTCTATTTCCATCATTTTTCCACTATTTTTTGATAAATTATTTACAAATCGGCCGAAATTGCGCCAGGTATTGCGTTTTCAATCGACTTGCGACATGAAAACGCAAGTCTGCATTCACCGTTCTGTCTCCGTCTCTTCAATTATCACTGTGTTCGCTCACAAATAAGTGTGCAGTTTCGCGTTCTCATGTCGCAAGCGACTCGCAAGCAGTGGTGCACGGAAGAATGATTTGGCAATCCGGAATACGGAATTAAATTATTAAAACCAATCAATTCCATAGTCCAGATTTGCGAATCATCATTCCGTGCAACACTGCTCGCAAGTCGATTGAAAAAACAATAAGCGGAAATACAGGATTTGTCCATTTTAAAGAGGAAAATGTTCGGAAAAAATGCTGGCGACTTCGTGTACTCCCCGTGGCCTTCTATTTTTTTGTAAAAATCATCCTTATATATAAAATTCCGTTTGGGTCTGTAACTGAGTTTCTTGGTGTGTCTGTTTCCAAACTGCATGGCGGAAGCGAACTGGGCGCCCGAGACCAACACAAAAACTCGAACTCCGTTCTGTAGCTTACATGGCAAGCGTTTACCCGACTGCGCCACAGGGCACACGCGGAAATTGCATAAAAAAGTTATATTTCAAATGACGAATTAAAAATTTTTAAAATGAAAGGAAATCAAAAGTAGCTTTTGATGCAGCCAGGCTTGTTATTTTTAAAAAAATCAGAGAAATTTTTTGTGCGATTTCAATGTGATGTTCGTAAATCCCTCACACAATAGTATATTTTAAACCACTTTTCCCAATGATTTGGAACATATTTTAAAGCGCGATTTCGTACACCTACCTGAAGACAAGACCGTTTCTCCATATTCCACATGCGGATTGATCCATCGTGGCTTCCAGAGAGAAGATAGAGACCATTCGGGTCAATGGCTAGCGACGAAACACCTTCGACATGAGCAACAGACTCAGCCGTACATGCACCGGTTGTGTTGTCAAAATACCGAATAACTCGATCCTCGCCAGCGATTACAGTCATCGGCATCGTCGGATGACTGACGATTTTGTTCATCGTAGGTGAACCAGTGATGCCTTCCTTAAAGTTGAATACCATCACAGTGCTGCCCGTGTCAATGTCAATTATCTGCGCATAGCAGTGGGTATATGCGGCCAGCAAGTGAGAAGTTTCGGTAGAGACAAAATCGACGCTAGTCGGCACGAGTCCGACTCTCGGAGCGCCGATCGTCCGAATTAGTGGTTCCCCATTTCCAGGTTCCCATAGGCGAATCGTTGAATCCGAAGAGGCAGAGACAAGACGACTATTAGCCGAATGATAGGCAACCGACCAAACGGCATCTGTGTGACCTGACAGCGTTTCTGTGAGTACCCGTGGGTCTGGAAAAAATTGTTTTATTATTTTACGGCTTGTTTTGAAGTTAATCAAAGAATTGAACCAGCGTTCAGCAATAAATAAATTCATTTTCTCAACATTCGATTTACCCTGGGAAACAACTTACTGTAAGAATCAAACGGATCCGAGTTGGAGGACGGCACATTGAAGCAGCAAATGTTTCCATCAAAGCCACCAGTGAATAGCTGGTCGCCTGAAGTGGAGAGAACGAGACAGAGAACAGGTCCCTTGTGTCCGCGGAACGTATAAACCGGCTCCAGCTCTGCGCCTCCACCACTATTGTGTTTTTCCTCTTTCTTTTGCTCGAGATTCCAAAGCTTGACGAGACCGTCTTCAGAAGCCGTGAAAAGAACAGGCTCGACTGGATGGAATTGCATAGCGTTGATGGCGTCAAAGTGTGACCGCAGCGATACTTTAATGTTCCACTTGACTTTTTGCAAATTTTCGTCATCGTCCTTTAATAACATTATAATGAAATTAGCGTGGCTGTATAAAAACAAATTTTTTCTTAATTTCTAAACTTTTTCTTTTGTCGGCCCGGCAAAATGGTCAAACGCGCTCCACTGAACTTAACGCTATGCAAGTTTCATTTTTGTCTCTAAATTATTTCATTTCACGTATAAATTAAACTTGAAATGAAATAATTTGGAAACCAAAATGAAAATTGCATAGCGTTTAGTTCAGCTGAGCGCATTTGACCGATTTGGCGGGCCGACATTACTTAAACAAGACTTTGTCACTTCTGTTTTTCAAACAATTATTCTAAACAAGACTGCAGCTTGTGGCGACTAAGTCGCCTTCGTCAAATATTTATTTTTACTGATTTTTCTTTTTATTTTTAGTAATGGTGATCATTTCTTTTCTCTAACTCCTCCAATTTCTCGTGACCCCTGTGGTAAAGTGGTTAGCATGTTTAAAAGTCAATCGAAAGGTCTCGGGATCGAGTTTTGTCGACTGCAAACTCGTGTGTGAGACACACAAACAAACACACAGACTAATCTAAAATTTTCTATATAAGAAAGATTGTTCCTAAAACAGTCCTCTCAGCTAACGTAATTTTTTCCATAGACCATCTCCTCACAGGGGAAGAATGAAAGGACCATCTTCCCGGAGCTAAACTCTAGGAAAATTGAAAGTATAATTGTTGGGCTAGATGAGAGATCTTTCCATTTACTAACCTAAAAGCAGCAAATCGTTGGTTGTACCGATGGTATGAATGGTCAAAATCCTAACTTGATCAGTTATCGAAATTTTTGTGTTGTTTTTAACATCTTCTCACAGTTTAAAAATGCATATGAACCATCTTCCTGCTACTCTAGGAAGATTTTTTGACCAAAAGACCATCGGCAACAAACCCATGGGCCATCCGCTAGGTCGAACAGCCACCAAAGTCAAACACGCTCCGCTGAATTTAGTACATCGTGATTTTTATTCTGGTTTCCAAATTATTTCATTTCACACGTAGTTTATACGTGAAATAAAATAATTTGGAAACTAACAAGGGAATGGTCCAAACTTAACTTGGCGTTTCGAAATGAAACCTATATAGGGGGAAAGAGCACTTCATGGGGAGCTCAAATCACTTTTCAATTTTTGCAATAAACCATTCGGAGCCGAGCAAATGAGCTCCAAAGTTTTAATTTTCACGTGCGAATTTATCAACGCAGTTGAGAGTCATTTTCAACAGTGGCCGGGTGGCCGAGTGGTTGGTGCAAGAGAATAGTAAATGGAGGATGCGGGTTCAATCCCTGGGGGTAAAAAATTTTTGTATTTTGATTTTTGCGTTTACTTTTCGAGGTTCTAGAACTTTTTTGACCAATTTTTTTTTCAATTTTTTGTGTTTAATACGTAGTAATAATTCACAAATAAGGACAATAATGCTAATCAACAATTAGGAAATGGGAAAAACAAATAGTGTTGGTGCATCTCGCACACTTGATGAACGCATTATCGGTACATCTCGTCTGGAAGCAATCATCTGCGCCAACTTGTCCGAAACGGAACTCCGAAGGTGTAAAGAACGGTGAGCTTTGGTCCATTTATTGTGTTTTCAATCGACTTGCGACATGAGAACGCGAGACTCCGCCCACTTTATTGTGCGCGACCACGCGAACACAGTGATATTTGAAGAGACGCAGACAGGTAGCGCACAAATAAGTGGGCGGAGTCTCGCGTTCTCATGTCGCAAGTCGATTGAAAACACAATAGCACGCTTTTTTTTACAAGAGATTGGTTTTTTGTCGGGAAATAGGTGGAGGAAATCCGAGTTCGAAATCAAAAACTTCTTGGATAATAACGATAAAACACTTGCCACATGAAGTGTCATCTCCAGTTAAAACGAAATAAAAACAAAACAAAGCACAAACATACAATCGTCACCATACGTTGAAAAGAGGTTGGCAATGCGGAAAAATATGGTTTTAAAAAAAAAGGTTCTAGGACCTGGAAAAGTGAACGCAAAAATCAAAATACAAAAATTTTTTAGAGCGAGGGATTGAACCCGCATCCTCCATTTACTAATCTCTTGCACCAACCACTCGGCCACCCGGTCACTGTTGAAAATGACTCTCAACTGCGTTGATAAATTCGCACGTGAAAATTAAAACTTTGGAGCTCATTTGCTCGGCTCCGAATGGTTTATTGCAAAAATTAAAAAGTGATTTGACCTCCCAATGAAGTGTTCTTTCACCCTATATAGGTTTCATTTCGAAACGCCAAGTTAAGTTTGGACCATTCCCTTGTAAAATGAAAAACAAGAAGCACTAAAATTAGCGGAGTAGGTTTGACCGTCGTGGCGGCTCAACACTATTTAAAATAATTCTCAGAACTGAACACGTTTCTGCATTGAAAAAAAAACTTACATCATTAGTCACCTCGTTAATATCAATATTCTCATTGGCCTGCATTCCGAGAGCCACATCTAGCTCATTTCCGTGTCCGTAATGAAAATTATCACTGCGCCGTCCTTGTCTTCTCGTGGGCAGCTCTTCCTGGGCGGATGCCTCAATGGCCGAGCGGATTCCGGGCGGCACTGCGTCAGTCTCCAAATTTCTGTGCAAATCAGAGGACGACGTATTTCCGTCCGAATCGTCCGTGGAATTGCGCGAGCGCCTCTTCACCTTTGGATCGTCTTTGTATTGTTTGATGAGCTTTTCGAATGAACCGCCTTTGCCAGCCCAATCATCGAGATCGCCACCTCTTTCTCTCGCATCCGCACTGTTCAAAAAGTCAAAATCTTCTAATGCCTTTGAGGCGTCCGCATCGAGCTGAGCGTCGTCATGTCCGTCTTCAGAATCACTGAAAACTAATAGTATTAAAAAGTATTTTTTTTAACTGTATTTACTCATATTGTCTTGCAGTCTCTAATAAACCGTAAAAAAGTTTTGGACCAAAAAATCGATTTTAAACATTTTCAGAAAAATCGATATTTTGGTCCAAAATTTTTTGAGCGTGCACGGGAGAATTTTTTCCAATATTTCCCAAAATTTCAGGTCAATCGGAGCATTCTCCGATTTTTCCCGCAATTTTTTTTCCGTTTTTTTTCTTTTTTCTCCGGTTTTGTGAGTAGGTCCACAATGATAGGTATTGTGATATTATGCCCAATTTTCTTGCTGTTCAATTTTTATCTTTGTATCATGTTTTTTTCGTCTTGATAATGCTGCGTTCAAAGTGATAAAGATGGAGACAAATCGGTGCCAAAAGTGAAAAAGAAATTTATAATTTTTTTCACGTAAATAGATTGTAACCGTACCCAAATCGTGGCGCGACCTCATTTTGTATCAATTTACAAATCTTTTCGGCGAAATTGGGAGTTCTCGCCGCGATTTGGGTACGGTTACACTATTTTTATGCGTAAAAATAGCAATTTTTCTCTTCACTTTGGACACCAATAATTCTCCATCTTTATCACTTTGAACACAGCATAACACTTTCTAATGCGAAGAATGTCAAATTTTAACATACATTTTACCTTCTTCTGGAATTTCTTTTTAGAAACAAAATTTCGTCAACAATACGAAAATTGAATGCTAGTTTGTCAAAAATATGGATCGTTTTGACTCCTAGAACCAATGGAATTTGTAACGATCAGATTTTATGCTTCAAACTTGCAAACATAAATGGAGGTGTCGAAGCTTTGATAAAATGGCGAACAAAGATCGGTGGAGGAAATCGATGGGATACTCGAAGTAATCCATAATTCAAAAGATGAAGGTGGCAATACTAGCGATGATTCGTTGAAAGAATACTAACTTTCCAATTTTTTTTTTAAACTTTTGTGTTTTTGACCGGCTCCGGAACATCTCGAAATCAGGTTAACAGGGGAAATGTGAAATAGTGAGTCAATACAAAAAAAATCCAGAATTAAATGAAAAAAAAAAAGAATCAAAAAGTGCACAAACGCCAGTTCGTCAAAAACATTGCTTCCCGCAGCTGTTTTTTACTAGAAATAAATTAGTTTTTAAAACATTAAAAGCGAGGCAAAAACCAAAATATTCCTTTTTCAATAAAAAAAATTAACTACAATTCAATTTGAAAAAGATTATGGGCCTATGCAGATGAATTTTCCTGTGATTTTATTCTTTTGCAAACCTACATTTTAATTAATTTTCCTGCATTATCCTACATTGAAATGTAGGTTTGCATAGGAATAAAATGACAGGAAAGTTCATCTGCATAGGCCCATAATCATTGTCAAATTGAATTTTACTTAATTTTTTTCCATTAAAAAGTGAATATTTGGTTTTTTGCTCGCTTTTAATTTTTAAAAAATTTATTTATATCCAGGAAAACAACCCTGCGCCTTGTGGCGACTACGTCGCACACGTAACATATTTATTTTTGTTTTCATTTCCTTTTGGCCATATAATGTTTCTTGTCCATTCGCGAAGAAAGCTGAATTTACGCGTGAAATGAAATAATTTGGCGACGAAAATGAAATCCACGAAGAACTAAGTTTTGTGGAGCGCACTTGCTTTCTTCGCGAATGGACAATACTCTGAAAAATAATTCGGTAGACTCAAATTGCCTGGCATCTGGACAAGAAATTCGAAAAACAAACCGGCATGCGGGACAATTATTGTAAATTCGGTGAATTACCTGTCACTTCTTTCTTTTTTTCCATTCAAACGTTCACTGGAAGGAAGATCAGCCTGAAAATTTTTAAAAGTGTGTTTATTTCACTATTTTTCTCAATTTTTATGTACCTGTGGGAGAAGCCCAAGCAAATTCTTGACCCGAAACGAACGAACATCCATAATGTGCTCACTGTAGCCAATCTCTTCGAGATAGCGTTTCAGCAACAACCTTCCGGTTCTGAAACTTCCACCAGCTTCGCCAGCGTCGTTTATGTAGGACTCTAGGTCGGCCGAAAGGTGGCTATTGTCTAAAATTTCACTTTTTAACCCGTTAAAACGCCACAACTCACCATTTGGCGCCGAATTCTCATTAGGCGACTCCTCATACGATGGCGGCTCGTCGCCGTTGTGGGTTAGTCTATAGTTTTTCGCCCGCTCCTGTTTCAGACAAAACTCGAGCATTTTGATCCGACGCACCAGGTCTTGTTTCAGGTTCTCTTGGCCTTTGCGTTCGCCTTGCAGAAAAGCTATGCGAGCCTGCATTTCGGCTCGTTCCGCCTCCCACCTAGTCCGATCCAGCTCGTTTCGAGTCCACTCGTGCTGAATATAGTGCAAGATACCCGACATTGTGTACTGAGGACGACTCTGCAACACTTTTTTTTGTATTTTGTGGTTAAAATGTTTTATTAAAAATAAAAAAAACTCACAGATTCCTCCTCTGTTTTTTCATTTTGTGCGTTTGGCAATTGACCAGGGTCGTCCATTATAATTACCCGAATCCGATCTTATTTCGAGTAATTTGGGGTTAATGAAACGAGTTCAACAGCTGAAAAACTTTGATTTACCGTAAATTCTCTAATAAAACGGCCCTCATAATAGAACGCCCCCCTAAGATAGAGCTGCCCCCTACAATATAAGAATGAATTTAACACTTTTTTCAATAATTTGGTTAGATGTTTCCAGTTGTTACTTATTGACCGATTTCTAATTTTGTTTTGTCATGCATTTGTGTCGTTTTTATGGAAAATCCTCAAGATGTAATACATATTTCAACATATTGAAAAGTAAAGCTAACCCTATAATATAATAATAGAACGGCCCCCTAAATAAGAGCGGCCCTCCTGGGAGGGTAGTGAAAAATAGAACGGCCGGTCGTTCTATTAGAGAATTTACGGTAAGCTATACATAGTGTTATTAAAAACTGTAACAGCTAAAAATTGTAAGTTTGCGAATTAAATTTTAAGAAAATGCATATTACAACGCATTTATCAAATTTATTTTGAAACTGCCACAAGATGTTTTGCTTCAAGTTCCTTTTATAATTGATTCATAGCGGAGTGACAATTATTTTTGTGAATAAAGGAGGGGATTCCGAACACCATGATCATAAACTTTCAAAAGCAAAATAATTCCAAAAAGTACGGCAAAGCGAAACAGGAGAACAAAGTGTTATTGACCAAAACTTTCAGTATGACGACAAAAAAGCCATAATCAATATGTTGAAGTCTCGAAAATAAACAGGCAAAAAATAGAGGAATGGCACGCAGAGACGCCAAAAATGATTCGATTAGGGAGCGGGCGACGCTTGTCCGGGCGCGAGGCGAGAAAACCAAGTGGTGTTTTGTGCCGTCCGGTGCGTTGCGTGCTCTGCGATCGCGTGTGAATTTAGCAGTGGAGCGCACTTGCAGACCATGTCGTGAGACGAAATCGGCGCGAGTTTAAAATAAAAGAGATGGAAAAATGGTGCTTTTTCGAAATAGAACTGTTCGAAATAGAATTGTAGCGACATAGAACTGACTGAAATGGAGCTGTACTGATCCAGAAAAGCTAGAGCAGCTCAAAAAAGTCCAGTTGTACATGGTGGGTTATTGAGTACAATTTCGCGCCGTTGTTCGTTTTTCCTGTTCAGCTCCATTTCAAGCAGTTCTATTCCGAAGACCGAAATATCGATTTTTCTGAAAATTTTCCAAATCGATATTCTGACCCAAATTTTTCTGAGCATGTCCGTGAGTATTTTTGACATTAATTCCAGGTGTGCAATTTTACGTTTACGGAATTTATCGGGTTTTAGGGCACCATAAAATTTTTACGGCTTCCGTAAAATTTCATACGTAAAATCCGTAAAAATTGTAGAGCTATTTTGTTCAATTCGGTGAGAAAAACCCCCATTTTTCTTGAATTTTTTTCTGAAAATCCTGCAGAAGTAGACAGTACTTTGAATACAGTGGGATTAATCCAAAATTATTTCTGGGGCCGTATTCATGAAGCCATTCGGAATTCCGAACGGGCGGAAAAGTATTCCGAACTATTATTGTTTTAAAAAATTTGTCACCTGGCGAGAGGCGCGAATTCAAAAAATAGGCTCCGCCTCCTCGCCGAAATATTTTTGCAACTCTGCGCGCGCCAATTTGCAATCGTTGTGCGCGCGATTTTATGCGTTGAATTTCCGTTACTTTATTATGGGGTTATTCATGAGAAAAAAAACGGTTTGTTTTTATTTTTTTTTCCAATTCACGCGATGTCGAGAATTGTAAAAAAATACAGGTAGAGAAATGGGGGCCCCCCTGATATAGCATTGACATTGAAGAGACGGAGAAGGTGAGGAGCTCAAAGAAAGGGGGCAGTCTCTGTGTCTCTTCACTATCAATGCTATATCCTCGTTTCTCTACCTGTATTTTTTTACAATTCTCGACATCGCGTGAATTGGAAAAAAAAAACAAAAACAAACCGTTTTTTTTCTCATGAATAACCCCATTAACAAACTCGATCGAAGACAATTAAAAACTCAGTTGCCAAATTCGCTTCAAAATAACAATTTTTATAAAGGTGTCCAGGAGAAATTGAAAGGCACTGGACAAAAATTCGAGGCAGAAAATCGCGCGCACCGCGATTGCAAATTGGCGCGCGCAGAATTGCAAAAACATTTCGGCGAGGAGGCGGAGCCTATTTTTTGAATTCGCGCCTCTTGGCAGGTGACAAATTTCTTAAAACAATAATAATTAAAATTCCGGATGGGAACGGTTTTGTTTTTTTTCTTTACTGTTAGCGGATTAGGATTAGAAGAGTCTATCAAAATTAAAGAAAATAGTTCCCATTTGGAAAAAAGTAGCTGGGAATGAAATGTTCCGAACACGTTAGGAATTCCGAATGGTTTCATGAATAAGGCCCCTGAAAAAGCTCAGCATATTTTTCGATTTAGCATACTGAAACTAAACCAGAAAATGAATCCTTTGATTTTTTTGGGCTGCTTTCTAATGGACCTATTCATAGGAGAAAAAAAAACAAAAAAAAAACGTTTTTTTTACTAATCATAGATTTAAAAAAACGACAAACAATGTCGAAAAACGAATGGTAAACAAGTGTTTATTCGGTGCTACCTCGGAATAGAACTGAAGCGGAATAAAACTGTAGCGAAATTGAACTGGCTTCGGAATAGAATTGTAGCGAAATCGAACTGTAACGAAATAAAACTGTTTGGAATAAAACTGATCGAAATAAAACTGTTTTGAAATAAAACTGTTCGGAATAAAACTGTAGCGTTTTGGAACTAAATTAGCAATGGAGCGCGATTGCATTGCTTGCTCATTCAAATATTGGAATTTCTCATGCGCATGCTTTTTTCAACAGTTTTATATTTGAGCTGTTCATCAAAAATTGTTTGTTTTGTTGTTTTTTTGAATAAACTTTTATCATTTTTTTCTCGGCCCGCCTTGACGGCCAAGTAATGCAATCGCGCTCCATTGCTAATTTAGTTCCAAAACGCTACAGTTTTATTCCGAACAGTTTTATTCCAAAACAGTTTTATTTTGCTACAGTTCTTTTCCGAATATTTCTATTCCGAACGGTTATATTGCGAAGCGAGTTTTATTTCGCTGCAGTTTTATTTCGCTTCAGTTCTATTCCGAGGTAGCACCGTTTATTCACCATGATAGACCATTGATAGTGAGGAGACACAGAGATGTTTACAACCCCGTAGGAACGGACTTGTTTACTAGTTCATGCAAACTCCGCCTCTTTTCTGCGCCTCTTCACTATCAATGGTCTATCATGGTCAATAAACACTTGTTTACCATTCGTTTTTCGACATTGTTTGTCGTTTTCTTACATCTATGAATAGGAAAAAAAAAATGTTTTTTTTTTGTTTTTTTTCTCCTATGAATAGGTCCATAACCTGCTGTTTTTTTTTGTTGTTGGCCAATTTTATTTCAAGTTTGGTTATTATAAGTTTTAGTAACGCATTGTTTTATGAACAGTGAAATTTGAAATTTTTGTTCCGGATTGTTTCCCAAATTTTAAAATCATTATCCGAGTTTTCAATAAATGTTTTGCTATTACCCTAAACTCGTGTAGATAGGTCCGATTTCATTTCTGAGAGGGACACACTCTCATTTTGTCTGGCTTCTCTGACCTGTTGTGTTTTCATGTCTTCTCACTTATCTCTCCGCGGTCGACCACACACTGTTATTGGTAAACAAGCGTGGTCAGAGAAACGAGAGAGTGTGTCTTTCTTGGAGAAATAGGCGGTAAAGGAACGAGAGAGTGCTTCTAACTGGAGACGGACCTATCCATTGGCAGACCTATCTACACGAGTTTAGGGTATTGTTTTATTCTCAGTACGGAGCGCTGCAAACCCGCTCCTTTCGCACAGTGCCACGTTGGCGACGAGAGATTGCAGAAAATGGAGAGACCGTGACCGATATTTCGCTCTCTCATTTAAAACAGCTCTTGAAAAGAAAAAATAGCAGAAACAAAAATAAAAACTAGCAAGAAAAAAGCGGACGAACCGCGGACGAACCGCGGACGAACGTGCGAGTAGCGGGCGAAGTTCGTCCGTTTTTTTTTGGGGGTGCTACGGTATAGAACTCGCACGGAGTAGAACTGCTACGGAATAGAACTGCGCGGAATAGAACCGCCTGAAAT
The DNA here is from genome assembly GCA_963572235.1 of Caenorhabditis japonica. Taxonomy (NCBI): domain Eukaryota; kingdom Metazoa; phylum Nematoda; class Chromadorea; order Rhabditida; family Rhabditidae; genus Caenorhabditis; species Caenorhabditis japonica. The sequence goes on from OY754346.1 coordinate 66,548, forward strand.
TGAGCTGTACCGACCAAGAACCGCTCGAACAACTCGAAGAATTATTTCGTTGTACATTGTGAAGCCCTGAGGTCTATTTCGTGCAGTTGCTTTTGTACAGTTTCATTTCAGCCGGTTCTATTCTGCTCAGTTCTATTCCGTAGCTGTTCTATTCCGTGCGAGTTCTATACCGTAGCAGCCCCTTTTTTTTCTTCCGAATGGAAACCTTAGTATATTAATTGGAAAATGCTGAGAAAACTATTGGAAAAATCCGAGAGAAGCATTGGAAGTTACAACAGACAGTTGTTAATTTTGCTTATCGGTTCGATACATCACTTGATAGCGTTCCTTTCGCTCCTTTGGCTTTGTGAGGGTACGTTAGATACACTCGTTTTAAGCAACACTTTCAGAGCTCTGCTCCAACAAAAAAATATTCTGTAACATTAAAAACTATTAAGACCGCCTAGATCGAAAAAAGAGAAAAAAAAAATCAAATTTTGAATGGAATACAAAGAAAATTTCAATATTTTTTTCGAAAATACGGGGGAATATAGTTTCAACTTTTTGTCCTGGAATACGTAATTTTTATTGTATCGTGATGAAAAATTAGCCACATAGGTTATTTTGCATGCTGAATCGAATAGCCATAGCGGTTTTCAACCAAATAGTTCAGTTTGTTCCAAACATCACAATTTTGGGGTGAGCTTACTTATGACGCGCACTATACTGTGGGTTAAACAAAACAGTGGATATTATTTAGTGCGACAAATGAGCGAGTTGTGAGGGGAGTTTCGCAATATGTCGAGCAGGTCAAGAAAATCAACACTCACGTTACGAAATGAAAACATGAAAAAATAAGCAAAAACTGGTTTAAAAAAACCTGAAATCGCTTTTTTACGAAAATATCAGCATAAAAACCTTCAAAAGCAAAAATTCTACGATTTTTATTTTTCGGTGATGCAAATCAATTGAAAGCGTAATATCAGACACTTTTTTTATTAACTCGTATTTAATATTAGACTAGCAGTAAAAAAAAGCAAATTTTCAGCTCAAAATCAACACCAAGTATGGTCCAATTGACACTTTGTTCCGAGCCACAATGTTAATAGGTGGTCCTCTTTTGTGAGTGGCTATAAAAAGAAAATTGAAATTTTTCTTTTTCTTTTTTTTTCGCATACCTGATTATTCTCATAATCCATCTCAAGCCTTCTCATGTGTCTTCGATTGATGTGCTCCAAAAATGTTTTTTCTAGAATTTTCCTCGTTTCGATGCTCATACAGTGTCCGCAAAGTTGACACTCTGGAGCTTCGTCGCACAATTCACACTTGTTCTCCACACAAAATTTAAGAGGAAGATTAATGTCATGATTATTGCAAAGTGGGTTTTGATCGGAAGGGCGGGACCTTGAATTATAAATGTTTTTGCAAGAGATATTCGTTTTGCAATTTTTTGAAGTCTTATCAGCTCGAAAATATTTGTATCTTTTGCTGCGAGACCCTCCACACGAGTCGGGGTGTTACCACGTTTACAGATCTATTTTTTTTGTTCTATTCCGTGCGAGTTCAATCCCACTGTACTTCCACGTGGCGTTGATATGTATAAAAAGTATTACATACATATTGTGAAAACAAAAAAATTGCAACGCGGTGTTTGCGTACTTTTAAAAGTCAAACGAAAATGGTAACAAATCTCTTCATTTCCTATGCTATTTCTTTTATTGTCGTTTGAATTTCAATAGTACAAAATTACCGCGTTGCTATTTTTTTTGGAACATGCAGACGCAAACAGAAAAACCGTGAAAATAGTGTGTAGAAAGACTGACAGAGAAAGAGTGAGTGATAAACCCTATAAACCATTTTCAGAACTCACTTGAAAGTTTTTTTTGAGTCTTGAGAAATTGATGATGAAATTCCCAGAAGTGAAAACACACTCATCAACACTTTTTCGTACATTATTTGATTTTGTTTGAAATGCCCAGATGACAAGTTTGGTGACATATTGGCCTAAATTGGAAAAAATATAATTTTTGGTATTTCTTTAACTTTTCAGAACCTCCATCAAGAATACATTTAACTTGTCATCTACCACAAAATCAAACCGACTCAGTTCGAAGAATATAGGTTTCAATTTTAACGAATGTAAATTGAGTAGCATTTTTGCTTGTTGTGCCCGAAAAACTTCACTGATAATTGATCTGATTTGTTGCCAAATTTTGCTAGAATCACGACCATGGCGTCCCAAATAAGAGTCGATTGTGCTCCGGAAGCTCAGCTTTTGTTTGACGAAATATTCTTCCAGTGATTTAATCTGGAAATTATTTTGATAATTAATTTCTAGTATTTCCAGCTTCAGATATGAATGTACCTCCCAAATTGGTGTGTAATCATCGCCCACCACGTACTTGTCCACATTTTTCACATCGAACGGATGATAATCTTCCGGACAAAATCTGATAAGCACGTCTCCGTCATAAATGTAAACACGAAGAGGAAGAAGTGAAGTGACGACTGTGTATATTCCAATATCAAACTTTCTATTTTGGAATATTTGTATGATGATTCGGAAATAAAACTTACCGATTGTCAATTAAAAGCGGATTTTCCACAAACTTTTGCACAAAGGAGTTGTTTTTTCCGAGGTCCATCTCATTAATGGTTTTAATTTGTATGTTTCTGAATATCAACATATTTAAAATTCAGCTATTTTTTAAAGTTTTTCCAACGATTTCTGACTTGATTATTTTTAATTTTCCAAATTTTCCATTAAAAAAAAAATATCGTACGGAATAATTGCCCCAGCGATGAAAAATTAGAAAATTTTTGTTATGATGTAACTTCAAAGTTACACAAATTTTTTATTTCATAAATAGACCAATTTAACTTTGAAAAAAATCTCGTAACTACATTTTGAAAATTAATGACCTTTAGCCATCGTACAGGCAGACTTCTGATTCCATCCTTCCAGAACGACGCCGGAAGAAGACACGAGCTTTTTCTCCATGGTTAGACTTCACAGCTGCTCGAAGTTTCTTGAGCTGTGCAGAGTAGACACCAACATTTATTTTCTGACCATACTCGAAGCCACATTCATTTCTCGCCCCCAGTAATGATATTGTCCATCCAGTTCATTGTTCGATGAGAAGTTAGCAAAGACAAATTCATCTCAACTCGACGATTCATAGAGTTGCATGGAAATGAAATTTCTAAACCGGAAGTCGATAGCCGGTAGTCGGAAGTGAAAAAATGAGCGGAAGTCGGAAGTCAACATTTCAACATTTGGAAAAAACGAGATTAAAGACCAGAATATGATTCAAAAACAGTGTAGTTAAACAAATCAACGTTTTGAGCCTGCAAACAGCACATCTCACGACAAGAACGTCCTCTTCAATCGTACTTTTCGCATAAGTTTTATTGTGTGAAAATCTACATTTTTTCTAGTTTCATAGAAATGAAATTTTCTAAAACGAAAGTCGGAAGCCGGAATTTCATGCAACTCTGGTACATAACTACCGAGCTTTTCGGCCTTGTCGATAGCTTTCAATCGGCAAACCCCAGTGATGTTGGCATTTCACGGATAGTTTTGTACGAATCCATCTTCACCTACTTCCCAGCGTGTCAAGATCCAGCTCATGTGGTCTTCTTTTACGGGTCTTTTCTTCAAGCTTGTACGCTATAGACTCGAAGCGGTCAGTCCAGATCTTGCTTGTTTTTGGTTTAGGAACATGACATGTTACATGAGACTTTTAAACGGCACTTCTTATGAATATCAGATTTTTTTTTTCAGATCAGATCAAACAAAAATTAAATAACGTTCCGAGTGTGGATTCGAGTTGGTACGAAAAGGCATTCACGAAAATGAAGGAAGCCAGTGATGAGACAAAAACGGATGGCTAGTCAACAACGGTGGGCTTCAATTGTAAGAACCCCCCCCCCCCCCCCCATAGAGAAAACCATTCTGTCGTTCAAGTTGTGAGTCATCAAAAACAACTTTTAAAAAACGAAGAGGCTTATGTACCAACCTAAAAGCTTTTGTTTCGTTTTCTATGGTAAATTGGTCACAGTGGCTGCAAATCAGAAAATTCTTGTTTATATTATCCATTCCTGAGAGTTCCACCGCTCGCACACGCAACGTGAACTGCGGATTTTCCCGCATTTCGTCTTGCATGTCTCAATTTATCACGTAGAAAATAGGTATTCCGTCGTGGGCCTTGTTCTGCGTGGCCTAGGGTCCGATGGGTCCCCGGTGGAACTTTCCGAGATTGATAATACGACTCTACGAAATGACACAACGGGAACTTTTCATCGTTATGTGGCATCGATTTAATAACCGAAAATCTTTAAAAAAAAAGCTTCACCTGTGAGCATTATCCTTTTGAACCCAGAGAACATCTGGATTTTTCCCAGCAAACTCCAAAAGTTTATCTTTTTCGTCAGGAAGTTGAAATGCCTGTGGAACCCCGATTCTCAATCCTGAAGTTGCTAATTGGACCTGAATTTTATAAATGTTACTTCTTTTTCTGTTCTGCGCTCTCTATTGCAATCTCTCACCTTGCTAGAATAATATCCTGATCCGGGCACATGATTGATAATCTGATAAGGACCTGCATTTTTTATTAAACTTTTGAATGGCTCCTGGGTGAAACTGTATTCATGGTGCCACATCACATCCCAGTTGGCGTTTGGATGATTTTTAAGCTCGCTTTTTGTAAGAATACGGTATCCTGAGTGTTCGAACATCTCTCGAATATGAGCCAGGTGAGCAATATGCGCCTGAAAAAATGGATGCGTCGCGGTCACGATGCGGTTTCATTCACATCATCAGTGCTTCCAGTGACGATTGCCACTGGCCTGGTATCTTCGGAAGACGATTCATGATCTCGTGGCAATTGGGGAGGTGCGTCTGGTGCGTCTAAGCCGTCTGGAGGGCTTACCGTAAGAGCGGACTTTGTAAAATGGGAAGTGCGGAATCTGGAAGAAAAAAATTCTTCTCTTATTTCATTTCATCACAACTGCGGGGTATTTAAAGGTTTGTACACCGAACTCGCCAAAACACCAAAACACCAAAACACAAGCAGGCATGAGACGACCGGAGTTTGGTGTGCAAACCTCTAATTTCCCGGCAGTTGCGATGAAATAAAACAATAGAAGGGCATGCGCTTAAATTAGAGGAAATACGGTAAATATTTTTATGTTATAAATAATGTAACGCATCGAATAATTAGCTAATAGAAAGTTTAAAAAAAAAAGTTTCTTTACGCTTTTTCACTCGACCACTTACCTAAAATCAAAAATCGATCCTAGTTTTCCTTCAAAATTAAAGTCAAAAGTCAGAACTGCCACGAGCAAAGCCACAAGCCATATTCTGGTATTCAATGGTCCCATTGGCTGAAATATTTTTTGGATACAAGTTTACGAGTCTCTAATCTTTCTTATATAGAAAATTTTAGATTAGTCTGTGTGTTTGTTTGTGTGTCTCACACACGAGTTTGCAGTCGACAAAACTCGATCAAGCGACCTATAGATTGACGTTCAAACGTGCTAACCACTATACCACAAGGGTCACGAGAACTTGAGAGAAATAGGGAAATCAAATGACTGCCATTTCTATTAAAAAAAAAACACAAAAATCAGTAAAACGAAATATTTGTCGAAGGCGACTTAGTCGCCACAAGCTGCAGGCTTGTAATAAGAGAAAAAAATAAAATCAAAGAACGACTTCAAAACAAAACAAGCTTTTTGCGGTCAATCACCATCTGCTAAATAGGTCGACAGTCGCGCACTCCTCATAAGCGAATTAGCGGAAGAAGAAGAAGAAGAAGCAGTGAATGAATTTACGTCTATTTGGGAAAAAACTGAGAACACACTTTATCATGAATAAAATGACGTCTTTTCATGGATTTTTTTTGTTCAGTATTGCATAAACTTCGGTGGTTCAACAATAAACAGACAACCCAGAAAAGAAAGAAGATGGTATCACTTCAAACTAATATAATCGAATTTTCTTGTTCATTTAGGTTTAGTTTGGCTAACTGTTATTGAAGATAATGTGGCGTATTTATCGTTATCAGTCTTTCTAATAGTTTTTTTTTTCGATTTACGGGAAACGTCCGCTGTGATAAAGACACGATAAAGACATATTTACTTGGTCGTCGTGAAACATTTTCAAACTTACCTGAAAAACTTTACTTTCGAAATTTCAAACCACTCTCCTCTCTTATGAATTGAAAGCGAAAAAATTAATCATTTATAATGGATTCGTGACGGAGTGACATTTCACGTGAAACTGGGAGACGAAAAATCTCTTAATTTCTTCAGTTATACTCGGTATAAAACGCTGATAACTCGCTCCAATCGAACAAATAAATTTCGCATGAATTTGGAGTGAGGTTTAGAGAAATCAGAGCAAAACATCGGCCACGGCTCGTATTCATGAACATTTTCCGTACGGTAAATGAAAAAGTGAATGGGTTTTCTGACGGAAGTAATAAGTTTCGCTATTCCTAAAACAATTCACGGATCGTTTATAGTGTCATGAACCCCGTGCACATTGCAGAATTTAAATTTTCTGTCACAAAAATCATTTACCATTTCCATTCACCGTACGGTAAATTTTCATGAATACGGCCTCAGAGCGAAACATCGGCCACGGCTCACTCAATTTTCTGCACTCTCTCGTCGCCAACGTGGCCGCGTCCTCCACTGTGCGAAGGGAGCGCGTTCGCAGCGTTCCGTACTGAGAATATTTCTTCACTTTCTGTGGGAACGTTATTGGCCATGCGCTTCATCGCAAATATTTCATTTTTGGATTCCACCATACCCTTTTTGCAATTTTTTTAAATAATCTCGTCTCAGCTGGTGCTTTACAAAAAATTTAAATGAGTGAGACCGTAATTCATTCAAAAAGTTTAACAAGTGAGTGAGAAAACGTGTGAACATCAAAACCCGAAATAAAAAAAAACACAGAAAACAGTGGACTTTTATATTTTCTTGTTCTTTCTGAAAATTTTTTAGAATGGATTTTGACCACACTCATTCCAAAGTTCTTACCAGCGTTATGGAACCTCTGATAGTGAACCTTGCAGTCACAGCTAGAAACATGTGAACAGTCCGAGTGCGAGTTTGCTGCTGATGAATAAATATTCAAAAAATACCAAAAAAAATAATTCGCAGGAATCTGGAAAGAAGTATGAAAAAATAGAGAAAAAATTATGAGAGTAATTTACCGTATTTCCTCTAATTTAAGCGCATGCGCCTCTATTTTTCAACCTCTTTTCCAAATGTGCCTCTATTAGAGGTGCGCTTCAATTAGAGGGTGCGCTTCTATTTTTCAAACATTTATTTCTGAAGAAAATGCAGCTTATCATTTATTTTTTCAATATTGGTAGTCCTGCTCTGTATGCATTTTCGGTCAAAATAAAATTTCTTGGCGGCACAGCAAACGCTGTTTTTTTCAGTAAACGAAACGACCGCATTTTTACTCAACTATTGCTCGGAACTGTTCAGAGAACGGTAGGTAACTGTTGGGAGGGTCTTCTAGAACAAGGCGTGCTAGACCCTACGTAAAGGGATTCGCGCCATTTCGCATGTGCCTGTGTCTCGACAATGGCATTCTGCCAAGTCTAGAAAAAAGTTTGCAAAAATGGAGACACAGAGACACGAGAATTGGCGCTTGAAAATTCGATCTAAAAACAGTTTTCTGAAACGTAGTCCCGAGCACGCCGTGTAGAACTGTTCGGGGTTGCAATCCAAACAGTTTCCGGAAATTCCCTCCACAGTTTCCTTGCTCTGAACTGGTCCAAAGCTATATCTCTGGTAGCTTATAGGTTTTGCTTTTGTGATCACGGTGGATTCGATTTATTCTTTGCTTTTTTGCCGATTCTTCAGCATCTGACACATCGACAAATTCACTGATATTGAAAAAAGCAAGAAAACTAAAAAATTTAAGAGCAACTGCAAAAAACCGAAAAAAAAAAGTCCGCAAAACTAAAAAGGAAAAATGTACAGCCAGTGAGTGCGCCTCAATTAGAGGGTGCGCCTCTATTTTTCGAAGCACCTCTCAGGGTGCGCCTTTATTAGAGGTGCGCTTCAATTAGAGGTGCGCTTATATTAGAGGAAATACGGTATTAATGCGGACAATTTTAAAAAAGAAGCTCAAAATTATATCATCTAATATCCTAAAAAGAGCATTCCTGACAAAAAAAGATCAGAACCGTTCTCACCAACACAAAAATCCTCACCCTGGAACCGGATGATTTCTAAGGACTGGTTTTCAGAAAGGGAAGTTCCTGTTAAAATTTTTTAAATCCAAATTCAATCATGGTTTTTCGTTTGCCAAGATATTACCAAACGTCTGGGGTGTCGCCGAATCTGTCTTTCAGAAAAAAAACCAACAGCAGGTGATCTTCATAATCTACAGAGACGTGCAACAACATCAAACGAGAACTCAAACTCACGATGATCAGAAAATTTGTCGTTTCTAAGGAATTCAGTAATCGTTTGTTATTACAACTAGCAAACCAAATTTTATCCGTTTCAAAAAAAGGTATATTTAGACGAGGCGGGAAGTTACGAATACGACTGGCACAATCTCTTCTGGGATCTATTCGGCTTCTTCAAATTTATGTTTTGGACAAGCCGTATAGCTCATATACCAGTAAACTATAATGCTAAATTACCAACTCGCCTGCCCTTCTAATAGAGCCTGGCACCCGCGTGCCCTACTTCAGACAAACGCAAATCCACGCACCCTCCACGGCAAAAAATTCACGCGCTTCCCACGAGGGGAACGTGGATCCATATCGTATCCGATATGTCTCCATTCTCCTACGGATCCACACATAGGATCCAATACACGTCCAATCTGTTTCGGGTCCAATTTGGCATTATCGTCCACCATCTCTGTAACCACTTTACCACAAGGGTCATGAAAACTTGAGACAGTTTGGGAAAAGAAATGATTAACATTACAAGAAATTAAAACCAAAAAATAAATTAAACGTAGACGACGTAGTCGCTAGTCGCAGGATTGTTAAACTCAGAAAAAAAAATCTAAGTTAATTTTGCATGCTGATTACGATTTTCAAGGTCCCAAGTGTTTTCATATGTCATGCAAACGCCGTTGCAGATATTTTCCGGAGTGCGCTTAAACTTATGTTACGCACTGTAGTTTCCTAAATATTTATTTTAAATCTTCGGGAATTTTCATCAAGTTTCTTGTATTTGTGTTTTGTTATCATATATGATATGTGACCACTGAAAAAGTGTTTATTAGCTCACGCACGAGTAAACGAAAGATTGTTTTCTTTTGTGTGTACAACCAAATGACTTCCACTACATTGTATCCCAGCGCTCCCTCTGTGTCTCTCCAATGTCACCCACACTACTTTCCACTGTGACATAATTAATAACACTTTAAGACATTATTTCGTTTTTTTCACCAATTTCAATGGGATTTATCGCCGACATCTTCCGCTTGTTCTACATCAAATACCGCCAATACATTTACACCATTGGCGCAATTCTCAAAATCTCGAGAAAATATCTGACCGTCGGACCGGGGTATTTTGCGCAACATGTGTATCCAGAGCCCGAATGTCTCAAGAATTGGAACCACAAGTTTGTGCAGCTAAAGGATATTCGAATGCACTATGTGGAGGAAGGACCTGCGGATGGTGATGTGCTGCTGATGGTGCACGGATTTCCCGAGTTTTGGTATTCTTGGCGATTCCAGTTGGAACATTTTAAGAAAACTCATCGGTTAGTTACTTTGCAGATATTTGGCAACGTTGCTAAATTATATTCTCCAATGGCTTTGGCAATGAGGGAGTTGCATATGGTCAGGCTTTAAGAACTTCCTGAAAGTTAGAGGGCACATAGTCTAAAGTATGGAATTTTGATTGTGAGTGTTTTAGCGGGAAAATTTTGTATTTGACGGCAAAAAAGTGTCTGAGAACGTTCTGAATCGCATACATATTGCATAAGTAATAATAGTAGATTCTCGGGTGCATTCAACGGCACAACGGTGGAAAATCCTTACAATTGTTAGTGCCCTCAGTATGCTACCCTTCAGACTTTACCGACTTGCACCAAAATCCCCTTGGGTTTGAAAATGATTCGCCAAGTTTCGTGAAAATCGGTCCAGTAGGATTCGAGAAAACGCTGGTGACACGAAATCTCACACACATACTGACAAACGAGATAAAGATAAAGATTGTAAAGCGTTTTCAAGAAGTTTTTGTCAATTCACTTTCAAGATCTAATGTCTAAAAAATTCAACAGATTAGATTGAGAATAGCACATTAACTCGCTTGCACAGTGTGATATGATATTTCATCTAGAACGAACAATAAGACGAAATCCGATAAATATTTTTGACAGTTCATTATCAATTTTTGTCTGATAGCAGATGATAATTTTTGGGCAAAAACTCATTGACTAAACCACTCTTTGACTACATGCACTCATTGACTCCACTTGTCTCATTGACTAGAAAGTTTCATTGACTCCACTTGTCTCATTGACTGCACTTTTCTCATTGACTACAAAGTCTCATTGACTTCACTTCGCTCATTGACTTCACTTCGTTTTTTTTACCGATCGGTAAATGAAAATAATAAATGATTATCCGGGCGGAAAATACTGATTTCAGTATTCTTGAAAGCTTTTGCGGACCGTTTAAAGTGTCATTAAGTCTAGTTTTGAGGATCAGATTTCTGTTATAAAATTTTTTAAATACTAAAAATGCGTCTGAATAAAAAAAAAAGATCAAAGCATGCTTCTGCCCAGCTCCCTCCTGTCGCCCATTTTAAAGTTGTCACAATTGCTTCCTGCGTGTTACCGTTGAACTGTCCAGAAATTTATGATTTTTTACATGACAATTTGCAAGAAAATAATGAGAAAACAACGAAAAATTAGGTGAAACTTGTTGTAAAATTAAAAGACCGTGTAATTTTGCTACGATTATTAACAATAAGTATACTGTTTATTCCACACGCGATAAAGAATCATTATGTTACCTTATTGGTTCAAAGAAATGAGCAACATGAAGTCAATGAGACTTTGTAGTCAATGAGAATAAGCCGTCAATGAGTGCGTGTAGTCAAAGAGTGGTGTAGTCAATGCGTTTTGTCCTCATTTTTGAGGATATGGTATCTGATGATATGGCAGCAGATGAAAATGTTATTTGCCACTCTGATTACACTTGTATGTAAAGCATATTTACCTTATATGGAAAGTTGGAGACACAACACATTAATGTTACAAATTCAGATGCATTGCGATCGACATGCGTGGCTATAACCAAACCGAGCGGCCCAGTGACGTTTCCAGCTACAACTTGAAATATCTGGTTGAAGATATTCGTCAATTTATTGAAACCTTGAATTTGAAAAACGTCACATTGGCGGCTCACGACTGGGGAGCAATTGTTTGTTGGCGAGTCGCCATTCTTCACCCATCGCTTATCGATAAATTAATAATTTGTAATGTTCCTCATCCGTCGACCTTTCCGATTTTGTACGTAAAAAGTGAAGAGCAGAGAGCAAAAAGTTGGTAGGTAAACGAAATGCATCTCCGGTTCAGAATTGTTTCAGGTACATGTATCTGTTCCAATCATCGTGGGTCCCTGAGATGGGTTTGAGAGCTAACCGAATGAAGATGCTTGAAGTTATGTTGCGCGGAGAAAAGGCGGGAATTCGCAATAAGCAAAATTTCACGGATGAAGATGTGTTAGCTTGGAAACACGTATTCAGTCAGTCAGGTATAATAAAGCCGGAATAGAAAAATTCTAAATTTTCAAATCTAAGGTAGCACCACGGGACCTCTAAACTACTACCGAGAATTGTTTAAAGCCCCTCTAGTCCCCAGAAAAATTCGAATTGTCCAGCCAAAAGTTTTGATCATTTGGGGCAATGAGGACTTTTTCTTGGATAACAAAGGAGCTGAATTGTCCGCGCAGGTTTGCCACACAACTTTCCGGAAGTTAGAAATAAGTTTATTTTTTTATTTTTTACAGTATTGCCGTGATTGTCGTGTTGAAATGATTCGTGGCGCTTCCCATTGGGTGCAACAAGATGAGCCGGAATTGGTGAATTCGTTGATGGAGAAATTCATGACAGAAGATACGGTCGGAATCGTTGAGAGCTCAAAAATAATCAAGTCGAGCCTTTAAAATTGCACAAAGTTTTTTTAAATGTCAGCCTATCGTCTTTATAAATAAAATTCGGTTGAGGTCGGTAACTTACCGTAAAACCTGTAACAGTCTTGCCCCTTAATTTTATGTTCCTTGTAAAAGCGGACCAATCTATATTTTTTTCCTTTCCTTTAAATTTCTCAATTTTGTAGGGTGTAGTCAAATATACTTACACTACATTGTATCTCAAAGTTCCCTCTGCGTCTCACCTTTTTTATCAAAACTGTTCGCCACTTTAGATAAAATGTATAATACTCTGTCTTTAGACACCAGTTGTTTTATTTCTTGATTGTATCATTTCATTAACCTTTTTTAGTTTCCAATGGGAATTATCGGCGACATTTTCCGACTGTTGTACATCAAATACCGCCAATATATTTACACAATTAGCGCAATTATCAAAATCTCGAGAAAATATCTGACGGTCGGACCAGGGTATTTTGCGGAACACGTGTTTCCAGAGCCCGAATGTCTCAAGAATTGGAACCACAAGTTTGTGCAGCTAAAGGATATTCGAATGCACTATGTGGAGGAAGGCCCTGCGGATGGTGATGTGCTGCTGATGGTGCACGGATTTCCCGAATTTTGGTATTCTTGGCGATTCCAGTTGGAGCATTTCAAGAAAACTCATCGGTTAGTTTTTGTCGCAAGCCTAAACCGAAAGATTCATCTACTGAATTACAAATTACGTATTCCTGAAATGGTGATACCGCTGTGTTATTACTGCGTCGCGAAAACCAGTCAGAGCGCTCGTGCCTTGCGGCTGTGGTCTCGTCGCGACAAGCGCGTATACGGTAGTTTGTTTACGAAAAAAACGAAAGCAATGCAAAAATAGAAAAACAATTCAAAAAAGAATGTTTAAAAAAAACTACCGTATACGCGCTGGTCGCGGCGAGACCGTAGCCGCAAGGCACGAGCGCTCTGGCTGGTTTTCGCGACGCAGTAATAGCAGATTTCGGAATTCGACAAAAACATTTTTTTCTCTAAAATTTGCTGAATAGTTCCTGAAGTGCCTCAAAGCCCGGGAATGTTGTTAAAAACTTTTTGAAAGTGTTCAAAAGCTTCAATTACGTCATCTGGAATCTTGTCAAAAATTACAAAAAAAAATTTTAATGGCATGGGGAACGAACCCAACCCCTTCCCACAGGTGAAATGGGTGGATGCATATAGTGTCCGTATTTTAATCATGTCGTCCTTTTGGTCCATTGGACGGTATATACAGGGTGGCCGATAAGTATAGGACGCTCGCTTTCAGCGTTCCCTGGCACGGTGCCAAGGGATATTTTCGAAAAATTTCGAAACTTTTCGAAAGTCCAGAGACTATATAAGTAAGCTTCTCAGTCATTTGTTCTCACTTCTCCATATCGCCGAGCTATGAAAAGTTCTCCTCATCGTCCTTCCATTGAACTCTTGTTCAAGAGAGGCCTCGGAAGTGCTGAGATCGCTCGACGCCTTCAAATTTCGTCTTCGACGGTTCGAATTCTTCGACGGCACTTTGCTGGTGGTCCATTTATCCTTCAACAAGACTGGGCACCGTCCCATGGCTCGAGATCGACATTGGCCGTCTTGGAGGCGCATTTCCCTGGATTCCTGGACAAGAACTTGTGGCCTGCTTCCAGCCCGGATCTCAATCCGAGGGATTTCAGCGTTTGGGGCATGTTGGAAGGGAAGATCGCGGGAAAAGTTTTTGCTACTGTCGATGACTTGAAGGCCGCTCTCGAGGTAGCATGGGCTTCGATCGACGACGGATACCTGCGGCGCACTGTCAATTCGGTGAAGAAACGTTTGAGAGCCTGTGTCAAAGCTCGTGGATCCAACTTCGAAATTCTCTTGTAAAATCAAATTTTCTGCTTATTTTTTGTTGTTTAATAAAGGTTGTTCTCGAAAAATCCTCAAATTGAAAAAATGGGAGCACTTTCAAAACGTCCTATACTTATCGGCCACCCTGTACATATTATTGTTTTAAAAAAGTTGTCACCTCCAAAACCGCGTGAACTTTAAAATCAGGCTCCGCCTCTTCACGCGAATTTTAACCATTTTAAATTTTCCCGAACAAAAAGTGAAGGAAAATAATTAATTCATGAAATTCGCGTGAAGAGGCGGAGCCTAATTTTGAAGTTCACGCGGCATCGGAGCACGCGGCATGTCTATACACAAGCCTGCGACATTTGACGACTTTGCCCCTGCTTTTTTTCACTTTTCTTACAAGTTTTTTTTTTCTTGTAACGGAACTGATTTTTGTTTTGTTGTTTGCTGGGAATTGGAGGAGCTTTAAACACTTCCCGGTAGTAGTTTAGAGGTCCCGTAGTGCTACCTTTAACGACGCGGATTCATTAAATAACTAGAGCCTAATTTACATAAATGCACGATATGATTCAAATACGGACGTTATATGCATCCACCGCATTTCACCTGTGCACTAAACTACCGAACAGATGAAATCAACGGTAGACAAAGACAGTGTCCTTCGCGTTGAAAATCCTACTCACGTTTCACTGTTAAACCATAGATTTCATGTGTTAATTTCAGCTTCCAAACTTCCAGGCGTTCGTTCTCCATTATATGGAAAATGCGCAGGTTGGGACCAGGCTTGGTCGGAGTGGGAAAACGGAAATTCTGATTTTCCGAATTTCCCGACTTTTTTCGGAAAATTTTTCCGACGGAAAATTTTCCGAAATTATTTTTCAGAAAAATTACCCGTCGGAAAAATTTCCGAATTAATTTTCCGAAAATGATCGGAAAAGTGCAGTTCTTTTAGGTGCCGCTTCTATAGACTTAGTACCAAGAACTTCTCAAAACTGAATTTTTTGTTGAAATTTTTGTTAATTTGTTGAAGTATACCTAAATCAAAGCCACAGAAGTAAGCTGGAGAGCGTGGAAAAGTTAAAAAAAAATGTGTGAGATGTGATTGTGGAAATCCGATGCCGTTTTCAGAGTGGTGCACATCAGTGATGCACGGAAATGAAATTTGAAAAATGCGGAAAGCGGAAACGGAAACGGAAAGAAGAAAAAATTTCCGCGGAAAACGGAAACGGAAACGGAAAATTTTTCGGTTTTCCGCGGAAGACGGAAACGGAAACGGAAATGGAGGTTTATAAAAATTTTGCAATAGAAGTCTCCATATTATTTTGAAATTGTTTAAAAGCATTGTTTGAAAACAGTTGCCATTAAAAACATACTTTCCTTATGAAAAATACTATTGAGCAAAACACTTGTACGGTGATTTTACTCGGTGGGGGATTATACTCTCTGGGGGTCTATTCTGATATACGAAAATACAAGTATAGCCTCCCACCAGTACTTTTGGGGTGGCGGTCATTCTGGCCCCTCCGTATGAAAATAGTTCCCCATAATATCAATAAAGTCCCCATCATATCAATTTTTATATTGTTTTTGGGAGGACTTTACAGCCTTTCCTTGGGGATGTTTTATTGTTATTTCATAGGGGAGTCTTATTATAATTATCCCAATTGTACTTTCAAGTGAAAAAATCAGGAATTTATTCCAAAAAACAGCAAATTTTTGCATTTTTTAATATTGAAAAACATTTCCGTGATTTGCGGAAAAATGCCAAAAATTACGGAAGCGGAAACGGAAACGGAAATAAACATTTTTATTTGCGGAATACGGAAACGGAAACGGAAGAGACTAAAAAAGCGGAAACGGAAGCGGAAACGGAATTTCCGTGCATCACTGGTGCACATGACGCATTTTTTCTTTGTCACTCAATATTCGGTTTTAGGCCACTAAAAAGGCGTAGGCAAAATTTTCGGCAACTTCTTCCGGCTTTTTGACGCCTAACAAGTTGCCTTAATACTCATAACACCCCCAGGGTACTACGGTGTAGAACTAGAACTTGCACCGAGTAGAACCACCTGAAACGGAGCAGTACCGACACAAAACCTTTCGAACAAATCCGTGCAATTGTTTTTTCAGTACAGCTCCATTTTCGCCGGTTCTATTAGGGGGGCAAAGGCGGAGAAATCATTAAAAAAAAAGGCTGCTTCGGCGTGCGCCATTAAACTCTCTTGGCGAGAAGCCGCCTTGGGCTAGGTTGGCATCCAAATTGTCTCCTGCAATCGAAAGTTGGAGACACAGAACAACAATTTTACAAATTCAGATGCATCGCAATCGACATGCGTGGCTATAACCAAACCGAGAGGCCTAGTGACGTTTCCAGCTACAACTTGAAATATCTGGTTGAAGATATTCGTCAATTTATTGAAACCTTGAATTTGAAAAATGTCACATTGGCAGCTCACGACTGGGGAGCAATTGTTTGTTGGCGAGTCGTCATTCTTCACCCATCGCTTATCGATAAATTAATAATTTGTAATGTTCCTCATCCGACTGCGTTTATTGATTTATACACAAACAGTAAGGAGCAAAGGGCTAAGAGTTGGTAGGTAAAAAAGTACATCACTGTTATTTATCAAATTGCTCCATTTAAGGTACGTTTATCTGTTCCAGTCCTCAACGGTCCCTGAAATGGGTTTGAGAGCTAATCGAATGAAACTGTTTGATATAACTTTCCGCGGAGAACAAGCAGGAATTCGAAACAAGAAAAATTTCA
This sequence comes from Caenorhabditis japonica, assembly GCA_963572235.1. NCBI lineage: Eukaryota > Metazoa > Nematoda > Chromadorea > Rhabditida > Rhabditidae > Caenorhabditis > Caenorhabditis japonica. The sequence continues at coordinate 83,290 of OY754346.1, forward strand.
CGGATGAAGACGTGTTGGCATGGAAGCATGTATTCAGTCAGTCAGGTATAATAAAGCAGGAATAGAAAATTATAAACTTCATGCCTTAAAGGTAGCACTACGGGACCTCTAAACTACTACCGGGAAGTGTTTAAAGCTCCTCCAATTCCCAGCAAACAACAAATTGTCCAGCCAAAAGTTTTGATCATTTGGGGTGATGAGGACTTCTTCTTGGATAAAAAAGGAGCTGAATTGTCCGCTCAGGTTTGCCACATAAATCTCCGAAAGCCAGAAAGTAATTATTCATTTCCTACAGTACTGTCGTGATTGTCGCGTTGAAATGATTCGTGGCGCTTCCCATTGGGTGCAACAAGATGAGCCGGAATTGGTGAATTCGTTGATGGAGAAATTCATAACAGAGGAATCATAATTTAAATTACGAATGGAATCAATTCGAGCCAGTAAAATAGAAAGAAAAATGTGTTTTCTTGCGTCAGATAATACATTTTTTAAAATATGTAAACCTATTATGAAAATAAAGATTTTAAACACGTTCTCTGCTAAACTCGAGCACTGACCATAAGAAGTCTATCAGGAAAACAAAAGTTCGGCAGGGTGTTTGCGCTGTTTTACAATTCAAACTAAAATGAACAAATGTCTCTTCATTTTCTATTATATTACGTATTCCTCGATTTGAGGTGCATTAGGCGGGAGTGAGGAAACGCGCCCGGGCGCACAACCGCAACGCGTCCAAATGAGACCCAAATATTAATAAAAGCTTTTCCCAACTCACGTCGCCAGAGTACCTCATGATTTTTTGGTAAAGAACGAACTTGCTCTTTTTCGTAAAAACAGTGCACGCGTTTTGCAATCTGACTCCGCTCAGTATTTACTTTCTGACTGCTGCACGTGAATCTTTTTCACTGACCAAAGACGAATAAAATAAAAAATTTCGTGAGCCGACGTTCCAAATGTGCGACGGAATTTGACACCTCCAAATGCTCGTCTAGTGGAGCGCACTTGCATACCTCCTCGCGTCGCGCGCCGCTCATATATCAACGGCCATTGCGGGCACTGAGAATGTGTGCAGCGGTGGCCTAGTGGTGAGAGCTTGAGGACGCCAATCTGGAGGTTGTGGGTTCGATCCCCCAACGCGGTTTTTATTTTTTTTATTCTTTTGTATCTGCTCAGACTAAATCTTATGGATTTTTGTTTCGGATACCACAAAAAATTACATTTGCGTGTTGGTAGAACGTTGAAAAAAAAAATTAAAATTTTCTTTTTTTTTTTCGAACTACTTTAAATTCGTTAGTTTTATTTAAATCCTTCGGCAAGTAACTTTTATCCAGAAAGTTCAGCGGCAAAACGCCGGAAGCATGCGTGAAACAATCTGTGGTTGAAAACAGAAAACAAAAAAAAAGTGCACCAAGAGGTATTGAACCCAGGCCTCCGGATCGGCGATCGAAAATGTAGACCACTAGACCATCACAGTACACATTCTTAGTGCCCCGATGGGCGTTTATATGATCGGCGCCAAAGGAGGAGGTATGCAAGTGCGCTCCACTAGACGAGCATTTGGAGGTGTCAGATTCCGCCACTGTCGTTCCAAAAAATTGGTCCCGAAAAAAGTACAGTAAAGGGTTTCGCGCCGCATCTTTGCAAAATTAATCGCCAGTGTTTGCAATGGCAGAGGATGCCAAAATGAAGTCGTTTTCTCGACCGTGTACTCCACGAGGACAATTTTTTTTTCATTTCGAAACGACGCTTTTTCGCTATAAATTTTCAGTAAATTGTTTAAAATAATGATTTTATTCATGAGAATAAAAATAAAATTTTTGTTTTGCTATTATTCATTGCATTTTAATTCAATTATGTATAAATGTAGTCTTGGTTAACAAAAAATCGCTCCCTCTCATCATCCACATATCACACCCCACGAACACTTTGCTCCCCCCCCCCCCCGCTTTTATTAAATATTTATTCTCATGAATATCCACATAAATTACCTTTTTAGACTCCAATATGGCGTCTTATAAACAAAACTTGCCGCCGTCGGCGCTGCTTCGCCAGCAAGCAGCACCCACTGACAAGAAGTCGAAGGCAGAAGTGCAACGAGATCGTCAGTTGGAGGTATGTAATTTTTAGCAGGTAGTTTGATTATCAATTAAATGAATTCAGGAAGATCGGAAAGCGGGAACAGCGCCAGCTATGGTCGACGTTCAAACTGGTCGTGACATTAATCCACATATTCCAATGTTCATCTCGCAAAATCCATGGTACGTTCCATCGGAAGGACCAACATTGAAACATCAGCGTCCACACGAGGAGCGTCAGAAGAAAATGGCGACAGTTCATGAGTGGTATCAGAAGGGAACCACGGGAAAGTCGGCGACAAAATTCCGGAAGGGTGCCTGTGAGAATTGCGGAGCCATGGGTCATCAAAAACGCGATTGCTTTGACAGACCAAGAAAAGCGAATGCAAAGTAAGTAAATTTGTATATTTTATCTCCAAGAATTAAGCTGTTTTTAGAGAAACAAACTCGAATATCGCCGAAGACGACCACATCCAACCAAAGCTCTCACTAGGATTTGACGCCAAGAGAGATCGCTGGAACGGATACGATCCTTCTACTCACAAGCAGGTTATTGAGGACTATGAACATCTCGAGGAGGCGAGAAAAGTGGTGAGAGAGCAGCAAATAAAAGATGGTGAAGTGGAAGGAGAAGCTGAACCGGAGACGAATCCAGAAGGCGAGGTAAAAGACGAAGATATGTACGCCGAGGACGCAGACATGGCTGGTGTGTCAGTTGACATGGATTCTCGAACTCGTATCACTGTGCGAAATTTGAGAATTCGTGAAGACACGGCAAAATATCTATACAATCTTGCTGAAAATTCGCCGTATTATGACCCGAAATCTCGTTCAATGCGTGAAAATCCGTTTGCCGGAGTAGCTGGAAAAGAGCTGGAAGCTGCGAGATTCTCTGGCGACAACTTTGTCAGATATTCTGGAGAAGTGACAGCAGCCAATGAAGCCCAGGTGTTCGCGTGGCAAGCCACTCGACAAGGTGTCTATGCTCACTCCATCGCCGAGCCTACAAAGTTGGAGGCGTTGAAAAAAGAGTACGAGGAGCAAAAGACTACGATCAAAAACGAGACGCAGAAAGAGTTGTTGGACAAGTATGGCGGTGCTGAGCATCTGGAGAGGCCTATTGATGAGCTTCTATTGGCTCAAACTGAGAGTTATATCGAGTACAATAGAAAGGGAAAAGTGATAAAAGGCAAGGAGCGTGCGGCGATCAGCTCACGATTTAAAGAAGACTTATACCCGCAGAATCACACATCAATCTTCGGATCGTTTTGGAGAGATGGAAAATGGGGATATCATTGTTGCCATCAGTTCGTGAAGAACTCGTATTGCACTGGAAAAGAAGGTGTTGATGCCGAGAAAAGTGCTGCGATGGGAACGACGACGTCAAATGAGCAAGTGTTCAAAGTGCCAAAGTTGGTTGAAAAAGTTGAGGTTAAAGAAGAAGAAGAGGAAAAAGAAGCAGAAAACGTCAAGAAAGAAGAAGAGGAAAAAAGCTCATCATCATCTTCCTCTTCTTCTTCTTCTTCATCTTCCTCTTCTGGTTCTGATTCCGACGAAGACGGCGGCGACGACGACGAAGAAAAGGAGAAGCAACTGGAAAAGGAGCGTTTGGAGGAAAAAAGTAGAAGAGAGCGTGAACAACGTCGCCGAGAGAAAAATCGAGAAAAGCGTGGACGAAAGAAGGCAAAGCTGGGAAAACGGAAGAGGCGTAATCGTGATTCTGATTCGGATCAGAAAGGTTCATCTGATTCGAGCGATTCCGATTCAAACTCTGATTCTGACGAGGAGATGCGAAAAGCGAAGAAAAAGGCCAAAAAAGAAAAAATCGAGGGAATAAAGGCTGCAAAAGAGGTGGGAAATAATTAAAGTTGTTGCGTTTCATTTAGAAATCTTAAGTAATTAAATATATATTTTTTAGTGTGACCGCAATAGAAAGTACAATACCGACTACTCGAATATTGCTCCGACCGAAAAGGAAATGGAAGCTTATCAATTGACGAATATCCACTCGGCTGATCCGATGGCAGCGTACATGAATTCTAAGTTTGAAAAAAAGCACATGAAGTGAATATAATTTTTATTGTTTTTCTCTAAATATCTCTATTTTTATTCATTTTTCAGACTTTTATTTTTCTCTGTTCATTTTTAATTAATAAATGTGTATTTTATTCCATTCATCTTTGATTTTGGGTAGTCTCATGCGCAGCAGGCTTATCTTGTCCGAGAGTAGTACACAGATTAAAGGCGCATCTATTTATTCTCACGGGTCTCGCAGCGAAATACGTTTTCGCGTGCAATCGTACTCATTTTCGTGGGCCTACTTTATTTTCATTAATCGATCTCCTGTTCTTTTTCCGATTTTTTTTAATTCTTACTGGGAAATCGGAAAAACGACGAAAATATATTTAAATGTGTATTTTTTGTATTGTTGAAAATTCCACTTTTATCCTCTCAGAATTATGATTTCTATTGAATTTCAGGTTCTTACGCCATGTCGGAAGTGCCTCACTTCGTGCTCTATGAGCATGCCGCTGGCTATGCTCTCATGAAAGTAAAAGAATTCGAAGATGCGGGACTCATCCTCCAAGAGGTAACGAAACAATCATTTTACTCTACGAGTCATTTCCTTGCTTATAAGCCGGGGGACTAGCCTTTGCTATGTTCACTAGTAAAACGCAAGGAAAACCATAGAGACAACCAGACACCGTGAATGTTTTGATATTTTCGGTCATAGTGTGTCCCACAATTCGAGAAATCGAGCTCTTCTATAGTCGGCGAATGCATCATCAGCCTCGCTCTACCGCACTTTTCAATTTTCAACAGTGTAGTGCACCTATTTTGAATCGAAAAATCAAATTTTAACTGCGACTCTTTGTGGATACGTTATTTTCCGTTGAAAAGAAGTGTAAAACTATAATTCGAGTTAATCTTGCAAGTGCAACACTGTTTTACAGGGATTTTAGCAGTAGAGCGAGGTTGATGATGTATTCGCCGACTATACAGCAATTAGAGTCAGTTATCGATCGTTGCTATTATCCACGTTTCAGGTCGATGCTGCTCATGCCGATGGATACAAATTCTCGCAAATTATTGAGCTTGCTTCTTTCGATCCGTTCAAGAACACGGAAGCTGCATTGGAAAATTGCAACTCCATTTCTGAAGGTAACTTGTGATCTCCAATGTGTGATGTGGAATAGTTTCTTAGGTCTCGCTCATCCCGATTTAACTAACTTCCTTCAAAAGTCGTTGCCAAAAAAGAAAAAACACGTGGTGCTCGGAATCAATGACTCGAAACTTGCGGGTTCGCTTACTGAAGCGTTCCCAGACCTGAAGCTTGTCTTCGGTGGTGTGATTACTGAGGTAAATATGGGATTCACTAAGAACTTGTTCGAGTTTTCTTGGATCCATTACCGATGACGAAAATCCCCTACTTTATGAGTTTAGATTCTGCGCGGTACTCGTGTTCATTTCGAACGTCTGGCAAAAAATCTCCCACATCACTCCTTATCGAAAGCTCAGCTTTCGCTAGGTCACAGTTACTCTCGCTCGAAGGTACTCGAACCTTGCGCGTGTTTCCGTAACATTATTAAGTCTCCTAGGTGAAATTCGATGTCCATCGTGTCGACAACATGGTGATTCAATCGATTGCTCTTCTTGATCAACTGGACAAAGATATCAATTTGTTTGGAATGAGAATTCGCGAATGGTATTCGTACCATTATCCAGAGCTCTTCCGCCTGGCCCCCGACCAGTACAAGTACTCGCGCTTGGCTGTTGCTATTCTCGATAGAAATAAGATGGCCGAGAATGAGAACCTCGAGAACGAGATCCTTGGTGAGTAGACTAAAATCTTTTGCATCATTTAAACAATCCACCTTACTTATAAGCCGGGGGACAAGATTTGTTCTATGTTCACTAGTAAAACGTGAGGTAAATAATAGAGACAACCAGACACCGTGAATGTTTTGATGTTTTCGGTCATAGTGTGTCCCACATTTCTCATTTTTAATAGTTAACGAACATGTCCATTTGCAGAGATTGTTGACAATGACGCTGAAAAGACAGCTCAGATCATTGAGGCTGCCAGAACTTCCATGGGAATGGACATTTCTGATCTCGATTTGGAGAACATCAAAAGATTTGCTGGACGTGTTGCTTCGCTCATGGAGTACAGAAACCAGCTCCACGAGTACATCAAGGACCGCATGGACCACTGTGCTCCATCATTGAGTGCCCTGATTGGAGAGCAAGTAGGTGCTCGTCTCATCTCCCATGCTGGATCGCTCACCAACCTGGCCAAGTACCCTGCTTCCACTGTCCAAATTCTTGGAGCTGAGAAGGCGCTCTTCCGAGCTTTGAAGACTAGATGTAAGTTACACTATACAATGCGTATGTTGTTGATGCGGATATTCACCTTGAGTTAAAGTACTATTTTAATTCTGAAATAGTCATTTTATTCAACGTGAATAACCTCGGTATGAAATTAGGCATGTATTTAATGCGGGTGAATGTTTTTAATTTGGCCGTTTAGCTTGCATGCGAAAGCATACTTCTATGAAGAATGAATTCGCTGGGTTTTGCTTATCTTGATCCCATGATTTTTCTGAAAAGAAGACATTTGCAGCCAACACGCCGAAGTACGGACTGCTCTTCCACTCGAGTTTCATCGGAAAGGCTGGTACCAAAAACAAGGGACGTGTTTCAAGATACCTTGCCAACAAGTGCTCAATTGCCGCTCGTGTCGACTGTTTCTCGGAAACGCCGGTCTCGACTTACGGAGAGTTCCTTCGCCAACAGGTTGAGGACAGACTCGAGTATTTCACCTCTGGTACAGTCCCAAAGAAGAACATTGATGTGATGAAGGAGGCCGAGGAAGCTGCCGTCGAGGTCAAGGAAAAGGTAAACAGTAGGAAATCGTTAGACGTAAAAATAATTAAAATTTTAGGTCCTCAAGAAAAGAAAGAAGGCTGCCAAAAAGGCCAAGCGCTTGTCTGAAGCCGCTGTTGCCCCAGCAGACGCCGAAGCAGAGGTTGATGAGGACGCACCAAAACCCAAGAAGAAGAAGAAGAGCAAGGCTGCTGACGAATAGGCGTTCTGATTACATCACACCGATATTTTGTTTTACGAATTCCTCATGTTAAACGTTATTTTGTTGTTTTGTTGACGGTTGGGAGTTATCCTCCACTCCGAAATTGTTGATATGTTATGAGAATAAACTTTTTAATCCAGAGATCACTTCCTCTGCAAAACTTAAGTCACACTCGCAATCGAAATGTTGAGAAAAGAAGCCGTTTGTGCTGTCTTCTTAAAATAAGAGGCGGCGTCGGAGGAAAAATGGGCGCGGCTTCGGAGAGCACTGCAAGAGCGCTTCTCAGTCGGAGCGGCTGAGATTTTACGTGCAAAGCATTTTGCATTGAAAATACTTATTCGGGCTCGTACACAATCCCGATGTTTGTACGGGATTCCGTTAATTTTTTTTTAACCGTATTCAGGATTTAATTACTTTCGTTCCGAACAATCTGTTAACGGCTGAGAACTTTAACGAAAAGTTCGTTTTCCGATGATGTTATCCTATTTCGTTGACGCCTTCTTAGAAAATTCTGAGTTTTATTTTTAATTTTAGCGCCTCAACTGAACGCCTTGGAATAATGAATTCATCGCGATTCTTTCTTCTCTTCTTGGCATATTTCTGCATTGTCATTGCACAGGTATGTCATAGTTGTTAACGTCTGTTGAACTGATAATAACAAGATTAGATTGTTATGTTAGAAGAAAAAACAATAAATTCCGATTTCATCGCGGCTTTTCATTTATTCTTGTTAAGAGTTAGTCCGAATCGAGATACGCAAGAAAAGCGGTAATGAGGGAGATTAGAAAGGTACGAAATGCGATCATTTTCTAAGAAAAATATTTCCAAAAATAAGAGATGCACATCATTTTATTCACCCACTTTGTTTTTGTTTGATAAATTCGTCGTTTCAACCGTAATCCTATAGCTACATCTAAGATTTGTTTGCAGCTGGAGGAGGATTAAGAAAAGTTTAGCTTCTACATATGTTTTTTTCTGCCCTTATGGCAGGTGAAAGCTTCTCCAATCTGAAAGAAAACTTCTGGATATTTCGAGTTAAATTAGGATAAAATTTGAAGAAATAAGTGATTGGAATAGGAATAGGAATATATACGTGTAGGTGTTTTAAGAACATTCATACATAATGAACAATTTTACTACGGTTTATGTATTTGTTCGTAAAAATGTCCGTCGCCACCAATCAAATCTGATTTGACCACCACAAAATTCTTTGAACATTTGTATCAGAAGACATATTAAAAAAAAATTTTCTTAGCTTGCAAACAAAAACTATTTATTTATAATTTTGAAAATGCCTTTGAACATTTGTGAATATTATGAAATTTTTATTTTTTGTTTCCACTTCCTCTTTTTTGAAAAATTGGTGAAACTTTCAAATCGTGATATTCATTTTTTTTTCGTTTCTATTTACTTCCTTCTTTTTGCTGTATTATTAAATTCACCTGCTTCCATAACGTGACCCTTTCTGATTTGTATTTTGAGCTTCCAATATTCCAAAGAAGTGCTCGACAATTCAAGAAACCGTGGTTCTGGAAATAGAATTGCACACGGATGTTTGTTGTCGAGAAGGTGGTGAAAAAAAGATGAATGAAATCAATTATTTTTAATAACCACGTCTTTTTGAATATCTTTTCGAATTTCAGTCTCCACCCACGTCTTCTCAAGAAAAAGGAGATCTCTAATCTGGGGACGTGCGAAAAAAAGTGAATTTGAAAGTGTCTACCAAGGAATTCGCATGATCTTTGTGATTGATCGTGGGAGGAATAGAGAATCCATTTTGTGCACAAATCATCGTAAAATTTGTGTTAAAAATGAAATAAGAAGCCATATTAAACTGCTAGGCTTTAGATTTCGTAACGAAAATCTATGTAAAATCGGCTTTGACTAATTTCGGAAATTGAACAACACGTCATTTTTGTATTATATACATTTTTTTTACCTCTTTATATTGGTTTTGTTATAATAAATTTAATTTTGATATCTATTTGGCCAGCACAAAAATCGAAGCCGGACTACTCGGCCACAAAACAACGGCGTTATCCTCACGGGAACAAAACCAAAATCTAATGGACTTATTCAAATGCATTTTGTGTAATTTTTATAAGTTGCAAACCTGCATTTAATTAATTATGCAGTAATTTTGCATTGTATTAAAATTACAGAAAAAACTAGTTTAATTTGATTTAATGGGTCCATAAGAAGCGCACTAAGGAAATGATATCGGACTTGCTTCTTCAGAAAACGTTACGATGAAGACATGTAGACAGACAAACATACTCACAGACATGCGAAAACCTAAAGTAGTTAAGCTAGAATATTCAATGGAAATCTTTTTGTTCCGTTTTTACTTTTTCGCGCAAAAGTTTTCTGGAACAAATACCAGAAAGGGTAAAAAAGCGCAAGTGAACAGGAAATAATGTTTTATTTTTGCTTCAAAAAAATGAGTCACTTTTGAAATTTAAAATATTTCAGAACCAATACTGGGAGCAGGAAGAGATCGCACCAGTACCGTTCCCCGATCAGCGGTTCTTCGTTCCAATTCTTTCAGATAAGGTAATTTTAAAATTTTCATGTGGAATAATTAACATCCAACATAGATAATACGCATTGGTTCCCCACCCCAAGAAAATGGCTCCGGGACATTTTAAAATCGAGTCGTTTCGAACACAAGGGGGAAAAAATAGTGGAGAGTTGTATTTTATGAAAACCACGAAAACGTTAAATTTGCGGTTGACTAGCAAGTAGTTTTGAAAATAGGCCCGATTTCGATCCTATTCGTGTTAACAAGTTTTTGAAACGTCCTGTTATGAAACGTTCCGTTATGAAATGTCCCGGAGCCAAGAAAATAGTTTTCAAGTCCTAGTCGTGTTTTTTCACGCGTTAACCTGACAATCAAATTTCTACTCATTTCTTGACTCGACTAGCGATGGTTAGCTTTCATAAAGTATTTTCTGCAAGCACCGTCTACAGTGCGCCCAATAAAGATAGGGCCCCCTCGGTTTTGGCAGTACAGCAAAAACCAGAAAAGTTAGAAAAAAGATGTTAATGCCATTAAATTTGTAATGCAAAATAACATCTAGAAAACAATTGTCATAATTTATTATCAGTTTTGGGTCCACCGAGAGCAAAAAATCACTTTTTGGCCGCCCAATAATGATAAGACCCCCCACAATATTATCAAATCTTGGTTTGTTTTGGGCTCAGGGAAGCGCGGAATCTGTTTAATTTATTAAATATTCAGATTTGTCAGTTATTTTACTCCTTCAGAGTTTTTATTTGCGTTTTACACATTTGAAAAAGTGACTTTCGAATGTTTTTCATCCATTTCAATCAAAGTTATTATTTTAATTATTAGATGTGGAGGTGCAGTATGATATGGTGGGACGGATGATTTTTTAGATGCTCAGGTACAGTAGGAAAACTTGAAAAAACACCAGCCTAAATTAGTTTTTCTCCATCAGAAATTATTATCACTATCACCGCTATGGGCTGTGCTCCAAAGCTCACTCAAAGCGAGCAAACTCAGCTCGACGTCTTCAAGGATTTCGGAATATCACTTTATCAAATCTCTCAATTCCTTAATAGTAGTCGCAAGGTCATCAGACGCTATTTGGTCAATGGTACGAGGGCATCATCCGGCACACCTCGAAAACTCACGGAGCAAGATGAAAAGAGAGTCGTAAAGTACCTATCGAACCAAGAAAAAAGTGTTAACCATACTCTCGGCGAACTGCAACTTGGAGTCTGCAGGCAAACCGTTTTGAACATCATCAGACGATCCGGTTTATTGGTTCGTCAAACCAAAATGATGACACCAAGTATGACAGATCATCACAAGTGAAGTCGGAAAAACGGAGTTACTCTCACAAAGGAGCAGTACTCATAAACTGAATTTCAGGTGCTCTTTCCCGACGAGAAAAAGTGAATCTCGATGAACCATCCTTGAAGACGTCGGGCTGAGCTTGCTCGCGTTGAGTGAGCTTTGGAGCACAACGCATAGAGGTGATAGTGATAATATTTGCTGATGGAGAAAAACTAATTCAGGCTGGTGTTTTCTAAGAAATCATCCTGCGCATCGTAGCATACTGCACCTCCACATCTAATAATTCAAATAATAACTTTGATTGAAATGGAGGAAAAACATTCAAAAGTCACTTTTTCAAATGTGTAAAACGCAATCATTATTGGGCGGCCAAAAACTGATTTTTTGCTCCCAGTGGACCCAAAACTGATAATAAATAAAGAAAATTGCTTTCTTGATGTTATTTTGCATTACAAATTTGATGGCATTAACAGATTTTTTCTAACTTTTCTGGTTTTTGCTGCACTGCCAAAATCGAGGGGGTCCTATCTTTATTGGGCGCACTGTATAGCTTTTCTCTATACAGTAGCTTATCTTCCAATCATGACAGGATGAAAAGGAAGTTTTTTTAGGCGAAAAAAAGAAGTATTTCTGAAATTGTACCGGTTTTTGACAGAAAACACTGTAAAATTGTAAAGTAACCCATAATTTTTAATTATTTTTCAGCGATCGATAGATCAAAAAATCCGAAGTCTGAAAGAACGCACGGCTAATGGTCAATTCAAAGGAATTCTGTTCGGCAGGAAGAAATAGACACTGTTTGAAACAATCATTTAAAATTCGTTTTGTTCACTCAATTATTACAGTTGTTTGTGATGATTCTCTCTATAATTTATCGTTTACGCACTATAAAGCGGCTTCTTGTTGTTTTCGGTTTTGGAAAAAAAACGGTGGACAGAGATGAGCGGAATTTCGTTTTCCTTGTTCCGCAGTTACTTTTATTCCGTTTTCCGGATCTCAAAATTCTACTCCCTCTCGCAGGTGTGCGCTCCGTTGAACTCGTCAGATCTTGGCAGAGCGCCAATTTACGAAAAATCTTTGCTCCAGAAAGTGTGTAAGGAACGGGGCGCAGACGAGAAGCAGCGTTTCCACGCGACGCAACCGCAGTGGGAATTGTTTTGATATTATCTGTCGGACTCGGGGCGTATGTCAAATGCATGTGGCACAGGCCGCGAGTTCGATGACTCTTTGCCATATTTGATGGCTTACTCCTGCTTGCGCGCTGATTTCCGCCGAACTCTCGCCGATCGCCAATTAGTCGAAAATGGCTATTAACCATATTCGATGGCTAACAGCCATTTTTCAACGGCTAATAGCCATGTGACTCCGTCAAATCCTAGCCTGAAATTCCCTGAGAAGCCTTGAGAAGAGATTTCCTAATGGACCTATGCACGAAATAAAAAAGGCCATTTAAATGAATTAATTTGACTTTTTTTTTTCAAATGCACGAAAGTAAGAAAATTCAATTACCGTAAAACCTGTATTAGACTTGCATGCAAGTTCCAGTTTCAAAACCTCGCCAGAGTGCAAGTTTATTAGACAGACAAGTCTATTAGAGGGTGCAAGTCTATTGTTTCAAAGCCTGGACCGGGTGCAAGTCTATTAGAGGGGCAAATTATCTGGTTTACGCCACTTTTGCCACTGTTAATGCGTTTGGTTAGGGGGGCAAGTCTAATACAGGTTTTACGGTAAACTGAATAAATTTGAACGCAGAAAAACGTTCGTGTCGAGATCTCGTAAATCGACACAATTTATTGAAGGCGTACGCAATTTTTCAGTGGCAATATCAAGACACGAACGTTTTTCTGCGTTCAAATTTATTCAATTTAACTGAATTTTCTTGCTTTCGTGCATTGGAAAAAATTGTCAAATTAATTCATTTAAATGGCCTTTTTTATTTCGTGCATAGGTCCATAAGTATTTCAAGACAAAATCGTTCGGCTGCATATGAATATGAATATTTTCTTCCGTGTAACCATGAGTAACTCCAAAACAAATACGTCTTCGACAAAACTCTTTTCTATTTTTCAAACCCCATAATTTTTGTCGTGAGCGTCAAAACTGTTATTAATTTTGAAGCCAACAACGAAAAGAAAATTGGTTTCTTAAAATCAGAAAAGAATGTGCTTTCCACAGGACATGACGCATTATTGGTTTGTTTTCCTAGTCAAACCGGGGGTTTTCACTTCTATGAGAACTATTATTCTTTAAATAGAATACGGACAAAAGTCGTAGTATGTGGTTTGTTAAAGTGGCCAACAGGGGTGCGAGGCAAGGTTATTTTGTTCGGAATTATTTTCATAGCAAATTCTATAAATTATCATACGTTATATACAAGTACGTGAAAGTCAGGGATGGGATTTTACGTTTACGGATTTTACGGTTTTTACGGATTTTAGGGACTTGGGATGCACCGTAAAAATTCTAGAGCTGTTTGCTTCAATTCGGTAAAAAAAACCATTTGTTGCATTTTTCTTGAATTTTTCCGAAATTTCTGCAGAAATAGACAGAACTATCAGTACAGTGGAATTTGTTCAAAATGATTTAAGAAAAAGCTCAGCATATTTTTCGATGTTAAATACTGAAACTAAACAAAAATCACAACTTTTGAATTTTAAGGCGACAAAATGGACAATTATTGGCTAAAAATTGCATCTGCCGATAATTTATACTCGGAATAAAGCGCTGCAAATTCGCTCGGTTAGAACAACCAAAGAGACGGCGAAAGAGTGCAGAAAATTGAGAGAGCGTGGACGATGTTTCGCTCTCTTTTCTCTGAATCTCACTCCAAACGCATGTGAACTTCACTATGCGATTGGAGAAAATTCGCAGCGTTTTATACCGAGTATATTAGAACGGGATTGTAAGGCTTCGAAAAAGTTACGGTGAATTAGAGCGCATTTCATATAATGTCTCAGCTGACGGCCCACAACAAAAAATATTACAAAGTCGACCCGAAGGTACTACGGACTGCACCGTTCTGAGCCAGACATTATTTAAGACAAATCCTAGCTAGGGAAATGACCGAGCAATCTTCGTAGATTTGTCTACTACCCATTTGAGGCTGGGTGAACCCGTGGGCTGAGGGCGGACTCGAAATGTGGCCTATCGAACGGCAGCAGCCGCCACTACCGACTGCGCTATCGTCCGGGCGTTCTATTTGTCACTAGTATGGATTCGTGACGTAGCGACTCGTTGCTGCAAGTTGTACGCCAGCAAAATGAAAAAAAAGTTTCTTCTCTCGCCTCAAAGAGCTGAATCGTGGCGAGACCCAACAATTGCTGACTCGCTACGTCACAAATCCATAATATCACAAGCGTTATCAGCGATTAACTACGTAACGGATTTTCAAGTACCAATTTCTAAAATTTCATAAATAATAAAAGCGCATTCATCTTGTTCTTTAAAGATGATAAGTTCATTCAGCTTCCAAATCTGTTGTTGATTGTGTGTTTTCTGTTTTATCGTTTTTGCTGAATTGCCCTTAAATGGCCCAATGTCAAGCCGGATTTGACTGCTTTGTTTGGATAAATTCTTCGAAGGAAATTTTGTAAAATACAAAAAGCTTCAAAACTAAAAAGGGGATTTTCTGCAGTCATTTGTTTAACTCGTTTAATTCTCAATCCGACAGAAAACAAATAATTTATGAAGAACGGAAAATAAATTAAAATATTTATTTTCGAACCGCCAAAATGGTCAAACGCGCTCCGCTGAACTCAATGCTATGCGATTTTCATTTTGGTCTCCAAATTATTTCATTTCACGTGTAAATTCAACGTGAACTGAAATAATTTGGAAACCAAAATGAAAATTGCATAGCGTTGAGTTCAGCGGAGCCCGTTTGGCCATTTTGGCGGGCCGACAATAGAAACAACTGTCAAAAATGAATGGAAGGGAACAAATAAAAAAAAAAAAAAAATCGTTGACTAACTTTACAAAAACAAAGAACAGCCTATGCTGTTACTAAAACAGCATTCTACTGACAGTGATGATCGCATGCTGCACAGCTGATTATTTAATTTAATTTATTTATTTGCTTTCAAGTGTAATTACAACATAATGGTTATTATCAATTCAATAGTCTTGCCGGCTACAGTAAGCAGTGGCGCGAAACATCGAGGCTCCGCCCCATCAGGCCTTTGCAACTGAATTCAACTGAATTCAACTGAACGTAGATCAAAAAATGTGAGCGGGTGTGTCGCCGCAGACATGTGTCGCTATGTCTGCGTCTATTATAAAACTTTCGCGGGCGCATATGGTAGCCGGCAAGAATATTGAATTGATAATACGTACGAATTATAAAATCAGCAAATAAAATGTAAAATGACCGATCGGATCGGCAATAGTCCAACATGGAATTCGTTAAAACGCAGACAACCCAATGAGGTTTGCGAACGACGCTCCAATGTTCCGCAATTTTTCCACTGTTCCGCAGTATTCGCTGCGAGACCGCAGTGATAAACTGCGGAACATCGGAGCGTCGTTTGCAAAATTCGTTCATGAACACATACCGTAAATACTGTAATATAAGCCCACCTGTATTAGAAGCCCACCTGTAATATAAGCCCATCCTTGAGACCCCTTTGAAAAATAGAAGCCCACCCTGTAATAGAAGCCCAC
The DNA here is from genome assembly GCA_963572235.1 of Caenorhabditis japonica. Taxonomy (NCBI): domain Eukaryota; kingdom Metazoa; phylum Nematoda; class Chromadorea; order Rhabditida; family Rhabditidae; genus Caenorhabditis; species Caenorhabditis japonica. The sequence continues at coordinate 98,933 of OY754346.1, forward strand.
CCTTTAATAAAAGCCCATCTTGAAATTGTAGCCAACACTCAATGGGTCCCGGACCTTTCGTTTCCTCGCTCTTTTGGTACGTTTTTTTATGGTTACGGCTGCTCTTTGGGTACCAAATTTGCAAATTTCATACAAAAAATTTGCCGTAACTAAAGAGCAATCGTACCCAAAGAGGCCGTACACAAATTTGGTACCGTAAGCAAGTTTGATCGAAAATCAATCGTGCCCAAAGAGTCTGGGAGCCATTGATTATTGGCTTGGAATTGTGCGCGTTTCATCGCGATGTGTTCAATTTTGCATTACTCTCACCCGTTTTTAAACATCTCTAGTAATGGAAGCGGTCATCAAACGCCACCAGTGCTGGGCGTGAAATTTATTTTTTTTAACTGATTCCATATTGTGTTTTCAGTCGATTTGCATCATCAAAACAAAAAATCCCGCTCACTTTTTCACGCGAATGTTAAATTTTTTCATACACTGGTGAACCGCGCGCGGGCCCGCGGCGGCTCCGCAGACGCTACGGGCCCGCCACGGGCCCGCAGCGGGCCCGCCAGCGCTTGGGTGCTCTCGCTGGCCGCTGGCGGGCCCGCGGCGGCTATGATATTTGGTAGGTGACTGATAGGTGGAAAAATTTATGTTTCCATTGGGTTTATAAATGAATTATAGTTATTTTAAACGAAGTAAAATTGCGCATAGGACACTAATTAGTTGAGTTTTTGATCGAAAATGCTGACATTCAGTGGTGATGCGCTGGCGGGCCCGCTTCGGGCCCGCGGCGGGCCCGCCAGCGTCCAGCTGACGAACGGGTGGGCGGAGGATGGTAAACTGTCTCAATAAGGTATATAAATATTTTTTTCCTAGTTTTATATGAATAACAAGCCTGCTGCGCAGTCCTGCGCGGCTGCTGACGCAGCCTATTGGCGACTTCGTGGCCACATTCTATTTTTTACGTTCCACTCTTCCTGATTCATTTATACGCACACTGTTTTGTGAATATTTCTGTCCTCTGTGGCTCATTCGGTAGTGCGCTTGAATACAAATAATAGGGTCACGGGTTCGTCTTTTGTCCACTGCATTTTCTTGCAAAAAGGCAAGTGCGGACGCGCACAGACATCCCGATCTGGGTTTTTATATATAAGAAAGATAACGAGTACAAAGATTTTTTTAGTAGACTTTGTTCGGCGCTACCTCGAAATAGAACCTTTTCGAAATAGAAATGTGCCGAAATAGAACGTGACGCGAAATAGAACCGCGTGAAATAGAACTGTTCTGAATTAGAACTGTTCCGAAATAGAAATGTTCCGAAATGGAACCGCGTGAAATAGAACTGTTCGGAAATAGAACCGCGTGAAATAGAACTGTACTCCGTTTTAGAGCGTTTTATCGCAATTGGGTGAAGACTATTGAATAAATGGCCAAACAGAAAAAGTTCCACTCAGTGGCGTGACCTGTAACAACCGTGGCACTGCGTTGGATTTCAGTTGAGGAGCGTTTTCTATTTATTGACTGGGTTCTATTTCACGCGGTTATATTTCGGTAAAGTTCTATTTCACGCAATTCTAATTCGGGACAGTTCTAATTCAGAACAGTTCTATTTCACGCGGTACTATTTCGCGTCACGTTCTATTTCGGCACATTTCTATTTCGAAAAGGTTCTATTTCGAGGTAGCGCCCTTTGTTCTAATTGTAAGAATTGGACATGACCGACCGTTGCAGAAAAGTTTCATTAACGTTTCGTTTGTTTTGATATTTGTTTAAAACGTTTTGTTCTAATTTGAGAAGTGTTTATTAGGTTTTCAAACAATTTGCATCATGAAAACAAAAATCCGCAAACACCGTAAAAATAAGTGGGTGGAGTTTCATGTTCTCATGTCGCAAGTTCATTGAAAACAAAATTATTTATACAAAATTCAAACAAACAGATGAAGGCATTGAAAAAACTACGAGTTTCGTTCGCTTGAATGTAATTCATTTCTTGTGAATAATTCACATCTAAAAACACTGTATTTTCTCTTAAAAAAAAGTGCAGCTTCAGTAACGAAGCTTACAGTACCTGCTAAAAATAATGTAGCAGCCTTTATTAAAAATTCAGCATACATTAGCAATTACGTAGATATTCCGGCTTCTTGCAATGGTTGTATAATGGATTCATAGCGGAGGGACAATTTTTTTACGTTTTTATTCGAAAAAAAAAGAAGTAACTGAAGAAATTAAGAGATTTTTCGTCTCCCGGTTTCACGTGAAATGTCACTCCGCCACGAATTTATTATATGTGTTTTCCACCAATTATAGTTTTTATAGAAAAAATATTTCTACGCTGCTAAAAGAGTCAAGCCGGTAAGGGTGCCTTTATCGCCTTTTCCTTATCGCGTTCCTGTTTTAACAAGTCTCTTAAATGCTGTGTCAATATCCAGTACACGTCAGCGTAGCAGGCTTGAAATTCTATAATACTGAAATTACCGTTTTAATAACGTTGACAATCGGGTACTGCGGATTGACGTTGACAATGAGTTCAGCGCAGGCTAACATCGCTCAATCTGCCTATTTTAAAGCGATTACGTGTAAATTAATTTTTTTAAATGTTAAATTTTGTGATTTTATACTCATTTTTTGATTATTCATCAAAAATATTAACGTAAAAAGTCAGTATTACCCAGTTTTCGTGAAAAAATGGCGCGCAACATTATTGCAAAATTGTGTGCCGCAGATTGCAAAGTGGGCGGGGCTTAACTTTTCAATATTTTTTTGTCAAACAACTTCAATTTTACGTGTTTTTCTGCCGTTTTTTATCATTATTTTTCATTTTTAATTAATTTTTTGTGTTTTCAGGGGAAAAACGAATCAAAATGGCAACATTTTGCGGTCGGCGGAGGTTAAAATCCGCCTGAAAAACGAGGAAGTTTGTAAAGTACGTTTTATGGGTTTTTTGTTGAGATATTTATTATTTTCAGGTGGTAAAGACGCCAGGCTGCTATGGAAAAAATCGAATTCATCTGGCCAATCGGTATGTTTTGAAAAGTTTTAGTCTTGTTGAAATTCGCGAAAAAAGAGCAAAATAAATTGTATTAATTATTGTCGGCCCGCCAAAATGGTCAAACGCGCTCGGCTGAACTCAACGCTATGAGAATTTTATTTTGGTTTCCAAATTATTTCATTTCACGTTGAATTTATACGTGAAATAAAATAATTTGGAAACCAAAATGAAAATCGCATAGCGTTGAATTCAGCGGAGCGCGTTTGGCCATTTTGGCGGGCCGACAATAGCAAATTAAATGAAGAAAAATAATTAGCGAGCCGATTTTTTATTTAGACCTTTATTTCCCAGAAAAGTACAGAAAACTGAAAATGGAAGCGAAAATCCGTTATTTTTTGCTCGACTGCAATACCTTTAACAAATTTCCTAAAGCCGGTAGCGCACCAATTTGAACCAACTTTAAAAAATGTAGTAAATTAAACGAAGAACAATATTTATTGAGCCGATTTTTCATGTGGCTTTCATTTTCAAATAGATCCAGGATTTCTTTCATGGAAGAGAAAATTTCTCAAATTGGCCTAGGATCCGAATCGGTACGTAGTGGAAAAGAAGCCGATTGGCACGAAACGTGCCCAAAAATTTTCAAAGCCACAGGGCTTGGAGCGACCGAGTTCTGGTGCGAAATATGTGCTTTTTGCGCAGATCAAATTTGGAAAAATGCTTATGAAGAAAGGAACTGAATGAAATAAGAATGACACAAAAAAACGCTATATTTCTTTTTAACTACGATATTCCCTAAAAATATAGAAAACGTTAGAAGCCCAGTTAAACCGCGTACCATTTCAAGTGATTCTAAGAAGTCCGTGGCAATTATATGCAACTATCGGTCTTCTTTGACTTATTTGACATTCTACGGCTTAAAAAGAGTTGAAAAAAAATTTAAAAAGAGTTATTTTCAACTGTTTTGGAAACTTTTGTATGTACTTTTTAAAATAACATGAAACTCTACGCCATTTACTTGTGGCAATAAAGTTTTTAAAAACTCCGGGATGCCGTATTTAGCGCCAGCTCTCACATAATAAACTTATTCAATTTTCAGACACGTGCGACATCTCGATTTGGACATCGAAGAACTTTGTGATAATCTAATAATTTTCTAAATTTTTCTTTTCTGTTTTTCAATAAACTGTCTTATTAATAACATCAGTGTTAGTTTCTAATAGAAAATATCAAATAAAAAAAAAGCAAGAAAGGGGTCACCCACGCGATGTAGCAGGTAGCGAACCGCTGGCGGGCCCGCCACGGGCCCGCTGCGTGCACCACGCGTGTACTCTTTTAGCTGTCAGCGGTGCGCTGGCGGGCCCGCTGCGGGCCCGTGGCGCTTCACCAGTGTAGTTCAGTAAATAAAATTGACTATTGTCGGACCGCCAAAATAGTCAAACGCGCTCCGTTGAACTCAACGCTATGCAATTTTCATTTTGGTCTCAAAATTATTTAATTTCACGTATAAATTCAACGTGAAATGAAATAATTTGGAAACCAAAATGAAAATTGCATAGCGTTGAGTTCAGCGGAGCGCGTTTGACCATTTTGGCGGGCCGACAATACTAAAACAAGTAATAATATCAAAAATTATAATGAAAATGGCGAAAATAAAACAATGCTGCAATTTTTGGTTTAGTTTTGGTAGTTAACATCGAGAAAAACGTGGAGTTTTTTTTAGAAATTATCTCTTTCTTGAATGATTTCCGAATTTGGAAAATGTTGTCGTAAAATAAAAGCAGATAAAGCGACACACCATTGGATTACGAAAATTATTATTTTTAAAGTTACAAACATCTATTTTATGTTGTTAGTGCTCTTGAATTAGAACTTCTGACTCGCAATCAGAATTTGATATTATGAAAATTGTTGTTGGTTTTTTGAAGTTTTTTTTTGTTGTGGACAAAAAAGAGGGTTGAAAAATAGAAGCCCACCCTGTAATAGAAGCCCACCTGTAATATAAGCCTACCCTTGAGACCCCTTTGAAAATTAGAAGCCCATGGGCTTATAATACAGTATTTACGGTAATAGAATTCACTTCTCTGAGCAACGACAAAGAGATCTGCACAGGGAAAATATCCGAGCAATTTCGATTGTCGGAAAATGACATTAAGAAAAAGAAGCTTGGATGGCCCGGATACATCATGCGAAGAACCGATGGCAGATGGACAAGAAGAATAAATTCCCAGAGATGAGAAGCGGTCAATAGACTACCAATGACATGAAGCTACTCCATGCCGAAAGAAGTCAGCACTGTGGCTGACTTATCCAAGGCAACTAGTCTCAATTTAAGGACAAATTATCATGGTCTACCTTTTTTGTACCTACCAGTGTTGCACGGAATGAAGATTTGCAAATCTGGAATACGGAATTAAATTATTTTAACGGGATCTGAAATCCGAAATTCTGAAGAAAATATTGATTTAAAAAGTTTTAATTTAAATTTCGCACTCCAATTTTCTTCAAAATAATTTAATCTCGTATTCCGGATTGCCAAATCATCTTGCAACACGTAAGTCAATTTCGTTCGTGAACAGATAATATTAGTTCGAACAATTTAACAAAAATGAAAACAAAGATTTATTGAATATATCTATACAAAATTAAAGCTGAACTCGATTACAAACATCTCCAAGTCTGTCCAATATCTGGGAATGATTTGCATTTGTCGAGAGCTCGAAGCGAAGCGAGGTCCTCTTCGTTGAGGTGAATTCCGATTGTCTGAAGAAAGAAATTTGAATTTATGTTTTAGTTTTCTTCAAACTTACAGTGTGAAGATTATCGTGAATTCGGGATGGTGTAGCCGACTTTGGAATCATCGAAGTGTTGCTGCAGTAGGCGAATGCGTACAAAATCTCTTGCGGCGTCTTGCTGTACTTTTGTGCCAAATGCGCAACAGGCTTCTCCTGAAGGATTTCCTTGTCGCCCCAGCAGAGAGAAGAGTATGATTGAACGACAATGTTGTTCAACTCGTTGAACTTCTTAAGTGTTGGGCGAGTAAGGTATGGCTGGTATTCGTATTGATTGAGCACTGGACGGTGTTTGGCGTACTCGAAGAGCTCGACCAGATGGTACACTTCATAATTCGACACACCGATTGAGCGAAGTTTTCCGCTGTCTGAGAGAGAACAGTAATCATGTTATAATCTGTTTTCAGATTTATCAACAAGGTCATGTGATTTTGATAGAACATTTATTTAATATTTATGTTTTAAATTTTCTGGTCGATTACTGTAAGCTATTTGTCAACTGCATGAAATTCGGAAATCTGGTTTTGCGAGGAGTATTGCGTATAAATTCAACGTGAAATGAAATAATTTGGAAACCAAAATGAAAATCGTATAGCGTTGAGTTCAGCGGAGCGAGTTTGACCATTTTGGCGGGCCGACAATAGAATAATGTAAATAGGAAGAAAATAGAAAAAAAAAACAATAGCGGCAACTAATGAAAATGTGATTACGAAAATTAAATATACTAAAATGTGCCCTAAAATATTATTCTCAATTTCTGAAACGTTCACCGGGGACAAATCGGAACCAGGCATAGAGAACTATGCAACGGCAAAATACGACCGGCAGGATAAGACCGCAGTGCTCTGTGGGCAAGTGGTGGAACTCGCTGATTGTGAGAGGGATAAAAAACCCACGAAAATTGAGAAAAAACGTTTGAAATGTGACTTCATCCCTATGGTCACTTTATTAGTCACGCACAACAAAAATTGCGGCTTCTTCGATAAGTTGTTTCCCAAACCAAAATGTTTAACCAAACTGTCAAATCATTTTCGGAACGTTATCATACCCAAATAGCATACCTCTGGCCTTCTCCAACGTCTGCCAAACAATCTTTCTTCTGCTTTTATTCGTTTCAAAGTCATCATCAGTTCCAGTATCTCTATCGCGTGGATAATGAACTAGAAGCAGGTCGATATAGCTAAAGTAGTTCCATAAAAATTTGATTTTTTGAAATAAATTAAAATCATACTCAGTCTGAAGCTGGGCCAGCGAATTGGCAATCTGTTTCTCCGTTTCCGCCACAGTATTCTCATTCAACGTGCGAACTTTTGTGGTGATGAAAACATCTTGGCGCGTGAGACCAAAAACTGGAAGGTACTTCTGAAATTGTGTCTAGTTTTCAATTGTTTTCTAACCAATTTATGATACCTTCAACGAGTTTCCCAGGTAACCTTCATTTTTGTAGAGATTGGCCGTGTCGAAAAGTCGATAGCCAGACTTCAACGCGGCTTCAACAGAAGTGTCGAGCGCCTCTTGCGTTGGAATTCTTGAAATTCCAAGTCCAACTTTTGGCATCTCACGTCCATCGTGGAACTTAAACACACCACCGACAACGTTGGAAAAGTGGGACATTCTGAAAAATGAGCGCATGGAAAAAAAGAACGAGAGAGAAGAAATGACGAAGGAAAAAATTGAACTGGTTGATATCAGAGAAGGAGGGAATGTTTAAATATGGCCGCACAGTTCACCAAACATTGCAATACCAATGAACAATTTTCAAAAGTTTCCCTTTTCATCGAGCGATGTTTGTTGCCGCCGCACGCAGGGGCAGCGTAGAAATGTGGAAACTAATAACAAATTGAAAGTATTCTTAAAACCTTCAAGTTGAATTGTTTTTCATTTAAAGATACCGAAATTACTCTAATAAAGTTGTATGCAATACTATTGTTCAGGGTGCATTTCAATTGGAAGCTGCATCACTATATATTTATTTCTCGTAAAACTTTTGATACTTTGAATTTGAATTTTATCGAAATTGGTGTGTATGAGATAACACAACTAAAAAATTGAGAAATATTGCAATTGTGTTTCCGATCCAGTTGCATCATCAAAAATTAAAACCCAGTCCATATTTTTTTCACGCGGATATTATTCTCGCCTCAGCGACGCATTTCTCGGCACAGTTGAAATGAGTGCGACCGTAACCCATTTAAACATGTAAATAAGTTTTATTGTTTTAATTTTTTTTATCTTGTTTTTCGTGATTTTTTAAAAAGTATTTTACATTTTTAAATGGGTTACGGTCGCACTCATTTCAACTGTGCCGAAAAATTCGCTTCGAGATATTTCGTCGAAAAATTGATCGGCAGCTGCTGAGACGAGAATTTTAGTAGAGGTTATTGTGTTTTCAATCGACTTGCGACATGAGAACGCGAGACTCCGCCCACTCGTTTGTGCGCGACCACGCGAACACAGTGATATTTGAAGAGACGCAGACAGAACGGCACAAATAAGTGGGCGGAGTCTCGCGTTCTCATGTCGCAAGTCGATTGAAAACACAATAGCACTATTATTGTATTTTCAATCGAGTTGCATCATGAAAAAAGGGAACTCCGCCTATTTTTTTGTGCGCGAACACGCAATGACCGTGCAATTTGAAGAGACGCAGACAGTACGGTGATTACGGAATCATTTTTCCAGATGCAACTCGTTGAAAACACAATACAGGTGCATTGCTAATAGAGCATTTGCGTCATTTTGTACATAGTTCAAAAACGCTTTTTCTCAACAACGCGCTTGCGTAAAACTATTCATCGTTTCGCGTGGAAAAATGTTGGGTTTCATTTTATTGTTCTTCCGAAAGATTTTGACCAATAGGATCAGTTTTTCCTGTTTTTTTTCTCTCAAAAACACAACACTCGAACTTTTAATTGACGCGGCCGCATATTATTGTTACAAAGTATTTCCGAATCAACAACCGTGACACGGAAAGAATCGCGACCAATGAAACAACGATCAGAAACGTTATTCGGGGCAAGTTCGCTGTTTTCTCACTTATCTTTCTTGAATTGATAACAGAAAAAATTACATTTACGTCTGTTTAATTGACCGACGTTTATTGTTCAACATTTGAAAACGAGGACGAGAAAAGCAAGCACAAGAAGAGTTTCTTTTTTTTTTAACTTTATGGGGTTATTCATGAATGGCAAAAATAATTGTTTGCAGTTTTTGTCTCATTCATTGCATTTCAAAAGCTCAAATGATGCACATTTTTAGTCACTCTATTTCAGAACGACGGACGATTTTTCACTCCAAAATTAACATTTCAGAATGATTGTTCCAAATATGAAACATGGTTATGGGGTTATTCAGGGTCGGAAAAAAAATAGTTTTTTTCCTTATTCAAATGACGGAAAAAAAGGAAAAAGAACCGTGGCCGCGAGAGTTTTTTTCCGTTGCTTTTCTAGGCCATCGCAAAAGTTTTTAAGGCCCTCCGCTGTGAGACTGTATTTTTTCAAAAAATTATTCGCCCGTAAATCGATATTTCTCAGGTCTCACAGCGGAGAGCCTAAAAAACTTTTGCGATGGCCTAGAAAAGCAACGGAAAAAACTCTCGCGGCCACGGATTTTTTTCTTTTTTTTCCGTCGTTTGAATAAGGAAAAAAAGGAAAAAAAACGATTTTTTTCCTACCCTGAATAACCCCATTACTGACGACTGCTCTCGCAAAATAAAACTCAAACTACAATCAAATGAACTGCAACGAAATAGAACTTCTTGAATGGAGCGCTACTGATACAGAGCAGCTATAACAACAATTCTAGTACAGGTTATGCGTTCGTGCACGTTTAATTGTCAAAAAAGCTCCGCTGAAATCAACGCTATGCGATTTTCATTTTGGTCTTCAAATTATTTAATTTCACGTTGAATTTACACGTGAAATTAAATAATTTGGAGATTAAAATGAAATGCGTATAGCGTTGAGTTCAGCGGAGCGCGTTTGACCATTCTTCGGGCTGAAAATATATACCTAACTCGTTAAAAACTAAATTTCACTTGACGTTGAGTTTATACGTGAAATAAAATAATTTGGGAACCAAAATGAAAATCACGAATCATATACTAACAATAAGTCCAGCGAAGCGCGTTTGACCATTTCGGCTTGCAAATATTAGGCGAAAACTTCAAATCAAACCTAAGCCAAAATCTCTAAGAACACAAGAACAACTACGACCACTTGCCCGGAATACGAATCAATGGACAGAATCTCACACCTGATATTCGCCGGCGACATCGTTCTGGTGGCCAACAAACCCAGGGCGTCAAGGCGAATGATTCAAGAATTGGTCGAGATGTGTGGAAAATTGTGACTCTTAATAAATACTAACAAAACCAAAGTCATGAGGAATGGCTTCGCCAGCAAAAACCCTGACAAAATAACTCATATAATGGATTCATAGCGGAGTGACAATTTTTTCACGTTTTTATTCGAAAAAATGAAGAAATAACTGAAGAAATTAAGAGATTTTTCGTCTACCAGTTTCACGTGAAATGTCACTCCGTCCCGAATCCATTATAACAATATCACCATTCGAATCGAAGATATCAATGATTACGTCTATCTCGGTAGACTACTCAACCATGCATACGAATTGGAGCCGGAACTCGGCATGGGCTGAGTTCAACAACATCAAGATAGAGCTCAACTCTTCGACTACATCGTTCTCCCGGCTCTCACGTATGGCTCTGGAGTTGGACCTTCACAAAGCCACTTTTTGAAAAAGACAGAGTGACCTAGAATTAGAAAGAAGATATATAACGGACTATCACTTCTGGAGCAACGTCAGAAGTGGACGGAAACATAATGCAAAGAACCGATGAAAGATGGACAAGGCTGATGCAAGAATGGATCACCAGAGGTGAGAAGCGACCTATTCGAAGACCACCAATGAAATAGAGCGGGTCCTTGCGGAAAGAGATCTCAATTTACCATTGTACATCACTCACAACTTCTTCGACAACAACCACCAAGGACCGGAATTGGCCTAATGTGATCCGCGCTCACACCACGTGACCGAACGCCGGATCGACTAAGTAACTAATTGTAAGTTGTAAACCGTAGACAGAGATGAGCGGAAGTGGAATTTATAGTTCCAGAAAAAGGAAGAAGATGTAATTTACGGAACACGGAAGATGGAAGAACAAAGACATTTTGTATTGTATTGTATTGTATTGTATTTATTACGTTTCAAAAACAAACGTGAAGTAATAAGAAAGAACTTTAGTCGCGAAAGACGGAAGACGGAAGAAAACAAATTTTACGAAATACGGTAGTAAAATAACTATGGAAGACGGAGAAAGGTGTATTTTTGGGAGCATGGAAGACGGAATTCCGCTCATTTTTGACTTCAGGCGATTGAGTTCTAAAAATTTCACGCAAGTTTTTTTCGGTACTGCTTCATCTCAATCCGTTTTGAAAAAGACAATCTCCAGTAGGTGATGACGACATGTAATGAATAAGGCGAAAAATTGCCAACAAGTATATTTTCATGGGGTGCTGGCGACTGCCTTTTTTCAAACGCACTGTTCCAAAAAAAAGTGGAAATATTACGTATTCCCGAGTACGTAAGATGGCGTAAAATGGGTCTCGCCACGATAGGTGTATGCACACTTGTAAACAATCTACAGTACTTTGGATACTGTAGATTGTTTACATTTTTCGACATGCGTGAATTGGAAAAATCATGTTATTTTTTACATGAATGACCCCCAAAGTAGAAAATACAAGTTAAAAAAAAATAAATAACATGAAAAAAGTAATATAAATTTTATTTGAAACAATTCGAAAACAAATACCGTATTTCCTCTAATATAGGCGCATGCGCTTCTATTGTTTCATTTTTTCACAACTGCCGGGTATTTAGAGGTTTGCCCACCAAACTCGCCAAAATACTTTCTAACCAAGCAGGCATGAGACGACCGAAGTTTGGTGTGCAAACCTCTAAATACCCGGCAGTTGTGATGAAATCAAACAATAGAAGCGCATGCGCCTATATTAGAGGAAATACGGTATTTAAATCCACAAGTGTGCAAACACCGATCGTGCCAAGACCCATTTTACGACATCTCACGTACTCGGGAATACGTAATAATAGAAAATGGAACGTTATACTCGGTATAAAACGCTGAAAACTCGCTCCAATCGAACAATGAATTTCGCATGCATTTGGAGTGAGGTTCAGAGAAATCAGAGGTGAAAAATCAGCCACGGTCTCTCAATTTTCTGCACTCTTTCGTCGCCAACGTGGCCGCGTCCACCGCTGTGCGAAGGGAGCGAGTTTGCAGCGCTCCGTACTGAGAATAATCGAAACAAATAAAAGAAACCCGCTTTGTTAAAAAGGAGAAGACCTTATAAATAAATGAAACCAATAAATTGAAAATTATTTTTGCAGATGTGAGGCCTCACGAGGAGAGAATGCTGTTCAATTCACTATAGTCTAGTCGCAGATTGTTAGTCGGTAAAGAAAACAGAAAATATGTGTAAAAACACGTAAAAAACAAGAGCGGGAGAGAAAGAGCGTGTCAGATGGCTTATTTAGATTCTTTTCGAAAGCGAAATAGTTCTATTCTGTCGTACCCTCGCAGTAGCACTGAAAAAAGTGGGAGGGATTTCATGTTTTGATGATGCAACAACTCGATTGGGTACTACATTGGAATAGAGCTCGTACGAAATAGAAATCGCTCCAGAATATAACTGTTCCGTATAGAACTGTAGCAAAATAGAACTGTAACGAAATATAACTGTTTGGAATAGAACTGTTTCGGAATATAACTGTAGCGAAATTTTACTCTCTTCTCAGCAAGTGCTCATCCTTTTTCAAATAAATGGAAAAACTCACGATTAATCTTGGCGTCTAGGAACGACTTTTGCACGGCGTGCTGGCTGGAACGTTATTGGCCGTGCTCTCCGCTGAGTATCTGCGTCTCTCCGGCGAGAGTTTGCTACAAAAACAACAGTATCCTCGCACTCTGCTTGTCTGCGTCTCCTCTTCGTATCAGTTTAACGCAGAAAAACGCTGCGCAGCTAAATGCGACCACGCTTACAAGTAGGAGAGAATTTTTTTTTTCGAGAAAAAATCCTCCCCCACACCGTGCTAGACCCTACGTAAAGGAATTCGCGCCTTTTCGCATGTGTCTGTGCCTCGACAGTGGCGTTCTGCCAAGTCTAGCAAAGAGTGTGCAAAAATGGAGACACAGAGACACGAGAATTGGCGCTCGAATATTTGATCTCAAAAAAGTTTTCTGAAACGTAGTCCCGAACACGCCGTGTCCCCTCTCTCAGCTTAAATTTTATTTTCCAAGGTTCTGTCCAACACGCCGTGCTTTTTCCAAAATTTAATACACGACAATACTATGTTCAATGATAGATTGAGAGAAAGAAGGAGGGATATTGTGTTTTCAATCGAATTGCGACATGAAACACGGCGTGCTAGGCACTACGTTTCAGAAAACTTTTTTGAGATCAAATTTTCGAGCGCCAATTCTCGCGTCTCTGTGTCTCGATTTTTGCACACTTTTTGCTACACTTGGCAGAATGCCACTGTCGAGACACAGACACATGCGAAGAGGCGCGAATTCCTTTACGTAGGGTCTAGCACGCCGTGTGAAAACGCAAGTCTGCATTCACCGTTCTGTCTGCGTCTCTTCAAATATCAGTGTGTTCGCGTGGTCGCGCACAAATAAGTGGGCGGAGTTTCGCGTTCTCATGTCACAAGTCAATTGAAAACACAATATAGATTTCTACTCCCTGGCCATAATTATAGAGAAATGAAAAGTATCAAAGAAGCCGAAAACGATAGTGTTTGGTAGCTGTTGTATTACATGGAAAATACATGGGGAATTCAGTTATTGTGAAAATTGATAGAAAACTAGTTGAAGCATTTTTCAGATGTTTTCGTCGTAATTATTTACCTCTAGCGTCCACTAAAGTCAACAGCGGCATTATATTTTTCATTTTTTGAGACAACTAGTAACTTTAAATCGATACTATTTACCAACAGCGTGAGAAATCAATAATTATGGCTCGCAAAAATTATTTAAAGAAAAGAAGAAAAAAACTGAAAATGTTTATAAAAAACTTGCACTGTGCCTTTAAAAATGACAATAGGAACGCGGAAAGAGAGTGTGTGAAATATAAGAGACGCAGACCACACGACGGCGTGTGGCATTTTGGTTTTTGCATCAGTTTCTTGTTTTCTACTCAATTTTCGCTTCTTTTCATTGCATTTATATAATTTTCTGTGGATTTCCAGTCAATGCAAAAACTTCTTCGACTCGGCACCACTCTCACTCGTTCCGCCGCCGGTTCCGTCAAACCGAATTTCATGGCATCTGTTCCTTCACGTCGCCAATTCTCTTCAGTCGTTTTTGACATCGAATCGGCTGACGATTTCACCGAAAAAGTGGGTAAACGCTGAAAATATATTAGAAATATACATTGTTGAAGGTAATTCAATCACCGGTTCCGGTTATTGTCGATTTCCACGCTGAATGGTGTGGACCGTGCAAAGCGCTTGGACCGCGGCTCGAAGAGAAGGTAAGTATTTAAATGGGAACGAAATTACCGAAATATTGGGCTTTTAATCGAGTTGGTATTTACATCAAAACATGAAACACTGCCCAGTTGAAATTATTTACGATCATCTTTAAAAATTCAAATATTTATTTATAAAAACTATAAAAGCCACATTTTTTTCAAAAAATGGGTATTCTTCAAGATTAGCCCATCGCCCTAATAACACCCCCGTCTCATAACCAACCTTAATAAAGCCCCCACTCAGTACAACATGACACTTTGTTTTCAAAAAGTGGGGCGGCTTTATTGAGTCTCAAATTCAACTTTTGCTCCCCTCTAGCGCAAAACAGGGGGGGGGGGGGTGGCTAATCTTGAACTACTAGGTACAACCGAATTATGGGGGCTCAATATTAAATAATACCCGATAATCTTTAAAAATACAAATGTTTTTAAAAATTATAGAAGCCGCATCTTTTCACTAAATGTTCGTATATTTTTGCAGATAAACGGCCGAAGCGGTAGTGTTCTTCTCGCCAAAATCAACGTCGATCTAGCCGGCGAGCTGGCGATGGATTATGGAATCACGGCAGTTCCGACAGTTTTCGGATTCAAGAATGGCGAAAAGATGAGCGGGTTCAGCGGTGTTCTCGACGACGAGCAACTCGATGAGTTCATAGATGAAATCATCGAAGCATAGATAGTTTAGTTCGCTCATTCATTAAAAAAACGTGTTGCTTACTCAGCAGGAAACCAATAAATTAAACTGTTTGATTTTGATAAATAATCATTACACAATTTTACAGGCATTTAAACATTTTCCGTTGAAACTCATTTCTTAGTCTGCAGCCACTTTGGCATAGCTGATTTGGCAGGCGGTCCCGAGTTGGATGAAGAAGTGGTAGCTCCGATTTGTGGTCTCTTCTGCTTTCGATCTTCATCAACAGTCGAGTTGAACGGAATGAATTGCTTATTTTCAGCCAACCAGTTTCTGGAAATCATGTCCGCCTCTCCTGGAGTCACCTCAGTGACATTCTGAAGCACATCGGCAGCGTTTACATTGTGCCCACCAAAACTGGCCATCAAAGTTGATTTTGGCGCGAGCTCCACGTCTACAAAATTAGTTGTCTCCGAAGTGTTCACCTTCATGTTGGTAAACATTAACTTCCATCCGCTTCTGGTGAAAACTGTTTTCAAAAAATCGTCCAAATTAGAGCTTTGTTCGGCGGTGTTGAAGCAAATCTGGAGCACGTGTTCTCCAACATTAATGCGGATGACGGTGTGAATGTAAGCCTCCATTTTTAACTGGCGATTCTTTTTAGCGATAAAGGCCTTCGATACGAAACTGGCCCTAGTTTGGTCGCGTACAGCTTTGCGAAGATCTTTCTGCATATTACGTACGTCTTCAATTCCAACTTCAAAAAATTCCTCAGTCTCCATTGGCTCTTCATTTTGGGTGGCTGCTCGCAAACTGAATTCAAAAATAGAAAACGAGAACATGATCTTTTCTTGAAAAAACGTATCCAAAATAACTTACATCTTCTTAAAAACCACAGCCTGTCTATCACACGGGTCAGCGAAAACCTCCACCGGCTCCTTTTCTTGCTCGATAGCCTCATCAGCTCTCGCTTTGACCTGAGCTAACGAAATGCGGCCACCGTCCGCCAACGCATTCACCATCGCATCCATTCGAGACTCGATGGCGTTTGCTGTGGGTGACAATGAGTTGTCAACGCGCTCCAAAAGTCGATTAAGTTCTTCCAGTCGCATAGCATTTTGGGGTGCTGGACGGGAGAAAGCAGGACCGTCGAATGACCAAGAGTTTGGATTTTGTTGGGGGACTTCTTGAAGAACGTCGCGTTGGTGGCTAGAAAAAGAGAAGGAGTAATCAAATGATTTATCATGATTATGTTAAAACACGTTGTCTGAGAAATTTGATAATTAGTCAGAAGCAGTCAGCACAGGTTTTGTTTTTTTAATTTCCATAATTTTTCAGTAATCCTACAGAATCTAATGAAATTTTGGTGAAGGTCCGCCCGTTTTTAAGTCACTTGCTTGCAATAAGTTGATGGTTTCTCTTGCAGACACCTTTATGCATACCGAAACTTTTTTTTGTTCAATATCTGGTCCATAATTTGTACAATTATTCGTGTGAGATTTCGTTCTTATGGTCGTTCTTAAAATTTTTTTGTAGAGCCGCGGAGGCAAAAAAATCCAGTTTTTGGACAAAAACTTGGTCGTTATATGCTCCGAATTGACAAAAAACTGTAATTTTTAACGAAAGCTTTTCCATTGAACTGACAAAAATACGCATTTTTTTGGTAATTGTTTTTGAGGACAAAAACGAATTTTTTGTTGAAAGCCGGCAAGAATATTGAACCGATATTATTTCCGTAAAAAAATAAAAATATTTCCCTGAACGGACTGCTTCTGGCCAACGCTCGAACTTCTCAGCGAACAAGTTTTAGACTCACGGAATTGATGTCTCTGAAGTATCCATTGGCTGAGATTCTTGCTCATCGGGAAGAATCGCTCGCAGCTGTTCTTGTTCTCTTCTTTCCCTCGTCTCCTTCTCATTATCAAAAGCTTCCTGTCTTTGACGTTCCAACCGCTCTCTTTCCGCATTTTCCGCCTTCAATTTCGCAAAATTCGCATTCAACGACTTCTTTTTTTCGGCCTCAGTTCTCTGTTGCTCTTCCATCGCCGCAATCTCTTCCGCATTGAGCTTGACTCTATTGTGACGTAATAAGCACTTTCCAGCCGACACTCCAAGACTGGCAAGTGAGTTTTCAGCAAGCTCGGTAACGCCCGTATATCTCTTGTTCATGTAGATTATGCATGGTACAGTTCCGTCGATATTCGCCGTTAAATCCTCACCAAACTCTGTGAATTGTCGTAGTGCATCGATAAGCGGCACGTTCACACCGACTTTTCGTTGATGACGTGCTCCTGAGCTAGATTGAACTGCCAATTCGATGATCGCATTCTCCGAAGTTTTCTCCTTCTGCGCCATTTCCAAAGTGGCATTGTTGGCCAGTCCGGTGAGTCGGAAGGGTAGAGATGCGTCCACTGGCTTGCGGGATTGTGTTTGAAGGCGATGGATTTTCACTTCGAAGCCACTTTTGAGACACGCTTCTTCGAGAACTTGCCGCATCAACATCATCGGAGTGGTTTTGACTTGGACGCGGCGCGCATTTGGGCACACAATTGTTAGAGTGCTCATCTGAAGAAAGAGAAAAATTGTGTATCTTTACGGTAATCGGACGCCGCCCATGGCTCATCTTTTTTTGCAGCTGAGGCACGAATATTTCATTGACAAAAATGTGAACTTTTGGATGAGTCGGAGTCGGATACCAAAAACGCTCCGCTTTGATTCGATGAATCCTATTTCCAGACACATGAATATACGTTTTGGATTTAAAAAAAAACCAAACAAAAATATGAAAATATCGAACAAAAAATTTATAAAATTTATATGAATAACAAAATAAAAACAATTAACAAAATAACAAAAACCAAAACTTCAATTTTTTGAGCAATACAAACTATTCTTCCTGTTTTTCCTCAGCCTCGACCTCTTCTTTTTCGTCTTGCTCAACCTCACTGTTATCGCCTTTTCCTTCCTCTTCTTCTTCTTTAACGTCTCCTTTTGCTTTGTTGGACCTCTCCTGCATTGCCTTCTTGCCCATATCGCTACCAGTCACTTCACGAAGAGCCACCGTCGCGTACGATCCGGACGGCAGACTGAATTGCACTTCCAGAGCCAAAAGTGGTCCCTTTTGCTCTGATTCGGGAATGGCGCGGGTTTGCAAACCGTCTTGAAGCAAATCACGGGGGTTTGAATGATGGATAAACTTCCATTTGAGATTTTTGGATTCGACAAAGACTGCACGCGAAGATTCACCGAGGGAGAATCGACTGGAAATTATTTTTTAAAGAAATTTGTTTTGTTTTCGATTTATCTTGCCGGACGGATCGGATACATTTTTATGTGATTTTTTTTTCTAAATTCTACTCAGCAATCGGCAAGAAAATTGAAAAAAAATTTTAATCACAATGATATAACGTATTCGCATGGAGTAACACTTCACGGTAAGTTGTGAAACAAAAAATCTCTTTTTTTTTTGTATTCTGTTTTCAATCGAATTGCATGATGAAAAAATGAAAACCATCACTCTTTTCACGCAAAAATGCAAATCTCGGCAGCTGCTCATAAACTAGCGAAAACTTTGGGAAATCATTTAAAAAATACTTCCGGTCAATTCAGACCAAAATATCGATTTTGAACATTTCAGAAATAAAAATTCATCTTTTAAGATCAGTATTTCTGCCTGAAAATTTGTGGAAATGTCCGGGAATATTTTTTAAATGATTCCTCAAAGTTTGAGACCGATAGGAGCATTTCCCGAATCGGTGGTTTTTGTTTTTCTATTTTTTCTTTGCTGGTTTCGTGAATATTTAACCCCCATAAACAAGTTCTATTGTTTTTATTTCTTTTCCCTTGTTTTTCGTAATTTTTATGGGGTTATTCATTTTGTGCAACTTGCATTTTTGCTAAAAATGTCGTTTTCTGCATGAAAGGAATAACCCCATTAAAAACTTGTTTACATTTTTATTTGGTTACGGTCGCACTCATTTCAACTGTGTCAAAAAATACGCTTCGAAATATTTTTTGGGAAAATTGGCTGTTTTCAAAGTTTATGAGCAGCTGCTGAGACGAGAGTAATGGGGTTATTCATTTCATGCAGTTTGCATTTTTCGTCAAATTTTCCTTATTCATTTCATGCAGAAAACGACATTTTCTGCAGCAGAAAACTGCATTTTGTCGAACTGCAAAATGCACTTTTTGTCACGAAAAACACGCTAAAAATGCAAGAAAAACGGTGGTGTTATTCATTTCATGCAGAAAATGACAAAAAGTGCATTTGCAGTTCGACGAAATGCGGTTTTCTGCAATTTGCAGTTCGACGAAATGCAGTTTTCTGCATTTTGCAGTTCGACAAAATGCAGTTTTCTGCTGCAGAAAATGTCGTTTTCTGCATGAAATAAATAAGGAAAATTTGACGAAAAATGCAAACTGCATGAAATGAATAACCCCATAATATTCGCGTGAAAAAAAAGTGGCATGGGGTTCACTTTTGACGATGCAACTGGATTGAAAACACAGTTACAATATTTCTCAATTTTTTTCAGGTAAAAACGTGACTTCATTTATCTAGAAGTGTCACTCCTTGCGAATACATTGATATTTAAAACTGAAAACTCACTCAGACAGTGCAGTAATATCAGCTGGAGTAATCCCATCCGCTGCCAACAACTCTTTGATCCACTCGGCACCATAACTATTCGCAAATTTTTCATTTTCTCCAGGAAGCGGAATATGAATATCATAGTGTGTCGCGTGTTCGCCAAGTGGTTGTCCATCGGCGCCCACGTCATTCGCTTGTACACGTGTACCAAATTGTTTGACACGTCGAGATGTCACTTTATTCCACAAGATGCTCTGATATGCATGAACGTAGAGACTTCGATTTTGAATAGTTATCGAATCGGTAATACATTGTTGCCACGTGCCGCCCTTTGAAAGACACTTTAGAATGGCACCCTCAATGGTGGCAAATACTTGAGCGCCTTTGAGTTTAGAAAACGCTCTTTTTGCGTCTCCTGTTTTGATGAAACACCGAGCGGCGTGTCCGACTGGTCCTGCATACGTATTTCCCGGAAGAGCATTCGAAAGGATCATCTTAACAGCACCTTCCCAATTTCTTTTGACAATTGCAAGACCGATTTCAGCAGTCGTCGAGCTACGAGAACCAAATCGTTGGGTTCCTGAAAAATGAAATAAAATAAATAACGAAATTTCCAAAATTTTCGCTTCGGGACAGGCTCTTTTTTGCTCTTATCGTTCCATTGGTATTTACAAAATGTTAATGCCGCGTCCAAAATTCAAAAAATTCCTGAAATCAGGAGTTTTTTGCAGTCCAAAGTTCCGAAAAATTTCCCAGAAAAAACAGGCGGTGACAGTTGAAACCGGTGTTACCGTAGTTGCTTCGCTGCGAGACCTTCTATGTTTAAACTTGAATTTTCCCACAGTTGCTCATTTTTTCTTTTTTGCGGGAAAATTCAAGTTCAAACACAGAAGGTCTCGCAGCGAAGCAACTACGGTAACACCGGTTTCAACTGTCACCGCCTGTTTTTTCTGGGATTTTTTGTGGAACTTTGGACTGCAAAAAACTCCAGATTTCAGGAATTTTTTGAACTTTAAACGGGGAATAATTTATCGCTCTGACGACTTTCCTATCAAAATGAAAATTGAGAAATTTTCAGCACTATTAAAATATTTTCCAACAGAAACAGAATCGTAATCGGCAATAATTGAACTATTAAAAAAATCGAAACTGGAATCAAGCGCCGTTTCCTATTTTCGTCGAAATCTCCGAAAATTCCCGTTCTCGATCAGGGATGGGACCAAAAAAGTGTTTTTTTTTTTGGGTGAAACAAACATTTTTTGGATTTTTTTGTAGAGCGGCGGAGGCGAAAAAAATCCGGTTTTTGGACAAAAACTCTAGTTTTTAACGACTGGCAGAAATAAGTATATCTTGCCGAAAACTGTGAATTGTGGTTTCCTGATGGTAAGTAGGGTTCGTGTTTGTCACAAATTATGTTTATTTTTCAGATGAGACAAATCCTGATGAGTGCGATGGAATCGGTGACAATCCCATGGTAAATGAAGAAACTGAAGGTTTTTGGGAGGAACATGTCGAAAACACTGAACGTCACACTAGGATGGGATAGCGTAAAAATTTCAAGAAATTCCTCGTATGTCAAAATCTTATCAATAATGGGGTTATTCCCGAAAACAGCAAAAAATTTAGCGAAAATTTGGAGAATGCTCCGATCGATCTGAAACTTTGGGAAATCATTTAAAAAATACGTCCGGACATTCTCTGAAAATTTCAGACCGAAATATTGATTTAAAAAAATATCGATTTTTATTTCTGAAAATTTTCAAAATCGTTATTTTGGTCTGAAATTTTCAGGGAAATGCCGAAAGTATCTTTTAAATGATATCCCAAAGTTTCAGATCAATCGAAGCATTCTCCGAATTTTCGCTGAATTTTTTGCTGGTTTTTTCTATTTTTTGCTTTTTTTGCTGGTTCCGAGAATAACCCCATAAATTGCAAAATCTAGTTACAGAACGGAATTATGGCCGTTTACGGCTTTGTGTTTGGACTTTGAAGACATCGAACGCTCAAAACAGGCGGCCAATATGCTGCTTGGCATTTTTAGAAGCCAAAAGAAGCCCACATACAAAATTTTTGATCGTATTATCACTTATATGTGTCATCAGTTCAACAGTATCCCTGACTGGAATGGAAAGAGAGTTCTTGTGAAAGTTGTTAATTTAAGCTGTGATGACCAGGTAAGTATTACTAATCTGTGGGGCCTTTCCAAAAACATTATGCAGATAATCAGTTAATTTTACCAAATTTTCGGAAATATCGAACACACAAAATATCGAAAATTCGTCAATTGAATATCGAAAATAGCATACTTGTCGCGGGCAGGGCCGATTTGAAAATTTGAGGGCTGGGAATTTCAGCTGCCCGCGCAGTTATTACTCTCGTCTCAACAGCTGAGTATAAACTTTTCAAACGCCAATTTGCGCGCGAAAATATCTCGAAGCGCATTACATTAATTAACACAACTCAAATGAGTGCGACCGTAACCAATTTGAAAAATGTAAACAAGTCCAGCTGTTATTTTTATTTATTTTCGCTTAATTTTCGTGATTTTTAATTAAAATTTTTCACTTTTTTTAAGCGTTTATCCACTTTTTACGTTATAAATTATTTTTTCAAGAAAAACGCAGATATTTAGTCAAGTGTTTTCCCATGGAATAGCATTGAGAGCGAAGAAACGCAGAAAATTCCTCTTCTCTGTCCTCTCACCTTCTGCGTTCTTTTCTATCAATGACCCTTCTTTAAACGTTTTTTTCTCGCGAATAACTATAATTGATTCGTGACGGAGTGACATTTTACAAGAAACTGGGAGATGAAACATTTCTTCGTTTATTATTATTATTTTTGAATAAAAAAGGAAATTCGAGTGTCACTCCGCCACGAATCCATTATAGCAAATTTATTTTTACAAAAATCAGCTAAACATATGATTAATTTCGAATAATTGAGATCAGTTTACAAATTTTCTGCATTTCTCCCGTTTTATCGATCGTTTTACGCGATTTAAAAATTAATTTATTTCAGAAGTTCCAATTGCTGGCGAAACGACGAGAAAGACAAAAGATTGGGATGCGGCGAGGAAGAGGAAACGAAAAAGTTGTGCGGTTAGTTATTCAACGGACAGAATATTTCTTCTCCGCCGATAGTTTTCATTTCAGGTACACGTCATCAGTCGAAGAAAGGAGGTCACGATACTGCATATGGATTATGAAGAGTTCAAAAAATTCATAGAATCGAAAAAATGGAGGAAACGGGCATTATTCGCTTTCAGAGGTGTCGCATTCAGAATCAGACGAATAAATATCCTGTTCCATCACGTTCTTGATTCCCCCGACAGTGTCGATTCACGGTAATTTTTTTTCGTCATTTCCTGCTTTTTTTCAAAAAGAAAACCATACTTGGCAAGCGGGCCGAGCAGGCCAGCAAATAACTCAGCTCAGAATGAATAATTTTGTTTAATGAAATATTTAAAATGTTCCTATGTTTTAGAACTCACCGAGATCTTCATTTTGAATATCTCATTTAACAAAAAATATTCATTCTGAGTTATTTGTCTGACCGTCATCGGCCCGCTTGCCAAGTATGTAGAAAACTACAAACGGGAAGAGAAAAAAAAAAGTAAGGCAAATTTTGCGCTGGAAAATTTTATGGGGTTTTTCACAGAACCTTAAAAAACTGCGGGAAAAATCGGAGAATGCATGTTCAGAAAATTTTGGACCTGAATATCGATATTTCTGAAATTTTTTAAAATCGATAATTTGGTACAAAATTTTCTGAGTATGTACAGGAGCATTTTTGCCATTATTTCCCGAAATTTTCAAGTCAATCGGAACGTTCTCCGATTTTTTCCTGTTTTGTGGATAAAAGTGAAACTCCGGTCTGTTGCTTACCGGACAAGCTTTTATTCGATTTCGCCACACTCGGAAATCAAATGCAAAAGTTTCATGTATAAAAAAAGAACAACAAATAGGAAATGAAAAAAAAAATAAAATTTAGCTTATCGATTGTTTCTGGCGGTCTAAAAAATTAGTTCATTTCAGAAGTACCGGTCATTGAGAAAATAAAAAACGAGATGAAAAAAAAATAGGAAGTAGCGATGGAGAGGAACCGAAAAAGTTGTGCGGTTAGTTATTCAACGGACAGAATAGTTCTTCTCCGCCGGTAGCTTTCATTTCAGGTACACGTCATCAGTCGAAGAAAGGAAATCACGATGCTGCATATGGATTATGAAGAGTTCAAAAAAGTTTGCGTTCAATAAATGGACGCTTCAGCACGCCGTGTGAAACAGTCTACTTTTTTTCTCGTGCATTTCATATTAATAAAAAATAAACTGGGCGGAAGTTTCATGTTTTGATGTAGCAACTCGATTTGAAGCAGTAGTGGTTATATTTTTCTCATGAAAAATGTACCTCAGATTCGGTTTGTGTAGAATCATTTCGCATGGACTTTTGCAAATTTTGGTCCGTTCATCGTTAAAACTATGAGGCGAAAAGTTTTTATTGGTATAATAAAGATCGGCGCTGCTTCGAAATGGAACCTTTTCAAAATAAGACTGTGCCGAAATAAAACTGTATTTTGTTTTAACGCGATCGGGTGAAGAAGAATGACCAAACAGAAAAATTACACTGAGAGGCCCAGTAATGCCGCGTCCAAAGTTCAAAAAATTCCTGAAATCAGGAGTTTTTTGAACTTTGGACGCGGCATAACAACCGTGGCACTGCGCTGACTTTAATTAACCAGCAAAATATGCAAAAGTTCAGAGAATGCTCCGATCAGTCTGAAATTTTGACAAAAAATGTCACAAATACTCCCGGACATGTGCAGAAAATTTCACACAAAAATATCGATTTTGAACATTTTCAGAAAAGAAAAAGTCGATAATAATTTTTAAAATCGATATTTTGGTCTGAAATTTTCTGCACATGTCCGTGTGATTTATCGAAGAATTTTCGAAAGTTTCATTGAATTTTTTGCTGGTTTCCGTGAATAGACCCATAAGTTGAGGAGCTTTTTCAATTTTTCGAATAGTTATTTTGAAAAGGTTCTACTTCGGGGTAGTAAAATTATTTTAAGATCGATTCAATATTGATACCGGTTTCACGCAGAAAATCCGTGAGCTCTCATTTTTCAACTGAATGTAATAAAAAAGCTAAATGGCTGCATTTCTCAAAAAAAAAACTGGTAAATATTTACAGAAATTTTACGTGAAACCGGCAAGAAAATTGAATCGAAAAAATCAAGCGGCGAACTACCGTAATCCAGATGGGGATTACCTTGTCGATATAATGAACAAACAAAAATTAAGTTATATTTTTCAACGAAAACGAATTAAAAAAGAATATTGAAGCATCGAGCATTTCTCCGTTTGTTTCCTCTTCTCTGTTCCCAATAACGCCATCAATGGGACCTGAAATGAAAACTATCGGCAGAGAAGAAATATTCTGTCTGTTGAATAACTAACCGCACAACTTTTTCGGTTCCTCTCCATCGCCACTTCCTATTTTTTCATCTCGTTTTTTATTTTCTCAATGACCGGTACTTCTGAAATGAACTAATTTTTTAGACCGCCAGAAACAATCGATAAGCTAAATTTTATTTTTTTTTTCATTTCCTATTTGTTGTTCTTTTTTTATACATGAAACTTTTGCATTTGATTTCCGAGTGTGGCGAAATCGAATAAAAGCTTGTCCGGTAAGCAACAGACCGGAGTTTCACTTTTATCCACAAAACAGGAAAAAATCGGAGAACGTTCCGATTGACTTGAAAATTTCGGGAAATAATGGCAAAAATGCTCCTGTACATACTCAGAAAATTTTGTACCAAATTATCGATTTTAAAAAATTTCAGAAATATCGATATTCAGGTCCAAAATTTTCTGAACATGCATTCTCCGATTTTTCCCGCAGTTTTTTAAGGTTCTGTGAAAAACCCCATAAAATTTTCCAGCGCAAAATTTGCCTTACTTTTTTTTTTCTCTTCCCGTTTGTAGTTTTCTACATACTTGGCAAGCGGGCCGATGACGGTCAGACAAATAACTCAGAATGAATATTTTTTGTTAAATGAGATATTCAAAATGAAGATCTCGGTGAGTTCTAAAACATAGGAACATTTTAAATATTTCATTAAACAAAATTATTCATTCTGAGCTGAGTTATTTGCTGGCCTGCTCGGCCCGCTTGCCAAGTATGGTTTTCTTTTTGAAAAAAAGCAGGAAATGACGAAAAAAAATTACCGTGAATCGACACTGTCGGGGGAATCAAGAACGTGATGGAACAGGATATTTATTCGTCTGATTCTGAATGCGACACCTCTGAAAGCGAATAATGCCCGTTTCCTCCATTTTTTCGATTCTATGAATTTTTTGAACTCTTCATAATCCATATGCAGTATCGTGACCTCCTTTCTTCGACTGATGACGTGTACCTGAAATGAAAACTATCGGCGGAGAAGAAATATTCTGTCCGTTGAATAACTAACCGCACAACTTTTTCGTTTCCTCTTCCTCGCCGCATCCCAATCTTTTGTCTTTCTCGTCGTTTCGCCAGCAATTGGAACTTCTGAAATAAATTAATTTTTAAATCGCGTAAAACGATCGATAAAACGGGAGAAATGCAGAAAATTTGTAAACTGATCTCAATTATTCGAAATTAATCATATGTTTAGCTGATTTTTGTAAAAATAAATTTGCTATAATGGATTCGTGGCGGAGTGACACTCGAATTTCCTTTTTTATTCAAAAATAATAATAATAAACGAAGAAATGTTTCATCTCCCAGTTTCTTGTAAAATGTCACTCCGTCACGAATCAATTATAGTTATTCGCGAGAAAAAAACGTTTAAAGAAGGGTCATTGATAGAAAAGAACGCAGAAGGTGAGAGGACAGAGAAGAGGAATTTTCTGCGTTTCTTCGCTCTCAATGCTATTCCATGGGAAAACACTTGACTAAATATCTGCGTTTTTCTTGAAAAAATAATTTATAACGTAAAAAGTGGATAAACGCTTAAAAAAAGTGAAAAATTTTAATTAAAAATCACGAAAATTAAGCGAAAATAAATAAAAATAACAGCTGGACTTGTTTACATTTTTCAAATTGGTTACGGTCGCACTCATTTGAGTTGTGTTAATTAATGTAATGCGCTTCGAGATATTTTCGCGCGCAAATTGGCGTTTGAAAAGTTTATACTCAGCTGTTGAGACGAGAGTAATATGTTATAATGCACGGCGTGTTAGGCATCAATTTTGTAACACTATTAAAAAAAAAAAAGCTCCCATGTCTATTTTTCAGCAAGAATGCATCTTCGGCGGCGAAGAAGGGGACCAATTCGAAGGAAGCACTCCAAGGAGGCGGCGATGGAGCTAACCCGGCGTTTAATTGATCAAATACGCTGTTTTTATTTTATAGGTTCAATTTTCTGTCATTTTGTTAACTTTTTGTGCTGAATTTTTAATAAATATGTTACGTTCCAGCGTAATTATCACCAAAAAAAGAAAAAAAAATAATAAATTTCAAGGAAAAATAAAACTTTTTCAATCTTTTATAAGACATCCACAATCTTTTTAAAGATATTTTCAAACTTTTTCAAGAATATTTCAAACTTTTTCAAGAAAATTTTAAGCAACGCTTATTTGTCACCCTAAAAAGTTTAAAAAAGTTTTCGAACGGCTTAGAAAAGTTTAACTCGTTACCTGAGTACAAAGTACAAAGTCTCACCAAAATAATTGACGCATCCCGTATTCTGAAATGTCTCCAGCCTCTCATGAAGCAATTGCTCCGATGTGTCCGGCAGTCCTCTCAAAATGATGCTAAACCTGTTGCCCCAGTGAGCTCCCATTTGGAGTTTCTCGTTCTTGTACTCGCACCCGAATACACGGATTCCACGAAGCGTCGAGTTCAAGTCAAGAATTTTTTGCTCTAAAACCTGAGTTACGCTGACACGTTGTGACGTCACTCCGCGCTTGTCTTTGATTCCATGCGTACGTACTGAGCTTGTCGGAACGCTGAACGTTAGATGGGTTCAAGAAATAGTGAAAACCGTAACTCACTTCAAAAACTTGGCAACAATCTGGCAGGCGTAGCTCGTATCTTTGTTTTCTTTACTCATGGTAAAGTGCGTCTCGCTCGGAATCTTCTCATCCCACACCTTGCGCTTTCGACTGCTACGAGTGTGTCCGTGCGACACCACAATTCCAGCCTCCTTCGTTTCGGAAATCAGTTTTCCCAAGTATCGCTCACGCACAAAATGATGAATGCTTTTGCGATCTTCTTTACTGAGATTTTCCACTAGCACAAGCACCTGAGGCCCTGGAGTCGCGAATCGCTCGTCGAGAACCAAAAGAGTCTCTTCTGATATGCATCCTGGTTTTTCAATTTCTTTGTCGATTTCAATGATTTCTTTTTTAGCGCCAGTGCTTTCTAGCACAAGATCTGGAGAAGGGATCGGTAGAACCGTTCCATCAGCTGAAAAGTGTTCAAATAAAGATAGAAAGAAAACAAATTGCATACCTAGAATCTCTTGGACGATGAAATCGGTGAACATCTCTTTGAGAAGGCACGGAATCGGCGTGTTAGTATGTCCGCAAGCATATTCGGTGATCCCAAAGTCCGTCTCCATCTGAAACTTTATTCAGAATTATTCAACAATACTTTAAAAATCATCACAGAAAATTATGCGAACAGAATTTGAACAAGAGTAAAAATGAGGATACAGGCATATCATATTACAAGCAATACATACCAATTAAATATATTAATTAAAAACCCCTATATATTTAATATTTGGGTTATTCATAAAATTTAGAAAAATTGGACAAACATTATTGTTGGTTACTTTCATATTTCAAACTAATTGAAGCTTCTTCTATTTTTGTCCTTTCCTAACACTTCTCGGCATTTTTATGAATAACCCCATAAAGAAAGAAAAGAATCAGAAGCGTTGAGTCATAAAATTGCAGTCATTTTCAAAGCCAAACTGTGAGTAAAACGGCAGCAACTGCGGTTTACATTCCAGCGACAATTTGTAAACTCCAAGTGACTTGCCCAACGAGACAAGAGTCTTCAGAAGAACAGCACCCAGTTTTTGACGGCGCATCTCACGATCCACGACAACATCTTCGACTCGACCACGGCTTCCCGTCTCGTGAATAAACTTCATTTCAATAACTAACGTCGCGGAGCCGACTATTTTTCCATTGGTAATGTCCTCGATCACGACAATATGATAGTTGGGAACAGAGATTTTCATGGCGTGAAATTGTTTTTCAAACGCTGCTTGGTCAATTGTGCCGACTGAAGTGAGTTGACCGAGCAAACCGAGATATCCTTTGGAGAAGTCATCGATGCGAAGCGGGCGAACTTTTAGATTGGATGGAACATCTGGGGCGATGTGAGGAGCTAGGAGGGACTCATCAAAAATGTGCATTTTTTAATGCGACACTGAAAATTCGGAAGATATTTAAAAGTATTAGTTATTTCTATTTAGAAAGGGCGAAAAATTACTTTAAAAAAAAGAGGTTGAACGGTGCCCAGAACTTGAAATGAGGACAGAGGCAACACAATATTTCTGTAATGGTGTTACCGGTCCGGTCCAAAATTTTCTTAGCATGCCCGGACTATTTTTGCCTTTATTTCCAAAAGTTTCAGGCCAGTCGGAACACGAGTTTTCCCAAAATGTTTGCTATTTCGTGAATAACCCCATAAGCAAGCTAAATTATGAGAATGTGAACATTTATAGTCGGCGAATACATCATCAACCTCGCTCTAATGCAAAACTCCTGTAAAGTAGTGTTGTATTTGCAAGATTAACTCGAATTCTAGTTTTTATACTTCTTTTTAACGGAAAATGACGTATCCACGACGAATTGCAGGTAAAATTTGATTTTTCGCTTCAAAACAGGCGCACTACACTGTTGAAAATTGAAAAGTGCGGTAGAGCGAGGCTGATGATGCATTCGCCGACTATAACTACTATAAAAACTGACAATAGAAGCCACTGAATGATAAAATTTTTTTACTCTCATTGCTAATCGAGTTGAAGGCTCTGGGACGTTTCAAAATTTTTGTGCCTTTTTGCAGCATACTAGTGGATTTAAATTCCCAAAAAACCAAATGCGCGTGTTTTTTGGTACAAATAGGCTTAAAACACTACTTAAAAATGCAAAAAATGGTTTCGAAACGTCCCAGTTTTGAAATGGCAAGATTCGAAAAGTCTCTGGGAACATATATTACACTTTTTCTTTAATTTTGCAAATTTATACTGCGAGAATGTATGCAAAACCGCTCTAATACGGAATAATGCTCTGCGCTCTCCCGGGCGTAACGATATTTTATCGTCGTTTTCTAAAATTTTAATACTGGCGTTTTTAAAAATTTTTTGTTGGGAAATCATTGAACTCGAAAAAAGTTTAAAAAAAAAAGGTTCATCATCAATATTTCATAACAAAATTTTGGGACTATTTTCAAAGCATTTTTTGCCCGATTTTCTACCATTTTTTGGCATTTTTCGATATTTTTACCAACAACTCAATTTACTTAACAAATTAAAGAAGAAAAAACATAAAAAGGAAGAAAAAGTGTGAAAATGCAATGCAAAAATAAAATGAAAAAAAAAAACAATTCCACGACAAAGTCCGTGCAAATTCGCGGCCACGACCATCCGCCGTGTACTCCTCTCGGACAAAAGGTTTGGTGCAAAAAAGATTGCAAAAAATTTTGTGAAATGAAATATAATTCTACACTGGCTAAACCCAGTCTCTTGTGCTCTCCGAGCATCTCTGAGCCCTGTTTACTTTCTCATTGCGCACTTACACTTTTGCAGCTGCCCTTGCGCTTTTTTTCAAACCACAGGTCTCAAAAACCGAGACTCCGCCCAATTCCTCGGCCAAAAATGTTTCTTTTTTCTTTCTTTTTCTTCTTCTTCTTTTTCTTCCATTATTCATTCCATTTCCGCTTTCTTTTCATTCCACTTGCCTTTCTATTATAGTTGTTCTTCTTCGTATATAAAAATGCAATCTTGTTTTACAGAATGCACGACAAACTCGAAATACTTCTAAATGTTCGACAAGCGATTCCCATCTATCTGCTCACCGTTACATTCGGGCTCGCCGTCTCGTGCACTTTCACACTGATTTGTCCGCACGTGTGTCGCTTGATTCCCGCATTGACAACGTACGGAAAAACGGCGGATCAGCTCGAGGAGGATTCTCTCGTTTCTAAGATATCGGTGCCAAAAAAGTGAGCCATTATTTTTAAAAAATTGATTGGAAAAATATCGCGAAAATTTTGCTTTTTCACATCAAAAGCTAACCTTGAAATTTAATATCCAGGTGTGGGAAAAAATGTTTCAACAAAAAATGTTTTTGCCCTCAAAAAATTTCATTTAAAAAAACGTGAAATAAAATAATTTGGAAAACAAAATGAAAATCGCATAGTGTTGAGTTCAACGGAGCGCGTTTGACCATTTTGGCGGCCCGACAATAAATATGCCAGTTAAAGGGGGTGCCAACTTTCTGGGGAAACTTGCTTAAAATATACTCTTGGGTGGGGGATTTACGAATATCACATTGAAATCGCACGAAAAAATTTTTCTGATTTTTGGCGAATTTTACAAAAAAAAATAGAAGACCACGAGGAGTACACGAAAATCGTGGCCGTGGACTAGGAAAACCCGCGGCCGCGCTTCTAGAAAGATCCATTTTCATTAGAATTATTTATTTTTCGTGCAGTTTTCCTCGTTTTTATTATCGATTTTCGATAAACATGCTCTAATCGCTTATTATAATTTTAGATAATCGCGAAAATACAGTTTAGTCATGAAAATCGAAAAATCGATATTCTCCTTTCGTTCGATTCATCGTTTTAAATAATTTCTTGTGAACATTTATTGTTCAAATATAAACTACAGATAAAAGAGTGAACTTAATGCGGAATTGAGCAGGAACAGGGACAAAAAAGGAAGGTATGAGAATTTTTGTTCCGAATTTGTTTTATCGTTATTTTTGTGATCAACACGCGTTAATTTGGTATTTTAAAACACGAAATGATTTTTTTAGATTATTTCCCAAAGATTAAGGCAAAAAAAGGAGAAAAAGACGGGAGAAAAATGTTGAAAAAGAAAATGGCGTTTGAATTTCGCGCCAAATCGTGTACTCCTCGTGGTCTTCTATTTTTTTTTGTAAAATTCGCCAAAAATCAGAAAAATTTTTTCGTGCGATTTCGATGTGATATTCGTAAATCCCCCACCCAAGAGTATATTTTAAGCCACTTTCCCCAGAAAGTTGGCACCCCCTTTAAAACTGGATCTTACATAAAGTAATTCAAGCACAAGTAAGTAAGCCATTTCGCATGTGTGTGTGTCTCGACAGTAGCATTCTGCCAAGTCTAGCTAAATGCGTGCAAAAATAGAGACACAAAGACGGGAGAATCGGCGCTTGAAAATTTGATCTCAAAAAAGTTTTCTTGAAACGTAAATACTACCGAATTCGGCCGAACACGCTGTGCCGCGTCAAGTGGCGTACAGTGAGGTCTCGCCACGGGCGGTGTTTGCAGAATTTCAGATTTACGCGCAAATTTGAAATTCTCGACGAATAAATTCAGATTTTTTTTGTTATTATTCTTGCCGTTTTTAATTTTTTTAACTTTATAGAATGTGATTTTTTTTCCGGGCTAATGTTTAACATATTTATTCAAATATTCATTAAAAAAAATCTGAACACTAATCCTGGAAAAATTTCCAAATTCCATAGACTATAAAAAAAATTAAAAACAACACAAATAATAATAAAAATAAGAGGCATTTATAAAATTTCGAAACAGAAAAATTTAAATTTGCGCGTAAATCCACAAGTCCGCAAACGCCGTTCGTGGCGAGACCGCAATTTACACCATTTGACGGTTCTTTTCCTATTGTGTTTTCAATCGAGTTGCGACATCAAAACGTGAAACCTCGCCCACTTTTTTTACGCGAAAATTCAAAATGCACTAAAATTTATTGTACGCGTGAAAAAAGTGGGCGGAGTTTAATGTTCTGAGGTCGCGAATCGATTGAAAACACTCACAATATCACAAGTAAGTATACCGTATATTTTTTCCAAAAAAAAAAGATACTCGAAGATTGGCCGAAAATGATCCGTGTCCCATTTTTTAATATTGTCGGCCCGCCAGAATGGTCAAACGCGCTCCGCTGAACTCAATTATTTCATTTCACGTTGAATTTATACGTGAAAATAAACAAATTGGAGACCAAAATGAAAATCGCATAGCGTTGAGTTCAGCGGAGCGCGTTTGACTATTTTGGCGGGCCGACAATAGATTCTGGTGAGAAACGATTCTTCAACACACAAAACATTAATTTATTTCGATAATTTAATTTATAGTGGCATATAATTTTTTTGAAAAAGTTAGGAAATGAACAAACGTAGGAAAGGAACAGTGGGAAAATATTGTTTGCCTCACCATTCCAGTGATTATTATTACTTTCTGTGTAGGCCTGGAAAAATACAACAAAAAACAACACTTTCTGTTTTCCTTATTTGCATGGTTTAAAACCCATGGGAAATTCTCATTAACTGAGCAGAAAATGCCGATTTATAAATAGTGAATTACCAATTACTCAAATAGAACTATTCAGAGAAATGTCGAAAATTTGATGAAATTGAGAATTTTCCAATTGGTTAGAAAATGTTTTGAGAAACATTATAAAAGTACTCACGGGCGGGCTCTAAAATTTTTATGCTTAAATAAATATTTAAAAATTCAAAACGTTTAAATCGAATTTTTCAGCTGGTTCAAGCATTTTTACGCACTAGGCCTTACCATCCTTGGAATTTGCCTTCACTCCATCTACACATTGCTCCACAATCCTAATTATATTCATCCAATTGTGCTGAAATTTCTAGCCACGCTCACTCGATCTCAAATTATTCCACCAAGTTAGTCAACTCGCTTCGTTATCAAGCTTTTACTCGATATTACAGTACCACCCAGTACCGCTGTTCTCGCCATACTTCTTGTCACATTCCACGTGGCTCGTCGTCTCTATGAGACGTTATTCGTAAGTGTCTACTCGGATAGCCGAATGAATTTGTTCCACTACATTGTGGGAATTGTTCATTATGTCATTCTACCGCTCACTATTCTTTGTGAGACACAAGGTGTCGCTTCTAAAGGTACCGTATATTTTTTAAACAATTGTAAACATGTATTTATTTAAAAGTGTTTTTAAAACTTGGAGTTACATTTTGAGACCCAAGGAAAAAGGAGAAAATGGGCGGAGCCTAATTTATTATTATTATTATTTTAGGATTTGACCATTTTAGTTTCAAAAAATTAATTTAGGCCAATTTGAACATAAAACTATTATTAGAAAAAATGTCACAAGAGTTTGCGACACTTTTGCGGTTGGCTCCGCCCATTTTCTCCCCTTTCTTTCCTACATTTCGACGAAAGATTTATTTATTACTTTAGTAAGCGTGTTCCGTCTCTCTCTGAACGAAATATCGTACACCCAATGGATCGGTGCGCTGTTCTTTTGGTTCTGTAACTGGAAACAGCACCAACTGGCCGAACAGATAGCAAACACGCGGAAAGGACCGCGCGGTCTGATTCGAAACTACGCGTATGGCATCTGTTTCGGCGGCTGGTTCAACCTCGTCTCGTGTCCACACTTTTTATTCGAAATCTGCATCTACTTGTCTCTGTTTTTTGTTATCCCATCTGCCTATGTTTACAGGGTAAGTGTGCATTTTGTTAGTGGGGTTATTCACGGGCTGTCCGCGAGACAGCTTCTCAGCTAACGTAATTTGTTCCATAGACAATCTTCTCATAGGTGGAGAATGAATAGTACCAACTTCCTGGAGCAAGAGTCTAGGAAATTTGAAAGTATCAGTGTTGTTGCTAGATAATGGCGTTTCCATTTACTAATCCAAACATTGGATTTAGAAAAAGAAAAAAGCAAAACATGAATGGTCATGCCAATTATCTGAGTGGTCAAAACACGATTTTCATGGCACTGAGGGGGCTGTCCGCGAGAACGGTATAGGAATTACGCTCTATTGCTAAATATTTCTTAATTTTTGAAAATTTACTGTACCTTTTTCTAATGGAGTTATTTACCGCAGAAATCCCCGTGTTTTTAATATCGTTTTCTACTAGCGAAAAACCCATCGCGTCGAGACCCGGCGTTAAAAAATTCAATGCGCCTTTAGTTTTCAATGGGAATGCAAACGATCGTTAAAGGCGCATTGGATTATTTACGGGGGTACGACAGAATAGAAATAGGCGAAATAGAAATGCTACAAAAAATAACTGGAAAAAATAGAACTGAGCGAAATAGAAATGATACGAAATAGAACGGCTACAAAATAGAAATGAGCGAAATAGAAATGCTACAAAATAGAACAAATTTTGGCGATGGAGCGCGTTTGCATTGTTTTTTCAATTGCTCAGTTTTTCGCCGATTTTCCATTTTTTTTTCTGAAACTGCATTGATTTTATACCTTTCTTCATTTTCGATGTTCTTATTGTGTTTTCAATCGACTTGCGACATGAGGACGCGAGACTCCGCCCACTTATTTGTGCCGTTCTGTCTGCATCTCTTCAAATATCACTGTGTTCGCGTGGCCGCGCACAAAAAAGTGGGCGGGGTCTCGCGTTCTCATGTCGCAAGTCGATTGAAAACACAATAAGTGCGTAAAATATCTGAAAATTACTGAAAAATCCTATAATAATCGGAAAATTCGAAGAATAATGCAAACGCGCTCCATCGCACCGATTTCTATTTCGCCCATTTCTATTTCGCCCATTTCTATTTCGCCCATTTCTATTTTGTCACATTTCTATTTCGCGCTGTTCTATTCCGCTCATTTCTATTTTGTAACCGTTCTATTTTTTCCAGTTCTTTTTTTGTAGCAATTCTATTTTGTAGCATTTCTATTTCGCCTATTTCTATTCTGTCGTACCCCCTTATTCACACGCCACGTCTCGAACCGATCTCAGCAAAAATCCACAACTTATACGCAAACTTTAAAGCTTTGAAACTGTCGTTCAAACCATCCACAATGAACGCGCAACTTTTGAGAATCTCGCAAGGTTTACACAATACTTAAGTGAAATCTCGTGAACTGTGCTATTTAACTTCATGCAATTCTTACACAGACTTTACACAGCTCTCGCACTGTCAGAGATGAGAAGTTGCAGTAACTTTGCGCTAGAGTTGCGGGTTTTTGCGGAGGATAAGTTGAATGCCTTAAAAACCTACGGATACGGTAGTTTTTAGAAATTTTTCCACAAATCTGAATAGGGTTATGGACCTATTCAGATAGCATGTCCAAGGTCATATTCATGAAGATTTACCGTACGGTAAATGCGAAAGTAAATGTCGGCTCTGACCGAAAATATTAGTGAGAATATCAGTACGGAGCGCTGCAAACCCGCTCCCTTTGCACAGTGGTGGACGCGGCCACGTTGGCGACGAGAGAGTGCGGAAAATTGAGAGACCGTGGCCGATTTTTGGGTGCTACCTCGGAATAAAACTGAAGTGTAATAGAACTGCAGCGATATAAAACTTGCTTCGCAATAGAACCGTTCGGAACAGAACTGTTCGGTAAAGAACTGTAGCAAAATAAAAATGTTTTGGAATAAAACTGTTCGGAATAAAACTGTAGCGTTTTGGAACTAAATTAGCAATGGAGCGCGATTGAATTGCTTGGCCGTCAAAGCGGGCCGAGAAAAAAATGATAAAAGTTTATTCAAAAAAACAACAAAACAAACAATGTTTGATGAATAGCTCAAATATAAAACTGTTGAAAAAAGCACGCGCATGAGAAATTCCAATATTTGAATGAGCAAGCAATGCAATCGCGCTCCATTGCTAATTTAGTTCCAAAACGCTACAGTTTTATTCCGAACAGTTTTATTCCAAAACAGTTTTATTCCGATCAGTTTTATTCCGAACAGTTTTATTTCGCTACAGTTCAATTTCACTACAGTTCTATTCCAAAGCGAGTTCAATTTCGCTACAGTTCTATTACGCGTCAGTTCTATTCCGAGGTAGCACCGATTTTTGGCACTGATTTCTCTGAACCTCACTCCAAATGCATGCGAAATTCTTTGTTCGATTGGAGCGAGTTTTCAGCGTTTTATACCGAGTATATCAATTCAATATTCTTGCCGGCTACCGCATGCGCCTGCGAAAGTTTTATAATAGACGCAGACATAACGAGCGACACACCCGCTCACATTTTTGCTCTATTTTCAGTTGAATTCTGTTGAAAAGACCTGAGGCCGTATTCATGAACATTTACCGTACGGTAAATGGAAATGGTAAATGATCTTTTTGACAGAAAATTAAAATTCTTAAATGAGCATGGGGTTCATGACACTATAAACGATCCGCGATTTGTTTTAGGAATAGCGAAACTTATTATTTCCGTCAGAAAACCCATTTACTTTTTCATTTACCGTACGGTAAATGTTCATGAATATGGCCCCTGATGGGGCGGAGCCTCGATTTTTCGCGACACTGCTTACTGTAGCCGGCAAGAATATTGAATTGATAATGAATGTTTATGAATATGGCACGGCGTGTTGGGGACTACGTTTCAGAAAATTTTTTTGAGATCAAATTTTCGAGCGCCAATTCTCGTGTCTCTGTGTCTCCATTTTTACACACCTTTTGCAAGACTTGGCAGAACGCCACTATCGAGACACAGACACATGCGAAAAGGCGCGAATTTCTTTACGTAGGGTTTAGCACGCCGTGTATGGCCTCAGAAGTATTTTTGACATTATTTTCCAAAATTTCAGACTAATCGGAGCATGCTCCGAGTTTTCTCCCAGTTGTTCTTTATTTTTCCGTTATTCTACAGTCTACAGTACTCTGAATAGGTTCATTAAAACACATCGAATTTTCAGCGTTCATACTGTGAATAATAGAAATGCTCGTTTTTTAGTACGTCATCCTCTTCGTATGTGTCAACCAGACGTTTGCTGCTCTCATCACACACGCCTGGTACCACAAGACGTTTCCAAAGTATCCGCCATCTCGAAAAGCTCTCATTCCATACGTGCTTTAAATGTTGTTGTTGCCCCCTTTACTACTCGCTAGATTCTTGTCATAAATATTATTTTACCAACTTCTTTCCAGATCTGTTAATTATTTTATTAAACATTTTCAAAAAAAAGTGACATAAGGAAGAGATTTTGACGCAAAATAACTGTACAAAAACGAGACGGAACGGATAAGAAAAGTTGTTCAGAAAACGAAAAAAAAATCGGACATCTGGAAACCCGCATCGAGTGTTAAAATTGTTCAGTGTGTGTGTGTGTGTGTGCGAGAATGAGAAAGGAAAAATGTGACAAAACTGGTAACAAAAAGGATACAGATGGTATATGCGGTGGAGGAGGGACGACACTTGACACCCGCAAGCCTGAGAGGATTTTCTGATTTAAAAGAATAAGAAATTATGAAAATTAGAGATTAGACCGGAAACCGGCGTTTCGGAGTCAGCGGTTGCGTGTCGGACATCGGCACGTGACAACCAGAAGAGGAGATTGTCGACGGAGCTGTCGAAGTGTCGCTCCTAAAAAATGTTCATTTTCGTTTGTTTTTTGAAAAAAGGGACATACATCGTAGAGAGCAGGCTGTCGGATTGATCGTCCGAGTTTTGTGAATCGTGGCGAACGTGATTGCTCACCGCTTTCAGGAACTTTTCACCGCTTCTTAAAATTAGAATAATTATTATTTTTGCATCCAGGAATTATTTTTATCTTATTTATTTTCTATTGT
The DNA here is from genome assembly GCA_963572235.1 of Caenorhabditis japonica. Classification (NCBI taxonomy): domain Eukaryota; kingdom Metazoa; phylum Nematoda; class Chromadorea; order Rhabditida; family Rhabditidae; genus Caenorhabditis; species Caenorhabditis japonica. The sequence continues at coordinate 137,277 of OY754346.1, forward strand.
GTTTTCAATCGACTTGCGACATGAGAACGCGAGACTCCGCCCACTTTTTTGAGGGCGACCACGCGAACACAGTGATATTTGAAGAGACGCAGACAGGTAGCGCACAAATAAGTGGGCGGAGTCTAGCGTTCTCATGTCGCAAGTCGATTGAAAACACAATAAATAGATGAAAATTGGCGCCTGCTGGGTGTTGTGAAACCTCTGACACACCATCGTGCGACAATTACAAAAACTGAAGTGAGCCTTTCAAAATTGGGCGGCTTTTCAAATTGCAAACAAGAAAATATTTGGCATGACGTCTAACTCAGGGCTGGGCGTAAAATTGATTTTTTACGGGTTAAAAATCTGTTAAAACCGTAATTTTGAATTGCACTTTTCAGTAAAGAAAATTAATCACTTATTGTGAAAACAAAAAAGTTGCAACGCGGTGTTTGCGTACTTTAAAAATTCAAATGAAAAGGGGAACAAATCTCTTCATTTCCCATGCTATTTCTTGCATTGCCGTTTGAATTTCAAAAATACGCAAACACCGCGTTGCAATTTTTTTGTTTTCACAATAAACCAGAAAACATTTTAAAAAAAGATCAAACATTTTTTTGATATTGTGGTTTTGGTTCGGTATTGAAAAAAATAAAAAAGCTTGAGCTTTTTCAGAAATCATCTTGGATAAATTCAGATGTATTGTGTTTTCAATCGACTTGCGACATGAGAACGCGAGACTCCGCCCACTTATTTGTGCGCTACCTGTCTGCGTCATTGCTCAGTTTTTCGCCGATTTCCATTTTTTTCTGAAACTGCATTGATTTTATACCTTTCTTCATTTTCGATGTTGTTAAGTGCGTAAAATATCTGAAAATTACTGAAAAATCCTATAATACCCTAAACTCGTGTAGATAGGTCCGATTTCATTTCTGAGAGGGACACACTCTCTCATTTTGTCTGGCTTCTCTGACCTGTTGTGTTTTCATGTCTTCTCACTTATCTCTCCGCGGTCGACCACACACTGTTATTGGTATTCTCAGTATGGAGCGCTGCAAACGCGCTCCTTTCGCACAGTGGTGGACGCGGCCACGTTGGCGACGAGAGAGTGCAGAAAATTGAGAGAGCCGTGGCCGATGTTTTGTTCTGATTTCTCTAAATCTCACTCCAAATGCATGCGAAATTTTTTGTTTGATTGGAGCGAGTTTTCAGCGTTTTATACCGAGTATAAACAAGCGTGGTCAGAGAAACGAGAGAGTGTGTCTTTCTTGGAGAAATGGGCGGTAAAGGAACGAGAGAGTGCTTCTAACTGGAGACGGACCTATCCATTGGCAGACCTATCTACACGAGTTTAGGGTAATCGGAAAATTCGAAGAATAATGCAAACGCGCTCCATCGCACCGATTTCTATTTCGCCCATTTCTATTTTGTCACATTTCTATTTCGCGCTGTTCTATTCCGCTCATTTCTATTTTGTAGCCGTTCTATTTTTTCCAGTTCTTTTTTGTAGCATTTCTATTTTGTAGCATTTCTATTTCGCCTATTTCTATTCTGTCGTACCCCCGAAAACACAATACGGAACAATTTTCACTACTTTTTCAGTGCCGGGAGGATTTTCTGAAAAACTTCAAGAAAAATACGAAATTTTTTTTTTATTTACCAAACCGAAGAAAATAGGTTTAAAATGTTAACGGATTTTCGGATGAAATTTTACAGAATCCGTAAAAATTTAACGGTGCTTCAAAAACCCGTGAAATCCCAGCCCTGGTCTAACTCCAACAACACTAAAAATCGTTATCAACACTTACTCGTCTCTCGTATCCTTCCAATCAACAAGCCTTGGCATCGAACCAATATTTTTCGACGCGGCAAGCCTAACAGTCGATGCGCCTCCCGATGCGATTTGGCCGACTTCGCTAAACTTGTGCAGCTGAAATATTGATAACTGAACAAATGAATTCTTCCCTTTTGTTTTCACTTTATTGCTTTTCCGATTTCTTTTGTAGAGAAGCATTAGCACAATGACGAGTCCAACAACACATAGGGACATGAATGAGACGACGATCAACGATGTAGCGGAGCCACCAGTTCCATCATCGACGCGAGGACCAAGCGAAGTTGGAAATGAGGAGGCTGCCGAGTTGTTGTCATACCCATACGGAACCCATTTCGCATCTGAAATCTTTCCCAGGGGTGAAATAAACGAATCAATCAAACAATAGTGAGTACAGTACCTTTGCACAGCGGACAACATTGTCCTTCAATCGGCACCGGATCCTCACAATGCGGACACACCATTTGCCGACAAACTGTTTGACCTCCGGCCACGCACGAACAGTTCGAGCACCTTCCATCTTGCCATTGCTCTCCGATTGCGTACACCGACGCTTGGTAGGAGCAGACTGCTGATGAGGAAAGAGCATCAGAGCATACTGGGCAGCATTTTCCTTTGATAACTAGTGGATTACCACGACATTCGAGACTCTCGTCGCACGTTTCTTTGTAACAGTCTGGAGATCCATCGGAGGAACAAACGCAAGACGTACAATCGTCTTGGCGCCAGGAGGATCCTGGAAAGGAAAATAAAATAAAAAATAGACTGATACAGCAAAATACTCAATTCATGTCAACTTACCAACTATATGAGCGGTTCCGGTCTCATCCTGACAGACAATGGTGTCTCCTTTGTCATTTTTGGTGTTTTCCACCTTTTCATCCGGACAAGTTGGACAGCAATCTTCATCGTTGGCATAATCCGGATTTGCGCACGCAATTGGTGGACACTCTGTGGTCCTGCACAGTACGTGTCCGACTCGACAAGTGCACGAGACGCATGGAGCCAATTGCCACGTCTCTCCGTCGGTGAAAAGTCGTCCGGTTCCTGGTGACTGACACACGGTGTGCTCGTGTTTTTGAACCGCTAGTGAATTGCCTGATTTTGCCTTCTTCTTCTGATCGATACACGAAGGACAGCAATCTCCTTCTTTTTGTATCCATTTCTCGTCTGCACAATCGGACGGCTTGGAGGGACAAGAGATGAGAGAACAAAACTCTTGTTTGTTTTCACAGAAGCAGTGACGACATCCATCACTCCACCATTCGCCACCATCGCGAACTATTTGATGACCGTCACTCGAGAATGAAATGCACCTGGAAACTGGCGGGAGCATTGTAAACATTAAACATTATGTTTTCGATTTGGTTGACGGTTACTGTACAGTAAGCGATTTTTTTACAGTGGCGCGAGAAATCTATAGATTTTTCTACTGAAAGCAATGCAAAAACTCTATTTATGGGCGAGTCGAAAAGGAAAAGGAACAACAGAGGAATGCGGATCACGGAATTCCGTACAACTCTGCCGTTTGAGCATATCGTCACCGGTGGCAAGAATATTGACAACATCATAAAAATGATAGGCTTTAACGAAATTACACGACGTGCTGCCCGGAACGTTATTGGCAACGCGCTCCGTTGAGTGTCTGCGTCTCTCCGGTGAGAGTTTGCTACAAAAACAACAGTATCCTCGCACTCTGCTTGCCTGCGTATCAGTTTTCGTTCCTCTTCGTATCAGTTTAACGCAGAAAAACGCTGCGCAGCTAAATGCGACCACGCTTACAATTCGGCGAGAATTTTTTTCGAGAAAAAAACCCGCGCAGTTTAAATTTTATTTTCCAACGTTCCGTCCAACACTCCGTGAATTAACGTACTTCTCACTGTGATACTCTCCAAGTCCAAATTTCAGAGCCGTCGACGATAGCGATAAAGATGATGAATTATTCGTTGCACCTGGCTTCTTATCCAATTTTGATGAAGCGCGACACTTGCACAACGAACATCCCGCCGAGTTTGTCTCGAATCCGTAGAGACAGTGCTTGTGGCATTGGTGGAGAGGCGGACACTTGGAGCACTTGCACACCGTGCACCCGTCTTCGTCTTTCAGATAACCGTGTGCGCATTGTCTGAAAAAACAATCCATGCGTATGATGAGAAGGCGATTGGAATACCGACTTACTTCTCGCAATTCTCATCATTTAGATCTCTGCACCTTGGATTAGGAGGTACTTCATCCGGAAGACACTCGCAAACGTAGCATCCGATGTTGTCACGGCGAAGTCCGTTTGCACACCTACATATAGAAATTTAATTTCAATACTATTCGAATTTGGGAGATTCTAATATTGTCGGTTCGCCACGACGGTTAAACGCGCTCCGCTGAACATAGTACTTTGTGATTTTCATTTTGGTTTCCAAAATATTTAATTCCACGAGTAAATTCAAAATGAAATGATATAATTTGGAGACCAAAATGAAATTCGCGAAGTACTAAATTTACTTGTTAGCGGAGCGGAGCGCGTTCGACAGTCATACCGGGCCGACAATATGTATATTTGCGAATTAGAACAAAAATTGTTAGTCATTATTTTCTAAATCGCTTGCACACGGGGTGTTGAGAGGTGCATGAAAATTAAAATTTAAATTTCGCGGGAAAGTTGCCACGTCACTCGAGAAAAAATTGCGCGAAATGGCGTATTCAAAACGTCGTTACTGTGGCGCCGCAGCAATTTTTCATATATTTTTTTCTTATGGGTTAATATCTTTTGCATGATTCTAAATATTTAAACAACATTTCCCTATTTATTTTATGCAGAAAACGTATTCCGCCAGCGCCTCGTTTTTGAAAATCCAAACCGTTTCAAATCTGTAACAACCGCGTTTCCTCAAATCTATGTGAGCAGTGGAGCGCATTTTCACGATGTACTCTTCAACACTACGTGCTTGCACCAGAGTTGTACAGGTTGCAAATTAGAAAATTCGGAATCCAGTTGATTTTTTCCAAAAGTTCCCGAAACAAAAACGCATAAAAAGTTTATAATGGGGTTATTCATGAGAAAAAAAACGGTTTGTTTTTGGTTTTTTTTTTTCCAATTCACGCGATGTCGAGAATTGTAAAAAAAAATACAGGTAGAGAAACGGGGGTCCCCCTGATATAGAATTGATATTGAAGAGACGCAGAAGGTGAGGAGTTCAAAGAAATGGGGCAGTCTCTGTGTCTCTCCACTATCAATGCTATATCCCCGTTTCTCTACCTGTATTTTTTTTTTACAATTCTCGACATCGCGTGAATTTGAAAAAAAAAAACCAAAAACAAACCGTTTTTTTTTCTCATGAATAACCCCATAAGAAAACAAATTTAAAAACACACAAATACGGTATTTTTTCTTACTCTTGTTTCTGAATTTTACTTTTATTTATCTTCTCTATACATTTCACATTTTCTTAACTCGGTAAAACTGGGAAACTGTAATCCGTCTGCGGAGCTACGTTTACCCATGTGTTGCCAGAAAGTTGTCAGACTGTCGCCATACAGTTGCATGGGTTGTTTGGCAGCATATTTTTCCTTGTTTTCTGCTGATCAACAGTCGCCCATCTATGGGAAAACTGTTGTGCACCCCTAAAACTGATGCTAAACTATTGCAAATGGCTCAAATGTTGCCGAAAAGTTGCCCAGTTTTACCGAGATTACAATGCAATTTTCAAAATACTTACCTCAAAGAGCAATGCTCGAGCGATGGACACGTGGCGGGTGGTCGAATAATTGTGGGTTCATCGCAAACCGGACAGCACTGTCCTTCAACTTTCCTCGGATTCTCACAATCCGTTTTGCACATGTGCTTCTCACACATGTGAGCACCTAGTTCAGAGCATTTACACGAAGTGCAGTCGTCTTTTTGCCACGAGGCACCAAACTCCAATTTGGTTTGATTGTCGGTTTGACAGCCAAAACAAATTGGGCAGCACTCCCCTTGAGGTATTCCGATCCACGTACATTCTGCTGGAAACAATCGTTTGAAAATAGAATGAACAAGCATATTATCTTACGATTAACTCCAGGACACGCCATCTTGTGGCAAGCTGAAACTCCTCGAAAACAAGTGCATGATTCGCAATCCGACACATGCCAAACTTCCAAAGGCTGCCTTTCCGTGTTGTTTTGAATACATTTCGCCTTTGTCAACTCGTCATCAACACATTCCCATTCGTCACAGCATCTTCCTGGGAATCCGGTACCTTTTTTCACAGTATGCACCACTTTTCCGTCTGGACAGAGTGCTGGTCGACAGATTGAACCACGGCACTTGCAAGCCTGCCGCACCGGGCAACACGACTCTTTGGGGGTCATGTCGGGCGGTCGGAAACTATCCGACGGGCACATTTCTTCTGCGGATATCGGCGATGGAGGACAGTGTACGTTCTCACACTTTTTCTCTGAATAATAATATTGTTTTCTCTCTCATTCCGAATTTATGCAACCTTTTTTGTGACACTCATATTTGGCGCAGCATTTTCCCGGCTCATCACTGCCTTTTTCGACCATTACCAATCGCTCCTCTTTGGTGCATGTTGGCACGAATGGCACACATTTCTTAATGAAAATGGAATGTGAAAATAATTGAATATTGCCGACAAAGTCGAAAAAGAGGATCTGGGACGTTTCGAAACTTTTGCATTTTTGGGCACCGTTTTTCGCCAATTGACACTAAAACACGCGCATTCGCCTTTTATTTTTTGTTTTTATCAATTTTTTTTTGAGAAATTAATGCACAAAAGTTTCAAAACGAGCCAGAGCCAAAAAAGACATTTATGGAAAACATTTTCTCGATAAGGAATGCTGGGTCTAGTTGGCTACTGTACAAGACAACAAATTTACTGCGATAAAAGCGATTCCCTACAAAACGTGATGAAAATGTCGGGATGGGGACCTTTCTGGTAATTAGCCTTTTTCTTTTATACAATTTTCATTCCAGATCAGTCAGTTCTCAATCTTCCTTCCTCCCCATCTCAATTTTCGATACCCCGAAACAATGGTCGCGATACGTCAAAAAGTAAAATAAAACAAGACTGACGGAGGCTTCTCTCTGTTAGGCTTATGCACTCAGACACTCGACGGAGAAGCACAAATAAAACAGTTACATTTCGAAGAATTGCACTAGCGGTAAGCAACCGAATAGTCCATTCGGAGAGCGTAAACATCTAAGCATTGAATTTCGAGACACAGAGAAAAACGTGTTGCGACAAAAAAATTACCTTCTGATCGCAATGACACGTGCCGGGCGGCGGACAACAGTTGCCAGGTTTTGGTGACTCGGTGATCAGCTGTGAGTCGTGTGGACATCCCTTGTGGAACACCAGTGGACACACCGCTTTCATGCACTCGTCGAGCATTTTTTCTGAAAAAAATTAAAACAGTGTGAATGCATTTAAATATTGTGAAGACAAGCGTGGGAGTATGATCACAAATTATTTTTCCTTTCCCATTCTTTTTCCCTCACGTGGCAAATATGCATATTTCGATTGTCTTCCCATTCCCATCACCGAGTGGTACATTTCATTTTATGCCACGATGAAAAACTTTGAGTCGGGTGGTCAGTTGATTGCAATATATTTAGATCCCCTAGTCTGATGGACCTATTCAGCGCAGGAAAAACAAGAAAGGCGGTTACTTCTTTCGTGCGCATATTCAGGTAGTATTCCAAAAATAAAAAACCCATCGCGTCGAGACCCGGCGTTAAAAATGTAATGAAATTTAAAGGAGCATCGAATTATTTAAACGGCCGGTCTCGACACGACTAGTAGTTTACGTAAAAAAAAAACGCCGACTACTGTAGTTTTTTGTCGTTTTTCCTCAATTCCGAATAGGGAAAAAACTACAAAAAAACGGGTTTTTTTCCTGCTCCGAATATGTCCATTACTAAAGAACATCACTGGTATTGTGAAATAAATAATTATAATGAAATATAGTTTAAAAATAGTGTGTTTTCAATCGACTTGCGACATGAGAACGCGAAACTCCGCCGTCGGCTCGGCCAAAAGAAGTTCTAAGTGACCGTATCCAAAGATCTCACAGCGAAAACTGGAAAGCCAGCGTTAGTCGCATTTTAATATTTTTGCCTTTTTTCGTCTTTTAATTTTTTTTTTGGTATTTTTATTTATAGTGTAATTACATGTAATGTAGTTTTTCGCTTAAATATTCACAATTTAATTTCCTAACGCTATTTCGGTAGTTTCGCTGCGAGATATCCTCGACTATAATAATAATTTAGAATGTTTTCTTCCATAATTATTTAAAATGTCTTCTGAATCTTTGTCCATTTCGAAAAGGATTTGTAGATTTAAATAATGAGAAATGCCTCTGAGACGTTTCGAAACTATAGATTCGAAAACTGTTTTATACTTGGCCAAATTTTGCCAATTGTGGGAACACGGCGACGAAAAATAGCACTAAAATATCGAAACGTCCCAGTTTCGCATAGTCAAAGTTTCGAAACGTCCCAGAAACTGTGAAATCCCTGTTTTCAATTTGATTGACAATCTTTTTGACTGATCATCTTTTTAAATTACACATTGTGAAAAGCGGAATACTATAATTGTCCTGAGGACAGTTTTTCCATGTATTATTTTTTCCATTTTATATAACATACAGTAGCCCCGACCAAAACGTATTCAATCATTCATCATCTTGTTATTTTTTACGCATCCTAATTATAACCTTCCCCCCGATTCGCACAGATGTTTTGTCTTCTATTCAAGCGGTATTCACAAGAATTGTTGCAGCAGATGTGACAACAACAACGTTTTCCATCTTCAATAGGCGGTTGATTGATTAATTTAACGACTTCTTAGTTCTTCTTTCAACATTCAAAAGTAAAACGACAATCCAACTGATGAGTTTATGGGATGAGAAGACAGTTGAGATTGACAATTAGGAAGAAAAGTTGAAAAAATTATTTTGAAAACTACGCCAAGAAGAAGACGAACAAAAATGAAGAGACGTCAAGAAAATGAAAGAAAGTCATTTGTCTTGCTCAACCAACTTCCAAAAAGCCTCAAAAATTGGAGAAAAAAGTTCAGAAAGGTGGTGGCATTTTAAGTAAGCACCAGCAAAGACGAATATGCTTTACTTTTCATGGGAACTTCTTCGACAAAGCTTTTATGGCTCTGGGACGTTTCGAAACTTTGTTCATTTTTACAGCTTGATTTCCGGTAAAAGATCCGGCAACTATTTAATCCTTGGCCGAATTTTGTAGATAGTGCGAACATGGCGATGAAAAATAGTAAAAGTTTCGAAACGTCCTAACTTGAAAGTGACAGGTTTCGACCCAGAGCCGTTTTTATGTGAAGAAAAACTATCGCAATTTCAACAAACTCTCTTCAAACTTTGTTCCTAGATGTTCGAGTGGCGGTGAGCTCAGAACAAAAAAAGGAAGATAGCGTATAGACAAAATAAAAGTGTGTTTAAAGTCATATGATAGGATGGATACCTACTCCTTTTCAAACAAATTAAACGGATCTCCTGTCGGGGAAATATTTGGAGAATCAAACATCAATCGAGAGCGAATGAAACAATGCGCTGCTCCGTATCGTACGCTTCTCTGCACGTTTATTTTTCTTTTTCTTTTGTGTTTGTTTTTTTTTCGGCTTACCCGACGAGAAAGCACCTCCCTAGACGAAAAAGTGGGGATCATGTGTTCGGAAAAACGTTGCACCAAAAAAATGGAGAAGTGGTCCCACTGGGACCAAAAGATGATACAAAATACATGAAGAGGGTAAGATTGACACCAAAAAACTGGCTGAGAAAGAAGAAAAAGAACAAGAACAAGGCGAATCAGAAAAGGGAAAAGCACGTTGCCAATTGTGTCGAGAAGGGGACCACCACCAGAGCGATGTGTTTACACAATGAAATGAGACTTTTTGTTTTCAAACAAAAAACTTCAAGAAAATTCGGGCAAAAAAAAAGATAGACAAAGCTTAAATCGTCCCTTAAATTGCGTTCGTTCCTTAATCTACGGTAGGTCTCTCAGCGGCATGAACCGTGAGTCAGCAAACGCGCCCGAGCGCAAGGCCTCATTTTTGAAAGTTTGAAATTGTCGCTCGGGCGCGTTTGCTGACTCCCTGTTCATGCCCCATGTAGGTCTCTATTTAATTTTTCGACGATACTTATTCACGAAACTTCAGATTCTAGACGGAAGGAAATTCAATAGGAACAATAAAATAAGCCTGGCAATTCCGCGAAACTTCATGATTAATATCGCGTCACCGAGGGAACGGCAACGTTACGCTTTGTCACCGTTTGTCAACAAAGAATCATAGTTTTCGTTTTTTTTCCTCCTCCATTTGTCTTCCCTCCCCTCCCGTTTTCCTCCCAGCTTCATGCCATTGTTTGACCGTTTTCTAAAGTTTTACTGCTGCAGCACACCTGATTTGAGGTCATGCGGTGGATTCCGGGAGCCATCAGCAGTGAGAGAAATGAGGAGCAGATATGCGCAGACAGTTAGACGCATTCCTGGGGGCTGTAAATAGTGAAGTGGAAACAAGAGGATTAGAGCAGAGAAGATGAGGAATCACATGCAAGAAGAACATCAAACTGACAAGCGGTCAAGGTCAGAGAATATCAGCAAAGATATCGGGATAGAGCAGAGAACTATTTGTGTTAGCTTAACTAGTTACTAGATATCTAGATTTTTAATAAACTTATTCAACACAGGAAAACAAATACAGTTTTTTCGTGGTTTTTTTCCCTATGCAGGTTGTTTTCCAGCAACAAAAAACCATCGCGTCGAGTGTCCTCTAATTTAATGATCCTCTAATTTTCAATAAGGAATTCGGCTAAAAATTTAAGGCACATCGAATCATTTCATCGGCCGGCCTCGTCACGACTAGTTGCTTACGTCAAAAAACCGTCGACTACTGTAGTTTTTGTCGTTTTTCCTCAATTCTACATAGCGAAAAAACCACAAAACACGGGGATTTCCTGTACTGAATAGGTCGATAAATAATTTTTTTTAATATTGAAAACGTACAGTAACCTAAACTTACATTGAAATTCAGCTAAATTGCACGATAATATAATTGATTCGTGGCGGAGTGACAACTTTTCATGTCTTTATTCAAAAAATGAAGAAATGAAGAGATTTTTCGTCCCCCAGTTTCACGTGAAATGTCACTCCGTCACGAATTCATGATATGAAAAAAAAGGTGTTCACAGTAAAACAGTTAATTCCTAGAAATGCACGTAGAATGTGACGGGAATCATTTTGAATTTCTGTTTCCTAATTTTTTAAATTTGCTACATTTCTTTTGGGGTTATTCTTGAAACCAGCAAAAAATTCAGCGAAAATTCGGAGAATGCTCCGATCGGTCTGAAACTTTAGGAAATCATTAAGAAGATACTTCCGGTCATTCCCTGAAAATTTCAGACCGAAATATTGATTTTTAAAATTATCGATTTTTATTTCTGAAAATTTTCAAAATCGATATTTTGGTCTGAAATTTTCAGGGAATGACCGGAAGTATCTTCTTAATGATTTCCCAAAGTTTCAGATCAATCGAAGCATTCTCCGAATTTTCGCTGAATTTTTTGCTGGTTTTTTCTATTTTTTGCTTTTTTTGCTGGTTTCAAGAATAACCCCATTTGAATATTGAAATCAGAGAATTCGGAAAAAACGAAAATCGCGAATTTCTATTTAAAGGAGGTGCCAACTTTTCGGTAAACTGCTTTAAAATATAGTATTGAGTGGGGATTTACGAATATCACATCGAAATCGCACAAAAAAGTCTGATTTCGCCAAATTTTACCAAAAAACAGAAGACCACGGGGAGTACACTGAGTCGCGGCCTAGGAAACCGGCGGACAGAATTTTTTCCCGAAAATTTATATGAAAAAATGAAGGGAATGCAAGAAAAAACCGATTATTGCTGAAGACAGTACAATTTTCGAAAAGACGTGGTCGGCCGCTGGCCTAGAAAACCTCGACTTCGTGTACTCCCCGTGGTTTTCTATTTTTTTTTTGTAAAATTTGGCAAAGATCTGAGAAATTTTTTGTGCGATTTCAATGTGATATTCGTCAATCCCCCAATACTATATTTTAAAATAGTTTCCCCGAAAAGTTGGCACTTCCTTCAAAGCAACTATCAGATACAAAATTTAAAAAATGTAGCGAAAACAGAATGCGAGTGAAATACGTTTCTCCGTTCGACAGTTTCGATTAACCAGAACGTACGAAAATTAATCGTAACGGAGAAAAAGTTTCCAGAATCTTGAATTCAAGAAATGCGACAATCTGAGAGTCCTAGAAAATGACTGGTCAAACATCCTGGCCGACTGACCCATAAGTGGGCGTGTCCGTCCCTTTGCCGATCTCTGCTTACTGCTGCCAACTCTTTTCCTTTTCGTGTTGCGCTGTTCTGTTCTCTTCTGTTAGTCATTCTTTCGCTCGTTTTCTCCTCACTTGAATTTGAATTTGAATTCAAATTTTTCTTAAAGGGAAAAAACTGAGAAACAAGTTTCGAGAAGACGATGTTGACAGAGACGTATGAGGTATTTCTGAAGGTCGAGATTGCTTGTCTCTATGGGGAAAGAAGTACGGAATCAGTTTCGAGGCGGAAGAAGCTAGTTGAAAAACTGCGAGGCACATCGGAGTAAAGTAAATAGAAATTTTATATTCGGGAAGAGAGTGGATTGTGTGTGTGTGTGTGTGTGTGGGTGAGCGAGTCCGGTCGAGCACACACACGCACATAATACAAACCTCCATCCATTTCAAGAAGAAGCAGTGTTTTTTTTTTCTATGGCCGAATCGAAAGAAGAAACCTATCAAATTTCAGAATAGCTCACCATAAAAGTTTCTTTTTTGCGGGCGCGGGCGAGCACCAACTTTTAATTAGCACGGAGAGCCTAGGAGCCATTTGGGGGCCGAGAAGACTCGTAAAAAAATTTTTTAATTTCAAATACCTTTACAGACGGCTGGTTTGTCAAGATCGTTGTCCTGCTGACAGGTTAGATGTGTTTCGCAAGCCAGCGCAGGTTCGTTGCACGTCTCGCCCACTTGTCGAACGCAAATCTTAAAAAATAACTCTTTGTTTGTGCTATAAAGACTTTCGGCATTTGATAGTTTTCTTCTAGAAGATGAATCACTACTTTTATTTTTTATTGACTCTGTCAAATATTCTGAAGTGTGGTACGACACATACTCAGGTAACATCATATTGAGCTAATCGAACGGCCGCGATAGTCTAATCAAACGCAGATGAGCGACTAACGCGTCCTAGGTAGCTTTCGGTCAGCGTTCGATTAGATTTGAATGTTCGATTAGACTAGTGCATGCGATCGATTAGATTAGAGTTTGCAATTTATTAGACTGGTGTTTGCGACCGATTAGATTAACGGATGGGTGTTACTAGAAGTACATTATTTATTATTAGATAGCATTTAAAAATAAAAATTGACCCTCACAACTTAAATATTTATTAAAAACAGCTTTATTTATAACAACACCAACAAAAACAACAGTATAAATTTAAAAAAAGGTAAGGACAAAATTAAAAAGGCTCCGCAACCTTCAAGACACCGAGAATTTCGACACTGCGAGAAACCTTGAATCAGTCTATCATGGATTCCCTCACTGAATACATGAAATAAGCCAATAGGACAATCCCACAGAGGTAAAACATGGTGGAACAATGTGTGATTACCACGATTCTTTAATCCATCTGCCATGTTGCCTGGAACGTTTATTTTTACTGTACTTCGATCTGGAAATTTCGTTTATATTGCAAAAAAAACGAATCATAAAGCGAACCTATCGTGTTAGAATCGTTAATTTTTATAACTGTAGACTGATTCAGGCAAAAAAAAACAGGATCCTTTGGAAGAATAACCTTTCATATTATATACTTTTCTTCTTGCCTGCAAAAAATTAATGAATCTTCCCACAGTCAGATTTATATAGTCACCTGATCGTCGTGAATGGAAGTGGTTATTTTTTCGCTCACTATTTTCCGTTTCCACGCGAATTCCTCACCCAGGGCTTTCACACACCACTGAAAAATTCGATCATGGATAGAAGACGACGGATCAGTCGATCCAGAGTAAATAGACGCCAGTAACACGGTCCTAGGCGAGCTGCGAGCCGGGTCCTCCAAATCCAGGGAAGCTAATGTGAAAGGCCAGCATTTGACTCTACAATCCTTTTTATTTGTTGAATAGCATTCAAAAAATAATACCAACCTGCCGCGTGCATGAAGTTTAATTCCATCAAACCCGCATTGAAAATTTAGAACAATTTTATCTTTTATGAATCCGTCGGCAAGAGCTCGCCGTAGAATTCCATTACTCATGGGCGACGAATTGTGGCCACCATTTACTATTATCTTTTGATTTTTTTCAATTTCAGATCCATAAATAGTGACGAAAGATCTAATCAGAGTCTTCACGTCGGCAAAAACTAGTTCGCAAGGTTGAACGAGTAGGCATTTGCACCTCAAAACCAACAGTTTTTAACAAATAAAAATAATAAGCTCGCTTCGCAATGCTCCGGCGACTGTTCTTTATTGGCCACTTCGTTTCCACATTTTTTTAAGAGAAAAATAACGATTTAACCTACTTGTCAATGTCCATTCCACAAGTGGAGCAGGCTTGTATTCGAACGATATGTGGCCAATCAAAGACAATCTTTCGCAAAATTTTCTCGTTGAACAAATGTCGTCTGTCGATTGCTGTCGATTGCTTAAATCACTTTTCATCACTAAACCATTTCTTAAATATTACCTGATTTCGAATGCGTAATAGTCAGTAGAAAATACAACCTTGACAAGTCTTGGTCCGTCAGCTTTTCTATTGATGACCCTGTAATAATGGTGGTTAACTTTAATGGGGTTGTTCACGAAATATTAAATATCCATCTCTACCAAGGGATTTCACGTTTTGATGTCGCAACTCGATTGAAAACACAATAGTGATAATAGCCAAACATTGCAAAAAACTGCGCGAAAACTCGGAAAATGCTATGTTATTCTCAGCACGGAACCTTCGCACAGTGGAGAACGAGGCCACGTTGGCGATGACAGAGTGAAGAAAACTGAGTGATGTTTTGCTCTGATTTTTTTGAATCTCACTCCAAACGCATTTCAGGTCAATCGGAGAATTTTCCGAGATTTTGTGTAGTTTTTTGGTATTTCTTGAATGACCCCATAAAAATTATATAGATAACTCACTTTTATCAGCACCATTCGAACCGTCCGAAGCGTCCAAATCCGGAAGCTCCTCGTAATCATCCGTTTCCATTTCTATCGCATATAGAGCACAGTTTTCGATGCAATCCGAATTTCTTGGAGAAGCCGGCACTATTGAGCGCGATAAAAGCTTTCTTTGAACCCTCATTAGCAATTCTCTTGTTGTTTCGCGATATCGAAACAGCGGGTACCTGTTTCGTTTTCGTCCAATCAATTTTTCTTCCATACCCAATACTGTTAAACTGAAAATTAAGAAGTGAATTTTTTTAAAGATAGACAGTTACAAGAAACGAGACACCGGCAAGATAAATTGTCAAAAAAAAAATTAATCGATAGGTTTGGCCTGACCGTAAAAGATGTCGTAAAACATTATGGGGACGTTCACTGGAAAAACACTCTGTTCCAGCCATAATCATTCATTTCCCACGATACTCCGCGATTAAAGAAATCACGTTTTCATTTAAAAATAATAAAGAAATTGCAGAAGAAATGAAACGATTTTTAAATATCTCACAAGTTACCGCGAAGAAAGCATCTCTAAAATTGAAGAGCTTTTGTAATAAATAGAACATGAAAAATATGGTGTTCGCTTTTGTTTTTGCAAATACAAAAAAAATATATATAGTTATTAAATATAAAAATTATAAAATATAAAAATTATGTAAAGATTCCCGAAACTCGAAAAAAAATATATGCCCACAAAACGCGCAAATACAATGCTGGCGTGTTTTGCGTGCTTTTACCGTAGGCTAGTAAAAAGCTAGCTAGATTTGCCACTGATCGATTAGAATCGGCCCCATTCGATTAGTATCGGCAGTGGACGATTAGAATTGGCAGCGTTCGATTAGAAAAGGCATTGTTTGATTAGCTTAATATGATGTTACCTGAGTACCTGGCAACAATTGCATTGGTCTGATTTGATTTTAACACAGCTGGACACATCCGGACACGAATCTGGGTCGCACTTGGCGGTGCATAATGATGTTGACGTCTTCTGCGCCAATGACGGTAACGAGAAGAAGGTGATGATGAAGAAGATGAAGAAGATACTTCTTGGCCACATATTCAGCAGTTCAGCATAACCGCGAGGTCTTCTGCGCTGCCGAGAAAGCGCTGTAATTTTGAAACTGTTTTTTTTTTCAGATTAACATTTTGGTGATTACCGTAAGACTGTAATAGAAGCACATGCCCCTCCCTCTATTACAGGTTTTACGGTAAATATGAAGGAACATTTTTTTCTGTTTGAAAGTAAAAACTCTTTTTAAAACTTCGATTTGCGAATTTGTACAAATCTCGACTAGGAAATTTCAGAATTTTTCAGCGAAACTTTTTGAATAATTTAAAAAAAGAAAAAGAGAGCGGCAAAACCAATGTGCATCGACAATTGAACTGTACCCTCCGATAGAGACACTTCACTCCGCCCCTCCTCATCGGATCGAAACGCGCGCGAGTGAGAGAAAATTGTAGATCAAGAGTGCGCGCGACGTCGAAAGTGATCAGCGCCGCCGCTCAGAGCTCCAGCAGCAAGAGAGAAGCAGCACTGTCAATGAAAAGAACACATAACCACCGTAGTAAAAGAGTCCAGCCAAAAAAAAAAACGGTTCCGTTGTTGACATTGGGCGAAAGACAAAAAGATGAGAGGAGTGTGGTGAGGCAACGTGAGCCGCGATACCAAACTGGCGCCGGATGGATTAGGGCTCAGAGTGCCCGGGTAAGATTGTTATTTTCAGTTGATTCACGTCATTGTCAGGGTTTGGGGTGATCTAGGGATGTGTGGTAATCAAGAACTTTGGAAATTGGGTAATCCGGGAACTCATGAAAAAGGAGACTGAACTTCGAACTGGGGCACGAGGCGGGAGTGAGGAAACGCGCCCATACGCACAACTCGGGCAATTTTAGCTAATAGCCATTGGCACTGGCAGCTGTGTGGCTAATAGTAATGGAAAACGGCTAGTAGCCATCGCATTTGGGGCATGGGCCGAATGAAAAATAGCGAATAGCCATTGAATTCGGGATGTGCACCAAATATTGTGAAAACAAAAAAATTGCAACGCGGTGTTTGCGTACTTTTGAAATTCAAATGGCAATGGGAACAAATCTCTTCATTTGCCATTGATTTCAAAATTTTAGTGAGTCCTGTAACATTCCGACCATTTTTAAAGAAATGGTACTGCTTAAAACACATATTTAGTTTCAAAAATACGGAGAAATAGCCCGATACCCAATTTTCTGCGCGTTTCCTTACTACAAAATCCTACCCAAAATAATTATGCCCCTGTGCTTTCGCCAATACGCGCTTGTCTTCCGCACGCCTCTGCAGATTGGTATATTCAGCAGATTTAATTTCTTTTCTAACCTTTTAAACGAAAAGAAGTCATCAAAATGACTCAAAACGACTACGAATACAAAATATTTGATTTTAAAAATTCACAAAAATGCACCGAAACCGAAAAAAATAACTTCCCAATCAGTTCGCCTCCCTCGCAAAATCGAAAAAATACCTCTTTTCACCTTAAAAGCCAATAAAAATGCTGTAGTTACGCTTATCAGTTTTAAGCAAAAAATAAAGTGCAAAAGGAACAGAGGAAAAAAAACCTACGACAAAAGGGCTATTATGATTGATCAAAAAACGTTGGGCTTGACATGGAGGTCGAGGCCTAAATGATTACCTCAGCGTTTTTTTTTCTCGTCTTTAGCGGGTCGAGAAAACCGGTAAAGAGCGGCATGTGTGATAAAGGTGTTGTTTTGTTTATTGATAGCGACACGGTGTAAGAACATTGCAAAGTGAGGGTTTAGACTCAAGTTTTTTCGAAATTGATTAAACTGGTATAGCTAGGGACCGCAACGAGTTATCCAAAAGTCAAAATTTCCGAATATTTTTGATTGGAATGTGTTCTTTGGCTCAATATGAGTACGCTGTCAAATTTTTTTCAAAAAATGTTCGTTGATTCTCGAGTTATACCGTCCCAAAGTAGCACTGTTTTCTCCCCAGATTTGCATGAGGCGGGCCGTCGAGACGCGAGAAAAGAGACGCCGACAGAGCGAGAGTGAGCGAGAGACAACACAAAATGGAGAGAGGTGAGGGGGACTGTATTCTCCACCGCTGCTTGCGAGATCAGCATTTTCAACGGAAAACGGTATTTTTCGCACAGAAATCGGCTCGAAAAAAAAATCGGAAACTAGCCACAATATTAATTTTTACATGGTTTTGTGGCAAATTTTACGCTGAATCTGTATATAAAAAATTAGCCGCGTGCTCCATATTTGCGACCTTCAAATCCTCAAAAAACTGAAGTTTTGGGTGAACATGCTTCATTCAAATGTACATAAAATTGCTCCAAGTGAGTCAAGTGCTCTAAATTTTTGTATTTAAGCTCTAAGAGGGTTTATCTTTGTATTCCACAAATAAAAAACTAGGGTCGTCGCTGAAATTTTTCTAGAACTTTTCCTTGAAGTTTGACAAGCTTTAAAAAAAATCGGAAACTAGCAGGACAGAAACTAATTTCAGAAATGAATTCCCCACATCTTAAACTATCTGTATACTGAAAATAAGCCGCGTGCCCCGGTAAAATCGACCACACGGTTCAAAAAAGTGAGCTCCATTTTTGTTTTCTCCTTTTTCTGAGAAAACTATGCATTTTCATGTAAAACCAACTTGTTCATTAGATTCAGCATGGCCGATTACATCTAAAGAGATAGTTTTGAGTATCATACTTCAATCCGGGGGCTCCTTACAGGCCTGTAAACATGCGCGCGCGAACTGGGGAGAAAAATCGTCTGACTCCGCCCACCCCTTTGCGCTCCCTAGGTATAGCTCAGTTGCATGTCATTGACCGGTATATATTTAAATGCAAAGATAATTGCGATACGAGACGAAGACGGAAAATTAGTAGAAACAGCGCACAGAAATTGAGTGACAGAGAAAAAACGTTTCAAACCGAACAAAAACAAAATCTTTCGTGAAACGAACATCAATAATTGTGTCATTCAGCTGAAATCAGCTCTCTAAACCTTATCGCGGAGAGTTAAATATTCATATGTACAATACAGTGTCAGTCAGAACAAAAAAAACGAAAACACGGGTTTTCATTTCTTTTTCTTTCCCTTTTCGGTTTCTTTTCAAAAAGGTAACGAAACTATCGTTTTCTAGCTGATCGAGCGCAGATGATTAGCGTGGCGAGAAAAGAAGAAAGCGAGAAGATTGAGTGTTTTGGCGTCGCAATGTCTCATTTTCACTCTCTTATTTATTTTCAGCCGCAAAAAGAATGTGAAAAATGAAGAAAATGAAAAATGGATGATTAAGCGGAAACGAAGTGAAATTTGGAACGAAAGAAAATGAGTGACGGCGAGGTGAAATAAGGCATGCGCCTTTAAATTGGGTACTGTAAATAAAATAAAAATATTAAAGGTTTTTTTTTCAATAAATTCTGAATTTTTTATTTACTGAAAACGTTTCATTTGTGCAAAAATATTTACATTTAAAAAATCCAGACAAAATATACCCGGAAACAGAAAATTTCCTTAAAAATCAAACACAATTTGCGCTCACCGTAACCAAAATAAGGATGAGCAATGGGCACACCCCTTTTTGCAAGGCTCGCACACTTGTCTTTTTTGTTTAATTTTCATCGAAAATGGCTCAATTTTCTCATGATTACTGTTTGTTCTAGTCGGAAAAATGTTTAGGTTAAGATTTAAAGATTAGAGTTTATTGTGCTTTCAATCGAGTTGCACCTTGAAAACATGAGACTGCAAACAATTTTCTGCGTGCGTCTCTTCAAATGACACTGTTATTACGTGTTTGCGCGCAAAAAAGTGGGCGGAGTTTCATTTTTTAATAATGCAACTCGATTGAAAACACAATAAAAATTAGAAATTTTACTGTGTTTTTAATCGAGAACTCTGCCCACTTTTTTTTGCGCAAAAACTAAAAATGCACTAAAATGTAATGTTCCGGTGAAAAAAGTGGGCGGGATTAAATATTTACTTTTCAAAATTAAAAAAAAACGGTAATTTCGGTGACGGTGTTTATCTTGTTTTTTCATATTTTTAGAAAATGAATTACAGCTTTTTATGGACCTATTCAGCAGAAGAAAAACAACGTTTTTCTCGGTTTTTTTTCCTATGCAGAATTGAGGAAAAACGACAAAAAACTACAGTAGTCGAAGGCTTTTTAACGTAAAAAACTATTCGTGTCGAGACCGGCCCATGAAATAGTTCGATGCGCATGCGCCTCTATTACAGGTTTTACGGTATTTAAAAATACTTTAAATATAAATGAGAAAATGAAAAAAATCGTAATCTTCAAGAAAGCAAGGAAAGTTTTTAGGGGCGTGGCCTAAATTGTCACTCTCGTCACAGCAGCTGCTCATAAATTTGAAAACAGCCAATTTTCCCACGAAATATCTCGGATCGCATTTTTCGACACAGTTGAAATGAGTACGACCGTAATCCATTTTAAAATGTAAACTTCTCTTGTTTTCCGTTATTTTTATTTTTAACTTGTTTACATTTTCAAGTGGGTTACTGTCGCACTCATTTAAACTGTGCGAAAAAATGCGCTCCGAGATATTTCGTGGGAAAGTTGGCTATTTTCAAAGTTTATGAGCAGCTGCTGAGACGAGAGTAATATGCTCTTTTGAATAGACTACTGTAAAAAGAAAGGCCTTTTGTGAAAAAAAGTGTTTTCAGTTGATTTGCTGCCAATTCGTCCATTTTCTCCTCTCATAAAATAAGTAAAAGGCCATTTCGAGAGAGGCAAAGCAATGAAAAGTTTCAATTGGTCTTTGCCTAGTAAAAGAAAAACCGCTAGCTTTTTCACCACCTCTCCAACTGATTTATGCGGGCGCCCCTTCTTGGGCGGTGAGGAGGAGGAAACCATCTTCTTCTTCGTCTTCTTTTTCGATTTAACCAATAAAATGGAAAAACGAAAAGTGTTGTGTGAAACTGATTGGCTTTTATACTGATTTGAATTCATCCGATCGGATCGATTGATTAGTCTAGAAGGAAAGAAATGGAAAAATGAAAACACAACAAATCGTTATCCGTTATCAGGCGATATGGGGGGATGTCCGTGTCCCGAATGAATGCGGGTCATCATCTGCCCTTTTCATGGGTTTCTAATATCATTTAGTTTTGTGTGTTTCATTGCAACGGCATCCACACCAATAAGTGAAACAACGCTGGGAAAGTGATGTGATTGGAAATGTATTTACAAGACGGTCACTGATCGAATTGAATGAAGATTAAAGAAGAAGAAAAAACACATGAAGGATGCCTATATAATAGAGAGGGGTAAATAAATTAAATTAAGAATTATATGGAAAATTTGGATCAAAATAATGAAAACATAACAGGGAAAAAGATGGGAAGCCATAGTCATATAAAGCACTTATAATAGAGATGATAGTTTTTAAGCCTTAATTCCAAGCTTTGCCATGCATCGTGAAATTCCGCCTTCCTCATAATCTTTCTTGGACACCCAAAAGTCCTGGTCACGATCCTTCATCAGATTTGCCAACACTGCGCCTCCAAGGAATACCATGTGTTTGCGGCTCGGTGGCGCCTCTATGCGGATTTTGAATTTCTGAAATGTTTCTAGGTCATCAAGCATATTGGAATTGTTCAATGTTGCAAAACAAAACTTCCAGTTTCAGTCAAAATTGAAATTTTCCTACAATCTGTGCTTTGCTATTAATTTAATTCTATCAATTCTCAAGGACGTCAGTAAGTAAACAGGGCGGAAGATGTTCTTTTTAGTATTCAACAACGGTGGCGACGACGACCGCACACAATGAAAATGGGCAAATGCATTTCACATTTCGGAATTCAGTTAACACATCATCAATGCTAAATCTCGCATCGTTTGGTTTTCGAATGAAATGGGTGAAATGAATAGAAGAAGGGAGTGCCGCTCCCTTGTTCGAAAAAAAAAAACAGAGTTTACATGTCTATACTTACGAGGGAATTTGGTTAGGGCGACTAAAAATTAAAAGAACGAAACTTATCAATTGAATATGTTGCGGGGTCAAAACTTTTGTGGAAAACTATTTTGCTCGGCAAGTCACTAACTTACTGACTAATGCACAGGAGCATGAAACAAATGCGCCTGAGCGCACAACTTCGCATGTTCAAAGGTGAGGCCCAAAATTAATAAAAATCGTGAGAATTTTTATTTTAAAATAAAAATTCACGTTTTTGTATTAATTTTGGGTCTCATTTGTAATGGGGTTATTCACAGAACCAGCAAAAAATTCGGAGAATGCTCCGATCGGTCTGAAACTTTGAAAAACCATTTAAGAAACACTCGGTCATTCCCTGAAAATTTCGTACCAAAAGATCGATTTTTGAACATTTTCAGAGCTAAACTTTTTAAAATCAATATTTCGGTCTGAAATTTTCTGGGAATGTCCGAGAATATTTTTTAAATGACATCTCAAAGTTTCAGGCCAATCGGAGCATTCTCCGAGTTTCCGCGCAGTTTTTTTTGCCATTTCGCGCCCCATAACCGTTGAAAGTTGAGGGTCCGGGCGCGTTTGCTGACTCCCGTCTCATGTCCATGTGCTAATGTTAAATCGTCGTTTTCGAAATTATCAAAAAAATTGAAATTCATCGCCAAGATATTCTCGAAAACTCCAATTTCGGACACGGTGATGGCGTAGTTTTAAACATTTAGACCAACAAAAAAAAAGAAAATACTTACCTGGAAAGCATCGGTGTTTCCATGCAGAACACGATCCAGATAAAGTTGCTTCAGCTCACGCTCCAGACGACTCGGCAGACCTGGGTACATTGTTGTACCGCCCGACAGAACAATGTGCTTGTAAAAGTCCAAACGGGTGTCTGAAAATTATAGTGGTGATATTCACGAAAAGAAATTATGAAACATCACTGAATTTTTTCGAAACTTTAATCTAATGGATCTATTGAAATGAGACTTTCATTAATGGGGTTATTTTATTCATATGGAATTAAAAGCCATTCAAATCAGAAATAAATATTTAACCCCATTAAAATCCTTTTTTTTTAACTTTTGATCACCTTAGAATAAAGTGGATTTTTAAATTAAAGTAAAAAATTTATCGAGCACTTTAATGGGGTTGTTCATGAAATAGCAAAAAATAGCTGAAACCAGCGAAAAATTCAGGGAATGCTCTGATTGGCCTGAAACTTTTGGGGTTATTCTCGAAACCAGCAAAAAAAGCAAAAAATAGAAAAAACCAGCAAAAAATTCAGCGAAAATTCGGAGAATGCTCCGATCGGTCTGAAACTTTGGGAAATCATTAAGAAGATACTTCCGGTCATTTTCTGAAAATTTCAGACCAAAATATTGATTTTTAAAATTATCGATTTTTATTTCTGAAAATTTTCAAAATCGATATTTTGGTCTGAAATTTTCAGGGAATGACCGGAAGTATCTTCTTAATGATTTCCCAAAGTTTCAGATCAATCGAAGCATTCTCCGAATTTTCGCTGAATTTTTTGCTTTTTTTGCTGGTTTCAAGAATAACCCCATTTGTGAAATAATGGCGAAAATACTCCCGGACATTCCCAGAAGACAAAAATATCGATTTTAAAAATTTTCAGAAAAATCGATATCTGCAACTTTCTGGAAATGTCCGGGAGTATTTTCGCCATTATTTCCCAAAGTTTTACGCCAATCGGAGCATTCTCCGAATTTTCGCTGAATTTTTTGCTGGTATCAGCTATTTTTTAGTTTTTCCAAAGTGACTTATAGTTTTTTAATCAAAGAATTTTCAGAGAAAGAAGGGAACGGTTCTGAAAATTTCGATCACCTTAAAATAGCCAAGATTCATAAAAACACAAATTAAAATTCGCATCAAAAACCGAACTAGGAACTTCTTTAATTTTATTTATTAATTCAACATATTCCTAATTAACAAAGTATTGTCAACCCGCCTCGACGGTCAAACGCGCTCCGCTAAACTCAATGTTTTGCGATTTTCAATTTGTTTTCCAAATTGTTTCTTTTCACGTTGAATTTATGGGGTTATTCACGAAATGGCAAAAAATGGCAAAAAACTCCGCGAAAACTCGGAAAATTCTCCGATTGATCTGAAATTTTGGAAAATAAGGGGAAAAATTCTCCCGGACATTACCCCAAAATTTCAGACCAAAATATCAATTTTAAGCATTTTCAGAAAAAAATTCAATATTTCTTAAAAATCGATATTTTGGACTGAAATTTTGTGGGAATGTCCGGGAGAGTTTTTTCTCTCATTGCCCAAAATTTCATATCAATCGGAGCATTTTTCGAGTTTTCGCGGAGTTTTTTGCCATTTCGTGAATAACCCCATTTTAATTGAAATAAAATAATTTGAAAACCACGAAATACTAAATTTGGTGGAGCGCGTTTGACCGTCGTGGCGGGTCGACAATATAATACAAATTTATTTTGTGGCAGAATGCCATAAACCAAAAATTCTCATAATTTAGTTTTTAGCAAAATTTTATATATTTTTTCCTGTAAAATTTTCAAGGGTCATGAATTTTCGAACTGATATTGTCGGCCCGCCAAAATGGTCAAACGCGCTCCGCTGAACTCAACGCTCTGCAATTTTCATTTTGGTCTCCAAATTATTTCATGTCACGTACAAATTCAACGTGAAATGAA
Organism: Caenorhabditis japonica; assembly: GCA_963572235.1. Lineage (NCBI taxonomy): Eukaryota > Metazoa > Nematoda > Chromadorea > Rhabditida > Rhabditidae > Caenorhabditis > Caenorhabditis japonica. The sequence goes on from OY754346.1 coordinate 161,956, forward strand.
ATAACTTGGGAACCAAAATGAAAATTGCAGAGCGTTGAGTTCAGCGGAGCGCGTTTGACCATTTTCGCGGGCCGACAATATATCTTTCCCCCGTGAAATGAATTAAAAAGAAGCATTTTTTGCATTTTAATGCACGATGAATTTTTATGAGTTACCCAATATGCTGGATAGCACTATAATTGTTTCCACTCATTTTTTTTTATTTTTCGCCAATTTCTTTTAATTTTTACCGATAAACTAACAATTCAGAGAAATTGACGAAAAATTACCAAAAATCGAAAAAAAAATAATTGTAAAATTTTGGTCGTGGAAGAATTTTCGTAGGGGCTAAACTTTCATCTTCTAAATAGAAACGAAAATTAATTATTCGTCCATAACCGGACTAACATGAGGAAAGGAAACTAAAGTAACGGCACTCGATATATTCAAAACAGAGTCGACGAGTAGATTAAGAAGTATTTTACTCAATTTTGGGGGAAACTAGTCTTCAATAATGGATAAAGTTAAGTTTCAAAAGACAAAAAACCGAAAATATTGCACTTACCAATATCACTAGCTTGAATGCATCCGAAAAGCAGTTCCGACAATCCAGCTTTTTCCACATTGATCAAATGTGGTTGGAAAAGAATTTCTGGTGCTTCAAATCTCTCTCCACCCAATCTTATAACACGACCGTCCGGAAGAGTGTACTGTTGAGAGAGAACAGTCGTCTCCAGAGCCAAATTCTTCTCCTGTTCAACATCGTACGCCACGTAGCACAACTTCTCCTTCATCTGACGAACCGTCTCAAAATCAGCAGAGTGATTGAAATTGTAGCCGCGTTGAAGAAGCAACTTGATCAGATATTTGGTGATGTCTCTTCCAGCAATATCTAGTCGCCGAGTGAGATGATGAAGAGCAAAGCCTTCGTACACTGGACATATGTGTGTAACACCGTCCCCGGAATCCACAACGACTCCAGTCAAAAGCCCTTGGGCGTAGAGAGTGAGTACAGCTTGCACTGCCACGTATATCGAGTGAAATCCATATTGCTCAAACATGACCTGGAACATCTTTTCCCTGTTGCTGTTCGGGTTGAGCGGGGGTTCAGTGAGCAAAAGTTTGCACTCTTTCGGATCGATATCGAGCTTTTCTGGGCCAAAAGTGTGGTCCCAGACGTGTCCCATGTCGTCCCAGTTGCGCACAATTCCATTGTCCATCGGGTAGTTGATGTCGAGCATTTGACGAAGTTGCGAACACTCCTCTCCTACCATCAAATCTTTTATTTCAATGTTTCCGACACGTTGAGTGGAGCGGACAATTGGACGCCCGACCATCGATGGGAAGATGTGCGCCGGGAAGTTGGTTCCGGCGTACCCGCATTTTACAAACTAAAAACGCACATTTTTATAAATACTCTCAAACTAAAAAAGCTTATAAAATATAACTTACACCTGTTCCATTATCGACGACAATCACCTTTCGCCCTTGCGAATCCATGCCGCCGTGCCTGAAAAATAATAAAAATGAATTTGAAAATCGATAATGATCGCAAACGGTTTTGATGAGTCAGCAAAGAGAAGAAGGGCAAACAATGACAAACTAGAAGGCGGTATCGATTTTTCAAAATGTTTTGCTTTCGCAAAATAAGTATTTTCAACCAAGTTTGTAAATAACTTTTCACAGAATCCAATGCTATTTTTTTAAATACAAGAAAAAAGAAGAAGCATGATTTCAACATTTTCTGAGAATTTCTCAACGATTTATACTTTGTTAATACTCCATTTAAATCTGTATTTAATTACAAAACGGAAAATATACTATTATTTAGGAAGGAAAAATCTACAGCAATTATGAGATTTAAATATTTTCCACAAGAAATTCTGATGAGAACGCGAGGATTCTCGCGAGAGAGGAACAATAGAGAAGAGACGCAGAGAAAAATACTTTTCTTTTAGTTGACAATGGAGCGCACTTGCACAGCACTTGCTTGCCGGTACCGGTACATTTTGACGGTGCTACCTCGGAATAGAACTGACGCGTAATAGAACTGTAGCGAAATTGAACTCGCTTTGGAATAGAACTGTAGTGAAGTTGAACTGTAGCGAAATAAAACTGTTCGGAATAAAATTGATCGGAATAAAACTGTTTGGGAATAAAACTGTTCGGAATAAAACTGTAGCGTTTTGGAACTAAATTAGCAATGGAGCGCGATTGCATTGCTTGCTCATTCAAAAATTGGAATTTCTCATGCGCGTGCTTTTTTCAACAGTTTTATATTTGAACTATTCATCAAAAATTGTTTGTTTTATTGTTTTTTGAATAAACTTTTATCATTTTTTTCTCGGCCCGCCTTGACGGCCAAGCAATGCAATCGCGCTCCATTGCTAATTTAGTTCCAAAACGCTACAGTTTTATTCCGAACAGTTTTATTCCAAAACAGTTTTATTTTGCTACAGTTCTTTACCGAACAGTTCTATTCCAAGGTAGCACCATTTTGACTTCATCATAATTCTTTCTCAATTAAATACAATGGTGTATTTAAAACGCATAGAAATTCTGAAAAATTCAAAAAATGACATAAAATTGGACGAAAGGTCTGGGAATTCTCGAATTGGACTGAAACTTTGGAAAATAATGTCAAAAATATTTTTATGCGTAAAATTCTTGTGTTATTCAAAAAAAAAGCTTTTGGTGTATTTAAACATGAATATAAATTTTTCAAGTAGAATCGTACTGTAACCGGAAAGAAAAGGGGTTCCTGACAGGAAAAAAATGAAGCTAGGTGGCTATTCGCCGTTGAAAATGGTTGTTAGCATGGCAGCCAATACTGGCGCATAGTTGGCACCAGAGTTGCGTTGAATTCCGCCTTCCAACTTCCAGCTTCCGAATTTCGTTTTAGAAAATTTCACTTCCATGTAATTGTTGGCACCTGATCGGCAATTGGCCCGAGTAGGGCAACCATCGGCACAAGATCGGCGCAATTTTGGCGTTTATGTGACGCGAGTTCGGCGGGCGGTAATCGGCGCGAAAACGAAAATTAACCATATAAAACAATTAGCCCACAAACTCGGAGCGTATGCCAAATGTGCCCGTGGACGTAATTTTATTGGTGGAAAATTTACTGGCTTAATTGTACGATTGTGCCTTTCATAAGTATTATAGTGGATTCGTGGCGGAGTGACAATTTTTTCACGTTTTTATTCGAAAAAATGAAGAAATAACTGAAGAAATGAAGAGATTTTTCGTCTCCCAGTTTCACGTGAATTGTCACTCCGCCGCGAATCCATTATAGTGCACCCCCAAATTGTACTTTACTCGATTATTACAGGGTGGCCGATAAGTATAGGACGTTTTGAAAGTGCTCCCATTTTTTCAATTTGAGGATTTTTCGAGAACAACCTTTATTAAACAACAAAAAATAAGCAGAAAATTTGATTTTACAAGAGAATTTCGAAGTTGGATCCACGAGCTTTGACACAGGCTCTCAAACGTTTCTTCACCGAATTGACAGTGCGCCGCAGGTATCCGTCGTCGATCGAAGCCCATGCTACCTCGAGAGCGGCCTTCAAGTCATCGACAGTAGCAAAAACTTTTCCCGCGATCTTCCCTTCCAACATGCCCCAAACGCTGAAATCCATCGGATTGAGATCCGGGCTGGAAGCAGGCCACAAGTTCTTGTCCAGGAATCCAGGGAAATGCGCCTCCAAGACGGCCAATGTCGATCTCGAGCCATGGGACGGTGCCCAGTCTTGTTGAAGGATAAATGGACCACCAGCAAAGTGCCGTCGAAGAATTCGAACCGTCGAAGACGAAATTTGAAGGCGTCGAGCGATCTCAGCACTTCCGAGGCCTCTCTTGAACAAGAGTTCAATGGAAGGACGATGAGGAGAACTTTTCATAGCTCGGCGATATGGAGAAGTGAGAACAAATGACTGAGAAGCTTACTTATATACAGTGTGTCTTATCGAAAAAATTTTTTTCGATAAATGCCCTTTTCGATAAATTATCGAAAATTTATCGAAAAAATTTATCGAAAAATTTATCGAAAATTTTTCGATAATTTATCGAATTTATCGAAAAAGGGGTTTTCGATAAAAAATTTTAATTACCTAAAAACAATGTTTTTTTTTTCTTTCGTTAATTTCAAATAGTGTGAATGGAAAATATGCTTATTTAATAACAATTCCAGTGTGCCTTATCGACAAAGGTTCGACAAATTTGTCGATAAATTTGTCAAAGTTTTTCGTCGAAATTTATCGACAAAAAATCGACAAATTCGACAAATTTGTCGATAAAAAATTTTGACAAATTTGTCGAAATTTTGTCGACAAAAATTCGACAAAAAATTTCGACAAAAATTCGACAAATTTTTCGACAAAATTTCGACAAAAAATTTCGACAAATTGTCGACAAAAAATTTCGACAAATTGGCTAAATAATGCAGCGCGCAATTTCGAAGTGTTGTTGTAGAACTGCAGAAGACATCAAATTTTACAATTCTATTTCGGATAGCTCTATTCCGGGCAGTTCCTTCGGGGGTGCTACGGTATAGAACTTGCACGGAGGAGAACTGCCACGGAATAGAACTGCACGGAATAGAACTGCCACGTTATAGAACTGAAAGAAATAGAACTGCACGGAATAGAACTGCGCGGAATAGAACTGCACGGAATAGAACTCGTACGGAATAGAAATCGTACGAAATAGAACTCGTACAAAATAGAACTCGTGCGAAATAGAACTCATACGAAATAGAACTCGTGCGAAATAGAACTCGTACGAAATAGAACTCGTACGAAATAGAACTGGTACGAAATAGAACTGGTACGAAATAGAACTGGTACGAAATAGAACTGGTACGAAATAGAACTGGTACGAAATAGAACTCGTACGAAATAGAACTCGTACGAAATAGAACTGGTACGAAATAGAACTCGTACGAAATAGAACTGGTATGAAATCGAACCAGATAGCTGCCAGACAGCCGCCAAATAGCTGCCAGACAGCCGCCAAATATCCGCCAAATAGCTGCCAGACAGCCGCCAAATAGCTGCCAGACAGCCGCCAAATAGCTGCCAGACAGCCGCCAAATAGCTGCCAGACAGCCGCCAAATAGCTGCCAGACAGCCGCCAAATAGCTGCCAGACAGCTGCCAGACAGCTGCCAGACAGCTGCCAGACAGCTGCCAGACAGCCGCCAGACAGCCGCCAAACAGCCGCCAAACAGCCGCCAAATAGCCGCCAAATAGCTGCCAAATAGCCGCCAAATAGCTGCCAAATAGCCGCCAAATAGCCGCCAAATAGCCGCCAAACAGCTGCCAGGTAGCCGCCAAATAGCTGCCAGGTAGCTGTCTGGTAGCTGCCCTCTTGGAGAACGCAACCGGCTATACATAGTTTCTTGTACCGACAAATCACGGGTCCGCGATCGCTATCATTTGCATGAGATCGGCGCGGCAACCGATGTCGACTAGCAAGAAAATATATTTTGTCGAAATTTTTTGTCGTTTTTTGTCGAAAATTTTTTGTCGATTTTTTGTCGACAAATTTGTCGAAATTTTTTGTCGTTTTTTGTCGACAAATTTATCGACAAAAACGACAAATTCGAATTTTTGTCGATAAATTTGTCGACAAAATTTTGACAAATTCGACAAATTTTTTGTCGATAATTTGTCAAAAAGGGCATTTGTCGACAAATTTTTTTTCGATAAGGCACACTGAACAATTCTCATTTATATGAGCTACATGCGATTTGCCAAGCTTTTTTATTGCCCATCGTAAATCATTCTGAATAACGCTCGGTTTGTATTTCCCATCTCGCTCATTTACAGTTGTTATTAATAGTGTACAGTTTTGCTTATTTATTTGAATTTATTCGTTTTAATAATGTTTTGTGATATACCGTATATTTGTATTTAACAGTCAGTTTTCAGAAAATGGTGCCACCACCGTTAAAAAAGAACAAACCAATGCTGCTCAAACCGAGATATTTTATTTGGCTGATATTTAATGGCTTATTTTATTACTGCGTCGCGAAAACCTGTCAGAGCAGAGCGCGCGACGCTGCTGTTGTAAGGTGCGCGACGCTGCTGTGACTCTGCTGTGACTCTGCTGTGACTCGGCTGTGACTCTCACTTTTCGCGGCGAGACCACAGCCGAGTTGCGCGCTCCGCTCTGACTAGTTTTCGTGACGCAGTAATAATATTTCAGAAGAACGTCAGATGAGCAGCCAGACTTTTCAGAGGATACCGATGATTCTGAGGAAGAAGACAGCGTGGTACTTGAAGATGAAGACGTTTCCAGAATTTTCCCAGCGGATGAAGATTCAGAAGAAGAATATGACGAAGATGTAAATGAAGTTAGCCGAAGAGACGTGGCAATCGTGGGAGAAGAAATTGGATCAGAAGAGTACTAAATAATGTTGTCTATAGACTATAGGCTATATTATTGTTTTAAAAAATTTGTCACCTGGCGAGAGGCGCGAATTCAAAAAATAGGCCCCGCCTCCTCGCCGAAATATTTTTGCAACTTTGCGCGCGCCAATTCGCAATCGCGGTGCGCGCGATTTTAAGCGTTGAATTTCCGTTACTTTATTAACAAATATCAAATTAAGAAAATCAAAAACTCACTTTAAATCAAGAGTTGCCAAATTCGCTTCAAAATAACAATTTTTATACAGGTTTCCAGGAGAAATTGAAAGGCACTAGACAAAAATTCGACGCAGAAAATCGCGCGCACCGCGATTGCAAATTGGCGCGCCCAGAATTGCAAAAATATTTCGGCGAGGAGGCGGAGCCTAATTTTTGAATTCGCGCCTCTCGCCAGGTGACAAATTTTTTAAAACAATAATAGCTATCTTTCTCCTCTAGAAGATAATCGAAGCTTTGTTTCTCTATCAATAAATGAGGTTCTTAACTAAGTTTCTCTGCAAGTCCGTGAAGGAAAGTACGTCGGGCGCATTTGCTGACACCCGTCTCATCCCTCTGTGTACACATTAGTAACACAAAAACTCGAGTATGTCTAGGTAGCTTAGCGTCTTCTCGCATGCGTCACTACACGGAATAAAACTGCCTTAAATAGAGCTGTAAGGGGAAAAATTGCGCAAAATAGAACTAATTATCTATCATTTGCGCTATTCTATAGGTATATTTGTAGCATTTTTATTTCGCTATAGTTGCTATACCGTTGAAATTTTATTCCGAACAGTTATATTTCGCAATAGCACCGTTAAAAAAACAATTCACTTATTAAATTTGCTGCATTCAAAAATGTACGTTTTATCGAAAATTTTTCGATAAAAATTTTATCGAAACCTTTATCGAAAATTTTTCGATAAAATTTTTATCGAAAAATTTATCGAAAAATTTTCGATAAAATTTCGATAAATTTATCGAAAAATTTTCGATAAAATTTCGATAAATTTATCGAAAATTTTCGATAAATTTTCGATAAAAAATTTCGATAAATTTTTCGATAAATTTATCGAAACTTTATCGAAAAGACACACTGCTTATATAGTCTCTGGACTTTCGAAAAGTTTCGAAATTTTTCGAAAATATCCCTTGGCACCGTGCCAGGGAACGCTGAAAGCGAGCGTCCTATACTTATCGGCCACCCTGTATGTTAACAAGCGAACAGACGGACATACTTGAATAACGTAATATATAAGAAAGATATCCAGGAACTACAAGTTCAAAATCTCACACAGCACAAAACCGTTCAATTGGCGATATTTCAGCGCAATCTCGTGAATCGGGAGAATAGGCACATTCACTTTTTCTTCGGGAACTTCAATCCAGAGTCGATACCAACATGATGATCAAGAAACTAGAGACAATTTTTTTAAGATTTAGGGATGGCAGCATAGTTAACAGAAGTCGGAACTTGATATTCTTCCCGCGCACCGAAATGTTTTTTACACATTCGCATTTCACAAACACTGTTACAAAACGAGATACGCTATACATGTTTGGCTCACAAATCGTTTGCTCGTCTAACACCATTCCACCGGTGTTTGCTCTTATAATGGCGAATCTTGTTAGCAGAGATCATGGAGCATCGTGGTGGTAAAGAGCCGGTTGATATGCCGATAAGTGGAAACGTTCCGGTAGATGTTCGCTGGTTAGTACCGGTGAAAAAGAGGAAGAGCGGAATAGTATAAAAGGCGGAAACGGTTCTGGAAAGACATCAGTTGCTTCCAATTTTCAACTTTTCTACAACTTAGACATGCGCTTTTTCGCCATCTCCGCTCTACTTGTCGTCGGTAGTCTTCTTCTTGTAGAGGTCAGTTTCATTGCTCTGGAAATTGGGATTTGTATGCCTTTTCTTAAAAGTTAAAAAGGGAAAAATATTATTTGACTGGAAAATCTGAATTAAATAAATTGACGGAACTGAAGTTTAGTAGCTAGCAAACGGTCGTACCCTCTTAGGTTCGCTTTCCTATTATATGGGATTAGAACGTAAAACAGTTTTATGCAGTTTTTGTAGCTTGTAGTATAGTTCACCAGCATATACTACACTCTCTCCAGATTCAATTATTTTGACTCCAATAATTATGCCTTTTGCAGGGTACGGGTCTTCGCGACAAACGGCAATCGTGCGGCTGTGCTCCAGCGGTGCAACCTTCTTGTTCCTGCCAACGTGCCACTTACACGCAACCACAACAGTACAGCTGCTCCTGCCAGGACACTGCTCCAGTTCAGAGTTCCTGCTCATGTGCCCAACCGGTTCGTCAACAAACCTATCAGATCCAAACTGCTCAATGCGCTCCGGCCTGCCAGCAGTCGTGTCAGCAACAGTGCCAAGCTGCTCCAGTCACTAGTCAGTGCCAATCGAACTGCCAACAGTCGTGCCAAGCTACTTGCTACACTCCACCTGTTGTCACCGCTGCTCCACAAATTATCAACATCAATCTTGAGATCTCTTCTCAATGCCAGCAACAGTGTGCCCCACAATGCGTCCAACAAGAGGCTCCACAATGCCAGCAGTGCCAGTCTACCTGCCAACAGTGCCAACAACAATGTGCTCCACAATGCCAACAACAGGCTGCTCCCCAATGCCAGCAGTGCCAATCTACCTGCCAGCAGGTCGTCCCAGTAGTCCAACAGTGCCAGCAGCAATGTGCTCCACAGTGCGTTCAAAAGGCGGCTCCTCAGTGCCAGCAGTGCCAGAATACTTGCCAACAACAGCCAACTGTCACCGCCGCCCCACAGATTGTCACCATCGCCATTGAAGCTTCGGTGGTTCAGTCCGCTCAGTGCGAGCCACAATGCCAACAGTCGTGCCAGAAACAATGCGTGCAACAACAGCAGCCAATTCAACAGTGCGCCCCAGCCTGTACTCAGACGTGCAGCCAATCTTGCTCGCCAGCTCAGATGCCTTGCCAGACTCAGACGGTCAACTCGTGCTCCTGCAAGAAAAACTATTCGCCATGCGGAAACGGACAGTGCTGCAAGAGAATGTGAATAGTAAGATAAAATGGAACATTTGACAATTTCTCTGTATATTCGAACACGCGAAGGTTTACTGTATTATTACCTTCTTTATCTTTTTTATTCAACTCCGTTCAATAAATAAATAAGTTTATTAAAAGTTTCGTTGGTATATGTTACGTTTACCTCGGTTCCCTCGCTTCAAAGAAGGTGACTGCGATCTCTCTCGGATACGGCAGGATCTATCGGTCACCAGCACAAATATGACGAGAGTATTCAGAAGTAGCTGGAAGAAGAGTCAAAGTCAAGTTATCGTGAAATGTTCTGGTCACTTGGGCTTCACAAAACATCATTAAAGCGCAATCTCCAAACAAATGGAATAGAGCAAAAATTCGGTCAATTTTTTCTTTACAACTTGGCTAAAATAAGGATCAGATGAACGCGTTGCACCATTGCTTTGTCTTTGCTCAGCCGAAAACGGAAGACGGAGCGGATTCCAAATATTGTGATTTTGAGAAAAATGAAACAAAATAACTGATAATGCCATCAAACTCAGAGTATTTGAAAAAAAGGCCACTGCACCAAAAAGTCATAAAATCAACCTCTCAAAAGTTTGTAAATTTTTAAAATTGACTATTTTTAAACTCTTTTTCTAATAATTGTTGCAAGATTTTAGTTTATTTAATGACGATTTTTTATTCTCAGACTTTTCCGTGTTTCCATACTTCCGAATTGATAACTTTAGACATAGTATTGTCTCAGAGGTTTTCATCAACTAGATCATCAATAAGTTGTCAATTCTCCGCAGTTTTGAGTCACTTCACACATCGAGTTGGAAATATTCTTTGTGTGACTATCTACAGGGTGCGTCAAAATTATGTGCACTACTTCAAACGCGCATCATGACAAAAGTGGAAGTCCAAAACACATGAAAATCAACAGAAAGTTTATTCAATAGTTTAGAAATATAATGCCAAAAGATTATTAAATTCAGCCTTTTTTGGCGGCAATGACAGAACGAAGACGTCGTGGGTAAGATTCCACCGTGGCACGGAGGTACTCAATTTGTCCCATTCTTCGACAAAAGTCTTCTCTGAAAGCTTCCAGACTAGAATGGGGTCTTGCACATACTATATTTTGAAGTACTCTCCAGATGGAGAAGTCGAGCGGATTTAGATCCGGACACGATACAGGCCATCTATCCTTCTTTATGAACGCCGGCAAGTGGGCTTTGCACCAGTCCTGGGTGTACTTTTCCGTGTGAGGAGACGCTCCGTCTTCCTGGTATAGAAAAATGATGCAATAATGAAAATAAAAATTGAATATTGTGCGCACGAAAAGTGCATCAGCACGCGTTGCCATATCGTGAAAGTTTAGTGCACGTAATTTTGACGCAGCCTGTATGATATACTATTTAACGAAACTTTTAATAAACTTATTTATTCATTGAACGGAGTTGAATAAAAAAGATTAAGAAGGTAATAATACAGTAAACCTTCGCGTGTTCGAATATACAGAGAAATTGTCAAATGTTCCATTTTATCTTACTATTCACATTCTCTTGCAGCACTGTCCGTTTCCGCATGGCGAATAGTTTTGCTTGCAGGAGCACGAGTTGACCGTCTGAGTCTGGCAAGGCATCTGAGCTGGCGAGCAAGATTGGCTGCACGTCTGAGTACAGGCTGGGGCGCACTGTTGAATTGGCTGCTGTTGTTGCACGCATTGTTGCTGGCACGACTGTTGGCATTGTGGCTCGCACTGAGCGGACTGAACTACCGAAGCTTCAATCGCGATGGTGACAATCTGTGGGGCGGCGGTGACAGTCGGCTGTTGTTGACAAGTATTCTGGCACTGCTGGCACTGAGGAGCCGCCTGTTGAACGCACTGTGGAGCACATTGCTGCTGGCACTGTTGGACTACTGGGACGACCTGCTGGCAGGTAGATTGGCACTGCTGGCACTGGGGAGCAGCCTGTTGTTGGCATTGTGGAACACATTGTTGTTGGCACGTTTGGCATGTCGACTGGCACTGCTGGCATTGTGGAGCCTCTTGTTGGACGCATTGCGGGGCACACTGTTGCTGGCATTGAGAAGAGATCTCAAGATTGATGTTGATAATTTGTGGAGCAGCGGTGACAACAGGTGGAGTGTAGCAAGTAGCTTGGCACGACTGTTGGCAGGTCGATTGGCACTGACTAGTGACTGGAGCAGCTTGGCACTGTTGCTGACACGACTGCTGGCAGGCCGGGGCGCATTGAGTAGTTTGGATCTGATAGGTTTGTTGACGAACCGGTTGGGCACATGAGCAGGAACTCTGAACTGGAGCAGTGTCCTGGCAGGAGCAGCTGTACTGTTGTGGCTGCGTGTAAGTGTCACGTTGGCAGGAACAAGAAGGTTGCACCGCTGGAGCACAGCCGCACGATTGCCGTTTGTTGCGAAGTTCCGTACCCTGCAAAAAGGCATCATTACTGGAGTCAAAATAATTGAATCTGGAAAAAGAGTAGTACATGCTGGTAGTACAGTAGTACATGCTGTATACTACAAACTAAGAAAACTGCATAAAAACTGTTTTACGTTCTAATCCCATATAATAGGAAAGCGAACCTAAGAGGGTACGACCGTTTGCTAGCTACTAAACGTCAGTTCCGTCAATTGATTTAATTCAGATTTTCCAGTCAAATAATATTTTTCCCTTTTTAACTTTTAAGAAAAGGCATACAAATCCCAATTTCCAGAACAATGAAACTGACCTCTACAAGAAGAAGACTACCGACGACAAGTAGAGCGGAGACGGCGAAAAAGCGCATGTCTAAGTTGTAGAAAAGTTGAAAATTGGAAGCAACTGATGTCTTTCCAGAACCGTTTCCGCCTTTTATACTATTCCGCTCTTCCTCTTTTTCACCGGTACTAACCAGCGAACATCTACCGGAACGTTTCCACTTATCGGCATATCAACCGGCTCTTTACCACCACGATGCTCCATGATCTCTGCTAACAAGATTCGCCATTATAAGAGCAAACACCGGTGGAATGGTGTTAGACGAGCAAACGATTTGTGAGCCAAACATGTATAGCGTCTCTCGTTTTGTAACAGTGTTTGTGAAATGCGAATGTGTAAAAAACATTTCGGTGCGCGGGAAGAATATCAAGTTCCGACTTCTGTTAACTATGCTGCCATCCCTAAATATTAAAAAAAAATTGTCTCTAGTTTCTTGATCATCATGTTGGTATCGACTCTGGATTGAAGTTCCCGTGGAAAAAGTGAATGTGCCTATTCTCCCGATTCACGATATCGCGCACGGCACCCCAGTCTTCCAAAATTGTTTCTACCTGGCGCATTTTTAAAACCCCAAGGCTTGGTCATTTTCCGATAAAAAAGTCTCGTTTTTGGATTAAAATGATGGTGTCATCCTGAGTAATTAGATAATGATTCGAATTTCTCAAAAAAGAAAAATTTCGAGTTAAAAATAATTTCATTATCCGACGTGTCGCGCTGAAATATCGCCAATTGAACGGTTTTGTGCTGCGTGGCACGTGTTGATTAAAAAATTAATTTGGGCAACAAGATAGTGAATGATCGAATGATAGTAATAAATGCATTTGTACCCAATACGCCCTCTCGAATACCTTTTTATACATATCTTATCCAACATCGTAATGAACAAGAATTCAAAACCATAGCTAAATCTTAACCAACACTTACAATTAGAGAAGTTTAAGAACATTTCGAGGAATTTCGATGTATCATATTGATGTGCCCAGCCCGGGAGTTAAAAATTACCGCCTGACCCAGACCAGCCCGGCCCGTGAGCGCGCCCGGATTTTGGCATCTATTCTAAAATCAAACGTTTCGTTTGATTTATCAATGGCCCCACTTGACGGCTTTTTTGGGTTATTCTAGGTTCCAAAACCGAGACATTGTGGCTTTTGTTTAAACAAGTAAATATCCCCCGAACATATTGTCATTTGTATCGAGTTTGAAATGAAAAGCTTAAAGCCAATTGGCGAGGTTTTAAAGTTTTCATACCTCAACTCTAGTGAAAAAAATATTTATATTTCTATAGAAAATGTTTCACATCATGTCTCCATACCTACCTATTGTTTTTTCGAAAAAGTTAAGTTACTGAGTTCTAAAAATGTTCTCGAGCTTTCCGTGAGGTTTTCCTTTTGAGCCAAATTGCCAGAGACTAGAAGACCTTGAAGCCGCCTGCCGGATTAATCACCCGCCTGCTAGAAAGTATACATGATATGAAAAATAGTCGAAAAAATCTAATAAAGACAAATGAGAAGCTTAATCTTTTGTTTTTAGTAGACTAAATATATTCATTCACAATAATTTTGGTGAGGAACAATTAAATGCTCCAACGCATTTCACTAATATTCAAATTTCTGGTCATCACGGTAGGCGCCTAAACTAGGAATGAAATAACTAAAAAATAGATAGAGTAGCGAGTAGAACATATAGAATATCGCATTCAGATTCGTTGTCAGCCACCTGGAAACGTGTTCCATCTCGGATTTCTCCATAGTGATGTACTACCAAAAGTCGAAAAATTCGATGTCAGAATATATTTTTGAAATTTTAGGATGTGGAGGGTAGCCGAACATACGTTAGCTATCGAACATCCGCCAGTGCGGCCAGTATTGCAATTGATCGGATAAAACGAGAAGGACTGTTGGTTGGATATGATTTTAAGTATGATATGTACAAAAATTAAATGTTGATTAGCCAAGAATTTCGCAAGTACGCGAAAAAGCTATTAAAAATATGAAAAAAAAACCATGTTTCTGTAAACAAAACGTTTCGTAAAAGGCTCAGAGCGATGGATTTATTGTATCTCTCAAATAGCGTAAAAATAGCTGTATTAGAATGGCACCCTTTAATATTAGATTGTCCGGAAAGTCTTGGTATCTATATCGGAACCGTTTTTTTAATGTTAATTTGAACGATTTTTTCATGAGCTGCTGTTTTTCTCTTCAAATCTTGTAATTCATCATTAATAATGATTAAATATTCTCAGTACGGAGCGCTGCAAACGCGCTCCCTTCGCACAGTGGTGGACGCGGCCACGTTGGCGACGAGAGAGTGCAGAAAATTGAGAGAGCCGTGGCCGATGTTTTGCTCTGATTTCTCTGAACCTCTCTCCAAATGCATGCGAAATTATTTGTTCGATTGGAGCGAGTTATCAGCGTTTTATACCGAGTATAAATAACATCAATTTAAAGGATCTGAGGTTGTATGCTAGAAGCGAGAAAATTACAAGAAAACTTTTCTGAAAAACGAAAAACGAAAATTGAACGATATTGTGTTTCAAATTGTGGTATTTTTATTGTAAACTCCCCTCTGCAAACTCTCTAAAAAATAGAATGGCGTTTTAATACAGATTTTACGGTAAATTGAAATCTATTGAAGATCTATCGCTCTTCACCTGTGATGAAACTTTTAATTTTCTTGATAATTACCGTATTTTTTCACCGCAACTACTTAAATTTTACAAAATTTTACAAAAATTGACAAAAAAAAACAGGAAAAAATCATACAACCGAAATAATTTTCAATGTTTTCCTCCAGAATGACAATCCTGTTTGATCAGTGCAATGAGAATTTGGCTGCTGGAAATGCAATTAAACTGTTTGCGGATTACAAGGTTGATGTGCTGATTGGACCAACAACTAATATTCGTACGACTGACAAAAAATTAACAGTTTTGTTGTTCTTCTTTTTAGCTGCTCTTCCTGTCTTCATATTGGCAACTTACTACAACGTTCCACTTATCACCTGGGGAATGACGTCATCAGCAGTGTTGGATGACAGTCCACGTTTTCCAACTGCTGGAATTTTGTCGGTTGGTTCTAAAAGGTACACAATATATGTACAGTAAGTTACAGTAACGGTCAATAAAAAATCGATTTTTGATTTTTTGGCTGTATTGTCCATTCGCGAAGAAAGCAAGTGCGCTCCACAAAATTAGTACTTCGTGGATTTCATTTTCGTGGAGCGCACTTGCTTTCTTTGCGAATAGACAATAATTAAAAAAAATAGAAACTAACAATTTTTTGTAAAAAGTAGCAGAACAGGTCAGAAAACCGATCGAGGATAGATCTTTTTAATTTGAGAACTTGTTTTACTCAAAAAAAAACTGTTTAGTGAACTGCTTGTGGGTTCTTAAATGCTCTCGACCACTGCTTCTAGGCTTAAATCTGATTTTGACGTAGACTTGACCCACACGGTGGGCCATATCTGAAAATAGATTCAGTATGCAGAGAAATACACAACAAAATACGACGATTCCACTCCTCTAAATAGCCAAAAATAAAAATGTGGCAAAAATGTGGCACTTTCATCAATTTTCCCACAAAATTTATGTTCCCGTTTCAGTCTTGCAATTGCCTTCCGAGAAGTGATGTTAGAATACGGATGGGATCAATTTGTGTACGCATACTCATTGGAAGGCGATGACGAAAAGTGTGAAACTATGAGGGACGATTTTCAAGACATGATCGCCTACTATGGTGACATTGTGCTTTCGTACACAGTTCAGATTATGGATCTCAGTGAGCAGGGACTTTTGGCCGTATTGAAAGACGTCTCAACTCGGGGCAGAAGTGAGTTTCTGTCGCGTATCGGTGGGCACCCGAGAAAAAGAAAAAAAAAAGTTTCAGTAATTGTTCCATGTTTTCACGAGGGAAACACACGAGGACTTCACCGCCGCTGGATGCTTGTGGCTAGTAGGAACGGATTTGCCACTGATGAATACGTTTATATTCTTCCATCGCTTCGCTCAAAGGGCTACTGTATCCAATATATATTTTTGATTTTCTGAAGAAAATGGTTTTTTTTCCAGCAATCGTTCAAGAAGACGGAAGTTATCGTTATCCATGGATTGAAAGAACTGGGCCTGATCCGAGTGATCATGAAGCAATTCCAGGATTTCAGAGATCTATTTATATTGCGGATGTTAGTAACTCTATATGTATTTTTTTGATTTTTTAACATTCTGAAAAATTTCAGATGCAAGGTCAAGGACAAATCCCAAAAAACTACTCAACGTTCAATTCAGAAGTGATTCGGAGAATGAAAGATCCACCTTATAATTGCACAGACGCATGTTCTGCAATTGAATACCAAACTGTAAGTAGACGAAAAAAGATACTTAAATCATTTTTTGAAGGCTGCCACCTACGCAGGGCAACTTCATGATTCGGTGTACCTGTACGGGATGACAATGAACAGAATGATGAAAACGAACCCAAATCAGTACCGGAACGGGACCGCATTTCATAAGTATCTGAATGGAAGTTTTGAAGGTATCAAATAGACGCAAATCATTCGAAAAAGGCTCTTTTCAGGCGTGGGCGGTCCAGTAGAAATCAACGAAGACGGTGTGCGCAATCCGACGCTTTTTGTTCTCACCCTGGACGCCAATAACACTTCGTCAACGATCCAAATGATTGAGGTCAATCAGCAAACTGCAAAAGTGACAAAGTTGTATACAAACGAAGCACAAGCCGTGTGGTCAAATCGAAAAGGAATCCGTCCGCTGGATGAGCCAATTTGTGGATACACTGGCTCAAAGTGCCCAGCAAATGTACTTTTCGAGTATCTCGGATGGTTTATCGCTGCGATTATTGTGATTGCAATGACAATTATTGGGGCAATCTTGGCGTTTGTACATTTGTTTCAGTAAGTTTGGGTAAATGCAGATGGTGTCTTTTTCTAGCAACGCATGTTTGCGAGAACATTAAAAAAAAAAGTTATAAATAGAGACCGCAACGCGGGTGGGCGGGGCGAGTGAAATTTTTCTCACTAGATTCGCTTCGCCACCTTTACCGTCCTGTACTGCGGCTCCTGGCTATTGGATCGATAAAAATTTTATATGTTCTTATGTAATCGACTGCGTACAACACAATGGTAATATTCCTTTTTCTTCAAATAATTCAGTTTTTGAGAAAAATACGGGAAACGGTCGGAATTTTCGAAGCGATTCGAGAAAAACGGAAAATATGGTGTTACGCAGGTCCGTAGCGCACGTTTTTATGAATGATATCGATAGATCTTGACACGCTGAATCGTTAAAAAAAAAAATCAAAAATTCGTACTTGCAAACATTCTGAAAATTTCAGTCAAAGTAGCACAAAATTTTGTGAAAATTTTTCAGCGATGACCTATGTTTTTTATTATTTAATTGCATAATACACTTCATTTTATGTTTGTAATAAAAATTTCAGACACTTTCTGCGATTCTAAGTTAGTTTTTTTCTCATCCAAAAGCCCAAGTCTCAACGAATTTGGTAGTTTTTCCGCTTTTTCGGTATTACGCAAGGCCGTAGCGCAGGAGTTCTCATTACCATCGAATTCTACGCAAAATTTGGCATCGATACTCAAAAAAAATCGAAAATCGCTACGTGCAAACATACTTTTTTATTCGGTTTTGTATCATTTCAAAAGTAGTTTTTATGGAAATTTGTGAAAAAATCTTGTTAAAAACATGACAAAACAGTTTGATAGACTGCTGCGCAGTGTACGACTAAAGGAGTTCAGTTGGGAAGGCGGTGCGTGGTGTAGTGGTTAGAGCGGATGCTTTGCAAACATTTTGGCCCGGGTTCGATTTTTGTGCAGTTTGAAAATTTTTTGCGCAGGAATTTTTCGAAGTTTAATGATGAATTCTCATTGTAAAATGGTTTTTTTGTTCATTGGATGTTATTTTGCGTATTTTTAGAACAAATTTACGTTTATTTCTTTCATTTTTTCTTCAAATTGAAAGAAAAGGGTGAAATTTCCTGTATTTAAGTAAATTTTGTCTGAAAGTTGAGAATAAAGTGACAAAAAGTATTGAGAACAATTAAAAAGTGATATTTACAAAAAAGATAAGCCCAATTTTGCAAAATAATAAACTTCCATCGTGAAAATCTCATATTTTTTTCAAAGCCTCTAGAAATCGATTTCTTACTCTTTAAATCGACAAATTTATGATAATTAAGTGATAATTAAATATAAGAACGATATGTTTTCCCATTCTTCTCATTTTAGATCTTTTTCGCAACATTATTCACCCTTTGAAGCCGAGCAAATAGAGTGCGAATCAAAGTGCGCCGAAAGAATGCAGCGAAAACCCCGCCCACCTTTTCGCGCCGCGGCAACTCGCTGTGAGAAAATCAGTAGTAATGAGGAGCGCACAAAAATGACTGTAACTCGGCTCATACTGAATTTTTTTCGGAAAAAATTTGTGAACGTATTTTTATCAAGTGTTGGAACATATTCCAATCGCCAGTTCGTCAAAATTTGGACTTTTGTCAAACACGTTGCGGTCCCTAGTTATAAAAGCCACATTTTAACGTATCACGCTTTCAGAGCTAAACGCCAAGAAGTACACCGTCAAAATGCTTTGTGGCAAATTCCCTATAACACCATGAACAAAATTACTAAGCGAGTAAAAGGAGAGCACAGTATGCGAAGCATTAACTCTGGGCCTAGCACCATTTCCTCAACTCGATCCACAATGTCTTCGGAGATTGGGGAGACTCGAAACTATTCATTCTTCACTATTCGTAACGATGTGGAAATGGAAAAGATTGCAGCTAGAAAGCATAATACTCGATTGCTGCTCGACAGTAAAACATGTGCTACGATGCGACAAATGAGGCTCATCGATCATGGAAATCTGAACAAATTTATTGGAATGTCTCTGGACGCACCCCAACTTTTATCAGTTTGGAAATATTGTTCAAGAGGGTCACTCGCAGACGTTATTCGAAAAGCCACAATTCAAATGGATGGATTTTTCATTTATTCATTGATGAAAGATATTGTGAATGGGTTAAGTTGGATTCACGAATCGAATTTTGAATTTCATGGAATGTTGACATCAAAAACGTGTCTTCTTAACGATCGATGGCAATTGAAAATTACTGATTTTGGGTTAAGAGAGTTCAGAACTCGTGATCAGTTCCACGTAATGGGTAATTTTGAATAAAATTCCGTGTTTTTTAACCTGCAATCTTGTCAAAACTGTACAAATCAGTGAAGTTGTACCATTTTGGATAGAACGGAGGGAAATTCTGAAACCCTTTTAAATCTATTTTTTTCAGATCGTCTATGGACGGCTCCTGAACTTTTGCGAAACGATGACATTATGGGAAGCAAAGAAGGCGATGTGTACAGTTTGGGAATTATCAGTGCCGAAATGATTACCAGGAGCTCTGTTTTTGATATAGAGAATCGGAAAGAGGATGCAGAGGAACTTATTTATATGCTGAAAAAAGGCGGTTTACAGTCACCGCGCCCAAGTTTAGAACATGATGAATCATTGGAAATAAATCCGGCATATGTAAGAACTTGTTTTCAATTAGCAAATACAGTATTTTTCCTTTGCCTACAGTATGACCCTGCGCACAAATCAGAAATGTACCGTAAAGCGTCGTAAAACCAGGTCGGGTCAAATTTCTACACTGCACCCCTTCGAAAAACCTGATTTTTTACGTAAAATTTTACTGTAGCCAACAAGAAAGTTGAATATGTATATTATTCACAGTACGGAGCGCTGCAAACCCACTCCCTTCGCACAGTGGAGGACGGGGCCCCGTTGGCGACAAGAGAGTGCAGAAAATTGAGAGAGCGTGGTCGATTTTTTGCTTTGATTTCTCTGAATCCCACTCAAAATGCATGCGCAGTTCACTGTGCGATTAGAGCGAATTTGCAGCGCTGTATACAGAGTATACAAACTCAGAAAAATACAAATTTCAGTATATTGTTTTTTTTTTGAAAATAAAATATAATCGGAACCATTTTACATATTTACCAATTTCCAATTTTACACAAGCCTGACTGTGAAAAAAACAAAACGTCGATACTTTTTTGCAGCTCCATCTCGTCCGAGACTGTTGGACTGAACGACCTTCCGAACGCCCCGATATCAAACAAGTGGCTTCACAACTTCGAAGTATGAATTCAAACCGAAATGACAATTTAATGGATCATGTATTCAACGTACTAGAATCATACGCATCCACACTAGAAGACGAAGTGGCGGAAAGAATGAAGGAGTTGGTTGAGGAGAAAAAGAAATCAGATGTTCTCCTTTATCGAATGCTTCCAAAACAAGTAGCGGATAAGCTAAAACTCGGCCAAACCGTGGAACCAGAAACTTTTGATGTCGTCACTCTCTTTTTTTCCGATGTCGTCAGTTTTACAACTCTTGCCGGAAAGTGCACACCTCTTCAAGTGGTCAATCTTCTCAATGGTCTCTACACAATATTTGATAGCATTATTGAGCGCCACGATGTGTATAAAGTGGAAACCATTGGAGATGGATATTTTGTCGCTTCTGGAGTGCCACGTCGGAATGGAAATGAGCACACTAGAAACATTGCGAGCATGTCTTTGGGTTTTGTGAGCTCGTTGGCTGATTTCAGAGTTCCACACATGCCTGCTGAGCGTATCAAGATTCGAGTGGGATTTCATTGCGGTAAGTAGACACAGATCGCAAAACGTAATAAATTATTAGCTAGACTTTGTGAATTGACGTACCTGGTTAAACTACGTAAAACTGTCATAGAACCGCACGTAGAAGTTCATATAAGGATTTGCCACATGTTTATGGATAAAAATTGAAAAAAAAAAAATACGCCCAAACACGCATTTTTTCAGGCAGCGTAGTGGCTGGAGTTGTCGGTCTAACCATGCCTCGATATTGTCTATTTGGCGACGCTGTCAACACTGCAAGCAGAATGGAAAGCAATTCCAAACGTGAGAATTATTTATATCCTGTCTTCTTATCAAGTATTTTTTTAATTATTTTCAGCTGGCCAAATCCACATATCGAATGAAGCCAATGAAATGCTTATGAGTTTGAGAGGGTTTACCACTGAGCCTCGTGGTGAAGTTATTGTCAAAGTACACATAATTTTTGTTATTCATAATTATATTTATTCGTTTTAGGGAAAAGGAGTTATGCAAACTCATTGGCTGCTCAAAATGGACGAGGCTGCCGCGCCGAAGAATTATAAAAGAGAAAATGATTAGTTATTTTTTCTTTGATTTTTTTTGACATGAATAAATATTTTTGTTTTTGGTTCACACTCTATCACTGCACTTTATTTTGAAATATTCAGATTAATCTCCAGTGGTATTGTGTTTTCAATCGGCTTGCGACATGAGAACGCTAGTCTGCATTCACCGTTCTGTCTGCGTCTCTTCAAATATCACTGTGTTAGCGTGGTCGCGCACAAATAAGTGGGCGGAGTTTCGCGTTCTCATGTCGCAAGTCAATTGAAAACACAATATATACCTAATTCGTTGAAAACTAAACTCCAGTCCTTTTTTTAATCTAAAATATTTGCATTGCTCCTCTAGCTAAGTTCACTTGTACCTGAAACAGATTAAAAAACAGATACCGTATTCACTTTAATTGCCCGGAATCCAACCAGGAGGTTGAAAAAGAAGACGGCATACCGAGCCAATAGAGTAAATACAGTATCCAGGTTCTTCCAAAAAGCGTCTCTCATTTAAAAAATTATACACCCTTCATACTTTAGCAGAGCCTCCCCTACCACCCATGTTGCACTTTGTGAATATGAATAAAATCAAATTTATTCTATCATGTTTTCAATAATAGGTAAATTTTGCAACAAAAAAAAATAATATCGCACGAAAAGTATTTTCACTGTTTTCTTTTTTCAAAATGTTCAAACTTCAAAAATTAAATAATTCGGTATATTATGTATAAAATATACATATTTACTCGAAAAAAAGAGACGAGAACATGAAAAATTTAAAGAACCCGAATATCAGAAAAAAAACACATTCTGGGTAAAGTAGATATTAGCGGAAAGAATAATATTCAATCATTTCTGTCCTTCTCGAGTTTTCTCGTCTCCCAACCACTTTGTTCCATCCATTTCCGCTCCCTCACTGGTCATCTGAATACCTTTAGGCGAGCGGATCTCCGTTTCCCCCAACTAGTATACGCACCCACATACACACATTTCAATTCGGTTGCCCAGACTACCGCCTTCCACCTTCTCACCTCCTCACACTATTCCCGTGTTCCTCTCTACTCTTCGTCTCATTTATTCGGCTCGTGATACCCTCGTCTGTTATCCACTCATTTTCAGCCGATCACATTCATTACACGCCTTATCAGATATTTTTTTGGGAATGACGTCGTTGTTCGATGCGTTGTCCAGGTCCACAGATCGACTGCCGTCGCCCAATTTTTTGCCCGAGGACTTTTTGGAACTTCTGAAGAGCCCGGACTTTGACACAAAACTTACGGTGAGTTGAGGTGAAAGTAGTGAGCAGACAAAAAAAGAGCCAGTTTAATTCTGACGACAGCAATGATTATGATTGTGTAGTTTTTTCCATGCGACTCCTGCGGAACATCGGAACGTTGTAACTGAATGTTGTTCATAAACACATCATTTTTTTCATGCAGTATTATTACTTTTTTTTACACATGCTTATTAAATTCTGTAAATAAGTGATTTTGCTCAAAACTAGGAAATTTTGTGTGAAAGATTCAAAATTTTAAATATGAAGAGTCTCAAAAGTTTTTCCAATCAAAAATGAACTTTTTTTTCCCAACAATTAAAAGTCCACCAAGGGAAAAACACAGAAAACACAGAATTCATACAGTTTTTTTTTTCAGACCCTCATTCGTGCGGCGACTATTGCAAAACGGGAAGAGGAATGGTTTACACGATTTCAAAAGAAAGGAGAGCTCTTCAAGTGTATTGATAAAATAATCAGTGATGATCGGTGGGAACTTCAACATCAATGCATCAAGTTTCTTGTGGAAGCAATGCCAACTTTTGGAAGTGTTAGTTTCAAACCATCTCGTTTCCCAATAAATGTAAAATATACTGCAGGCCACAGAATACTGTATGTGCTATGTGATGCCCAATCTCATTCCAAAATTGGTCAGCAACAAGGTCACCGTCCGAAAAATCACTCATCAAGCAATCGCTATGTTTCTTCGATTAAAGCCAGAAGCATTGCAGTCGTTTTTGGTAAGTAAACATTTATTTTTGCTATTAATTGTAAGTTGTATTCTGTCATACATTTTTCCTGTATTTTTTTTCACGTACCGCAATGGGCGTATACAAAAAAATAAATTGACAAGGAATTATTTAGGATAATAAAATAGTTTATTTTTAGAAAATGCTGTCCAACTACATGCCCAACTGCACTTCGCGAGCCGAGCTTATTGGAGAACTGCACCAGATTCTCATTCCAGAGGTGATTTTTTTGATTTTTTTTGTCGACCCGCCACAAAAGTCAAACGCGCTCCGATGAATTTATACTCGGTATAAAACGCTGAAAAATCGCTCTAATCGAACAATGAATTTCGCATGCATTTCGAGCGAGGTTCAGAAAAATCAGAGCGAAAAATCGGCCACGGTGTCTCAATTTTCTGCACTCTCTCGTCGGCAACGTGGCCGCGTCCTCCACTGCGAGAAGGGAGCGAGTTTGCAGAACTCCGTACTGAGAATAGTGATTCGTGATTTTCATTTTAGCTTTCAAATTATTTCATTACACGTAAAATGAAAAGAAAAAATTTGAAAACCAAAGAAAAATCACGAAGCATTAAATTCAGCGGAGCGCGTTCGACCGTCGTGGCGGGTCGACAATATTTTTATTTTTTTTTCGTTCCAAACTCAAATAAAAAAAAATTTCAGCTCTCAAAGTCAAATTGGTCATGTTTAGTGGAAACTTTGACTATAGAGGCCAACATTCGAGGATGTGAAGAGCAAGCAGGAGTGCTCATGAAAAAATTGCATTGTAAGTGTTCACAGACTCGGTTTCCACAGTAATCTAGTATCTCAAAAAAAAATCAGTTGAATGTTTTCCTTATTGTAAACAAACCGAACTATATATTTGGAGCTGTGTCCAATATATTGTGCTTTCAATCAAGTAGCGACTACAAAACACGAAACCTCGTCTACTTTTTTTCACGCAAAAATTCAAAATTCACTGAAATTTAATATCCGCGTGAAAAAAGTGGGCGGGATTTCACGTTTTTGATGTCGCAACTCGATTGAAAACACAATATTCAACTTGGATATGTAAATTTCCAATTAATTTTTTATAAAAGAAAATTCAGACTTTGTTGGAAACGAAGCGTGGCAAAAAATCGTTGGCAATCTGCCATTAGAAAAACACGAAATTCTGGAGCGGGTCACTGAAAACGTGCACATTGAGCAGCAAGCGGCAGATTCAAACAGATCTCCTGCCATCCGTTCGGCAACAAAACCTCAGTCTGGCGTTGAACGCCGTCTTCGTTACGGTATCGTTCCCAGTCTAGTATGCGCCATGATTGCAGAGGAAAGTGATGCAAATCAACGGATTTCTGGATTAGAAAAATTAAAGCAGATAATTGATCAGATTAGTGGAGAGGATATTGCCAGGCTGGTCCCGCATCTGCATTCCTATTTGCTGATGTTGTCAAATGTTTTGGAGGATTTAAACTTTAAGGTTTCTTTTTCTTCTCAATGATTTTTAAAAGTATAATCATTTCCAGGTGGTGGTTCTTGCACTTGACATCGTCCGCGCCACGGCACAACACTTGAAAGGACACATGGAAGCCCACATTCAGCAGTTTGTAAACTTGGTGGCAAAACATTTTGGCAATCAGAAATCAGTGATCAAACAGATAATAATGATGACTTTTATGGAACTTTTTCAAGTACGCAGTCCCTGATTTATGCATGATATTTTTACGTATAAAATGATTTATTTAGAACATTAATCCAAAAACAGTTGGCGGATGTTTGCGGGTGTTTCTCGAGAACAAAAACTCTAGAGTTCGAGAAGAAGTTATCAACATCTACACAGCTTCTCTGATGACGAATAGTCCGTCGAAGTTCAATTTAACTCCACTCGTCAACATACTTGTTCCAATGTTTCATGATCCGAAGAAAAGAGTCAGGTACGTAACTATACTAGAGGCTGTAGCTATACTAACAATAAAGACAATATGTACAGCATTCATTTTCATACCGTGTGGTTTTCCTAATCCATCATTTAATCCTTTTTCGTACATTTCTATTCATGCAGATTAGCCGCCTTTGAGCAATTGTCCGTGCTCGCCTATCTGATGAATGGAAAGACAGAACAGATCATGAAAGCGGTCCGAGACTTTGAATCCGAACAAAACACTCGGGGACTTGTAGATGCGGTCACAGTGAGTTTCAATAGAGCTCATTGGATTCCCCAAACCATTAAAACGTTCAGGCTCGCATCCGCCGCCAAGTTCTTCCCCGAATCCGTTACGACGGGCTCATTGAGTATTCAACTCCACCAATGATGGACTCGTTTGATCTTGCCGAGTCAGAAATGAATCTTCCAGCCAATGCGGACCTCGCGTGGATTGTCAGTAATGGTGGTGTCGAGCCAGACCCATTTGAAAGGACCATGTCGCCAATCAGTTTGGCAGGAAATCTTGCGACGATTCGAAGGAATCGATTGGCTCAGCAGCAATTGTCTGCTTCATTGGCTCCACCACAGCGAATTGTTCGTCAGGCCAGTGGATTAGAACGGGAAAAAGTGGATCAGGAGGCAAATAGTACAGAAGTGGTTCAAAATATAATGATGGCCAGGATGAAGAGCGATGACTCTATTGTCAGAAGACAAGGTTCAGGTGGGCAACATTTTTTTATCGAGTTTTTATGATTGCATTAAACTGGTAAATATACATTAAGTGGTAAACTAAATGTAATTTTCACATACATATGTAGCTCCTAGATTGTGTGCTTTTGCTTACCTGACAGCCACATCACATCGTAAATTTTTATTGTTGTACTTTTCCAGAAAACGAGTAAAGTACACACAAAAATGCTAAACGTAAATAATAGTAGATAAATATGTAAATCAATTATGGTGTAACGTGTGGGAATTTTGACCAACAACACTGAGCAAATCTAGAAACTAATAAACATGTACTAATTTTTATGACAACAGAAAAAGCATAAGGCCGAATACATAGACGGAACATTCTAAATATATAGATCTGACTTATTTTATCTATTTTCCGTTATGGATCGTTTGGTGTCACGACATGTTGTATAACTAAAATTAGAAAATGACAATTTGTTTATGTTCCAGCTACTTACATTCCGTCAATTTCTCAACTATAATATTAACTTGGAGAAAATTAAAACTTGTTTCACCAATAAAAAGCGATAGATGCATTATATGAGGCTGAAATAACACTCATCCAGGGCCCATAAAAATGTTTATTATAAATGTGCAATAGCTCGATTGTAAATTCCCTGTAAGCGGTCTGTTGCCGGCTTGTCGTCGGCCTAAACGCGATAGACATGATAAGTGCCTATAATTGACGGAGCTCTATACCGGCTGAATTTTTGAAAATCCTGATTAGATGCTGCGCAATTAGAGGCTGCCGGGAATCTAGAGTAAACATATTATCTATTGAGCTCTACCGATATCTTTTCCTTGTTTACAACTTAATATTTCCAAGATATGGTCATCTGGTTGTTCATAAACTCAAATGTGATAAAAATTGAGCGCAACCCTGAAATGCCGGCTGCAGCGGGTTTCAAAATTTTTCCAACTGAAATATCCAAAACCCGAGGATATGGAAAAAATGTGTACATACTTTTTTTAAGCGTAAAAGAAAGAAAAAGAAAACAAGAATGCTTCATAGCTATATACATATTGTCTAGCATTTTTTTTTGTATTAAATCTTTCAAATTTTGCTGAAATTGCGACTGGCTAGACCAAAATAAAATCCCTGAAAAGTGGTCATGGCGCAAACCAATTACTGGACGCCTCCAATGCAACAAAGCTTTAGTTGGCCAGCAGGTGTTTAGAGAGCAACTAACACACTAGTCCGCTTTTTGGATGAAAGAGAAAAGAAGAGAAAAGAAAATCGTTGCCACGGAGTCCCACGCAGCCATTCGTACTTTTCGTGTCCACTCTCATCACTTTTCAATTTCCTATTCTCTTTGTTTCTTTTTTGACCCATTCTGCGGTCAAAAAGAGTGCATTTTATTTTTTTTCTTCTTTGAATGATGATGTAAAAAGGAAAAAGAAAACAACTATACAACTTCAAAGACTTATTCATGGGTACAGCGGCCAGTCGAGCCGCGTCTGCTCCCAGTCGTGCGTCTTCTTCTGTCGCACCGATTGTCACGTCGTCTGCTTTGAATCAAAACCAGAATAAAATGTTTTTGGTGGTTAATAATAGAAAGTTACGACGTAAGATCTGACAAGCTGCGAGCGATTAAAAGTCTTATAAATTATATTGTTTTGCAGCAACCTCCAATCCAAATTCAAGTACCAGCTCATGGGAGCATCCAAAACAACGGGTAACAACACCAGAAAATTCCAAAAAAGAGGTGAACAACAATAATATTGATAAAAATGGAAAATCTAAAACGACGGTAAGTTTTTTTTGCCATAAAAGTACACTTGTAACCTAGAAAAATTAGGAAAAAAAGAACCAAACCCAATAAAAGTTTAGCTAATAGCCATTGAATTTGGGACGTGTGCCAAATGTGTTTGGCTGATCAACGACCCAAATTTGATAGCTATTAACGCTGTCAATATCGGTCTATATTAGCTGTCTTCCATGACTATTAGTCACATAATAATTTTGCGTCTTGTTCCCGTCAAATACGTGCCAAAAATTAACTAAGAACTTTAGAGAGCCCGAAGCGAAACAAATCTGATAGAAGACAAGGACGAGCTGGAAAATGATCCACCACAACAACAACGAAGTTTTGACGATCGTCCTGCAAAAGCCAGCGGAAAATACTCGTTTCAAGGTGAGCGGAAAATCGGGGATTTTAAATTTTTTTTATGTACGCATTTTTTTTTTCTGTAGTCAGTGTGCCACAAAAATATGTACGCATAAGTTAGAAGCCTGATTCTCATTCCTGTCTGCGCTGCCTGCTTTCGCAACCCTTCGGCGCCTTCGTCGCCTCAACAAAGAAAGAGTCTGATGGAAAAACAGTTCGCGAATTTAATTTTTCACATGGTTGAAATATGTGTTGCGTTTTCAATCGAGTTGCGCCATGAGAACGCGAAACTCCGCCCACTTATTTGTGCGCGACCATGCAAAGACAGTGTTATCTGAAAAGACACAGACAAAGAGGGGATAGCCGGTTCATGTTTTCATGATGCACCTCGTTTGAAAACACGATAATTGAGATATTCGAAAAGTCTGTAAAAAAAAATCTGTAAAATGTTGGTATTGTTTACCCTGCCAGCCAAAATGGTCAAACGCGCTCCGCTGAACTCAACACTTTTTATTTTGGTTTCCAAATTATTCAATTTCACGTATAAATTCAACGTGAAATGAAATAATTTGGAGACCAAAAGGAAAATCGCATAGCGTTGAGTTCATCGGAGCCCGTTTGACCATTTTGGCGGTTCGACAATATTTAAAGTTTCCAAAAAATTATTCTAAGTACGGAGCGCTGCAAACCCGCTCCCTTCGCACAGTGGTGGACGCGGCCACATTGGCGACGAGAAAGTGCAGAAAACTGAGAGACCGTGACCGATGTTTCGCTCTCTTTTCTCAGAGTCTCACTCCAAATGCATGCAAAAGTTTTCGTTTGATTGGAGCGAGTTGTCAGCGTTTTTGTTGTGATTAGCCGTAAAGACTAATATTTATTAAGAAACCGAACGGCTATTTATACATGAGAAAGTAGGTCGCCACGTGTCGAAACACGTGACAATAAAAGTACGTGTAAACGTGTCGGGTCACGCAAATTATTTATACGACTCCCGTCGTAACATCTCCCCGAGAAGTTGTCGATCTTCGCGTGCGGACCGTCGGTGATGTTGTTGAATCACGAATCCCAACGCGGAAGACGATGCCACTGATAGGCAGGTGATGATGGCATAGCGGCCATTTGATGTACTCCACGATCGATGATGACCCAATGTCATGCAGTTGACGACCACATCGGCACTGTCGGCAGCGGCAGCGGTGGCGTTTGCATCCCTCCGTGGCGAGGTTGAAGAGCAGCACTTGGTTAGTGAACGGATTTGTCGGGGAACCGGTCTGGCACCCGGCCCGGCTGGAATTGTGCAGCTGTGATCCTTGCGCGGCGTGGCTCCAATGCTGACAAATTGGTAGCACGGCCCCTGTCCAGTCCACTCCGAAAAGTGTCAGTGATCGCTGACCTCCGAGACGGCGTGATGCTCGGTGCTTCAAGAACGTGTTGTCCTCAGAACTTGCTGTCTTCTGATGCGCTTGATCGAGGAGTTGTTGGATCCCGGTGTTGTCCAACTTCACAATCCTGATCGCCAGTTGTTGTGATTAGCCGTAAAGACTAATATTTATTAAGAAACCGAACGGCTATTTATACATGAGAAAGTAGGTCGCCACGTGTCGAAACACGTGACAATAAAAGTACGTGTAAACGTGTCGGGTCACGCAAATTATTTATACGACTCCCGTCGTAACAGTTTTATACCGAGTATATAATTTTACAATGATCTAGATAACTTTTTATGAATGAAAAATAAACGAATTGAAGCCATATTGGATAATGCCAGGTAAAAATCCAACCAAAAAAGAACCAGTTCAATTTTTCTTCATATTTCCCGAGTATATATTTTCCTATTCAGCCATATTTTATTGACTATTTTTTATTCGAACAAAAAAAGCGAAAAAAAAGCCAAAGCTATCGCAATACAAAAAAAAAAGAAAATGCGACTACGAATATGAATACGTGCGTAACCATGTGAGCCGAACAGAAGAAAAGAGAAGAGTGGAAGCATCCAGAAGAGGCCTCTTTCCATTCTCTTTTTTTGCTACGTCGTCAATTCTTTGAAATGTACTCGAAGCGTTATCCGACCTCTACTGCTTCAACTCATCTCCCGCCAATTTACGATCATAAAAAAACAAATTCGTGGTTGAAAACCGATGGACGAGAATATTTGTGGAGTAGTCCAAGTATGGAAACATTTTCTCATTCGGAAAAGTTGTTGCGTGTCGTAGTGCAAAAACGTAGTTGTCTTTATGGCGGGCCAAAAGTTTTGTATTCGCGCTCTACCTATTCAGTATGGAGCGCTGCGAATGCGCTCTGTTCGCAAAGTGGACGACGCGGCCACGTTCGCGGCGAGAGGGTGCAAAAGTTTGTGAGAGTTCATGACTTCGTGGCCGATGTTTCGCTCATACGGACGCTTTTTTTCTATAATTCTTACTCCAAATGAACGCGCAGTTCACTTTGCAAATGGTGCGCATTCGCATCACTTTTTACCGAGTATTTACGGAAGCAAAAAGCGCCAAAAAAGAAACGTTAGAAGGCTAGATATTCAAGACAAGACATTTATAAAACAAATATAAAAAACACGAAACGTCTCGCGTCTCATTGGAGCACTGATTTTAAAAAACATGGCCCGAAAATTAATTGATTTTTAATAAAAACGGGCGAAAATGTAATAGGAGAATCCGTGTCCCAAGAATATAGAAATGGTGACTTTCTAGAACTCTCAGAAAAGTGATTTTTAGTGTTTTCGAAGTTTTTTACCGAATAGCTAGCTAATTTAACTATTCTAACTCTATATTTTGGTTTTTAAGATTTCGATTTGTCTAACAATGCCGTGACGACAAATATGGGAAAGAAAAGTGTCAGTCATCACAGTCTACCAATCACCACACATGCGCCTTTGAAACATGCGGTAAGTGTTAGCGCAGGGATGCTTGAAATGAAATGCGTGTAAATTTATTTATTCTAATAAACCGGCACGTTTTATTCCATGACATTTGAACAAGGATCAGAATTTTGTAGTTTTTTGCCGTTCTCACTTTTGTGGCCGTATTCGTGAGGTTATTCAAAATTCATAAAGAGTTTGGAAAAGTCTATTCCGATCGAAAAAAAGTTTTTCCGAACCTGTCAAAACTCTGTGACACCTCTTAAATACGGCACCATATCAGAGATTTAGTTTAAAACAATTACAGATTTCCCAACCGCAACGTCGTTCCAATGCAAACGGAAGCAATGGGAATTTCCTTCGCTCTGGACAGGGACAACGAACAAAATCGGTTTCAAAGGTATCGGGAACTTCTCAATTGAAACAGGGACCTATATTTCAGCCGACTCGCGAAATGTCTTCCGCGTATTCAGTTTCAAAAAGCTACTCCTCATTGGATTCCTCCAACATGTCGGTCAATCTTGCTCTCAAAAAAATGTCTAGCGACGATTGGGCGGATAAAGTTGATGGACTGAATATGATATCAGCTTTATCGGAGAGCAATCCAAAACAGGTGGCTGATAATTTGAAAGAGGTAGGTAATAAAAAGAACACAAATTATCCATGTTCCATTGATTTTAGGTCATAGTCGCAATTCTCAACGAGTGCAAAAATCTTCGATCCTCTGTATCACGCGTTGCAATTGTCACAATTGGCACGATTGCGCAAAATTTGAATTCCAAAATTGATTCGGAAATGGAAAAGGTGAGAACATGAGAAGGAAGATAACCAAAAAAAGTTTGCTTTTTTTTGAGAATAGACTTGAAAAATTAGGTATCTCACAATTGTTCAACTTATTATCAATTCAATATTCTTGCCGGCTATAGTAAGCAGTGGCGCGAAATATCAAAGCACCGCCCCAGC
This sequence comes from Caenorhabditis japonica, assembly GCA_963572235.1. Taxonomy (NCBI): domain Eukaryota; kingdom Metazoa; phylum Nematoda; class Chromadorea; order Rhabditida; family Rhabditidae; genus Caenorhabditis; species Caenorhabditis japonica. The sequence goes on from OY754346.1 coordinate 193,955, forward strand.
AGGTCTTTTCAACTGATTTCAACTGAATTCAACTGATCGTAGATCAAAAAATGTGAGCGGGTGTGTCGCTCGTTATGTCTGCGTCTATTATAAAAACTTTCGCGGGCGAATGTGGTAGCCGGCAAGAATATTGCATTGATAATATTCTCAGTACGAAGCGCTGCAAACGCGCTCCCTTCGCACAGTGGTGGACGCGAGTGCGTTAATTCAATATTCTTGCCGGTTACAATAGGGTTTCACGTGAAAATTCTGCAAACACCACAGTTATTTTGAGAAATGAGAACGCCACGTGTCGCCACACTTACTCAACTTTTTTTCATTGCATTCACAAGGGAATGGTCCAAACTTAACTTGGCGTTTCAAAATGAAACCTATATAGGGGGAAAGAGCATTTCATGGGGAGCTCAAATCATTTTTTAATTTTTGCAATAAACCATTTGGAGCCGAGCAAATGAGCTCCAAAGTTTTAATTTTCACGTGCGAATTTATCACCGCAGTTGAGAGTCATTTTCAACAGTTGCCGGGTGGCCGAGTGGTTAGTGCAAGAGAATAGTAAATGGAGGATGCGGGTTCTATCCCTCGGGGTAAACATTTTTTGTATTTTGATTTTTGCGTTTACTTTTCCAGGTCCTAGAACTTTTTTTTTTTTGACAAATATTTTTTTTCAATTTTTTGTTTTTAATACGTAGTAACAGTTCACAAATAAGGACAAAAATGCTAATCAACAATTATGAAATGGGAAAAACAAATAGTGTTGGTGCATCTCGCACACTTGATGAACGCATTATCGGTACATCTCGTCTGGAAGCAATCATCTGCGCCAACTTGTCCGAAACGGAACTCCGAAGGTGTCAAGAACGGTAAGCTTGTGTCACGCTTTTTTTCAAGAGATTGGTATCTTGTCGGGATATAGGTGGAGGGGATCCGAGTTCGAAATCAAAAACTTCTTGGATAATAACGATAGAACATTTTCCACACGAAGTGTCATCTCCAGTTAAAACGAAATAAAAACAAAACAAAACACAAACATCCAGTCGTCACCATACGTTGAAAAAAAGTTGACAATGCAAAAAAAAATGGTAAAAAAAGTTCTAGGACCTGGAAAAATGAACGCAAAAATCAAAATACAAAAATTTTTTACCGCGAGGTATTGAACCCGCATCTTCCATTTACAATTCTCTGGCACCAACCACTCGGCCACCACGCCACTGTTGAAAATAACTCTCAACTGCGGTGATAAATTCGCACGTGAAAATTAAAACTTTGGAGCTCATTTGCTCGGCTCAGAATGGTTTATTGCACAAATTGAAAAGTGATTTGAGCTCCCCGTGAAGTGCTCTTTCACCATATATAAGTGTCATTTCGAAACACCAAGTTAAGTTTGGACCATTCCCTTGTCAGTTGAAAACTAAAAAAATCTGAGGGGGTGTGGCCATAGATTTTCCGCGTGAACTCTTGTGGTAGCCGGCAAGAAGATTGAATCGATAATATAATCTGCAAAATCTGCGAAAAAATGTCGTAAACTTTGAAAACGGTTGCAGTGCAGTCACTTCAATTTTTCAAACCAAAATCGTTTTTTTTTTAATTCATGTTAAGACGCAAAATTCTTGTTAATAACAATTGCACAATTTTTTAATATAGTGGGATAGAGAGAGAGATGGAGACCCTGAAACAAAACTTCGTTATTTGAAGTAAAAGTATTTTTCAGATTTGTGCGGTACTCATGACGAAATCTGGTGACGTATCAAACGCTTTTATCCGCGACGACGCGAACGACTCACTAAACAAGTTGGTAAAAGCGGCAACAGCAGGGAAAGCACTGCAAGGAATCATTTTGGCTGGGGCGAAGTGAGATTGAGCGTTTATTTGTGTTCACATCCTTCTATCAAATCTCTTCCAGATCCAAAAACAACACAATTCGCTCTTCGTGTGCCACATTTGTCTACGACATCATCACCATCCAGGGAAGCTCGGCAATTCTCAGCAATTCAAATGCTCTTTCCACAATCTTCCCGGTGCTAATTCAGTTTTCCAAAGATCAGTCGCAAATTGTCAGAACACCTGGAAAACAAGCACTTTGTTTTCTCGCAAAGGATCCAAATTTTGATCGAATTTTAAGGAAGAATGCAAGTGAATCAGAAGCGAAGGCTATCCGGGAGATTTTGGCAAATGTGGAGAGAAGGGTAAGCATTTAAGTATTTTATCTGAATACTTCCATAAGTTCTTATAGTTTCCAAACAAATATCTCATTATGATGAGTATTCATTTTCCCTTTCTTCTCCAAAAATTATTTTTCAGGGAGGCGTGGATAGTTTGGACTCTACCAGCAATCTCTCCGGTTCACTGTCAAGAATTGGAAGCACACGCCGAGTTCAAAAGAAGCTTCCAGACAGTCTGCAACTAGATTTGGATGAAATTCGCACTGAACTCCTGGCTTCCGGTTGGGAACGTCGTGTGACAGGCCTGCAGAGATTTGAGGAGATGTGCTCTCATGCAGCAAAAGCAGTGGCCAGTGATACACGACTCATAGAGGCATTTATTGCAAGATTGGGTGATACCAATGGAAAAGTTGCATCGTATGCAATGGAGACGCATATTTCGACGATGGGAAGTATGGCTAAGTGAGTTGTGGTTTTGAAAATTTTTTGGGGCTATTAGTGTTATTGTGACAGCAATGTACATTATTTGAATCACCATTCCATATAGGAAGCAAGACTGATCTGGTGCCTACCGGCGCAGTGAAAGAAAAACTAGCTAAACCGATTGAACTTGACCCTGACCTTTTAAAGCGATTTGCTACTTTCTTCAAATCGAACAGACAAATTTGAATAGCGGAATATATAAGAAAGATTATTGTGGGTTCTATTGTGTTTTCCATCGAGTTGAGTATGAAAAAATGAAACTCCACCCACTTTTTTCACGCCTATATTAAATTGTATGGTGTCTAGAATTTTCGTCTGAAAAGTGGACGGGGTTTAATTTTTTGACGAATCAACTCCATGGGAAGCACGATAGGTTCATGTACAGTAAACATGTAAATTACATCGTTTCAGAAACCAATTTGGGTGCATTTTAATTGAATTTTTTCTTTTTATTTTACAAGCCCATTGCAATTTTTTTCTTACAACAACAACAATTTTTAATACATACACAATACAATACCCTGTGTATTTTATGTTAAAATAAAAGTATTATTTCATACTGGTCCGAAAAAACAGAGACTAGGCATGTTCGCGCACCAAGGCAAAACACGTAAACGCTGATTTAAAAAAACCAGTAAAAAAAAGAAAACGATGCTGAAACTACATATGAATTTTTCTGTTGCAGACTCTACTCGACCGAATCCAACTTGAAAGCGGTTCTAAACCAATTGGCGTTTGCACTGACCGCCCATCTTTCGAGCAAATCAGAAGAGCACAAACACTTGGCTCGTACATGTATTCAACACACTATCAAATCAATCGATCCTGTCTGTCTTCTTCCTGCATTCACTGCAGCGACGAAAAAGTCGAATGTTAAACAGAGACCGTACATTGCTCTTCAGTATTGCGGTAAGTGATTAGGGAGTGGGGTGCGAGTGGTTGGAGTATTAACGGTTTTACTTTAAATTCAGAACTGTGCAAATTAGCCTACAAAAGTAAGCCGAAACAAGTGGAAGTTATGGCTCTGCCACTTCTGTGGGATAGCGTTAAAAATGGTCCCTCCGATGTGGACAACAAGAAATCAACACAACAGTTGGCCAAGACTTTGGCCAAACTGGTAAGTTTACAAATTTTAAATCTTTAAAACAGAAGAACAAAAAAGAGTTCAGATTGGCGAAAAACAACTGTTGGATTTGGCCACCTCCGAGCTGGATCCGAATCGCAAAAAACAGTTGGAAGCTTTGATTTTGTGACATTAACAGAACATTCAACAACAACATTTACGGGTCGGAATAATTTAGTGATTTTCAGTTTTTCTTGTTTCTTTCAAATTCTTTCTCTTTAGTTTCATCTCTGCTCCCTATTACTCACTGATAATTTTTAAATTACTGATTTTTATCATAAACTATTTATGTAGCTGAAGTTTTTGTAATTACAAGGAAAGAGAAAAAAGTTTTGAAAAAAAAAACTAAATATTGCGCTTTCAATCGAGTTGCATCATCAAGCACTTTTTCACGCGATTGTTAAATTTTAGTGAAGAATATCGATTGTTAAATTTTAGTGAATACTCGATTGAAAATTGAATAAATATTGTCCATTCGCGAAAAAAGCAAGTGCGCTCCACGGAACTTAGTACTTCGTGGATTTCATTTTCGTCGCCAAATTATTTCATTTCACGTGTAAATTCAACGTGAAATTAAATAATTTGGCGACGAAAATGAAATTCACGAAGTACTAAGTTTTGTGGAGCGCACTTGCTTTCTTCGCGATCGGAGAATATACGAAACAAAATATACTCAAACTGTTAAAACACTGTTCCGTACACAAAAGAACGTAAAATTTTATTGCAACCCCATTTTTTGAAACAACATAATTTATTATGATAGAACAAAAATTATTCACATTTTAGCACCCAATTTCTTCTGATTTAAAGTACAGCAACATAAGTCACTGCTACAGTATTCTAGAACATGATTGCTCCAAGAACTGGAATAAGTCCACAGATTAAAAATTTAGTGAATGCAGTTGATTTTGTAGTAGACTCGATTGGGTTTTCCGTGGATTTTATGGTAGGCCCTGCAGTAGATTGACGGCCAGGAAGAATTGTTGAACTTACAATTTGTTGACTTCCCTCTATAACAAAATAATACTTTCCAACGTGGTTTCGGTGTGGTTTAACTTACGAATGACATAATATTGAACGCAAAACTCTCCAGCCGTAGTTCCATTTGGCTTAATTGTGATATTATGTCCTATAGTAAACGTATCAAATCCAACAACTTGGTCAGTCGGAGTTAATGTGGCACCGACTTGTTGACCAATATCTACATACAGACCAACTTGTGAATTGTCTGGAACATGCCCAACAATGTTCATTCCAACTGTTCCGTTATATTTTGGGTCATGCAAAGTCACAATCTTGATATTTTTGTCTGGAACATTAAACGGCTTCATGTAAACACCAGTGGTCGTCATTGCAGTAGTCTGAAATCCATCCAACTCGACGTATCCGGGCTCAATTATAAAATTCACTCCTTTGTGAATTTTTACATAAAATGCGCCAAGACTCAATGAAAACTTTTCCACTTTTGGGATTGGAACGATATCCCCTGATGCTGTTACCACTGGATTAGAAAACATTTGTGAGCTAGACTTCTCCACGTCATCTGTCGGAACACCTTCGTAAATAAAAACTGTGGAATCGATTCCTTGGCTCCAAGAGTTAATAATAGAAGATTGCCATGGATAAGTGTCAAAGTTTGTGTTTAGGAAGACAAGTGTGACGTCATCAGATTGGAGGGAATCTATTTCGATCTTCTCGGACATTGTCACGTCAAACACGAAAAAGCCGTTGGTGTCTTTAAAACGTGAAATATGAAAACACAGAAAAAAGGTTAAAAACGTTTCCTACTTTTTAACTGTTTGGTAGTTGTCACATACAAATATCCCCTCAATTTGTCCATTTGTTCATCCGTCAATTGTGTTGAAATCCAAGCGTCACCACCATTCTGTTGTACATGGTGGGTAGTTGAGTTCAATTTCGCGCTGCGGTTTTTCCTGTACAGCTCCATTTCAGGCAGTTCCATTTCGCTACAGTTCTATTCCGAAACAGTTCTATTTTGCTACAGTTCTATACCGAGCATTTTTATTCCGAAGCGAGTTCTATTTGGCTACTGTTCTATTTCGTGTTAGTTCTATTCCGAAGTAGCACTAGAATGCATGCGCAATTCACTGTGTGACTGGAGCCAATTTGCAGTGTTTTATACCGAGTATAGCCAAAGAGGCACGAGATTGTCAAAGTTTGGCGCGCAGGCCTCCAAATTCCTGGCATTTGAAGAGATATATAAAAATTAGAACGGCATTTTGGCAATTAGAGTAAACACGGTAACTCAATATCTTGTTTTGTTAAAATTCGATTATAATATTTTTAAATAAATTTGTGTCATGCATCAGCAAAAAGCGTTTATAAGAATATTATCATCAAGAGTAGGCCAAAGGAAGAAGCCCCGGGGGGAAGGGTTTCTGTTTATAACGGCGAATCGCCGCCAAAATCGGCGAATCGCCGTGAAAATCGGCGCGACTGCCGATGCCCTTCGGCAGTCGCGCCGATTTTGTCGGCGATTCGCCGATTTTGGCGGCGATTCGCCGAAAATTCCCTGAGCACAACAAATGGCTGAAGCAGTCCCGAATTCAAAACATATTTCATTTTTTGCAGATCGTATAACGACTTGACCCCATCATCAGTTGTATACACGTAAATCTGTTTCAACGAGTCACTGTCATTTGAAGACGCCGAAACATAAATGGAAAACGGAAACGTGTCGGCGTCTATTTTAGTTTCCACGCCGCCTTTGAAGGATTTCAAGTCTATCAGATGCTTCTCGCTGTTGGCAAAAACCACGAATAGAACAATGAAACAAAGAAAATAGTTAGGAAGCAATGAAGAGAACATTTTTCTGGCTCGAATATCAAAAAGTTATGGAATGGGTATACCGGTAGACGGTGATTCTATATAAGGGCTGAAAAGTAAATATTAAGAAATTGTGAATTTATAAGAGAATAGTGACAAGGGCGTATCAATGACGTATCAATGAGCAGATGACTCAAAAGGTGTTAAGTCGAAAATTATAGTTAAACACCACAGTGTTATCACGCTAGAAATGTCTATTGCAACTTTCAGCACATCATTTTAGAACGTATTAACAAATGACACATTTTACTTTGATGTCATTTTAACTCACTTTTACGGGAAACTGAAAAGGAAAACGGAGTACTTTTTGAATGTCGAATAGCAAAGCCGATGAAAATAGAATCGCCAAGATAGCAAAGATCAGAAATTCCGCCTTGTTCGACTATTTCAAATTGATGTGCAAGTATCTAGATATATAACAATTAAAGCCTTTATACTTATAAATCTCCATAGATAACATAATATTGAAGGAAGAATTGGCCATTTGAAGCGCCTTGTGGCGATATTGTAAGAGTGTTTCCAGAGTATGGAGTGCTCCAACCAAGAATTTGATCTGTCGGAGTCACACTGTATCCGTTGGTCGGACCACCTAAACTAGACTCGACAAATGACACCGACGATTTGTTAGGCATCATTGATCCGATGATCTATGAAAAAAATCTTCTCTTTTTTCAGAACGTTTGTTTTCTTTCCACCTACATTGCACCCACACATTTTTGGACTTTTATCTTCCACCAAAGTATTGATAGTGAGAATATTAACCGTCACATTTACATCGGGTCGATTCAATGGTTTCATGTAAAATCCTGTGGTTGTTGGTGCAGTGGTTGTAGTCCCTGCTATTTCATCTGAAAGTTAGAGCAAATAGCATAGGGAAAAGAATGAGGCACAGACATACAATAACCCGGAGAAATTTTGAACTGAATTCCACCACTGGATTTTATATAAAAGGCTGGCAAAGATAAAGTGAACGGCTCCACGTTTGAGATGTATCTGAATTTAAATTAACTTCATCAAATGTTCCAATTCTCTTTTTATCTTGCTCACCTCAACTTTTTAGTAACATACACTGGGTTGGAGAAAATTTGCGATAAGTTTTTCTCCCGAGAATTTTTCGGAATGCCATGATAAATTGACAACGAAGAGTTCTCAGACTGCACCCATTCACTGATAATCGCTGATTGTGCGGTTGTGTTAGAGTTTAAAAACACAATTGTGCAATTTTCGAATTTAGTTTGGTCGAAGAGGATCGATTGCTCCTGATCGATATTGTATACGTAGAAAGCGTTGTCTGAAACAAAAACGAAACTTAATTTAAAGTTTCAATAGGAATTTTTTAACAAAAAAAATGGTGTTATTTTTCTGGGGCCGTTCGCAGAAATTTAAGATACTACTGAAAGCCGGAGTAAACTAAAAAAAATTGACTTGAATCTATTGTGTTTTCAATCGACTTGCGACAGGAAAGCGCGAGACTCCGCCCACTTTTTTTGTGCCGCTCTGTCTGCGTCTGTTCAAATATCACTGTGTTCGCGTGGTCGCGCACAAATAAGTGGGCGGAGTCTCGCGTTCTCATGTCGCAAGTCGATTGAAAACACAATATAATCATACTGATTGTGACATCAAAAATGTTATTTTGCGTTTATGAAAATGCACAAAGTTAGTTCCTGCAAAAAAATTATTTTCACAGTTATAAATATTTTAAAATTATTTTTTTAATAACTTTTTTCCCAATTACTCTCATGGGGTTATTCACGAAATGGCAAAAAATGGCAGAAAACGGCAGAAAACTGCGCAAAAAATTCCGATTGATCTGAAATTTTGGGAAATTAGGGAAAACGACATGTTTTCTCTGCTTCTCTTCGAAATGAACTGTGTTTGCGTGGTCGCGCGAAAAAAAGTGGACGGAGTCACGCGTTCTCATGTCGCAAGTCGATTGAAAAAACAATATGTATACAAAATGAGCAAACACTTTATAATAATAAGTTAAATGTGGTGAGAAAATATATTTTTGGTAAAAAGGAAAAATTAGACATTTCTGAAACTGCCGACTCTTTCCTAAAAATGTCTATTCAGAGCGTATACTTACCATTCATTTGCTTGGCAGTCGTCAGATACAGAAACCCTTGAAGCTTAGCCATTTCAGAGTTTGTCAACGTGGAAACAATTGATGCCTGTTTTTTAGTGTTAACCCGATACGGTTGAAGAAGTCCAGAGGATGGATTCATTTTGTTGTGCTTCAGCTGATATAGTCTGGAATAGACACATCAATATTTTTTAAAACTGTTCAACTTCAACGGTGTTCAACTTACGAAATCTTTGGCTCTCCTGGAACCTGCAGATAAACGTTTTTAAGAGAGTTGTCTGAATCCGAAGATGCCGAGACATACACCGAAAAAGAGCCGGTTGCATTGATCGTGGTATTTCCAGAGAAATCTTTCAGTTTTATCAATTGAGGACTACATATTACAGAAATCACTAGCACAGAAATGAGAATTGGCAATGACACATGGGTAAACATCATTATTTGAAAATAGAACAAACAAAAAAGGGAGGGATGCTAGTGAAAGAAAATCTCTTTGACAAAATAGCAACGGAAGGTCGTAGGATGATCTCTCATTTTGACCATTCAACTAATAGTTCAATAAACCATTTTTTATGAGGCATATTCAGGTTCTCCTGTTCCATAGTTAGACAGAAATTTCATCGAAAATACGGTAACACGTTTTAGAAAAAAAATTTATTTTTTTCTCAATTTTTAAGAGAAACAAGATATGACAAAAAATATTAAAAAATGTGCAAGACGGAACGGTTATTTTATTATCACATATGACGGAAGACTTGAAACGGAAAATAATAATATGGAAAAAACATAGTTTGCTACTCTATTTTCAGGTCATTGAAACATTGGATATCGGTAAAAAAATACTAAAAATGTGAACAAAATATTAAACTCAAAAGTGGTTTTGCTAATGAATTCAGAAATGGTAATGTATACTATTTCCTACCAAGTTTAAGAAGGCTTATCACTTTCATGCAATTTTGAGTACAGCTCAACAAAATAATCAATTATTCATCTAGATTAGTATCTAATCGGCTAATAATTCCGTTAACCGAGTTCAGCTCGACAAGGTCACCAGTTTTAAAGTGATTTGTGGCATTTGTAACAGCAATTAAACTCGGAAGACCGTATTCTCGAGCTACCACAGCTCCATGACTCAACAATCCTCCGATCTCGGTGACGATTCCACTGATAATCGGGAAAAAGGGTGACCAACAGATATCAGTATGCTTGGTGATAAGGATTTCTCCCGGTTTTGTTTCTTTTGCTTCGTCTAATGTCTTGGCGACTCGAGCCAAGCCTCGAACTTTTCCTTCACAGACGGTGGTTCCACGTAAAACGAGCCCGACACTTGCATCAATCTCTAATGTTTCATCTTTTATCGGATTCATGTATCCGTGAGCAACGAGTGGAAATTGAAGACCCTCAAACTTTGGAGCTATTTGCCGTCTTCTCACCGCCCGTGAAATCAATTTTGCGGATCTAGTGACATTTAGCTCTTTGAGTTCGTGAACGGAAAAATGCATCCAGAGAGACTCGTCGGGAAGGTAACCCTGTAAAATATTAAATGAAACTAGAAAAGATATCAGTATTTTTCTAATCCACGTACTTTTTCATACAATTTCTTTCCCATCAACCTCAAAGTTTTTCTCAATGAATGAACTGTCGAGACCAAATGATTTTTAGCAGATTCCCGGAAAGCAACTCCTCGATGAGTCTGTCCAATGAAATATTTCAAAATTCTTCTTCGAATTCCTCTTGGTTTACACTTTAATTTATCAATAACATCATCTTCGTTTTCAATTGTCTTTTGAGAAGTTCCTGGACACGCCAGCATACTTTTAATTGTGTGAACTAGCAAATCAGTGTCTTCTTCCCAAGTTTTTGCATCAAAATAAAGTTCTTTAGGTCCACGATGTCCATGCATTTCTAAGAACTTTCTCAGCTCCGCTGAACTTTTTGAACCCTTTTTGATAACATCGAGAGCATCGGTGTCGTTGGAGGAGGCAAGAAACTCATCGCCAAGTCCTTCGTTGCGAATTGTTTCGGTCAATTTCTTCAGTGAATTAGGGACATCTGCACTGACAACGTCTCCACGTGAATTGTTCGAAAAGACGTTTGCAAAATCAGAGATGTTTTCGTCGGAGAGAGGTCCGTCTGAATAATAAGATGTGAAATAGTAGGCAGCTAAAAGTATGAAATGTGTTGATGTTTATGAGCATCCGTAATTTTTTCGGTTTTTTTAATTTAATACATTTTTGCATCTTTTTGCCTGTTGGCCTGGTGGAACTTTCAGAAATGGATAATAAAAAATGCACGTGTTATATTATTTTTGAACCTGGTTTTCCGGTTCATGCCACAGTGCCGTAAAAGATAAAATGACCTAATGTTTTTCAATCGACTTGCAACTTTGAAACACAAGTCTGCATTCACCGTTCTGTCTGCGCCTCTTCAAATATCACTGTGTTCGCGTGGTCGCGCACAAATAAGTGGGCGGAGTTTCGCGTTCTCATGTCGCAAGTCGATTGAAAACACAATATTTGATTTCTGTATATGAACGATATTATCGCTCCCAGAAAGTTTTACCGGAAGCCCATCGGGAACCTAGGCCGAGGCCTAAAGGTTTTGGTAAACTACCATTCAAAAAAAATTTTTTAACCCACGATCACTTCCTCGTATCAACATTCCACAGAGAATATATGTAAACGATGAGAACATTGACATATATGTGTGACACTTGATTGCATCACAACACATTTTCTCCATTTCTGCATATCTTTCAAATACATTCTCAATTGGCGTTTCATCGCTTGGCACCATTCGCTTCACCTCTTCGTCAATATTTCCGATTTCCGTTTTGATGCTGTTTGATGTGAAATAAATAAGTTTTATCATGTTGAACATTCGTTGCAGCGGGAAAATTGGCGAAGCCTTTCCAAATTTATGAGCTGCTTCTTTAAACATTTCGGGTGTGAATAGTGTTTCACCGGCTATCACAATATCAGGGATGCGATCTTTTTCAACAAGCTCCCAGATACGAAGTATTACTTCACCGATATTGAAGAATATCTTGCGGTGTTGAACGTTGAAGCCAATGGTCGTGTGAGCTGGCACTACATCGTTGAGCTCTTTGACAGTCATGCACTGAAAATCGGATCATTGTAATGTCGTTTACTAAGCCTGCTTACAGATATAACTTTATCAAACATGATTGTCAAATTGTACGCTTCCATTGCATTTACTGGTGCTGGAAGGACCTCTCCAACGTTTGCATTTGTTATAACTTCCTTATCAGTGGCACAAGGTGAATCGTATTCTGTGTACATCTCAAACGCTGTTTCCTTGTCCAATCCGGTAATATCTCGACTTTGAACAACATTCACTGTGTCGCCACGCACCACAAATTCAATATCTTGAGGCTTCCCAAAAACTGTTTCCAAATACTCTCCAACTCTTGACAACTTTTGGATTTGATTATCATTTAAACAACAATCTTCTCCGGCCTTTTTTATTGTAACCTCTCGATTAAGCCGATTAACGTGGATTTCATCTGGAGTCGCAACACCTGACACTATTTGTTCTCCACTTCCTCTTAACGCATTGATCACAATTTCACCGCGGTCCGCCTTTACCGGATTGGCAGTGAACATCACTCCGGCTGTTCCGTTTCTATTCATATTCTGGATGACAACGGCCATTGAGGGATTCAATTGTTGACCGTAGTTTCTAAAATTAAGCGTTTAATTATTGAAATGTATTTGAAAAAAATTCTTTAGCAAAATAAATATTGCGAGACAAACTCACTTTCTATAGTTCAAAACCTCATTTCTGAAATTTGATGCCCAGCACAATTTTAGTTTTTCTGTAATTTGCTGAAAGGGAACATCCAGATAGCTTTCCAACTGTCCGGCCGAACTCAAATCAGCACCATCTTCACCGACAGCCGATGAGCGAACCGCGTAGAATTCGGACGACGGTAGCCATTCCTCGATTTGATCGGAAAGACTGGCGGAGATTGGGCTTTCAACAAGAAGTTTTGCAATTCTGAAGGATATATTTTTTGGGTTGAATAAACAAATGATTAATTAAGTACCTCAATTAACAAAAGAATTTTTTCAATACGTTTTTATTTTAGCGAATGTTTTTATGTAGTTCAAGTTTTTACTATTTATTATCGATTCAATATTCTTGCCGGTTACAATAGGATTTAACGTGAAAATTCTGCAAACACCACAGTTATTTTGAGAAATAAGAACGCCACGTGTCACCACACTCACTCAACTTTTTTTCATTGCATTCAGTTGAAAATTAAAAGAAAAACTGAGGGGGTGTGGCTTTAGATTTTCCGCGTGAACTCTTGTGGTAGCCGGCAAGAAGATTGAATTGATAATATTGTGTTCTCAAACGAGTTGCGACGTCAAGAGGTCAAACTCCGCCCACTTTTTTCACGCGAACATTAAATTTTTGTGCATTTTCAATTTTTGCGTGAAAAAAAGTGGGCGGAGTTTGACCTCTTGGCGTCGCAACTCGATTGAAAACACAATACTTGAACTTAATTTTTTGGTTTGAATCCTTTTTGAGGGAGTTGATTTAAGCTTTTCAACTTTTATTTATTTATTCGAAAAAATGTTTACGCATGTTTGAATTTCGCTGTTTGTTCTTTCAAATTTCGTTGTCACTCGGTGTTTGTGGGCTAACATTGTCTACCGTAACCTTAAAAACTCTTCCTACTTTATTTTGTTCGGTGGTCTTTGTGACAAATATTGTAGGTATTATTTTGTTTAGATATTATTTATTGTTGGTACATTATGTATCCGCATACCCACAAACCTTCAGAGAAGATTATCAAAATACGTGTAGTCACGCTCACTCAAAGTTTACGCAACCAACCAAAATGTGAGTGAGTGTGGTCAGAGAGAAAAGGTCATATTGATCCTATCGTTTCATGGTTTTTCGTTTAAATAAAATTAAATATAAGTTTATGAACAAGGGTTCATGAACACGCGCACCACCAACTGATCTACAGAGGACACGTTTCTCCGCAGAACTGCGAAGCAGGCTTGTATCTTATATAATGACGTACAACACCTTTATGAGATTTTTTACAACACTTACCTTTTTCCAATAGTTTCATAGTATTCTGGATTTTTATCATTTACATCCAAAAGTGCAATCGTTTCTCCAATTTCTCCATGTGTGCGAACATGTTCGTCAAAAGCCGCAGTGGTGACCACAAGACCGGGTGGTATGTGGAACTGTAAACCACCAAAAATGTATTTTACTCATCGAACTATCTATTTCATTTACCTCGTCAGTAATTGTCTGCAATCTAGCCAGGTTAGCTCCTTTTCCACCGGTCAAACTCTTATCCTGACATGCTCGATGTTCAAATGGAACCACTCTCTTCAGTTTTTCAGATTCAGATGCACAATATTCAGGTAACGATTCCATTACTTTTTTCTCAATATTATGAGTTGTTTCCCGTGTTCTAATCAAAAATCCGACACCGCTGAAAACGGCCGTGTTGACTTTGAACGTCGTCACCTCGATTACTTTTTTATCCTCGCGAACAAAAGTAAAATGTGAAAGTTGTGTGCCCTTTCTCATTTCGATTTGTGAAACTGCGCCGGATGAAACGTCGAATTCAATTGGCAATAAGTTATCAGTTTCCAGAGAATGAGGATTACAAAGGGTGATAGGACGGGCAGTGTGGTCCGCACGAAAGGCTACTCCGTGACGAATTGCATTTTTGTTGTCGACAGACGCAATTTTGTGAGAAACTCCGTTTCCATCAGTGAGATATGTATGGAAATGGGTTGAGTCGAATTCCAAAGAGAGCGGAGAACGGTGACGGAGTCCTGGAATTAAAACCAAATTATTTACATATTGGTATATAGAACAGTGTCTACATGAAATTAGATTTCTAAAAAGTAAAGCTTAATATACAATGTATGCGTGGGATCGATACCGCAGTCGATAGTGATGGCTGCCGCTGTTCTAGAGGTCACAGGTTTGAGTAGAGAAAATCTACGAAGATTGCTCGGTCATTACCCCAGGAACTGACTTAAATAATGTCATGCTCAGAACGGTGCACCAGCAGTCGACCGAGTACATCGTGATCCGCAGTACCTTCGGTACTTGAAGAACGGATCGACTTTGTACTTTTGTTGTTATAACAATAAATAAATGCGGTATACTGTACACAGTTAAAATTGACTATTTTGTCAACGAAAATAAAAAAAATGATATTATAACAAGAATTTTTTCTTTTCCTTAAAACAATTTTCCTTGCAACTTTGCAACAAAAAAATCGCCTTTCGATGTTTTTTGGTATAAAAATTACCTCTAAAACGATGCACAACCACGTCTCCGTCATCAATTTTCACTTCAGCATGATATTCTCCCATTTGATGGAATTCGTTTGCTTTCCGATATCTACAACTTTCCTTTTCTCTTTAGATATTTCAAACAACTAAAATAAAACAGGCTATTCTCAGTACGAAGCGCTGCAAACGCGCTCCCTTCGCACAGTGGTGGACGCGGCCACGTTGGCGATGAGATAGTTTAGAAAATTGAGAGAGCCGTGGCCGATGTTTTGCTCTGATTTCTCTAAACCTCACTCCAAATGCATGTGAAAATTTTTGTTCGTTTGGAGCGAGTTTTCAGCGTTTTATACCGAGTATACCTCTCAATAACCGCCAAATTTTCCATCAACGCCATTGGTTTATCCTCGTATACCTCGGCAAACGCTTTAAGTGGAGCATTTGAATAAAACAATCTGGCATTGGATACACTTCGCCACCATCCAGAAAATGAAACAAAATGGGCATTTCGTTCATTATCTTCCAGATTTCCTCTGAAATTGATTCGCCACTTTCGAAACGGTAATCTCAACTCGATGAGAAGCGGACCACACGAGATTATGCATGGATCAGGATTGGGTTGATCATCGAATGTTCCCGAATACAAAGTGTTGTTCTCGAATATTCGAACATGGGCGGTGTGAATGCCGTTGTTGGCAATGACTTGGATAAAATAAAAACTGTTGTCAGATGAGCCACTGATTGTTGTCAGCTCCTAGAATGAGAATAAGTGTTTGAAAAGATTTTTAAAGTACGGACCATGTCCTTTATGTGCTCCATCTGCCATTCTTCATCGTCCGGATTGAGAATTTCACGAATTTTGGCTGTTGGTACTGTGAACTTTCTTCAAAACAATCATTATATTTTTTCTCCAAAATGTTTTTTTTCGCCCAAAACTTTTAAATGTGATCTCCGAAAAATTTTTTTCCTAGTTTCTCGTTATTTGTATGAGTTTTTATTGTGTTTTCAATCGACTTGCGACATAAGAACGCGAGACTCCGCCCACTTTTTTGTGCGCGACCACGCGAACACAGTGATATTTGAAGAGACGCAGACAGGTAGCGCACAAAAAAAGTGGGCGGAGTCTCGTGCTCTCATGTCGCAAGTCGATTGAAAACACAATATGACGGAAACTTGAAAAAAAAAGTTTGACCTTTTGTTTCCCTTTGACCGTAATCCATTCTGATTCTTGAAAAACTGTGCAAATACTTATATTCTTTACTGATCCGTGATTTCACTTTAACAAACCCCTTTGTTGCAAAAAAGTTATTAAAATGCATCTACCGTACTATTTTTCAGTCTTAGCGGCGAGACCAACCGGCGAAGCTCATGCGCCTTTAAAGGCGCTTGTTTTTTCGTTTTTTTGGTCTTGCCTCGAAAACTGTACATTTGTACAGTAGCACGGTGTCCAGGATTGGAAATGTGGGCAGAGCCTAATTTGTTGGCGCGCCAGCAAACTTGCATGGCGCACTTTCGGTGCTTGCGCATTTTTAGACTCTCGCATTTTTTAAAATTTATTTTATTATTTTTCTTTCAGTAAAACCTGTTTTTCTTTGTAAAATGTATATATTTCATCTTTTAATACCATAAAATTGCCCAAACTTCGATTTTCGTAAAGATTTATCATGCAAAAATACCAAAAAACTCAAAACGATTATTTCGAAATGGTGGCTGAACCAAATTCGACGTTCTTAGGCTTTAAAAATTTCTACAGAACTCAGCTATAATTCCATTGGAGCACATTTGGGGAAAATTAAGAATTTATGCTTTTTTTCCCGAAAAAAAATAAAAAATGCCTCAAAATTTGAATTTGGCGCGAAAAATTCCAGTGGGGGGCGTTTGCTCGGCTCCGCCCACTTTTCAAATCCTGGACACCGTGTATTGTGAAAGCAAAAAAATTGCAACGCGGTGTTTGCGTACTTTTGAAATTCAAACGGCAATGAGAGAAATAGTATAGCAAATGGAGAGGAATGTTCCCACTTTCGAGACCCTGACAAAACCGGGGAAAACCACGAAACCGAGGAAGACAAAACCAGGGAAGACAAAACCGGGGAAAAAATCAGACAAAACCTGGGAAGAAGCTCCGCCCCCTTTTGCAGCTGCTGCACGATGTTTTGTACTGGAAGTGTTGAAAAAGTGCGCCGCAGACTTGCAACTTTTCCCCCGGTTTTGTCCAGTTGCAAGTCTGCGGCGCACTTTTTCAATACTTCCAGTACAAAACATCGTGCAGCAGCTGCAAAAGGGGGCGGAGCTTCTTCCCAGGTTTTGTCCGATTTTTTCCCCGGTCTTGTCTTCCCTGGTTTTGTCTTCCCCGGTTTCGTGGTTTTCCCCGGTTTTGTCAGGGTCTCCCACTTTCGTTTGAATTTTAAAAGTACGCAAACACCGCGTTGCTATTTTTTTGTTTTCACAATAGTAGTCAAATACATTTTTATTTAATTATGCAACGAAGGCACAGTTTTTAAAAGTGTCGCACGCGCCATTTCTAGTTCAAATTTTGCATGAAAAAATACCTTTTTTTTTTTCATGAAACCCAATTGCTGGTATTTGAAATAGCTCACCTGACTGGACGTCTCCATTTTAAAATCGCATAGATTAAAGGGTAGAGAATGTATTTGAAGAGACGTGCAGACAGAAAAAGGAATAGGAAGAATAAGAGCATTTCTGCTGAAAAAATTTGACTGAAATTTTAAGAACACCTCTGAGAAAACGAAACATGATGCAACTTTCAAAAAAATAATAAAAGAGAAGTCGGATAACACAGAAAAAAAAGGAAAGTCATTGATTTCGAAATAAAAAACGATTTTGTGATTTGTTCCCAAAAATTAGGGTTTGTGGCAAATTTGATGGAATTATTTTTTCCAGTTCAGTTGTTTACTTTATCTGGTTGAGTTATTATTTACTCAATGAGTAAATGTTGGAAAATTTCAAAATAGGTTTGGAAATAAATAAATAAAAAATGCCTAATAACTCGTGGAAATGTGCACACACGCTCATATAAGCACTAACTATTGCCTGCTGCTGATAAGCAAGTTACCATGAAAAAATCGATTCACCATGGTGAGCAGATGATAAATTCGAAGAAAACAAAAAAAAACTCCTACTAATTTGCAGTTCGGTGGCTTGAATCTCGCATAGAATTTTCTTTATGAAAGTTTATTTCCAAAAAAAAAATACACTAAAACATTTAAGGGCTCATTTCTTTCTAGACGACATTTAGAAAACGTTCGTCACACGATTTCGAATTTAATGATGGGCAGCGTCTCCGTGATGACCGTGATGGCGGTACTTGTACTGCAATCTCTTCTCCTCAGGCACCAGAAAGTCGTATGCTACAGTTCCGGTCTGAAAATTAAAGATATCTTTACTAGAGCTTGAACGTTAATCTAACGACACGGGTTTGAGTTTTGTGGAGGTTAAACTTGCTTGTGCGATGAAAAGTAAACAATATAAGGGCTATCACAGTGAATACGTCATGAACGCCAAATTTCTGTATCATGAACGTTTCTCCAGAGGTTGAATAACATTTTCAGTAACAATGAAAACATTTACGGACTTTTTATAGTGTAATTAAGACAGTTAACATTTCTAGTTTACCGATCGGCAGACATTCATGAATATGGTCTCTGATTTTTCTTATTTAAATACCGTGTTTTCTCTATTTGCCCGGCATGTCCATTTATTTTTCGAACCACCTGTTAAATACCGGACAATTAGAGGGGTGTAGACTTATATTTCAAAGTAAACTTTTTCAGAAAAAAAAACATGCAAAATCTGCCAGTTAATAAGAGAAAATGACAGAGAAAATGCAAATATGGATAAATTAACCGTCCTACAACATTTTTTCAAGGAAAAGACAGCAATAATATTTCCAAAACTTCAAGAAAAAAAACAACTCCATTTCTGACAGTTCTATTCCGCAATGGCGCCTTCTAAAAATGCCAAAAAATGCGGATAATTTTTCGATTGGCCTGAAACTTTGGGAAATAATGTCATGCTCGGAAAATATTAAACCAAAATATTGATTTTTTTCTGAGACTTTTTGAATCGATAAATCGGTCTAAATTTTTCTAAGCATGTTCGCGACTATTTTTTACATTATTTCTTATGGTGTTATGCACGAAATGGCAAAAAAAAAACTGGGAAATAAGGGCAAAAATACTCCTGATAATTCACAGAAAAATTTAGGCCGAAATATCGAGTTTAAAAAGTATCATTTTTTTTTTGAAATTTTTAAAAACCACTACTTCCGTCCAAAATTTTCGGAGCATATCCAGGAGAATTTTCGCCTTTATATCCCAAAATTTCAGGTCAATTGGAGCATTCTCCGAGTTACCCTCAATTTTTTGTTTTTTGTTTTTCCTTTTTTCGCCTTTTCTATATATGAACCCCAATAATTTTCCAGCCTTTTCAGATCTTCTCCTTTTTTAATCCATGACTAGACTATATTTCATCATAATGACGTTTTAAGCAAATTTTCCTAAGAATTTTATTGCAAAATTTAAAGCCCCATGAAATATATCGTTCGTAAAGCGACACTAAAGAAATGTTTGATATTTTCTGCATGAAATCAATAAGAAAAAAGTCACCTTGATAATTCCGAAGAGGAGCGCAAGACGCCACACAATTTTCAAGTATTGACCGTATGGAGACTGGCGGAAAAAGTCCGGATTCTTGTTCTGAAATCAACATTTGAAATATTGGTTTTTTTTTTGAAAAACAAATATAAATTACAATTGCGCGGTAGGCAGCAGTAGCCTCCTGTTTGGCCTCTCCGAACAAGAACATCTTTGGCATGTTGTTCACGTTGTCCCATTTTCCTTCACTGGCGAGTCTGTTGATCTCCTTCCAGACAGCGTGAGAGTCACTGAAACACGTTTTCTTTGCTTCTGAACCGGGCAAAATGGACTTACTGAGAGTGTGTGGAGGCCTGACGAACGGCAACTCGCGCCACTTGGCGTCCAGCTTGCGATAGTCCTGACATGGCGAAATCACCTTGAAGATTGAAAGAAAAGTTTTGTGTAAAAAATTATTTAAAAAAAAACAATTTAAATCGTTTGAAAATATGCATTAAAATGTGAAAAAAAGTGAAAAATTTGGCCGAAAAACGTTTGCCCGGGTGTTAAAAACACGCAAGCGAACGATTACTGACGCATAATTTGTGCCTTGACGTGTTTCTTGTTTTTTTCGATTTTGTCGCGCACGTTGCATTTTCTTTTTTTTTTTTGATTTCTATTTCAATATTTAGTGATTTTTTTGTCTTATTTATTTAAATACAAGCTTGCAGCTTGTGGCGACTAAGTCGCCAAATGTTGATTTTTAGTGATTTTTGTTTTTTTTTTTTTAATAGAAATGGCAATCATTTCTTTTCCCTATTTCTTCAAGTTCTCGTGACTCTTGTGGTATAGTGGTTAGCACGTTTGAACGTCAATCGACAGGTCGCGGGATCGAGTTTTGTCGACTGCAAACTCGCGTGTGAGACACACAAACAAACACACAGACTAATCTAAAATTTTCTATATAAGAAAGATTGTTGTATTTAAATATATGTTATTTAACGTTTCAGAAATGAGCCACACAATTCTTCTGCTTCAACCCACAGAGAACATCGAATCGCGATCCTGGTCGGACTACGAGACTATAAACGATTGCCTTGATGGTATGATAATAAATATTCACCGGGAACCCTGTATTAGAACGGCGCCCCAATGTACCTTCCGAAAAATAGAACGGCACGCTGTGCTAATACAGGTTTTACGGTAGTTTAGATAGAAAAAAACCTTGATTTTTCAGGCATTTGCAAAGTATACGAAGAGTTTTTGAAGAAAAAGACACCTTCCAGACAAACGATAACTTATGACATCTCGACGCTTTTCGATTTTATCGACGACTTGAAAGATTTATCACTGCTCGTGCTCGATAACGTGAGTTGTTCAACAAGTATTTAAATAGGTGTGATTGACATTTTAGCGTTCTCACACATATGTGCCGCGTAACAAGCAATTTGTGAAGGAGAGCATCTTTAAGCTGATGCAGGCTCGACTCGACAGACAAAACTAGACGGCGATTTGCTATTTCTCGTCTTCATTCAATTCCACTGGGTTTTTTGTTTCCTTCTGTACCTGATCATCATCATCATCGACTCTAAAAGTTTTAAATACTTCCGCTTCAAATATTCTATATATATATAATATAATGAAACTATAAATATACAATCTTTAATATTCCAGCCTATGCTGATGTGGTGAAATGTTAAATGTTCTTTTCAAATATCTGAATTCTGATTATTTGTTTGTGCGCATTTGAATGTTTGAATGTTAAAAATACTTTTTTTTTTTAGCATGATGGTTTCGCCTTCTCCACACGAGAATGCCGCGTTTTCCACTGACATGGAGCCAATTTACGAACGTGAGCTTTTTGAAAATGTTGGAAAATACAAAAAATTGGCAGAAAATTCAGAGAGAAAATTTTTTTTTGCTCTTATAGGGTTATGCACGCGAAAACTCGGGAAATGCTCCGATTGACCGGAAACTCCTGGATATGCTCAAAATTTTGGGGCCGATATCGTTTTTAAAATTTTTCAGAAAAAAATATTTTTAAAATCGATATTTCGGTCTAAAATTTTGTGGACAGGTCCGGGAACATTTTTGCCCTCGTTTCCCAAAATTTCAGGTCAATCGGAGCATTTTCCGAGTAAAAAAAAAACATTTTCGTACATAACCCCATTGAATTGATAAATAGTTTTGTTTGTTTTCAGAAAAGATTTAAAATAAATATTTTTAGGCTTAAATTTTTTTAAAAACATTATTCTCCGTTCTGATATTTAAATTAACAAGAAAAAAATCCGGCTGCACTGTTTTGGAAGTAATCCCAAAATATTCCCGGGCATGCTCACAATCAGATAAAATTTTGGAACGAAATATTTCTTTGGTCAAACATGTTCTGTGCAGGAGTATTCTTGAAATTAAATACTTCCCAAAATTTATTTTAAATTTGCGTGAACCAACCACATTTCGCAGACCCTGTGTGACTTCATTATCAATACCAAAATATTTAAATATCTTTTTTTCTGGGGAAGAGAGCGGTGTGAACGTGTTCAGATCGCTCCGCTCTCGTCTCCTCACCGTTTTGTGCCGACAACGACCCATTCGATATTTCTTTCGCTGCAGAGGCCACTGACGAAATGGAGTTTGCCGATGGTACGATGCAATCGAGGAACTTGCAAGACGATTTGCCGTCTGAAGCGCTGCAAACAGTGGAAATAGAGAAGACTGTTCATGGCAAGTTGTCTATTTTGTTTTTCCTATTTTTGTCTTTTGTTACAGGATTCGGTTTTAACATAGTCGGCGGAATCGACAATCCCCATTTTCTCGGAGACATTGGAATCTACGTGTCATCGCTGAATCCGCAGTCAAAATCTTATGGCGTCGTGAAGACTGGCGACAGGATCTTGATGCTTGACGGAGTCGACATGACGTATAAAACGCACGACGAAGCCGTCGACGTGTTCAGAAGCGTTAAAGTCGGTCATGTGGCAAAAATGGTAATCGATCGTGAGTATCTTCTGCTCGAAGAGGATAGAACACAGTCTATGACCACGCCCACCGCTTCTGCCTCGTTCAACACGTCTTCGTTCACACCACCGACAGCGTCAACGCAGAGCGACAAGACTCCCAACACATATATGCCTAACTCTGATTCGAAAGGCCGTCTGACCGCTCATGGATTGTCCGCTGTGATTGAAAGAATTCGTGGAAAAGTGAACGAAGAGGAAGATGCTCAGAGTGCCACTTCATACGCTCCGTCGACGCATTCATTCATAGATGACGTGCCCAGAACACCACGGAAGCCATATAGTATTTTGGATCCGAGAAAGTGAGAATATTATATTTAAAAAAAAAAAGGGGGGGGGGACAAAACAAATTTTTGGTCCTCAAAAAAGAAACCAACAAAAACAGATATTTTGGTCTGAAATTTTCTGGGAATGACTGGACGTATTTTTCCATTATTTCCCAAAGTTTCAGGCCAATCGGAACATTCTCCGAATTTTCTCTGAATTGTTTGCAATTTCGTGAATAAGCCCATTACCAAAAAACATAAACATTTAAAAAAAGTGTATTTCTTGCCAGTTAGATGGAAATGTTCTATTTTTTATGGTTAAAATTTAGAGTTTTTGTTGAATTCGGGGCATATACCGAATAAGTTTTTGTCCAAAAACCGGAATTTTGTTTTCCTCCGCGGCTCTACAAAAAAATGTTTATTTCACCAAAAAAAACCCGAAAAAACAACAGAAAAAACCGAAAAACATTGCTCCAAATATAATACCAAGTGCCATTTTTTTTTTCGG
Organism: Caenorhabditis japonica; assembly: GCA_963572235.1. Classification (NCBI taxonomy): domain Eukaryota; kingdom Metazoa; phylum Nematoda; class Chromadorea; order Rhabditida; family Rhabditidae; genus Caenorhabditis; species Caenorhabditis japonica. The sequence continues at coordinate 217,332 of OY754346.1, forward strand.
CCAGTTGCTTCTTAAAATAAAAAATGAAACCTTTTACACCCGATTTTCAGCAATTCGTGGATAACTGAAGCACTGTACGTTTCGATCGGTCTCGGCGCTCTCACCATCTCTGGCTTTCTCGCCTACAGATTCATTCGCAGCAGAAAATAGTCGCATTTTTATTCCCTTTCTTTATTTTTCTTGTTTCCTACGCTTCCTCTGAATAATAATTGTATCATCATAATCAGTATCCGCCTTTCTCTGTAATACTTGTTCTTTTCTTTTTTCTCTTTATTATTAAAACACTTTTGGTGCTAAATATTTAATGTGTGTTTTTTGTGTATTTGTGGCGACAGGTATTTATCGGTTTAGAAACCCTCTTCCAGTTCTCTATTTTCTTTTTTATCGATTTCCTTTTTTTTTGTTTCAAAGCATTTCTCTGCTCAAGTGACTCTCAGAAACCACTCTTCCCTCTCTCAGTTAATGGTGTGCCCATAATAATGAATTTTCGTTTTCCCACGATTTATTTTTTTTGTTCCATTTTTGCCGTATCATCGTTTCCAAAAAACTGTATCTCACAGACAGTTTTCAATATCTTTAAATTTTATGTTGAATATCTGCCAGAATAATTTTTCGAATCACGTGTATTTAGAAATGTTCGATGGAGGAGGAGCGGAGTAGTTGTATTCTCTCGACGAGTTCATCGAGAGCTTCAATCAAATTCGAGCCTGGCTATCCGAAGACTTGTGAATACTGTCAATTTGCTCAAGAGTTTGCCACGTCTACCGATTTCTCACGCCACATTCGTCAAGATCACACAACGCAAGAGGGTGGCAGCTTTTTGTGCAGGTAAATATCGTGAATTCTCTTTTTTGGCCTGTTGAAGTTTGCTAATTTGCTGGTTCCAAGCCAGGGGAGCGGTAAGGCAAAATAATAAAAAAATTAAATTTGCTCAAATTTTTATTTAAACAAATATATGGGACAAAAAAAATTGTCAGCAAAAAAAACCCTTAAAATGGCTCTCATATATTTTTTTATGTTATTTAAAATACAGTTCCAGAAAAAAAAAGTATTTTTGAATCCCAAATTAGGTGAAATCAGATATTTCATTACAGCTAATTTTTTTAAAATAAGAAAAAAAACAGCGTTTTTCTCCTTTTCAGGTCTGTTTATAGTCTTTCACTCTAGCTAAATATTGAAATGAATTATCTATATTAACAAACCTTTTGTATCAATTTGCCGCTATAAGCATCTAATTTTGACGAATTCCGGCTGAAATGACGATTACTCTGAACAAAAAAAGAAACAAAAAAATGCACCCTAGTAAATCGACATGATTTCCAGATACGGTGAAAATGGTGTGTGCCAAAAACTACCTCTCGAAGGCGTCAGCGACCTGGATTTTGAAGCGCATATTCAAAAATGTCACACTTATTCCGCACCATCTGGTGCCGCCGTCCGATCCGAACGTGTTCCGAGTTTAATGACATCTTCTGATTATTCTGGAGTGCCGAGCGGTGCGGATGAAAGCGATGCGGCGAGTTTACGCAGCATTCGTCTCACAAGTGAGACACCGACGATTGAGAAGAAAAAGTTCACACTTCATAGGTTCGTTCATTTTTATTTTCATTTTAAAGTGTAGGAAACAAAATCACAGGTGTTTTTTTTGGGGTGAATATGTGGGAATGAGAGAGGGACCAATTGGTTATCACCCTGAGAAATGAATACAACTATTTGATTCGATACAAATTTTTAAGACGGAAAACCAGTAATTAGGGGATTGATTTGTCGAAAACAAGGAACAAATTAAAAACAAAGAACAATTAGGACCGAGGGTTCGCACTGTAGCCACCGGTTGGATTGCTTCCTTCCTGGAATAGAAAACAATATTTTAATCAAGTAAATATTTAGTGTATGTGTTTGTTTTTTTCTGATAAAACTAAAAAAAAACATGCGGTGACTCTGTGAAACTTTGGTTCAAGTGCTTGCCTTGTCGAGTGATGCTTGTCGCGAATTCGGCTTGGATCCATTCTTCTTTGGTTGTTCTGGCGAGCCGCCCGGGAAAAACTCGGCGAACGGATTCTCAGCCAATGACATCTTTTTTCGTTCCTGCCCATTGTCGATTGTAAAGTCGCCGTCTTCGTCGTCCTCGTCCTGCGGAAACAGTGAAAAGTGAAGGATAGTGAGTGATGAAGGGAGCAATTATCAGAAAGTTCTGTGGAAATTGTGGCGAAATCGGATAAAACAAAAAGTGAATTTGTGATTGATTTGGTGCTCAGCATTCAAGAATTTTGAGAAGTTTTGGCATGCATGCTTAAACTCACAATAGGCATTTTTTCTACTTTAACTCTTTCTTGGAGCTCTGTGGGGTCTACAATATATTGCTTAGAAGTTTGCTGAAATGTGCATTCCCAACACTCACCTTTTTATCGAACGTGTTTCCCTTTTTCAAAATCTTCTCATTGACAATCTTCTTGGTGACATAGGTGTATGAGTAGGTTATCAGCTGAAAATGTATGCAATTTTGAGGAGAACTAAATATCAGTTAAATAATTTGTTATTTACCTGAATAAGCGAAAGAATGGAAAGACCGAGCCACATTCCGATGGATCCTCCCAACGCGGCGATGAACGTTGTCGGTGTGTACTTCCACTGTTGTTCCATAGTCAAATACTCGAATTGTCCCCACGACAACTCGGCGAGTGTCAAATCGGGACGAAGCATTCGTCCTTTCACCGAGTGGTCCACTTCGAAGCGAATCTGGCGACAGTCGGGGAAACATTTGTTGGCACATTCCGTGTCCGAATAGTTGCCTTTTTGAACGCTGAAAGTGTTGTCATTTGGAAAATTAGAAATCAGCTGTAATCATGAATTTAGTTGACACTTTAGTACGTATTTCTCGACTTTAAAGTCCATTCGTTATTTAGAATTTTTGTCTCCAACTAAATCGACTACGATCTTCCTTCCGTTAGAATGGCTCTCGGACGTATCGAAAGTGGACGCTTCGAAAGTTTTTTTGCATTTTGTCGTCGCGGTGTTTGCACACAATAATTTTTATTGAGAAAACAAAAAAATTGCAACGCGGTGTTTGCGTACTTTTGAAATTCAAACGAAAATGGGAAAAAATCTCTTCATTTCCCATGCTATTTCTCTCATTGCCATTTGAATTTTCAAAAGTACGCAAACACCGCGTTGCAACTTTTTTGTTTTCACAATAAGATCTTTTTAATGGACCTATTCACAAAACCGGAAAAAAAAAAGAAAAAAAAAAACGGAAAAAAAATTGCGGGAAAAATCGGAGAATGCTCCGATTGACCTGAAATTTTGGGAAATATTGGAAAAAATTATCCTGTACACGCTCAAAAAATTGTGGATTAAAATATCGATTTTAAAAATTTTCAAAAAAGTCGATATTTTGGTCCCATTTTTTAGCGTGTACAGAAGAATTTTTTCCAATATTTCCCAAAATTTCAGGTCAATCGGAGCATTCTCAGATTTTTCCCGCAATTTTTTTTCCGTTTTTTTCTTTTGTTTCCGGTTTTGTGAATAGGTCCATAAGGAAAATTCCATAAAAAGATTGTGTGCAAACACCGCGACGACAAAATGCAGAACAACTTTTGAAACGTTACACTTTCGAAACTTCCACCTTCGAAACATCAGACTTTCGAACCTTCCGAGAGCCGTGAGAATAGCATCACTTACTCAATATTGCAATGTGTATAATCACACAGTGGGAATATTTCGAGGTCATCTTTCTTCGCCAAATAACTCAACGAGAGCGGTGTGCAGTGGCAAGCGTCTCGAATCATCTCCATACGACAACGAGACCGGCAGTCGAACTCGCTGTCCTCTCCCTCTTCAACGTCACGGCATCTAGTTCCATCATCATCATTTTCCAACATTTGATAAAGAGCGTTGACGTGCACACTGACTTCGTGGCGTTGTCCCAGACAGAGCTCATCGATGTATCCGTCGCGTGATCGTCCCTTTCCTTCCATGAATCTGTTGAGGGAAGATGGTCTTCCGTGGAAATCCACTGACATACAATCGATCTTCTGTCCTTCGGTATTCTCTGCATTATGGGAGAGGAGCATGTCGAAAAACACTCCTTGATCGTCAATCGATTTGAAATTGTCCTTGTCGAATTCTGGCTGATAGCAAATTTGCATTTGCGAGATCCACGAAATTCGAAGTTTGGTTTTTATAACTGTTTCGTCATCATCAAATGTACGCCTTCTAAACCGTTGCATCGATCTTCTGAGCACTTCGATCCCTGTTTTCTGGGTGAACTCTTCGAACGAGATTCCACGAGAATCCAAAATGTCTCTCCACTTCTTGAATGTCTTTCTTTTCGCCGCAAGTCTTGGAGAGTTCTTGAAGACGTGAATCGACCGCGCCGATCCATGAGCAGTGGTCTCACGCTCCAAACTACTGTAGGTAGCGATCATATCGTATGCCTCCATGACAAGCCTGTAATCCCATGGGCTTGACATAAACGAGTCATGATCCGTCATGTTGGCCAGACTTTCGTCAACAACCGCATCCCATTCATCTGCCGGAGCTGACAGATTTAGTTTGAAGTGGGACCATGCCTGGGGGCGTGACATGCAGAACGTAACGTTTGGCATGGTCATCGATTCGTTGAACACAATGTTGATGTCTGACTCTTTTGGATACTCGAAGTATTCCTCGAACTGTAAGTAAAAAGTTTTAAATTGCAAATGAGATGATGGCGGTCACAACACACACACACACACACATAGACAAACAAGGTTAATGTGATAAAGAGAGGTAATTAAAAAACAGAAATTACCAGGTCGAAGACGTCTTTGACTGTGAGAACAGCAAGGAAAGCAACGATAAAGATGAATGCGTATTTCCTAGCACGTCTTCCGAACAGAGCATCCTTCCACGAACTCGGCTTGTCGTCTTCTGGAGCCGGACGAACCTCGTTGACGTCGTGCATTTCGACAGACGTCGAGTCTTTCACTTTGGCACCCATTCTAAAAAAATAACAAAAATGAGAAAAAACTAATGAGAATATGCCAGAAATGGGGATGAAAATTCTTAATTTTGGTACGTCGAGTGTTTACTGAAACAGCCAGTTTCAGTCAATTCGACTGATTAAGAGGAGAAGAGTTGAGAGGATAGTGGAAGAAGGCGGACGGTAAATGGGAAAGAATGACGGCTTCGGGTCAACACATTAATTCGAGTTATTGTGATTTTGTGTGGCCAAGTGGGTAGTAGGAAGGCCTGTGGTCACGCCTACATTCTCCATCTTTTTCTTCTCTCCCATTTCTCGAATTGTCGAAACAATTTTAGTGTTGATATGGTTGGGGGACAAAAAAATGAGGGACGAGTTAAATTGGCACCTGATTTCTTTTTTTGTTTTTTTAATTCTAGGAACTGTAGAAATTTGATTTGAAAAACGTTTCGAATGAAACAAAATGAGGAAATGATTGCAATAGCGAGACGTTGGGAACGAACGTCGTGTGGTCCCCCTGGCAATTCTTGGTCAAATTAGAACCTGATTTTGATAGACCGAAAGAATGTGAAAAGAGACTTGATGTCAACAGGAATACCTTGAGACAGAACAGAAAAATAATGAATTATTGCATTAAACCAAGTACAGATCTCGAGTGCTGCCGTTCATAATAATGTATTTTTTTGTAATTGGTGACGTAGAAGGCGGAATTTTCAGTACTTGACTATAATGGGAAATTAGGCAGTCCTTTCAAGTTGAAAATCTTGTCAAAACAACCAACTTAATTCCTATTATCAACATCAGAAATGGGCCCGAATTGAGAGAATGTGTCCAATGTCCTACTAATGGTTTTACAAGGGAGTTTCTAATGTTGATTGGTTTGTTAAAGGCCCAGTGACTTTCTTTGTTTTTCGGAAGTACCTTCTGACCTCATCTACTGTTTCGGCCGTAAAAACTGTAATTGAGTTGTCCCTCTAGTAGAAGTGCCCCTCTAATAGTGGTGCCTTTCTAATAGGGGTGCCCCTCTATGTACGCAAACACTCCGCCAGCGATTTCAGTTTTTTTTTCGATCACAGAGTTTTCATTTGTTGAATTTAACTTTGAACTTCAAAAAAGAAGCACTGGATTTTGCAATCGGAACAAACAACGCGAAAACCGCAGAATTCTTCTTGTTAATATTTTTTTGTTAAAATAGTGGTGTACCCGGAAAGAACACTTGAAAAAATGTGGTGCATGCTACGTCACTTTTTTGAAGATTTAACACTTACCGTAAAAGCTGTATTAAATACGTCCCTGTAATAGTGGCGCATTTCTTTGTTCATGTTCAAAATTAGGGGCGCAAACTCAAATTTGAAGTGCCTTTGTAATAAAGGCGCATGTCATGCGCCTCTAATACAGTTTTACGGTAATTTTTCATTATCACACATTATGGTTAGAATCCATGTGAATAACAAAATTTAATAAGTTTTGAAAACTCTAGCTCAGATTGAGTTTAATATTCTTTTAAGTCTGTTTTTTTTGTCTGATCTCCAAGAATTTCTAGTGTAACCTTCCTATCTTCACCATAATATAAACGCACAACCATTTTTTTTTCTATTTTTTCGTTTTCTTTCAAAACACTGATTCCATCTTGCATTCGATAATCGGTGGCAAGTAACGGTAGTGTCTCTAACTTAGTCGTCGCTGGACGCAAAATCATTCTGTTATCATTCAGAAATTAAGAGAAGAGAGATGAAATTATACTGATAGGATCGAAGACGTGGGCATGCTGCCCAAAAAACAATTCAATTCGGATGACCTTTAGTTTGCATTTGATATCAAAGTCGGAAAGGAAATGTCTTCGTAAAATACTTATTTACTTGTTTCTATGCAAGTAAATGAACATCCTTCTTCAGATCTTTGAAAATTGAAAGAAGAGTACCTAATTCGATAATGACGTTGTTCAAATTTCAGTTCCAGAAGTGCCTTTCACATTAAACAGAAAACGTTTTTCAGTTTCACGCAAAACCTGTCTGCCGTACTCGCGGATCCCTCACGCTCGCGCCATGACTTGTCGACGTTCTTCACGCGCCATTGGGGTGACACGTTCATCCCGACGCAACCGGTGTCACAGTCGCGAAGACTTATGAGAATGGCAGATGCATCACTTGACGACAAGTGTGAGATTGCAGCCGAAGTGAGCAAAAATGGATTTTTGTTTTTTTTTAATGGTGTTATTCACGAAAAAAGCAAAAATAGATATATCAGCAAAAAAATCAGCGCAAATTCGGAGAATGTTCCGATTGACCTGAAACTTTGGGAAATAATGGCAAAAATACTACCGGACATTCCCAGAAAATATCAGACCATATCAGAAAATATCAGATATCGATTTTAAAAATTATCATTTTTTAAATCGATATTTTGGTCTAAAATTTTCTGGGAATGTGTACCGGGAGTACTTTTTCCATTATTTCCCAAAGTTTCAGGCCAATCGGAGCATTCTCCGGATTTTCGCTAATTTTTTTTGCTGGTTTTATCTTTTTTTTCTATTTCGAGAATAAATCTAAAGATTTCATATCATATTAGCCGAAATGTAATTAATAATGCAATTGTTTGCCCGTTTCAGTCCTTCCGACGTTACCAATCTCTAAAAAGAGCGCTCCGACTCAGTCATTGCGAAGGTGGTGTTGGTCTAGGCAATGAGCGGCAGGATGCGGAAGATTTGCCGACGGTAAGAACAATTTTATTTGGTTTGTAGGGAAAGTAAAAATATCGGAAAATTTTGGTCTGGTGATCAAGTGAAACGAGATCTACTGAAATCTTTTTTAACTTTTTAAGTGGCTCAAACATTCGGAGACAAAACGGACGTAAAACGTATTTTTTTCCTTCTATCTTCTATCTACTCTTTTACAAATTCGTGGTCATTTTTCGATAGCCATAGACAGAAATTACCGAATTTCCGTTGTCAAAGGTCACGAAGAAATCAGGTGTAAAACACTTTAACCAAGAAATCATTGAAATTGTGTTGACCTTCACTACCGCATAAATTATAGCCGGTTGAAAAAACAGTATCCCTTTTTTCTCACCTTATAGCCAATCTCCTTCGCCGTTGTTCCTGTTGCCATGCCTTCTCATCCTCGTATATCGTCTGTCCGATTGCCATAATCATCTTGACCGCTTCTTCTTCTTCCTCTTTTCTGCCTACTTCTTCTTAGATTGTGTTGTCAGTGGTAGCTGTTAAATAGTGAACCTCTTCGTGTTCTCGCATAATTGACAAGTACAGTAGTCGAGAGAATATAATTAGAATTGTGTGAAGGGTTGAAGTTAATTAATTTCGCATTTGATGAATTCAATAATTGAAATTTGAATTTTGAAATGTATAAATGAACAGGTTTTCTATATTTTTTGTTGCAGAAATTAGTAGAAATGTGGGCCGTTAGTGAACGAAGAAGATTGAAATGAGATTTGGCGAGCTGCAGTTGTTTCTGTGATACTTTTTCGTTTTCCCTCGTTACCTCCTGCTTTACGGCTCAGCGACGTCGGGTAGGGAACAGAGGAGCAGAGTAATCAAAAAGAGCAGCCATCCCGGCGGGAGCTGTTGGGTAAAGTGATTCTCATACGGGAAAAGGGGAGCCAATTAGATTGCGTGTCTCTTTGTTGTGTGGTCAGTCGCCTGTTATCCTGATTGACAAGTTTGAAGGAACTAGGGTGGGAGATTCTCTTTCTGTTGAAAAAAAAAACACGTCTAGAAAGCTAACAGATGTTTTTCAAAGTTCAAAAGTAATGATTTCATCTGTCGTTATTTCAACATGCATGATCTGCGGATTTGATTGTGAGTAGAATAGCTTTTATCTATAACAAAAACTCCCTGCGTATCACGTATAAAATTGTGGAGTGAACTAAGTAGATAAAAGCAGACCGCTATTTATTATCCTTATTTCTAAAACCCCAGATTGAGATGTCTGTGTTTGTGTGTATCTGAAACTCGCCACGGATGGTGTTTGCACACTTGTGGATTTACGCGTCAATTTGAATTTTTCCGTTTCACATCTTTTCGACAAACAAATTCCGTTATTTTTTTGTTATTGTTTGTGCCGTTTTTAAATTTTTTACACCATTTTTATATTTCAATATGCGATGAAAAAATTAAAATACTATTGTCCAGAAAAACTTTGCAAATTCCATAGAATTAAAAAAATTTTAACGGCACAAATATTAAAAAAAAGGAATTTATTTGTCGAAAAATTTCGAAAAGGAAAGATTAAAACGTAAATCCACAAGTCTGCAAACACCGTCCGTGGTGAGACCGCAATGTACACCATTTGACGCGGTATCACCATTCCAGGACAACGTAATAAATAGGTTCGATTAATTGATTAGCTAGCATCAGCCGCGGGTACGGTATCTATGAAATACTTGAGGAGACTTAACCCGCTTTTTCAAAATCAACCTTCTATAGAGATCTTTAATGATGGATCGTCCAACTTATCCACAGTTTTTCGAATTGAACTTTAAGAAATTAATAATAGAAAATATATTGATCATCAAGAACGTTTACGTAAATATCTGAATCTATCGCGCTCGCGTTCTCAATATATATTATCTTTCTCTTCTTCATCCCGGCTATAACAAACATTTTTAAACGAGCTGAAAAGTACGAAATTCGAGACGAACGTTCATTTTTTTCCCTTGTATTCTTCTCTCCGGTCAGCTGTTCTTTTTTTCGTGTTTCCCACTATTATCCTGCTAGTTTGTTTCGCTGTTTGCCATCATCTGTCCGTTTTTTTGCCGTTGATCAGCTCAGTGTGAGGGTGGAGTAGGACCAGCTGACGAGTCGGCTCGTGAAACGGCTCAATTATTTCGAGAAAAATAAAATGAACATGTACATGCTCAACGTCGAAAGGGTTCTAAATTTAGCGTAATTTCAGATATTCATCGATCCCCGATTCTCATTATGTGACAGCTCCACATTTTCCGCTGTCTTTTCAGTTCCAGCCAACGAGAATCTTGATGCTTTGAAACAAACTTTATCCGGCAGAAATGTGATTCCAGCGACTCCGTTAGAAATTGCGACTAATAAAGTAAACTTTTTTTTTCTTTTTTTTTGTTGCAAAATAATTATTTTCGAAAAAGTTCAGAAGCCTGGCGAATTTCGTGACTACGAAGCGCTCCAAAATCGGCTTGAGATGATGCATGACGTCGTCGACGGTCGACTGGCTGGAAAACTCGTCGCAAAAACTGACGACTTTTGGCAGGTTGTTCGTTCGTACAGTGGACTCCAGGAGCAGCTGGCGAAAGCATTAGAGAGTGTTAAAGTGGTGCGAAAAAATCTGAAAAATGTTGACGAGCTGGTCTGCGATCAATCGAAGAAAATTCTAGAAGTGCACGAAAAGTACGAGCAGAAGAAGAAACTTTTGGCAAAGCTCCACGACATTTCGTGTCTTCGAGAAGCTCAGTCCACTGTGCAGATGATGCTGTCGCAAGGAGATTATCCAAAAGCTATTGAATGTATCGAGACGAGCTTGGATGTTCTTTCAAAAGAATTGAATGGAGTCACCTGCTTCAGACATCTAGCTTCTCAGCTGCGTGAGCTCTACAGCGTTATCGGGCGAATGATGAACGAGGATTTCGCTTCTCTGATCCAAAAAGAACTCGGCGTGAAGCCAGAAGCGGGAATTATGATTCAAGCGGAAGGAGAACTCTCTGCAGTCCTTCTTGGTCTGATGAGAATGCGAAAGTACACATTTATTAGTGTGCTTCGCGAAGAAATTCTGGAAGGTGTCAAAAGTGTGATGCGACACGCCATAAAAACTCAAATCCTCAACAGCGGTGTTGACTTGAGCGAATTTGATCCGAGTTTGACCCAACTCGGTGAGCCGGTGAGACGAATGAAGCACACTGACTTTATGACAATGGTTCGAAAAGTGATGGACGAGGAATTTTTCTTCTGTAAGCGTCTCGAAGCTCTGCAGGACATTCTTCTTGAAACTGCGGATCGTGCACGTTCAAATTGTCTCAGTGTAGAAGACGTTATTGTAGAAAGAATAGAAGAGGCTAAAATAATTCATGAATCGGACTCTGAGGATGACGAATCCGTTTTCTCAAAATCCACATCTTCTGGAGGCTTTGCTGGTGGATCTGCCAGCTCATCCACCGCCTCCGCTACCACACTCCTCTCGATCGAAGTCCGTTCAGAAGCATTTCTACGACGCGTTCTCCCATTGATTGCCGAGTTCGGGCATCAGTGTGTTCAACACAGGATTACACGTCTTCTCATCGCGCGAGCCAAAAACCCAGCTGTCACCGAATCAACGACACCCACACAACTGTCAGAATGTATCTGTTTAGTGAAAGAGTATCAAATGAAATGCGAAGCGGAAGGATGGTATTCGACTCAGAACCAGCGAGTCGGAGGTCTCGGTCGAGCAGTCAACAGGCTCTCTATGGATTATATTGAAAAGCTTCACAACTCGCGGAAAACTCGAATAGCAAACGTTCTTGATACAGAGTTGTGGAAGGCGGGAGAAGTTTCGGCGTCAGATCAGAGAATGATAGATGTGGCCGTGGAAACTGGTGTTTTGAGGAATGCCAATAGCTTAGGAAGGGAAGAAAATGAACAATCGAAGACTGCAAAAAGTCAGATGCAATGTGCCACTGTTGGTGAAGAGAAATTTGTAGTTGTAGGGTAAGAAATACAGTTTATGAAATCTGAGTTTCAGATATAATAATTTAATTTGTCCTTTCTGTTTTTCAGATCCTCGCTCATAATGCTCCAAGTGCTCGCCGACTATTGCGAAGCGATCGCAGAAATGCCATTGTTTGCCCAAGATTGGAATTCGCGAGTTGTCGAATTGTTAAAAGTTTTCAACAGTCGATGCTGTCAACTGATTCTTGGCGCCGGTGCACTGCAAATTGTCGGGTTGAAGACAATTTCTGTTAGAAATTTGGGTAAAAAAATTTATTCAAGTCTAAACAGTGCAAAAAGTGATTTCAGCCCTCGCCGGTCGCTCTCTGGAACTAGTTTGTCGCTTCATACCATTTGTTCGAGACGAGATGGATCGAATACTTCCGGACGATCGGAAAACTCTTCTTCGTCACTTTAAGCAAGTCGAGAACGAATATCGTGAACATGTGGCCGAAATTGCTGCCAAACTAATCACCGTTATCGACCACTACACGAGCAATTGCCTTTCTACGTGGGAAGTGAAAGGGGTCATTCCGTCGTCTGAATTCCAACAAATTTGTCGTCACATGCTGAAATTCCACAATGGGCTTGCTGGAATTATGCCCAAAGAGCAGATTGAGCAACTCTTCCGACACGTTCACGAGAATTTCAAAGCGAATCTGAAGGAACGTGTTGACAAGATTGGCGTCACTCCACACGATCCATTGAAATACGGGTAATGGTTTTGAAGGGGCTCCTAAATAGTGGGAATTTTTAAAAATCTACCGTTTTCCTCCCAATATTTAAAGGCACATAAAATGGTTTTTTCCTATTTGTTTTGAAAACAAAAGAATGGCAACGCGGTGTTTGCGTACTTTTAAAATTCAAACGAAAATGGGAACACTTGTCTTCATTTTCCATGCTTTTTCTTTCATTACCGTTTGAATTTTCAAATTACGTAAACACAGCGTTGCCATTCTTTTGTTTTCCCAAAAGTTCAAAATCGTTTGGGCACGGTAGGTCTATAAACTTTTTCGCAATTCTGAATAGATTTATTGTGTTTTCAATCGAATTGCATCATCAAAAAATGAAACCCCGCCCACTTGTTTGCGCGTGACCACGCAATCACAGTGCTATTCGAATAGTCGCAGACTCACGTTTTTATGATGCAACTCTATTGAAAACAAAGTATTGCAAAAAAAATAATGCGGCGGCTTACAGTAGTCAAAAAAGTATGATTTTAGGGGCGTTGCCTAAATTACTTGGTAAATCGGGGTTTTCGGGTTACTGTAGGTCACCGCTTTATTTTTTTTGGTGTCAATAAGAACGTTATTTTTGAGACCCTGACAAAACCGAGGAAAATTTTGCAAGTCTCCAGCGCGAGTTTTGTACTGAAAGGGTTGTAAAATTTATGAAAAACTGTGCCGCAGACTTGGTTTCATCATTTTCATAATTTTTATAAAATTAGATTTTTGATTTTTCAAACCTCTTTCATTTCAGATATGTCACCAAAGATTACATGTTCTACCAGCAAAATATGAAAAATATGGAGAGTTGTCGGAATTTGGAGCTAGAAAATATTACTGATATTCTTGATTTCTAATATACTTTACCGGGATATATACAGTATCCGACAAGAAGAGACCATATGTTTGTTTTTAGCTGTAACCTTCAAACGGAATGAAAGCAGCCCCCTCAGCTAACGGCATTTTTTCCATAGACCATCTTCTCGCGAGGGGGTGCTCAAGATCCCAGCTCGGTCAGTTTTCAAAATTTCCCAATTCTGTCTTTTTTAAACACTTTCTAACTGTTGAGATAAGCTAATTTATCGTTTTTCAGCTATTCTAAAACGGTTTTTCGGTCGATAGACCATCCGCAGAAATCCTTGGACCATCCGCTTAGAGACGCCATTTCCATTCTTAAAAAGTTTTAAGCCGATTTGGAAAATTTCAAAAACTATCTCTTGTAATGATTTTTTTTAATTTGGCGACGAAAAAGAAAAAATATCACGTAAATCACGAAGTACTAATTTTGTGAAGCGCACTTGCTTTTTTCATGGACGGAAAATACCACATTCCATTCGAAAGAAACAGCCAAAAAACAAAAATATCATACTTGGCAAGCGGGCCGACGACGGGCCGGCAGATAACTCAGCTCAGGATGAATATTTTTTTGTTGAATGAGATGTTCAAAATAAAGATCTCGGTGAGTTCTACAACATAGGAACATAATATTGACCGTTTATTCATTCCCTTTTTGCTGGCCCGTGGAAAGACGAGTAATTAATCTGTATATTATGTTCCTATGTTGTAGAACTCGCCAAGATCTTCATTTTGAACATCTCATTCAACAAAAAAATATTCATTCTGAGCTGAAATATTTACCGGTCCGCTTGCCAAGTATGAAAAATATGATTTTTTCCGTCTGATTCTGTAATTAATTATGTTTTTTCTCGTTTTTTGCTTACTTTTAGGTTTTTCTCTTTTTCAATTTTAAATACTTGTCGCCGACTGTGATTAATGACAATTTTCCTGCTTTTCCCTTTGGTACTATTTCTTTCCACTGGTTTCTTTTCCTAGATTTGCCACGTTCCATTCCATTTTATCCCGGCCGTCTATTATGTGCTGCTAGCTTTATTTTTAGTAATTTATTGCATGTGGATGTACAAAAACAAAATCATAATGAAGAAAAAAAATGTTTGTTCATAAAGAAAAGTGGATACAACTGTGTTAGTAGTAAGCAGGAGGTGGGGTTAGTATCTGGCAGAAAAAGCAAAGCTCAAAGGGACAAAAAATATAAAGGAAACTAGGAATTTGGATTTAGCGTTTGTTGATGAGGTTCAAGAACTCTTCGCGGGTCTTTGGATCGTCACGGAACACTCCCAACATGCAAGATGTCGTCGTTGTGGCGTTGATCTTTTGAACTCCACGCATCACCATACACATGTGTGACGCCTCGATGACAACGGCCACTCCAGACGGTTGGACGGCTTGAACCATGGCTGTCGCGATTTGTTTGGTTAGTCGTTCTTGGACTGCAAAGGAAATTGTAATGCGGTGCAGTCGTGATAGCCTTAAAACTCACCCTGAAGTCTTCTGCTGAACATTTCAACAATTCTGGCCAACTTTGACAGACCCAACACTTTTTTGTTCGGGATGTATCCAATGTGCACTTTTCCCATAAATGGAACCAAATGATGTTCGCAAAGGGAGAACATTTCAATGTCTCTCACAATCACCATTTCGTCGTGGTCCTCGTCGAAGACTGCCTCGTTGAGCAGCTCTGGAAAGGTAATGTTTTGATCATACAGTCATTGTTTCATGGAAATTTTTTTAAATGGAAATTATGAAAAAGGGAGCTCACCGTCCAACTGCTCATCGTATCCCTTTGTGAACGCCATCATGGCTTTTGCGGCACGTTCCGGAGTCTTCAAAAGTCCCTGTCGGTTGATGTCTTCTCCTGGAAAAAAAGGGAATTAATGGACGTCTTTGTGATGGTGCAAACACTTTTTTTCCAAGAGAATACGATAGGGCGATTGTGCCTTCACGTAGGGTCTACATTCCCTCGCTTCCCTGCTTGGTCCCTTCTCATTTCCGGTTCAAGAATGATGTAAAATTTTGCTCTCGTCACGAATTTTTTCAGGCAATAATATTTTAAGAAACCCGATAAGAAACGATCGATCAAAGATAATATCGGGTTAACGAATTTTAGTTTTTAATCGGATTATTTATAAAGGGAAATTGGAATTGTTATTCTCAGTACGGAGCGCTGCAAACGTGCTCCCTTCGCACAGTGGTGGACGCGGCCACGTTGGCGACGAGAGAGTGCAGAAAATTGAGAGAGCCGTGGCCGATGTTTTGCTCTGATTTCTCTAAACCTCACTCCAAATGCATGTGAAATTTTTTGTTCGTTTGGAGCGAGTTTTCAGCGTTTTATACCGAGTATATTTGAAAGGAATTATTGCAGTATGTGGTTTCCGGAAACATCTGACTATCTTTTATCTTTCACGGTTTTCCCTATTCGATCTTTTTTTTATTTATTTTGAAGGAAAGAGGCGAATAAAATGAGCATTAATGAAGTCACAGTCACATGGACATGAACCGGGAATCAACCGGCTCAAATTTAGGGTTCCTATTTTTAGCCTTTGTGATTTTCATGAATTTTGCCGGTATTTTATTGCAATAGTGGAAAAAACGCAAAAATTGTTTTCTGACTCCTAGCATTGTAGAACTGCAGCTCTAATAAAATTGCGCCCCTAGTAGTGATGCTTTCTCATAAATACTTGCCCTATTTACACTTCGAAAATAAACAAAACAACTGTTCAAAAGGTTTAGGAGAAATAGTGGTGCAGTCTCGAATAGAGCAATAGTTTTGCATATTGTCGGCCCGCAAAAATGGTCAAACGCGCTCCGCTGAACTCAACGCTATGCGATTTTCATTTTGGTCTCCAAATTATTTCAGTTCACGTTGAATTTACACGTGAAATGAAATAATTTGGAGACCAAAATGAAAATCGCATAGCGTTGAGTTCACCGGAGCGCGTTTGACCATTTTTGCGGGCCGACAATACAGCTCTATTATACTGAATGGCCGATTTCCGATTCTGATCGTGAAGCCATACGGAAAACGAAAGGAAAACCGTTTTCCGGAATACACCGTTTTCCAGTTTCTTACATACGGCCTCTGATACCTTATATATGAAACGTTTTTGTCGGGCAAATAGGTTTGTCGGCTTTTTCTAGGACAGTCGGTGGTTGACAAACTTAGGGTTGCAAAACAAGACTCGAAAATTCCGACAAACATCTTTAGACCCCTTTTCAAAGCCTAAAGACCTACAGACAAAACCATAGGAGCCCGTGACAAAGACCTTATTCGGCAAAATAGGTTCACAAATACGGCCTTTGCTGTGGCCAAATGCATGAACCTCGTTTGCCGGTCAAGGATGTTTGTCGTCTTTTTTGAAAAGCTCACCGAACCTTTTCTGTACGTTATCGGTATTTGGCAGGGGATCAAAAAAAATTTCCATTTACTGTAAATCGACCGTTCGACCAACCCCCGAACCTCTTTGCCCGGCAAAATAAGTTCATGAATACGCTCTGCTGATGCCACCAGAAAATCACTCACCAACATGTTGAATAATACTCTGATAAGCGTTGCACATTGACTTAAGATGGTCCTCTTTTGGAATATCCCCATTCAACTTTTTGCCTCCATTAAGCGCCACCTTATCGTCTTCCGAATGATCGCTGGCGGCGTCGGAGGAAAGGAATCCACTCTCGTTCTCGATGCGTGACATGGTTACGGTGATGATTTGATTGAAAACTGAAAACTGAAATCTGAATTTTCAAACAAAATAAAAGAAAGAGGTGTGCGAATTGAATGTAGAAATTCTGGGGGAGGGGGCGTGGAATGAGTAATGTGCTTGGTCCCGTTTGGGGCGGGGAACCATAATTGCATCCGGAGGAAATCTGAGAGGATATGTCCAGGTGAATAACTAAACCACGTCATCAAAACAGAAAAAGACATGGAGCTCAGCTCTATGATGAGAAAAAAAAGAAAGAAAAATAATGAAAGTTTCGGAAGCAATGGAAATCAATCAAAGCCATAAATATTCCCACTTATGGGAAAAAGAATAAAGAAAAGCAAAAAAAAAGAACCACATACATCAATCTGAATGTTTTTTTTTCTCTATTTTTTTTTGACGACATCAACGTCTTCTGACAGTGAATTCTGAACGTCGTCGTTTTCTCGTGAATATTCATTCAAATGAACGACGACGACGACGACGAGGATAGAGAATGGAAAGGAGAAGGAAGAAGAACACGTAAAATCAGCAAAGAAGGAATTGATTAGGAGGATTCGGTGAGGCAGGCAGACTGGTCTAGGCGCACGCATCGTAAATCACCTACGGTCATTTCACGTGCGACAATATCAGTGAATTTCTAAGGCAATGAAGGTGAAGAAGGAAAGGAAGAAAATGAAGAAGACGTCTTCTTTCTTTTCGACTTCTCAACTCACTTACTTTTGTGTCGTTGAAACAGTAAAAATGGAAAAATGTCTGAAAGAAAGGAAGAAGATCAAACCTGCTTTTACCTTTTCATTTTTGCCAGTATAACTTGAAATTTATTGCATTTTAAAGACGTTCAGTTTCAGAACTGGACAAAAAATCAACTGAAAGTCTTATGACTGATTCGGAAGGAAACTACGACAACTACACCAAAAAAGGGAAGACGTTCCAAAAACAAATCGAGACTATTTTTCTAGTTTCTCGCCCGTCAACATAAACATCAGATAAATCATCTGTGTTTGTCCGATGATTTTTGCGCCTAGATTGAGTACTACAAGTCGTAGTGGGTGACAAAAACATTATAGAAAAACTTGTACACATACTTTTCACTTCCTTATGGTCTAGCGAAAGAGAAAGAAAGAAATGGACAGTTATTTTTTCGAAAAAATATACAAAACACAATGTACATATTTTTGAGTGACTGTTAGTTTTTGACCCGTGTCTGCAACAAAAAAAAACAAGTTAGGGTCAACATGAATGGACGAACTATGGAATCTTGCCTCATTCATAGATACTAGAAGATTCCCGACGACATTCGCCGGTGCAATCGCTAGTTACCTTTAGTATTCTACCCTTCAAAGTTGACCGATTTGTACCAAATTTCTACCTAATAATAATGAAGATAAAATGAATTTTTCTAGGCCTCACAATCAGAGTCATCATCAACCTACAATAGATCTACCTGCTTTGCGAAATTCTTTATTTGAAATATTCAAATGAGCAGCTACGCCAAGCCTAAATATTCGCAAAATCAAAAGCCAATATAAAAAAACCGAATTTTAAGAGAAGACAAGAAAACAAGCGAATAAAGATGTGGAACTCTGAGCCGCCGCGGTGCTCATTTTATACAAAGTTTCTTGTCATCTAGTGACGAAACCATCATGGAGGGTTCAGGAACTTTGAAATATCATGCACCGTAGATAAGAGAATGATTACGGAAAGAGAGATTATAGTATTATAATTAAGTGATGAAAACTCTCGATTGAAGAAAAAAAAGTGAGATTGTGCTGCGGAGCACACTACGCAGAAGGGAATGATGATTTTGTTCCCGTGAAATGTTGGAAAATGCGGGAGAATAGTCAGTTTTCAAATTGCAAAAGATAATCATCACTTTGACGAAAAAGGATGACTTTTGGAACTAAAACCCCACAATTTCAACTCTGTAATCATTTCAAGTTCGAAGGCCGTATTCATGAACATTTACCTTACGGAACTATAATTTTACTAGACCTTTTACGCCCAAAACACCATTCCCGGCAGCCTCTAATGGGCGGGCATGCAAGAAAACCCATCGAAAAATAAGCCGTCAGTCTCTAATTGCCAGGCACTCTAATTTGTTAGGTTTTTAAAAACTAGTCAGCAGCATCTTTTTTCCAAATATTGGCGTGATTTCAGACATTTTCAGAAAAGTTTTGCGGTTTTTTCCTAGAAATATTAAAGGACTGTTTGTTTGGCACTATTTTTATTTTTCGGTCATAATTTTTCTTATTAAACACCATATTGTGTTTTCAAACGAGTAGCAGCATGAAAAAAGAGCCTGCTATCCCTTTTCGGTCTCCGTCTCTTCAAATAGCAATGTGTTAGTGCGGTCGCGAACAAATAGGTGGGCGGAGTTTCGCGATATCATGTCGCAACTCGATTGAAAACACAATATTTTGCCTATTTTAGAAGTTATTTTTTGGTTCCTTTTGAAAAAATATGCTTTGAAAATAAAGCCAGCAGCCTCCAATTTTTTGGAGTCCTCTAATTTCCAGGCATCCAATCGGAAAGATCGATAATTTAGCCGACATGCCGGAAAAATAGAGTAAATACGGTAAATTCATTATGGAATAGACGGAAACGAAATGTCAATTTTTGTTTTAAATGTTGGTAGTTGTAAAGAAAGGATCATTTAGGATAAAATTTGAAACATTTGAAAAATTTTATAAATACCCTATTTTCAATTCTGAATTGCAATTGTTAAACCAATTCAATCTAAAATAATTGTTCCTTGTATGTTCCTGAAACTTTCATAAAATTGTGTACATTCATTTTTCTTTTATATTTTATGTAAAAGCATAGTCATTGAACGGAAATAAATTGAAGACGATGAATAATTTAATCAGAGACATTTCAAAGTTTGATCAGAGTACTGTAGTTTTACAATATCTTCCAACATATTCTGTATGACGCCAAATAGTAAAAAATAAGTATCGGACATGTTTAGAAATTTTTTCCTTCCTCAAGTTAACACGGTTTTAAGTTGCAGCGGTTTCGACATGTCGCTGAACTTAAAATGCAACGGTGAGGTCGCCAATGAAAAAATGCTGTCAAAATACAGCCAGTGCTTCTTCTTTGTCTGTTTTATCGATGACAAATCTTTGTTTCTTTTCATTTAATGAATCCTGCCAATTTTCTACTTTCATCTAAAATTTTCTCAGCAATTGTTCACTTCACATGATATGAATCATATCAATAAGCACATTCTTTTCCATTATGTTCTCTCAATGCTTCGATGATCTACCATAGTTCAACTTTATTTTAGTTCTCAATGTTGCTAATCGGGTTTAATTTGCTTAATTTTTACAGATTAACTGATAATTAAGTGCATTTATATGCAAAATCATTCCAGAATCATGTGAAACTTGCAGACGACTGCACCACCATTTTCTGCTGTTTTGGGTAAACAACAATTATCGAATTTCTAGATTTGAGCTTTACAAAACAAAAAAATGTTTATTTTGTTGTGAGACCGGCACACGGTTAAAGTCAGCATACTGTATTTGATCTATTTGCCCAGCATCCCGGCTTATTTTTCGAACCTTCTTATTGGATGCCGGCCAATTAGAGGCTACCAGGAAATTAGAAGCAGTCAGCTTATTGTTCAAGTTCTAGTTTTTCAGAAAAAAACAAAGAACCGAACTTTAAAAACAAGAAAAATACGAAAAGAATCATCCAATAGAAATTCAAGGAAGAAACAGGAAAACTTTTCTGGAAATGCCTGAAATCCCGCCAAGAAAGATATTTAAAACATGTTGTTTATAAGATTCAAAAAATTTATGCTCAGATTTGTTTGTTTTAAAGTCGTGTAAGATTTTCTAATCAATCCGAAACTCCCTGAAAATATTTTTAAACAAAGAAATTCCCAGAAAAAAATAAAAAATAAAAACAAAAATGCTCTGACATGCCCTTCTATTGTTTACATTACATTTCATCTCAGCTGCCGGGTAATTAGAAATTGACGCATCAAACTCAGCGAAACACTTTCTAACCAAGCAGGCATAAGACGGCCAAAGTTTTGTGTGTCAACTTCTGAATACTCTGTAGTTAAGATGAAAAGTAAACAGTAATTATAGACCAGCTTCGGCCGTCTCAAACTACAGTAAAATAATTTTGTTAAATAAACAATTTATTGCTGATTGTGAGAAAAATAGATAATTATTTAATAATTACTCATTTTGATATTTCGGCGGCGGCGATGGTGGCATAGCATAGCTTCTCGGTGGACACGGACAGTAACCGGCATCCAATCCAATGATTCCATCCTCTCCATTTGCTCCTGGCTCGCCATCTCCTCCTGCCGCTCCATCTTTTCCTGGAGCTCCTTGTTCTCCTTGAATTCCTGGATTTCCATTCGCCCCATCAGTTCCTGGCTCTCCAGAGGCACCTAGAGCTCCAATGAGTCCCTCGGCTCCTGTTGGCCCTTGAGCTCCGGTTCCACGTTGTCCATTTTTTCCAGGTGCTCCCTTCTCTCCAATCGGTCCCGGCTCACCAGCGGCTCCTTGATCTCCTCGTCGTCCTTCCTCTCCTGCAGCTCCTTGATGACCGTCTACTCCATTTTCTCCTGGTAGACCGTCATTTCCGACGGCACCAGCGCCTCCTGGTGGCCCTGGTGGTCCCACAGGTCCTGCAGGACATTGCACACATGCTCCCGGAGCTGAGGAATATGGGTCTTTGATTATAGAGATTCCATTATTTCCACTTTTTCCTTCCACTCCTGGAGTTCCATTTTGACCATCTACTCCAGCTAGTCCTGGTGGTCCAGGAGGTCCTGGTGGGCAAGAGTGTGCCTGGGCTCCACAATTGCACGATATTTGTGAGGAACGGGCGGTACGAATTGGGAAGACAGGGAGCTCTGAGCTCATCATTAACCATGCGTCTTTTGCGTAGTGCTGAAACAAAATGAAGGTAACTTGAAGATATAGTTGTTTTTAATTGGGAAATGGAATGCCTGGCTTTTTTTAAATCCTTTACTGGAAAACAACATATTTTTTCAAAACCTGGAGACCAGATAATATTATGCGTTCACAAACAAAATTCAGTTAGGAGATTCCGATGTTCCGCATGTACCGAAGTGAAAAAACTGTTTTTTTTTTCCAAAAAGCTAGCGCCGACCTGTACAACATCCGAGCGTTGCCCGTGAACACATATTCTCAGCACGGAACGCTGCAAACGCGCTCCCTTCGCACAGTGGTGGACGCGGCCACGTGTGCGACGAGAGAGTGTAGAAAATTGAGAGAGCCGTGGCCGATTTTTTGCTCTGATTTCTCTAAACCTCACTCCGAATGCATGTGAAATTTTTTGTTCGATTGGACCGATTTTTCAGCGTTTTATACCGAGTATATTATTTTTTGAAAAATAGAGAGAAATCAGAGCGAAACACCGGCCACTCTCTCTTCCAATTTCCTGCACACTCTCGTCGCTTACGCGGCTTTCACTTTGGTTGTTATAATGGAGCGAATTTGCAGAAATTTATACCGTATATATAATTTCAGAAGTGAAAATAGAACAACATGCTCCGCTTTTTTTGCTGCAAAACCTTTTCTATAATGGACCTATACAAAGTACTGTAGAAAAACGGAAAAAATGACAAAAAACTGGGAGAAAACTCGGAAAATGCTCCGATTGGTCTGAAATTTTGGGAGAAACTGTCAAAAATGTTTCCGGAATCGCTCAGAAAATTTTGGACCGAAATATGGATTTTAAAAAATATTGATTTTTTTTTCTGAAAATTTTTAAAATCGATATTTCGGTACAAAAAGAGTTTTATCCGAGTTTTTTTGTAATTTTTTCCGTTTTTCTACAGTACTTTGAATAGGTCCATAAATAAACTAACATCAAATGCTTTCAATCCATGTGTCACTTCCATCTTCATTTCATTGATTTCGCTCAAAATCTCGACCGAGCAGATAATTGTCGCCAGTAACGACACCGCCGTGAAAACATAGAAGCCTACGAAAAAGGCGTTAGGATAAAAAGTAGAAGACGAGGAAGAATGGGGCATTTCTTTGCTTGCATATCCCTTCTATTTGTTAAATTGCTTATATAGCAAGTGCCTTATAATTTTTTTTTCCTGAAAAAAGTTCCCTTCGGAAAGATGCTATCTTACAATTTTTTGACGTTTCATAAAGACTTTGGCTTGGAATCTATGTAGATTAGAATACCATATTACACAACCAACAAATTATTACAGAAGCAACAGATTTTAAAGATTTTTAAAGATTAAACAAATGAAGGGATAAAAATAAGTGTCATTCCTCGTCAGCCTCGTTGATCGTAGCATTTGTGCGGCTTCTATAACAAAATTTGTTTTCAACATTATTCATTTCCAAAAAGAATTCAACTCACTTCTTCTCAATAGCTCTAACAAGAGTTCCCAATCGCTGTCTGTTCGTCACTTTTGTCTCCTCTAGAAGGCGTTCGTGCTCTTCCAAATCTTCTGGTTTGATCAATTTCATCTCATGTTCCGATAGCTTAAATCCAGCCAAATGCGACTTTGGAATAACATCTTGAATCTTGAAAGATGCTCTTGTATGTGGAATGGCTGGAAGCATTGGAGCACCGATTGATGGGAGTTGGTCGGCTAGTTCAGTAGCCATCATGTGGGCGATGGCGGTGTTACGGTCGAGAACGTAGTTGAGCTCTGGAAAATTTTTGAATACTAGGGATGCACATAACTTTCTTGAAAAAATGTTTTTGTTAAAATTATGAGGATACTGTTTTGACATAACTGCATATACGTAAATTGGGTTACTACGGTATAGAACTCGCATGGAATAGAACCGGCTGAAATGGAACTGTAATGAGAAAACCACTGCACGAAATAGAACTCAGGAACTCACAATTACAACGAAATACTTCTTCGAGTTGTTCGAACGGTTCTGTGTCGACACAGCCCAATTTCAGGTGGTTCTATTCCGTACGAGTTCTATACCGTAGTTACTCATAAAAATACATCCGATTAGTGTGTTTTCAATCGACTTGCGACATGAAACCGCACGTCTGCATTCACCGTTCTGTCTGCGTCTCTTCAAATATCACTGTGTTCGCGTGGTGGAGCAAAAATAAGTGGGCGGAGTTTCGTTTCGCGTTCTCATGTCGCAAGTCGATTGAAAACACAATATTTGGTTTTGATTAGAACATTTTTTTGCAATAGTTTTTTTTTTCAATATTCCAAATTTCCGGAATATTTTTTTAAAAGTCACTTCAATTTTCTCCAATTTTTCCTTGAACTCATGGGCCAGTTTTTAGAATCAAAAACAATATTTTCTGTATATTTGGGCTGTGAAGTTAGTTAAAAATGAAGGCGAAAAAAGCTTTGCGGAGACGAAGGCGCAAACATTTTAATAAAAATGGCAGAGAATCAAACTGATTTTCTGTTTTGGTAAAAAGTTATTCGCAAAATTTAGGGATTTAAATTCCGTAAAATCGGTAAAATTTGTAAAATTTTGAATTGCACTATTCAGTATTATGGATTCGTGACGTAGCGAGACAGCATGTCAAGTTATGTGTTAGCAAATGTTGGGTCTCGCCACGATTCAGCTCTTGGCGGCGAGAGAGTAAACAATTAAAAAAATTTTTTTTTCATTTTGCTGGCGCACAAATTGCAGCAACGTGTTGCTACGGCACAAATCCATAATAAAGAAAGTTAATTGCTGAAACCAGTGATAATGAAAAATTTGAAGAAAAATTATCAGCAACAAAACTAAAGCATTCGATTCGAAATTAGCGCTTTATTGTTTAATTTCAGTTTTTGAAATCAAGAAACAGGAAAATATTTTTACAAATTGTTTTAAATAAATCCGACTGTACATACTTCTACAGTACCAGAAAGATTTTTTTAATTTCAAGAAAATACGAAACAATATATTTTTTCTTTTTTTTACCCTAAAGAAGCAACCAACTTTAAAATTTTGCCTCCGAAATCTGTAAAATCCGTAAACTCAAAATCCCAGCCCTGTTTCAAACTAACCAAAATCATCGTCATCCTCTCCGAACGGATTCATCAAATACTGTCCGACTTTAAGCCAACCGAGATAGAAGAGCATTTGGAAGGTGGTGAATATTGGGAACAAAATGGTAATCTCTTTCTCCATACTTTTCTGGTCAAGTTTTGGTTGTCTTCCGATGAGACAAATAAAGAAGTAACCGTAGGTTGCAATGGCGACCACTTGGGTGTAAACCAATGGGATTTTTATCCAGTCGTAGACAAACAGCATCGCAAATCCATCACGATAACTGTAGACCTGGAAGTATAAATGGAAATAAATAATTAAGCTGAGATAGTGAAACTAACATGCTTGAGGAGCATATCCATTTGCACTGAATCAATTTTACCACTCTGTTTCTGCTTTTTGATCAGATTGACAATCCACATAATCGGAATGAACCATTTTCCGTGTGGAGCCTCCGTGTTCATGTACAAATCGTACTCTTCCTCTGTCATCAACTTGGCCGCCACCATATGACGTTCGGTCGGGAATCGTTTCAGCGTGCGGACTGAAACACCGGACCACGCAATTGCGGCCTGTAGGGAGGACCAACGAGCAATTGCTTGACGCACCGCTAGATTCTCATTGCCGGGAAGGCACGCGGACACCATGATCATCATTTTGTCGGGCCACGAGATCCAATTGAACTGTTCCCACCTATAAAATTTACATTTTTGGGGAAATGTGGATATGGGTATAGGACTTGCCATCTTGCAACGATGACGGAGACGAAGAAACCGAGTAGGAAGGAAAGTGGAATGTATTGAGCACCAATTTCACACCAAATAATCCATCCGGTGAAGTATTCTTTGCCTTTTTCATCCAACAGGTACCACTGAAAAATAATAGAAATTGGATGAACTGTCGGAACGGCAAGGATTATGAGGCCTAGCGGAGGGCTTAGAAATCTATCTCTAATGTTATTTCTTTTTGAAATCGTTGGCCGTATTCATTAACGTTTACCGTGCTGTAAATGAAAACAGTAAATGGTTTTCCTGACCGAAAACAAACGTTTCGTTATTCTTTAAAGAATTTACGGAGTCCGTTAAATCATTTACTGTGTTCATTTGCCGTACGGTAAACGTTCGTGAACATGGCCCCATAATTTTGATCAAAATTAAGAAATTGGAATTTAATAGGTTGGTTAGGAAAAATCCTCCGACATTGCTCCACACCATTTCAATTTAAATATAGAAAAAAAAATGATAGTTGATTTATATTTTTTCATTTTTTGTGTGGGGGCTCGTTTTTGTCTAAAAATATGATCACCATCCAGAAAAAAACCAATTTGAACATATCAAGGAAACCGACTACCGTATTTTTTATTTGGATTTTTTCTTTATTTTTAAGTTTGCTCTTTCAGTTTTTCCAAAATTAATTTTCACCACATCGCAATTAAAAATCATTTCCATTCATTTTCAAGTTTTTTTACTGACACAGAGAGAATAACTGGTTTACCTGAAAAGCGAGCACAATATAATAAGCAATGTAGAATCCGATGAGGTCCTTGAGCACAGCCTTCCAAATGGATCCCCTCCATCGGAGCATCAACGAGGAAAACTCCTCGTCATAGGATATAGTCATTGCTTTATTGAAATTAGGTCCTTACCCCTGGAAGACATCAACTAATTGATGCCAATCAATAAATTACACGGGGGGAAGTAAAAAGAAAAAAAAAACAGGAAAAGTAAATGAAGGATTGAGAACGGTCGTAGTCGTGGCCGTCATTGTCGGGTATCGGCACGGTTAATTGAACTGAATCAAATTGAATTGACATTGATAAGTGAACAGTAAACAATCAAGTAGTAGGATAGGCGGAAAGAAGACGTTAAAGAAAGTTGAACAAATAACGATGGAAGGAAAGAAAAGAAGAAAAAATTTGGCGTTTGGAAAGGTAAATAATTGGGTGTTGAGGAAAACGTTATGGTAAACGAATTTAATTTTCTTTTGCAAACTAACGAACTAGTTTCTTCCTCATAATCACTGCCTTCTTACCTTCACACTTGACGTCTTCTATTTCCAACACATCTTCCAAGATCGGGAAAGCAAAAGACTCAAGTGCTACGTGGCATGGATGATGTGTGAAGAAGAATTGGATGAATCCTCTGCGACCAATCCAATTCATTTGATTGCGTGTGTCGAGATGAAGAAGGAGACGGTGATTGGCAAGAATTTGTTTGTTTCTCTCCACCTCTATCCCCTCGACTATTCCAATTGTTACCAAATCAGAATCGCCCGCACGTCGTCATCGGAATCAAATCGACCTTGGTGGTAGAAATTGAAGAAATCGTTCCTTCCGAAAGAGAAACAGAGAGAAAAGCGGTGTTTATCTCTTGTGTGATAAATAAAAATGGTAAAGACAAGATATCGGTGATCGAATTTCCACAACTGGCTAGTAGTTTCGCGGTTTTGATTAGGTGATAAGTGTCCATTCGGCCAAAGAATGCGTTTAGAGGGGAAAATTAATGAGCGTAACATACGTTGGAAAACTAATTTTGCATCCGGAAAAGTAACAGTATTTATTAATTTATGTTTTTCTATATCAGGATCTGTGGTCCCCTTGTTCACCGCTTGAATGAGTGGACAGAGACGCGAAGAAAAAACCAGTTCGCCAAATACGTTCACAAAAATAAATGAAATACCAATAAATTTGTTTGGCATAAAAGGAAATGTTTCAAAGAACAACAAAATTAGCAGAGAAGTTTGTATTCGTAAAGTGTGTTTTCTTGATGACGTCACATCATGGGCTTGGAAAACGAATAATTTAAAAAGTTCAAGGTTTTTGAAAAGGAAATCAAGTGATCAGAAGGTTTTTTTTTAGGTGTAATCGAAATAGCAAAAAACTACAATTACCGTATCTAATTTCAAGACATTTTGTGCACTATACACTATTAGTGGTACTATTAGTGAAAATAGAAAATTGCAGGATATATTTTTTGCAGTATGAGTATTTTTAGAAATTGTAAATCTTTTTAGGGAATTTTGGAATTAAAAAATAATAATAAATCTGACAAAAGGCGGAACGTATTAGCTCCCAATCCTTAAAATTTGATCAGAAAATAAAAGTTTACGCAACTCCATACTTTAAGAAAAAATATCCAGTATTCTTGGCATTTCCTTCAAAAAATTCAGACCGCTCGGAGCATTCTTTGAGTTTTCTCAATGTCTTTTTTTTTTTCATTTTTCCGTTTCTACAGTACATTGAATAGTTCTATAAGATGAGAACCACGTGTTCCGAATTATTGTTAGATTCAATAGATTCAGTTCCGCAAATGTTTTGATTTTCACATGATTTGATATCAGAAGCCAGAAATCACCAATGCCACAATAATGTTTGAATATCCCAATACAATACAACAATTATTTGTCTTATTTTATTATTGTCTCCAAATTCTTGCTCTTCTTCTATCCTGCCTTCTGAGTGGTTGTGGACCGCGAATCTGCGCTCAGGTAATTTTCAACATGTGCACGATGCACGTGCAGCAAGCTACCCTACAAAGACGCCAGCTTCGTTCACTGGCGCAGATTGCGTGCTGACGCAATTTTTCTACAAATTTTTTGACAAATAATAACCGTTTTTCTTTTATTTTGGCCGCTTTTCGTCGTTCGACTTCAGCTATTTGCTAGAAATAAAGATACTAAAAAAACGAAAAATTATTAAATGTAAGTTTTCTAATTTTTTTCATCTATTGTCGGCAGACTTACATTAGTCAGAAATTGTTTTCGGAAAATCGATAACCCGAATTTTTCCTCGAAAATGCTTTTTGAAAAATCGGATCTCGTCGATGTCCAGGATTGAAAATGTGGGCGGAGCCTGATTTTCTGGCGCGTCAGCAAACTAGCATGGCGCACTTTCGGTGCTTGCGAATTTTTCGACTCTCGCACTTTTTTATTATTTTTGTTATTTTTCTTTCAGTAAAACCTGTTGTTCTTTGTAAGATGTATGTATTGTATCTTTTAATATCCTAAGATTGCCCAAACTTTGATTTTCGTAAAGATTCATCCTGCAAAAACACCAAAAACCCACTTTTTTTAGGTCCGCAATGCTAAAAACGATTATTCCGAAATGGTGGCTGAACGAAATTTGACGTTCTTAGGCTTAAAACATTTCTGAAGGCATCAGCTATAATTCAGTTGGAGCACATTTGGGAAACAATTAAGAATTTATGCTTTTTTTCACGAAAAATATAGAAAATGCCTCAAAATTTGAATTTCGCGCGAAAAAATCCAGTGGAGGGAAACATTTTAGAGATGGAAAAAAAAAATCAAAAGTAGCTTTTGATACAGCCAGGCTTTTTTTATTTGAAAAAATAAAAAAGCGCAAAAAAATACCAAAAAAGGCATCCAAAGTAACTTTGTTTTTGCGTCGTTTTTCTCTACAGTATGCCGCCTAACTTGCAGATCAATAAAAAAATAGCCGATCAAAAATTTCAGAGAATGCCTGGGAGTATTTTTTGACATTTACGCTAAAATTTCAGGGCAATCGGAGCATTCTCCGAGTTTTCCCCCGATGGTTTTTTATCTTTAACCTTTTTTACTAGCGAAGAAAAACCCAAAAGGGTCAGCGTTATTTGTGAATTATACCCCTGCTTTATCTATACTCGGTATAAAACGCTGAAAACTCGCTGCAATTGAACAAAAAATTTCGCATGCATTTGGGGTGAGACTCTGAGAAAAGAGAGCGAAACATCGGCCACGGTCTCTCAATTTTCTGCACTCTCTCGTCGCCAACGTGGCCGCGTCCATCACTGGGTGAAGGGAGCGGGTTTGCAGCGTTAGGTACATGAAAATTTAAATTTAAATTTCGCGGGAAAGTTGCCACGTCACTCGAGAAAAAAGTGCGAAATGGCGTATTCAAAACGTCGTTACTGCGGCGCCGCAGCAATTTTTTATATATTTTTTTCTTATGGGTTCATATCTTTTGCATTATTCGAAATATTTAAAAAAATATTTACACATTCATTTTATGCAGAAAACGTATTCCGACAGCGCCTCGTTTTTGAAAATCCAAACTATTTCAAATCTGTAATAACCGCGTTTCCTCAAATCTATGTGAGCAGTGGAGCGCATTTTCACGATGTACTCTTCAACACGCCGTGATGATGTCAGGAATTGCCGCCGCCCTTAACGAGCTTATCATGGCCAAGGCCGCAAGTGTGGTCGGACCACGAGCCGAAGCGGAGAAAGAGCATTATAATTGGGAATGCGTACAAGGCGAACATCTGTCATAATATAATTCCTATCGGATTTTTCAATGATGACGAATCCGCAAAAAATGTCAGTTTACCTGGGAGACGTTATCGAACAAATAAACGAATGGAAAATGTCATAATTGAAATGAATGGGAAAAAACTATTCCTGTGCAACAAATCCTTATTGGAGATATGAAGTTTCTCAGCGAAATGCTTGGCCATGAAGGAGGTCGAAGCACCTGTGGCTGACCCGCCAAAAAAGAAGGCCGGAAATCCACGAAGTGGCAGAGATGATGCACCGCAACCGACCGAAAACACCACAACGTGAAATGACACCTGCCTCGTGGTGTCGGCCTTTGGAGATAAGGTAAGCTACATGGGCTGCACAATGTGATGCAGCACGTTGAAAAGGCCAAAACTCTGGTATGGGTAAGCAAAAGTCCAAACACGTAAAATCGACTTGCAGATTTTCGGTTGTGGAGCGAAGCAGGCTGCGGGAGACATCCGCCTGGTGAAGCGCTGTGTTGGTAGAAAGGTTGCCTTCCTGCGACGTAGCGCCGACGATCCAACGGCAAAAAATTCTCCGAGGCCGGAATCGAGGTCTTCAAAGACCACCGACCTTATCTTTGGCTGAAAATAATGGAGGACGTGGAAGTGAATACACTGTTGAAGAATATGCGATCATGGAATTGGGAAACAAAAAATGGAAACCAGAGGAGACGACGAGTTTTTAAAATGTCTAAACGGATGCGGGACTGGAGAACATCAATATTTTCGACGATTACGAGGAATCTGCGGCATTTGAAAAATGGGAGAGCTGTGAAGTTGAGGTAGGTAATACGCCATTCTTCCATAAAACGCGACAAAATTTTTTACAGATATTGGGCGAGCACTCATCAAGAGGATTGATGTCACATGCAAAAACGGGATCGCAACGAAATTACCCAAGAGCTGAAAGCCGCTTACGTGACAAAGATGAGAGCCGTGTTACTCGATCCTTCAGGCTCTGATGCTCCTACGAAACCGTTCATATTAGGCTGGCAAAAAAGTTTTTTTTCCGAAAAATTTCGCAATTTTATTTTGTTAATCAACTTTATTTCCTATCATGATCAATAAACAATATATTGACCATCATTAGTCACAACTGTGAGCCATCGCTCGGGGAGGTCGTCAATGCCCTTCTTCCAGAACGCGGCGGACTGCGAGTCGAAGAAGTCGAACACTGCCATTTTGAGGCCTTCGTACTTCGCGAAACGCTTCTCTTTCAGGAACAGCTTGAGCGGTCGGAAGAGATGATAATCAGACGGCGGGATGTCTGGTGAGTACGGTGGATGCAGAACCATGTCCCAGTTCAGCTCCTGTAGTTTTGCCTGAGTGGCCTTGGCAAAATGTGGGCGCGCGTTGTCATGGAGGAGGTGGACAGCGGAGCGTCTCCGGCGCTTTTATCGAAGAGCGAGGCAAGCTGATTTGAGTAGGTAGTAGCATTGATCGTTCTCCCTTGCAGGGGCAACTCGTAGTACAGCATGCCCTTCGCGTCCCAGAAGCAGGAGAGCAAACATTTCTTCTAATGGAGATTGGCCTTTGGCTGCACTGGCGGCTCTTCCCCATGAGGAATCCAGACAGCGCGCTGAGTGTCGTTATTGTAGAGTACCCAGCTCTCATCCCCTGTAACAAGGTTGGAAAATGTTTTTCTTGACCTGAAAAAGGTGAAAAATAATCCAATGCTCAGAAAAAGTTTAAAATTTATGATTTTTTAAGACATTTTCTGATAATTATATTTTTTTTCAGAAAGCTCATAGTCTCTCAAGAAAACACTTTTAAAGAAATTCGAATAGTTGAGTCTCGTTTACTTGCGTACCCCCGTCTGTCATAGCCAAAAAGTTTAAAAGAAATCTTTGGAAATAGAGGATTCCAAACAGAAAATAAATGAACGGCAAAATCTTGATTGTTATTTTTTCTGATAAAATTATGGTAGAGTTTCAGAGTGAATTCACTTTTTTTTAAAGTTATGCCGCACACTGTATGATAGACAAAAATATAGATAACCGTATACTAAAAAATGTTAGGAAGTACAATTTGGTAACAGTGAAATAACAAGTATGTCTTCGAAGGAATTAAAAAATGTGTCATTTGTTCCGGGTGAGGGTATTGTTACTGGCAAAGTGGTTGATTCAAAGAACATTAAAATACGTTCTCAACCGTTCAATCAATGTCCCTGAAATAAAAAGTTCTTCAATAAAGCTTATTTCAAAAAGGATTCCATGGTGTCGAAATCGGATTTATAGTTACCTATCTTCAAGAATTCACACATTTTATTGCTTAAAAATCAATGATGAAGAAGTATTTGAAATTTGTTAGAAAACTTTATTTACCGTAAAAACTGTATTGGAGGCACATGCTACATGGTGCATGTGTCATGCACCTCTATTTTCACGCCTCTCTTTTAATGTTCAATTGTTTGAAATCAAACTGACCTTTCAAAAAAAAAATAACGGTTTTTTTCAAATTTAATTTAATTTTGTTTTCAACATGGGTTACTTTCTTTTGCCAAATTGGGTTCATTATTAGCAACCATTACGAGAAAATCAAAGGCGGTATACAAGAAACGTTAAAACTACAGAAAAACTGTTCCGGAGAACAAAATTTTGAAAATTCTGCTTATCGTATAAGGTGGGGGGGGGGGGGGGGTGAGAGAGAGACTAACCCATTTTCCGGAAAACCGCGCTTTCTAGATTCTTGCATACAGCGTTTGATTATTTATAAAAAAAATGAATGATTTGACGAACACACAGAAACGGCCGTTAATTATTAACGCTTGGTTGAGTACGGGTGCGCCTCTATTATAAGGGCGATTCTAAAATAGGTTGGACGTTTTTAAAACGAATCAAAATGACAAATATTCAGTGACATCATTGATAACTAAACTTCTCGAATGGATATAATCCGCTCTCTATTTCGGTGAATTGTGTCCTATGGCAAAATGTGAAAAATTAGAATCCGAATGACCGGTAGAGTTCGTCCAACTGATGAGACAATCTTCTCGGTCTCTTTGACCAATTCATTACACTCCCTTTCTATTATTTTAATTTTTGTTCTCTTCGCCAGACGGACGATCCGAATATTACACACTGCCGTAACAGGTTGGTAGGCGAAATTGATAGGGGAGGTCAAATTTTGAATTTTTCCGATTTCCGTATAAAAACAATTCATTTTTCTTTCACTTTTCAGTCCATATTGTTAAAATCGAATACAAAAAAAATGGAAAATTGCCAACTCTACTCGCTTTTCCTCTTGCTTTTGCTGTCTACAATTACAGTATCCGCCGGATTGATTCAGGTGAGTTTTTATGCATGCAATTGTGTGGAAGATACAAGTTTTTCAGAGCCGCGATATCTCTGTTCGAGTAAAACGTCAGTGGGGGCCAATGCCGTGGCAACAACGACAGTGGAACAATCAGAGAAATGCAAATAGGATTTCTGCGCAACAACAGCAATACAATGTGAGTTTCTGAGGCATCATACCTGGCATAACCAACACCAGAAACTAATTTGTTGCGTTTTGTCTCATATTTTAAAAATCCTTTTTCAATTTTCCAGTGCCAAACGCAAGGAATCAACTTAATTGGCCTGCCAATCAGCTCGTACAGCTGCCAAAACTCAGGAATGTCCGCGAAAGTTAATACGCTTCAACAGTCGCAACAAGCCAATGGATTTATGCAAGGACCGATTGGCGGCTTTTTGAACAATTTTATGGGAAGAAGGAAGTAAAAAAAACAATTTCATATTTATTTGGTATTTTGTGAGATTTATGCGTTTGTTATGACGTTTGAATTGTGACTTTCGATCTCCTGACTCCAACATCTTTCTTGTTGATCTTCTTTTTTTTTCTTTAGACCCGTTTTTTCATATGATTTTTTCACTTGATTTTGTTTCTATTGGTTATAAATAACATAATCTGAAATTTAAAAAAAATCAATACTTCTTTCTTTTAAAAACCACAAAAATTACCCATCTATTCCTATATTGACACCATAATTAATTTGAACTCTTGCCGTATCAAAACTTTTATACGATTTGAACATTGGCTCAAAAGTGAACGTTTTCTTCACTGGCAACACTTTTTGACCGAATGGTCCCACCATAGTGACGTCAGCGGACAATTCGACCACTCGGACGTCACCTTTTCTGAAAATATGAAATTGTAGACTGTAGTGGCAGCGACGCAATCGAAGCTATACAGTGCGTCCAATATTAATAGGACCCCCCTTGATTTTGGGGGTTTAGGCATAACCAAAAAAGACACGAAAAATCTGTAATTACCATTCGTTTCAGCATACAAAAAAACCCCAGAAACCGAATTCCCATGTGTCTAGCACTTTTTTGACGCCCGTACTACCAAAAAGTCACTTTTTCAAGCGTCCAATATTAATAGGACCACCTCGGGATTTTGGTGTGTCAATGATTTTTTCATTGGGTTTCAACCAGGAAACATGATTTTTCATGGATTTTCGGTCTGAAAATGACTATTTATTGGATTTTATATTGTTTTAAACTATTTTCATGGTTGTTTTACACTTCTTCGCCAATGTTTTCACTCTTCGAATGGATCCAAGGCTGTTTCAAATGTTTGTGATAATTAGTGCTACCGTAATCAGGTTTGGTGCAAAAATTTGATGTGTAGTTTCAGTAATTTACTTCCAAACCTCACTCTTGCTGAGCAGTCGAAATTGGATGTGATTCGTCGAACTGATCTTCACTCCATGAAATGCCTCGCCTCGTGAAGAAAAGCAGAAGTTCGATTCGACGTTACCTATCAGATCCGGTGAGCTATGGACAGAAGCACAATGAGTACAGCGGGCGGAAAAGGAAGGCTAGCTCCCGCGATGAAAAAATCGTCATCCGAACCGCTTCCAACTCTTCGACAAGTCTCAACGAAATTAATGCGGAGCTTGGAATCGATGTCTGCCCGTTCTTCGTCCCTTTCTTTCGTGACCGACGTCGCCACATACATTCCAACAAGACAATGCTGCCAATAACTCCAGCAACTTCACAAAGAACTGGTTCGCGGCTGAAGGAATCAAAGTGCTCGATAGGCCGGCTTGCAGCCCGGGCCTCAATGCGATTGAGAACTTGTGGGAAATGCTCGTTCCTCGTGTTTATTAAAATAGACAACAATACAACAATATTCAAGACATCAAAACTGCTGTGCAACGTGAATGGGATGCTATCAGCCTCGACGAACCTAAGAAACTCGTTGCCACTAGGCCGAACAGAGTGGTCGAAGTGATTAAAAAAATTATGGAGAAACCAGCTGTTGATAATTGTTTCCTGGATTCAATTTTTCTTATCGATTTTGTTTTTTCGCTCCAATAACCTGTGTTTTTGTAGCTGCGTTTTCATGAAACAAATATTCCAATTTGAAGAGTTAAAAAAAGGTGAAGGAGTGTAAAACAACCATGAAAATAGTTTAAAACAATAAAAAATTAAATAAATAGTCATTTTCAGACCGACAATCCATGAAAAATCATGTTTCCTGGTTGAAACCCAATGAAAAAATCATTGACACACCAAAATCCCGAGGTGGTCCTATTAATATTGGACGCTTGAAAAAGTGATTTTTCGGTGGTACGGGCGTCAAAAAAGTGCTAGACACATGGAAATTTGGTTTCTGGGGTTTATTTGTATGCTGAATCGAATGGTAATTACAGATTTTTCGTATCTTTTTTGGTTTTGCCTAGACCCCCAAAATCAAGGGGGGTCCTATTAATATTGGACGCACTGTATATTGTGCTCTCAATCGAGTTGCGACGTCAAGAGGTCAAACTCCGCCCACTTTTTTTCACGCAAACATTAAATTTTAGTGCATTTTGAATTTTTGCGTGAAAAAAAGTGGGCAGAGTTTGACCTCTCGGCGTCGCAACTCGATTGAAAACACAATAAAAACACACACATTTTGTTCGAATACGAGTAAAATAAAGGTTGCGGCTTGATATCGACAGATTTCACACAGTTGGAACGTTTCACTTCTTTCATGAAATTGTTTCTAATCTCCGTTAAAAATCTGATCTCCAAAGAAGGATCAAACTCTGAGACAGTATTCTAAAAAATATATGACTTTTAATGCGTACAAACTAACAGACAAACCCACAGTGTTCATGCAGAGACATGTATTTTTTGAAATTCCCAAATCGCTACAAGTGCGGAAAATGCTCAACGCAGTAAACCATGGAGATTCTGAAGAAGTGGAATTTGGCTCCAGAAGGTTCATTATGAGTTCGTATGTATTGGATGATAATACAAGCCTGAAAAAAATTTAAATTGTTAATTTCCTCCACTTTTGAAAAAGGAAAGCACAGTTGAAAACTATAAGTGACTAACCTATTAAAATTCATATTCAAGAAGTCAAACTTTTGCGGGTATCTTTTTTTCCATTCATCCGAGAGTCTTACAGCCAAAAATGGGTTTTTATCGTCCTCATCTGCACCAGTTAACTCCCTGTACGGTAATCAATTTCTGTTAATTTTCCTGTTAAAACAAAGAATGCAAACTTACTTATCCGACAAATTATACGAAGTAATTATCAACGTGGTGTTTTGAAATATTCCATTTGATTCCAGATTAGTCAGAGTTTCGCTCAAATTCTCAGTTTTCAACTTTATTTAATTTTCTGATTTCCCACTCACTTCAAATCCAAATCAATAGCTTTTTTTCTCACACCATAATCGTCCAAAAATATTGTTGAAAAAAATTTGAATCCTTTTGTAGCTGTTAAAAACCCTTTAAATCGTTCCAGTTGATCGTCCACAAATCTCTGAAACTTTTCGAAAAAAAATTTTTTAAACTATTTTTTCAATACTTACTCTACCGTCTTCCAAGCACTTTTTATCGTCGATCAAATCCTGAAAGACGAAATTTCGATGAGTTGTGGTGTCGTAGTCCACTTCGAACAAGTCACGAATTTGCTGTGGACCCGAGAAAAATGTGGTGAAATTTTGTTGTTTGGCCTTTTGAAACACGTTCAGTTTATTTGAAGAGCCAAGTTGAAGGAGCAAATCTTGAAGTGGGCGGGCCTCTTTCTGGAAAACATAACATTATAAATTGGAAGAGGTTTTATAAGACAAGTCTAGCACCGTACTCACCATTACAGTCATTTTCGAAAAAAGAAAATGATTTTCTAGCATAAATATTTTGCTCTTTGTCATTAATTTCATAAACAGTTTATGGTTGATGGTGGGCAAAAACAAAACTGCCACAGACTCCCCGCGAACTTCCTATAAAAATAAAATGGCTTTTGAAACCGACAAATAAAACAGTCAACCTTTGGAATCACCGCGAAATTGATTAACGGTTTGATAAACTCGGCGATTCCATCACGTTTGCAAGACACGGCAAAGTTATAATAGAGGACTTTTACAGATTTTCCCACTTCTAGCTGAAAATTTCCGTTTCAAACTGCTTTTCTCATATTAATTCATTTTACCAGTTCCGATCGATTCGATATGTCGTTGGGTTTAAAGTAGGAGCACCCAAAAAAAAGATATTTATTTATTGTTTTCATAATTATTTGTACCAACTAACTTGATTGGATCGAAAAACTTTGTGGAGCCCATTTCTTGTTTTACTTCTCCAGTTAAAGTCAAAACTCCCTCGGTCAGTGATAAAACAATGTGGTCATTGAGCTCTCTGCTAGGGCACTCGTTTCTGAAATTGTCGTCACCATCTATTACGTCGTCATTGGTCAGGAACGTGTACGGCAATTTGCATGTGTTGGTGAGCATTTCGCGGGTGTCTAAAATAGAAAAATTGAAACAAATTATGAGGTAGCAAACGATCTTTACTATGATTGAGAGATTAAGAGATTAAGAACGAAGAGCTGTGAATGAGATTTAGTGTCACCAGTTTTTTCTCAGCTCATATTGGGCCGATTTGCACCAAACTTGGAAAAACATTTTCAAGCCCAAGGGGCAAGATATGGTTAAAGTTTGGTGCGAATCGGATAAATCTGAACTAAGGCTTCCATTCGGACGAAAAAAACGGACGAATTTCGTCCGCTTTTCGTCCGCTTTTCCGCGGTTCGTCCGGTTTGCCCGGTTCGACCGAGGTCAGTCCGCTTTGTCCGTTTTTTTTTCTTGTTAGTTTTTCTTTTTGTTTCTGCTATGTTTTGTTTTCAAGAGCTGTTTCTGTTTTTTTTTCTTTAAAACTTCAATAGAAATGTCTTGTTTCTGCTATCAAATAGCAACAATCGCCAAGGACCGAATGGCTTGGAAAGCTGTGATCCGCGACCACATCAGGTGATCGAAGAACGGATCGACTAACAAGGGAAGTGTTTGATTCCTCCTAATCTAGAATTTCCCAAAATTTCAGCATAGGTGCTTTCGACTATTCTGATTCCATTTCTGCAATAAAAACCGGCTAAATGCTCACGTGAGCCAAGTTATGAGCTCATAAACATTTCTGTCAAGGATATAGTGAATCTCCATGACTAGTGTCGATGCACCATGTCAAGGAGATAGTATAGGGCTCGGTGACAGCCACTATTCCCTGATTATAAACGAGAGGCTCACGATAATTATCACGCAAAGAGGACATGTTAATTACATTAGTTTATCTCAATAAAGCAAATATACAGTGGTTACAAGTAAAGAAGGACGAAAGTCCCAAGTCTAGAGCTGGCGTGGTCCAAGAGCAAGGCTCGAGGAAAGAACCTCTCGGAAAGCGAGAGGGGTCGAGGTGTCGGCCGTCCTCTGATACGATAACCGACGGGACGTGCGGCAGCTACCGCTGGAGACTCCGGAGAGAATCCTACGCTTAGAAAGAAGGGGGAGGGACGCCGACTACTAAACAAGGTTCTAACGACTTACAATACATTGAGTAGAATCCGTGGGTTCCAAGAATAACAGTCGGTAGCAATTCCAGTTGTTCCTTAGAGAGTGACGGCTAGCAGCAGTCCATTGGGTGAGACGCAGACGAGCAGAGACGCGTAGGCGTCCGCGCTGTGTGTGTGTAGGCGGCAGGCAGCGATCTCTCCTCTCTCGTGGCGCCGCGCATGACGTGGCGACGCGAGGTCACTAAGAGACGCAGGTGGTCTCGCCGCGCGAGTAAATTACGGTCGGTCCTCGGAGTCCTCTCGGAGAAGTTAAAGGCGCATGAGAGAGACGCTTGCAATTGGAGAGACGGCAGTAGTTGATCCAGTGAAGCGGATAAAGGGAACATTGTCCGCGCAGTTGGTAAATTGATTGATTCCGACGAAGTCGGGCTTGAATAAAGTCAAGACTAATGGGATATCACAATGATAGTCCATTATTGTCTTGACACTGGGGGGGCGACATGAATCTCCATAACTAGAGTCGATCCGGATGAGTCGTGCAACGCAGCTTTGTAGATGTTGACTTGAGATGTTTATGTTACGCTGCAGTTGTATTAGTCCATACGAAATTCCGGATTGACGCTGGGGTTGGAGATTAAGACAGTTGTTTCCGTATGTTCAGTGAGGGTACAAAGCAACCTCAATGAAGGTCTTTGTTGAAGATGATAGTATGTTCGGTGAGGGTACAGAAGCAACCTCACTGAAAGCATGGCATTTGTTGGAGTTGTTGAAGGTGACGAAGTTTTTAAAGATTTGCGTTTAATGAAGGTGACAAAGTTTTCAATTTTGCAGTTGTTGTAGGTGACGAAGTTGTTGAAATTTTGTAGTTGTTGTAGGTGACGAATTCGTTGAAAAATAGAAGTAGTTGTGAAGAAAAATAGGAGTTGTAACAGTGGTTATAGCAGTTGTTGATGGAGTTGAAGATGTTTAAGAAGTTCCAAATAGTAAAGAAAATATAGTGAAGAAAAATCGAAGTTGTAACAATGGTTATCGCAGTTGGTGATGGAGTTGAAGTTGTTGAGAGTTGTTTCCCGGTTCATCTTGTAGACGGCAGTGGGGTTTGTTTTGATAATCCTTGTTGAAGTGTTGAGAATTTTTCCTTGTGAAAAAATTTCCATAGTTTCGATAGCGTTTGATCCAATCCATGACGAAAAACTTTTTTGAGTTGTGAAGGCAGTTGATCCAATTGTTGACGTAAAAATTTTCAAAAATCCAAAGTTGCTGATCCAATTTGAGATGAAAAATCCAGAGTTCCAAAGAGCAGTCGATCCAATATTTGAATAAAACGTACCAGAGTTTGAAAAACAGCTGATCCAATCCTTGGCGAAATCCAGTCCGAAGTTCAAAAAGAAGTCGATTTATTTTGGGATAATGTTCTTGTAGTAATTTTTCGTGACTCCTGTCGGTAGTGAATTGTTCAGGACTTGTTCGCGAATTAACGAGAACACGTCCGGAGAACTCCGTATAATTTTTTGTTGTGTTGAATACATTGGAGAATTTGGTAACTTGTTTGCTGGACTATTTTGAAGCATCCAAAAAATTGGTAGAATTGATGGCTGGACATTTGTTCGATGGTGGTTACTTTCGAATCTCCACAGTTGTTGATGAATAAGAAAATACCGTATTGGAGTAATTGGTTTTGAGCAATCCTCTTTGACAATCAGAAGTCGTTGTTGTTCTCCAATCCAAATGTGTTGTCATTAGTTGAGGAAAAGAGTGAATGCCCTGAGTGTACTGCATAAAGCGCGAAACTCAGCGAAGACAATCTTTTCATATTGGGGAGTGTTTTGAGAAACACTTATCTGTCCAGTTGCAGTTGTTGGCGCAGATCAGTTGCAGTTGTTGGCGTGGTAAATGGTAATGAAGTTGTTTCGCGACGCCATTTTTTTTTTTTCAATACGTGATGTTCGAAGACTGTGATCTCTTGATTGGTGGTGACACACGGCACTGTTGTGGTAGTTGTCGCAGTTAGCAGTGAAGTCGTTGATTATCCGAGTTTCCATGTCGGTTTCTGCATGATGATTGTTCGTCTTTCAAAGTTCGTAGAGTTTCGAAACAGATTGCGACAAAGAAGTAAGCAAATAATTCTGGGCCATGCGGCCAAAATTATGATTGCTTGGTAGAGGAGTGAGCGCGTATTGCTGTAAAAGTCAATGCCAACTAGTACAGAAATAAGAGCTTGCACTGTGATGTTCTCGCGTTGCGGCGAGTGAGAAGTGTTGTTTCGCGTTGCGGCGAATGAGCAGTGTTGTGTCTCGCGTTGCGGCGAGAGAGATGGAGCATTGGGTCCGTACTCCATTGTAGGACGGTGTTTGCGACCGTCGTGGACGACTATGTTATTAACGTCTCCCGAGCTTTGCGTTGCTCCTGTCGTAGAAGAAGACGTGTCGGTCCTATGGTCCTGCGCTCAACTTATGCCATTTAAGTGGGAGTAACCTATAGGATGCATTCCTTTTGAAGTGTAAGGTAGATGCAGTTATCAACATTGATTCCAATCCATTTCATTGCAACTCCATGAATCTTCCTCGCTGAGGCCGACGTTGGCGGGGGTCCCAAATATCGCAGTTGTTGCAGTGAGCTGCGAGTTGAGAAGTTTGGGGGTGACAGTTTGGTGAAGGGCCGCTTCGTTGTATGTGGGCGATGGGTCTTGGCTGTAGCATGATTAAGCGATTCGTCATTTGTTTGGACCATTAGAATGCGCTGATGTGAGGAGCTCGTATGTCCTTGAATGCAAGCCGGGTGTGTAAGTTGCCAATGTTTTTTTTTTCTTTTCTGCTCCGCTTCGTAGGTTCTTCTGTTCCATTTAATTTTCGTTTCCAAGCGTCCAGTTGTTTTTCATAATGTTCTGTTTGAGATGATGACAGCAGTTGTTGGCAGTTTTGTAGCATCCCAATGAGAATGAGCAAACACAGTTGGTGGCAGCATCGTCTCCAATCCGTATGGTTACCATGTGAATCCATTGGCGAGCCCATTTGTGTTTCTGTTTTGCTTTGGCAGTGGTTGTGTTGCTCAGTAGTTCGGAGCTGGGGCGTCCATGCTGTCTTGGAGACTGCCAAGGAAGACCCAGCGCCAGAACCAGTAGTTGAGAGCTGAGGCGTCGTTGCCGTCGTTTTGACAGGCGATTATGACTCAGTGCCCAGGCCAATTGTGTGATGCCAGTTGGAGTTTTGTTGAGCTTGCAGAGCATTTTTAAGTGAATCCGCTGTCATTGGTGTGCTTACTTCTGCCATTTGTTTCCAATTATTGATTAGGTGCAGTAGAGACCGTAGAGGTGATCCGTGTATGGAGGTGTTGAAGTCGTTCAGAATCGTTGCTGTTTTTTTTTTTTTGTTGACATTTTTGGGACATCGGAAAAGATAACGAAAAAGAGGAAGTTTCTAGACTATTTTTGCCCACTGGTTGCGGAGTTATTTTTCCAGAAAACTCAATAGAAAAATAAGGTGTTTAAAGAGAAATTTTTATGAATTTGGTAATTGGCCTTATACTTAGCTGATGAACTGTCCGCACAGTGAGATGGCAATGTCAAAGTGCAAAGGTGTCACGTTTGATGTGACTGGGACCCGCTGTTGTGACCAACAAGTTAGGTTTTGGTGGCGCTAGAATAGTAATAGTGAACCCGTTTAAAGTAAACTTATACGTGAACAAACTGATCATGAATATTTACGTTAAAAAGTAATTACTGGATCCTACATGGGAGCCTACACTAACTATTGCCTTTAATTTGCTAACTTCGCTAGGGGGTTTTGTGGCATTGGTTTTTTTTTAATTTTTTTTTTTTTTGAATAGATGAGGCGGGCGCCGCTCCCTTCCCAATTTTCGGAAACTCCTTCCA
Organism: Caenorhabditis japonica; assembly: GCA_963572235.1. Lineage (NCBI taxonomy): Eukaryota > Metazoa > Nematoda > Chromadorea > Rhabditida > Rhabditidae > Caenorhabditis > Caenorhabditis japonica. The sequence goes on from OY754346.1 coordinate 260,147, forward strand.
GTTTCAACTGCGTTTGCAAATTACTGGTTGTTTGAAATGTATGAAAAAAATGTGTTTTTTTTTGTTAACCGCTAATTCACAAAATGGTTTATTAGTTACTCCAATCTTCGCCTCCGTGATTATCGAAATGTGTGCATTAGCACAACATTTGATGACGCAGAACCTTCGGATAAGAATAATAATACACCATGCAAAAAACACAAGAACTCACGACCGGTACCTTGGACGGGTACCGTAGCCACAAGTTGCTCATATTTCCGCTCACAGTCGTTGCTTTCTGGAGTCCTTCCATCCACTGTTGGGTTGCGGTGTGCCATGCGCTCAAACTGGTTGTCTGATGGGCGTAAAGACTGTACAGTCTTATGCCTTCAGATGTAGTAGAAATCTACGACCACCGTGTTGCATAGAGGTGGGCATAGTTGTTGGATTGCCCAATTGGAGTGATGTTGACATTGATAATTTGGTTCCATATTGGCACATTGTGTGCACGTGATTTGGTGGCATTTGGTGACAGCATTGTGTGACAAAAAATTAGAAATTTTTTATCGATTGGTTGAATTCAGTTGTTGCTTCTCCTTTTTTCTGCTTGGTTGACCCTAGTTGGCTCGTCCCTGCATATGTTGACTCCATTTTCCGGCCAATTCTTCTGCAGTGGTTGCACAAAGTTCGTCTCGAGTTCAAAATTCGTGTTTGCAGTTGATTTGACCGTGTTCCTTGCTGCCGCAGTAGGTGCACATGTTTTTGGTGTCGAGTCTCAGAAGCCGGCCAGTTCTTTTGAGATAGCGGTTGCAGTAGGTTGATGTGTCACCTGGCGCAGAACATGCATGGTCGTGAAAATCATTTTCCAATTTCATTTGTCGCGTCATTGGTGCCATTATTTTTCGATTTTTCCCATCATTTGTTGTGCGTGATCTTTCTTGTGAGGGATTTTGTTGTTGCAAAGTTGGGAGGCAGCGGTAACCAAGTCAACGCTGACTCCTGCAAATGTTGCAGTGACGTTTGTTCGTCTTTTTGGTGCCTTTTTGCTTTGGAGCGCAGTTGTTCCGAATTGCTTTGACGATGGACGACGACTTCTTCCGACAATTGTGTCTTCTTGTTTCTCGATGGCATTGATATCCTTGTGCATGGTCCCGGCGGCTTGAGAAAATTTTAAAAATCGCTCACTTTTATTATTTTCGTCCGGTTCCATTTGTTTCGGTAGTTGTTGCCGCAAGGATAATGATGAAGTCCTCGCGATCCCATTTGTTTCCGAATCCGATCCCGTGTCCCTTTGTTCAATCATTTGCGGGTGCACGGCTAATAAGCGGATTCGTGGGCGTAGCGGGAGTGTCGGCGGCAATTGAGAGTTGTTGCGGGTGGATCCAGTGGTTTTCCTTGGGTTGCGCTCCATTTTCCCGCAGTTGGTGGTGGTTCAGTAGGTTGTTTCTTCTCATGATCTGGATTGTTCTGAATTTTGGCAAATTAATTTTTTATCGGTGCTCAACGAGCGAAAGAGACCGAAACGATGGAAAGTTAAAATAATTTGCAAAATTAAGAGAAGAATTTGGTACCGGAAAGCTCACGATTCGAATGCCACTTCATCCGCTGGTAAGACGGATTACGAATGGAGCAAAAAAATGATTGAAAGAGAAAAAAAAAATATAAATTGGCTGCGATTTTTGGTAAAAAGAGTGTATTGGGTAAATTTTGACGAAAATTGAGTTTAACGGAATTTTTCTAGAAAATTGCGGCAAAAGTGGCAAATTTAAAAATAAAAAAATCGCGTGAAACTTGAAAGAAGTGGTTCGTCGAAAAAATATCCAAAAATCCGCGAAAATGACGTTGAAAACGATTGGCGAAGGTCCCGATCGTTATTGATTGGCGAGATAGTGCTGCAGGCGGGGAGGGGCCAGAGTGCCGGACGCTCACCGTGATGCACGCGGCGCACAATTGCACCATTTGATGACGTAATTCTTCCGCTACAGTACCACCTCCATTGTGTTCTCGTGGCCAAATCGTTCGCATTTGTTGAAGCAGACCAATTAATTCGATTTATTGATTTTTATGGCGGGGCAGTAAAGAATTTTTAGGTTCAATATGCCGGCCTATCTAACGAAAAAACAGTCATTTGACGTGAATACCGAGAGCTTTTTGTTTCACCGAGGGTCCGTTTTTGCAAAACAAGGCAAAAATTCAAACGGCTCGATGCACCATGTCAAGGATATAGTGAATCTCCATGACTAGTGTCGATGCACCATGTCAAGGAGATAGTATAGGGCTCGGTGACAGCCACTATTCCCTGATTATAAACGAGAGGCTCACGATAATTATCACGCAAAGAGGACATGTTAATTACATTAGTTTATCTCAATAAAGCAAATATACAGTGGTTACAAGTAAAGAAGGACGAAAGTCCCAAGTCTAGAGCTGGCGTGGTCCAAGAGCAAGGCTCGAGGAAAGAACCTCTCGGAAAGCGAGAGGGGTCGAGGTGTCGGCCGTCCTCTGATACGATAACCGACGGGACGTGCGGCAGCTACCGCTGGAGACTCCGGAGAGAATCCTACGCTTAGAAAGAAGGGGGAGGGACGCCGACTACTAAACAAGGTTCTAACGACTTACAATACATTGAGTAGAATCCGTGGGTTCCAAGAATAACAGTCGGTAGCAATTCCAGTTGTTCCTTAGAGAGTGACGGCTAGCAGCAGTCCATTGGGTGAGACGCAGACGAGCAGAGACGCGTAGGCGTCCGCGCTGTGTGTGTGTAGGCGGCAGGCAGCGATCTCTCCTCTCTCGTGGCGCCGCGCATGACGTGGCGACGCGAGGTCACTAAGAGACGCAGGTGGTCTCGCCGCGCGAGTAAATTACGGTCGGTCCTCGGAGTCCTCTCGGAGAAGTTAAAGGCGCATGAGAGAGACGCTTGCAATTGGAGAGACGGCAGTAGTTGATCCAGTGAAGCGGATAAAGGGAACATTGTCCGCGCAGTTGGTAAATTGATTGATTCCGACGAAGTCGGGCTTGAATAAAGTCAAGACTAATGGGATATCACAATGATAGTCCATTATTGTCTTGACAATTTCCTATGGTTAAGCATTTTTCGCGTGAACCGAATAGTGTACGAGAACCGATACTGCAGAAAACATCGGTTGGTTGGTTCAGTGGTTCGGTTGCAGGGTTCAAGTGGGGAGGTCACGGGTTCAATTTCTGCTCATGCTAATCTTTTTTGCATTTTTTTGTGTGTTTTTTTCAGCCAGCAAAAGTCAGAAAAAATCGGTTACATTTACTTTTTTTCAGATTTTGAGTGAATATTCCGGCTGCAAACAGCTTCGAGAGTGCATTTATGACAAAAAATTAAACACTTTTTTTTTGATTTGACGACATTTTGAGCCATTGAGCACATGCAAAATTTTTTTTCAAATTTTTTGAATTATCGTTTTTGATCTGTTTTCGGCATGTATCCGCGTAAACTCTTCTTTTTGGTATACTATTTGGATGTACCCGTCTGTCTCTTGGTGACCTTGTAAGAACTGTTTCTTGATGACCCTCTTCGTGTTGGTTCAACAAAATGACGATCCGATCAGCCAAATTCTGATCCCAACAATCCAATTTTAGCTTTTTCGGCTCATCATTGATTACAGCAGTAGCATAGGCCAAAATAACAAGCTTGGAAGACATAAGTACACACAAAAAAACTGGGGAATTCGGTATTTTGTATCCAGTTTCTCGGTTTTCCAGTTCATTTAGAACAATCAAAAATTTACGCGGATACACGTCAAAAACAGATCAAAAACGATAATTCAAAAAATTTGAAAAAAAAAAATTTTGCATGTGCTCAATGGCTCAAAATGTCGCCAAATCAAAAAATTTTTTTTTTATTTTTTGGCATAAATGCACTCTCGAAGATGTTTGCAGCCGGAATATTCACTCAAAATCTGAAAAAAAGTAAATGTAACCGATTTTTTCTGACTTTTGCTGGCTGAAAAAAACACACAAAAAAATGCAAAAAAAGATTAGCATGAGCAGGAATTGAACCCGTGACCTCCCCACTTGAACCCTGCAACCGAACCACTGAACCAACACAGGTAAACCGGCATGGATGAACTGTGTCTGAATAGTGGCTCAATAGGCGGTAATGCGCGAATGGTTCCTGTACGGTGGAGGAGAAGGAAACATTCAGACGCTGATGTTCGAACAATGTGTGGGACACGGCTGAATGAGAAACAATGCGCGAGGCGGGCAAATCGAGATTCTTGGTGAGCGAACAATCGATTGCGGCCTCAGCGCTAGCGCATGATCTGATGCAATGTTCTTTCTTTTCTTTTTTTGCTCGTGTGTCTCTATTATTAATTAAATTATTGCTTAATTGCCCTATTAATTTCCCGAATAATGATTTTTCAGCTTATTTCGTGTGAAGCTACGTTGCTTACAAATTAACAAGATTCACTGTCAATAGAACGCAGAGAATGGTGTATTTCGGATGAGCTCAAACAGTAAGTGCAATAAATGTATTATGCTATTAAATACAAACAATTTCAGGCGTCATCTCCAATTTTCCATGACGGCGTCAGAGATGAAATGTCTGAGCGTTCGGAAGTTTCTACGGGATTCTCAAATGTGAAAAAGTTGAAAAATGTGAGTTTTAGAAATGAGGTTATGCTTGAAAGTAAAACTGTAATTTTTTAACTGCAATTTAGTTCGAAAGTATTATGGGTTTATTCACGAAATAACAAAAAATAGCGTAAACCAGCAAAAATTCGGAAAATTCCTCGATTGACCTGAAACTTTGGGAAATAATGGCAAAAATACTCCACCACATTCCCAGAAAATTTCAGACCAAAGTATCGATTTTTCTGAAAACGTATGGGAATTTCCGGGAGTATTTTTGCCATTGTTTCTCAAAGTTTCATTGTCAGGCCAATCGGAGCATTCTCCGAATCTTCACTGAGTTTTTTACTGGTTTAGCTATTTTTTATATTTCGAGAATAACCCCATTAAAATTCAATTACCCTAAACTTGTGTAGATAGGTCCGTCAATGCATAGGGCCGCCCTCACTTAAGAAGTACTCTTTCGTTTCTCTGGCCGCCCGTTGCGAACAAGAACAGAAAGGAAAGAATTCAATTTTTTCAATCAGTAAATGGAAAAAAGCCGTCTTCCAGACCAACACTGATACTGTCCATTTTCCTAAAGTTCTGCTCCAGGAAGATGGTCCTTTTCATTCTCCCTTTGTAAAAAGATGGTCTATGGAAAACATTACGTTAGCTGAGGCGGCTGTCAAAGAAAAGGAAAGCGGTCCTATCTTCACGAGTTTAGGGTAATAAAAAATAGGGTCATTTTTATTATCATGAGAAACCACATTAAATTAAGTAACGATTGGATTAAATGTTTTATTTTTGCAGCGACGGCACGTTTCGGATCACAAATTGCCTAAAATTGGCTGAAGGCGCAGGAACCAATTGGAACGGGTGCGAGGATCCCTATGCCACCATCGATTTTAAATACTAAATTACTTTTTTCCGTTAGGCAAACCTTCATTTTTTCACAAAGCTTTTGTTTTTTAAATGGTAAACTTTTAATAAACATACTCAATTCCATCTCGAGATCAGTAAATTTCAGGAGCAGTGAGAGAAACTCGCGCATTGAAAAGCCGCGCATGCGTGAAAAGTCGGCCATTGAAAAACCGCTAATTCAAACGTTGGTGGTTCCGTCACTCGAGCATCGAGCGGCGCACCAGTGGACCACCATTCGGCCATGCCGGTTTACCTGTGAACCAAGCGATGTTTTCTGCAGTATCGGTTCTCGTACACTATTCGGTTCACGCGAAAAATGCTTAACCATAGGAAATGTTTATGAGCTCATAACTTGGCTCACGTGAGCATTTAGCCGGTTTTTATTGCAGAAATGGAATCAGCATAGTCGAAAGCACCTATGCTGAAATTTTGGGAAATTCTAGATTAGGAGGAATCAAACACTTCCCTTGTAAGTAACTAAGTAAGTAATGGGGTTATTCTCGAAACCAGCAAAAAAAGAAAAAAATAGAAAAAACCAGCAAAAAATTCAGCGAAAATTCGGAGAATGCTCCGATCGGTCTGAAACTTTGACATATTATTTAAAAAATACTTTCGGACATTCCCTGAAAGTTTCAGACCGAAATATTGATTTTAAAAAATATCGATTTTTATTTCTGAAAATTTTCAAAATCGATATTTTGGTCTGAAATTTTCAGGGAATGACCGGAAGTATTTTTTATATGATTTCCCAAAATTTCAGATCAATCGGAGCATTCTCCGAATTTTCGCTGAATTTTTTGCTGGTTTTTTCTATTTTTTGCTTTTTTTGCTGGTTTCAAGAATAACCCCATAAGTAAGTTGTTTCTGCTATCAAAAACTGGGAAAACAAATTAAAAAATGTGTTTCAACAAAGCTAATTATACATAAATTTGCAACCGCTAACATTTTTCAATGTCGAATTTTTTAAAGAGAGTGCCATAAATTAAAATGCACAGCCAATTAGAGCAATATTTCGTGTCTGACGATACGGACGAACGGACGAACCGGACGAACCGCGGACGACGCGGACGGACCGGACGGACGAAATTGGTCCGAATGGAAGCCTTAATCTGAACGGTAGGATACTATCGACACTTTGGTGTTTCTAGCTTCGCCCCGACAACAACAAGAATCCGAGAACCTTCTAGTTCTAATTAAATTTGATTTCCTGTACGACTAGGTGTCTGTCGTGTTCACTTTATTCAAAAGCATCCTGAAGATGTAAATGAAGAATACAAAAACAGGGCTCATTAGGTTTTTATTTTTTGCTTTTATCAATTATTTGTATTTTATGGAAATTTAAATACACTAGTACGCCGCCAAAATGCAAAATAGTTTTGAAACGTCCCAGTTTTGAAACGTCTTGTTTTGAAACGTCCCAGAGCCGTTTTATCGCGATGTTACCTGATTTTTTAAAAGGTTTTTTGACCTGATAGCAAAAAATCAGAGAATGTTTCAATCAAGAAATGTTTATAATGCTTTTCCGAGCTTTTCTCGCCACTAAAATATCTTCCAAAATTTTTTTGAAACATAGAACGGCAGCTTCTAATTGAGTGAGTAGCACCTCCAATATGTATATGTACACAAGAGCATGCCCTTCTAATAGAGTTAATACAATAGTCAAACTCGAAATCCAAACGAGTACACTTACCATCGATCGAATAAATAAACTCTGACCAATGCACATTCTTTTGCGTGCTCAGCGGATTGAACTTGGCAACCGTGCTAAAAATGAGTGAGCCGATGAAGACGAGCACTGCCAATGTGACGAAAATGGCAGTAGTCGGAAACACATTTCTGATCGAAGAAGAAGAATGCCACATGGCAGGCAGGTATTGGACGAGTAAACAGCAACAAAGTTATGGGAAGAGTGGATAAGGAGAATAAGAAGAAAGCATGGAAAGAAGAGATGTTCGTCATTCGCGCCTTCCCCTCCGACATCAACCAGTTTCTTTTTTCTGTTGGTGGCCACAGTTAATGCCAGATCTAGACAGATAACAAGACAAAACATGCGAACATAATGGTGGTGACTAATAGAAGAAATATTATAACGAGAGTGGTGAAGATAGAATTTTTGGACTTCTGAAACCTAATGAAGATGAACTTTATGATGCTCTACTATTCTAGTTAACCTAATTAGGCGGTAAAAATGATTCTTTAGATTTCTCGAAACAGTAACTCGTGGGTATACTTCATTGTTCAAATGTTTTATGCTATTTATGACAGAAAATCAGAACGGTGGTAGTCCGACGATAGAACACCGTAATCCGCAGTACCTTCGGTACTTGTAGAACGGATCGACTTTGTAATCTTTGTTGTGTATATGACCTGAAAATCAAACAGACAGTTGTTCAAGATCATTGAGTTTAATTTTTCGTAAACCTTATAATAATTTTGCTCTTTTAATTGTATCGTCCTCATATAATATAGCAGAGTTGTATAGAATTACGACTTCCGTTTTAGACATTTAACTTCCATGCAACTAGAAAAAAATGTAGATTTTCACACAATAAAACTACTGTAAAAAGTACGATTCGAGAAGACGTTCTTGGCGTGAGATGTGCTGATTGCAGGCTCAAAACGTTGTATTTTTAAATACACTGTTTTTGAAGCAATTTCTGGCCTGTAGTCTCGTTTTTTCCAAATGTTGAAATGTTAACTTTCGACTTTCGACTTCCGGCTTCCGACTTCCGTTTTAGAAAATTTCACTTACATGCAACTCTGTAGTATAGTACATTTTCTCAACGGTTGTATCGTTTTTTTTTAAATTTGATATTAATTTACAATTAGTTTATTCGTAATAGTGCTTTCGAAATGGAAAAATATTTTTTTCAACAGACAAAAAGCGGCGTTCAAAGTAATATTGTTTTTCCGCTGTTTTTTCTACAGTATACCGCCTAATCTGCAGATCTTACAACAAAAAAGTAAAAATAAACGCCTCTATTTGTCTTTTTTAAAAGTATTTTTCTACTTTGAACGCATCATAAAAAATCGTCGAAACAAGAAATTCTCAGATAGGGAAACTCCGCACTGGACTTAAGAATTTTAAAGCCTTTAATGAAAAAAATAACCTAGAAGTAAATTGATTGATACTTTTCCACTCAGTTATAGATAAATAGATTGGGTTATTCTCCTTTTGGTTTGGTCACTGTTTTTGTTTTTCGTTCCGCTTTCTAGAAAACCAAATTATCTTCGTTAATTGTTTTAGGCATTTTATCACTTAAACCACGTATTTTTCTTGTTTTCTCGTACAAATTTTTCAGTTACAACGTATGTGCCGGCATTTTAACTTGCTGAAAACTTTTCCGTATATTGTAAAATCTTGGATTGTTTACTTTCAATTTACTATAGTCTATAACATGCCCTTTTTCGGATCGCTGCACAAAGCTGTAATTTTTTTCGTCATTGTTATTGTTCGTACAAACTTGTAATTTTCCCAACTAAAGGAGTCCTTTGCTATGCGCCAAAAGTAATTATAATAGAAGAATAATATCAGCAAAAAAGTAATTTTTCTTCAAAAATAGAGAAAAAGAATTCTGCTAAGAATTTCCGTGTATAAAATTGCAAATATTCTTGATTTTTCTAGAGATTTATAAAAAACTTCGAATGTTACGAATAGTCCCCAGTGATCGATGGGTTCGAGACACGTACTTATTAACAACAAAAAAAAACACCTGTCTTGTAATTGAAAATTTAAAAGCAAATAAATAGTTTCGTTTGAAAATCTATTTAATTTTGTTATAATTTTTTGTGCCAGACGCTTATATATTTTTACAAAAACTCCCCTTGTTCACTTTTTTTCTTAAATTCACATTATTTATTTGTCATTTCAAAAATTGGAACCAAGAAACCATAAAAGGACATAAAAGAAGTGGAGTTTTAAATTTTTTGTGGCGGTCAATTTTTCCAGTTAGAATAATTTGTTCCCTTTCATTCTCTTCAACTTCCTTTATTTTTTTGCTAATTTTTTCCCCACAAAAATCGCATTTTTTAGAAAGTTTGGAAAGTATGGACCAACGCCATTCCGAACCGCAACTCATTGTAAGTACTACTTTTCCAACATTTTACAAACTACGATTTCTAGGTGTTTCATGATACAATAGTTTATCCAATTTATTTTGCCATTTACTTTGCTGTCACCATGTTCAGCCAAATTTCTGTCCTATTATTGGTCATCCTCAAAACGCCACCGCTTTTCAAAGACTTTCGAATGTTTTTGATCCATTCTTCTACTTTGCAAATATTAATGTGTCTGATTATTTGTTTTACGCAAGTCAGGTATTGTGCCGTATCTTTAATAAGTTTTATAAAGTTTGGATTTTTCAGACCCGTAATGAATCCGAACTCAACCGCATACCTATTTAGTGGTTTTTGTAAAGAATTTGACAAAGATGTGTGCTTTTTTGTTTTTGATTTATTTCAGGTAAAATGAAATAACACAATGTAGAATTTTTGCTGACTCGTGTCTATTTTTAGCTTATTTTCGACGCTGCCGCTTTTTCTATTCCGGTAACTGTCTATTATAAATACAGCAAACTGGCAAATATGACAAGGAAGGAGATTCCAAAGGTAAAAGTCAGATTGATACTAGCCAGCACTTATTTTGTGTCAATTTTGGTGGCGGTGAGTCTCAAACTTTACTCTTTTGTTTCACTGAACACAATTTTCAGTTGATCTACGCTCTTACCTATCGTCGAGAAGAGTCTTTGGCCGTGGAGGCAGAAACTAAATTATTTTATCCAAACACCTTTGATTTCTCGAAATATGCTCCAATCACCGGGTATCAAGATCACGTTTGGAGCAAACTTGTAAACTATTTAAACATGACAAGTATATATATACCTCCCATTATTAGTTACACTTATCTGAGGTACCAATCAAAAAATTAGGGACTAAAGAAAACAAATTGAACAATTTCAGGTTAATTCAGAACAAATTGAACAGTTTGAAACACGCTTTTACCGATAAAACTGCAGCTCAAGCGAGAAAATTTGATTTGGCTCTGACCATTCAAACATTGGTTCCAGCAATTTGTGTTATTCCAGTCTACACAATTCATGTGGTTTTCGATGGACTTTGTGAGTGATTTATGACTAGAAAACTACATGCCCTTGTTTTGTCCCGTAGGAGCTGAGAAAACGGTGCAAACATGAAATCTCAAACGGAAACAGACAGACATCAACGCTTAATAGTAGTGAACAAAATGATGATAGGGTGAACAATTGGGAGCTCCACTTTTCTTCCACGCTAAAAGCGGAAGTTTTAGGAGCCTCGATAGTTTCTCCACTGTAAAAAAAAAAAACAAATTTTACGTTTTTCCAGCAGTGGGGAGCCTTCATGCCTCCCCATTTCCAACCCTAATAAAAATAATAACCTGTGTACTTGTCTAACACACGGCGTGTTAGAACCTACGTAAAGGCAAACGCGCTCTGTCGCATTTATCTGCGTCTTGACAGCGGCATTCTGTCAACTTCAGCCAAGTCTGTGCGAAACGAGAGGCGCAGATATGAAAAAGATGACCTCGGAAAATTCATTTCCAAAAAAAAAAAAAAAATTAAAAACGTAGTCTCCAGCACGCCGTGTCTAAATTCACATTTGTTTCTTTTTTCAGACATTGCTCCTTTTCCATCTCACGAGAAAGTTCTTTACATTCTGCTCTCCTTGCCCACTGCCATAGATGCCTTCATTGTCATTCTCACAATTACGTCCTATCGGGTCTCGTTTCTAGCATTCTTCGGAACTATGTGCTGTTTTCGCAAATCGCATACATCACACATACATGTACGCGTTAATGGATCAAACGTTGCTGCAATTTTCTGAATGAATCGAGTTAATTGGCATAGAACTATTGTTTTAAATATTTAAATGCGGTCATTTATGCAGAATTTAAATGTGTAAAAATAAATTTTTTATTTGTATTTCTCTGCTGAAAGATTTTTGCATTTCAACACAATGCACGGGGTGTTGAGAGGTACATGAAAATGAAAATTTAAATTTCGCGGGAAAGTTGCCAAGTCACTCGAGAAAAAAGCGCGCGAAATGGTATTTTCAAAACGTCGTTACTGTGGCGCCGCAGCAATTTTTCATATATTTTTTCCTTATGGGTTCATATCTTTTCCATGATTCTAAATATTTAAAAAATATTTACCCATTTATTTTATGCAGAAAACCTATTCCGCCAGCGCCTCTTTTTTGAATATCCAAACCGTTTCAAATCTGTAACAACCGCGTTTCCTCAAATCTATGTGAGCAGTGGAGCGCATTTTCACGATGTACTCTTCAACACGCCGTGCACAGACTTTACGCAGCTCTTGCACTGCCAGAGATGAGAAGTTGCAGTAACTTTGCGCTTGAGCTGCAGGTTTTTGCTGAGAATTGTACTATTTCTGTTTGAAAATTAGATGCCAACACCTCAAATTGAAGTTATTGGTGATTAAGGCAACGTTACAAGTTTTAGGGTAGTTTGATGAAGAAATCCCTGAGTTTCGTCAAGTTTTTTCGCTATTCACCAACGTTTTTGATGGTTAATCCTGCATATTTTAGCGATAAAGTCTGATCAATTATAAATTTCTTAAATTGGCATTTTTCAGCAAATTTTATTTCCAAAAAAGAAATCAACACAACAAAAATGTTTTCTTGAGAAAATAAAAAAAATTGGAGCGCGGTGTTTGCGTACTTTTAAATTCAAACATTCAAACTAATACTTATTTAGGGTAATTTCAAAAAGTTCCATGAATTGAGTCGTTGAGACGCGTCATTTAGTTGTTTTTTTAATCAGAGATCCACGGTATAGTGAACAAAAGTCAGAAGCTTAAAGACGAAATGTCTTTTTAAAAATAGAAAAATACTTGTAAACACAACGATTGGGAAGTCTGGTCTTTATGAATGTTTGATTTTGCGATTTAACCAAAACAAAACCACAAAAAAAAACCCAGAATTTTAATCCCAATCATCATTATTGGGCATTGGAAAAGAAAATGTTAAAAAATAGGACAAAAAAAAAAACAGATTCGAAAACAATATTTAATTTACTACTTTTTAAATAAATTTTCAATCATTTATCGGCTGAAAGAATAATACAAGAAAATAAAAGGATAATCATTTTCGACCAGTCGTATACTTGTCGAGAAGACGTTTTGCCTCATCGCTTTCCAGTTTTCCTTCTTGCAGCATAGCGTGAGCATTTTCTGGAAAAAATGTGTTCAAGAAAATGGTTCCAAAAAAAAAAAAAGAATAACTCACTATTATTTTTCCAGTGAATAATAATTGGAAATATAAAACCGAAGACGATTCCAATTATGAAACTGACCACAATTGTTGGTTCATTGACAGAAGGCAGAATCCAGTAGATTCCTCTCATTTCTGAATAGTTTATTATTACTTATTGTAAAACCAGACATTGAAAAAAGAAACAATTTGAACAGAGAAAATACAATTTTCCACTAGAAAAGTTTGCAGATAATCATTTAGTGAGTATTACGTTCTAATTTCATTTTCTGAATTGAGAAAAGATATGAAGAGCAAGAAATCGATAAGACAGCGTGCTCCATAGTTACGGGGAGTCATCTTTTAAATTTTAATGCTGGGAATGGATTATGAGCAAAAAGAGGATTAGTGAATGGATTTGCACATTCAGGACATTGAAAAGAAGGAATAACCGCCTATTTGATGGATCTGTGACGAAAAAATGTATTCTACACTTTTATCAAAATTATCAATTCGAGGCTACCCCGAATCAGAACGTTCCCGAATCAGAACTGTCCCGAATCAGAACCGTGTCCTGAATCAGAACTGTTCGTATCAGAACTGTCCTAAATCAGAACTGTCCGGAATCAGAACTGTCCCTAAGCAGAACTGTTCGTTTCAGAACTGTCCCATATGAGAACTGTCCTGTATCAGAACTGTCCCGAATCAGAACTGTCCCGAAGCAGAACTGTTCGTATCAGAACTGTCCCGAATCAGAACTGTTCGTATCAGAACTGCCCCAAATCAGAACTATCCTGTATAATTTTTAAATAAAATTTGTTTTATTATGAAAAAACAACATATTAGGCCGTAAGCATGCTTATTGAATAGTTCTGATTTGGGGCAGTTCTGATACGAACAGTTCTGATTCGGGACAGTTCTGATACGAACAGTTCTGCTTCGGGGCAGTTCTGATTTAGGACAGTTCTGATTCGGGACAGTTCTGCTTTGGGGCAGTTCTGATAAAGGACAGTTCTTATACAGGACAGTTCTGATTCGAACAGTTCTGATTCAGGACAGTTCTGATTTATGACAGTTCTGATACGAACAGTTCTGATTCAGGACACGGTTCTGATTCAGGACAGTTCTGATTTGGGACAGTTCTGATTCGGGGTAGCCTCATCAATTCGCCTTATTTTTTATTGGAAAAAAACAGTTTACCGAATTTTTTTTGAATTACTTAATACGATTTTTTTAGGTTTCAAATAAAATTGTAAATCTCACATTTAAAAAAAAAACAAGGATTTTAATGTGCTTAAGCTTTTGTTTAGAATATTTTTTAAATTAGAAATCTGAAGAGAAATCCACAATTTTGTGTGTGAACGTAAATTTATGCGGAACACTATATAACCTAATTTTATTCATAAAACATAAGAGAATATAAATTATAAGAATTGAGGTTTTAGAAAAATGTTGCTCTTCTTTCGTTCACACAGAAAAACCAATGTTTCGGCGGCCGTTAAAAGTGTGGCACCAACGTATAGTCCGATTGTTCCTCCAATCTCGGCTGTAAAATCAGAAGTAAAAAATGTAAATGTTTTAGTCTCAAAAATAGGGAATTCTATCAAGTTTAGTCATCCCGGCTATCTGCGTAGGTTATTCGGTTTTTTATTTAGCGTTTTTAGCTTTACGACCGTGAGCCCAATTTGTGCGACAAATCGCGATGACAGTATGTTTCTTTTTAAGAATTGAAAATGCAAATGTTGATATTGATATTAAAATCCGCAGAATTGTATTCTCATATAGTCGGCGTATACATCATCAACCTCGCTCTACTGCAAAATTCTTGTAAAACCGTGTTGCATTTGCAAGATTAACTCGAATTCTAGTTGTATTTCTTTTTTTCAATGGAAAATGACGTATCAGCAACGAGTTGCAGTTAAAATTTGATTTTTCGCTTAAAAAAAGGCGCACTACACTGTTGAAAATTGAAAAGTGCGGTAGAGCGAGGCTGATGATGCATTCGCCGAGTATAAATCACTTCAAAATCGTTTAAATTTTCTAAAAGTTATCAATAAAATAAAAAATGATGGGTAGTCAATTCTAGATAATATATACTCTGTATAAAGAGCTGCAAATTCACTCCAATCGCAGAGTGAACTGCTCATGCATTGGGAGTGAGATTCAGAGAAAAAAAGAAGTGTGCTCATGAGCGAAACATCGGCCACGCTCTCTCAATTTTCTGCACTCTCGTCGCCAATGTGGCCGCCTCTTCTACAGCGAATGGAGCGAATTTACAGCAGTCCATACTGACAATAACACGCGCCCGAAAATTCACAAAACTGACCAAGAAGTAAGAAAAGGTTGTATGATCTCTCCTGAATTATTGTCTCTTGTTTAAAATGTGCAAAATAGAACTTGATGTGTAGTAGGTTGACTCTGAAAAATTGTGTTGTTATTGCATTGCGGCCACTAGAGCTTACACATCATATTGAGGGGTAGGTGAATACGATTGAGCCATGAGAACTTGATTTCGAAGTCGAGACAGCCATTCACCACGGATAAATCTGCTTTTCTGTAAGAAAGACATTGGAAAACGTCAAAAACCTTTCAATAACTTTAAGCCATGGTGCACTTTCATGAAGCTCTGCCAGACAACTCGAGAAATTGGAAAACTTCTCATTGACGCGTTCATCAGCATCTATCCCCGCAAGCACTGCAAATTTCCTCCGACTCTCTGTCACCGCTACAAATGTCTCCGAAAGTTCTAATGCCAACTTTGGAATATCAGTAACCATTGATTTTCTCAATTTTAACATGTCCTCAATCTCCAAATGGTCCTTGGCAGTTTCACGGTATAACGACTCAAACTCTTTCAGTTCAATTTTAAAATCATTCCAAGCATACATCCGCACACGTGTTTTCATGAATTGAAGACGTCCCAGTACTTTTTTCACAGATTCAGAATATTCTTTCAAAGCGCCAGACGCTGGATTTGTTTTTGTGTAGACGTGCGACGCTTCGAGTAATGGAATGTACCGTTTTTTGAAGATCTGAAACAAAAGATAGGAAAGATGATATGTAATTCCAAAGTTTTCTTACAATTCTGCAGTCTTCTGCAATTTCCTCAACTCTCTCCAAGTTGTCGTACATCTTGGTGACACAATCTTTCACTTCAGTTATCAGTGGATGTGCTGAAATTTATTTCTTTTCTTAGTTTTGTAAAAGTTTTCCGCTAATATGTTTTTTTTTTAATTTACCAGTTATAACTTTACGTTTGAAACTCTACATAATTTCATAGAGTCCTCATCTGCAAATTTAAGCAAGATTTCCAGTATTTTTAGAAAAAAGGTTAGAAAAATATCTCTATTTGACTAACCGACATTTTCCGTTTTCTAGCAGATTTTTTGTCGGCCGATTAACCTACAGCCGAAAACTTATAGCCGAAAACTTCCAATTTATCAAAAATACCTTATTCCTACCCTAAGAATGAGCATAAAAGATATCGACTCACCCAACTTCAACACAACGTTCCTTGTACTCTCATGCATCATTGTGAGACCATAATTAAAGTTAGCTCTCCCTAACGAATTCTCGATTTGACCCAATTGTAACAGGGAAATTGAAGCCAATGTCATATTGAGAACAGGTGTCGCTTCAGATTCTTCCAGTTCTCCTTTGCTGTCCAAAAAGAATCCAAGACAGAGAGCAGTACTATTGAGCTCACGAGCAAGGGAATTTTGAAGATATGATGTAATCCTTTCCCAAGTTGGCTCATAAGAGTTAAACTGATTGATGAAACTTTCATAGGTTCGTCCATCCGATGATAAACATTTCACTTCGTTGGTCTTTTCAGACGTTCCAAAAATCTGTAAAATGTTTTAAAATATTTTATAAATACAAATGCACATATTTAATTAAATAAATTTAATATCGAAACGATTAATTTGAATAAAGTTTTACGACTTTCTTTGTACGGTTTTTAAATATTTCTGAATTGGAATAGTTGCAAGGATAGTTAGAAAATTTAAAAAAAATCTATGCTGGATTTTTTAAAATGTATTTTTCTAAATTCCATAACTTCTGACTTATACCATGTCTATTACTTGTCTGCTCATAAATTTCCGTCATAACACACCTCAGACGCCTCCTTGACAAATGACTGTAGCTCATCTGCAAGCTGCTGAACATTTCGAACCACTGGAATCATCCTGTTTGGGATCACTTCAAGGGCTTTTTGATAAGCGGCCACCCGTTTCTCTTTTGTGTCTTCCCAGTCGCTTGGAAGCAATGACACGATTTCAGAAGAGCTCTGCATGGCGATCATAAAGTAATGAGAAAGTTTGATTAGTTGCTCACCAGTTTTCCTCCAAATACAATTGATGAAAACGAAATGTCTTCACAGTCATCTGGACAAATATTGTCATCAATGTGAGACCGAATATTCTGGAGGTAAACAATATTTATTTTAAATGTTTCTTGCTGAATATATGTGCATACCAATTTCTCTTGTACACATTCAATCTCCTGTCTCAGTGTGCATCTTGGAATTTTCCGCTTCTTCCACTTTTTCAGCGGTTTTTTCTCAGGAGTGGTCGAATTCTCGTTTTTGTTGTCAAAAATGCCTCGATAAATTGGATTCCGAATTGGAATGCATCCACATTCTTTTTCAATCTGTTTTACACTCACAGACCACTCGCAAGCCGACTTTGAGTATTCTTTTTCGGAGAAGGATTCCATTTTTGTAGATCCGCAACTGCTCTCGTGAAGCCGTAGTTTTCGGACTTCGTTGACTGGTATAGTTACCACTTTTCCAGCTTCCAAATGGATTCCTTCCGAGTAATGCGAGAGTGAAGACGCGCCATCATAGATCGAAAGAATTACTCCTGGTTCTACAACTGTTCCTGAATAATTGAAAAAGTGTTTCATATTCCTTATTTTCTCGTTTTTTCATTCACCTGGAATTATGTCATGAACTTCTAGATTGAGCACTAAGGAAAGTGTTGTTTCAGGTCCTGGTCTCAAAATTGTTTTATTTGGAGAAACCGAATAACAAAGTCCGTAAGGCGTGTACATTGGTCGAATCTCATCCTGACATGATCCACTTTTTCCGAATTCACAGCTGAAAAATTGAAAATGTTGAAAATGCGCTTCGCTGAACCCTACCTAACAAACAAGTCATCTGCTGATTGAAACGAGTTTCTATACACATCTAAAATATCCACGTCATCAAATTTGTCAAGCTCATCAAATCGGGTGGAGTTGGAGGTGTTCTCGTCGAGCGCACCGCACATTGCTCTAAGAAGGTCCGGGTTTTTGGAAGCCACTGATGAGGCTCTACAAATTTTTTATGCAAGTGCGCTCTACTGTACTCATACTTTATTTGCATCTTATTGCAGACTCCAATCGTTGGGAAGTACATATTGGGAAGTGTCTCGTAGCTTCGTCTCGTTGTCAGAGGGTTTTTGATAAAGTAGTAGGTGACCCGTTCGAAAACTTGGTAAAAGGTTAATCCGATGAAAAACACGACTACACATCCCCACAGCACTCTGCAAACCCGCTATGTACATACTTTAAATCATTGCTCAGTAATTTATGATCTTGTTTTTTGTACTTTTGACAATGCGAGATTTATGAAATTTAAAACGTCGGTGGGTGCAAATAAGGAATTTTCGGCACCAAAGAACTTACCGGAACCACGTCTTGTATCTAGTGTGTAGGTATCTGAATCCCAACATCGATGTATCTTCAGCAAACCGGTCAAG
Organism: Caenorhabditis japonica; assembly: GCA_963572235.1. NCBI lineage: Eukaryota > Metazoa > Nematoda > Chromadorea > Rhabditida > Rhabditidae > Caenorhabditis > Caenorhabditis japonica. The sequence continues at coordinate 278,620 of OY754346.1, forward strand.
CGCTGAAATATCATCGTCATCGATACTTGCGGTATCTTCGATGAATTGCTCCACTTGTATCTAAAAGTTTAAATGTATCGAAAGACGGGCGCGAAATTCTACTAAAAATTAGAAATCAGAAAAAAAAATAACCTTGATAGGAGACGTTGCAATGACCAAAGTTTCAACATCTTCGGACCGTCTCTTACGTGGCATTTCTTCTAGATTCTTGTGTCTCAATAAATGTGGAAACAGACGACGTTAAAGAGAATGTTGAAGAAAAAGTGGCAGTCAAAATGGATGAAAGCGTTTTTGTAATCGAGACGCTGACAAAGACGACGTCTCGTTCAGTCGACGGAAGTATTTCGGTTACACCGAGCCCGGTGGACGACGATTTTCCATCACAGCTCAATTGTGTTTCTTTTTCCATCTATTGCAATCTGAGGTGCAACACCAAAAAAAGAAAGAAAGGACATCGAGAGCATATTGGCTTTCAGAATTTTGTCTTCCTTTTTTTGCATTCACACTGCAAGAAGAGGAAATCTTTGTGAATAGGAAACGATACTATTGCAACACAAAAATACGCTTTATTTCTTGGGTTTTGGGTAAATTTTCATTTTCGGAAAAACAAACAATGCAGAAAAAATATATAATTCCGGTGGTATAAGGAATTCGAAAAGGGGTGAGTGGGTACACAATGAGGACCAAACATCCTTGTCAATCGAGAATTTCTTTTAAATTGTCATATCGATGAATGGATGTTTTCCCCTTATGGAAGGAGTGAGTGGGGCTCCCCATTGCCAACGCTAGGCACAGTGGATGTGAAATGGGTCATGAAAGGATTAAATTAACAGCATATCCATGTTTTAAAGACAATAAATTGGTAGTTCATGGGCATGCGAACATCTATTTTAATTTACTTTGGCACGATTCTTTTCATCAACTTTTTATTACTGCAAAATATGTTTTTTTTTAATTCTTCGCGATTTTTATTTTTATTATGGGCTGGTGTAAAGAGTCTGCAAACCCCGCTGCCACAGATTTTATAACTCTCATCATCAGCTGGAGACAGCTGTGGTCTAGAAAATGCAAACCCTTCCACGAGTAATTTCATCACGAAAAAACACAGCTTAAATGAATGCTACCGTAACCTAGTAAAACATTTTTACGATTTTAATTTTTTTTTCGGGTTCTTTTTTGCACGGTGTCCAGGATTTGAAATGTGGGCGGAGCCTGATTTGCTGGCGCGTCAGCAAACTTCCATCGCGCACTTTCGGTGCTTGCGCATTTTTCGACTCTCGCATTTTATTTTATTGATTTTATTGTTTTTCTTTCAGTAAAACCTGTTTTTCTTTGTAAAATGTATGTATTTTATCTTTTAATACCATATAATTGCCCAAACTTCGCTTTTCGTAAAGATTTAACCTGCAAAAACACCAAAAAAACTCAAAACGAATATTTCGAAATGGTGGCTGAACCAAATTCGACGTTCTTAGGCTTAAAAAATTTCTAAAGACCTCAGCTATAATTCCGTTGGAGCACATGTGGGAAAAAATTAAGAATTTATGTTTTTTTCCCGAAAAACATAAAAAATGCCTCAAAATTTGAATTTCGCGCGAAAAAATCCAGTGGGGCGCGTTTGCTCGGCTCCGCCCACATTTCAAATCCTGGACACCGTGTTTTGTTAAAAATTTTACTGTTTATCTCTCTCTCTCCGACGGTTGCAATTATTTAAGATACGTATGTCGTGATGAATTTACTCTTGGAAGATTTTGAATTTTCTTTTTCTAGGGTACCAGCTCAAGCGAGAGGGACAAGTTTTCCAATATCTTCTTTCGATTAATTGTAAGAATACACAAAACACCACACAAAAAATTAAATAACAAATAACAAAAAAAAGACTCTGAATAGTCATCATTACTGGAAGAAACCTTTCTTATATTGTTCATTCGCGAAAAAAGCAAGTGCGCTCCACGAAACGTAGTACTTCGTGGATTTCATTTTTGTCGCCAAATTATTTCATTTCACGTTGAATTTACACGTGAATTGAAATAATTTAGTGACGAAAATGAAATCCACGTAGTATAATGGATTCGTGGCGGAGTGACAATTCACGTGAAACTGGGAGACAAAAAATCTCTTCATTTCTTCAGTTATTTCTTCAATTTTCGAATAAAAACGTGAAAAAAAATTGTCACTCCGCCACGAATCCACTATACTACGTTTCGTGGAGCGCACTTGTTTTTTTCGCGAATGAACAATATAAATACATATTTTATTATTTATGTAGAACGTACAAACTTCACCCACTTTTCCGCGATTCTTGGTTTTATATTTGAGAACGAAAATAAATCATCATTTTTTATATGTTTTATCAGCGCAAAATGTCGAAAGTGTGTTAATCCGTGTGCATGCACCAAAGTGCGAAGCACTGTAATCGAGCGCATGCACACATGTTTGATCAAGGAGCGGCATTCATTCAATCATTCATTCCTTTTCCACACTGTTATGTGCCTTGGAAACAGATTTTTCTTGCTAACAAGCGTTTGATGTCGTTGTATAAACATAGTACGAATCAAGACAAGGAAGCGAGGGAGATGTTTGATGGCGTCCGTCTCGTCGTACTTGTATTCTTACGGGGAAGGAGATGACGCATCGTGAATGACGAACACACATGCCCATTCCCGACGGCTGCTTCTCTCCCCGCCTTTCCTGTCCGTCTATTCTTTCGTTTTTACGTTTCCTTTTATTCCATTTTTCTGTACTCTTTAGCTCGACTTTCTTGTTTTTCGAAAATTATTCAAAAAACAAAAAAGAAAATAAAAGGTAAGCTCTGTTTTGTCAGCAATACGAGTAAATCTCATCCTAATCTGGTCGCAAAATTATCAAAATGGACAATGCTACCGGTTCGGCTTTGGGATTGACTCGTGTTTAGAACTGACACTTTCTTCCATGCTTCGTCAGAAATTCTTTCTGGTATATCGTTCAGGTTGTAATTTAAGTTGAATTTGCATCTTTTTTAGAGACGAAAATTTTCTGATCAGACTTTTTGGAGATCTTTTTTGAAATTTAGTTTCCCTTTGTAAATCGTTTTATGTCTAATCCAGAAATCAGTTACTTAATTCTAATCGATGTATTTGGACTTTAAATTTTTCTAATCTTCGTGCGATTTGTATTTTTTTTTATTTGTGACAAAACTTTTTCTAAAACAACCTTTACAAATATTAAGGTGCTCCGCGAACCTGTAGAGTATTTTAGGTTGGTTCCTAATTCTCCATAAACTTCTGAGTGATTTGAAACCCATTTTGCAACATTTTTAAAGTATTTTTGATGAGCCGAGCCACAGGGCTCATTTTCAAAAAAAATTCAAAAGTATGCTGATATGGGTGTCAAATCACTCAGAATCTCATGGAGAATCTGAAAATCACACAGATATTTATTTATGATGTCCGGAAAGTTCCGCGGCAGCGCGTCGGAAGCATTTATCACACTTTTGAAGTAGGCGACCGAAGGGATTGAGCAGAAGCATGCTTTGCAGAGTGAAGACCACTGGTTTTTGTGATTAAAAGTATAAGGGTTAGCATAAATAATTAAATAAAAAAGTTAGCGGTAGCCGATTATACATACTCAAAAGGTTCATAGCATGCTACCGCCCAGCTCCCTCCGGTCGCCCATTTTAGTGATCTGCCGTTAAACTTTCCGGACAAAAATTGATGTCGAATGAGAAAGATCTATTAAACCGATCAATAGCTCGGGGTGTTGAAGAGTACATCATGGAAATGCGCTCCATTGCTTACACCGATTTGAGGAAACGCGGTTGTTACAGACTTGAAACTTTTTGGATTTTCAAATGCAAAGTGCTGGCGGAATAAGTTTTCTGCATGAAATTAATAGGGGAATATTGTTGAAATATTTAGAAACATGCAAAATATGTGAATCCACAAGAAAAAAAAACAAAAAAAAATTGTTGCAGCGCCTCTGTGACGACGTTTTGAACACGCAATTTCGCGCGTTTTTTTTTCTTGAGTGAGGTGAAAATTTGGATTTTTTTCTAATTTGGAATAGAACTGTTCGGTATAGAACCGTTTCGGAATAGAACTTTCGGAATAGAACTGTAGCCAAATAGAACTGCAGCGAAATAGAACTGTCTGAAATGGAGCTGTAACCCACCATGTACAACTGAATACTTATTCGAATTGATTTAGCTTGTCTGGATCAGTACAGCTCCACTTCAGGTAGTTCTGTTTCGCTAAATACAGTTTTATTTCAAAACAGTTCTATTTTGCTGCAGTTTTATTCTGGATTAGCACCCAACTTTCACGTGAAATTTAAATTTTCTTGTACCTCTCAACGCCACGTGAAAAGAGATGGGAAACTGCCAAAAAAAAAAAATGTTTTGTTTGATTGGCCCTCACTCTAAAACTCGAATAGCTCCAATGGTTATAAACTATTTGATTATCAGATGATATTTATTAAATGTTTAGTGAATAGTGTTCTTCCCAAAATAGCGAATTCGAATGCTTGACTAAATTTAAAACACGCGCGCATTTTCCCTTCACCTCCTGCGTCAATCGTTTACTGACGCATAAAGAGTGCGACCATCTGCGTTGACGCACTTTTCTCTCTAACTTCACTCATTCGTTCGTTTCGTTTCCCTTGGCCGCTTTATGTGCGTGTGTGCCCTCGATTCGACCGCATCTTTCGATTGTTTTCATCTCAATTTGCCTTCTCCTCTTCTTCCTCTTTTCTTTTTCTCGTGCAAAAATGAGCGTTGGTTGTTGTGTGACGGACGAAAAGGCTTGGAGAAACAAAAATGGAGCCGTCGGCTCGATAAACACTCGTGGTCGGCGTCGAGAAGACACCACAAATCTGATTTCGTCATACCTCTCGCTTTTTCCTTTTAAAGTTTCACCTCCCACTTTTTCTGTTTTGTCTCCTGGCGCGTTGTTTATTGGCAGAAAGTTCAACAGAGAAGACACGTGTCTTTTATATTTAAAAAAAATCGTCATTTTTCTGCAATAGAGGTGGAAATTTTTTGACGAACACATTATGACACAATGTGAGTGACAAAACTCTTTGCGAATGTAATCGTGTCGATAAGAAATAATGTCAAAATTGTCATCTTCCCACTCGCTTCCTCCAATCTTTCACACAAAATAGGAAAAAAAAACATCATTTTGAAACTCTCATTGTAAAAATGATGGAAATGACAAATAATTGGACGAAAATTCGAAGCATTTTTTCTTTGAGAATGCTCGGGATTATTTTTAGCATTATTCCCAAAAGTTTGAGTCCAATTGGATCATTCTACGAATTTTCGCTCAATCGTTTGACATTTTCTGTATTTCTATAAATAAGTTATGAAATTTACAAAAATTAATCAAAATAATGCTTCTAGTGATCCAAAATTATATATTTTTTTTCATTACAGATATACAAGTTTTACAGTAAATAAAAATTCACGTGAAAATAGATGGTCTTTCCCTATCTCTCTTTACATGAACTTCATTTTTCTGCACATGAATAACAGCGTGACAGAGACGAATCGAATCTTGGCCGTCTGCGTGTCTTCTTTACACCAATAGACTCGAAATGCACTGGTTTCGTGGTCTTTTCATTTTTATTTTCTGGTCGTCGGCAAATTATCGTCACCGATTCGCCACTGTTTCCAATAAAATGTGATAAATAGAAAAGTTAAAAAATTAGGGCTGGGAATTAACCGTGGATCATTACCATTCAAAGTCTAATGAGGTTATTCACAGGGATAGCAAAAATGCATTTTTTGCTACCCCGTGAATAAGCCCAAAAAGCAAACTGAAAGTGTGTCTTTCTGAATTTTGTTGTAAAATTGCTGTATTGTTCGATAATCGCATTGAGAACGAGTGGAAATTCGAAATTTTTCTATAAAAGATGCGCGAAATTTTATATTTTTCCTACAATTGAAGAGGTTTTAAAAAGTTTTATCCATTATCTTATATTTTTGTTTTCCACCGTGACTATTAAAAAAAAACTAATTTTTGCTAAACCTCTCTCTCATTGCCATTTGAAATTTCAAAAGTACGCAAACACCGCGTTGCAACTTTTTTGTTTTCACAATACGCGCTAAAATTTCCCGAGTACTGTCGGCCAGCCACGATGGTCAAAAACGCTCCACCGAGTTCAGTACTTCGTGATTTTCATTTTGGTTTCCAAGTGTTTTCATTTCACGTTGAATTTATAGCGAAATGTTTTGGCACCACTGTTCAATATTGTAAAATCGTCGAGCCAAAATCGAGAGCGACCCTGTTTTTCCCAGCCCTGACAAAGTTTAACTCCGCCCATTTTCACTTCCTCCTACCTTTCCCCCCTGATCTCGTACGTCAAGAAGATAGTTTGACCAGGGAAACGAGATACAGTTATCTTCGAATTTTCTTCGTTGCCATCGTCGTCGTTTCGTTCGTCCTCATCGACCCGAAAGATGATGATTTCTCGCGCAGATCATCTCACCACGTCTCCTTCAATCTTCGGGGAGCAGAAGACGTCAATCGACTCGATTTCACCAAAAGCCGGCACGATTACTTCTCTATCCATTTTCGGAACCCCTTCGGACCAAGGTAACTTGTTGCATGGTAGCATTGAAGAGAGCCTGAGCATTTATTTTCAAACACATTTTGTTACCGCTGAAAATGTTTTTTTTCTCACGTTTTGTGTCTCGTGTCAATGTTTCCCGTCGATCGATGAAAAAAAAAGTTGCGAGTAAAAAGTATTATGACAAAAATGATGTCATCCCGGGTGAGATGTGTGTGTGTGTGTGTTCAATAATTGCTAGTCAGTTTCTCTGCTTCTCTCGCCAACTCTCCCCCATTTTCAACGCTCTCTCTCTTCTCTCGCTTATTTTATTTTTTGACCCGATTTGTCACAATCACATTTTACCCGTGTATTTTTTAAAATTTATTTTCTTTTTTTTAATTGTAAAATCGTGGGAATTTGGCCTCGCAGAGAAGTAAATACATCACTATTGCCTCTCGCAATCTTACAGTACCCTTTAATTTAATTTATTCGTCTTGAAATTCAAAGACAGGCAATGATGAAAAACAAGTAAAATATTCGGTGAAAATAAGAATAACAGGTATAGTCAGCGAATGCATCATCAGCCTCGCTCTACGGCACTTTTCAATTTTCAACAGTGTAGTGCGCCTGTTTTGAAGCGAAAAATCAAATTTTAACTGCAACTCGTCGTGGATACGTCATTTTCCGTTGAAAAGAAGTATAAACACTAGAATTCGAGTAATCTTGCAAGTGCAACACTATTTTACAGGAGTTTTGCAGTAGAGCGAGGTTGATGATGTATTCGCCGACTATAAAGTGGCTTATCGGACCGGCAAAAGCCCAATTAAGCAATTTACCGATTATTAATTGGGTTGTTCACGAAATAGCAAAAATAGTGGGAAAACTCGTATGCTTAATGCTCGTATTGGTCTGAAACTTATAGACCTATTCATTTGAATAAAAATGAAGTCATGCTCAAAAATTTTTGGACATATGGTCGGCCCGCCAAAATAGTCAAACGCGATCCGCTGAACTCAACTCTATGCGATTTTGATTTTGGTCTCCAAATTATATAATTTCACGTATAAATTCAACGTGAAATGAAATAAGTGGAAACAAAAATGAAAATCGCATAGCGTTGGGTTCAGCGGAGCGCGTTTGACCATTTTGGCGGGCCGACAATAATTTGTTGTTTTTATTTGTTGAAAATTTTGAAATTCGATATTTCGATTCACAACTTTCTGAGCATGCCCGGAACTATTTTTGACATTATTTTCCAAAGTTTCAGGCCAATCGAAGCATTATCTGGGTTTTCTCACTTTTTTTTGCTATTTCGTGATAGCCCCATATATAATTGAATGTAAATATACGGTATTTGTTCTGCCAGCTCGGTACCCCGTTCTATTTTGTCTAATAATATTTAAATGCCGGGTAATTAAAGGCTAGTCAAAAAGCCATGAAGCGGCCGAATTTTGGTGCGCCAGCCTCGATTTATCCGAAATAGAACGGCATGCCGGGCAGATAAAGTAAATACGGTATTGTCGGCCCGCCAAAATGGTCAAACGCGCTCCGCTGAAGCCAACGCACGCGATTTTCATTTTGGTTTCCAAATTATTTTATTTTACGTGTAAATTCAACGTGATATAAAATAATTTGGAAACCAGAATGAAAATCGCATAGCGTTGAGTTCAGCGGAGCGCGTTTGACCATTTTGGTGGGCCAACAATATATATAATTAACTGCCGCATGAGTTGTCTAATAGTTATTTAACAATAATTATGTTTTTTTAACACTCTACGTCAAACGTCAAACTACTCATCTATCGAAACGACAAATAGTTTTCCAAATGTTCTCCCGTTGTTTTTGCAGAGTGCCAGCCCATTCCGGTGGTGCCGCGAAGTAGCAGCAGCGACGAGCTTCGTGTTTGGCGACTCACCAGTGCGGGTTTAGTAGAAGTCGACGCTAAAACAATGGGCGCGTTCCTCGACAAACCAAAGACCGAGAAGACGAACCTGTGTGGTGAGGGAAATGTGAGTTTTTTTTTAACATAAAGTCTTCATAAACATTGTCTTGTAGTAAAAATAACAGCTCTAAAAGTGAAAAAAAAACCATACAATTAGGAAATTAAGGAGAGCGAAGTATTGAGTAAAAGGAAGATGCGTTGACAACAATAATGGGGTTATTCAGGGTCGAAAAAAAATTAGTTTTTTTTCCTTTTTTTCCTTATTCAAATGACGGAAAAAAAAGAAAAAAATCTGTGGCCGCGAGAGTTTTTTTTCCGTTGCTTTTCCACGGAGTGTTGAAGAGTACATAGTGAAAATGCGCTCCACTGCTCACATAGATTGGAGGAAACGCGGTCGTTACAGAGTTGAAACAGTTTAGATTTTCAAAAACGAGGCGCTGGCGGAATACGTTTTCTGCATAAAATAAATAGGGAAATATTGCTTAAATATTAAGAATCATGCAAAATATATCAACCCACAAGAAAAAAGTAAAAAAAAATTTCTGTGGCGCCTCAGTAACGACGTTTTGAAAACGCCATTTCGCGCGCTTTTTTCTCGAGTGACGTGGCAACTTTCCCGCGAAATTTAAATTTTAATTTCCATGTACCTCTCAACACCCCGTGCTTTTCTAGGCCACCGCAAAAGTTTTTTAGGCCCTCCGCTGTGAGACCTGCGAAATATCGATTTACTGGCGAATAATTTTTGAAAATTGGTCTCGAGCGCAGGTCTCACAGCGGAGGGCCTAAAAAACTTTTGCGATGGCCTTGAAAAGCAACGGAAAAAACTCTCGCGGCTACGGATTTTTTTCTTTTTTTTCCGTCATTTGAATAAGGAAAAAAAACTATTTTTTTCCGACCCTGAATAACCCCATAAAATTATCTTCTCGTATGATTACAACAAAGCGTCGAAATGTAGGAACGACAATGGGGAAAATGGGCGGAGTCAGCTGCAAAATTACCGCAAACTCTTGCGACCACTTTTCTAATAATAGTTTTATGTTCAAATTGGCCGTTTTTTTGAGATTAAAATTATCGGATCCTTCGAAAAAAAAAATTAGGTTCCGTCCACTTTCACCCCTTTTCGTTCCTACATTCCGGCGCTGCATTTAAATTTATTTGTTGGAATTTCGAGGGCGGACTCGAACCTGTGGCGTCACGGACGGCGGCGGTCACCACCAGGCTTTCTCGGAAATAAAAATTTCTCTTCCGAGTTCCGTCGGAAATTTCCGATTTTGTAATTTTCTCTTCCGATGTTCCGACGGAATTCCGAATTTTTCATTTTGATTTCCGAATTTCCGTCGGAATTCCGAAATTGAAAATTCTCGTTCCGATTTCCGTCGGAATTCCGATTTCCGATCGGAAAAATCGGAAATGAACCTGAATAGGCCCATAAAATCTTAAATTATCCACAAAAAAGTTTAAAAAAATAAAGGAACGATACGTAGACTCGTGTTTAATGCCGCGTCCAAAGTTCTAAAAATTCCTGAAAGCAGGAGTTTTTTGCATTCCAAAGTTGCACAAAAAATCCCAGAAAAAACAGGCGGTGACAGTTGACACCGACGTTACCGTAGTTGCTTCGCTGCGAGACCTTCTGTGTTTGAACTTGAATTTTCCCGCAAAAAATAAAAAATTGAGCAACTGTGGGAAAATTCAAATTTAAACATAGAAGTTCTCGCAGCGAAGCAACTACGGTAACGTCGGTTTAAACTGTGACCGCCTGTTTTTTCTGGGATTTTTTTTGGAACTTTGGACTGCAAAAAACTCCTGATTTCAGGAATTTTTTGAATTTTGGACGCGGCATTAAATAGGAAATTTGTGTCAGGGACATAGTCGAATTTTTTCCAAAAAAAAAAAACGATTTTTCGTACCAAATTTCGACAGAAAAACAGAGACCCTGACAAAACCGGGGAAAACCACGAAACCGGGGAAGACAAAACCAGGGAAGACAAAACCGGGGAAAAAATCGGACAAAACCTGGGAAGAAGCTCCGCCCCCCTTTGCAGCTGCTGCACGATGTTTTGTACTGGAAGTGTTGAAAAAGTGCGCCGCAGACTTGCAACTTTTCCCCGGTTTTGTCGAGTTGCAAGTCTGCGGCGCACTTTTTCAATACTTCCAGTACAAAACATCGTGCAGCAGCTGCAAAAGGGGGCGGAGCTTCTTCCCAGGTTTTGTCCGATTTTTTCCCCGGTTTTGTCTTCCCTGGTTTTGTTTTCCCCGGTTTCGTGGTTTTCCCCGGTTTTGTCGGCTCCGGGACATTTCGCAGCCGGACGTTTCGCAGCCGAGACATTTCGCAGCCGGACATTTCGCAGCCGGACATTTCGCAGCCGACACATTTCGCAGCTGAGACATTTCGCAGCCGGACGTTTCGCAGCCGAGACGTTTCGCAGCCGACCTCCTTATATACACACTCTCTCGTTTCTCTGACCATGCTTGTTTATCAATAACATGTTTACCAATTTTGTAGTCGACCGCTGAGAGAGAAGTGAGAAGTGTTTACCGGCTGCGAAACGTCTCAGCTGCGAAACGTCCGGCTGCGAAATGTCTCGGCTGCGAAACGTCCGGCTGCGAAATGTCCCGGAGCCCTTTTGTCAGGGTCTCGAAAAACATGTTTTTTTCCGACATCGGAAAAAAATTATTTCCGACGGAAACGGAATTATTTTCGGAAAATTTCCGACATCGGAATTCCGACGGAATTCCGACTTTTCGGAAATTTCCGAAAAAGCCTGGTCACCACTAACGGTTGCGCTATTTATAATTTTTGCAAAAAAGAAAGGAGATGTAATAAGTGGTCTGGTAAACCGACGGCCGCGACTGCTATTTTGTGAATAACCCCTTAAATAGAGACAAAAATTAATTTTTTTTCATTCTACTTGATAGTGGAAAAATAATTTTCGTGGAAAATGACAACAATTTCCAGGGCATCAGATATGGAATGTCGTCAATGCAAGGCTGGAGGATAGGCATGGAGGACGCTCACATTGCTGAGGTGTGTTTTTTTCTTTTTTCAATCTAATTCAAAATTACATTTTTTTTTTGTGTCAAATTGGATAATGGACCTATTCATAGGGAAAAAAAAACAAAAAACAAATTTTTTTTCTCCTATGAATAGGTCCATAATTGGGTGCGAACACTACGGCTTTATTTCAGACAGTTATGTCCCAATCAGCTCCTTATAAAGACTGGTCATTTTTCGCTGTCTTTGATGGCCACGCTGGACCGAACATCGCCACGCGCGCTTCACTACAACTTCTCGAGCACCTTATCTCGGGCGAAGAGTTCCGCGAGATGACGCAACTACTCCAGGAGAACAACGGAATGCTCACCGATGCCACTCTCAAACTGCTTGAAAAAGGAATAAAGAAAGGATTTTTGAGCTTTGACGAAATCAGCAAGAATATATCGGAATGCGTGAGTCTTTATCTTTTATTGTTAGTACTTTTTTCTAATTTTTATTTTATTACGACTGTAAAGTTCTTTTAAAAAGATGTCTTCTTCTTGTTACAGAACAAGAGTGGATGTACTGCTGTTTGTGCCATAATTACTCCGACCCACATCATAATCGGTAATCTCGGAGACTCGCGAGCAGTTGTCGCCGGAAAGAATGGACAAATCTTCGGCACGGAGGACCACAAGCCATATAATGAGAAAGAGAGAAGACGTATCGAAGAAGCCGGTGGATCTGTGATGATTCAGCGAATCAACGGAAGTCTAGCCGTGAGCCGAGCGTTTGGCGACTACGAGTACAAGGATCATCCGATGCTGCCAGCAGATCAGCAATTGGTGTCCCCGGAACCGGATGTATACATTCGTGAGAGAAATAAAGACACGGACGAGTTTATGGTGGTGGCTTGCGACGGAATTTACGATGTCATGACGAATGAAGAGCTTGCCGAGTTTGTCCGCGATCGTCTTGTGGTTCATCAAGATTTGAGAGAGGTAATTAGTTAATTCAACAAAAATTTGAATAATTGTACATAATTCCGATGTTTAACTATTTTTCTGCATTAAAGGGGCTGCCAACTTTCTGTGAATTCTTCTTCAAAAATTAGTTCTGTAGGATGATTTACGAATATCGCATTAAAATTTAACAAAAAAAAATCTGATTCTTACGAGCGTTGCCTAGAATTCCCCATTTGACATAGAAATCCGGCGGTACCAGTTTATTGAAAAATTCTTTTTTTTTTGTTGTTGCAAAAAAAATTCCCCGTTTATCATCAATTGGTCTGATTGCATTTTGAAATTTTAGATAATGGGGTTAAGCGCGAAAACTCGGAAAAAGCTCCGATCAACCTGAAATTTTGGGAAATTAGGGCAAAAATACTCCTGGATATGCACAGAAAATTTTGGACCGAAATATCGATTTAAAAAAAAATGATATTTTAGTCGGAAATTTTCTGTGAATGTCCTGGAGCATTTTTGCCATTATTTCCCAAAATTTCAGGTCGATCGGAGCATTTTCCGGGTTTTCGCGCTGTTTTTTTGCCAAACGGTAAACGTTCATGAATTCGGCCCCAGCAGTTTTCCAACAAAAAAAGGTCTACAGTACATTTAAAACGGTTTCAACTAGAAAGTAAATATGTTATGCCGCGTCCAAAGTTCAAAAAATTCCTGAAATCAGGAGTTTTTTGCAGTCCAAAGTTCCAAAAAAAAGTCCTGAAAAAACAGGCGGTGACAGTTGAAACCGGTGTTACCGTAGTTGCTTCGCTGCGAGACCTTCTATGTTTAAACTTGAATTTTCCCACATTTGCTCAATTTTTACTTTTTTGTGGGAAAAGTCGAGTTCAAACACAGAAGGTCTCGCAGCGAAGGAACTACGGTAACGCCGGTTTCAACTGTGACCGCCTGTTTTTTCTGGGATTTTTTGTGGAACTTTGGACTGCAAAAAACTCCTGATTTCAGGAATTTTTTGAACTTTGGACGCGGCATTACCTATAATTGTTTCCAGGTGTGCGATGACGTACTTGACGAGTGCCTCGTCAAAGGAAGTCGCGACAACATGACACTGGTTATGGTATGCTTCCCCGCAGCTCCATCCATGAATGTGCACCGGAAAGAGGCCGAAGAAGCGTGGGTAGGAAAAGTGAAAGTGATTGTGAATCAGTTTGCCGACGAGACTCTTGCCAGCGAAGACTTTAAAAAAGAGGATGACGTTGTTAGTCTGAAACCAATTTTCGATAGAGTGACGGCGGCAGGATTACTGCCGACTGATCTGCGCATTCCAGGGCATATAGTGACCACTTTGTCGCAGAAGATTCTCGATGAACGTGGAGTCAAACATTGCTGATTTCATTCAATTTTATTTTCCGGCGATATATCAAAAGTGCAGTTTCCTGTATCTATGTCTTCATTTTTCTGCTTTTATCCACACTTTTCACCCCGTACTTCAATATGTTTATCTCTCACTGTCTCGATGTTGAGCAGAATCTGTGCCAAAATGTTTCATCTATCAACACTAAAGTGCGATTATTTTATCAAGGAAATTTGTATTGTTTCTTTCCACTCTTTTTTTATTTTTATTTAGCAAACACCTCCTCAAATCACCCCTTCCCCCTTTTTTATTGATATCAAATCGAAAACCCACCGAATTATTTTATTTACGGATTTTTTCACCTTTTATTTATATACGTAACACCAAAAAATTGTATAATTTAAGTATTACATTAGTAACTGAATAGCTGAATATAAAAAAAGAAAGAAAAATGATGTCTTACTGGTCCGCCTGTCATTTCCACCATTTTTTCTTTGAAATTCCTCTTTTCCCTGACACATTTTTTCACTTATTCAAATTCCATCCAATATGAGACTTGCCCTTATTCTGGCCCTCGTATCGTCACTTCAAATTTTCCAACAATCTAGTGTTGATCCGCGTCAATTCGGAACCATCTGGCAAGCGTCTCTCGTAACTGCCGCATTCCCGATCGGCAAGTTTGCGGCCACGTGTTTTTTGTCGTTCAACGAAGTGAAACTTCACGCCGAACTCGACAGATGTGCACGTCTTCTGGTTTTTGGTGCCCTCGTCTCGGCAATTCCGTTTTTCCGGACAATTTTCGCATTTTCCGGACGATTTGTGATGGGCTATTCGGCTGGCAGCGGATTCGTTTGTGCTCCGGCTGTACTCCGATTGGCGGTGCCGGAAAGTATGCGACCGGCGAATTTTCTGTTTTTGGCCGCCGCGTTTTCAATGGGAACTTTTCTGGCGAATTTGATGTTTTTGATGAAAAATTGGTTGTCGCCGACTTTTTGCGCTGCTGGATTGACTGCTATGGCTGGTGAGCACGGGATCTTTTCGAATTTATTTTAGAGATACCGTAAAACCTGTAATAGAGGCGCATTGGCCTTTATTTTCCACCCTCGATGGTGTCCAGGATTTGAAAAGTGGGCGGAGCCGAGCAAACGCGCCCCACTGGATTTTTTCGCGCGAAATTCAAATTTTTCACGCATTTTTTATGTTTTTCGGGAAAAAAAGCATAAATTCTTAATTTTTCCCACGTGTGCTCCAACGGAATTATAGCTTAGGTCTTTAGAAATGTTTTAAGCCTAAGAACGTCGAATTTGGTTCAGCCACCATTTAGAAATATTCGTTTCGAGTTTTTTGGTGTTTTTGCAGGATAAATCTACGAAAATCGAAGTTTGGGCAATTTTATGGTATTAAAAGATACAATACATACATTTTACAAAGAAAATCAGGTTTTATTGAAAGAAAAATAATAAAATCAATAAAAAAAATGCGAGAGTCGAAAAATGCGCAAGCACCGAAAGTGCGCCTTGCAAGTTTGCTGGCGCACCAGCAAATTAAGCTCCGCCCACATTTCAAATCCTGGACACCGTGAAGTACCAGAGTTTCCAACAGTAATCCGGCAATCTCCGCCCACTTTTATTAGTTTGCTGTGAAAATTGCAAGAAACATGAATATTTCACGCAAAAAGCCGAAAAAAATCAGTGGAGCTTTCGGGATTATTTAGATTATGAAATTTTCAAACCAAAAAAATTGTTAATACCAACAACATTGCAACATTTCCTTTTCAGGTATTCTTTACCTCTTTCTTCGCCCCGATGAATATCCAATTGAAGAATGCACCGAGACAATTTCGATTGACGACTCAACTTGTCCTCCTGAGCCCACAAAATCATCGAATCCGGTTCTTTTCGTATTCATCCTGATGGTTGTCAATGTGGTAACCTAATGCAGCTCTATTGATAAAAACAGAACCTTTCAGTCCATCGGAGTGCCTTTAATGCAAACTTACAGTACGCTGATTTTCACGTACTACGGTATCAGTGAAACTGGCGCGCTGATTTTCTCAATTTGCTACCCGCTGTTTCAGTTTGTTCCAGTGGTTATATCGACAAGGGTTAATGTTTCTAGGTAATTTAGTTCAATAATAACAAAACATAGTTGTTTTGCTAATTCAGAAAAGTTCTAGTACTCGGTGGATATCTGGTTGCCATCATTGTTCAATTTCTCCTGCTTATCACTTCCGCGTATCCATATTTACCAAAAAATGCACGTTTGCTCTTTGGATATTCGATAACCAATCCTTTATTTCTCAGCACCATATGATCGCCATGACCGTACTCCTATTGGCCCTTTCAATTTCATTCATCATTCCTTGTAACACTGCTCTTTGCATTCTTTTCGAGCAATTCGACGGCTCAAATGTTAAAACTGCCAGCAAATCGAGATGTGTAATGTGGTTTTTGGCTTCTATAAGGTAAATGTGCAAACAACTTTAAGAAAAATTTGTTTTTTTTCAGCACGCTGACATTCTCAAAGACTCTGTACACTTATGGATTCACCGTTTCTTTCTTTCCGTATTTCATGATATCAGTGATTTCCTATGGTGTCATGTTGTTCATTTTTCCCTCGAGGCGACCTTTTAGTTTTCAGTTGTAATGAGAATCAAATGATTCACTTTTTTATTTATTCAAGCTTTTATTAAAACATATAAAAAACAAAAAAACCCGACAACATAGAAAAAATGTGAAAGACTTTTGAAAAAACAACCCGTAGCAGTAGCAGGTTTGTGCGGAAATTCCATAGTTTGATTTTGGTAGTTTTTTATTGTAAAAACTGTTTTCTTTTGTTTCCGGAAAAATCTTACTGTAGCTTACTTTGTAACAATATTTTAAAAGGCAACGTTGGTTCCGAATTTCCAGTTTCCTCCCGCACAAGCCTGACCCGTAATTAAAAAAATAAAACATGCTATTAAAAAAAAAGATAAAAATATGGCAAAAAATTCTCAAACAACTATCCTCTTGTCCGCCGACAAATTCGTCAAGCGGGCGGCTCGTTGAGTTCGTGGAAGTACAGAATGACATCCGACGATGACGAGTTCGGTGGAGCGCACGTAGTTCCATAGATTTGTGGTACGATCACATGAAACTCGACGGAGCACCGGAACTTTGCGCACGATTGGCAGGCAGAAAGCGCCAGTCGATCCGCGACTTTTTCGACAAAGACACACTGATTCGGCGATCAGTTTTGGCTCACGGCTTTCTTGGTAGTTTACTCTGGAAATTTAAACATTTTTTTCTTTCTTTTCTTCGTTCAATCTCTTACCTGGTCTCCCAAGGACACAGAGCTCGTTCCATAACCGTTGAGCTTCCATCGACCTTTGGTGATTTAGCACAAATCTCAGGCTCTTCGTCTCGCGTTGTGCTCCATTCCTCGAGAGCCGTATCGTCAAACTGACCGTTCAGCGATATTTGCATCCACGTGGCAAGTTCGTCTTTCTGAAATTTCATTTGCATAAAAGCTTGAATAAAAAGCTGAAAATCACTCGAAAATGGCATCTTTATTCTGTTGGATAAATACGGTGTATGTTGGTGATTATTGATGCCAAACCCTAGGTTCGTTATCAAAGGTTATCAGCCTTCAAGGAGTGACCTAATAGGAAATAAATAAACCACATGTAGTGCGAAAAAAAAAGAAGATAAAAGTCGTGTCAAGCACCGTACTTCCCGCTAAACGAAAAAAGGTGATCGGAAGGAAAGTAGTGCAAAGAAATGTGTACTTGTTGAACGGCGGTTCAGATCGGATCGGTAATTGATAAGGGACGACAATACATTCAAAAATTAGAACATTTTGCAGAAAGGCGGGCAAGAGGAAAGTACAAAAGACTGGCAACTTTCATTAATCATCCATGAAAAACATTCATGTAATCTTTAATGCAAAAATCTTCGTGGTTTCATGAGACATCTGATTTTTTTTCCGAAGGCTTCCGGTGTACTTTAAAAAGAACTTCAACCGTAAATAATTGTTTAAAAAGACAGTATCATATTATGTGTTCACGAACAACTGGTGCTGACGACGCTCCGATGTTCCGCAGTTTATCTCTGCGGTCTCGCAGCGAATACTCCGGAACATCGGAGCGTTGTCAGCATCAATCATAAAAGAACACATGATAACTATTTAAAAGAAAGCGAAATCTTCCAGAAAGCGCGGATAAAACAAGTTAAGCGGCATTTTTAAGGTTGTGACCTAAATCTGCCCCGTCAATCATGGTTTATGGGTTACGGTAGATGACTATTACATTGTTCACCAAATTATTCATGAAACGGCGCGATGGGAGCACGTCATTTTTTGCAACACGGTTCTTTATTGCAACCAAATTTCCGGAAAGTATGTTTTCAGAACTGCTACAAAATAGAACAATACCCTAACTAGAACCTTGCGATCTACCGTACAAGATTCCTATAATGAATTATTTGTTCCATTCTAATACAGTTGTATTATGTTGCAATTCTAAACCACCTAGTTCTAAAAGCGAGTAGTACCCTCTAACATGTTCTAAAAACAGAAACAACTACCGAGCCATAACCATCAAAACCACAAAATACGTACCAAATTCGGTGGCTCCTCGCAATTTTTCTCCGTCCATTTGGCACCACCTGTATGTCTCCTCACATTGTGCCGCCTTGCTGTGATTGTTCCGAAAATCATGGCTGACGAAAAAAAGAGGAAGAGAATAGATTGGATGTCTCGAAGCATGGCGCAATCAAAGTGGCTATACAGATCTCCGCGCGGAGGTCAAAACGATGATGACCTAGTGACATGCAAAGCGAAAAGGGGAGGAAGACCCGAGAAGAGAGAGAAAACGAAGAAGAAATGAGAAAAGTTCATTAACCTTACAATTATTGAAAAGTGTGAGATCCATTGAGATTTATCAGTTTTTTCATGTGGAGATTTTCGATAGATTCGGCAATGAGCAATGCATTGTTCTTCTGATAACCACCACTTGTCAGCATACAAATCGGGATGCCGCGCAATTTCGCCAAATTAAAGACCAACTCGTCGCGAGCAATTATGCACTGTGGGCTCAGATTCATGGCACCGAGTGGATCACCGTACAGACAATCAGTTCCGGCGTTGAAAAGAATGAAATCGAATTCATGATCTGACAGGCATTTCGTAAGCTGCTTGCGCAATTGTCTGGAAAAAGGATAAAGATAGGTGAATAGATCAGTCATTATTGGAAACATATTTCGAAAACAAAAACGTTTCAACGTGGCGTTTGCGTAACTTTAATTATTCAAAAAAAAAATATCATTCTATTTCTTTCATTGCCTTTTGAATTTTCAAATATACGCACATAGCGCGTTGCAATTTTTGTTTTCCCAATATAATATTGATCTTGTCGATAAATGATGCCCAAGAGCATAAATAATCGACTTGCTTTCCCCAAACACCATGTTTTGGAACGCAAAACTCAAGTTTTCTTCATTGAAAACAATTTGAGGAAAATAAAATCCTCAAAAATATAAATTCAAACGGCGCGCGCATTGCGCTGTGTGCAAGCACTACTCGGTCGCGGTGAGACCCGCGTGTCTACCGTAGCGCCGCGCCTCCCTTTAATCCTAAAATATTTTTTTTTGCATAGTGCTTTCGTCGTTTTCTCTCAGTTTGCTGGACTATTTACTGCTCGATTATGCTGTTATTTTGGAGCACCTTTTCCTTCTTTTATAACTGTTTTTTCTTCGTTTTATGTTTTGAGAGAGCAAATAGATCTCGCAATCGCCCGTTTTCTCGTCGATCTATCTTAAAAACGACGAGCTCAGGTCAGCAGTTTCGCTGACGCAGTCAAAAAATCGACTGAACTGAGCACTTGACGCGACTCAGCAATTGAGTCAAGCTTCAGATGAAGCTCATGCGTTGAATTTGGTCCAAACAAGCAAGGGACATTTCAGGGATTGCACAAGTGCAATTATTGGAAATGAGATTTCACGACGGGTAAGAAATTGCGGGGGTACGACAGAATAGAAATAGGCGAAATAGAAATGCTACAAAATAGAATTGCTACAAAAAAGAACTGGAAAAAATAGAACGTCTACAAAATAGAAATGAGCGGAATAGAACAGCGCGAAATAGAAAAGTGACAAAATAGAAATGGGCGAAATAGAAATCGGTGCGATGGAGCGCGTTTGCATTATTCTTCGAATTTTCCGATTATTATAGGATTTTTCAGTAATTTTCAGATATTTTACGCACTTAACAACATCGAAAATGAAGAAAGGTATAAAATCAATGCAGTTTCAGAAAAAAAAAAGGAAAATCGGCGAAAAACTGAGAAATTGAAAAAATAATGCAAACGCGCTCCATCGCCAAAATTTGTTCTATTTTGTAGCATTTCTATTTCGCTCATTTCTATTTTGTAGCAGTTCTATTTCGTAGCATTTCTATTTCGCTCAGTTCTATTTTTTCCAGTTCTTTTTTGTAGCATTTCTATTTTGTAGCATTTCTATTTCGCCTATTTCTATTCTGTCGTACCCCCGAAATTGCCGTTGTTTCTGAATGTTAAGGATTTTCCTCCCGTCGCAACGGGTCGCCCGACAAAAAATCTACCGTAACACATATAGCCGAAAGCGAACATACGAGAGATACGAAGTATCCTTGGTGTGACGATCCACGTGAACAGCCTTGTTGATAAACTGCCGCGCTTCTCGATCATGCGGATACACATACGGATTGAACACGTCAAACACAAAGACGTGCTCATCATCAGCGAAATCTCGAGCATGTCCATTTCCCTGATGAGCGTCCAAGTCGACCACAATCGCGTTGGTGATCATTTTTCTGTCGAACAAATCGCGGATTGCCATGGTGATGTCGGCGTAAAAACAAAAACCGCCGCCAGTGGAGCCTGTTTGTTTCAAAATAATAATTATAATTACCATTCCTGGGTAGATGAGCAAAAGTTTCAAAAACCTACGAGAAGCGTGATGAAAACCGCCGCCCACGTTGATCGACCATCCGTACTTCAACGCGAGGTTCGCAGCGAGAACAGAGCCACCAGCTTGCATGCGAAGAGGATGGAGCAACTTGCTCTCGATAACACACGGCGGTAGGCATCCGACAAATCCCACTTCGACGATTTGTGCCGCTTTAATCGGATTTCTCACACTTTTTAGATATCTGAAAGGTGAAAAGGATGGAATATGCAAATATGGGTTACGGTCGCAGTCATTTCAACAGTGTCAAAAAATGCGCTCCGAGATATTTCGTTCTGTTGAGGCGAGGGTAATATTTAAATTGACACTCAGTGTTTGCGTACTGGCGTTGCTCGTGGATTTACGAAGCTCGGCCCACAAAATCAATGAAAATCTTCCATCTTCGCCGTTAAAAACAGGAAAGTGGGCGGAGCTTCGTAAATCCATACGCAACACAATGTTTTGTATTTTCAACTAACTTCCTATCGTGCACCCTTTTAAGCTCTTCAAAAGTTGGCAGAGTTGGTTCGATGATTGCCTCATCCGTGATCAGCTCCCACTCTTTCAGAAAATCGATGACTCGCTTCCATTTCGAAGAATCAAAAGGGTGGAAATGTTCAATTCCGAATGCGGAGACGTTGTAATCGGGGTGATAAACGAGAGGACGTTGCCGCGAATTCAAATGTAGTTTTTCAATGACGTCATCGCTGGAAAATGCATGCATGCACATTTTTTATAACAAGCTCACCGTTCTGCCATTCAGTATATAAATATTTACGTGTGAAAAAAATAATAATAATAGCTATTTATCTCTCTCAACGCTGGTTGTTTATCAATTGTATTTAGTGAGTGAGCAAAAGAAAAGTGTAAATATCAGAAGTGCTAGCTGAAAAAGAGCAGAAAAAATGAGCGAAAGCGAGACAGTGTGCAAAAGTTGGAGGGCGCAGGGGAAAAAGACCGCGAGTATTCTAGGCCACGGAGCCGTGTACTACACACGGACAAACAATTTTCGATAATTTTTGGCGCCCGCCTCGTACATTTTAAAAGACATTTTCGAAAACTAAATAAATAAATTCGGCGGAAGAATTGTCACTTTTTTCTTTTTTTTTCCTTTAAATTAAATATATAAGACCCTGGTCGAAACCTGCAGTCGCAAATTAAATTCCTCTGAAAAAACTAATTTTTTTATATTTTAAGGGAAATAATCGATCATCTCTCACTCTGCTCTCGTAACAATGGATGAATTACCGGTAATCTTTAACTCTTTGCGAGTTCATTATTAAATTTTTAAATTTTTCCACAAATTTGACTTTTAGGTACTAAACAGATTGTGTAAAGACCTCTACGAGAGTGTCGATCCACAAGTTCGCCATCAAGCAGAACTGAATTTGGCGGAGCTGTCCGAGTCGCCGGAATGCTTGCAAAGATGCATGCTTTTGCTCGCCAGAGGAGATGTATGTTTTTTTTTGAAACTTCTGAAAAAATGAACATTTTAGTACCCATATGGACCAATGGTGGCTAGCACAACACTTATGAAGCTTTTGGGTGGAAAGACCAGCATAACCTCTTCGCAAAAACTTGAACTCGCAAAGTACCTATTAGAAATGCTCGGCCAGGGAGCTCCTCAGTTTCCCGCCTACCTTGTCACCTCGCTTTGCCAACTTTTCGCCCGACTCACAAAACAGGAATGGACTTATCTGATAGTTCAGGAGAACAGCGCTGAAGATTCGAAAAATGAATATCCGTTCCGTGAGCCAGTTGATAGTCTTATCAAGACTGTGAATATGGACAATTTGGAAGAAAGCATGCTCGCCGTTCAGTTGCTTACTCTTCTCGTGGCCGATATGAACTCCGCGTCTGGTATGGACTCTGTGAATCAGCACCGCAAGAATCTCTCCCAGTTTCGAGATGATTTCCTCTACGAAATTTTCTCAGTCTCTTTGAATCTCCTGAGCAACAATGTGGATAAAAATCTTAACGATCGGCAAATCACACTGATGCACGCCGTACTAAATTTGAATCTTCAATGCCTTCTGTTCGATTATATAGGAAGTTTGACAGATGAAACGAGTGAGGACAATTGCAATGTGCAGATTCCGACGGCGTGGAGGGCGAGTTTCACCGATGGAAAAATTGTGCAGTTAATGTTCAAACTGTTGGAGAAGTTGCCACAAGAGTCTAGCGAAAAAGTGATGACAATTATAGCGCAATTGGCAAGTATTAGAAGAACTCTGTTCAACGGCACCGAGAGGCAAGCGTATGTGCAGAAACTGGTGGAAGGAGTTGTCAGTGTCATTATGAATCCTGAAAAGCTCAGCGATCAGGCGGCGTTTCACGAGTTTTGCAGACTGATCGCTCGCCTCAAAACCAACTATCAACTCTGTGAGCTCATTGCTGTGCCATGCTACAGCCACATGCTTCGATTGCTCGCCGAATTCACTGTTCAATCCCTCCGAATGATGGAGTTCTCTGCAAATTCAACTTACTTTCTGATGACTTTTTGGCAACGAATGGTCACATCTGTGCCATACGTGCGTAACAATGATGAGCATTTACTCAATATTTACTGTCCGGAAATCATGACATCGTTCGTTGAAAGCCGTCTTCAACACGTCGAAAGCATTGTTCGAGAGGGCGCTGAAAATCCATTGGACGATCAAGGATCCACTCTTCAGATCATGGAGCACTTGTCGATCATTTGCAGGTGCGAGTATGAGAAAACTTGCAAACTGCTCACTCAGCATTTCGATCAAAATGCGAATATTTGGATGAACGGATCTGATAATGTAAGTGTTTAAAATGTTTAGAAAAGCAAAACTAAACGTAAATTCGGCTCTGGGATGTTTCAAATACCGGTCACTTCGAAACTGGGACGTTTCGAAACTGTAGTGCTAAATTGAAAATTTTAACAAATTCTTCATATGGACCTATTCACAAAACCGGAAAAAATTGCTGGAAAAATCGGTGAATGCTCCGATTGACCTGAAATTTTGGGAAATATTGGGAAAATTTCCTGTACACGCTCAAAAAAATTTTGACCAAACTATCGATTTTTTTCTGAAAATTTTTAAAATCGATATTTTGGTCAAAAATTTTTCGATCGTGTACAGGAAATTTTTTCTAATATTTCCCAAAATTTCAGGTCAATCGGAGCATTCTCCGATTTTTTTCCGCAATTTTTTTCCGGTTTTGTGAATAGGTCCATAATTTACCGGTAAAACTTTTCATCCTTGGCCGAATTTTGCCAATAGTGCGAACACGGCGACGAAAAATAACACTAACATTTCGAAACGTACCAGTTTCGAAACGTCCCAGAGCCGTGAATTCTGATGGAGTTATTGTAGAAATGTCGAAAATGCAAATAATTACAAATAATTGTGTGAAATTCGGTGAATTTCCCGGAATATTTGGAAAATTTGAGAAATAATGTCAAAAAAAATACACTCAAATTAAAAGAAATATTCGCTGTTGCGATTGCTCACAGTATTTTCTATTTTTTATCCTTTAATCTGGAAAGTATTAAATTTCGAACACTAATTGCCAAAATAATGGTGTTACCACGGAATAGAACTGCACAAAATAGAAGATCCCGAAAAAAACCGCCACCAAGAATTATTCCAGAACTCCACACGGTCTAATTTTTTGAAAGCGTTTTCGGATATTTATGTTTTTCCGTAAAAAACTCAAATTCGAATACATTTTGAAATCAGAAAGAGAAAAAAATTGAATATTTCCCAAATGACGACAAAAAAAATCACTGATTCAGGATGTAAACACCGCAATCGCTGAAGGCCGTCTTGTCTGGCTTATCACCCTTATCGGAACAGCTGTATTTGGAAAGACAACTGCGACCAGCAGTGAATCACACGATAAAATGGATGGAGAACTCATTGCTCGTTGTGTGACAGTGATGCGTTTCAACGACAATCGCCTTCAAATGTCGAATACTACAGTCCCACTTAAAGGAAATCTCCGTCTGGAAGTGTCCTTCATTCACATGCTCGAACAATTCCGTCGGGCCTATATTATGGATCAAATCACACGCGCCAGTTCTGTCTATGACACTCTTGAAGCAGAACTCCAAATTTCCGAAGAGTCGGATATGCTAGGAGTTATTGTCCAGAAGATTCTGACCAATTTGAAGTTCTGGCCTTCCAACTCTGATCTTCTCGACCTTTCGTTATCACTTCTCAAGGACTTGTCGCTCGGATATTCTGCAGTGAGAAAGCTATTCCGTCTGCCGGAAGTTCAATTGCTTCTCAATAATCATACTGCTGATCACTTTGTTTTCCTCGGACCAACAATTGATTATCAGACGATGAAGCAGAGAACGACGTTCTACGAAGCATTGACACGTCTTCTTACTACCGATTATGCAGATGACGAGGAAATGCTTCAGAGGTTCCTGAGACCACTGACAGGTGAGAAGAGTGTAAACCCATTGTTTTGATCTGTTTCGTATTTTGTAGATACCGTCGAAGGCATTTGTGGAGTCATTCAAAACAACTGTCAAGGAATTGACGAGGAGCAGCTCAAGGTTTGGCAGTTTTTAAAGGAGGTGTCAACTTTTCAGGAAAACTTTTAAAATATTGTATTGAGTGGAGGATTTACGAATATCATATCGAAAATGCACAAAAATATTTATCTGATTCTTGTGGACCTATTCACAAAACCGGAAAAAAAAACTGGGAAAAAATCGGACAATGCTCCGATTGACTTGAAATTTTGGGAAATATTTGAAAAAATTCTCCTGTACACGCTCAAAAAATTTTGGACCAAAATATCGATTTTTTTCTGAAAATTTTTAAAATCGATATTTTGGTCCAAAATTTTTTGAGCGTGTACAGAGAACTTTTTCCAACATTTCCCAAAATTTCAGGTCAATCGGAGCATTCTCCGATTTTTCCCGAAGTTTTTTTTTTCTTTTTTCCGGTTTTGTGAATAGGTCCATTGCCAAAATTCACGAAAAAAATAGAAGACCACGGGGAGTACACGAAGCCGAGGTTTCCTAGGCCAGCGTACCGTGTTTTCTAGGCCTGCGGCCACCCGCTTCTAAATAGAAAATTGTACTTTCTTCAGCAATAATCGGTTTGTTTATTCTATTTCTCTTCATTCTTCCCCTATTTTTTTAAATAAATTATTTAAAAATCTGCCGAAATTGCATCAGGTAATGGACCTATTCAAAGTACTGTAGAAAATAGGAAAAAATGACAAAAAACTGGGAAAAAACTCGGAAAATGCTCCGATTAGTCTGAACTTTTGGGAGAAACTGTCAAAAATGCTTCCGGACTTTCTCAGAAAATTTTGGACCGAAATATCGATTTTAGAAAATTTTCAGAAAAAAAATCAATATTTTTTAAAATCGATATTTCGGTCCAAAATTTTCTGCGCAAGTCCGGAAGCATTTTTGACAGTTTCTCTCAAAATTTCAGGAGGCTACCCCGAATCAGAACGTTCCCGAATCAGAACTGTCCCGAATCAGAACTGTTCGTATCAGAACTGTCATAAATCAGAACTGTCCGGAATCAGAACTGTCCCTAAGCAGAACTGTTCGTTTCAGAACTGCCCTGAATCAGAACTGTCCTGTATCAGAACTGTCCCGAATCAGAACTGTCCCGAAGCAGAACTGTTCGTATCAGAACTGTCCCGAATCAGAACTGTTCGTATCAGAACTGCCCCAAATCAGAACTATCTTTAAATAAAATTTGTTTTATCATGAAAAAACAACATATTAGGCCGTAAGCATGCTTATTGAATAGTTCTGATTTGGGGCAGTTCTGATACGAACAGTTCTGATACGGGACAGTTCTGATACGAACAGTTCTGAATCGGGGCAGTTCTGATTTAGGACAGTTCTGATTCGGGACAGTTCTGCTTTGGGGCAGTTCTGATAAAGGACAGTTCTTATACAGGACAGTTCTGATTCGAACAGTTCTGATTCAGGGCAGTTCTGATTTATGACAGTTCTGATACGAACAGTTCTGATTCAGGACACGGTTCTGATTCAGGACAGTTCTGATTTGGGACAGTTCTGATTCGGGGTAGCCTCCTTTGAATAGGTCCATAAGCGAAATATAGGTTTTGTCCAATTCAAAAAAATACAATTTTCCAAAAAAAAAATGCTGACCGCCTGCCTCCTAGGCCGCGACTTCGTGTACTCCTCGTGGTCTTTTTTTTTTTAATCATAAAAAAGCAGAGAACCTTATTGGCGATTTTTATGTGATATTCGTGAATCCCCAAACCCAAAAAGTTGGCACCTCCTTTAATGGAAAATGAAATAAATACGACAAACCATTTTTTTTTCTTCAGAAAATCATCACAGGACTGTGCCGTGACTTGCGAGGCGTTGCTATCGCTTCCACCACCAAAGCAATCTTCCAGATACTTTTCGAGTGGATGTAAATACCTAATTTCGTGAAATTAAGTTATTTTTATTATTTTTTATTCCAGGTATCCGGATGTATTCACAATTATGCAGTTCTCTGTCGAAAAGTGGCCAGGGTGCGCTGACGTCGTCACGCCCATTCTTCGTCTCCTCTCAGAAATGGTGCAGAATCGACAACAGCGCCTGAAGTTTGAGATGAGCTCGTGTTCCGCAGTCTTGCTATTCAAAGAAACGTCGAAAATTGTGTCTATTTATGGCGAACGTCTTCTTCAGTTGCCCGACGTGTCGAAAGATCGAGTTTACAAGGAACGATACAAGAACATTGGTGTTATCTTTTTGATTCTCAAGAACGCGTTAATCGGAGCCTATGTGCCGTTTGGAGTGTTCCGTCTCTACGGTGACTCGTGTCTTCAAGACGCACTCACCACTTTTGTCAAACTTTTCATGAGCATACCACCCGATGACTTCCACAGCTACACGAAGATTGCACAGAATCACTACAATCTTCTGGAGCACGTCGTTCAAGATAACATGCCATTTGTCACAAATCTCTCTGTGGACGTCTTCTGCGCTTTGCTCCGATCTATTCACTCGGGAATGAGCTCAGCTGATGCTATTGTCATTACGTCGGCATGCTCTTCGCTGGACACAATTCTCAATTACTTGTATCGGCGATTGACGAGATCGACGCCTCCAACGAATAAAGTGGGTATGGATCCGGAAGGCGATAACATTCTGATCGCTGTCAAACAACATCCGGAAATTTTGGCGAAGGTAAGAAACCAACAAAAAAATTGTTTAATTCTCGTAATTCTAATTTTAGATGCTTCAAGCCGTCATAACGCTGATGATGTTCGGCGAGGTGAAGTGTCAATGGAGTCTTTCTCGTCCGCTCCTCGGCCTCATCCTCATACAAGAAGACGTCTATACAAATATGAAACGAGAGTTGACTTCCCAACAAACGTACGACCGCCAAGCGGACTTTGATATGCTCTTCACCCAATTGATGTCGAATGTCGAAATGAATGTGTCGGTGAAGAACAAGGACACGTTCACTCAGAATCTGACACGTTTTCGGCGTGACATTGCCGGTGTGCTCAAAGGACAATCGATGCAATCGACGAATCCGGTCAATCAGGATATGCAGTAAACTGATCAAGGTCTCTGAAAATTTTAGATTTTCTTAATGTCGTATTTCTCCGAAAATTGGAAGAAATGTGGTAGGGTTGGCATGTTAAACAATTTCAAAAGTTGGGATAAAATGGTAAAATGCGGAAAATTGTGTCAAAAATTCTGGATTGAAAAGTTGAATTGTCAATTTTTCAACAATATTTCAGTCCAGATTTAAAAATTTTTTTTTATATTTTTGAAATTGTTTTTCAAATTTGGAATAAAAAAAACATTTTTTTTTGGCTCTCGACGTTTCGAAAGTTCGAACGTTTCGAAAGTTTCATCGCGTTGTTTGCACACATTCATTTTTAAAAGCTTTTAAAGGGAAATTCCATAAAAAGCTTCAAGAAAATATCCACCACGACGACAAAATTCAGAAAATTTTTTGAAACGTCCGAAAACCCTTTTTTTCACTTCCAATTTCGTGCGCAACAAGAAACGTTTTTTATTTTGTTTTTTAAAACGTTATTAAGAAGTTCATTAAAAAAATTAAACACTTATCGTACCCAGGGGGAACTTAATGATTCAAAAAAGATGAAAATCGATACATTTTTCCAATCTTTAATGAACCTATGCAGATTACTGTAGAAAACGCAAAAAAAAGACACATCCAATCGGTTTGAAACTTTGCAAATAATGCCAAAAAATGCTCCCGGAAATTCATTATGGACCTATTCATTTGACTTAAAATGAATTTTATGACATTTTAATTCAATGTAAAACAACATATTA
The DNA here is from genome assembly GCA_963572235.1 of Caenorhabditis japonica. NCBI lineage: Eukaryota > Metazoa > Nematoda > Chromadorea > Rhabditida > Rhabditidae > Caenorhabditis > Caenorhabditis japonica. The sequence continues at coordinate 307,623 of OY754346.1, forward strand.
ATTAATAAACCTGAATTTTCCTGCACTATTGAGTTTGAGCCTTTCTGCAAATCGTGTCGAGACCTCCTGGCCAAATAGATGAATGCGCCTTTGAAACGTGTACTCCGAGTGGACAAGAGGGTATAATCTTGTCCACTCGGAGTACACGCTTTAAAGGCGCATTTGGCCAGGAGGTAACGACACGGTTCGCAGAAAGGCTCAAACTCAATGGTGCAGGAAAATTCAGGTCAATTAATTAATATGTTGTTTTGCATTGCATTAAAATGACATAAACATTTATTTTAATTCAAATGAATAGGTCCATAAAAGTTGTGGGCTGATGTATTGGTTTAAAAAGTTTTCAAACTCAATATTTCAGTCCAAAATTTTTAGAGCATACATATCCAGGAGTATTTTTGGCATAATTTGGCAAATTTTCAGACTGTGCGGAGGTTTTATTTATTTTTCCGTTTTTTCACAGAATAGGCCCATTAGATGTTTTTCCTGTTACGGTATGAAATGCAGACACCAAGATTGATCTAAAAATCTCAGAGATTCACTCGTTAACTTAATGTACCTTGGTCCCATCTTTATCATTTTTTCCCCTCTCTCTCTCTCTCTCTGTTAAATAGGCTCTCGGACGTTTCGAAACGTCCACTTTCGAAACGTCCGAGATCCTTTAAATACACAGTACCCTTTTTTCCTTCATCTATACATTCTTCTCGTTTCCCTCTCGAGTTTTCCTCATTTTCAGCACATTCTTTTGTGCCGATCTCTCTTGAATTCCCTGTAATTTGTTCCTCCCTGTTTCCTCCCAATCTCCGGTCATACTTTCTTCTCCGTTTTCCCCCCATTGATTTATCTTGTCAATTCTCTTTTCGTTTTATCGTGTTTCGTGCGAGCCTCTATAGTAGACGTGTCCTTTTCCATTATATTTGTCGCCCCGGCCCGTCCAGCAATCTGTTGTTAAACTTGTGTGTGTGTAAGTAATCTTACCTAATTTTTTGTTCACTAGATGAATTCTTCTTGTATCTTCGAGTTGCTCCGACACATTTGTTTCACATATCACGTTTCAACCCTTTCTGTTATTCTTGCCCAGCCAAGCCAAGCCAAGACATCTGATTGACAAGACAAGACGACGAGCCGTTCTCCTCAACTATGACATTTTCCGCCTCCTCATTTTACTCTTTTCTCTTTTTTATTCGTCCGAAGAGCTGTAGAAGGCGTAGGACCCTGGAAGAAGAAGACGACGACGAGAAAGTCTCGGGAGAATTGAACGCCTCCAAAACTCAAAGACAGTGGGAGGAGAAATTCTAATTTGAGTGTGGTCCCCCCCCACCATTTCCAAAAAAAAATAAAGGCGGTGGTCAGAGTTCACTGAAAAAATAAAATTCAGAAGCTTTTACTTTTACATTTTGAGCCATTTCTCCACTTTAGTTTTTTTTTTTGACTTTTACTGAACTTTTGCAAATTTTCAATTTAAGGGGAATTTAATTTTGACAGATAGAATAGAAATAGCTCGAACTTTTTTTTTTTTTTTTTTGGTGAGCAGATACATATGTATGTACATGTTCGAGAAACAAGTGCAAAAATTGCAGGGTCTCGCAGAGAAAAGTCGCGCAATGTTTTTTCTTTGTTTTATTCGAATTACCCCAAAAATGAAATTTTTTTGGTTTTTCACTCGAATTTTTCGATTATTTCGTTTTTTATATTCTCAGTACGGAGCGCTGCAAACGCGCTCCCTTCGCACAGCCATGGACGCGGTCACGTTGGCGACGTGAGAGTGCATAAAATTGAGAGGGTCGTGGCCGATGTTTTGCTCTGATTTCTCTAAACCTCACTCCAAATGCATGCGAAATTCTTTGTTCGATTGGAGCGAGTTATCAGCGTTTTATACCGAGTATATCTCCAATTGACTTTATTTATTACTTATTCCTGGAATGGTGACCCCGCGTCAAATGGTGTACATTGCGGTCTCACCACGGACGGTGTTTGCAGACTTGTGGATTTACGCGTTGTTAAAAATTTGAAATTTTCCGTTTTGAAAATTTTCGACGAATAAATTCCGATTTTTGTTATTATTTGTACCGTTTTCAATTTTTTTAAAATCTATGGAATTTGAAATTTTTCCGGGCTACCGTTTAACATTTGTATGTCAAAATGCGATAAAAAATGTTAAAAAATAGTCCGGAAAAAGTTTTCAAATTTCATGGAACTAAAAACATTAAAAACGGCACAAATAGTAACAAAAAAATCGGAATTTATTCGTCGAAAAATTTCGTAACGGAAAAATTCAAATTTGCGCGTAAATCATCCACAAGTCCGCAAACACCGTCCGTGGCGAGACCGCAATGTACACAATTTGACGCGATATCATCATTTCAGGAATACGTAATACACATTCCTCGGTGCACAAGGGTCTTGCCACGACGGTGTTTGCACACTTTTGGATTTATTTACTGCGCAAGTTTGAATTTTTCTGTTTCGAATTTTTGTAAATCTACAAGCGTTCATATACCGTCGTGGCGTGAGCCGCATGACGAGGCAGGAATACGTCATAGTATTATCAATTCAATATTCTTGTCGGCTACAGTAAGCAGTGGCGCAAAAAATTGAAACTCCGCCCCTCAGGTTTTTCAACTGAACGCAATGTAAAAATGTGAGCGGGTTTGTCGTCTCGTTATGTCTGAATCTACTATAATTTTTCGCGGGCGCCTAAATATGAGATCCGGCAAGAATATTGAACTGATAATACTTTTTAAACTTGGGCGGAGCCTGTTTTCCGCAAACACCGTTTTCACACTTTTCTTGCTCATAAATAATGATTCATAAGTTGTTTTCCGACATTTGTCGACCTATGTACTTGCTCATCATTAATGTCCCCCAGACCCACAGTTTCTCCCACGTCCTCTGTTTTGGAATTCATGCGTTGATTCACCCTCCAACAGTAGTAGCAATACAAAAAGAAGAAGAAACAAGAAGATGAAGCGGAAGACGATGACGACGAATTGTGTTAAGAATCGCCCCGCGGCGCTTTTTGTTTCGACGCGTTGCTCTTCGCGTAATCAGCTTTTTCACACACTTGGCTGTTTCCTGTATTCGTCATCTCTTCAAATGAGGACCGCACATGCACATTTGGCTCTGGGACGTTTCGAAGTTTTAGTGCAATTTTTCGTCGCAATGTTCGCTACAGTGGGCAAATTCAGCCAAGGATAAGTTTCGAAACGTCTCAGAGCCGCACATTTCCTAATTTTTTTTCGTTCAAACGAAAATGAAGAGCATTTTTTTCATTTTCAAAAGTACGCAAACACCGTGTCGCAATTTTTTTGTTTTCCCAATAAAAGCAGGTTTTTTTTTTTAGTTTTTGCAAGTTTAAAATTGAATTTCGACAACGTTGACGCACTGGGGTGGGAGTGAGTAAACGCGCCCGGACGCAACGCATCCAAATGAGGCCCAAAAAATAAAAAAGCGCGCGAATTATCGGAGAGAAATGCGTTGGTTTTTCTCTCCGGTAATGCGAAATTTTTCGCGCGCTTTTTTTTATTTTTTGGGCCTCATTTGGATGCGTTGCGTGTGTGCGTCCGAGCGCGTTTACTCACTCCCTCCTCATACCCCAGTGTGGCTGCCGGTGGAGAGAGGGCTGGAATTTTACTTTTACGTATTTACGGTTTTTGAGCCACCGTCAAGTTTTTACAATCCGTGAAAAATGGAGATATGATAACACATTTTTTCATGCTTCTCGGTTTTTTGATTTCATTCTGTTGACTTTTTAAATTAAACAACAAATAAAAAATGCAGTATTTTATCATTCAAAGCTAACATTTTTCGTGCACAAAATCATCTTTCGATTTTTGATTTCAGAGCACAATTAATTCAACTATGCTAAAAAATTCAAGAGAACGCAGAAAAAAACTAAAAAAGAGTAATATTTTTAGGGGCGTGGCTCGTAAATTGGTTTGGGAATAGTGACACAGACATTTTTCTGATAGTATTTTTTGTTGATAAAACTCCGCCCATTTTCCCCTGTGACGCCAATATGCAGACACTGACTGGCTCTTTTTCCGTTTCACTTATTTTGAAAACTTGAACTTTGATTGCTGAAAATTGAAGAAAAAGAGCGCTGGAATACCATGTAATCTTCATCCAGCCATTTTTCTCGCCAGATTGGACAATATCAGCCGTTTATTTTTCGCCCAACGCCAATTTTCACTCCACACGCAATTTTCAATCTCTTTTTTTCCTGCTATTTTCATCCTTCCGGCGACCAAAATAACCAACCAAAAGCTCAATTTTGTAATTTAAAGTGTCAAAATTGGAATTGAAAAAGCCACCTGAAAGAGTGGTCTATTGTGGATCACATCTGAGGGGGAGTTTGTGTATGTTGGTGTTGATTCATTTTTATTCAACTGCGTATCTTCTTGTTTTTTCTGCCGGGATTCTTTAGCCCTATTTTTTTACACATTTTGTTTTACACAAATGGCTCATGATTTCAGATTTTATATTTATTTGGAAAAAAAAGAAAAGAAAAAGTGGTATTATTTGATTTTATCCAAAGATAGTTTCGTCCATTTTACTTTAAAATATCAAGAATATGCTGCAAATTGCCAATTAATTCAAAACATCATTTGTGGAGATCGAAATACAGTAATTTTTATTTCATTTTTTTTCCACATTTGCCGAGCAATCGAGTTGCATCATGAAAAAATGAAACCCCGCCCACTTATTTGTGAGCGATTACGCAATCACAGTGATATTTGAAGAGACGCAGAAAGAAAGGTGTTTGCGGACTCATGTTTTGAGATTATGCACCAAAATTGACGCGCAAATTAGAAATCTGTGAACCGGTACTTGAGGAAAAAATAAACAAACTAGAAAAAATCTCGTTCTCTCTCTCTCGCGCGCGCTCTCGCACACATCGTTTCAATCGAACCTCTACTCATTTTCTTAAAAAAAGGCAAAAAAAAACGAGCCAGAGAGGGGACGAAAGCTTTGGGGAATACCCATCTGCTGAAACTTGGCTAGAAATTCTCTAAAAAAGGGATGGGCACCGCGTAATCGACTTCCTGGCCTGGTCCGAATCGAAACTCATTTCTTCTCCTTCGTCTCCTCTCTCCCGACATCCTCAGTCTTCTGGCCTTATCCAGAAAGCTAGAAAAAGTCAATCAAGTCAAACGAAACCAAAACAAGTCCTTCCTCTCTTCTTTCTTCTTTGACAACTCGAGTCCTTCTATTTTTCCTTTTACTTTTGCATGATGATGTTTTTTAACGTCTACTCGAAAATTCTAGTTTGAACTAATTTTGACCTACCCTCTGCAGGACCCCTTTAACATTTAGAAAAAAAGAAAGAAGGATGAAAACCAATTAGAGTGGACGAAGTGGCCATTGCTCGCTCACCTGCACTTTTTTGGGTTTTTTCTTTGTTTTCTGGAAGGTTTCCCTGCAATTTTCGGTATCCCTTTGCAAATTTCCATTCAACATTGTGGTTAATTTTTGATTAGCACCATCACCATCCGTTTCCTATTTAAATATTAATAGACGAATTCCCTCATTGCTCCTTATAATGGACCTATTCCCACCAGTCGCAAAAAAGGAAGGAAACGTGCATTTTTATTCAATTTCTCAGTAGAGCACTATTTCTAAAGGATCCGCTCTGTTTGCACTTTTGATAGCATATTTTACGACAGTTTTTTGCATAAAAAACAATAAAAAACAAGAAAATTGTTTACTCCAGGGGGTGTATTCATGCAACCATTCGGAATTCCAAACGGGTTCGAAAATGCATATTCCGAGCGACTTGGAAATCCGAATCGCCTCATAAATACGGCCCAGAAGTTCATGTGATCTTAATTCAATTCGATTCGTCTTCGGCACTTAACCAATCAATTTCTGTTTTTGTTTTCTGTATATGTACCTTCCAAATTATTTTTTCAATCCAATTGTAAGAGTGATTTTTTTGTTTTTCTCTATTTAAAAAGCCTGCTGCGCAGTACTACTTCGCCTGTTATTCACTCATCTTTTTATTTGCACGCACATATTTCTAGGAAATGCTGTGACCTCTGTGGTTCAGTTGATAGACCGGAGGAAATTTAATCAAAATATTGCAAGCTCGAGTTTTGTCTGTAGAATTTTTTGCGGAATGGCAAGTGCGGACATTCGGATACACACAGCCCGGAAATTCCATCTTTTTATTTCTTGTTTCTAGATACCAAACAATTAAAAAAAAAAAACAATAAAAGAAAATATTGTGTTTTCAATCGACTTGCGACATGAGAACGCGAGACTCCGCCCACTTATTTGTGCGCGACCACGCGAACACAGTGATATTTGAAGAGACGCAGACAGAACGGTGAATGCAGACTTGAATTGCGTGTTCATGTCGCAAGTCGATTGAAAAGACAATACATTTTCAAAATTTTTGCACAACATTTATCGCCTTATGGAAAAGACACAATGATCTAGCTCAACAGAAAGTTCCATCTTCTTCGGAAGTGCCTGGAGGGTCTTATTTTTTTTATTGAAATTTTCTATTTTTTTCTTACCAAACAGAACAAAACAACTCTTACGGGACGTTTCAAAACTTTAGTGCATTTTTAGCGCTATTCTCCAAATTTACCCGTAAAAGATTAGACAACTTTTGTATCACTGGCCGAATTTTGTCAATAGTAAAAAAACGTAATATGCTAGCCCACGGCACCCCAGCCTTCCAAAATTATCTCTACCCGGTGCATTTTTTAAACCCTAACAAGGTAAGGCTCGGTCATTTTCTGATCAAAAAGCCTCGTTTTTGGACTAAAATGATGGTGTCATTCTGAATAATCATACAATGATTCGAATTTCTCAAAAAAGTAAATTTTCGAGTGAAAAAATAATTTCATTATCCGACGAACTTAGTGGCGCATTGAACGACGGGGGTGGCGTGTAGCCCTGTCTCCTAGCAAACAAAAAATTCAAACCTACTCAACTAGTTAAGCTTCTAATAGGACAAATTCATGTCACTAATCCATTTCCAAACACCCCCACAACGTCTGATCAGCCTGATCTCTGAGCTTGTCAAAGACGTCTTCTTCACACCTTTTTTTCCCTTTTGACAACGTTCAGAGTGCATACAATCAGCTCGTCGGATAGGATAGACAGGTCCTTCCTTCTTTTTCTTCCTCTTCGTCTTCTTCCAGAACAAAACAAGAAGAAGACGTGACCGTTGAGGAAGGCTAAGAAGAAAACGGATAAGATGTGTATGTGGACCGCTCGCTTCAATTCAATTCCGAACAAGAAAGCAAGCAAGCACTTTGCTGTTTTTTGTTGAGATTTTCGGGAAATCGGAACAGCAAGCTTGAAAAAAACAAAAATATATCGGAGCCATTCCGAAAAACGAGAATCACGCCCGGGGCGATTTGCACATTGACGTAATCGGACCTTTTCTTTATATCGTTTTTCATATTATCGAGAGTCTGAAGTTTTCGCTTCCTTATTCTCACCCTACGTGCTTTTCGTCCCAATTTTCTCATTTCTTCTGCTTTTCCATTTATCCCCGCCCATTTGCTTTTCCTCTAGCTCATATTTATGAGAATTTAGATCTGTCCATTATTCAAAGTGGTCCGGGCGTTTTTCGTATCCATTCCATTTCATTTCATTTCGTTTTATCTCATCTCATTCCGTTCCGTTCCGTTCGTTTCCGTTCTGTTCTACCATGTCTTGCTATCTTTTCTTTGGCTCCCGGACATTTCAAAATCAGACGTTTCAAACCCGGGGTCCGCAATCTGTCGTCGCGGGTCTGCACACAAATCACCTTTTTATTATTATTTTTTTGCTCTAATCGGTTTTTCGTGTGAAAAAAAAACCGAGAACGAACAGAACTGCAGAACTACAGCGACGACAGATTGCGGCTCCCGGGTTTGAAACGACTGGGTTTGAAATGCCCGGGAGCCTTTTCTTTTATATATTAATGGAAGTTTTTTAGGAGAAAAAAACAAAGAATATAAAAAAAATACTGATCACTTTTGGGTTTGAATCATTCAGTTTTTTATGCATGGTTTTCTGAATATTTCAGCGCATTCAAAATCAAAATTTTAAAGTGACAGTTTCAAGGGCTCAACCAGGATTTTAATGTTCTACCGTATAAATTGTCAGAACGATAAAATATTCGGCGCCATAATTATAATTTAAACTTTTTCGAAAACGTTTTTTTTTCTATAGAGCTTAAATTCTAATTGGAAAAGAAAATCACATCGTTATTAGGAAGAGGAGTAAAGTAACAAAGTTTCTTCACGTAGAGCGGGATAGACCTACTATACCCATCAGACAACTATATGTGGACTTTGATGCTCACAACGTGAACACTTATGAAAAACTGATTATAAGCCAATACCGTACACCACAATAGCAATAGATGTGCAATTGACCTTTTTTGAACCTATTATTATGGGAACGCATTTTCTAGGTATACCCATGACGTGAAAGCTGCATGCGCCCACGGGAAAAGCCCCGGGCAGGCATCCGACCCGCTTTTTGGGCGGGGCGTACCCTCGCCCTGCTTGAGAGAATGAGGGCGCCCCAAACTGTCTTCCATTAACTGAAAGCTTCCCCTGGACACTTCTATTATTTGTTCACTTTGATAATTTTGAATTAGAAAAGCCAAACAGTTTTTTCCTTCCTAAATGTTTCTGCTCTATACATGAATAATGCGAAGATGGAGCTTTAATACTATTTATATACTAAAACTTATCCGTCTCATTCCCTCGATTAATAATTCAATATTTCCAATATGCAAACCAAATGCTCTTTTTTGGGCTTCAGTATCTCGGATAATAATGAAGAAAAAAAAACCAGAAGCATGAAGTGCTAAAACCTAATTCTCATCCTCCCCCACCTCCCTCAACAAATCATCAATCAGAAGTGTTTGTCCACCTTCTTCTCCCCTCTTGTTTACGAGCAGCAGAAGCGTGTGCTCTTCTCACTCATCTTCTCATAAGAGATGCGATATTTCAATAGCTATAGCTTTTCAGATTGTGCTCTTTTTATCTTTTTTCTCATGTGTCCAATTTTCACACGTAAATTACACGTCATAATTAATATAGTAAAACTTTTATTGGAAAAATTTAAATGTTTGATTGGGGTGGGATGAACGAATAAAAGTGTTAATGACATGTCTCTCATCTTTTCATCTTTCTCTTTTTTTTTCTTCAACTTTTTTTTTCAATTAGTTCGAAAATCAGTTCGGACCTCAGATGGCTCATTTCCCAGTCCAATTTTCAATTACTTTCACAGTTTTCCCATCAACTTGTAACGTTTTTTTATTGCACCCATTCGTTATCTTCTAAAAAATCTGCAAAAATGTGTCTTCTATTTCTTTTTACTGCTAATTTTTCCGATCCATTGAAATTCTTTATACGCTTCTAAAGAGCGATTTAGATTATTGATAAGTTTCGTTTGTTCTTGATGATCAGAGGTCGAACAAAACAAAAAAAAATAACAAAGGGAGTTTGAATATGTATTTATTTTTAGAAAGTGCAGTACAAAAAAGGTAAACATAAATAAAAGTTTAAAGTTTTGTTTTGCTCTTTTTTGGCGCTTTGGAGTGCAACTAGGATTTTTGAAAGTGGGAAATTTTCTATCGTTGATTGACCAGAAGGGCATGACCTTCAAAAGCAAAAAAAAATCTAAAAAAAATTATAATTCGATAAAAATATAACTATTTTAATCATTCTCTTTTACACGTAAATATTGTGTTTTAAATCGACTTGCGACATGGGAACGCGAGACTCCGCCCATATATTTGTGCCGTTCTGTCTGCGTCTCTTCAAATATCACTGTGTTCGCGTGGTCGCGCACAAATAAGTGGGCGGAGTCTCGCGTTCTCATGTCATACAATAGCAATTTTAATTATATCACTTCAAATTACCGTAAAAACTGTAATAGAACACCACCTTTAATAGAACGCCACCTGTAATACAACACCACCCCCAACGTCACTTCGAAAAATAGAACGCCACCCTCTAATAGTACGCCACCCTGTAATACACCGCCACTTTGAAAAACTGCGGCCTAAAAACATGAACATGAACTGGTGTATCAGTAATTTTTTTTTCAACGTGGATTACTGTAGTCTAAAGTAGAAAAACACCTAGGTGCGCAATGAACGATATAGCTAGCTGATTACAGAGGGTACTACGGTATAGAACTCGGACATAATAGAACTGCAACGGAATATAATTGCGTGGAATACAACTGCCTGAAATGGAGCTGTACTAAAAAAACCAGTGCACGTAATACAACTCAGGGACTCACAATCTAAAAAAAAATTCTTCTTCGGGTTGTTCGAGGGGTTCTGATTCGGTACCGCTCCAATTCAGGCATGCGGTGCGAGTTCTATACCGTAGTAGGATGACAGTGATATGTCTCTTGAATTCGAATAACAGTACAAATGCATATTATCGGCCCGCCATGACGGTCAAACGCGCTCCATTGAATTTAGTATTTTCTGATTTTCATTTTGGTATCCAAATCACTTTTTTCGCGTATAAATTCAACGTGAAATGAAATATTACCGTTTTGAAAAAGTTTTCATCTCCGAAGCCGCGTAAACTTTAAATTTAGGCTCCGCCTCTTCACGCGAATTTTAACCTTTTTAAACATTTCAGGAAAAAAAGTGAAGGAAAATAAAATTTTCATGAAATTTGCGTGAAGAGGCGGAGCTTGATTTTAAAATTAACGCGGCTTTGGTGATGACAACTTTTTTAAAACAATAATAATTCGGAATCCAAAATGAAAATCACAAAGTACTAAAATCAGTGGAACGCGTTTCACCGTCGTTGCGGGTCGTTTTTTCTGTTGATTTTTTTATTTTATTTGTCAATTTTTTCTGTTGATTTTTGTTATTTTTGGTTGTTGAAAAATAAAATTAGATTTTTTTTTCTAAAAATTCAGCTCCGGAAAATACACCGCCACCCTCTAATAGAACGCCACCTTTAGTACAACGCCACCCCTAGACCCACTCCGAAAAATAGACCGCCATGGAGCTATATTACAGTTTTTACGGTAACTGTTTTTTTCTCTAATTTCTCGCTAGAAAAAACCAAACAATTTTCAAACGGAACATATTTACAACTCACATTTTAATTCCGATTGTGTAATATTTCAGCTGGTTTTGCTCCCCGGAACACTTCTTTGCCCTAGATTTATTTCAATTTTCTTACCGGTTACACTGCACGGCCGTGCAAAAAATCCGTGGCCACATCCATCCACTTTTTTAGCGATTCTCAATGCAAATAAATATCTGACTTCACCACGTTACCTCTTTCCCACTGTTGTTCCGTTTCAATCAAATTTCCTCTCTCGAAATGTTCGGATCTTTCATTTCTTTTTTTTATTGTGCTCATCCCATTAACTCGAAAATCAAAAAAACAAACACCTCATAACTAACCAAGCCACTCAACCCTTCAATCCGCTTTTTTTTTGCTTCTCATCTTCTTACTCATCGTTTTTTGTCCCTCCCAGAAAAGTAAATCGCCCTGAGCCGCTCAGAGAAGAGTTCACACGATTATGAGACAAAAGGGGAGGACCTTTTCTGCGCGGTGCGGTGCGTCATTGACCTTTTTTTACGTATATAAATATGTTTTATGAATTTTTGTTTTTTCAAAGAAGCAGAAGAAGAAGAAGAAGAAGTGAGAGGGAGAGAAAGTGAAATGACATCAAGCGCACGAGGTGGAACACTTTAAAATTTGATCACTCTTATTTTGGATTTTGGTTTTTTCGTCGATTTTTTGGATCTCGACAATAGTGCAAGGTGGGTTTTTTGATTTTTTGAGAAAGAAAATAAATTATATATGAAATTGACACCTGCGCTTTTTTCGTTAGCACTGTTTTGTGTTCGTGACTACGTTTTTAAAAATTTGTTTGAAAGCGAATTTTCCAGCGTCATTTCTCGCGTCTCTGGGTCTCCATTTTTGCACGCGATTAGCTAAACTTGACAGAACGCCACTGTGGAGACGTAGAGAATGCGATAGGGCGCGTTTGCCTTAACATAGCGCCTAGCACTCCGTGGAAGCCGCGCAAGATTTTTGCAATGTTTCTATCGTGGTAGCCTGAATTAATAAATCACTAAAACACTGTAACAATCGTATGCTTTATTTTTAGTTCACGATAAATGTAAACTCTCAAAGCACCGCTTCCCTTAAGCTGAGCCGATAGTAGAAAATCCGTAACATTCAAACAATCTGACTAGATCTCTTTTCTCGGTTAAGCCATTTTCAGCACGTCAAATCCACGAAGCTTACTAAACTGTTTTAGTAGATAAGCTCATGATGACCATATTTAGAAAATAGCAGTTTTTGCTGAAATAGCAATTGGGCACAGATTTACTAAAAAACTATTTTCTGTAAAACTTATTCACATTTTTTGTATGCATATCAGTTTTTACGAATGGAAAAATGCTAAAATTTTTTCAAAACACTGATCAATCTATTGTCCATTCGCGAAGAAAGCAAGTGCGCTCCACATAACCTAGTTCTTCGTGGAGCGCACTTGCTTTTTTTGCGAATGGACAATATAAAGAAAAACTTAAAATTTGGTATGTAATCCCACGAGCACAAATAAAACACCCAAGGCATTTTGAAAGAAAGAAAGAGCCACCTGAAGCATTGTGTGGCCCCACCCACTCAGCTTTTTGAATTGCATCCGAGTAAAGGACGTTTTATTATTTATTCGCAACGCTGTTTTGTTATTATCTACCAAATCTAAACAATAGGAAAAAATATTCTTATGTGCCGAAACCGATAGCAACATCAGTCCGAAAATAGCAATCACCAAACGGACAAATGCAAGAATTGTTTTCAAATTTCCTTTTCAGATGGGCTGCGACATGGGCTCGGTGAACTTCACGGGTGCCGAGTGGCTCGAAGCAGCGGTCACAAATCTGAACACGGCGTACGCTCACATCCATCCCTACGTTTCAGTGTTTCTATGTCTTGCAGGTAAGAATTGAAAGCTCATCGTATTCAGAAAAAGTAGCGATACGTTCATTTTCTTAAAAAAACACGCCAAGATGTTTTTCCATGATGTATGCATGTATCTAGAAGAGACGTGATGAGGAACGGGAGTAGGAAATGAGGTCTTACTGGAAAGTGCGCATCAGTGAGCAGTGAGCACAGGCTTCAGGATATACCCGGAAAACGAATGTAGTAATGTTTTTGTTTGTTTGAAAAAAAATGAAGAAAGAAGGAGGACAGAAATAACAATGTTCGGTTTGGATGAAAAACATTGAGAAGGTGAAGGGGGTTGTCAAAAATTGAAATAATTTATGACATTCATTAAAAGGACAGGAGTTTACAGAAATATGCAGAAATTTTTAAATTTTTTTCTTTTAACGGAATTAAATATTTATTAATTTCTCAAAATCTAGACCCGCGTTTTTTGGCCAAAAATTGTCAGCATTTCAAAATTCCAGGCACTGCTATGAACATTGTCACAGTCATCGTGCTTACCCGACCGTCAATGAGGTCCGCCGTGAACTCGCTGCTCTGCGCCATCGCCCTTTGCGACATTCTTGTGATGACGTCAGTGCTCGTCTTTGTCACACACTTTCTTCTTTTTGCCGGGTACAGGTTTGTCGGTTTCTGCATGCACTTTAGCTTATTTTTTTGTTCCATTTTTGTGCTTTATTTTCTTATTATTGACTGACTTTTCTTCAAAAACATAATCATCGTCACCTTTTTTGTGCGACTTTCTATTTGAGTTCAACAGAGCGGTAAGTTATAGTGATTTCAATTGACTTGCGACATGAAAACGCATTCCAAGTCTGCATTCACCGTTCTGTCTGCGTCTCTTCAAATACCACTGTGTTCGCGTGGTCGCGCACAAAAAAGTGGGCGGAGTCTCACGTTGTCATGTCGCAAGTCGATTGAAAACACAATAATATAAGCGGTCAAACACACGTCGGAAGGAATTTTGGTAAATCAATAAAAATGGATCGTGGATTCTATGCTTGGATATTTCTACTGCTTGTATGTAGTTGTTGAATGAAAATTGAATGAACCGTTTTTGTCTTTTTCATTTGGATGAGAATGGTTCGAGTGAATTACCTTTAGAAAACAAATAAATTGTTTTGCCCTTCTCTATATTCCAATCTTCTAGATGCGATCCAACTGACTACAACATTTATTGGGCCTATTTTCTCTACTATCATTCACAAGCCACTGTGATATTTCATGCTACAAGTATTTGGTTGACGGTGAGATACGAGGAGGGATTCATAAGTTTTCAACATTTTGGTAAACTTCAGGTACTTCTCGCCCAAATACGAGTGTTTTCAATCCGACGGGCAACTTCGGTGGCCGGAGAGTCAGTGACAAATCAAATAACGATTTTGATCGCAATTTCGACGTTTGCCGTCGTTTGCCTTCTGAATGTTCCTAACTTGTTGACGTTTGAGGTAAAGGTTTTCTTGTTGATATTTTCAAAAATTATCAAATCTTGCACTAGAAGCGATTCTACATAAAGGTTTAAAGTCCATAGCCAAAAAGGAATGGGAGTTTAGAACTATCCTTTTTTAGAGCACTATTTGAAGTTGATTTTTATAAAATATCAAACTGAAAACAACCGAAACAAACGCTGAAACATATTGAGATCAACCTAGAAAAAAATCAATCACAGATTACATAATTTTGTGAAAATGTTACCTAAAAATGAAATCACTAATACATTTCCTGACACATATTGTGTTTTCAATCGACTTGCGACACACGGGGTGTTGAGAGGTACATGAAAATTAAAATTTAAATTTCGCGGGAAAGTTGCCACGTCACTCGAGAAAAAAGCGCGCGAAATGGCGTGTTTAAAACGTCGTTACTGCGTCGCCACAGCAATTTTTATAAATTTTTTTCTTGTGGGTTCATATCTTTTGCATGATTCTAAATATTTAAACAATATTTCCCTATTTATTTTATGCAGAAAACGTATTCCGCCAGCGCCTCGTTTTTGAAAATCCAAACTGTTTCAAATCTGTAACAACCGCGTTTCCTCAAATCAATGTGAGCAGTGGAGCGCATTTTCACGATGTACTCTTCAACACGCCGTGCGACATGAGAACGCTAGACTCCACCCACTTATTTGTGCGCGACCACGCGAACACAGTGATATTTGAAGAGACGCAGACAGAACGGCACAAAAAAAGTGGGCGGAGTCTGCGCTTTCATGTCGCAAGTCGATTGAAAACACAATATATTACTGGTAAAGATTTACAAAGTTGTAGAACACACCAGTGTGCAAAATTGGGTTCACTAGAAGAATAGTTTTAATCAATGAACTTTAGATAATAGAAACTCCAGCTTCCCTGTGGCTGCAATGCAAAGCAAACGAAACAGCAGACGACGACATGCTCGTTTACTTGGTGGCACCGTCCGATCATTGCGGACTGTTAAATGTAAGACGCTCTTCAAAACGTTTTCATTCCTTGCTCTAATTTATTCCAGATTGCATTCTGGACGAACGGAGTGCTCTTCAAAGTTGTCCCCTGTCTCCTATTGACCTTCTCAATTGTCGCTCTCGTCAGCATCATCAGAGACGTCGGCAAGCGTCGGAAACAACTTGCACAAGTGATGAACAAGAAAAGAATGCCACGAGATCACACGACGCCAATGCTTGTCGCCGTGCTCAGCATCTTTTTGTTCGCCGAACTTCCACAAGGAGTGCTTCACGTCTTCAACGCCATTTTCACAAAGGATACGTTCTATGATAAAGTGTACATTCATTTGGGCGACGTGATGGATGTGTTGTCATTGTTGAACTCTGCTGTCAATTTTATCATTTATTGTGCAATGAGCAGGAAGTTTCGAGCAGTCTTCATTCAAATCTTCTTGACCTGCTTGCCGCAAAAATTGATAAGGTGGGTAAAAGATCATCAGCATTTGATTTACGCTTTTTTTCCACTGTATAAAAACAATTGAATCACGGTTGAATTCAGAAAATACGCAATGGAGGCTTTTTTGGAAGGCGAAGTTTCTCGGATGCGGCCTACCGATATGACGAAAAGCGAGCAGTTGGCATTGACCTCTCATCGAGTTTCAGCCTCTTCAGTACTTTTGCAAGTTTCCAGACAGGAACCTTCTAGAATGTATTCTGGGAATTTGCTGACCGCAGGTAAAACTTTGATTTGAAAAAAATAATTTTTAAAATTTTATAATGTACCTAGAACCTATTTATAAACTGTAAATTTCAGAAAATTCTACTTAAAATAAAAACCATAAGGTGATTTGTCTTGTTTTCTACCTTTTATCCATAACCTCTAACTTTCTGATCTATGACTGAAAAATGGCTGGAAATGACTGACTTATTTGCACTCCTAGGTCTTGTTTGGTGTTCTCAATATTCCTTTCTCAGCCTGTTGATTTACTAAAAAATAAACTAAACCTTATTTCTGTGGTTTCTTAATTCATTCTAACGATATATTGTTCAGATGTCAACGGCGGCTACTCTGCATCTCCACGCGTTTCGTTCGATATTGTGCGTAAAGAATCGCAGATCAGCAGTGTTGTTGATTTCCAAATTGGTGTGCCGTCGCGTCAGGTGAGTCCTACAGTACTCTTTTAAGTTATTTCAATATTTATAACTTGTTTGGATGATAAGTTTTTATTGCCATTGCGTCGAAAAACAGACCCACTGGAATAGTATTTTTTTGTAAAAGAATAACGTGAACGTTGGGATGTTATTGTGTTTTCAATCGACTTGCGACATGAGAACGCGAAACTCCGCCCACTTATTTGTGCGCGACCACGCGAACACAGTGATATTTGAAGAGACGCAGACAGAACGGTGAATGCAGACTTGCGTTTTCATGTCGCAAGTCGATTGAAAACACAATATAGTCATTTATTTTTTGAAAACCTGAAAAGTTCTGGTCTCACAAAAAAAAAATCTAATGTTCAGTTTTTTCAAAAATTATCTTTTTTCCCCGAGTTCCATGAAAAATCCATCACAGTGTCGGAAGCCTTCAGATATTTTCGTTACTGGCGTAAAATTACGCACGGGAAGTTATTCCACGTAAAATGGAAGTTTTAACTCTGGGAAAACCTTTTTTCAAAATTTTTTGAACGACTTTTTTCGATTCTTGAATTTTTAGCTTTTGGTTTTCCTCAAAGTTAATCATAAATTTTGTACAGTCATGCGATATTCTTCTATTTTCAGAAATTTTTTAAAACTGGGTTGATTTTCTTTGAGCAGAAATTTCAGTTCACGTTCAGCAATCCACGAAAAAATAATGGAGACACTATCAATTAATAAATAATTTTCCAGGAACCGTCACCCACAATTCTTGAAAAAATCCTGCGATTCTTTCGTTCCGCCGAAGATCTCTCAGATAGTCCACAACGACGTATCAAATTAATGCAGTGTGAAACGAGCACTGCTCTTTATTAATATTCTTCTCAATTTACATCTTTACTACATTTTTTAATGAAAACGGGTTTGATTTATCCACATATCAATAGTTTTTATGATTTCTTCTTTATTTATTAATTTTTTTATATTAATAAAGTTAAGTTTAATGAAAAAAAGGAAAAAAAAAACTTTAAAAATCTTCAATCAAAGGTACCAAAGGTGAAACTGGAACTCGATTTGAAATTAAATGTGGTTTTAGATAACGTGCAGTAAAATTTGAGCATGGTGCCAACACGGCTCTTCCAATTTCCACGTGGAACGTGCCTGAATCCGTAGCATTCCACAATACAATTTCTTTGATAAAGTCTCCAGTGCTGAGACGAAAGTCTCCGGTTCTGTTTGACATGATTTGCAAAAGATCGTCGTGTTTTTGATCACCCAACTCGACAATGTCCATCTTTGGATGAAATATTTCATGTTCATCTACTGATGGAACTTTACTAGCGTTCAGAAGTGTGAAGATTTTTTCTGGAAAAAAAGATAGAGCAATGTTTTTATTGTTTGCATTTAGAAACTAACGGTGGACGGAAGAAATGACAGTGCTCGACATGGCGTTTAGTTTTCCGTACAATGTGGTATTTGAGCGAATAGCGGTTCCCTCAAAAATAGCTGGAACGGAATAGGATACGTTGCACATTGCTTTTGGAAGATCCTTTAGAAATTTTTGAATTCTGAAATTTAAATTTAAAATGGTGGTTCTAGTATTCTAGTGATCGTTATGGAACTTTTTTTTTGGGTATTTTTAATTTTTGAAAAATCTGTTTTTTTGGATTCGGATTGCCAGCAATAATTCATAAGAGTGTTGCGTAAAATATTTATTTCATTTATGCTAGCTTTTGATTTTTTTCTATCCAATTATAGGTTGAATTGTTTTTCTAGGTATAATTAGTTTTTCTAGGTAAACAAGCCTGCAGCTTGTGGCGACTAAGTCGCCTTCGTCAAATATTTATTTTTTTACTGATTTTTGTTTTTTCATTTAATAGAAATGACAATCATTTCTTTTCCCTATTTCTTTGAAGTTCTCGTGACCCTTGTGCACAGCAGAAATGCGGTGTATCTATTGCAAATGAACGTCTATGGTGAATGCACGATACACCAACTGCAGCTAAAAATCAGCTAGTGACTCGCTGATTGATCTATCTTTGCGCTGCCTTGTCGCACGCTGACTAGACTCACTAATCGCACGCTGACTAGACTTATGCAGAAATAACCTACCTTATGTTATTCCACAATTACCCACATCAACCCCATACGTATCTATTAATTTCATTGTCCAATTAATCATCTTATTATTTCTAGCATTACATGTATAACTACTCCGGCACAATCACATGGAAATTCGATCCTTCTTTTTATTCATTTTACTATACCATGATTTTCTTTCTATTTCACGTACTTTAAAGTCGTAATAAAATAAATAAATAAATAAATAAAATAGCTCGATAGTGAATCTATGGCCCGCTCATGTCACTGGAGCACGTTTGCGTTAATTCTGTAGGTAGCGCATTTTGGTTGCATTTTTGTCCTATTTTTTCATATTTTGCTTGAAATTTTACCATAGTGGTTAGCACGTTTGAACGTCAATCTATAGGTCGCTGGATCGAGTTTTTTCGACTGCAAACTCGTGTGTGAGACACACAAACAAACATACAGACTTATCTAAAATTTTCTATATAAGAAAGATGGTCAAACGCGCTCCGCTGAACTCAACGCTATGCGATTTTCATTTTGGTTTTCAAATTATTTCATTTAACGTTGAATTTATACGTGAAACGAAATAGTTTAGAAACAAAAAGAAAAATCGTATAGCGTTGAGTTCAGCGGAGCGCGTTTGACCATTTTGGCGGGCCGACAATAGTTTTCTAATTAAAATTAGAAATTGTGAAAATGAAAACCAGTTAAATTTCAGACATGTTTTTTATCTTAATTTCAAGCTTTGCAATTTTTCAATTTTTAGAAAGCATTAGAAAATTCTTAAATTTGATTCTCATTTTCATAAAACACTTACACAGACGAACTGTTTTCGTTGAGCTGAACGGTGTTCAATCTGATGTGAAGGTTAGAAATATTATACACGAATTTCACAAACTGCGGATTGGCTTCCGTTAAATTTGCTTCAATTTGCTTCACTTGTTGCACGACCTGACGTCAATTTGAATATAATGGTTAAATAAATTCGATTTTTCTTTCAAATAGATTAAAAAAAAAGAAAAGTGATAAAGCATAATTTGCAACTTACCGTAGGGTTTGTGACCATCAACGCGAAAAAGGCATTGTAGGTGTGATCGAAAGTGCAAAAACAGGAGAAAAGTTGGAAAATGATGAAAAAGAATCGCATGATAGCGATAAATTGACAGTGATGAAAAGAAACAAGCAATTGGAGAGGCGAACGTAAAGAAACCAGCTGTTGTCTTGAAAGCGCTCGGTGATTTATCATGTCTCATGATGATGCAAGAAAGAAGAAAGTGGAGGTGAAAGTCAAATGTACTCGGGTCAAAAGCGGCTGGAAAACAGAGATTGGCGGAATCCATATTCAATGTTGTTTCAGACAAGAATTTTGATAGAATAGCTGTTTAAGGTAATTGAAAATAGTGACATGCACGGCACCCCAGCCTTCCAAAATTGTTTATACCTGGCGCCTTTTTAAAACCCTAAGGCTCGGTCATTTTCTGACAAAAAGGCCTCGTTTTTGGATTAAAATGATAGTGTTATCCTGAATAATCAGATAGTGATTCAAATTTCTCAAAAAAGTAAATTTTCGGCTCTGCGACGTTTCAAAACCAGACGTTTCAAAACTCAAACCCAAACGTTTCAAAACTCATTTTTTCATAACTCGATTGAAAGAACATTGTTTTTGATAATTTTGGGTAAACAAAATCGGCACAGGTTTCTGCAAAGCATAGCTAACGTCAGAACCCGTGAGGTGTCGGCAATAGAAAGTATGTATAGCCGCCAGACATAGCACGTTCTTCAAGACTTGGCAGTTGCTTTTCAGCTGCCTGGCGGCTATTTGGCTGCTATTTGGCGGCTATTGGGCTGCCATTTGGACGCTATTTGGCGACTATTTCAAGTATCTGAAAATTAGCGAGCCGGAATAGAACTTCCTGAAAATTATGGAAGAAATTTTCGAAAATACACTCGGTTTTGAAACGTCGCGGAGCCAACTTTTCGAGTGAAAAATAATTTCATTATCCGACGAACTTGGTGGCGCATTGGACGACGGGGGGAGGTGTGATATGTGTGTTTGAATTCTCGGAATCGCTCAACTTCCGAGGGATTTGTGGACCCGATGTCAAATACAAATCTGCTCTCTTCGAACAAAATCATCCTTATATATAAAATTCCGTTTGGCGCCCGACACCAACACAAATACTCGAACTCCGGTCTTTCGTTTACTGGGCAAGCATTTAACCGCCTACGCCACAGGGCACACGCAAGAAATGAATGAAAAAGAAATTAAAAAGAAAGCTGAAGAAGAAAACATTTTATATTCCACGTGTTAAGAATTTTAGTAATGAAAAGAAATCAAAAGTAGCTTTTGATGCAGCCAGGCTTGTGTAATTTCAAAAAAAAATTATTGTTTCCTTTTTAAATTTGAATATATTGCTTATCACTGAACATGAGATCCTAATGAGAGCATGTGAAAAACTAAAAATGCCAAATATTAAATTAAATATTTATAACGTATAATATTAAAAACACAAAAAAGTTTAATAAAACTCATGAGAAATTGAAATGGAGCAAAATAAGATAAAAATCCTTACATACAGAGAGTGGACATTACAAGAAATAATCAGGTGGATAGCACAAATCACCAACTCCACACACGTCGTTATCCGGGCACTTTCCATTCAGACATTCCCTGAGAACAGTGCCGGCGTTGACCACCGAAGGACAGCAGTATCCAGTGCTACGGCATTCATACCCAGCATTACAGTCGCTATCCTGCTTGCAATTACCGGCGCTGGAACCGACTGGGCAACGACAACACACGTTGCCGGCTATACATCTTGTTCCCGAAGGGCAGTAGCCGTTGTTCTGACAAGTACCGCCGGATGGTTCGTTGCCGCCACAGTAGTATACTGAAGGAAGACACTTGTTGGGATAGGGAAGAGTTCAAAAGGTGGGTGGGGTGGGGTTGCCCAGTAAATACTAACCTCCATTTTGATATGTTCCGCTGAACGATTGCTGTGCGAATGGCAGGTTGTTAGGGTTCTGGAAGAATTTCTGAAACTCTTTGCGAGCACGTATAACGCCATCTCTATTTGAAAACAAACACTTATTGCGAACTAAAACTTAACTATAGTCGGCGAATGCATCATCAGCCTCGCTCTACGGCACTTTTCAATTTTCAACAGTGTAGTACACCTTTTTTGAAGCGAAAAATCAAATTTTAACTGCAACTCGTCGTGGATACGTTATTTTCCGTTGAAAAGAAGTGTAAAACTATATATAATTCGAGTTAATCTTGTAAGTGCAAAACTGTTTTACAGGGATTTTAGCAGTAGAGCGAGGTTGATGATGTATTCGCCGACTATACTAATTCGCTAATAAAAATACAGCGTTTTTTATATTACCTGGCCATATGGATTGTAAAGCCCATTGTTTCCATTGTTGCTGCTTGGTCCGTATGGATTGTAAGGGGGAAAGTTCCCGTTTCCATTGCTGTACGGATTGTAAGGGGGCACGTTTCCGTTTCCATTGCTGTACGGATTGTAAGGGGGCATGTTTCCGTATCCGTTGTTGTACGGATTATAAAGTCCACTGTTTCCAGGGTATACACTATTTGAGATGGAGCAACAAGAGCTGGCACACGGGGAATACGCGTTATTTCCCATAGAGTAGGCGACGTATTGGCTTTAAACAAAAATACTGAATGTTTTTCAAAAACATTTTAAACTCACCCATTAATATAAGATCCAGTATATTGATTACAATTGAAGCTGTTGCAGTTTGAGTTGCAGTTCATTCCTGGATTGTAGAATGAAGTGGGTAGAATCATCTGATTTCCACTGTAACTGTTGTAGTTGTTGTTACAATTGTAGTTGTTTGCGCAATTGTTGGAGCAAGCTGAAAATAAATTGTGAGACTAAAAAAGGCTTGAAATTAATGATTTTCTGAAATACTTACGACTCTGCGAGACACCTCCATTGCACATGTAGTACACCTGGAGTTGTCGTTTTGACCTCTTCAGGTCTTTCCCGGATACAACGGACGCTAGAAGGAGCACGGAAACAGTAAATAACTTTGCCATTTTTCCTAGACTGCCCGACTGTCGATTCAGGGAAATGATGGGCGTTGTGCAGTGACAACATATCACTGCTCTGCGCTCTTTTTATACTTCTAGGGAGTGCTCCGCCGCAACGTCATGTCTGTCATGCCCGTGGCATGGGTGTGTACCATAATGCTACATGTTCACTTGAAATGTGCCACAGACCTGGCTATTTCTTGTTTTACATAGGAAGGAAATCGGAATGTGTTTGCTCAGATCGTGGGAGAATATCATGAATGATTTTCAAAGATTGAAAAAAAAATCCAGACAGAGCTAATTCTACAATTTCAGCCAGGTAATATTCTCCGCTACCAATCCATACTGTATTTGAAAACGCGTTTTTGGCATATCATTGTTTTTTTCTAATTTCTTTCTGTTGTCCCTTATCTTTCAGTTTAGCTCTTCTTCACATCTTGCACCCCATTATAATTATTCTCAAATTTTCTTCCGAAAACAATAGAAAGTTGGAGATTTGCATGATGAAATTTGATAGTTTCAACTCCGAGCATTGCGCAAATAAACACCTTTTCCCTCATTCTCACCCAAATTCTCCTCCGATCGGATTATCACACCGTCGAGTGTTTGCACCACTTTTGACTAACATCTCCCTTATTCTGCCAAACAATGTCCACATCACGAATTTCCGGTCCTTGACGTTGGAACCTGACCGGAATCACAACTTCCTTTCTTTTTTATCACATATCACATCATTTTGAAAAATAGCAAACACTATTATAAAGGAGATTTTCAAAAATTATAAAAGTTTTCCATGGCTATTAGCCACATAGCTGCCAAAGCCCGCCATATACGCGCTTAAAAATTCTCTGCAAAAGAAATTAAAGAGGAATCTCTTGAAAAACACATATGACCCACGGCCCAATGTGATGGCGATTAGTAGAAATTTGCTGAGAATACGTTTTCCAAATAGAGCATATCTTAATACAGTACCGGACAAAAATATATCATTTTTGGTTTATGGAGTATATTTTTTAAACGGAACACGGCACCCCAGCCTTCTTCCAAAATTGTTTCTACCTGGCTCATTTTTAAAACCCTAAGGCTCGGTCATCTTCTGACAAAAAAACCTCGTTTTTGGATTGAGAGGATAATGTCATCCTGAATAATCAGATCATGATTCGAATTTCTCAAAAAAGTAAATTTTCGAGTCAAAAAATAATTTCATTACCCGACGAACTTGGTGGCGCATTGGACGACGGGGGAGGCGTGCGGAATGGAAAGACTCAGAATTCTGAAAACTTGCCTGCGTAAGTCCCATGTTGTTTTCGACAAGCTCCAAAAATAAATTTGGTTATTTTTAAAAACGTCAGTTTTTTTTCGAATTTCAGATTTCAAAATTTTAGACGCAAAACACTTTTTTATTCTCAGAAAAAACTCAATACATATTTATTAATGAACTTAAGTATTTAAACCAAATATATGATCGGACTGACTATTTTCAGTTTTTACAGCACTTTGGGCATCGTCCTGATGGGTATGTCAACTTTGACACTGATGACACTTTTATGGAGAATCAACAAAACCGAAACATCTACCAGTTCAGGTCCTATGCAACAACTTTTAGCAATTACAATATTTATTTCTAAAAACTTTTCACTTCTAACAATAACAATCCAGTTCAAAATTGTGTGTTTTTTTTGTCACTTTCACTTTTTCGTTTTGTTTTGATTTCTGTAACTTTGTCATATCTGAAGCGTGTTTGTCCTACATCTAGCCGGTATATAGATCCGAAATGAAAATTTCGAGATAAAACGTATATGTAAATGAGACGCGATCAAAGGGATAGGGATATAAAAACGAATTCCACCAAGCTTGGTTGTCTTTTTTCTTCGAAAAATGACTTTCGGTCGGTTGTATCTTGCCGTGGTGCTTGTCGGTTTGGTTGCCGCTGAGTCTGTGCACTGGCGTGAGTTTTGGGACAGATCGTACCCAGTAATTAATTTTAATGTTTATTTTGTTTTTAGAATGGCGTGAAATTCGTTGCAAAGAGGGTGTAACGAATGAGCAAGGACATGCGTCGGCTTGTGAGCTCCAGCTCAAAGAGCACGAAAACGATGAAAATCCAAGAGTTGTTCCATTCAACACTTGCGTAGATGTGAGTACAGTAAATCGTAAAATTGTAAAACCACGGTGAATAATAAAAATATTATTTTTTTCAGGAGACGGTTAACGGAGAAGTAAAGACCTACTGTGATCTGTTGTGCCCAGGTGCTGATACTGCTTACAGGTTTGTTTTGGACAGACAGACAGACAAAAATCTATTGTTTCCAGAATCACTCGTTACCCACAACAACACAAGTCCTGCTTCACCCATCAAACCTATCGATTGGAGAGAAGAGAGGACAACTTTTACTTGTGGAGATCTGGAGAGTAAGTTGTTGATTCTCTATTTTTATCGTCTCTTTCAGAAACTGTCGTACTTTATTTCCACCTCATTTTTATACTCTAGATGCCGCACTTCCACCATCGGTTTCACAGTTCGATGCGAATTCAAATCGGCCCGCGACGATTTCCTATCGGATCAGGAGCTCTTCCGTGTCGCCCGAAGACTTACTTAATTGTGATCCTAATCTCGTTAATCAACTTCTTAATTTATTTGTGTTATCATCTAAACTTTTATAAATTGTTATCCCTACGGCTGCGGTGGTTCTGTGATTTCTGGTGACAATTTTTCATGCAAAAAATAGGAGAGAGATAAATGATAATGATGGCAATCTTAATAATTACATCAGGCGGTTATCAAAGAACAATGTAGTGGTGGAAAGAAGGAATAAAACAAGTATTAGAGTAGAGGGTAGATCTAAAAAAGAAAAAGAAATTGACGCCGTTTGGCTTGTAGCCAGTCCCATAATGGTTTGATTTATTTATTTTTGCCCTCACAATCAAAACTTTTATAGAAATGTTTGGGATTGATTACGCTGATTATTGCATGTCTGTTTTTTTGGCAATGCGGGTTTTCTGTATGCCTGTACATTATATTTGAAAACATTTCCAGTTTTTCCGTAATAAAAATTTATAATGGACCTATTCATAGGATTCGATTTTTAACATTAAAAAAAAAAAAAAAAAAAAATGATTTTTCTTAATCCTATGAAAAGTCCATAAAAAATTCTATTTTTTAATTACTGCAAGTATTGTGTTTTCAATCGAGTTGCGACATCAAAACGTGAAACCCCGCCCAATTTTTTTCACGCAAAATTTCAAAATGCACTGAAAATTAATTTTCGCGTGAAAAAAGTGAGCGCGATTTCACTGTTTGGTGTCGCAACTCGATTGAAACACACAATAAGTAAGTAAAAATAAAATTTAAAAAAAATAATTATTTTTTCTTGGAACGATGGTATTTTTAAGAAAGAAAATTCAAGAAATACCCCCGGGCCCTTTTTGAATGATTATTATTTTCGGTCTTTCCACGTGTAAACGCGTCATTTATATAGTTCACACTCCTCGTCACGTGGAAGTCACGCAAAAAATGCATGTTTCTGACATCCACTCAATTCTTTTGCATTCTTGTGGGACGGATATTGTACGGTTGGGAGCTTCTTCTAGGCTTCTGATGTGGGGAGGGAGGGAGCACTATTTAAATTAGGGGGGGGGGGGTGGTTATAATTAAATGATACCCTTTTTTAATGGTTGTTTGCATAAAATATTCAATATTTCAGTGACCCAATTTCAAAAAATTTAAAGAAAAGGAAAAAAGTGGGCGGAGCTTGAAGAAACATCATTTCTAACCTACGTCCGCAAAAGCCTAGTCCAACAAAAAACAGAATTTTCTCAAAAGATATTATCAATGTCTGAAAGTTCCACCGGGCGCACATCTGAACCTAGGCCATGCAGAACAAGACAAGCGGCGAAATATGTATTTTCTACGTAAAAAATTGAGACTCTCAGAGATGGATAATACTTCAGATGATTTTTGCCGAAAAGGATAGCCTATTTAAAGTACATTTAACCTTAATCAGTCACTTCTGAATTTATATAATTACACGTTCTTATTTTTTCGTTTTGGAGCATGTTTTATCATCTACAAACTCATTAAAAACAGTTTTTGAAAAGTCCACGCACCTATTTTAGCCGCAGTAATTAGGAAATCAGAATCTATTCTCAAATTTGTTCACCAATTTGATTTTTTTTTGTATTTTATTTGATTTTCACAAAAGCTCTCAACTAGATATCAACTTACTGGTCAATATAATGATTTATGTTTCGAAAAACAAGTCATAAATTTCTCTACCGTTTTTCTGCCCACTTATCACACATTGCCCACCATCGAACCAATCAACTGATTTCTTTCTTTTCTTGATAATTTTCAAATATTTCTCCTTTTTTTCTTATCCTTTTTTCTCATTGTAGGGCATTCGTTGAAGTTGTGAGAAAACCGCTTCCTCCATTTCTCGAATATCAAATTTCTTTTTCTTTAATTAATTTTCAGATTTTTCTCAAACCACGACAAAAACAATGTCGTGCTGGGGCAATAACTATCGGTACATTGTACTATTCGTAGGCTTCTTTTGTCTATCGTCAGTATGCTCAAATTATATAATTATCAACTTTACGTTTATCTGCATGCGAGAAGATATGTCGGAGACCGTAACTGTTAATCAGGTAATAAATACTTATTTTGGAATTTTTTTTGAAACCTTGTTAGTTTCCTTTTATCGGGGGTAAAAGCAAAAGAACCTGCACGCACGCCTCCCCCGTCTTCCAATGCGCCACCAAGTTCGTCGGATAATGCAATTAATTTTTAACTCGAATATGTACTTTTTTGAGAAATTCGAATCATGATCTGATTATTCAGGATGACACCATCATTTTAATCAAAAAACGAGGCTTTTTGGTCAGAAAATGACTGAGCCTTAGGGTTTAAAAAATGCGCCAGGTAGAAACAAATTTGGAAGGCTGGGCACGTGCCGTGGCACGGTATAGAGTTGCAACTCAATAAAACTTTCTGAAATAGAAGTTACTAAAATATGTATGTACTAAAAAAACAATTCCGTGAAATAGAACTGAATGACCCACCATAGACAACGAAAATTATTTGCTGTTGTTCTATGTCAGTACAGTTCTATACCGTGCAGGTTCTATTCGATTTTACCTTCAAGCAAACTTTTTTTTTAGAAAAAAGGCAATATAGACCATGTTACATAGTCAATAGTTGAATAGTTTCAGAATCTTTTGAATTACTTGATAAGTCCGATAAGAAGAGCTTAAAAGCGAAACTTTCATTCTGACAAAGGGGTCTAAACATGAATAATTTCAGACAATAAACAGTATCTACGACTACACAACTGACGAGAAAAAGTACATAATGTGGTCAGTGGGTGCTGGTACGGTACTTGGAACCATTCCAACAAATTGGCTCGTTGTGAGATATGGAGCTAAATGGCCATTTTTAGTCGCTGGTCTCGTGTCGCTGATATCCACAGCAGCAATTCCAATTGCAGCGAAAAGTGACCTATTGGTGCTTCTGTTTTTGAGGTTTTTACAGGTTTGAAAGTGGTTTTCTTTCAAAAAATTAATTCATATTTTCGTGCAGGGTCTTGCCTACTCAACTGACTTCGCCGCAATCGGCATCATGACAGTTCGATGGGCCCCACTTCGCGAGACCGCTTTTTTTATTGCGACACTCACTTGTTTCACTGGAGTGGCCTCTATGATCACCAACTCTGTCACTGGATTGATATGTCAAAGTTCTCTGGGATGGCAATATGCCTATTACTTGCACTCTTTTGCGGGTCTTTTGCTGTTTGCTTTGTGGGCGTGGCTTTATATTGATGATCCTCGGGAGACGAAACGGATTTCTGGCAAAGAGTTGTCGACAATTCATAAGAATAAATCGGCAGCTCATTTGGAAAAAAATGCAGATATTCCTTATGTGGTAAGCAAACTAGTTTTTTTTACAGTGGTGGGGAAAAAATGATTTTGGGTTTCAATTTTGGGGAATGTTTCAACAAAAAAAAAGAGGTTTGTCCTATTCAAAATTAATGCACTAATTTTAATAGTGTATGTACTATACAGTACTGGCCATAAAGAATGCGACAACTGGTTTCTTGACGATAACTTCTTGGAAAGTTAACTTTTTGTCCCGAATTTCTTACTGTATCTGCAATGAAACCACACGAAAACTTGCGTACTTGCGAATTGCATCATTCTGCAAAGAAAAAAAGTTTTTTTAATTTTAAAAATTTTTCTCATTTTTGCACTTTTTTCATGTATTTCAGTTTTTTGTATAAAGTTGAATGAAAATCAATTGGGAGTAGTTCTAATTAGTTTTTTATTGTTTTTCAGCCATGGTCAGACCATTTAGGAAAAAAACTTTCACTGTGGACGTTCGAAAAAGCATCGTACGTGGACATGAACTAGGCGCGCATCCGAAAATACTCGCAACTCAGTTTGGTTGTTCTTCCAGTCAAATTTACCGTATTTTGAAGAATAATCGTGTTGATGTAAGGTTTCAATTAGCTTTCTAAACTAATTTCGACTATTCAGGATGGTGTAGTTCATCGTCAATCTCCAGGAAGACCCCGAACAACTTCCAGAGCTTTGGATCGAAATATCTTGCGCGCGTGCCGAAAAGATCCTAGACGCACATCTAAGGATATTCAAGTTTCCGTAACGTCTCCAAATGAGCCGGTGCCATCGAGAAGGACTATTAGAAGACGTCTGCAAGTTGCTGGACTGCACGGACTCGTTAGTCTAAAAAACCGGAAAGCTCGCGTTGAATGGGCTAAACAGCACTTGTCCTGGGGATCTCAAGAGTGGGCTAATCACATCTGGAGCAGCGAATAAAAGTTCAATCTGTTCGGTACTGATGGTATTCAATGGATTCGACGTTTTATTGGCTCCAGATATGCTCCCCAGTACCATTGTCGGACGGTAAAACATGGAGGTGGATCTGTGATGGTTTGGGGATGCTTCTCCGACACTTCCATGGGTCCACTGAAGAGAATTGTTGGAACCATGGACCGATATGTGTACGAAGACATCCTGAAGAACACAATGCAACCATGGGCAAGAACAAATTTGGGCCGATCGTGGGTGTTTCAGCAGGATAATGACCCGAAGCATACTTCGGGTCATGTCGCCAATTGGTTTCGACGTCGCCGTGTGGATCTCCTGGAATGGCCAAGTCAGTCTCCGGACTTGAATCCCATCGAACATATGTGGGAGGAGCTAGAACGACGTCTCAATAGAGTCCGAGCCTCCAATGCCAACCAGAAATTCGCTCAACTCGAAGCTGCTTGGAAGAGTATCCCGATGACGGTGGTTAAGACGCTCCTGGATTCGATGCCACGTAGATGCCAGGCTGTTATTGATGCCAAAGGATCCCCAACCAAATATTAAATCACTTTTTATAGTTACCTTCCTTTTGTTTTTGATCTTCGGTGATTCTAGAGCTTATTTGTATAGACCTCCAAAAATTTCAATTTTCATGAATTTTCGAAAAAATTGAATAAAAAATTAATTTTCAGCAGAATTTTAAAATCAACTTGACAGAAAGGTTTCTGATCGTGCTGAAAAAATCTCACAAAAAATTTGGGTCAAAAAGTTAACATTCCAAGTGGTTATCGTCAAAAAACTAGTTGTCGCATTCTTTATGGCCAGTACTGTATATATATATATATTTTCAGAAAATCTTCACCAGTCCAGTAATCCTTATCATATGGCTGAACGCTTTCTTTGAAATGTCCGCTGTGATCATGTTTGCCACTTATATGCCAATTTATTTCCACGAAGTACTCGGTTTTACTGTCACCGAAACTGGATTCTACGTGGCAGTGATTCTCGGATTCAATATCCCGCTGAGGCTTGTGGCTGCCACGTTCAGCGACAGGATTACGTGAGTTTCGATTTATTTTCCGGATTTCAGATATTTTCTTTTTTTTTAGAGTAATCCCAGAAAGATGGAAGATAATTATTTTCAATTCCATCTCGGTTGGACTTTCCGGCCTTTTGCTGGCATTTGTCGGGTAAGTGGAAAAACAAAATCAAATCCCATTGATATTCAAATTTTCAGTTGGGTTCCGGAAACGATGAAGGCTGAAAGTTTTTTGCTCATTCTCACTGTGATGTTGTTGGTGGCTCTAAACTGTGGCGGATTTTACAAGTGTGCAGCTCTTCATGCCAGGTAACCAAAAAAAAACTTGTTTTGAACTTACTATTAGTAAAATTTTTTTTAATGTTGTGTATTAACTTGCGAATTATCTAAAAATTGACACAGACCAATTTCAATGGGTTTCCAAAATGTTCAACTTCCAGACAACACGCTCATGTTGTCATTGCCGCAATCCAGTTCACAAAATGTTTGGCTCTTTTCTCTGCTCCAGCATTAGTCGCCTATTTCGTCACAACGGAATCAAATCGTGTCGAGTGGATTCCGGTGTTCACCACGCTGGGTGTAACTATGTTTTTGGTACGGTATCCTTCAAAAATTTATATTTCTAATTATATCCTACTGTCCAGGCCAATCTGCTCTCAGTGTTCGTTTTCACCGATAAACCGGCCGAATGGACGGATCCGGATAAGAAAAGTTATGTGGAAGTGCCGGTGGATGAAACAAAATGTTAAATTATTGGAAATTGAATGTAATAAACAAGACAAAAAACAAAACGAGATTTCTTCATATACAGATCGAGCGTTTTTTATTTTTTGTTGATAACGTAGCTTAGAACTTAGAAAAACCAATTATTTAGAAAACTTATTGTTAAATAAAACGTACGTTTTAAAAAATGTAAATAAACTTTGATGTGTAAACTGTTTTATTCCAAAAACAATCTTTAAGTAGCAGATACATGCACTTTCTTCTTTCTTCTCCAATCCGTTGAAATAGTCTGAGGACTCGATGCTGTCGACTGTGCGGGCGTCTTGTAATTTGCAAAATCATCCGTTTTCCCTCTTCCCGGACAATGACAATACCCAGAGTCAGCGCCAGGACCACCAGTTCCACCAGGCTAAAAGTTATTTCATTCGAGTGCGTTTACACCATTACAAAGAACTGCACTTACCCTTCCCGGATGTCCGTCGACGCCATTTCTTCCCGGATTTCCTGGTTTTCCTGGAATTCCAGCTGCTCCTGGTGTTCCTGGCATTTCGTTTTCTCCATTACGTCCCGGTAATCCCATCCTTCCAGGTCTCCCAGCTGGACCCGGAGCTCCCGGAATGTGATATCCATTGCGATGCCCATTTCTTCCTGGTTGTCCAGGAGCTCCGTCGTGTCCATTGGCTCCTTCCATTCCATTGTCACCCGACATTCCAGGATGCCCTGGTGGTCCTCTAGCTCCAGGCATTCCATCCATTCCCATCATTCCATCGTCACCCGAATGACCCATTGGTCCCGGCCTTCCTGGCTCGCCAATTGGTCCCATTGGACATTGGATACATCCATTGTAGGGTAGATGCATTGAAAGTGAGAGGCCAACACCTCCTGGGCTACCGGGTCGTCCATTTAAACCGTCTTCTCCTGAATGCCCAGGATGTCCTGGTTGGCCAGGAGGACCAGGAGGACATTCAAGTGGTGGAGACACTGAAAATTTGTTATATATTTGAAACCATTAAAAAGAAAGTTTGTATTCATGTTCACAAACTTTAAAATACTTTTTTTCAACACTAACTTCCTCCAACTTCAGGAACAGGATAGACTGGTGGGATGGTCACATATCTAGGCCCTACATGTCCATTATGGTTTAGGCCTCTTGATGGCAATTTTATCCGATAAACCGCCCGTTTTTCACGCGTTGAATTGACCAGTAACTGCCAAGCATCTTCGGAGTATTTCTATAAAAAAAACTAGAAAGATTTGAAACCGGAAAAATATTCACCTCGAAAATGTTCAAATCATTCTTTGAATTTTCTTCAAAGTTCTCAATTTCATTGATCAGAAGAAAAAATGAGAAAAGAATAGATAAAAGAACAAAAAATAAGACTACAATTGCAGAGAATATAAATTTGGAATGTGAAGACGATTTCATCTCGTTTCTGGACCTAATAAAAATCAAAAAGTATTTTATAGTACTTTCAGACAAAAAGAAGACAAAAAAGAGAAATTAATGACTATTTTTGGAATAAAAAATTAGAAAGCAATAAACCGGTAAATGAGGAAAAGGAAAAGTGACAAAATCTCAGAGAAAATAGTATAGGAAAAACAAGAGAATACGCAAAAATGTATGCATTCATACATTTGAGATCAAAAAAACATCTGTTGAGTATTTTTTTTTTCAATTCTGCTCCGCCTCAAATCGCTAATTAGATAAGAGTATTAGTTCCGATTCTTGAGCTCCATACTCATTTTATACCCTCCCTTAACATAATATGCTCTTTTATACTCAAATTTTTGTTCCAACCTTTCTTCTTACAAAATTAGTATCAAGCCAACACCAATGCACAAAATTTGCCACTTGTGAAACGTGTGCTGGCTTGGAGGACAGTGGAATTAGCTGCAGGTTAGTGTCAAAACTTTGCAATGGTGGTCTAGTTCACAATGGAAACAGTTTTATTTTTAAATTTTTATAATGTATTTATTATCAAACACAGAATCAATACGGTATAAATCAAACAAAATTAAGAAAATAAACAGGTAAATTCAATAAATGTGAAATGACCAGTCACAACAGCAAGTTTGCGAAAAAATGTGGAAACGAGGCTCTGCGCGCATAGTATGCACGCAGAAAAATCCTCCGAATTCAGTTTCTTCGAGAATAGTTTAACGACGGGGTTGCATAAGTTAACATGTACGGACGTCTGGATGACCGAGACGTTTTGGACGATAGTCGTATTGTTTTTTCAATTGAAATGACACGTTGCATCGTTACAGTATCCGTCTAGTGTAAAATCGTAGTGGTTATTCGAATTTTTTGACTTGAGATACCAAGTGGAGACCTAGTATTAGATTGGCACAAATTATTCTGAATTCACCTTTATTTGATCATTTTTCGAAGAAATTAAACATATTATAAGAACTTGTTTTTCATGATGAAAAGAGCGTATTATTACGCATCAATTGATATATCATTTGCTTGTTTTTCATATTCATTAGCTGAATAAAAAATTCAGAAATGTCTGACCAAAAATTCCTCATGCGCACCTAGAACCTTTTCGAAATAGAACTGTGCCGAAATAGAACTTGACGCGAAATAGAACAGCGTGTAATTGAACTGTTCTGAAATAGAACTGTTCAAAATAGAATTGCGTGAAATGGAACCCAGTCAATAAATCAAAAAAGCTTCTCAACATAAATCAAAAAAGCTTCTCAAGATCAGTTCCACGGTTGTTACAGGTCACGCCACTGTGTGCAAATTTTTCTGTTTCGCGTTTTACTCAATAGCCTTCACCCAATTGCGCTAAAACGCGCTAAAACGGAGTACACTTCTCGCGGTTCCATTTTGAAAAGGTTCTATTTCAAGGTAGCGCCGCGGCTTGTGGCGGCTACGTCGCCCACGTCAAATATACTCGGTATATAACGCTGATAACTCGCTCCAATCGAACAAAGAATTTCGCATGCATTTGGAGAGAGGTTCAGAGAAATCAGAGCAAAACATCGGCCACGGCTCTCTCAATTTTCTGCACTCTCTCGTCGCCAACGTGGCCGCGTCCATCACTGTGCGAAGGGAGCGCGTTTGCAGCGCTCCGTACTGTGAATATTCATTTTTATTTATTTTTGTTTTTATTTCTAGTAATGGTGATCATTTCTTTTCCTAAATTCCCTCAAGATCTCGTGACAATTGTGAGAAAGTGGTTAACATCTTTGAACGTAAATCGCAAAGTCGCGGAATAGGGTTTTGTCGAATTCAACCTCGATTGTGCAAGTCACAGAAACAAACATACAGACTAATCTAAAAATTTCTATATCAGGAAGATAACTCAGATTCTCAAACTAATGTAGCCGCCTAACTTTCAAATTCATCAGATGGTGTCTCGAAACGTCAGAATGCGTTCCCTCAAAATACATGTGTCAACCATGGCGAACTGTGCTCCACGTGATTAATTGCCCAATTAAAACTCTTCCAAGCAACTATAATGACACGTTTAACAGGTGAGCAAGATTTTAAAACATTGAAACCTCAGAATTGATTTACGAGTCATAATTTGTTTTTTTTTTGTTGATTTCAATACTGAATTTAATTTTAGACATGAAATTGCATATTACCTTTTGGCAGCAAATCGAGTTAGCAATTATTCACCTGTTGGAGCACCAATGTCATGTTTGATGAAGATTGGATCCAATATTCAAGTTATCGAGGAAAAAGTTGTACCGACTACGATGGAGGAAGTAAGGAAAAAATTAAAAAAAATTAAGCTTGTTCTTTTTCTGTTTCAGAGGTCCATTGGCTTCCTCATCGGTGCCAACCACGATCTTCGTCACATTTTTATTGGCTTTCGTTCTACCGACGATGCCATTCAGTTTCTAGCTCAATATTTTGTATTCATGATGGGCTGGATGACCGATTTTCCCCTCGGAGGAAAAATGGTCGCACTTTACGTGCAAATGTATAAAGATGTACTTAACAATGGTTTTGACACATCTTTGGAAAGAGCAGTTAACCTTTTTCCATCCTATACTCTCTTGGTGACTGGGCACTCGCTGGGAGGAGCCATGGCTACCGTATTCTCTCTCCACGTGGCAACAAAGTATCCAGGAAAAAAGACAAGTTTGTATTCTTCATCAGCGCCAAGAAGTGGAGACGAAACCTTTGTAAAATTGCTCAGAGAGCGGGTAGGTAAAAAATAGAAAACAGTTGAGGAACTTTCAAGTATTTTAGATTTTCGAAGAGTTTCGTGTCGTTCGTGACGGGGACTTTGTGCCCGACTTTCCACTACGGGTCTCACAAGTACTTCCAGCTGCTCATCACAACAGTTTTGAAATTTTCTACCCAAATCACATGGAAACTAATAACTACAAGATTTGCGATCAACCCGAGACGGAGACATGTTTGAAAGGCTCGTGGTTGAAAAAGCCAGTTGCACATATCTTTTTGTTCGATCAGAACTATTTCAATTTTCATGGTCTTGGCTATTGTGATTGATTGATAAATCAAAATCAATGTTTGTTTCATAAAGTGATCCGCAGGACCTTCGGTACTTGAAGAACGGATCGACTTTGTAATCTTTGTTGTTGTTGTAAAAACGTGAAATAAAGGAATTTATATAACAAAATGAAAATCACGAAGTATTAAGTTCAGCGGAACGCATACCGTTCTTCTTTTTTTATGTTTTGTGAAAATGAAAATAAGGAGTAACAATATTATTCACCATTTATTAAACTTGAATTCATTTATTATTTTCAAGCATATAATCGCCACTATGTGATGACATTCTGCATATGTTAGTCAAACTGGACGTTTGCACACAACAACGTTCAAGAAATACTGTAACACATATTGGGGTCAACTCTGGTGCCGGCACAAAAGTCGGAAATTCTTTCGGATTAAAGCTAACAAGAACGGACAAAATAAAGGGGTTTATGCAACAGACTTCCAGGCAGCATGTCAGAATGGAAAGAGATGATCCCATAATCCATTTGTCACTTTTGAAAATTTCCCTGGAGGAACATCATGCAAGACGGAGCATCATCTCCTTTTATTTAGCCATTTCTCTATACTCATCTACCGGGTGACACCACTACGTGATGTAATGTAGTTGGTTCACGGGAAACTTTCAGAGTTTGACGACCCAGCATCATGTGTGATTTTAGATTTTACGATTATTCCCGAGGGTATGATTCTTGGAAATTTTCTAAGAGCTTACAATCTCATGACAATTTCAGAAAATTGAATTATTTTTGATAAAATTTATACATTTTTGCATAAGAAATGGTACATGGAAAGGAAGAAATAAACCTCGACTTCTTCAAATACTAATCGAGCACACTTTTTTTGTTTAGAACGTATCTTACAATTAGGGCTTTGAGAAAAAAAAATTAAACAGACACTGATTTGTAAACAGTTTTATTCCAAAACAAATAACTAAGTAGCGGAAACATGCACTTTCTTCTTTCTTCTCCAATCCGTTGAAACAGTCTGAGGACTAGATGCTGTCGACTGTGAGGGCGTCTTGTAATTTGCATAATCATCAATTTTCCCTTTTCTCGGACAATGACAATACCCGGAGTCTGCGCCAGGACCGCCAGAACCGCCAGGCTGAACATTATTTAATTCGAGAGCGTTTACACCTTCACTAAAAACTGCACTTACCCGACCAGGATGTCCATCCACACCATTTCTCCCCGGATTTCCTGGCCTCCCTGAAATTCCAGGTGACCCTGGCGTTCCTGGCATTTCGTTTTCTCCATTCCGACCCGGTAATCCCATGTTTCCAGGTCTCCCAGCTGGACCCGGAGCTCCCGGAGTGTGATATCCATTGCGATGCCCATTTCTTCCTGGTTGTCCAGGAGCTCCGTCGTGTCCATTGGCTCCCTCGATTCCATTGTCACCAGGCATTCCAGGATGTCCTGGTGGACCTCTGGCTCCTGGCATTCCATCCATTCCCATCATTCCATTGTCACCCGAATATCCCATTGGTCCCGGCCTTCCTGGCTCGCCAATCGGTCCCATTGGACATTGGATACATCCATTGTAGGGTAGATGCATGGAAAGTGAGAGACCAACACCTCCTGGGCTACCGGGTCGTCCATTTAAACCGTCTTCTCCTGAATGCCCAGGATGTCCTGGTTGGCCAGGAGGACCAGGAGGGCATTCAAGTGGTGGAGACACTGAAAAATTGTTATAATTTTGAAACCATTAAAAAGAAAGTTCGTAATCATGTTCACAATCTTTAAAATACTTTTTTTCAACACTAACTTCCTCCAACTTCAGGAACCGAATAGACTGGTGGGATGGTCACATATCTTGGCCCTACATGTCCATTGTGGTTTAGGCCTCTTGATGGCAATTTTATCCGATAAACCGCCCGTTTTTCACGCGTTGAATTGACCAGTAACTGCCAAGCATCTTCGGAGTATTTCTATAAAAAAACTAGAAAGATTTGAAAACTGAAAGATATTCACCTCGAAAATTTTCAAATCATTCTTTGAATTTTCTTCAAAGTTCTCAATTTCATTGATCAGATGGAAAAATGAGAAAAGAATAGATAAAAGAACAAAAAATAAGACTAAAATTGCAGAGAATATAAATTTGGAATGTGGGAACGGTTTCATTTCGTTTCTGAGACGACCTGGTTCTAGTGAAAATCAAAAAGTATTTTATAGTAATTTGAGACAAAAAGAAGACGAAAAAGAGAAATTAATGATTTAAACCGGTGAATAAGGAAAAGTAAAAGTGAAAAAATATCAGAGAAAGTAGAAAAGAGAAAAACAAAAAAAAAACGCGAAAATGTATGCATACATTTGTGACGAAAAAATCAGATTTTGTGTGCAATGAGCCAACACATCTGCTGAGTTTTTTTTTTCGATTCTGCTTCACCTCAAACCTCTAATTAGATAAGAGTACTAGTTCTGATCCTTGAGCTCCATATTTATTTTATACTTTTTCTTTACATAATATGGTTTTTTATTCTCACATTCTCGTTCCATGCGTTCTTCTGGCGAGATTAGTATCAAGCCAACACCAATGCACAAAATTCGCCAATTGTGAAACATGTGCTGGTTTGGAGGACAGTGGAATTAGTTGCAGGTAAGTGTCAGGCTTTGCAACGCTTTTACTACATATGTTAGAAAGTTGTATACCACCATACGGTATAAGTATAGAATCCGACACCCATATATTTGACGACCCCATGGTATGGCTGGCGACCCCAGCAGTACATTTTTTTTTCGTGGTTTTTGGCGGGGGTCGTGTATTAAACGGGGTCATGAAATATACTTTGAATGGTATATTATCTGACCCCAACAACAGAAACGGGGTCGTTAAATGAACTCTTAGGTAATTGTATAAAGTTTGACCAGAGACCCATATACTTTCCAACAAATAAATTCAATATTTTCTGTTTTCGAAAACTTTACGGATTTGACTAAATTAAATAAAATTTTTAAAGACGAAAAGTTTGAAATCAGCATATTACCATTGATTTCTTTAAAAAAAAGAATGCTAAAATTTGAAATGTTTTTTTTTTTGGTTTTGGGTCAGAGAAGAAACTTTAGCTAGTTGAGCAGAAGCCGCTGTCACTACGACAATTTTGTTGATATTTGAAAAAAAAATTGCCGGTTTGCAAAGTATCTTCGCTGTTTTTCAAATTACACTACTTTTCTGCAGAAAGAAAAACGCAGAATGAAAAGTAAAATTTAAAGTTTCGCAAACTGAACATTTTAAAAAAGTATTCTGAAACCTTGGTAATAGCTTAACTTCTTTAAAACCATCAGGTGGTGCCTCGAGACGTCACAATGTGTGCCCTCCAAATACATGTGCCAACCATGGCGAACTGTGCTCCACGTGATTAATTGTCCAATTAAAACTGTTCCCAGCAACTACAATGACACGTTTAACAGGTGAGCAAGATTTTAAAACATTGAAACCTCAGAATTGATTTATGAGTCAGACGTTTTTTTTTTTTGATTTACTAAATTTACTTTTAGACACGAAATAGCATACTACATTTTGGCAGCAAACCGAGTTAGCAATTATTCACCTGTTGGAGCGCCAATGTCATGTTTGATGAAGATTGGAGCCAATATTCAAGTTATCGAGGAAAAAGTTGTACCGACTACGATGGAGGAAGTAAGGAAAAAATTTAAAAAAAAAATTAAGCTTGTCCTTTTTCTGTTTCAGAGGTCCATTGGCTTCCTCATCGGGGCCAATCACGATCTTCGTCACATTTTTATTGGCTTTCGTTCTACCGACGATATCTTTCAGTTTCTCGCTCAATATTTTGTATTCACGATGGGTTGGATGACCGATTTCCCACTCGGAGGCAAAATGGTCGCACTTTACGTGCAAATGTATAAAGATGTACTTAACAATGGTTTTGACACATCTTTGGAAAGAGCAGTTAACCTTTTTCCATCCTATACTCTGTTGGTTACTGGACACTCGCTGGGCGGAGCAATGGCTACAATATTTTCTCTTCACGTAGCAATAAAGTATCCAGGAAAGAAGACAAGTTTGTACTCTTCATCAGCTCCAAGAAGTGGGGACGAAACCTTTGTAAAATTGCTCAGAGAACGGGTAGGTAAAAAATCGAAACACTGAAAACAATTAAAGGTTTTTAGATTTTCGAAGAGTTTCGTGTCGTTCGTGACGGAGACTTTGTGCCCGACTTTCCACTTCGAGTCTCACAAGTACTTCCAGCTGCCCACCACAACAGCTTCGAAATTTTCTATCCAAATCACATGGAAACTAATAACTACAAGATTTGCGATCAACCTGAGACTGAGACATGTTTGAAAGGTTCTTGGTGGAAGAGACCAGTGGCACATGCTTTTTTGTTTGATCAGAACTTTTTCAATTTCCATGGTCTAGGTTATTGTGATTGACTGATAAAGCGATTTTCGAGTCGTTAAATACCTAAAATAAATTATCGGGTATCGAATGATAAGAAAAAACAAAAAATTAAAAAAAAAATGAAGTTTTTTATGAATGAAAACGAAAATTTAATAAATAACATGCATAATGAATTTATAGAGCACAAGTTCGTTCCATTGAAAAAGTCGTGGCAGTGTGCCAAATTATGCGAATTTACATGCTTTAAATGAATTTTTCAGGCAGAGTAATGGGGCTATTCATTTCATGCATTCATCAAATTTTCCGTGTTCATTTAATGCAGAAAACTGCATTTTGTCAAACTACAAAATGACCTTTTTGTCATTTTCTGCATGAAATTAATAAGAAAAAAAAAAGATAAAAACTGCAAAATGTATGAAATGAATAACACCACCATTTTTCTCGCATTTTTCGCGTATTTTTCTTGACAAAAAGTGCATTGAGTGCTGTTTTCTGCCGCAGAAAATGCCGTTCTCTGCATGAAATTAAAAAAAAAAACGCAAAATGCATAAAATGAATATCGCAGCGCGTGGCGTCGGCGGCAAAAAAAAAGCTTTTGAAAAAAAGACAGTTACCATCACCCCATGGCAACAGGATATTGCACAAAAACTCGGAATATGGAAACGATTCAAAGGAACAAATTTAGCGCTGAGCAATCATTTTCTATATATGGATCCTTCCACACATTGGTCATACAAAGGAAACGATTATTTCGGGAAAATGATGGGTGGGTAATGATCTTTTGCACTCAACTTGCACCTACAAATCAGTTTTATCCACATAATCTAAATTGTAGAAAAAAAACAAGTGGAATTCAGAATTTGTAATACGGGCTTCCAGGCAGTCTAAATTTCTGACAACTCTGATTTGCTTTGCGCCCTATTTAATTACACAGTCCGCACCACCTCAGTTAATTTTTCCAAAATTACACAATATTAGAGTACATGACACAACAATGTGTTTTCTCTGCACACT
Organism: Caenorhabditis japonica; assembly: GCA_963572235.1. Classification (NCBI taxonomy): domain Eukaryota; kingdom Metazoa; phylum Nematoda; class Chromadorea; order Rhabditida; family Rhabditidae; genus Caenorhabditis; species Caenorhabditis japonica. Next base: position 348,720 of record OY754346.1, read on the forward strand.
CCGACTGTTTGCGTTTATAAAAGAAAATGCCTTACCATGTCTGTTAGTTTGCGTCTCCACAGTCAATCCGTTCAACTTGAACAGGAACTTTGATATAAGATAGTGAAAAAAAGGAAACGATAAGATAAACCAATTGAGAGGACCGTTTCGTTTTTTGTACCATAAGTATTTTTTAATTTTTACTAAACTATGAACCTATTTCTATTACTGTCATTTTCTCTTTGTGCGGTCACTTCCGAAGCGTACAACTTTTTGGTTGTATCCCCGGTTTTTGGTTATAGTCATATGAAATTTATGAACAAAGTAGCTGATACATTGGCAAATGGAGGACACAATGTGGTGAGTTGATATGGAAATTACTGATTTCACGATATGTAGACGAGAAACTATTAAAGGTAGTTTTCTGTTGGTTAGTATTACTGTAAAAATGATAATAAATGTTTCACTTTATCATAAAACGTACTTTAATACCACGGAATTTAGAAACTTTGAATTTCAATACTGAAAGAGTTTGATATTGATCCTTTGAGAACAGAACAACGTGAGAAAAAGTTCGGTCTAAAAAATGTTTCCCAGACTTTGTAAAACACAAAAACAATTTTTATAATCAGATTTTTAAAACAACTTTCATAAAAAAAACAAAATTTAAAAAAAAGGATCATGCACAAACACAACTGTTATCTATTGCAGACGGTGCTTCAAATCTACCTTTACGAACATTTTGGTGTTATTCGAATGGCAAAAAACAAGAACGTGGAAATTCGAGATTATCATGGTACACAGAACTCACAGAGCAACGAAAACTCGGCAAGCGACTTCAAATACATGTGGAACACTGAAATTATTAATAATCCCATAAGTGGGGCAATAATGGTGAGTGGGAAGTATCTGGACGTATGGGAAATTAAATATTAAAAAAAAACGCTTTACAGACTGCTCCACTGCTGTTTGAAGCTATGAAACCCATGTGTGAAAGTGAGTTTTTCAAGTTTTCTTTTTGTTTTTAACGTATTTTTTTTACAGAAGTTCTGCTAGACAAAGAGCTGCACGAGTGGATTCTCTCCAAGAAGTTCGACGGAATAATCTCCGAGACTTTTGATTTTTGTGGACTTTGTAAGATCGAAAAACTGCGCCGCAAACGTTACGTTTTAAAATTGTAGATCTTGGTGATCACCTGAAGCTCAACATAATCCCAATGCACTCTGCTACAAAGTCACTGGCGTCTGATTATGCGATTGGGGAAACATCTGCGCTTAATTTTTTGCCATGTAAGTTTGTATAAGAGACGTGAAAAGAGTGTGAAAAAATGGTACTTTATTTTTCTGATATTTCAATATTGCCTCTAAAAATTGTTGGTTTTCGGGTTGGCCTATTGTGTTTTCAATCGACTTGCGACATGAGAACGCGAGACTCCGCCCACTTATTTGTGCGCGACCACGCGAACACAGTGATATTTGAAGAGACGCAGACAGAACGGCACAAATAAAGTGGGCGGAGTCTCGCGCTTTCATGTCGCAAGTCGATTGAAAACACAATAGACCTTAAAAAGAACATTTACAGTAATCAGAAAATCAGTGAAAAGCAAGTATTCAATTCACTCAAGTTTACAGCAATGCGAGCAAACTACGCCTCACAGCAAACTGTCATTGATCGTGTCAGTGACATCATCTCAATGCCCTGCCAAGAAATCGCCATTGCCAGACTTTTTGAAAAACAATACCATCATGCTCATTCGCTTCTAAATGGAGACGTCAGACACTGGAAAGAAATCCTTCAAACTGCCACGTTTTACTTTTCAAATGGGAATGATTACTTGGCATTTCCCACTCCGTCGCTCCCGAAACATATTCATATCGGTGGATTCACAATTGATCCACCAAAAAGTTTAAAACTGGATGAGGAGTACGATAGAATTCTAAGTCTGCGCCAATCAACAGTATTGATATCTTTTGGAACAGTAATTCAGTCTGCTGATATGCCGGATAATTTCAAGTGAATGATTGAACTTCACTTCTCCTTAACATTCATTTTTTTCAGAGAAGGCATCGTAAAAATGCTTCACAATCTTCCAGAAACCACTTTCATTTGGAAATACGAAGTGGATGATGTCGATTTTGCAAACAAACTTCCAAAGAATGTCGTTTTGAAGAAGTGGTTGCCGCAGACAGCTCTTCTCTGTAACTAAAAATCCATTCCGTGTATTCTTAAATTCTAAACACCTAATTTTAAGCTGACTCACGATTGAAGCTGTTCATCACACACGGCGGACTTGGAAGCACTCTCGAATTAGCCTATTCTGGAATGCCTGCTCTAATGATTCCAGTTTTTGGTGACCAACTACTCAATGCGAAAATGTTAGTCAGGCATGGAGGAGCTCAATCGTTTGATAAGTACGACTTGGAAAACGCGGAGAAACTAACGGAAGCTGTCAGAGATTTGATCTCAAATGATGAGTATCAGAAAAACGCCCACTTGGTTGCCGATTTATTGAGAAATCAACCAATTGATCCGAAACAAAATCTTTTGAAACATGTTGAGTTTGCAGCAAGGTGAGTGCAAAATCCATATGATTTTAAGCAGTTTTATGTAAAAATCGTGGTTTCCAATAGTTAAACGTTGTTCGCAAAACTGACCCGCCCACTAATTTTTGTGTGCGAATTATTTATCATCACGCGCTGTTGTAGTGTTTTTGGCTAATTCGATCGCAAATACAGTGGGCAGTCATTTCAAGTTTTCATGTCAAAACTCGGTTGAAAAAAAAAACAATTGACAAAACATTATGTAGAAAATTCCGATGTATTAGTGACTGGGAGTACAAACGTTTTCTCTTTTATGATCAATGTGGGAATAAAGCACATACGAAAAATGTTTTGTTTGTAGGATCAGGGGTAGATATTATCAATTCAATATTCTTGCCGGCTACAGTAAGCAGTGGCGCGAAAAATCGAGGCTCCGCCCCATCAGGTCTTTTCAACTGAATTCAACTGGATTCAACTGAACGTAGATCAAAAAATGTGAGCGGGTGTGTCGCTCGTTATGTCTGCGTCTATTATAAAACTTTCGCGGGTGCATGTGGTGGCCGGCAAGAATATTGAATTGATAATACTGATCGGTGGGAAATTGTCGTTTGCCCTCTATTTGTACCCCTGGTGCTATATACCAGAAATAGCGATATGGTTTAATCCTCATTATGTGTTCACGAACGACTGGTACTGACGACGCACGGTGTGTTAAACGGTGCACCGCGGCAAACGCGCCACGTCGCACTACTCATTGAAAGAAAGTTGTATGGTTACGGTCACTGTTGTTGAAATATCGCATTAATCAATAAATTGACGTGATTTTCTGAATTTTTTTGTTATTTTCCGCTTAAAGAAAAATTAAAATGAATTAACAGAATTGTTTTATGCGCTTTCATTGAAAATATTTTTTGAATTGTCGTAAGTTTCGGCGCATGCACAGAAACCTGGAAAGTTATAATTTGAAAGCGCATGTGACGGCAATTTACGTACTTTTTATTATTTCGGAAAAAATGTAGGCTACAACACACCGTGCGACGCTCCCATGTTCCGCAGTTTTACCCTATTTCGCAAAATTCGCTGCGAGACAGCAGTGAAATACTGCGGAACAGCGGAGCGTCGTCAGCACCAGTAGCACGGCGCGCTGCCCGGAACATTATTGGCAACGCGCTCCGCTGAGTGTCTGCGTCTCTCCGGCAAAAGTTTGCTACAAAGAAAAAGTATCCTCTTGTCTGCGTCTCCTCTTCGTATCAGTTTAACGCAGAAAAACGCTGCTCAGCTAAATGCGACCACGCTTAGGCTAGCATTTTTTTTTCGAGAAAAAAGTCCGCGCAGTTCAAATTTCATTTTCCAACGTTCCGTCCAACACGCCGTGCAGTAGTTCGTGAACACATAATTCAATCTGGTAAACAAACAATTTAAAAACAAGTATCATTTACATATAAATAAACACATATTTCAGATTCGGACGTGTTGAATCTCTCGAACCATACAACGTTCATTACAACTTTATTCAATACTACATGTTAGACGCTGTGCTGATAATAATATCTGTTATTTTATTCGTTTTGTACTTAACTCATTTAATTATCAAGATTGTCTTTCCATTTATTTTCAAACCAAAATCCAAAAAAGAGTAGAAAAATGAAATTTTCAAAAAGAGCTGTCTATGTAATTTACTGCATTTGGAAGCAAATATTCCGTCATTCTCATAGTTTTGTATTTTTATAGACAATACACTATTTTTTTCAGTTTTTCCATTACTATTTTGGATATTAATTAGTTCTAAATTTTATTGAGAGCATGTTCAGAAAGTTTCAACAGAACTCCGAAGATTTGGAAGTCTTAAAATTTCTGTCCGAGAATGCGATTTTGAAGAGAGTGGAGGTGATGGTAGTTAGTGAGTACGGTGTGTGAGGAAAGACTTCGATTTCGAGTGACACAGACTTTTGGCGGTCTCTTTGCTCACTGATTGTGAGCAAAGAAAAAATGACAAAGACTTCCGGAATTCGAAAATTCGAAAATTTCCTTTTTTTAACGCCGTGGTGAAACGTAGTTTCTCACGCAGACAACGGATGGAATATTAAAAAAAAAACTTTTATTGCAGAGGTGTATTTGAAATAGAGGCTGGATTGTTGGAAAAAGAAAACAGATAATAACTAAATGTGTATGTTAGAGAGAATATGATGACCACATAGCAAAGGTGGAAGCAAACATGAAAGCGACTTGGAGTGGCATCTGAAAATCATTGGTATCATCCTTATATATAAAACACCGTTTGGGTTTGTAACTGAGGATCTTTGTGTGTCTGTGTCAAAGGCGCATGGCTGAGGCGAACTCAGCACCCGCTACCAACATAAAAACTCGCTGGGCAAGCGTTTAACCGCTTGCGGCAAATGCGACCTCACACGACATGTTAGAACCTACGTGAAGGCAAACGCGCTCTGCCGCATTTATCGGCTTCTCCGCAGTGGCTACAAAACAACAATTTTCGCGCACTCTGTTTCTCTGGGTCTCCTCTTCGTATCCGTTTTATTCATAGTACGGAACGCTGCCAATTCGCTCCCTTCGCAAAGTGGAGGACGCGGCCACGTTGGCGACGAGAGAGTGCAGAAAATTGAGAGAGCGTGGCCGATGTTTCGCTTTCTTTTCTCTGAATCTCCCTCCAAATGCATGCGCGATTCACTGTGCGATTGGAGCGAATTTGCAGAGCTTGATACCGAGAATAACCCAGGCGAATGGCTGTACAGCTAAATTCAGCCTACGGTAGAAAAATGCGGTCACGCGTATTGTGTTTTCAATCGACTGCGACATGAGAGCGCGAAACTCCGCCCACTTGTTTGTGCGCGACCACTCGAACACAATGATATTTGAAGAGACGCAGACAGAACGGTGAATGCAGACTTGAATTGCGTTTTCATGTCGCAAGTCAATCGAAAACACAATAGGCCAGAATTGTTTTGGGAAAAAAGCCGCGCAGTTTAAATTTTATTTTTCAATGTTCCGTCCAACACACCGTAAAAATGTAGACTCCAGCACGCCGTGCCTCCATAATCACAACAAAAATAATCGGAATTTTTTCGTCGAAATTTTTCCGAACGGAAAAATTCAAATTTGCGCGTAAATCCACAAGTCTGCAAACACCGTCCGTTGCGAGATCGCAATGTACACCATTTGACGCGGTATCACTATTCAAAGAATACGTCATACTCAAGAAATTTTTAGCTAATAGCCATCAAATCGGGCAGTGTCCCATATGCATTTGCACACGTCCCAAATGCGATGGCTACTAGCCTTTTTCAATAGCTATTAACCGTTTTCCATGGCTCTTAGCTGTTTTCCATGGCTATTAGCCACATAGCTGCCAATGCCCGCCATATACGCTCCAAAACTTCTCTGAAAATGCCCTGATTAAAAAATGCGAAAAAAGTTGAAGAGAAAAGCCATCGGAAACAGCTAATAGCCATCGAACTCGGGAAGTGCGCCAAATGCATTGGGCACACGGCCCGATTAGATGGCTATTAGCCGTTTTCAATGGCTATTAGCTAAAAATTTCCTGAGTAAATATTTAGCACCCAAACCGGCAGTGCGAGACCCTGACAAAACCGGGGAAAACACGAAACCGGGGAAGACAAACCCTAGAAAGACGAAACCGCGGAAAAAAAATTTCAAAACCGAGGAAGAAGCCCCGCCCATTGCAAACGTGCGGGACGAGTTTTTTACTGAAACAGTTTTAAAATTCAGGAAAAACTGTGCCGCAGACTTGAGAATTTTCTCCGGTTCTGGTGATTTTTTTCCACTTGTTTTGTGTTCTAGGGGTTTCGGCAGTGCTTTCCGTAGCGTAGCGTAAACAACGTAACAACCCGAAACGCAGACAGTCAGACAGAAATGAAGAGTGGACATTGGTGAAGAGACGGAGAACGAGCTACGAAACCGCATGCATTTTTTTTTTGAAATTGTTTCATTTTTCTTCAAATTAATTATTTATCAGCAGCTCAAGATAACCATTAACAATGGATCACCGAGACTATGTTCGAACGAAAATGCCTATGATCGGAATTGGAACATGGCAGGTAATATTTTTAAAAGAAGATTGTCAATAGAAAGAATAAAACTTTTTTATAGATTCAAAGTGAAAAAGTTCTTTATGATGTTATTGATGCTGGCCTGAGAGTTGGATATCGTTTTATCGACACAGCCCAAGTTTATGGCAACGAGCCAGCAATCGGGAGAATTCTGGAAAAATTGCTACCGAACCACGGACTTCAGAGGTAAATATACATATTAATAACTGAACATTTTGGCTTAAAAGATATGAAATTGAATTCCTTTTTATTTATTTTTTTAGAAAAGAAATATGGATAACGTCGAAAGTTTCGCCATCTAATGCTGGCGCCAAATTGGTGCGAAAAAGCATTGAAAAATCGCTCGAGAATCTAAAAACAGATTACATTGACCTCATGCTAATTCACTGGCCAGGAAGCACTTTGAAGAGTGAAGATCCGAAAAACAAAACGCTGAGAGAAGAAAGTTGGAAAGTAATGAGTGAGATGAAAGGTCCTATTTTTTCTGATTTTGTGGAACACAGCTGAAATGAGTGCGACCGTAACCCAATTAAAAATGTTAACAAGTCGTATTGTTTTTAATTCTTTTCTCCTTTTTTCGTTATTTTTTAATTTGTTTACATTTTTAATGGGTTACGATCGCACTCATTTCAACTGTCAGAGTAATATAATGTTGTAAACTTTATATTTTAGAGGAAGGCAAGCTGAAAGCGATCGGCGTGTCCAATTTCGAAATTTGCCACCTTGAAGAGCTCAAGAAAACTTCTTCTGTTGTGCCAGCGGTGAATCAGGTAAGTTCATTTGTGTTCCTTTTTCTATGGTTGAAGATTTTTTTTAATCAAAAATTATAATAACATCAAAAAAATATATGAGTGAATCTTTGAAATAAAAGTGCGATGCAGTATTGTCAACCTCTGAAAGTTCCACCGGGACCCTATCGGAACCTAGGCCATGCAGCGCTAGGCCAACGGCGGAATACGAATTTTCAACGTGGGAAATTGAGAGACACGAGACGAAATGCGGGAAACTCCGCAGTGCACGGTCCGTGTGCGAGCGGTGGAACTCTCATAGATGGATAATATTTTTTCAGGGGGGGGGGAAGGGGAATGAACATATCCATCCCTGAAGGTTCTACTGGGAGCGAATTGGGAAATTAGGCCCTAGAAAACTAGGCGAATGCGGAAACACCTGGAAAATTACCGACATGCTAGAAGCAAACTAATATATAAATTTCAAGTTTTATTGTGCTTTTAATCGAGTTGTCAATCCGTAAAAACTTTACGGGGCTTCATAAACCCGTAAAATCCGTAAAGGTGAAGTCTCAATTGTTTTCTGAACGTGTGTAGTATTTAGGAGACGCCTATACTTTTGGTGTTTTCAGGTTGAATATCACCCACACTTTCACCAGGACGACTTGGTTAAATATTGCCATTCCAACAATGTACATTTTCAGGTACTTTTTCATTAAATTCATTGAAATTTTATTGTTTGCTTTTTTTTGCGTTTTCAAGATTACTTTACATTTGCCACCTAAATTTTTCAGGCATACAGCAGCCTCGGAAGTCCAACTTATCGTGAAAAGTTATCTGCGGACCCTTTGATTGTTGAACTGGCTGGAAAATACAATGTGTCTATTCCAGTATTCCTTCTTGGTTTCGCTTACTGTCAGGGTATTAGTGTTCTTCCGCGTACTACAAATCCCGATCACGCTGTTAACAACTACCAAGTGACCAAACTTTCGGTAAGAGACGATCACAATTGTTTACTAAGTTCCTTGTTTTCCAGATTTCTCAAAACGATATTGACAATGTTTTGGTTAAAAATTTGGATCACAAAACTTGCTGGGATCCTCGAGTTGTTGTTTGAATTATTACCCTTTCTATATTGTATCTTCTAAGTATAAAAGTAACTTGTAACATAAATGTTGAGCTGGTTTTTCCCAGGCCGTGCGTTTTGAGTTCATTCAGCCCGTCCGCGGCCCGGCCCGCGAAAATGAATGAATTTATTGGTGAAGGGCAATTAAGCCACTGACTCGGACAGTTGCAATATAAGTTAAGACATATTTACAGTGAAGTATGGTGAAATTTATACATAGCTATTGCACAACAACAACATCATTAAGTTTCAAAAATTCACGAAAAACGTTTGTTTGTAGATAATAAAAAATACTTGCCTTGGTCATTTTGGATCATATTTACTTTCGAAATATGCAGATATTCGTGGAGCTTATTATAGGATTGGGTGTGTGTCACTTCTACACGTAATGAGCCTCTCCGTGGCGTAGAAGATCAACACCTGGATCTTTTCTTCAACTCCGGCGGATTTCGTCACCCCGGCAAAGATTCAAGTGGCTAATCATTACACACTGCCTCGCTCAGGTCGGATGTAGTGTCGAATACTTCCTCCCTGCGCACATTCCTCGGTTTAGCAGGCCGTTGAAGAGTAGGCATACCCGCTACGAACAGCACCAACAACTGCCTCAGTCCTCCGCATCCGGCCTCTACTCTTGTTACGGCAGATTCAAGAGTATGTCGGAAGAGGCGATCTAATCACGGAGTATCGAACGTCTGCCACACTGGACGGAACAAGAACACCCGGCCAAAAACAAGAAGAATCGACTACAGAGTGTGTACGTTCAACTGCAGATCGGTTGCCACCGATGACCGACTTGCAGAGCTGCTAGAGGAGACAAAAACGATCAAGTACGACATTATCGGACTGTCGGAAACGAAGAGAGCAGCTGAAACACACATGATGCATCGAGACGGGACCGGAGTTTTCTTAGGAAAACGGAACACCACTTCCGTGTCAGGAGGGGTCGGCTTTATCGTCAATAGCACCCTCCTGCCGAAGATCCAAGAAATCAAATTTCTCAACCACAGGATCGCCTACTTGACTTTCCAAGTAGACCGGCGACTGAGCTGCACCGTCTTCCAAGTGTATGCTCCAGTTGCCGACTCTGATCCGGAAGAGTTAGCTGATTTCTATGAGAGCTTAGAAGAAGCCTACACTGCTTGTCGCAGTAGATACAAGCTAGTTGTGGGTGACTTCAACGCTCGAATAGGTCCTAGGCAACACACGGAACGGTTCATTGGACCACACTCAATGGAACCGCGCAACGAAAGCGGCGAACTACTCGCCACCCTTTGTGAATCGAACCGCCTATGGCACATGAACTCACAATTCGGAAAGCCATCACATAGACGCTGGACCCACATCAGTCCCAACAAGTTACACAAACATGAAATTGATCACATCCTGGCCAATGGAAAGTTTGTCACTGATGTCTCGGTCGTCCCATCGATCACAACCGGAAGCGATCATCGTCTGCTCCGTGGAAACCTGCACTTCAACACCAAGATCGCAAGATTCGAGCAGGTCAAACGGAGAAAGCCCCCGAAACGAGTATTGGACCCGGCTGTTGCTCACGCAATCACCACCACTGCAACAATCACCCCGAGCGCTGACATCGATCTGGACTACATCAACCTCATCGCAATGCTCAAGGAACTCCAAGATCAAGCAGTCACTCAGCCATCCAATCACTCCACCAACAGACTTTCGGGAACTACTCGGCAGCTTCTCACCAAACGACGTTTTATGGACAGAACGGACCCCAACTTCAAGTCACTGTCAAACGAATGTCGAGAAGCCGTCAAGAAAGACCATGAAGAATTCGCCAAAGACCGCCTACTGCAAGCCGCACAGAACAAGAAAAGTATGAAGAAAGTCGCAAGGGACATACAAGAATACAAGACCTTCATCCCTTGCCTCAAATCCTCAACAAGCGGCACAAGAATCACTTCTCGGACCGAGATGGAGAAGGAGATCCAACAGTTCTACTCGAAACTCTTCAGAAGTAACCGAGGACCTCCCGTGATTGCATCACCCATCGGAATGGAAATTCCACCACCGTTCCTTCCAGAAGAAGTTCGCGCTGCCTTTCGCTCATTCCCGAACGGAAAAGCAGCTGGAGATGACAAAATCACTGCCGACTTCCTCAAAAGCTGTCACGACAACGTCATCTTCCTCCTAACGGACAGATTCACTAAGTACCTGCAGAGCGGGAAAGTTCCGGAAAAATGGAAAACTTCTAACACCACCCTGATCTTCAAGAAAGGGGACAAAGAAGATTTGGAGAACTATAGGCCTATCTGCCTCCTCCCCGTGCTCTACAAGGCATTCACAAAATGCGTGCTGAATAGAATACGGACCACACTCGAGGAGGCCCAACCAGTCGAGCAAGCAGGATTCCGCCGATCATTCTCTACGATCGACCACATCCACTCAATACAGCGCATACTCGAAGTTGGACGCGAGTACCAGCAACCACTCACACTTGTCTTCATAGACTTTCACAAAGCCTTCGACAGTGTTGAACCACAGGCAATCTGGGAAAGCCTGAAAAGTCAAGGCGTCCAGCCTGCCTATATTGCCCTACTACAACAGTGCTACACCAACTGCACAACCACCATCACACCATTCCACAAGAAAATCGAAATTCCGATCACAAGAGGAGTTCGCCAGGGAGATCCCATCTCGCCGAACCTCTTCTCAGCATGTCTGGAGAGCGTCTTCAACAAGATGTCATGGCAGCACCTGAGAGGAGACGAAGACGACGAGAACGACAAAACCAATCTCTTGCCCGGAATACGAATCAATGGCCAAAATCTCACGCACTTGAGATTCGCCGACGACATCGTTCTGGTCGCCAGCAACCCCAAGGCGGCAAGCCTAATGATTCAAGAATTGGTTGAGATGTGTGGAAAAGTAGGACTCCGAATGAATACTAACAAGACCAAAGTTATGAGAAACAAATTTGCCAGCCAAAGCCCGGTCAACGTAACGCTTAACAACGTTACTACCTGCATCGAAGAGGTCAATGAGTACGTCTACCTCGGTAGGCTACTCAACCATAACAACGAACTGGAGCCGGAACTTCACCGAAGACGCCGAGCAGCATGGGCTGCGTTCAACAACATCAAGAACACCACAGATGCCCTGTCTTGCCCGCGAATCCGAGCTCAACTCTTCGATTCTATCGTTTTACCGGCTCTCACGTATGGCTCTGAAGTCTGGACCTTTACGCAGGCACTTTCCGAAAGAGTCAGAGTGACCCACGCAGCATTAGAAAGACGATTAGTCGGAATTTCACTATCGGAACAACGTCAGAGGAATCTGCACAGGGAAGATATCCGAGCACAATCGGAGGTCCGAGATCCCCCACTAGTCATCAAGAAAAAGAAGCTTGGATGGGCCGGACACATAATGCGAAGAAACGATGGCAGATGGACGAGGCTTGTGCAAGAATGGTATCCCATAGGAGAGAAGCGACCCGTTGGAAGACCACGGATGAGATGGAGCGACTCCCTAAAGGAAGAAATATCACTATTTGATGGCAATCATCTCAAAACACACTGGTCAACAATCGCCAAGGACCGAATGGCTTGGAAAGCTGTGATCCGCGACCACATCAGGTGATCGAAGAACGGATCGACTAAGTAAGTAAGTTTATTGTTTGCTTTTTTTTTGCGTTTTCAAGATTACTTTACATTTGCCACCTAAATTTTTCAGGCATACAGCAGCCTCGGAAGTCCAACTTATCGTGAAAAGTTATCTGCGGACCCTTTGATTGTTGAACTGGCTGGAAAATACAATGTGTCTATTCCAGTATTCCTTCTTGGTTTCGCTTACTGTCAGGGTATTAGTGTTCTTCCGCGTACTACAAATCCCGATCACGCTGTTAACAACTACCAAGTGACCAAACTTTCGGTAAGAGACGATCACAATTGTTTACTAAGTTCCTTGTTTTCCAGATTTCTCAAAACGATATTGACAATGTTTTGGTTAAAAATTTGGATCACAAAACTTGCTGGGATCCTCGAGTTGTTGTTTGAATTATTACCCTTTCTATATTGTATCTTCTAAGTATAAAAGTAACTTGTAACATAAATGTTGAGCTGGTTTTTCCCAGGCCGTGCGTTTTGAGTTCATTCAGCCCGTCCGCGGCCCGGCCCGCGAAAATGAATGAATTTATTGGTGAAGGGCAATTAAGCCACTGACTCGGACAGTTGCAATATAAGTTAAGACATATTTACAGTGAAGTATGGTGAAATTTATACATAGCTATTGCACAACAACAACATCATTAAGTTTCAAAAATTCACGAAAAACGTTTGTTTGTAGATAATAAAAAATACTTGCCTTGGTCATTTTGGATCATATTTACTTTCGAAATATGCAGATATTCGTGGAGCTTATTATAGGATTGGGTGTAAAAGGAAATGTCTGCCATAACGTAACGATGTTTCATTTCCCTTATGTTTTTTTTTTTCGAAAAATCGGTTAATTTTTTGTATGTAAAATGCCAAATTCGATTCGAAAATTCCTGAAAGATGTTAATCTCTTTCATTTTTTGTCAAAACTAGAAGACGTACGGTTATATAGGAAAATAGACAGTCTTCTACAGAAAATAATTTTCTTGATTGTGAGATGTAAACCGAATTGCAATCACCAGTCTTTCTTGCCCTTCTTATTTGGAAAGTATCAAGTGCTTCAAGATTTTGAGAAGAGATCGTAGGCGAGTGACATGTTCCAGGTAAGTTACACGTCTTCCGATTCGCGGATCATCTCACTGATCTACGCCACGGAGTCTTCGATATTTTTTTCACCCATCCACCGCAGTGCCGTATAAAAGGATCAGTCAACGCTCATTGTAGGCTTTTTCCCGAACCATTCTCGTCCTTATCTTCTATTCTGGTTTGACTTATTATTCTAATGGACCTATTCACTTCAATTAAAATGAATTTTTATGACACATTTATTCAATGCATTACAACAATTAATTTGAATTTTTCTGAACCATTGAGTTTGAGTTTTTCTGCGAATGGCGCCTATCCATCCCGGTCAAAAAATGCACACATTGTCATGTTGTTTGTTGTTGTTGTAATGCATTTATTTGTTAATAACTTCACTTACTTGACCAGGATGGCTAGGCGCGATTTACAGAAAATCTCAAACTCAATGGTTCAGGAAAATTCAGATTAATTCATTAATATGTTGTAATGCATTGAATAAATTTTACATAAAAATTCATTTTAATTCAAATGAATAGGTCCATAATAAACCAGTTCTTAAGTCAGCTCATACCTTTCACTTTATTATATAACAAGCCTCTTTTACGGCCAGTTTGTAGAACCGGTGCAGCCCCAAATCCGAAGCGCCCGGATCCGAAGTGGTACGAATCCGCATTGCGCCCGAATCCGAATCCGCCCGAATTCGAAGTGGTACGAATGCGAGGCGCCCAAATTAGAAATGCCCGAGTTAGAAGTGGTACGAATCCGAAGTGGTACGAATTTGAAGCGCCCAAATTAGAAACGCCCGAATTAGAAGTGGTACTAATCTGAACTGGTACGAATCAGAAGCGCTTAACACAAAACATTACAGCGATGTAGTCGGTAAAAATGCTTTCTAATATATTTACATCAGAATGAATTTTCGAAGCATTTTTAGCAAATTTTTCTATAAAATTGTCGATAAAGTTATCGAGAAATTTATGATAGATTTTTAGATGATTCTTTGACATTTTAGACGCTTTCCATAATTTTGGGTAAATAACACGCAAACTTATTTTGTTGCGGTGTCGTGTCTATTGCTCGTCCATAATCGAGCTATACCATGTAGTTTTTGAAAACCTGACCAATCATTCATATATAGAAAATTTTAGATGACTATGTGTGTTTGTGTGTCTTAAAAAATGAAAGAAAAGGGCGTGAAGCCGCAGGCTTGTTTGTTTTATATTGACGACAGTAAATAAGAACATAACAACAACAAAAAACAACAACAAAAAAAGCATAAAAACAGTAATTGAATCTAGTTGATTAACTTTTTAGTGCAAGTGAAATACTTTTCAAATACGATAGACCAGTCAATGGGAGATTTGGCGGAGCCGGGGTATTCCTGATTGCCCTCAATAGCCTTTGATCTTTGGCGACATTAGACATTCTACGGTTAGATGAGACCTGAAATTTCGTTACTCCAATTTGCCTGAAATGTATTTCAAGCACCTTATAGTTGGGGTTAAGACTCAAAGCCTTTGCGTCACTGTCAGTCCTCGATTCCTCTTCTTTCAGTTTCTCAATCAAATCGCTCAATCTGATTTTTCGAAGTCCGTTTGTCTGATGAATAACTGGCTGAAATGTTAATTTAATTTATGCACTTTTTTATTTATATACCTTTAGCATTCTATGCCATACTTCCAAGGCATTGGTTGTGCGATGAATAGCATTTCGTGTAACTTCAGCACAAGTCCAACTGTCCGGTGGAAAAGCTGCTGGATTTGATCCAACTCCATTGATGTAATACTTCTCCAAATATGCGATGAACTCTGCAAATTTCACCCTAATTTAATATAATTCATTTAAAATTATCTTTAGCTGAGTGGTTGGCTGGTAGTGACGCTGAAAGAAGATCAAAATAGTATGGGATAAGAACGGAATCTACAAATGGAACGGCTTTCAAAAGTTTCCAAAAGTCGTGTAGAGATCCTCCTAAAATGTTTTTTTTTTTTCAAAGTTTTGAGGAAAAACCCTTACCATTAAACATTTCTGTGTAAATATTCAATTTTTTAGCTTTTCGGCGCCAGCTTTGCAACAAGTGAAAATAACAGGTATGAATTTCTATGTTTGCAAATTGCGAACCAAAAGAACGTCTAATGTTCGTCTCAAAATCTAAAAACAAATTTCTATATTCCAATGGATTGTGCTATTGAGATTAACCTGAAATCACAAGTTGTGGCTTCCAGTTCATAAGAATCTGGTTGCTACAAATCGCACTGAGAACCGCATCGTAAGCAGATAATTCTTTTGATGGTAGTAGAGCAAATACGACAGGCCGGATGACGCTCTCTGAGATCTGAAATTATTTATCTACTTGCTAACATATAGAAACAGTTTAAAAAGTAAATCTGACATAAGCATGGATCGTGAATATCTGACAGAAACCGTCTGGTGTAACGTCAAATGTCCCGTCGGCAAGAATAATATTGCTTTTCGCCAAGATTTCAAGTCCCGACTCGGAAGCAAATACGATAACTTTTCCCTGGTTCATCACTTTTTCGTGCAGCAAAAATGAATTTCCGCCTAAAACTTTACATATGGGGTAGTTCATTGAAATGCCGAAAAAAGTGCAAAAACAACATGTTTTTTCGAAACATTTTAAAATCGATATTTCGGTTCAAAATTTTCTTAACATGACTGGAAGTAGTTTTGAAACTATTTCCCAAGTTTCAGGTCAATCAAATCATTATCTGAGTTTTCGCCAAATTTCATGCTCTTTTTAAATTTTTTTCGGCGTTTCTAATAATATCCCTATTAACTTATAAAATTCCAAAAAACTTAAATTTTGTTTGTGCGTATGATCCAGAAACAACCAAATTATCGTCCACGTGTTTTCTAGAAGGATCCTCAGTTCTTGCTCTTGAGACGATCTTTCTTAAGGAGTTATAATCTCCTGAAACATGTAATTTTTCAGCAACAGTAAATCAAAAAAGTTTGAACCGTACCAGCTCTCATTATCACTTCCGCATCATATCGGCTTTTCAGCACATTGTAAAGAACACGCGGCGTCTCGTTAGAATTTTTAGCCGTCTCCCTCAACTCTGATTTGGCCAACTCAGCCTGAAACACACTTAATTTTATTTCTTACTAAAGTTATTTACAAGTGTGTCAATAGAATCTTCTTCGTGTGTGTGCTCCTGAATTACTCGATAGTTTCCTGTAGATGTGTCAAACGCATAACTTCCTTTGCAGTCATTAAGCCGTCCTCTAAAATGCCACTTCCGACTCATTTTCGTAAATAATGTATGAAAATATTTTAAAAAAATAATTTACCTGCGAACGCAGTGATAAAGAATCTCATTGCTCGTTTTTAACACCATCTTTCTCTTCATTGGCCATCCTCCGATAATTTCTGTGGCATTAGCTTTGCCTACCGGCATCCTACAAAACTATTTGTTCTGAAAATAAAACTATTTTTTTAGTTTACAAAATGAGTGAAATCACAAAAAAAAATATGCATAAAACTGCAAAAAAAATAAACAAATATAAACGAAAAAATATGCATGTTGAATGCGATTTCACTTATTGCTAAGCTTAAAAAATTGCTCAGGTTAAAAAAGAGGTCATAAGCAACCGTAACCTCGCGCAGTTTATTTTATTATTTTATTTTTTTATTAATCAGCAAGTTCTCTTTGTATCACTTCGGTTTCGTACCACTTCTGATTCGGGCATTTCTGATTTATACCATTTCGGATTCGTACCACTACTGATTCGGGCGTTGTGGATTCGGGCGGTTGCGATTTGTACCAGTTCAGATTCGTAACAGTTCGTATTCGAGCACTTCGGATTCGGGCGGTTTCGGATTCGGGCGCAATGCGGATTCGTACCACTTTGGATTCGGGCACTTCGGATTTGGGGCTGCACCGTAGAACCCGTGCAGTTTAATCGGAATTTCGCGGTTTAGAGTTTTGCCTGTACCATTTTATTGAGGAACGGCTAGTGCGGAAATTGGGATGTTCACACTCCAGACGTCCCTATCTGTGCTCTTATTATATGTATGAAAAAAAAGAATTTGCTTTATGTACAAACATTAGAAAATAGGCACGACATAAAACATGACAAGTAATTATTAAAATCGAAACGATTCATTCCAAATACTTTCTAGTGCACTCGGGATCCTGTGCGTTCACGAAAAACGTTCTTGTCACATTTCCATTTTTCGTCGCCATTGGTCGCATAAATATATATCGCTTATCTTTCACCAATGGCGTTATCAATTCATGCCAGTGGCCCGCGTCTTTTTTCTGAATTTCAATGTTCAATTGGCACAATTTGATGCCCATAGAATCGAAAGTTCCGTTAATATTCAGGTATTTCCAGTACTCAAAGTTGCCACCGTTTGGATTTATCCAAAGCATGTCAATTTTCTGAAATTTGTGGTGTGCATTTGTAAATATGTACATATTCAAATGAACCCCAATTTTCTAAAAAAAAAAGTATCACAGAATTAATTACCTTTGCTCCAATGGTTTCATTGAAAAATGTAGCCTGATCAAAAGCGTGAACATTTTTGTGTTCAATTTCCAAATTATTGCTGCTATTCGAAATGGCGGCCTGATAGAAATGATCGTATTTCATGTTATCTTTCAAAAATGGATCCGTTCCGAAAGTTGTCAAGTTTTTTATCATTGATTTCAAATTTTCTTCCGATTTCTGGTTGGGACCGGTTCCCAAGGTGACCAGAGTTGACGGTTCCTTCTGAAAGTTGTCAGTTTGCTATTTGTTTTGTTTCTTGTTATTTGAATAAATTTTTTTCACTAGATAAATTTGTAGTTTTCGTCGAAAGCCAGTGAGCGTGATGGTTCCTTAAATCAAGGTCTTAATAAAACCACCACCAGAAAAAAGAGCTTATCCCAATTTTGTGGGATTCTAACGGAGTAGTATTCTATTAGTTGCTTCCAGAAGGATGATCATCCGATTGGAAGACCCGCCGAAAATGTGGGCATTTGGAATTAAAACATTTTTTACACCCACAATAATCGGCTCTCTCGATTGACTCTAATAATAAATACATAGCCTATTAATTCTTGCTTCTTTTCATGAAAAGTTGTTTTAGAAAACTTGAGAAGGGATAATTCAAGCCCACAAACCCAGAGACGAATGAATGCAAAAATGGAGACGAAACGCGAGAAATGGCGCTTGAAAGTTCGCTTTCAAAAAATTTTTTTTTGGAAACGTAGCCCTAATCGCGTCACGTCGTTCACCGAATTCAAATCACGCTAGCAAGGTTTTGAAATACAGACTGAAAGAAATTGTTTTAATAAAAATGATCTTATCTTCTAATGTGAAGCCATTTACTTTTTAACATTTTTATCAAATGGATAACATGATTTTCAATAAAACCAAAGATAGACTTACACACTTAGGCAGCAACGCCCAATATTGCTTTTCTCCATTATCAAACGATTTCAGTGGAATTTTGGCAACCTCATCCTCTTCATCACACACGTAAACTGTGTAGGGCCAGTTGAAGAGCATTTCTTCGGGACTTCGTACAAATCGCATCAAAATCATTTTAGCACAGTTGAAGAATTGGGTAACTGCAGCGCTTGGATCCATCATTTTGTTTTCAACAGGTTTTTCAAGATTGCACGGTGGAAGATTTTCATAGTTGAATGGAGTAGAGGGCGCCTGGAAACGTTTAAAAGAATCAATTACGTGGTAGTAGTAAAACTAACCGGTTGAGTTGTGGTTATCGGCAATTCCCCTTCTGTTTGTTTTTGAGAAACCAAGCTGTTTGATTCGGAATCAGCTGGATAATAGCTGCGAAAATTGGCAATCAAAATAATCACCACTATGAGAGCAACAAGATAGTAAAATATAGATAAACGATATCGATAGTAAGTGTCTGAAAACCATTTTCAACGTAAATTAAAAAATAAAATAAAATAAATGACTGACTTCCATACTTATCCTCTTTCTTTGAATTGTGAAGAAGCAGATCATAGTCGGACATTTTTCCAATCTATCTATGCATTCGATTTAAACATTTTCCGTGCGTCAAATAGATTTCCTGATCCAGAGTCTCTATTCCCAAACTAGATTTTCCAGATCTGATCTGATAAAAATCTTTCCGAATCATCTTTTCGGTATTTTCCCGATTCAAAAAAGAAACGGAACAAAAAAGTTGCTTTCTCAACTGTTTTTAATGTTTATTTCAAATACTTCCTTACACAAATTGGATCGAAAATATTGAGAAAAAACGCTCTGGTCGTCTTTTCTTTTTGCGTCACCATTGGTCGCATAAATATATATTTCAAATTCGCATAAAAATTTGTCATGAATCTCTCAAAGTTCACTGCATCGTTCTCAGCAATTTCCAAATTGAATTGGCACACTATAATTCCCATTTTGTGGAAAGTACCGTTTGTTTGGAAATAATCCCAGTATTCAAACTCGCCGCCTTCATTGTTAATCCACAACATGTCGATGACCTGAAAGGTTTTTATTCAGTTTCTCATAGTCTGCTTGGTAATGAATTATTTCGGGGGATGTTTTCTTATTTAAATTTTTGCCTGAACGTAGCCGCTTATATCAATATAGTTTGACTTTTACTATTAAACTAGTCGGTTCTCGGCGGCATTCGCCGATGGGTGCAAGGATTTAAATTCGCTGACAAAAGAAGTCATTTTGTACGGTCTTTGAGATGAAACTTGTGTCAGAGGTAGTCCAGACCATCCTGAATCAAAATCCGTTTTCAAAAACAGCGGGTTTTGCCTTTGTGGTGGCCGAGGGGTAAACCGTAATTATACCGTATACCGTATATAAATCAAAGTTCCCCCACGCGACCTCACAAAAAATAGAAGAGCCCCTCTAATTGAAGGGCTAATCAAATGCAAGGGCCCTGCGAGACACCCTACGAAAAATTCAAGGGCCGGTCCTTTAACCGAAAATAAGAAAAAATGGAATCTGTAAGAATTCAGAAAGAAACTGTAACCTTTTCATGAATATGTTCTCGAAAAAGTGTTTCGATTCCACTTCTATTCGCACCGATTTCATATTTATAAAAATGATCGTAATCCTCATTTTTCTTGATCAACCGATTTGTCCCATACGTCACCAGATTCGGCCACGTTTTCTTCATCATTTTCACTGCCACAGTATCATTTCGAGTGCCAAGTGTTACCAGAACACTTCTATTAAAACATTGTGGAGTCAGTCCCCAGTAAATTTTGTCCATTGTAGGATACGGTAGAAGCGGGATGCTGTTAACCGGATCGTCCTCATCACAGACGAACGCAAAAAACGGCCAATTGAGCAACATTTGCTCGGGCATATTTTGAAATCGTGCCCAAAGTGGCCAAGAGCATTTGTAAAAGTTTTTGGATATATCGATTATAGAAAAGTTTCGATTAGTTCTGACCTCCATTGATGAGCATTGAAGAATTATGGATTCATATATTAAGTCCAACTGTAAATCAAAAGCCTAGATTATTCCTAAAACTTGGTATGAGGAGGGAGTGAGTAAACGCGCCCGGACGCACATACGCACCGCATCCAAATGACGCCTAAAAAAATAAAAAGCGCGCGAAAAATTTCACATTATCGGAGAGAAAAACCAAAGCAAAATCGTGAAAATTACGAAACTCTCATCAAAATGATTTCGCGCGCGTTGGTTTTTCTCTCCGATAATGCGAAATTTTTCGCGCGCTTTTTCATTTTTTGGGCCTCATTTGGATGCGTTGTGTGTGTGCGTTCGGGCGCGTTTACTTTTCCCTCCTCATACCCCAGTGCTAAAATCATTCATGTGAATCTGGTAGTTGGCCTAAATTACAGGTACGGGTCTCGCACAGGCTTGGTTGGATTCAAAAAACTTAAAGTCGATTTTCGCTTTGCTATGGATCGATAATATGATACGTATGCAAAAAGATTATCCGCAAACCTGTAGAGTGCACGATCACCAAGTTTTAGAAATGCTGACAAAACCGGAAAACAAGCTACGCCCCTTTTGCTAGTCTATGGCATTTGTTTTCTGCACTCAATAGCGCTTCCTCTACAGAACTCATGCTGCAGCACGGAATGTGTGATTGCCTTCGCGAAAGTGCACTATGTTGAACACGTGGAAAAAAATCTTGGTGATATAATGGATTCGTGGCGGAGTGACAATTCACGTGAAAATGGGAGAAGAAAAATCTCTTCATTTCTTCAGTTATTTCTTCATTTTTCGAATAAAAACGTGAAAAAAAATTGTCACTCCGCCACGAATCCACTATATCAATTTACGCGAATTCACTTCTTTCGAAACGAATTTTTCCCCCGGTTTTATCAGAGTCTCCGTTATTTTTTGGGACTTTATTATCGATTCAATTTTCTTGCGTAACCCGCTCAAAAATGTTAACAAGTCATATTGTTTTTATTTATTTTCTCTTGTTTTTCGTGGTTTTCAAAACGTATTTGCATTTTTAAATGGGTTACGGTCGGAATCATTTCAACTGTGTCGAAAAATGCGCTCCGAGACATTTGGAAAATCGGCGCTGCTGAGACGATAGTAATACTCTCGGTATAAGGCGCTGCAAGTTCGCTCCATTGAGAGTGCGGAAAATTGAAAGAGCGTGCCCGATGTTTCACTCTCTCTTCTCTGAATCTCACTCTAAATGCATGTGTGATTGTAGCGAATTGGCAGCGTCTTATAAATACCGAGTGTAATATTGTGAAATACCTAATTTTTTATTTCTGAACCCTTGTTTAAAAAAAAAACAAATACAAAGTCAAAAGGTTGACTCTCGACAGCCACGTAGCGTTGGCTTTGCCGTAAACTGACATATAATTTTTCGTGACAAGACCCGCGACATCGCAGCCTCCACGTTAATGATTAATATCGATGCTTTTGAAATATCTTCAAACCTCAGACTGTGTTGAGTTCGTTCCAACGAGCAAATAAATTAATAAAGACAATGCAATAAAAACAAGTGGAGAAAATGAAAGAATTAGCCGTTTTTGGAAATTCATTTGTCAGAATTTGCCGTCTAAAGACTTATAAAGATGAAGATTGATTGAACTAGTTGCAAATCTTAGAATAAATCTGTGGCAAAAGAGAGTACAAACAGGCTTATTTAAAAATGACACAAAAGCTTTATTTTTAGTTGATTTGTTATTGTGAACAGTTTCATTTTGGACATGAATGATACCCGATTAGATCTGGAAAAATGTGAGGAAAAATAGTGCAAAGTTAAAGTAAAGCAGTTACTGGATCCGTTTTTCGTGAGATGCAATGGCAGATCTTTTTGAGAACCCGGTCGTTGACGCAGAACGATGTGTTACCGTATCTGAAAAGATTAATAATGCACAATGTTGCACTGTAGTCTCATAAAAAACCAACTTATTATTTCTTTCAATTTCTCCTAGCGATGACCACTTGTCTGTTTTTAAATCATGTTGAAGGGTAGATTCGAGAAGGGCGGAGCTTGGCGGCTTAGCTCGGACCACTACATGGTATCTGAAAGTTAGCATATCGCAATGAAATTCCACTTTTCCCTAAAGTAAGATTACATACTGTAACGAAAACGACTGAAGAGGCGTGTCCTGCGACCTCACATCTTGCACAACACTCATCATTGGCAATCGCACGGAAGAGAACTCAATCTTATCGATTTCCATTGGAGTGCACATAAACTCTTTAAGCTCTTTCGAGTCCACCTCGTACTCTTCCGTTTTTTCCGTGTTCTCCAGCAGGTCATTGACGGTTCGCATTAGATGGGATGTCGCTTCTCGCGCTTCCTCGTGCGGGATTTCAATCTCCGTGAAGCACGGACAGTAATCCGATGGTATCTAGAAGAAATGCGATATGGAAGGCGTAAGCTTTTTTCGTGTATCCATTTCATTCAGATTTTGAATAGATAATGGTGAATGGCATAAAAGAACGTACTCCGGCTTCCAAACATCCGATACGTTTAGGGAAGGGATCAAAGTAGGAGTAACTGCGTTTTCGCTCTGATTGAATCAGTTTTTCCCCAATTTTTCCAGCCGCTATTTTTCGAAGAGAGTCATTCACGTCGAATTGGGTGGTCATAAGCTTCGAGTTGGCCTCCAGGTTAGTCACAATCTATAAATCAATTATATTGAATTAAAAATAAATCACGTCTTCGATTCAAAAAATAAAACGTCAACCTACCGTAACCCAAACAAGTATGATCAATGAGCACAACCCCGTTTTTTTTTTTTTAATTTGCGACTATTTAAAAAAAAATTACAAGATTGCACAGTCGATACGTTCTTCAAGTCAAAAAAAAAAACTATTATGAGAAAAAATGCCGCAAGTTTTCGGCACTCTTTCGGTTGTCTCCGCCCATTCTACTCCCTGTTTTACAATTTGTAATTTTTTAAAGTTTAATATATAAAAGCAGAGAAGTCATTTTTAGGAGCTCCGGGTTACTGTAGGTCATCGTGTCATTTTTCCGACCAAAACTATTTTTTACTAACCCACGGGTACTTCTTCCTGACACCTTCGGGAATTCTTATAGCGTGAAACGGCATCCGCGATTCGATCCGCCCAATTACCGTCTCGCGAATCTGATCATAACGGTGTCCGTGATCAGAAAACATAATCACAATGGAATCTTCTAGGAGTTTATCATTTCTCCTAAGAAACGCCTCATAATCGTTATCCGTCCGACCGATCAAGTTGAGAAAGCCATGGCTCATGTCCTGAGTCCACCAATACGCAAACTTTCGTTTCTTGTCGTACTTTTCAAGAAAACTGAAAACGAAAAATTATTCGGCGCAATGGTTGTAACTTATTAGGGAACCATTTATCGGGAAAATTCCAGTATAGCCACCCACTACAATATAGGTACCCACGCTATAGTATAGCCACCCACATAACTGAAAAATGGGATCTTTCCGTATTTCTGTGGGTGGCTATTTTGAAATATATGGGTGCTTTTACTGGAATATATTATTACAGTTTAGCCACCCACTCAGTGGTAATGGGTGCCTATACTGGTTTCCTAGGGAATCTTTCAGAATAGCCAGCCATATATTTCAAAATAGGTACCCACATCAACGGGCTATAAAATAGCCACCCATCATTTCAGAATAGCCACCCATAATTCCAGAATAGCCACCCATAATTCCAGAATAGCCACCCACGCGGCGCCGACTGTGGGTGGCTATACTATAGCGAGTCAAATGGGTGCCTATTTTGAAATATATGGGTGGCTATTCTGTAATTATCCCATACCTATGAAATGGGGTGGTCGTGGCGAGAAAAATAGCTTGCGAAAAGCTATTTTTGCTAAAACCAATGCTAAAAATGGTCAAACTTTGGACTGAAATTTCATATATTCAGAAGTCTCGTAAGCAGGTTTTGAAAACTTGAATATACATTTTAAAAGTCCCTCTTTCGAACTGTGTCAACGGTTAAGGCAGAGTCCATGCATTAGATAAATGGTTCCCTAGTTAGAGTTTTCTTTCAAGCGTATAAATTATCTCGCATCATGGTAAAAAAGAATCTCAAGCGATAAAAATTGAAGACCCAAATATACCTTTGAAGATACTCCAATTGTAACAAATGCTGTGGTTTAGAGTCATAACAAGAAGCAACTGATCGTCTTGATACCAGCGACCAAAAAGCCGAAATCCAAAACGGTCGAAGGTAATGGTCCGTCGGTTGTTGTAAAAAACCCAAGAGTAAATTTTTAAAAGTAAACGTTCCGATATCCGGTCGATCCTCCGCATAAAATGTTGCATATCCGTTCTCATTGAATTGCTTCCAAACAAAATCAAATTCGTCGAAAGCGATGTGCCAACTTTCATTCATTTCCGCCGCGAATTCTCCGACGCTCACTCCTCGTTTTCCCGTCAAAATCGCTAAAGTGTTTCCATATGTGTTGTCGTGGATTTTCATGTGACCTTTCAAGTCGATAAAGCCGGTTTCGAGCATGTATTTGTAAGTTTTTGGCATCTGCCGGACAAAATTGCTGCGAGACATTGAATCGATACCAATCATGATGACGGAAGGAAAGTCCGGGGAGGATTCTTCAATTTTTCTGAAATTTATTATCAACTTAAATTCGCCTTTCCAGACAACTTGTTTACCTGTTCTTGATATTCAATCCATCTTTTTTCGGCACCACTTGTGCGAAATGATACTTGTAAACCTGCTGCTTAAGGATTCCATCTGATTCGCATGTCACCTCGAATATCTCATCGTCAACAGCAATACTTGACGTATCCGTGAGATTCAGAAGGACAGGTTCGTCATGAATAACATCCAAATCGGTGACGTTTTCATAGTGACGAATTACGATTTTGTAGCACTTCACCGATTTCAAAACGGTTGGATCGAACTGTAAATTTAAAAAAAAAAACTTATTTTCGCAGCGTTTTTTGATTCGGATATTTAATTTACCGTCAAAATTCCGTTTTCAAAACTTTTCACGGCTTGAACTTGAATCGGATTACAGTTGAGGGGAGGAGCTTTTGAGTAGTACCGAAGAATCGAAGGATCCCATGGATCCACTTGTGGAATCACACATTCAGACGTCTTCTGTTGTTCGCGAAGCTTCTGAAAAAAAAACAATATTTTTCGAACATTGCTAAAACTGTTACCTGAAGATAGATAAAATGCGGATGTTTCGCAAAATCCACATTTTTTCGAAAAACAAAATAGCGAAATCCAATAATAACAAATATCAGCACCAGAATTTTTGAAAAATAAGTGAAATAGTGTGAATTACTTCGTAAAAATTTTGGTAATTCTTTTGAAAACAGCATCTCCAAACCCAATAATAATTTTCCACGAAACATTTGTAGATCGTTATTCGTTGGTTACCCGAGATTTGAACTTCCACGTCACTTTTTTTTTCATTCGCTGGAAAAGATTTGCTGATTGATAAAAATTGGCTTAAAATATAATGGATTCGTGGCGGAGTGACACTAGATTTCACGTTTTTATTCGAAAAAATGAAGAAATAAAAATTTTTTTTTCTCCCAGTTCCACGTAAAATGTCACTCCGTCACGAACCCATCATATATATTTCTCTCATTTCAGCTAAAAACGAAAATAGCCAGTTTTCCCACGAAATGTCTCGGAGCGCATTTTATGACACAGTTGAAATGAGTGCGACCGTAACTCATAAAAAATGTAAACACGAGAAAATAGGGAATAAAAAAAATAAATGGTTAGTGTTTTCTGCCGATCTGTGACATGAAAACGTGAAACGAGTCCGTCCACTTTTTTCTCGCTTATCTTTCTTATATATATTGTGTTTTCAATCGACTTGCGACATGAGAACGCGAAACAAAACTCCGCCCACTTATTTGTGCGCGACCACGCGAACACAGTGATATTTGAAGAGACGCAGACAGAACGGTGAATGCAGACTTGAAATGTGATGCGTTTTCATGTCGCAAGTCGATTGAAAACACAACATTACGCTATTCAAATTTGTCTGTTCGCTTTGAAGAAAGTAGAAAATCGCTTTGACGGGTCAGGGTCAAGTTCAATCGGTTTTCACGCTTAACTATTTTTTCTGTCACTGCGCCGATAGGCGCCAGATCAGGCTTGTTTGCAAATAACACAAAAATTGCATGTTCTGCTATTGTGCAAACAAAAAAATCAGAGACCTAACAAAAAGGAGGGAAAGCGTCGAAAGGTAGAAACGAAAAGGGAGCGAAATGGGCGGAGTCAACAGCAAGAGTGCGGTAATTTCTTGCGGCATTTTTATCGCATAATAAATAGTTTTCTGTTCAAATTTTCTTTCGCATTATTAAAAAAAATTGGTTCCGCCCATTATTGCTCCTTTTGTTCCTTAATTTCGACGCATTTTTCCTTTTTCCTAGGGTCTCAAAAAATTGGACACGGTGTTTGCGTACTTTTGAAATAATTCAAACGAGAATAAAGGAAATTCTCTCCATATTCATTTGAAAAAGTACGCAAACGCTGTGACGCTTTTCCGGTTACTGTAGGTCACCGTTTTTTTCGACAATACGAGATCACCGTGTTCGGAACTTTTTGTTTGTACAATAATTCGCGCGCGAAGAAAGAGTGGGCGGAGTTTTACCATTTTCACGTGGCAGCTCGATTAAAACGATTTATTGAGTTTTCAATTCGTGATTTTCATTTTGGTTTCCAAATTATTTCATTTCATGTTGATGTGAAATGAAATTATTTGGAAACCAAATTGGAAATCACGAAGTACTAAGTTTCGTGGAGCGCACTTGTATTTGTCACGGATGAACAATACAATAATGCAACAAATAAAAAAAATTGGAAAAAAAAATATTAAAATTGGGTTTTGCAGCCAGTCAACCAAAGATCCGAAAGATCAATTTCAACTAAAAACCGTTTCTCCTCTCGCTGCAAGTCTACGGGCGGGACATACAGACTAAAAGCTAGGGAAACGTAGACGCAGGACACTAAGCAAAAAATAAGAGAGATGTGATAAATAAAAAGAAACTGGGCAAACAATCATTTTCCACGGATCATTTCCTAGCGTTCTCGAAAAAATGATATTATCAATCCCAGAAAGTTTCACACACGGTGTTCAGGATTCGAAAAATGGGCGGAG
This sequence comes from Caenorhabditis japonica, assembly GCA_963572235.1. Classification (NCBI taxonomy): domain Eukaryota; kingdom Metazoa; phylum Nematoda; class Chromadorea; order Rhabditida; family Rhabditidae; genus Caenorhabditis; species Caenorhabditis japonica. The sequence continues at coordinate 376,430 of OY754346.1, forward strand.
CCGAGCAAATGCGCTCCACTGGATTTTTCGCGCGAAATTCAAATTTTGAGGCATTTTTTATGTTTTTCGGGAAAAAAAGCACAAATTCTTAATTGTTTCCCAAATGTGCTCCAACTGAATTATATCTGAGGTCTTCAGAAATTTTTAAAGCCTAAGAACGTCGAATTTGGTTCAGCCACCATTTCGGAATAATCGATAGTAGCATTGCGGAGAGAAAAAAGTGTGTTTTTTGGGTTTTTTTGCAGGATAAATCTTGACGAAAATCGAAGTTTGGGCAATTTGATGGTATTAAAAGATACAATACATACATTTTGCAAAAAAAAAAAACAGGTTTTACTGAAAGAAAAATAATAAAATCAATAAAAAATGCGAGAGTCGAAAAATGCGCAAGCACCGAAATTGCGCCATGCTAATTTGCTGGCGGCCAGATCTACTTGAAAAAGCGAGAAACTCCGTAGAGCGTTTCTGTCCGCAACAGAGTTTTTTATTTCTTTGTTCCACATTCTCCAGCGATCTTCAAAAGAAAAAACTGAAGAACAATAGAAACACTCCAACGCCCATGCGATGGTCGCCAAGGGAACCTCCAGAGGGACCAAGAACAAAAAATATTTAGTTTGTAACACTTGTTGCTCTTAAAGAAGAAAAAGACAAAGTGTCAAAAAATTCGTTCTGATAAAATGGAGCCTAGAAAACTTGGAGACTATACGGTTGAGAACATTTCGCACTATCGGTCTATAGAACTCGTAAAAGTTTATGTTTTATGACGCCAAAAATGCATTTCACTACATTCTTGTTGAAACGTTACGGAAACGAAAAATTGGCAAAATACCAGGACAACGCGAACTCAATATTTGACATTGAAAACGAAAAGTGTGCTTAACTACATACATATGTGCGCCCGAGCTCATAGAAATGCGACGAAAAAAAATTTTTTTTTGGTTCTTTTTGGTTGAGACCGGAAGCAAACTTGTTTTTGTTTACTTTTGTATACTCACAAGATGCTCAAAAACTGTCTCGAGTGTGTCGTAATTCAATACATTGAAACCAAAATTGTGTGGTCAATTTTTGCTTTTTAGTTATTCTATCATGTTGTTGCTTGTTTTTTATATTATCGGCCCGGCATGACGGTCAAACGTGCTCTATCGGAATTATCACACCAACCCCTGAAAATTCAGAAAAAAAATTAATTCTGGGTCGAAAATTTTGGCATATGAAATTTAAAAAAATCTGAATTTTTCAAAAATGACCCAATCCATTTTTAGAGCTTGTCAAACAAATTACGGAAGAGATTCATGCAATTTCCCAGAATCGTAAGCCCCATTCAAGTTACTTTTTGTCTGTTACTGTTCACTTTTCATGCTTACTGTATTTTTTTGAGGATAAACAAATTGTTCTTTGTAGGAAAACAAATGTTTTTCGCACCACTGGTTTTGAGGAATTTTTTGCCATATAACACCGAGGGTACAATTGAGAGTACACGACTAATTCCCACCGATAATTTTCTACTTTTGATCATTTCCCGAGACGGTATTATTTTCTTCATGATCGATGAATGATCTTGGGTATTAAGAAAATGTTTGGTGAAAGAAATAGTAATGCTGGCCTCGTTTCGAAATACAGGGTGGCCGATAAGTATAGGACGTTTTGAAAGTGCTCCCATTTTTTCAATTTGAGGATTTTTCGAGAACAACCTTTATTAAACAACAAAAAATAAGCAGAAAATTTGATTTTACAAGAGAATTTCGAAGTTGGATCCACGAGCTTTGACACAGGCTCTCAAACGTTTCTTCACCGAATTGACAGTGCGCCGCAGGTATCCGTCGTCGATCGAAGCCCATGCTACCTCGAGAGCGGCCTTCAAGTCATCGACAGTAGCAAAAACTTTTCCCGCGATCTTCCCTTCCAACATGCCCCAAACGCTGAAATCCATCGGATTGAGATCCGGGCTGGAAGCAGGCCACAAGTTCTTGTCCAGGAATCCAGGGAAATGCGCCTCCAAGACGGCCAATGTCGATCTCGAGCCATGGGACGGTGCCCAGTCTTGTTGAAGGATAAATGGACCACCAGCAAAGTGCTGAGTGACCCAGGGTAACAAATTATCCATCAACACAATCTTTTGGTACACCTCCGAGTTGATTTTCACATTTCTTTCAATGAAAACCAACGGAGTTTTACCGGTTGCCGTGATACCGGCCCAAACCATGACACTTTTCGGGAAAAGGCGGTTATGGGCAAGACGACGTTTCGGAGACATGCTGTCATCCTTTGACAATAACTGTCTCTGGTTTTGACGGTTGGGAAGAGGTTCAATAGTGAAGATCTTCTCGTCTGTCCAGATAACGTCAGAGACGCGGCGCACTTGAAAGTGCTGGAGTAATTTTCGGCATTTTTCGAGTCGCATCGCTTTCGATTTGTCCGAGAGGTACTGTCCACGACGTAGTTTGTAACTTTTGAGCTTCAAGTCGTTCTTGACAATCGATTGGACAGTGGATCGGGCAATTCCAAGCTGTGACGCCATCCTATTGAGACTCAATCCATCATTTCGAATGATCCGTTTCTTGATGATTGCACGAGTATTCCGGGTGTTGACAGAACGTGGACGTCCGCTTTTTTTTACTTCAGAAGCATCTCCTCGCTTTTTGATAGCAGCGACAACGTTTCGAACCGTCGAAGACGAAATTTGAAGGCGTCGAGCGATCTCAGCACTTCCGAGGCCTCTCTTGAACAAGAGTTCAATGGAAGGACGATGAGGAGAACTTTTCATAGCTCGGCGATATGGAGAAGTGAGAACAAATGACTGAGAAGCTTACTTATATAGTCTCTGGACTTTCGAAAAGTTTCGAAATTTTTCGAAAATATCCCTTGGCACCGTGCCAGGGAACGCTGAAAGCGAGCGTCCTATACTTATCGGCCACCCTGTATTTGTTTATTTCAGTTTTCATGAAAAATTATATCGCGATTCGCCACATTGGAAAAAATAGGAAAAGACAAAAAAACTGTAATTTTTGGCGTATTGGCCTATACAGAGAATTTTTGAAATTTTCCATTTTAAAACACTATTCACTTTCTTTTGCAGCACTGTTCGTTTCCGCATGGTAAATAGTTTTGCTGGTAGAAACATGAGTTGACTGTCTGAGTCTGGCAAGGCATCTGAGCTGGCGAGCAAGATTGGCTGCACGTCTCAAGCTGGGGCGCACTGGGCGGACTGAACCACAGAAGCTTCGAGAGCGATGGTGACAATCTGTGGTGCGGCGGTGACGGTTGGCTGTTGTTGGCATTGAAGAGCTTTTCTTCCGACATATCGAAAAAGATTTTTGGCCGGTCATAATTTTTCTAGAGAGAGAGAGAAAGAAAGAAAGACAAATGTATAATATTGTCGTCCCGCCACGACGGTCAAACGCGCTCCGCTGAACTTATCGTTAGTGCTTTAGGATTTTGATTTTGGTCATTTACCAAATTATTTTATTTCATGTATAAATTCAACGTGAAACGAAGTACTAAACATCGCGGTGTGTCGACAATACATAAAGAGGCAGCATAGTTAACAGAAGCAGCAACTTGGCTCTATTTTTTTCAGATCCCCGCTATCTACAACGGCACGCCTTCTGGACGTCTCCAAAGTACAACCAAAAATATCTGAAAATTTTCAGCAATGGCCCCATTTTTTTATTGTCGAAATCGATAAAGGAGATCTTCGAAATTAGATGTACAAAATTTTAAGTCATTTTAGACATTTTAAAACACTTTTTCACCAAAAAGTATGAAAGTGGTTTTTGAAAAATTCAAGTTTTTTACTTTTTTCTCTATTATGGAGGTTTCTGTCACGCGAGTTATATATCATCAGTGTGCCTTATCGACAAAGGTTCGACAAATTTGTCGATAAATTTGTCAAAATTTTGTCGACAAATTTATCGACAAAAATTCGAATTTGTCGTTTTTGTCGATAAATTTGTCGACAAAAAATTTCGACAAAAATTCGACAAATTTGTCGACAAAATTTCGACAAAAAATTTCGACAAATTGTCGACAAAAAATTTCGACAAATTGGCTAATAGTAAATATTGTGAATACAAAAAAGTAGCAACACGGTGTTTGCGTACTTTTGAAATTCAAACGGCAATGAGAGAAATAGCATGGCAAATGAAGAGATTTGTTCCCATTTTCATTTGAATTTTTAAAGTACGCAAACAACGCGTTGCAATTTTTTTGTTTTCACAATAATGCAGCGCGCAATTTCGAAGTGTTGTTGTATTCTCAGTACGGAGCGCTGCAAACGGAGACCCCACGAAAAGGGGGGAAAGTGTTGAAACGCAGGAACGAAAAGGGGGGAAAATGGGCACAGTTGACTGCAAAAGTGCCGCACGGTTTTTCTACATTTTTGGAGAATGAGCAATAGTGTTTTTTTTTCTGGTTTTTTTTGCTGGAATTTAGTATTTAAAATACGGAGACAAAATAGAAACGATTAAAAAATAAAAGGAGCGGAAAAGCTGCGAGAGGTCCACAAAATTATTGATTTTAGTGAAAAATAATATTTTTTGCGAAAATTCGGGTGATTTCGCATTAAAATAGGAAAATTGTGTGCTAAAAAGAAAGAATACATTGAAATACATCATCATAATATCATTTGAACTAAAAGCTTTCCAAATAAATGATTTAGGAATTTTTAAAGCAGCGGCAATTTCGAAAAATGGCGAATTTTAACTAAAATTGGGCATATTTAGGAAAATTTTTACAAAATATTACGAATTTGTTTGTTATTAGTCATTTTAACAAATAAATATCAAGGAAAACGGAGAATTTTAGCAAGAAATCGAAGAAAAAGAGGAAAAATAATTTGGTGACGAAAATGAAAATCGCAAAGTACGAAGTTCAATGAAGCGCACCTGCATTTGTCGCGAATGGACAATAAATACCCAAAGAAACTAATTTCAGGCAAAAAAAGCAGAAAAAAACACTATTGCTCATTCTCCAAAAATGCAGAAAAAACCGTGCGGCACTTTTGCAGACAAACTGTGCCCATTTTCCCCCCTTTTCGTTCCTGCGTTTCAACACTTTCCCCCCTTTTCGTGGGGTCTCTGCAAACGCGCTCCCTTCTCACAGTGGTGGACGCGGCCACGTTGGCGACGAGAGAGTGCAGAAAATTGGGAGAGCCGTGGCCGATGTTTTGCTCTGATTTCTCTAAACCTCACTCCAAATTCATGCGAAATTCTTTGTTCGATTGGAGCGAGTTTTCAACGTTTTATACCGAGTATAGAACTGCAGAAGACATCAAATTTTACAATTCTATTTCGGATAGCTGTATTCCGGGCAGTTCCTTCGGGGGTGCTACGGTATAGAACTCGCACGGAGTAGAACCGCTATGGAATAGAACTGGATATGGAATAGAACTGGATATGGAATAGAACTCGCACGGAATAGAACTGCCACGGAATAGAACTGCACGGAATAGAACTGCTACGTTATAGAACTGCTACGTTACAGAACTGAACGAAATAGAACTGCACGGAATAGTACTGCGCGGAATAGAACTGCACGGAATAGAACTCGTACAAAATAGAACTCGTACAAAATAGAACTCGTACGAAATAGAACTCGTACGAAATAGAACTCGTACAAAATAGAACTCGTACGAAATAGAACTCGTACGAAATAGAACTCGTACGAAATAGAACTCGTACGAAATAGAACTAGTACGAAATAGAACTGGTATTAAATCGAACCAGATAGCTGCCAGATAGCTGCCAGACAGCCGCCAAATAGCCGCCAAATAGCCGCCAAATAGCCGCCAAATAGCCGCCAAATAGCCGCTAAATAGCCGCTAAATAGCCGCTAAATAGCCGCTAAATAGCCGCTAAATAGCCGCTAAATAGCCGATAAATAGCCGCTAAATAGCCGCCAAGTAGCCGCCAAATAGCTGCCAAATAGCTGCCAAATAGCTGCCAAATAGCTGCCAAATAGCTGCCAAATATCCGCCAAATAGCCGCCAAATAGCTGCCAAATAGCTGCCAAATAGCCGTCAAAAAGCCGCCAAATAGCCGCCAAATAGCCGCCAAATAGCCGCCAAATAGCCGCCAAATAGCCGCCAAATAGCCGCCAAATAGCCGCCAAATAGCTGCCAAATAGCTGCCAACTAGCCGCCAACTAGCCGCCAACTAGCCGCCAAATAGCTGCCAGACAGCCGCCAAATAGCCGCCAAATAGCAGCCAAATAGCAGCCAAATAGCAGACAAATAGCAGCCAAATAGCCGCCAAATAGCCGCCAAATATCAGCCAAATAGCAGCCAAACAGCAGCCAAACAGCAGCCAACTAGCCGCCAACTAGCCGCCAACTAGCCGCCAACTAGCCGCCAAATAGCTGCCAGACAGCCGCCAAACAGCCGCCAATTAGCCGCCAAATAGCCGCCAAATAGCCGCCAAATAGCCGCCAAATAGCCGCCAAATAGCAGCCAAATAACTGCCAAATAGCCGCCAAGTAGCTGCCAGGTAGCCGCCAAATAGCTGCCAGGTAGCTGTCTGGTAGCTGCCCTCTTTGAGAACGCAACCGGCTATACATAGTTTCTTGTACCGACAAATCACGGGTCCGCGATCGCTATCATTTGCATGAGATCGGCGCGGCAACCGATGTCGACTAGCAAGAAAATATATTTTGTCGAATTTTTTTGTCGTTTTTTGTCGAAAATTTTTTGTCGATTTTTTGTCGACAAATTTGTCGAATTTTTGTCGAAATTTTTTGTCGACAAATTTATCGACAAAAACGACAAATTCGAATTTTTGTCGATAAATTTGTCGACAAAATTTTGACAAATTCGACAAATTTTTTTGTCGATAATTTGTCAAAAAGGGCGTTTGTCGACAAATTTTTTTTCGATAAGGCACACTGTATATCATCATTCGATTCTGCAGTAAATTTACTATTGAATGATGTAATGAAATCTAAAATAACTATGTCGGCGATATCTGAAAAGGTTGATTTTTTGGGCCTGAAAGTACTTTTTTCATACTGAAACGTGTCAGAATAGAAATTTTAAAAGGATGCGGGCGATCAGCGGGGACTCGCCTTTATGATCAAACTTGGGCGCGGTGCGAGACACGCATGTGTGGCCGAACAGCAGGAGTGGGACAAAAAAAAATTTCCACAAAAAAAAATTGTTTTTTGTCGCCAAAAAAAGTTACCGAAAAAAAATTACCAAAAAAAAAATTTTTTTGCCCTTAAAAAATACGTATTTCTGCCAGTTAAAAAGAAATTTTCCAAGTTTTTGTTGAAAATTAGAGGTTTTTGTCAATTCGGAGCATATACCGACTACGTTTTTGCCCAAAAAACGGGGATAAAATAATTTGGTAATATAAAAAAAAAATTTTGTCTCATCCAAACTAAAATTTGGGAACATGCTAATATGCACAACTGGAATCTATTTTTGTCAAGAGTTTGGCGAAACTCTTATGTTTGATAAACACGTTGCGGTAAGTACACATAATATTGTTATGGGGTTATTCTTGAAACCAGCAAAAAAAGCAAAAAATAGAAAAAACCAGCAAAAAATTCAGCAAAAATTCGGAGGATGCTCGGATTGATCTGAAACTTTGGGAAATCATTAAGAAGATACTTCCGGTCATTCCCTGAAAATTTCAGACCAAAATATCGATTTTGAAAATTTTCAGAAATAAAAATCGATAATTTTAAAAACCAATATTTCGGTCTGAAATTTTCAGAAAATGACCGGAAGTATCTTCTTAATGATTTCCCAAAGTTTCAGACCGATCGGAGCATTCTCCGAATTTTCGCTGAATTTTTGCTGGTTTTTTCTATTTTTTTTGCTTTTTTTGCTGGTTTCGAGAATAACCCCATTAGCATACAACACCCATTGTTCATCTTCGGTAGTAATATCCTTAATCCAGTTTTTTTTTTCGTTTCTTATAGACCTATTCCTATTCATTGATGTCAAAAATCGCAAACAATGTCAAAAAACGAATGGTAAACAAGTTTTTTTTGACCATGATAGATCATTGATAGTGAGGAGGCACAGAGAGTTTACAACCCCGTGGGAACGGAGTTGTTTTCTAGTTCATGCGAACTCCGCTTCTTCTCTGCGCCACCTCACTATCAGTGGTCTATCATGGTCAAAAAACACTTGTTTACCACTCGTTTTTTGACATTGTTTGTCATTTTTTGACATTTACTCACATAATTCATGGGCTAGAACTGATCGGAATAAAACTGTTTTACCATGAACTTTTCGAACCAAAACGTGATGAAAATGCGGGAGAGAGAGTTATCGTCTAACACTGCACACATGCTACGACGATCTAAAAGAATGTAGGATTTCATGATTTCATGTACTCAGCGATTCGATTGAAAACCCAAAAAGTGTTTATTTTCTGTGATTCAGAACATGCACTTTTTTTTTCAAATACTTGGATTTACTCCATCGAGAAAAATTATACTATGCCTTTGTTGACCGACTCATCTTCGTTTTGCTTCTTCATTACACTGATAACTAGCGCACTGATAATTTTTTAGCACGAACCTCGTTTAAACTACCTCGTCAACTTGTTTTTGCCCTAGCTCATTTTAATACAGTTGTTCCTCAAATGAGAGTTAAATTATTCTTTTTGATTGTCTTTTTGCCTTGCATATTATTGGAGAAGCTGCCGGAACAGAGAAGATCATGTGTGTATGGTAGAGTGCGGTGAGTTGAGTTTGACTTATTTTTTCAAACAAGTTACTACTGCATCGCGAACAGAGCGTGTTGGCCAGAACGTTGGAAAATAAAATTTAAACTGCATGGGTTTTTTTCTCAAAAAAAAAATTCTGGCCGTGGTTTATGCAGAATTTAGCTGCTCAGCCACTCATCTGCGTTAAACTGATACGAAAAGGAGACGCAGACAAGCAGCCTCCCCGCTCAGCGGAGCGCGTTGCCAATAATAACGTTCCGGTCAACAACATGCCGTGCGCTAAGAACTGATAGAAACATGGAAAATGCGTGTATGAGTCTCACCGCGACAGTGTGTCGATTACGATCGATTGTTTCGAATAAAAAATTTTCCATCAGTTTGCAAAAAAATGTCGCAAATCGCCACGCTCTCGCGACGAGACTCGCGTGTGAACGCTCTTCCAATCGCAGAGACGGCGTCTGGGAGGGAGCGCCGGGCAACTAAGTGCCCTGGTATACCTATACCAACATACAGGGTGGCCGATAAGTATAGGACGTTTTGAAAGTGCTCCCATTTTTTCAATTTGAGGATTTTTCGAGAACAACCTTTATTAAACAACAAAAAATAAGCAGAAAATTTGATTTTACAAGAGAATTTCGAAGTTGGATCCACGAGCTTTGACACAGGCTCTCAAACGTTTCTTCACCGAATTGACAGTGCGCCGCAGGTATCCGTCGTCGATCGAAGCCCATGCTACCTCGAGAGCGGCCTTCAAGTCATCGACAGTAGCAAAAACTTTTCCCGCGATCTTCCCTTCCAACATGCCCCAAACGCTGAAATCCATCGGATTGAGATCCGGGCTGGAAGCAGGCCACAAGTTCTTGTCCAGGAATCCAGGGAAATGCGCCTCCAAGACGGCCAATGTCGATCTCGAGCCATGGGACGGTGCCCAGTCTTGTTGAAGGATAAATGGACCACCAGCAAAGTGCTGAGTGACCCAGGGTAACAAATTATCCATCAACACAATCTTTTGGTACACCTCCGAGTTGATTTTCACATTTCTTTCAATGAAAACCAACGGAGTTTTACCGGTTGCCGTGATACCGGCCCAAACCATGACACTTTTCGGGAAAAGGCGGTTATGGGCAAGACGACGTTTCGGAGACATGCTGTCATCCTTTGACAATAACTGTCTCTGGTTTTGACGGTTGGGAAGAGGTTCAATAGTGAAGATCTTCTCGTCTGTCCAGATAACGTCAGAGACGCGGCGCACTTGAAAGTGCTGGAGTAATTTTCGGCATTTTTCGAGTCGCATCGCTTTCGATTTGTCCGAGAGGTACTGTCCACGACGTAGTTTGTAACTTTTGAGCTTCAAGTCGTTCTTGACAATCGATTGGACAGTGGATCGGGCAATTCCAAGCTGTGACGCCATCCTATTGAGACTCAATCCATCATTTCGAATGATCCGTTTCTTGATGATTGCACGAGTATTCCGGGTGTTGACAGAACGTGGACGTCCGCTTTTTTTTACTTCAGAAGCATCTCCTCGCTTTTTGATAGCAGCGACAACGTTTCGAACCGTCGAAGACGAAATTTGAAGGCGTCGAGCGATCTCAGCACTTCCGAGGCCTCTCTTGAACAAGAGTTCAATGGAAGGACGATGAGGAGAACTTTTCATAGCTCGGCGATATGGAGAAGTGAGAACAAATGACTGAGAAGCTTACTTATATAGTCTCTGGACTTTCGAAAAGTTTCGAAATTTTTCGAAAATATCCCTTGGCACCGTGCCAGGGAACGCTGAAAGCGAGCGTCCTATACTTATCGGCCACCCTGTAAAGTGCGGTGGAACAGCTCATCTGTATAGAAAACATATTTAAAAATCACTATGGACGCACCAAAGGGTGCGACCATAATTCTGTGGCCCAACTGCACAGAGGAGGCCAGAGCAGGGCAACTCGTGGGAAGCGTGCTCTAACGGAGCTTCCGAGCGAGGAGATCTGAATATCAGCGGCGGAGCAGCAGTCTTCGACGAGCGGGTGACAGGAAGCAGCCAGCGCGGACACGAATCCAACCAGCAGCACGGAGCTCGGCGAGGGGCCATCTGCACAACCAACGACATTCTGACGGGGACAGCGTGCCAACGAATCCTCCAGTGCGAAGCGAGAGCCAACGAGATCGAGCCAAGCACCAACGAATCCACGAGCACCAAGGTCCCTCGATGCAATCGATAATCGGTGGTAATGATAGCACTGGTAGCCGCGAGAGACAGACGGTCACAGACAGTCACACCAAAGATAGTCGCACCATGCGAAGAGACACCAGGCGAGTAGACAGACTCACCTGAGTGGCGCGAGTGGCGCCGAGGGCTAAAATATGGTGCGCGTGTTGCGTGCGCGTACACTTTGTGCGTACACCTGCGTGGCGAGACCGCGCTTGCAGTTCGCACTCGCTACAGTAGGCGAGTGCGGAGCGATTTCATAGGAAATTCCGTGGGAATTTCCGGTTGATAAACCTGCGATATCGCGCCACACAGCCACGCGCTTCCGCCCAGTTTCTGTCAGTTTTTCGCGAATCAGTAATAAAGGAATTATATTTTCAGAATAGCATCGGGAAGTTTTAAATGGCAAACAAAAATTAAATTGATCATTCCAGAAGATTGGATGAATATTTTTACAGAAGAATGCAGATATCACGGAAAAGGTTAATAGGGCACAATAATAATAACATTTCTAGCGTAGGAAACGATTTCAGACACAACCGTGCGACGATACACGAAAGAAAAACGTATATTTAGTACTCTGCACAAACAACGACCTAATCACACATTTCAAAGCGGATTTCATCCAGATGACAATCGACAAAATATGTAAGTATTCAGAATACATATTGTCCAACCGTGAAGAAATCAAGTGCGCTACATGGAACTTAGTACTTCGTGGAGTGCACTTGCTTTTGTAACGAATAAACAATAGTTAAAAAAATTGTAAACAACAAATGTTTGAAAAAAATAATCTCTAGAGAATTAAAAACTGAATTTCAAATTCGTCGCGCAATACGAGATTTACTACTCCATAAAATTGCTTCACCGTCAATCTTGGATAGAATTCACCAGGCAAGTCATTCAACACATTTTACATTTGCCCATCTCTAGAAGGTACACAAAGAACTGCCAAACCACCCAGAGCCTTATCTTCGACTCGGAACAAAAATCGGCTTCTCGAAATGCTTTGATAAACACATAGAACTAACGGTGCAAGTGTTGTTGCCGGACCTTCTGGAAACTTGGATGTGTCAAGACATTGGAAGAGTGGTTGACAACACTTATGAATTCTACGAAACACCACTCGTTTGGTTGATTGACGGAATCGGAAATAAACGAACGCATTGGCTTGATTTGTCTCATTGTAAAAATGTCGATAATAAAGAAGAGGTATGATTTTATAGAGCCCATGGTGTTCAGAATTTGAAATGTGGGCAGAGTTTTTTAAATTTTCTCGAAATGGAAAATTGTAAATCTAGAATTCTCTTAGTTTATGAAAAAGTTTTCCTGAAAACCTAGGAACGAATCCTGAGGACGGTAATTCCTATTACTGCCCTCCGATACAAACTGTATTTTTTTCCACATTTTTTGCGTGTTCCAAGTTTCTGTATACTCTTCTGACCTCAAAGTTCAAGACAAAGTCAACGACCAAAAAATGCCATATATGGTTGGCAGTGATGAGCCCCGTGTTTAGAAAATACATTGAAGCTAATGACATTTTTAATTCCATTCCCAACAGCGACCGCTGCACCGCTCCAGTGTCAGCAAATTTTGATTCCATCCACATTTCAAGTTCTGAACGCCGTAAAGCCTAAATAGTTCCAGTTAATATTTCAGAACTCGCAGAAGTTATTTTTTTGTGAATCCAGCGCATTTGGCGATTATGATCAGAATTGCTCTGTGAACAATGTAACCAGTTGCCGAAAAACCAATATTGCTCCAGAGGCAAAGAGCAACTCTTACACTCGATCACTTCATGATGGCATTGCAGTTTACGGGACATTCACAGTTTGTTTTTTTTTTTTAAATAAAAGTCTACTGAAAAAAAAAACTCGCATATACATACATTTTGAGAGATGTATTACGTTTATGGTCCAGTTGAGAAACTCCGATCACCACGGAACAAACTTGCCCGATAACTTTTCATTCTATTGTGGAGACCGGCATTTAGTATTAGTGGCCGCCTATTTTTAAAGCTACCAAGCATGAAATGATATACAAAAATTAAATTATTTGCAGAAAATGGCAAAGCATAAAAATGATGATATGCCGATTACCTTCAACACGAATCCGGGCCTCTACTATTTCAGTTTCCAAGATTCAACGGCAAAGCAGTCAATAATTAATGTCGAAAACTTATACAGTCTTGAACATGTGAAGGAGGCCGAATAAATAATAAAATTTTCCAAAATCTAAACAATTTTCCATTCGCATTGATAACAGCTTGGAGACGCTTCGGAGGCGAATGTGAACAGACACTATTGCCTTATTTAAGAATTTATTGTTGTTCTTGCTCAAGTGTGTGCCGTAAAAAAAACGATAATTAGTGCCTCGATAAAATCACTGAACTCGTTAACCACAGAGTAAACATTTATTCATATCATAAATTCAGAAAACAAAAGCTTTTTTGCTCGCCCATTTCATTTTAGGTATCTCTAATGATTCCGGTGCGTTTCCGCTGAACTGTCAGGTTGATTATTTGATTTGGAATGAGATAAACCTGCATATTGTGTTTTCAATCGAATTGCGACATGAAAACGCATTTCAAGTCTGCATTCACCGTTCTGTCTGCGTCTCTTCTAATATCCCTGTGTTCGCGCGGTCGCGCATAAATAAGTGGGCGGAGTTTCGTTTCGCGTGCTCATGTCGCAAGTCGATTGAAAACACAATAGCGCAGAAGTTTTTTTTCAGACACACTGCAAGCATTCGCAAGTTCTGGAAATATATAGCGAAATCTCACAGGGTAACTCAAATGGTCCCCAAGATCAAGAACCCCTCAGATCGATTGCCCCTGATGACTCGTTATTCCAGTGCCCCGTTGGATAATCGGCCTCGATCAGTGGACTAACAAACACAGTATAATAATTATCCCGCGATCAATAAATAAGCCTATTTATTAAATAACAACTTTTATGTTCATAATACGACACAAATTAATATAATGAACTTCAGATCAGTAGGAAAATGGTAGAATTACAAAATAACAATATAGAAACAAGTAGAAAAGTAGTGCTAACTATTCCCAATACTGAAATAGTAGAGACCCCAGTCAAGCGCAATTGTATGTGTCTTATTATTTTGATGATCATATTCATCTCTTCTCTGAAGCATTGAACTGTTGAAAACATTGGAAACAAGAACGCTCACCCTAAAAGAGCCATAAACCGATAAGCCGGCTGGAAGTTGTCTGGCGTATGCATGTGATATGGCTTCTTTGCTTTTATGCACACTTCTCAGACTACAGTTTTCAATTCGGTCAATCCAACAAAAATTACGGATATCCACATGTTCAAATGCTTTGCTAAGGCAATGGGTCAGGTCCTGAAAAGGAGAAATTAAAATTCACAAAAAATACATATTTAACTGCATTTTTTTATATTCACTACGGGCTTGGTTACCCTGCGTCCGAAATCTCCTTAATGTTGTTTACTAATGATAACAACTTTGAAAAAAAAAACAAAAAATCAAAAACCACAATTCAAAATAATTGACCAAAAGATTATTTCAGCAGTGTTGAATGTATATTTATTAGGTTGGCTAGTTTGATTCCGCACGTTTTGGTGTGAAAAAAATTATCTGAAAAATTTAATGCAAATTTCAGGCAATAAAAAACAAAATATTACAACTTTTCCTTTCTTCGATAAATAAACAAAAAAGTTGTGTTAAAACTAACCTAATGGGGTTATTTTGCAAAATGCATGAAATGACTACCCCATAAGAGTTTGCTACTTCAAAAACTTTTAAAGTGTGAAAAGAATTGTTTGATAAATGAAAATTGTTGGCATACCTTATCACAAAATTGTTCGTTCAATTTGTAAATGGCAAAAGTTTCCTTGAGTATCCAATGAGTCTCAATTGAATAATACTCGTAATGAGTCTCGTGCGCATGTCCAATATCCTCGCACTTTCTCACTGTGAGAGGCAATGCGTTCTCAACTGGAGTCCAAATAACAATTGAATAATATGAATTTGTTGTTCTCGAACATCCGACAGAATAGTTTGTTGAAGTTCTCATCACAGCTCTTTTTATTTCATTTGCAATTATTGCAATCTTATATAACTTAAATAAATGGACCAATAAATCTTATACATGTACAGACAAACACGGTGTGTTGGAGACAACTTGTTTTTTTCAAAAGCATACATACAGTACTGGCCATAAAGAATGCGACAACTGGTTTTTTGACGATAACTTCTTGGAAAGTTAACTTTTTGACCCGAATTTCTTACTGTATCTGCAATGGAACCTCACAAAAACTTGCGTACTTGCGAATTGCATCATTCTGCAAAAAAAAAAAAATTTTAATTTTTTAAATTTTTAAATTTTTCTCATTTTTGCACTTTTTTCATGTATTTCAGTTTTTTGTATAAAGTTGAATGTAAATTAATTGGGAGTAGTTCTAATTAGTTTTTTATTGTTTTTCAGCCATAGTCAGACCATTTGGGGAAAAAACTTTCACTGTGGACGTTCGAAAAAGCATCGTACGTGGACATGAACTAGGCGCGCATCCGAAGATACTCGCAACCTAGTTTGGTTGTTCTTCCAGCCAAATTTACCGTATTTTGAAGAATAACCGTGATGATGTAAGGTTTCAATTAGCTTTCTTAACTGATTTTGACTATTCAGGATGGTGTAGTTTATCATCAATCTCCAGGAAGACCCCGAACTGCTTCCAGAGCTATGAATCGAAATAACTTGCGCGCGTGCCGAGAAGATCCCAGACGCACATCTACGGATATTCAAGTTTCCGTGACGTCTCCAAATGAGCCGGTGTTATCGAGAAGGACTATTAGAAGACGTCTGCAAGTTGCTGGACTGCACGGACGAAGACCAGTCAGAAACCACTCGTTTGTCTAAAAAACCGGAAAGCTCGCGTTGAATGGGCTAAACAGCACTTGTCCTGGGGACCTCGAGAGTGGGCTAATCACATCTGGAGCGACGAATCGAAGTTCAACCTGTTCGGTACTGATGGTATTCAATGGATTCGACGTCCTATTGGCTCCAGATATGCTCCCCAGTACCATTGTCGGACGGTAAAACATAGAGGTGGATCTGTGATGGTTTGGGGATGCTTCTCCGACACTTCCATGGGTCCACTGAAGAGAATTGTTGGAACCATGGACGATATGTATACCAAGACATCCTGGAGAACACAATGCGACCATGGGCAAGAGAAAATTTGGGCCGATCGTGGGTGTTTCAGCAGGATAATGACCCGAAGCAAACTTCGGGTCATGTTGCCAATTGGTTTCGACGTCGCCATGTGGATCTCCTAGAATGGCCAAATCAGTCTCCGGACTTGAATCCCATCGAACATATGTGGGAGGAGCTAGAACGACGTCTCAAAGGAGTCCGAGCCTCCAATGCCGACCAGAAATTCGCTCAACTCGAAGCTGCTTGGAAGAGTATCCCGATGACGGTGGTTCAGACGCTCCTGGATTTGATGCCACGTAGATGCCAAGCTGTTATTGATGCCAAAGGATACCCAACCAAGTATTAAATCAGTTTTTATAGTTACCTTCCTTTTGTTTTTGACCTTCGGTGATTCTAGACCTTATTTGTATAGATCTCCAAAAATGTCAATTTTAATGAATTTTCGAAAAAATTGAATAAAAAAATAATTTTCAGCAGAATTTTAAAATCAACTCGACAGAAAGGTTTCTGATAGTGCTGAAAAAATCTCACAAAAAATTTGGGTCAAAAAGTTAACTTTCCAAGAAGTTATTGTCAAAAAACTAGTTGTCGCATTCTTTATGGCCAGTACTGTATGTATAACGATTATAGAGTTACTGTAGAGACCGCTTTGGACGGCAATAACTTTTTTAGAAATTGGGAAAACATAGACATGCAGACCTGACTTCGGCGGTTCGCGTAGGCAAAGTAACGTTTTACTTTGACTGTGTATTTAATTGGCGGGAATTTTGGTACGTTAAAAAAACAGACTCGCCAGCACACCGTGAAACAAACAAAACCTTGTGAAAGTCTGTCCAAGCCATTTCTTCAAATGCATCGTCTTGTTCTATCGGTCGCTGATTTTTTGCAATATATTCAGCTAAAATATCTTTCTTAAATAGAAAATTTTAGATTAGTCTGTGTGTTTGTTTGTGTGTCTCACACACGAGTTTGCAGTCGACAAAACTCGATCCAGCGACCTATAGATTGACGTTCAAACACGCTAACCACTATACCACCACAGGTAAAGCGCGTCCAACTTATAATAGGCGTAAGCCAAATATAGGCCTGTTCTGGGCTTAAAATAAGTCAATCGCGGGTGGCAGCGGCTACCCTCCTGCAACAGACTTATCGCGCACGCGGTGTGTGCGGCGACCGCGTTAGGCCTATTACAAGACGCCGCGATGCAAACGCGCTCTACAGCTTCACTGCTTTTTTTGGGCGGCCTAAATTTTTTGTCATCATTTCATTGTTTTTTTCCAAGTTTTCATAGCTTTTTGAGTACGTTTTCCGTTGCATTTTTTTTATTTTTTACAAATTATTTTTTAAATAATTAATGTTATTGTGTTTTCAATCGAGTTGCGACATAAAAATTTGAAACCTTGCCCACTTTTTTCACGCAAAAATTAAAAATGCACTAATATAATTTTTGCGTGAAAAAAGTGGACGGAGTTTCACGTATTTAGGTCGCAACTCGATTGAAAACACAATATTTTGTTTTCAATCGAGTTGCATCGTTAAAAAATGAAACTCCGCCACGTTTTTCACAAAAAATGTTAAATTTAGCGCATTTTGAATTTTTGCGGGAAAAACGTGGGCGGTTTTCTTTTTTTTTAATATTGTGACTCCATTAAAAAAACAATATAATGGATTCGTAGCGGAGTGACAATTTTTTCACGTTTTTATTCGAAAAAATGAAGAAATAATCGAAGAAATGAAAAGATGTCTCGTCTTCCAGTTTCACGTGAAATGTCACTCTATCACGAATCCATAATATGCGTTTTCGCATCAGTGTTGCACAAAATTTATTTTCCTTACATTCTTGCTTCCATTTTTTAGCCCCGTCCGTTTACTATTTCCGTTTTTTTCCAAAACTTGAAGAACTGATTTTTTGGCGCTGCTCGTGCCTGTTTCTGGGCGAAGATTTCTTTAACTACCGTATTTCCTCTAATTTAAGCGCATGCGCCTCTATTTTTCAACCTCTTTTCTAAATGTGCCTCTATTAGAGGTGCGCTTCAATTAGAGGGTGCGCTTATATTTTTCAAACATTTATTTCTGAAGAAAATGCAGCTTATCATTAATTTTTTCAATATTGGTAATCCGTCTCTGTATACATTTTCGGTCAAAATAAAATTTCTTGGCGGCACAGCAAACGCTGTTTTTTTTTCAGTAAACGAAACGACCGCATTTTACTCAACTATTGCTCGGAACTGTTCAGAGAACGGTAGGTAACTGTTGGGAGGGTCTTCTAGAACTGTTCGGGGTTGCAATCCAAACAGTTTCCGAAAATTCCTTCAACAGTTTCCTAGCTCTAAACTGGTCCAAAGCTATATCTCTGGTAGCTTATAGATTTTGCTTTTGTGATCACGGTGGATTCGATTTATTCTTTGCTTTTTTTCTGATTCTTCAGCATCTGACACATCGACAGATTCACTGATTGTGAGTATAGAAAAAAGCAAGCAAACTAAAAGATTTAAGAACAACTGCAAAAAATAGAAAAAAAAATAAGTCCGCAAAACTAAAAAGGAAAAATGTACAGCCAGTGAGTGCGCCTCTATTTTTCGAAGCACCTCGCAGGGTGCGCCTTTATTAGAGGTGCGCTTCAATTAGAGGTGCGCTTATATTAGAGGAAATACGGTATCTTTGCAAAAAATTCGGCGCTTTGCAGGTCGAGGATTTTTCTTCAATTTAATACTGCTGAATGCAGAAAAAAGCTTGCCAATTATATTTTCCTCCTGCTTAATGGCATATTTTCCGAAAACACTTTTATGCACTGAATTTTTCAGATTATGACGGGACACCAGCTCGAACATACCGCGGTAGGGAGGATCTATCGACGACGGCAGACACGACGACATTTTTGATGGCTTGGCTTAGGCTTGGTATGCTTGTTAGAACTTTTAAAAAAAAAATTGGCTGACGTTTATTATTGTTTTGAAAAATTGACATCTCGCTTTATGAGCAAAAATAAAAATTAGTACCCTCCTTCTTGTCCAAGTTTCAAGTAAAATTTCATCGACAAAAAGGAGAATTTTATTATTTTCGGCCCGCCAAAATGGTCAAACGCGCTCCGCTGAACTCAACACTATGCGATTTCCAATTTGGTTTCCAAATTATTTCATATCACATGTAAATTCAACGTGAAATGAAATAATTTGGAGACCAAAATGAAAATCGCATAGCGTTGAGTCCAGCGGAGCGCGTTTGACCATTTTGGCGGGCCGACAATATTTGAGTGCATTAATATACGAATTTACAAGGAAATTTTGCTTGAATCGCTTGCTTTTGTGAGAAGATTCTAGTTTGTGATTTTTATTCAAAATTTTGAGACGAATACTTTTCCAGAAAGAGAGAAATATGCAAAAACAATTATTAAAAAAACAAACTATACGTCGGCCAATTTTTAAACAGTTCTGAAAGCTCACTCGGCATATTTTCTGTTGTTCATTCAATGTTTTGTTAAATATTCATTGTATGTTATTAACTTTTTTCAAAGTTTTGTTTTTTAAACATTGAATTTGCAATAAATCTGATAATTGTCAAACGTGAAATTTATTTAAGTCGATTAGCCCAAATTCAAGCTCAGCTGAGCCTAACAATCGTTGTGATGATCGGTGGCATGTCTTTTGTAAGCCCACATTTGAGCATGAAATAGCAGCGAAAGGCCTGTTATTAACGTGCAATAGGTTTGCTGTCGACCGCGATAAGCAAATTGTAAGCAAAAATTACCCGCGATAAGTTTATATCAGGCCTATTACAGGCGCCGAGCCGCGATAGGCCTTTTATTGGCTGACTTCGCTGCCCTTCGCGTGTACTCGATAGGCCTTGCGCGCAACCTATTATAAGCTGAACGCGCACTACCTGTGACAAAGGTCACAGCAAATTTAAAGAAATAGGGAAAACAAATGATTGCCATTTCTATTAAAAAAAAACAAAAATCAGTAAAAATAAATATTTGACGAAGGCGACTTAGTCGCCACAAGCTGCAGGCTTGTATATATATAACTTTTTGCATTTTCGTATTTTCACTTTCATTTAAAAACTGTAATAAAATAAAATAAACACTTACTGCAATACACGTTAACATAATTATTCCAAAATTGTTCTAAAAAATTGCTTGGACGAACTAGATTTCGGGATTCGCTTACTCTTAAAATGAAATAGGCGTTTAAGATTTAAAACTCAAAAACTGACAATATTTTTGTATTTATGCAAGATTGCCGGTTTTCCTTCAGGTGCACACTCTCAACAAAAGTGTTCTGCACGACACATTTGAACAAAAATAAAAAAATGACCGATAGAAACATCACTTTTTACGAAAATAATCAATTTAATCAGAAAATAAGCGCAATTTTTTTCTGTGCCTTGTCTTATCAAAAAATATGAATGCGAAAGGGAAGACAAGGAGACAAACGCGCTTTTGAAAGTAGTGTCTATTTGCTGTTTTTGAAAAATTGTTGCTCATTGTATTACTGTTTTTAACAATTTGTCATCTCCGCAAAGGCGCGAAAAAGAAAAATAGGCAGAACGGCAAATTCCCTCTTTGACCAAATTTTAACTATACCTATTTATTTATTGCGTTTTCAATCAAGTTGCGACATGAGAACGCGAAACTCCGCCCACTTATTTGTGCGCGACGACGCGAACACAGTGATATTTGAAGAGACGCAGACAGAACGGTGAATGCAGACTTGAAATGTGATGCGTTTTCATGTCGCAAGTCGATTGAAAACAGAATGTCTTAAAATTGTAAGAAGGGCGAATTCCTTTGTTTCACAATTTAAAAAATAATTTCCTTTTTTGTTTTGTTTCTTTCTGGGCAGCGCTGACTTCCACCGGCAGGTTGGATCTGTTGTTTTTGGAAAAGAGGGAGGGGTCAAAATCTTTGTATAAATAACAGTATAATACTACAGAAAGAAGATTATTCAAGAGTCACTAGCTCCATGAGCTCATCAGCATTTCAATGAAAGTCATTGGACATCCCAATAAGACTGGGAACCTTGTCAGTCCTCTTTTCCAGAAGTTTTCACTCCACATTTGTGGCTCAGTAATTCCACAGGTTCCAACCCACTTGACTGTTCTGTTCGGTCAGTCTTGGAGAAGACTTTATCCGCCACTGGGGTATGATTATAAAATACTTTACTTGTGATCATGTTTGTTATTCAATTTACTGAAGAAACTGACTAAATACGGTATATTTAGGCTTTACAGAAAGACAATGCGCGATTCTCGAATAACGGTTGTTTTTTGTTTTTTGAACATTTTCTGAGCATACAGACAATTCCAGAAGATATGTTAAGAAACTGTGACTGCATTCTATTTTATTTATTTTTTAACCATTAATGACCCGCTGAAACTTGCACGGATAGGAATTTTTCAAATAAATGTTTTGAACCAAGTATTGACACCTTTACATATTTTCACTATTTTCCCATTCAATTTTTCTTCATGTGCTTTTAAATAAGTTGTCCTATACACTAACAATCTTTTTGTGAAATAAAGTACATTCGAAACAGAACATTTATCACAGCAAAAAAAATTAAGAATCTCTTATTCTCCGCTCCTCTGAATAGTCTTAATTGTCGTGCTTGGCATAATGATCAGCAGGAAGTGCTCATCGTGCAATCAAGAATCTTTATTCTCCTGGCAGACAACCAATCCTTTGTCGAATTGCTCATGTGACGCAAATGGAAGTCGTGGATGCGGTGCCGGATTGGAAAGAATAGGACAATCGCTTTCTGCGTTGTTATAAATTGCAGAGCCATCTTCTTTCCGTAGCAGAAAGGAATCTAGAAAATTTTGAGCTACAACGATAATTGTATGTAGAGCTCACTTTCTTGTGTCTTATATTCGATTTTTTACTTGAAAACATAAAATCATTATAAAACCCAACAGATTCACTATTTTTCATGACGTTTTGGGATATAATGCGCGGTCTCAAAGTGTACCATTTCTCTACCAAAACCTTCTTGAAAGCTTCTAAACTTCTACGTGGATAAGACCGAACCATAACTCTAAAAATTGAATGCTTGAAGAGGTTCGGATCCACGGAAGATTGCTTCTGATAAACTTACGGAAATTTCACCACCCATCACTAATTCACTTTCTGGACCCTGTTAGGAGGAGCAACGTAATGCTGCCCTGTTTATTCCAGAGTATGAATGAGCCCAGTTAAGTACTACGACCTTCTTTAGAGTTTTTAAATTGCTCCTTCTCATAGATTTTCCTCTCTGAATCAACCAAAATAAACCAAAGTTTCCAACTGATATGATACCGGTTATAAATAAATCAAAATTAATTGGCCTATAAAAATCGTAAATCAGAAAAATATTGAGGTTGTTTTCGAATGTTCCCAACTCTCTGGACTGTCAAGTGCGTCTTTCAGTTTTTCGAATTAATTTAAGAAGCTATCCTTACTATTTATTAGCGCTAATGTTTGTCAGTATGTGTGTGAGATATCGTGTCACCAACCTGTTCTCAGCTCCTACTGAACCGATTTTCCCCAAAATTGGCGAAACATTTTCAAGCCCAAGGGGCATGAGCCGGCCGAAGTGTGGTGCTAATCGCTAATCGCGTGTTTCAACCGTTGCACCGGCGAAAGCCATCGAGAATCTTCTAGTGTTCT
Source organism: Caenorhabditis japonica (assembly GCA_963572235.1). Taxonomy (NCBI): domain Eukaryota; kingdom Metazoa; phylum Nematoda; class Chromadorea; order Rhabditida; family Rhabditidae; genus Caenorhabditis; species Caenorhabditis japonica. The sequence goes on from OY754346.1 coordinate 399,139, forward strand.
TCGCAAACTATTACGATCGTCATCGTATAAATAACTATTATTATGTTTTGACCTACCATTGTTGATCTCTTACGCGCATATTTTCTATGTGATGTTTTACCCGCCAACTCGCCCCTATAAAAGGCGAATTTCCTATCATTTGGGAGTTCTTCTCCCGTTCCTCATATTGTATCCACCTATCCTAATTAGTCAGCTGAATAAACCAATGTAAAGCAAGACTTCAACACAAACAAACGACGATAATTGTTTTTTTACTTCATAACTTCGTATGTACTATAGTTTTTTAAAAATCTACGGATGAGTTTTGTGCTCATTGAGGTTTTCATGCTGTTGCCGCTCCTTATGAGAAACACCCGAAACAAAATGTGTTCTTCCCTGGTTTATGAATAGTAATTTCTGATTTGTTCTGTGATGTATGTATTGTGTTTTCAATGAAACTATTATGTGTTCACTAACGAGGGGTGCTTTGATGTTCCGCAGTTTTCCACTGTTGCGCAGTATTGGCTGCGAAACCGCAGCAAAAAAAATGCGGAACAGTGGAGCCTTGTTCGTGAAAACATAATACAAAATGATAACTTGAAAGCCCACTTCATTGCGCACGAACAAAAAAAAGTGGGCGGGGTTTCACGTACTCAAGTCTCAGCTCGATTGATGAATAATCTCTCGAAGTGGTTATTGGCTCTCTTTTCCATTGGAAAAAAAAAACATTTTAAAAATAAAGATTGCCGAAAATAGGAGCATTTTTCTAAAAAATTTTCCGACCAGTCGGTTAAACCGTACATAAAAAACGAGTTAATAAATAAAATCCAATCCAGAAAATGTCGGATCGTACATGGTTGGAAACCACTACCGTTTGCGGCAACGTCGGATTCACCATTTCAGCATTTGCGAATTTCGTCATAGTGACACTTCTCGTGGTCCGACCTGCAAAAGCGTTAGGGCCATACAAGTACCTGATGATTATTTTTTGCATATTCAGCTTGTTTTATTCATCGCTGGAGACATTCTTGAGACCGGTGAGTGGAAATCGACTTCCGTTAATGTCGTACATTCATATGATCGGTTTTCCATTATTAAAGCACACTTTATTCTTTTCAGCTGATCCACGTGTATGACAACACACTTTTTGTAATCCAACGGAAGCGATTTCAGTATTCTGATATCGTTTCACGGACCCTTTCCTGTTAGTGGTAAAGATTTACATTTTTATAATGTTTAATTTGTAGCAACCTATTGTGGATGCTATGCAATGAGTTTCACTCTAATTGCAGTTCACTTTGTCTATCGTTATTTTGCTACTTGCAAGTAAGCTTCATTGTTTTCTTGTTATTAACCATTTCTTGTAATGTCAATAATTAAGACCAGAAAACATTCGTTTCTTCCGCGGTTTCAATATTGTTATTTGGTTGCTTGGTGCACTTTTTGTGTCATTTTTCTGGGGAATTGCTAGTTTTCTATTGTATCCGGAAACTGAAAGAACCAAACGCTCTCTTCTTCATGTTCTTGAGGAATCGTATGGCTTAGATCCGTTATGGATTGGCAATGTACCATATAGTTATGTAAGAAAAAATTAAGTATCCTTTCAACGCATTGTACAATTTTTATAGTGGAATATCGATGAAAATGGTGTCGAGCACTTAAATCCTCGCAATATTATCGGAATCCTCCAACACTGCGCTATTATGACACTTTCGTTCAGCACGGTTTTCTATTGTGGAGTGCAAACTCACAAGAAGATGAAGTTGAACACAGGAGTATCCGACAGAACGAAAGAGCTACAAAAACAGCTATTCAATGCGTTGGTGTTACAGGTAAGACTGAATAATAGTAATTACCTGTCTGTCACGACCGGCGGCGTTTTCGACTAAATCTGAAAATAGCAAAATTATTAACCTTCGAGTTAATAGATTCTCCGAAATTAGCGGAAATAGGAAAAAAAAAATGAAAAATTGAAAATACTAAAAGATAATAGAAATAACCAATACAAGCTGATAAACCAAAACTACCATACTTCCAGACATTAATCCCCGCTGTCCTGATGTACATGCCGACAATAGTGACATTTGTGACCCCGTTTTTTGGAATCAATGTTGGATGTTACAGTAACATCACTACAGTTACAGTACACATGTACCCAGCGATCGACCCGTTGGTTTGGCTGTTCCTAATCAAAGACTTTAGGAAATCTTTTCTCCGTAAGATTTTGCTATTCAATTTCATAGAAAAGAAAAAACACGTAAATTTATTTTAGGAATTATTTGCCTTTGCTCTGGCAACTGCACTATCCTAAACCGTACAACGTCGTCTTACAAACTCAGCTATTTAATGGTTTAATCACATATTTGTAAATTATTATTATTAGGCATTTTCTTTAATGTAAAAATACCGTATTTACACTATTTTCAGGCATGTTGTTTTATTAGCGAAGGGCCGTCCGAAGCCCGGGCGAAAAAAAACTAGGAGTATTCGTTTAAAAATAAATACGAGATCATCAACTTTTATACTAAAACCGGGTCAGAAATAATTAATATTTTTACAACAAGATGATGTCTAAAACTTACAAGTTGCCCGATTTATAATAATAAATTATCAGCACGCTTCTCAACATTCGAGCGAAGAGTTTCACCGCATGGCATCGCAAAATCGTCTAATTCCATGCGTGGATCACTGAAAGACCAAATATGTTATAATGGATTCGTGGCGGAGTGAAAATTTTTTTCACGTCTTTATTTGTAAAAATGGAGAAATAACTGAAGAAATGGAGACTTTTCGTTGCCCAGTTTCACGTGAAATGTCACTCCGTCACGAATCCATTATAGCGATTTGTGTTTGAAAGGCTTAAACTCACGCAGCTCTAAGAACAAAAGCTCTGAAATTCCCGCTTTCCGCGTGATTGAACTGGTCATTTTCGACATCCTAAACACACTTTTGACAGCTGAACTCACAAAAAAAACAATAAAAATCATGTTGAATATCGTTGAAAATAAATAAGTGGCGGCCTATCGAAACACCGTCACGTAAATTCGCGGACAGGGCGAAGCGTGCGGGCGTAGGGAGCCCGACATCCGGACGGGTGTAGGGTATTTTCGGACCGCTTTCGCAGCCGTCTCTGATTGTTCTAATGGAGCGCATTCCCAGCGCTTTATACTGAATATATAAGGTTTTCTTCTCCACCCTTTCCCTGTTTATATCTGCGGGAACATAACTGTAGCGAAATAGAACTGCCTGAAATGAATCTGTAATGAACCAGAAAAGCTAGTGCAGCTAGAAAACGTTTCGATCGATTTATCATGGAACTTTATTGTGATAAATATATAGAAAGAAATTTGAATTTACTGATGATTTACATAAAAAAATAAAACCCGGGCATTGCAATAAATAACAAAAAGAGGGAAACAACAAGTGAAAAAAACCATACCTGTTCAATCGAAATACTCGCTTCTGGGAGGTCTTTCCATCGCCAATTCGTTGTTTCTCATGTTCTCAATTTCTTCTGCCTTATCCAGAAACGTTGGATTTGTCTTTACTTCTGTTCCTATTCTGGCGACGGCGGTCAACGGTGAGCTGAAAGTGCCATTGAACAAATTTCGGACGGTGGCAATCCGGAAGGCTTCAACCTGATTTCGGAGCATACAGCCTGGCCGAATATTGCCTTCAATGTAGTACTGCAAATATTGGCATTTGAGCGTATACGAACTGACAAGTGTTTTGCTTTATTTTGGGTCGGAGATACTGTATTAAATTCTGAACCTAATTACCGGCTCAAGGGCGTTTCCAGACGTTCTTCGAATTTAACGGAAAAAGATTCAACAAATCTGATATGCTTTGCCAAATTTTGTCAATATTGAGAACACGGGGCGACGACAAACATCACTAAAATTATGAAACGCCACAGAAATTTTTCAGGGCAGAAAAAAACAGTTTTTTTTTTGGTATTTTTAAGCCTAATTTCTCAAAAAAGTAAATTTTCGAGTGAAAAAATAATTTCATTATCCGACGAACTTGGTGGCGCATTGGAAGACGGGGGAGGCGTGCCTAGTAGTTAATTAGAAAAAAAAAACCATTTTCTCGCTTTTAAACACGTTATAAACTAACCAATGAATGGGGATGGGTTTCGATGAAAGTGTTCGATTTCTCTTCATCTTCCTCTTTATTTGCCGCTTGAATTGATCTTCCACTTATGAAAACAATTGCGCCCGAGATAGCCGAATGATCGATCATCATTCCCTGAATATTTTTTTTGGTTTCAAAATTTTATAACTGACTGATTTTTCGAAATTCACCTCCATCATGTCCATATGAGGTCTTGTATTGTAGACTTTCACTTTTCCCGTAACTTTTCTTGAAATGTCAATTCTGAAATTTTGGTCAAAGGTTTTGATCAAAAATTTCATTTTCGTGCAACCCAGGAAAGAATAACACTGTTGTTTTTCCGTACCTCTGTTCGTGATCTGTGTCGACTGTGTAGACGAGAATAGGGATTTGAAGAATTAGACGTGAGTCACCTTCTGATGTAAGATGGAGCCGTTTTTTGGTGGCGTCTGAATAATTTCAATGAAAAAAAAACACTTTTTGTGAAATTTTTTAGATTTTGAAAAATGCGAATTTTTGCACAGTTTCTACATCACTATTTACATTTTAATGTTTGAATCTTTGACTTTTCCTAGTTTGATGAGTAAGTCTCTAATTATCCGGCATTTGAACAAAAATAGGTGGCATGCCGGGCTATTAGAGTAAAAACCGTGACCTCGTTAAAATTTTCTTTTTTTATTTTTAATAATTATTACCATAGTGGAATCCTGGAACGGTCATTGCGAGTACTCTGAGCGAAATGAAATCTAGCAAAAATTCTCTTCTTTTGAATATCACATAATTTGGAAATTCGTGATATTTGTCATCGCCAGGAAATGTTAATTGATCCATAAAGTGTTTCATTCTGCAAAATATATACCTAGTAAAAAGCAAAAAATAGGAAAAAAAACAAAAAAAAAATTAAGCGAAAATTCTGGGAATGCTCCGATCGGTCTGAAACTTTGGGAAATCATTTTAAAAATACTCCCGGTCATTCGCTGAAAATTTTAGACCAAAATATTGATTTTTATTTCTGAAAATGTTCAGAAATCGATATTTTGGTCTGAATTTTTCTGGGAATCCCCGAGAGTAATTTTTTAAATGATTCCCCAGAGTTTCAGGTTGATCGGAGCGTTCTCCAAATTTTCGCTGAATTTTTTGTTAGTTTTTTTTTCTACTTTTTGCTTTTTTTTGTGCTGGTTCTGTGAATAACCCCATAACGTATTAAATCGATTGTTTTTTTAATGTATCAACTATTTTTCATCAGAAGTTTCCACGGCTATCTGAAAGTTGTAAATCAGCCCGGCCTGGCCCGTGACAAGTATAAAAATTTCTAAAATCTAAAAAAAAAAAAAAAAACTCACATTTCATCGATAGTATCTTCATTAACAATATCTCCAAGAGCTAACCGCTCACGAATATACTGAACAAAGCACCGAAATCCGTATCCAGAGTTGCGAAATTGCTTGGTGAGCTTTGTAAAAATGAATAATGGGCTCATAGAATCGCAATAGTCGGAGAGTTGGGTGACTGACGTGAACGGATTTGGCTTAAAATTGTTTAATTGTTAAATATTTAAAAAAAAAACTTTTCAAAGGGAAATCACAAAGAATTCTTATTTAAAAAATACTCTCGGACATTCCCTGAAAATTTCAGATTAAAATATCGATTTTTAAAATTTTCTGAGCACGTCCGAGAGTATTTTTTGCATTATTTCCCAAAGTTTCAGGCAAATCGGAGCATTCTCCGAGTTTTCCTTTTTCTCCTTGTCGAAAATTTTTCGTTTTCTAAAAATTCTCACCAGCAAAAATAAAAATAAACAGAATTACGTTTTCCTGACACGCTTCTTCTAAATTCGCAAATAGCTCTTCCGCGGTTTGTGCTCCATTTATCGACAAATTCCGCTCGATTAGCGAATTCTTTTGCAGAATTTCCATTAGTTTCCGATCCGCATCCGCTGCACTGATATCTTCAATTTTCTGAAGACGTTCGATAGATTCTTGATAGATTTCGGAATATTGATCGCGAAGAAAACTTCTGAAGAAGAATTGACATTTATTTAAATAAAAACACGCATTGAAAGGAACTCACATCCATGTTTTCGGCTGATAATCGACTGTTAATTTCTCCCAATCACGGCAAGATTTTTTCATTTTGATAAATAAATAAATATTGTTTACGCAATAAGCGTGAAATGGCTCATTGCCCAAGAGCGGCGAACTTTTTTTCCAAAAATAAGTGGGCGGGGTCAATGTTGCAATATGCGTGCACGGTTTTTCAATAAACCAATAAAGGCAAAATGGGCCTTAATAAAAGCTTTTAAAAGGCGAATTCTGGAGAAAATATTAAGTTTAACGTTTACAAGACAATCAAATATGCCGATTAAGTTCTTAATTTTACAAAAAATAGTGCAAATTATGCAATAATTTGAAATTTTGTAAAAGGAAACATCGTGCATTTTTTGACACCGGTTTTTTCTTGTTGAAATCTTTTAAAAGAAATTAATCGAATATATTCGAACATACAAAACAACATATAAAAATACTGTGTTTTTATAGAGTCTGGAAAATGCAAAATATTTCACGAGCGATCACATCACGATCCGCCACTCGTTATAATTTTGAATGGATTACTGTCACACTCATTCCAGCTGTGACTATAGTGAGTCGAGAGTGATATTACTGCGTCGCGAAAACCTGTCAGAGCAGAGCGCGCGACGCTGCTGTGACGCTGCTGTGAATCTGCTGTGACTCGGCTGTGACTCTCCCTTTTCGCGGCGAGACCACAGCGCTCCGCTCTGACTGGTTTTCGCGACGCAGTAATAACGCATAGGAATTTATAAATTACACAAACCTATTATGAAACAGTTTCGAAGCCTCCCTTATTTTTAGAAATACACATATTTATTCTCACTATATCAATTTCAAAATGGTTTATCGGTAATAAAGGTGGTTCTATTTAATAAGGAAACCCGACGAGTTGGCTCAATAATTGAAAAAATTCATTTCTTATAATCAGGGGCATATTCACAAACAGCAATAACAACGTCATCTTTTCATTATCAATGAGATCATTCAAAACCATTCCTGGTAAATATCTGCTCCTACGCAGTCTGTACATAAACTTATCAGTGTTGGGAGGAACTCTTTTGTAAATTTTTGTTAAAGTCTTCCGTAAATTTTCCAACTTTTGCATTTTGTATCCGTTGCTTTTTTCAATAAAATGTTTCACCAAAATTTTTCATCATGAACAATTATCTCAGGGATTCGCAAGGTGTATTTCGAGTCATACATGAATCTACTCGTCGATCGATGTCGAAATTAGTGTGGAACGAAACGTTCAGTTTTCCTATTTTAGGCGAAACGGTTTCCACTGTCACATGGGTAACACCACGCTTAGCTACCAGCTTACGAGTGTCATAGTATACTCATAGAACAAATCGAACTCTATGAGGTCCCTCAACTATCGACGTAAGTCTTCCAAGACATGGATCATCTGCGAGGCTGTAGTCCCCTTCTGGGAACCTCCGCCTTTGAATAAAAATGTATGCTTTTTTTTAAATCCATCTAATCATTGCCCGATTCAGAAATGATTCACTTCCGTAAACCGTGTACAGATGTGGGTAAAACCTTTACAGATGTAAAAATACTTTCTTTTTTTTTCACAAATTGTTGACTCTCTCCGCCCCAAATACAAATACAAATCCCAGGAAAGTTGATAATACTAATTTGCCGAATAAAAAAAGGACGGCGCTCTTCTGATTCACTCTTCTCGGATGCAAAATTTGTTTTTTTTTCCCATTTTTTGTTCGACTTGACGTTGATAGACAGATAATTGCCCGCCAATTGACAATTTTACGCACAAGGAAAGCGAGTACTTTAATTGATCAAAATCAAAAAATGATTAGTCAGGGTAATTAGTAAGTTCCCCAAAAGTTTTAATATAAGCCGCGCCCACACGCAAGTGTGCTGTCGTAATTGCATACTGATCGGTTAAAAAATTTCACAAAGCGTTAATTATTTGCGAAATATTCCAAAAGTAATTATGGGAATTTTGTTTTTCACGAACAGAAGTATCTTACCGTAATTTTTAAGCATTAATTGCTAAAGTAGTATTTTCATTTTTTGTATTTTACTGAAGGAGTACCGTATGTATATTCTAACTTTTTGGTCATTCAAATTTCAAAAAAATAGAAAACAAGGTATTTTTAGAGTCACTTTTAAGGAATTTTTTAGTTTCAATGTATTACACATATGTTCTTCTAATTAAAACTGTTATTCTTGTTTGACAAGACATTTTAATTATTTTCTTGTTCTGAGCCATACATCAGACATTTCCTCGTCCGAATATCAAAGTCGTTAATCAGACTGGTTTTTAGATAAGACGACTTTTGAAAAGTCACATTTTATTTTGCAATGTCGGACTTCAAATGGCTCACACTCATAGACGTTTTTGAGTTTTTTGGTTTATCATTATCGATAATCGGAAATTCTACACTTTTGATACTTCTGAACGGAAAATCGGCGCGTGGATTTGGATCTTATCGATATCTGATGATCACTTTTTGTGTTTTCAGTCTTATTTACACCTCTGTTGAGTTTTTTGTCAGACCGGTAAGTTCTTTAAACAATCAGAAATATAACTGTATTTTCTCAGGTGATGCACCATTACAACAACACTATTTTTGTAATTCAAAGAAAACGATTCAATTTTTCGGATAATGTGGCAAGACTTTTATCAGGTATTTCAATAAGGGAGTCATCTATTAAGAAAATAAAAATACATTAAAATGTTCTGTAATTCCAGCAGTGTATTGCGGTTGTTTCGCCATGGGTTTCGTAATATTTGGTGTTCATTTCATTTATCGTTATTACGCATCTTGTCAACCGGAGAAATTGTTGTATTTCAAAGGAAGAAATTATTTTTATTGGGTGCTCGGCATGTTTGGAATTGCGTTGAGCTGGATGATCGTAGCATACGTTTTCTTTCAAGAAGACGAGGAGACAATCAGTGATCTTCAGTAAGCGAAAATTGAGATTTTAAATTGTAAATAATATCAAGTTTAGGTACATTCTGAGCTCATGTTACTCCTTGCCACGGAATAAAGTTGGATATGTGCCTTATGCGTTTGTGAGTTCATCTAACTTTGTTTGATTCTTTTAAAATTTGCATTTCTGTTGGCAAAAAAATGTCTCTAATACACTTCAAAAGTGCTGAAAGACTTGAAAACTTTAACTATTGGGAGCAGTATTGTTAATTTTATTTTCATCAGAACTGAATTACTGTATTTATTCTAATATAACGGCCGGGCGATGTATCTTTCGAGTCATCCGTTCAGCTGGCCTAATAGATAAATACGGTATTTTGATGTTTTGGTGATTTTTGCATTTTATCGGTCAAACGTCACTGAAAGTATCCGTTTTGATGATTCCCTTTAAAGTTACATGAAACCAAAAACAATGAAACGCAATTAAGCGTGTTGGCAATATTGTCGCAAAATCAGACTAAATACGGTTTTTTTCAGTTTTATGGCGTGGAAAGAAAACTTCGATGGGCCAATTTCATTGGCACCATTCATCATCTTCTGGTTATGGTTTGTGACGAAATTTTTTTGTTGTGTTGACCGCGACCGCTCTTTGATTTTTTTTTTTGCATTTCTAGTTGAATGTTTGATTTACATAGATGTAAATTTACTTTGGGTACATTTTTTCAATCGTGGAACACAAAATTACTCGTTCTAAAATGACACAATCGTAAATAAAGAACAAGCAAACAACAAAATGTATAAGTATAATTTTGATTTTTTTTGTATAATTTTACAGTATAATTTTTATACAGTATATACAGTAATTTTATACAGTAATACAGTTTTATACATTAAATTTATACAGTAATTTTATACAGTATAATTTTAAGTTTTTGGATTGAATGAAGTGAAAAAATATGTATTGAGAGATAAAAAAAAGGACTGGAAAGAAAAAAGTTACAGTGATAATATACAACTGACAGGAGTAAGTTAACATTACAATAAAAGCACAATTTTAAAAGTTCGATGAAAGTAAAAAAGACAAAATTAAAAAAGAAAACAAACCAATCAACGGTGGTCGTGGCCGACACTTTACCTTTGTTTGTACATGCAATCTAGTCATTTTAAAATAATTTATTTTCAGCAGGCCGCAATAACCTGTGTATTCTATTATGGCGTAAAAACGTACCGTAACATTATCGCTATCGGAGGAAGATCGCAGAGAACACGTGAAATGCAACAACAGTTTTTCCGGGCTCTAGTCGTCCAGACAACTTTTCCCCTTGTCTTCATGTTTATTCCAAACATGGTCCTTACGTTGGCAGCAATTCTTGATGGAACTTTTGGTGCATGGGCTAATGTTACAGTGCTAATGACCAACTTGTATCCGGGTGTTGATCCATTTGTGATCTTGTTTTTGATCAAAAGTTTTTGGTCGACTTTGAGAGGTGAGTGCTTTGCCGCTTTGACAACTACGGTGTATCAATTTTTTCTCTTTGGTTTAGATGTATTCTGCTTCCGATACTCAAAAAATCCAACGGTGCCAACTGTGCAAGTGAATGCAACGTTTAACGAAGTGAGGAAAGAGAGATCTATTTCAAGCGTCGTTTATTAAATGTTGAAATGGAATTGCATACATACATACATACATACATATTTATGCTAATAGTAATAATAAATAAATTAATGTATTTAAATAACAGATCATAAAAAGAATTTAGAAAAAATCAAACGTTTGAATGTAATCCTTCTCCATGTACCAGTAGAAATAGCCAACCAGGTTGATGCCGATGGCGGCAAAAACGAAAAAAACGGTGAAACCAATTAAAAATATCCTTTCGAGCACTGCCGCCACCCAATCCCATTCCAACTCGACAATGTTACGAGTGGCAAATGGAGAAACTTGGATTTCAGTCGGTTTAGCAATACTTTGAAGGCTGTTCGAGCTGGCCGAGTGGTTGAGTGGTCTTGGAGGAAGCTGGAGGTGCAACATGTCACTTTCGTAGCTCGTTTCCATCGGTGCCGAGAATGTGGTCATAGATTCTTCTGAAAAAAACAAGAGTTTTTAGAAAATTGGTTTAAATGTTTAAATATGATGTTCAATACAGATGCTTAATTGGACCAGAAGTTGTGCGTGTTTTGGATTATGAATAAACTTATTGCATTATTTTTTAAGTTCATTGTAATATTTGAAAACATTTAATAATCACCCTCTACACGGAAATGTAAAGCACTTTAAATTGTGACTTTAAATAAATTGAGTGGGGGCACTCCAGAGTTTTTTGGGCGTAGATTTTACTGTCGCACATCTTGCGCAAAATAGGCAATTAGAGCGAGATTTGCGATAACCAGCGCAAGTTCGGACCAGATTCGGCGCGCAAGCGGGAGCTAGCCATAGTAAACGGCTAATAGTCCTCGAAACCTACGCGACATGCATTCGGCATACGTCTTGAAATCAACGGCTAATAGCCAAAGATTAACGGAGAATATCCCTTTTATGTTTTCTTTTTTGGCTATCTGCTATTGTGTTTTCAATCGAGTTGCGACATGAGAACGCGAAACTCCGCCCACATATTTGTGCGCGACCACGCGAACATAGTGATATTTGAAGAGACGCAGACAGAACGGTGAATGCAGACTTGCGTTTTCATGTCGCAAGTCGATTGAAAACACAATAGAAACCCCAACTCACCCAGTTGCGACGGTGAATCATTGTTACCCATCAGAAAATCGTTCCTAACATCGGATATTTGAGATATTTTGAATTTCGGCGTACAATTTTCCTTTTCCGCAGTCGACACCGTCGATATCAGTTTCTGTTTTGAAGACGAGTCTCTGGCTAACTTGTAAACTTTTGTCCACATACTCTCCTTTCTTAACATTCGCTTCCGCATCTTTTCCTCTTTAGCACGTTTCGCGTACGCTTGTTTCATAACCATTGGCATTTGGATCCAGACGAATGGTGCGATTCGATGAGTCCATTTCATGGTTTTAGGCGTTGGTGGAGTGCCAACACTTCCCAATTTTTGAATGAAAATGACAGAGGAAGCGGCCAGAGTACCCAATGAGATGATAGTGATCATCAGAGTGTAGAATATTCCTGGAAAAAAAAAGATAATATAACGTTCACATCGCAAATAACTGTTCATTTTTTTTTCTAAATTAAAAAAAAACAATTATGTATGTACATCACTTACCAATCAAGGGAACACACGTGGAAGTAGATGGCATTTTATCTGATACCATAAAAATCATAATGGACATTGAAAGAAGCGTTGTGATGCCCAGTGTGATCTTTTCTTGTCTCAAATCATGAACAGACGAGGATCTGAAACCGTCAACATCATGATCTAGACATTTGTTTCCCAGAAAAAGCCACGTCATTCATCTCTACTTTCAAACGAAGGGACGTATGACAGGACGAAGGACAAGAAATGGAGGGTTAGATTCAAACGCACACAGAGAAGGAGTTGGTGAACGGATTGACTGACGTGAAAAATCCGATAATCGAGATGAATGTGATCACCGCCGTCGGCGCAATCAGATTGAGCACATAGTAGAGCGGTTTGCGTTGAATGACCAGATCGTAGTGCAGCATTGTGTAGTTGTTTGGGCAACAATCGTACTTTTTCTCTTCACGTACCACTGTAAGTTGTGTTGGTTTTAGAAGACTCGAGATTACTTGTCCGCATCTCGTCTCAAAGCTCTCAATTTTCTACGTATTTTGCCTAGTTCCTATTAGCCCCTGGTGGAACATTCTGGGATGGATAATATCAGTAAATATTTTTGAAGCAATTGTAAAAGTTGTCTTTAAATATTGTGTTTTCAATCGAGTTGCATCATGAGAACGATAGATAAAAAGACATGTTTTCTCTGCTTCTCTTCGAATCGAACTGTCTTTGCGTGGTCGCGCGAAAAAAAGTGGGCGGACTCAGGTAATTTTCGGCAGCTTATGGGCAACAAGGCCGCCAATGGCCGAGCAAAATGGCAGTTTGCCACAGGATTCGGCAGATCTGCCCGGGGCAGGCGATGCGCAGGTCATGCGCAGCTGATCGGCAGCTCATGCGCAGCGCCTAATCTGCCACTCAGTGGGCAGCTCAGGCGCAGCTGATCGGCAGCTCATGGGCAGCTCACGCGACGCAACTCCATGCGTCGCGTGCCATTGCTGTGGCGGATGGCGCATGGGCGTTGCATCCTATTTCACCTTTCTACGTTTTCATTTTTTTTTTTACGTCAGATATTTACACAATGTATAATGTTATTATTATTATTTTTTTAAATTTGTCGCCTCCGAAGCCTTTTCACGCTAATTTCATGCAATTTTTAAAAATTATCCTAAATGCACTTTTTATTCGTAAAAGTTTAAAAAAAAAGATTAAAAATTCGCGTGAAGAGGCGGATTTTCAGTATAAAGTTCATGCGGCCTCAAAGTGACAACTTTTTAAAAACAATATTAACACTTTTCTGTTTGCTTTTCTAATTTTTATATTATAATGGATACGCGGCGGAGTGACATTTTTTTCACGGTTGGATTTTTTTTAATTTAGAATTAATTGAAGAAGTGAAAACATTTTTGTCTCCCAGTTTTATGCGAAATATTGCTCCGTCACGAATCCATTATACTGTGTTTTCAATCGATTTGCATCACGAAAAAATATATTCCGCCCACATTTTCACGCGAAATTTAGTGCATTTTGAGATTTTTCGTCAACAACTAGGCGGTGTTTTCTTTTTTCGTGATACAGCTCGATTAATAACAATAAACCTTTTCCGCTGTATTCACTTTTTCTTTATCGAAAAAATACGAATTGTTTTCAGTTCCGACGCAGAAATGGCCCGCTCAAAACTAAGCATGGAAGGATCAACACGAAATCGTTTGAAACGCAGTGAGTAAAATATTATGAATTCAAGCGAACTGCATCATCACAAAAAAATATTTTTTTTTTCAGAAAAGAAAGGATTTTTCAACAGCCACAACAACAACCACGCGACGTCTCAAAAACGGACATCTCGAAAACGGAAATTTCGAAACCGCGTCAACCGGGGAGGTGAAAAGTGAAACAGTGAGTCGATACAAAAAATATTTTAAAAAATTTAATAAAAAAAAAGAATCAAAAAGTGCACACACTTTGTTGTTTGCAAAAAAAAGTGCACACAAGCCATTTCCTCGAAAAACCTTGCTTCCTGCAGCGGTTATGTTCATCAGACATGTCGCGGTCCGGGCCGGACCAATGGTGAAATTTGTCGGCCCGGAAATTTTTTTAATACGTGAAATGAAGAAAAAATACATGCTTAAAAATAAAAATGTGATCACAACAAACGAATTTCACGTGAAACTGTAAGACAAAAAAGTATCTTCATTTTTTCTAATATTTCTTCATTTGTTCGAATAAAAAAGTGATAAAAATTGTCACTCCGCCACGAATTCATTATAACGACGCAATTACTTCGTTAATTTGTTTTTAATTGAAAAAATAACGAAAAAAAAACAATTGATCGGGCCGGTCCGGGCCAGCCCGAGTTTCGACATGTCTGATGTTCATAGAAATAAATTAATTTTTAGAACATTAAAAAGAAAAAAAAAACCCCAAAAAAACTCTTTTCAATAAAAAATTAGTATAATTCAATTTCATAACGATTATGGGCCTATTTACATGCATTTTCCTGTCATTTTCTTCCTATGCATTTTTTCGATAGGATTAAAATCGAGTTTCCATAGGAAGAAAATAACAGGAAAATTCATGTAAGAAGGCCCATAATCGTTCTGAAATTGAATTATATTAATTTTTTATTGAAAAGAGAGTCTCTGGGCGTTTTTTTTTTCCTTTTTACTGTTCTAAAAATTAATTTATCACTATGAAAATAACCGCTGCAGAGAGCAAGGTTTTTCGAGGAACTGACGTGTGTTCACTTTCTGATTCATTTTTCATTAATTTTTTGAAATGACTTTGTTTTGACTCACTCGCGGAGCCAACCCCCTCCGTTTCCTCCATTTTTCTATTACGGTCCCGTTCCTCCTCATTGTTTTCACTTTTTCGCCTATCTTGTTATTCTTGCCATTTTTTGCCACATCCCCTCTTGCCGTTTTTTCTTTCATTTCTCGTGTTTCTCGCTAACTAATTTTTTTAATTGTTTTTATATTGTTATCGATTAACCCCCTTTTTCTCAACATTTGCTTTTTTCAATAAATGTTTGTTATGATTTTGTATATTTTGGCAATCTATTTTGGGACTTCAAACAGCAGCTTGGGCGCAGGTCAGGGGCAGCTTGGGCGCAGGTCAGGGGCAGCTTGGGCGCAGGTCAGGGGCAGCTTGGGCGCAGGTCAGGGGCAGCTTAAGCGCAGGTCAGGGGCAGCTTAAGCGCAGGTCAGGGGCAGCTTGGGCGCAGGTCAGGGGCAGCCTGGGCGCAGGTCAGGGGCAGCTTAGGCGCAGGTCAGGGGCAGCTTAGGCGCAGGTTATGCGCAGGTCAGGGGCAGGTTATGCCCCGGTCATGGGCAGCTTGGGCCGAGCTAGCGGGCAGTTTGCCCCGACTTTCGGCAGTTTGCCCCGCAGAATGGCATGTGGGCCGATGGGAGTCGGCCCACATGCCCTTTTGCGCGGCAAACTGCCAAAAGTCGGGGCAAACTGCCGAAAATTACCTGAGGAGTAGCGCGTTCTCATGTCGCAAGTCGATTGAAAAAACAATAGCTGGAAAAAAAATGAACAATTTCTCGAGTCTTATAAAAATAATTTCAAGTTAAGCCACGTCAGAAACTGAATATGAGCTTTAAGAGCAACTTCCTCCGGGTAGAAAAAAACAAGTTTTCTTGTGTTTTCAGTCTATACAAAGCTGCGAAAAAATGTTTCAAAAATCTAAAGTACCCAGACGTTCTAAAATTGCAAAACAACTCGTCGGGCCAAAACCTGGAGTTGGAATAATGTTATATACTTTTATTGTTTATTCAATCAAGTTGCATCATGAAGAAGGAAACCCCGCCCACTCATTTGGGCGCGACCACTCAAATACAGTGCTATTTGAAGAGACGCAGACAGAATGGTTATTGCGGAGTTATGTTTTCATGATGCAACTCGTTTGAAAACACGATAAATATGGTAAAAAGTTTGAAAATCTTTAATTGTTTAACTGTATGAAGGAGAAGACATCACAACATTTGAATTCCAGATAATCATCCGAAAAGTTGTTTTCCTAGTTAAAAACCTTTGGGTCCTGCATGATTTTTAAATTTTTTCGCAATTTTCGGGCCTTGCCAGACGTAACTTTCTTTGACCACTTCCACACCATAGATTTTTAGGAAAATTTAGTATTTTTTTTAATTATAAAGACTAAAACAACAACAACAATGTTTTTTTTTAATTTGTAAGAACCAACAACTATTTATATTATCTTTCCCTATTTTTGTTTTTGAAAATATTTCAAATTTTGAGTTTTTTTGTGACGTTTGTTCTTTTCGAGTAGTATTTAGTATCTAGCTAATCTCACTATTTTTCTTGCTCTTCTTCTTTCTTTTTGGTTTTTTTTTTTTGACAAAAGTTCAACGAGCGTCAGTCTTTGAAAGCAAAAATAGCAATACGAGTCTTTTTACGTAAATATTCATCTATTGTGTTTTCAATCAAGTTGAACCATCAAAAAATGAAACCCCGCCCACTTACGCAGACAGAACGGTGAATACGGCCACACGTTTTCATGATACAACTCGATTCAAAGCACAATACTCAAAAGTAAATAGACTTGAAATTATAATTACCATGTGCCACTAGGACACTCCAGGCGTCATTTTCGAGAAAATTGGCTAAACCGATGGGGCCGTCTTTGAAGGGTTGTGCGTGGTATTCGATGAGGCTGTTGTCAAATGACCAACTTCCAAATGTCATGCGACATTTCTGAATTTAATTAATTGTAATATAAATATACGAAGAAGGATATAGAAAAAAAAAGAGGCTTGTCTCTTATTTTTCAACAAACCTGCATATCAAACGGAAAAAAGCGCAAATTCAAAAGACAACTGATTTTGTAAATAGTCGGATACAACAGCTCCACCATTGCACCTTTCCCTTCTCCCTGAGTGATCAATTTTACATGTGTCAGCTTTCTTGACGCCGAATCATCCATCTCTAGTCTAAATAGAATAAATGGTTCAATAGAGCGCGTTTGCAGCTCACGAATTGTATAGCGTGGTGTCTGGCAACCAAACATCGTCGTGTCGCACCAAAATCTCTGTCTCGTTTCCGTATTCTCGTGGATCCCATCCGAGCATTTGATCAACCCATCGCTAAAAAATAAGTCAATGGAGGTGTCAAACTACATACACCAAAAAGAAAAAAAAATAATAATAATAGGAAACAGACCTCAACGACCCATGCATTGAGTAGTAGAAACTGTTGTGGCTCGTTCTGGAATAATGTGATGTCAGATATTCGTCTGGAGGACCGTCATGAAAAGTATATCAACTACCACTACTAGTTATTTTCAGTCGGAAGTTTTGAAGAAATTTAAATAGACTATGAACGTAGTTTCTAAAATGTTTTTTATTATAAAAAAATAATTAAATCTGAATTGGTGGTAAATAAAATAACTATAAGTTTGGGATTCAGGGATCAGGAAAATTCAAACAATTTCTATGAACTTTACTTAAAAAGTTAAAAAGTCAAGGCTTAAAAAAGACTACATTTGAGAAAAAACACCTAAACTTTGGGAAATAATGCCAAAAAAACACCCCCGGACATGCTCAAAAATTTTTGGACTAAAATATCAATTAAAAACATTAATTTTTTTTTCTCGAAAATTTGTAAAAATTTGAGAAAAAATAAAGTGATGTCGGAATGATTTTTCCCCGGAAAGCAGAACTTTTCACACTCGGTAAATCAAAGAGCTAATGTCCTAACTTTTTTACAATCAATACTAGCCCCTGCTTACAAAACTAAAAAAATTCTTAACGCATTCCCTAGTAAGTCAATCTTTTTATTCACTGCGGAGCAACTCACTCACCACTTGAATAATTTGATACAATTGCAAAGAAACTGTCACATTAATCGGCGAATCTTTCTTCACTTTTGGAATCAAACTTTTCTGATAAACTTCCAAAATGTGATTGGCCAATTCGTATTGTATCGGTAGACGAATCGCGCCAGAAAACAGGAAAAGGTAGGAACAAAGAAAAGTGATGGTGGCGTGGAAATGTATCATTTTGAAGTGGTCCTTCTGCCTTGAAGCACGTTGTTTGTTGGGTAGAGCGAGATGTGTGGGAATTGAATAACAAAGTGGCTAAAAATGAAAAAAATTGAATAGAAAATTGAATTTTTTCGAACCACAGAAACCACTGGGTTGACCTTTTTTAGGGCAAAAAAGGGAATTAAACATTAACAAAATTGCACTAGGCGAGCAAAAGAGCAATTCAAATCGTAGTATTTCAAAAAAGAGTGTGTAATTGAGATGGATCGAGTTTCTCTTTATCTATCTCTTGGTTTAAATCATTATCAATTGGAAAATGGAACAATTACAAAACTAGAGCTTACAATTAGCCGATATGAAAAACTACAACTAAAACTGAAAAGAAGGGTAGAAAATTGAAAATTGAAAAAAAAAAACGATAAAATGACCTAGGCGGACGCAAAGTGGGCAGAAAAATTAAATATTACGAAGACTATTATGAAAATTGGATGGCTAGATGAAAAAGTAGGAAAACAAAATATCAAATTCCTAGAAAGGAAGAAAAAATGAGAATATCCATTTCCTATTGCAATAAACTTTTCGGTTGCAGGCGGCCTAACTTTCTCTTGAGGGAAATGAGGTCATAAAAGAGTGTGGAAAACAATTTGAAGACTGATGGTTTATTTTTTCAACAAAAAACTCCTAAAATAACCACAAAACCACACCCCTACTCACTCATTTTGCTCATCCTTTGGCTCCTCTTCAAAAATGTTGTGAAGAGTGGGAGGGAGACCCACATAAACTTTTTCATTTGTCTTTTACGAAAGTGTGACAAGAGGGGACCTTGTTGATGATGATTTTTGTTTGAAAAACAATTGAGAAGAAAGCATATAGAATTTATGGGACAATGCGCGAAAAGCCACAAAATGTTTGGATCCCCTCATTTCACTTTTATTTTCTTGTTTTTCAGCAATAAAGATTTGCAAAAACAAGGAAAAAACCGTAAAACAAAATAATCCAGTGGGTGGTTCAAATTGGGCCAATAAATGATAGAAAACCTATTAAAAATAGAAGAGAAATATTTATTTTGTCGGCTTGCGAACTCAGTTCCCTGTTTTTTTTTAGGCGTTCTCCACAACTTTCTATTTTTTTTAAGCTAAAAATATAAAATCGCAATTTTTTAAATTTTTCTGCAAGTTAAACTTATCATGTCGCCAACAAAAAGTATAAATCTATCTTGTTTCCAATCAATTCCGTGCAAATCTCTTTTGCGATCTACGAACTTTTCCTCGTGTATCTGATATCTGACCATGTGTCATTCAAGAGGGCTCCGGCGGGTCCATTGAGCACAAAAGATATCAGAATGGTGATAAATTATTATATTTGTTATTATCGCTTCAATTTTCTTGCCGGTTACAGTAGGAATTCAAAGCCATGCCCCAAAAACTGTGTGGGTGTTTTCTAAGAATTTTGTGAATCTCTTCCCAATTTTTCGCGGTGGCATAAAATTGAAACGAAATCAAAATAAGGGTAGATTGGAAAATACAGAACTATTATCAATTCAATATTCTTGCCGGCTACAGTAAGCAGTGGCGCGAAAAATCGAGGCTCCGTCCCATCAGATCTTTTCAACAGAATTCAACTGAATTCAACTGAACGTAGATCAAAAAATGTGGGCAGGTGTATCGCTCGTTATGTCTGCGTCGATTATAAAACTTTCGCGGGCGCATGTGGTAGCCGGCAAGAATATTGAATTGATAATATTAAACTTTATATGCTCAGGGTGGACAGTACTCAGCTAAAACGAAATTGGTTGAAGAGAAAATTGGAAGGATTTTAAAAACTACAATATACGATTCCGATTGTGTCTGTAACTAAGTTTATTTTTGTGTCGTTCTTTCAGCTGCATGGCGGAATTGAACTGAGCAATACAAAAACGCGAACTCGCATTTTAAAAGTCCAAAATAATTAACCTATTCTCAGTACGGAGCGCTGCAAACGCGCTCCCTTCGCACAGTGGAGGGCGCGGCCACGTTGGCGACGACAGAGTGCGGAAAATTGAGAGAGCCGTGGCCGATGTTTTGCTCTGATTTCTCTAAACCTCACTCCAAATGCATGCAAAATTCATTGTTCGATTGGAGCGAGTTATCAGCGTTTTATACCGAGTATACTATATTGTGTTTTTAATCGAGTTGCAGCATGAGAACGAGAGATAAAAATACATGTTTTCTCTGCTTCTCTTCGAATCGAACTGTGTTTGCGTGGTCGCGCAAAAAAAAAGTGGGCGGAGTCACGCGTTCTCATGTCGCAAGTCGATTGAAAAAACAATAATTTTATTCTATTTTTTGATCATACTTTTTTCAATACGGCAGTCAAAACAAGTCTGTATTAATCGTGTGCTCTTTTGTATTACAGGATTTTCAGAATTTTCAGAATTGTTTTTGGTACAATACAAACTTTCAGACGGTTGAATGGGCGGGTACACGACGGTTTATTTAAACCAGATTAAAACTCCAATTTTTTGGTATTGACATTCCCTGAATGTTCCAAAAACTACACATTTTCATTTCCAAGCTTGGTCTAACTTTTTAACGGAGAACCAATTTTCAACAGTGAAAGTAAAGAGACAGGTAATACAGGTGCAGTTCTAATTTCCCTGGTATTTATAAAAAAAACTCGGAAAACGCAAAAATTCCAATCAAAATTACCAAAAACAACTAAATATTGAAAAGTGGCTCTGGGGTCTACGTTTCTGTAAACTTGAATCTCATTTATTTGTTTTTAGTTTCTTTGTGTGACAGCAAGTCCAAAACAAGACGTCTTCTTCCAAATAAGGTCCAAAAGTTCACACAGCTTTTGCTCATCTCTGGAGCAGCTCTTCTTTTCGAAATCAAGACTACACTATTTTCCAACGTTTTGTTTTGTAGCGCTATTCTTGTTTGTGACCAGACCTCTACAATTATTTACGACTTTTATGAAAATAACAAAAAAAACCTTATGAAAATTCTAATTAAAACATTGAGTAATTTGTTTCGTGCGCATCTCGGAGTAACTGCAAAATGAACTTTAGAAAATTAATATGCAGAAAAAACTTTAAAAATTGTGTTTGTCAAAACCTCAAAAAAACCATGGAAAGTTAATCAAACTGCCGTTCTATTAGAGGGTGCCGCTCTATTAGATGTTTAACGGTGTTTTCGTGATAAGACCTACTGTGTGACAACAACTGTCCTCTCCATAAATAAGAGTGATACAAAAATCATTGTTTTTCAATTTGAACAAAACTTGGCAAATGTCATAATTTTCTAATCAGAAAATCAAAATGTGCCGATTCGAGTATTTTGCTATTTTCTGTTTGTTTTCCGATTTTTGTAACTGATAGACTCCAGATCAACCAAATCAATGCTCATTTCAAAACAGGATAATGATAGCCTACCACCATGTTTGATAGATGTCTGTATTAATAGCACATGCACTTTTGTTTTGCAAACCATTTTTCGGGATGCGTCTCTGTGGAAATTCCACTTTTTTATAAAAGGATTTACAGTAGATTTATTGTTATTGTTTTCTATTCAGTTTTGAACTCTGAAAATGCTGGAAGATTTATTTTAGCAGATTAAAATTTGAAAGAAATACTTTTTCCATTTTTCCAAATATTTACAAAACTGCACGTTCTCTTTCATCACGAGCACTACATGCAAGGTAGGGCTATTTTATTTTTTCGACAAAAACTTACTTACTTAGTTACTTAGTCGATCCGTTCTTCGATCACCTGATGTGGTCGCGGATCACAGCTTTCCAAGCCATTCGGTCCTTGGCGATTGTTGACCAGTGTGTTTTGAGATGATTGCCATCAAATAATGATATTTCTTCCTTTAGGGAGTCGCTCCATCTCATCCGTGGTCTTCCAACGGGTCGCTTCTCTCCTATGGGATACCATTCTTGCACAAGCCTCGTCCATCTGCCATCGTTTCTTCGCATTATGTGTCCGGCCCATCCAAGCTTCTTTTTCTTGATGACTAGTAGGGGATCTCGGACCTCCGATTGTGCTCGGATATCTTCCCTGTGCAGATTCCTCTGACGTTGTTCCGAGAGTGAAATTCCGACTAATCGTCTTTCTAATGCTGCGTGGGTCACTCTGACTCTTTCGGAAAGTGCCTGCGTAAAGGTCCAGACTTCAGAGCCATACGTGAGAGCCGGTAAAACGATGGAATCGAAGAGTTGAGCTCGGATTCGCGGGCAAGACAGGGCATCTGTGGTGTTCTTGATGTTGTTGAACGCAGCCCATGCTGCTCGGCGTCTTCGGTGAAGTTCCGGCTCCAGTTCGTTGTTATGGTTGAGTAGCCTACCGAGGTAGACGTACTCATTGACCTCTTCGATGCAGGTAGTAACGTTGTTAAGCGTTACGTTGACCGGGCTTTGGCTGGCAAATTTGTTTCTCATAACTTTGGTCTTGTTAGTATTCATTCGGAGTCCTACTTTTCCACACATCTCAACCAATTCTTGAATCATTAGGCTTGCCGCCTTGGGGTTGCTGGCGACCAGAACGATGTCGTCGGCGAATCTCAAGTGCGTGAGATTTTGGCCATTGATTCGTATTCCGGGCAAGAGATTGGCTTTGTCGTGCTCGTCGTCTTCGTCTCCTCTCAGGTGCTGCCATGACATCTTGTTGAAGACGCTCTCCAGACATGCTGAGAAGAGGTTCGGCGAGATGGGATCTCCCTGGCGAACTCCTCTTGTGATCGGAATTTCGATTTTCTTGTGGAATGGTGTGATGGTGGTTGTGCAGTTGGTGTAGCACTGTTGTAGTAGGGCAATATAGGCAGGCTGGACGCCTTGACTTTTCAGGCTTTCCCAGATTGCCTGTGGTTCAACACTGTCGAAGGCTTTGTGAAAGTCTATGAAGACAAGTGTGAGTGGTTGCTGGTACTCGCGTCCAACTTCGAGTATGCGCTGTATTGAGTGGATGTGGTCGATCGTAGAGAATGATCGGCGGAATCCTGCTTGCTCGACTGGTTGGGCCTCCTCGAGTGTGGTCCGTATTCTATTCAGCACGCATTTTGTGAATGCCTTGTAGAGCACGGGGAGGAGGCAGATAGGCCTATAGTTCTCCAAATCTTCTTTGTCCCCTTTCTTGAAGATCAGGGTGGTGTTAGAAGTTTTCCATTTTTCCGGAACTTTCCCGCTCTGCAGGTACTTAGTGAATCTGTCCGTTAGGAGGAAGATGACGTTGTCGTGACAGCTTTTGAGGAAGTCGGCAGTGATTTTGTCATCTCCAGCTGCTTTTCCGTTCGGGAATGAGCGAAAGGCAGCGCGAACTTCTTCTGGAAGGAACGGTGGTGGAATTTCCATTCCGATGGGTGATGCAATCACGGGAGGTCCTCGGTTACTTCTGAAGAGTTTCGAGTAGAACTGTTGGATCTCCTTCTCCATCTCGGTCCGAGAAGTGATTCTTGTGCCGCTTGTTGAGGATTTGAGGCAAGGGATGAAGGTCTTGTATTCTTGTATGTCCCTTGCGACTTTCTTCATACTTTTCTTGTTCTGTGCGGCTTGCAGTAGGCGGTCTTTGGCGAATTCTTCATGGTCTTTCTTGACGGCTTCTCGACATTCGTTTGACAGTGACTTGAAGTTGGGGTCCGTTCTGTCCATAAAACGTCGTTTGGTGAGAAGCTGCCGAGTAGTTCCCGAAAGTCTGTTGGTGGAGTGATTGGATGGCTGAGTGACTGCTTGATCTTGGAGTTCCATGAGCATTGCGATGAGGTTGATGTAGTCCAGATCGATGTCAGCGCTCGGGGTGATTGTTGCAGTGGCGGTGATTGCGTGAGCAACAGCCGGGTCCAATACTCGTTTCGGGGGCTTTCTCCGTTTGACCTGCTCGAATCTTGCGATCTTGGTGTTGAAGTGCAGGTTTCCACGGAGCAGACGATGATCGCTTCCGGTTGTGATCGATGGGACGACCGAGACATCAGTGACAAACTTTCCATTGGCCAGGATGTGATCAATTTCATGTTTGTGTAACTTGTTGGGACTGATGTGGGTCCAGCGTCTATGTGATGGCTTTCCGAATTGTGAGTTCATGTGCCATAGGCGGTTCGATTCACAAAGGGTGGCGAGTAGTTCGCCGCTTTCGTTTCCTTCATAAATCTTTTCAGGTATACGGTAAGTTACTCGTTCCATTTTCGATTTATCAACATTTTACCAAAGGTCTTATAAAATCCATTATGGGTTTTCCAATCGGTTCTACTTCAGAATGGAACTGTCTGAAATGGAGCTGTACTGAAAAAAAAACAACTGTTCGAAATTAACCTTGATAACCCACCATGTATACAACGGAATATTTATTCGAGATGATTTAGCTTTTCTTGTTCAGTACACCTTCATTTCAGCCAGTTCGTTATATTCTCAGTACGGAGCACTGCAAACGCGCTCCCTTTGCACAGTGGTGGGCGCGGCCACTTTGGCGACGAGAGAGTGCAGAAAATTGAGAGAGCCGTGGCCGATGTTTTTCTCTGATTTCTCTAAACCTCTCTTCAAATGCATGCGAAATTTTTTGTTCGTTTGGAGCGAGTTTTCAGCGTTTTATACCGATTATATTCCAAAACAGTTTTATTCCAATGTAGCATCGCCCAATAGTTGAATTTATTTCCATCTGATCTTTGAAAAAAACTAAAATGTTGAATGTTTTGTGTTCGATTCCACATGTTGCAAACAAGCAAAAAATGATATCAGACATTCAAATTTGGTTAGAAGCATGCAATTATGGGTATTGCTGTTTTATAGTCTTAAAGCTAAATTTATTTCTCTTTACGTGCTTGCGGGGCAGACCTGCAGTAAACTCTACCGTAGATTTTTGCCTCTCATTTGTTTTTTGAAAAATATTATTTTACTAAATTTCGTCTCCGACGTTTTAATGGTATCTGTATTGCCGGCCCACCAAAATGTAAATCAAAAGAACCTGTAAAAAATTATTGGACATTGCGAAGTCGAAATATGGTGGTACCTAAATAGCTTGTTGAGGTGGCGTCAGACAGGCAAACAACAAAAACTTCTTCCATGGAACATGGACACCTATTTTTCTTTCATTTTTACTTTTTCTGCTTTTTAGACGAACCATAACAATTTCCTGACTTGCAAGAACTGAAAAAGAAATGAACTGCTAATAAAATTGTTACGGTCAAGTTTTCGAAAACCCAATTTTCTTGTTTCCGTGTCTCAATTTTCGCACGTAAGCTTTCCACGGCGGGCGTTTTTCGGCCGTCCGACCCGTCCGGGTAAAGGGCCGTCCGATGCCCGGGCAAAAAAAAAACGCCCGCGTGAAATGTTTTTTATTTCTTCAAAGTATTAATTACAACAAAGTCGAAAATGGTAATTAGAAAAATGTTTATTAGTGAAACAAATTCGGAGTCAGCAATTCGATTGAAACTTGTGTTCCACTCGATCTTAAAAGGAATCTTGAATTATTATTATAGTTTTATTTTCCGCAAACCTCTTTTGAAGCCTCGCAACTTTTTCATTCCGCGAAACGCTGGAAAATGGCGATATTGATTTTCCTTTTTTTCCAATGGTTCCTCAATATTAATATCCTCGCTACTTGACGAACAGCTTCTCTCCATTTTAATCATTTTCGACTTCTTTAAAAATATTTTGATAGTTGAAATTACGAAAAAAAAAACAATAAAAATCATGTTTAATACAATTGGGAATTCATAAAAAAATCGAAAATTGAAATACGTGCAACGTACCGTGACGGTGTGTCCAAACACCGTCACGTAAAATCGCAGACCGGGCAATGCGGACGGGCAGCGGGTGCCCGTTGCCCGGACGGGTATCGGGCAATTTCGGACGGCCCGCCCGGGATGGAAAGCTTATTCGCACGCCTTTATTATTGGTTCAATATTTTTGCCGGCTACCATATGCAGTCGCGAAAAAAATTTGATACACATACCGAGAAGACACACCCGCTCACATTTTTGCACAGCGGTCAGCTGAAAAACCTGTACTGTTTACTGTAGCCGGCAGGAGTAATGAATTGATAATAACTAGACTAATAGCTAGACCCCACCGTGGAGACACAGAAACATGCCGTGCCTTGATTGTTTCAAGATATTTTTAAAAGATTTCTATAACAACAAGAATGTGTCCTCTACGTCATCTTGTGCACTAATAAAAGTATTTCTAGGCTACTAAACTTACCTCGCAAACAACATTATTCTTTACATTTTGCCTTGGACTGACTATGAGACTAATCTTTCTTTTTGCGATCATCAAATCTCAGTTCTTTTGAACCGATCGCGAAACAATAGGCAAGTGACATATACATCAAGTAAGTAGAGGATTTTTATGTTAATTCTTTAAGAGAATAAAAATTAAAGACAAGGTACAATGCTATAAAAATGAAATGATTCTTGAAATTCGCACGTTTTATCTTTTGTCTAGCGCGCCCGCCGACTATTCATTTGATTGATGAACAATCTGTAGTTACAGCTAATCAGGTGGATATTCAGTTCCAATTTTATTTATTTTTCTTGCGTAAATAAAAAAATAATAATTTTCGTGTGACTCATGAATTTCTTGCATTAAAAAGGAAGGTTTTATTTATTTTTTCTTTTTATTTTCCTTCCAAATAGTGGTCCTCGTTAGGCAATATTTTTCTTTCCTGTTTTTTCCTGGTCTCGTTAACTGTTGTTAAATCTACCCCCATTAATTTGAGCGAAAACTATTAAAAACTAAATTTACATTTTTTTTCTAGTCCACTAAAAGTTTTCAATTGGGTAAAAAGGTATTAATTTTTGTATGCACATTATTATAAAACCCAGATTTCGAACTATTGTACTTGTAAAATAACCTTGTACTTTAATCGAAATTTTTCCTGACAAAGATCATAATCTTAAGATCAACAACAGTGCAGATTTTCACAATTTTAGTTTGAAATCTATAGCCTATAGGTTCATGGAATCCATATTTGGAGCTACAAACAAAACTAAAAAATGATGTCCGTATTCCACGAAAATAAAAAAATATAAGGTTGAGTCAAACTGTTTGCAACACTTTCAAAATAATTTTCAAATGAAAATTTCTTTGACGAAATGACGGTGATTCTGAGCAGTCTGTTTTGTAATTTCAGAGAATAAGGAAAAGAAAAATTGATTCCAATACAACAGAGAACCAAGTCTTGAAGAAATTCACCGGAGAAGCGCACACAAAAGTACAGAACACGCTAAACAATTGAGGTGAGCGGAATAAAAATGTTCAGTTCTGGAAGACGGAAGACGGAATTCCGCTCATCGTTGGTGTGAACCACAGTTTGCCCACACATGGGCAACTTTTGATCTACATGAAATAGGAAAAATATATTTTTTTTTAAAACTTCAGTATTATTAATGGGGGTTATTCACTAAATGGCAAAAAAATGGGAAAAAAACGGCAAACAACTACGCGAAAATTCGGAGAATGCTCCGATCAGTCTGGAACTTTGAGAGATCAAAAAAACATTTCTCGAAAATTTCCTAAAGTTTCAGACCAAATTATTGATTAAAAATATCGATTTTTATTTCTGAAAATTTTCAAAATATTTAATTCTGAAACTTTAGGAAATTTCCGAGAATATTTTTTTTGATCTCTCAAAGTTCCAGACCGATCGAAGCATTTTCCGAATTTTTGCTGAATTTTTTTCTGGTTTTTTTATTTGTATGTGATTGGTATAAAACGCTTAAAACTTGCTCCAATCGAACAATGAACTTCACATGCATTTGGAGTGAGATGCAGAGAAATCAGAGAAAAACATCGGCCACGGTTTCTCAGTCGCCAACGTGGCCGCGTCCTCCATTGTGCGAAGGGAGCGGGTTTGCAGTGCTCCGTACTGAGAATAGAAAGCTGCATACCGGGTTCCAATATTTCCCGTCTCAAAGAATTTTGCCACACTTTGTAATACTCATCAATTGTTTGTGAAAAGTTGAGGCATTTACCCAAAAATAATTTGAGAGGAGAATTGAAGCTGCTCACTTTAAAAAATTTACTTGAAGCAACCTTTCATCAACATATAAGAGAAATAATAAACTTGGATTTTTACAAATATTAAAGATTAAGTTCCATCGGTGTGTTCGAATGTTTGTCTGTATCAGGTCCTAGCACAGACTGGGAAAACAATGTATATCGAAACGGGGTATATGTGCCATTACCATCATTTTTAGCCAATTCTAATAAAGGCACAGAACCCGAGAAGTGATACAATATACACATATTTATAGTTCACCTTGTTAATTTCTCAAGGGGTTCTTCCTTTTTTGTTTTTATAGCGATACCCGACATATTCGGTGTTTTGGTAATTCTCATAATGAATTATTTGTTGTCAAGGGCGAGTTGAACGTGGCCGATTCTCAAAATGCCATTTTTGTACTCGTGTTTTGACTCTGTCGGACCAAGCGAAATACCGACTGGGCTCAAAATATTGTTGCGGAGAATGAGAGATGGTGTGCTTTGCTCAATCATGACAGAAATTTTAATGAGAAACTTAAAAGCAAGATATAATAATTTCTAGTAATCTACCGTATCCTACTTCCAAATTGGGATACTGTCCAAGAAAACCTCTACTGTTGTTAAAATCAAAAAATGAATGATCAACATCACCTCTTTTGCTCAGAATCGTCACGAATGCTTTTCGGCTTTGACAGTCAGGAAACACTTTAGACATCAGTTTTCCTTTTATCTTATATCATTTCCAAAGTTTCAGCGAGTTTTGTGGCTGCAAACTTAAACTTATAAAATAGGTTTAGCATTTAAAATATAGTCCAGGTTTTTTTTTCTGTATCTCATTTTCTCTTTCACTCCGCCCACCTACCGTTTCCCATCATCACCAGAAAAACTAGGGAAAAAAATGGGATAATTGAACACTTTTAATGATCACAGGAAATTAAAAAATGAGCACTTCCATTGTCTTTTGTCAGATAAAAAAACAATTAGTTAGATTTCCTCTTCATTTTTTTCCCGTTCTTTTACTTTCCTTTCCACTCCTGGAGTGCCTCAATCCGCCTAATATGTATGTCATCTTCATTATTCTCTTTCATTTCCATATGTAATTCCTCAATATATTGGAATTCGAATTGCTCCTTCTTCTTCTTTTTCTTTTTCTTTTTCTACATTATTAGAAGCACAAAGTGCGCGCAATTTCCTTCCTGTGATCTTACTAATCTCTGACCACCAGAAAATGGCTACAAAAACTCAGACTTACCATGTGTTGGTGATCTCAAACATCATCTTTTTCTACTTTTTTGTTCTCATTATTAGTGTGGTCATTTCTGAAAAAAGTTTAGAGTTCCGTCGACAAAATGAATGTCTCCGAATCGTTGGCTTCTGGAGACGTTACGGTGCCGCCAGCAGTTTCTTCACAATTTCAACGCATTTTTGTGACTTTGACAATATTTACGGTTTGTTCAAAAAACGAAAGCTTACAGTTAGAAAAAGGGCAGATTTAGATTTCTCTGATTGGACTTTTGGGCAATCTGTCGGTGTTCATGTTTGCAACAACTTTGAAAACCTTGCGCAACTCTTTCGGACGCCTCTCAGCATCGCAATCATTGGCCGAAGCGGTCCTTTGTGCTGTTTTTCTGTTTTTCTACTGTCCGATGGTATTACTGTGAGTTTTCACCACAGCTGGGAATTTAAGCCTGAATTTTTGAATTCCTATTTTTCAGTGATTTTTCAATTTTTTGGGGCGGTACGGGGTGTTGAAAAGTACATAGGAATTAAAATATCAATTTTGCGGGAATTTTGCCACCTAATTGTAAGGCCATATGCATGAACCCCGTTTGCCGGACAAATATGTTTGTCAGTCTTAGTCTGAGACCGTATGCATTAATTTCTTTTGCCGGGCGAAAGGGTTTGTCGGCCTTTGTCATGAGCTCATAAGGCTTTGTCTGTTGGTTGTCGAGCTTTGAAATGCGGTCGGAAGGTGTTTTTCGGGATTTTCGGGTTTTGAAACCTACAGTTTATCGAATACAAGGCACCAGATAAAGACCGACAAACCTCTTTGTCGGGCAAACAAGGTTCATGCAAACGGCCTCTGGTGGTCAGTATTTGGCAAACTTTAGGTTTCAAACCCCGAAACTCCCGAAAAACACCTTCAGACCCCATTTCAAAGCTCTGCGACTTACAAAGCCATGTTATTAAATTAATGTTTTGATTAAAATTATTAGAAAGTTTAGATTATACTCGGTAGAAAGCTCAGTCAATTTGCTCTCTTCTCATAGTGGAGGACGCGTCCATGTTGGCAAAGAGAGAGTGCGGAAAATTGAGAGAGCGTGGCCGATGTTTCGCTCTGATTTCTCTGCGTGGTTAAGGAGAACGGATCGACTTTGTAATCTTTGTAATCTTGTAATAGGAAAGGATACGAATACAACTCTGGTTTCCGACTAAAAGAATGAGTCATAGTGGGCTTCTTTTTTTTGAAGGCTTGCACTGAATACATATGTTTTGCATGTTAGTATACTGTATCCGGGAAGTAAATTGAAAACACAAAAAGTACTTTCTCCAGCCATTCTAAAAATAGTGGTGTAATCAAAATCAGCGAGAGAGGGGAGCCCCCAACCGGTTCTCTCTGCTCGTGATATCATGAAAAGGGCGAGTGGAACCGCATGAGTGGGGTCATAGAACTTTTAAACATTAATCCGTTTTCAGAGACATTCCGTCTTTCAAAACAGCGTCCGCACACGCTGGTCTCATACTTCTTTTCTGCTACGATGTTTGCATATTCTCACATCTCTCCATCGCTTTTAATCGCCTTTGCGCCATCTCTTTTCCGATTGAGTATAATAACATTTTCAAGTGAGCAATAATCGAAAAGAGCATTTGTTTTAATGTGAAAATTTCAGCGAACGCAACACTCGAGTTCTAATTGGATTAGCATATGCGATTCCATGTTTCACCTCGTTATATATGCATTTGGCCAGTGAGTTCAGATTCTTTTTTTTTCAAAATAAAAAAAGTTCTACAAAAATGTTTATTATCAGACAATTGCCTACTGCCATACGTTGATTTTGGTTGGTACTTTGGTGTGAACACTTCAGCGGATTGTGACGTCATCAGATACTGGATCGATTTTTGCAAAGATTTCGGAGTGGTTGCGTTGATTGCGATTGTAGATGTTATGACGATTGTGATGATTAAAGTTACAGCACCTGGAATGGTAATCAAATTAATTTCTATTATTTGCAATGTTTGTCAAGTTATTCGTATTAGAAGAGATTGGTGTGTCCAAACTTTGGAAGATCTTGGGCAAACGCTTCATGTAAATCAACAAGTCACACATATAATTGTGCGGTTTATAACCCAATTTTCGTGAGCCTCTTATTTTTTTGTTCCTGACTTACAAACATTTTGGAATATAATTAAAAATAGAAGAAATAAATAAAAAGGTCACGAAAATTGAGTTCTAAAACGCAGAGTACTAAAAGCGAGTACCCCCACTATTACAATCTGTAGTGGTTTTGAAAATAGCCCTACGAAAAAGTTATGAACTAGTTAAATGTAGTTGATGGTTTGAAAATTTGACACCAAAATCTGTGGCATCCACTTAAAAGGCGCGCACGCCTCCTCCGTCTTCCAATGCGCCACCAAGTTCGTCGGATATTGAAATTATTTTTTCACTCGAAAATTTACTTTTTTGAGTAATTTGAACCACTATCTGATTATTCAGGATGACACCATCATTTTAGTTCAAAAACGAGGCATTTTTGTCAAAAAATGACCGAGCCTTAGGGTTTTAAAAATGCGTCAGTTAGAAACAATTTTGGAAGGCTGGGGTACCGTTGCGCGTTCCTTTTAACCTGTACTGTACGTACATATGTAAATACACAGTTATCGTCTTAATTTATTAAAAAAATATCATTCTCCAATTCCAGAAACTTTCATTTCAGAGGTCCGCCAACTGTTCGCAAACCCAAAAGAAGCGCAAACGTGAGATCACATTCGTTAAACAAGCGCTCATCCAAGGAGCAATTTTCGCCACCGAACTTGTATTTTTCTTCATCGTCTCCACAATGCAAACCAAACCGGTGATGATTTTCCTGTGCACGACCGTCTCCTGGAGTTTGGTACACACCATCGATCCACTTGTTCTGATTTTGTTGAATCAAGAATTTCGAAACATGCTTCTTCGCAATACAAGGTGGCGTTCAAGAAGTACGGATGAAGATGATCAGTAAAAAAGATCAGTATAAAAAGAAACACATTTCAGCAACACGAGTCACTTATTCTACTCAACAACCGCTCGACAATACCAACACAAGTTCGCAGTTTTGATCAATTTTTTTTTTAATTTTTCTCATTTATTTTTCAAAGCAAATACCTTATTTACTCATATCGAAACAGAACTTCATTCAAACGATAAAATGTGCATATGATAAGAAAGAAAACAATTTTTTGATCGCGTCTCTTTTCTTCAAAAAGAGACAATTTGCTTGTTAAACCAGAGAACAATTGGAATTTTGGTAATTTGAAAAATAAACATGGGAAACAACAGTTTAATGATTGGCAACCGGCTCCACGTGGTTCTCGACTGGCACGTTCTCGGCAGCAAGAGCGGCTTCCGCAGATGCGAGCTCTTGGCGAAGTTGCTCTACGTACTGAAAATCATATTTATAGATTGAACAAATGTTTGAGTTGAAAACTCACGTCAGCGGCCTGAACAGCATCTCTTTGCTTTCTGCACTCAAGTTTGCAAGTCTCGTAGGCGCTGGTCACCTGAAATTCACTTTTACTTGTTTCTTTGTTTGTTTATGTTGTTTCATAATTTTATATAGGTAAGCTTATCGCTGAAGGAAAAACAATTGCCCGCTTTTGGCGCTTCGCTGGTAATTTTGACAAAGAGAACATTTCGAAAATTAATCTTGAAACGTATGTATTTTGCACGGCACCCCAGCCTTCTTCCAAAATTGTTTCTACTTGGCGCATTTTTAAAACCCTAAGGCTCGGTCATTTTTTGACAAAAATGCCTCGTTTTTGAACTAAAATGATGGTGTCATCCTGAATAATCAGATAGTGGTTCAAATTACTCAAAAAAGTAAATTTTCGAGTGAAAAAATAATTTCATTATCCGACGAACTTGGTGGCGCATTGTAACGTTCCGAATCAGTGCAAAAAAATGACGAAATCAGTTTAGACTGATTATCATTTATACTGGTCACGCATCTATATCAAAAATATCGATTATCAAATTAATTGTTTGAAAAAAAGAAATGACGAATCCGATTATCAAATTAATTGTTTTGAAAAGAGAAATGACGAATCCGATTATCATTTACGTCGAAAAAATATCGGGTAGGAAAACAACGAATATCAAATTCGTCAATTACGTCGTTTACGTCAAAATTCGTCAAAATAATAATGACGTAAACTCTCGAAAGATATACACGTAAGTTTACGTGGTTACGAGCTGCCCGATAATTGGGTTTCTCCAAACAGTATTGTTTTCTGTCCTAAAATGGTAAACCCCGTTTGGGAACTATTTACCCGAAAAAATGTTGCTGGAAAAAGAGCTTGCTGCAGCCAGTGCTACAAGTGAATTTCGTACAGGTCCAACACCTCGAATTTGATATACCACATGACGACTGTCCACAAAATAACGTATACATCGATGAAACAGGTATATTTTATTATAGATAGGCACCGCAATGAGAGGGGGCGGGGCGTGGCCTCTTATTTTTTCTCTTGGCTTTTGGTGTTTGGAGTTTGCGCTCACAATTTTTCGGATACTGTGGACAAATCGAGTAATGTTATTATCAACCTATATATAATCGGTAACAAGGAATCGATTGGTTGAAATCAAATTGGACTGATGGAATCCAACTCGATATGAACAATGATAATGAAAAAGAAGAGAATAATATAAGCATATAGTCGGCGAATACATCATCAACCTCTTCAACGGAAAATGACGTATCTGCAATGAGTTGCAGTTTAAATTTGATTTTTCGCTTAAAAAAGACGCACTACACTATTGAAAATTGAAAAGTGCCTTAGAGCGAGGCTGATTATGCATTCGCTGAGTATAGACGTAGATGAGGAGGAAAAGTTTCAGTCTTCTGTGTATTTTTCTCAAAACATTTAATAAATTTTATGGCATGGGAATTTCCACGTGACCGAAGGAAATGATTTTTTTTGTTGATTTTTTTCTCCAGCTATATCGTTTTCGTCAGTTTAATTTCGATATGAATAAATTTGATTATCGTTTTCGTCATTTTCATATTTTTCAAATAATTTTTGATAATCATTTCCATTTCATTTTTGACGAATTCAACAAATTCGATTATCATTTTTCGTCAATATCGCGTGATTTTAGGAAATGACGAAAATGACTAGGAACGTTAGCGCATTGGACGACGGGGGAGGCGTTTTTTGTCGTAAAACTTCTTGATATTTTCATCTTGATTCATTTGGAACTTCGCGTTTGCGGGATCCCGTTGTTCACCGTTACATCCCAAGCTCCGCCCATATTTTTTTTAAAAAGCGGTATCGAACCAAACAGTTCCGATATCGTTACAGTCCTATTTTGTTACAGTTCTATTCCGCAATAGCACCGCTTGAGAGATGGGATCACCGCGAATTTCAAGCGTCAATAGGCATTGATGTAGCAAAACCCGAGCCGAGCCGAGCCGCGACGCGACGACGACTGAGTAATAACAAATTCTTAATCTTTTCAAAACAAAAACAAAGCATTTCACCTCATAGAGCGCAAAGAAAACTATTCAAAAACTGAAACTTCATTTACCCTCAAGGACTTTGGTGGCGAAACTCTGTGTTGTTTTGGTGTGGCCTTTTCAACAACTGGAGTCTCAATCTCTTCTACAATTTCTTCTGGCTCAACGTGAACGACTTCTGGAGCAGTTTCTGGCTCTTCCACAATAACCACCTTCTCAGCCTTTACCTTCTTCACTTTTGCTACTTTAGCTTCTCTGAAACTTTTTCTCGTTAAAAAATCCGAACACGTTTTAAAGTGTTGCTTACTTGCTAGTTTTCTTCTCTCCTTTTCCTGCATTTTTACAGTCGATGGAAGAAACGAAAAGAAGGGCGCATACGGAGAGAACCACAATGGTGCGGAGTTGCATTTTTCCTGCAAATTTTTGAAAATTAACAAACAAAAGAAAAGGAAAGTTTCCAAATGTAATGTGCATTTTTATCAATCAATGGAGCTTATAAGCACGCGACTCCACATTCATTTCTCCTGATAACGTACTGTTTTTTGTCCTTTTTCCTCCATTTCCTCTCTAGTTTTACGTCAAGGCGGCACAGTATTGACGTAGATTAGATTGACAAGGAATATGATTTGGTGGTAAGGAAACGTTGCACTAGATTTCTTATGTTTAAAAAGTGATCAAAGTCACGAATTACGGTGGGTTGTTGAAAGTTCATTGACTGGAAATTCGCCAAGGAGTGATTTCCAAGATCTGGGAATTTCTGACGAATTGCTTCGATTCTGCGTAAATTCGGGACCTTTATAGAACATTGGAAACAACATAAAATCAAAATAACCTGTTATTCAAAAAAAAAACCGCAGCGTATGTACTCATGTCTGTACGTAATGGCTTTGCGAATATGACCCCAAATGGCTCGACAAGGGCATGGATGCGGCGAGACCTCGGCAAAGCCTCGACCTCTCGTAACAAAATGGCACAAGAAATTGGGCAATACAGCCGTTTTTCGCGATGATTCGAATTAATTAAATATTTCTGCCTATGAACTCCTGGCGAATACCGGGTGTATTTTCATTAGATACTGTATTTTGGAAAACGTCGTCATATTTTTCTGATGCTCCAGACAACATGAATCCCTATGGCTCAACGTGGCCCTTAGGACAGGTCAAACAAAATGATTTGTTGTTTTTTTTTGTTTCTTTTCTAAAAATAACATAACTCCAAACCAAAAAAAATTTCTTTTCGTTGACCGCCCTACGATGATCCAGCAAGGACCAGATTAAAGGCTTTTCGCGACCAGAACAAAACGGGTCTTTTTTTGGAGAAAACAAAAAAGTTTGTGTCTGTTTGCTCCTTTTTTAGTCCCGTTTTCCGTCTTCTTCCTTTTCCGTTTTTTTTTTCCTTTTTGCAATTACAAAAAAATAAACAAATTGGAACTTTTTCCCTCAAACTTAATGAATTGGCTCTTGGTTTTGTAGGATTTTGTTCCAATTGTTTCTATCTTTTTCTTTTTTAAATAAAAGAGATACAAAAGATAAATTATCCAAGAGGTCCACGTCCAAATTGCCCCTCGTTTGTCTTCTTTTTATCACCCTTTTGAATTTTTTTCTCTTTCAATTTCAACTTTTCTATTTGCAACTAAATTTTTCTTGTTGTGCGTAATAGTTAAAAAGAAAGAGCTGATGAAACAGTTGGCTGGTTGGTCCTTCATCACTTTTTCATATATTTATTAGCGTGAGGTGTGAGCGATGATGGCAGCTGAGGTTTTTTGCATTATTCTTAAGAATGACAGCAATGAATTAATAAAGCACATGACGAGGAGGGCCAATACCAGTTCATAAAATTAAATTTAGCGGTGGCCAGTCTATCCTTTTTTTTTATAGTTTTTTGTTGTATAATTTTCGACCTTGCTTTTTTTTTTGTCATTCACCTTTAAAACTACCGTTACTGACTTGCAACCAACATTCGAATTAAAATTTTTTTTTCCTTTTAAAAGAATATTAGAAATCTACGTGACCCATTTAAAAACAAAGTAGCCCGTGGGCACATTTCAAGTACCACCCACCCCCTCTTGAAAAAAAAGAAAAGTTTTCAAAAAAACAAACTCAAAGGTTATAAGGACCCTTTACTACTTTTTTTGAATCTCTGAACCAAAC
This sequence comes from Caenorhabditis japonica, assembly GCA_963572235.1. Taxonomy (NCBI): domain Eukaryota; kingdom Metazoa; phylum Nematoda; class Chromadorea; order Rhabditida; family Rhabditidae; genus Caenorhabditis; species Caenorhabditis japonica. The sequence continues at coordinate 436,221 of OY754346.1, forward strand.
AGAGATCAACGATTAGAATTGAATTGTCTCATCAAAAGCAATTTTAAAAATATTTGAAAAAATCACAGTAACTGTATTTCTTTCTCGATCTGCTCAATTTTCAGGTAATTTTTGGCTATTAGCCGTCGATTTAAAGCAAATGCATGTAAAACAGACCCGAATCCGACGGCTATTAGCCGTTTGAGCAATTTGCCGAACTCCCGCTTTTGCGCAGATCGTCGAGTAGGTGCGAGCTGTGAGTCAGTAAGATGACTAGCAGCCATTTTAACGGCTATTAGCCGTCATATCTGGCTATTTCAGCCACTGTTTCCTAGGTCAATACGTTTTTGACCGACCAACGATCCGTGACTAGACTTTAAGCTTTAATCATCTTTTACAACTTTCTGCCGCTTGAACTCTACTCGACCCCATGATTAACGATATCCTTGCACCACGGATTTGGCCTCCGTAAAAAAAAAAAAACCCACTTTTATTGTCGTTTCATCGTAATATGTGATCCAATTCTTCTTGGTGGCCGCCGCGTAGAAATCTAATAGCAAATAGCCATTTGAAACATGTGTGTTCGAACATTTAACCACTTGTACAAATGGTTTTACTCGTCATACGTTTTTTGCGTACCTTGGTACTTTTTTACGGCGTAGGTAGAAAAATGCAGTGGGGTTTGAAATTTTTTATTTTCGTTTTTAAATACTTTTTGTTTCCCGAATCGGAAAGTGTTTGTCAAGGCGTGATAAACCCTATGTAAAGGCAAACGCGCCCTATCGCATGTCTGCGTCTCCACAACGGTGTTCTGCCAAGCTAAACTCGTGTGGATTAGGAGGCGCAGAGAGGCGAGAAATGGCGCCTGAAAAATTTCAAAAGTTTTGCGATTCTTAAGATTTCTCACAAACTTTTACGATGTTCTAATTGAGTCTTACAAAAACAAGCTTTGTTGTTCTCTGGATTTTTGTTTTTAATCATTTTGACTTAACTATTGATTGGGGGTTATTTGATTGAAATTGACTATTTTTTTATTTTTGTTTTGAGTTATTGTCTCCTTTCTTTTGCCAATTTTCAGTTTATTTGTGTTACGACAAAAATAACCAGAATAGCCCAAACCCTTAAGAGGCATTGTTGTGAAAATGCTCGTAAATGCTCAACTTTAAAAACAAATAGATTTGAAGTGTGATAACTAGAACTGCAGTTCCTAATAAAAAAACCGCCGAATGTTTTAAGTCTTGAAAAAAATATCCCTTATATGTATTTTTGGTGAAGCCGAAATTTCCATTTCGCTTTAGTTTCTAACAACTTTAAACAATTTTTTAAACTAAAATAAAAAAGTAATTATTACGTATTCCTGGAATATGAAAATTAATTTGCGCAAATTCTCACACAGTTTGCATACGCCACGGTATCATCATTCCAGAAATACGTAACATGGCAAACAAACAAAACTAGTGATATGGCTCAAATAGCCCTAAAAAATAATAATTTTTCTTTTTTTTATTTTCATAGTTTTCAGAAAGCTTAAAAATCGATTTCTTTGAACTGCAAAAACTAGAAAAAATCGACGAAATTGATGCAATTCTCGTTGAAAATGAAAAACAAGTTCCAAACTAGTTCACTTTTTCGCCTTCGAAAGGCATTCTTTGACACAAAAGACATGTAAACGACGAGACAAAGATGTCAGACAGCTGTAACGTGACGCAACCGCAGCGCCCCGTGGAGGCCTTTTTAGGGAAAATGGCAAGCGGAAAAGCCTACTTTTTTAAATACGGAAGACGGAACCACATACATATTCACTTCCTCTTCTGTTATCCTTTTTTCCCGTGTGACGTGTCTCTTTCTCTCTGCTTTGCAACCCATCCAAATCATGAAATAAAAGTGCTCAATGACTGAATCATTGTGCTCGCGAAACAGCCATTGTTTCGTGGTGTGCAGAGCACCTCTGTCTCGAAGCCATCATCGCTCGATGCATGTCTCATGTTCGGTGTGCTCGGCGAGCAGGTAGAACAAGCACTAACGAGGTTCCCTACACACGAGGTTTGACTTGCGGTCGACCAAACTGACACATTTTTTTGTTCGTAGTTTTGTTCAGTTGTTTTCGGTTCTCACTGTTATTATCATAGTCTTTCTCATTAAATTGTGCACACTTTTCTGTTTTCATAGAGCATTTTTGTTTCTCGAAAAGCGAAAAGTATTATTCTCAGTACGGAGCGCTGCAAACGCGCTCCCTTCGCACAGTGGTGGACGCGGCCACGTTGGCGACGAGAGAGTGCAGAAAATTGAGAGAGCCGTGACCGATGTTTTGCTCTGATTTCTCTAAACCTCACTCCAAATGCATGCAAAATTTTTTGTTCGATTGGAGCGAGTTATCACCGTTTTATACCGAGCATAATTTACACAGTTTTTCTTTTCTAAACTTGTATGATACACAGCTACCGTATTTACACTATTGGATGGGCAGGAAGACAATTTTTTTAAAAATTATTTCTTGCCTGATTTCTGGCTCAAAATTCTGAAAAATGGAAAAATCAAAAAAAAATGTTTATTTCAAGCCGATAAGATGCCTTGGGAACTGTTTTTCTATTGTAAGTAGGTGCGCTTTAGTTAGAAGTTCCCTTCTAATATAATAAATACGGCAATAAGGAGGTTTTTTTTAAATAAAGCCCAATCATAATTATTCTCAATCAATTTAAACTGCTAGCTCCAAAAATACAGCAAAACTATGATCGTGCATATGTATTCCTTATTTAAAAATAACTTAGCTCACAATTAGTACAAAACAAGCCCGGCTACAAAAGCTTTTCTGCGAACGCGAGCACACACCTCGCAGTTTTAAAATTTAAAGAAGTCAGATAGACAGACAGATCAATTTTATTAGTGTGAATAAAACATGTCCCTGAATTAATAGAAATACTCAAAAGCACACAGACCCCCAAAAATTCCAGAGGTTCATACAATTAATCACTTACTTCTTCTGGTGGTCCCCTCACACACTCATACCACCGATTTGTTTACTATGCATCCATTTGCTTCTTGCTCTTCTTCTTCTTCTTCTTCTTCTTCTTCGCTCAACGACGGACGTCTTCTTTTTCTTCTTCGTTTTTTTTCTTCTATTAGCTCAAAAAGTGAACATTCACAACACCACCCAAAATACCTTTGTCTTATGTACCTCCAGCTTTATTTTTTCGTCGTTGTAGTCTTCATTATTTGTATCTTCCGGCTGTATGGGGTTTTATAGGTCGCATGATTTATGAAACTGCGGTTTCCGACTTTTTGTTACTTTTTCTTTTGCCCCGCTTGTCAATTCTTCATACCTGTCATCAGAGCACTGCATTCACGCTATTTTTTAACCTATTTTTCAGTTTTTGTTTTTGAGGCACTTTTGACACGAACAGCCGTTCCAGATTTGCTGGATAAACATTTAGAAAATTGGAATTTTTAGGGGATTTGTCGATTGGAACAGTGACCATTGGGCTTACCGGATACCGTATGATTTTAAGTAAAAAAATACATATTGTGTTTCCAATCGACTTGCGACATGAGAACGCGAAACTCCGCCCACTTATTTGTGCGCGACCACGCGAACACAGTGATATTTGAAGAGACGCAGATAGAACGGTGAATGCAGACTTGAATTGCGTTTTCATGTCGCAAGTCGATTGAAAGCACAATAAACAACAAGCTTTTTGAGGAATCAAAGATTTTGCGTAAATCCGCGCTCACTCAGTTTTTTGCTTGGTGTTTTGCATTTGTTGTGGATTTGCGGTGTGTGAACTCTAAATTTTTTTAATGAACTATTGACCGCATACGGTATAATTTCATGCATTTTTAGCGGGCAGTAAATACTCACAAAGTTTCGTATTTTACGACAATTACTCCAGATTTTCCGAAAGCTGAAAAATCGTTTTCCTGAATATGTTTATCTGCGTCTCTCAAAATTGCATTTTTCGAAATTGGCTGCCCGGAAAACAAGTTTTCTGTCGTTTTCTAGGGATTTGGCGTCTAATTTCAATCTCCTTGAAAAACAATTTCTAAAAGTTAAATTTGCGAATCAGACCCGTATTGATTTTAAAAAAATATCAGATTTTTAAAGTTTCCACATAAATTCTATCGTAATTTTCCCCAAAAAAGCACGGCGTGTTGGACTAGGATCATTTAGCTGCAGAGTCACTCGGTCGTGTTAAAACGGATACAAAGAGGAGACGCAGAGCAGCAGAGTGCGAGGATATTGTGGTTCTTGTCGCCGGAGAGACGCAGACAAGCAGCCTCCCCACTCAACGGAGCGCATTGCCAATAATGTTCCGAATTTTTGTGAAGGTAAAATCGATATCAGCTTCGTTTCTTCCTCCAAACCTCCGTGCCACAGACATATGGACGCCCAGATCAACAAAAAGAAACAATTCTTCTTGACCAATGGTCAGCTCCCGTTAATTCTCAATGTTTTGCACCCTTTCCTTAACTAATTTCTTGGCTAATAGCCCTAATTAGACTCAAAGAAATGGAGGAAGCAACAACTTTGACACATTTGATAGAAAACTATTTTTATTTGTGCCTTTTTCTTTTTCTATTATTTTTCTAACTGGAGTCAGCAAATCAGCAGCTTAAAATAGTGTGAACGAAACGAAAAGAAATTCAATTGTTTCCGTTCCTTTTTCTTTTTGTTGTTATTTTATTTTATTTCTATTTTCTGTGGTGTTTTTTTTTCAATCTAATTGATCTCCCGCTCCCCAGTAGATACATAATCATACATATTGCTGTTCCTCTTTTCTTTTTTATTTAACTTTTTTTCGCGCCCGCTTCTTCATCTTTTCTTACGCTATCTCAAATTGCTCGACCGCTAGCTAGCCACTGGCCGCAACAAAATTTACGAGCCGGCGGGCTTAGAGCTCCACAGAGCATCATCCGTGGTAGTGGCACAATGCAAAAACGAGGTGTCGAAAAGTGAAATGGGCTCTTCTTCTTCTTCGGCGGCCGCCGTCGCCGCTGCCACTTTTTCGACACCGGAAAAACCGCCGCCACCGGGAGCAAGAGGAGGAGCAAGAGATGGAGCAAAAGTGAGGGAAACTATTAAAACAGCCACCACTGTATGTCATGTGTGAGAAATGTGTGACAAGGCATGTTGCAAAGAATTTTAGGACACGCCCACTTTTTTTTTGGGTGGAGAGGTTCCGCATTCCGTGTTTTCCGTTTTGTCTGCTCATAAGTTTTTCTACTTGTATGTTATGAGAACCCAAGAAGGTTCACTGATGGTTTATCAATAAATTCCTGTGAAAGTTTTAGTTTCTTCCCGCGTCTCTACGTCTCCATTTTTGCATGCGTTTAGCTAAACTGAGCAGAACGAGCGCGTTTGCATTTAGGTAGGATCCAGCACGCCGAGCTCCCGCTTTATTGTCGACTTTTGCGAGGTTCAGGCACCAAGCATTCAATCACATTATAATAATTAACAGAATCGCTTTTTAAAATTTCGGGTATGTATGCTTAAAGCGCTTTTAAAAAAAACCAGTGATTCGCTTCCTGAAAAAAAAAAATTTTTTTTTCCAAATTATTTTTTGCTACTAACTAGAAATATGTACTTTATTGAATTTATTTGAATCTTTCTTTCATCTCCATCTCCATCTCCATTTGTATTGTTCACGGTTTTCACACTATCAAACTGTTCTGAATGAGAATACGCGCTTTTCAGCATATTTTACTCAAAAGTTGTGTCCTCCGAAACCTTATATTCAAACAATTTAATTTTCTTATTTTTCCAGATGACGTTATTCACTCAAATCCAATGGTTTTGTAACCTAATTCGCCTTAGAAGTTATTATAAATTCCTGTTGCTGATCGTCTACACAGCATTTGGTGCGTGGCTGTTCAGAACGTACGAGTTGCATGCGGATATAAAAAGGCGATCTGTTTTTGGCAATAACACAAATTTAGTGAGAAGGCAGGTACGATAGAGCGCATTTGCATAAAGCCGATAAGTCTATGTTTAATTTTTTCAGTTAGCCGAGCGTTGGATCGAAATGCACAAAGATACGGTGTTGAAGAATGACACAGTGTTACGGGTTAGAACTTTCAGAAGTTCCCTATTTTTTAAAGTGAGGTATTTTTCAGAATAAAAGAGCTGCGGAAGCGGTCGACTGGTTGCTCAACGAACTCAATTTGTCAGATCACATTCGAGATTTGTCGGAAGAAACACCGTGGACGTGGACGGGCGCCATGTTTTATGCCGGACAGCTCTATACAACAATTGGTAAACATTTACCTAACATCATTTTATGATCAGAATAATCTGATCTTTTCATCTCATTGAAAATTAGAGCTCAAAAAAAATTTTCAAACAATATTTTTTCACATAAAAGTCTCACGTCAAAAGATTATGAAAATTTGTAATTTTTAGTACTACCTGAAACTATTTTGAGCCTGTTTTGTTACTGTGAAAATTTAAATTCTTACCTAATTTTGTTGGGCAGTTACAATATGGTTTTTTGCCAGGTTTGAAGGAACTTTCTCTGTAATGCAAAACTTGTTAGTTACCATAAAAAATAATAATAATTAATAATAATTAATAAATGCATATTTACAGCCTCTTATTACCAACCGTAACCACGCAAGCTCCGCCCACTGCAGTGCTTGAAAAATTACGGTTGATGGTGTGACGACTACGTAAACACCGCGAGCCAAAAAAAAATAACCAAGATTTTAAAAAATTTATAAAACTCCAGCCTAAAGAAACCCATTCTAGGATACGGCTACCCGACCGCCAAAACAGACGGAGGTCGCATTTGCACCATATTCTACGCACTTTTCGGCATCCCGTGTTTCCTGATGTACTTGAAAGTGAGTTTGTGCTTCGCTCCGGAACCGAAACTTTTCATTGGTCTCACGTGTAAAGAGCAATTTGTCAAATAGCTGAAGTCGGGAAAAAAGAGTTGATTTTATCTTATTAATTGACATTTGCTCTGTGCTGCTAAACTGAACAGCTCATTTGCTGCCTCTTTACAACGTATCGGATAAATGAGAAAACTGGAAAAAATCGGAAAAATGAAACAATAAAAAAGGAATATAAAAAGAAGTGGGGGTTCCAGAAAGAAGTTGTTGACACCTGTTGTTAAACACATTTATCAATCTTGTAATTACAGTCAATTGGAAAATTGTTGTCGAAAAAAATGCGAAAGTATTACAAGAAAATGCGGCGGTCTCCCATTGGGAAAATTCTTCTTCCCACCAGAGTAACGGTAACTGAAGTTTTAAAAACAAAAACAAGGAATTGATATTTAGGCGATGAAAGACGGTTTTCCTGACGAATCGGCAGCGGCAGATGAGCGTAAAAAGAAACCTTTTCCAATTCCAATTGCCATTATAATGCTGATAATTTGGATCTGTTTTGCCGCCTCCATGTTTTGCATCTGGGAGGACACGTGGGTCTTCTCGTCGGCCGTCTACTTTTTTATTGTATCCATTTCGTGAGTCCAATTTGGCACTTGTTGAATATTGTAGATTTTTATTTGTCGATAAATTATCTAGGTCAGAGACTGATACTGCCAAGTAATTAAATTCTTTTAGGTGATAAAATGAACCAAAAACAATTCGAAATTCGCTACTGCCCCTTAAAAAAACCCCATTTTCCAGCACCGTTGGCCTAGGCGATATGCTCTTCCGCACACCAGATATGATGGTCTTTAACTTTTTGCTCATTCTCGTTGGTCTAGCTCTTCTCTCAATGTGCTTTGAGCTGATAACTGATCGAATTGCAAAATGGAAACAGAAAAGATTCGACGAGCACATCAAAAAAGTTCAAAAGATGGCGTTTCAAGTTTTCGAAAAGGATCCTTTTGTGGAGGACGCTCCACCGCTAGGAGTTAGAATGGCTCGTAAGTTATACCTTAAAGAACAGACAAACACAAATTATTTTAAGCGAATTTAATGCAAATTGCCGCCACTCACATGTCTGAAGAGAAACGTGGATTTCTCACCGAATTCAAAGATTGGTTCGCTGGAAAAGTTACAGACAACGTGATTCAATCGAAGCTCGAGGATAGTGATGAGGATTCAGAAGACGAAGAACACGTGGCAGAAGAGTTTGAGATTTCTCATCCGATCTCCGCAGTGGCCAGTAATGATTTGGTTGTGTGCTCGAATGGCGGAGCCAGCAGGAGAGTTAGCAAGCACAGTTATGCGTGTAAGTGATAACTCTTTAATGGGCAGGAGCCATCAATATTTTCGAATTCTGATTCTTATTTAACGCGATTCTTTCGATATTACTTTTCCAATTTTTTTAATCGTGAAAAAAGCAATTCGCGCTTTATACAATTTTAAGATATTTTGAGCCCGCCAAAATGGTCAAACACGCTCCGCTGAACTCAACGCTATGCGATTTTCATTTTCGTCTCCAAATTATTTTATTTCACGTTGAATTTATACGTGAAATGAAATAATTAGGCGACCAAAATGAAAATCGGGGGCTCTTTCGGATGGGAAATTCGACAAAATTGCAATGTCACGTTTTGGAAATTTGCTGAAAATAGAAACCCACGAAATAGAAATGTAATAGATCAGAAACGTAAAAAAAATGGAAACGCGTCAAAACAGAAACGTATCAGAGAAGAAATGTGTCGAATTTGAAGTAAAATGGCAATGGAGCGCGCTTGCGAGATTCATTTTTCGAAACGACTTTTTCGATATTTTTCACGTTTTTCTCGATATATTTCACGTATTTTTAGATTTTTTCCACGTTTTTTTCGTTTTTTTTCACGTTTTTTTGTCGATTCTTTTCGATTTCGATACGTGGAAAATTTTTTTTTAATCGACAAAAAAACGTGAAAAAAAACCGAAAAAACGTGAAAAAAATCTAAAAATACGTGGAATATTTCGAGAAAAACGTGAAAAATATCGAAAAAGTCGTTTTGAAAAATGAATCTCGCATGCGCGCTCCATTGCCATTTTACTTCAAATTCGACACATTTCTGCTCTGCTACGTTTCTGTTTCGATGCGTTTCCATTTTGTTACGTTTCTGATTTATTACATTTCTATTTCGTGGGTTTCTATTTTCACGCAATTTCCAAAACGTGACATTTCAATTTTGTCGAAATTTCAATCCGAAAGAGCCCCGAAAATCGCATACCGTTGAGTTCAACGGAGCGCATTTGACCATTTTGGCGGGGCGACAATATGTTTCCAATTAATCTTGAAGAATTTTTTGATGATAATATATACAAGAGACTGACAAAAAGATATGGCCGCCGCAAATGTTTGGTTTGGTGGTGTGGTGTACGACGTCAAACTGAAGATACAGGATCTTGAAAATCGAATTCAGCGCAGAAAGTTTTTTCTAAAAACTTGACAAAAAATGAAAATATTTAGACTGCTAAAATGACTATTTGGTTGCCAATTTAAGGCAGTTACTCTTTAGTGGAATTTTGATTTATGTTAAAATATTGAAAATGGCAAAGGGTCAAACAAACAATCTCAAGTCATTAGAATATAAGTGAAACGAAATTCTAAACACAGCATGTTTTCAAAAACATAATAATTTCAGTTTCGGATGTGTCCAATCTATCAAACTCAAAAAACCCGTCGGGCAACAACTACGGTCAACTGCTAGACCGTATCAAAGCAATGGAAAAGTTCAAGCCAAAAAGAAACGATTTGGACTCGAGAATGTTCGCCAAGTTTCTGGAGAATAAAAAATTGGCAAAGATTTTGGAGCAAACTGAGCTTCGCGAGTTGGCCACAGTGTCTTGTCAAACTGATCTGAGTGGACTAGTGGTGCAAAGAAGGAATCCAAAAGGACAACATGCTAGGATAGGTGAGGGAAAAAGGCTAAGGCTAGAAGTGTAAAGCTCCGTTTTCAGGCTCCGTATCATCACAATCGACCATGGCTTCGTTCCTCAACAATCATCGGCATGCTCCAGATGACGATTCAGTGATGTCGATCACTTTTGGAGACTTGAAATTCGACTATAGAACAGAACCGTTGATTGATGAGTATCATATCAAAGAGTCGAATCATTCGATTTTTGATGTACGTTTGAAATGATTTCCGTTGTTGGAGGTTCTCTAAAAACTATTGTGATTTCCAGTTTGACGACGACGATGTTATAAAAATGCCACAGAAGATGCTCGTCTCACGCCCTGGAATGCCACCTCCACCACCCATTCGTCCATCTACATTTTCATCACCACTTCGAGCACTTTTGGAGAAAGAGCACAAATATGATGATAATGATCGCGAGATTCTTATGACGCCGAGACGGCTTGCATCAATGAGTGATATACAGTGAGTTATTTTTTTTTTGGTTTTCAAGAGGATAATGGGCAATTTTAAAAGTGCTAGACATTTCTATAGACCAATTTTAAGCTGATTTGAACAGCAAATCCCAAACAAATTGGAAAAAATCTGGAAATTAAACAAGTAACTTTTCATTGTGACCACCTTCTATTAGAAAGGTCATTCGGTAATTTAATAATTCCTGTAAAACTGTCGTAACAAAAAACTGTAAACTCGTTGTCTTCCAGTGTACTTTTATGATCATGATTGATACGACGTGTCAAATTTGAAAAAAAAAACCTGTGTATTATCGGTGCATCATTCTATGCGGGTGCTAGTGAAATTGAACTCAATAACCCACCATCTACAACTTAATTCGTTTTGGAGATGGTTTAGCTGCACTGCATCAGCACAGCTCCATTGCAGGCAATTTCATTTTGCTACAGTTCTATTTCGCTTTGATTCTATTCCAAACAGTTCTAAATGTCACGCAGTAGCATCTCCTTGCCGGCTATAGTAAGACTCGAAAATCCATGACTACACGCTTCACCAGACCTCTGGATTTTCACAAAAGTTTATTGTGTTTTCAATCGAGTTGCGACGTCAAGAGGTCAAACTCCGCCCACTTTTTTTCACGCTAACATTAAATTTTTTGTGCATTTTTAATTTTTACGTGAAAAAAGTGGGCGGAGTTTGACCTCTTGACATCGCAACTCGATTGAAAACACAATATGATGTTAGCAGATTTTTTACGTGAAAGTATACTGCAACCGGCAAGAAATTTGAAAAAATAAATAATAAATTATCCTTTCAGAGCCCGTAAAGTGAAAATTGGCTACGATGAGAATCTGCAGCATGCTCGTCTTGTTTGCGGGCTTCTTCCTCAGGATTTCGACTCTCCATCTAGCTCCATGTTAGTTGCATTTTTTTTTGTTTTAATGTTTTATTGTGTTTTCAATCAAAAAATAAAAGCTCGTTTATTTTTGCCTGCAAACTTTAAAATAACACACTGAAAATTGCGTGTTCGCGCGAAAAAAAGTGGGCAGGTTTGATTGAAAACATAATATAACGTATTTACTTTATTTGCCCGACATGCCGCACGGCATCCCAGCATTCCAAAATGGTCTCTACCCGGTGCATTTTTAAAACCATAAGGCTCGGTCATTTTCTGACCAAAAGGCCTCGTTTTTGGATTAAAATGATGGTTCATTCTGAATAATCAGACAATGTTTCGAATTTCTCAAAAAAAGTAAACTTTCGAGTGAAAAAATAATTTTATTATCCGACGAACTTGGTGGCGCCTTGGATGACGGGGGGGGGGGGGGGGGGGGGCGTGTGCCGTCTTATTTCCAAACCTCCTGATTGGATTCCGAGAAATCGGTGTATTTATTTCTTTCCAGATCAACTTCAATTATCGACTCGGGTTATGATCTGTCATCGAAACGCGAAGGTGCCGTTCATCCTGTGTAGTAGTCGATCATTTTTTTCAATTTCTCTGATTTGTTTTAAATTTCATCCTTCCCGGTTCCTTTCACAAATTTGTATACTTATTACGGGTCGTGTCCTGTCAAATAAAGTGGTCCTGGCCACCGAAATCAGTTAATTGTGTAAGAATTGTAATATTAACATTGATAGAAAAGTTAATGTTTGCCAACCACCAGTAATGACAGTAACCTAATATCCTTTTTTCCCTTCCCTTAATCTGACGAACAGTGTACACAATCAGACATACACGTGGAAAGACAACGTTTTTAAATAGAGTTCGTCTATTTTCCCATGTTTTTCTGTTCTTCTTCTTCTTTCAATCACTGATAGATTTTGTGCGGATGTTACGGTATCTGAGCAAACAGCACGGATATCACGAGCGAGCTTCCCAAAAGAAAAGCAAAGAAGAAAAACGAAGAAGAAGAATACATTGATGGATGATGCGCAAATTAGGGAGCAGTTGCGAAAAGGTGCGCATCGCATCTTCCGCTCTTTACCGCGCGGCGGGTACAAATATGAAGAAAGTTGACTCAAGCGGTGTCTTTTATACTTGTAGACAGTGGTAGCCAAAGAGATACATTTGGATTAGGATTAGAAAAAACACAGAAATGATACTGTCAAAAGATGGTAATTAACTTATTTGTTAAAAGCCTTGCGCAATTGGACTGACACAGAACATCTAGATTTCAGTACTTCGTAATTTTAAGCAGTTCTATTCAGCAGTAGAACCCAATAGATTGGTTTCATCACATCTGTATTCCCCAACAAGAAAACCACAACAAATAATGACAGTATGCTTTCTTCTATTAACAGTGTCGAAAAGTCGAGACGCGGAAAACAATATTTTAGTAAAACTACATTAAAAGGATTACGATACAAGTTAGGGATTCCACAACTTGTCTTCTTCTTCTTCTTCTCCTCCTCAATAATTTTCAAAACCATAATTTAAAAATTAAATCATGAAATAAATTGTCGGATGGATATCACAGCATAAATATAAGATTGCTAATGATTTGGATGGATATATCAGTAAATGTGTGCGCAGGAAGGAAAAATTGCCGAAGCACTTGTATTTCGAGCACTACACTTGATTATTGTTAGTCTTTTGCTAGAGATGAGAGAATAGGAGGAAGCTGGCTGCCTGGCGGCTTTTTCGAATAAATAGTGGTGAAATTTGGATTTTTACTTTTTTCAAGACTTTGGACGAGAAAATAGCAAATTGGCCGGATTACACGACCGATAAAAATACAGTTTTTGTGATATTGGAATAATTAGGAAATTTTCGGCTAATAGCCATCGAATATGGGGCATATGCCAAATGTATTTGGCGCACGCCATGGCAATTAGCCACATAGCTTTTCATACCAGCCAAAAATTTCCTCATTGAAAACGGCTAATAGCCATCGAGATCGGTACGTGCTCCAAACGCATGTCTGTGTTTTTCCACCGCAATATAATGAGAAATCTCCAAGTTGCAAATTTGTTTGTCTATGAACTGTAGCTGCTACACCAATTTCTTCCTACTCTTCCGAGATTTAGTCTGTGGTTGATGAAACAGTATACTGAGCTTACAAGATAGAAAGCGGGGGAGAGAGAGCTCCTCTAAACACACATACACACACTTTCTCTCCTACAGTATGGTGGCTCGTGGGGGATGAGCCAGGCCAGGTAAAGCGAAAATGGGCGTGTCGCAATCAGCCACAAGAGGGTCGGGGTTGTCAATTGCACTCGAGTCTCAAGAGAGCTGATGTTCAACGTGTCAGCACTAACGGTTCCGACGTCTTCGACACCTGCGTCGTCTGGAAGAACGCCAGACGTGTCTGGAGTGGTGGTCAACGGAAGTGGAGGCGCGTCCGAGACGTACATCCAGCCAACAAGTGCTACCGGTGCTTCAGGAGTTGAAGCGTCGGCTTCAAGTGCGCCAGCGGCGGCGCCACAACAGCAACAAACGTCTCAATCGGCACTTCGTAAAAAGTAAGTGTCTCTTTTTTTTTTGAGAGAGAGCATCTTCATGAGAGTGGGAGAGAGGTTGTGTTGTCTTGAAGATGCTCCACTTTATGTGAAGAGATCCTCTCCACTCGTATATTCGATTACATCCATCTATACGAGAAATGGAGGTGGATCAGATCAGAGATGTGTCACATTGTTACGTTCTAGTCTAACGAATATCTCGATATTTTTTGTCTTTTTGTGCCCTGACACTTTTCATTTCGTGTAGCTCCTCGTCTTCCGACTCATTCTGATTTCACACTAGTTAGTGTTCCATTTTTTGGTTCTTTTTCTTCATTTGACCTTGTCTGCCTTTTCATTTTGAAAATTCTATTCCAACTGCCAGACCTTAAATTGAGAATCCCCGCCACCAAGACTTCGCCGTAGATATGTACATACTTTCAAGATTTCAGTGTATTGTAGTCGTACGGTAGATCTATCACGCTTTACCTACTAGTCCTCTCGCACCCCAATTAAGCTTTCTATCCCGGGCGGCCCGTCCGCATTGCGCGGTCTGCGATTTTACGTGACGGTGTTTGGACACACCGTCACGGTACATTGCACGTATTTCAATTTTCGATTTTTTATGAATTCCTAATTGTATTAAACATGATTTTTATTGTTTTTTTTAAATTAATTTCAACTATCAAACTATTTGTTAGGAAGTCGAAAATGATTAAAATGGAGAGAGGAACCATTGGAAAAAAAGGAAAATCAATATCGCCATTTTCCTGCGTTTCGCGGAATGAAAAAGTTGCGAGGATTCAAAAAAAATTAGAAGATCACGAATATAAAGAGGTTTGCGGAAAATAAAACAATAATAATAATTCAAGATTCCTTTCAAGATCGAGTGGACAACAAGTTTCAATCGAATTGCTGACTCCGAATTTGTTTAACTAATAAACATTTTTCTAATTACCATTATTATTAATACTTTGAAGAAATAAAAAACATTTCACAGGGCATCGGCCGGCCCTTTACCCGGACGGGTCGGGCGGGCGAAAAACGCCCGCCGTGGAAAGCTTAACCCCAATAAAGTAGGTCCTTCAATTTTCTAATGAGTCGCCCAAACTTGGACACTCAAACTTTTGGGCTCTCGGACGTTTCGAAAATTTTTCTGCATTGCCATGTTTTCGACGGCTATTAGCGGTTTTCTATTACTATTTTTTCAACTATTTCCACGAGTGCCTGGAAAACCAAAACGTGACACATAGCTGCCAATATCCTCCATATACGCTACAAAGATAAAATTACTCCAATTTTCTTAGCCGGGACCATTTTATCAATCGGCGGTTTCCTAACATGTTACCAAGGTCATATCGGCTTCTGTTAAAGAAAACAAAACACCCTCTCATGATTTTCTTCGCTCCAATTCAAAACATTCTGTTTCTTCTTCTGTTATCTTCTTCCTTTGCGGAGGACCCTGGCGGCGACATGAAGAACAACAAAACATAACTCTCGAAGTTCCTCCGCTCTTTTCTGACCTGACCATTGCCGCCAATCTTATAAAAGCATCATGTTTCCCCCTTTTCTCGCACATTTTCGGACAATGACCATCATTTCCAGGCTCACCTCTTCATCGGAGCAAAAATGGGATCCACTCGATGCAAACCTTCAATGTGCCGCCGCAGCCACCACTGCGTGGCCCGACATTCCGCTACTAGCAGCAGGTATGAAAGTATCCGATATCTAACGTCAAACTGTATTATGTTGTTGTGTAATTTATATGGTAATATAACACCCGCCCTCCGTCTCTTCCGTTGGGGAATACTGTATATATCGTGTGCGTATTTGTTTCCTCATCCTCCACAGGGTAAACATTAGAATAAAGGAACGACGGTTTGTGGCGCCAGACTTTTGTCACAGACCTTGGGAAATTACTCAGGGAATTCTCGGCAAGTTGCCGTGAAAATCGGCAAGTTGCCGCAGAAATCGGCAAGGGTGCCGATGCCAGTCGGCACCCTTGCCGTTATTCCCGGCAACTTGCCGTTTTTCGCGGCAACTTGCCGATGACGAGGCATACCTTTGCCGTTTGCTTGCCGATTTTGTAGACTCTCCCCTTAAATTCGAACAATTTTCTTGTAATTTTATTGTTAATAATATAAAGAAAACCGTAATTACAATAAAAAATTAAAAAAAGAGCAAAAATTTACAAAATTAGATTAACTATTTTCACAGTGGCTGATCTTCTTCTTCGTTCGGCTCCATCCTTTTTTGAATTGGCGTTTGAAACTGAAAACTAATTTTTTATTTCCGTTTTATTTTATTTTCCCCTTTAAATTTTAGTCAATGACAATCGTTTCTTTACCCTGACTCCCAGTAGTTCTCGTAACCTAAGTGTTCAGTTATCAGGGAGATATGTCATATTACTAAACAATTATTATTAATGGGGAACTCCTTTGAAATAATAGGAAGTCCCGAAAAAATCTTATGAAATACAGTATCTGTGGCTGGCAAACGGTCGGTGACAGACCAACTTAATAAATTTAGCAATTATCTACTCAAAAAACTAATAAACGAACAGAAACACTGATGACAATGAGCAATTTTCAACCAATATGAACAAAAACACAAGAGCACAAACCTCTTAAAAAATGGTTTTCTCATTGTTTATCCACTGTTTTCGTTGAATTATCTATTTTTTTCAGGTAGCAAAAGGTAGGGGTAGCAAAAGAAAATTGGGAACGAATAAAAGGATGCTAAATTTCCTCTTTATCTCGGTTACGGTAGTAGACCGCTTAGTTTTTCGTCTTAAATTCGTCTTGTTAGATTTCAAGCGATTTGTTTACAGAATTTTGTTTAATTTTCTATGCTTGATCAGCCGTGTATCACCTATAAACCGTGCAAATTGTTGAATTCTTTTAAATTTATTCACAATCGCTGCCAGTGTTGGGAACGATAACGAATTAAAGTTATGCTATAATGCTGCGCACAAAGTAAAAAAAAGCACGCGTGAATTTGCGAAACACGTGCACAAAGTGATGCGAGATTTGCGCGATTTTGAAGCGTCATTTTTACAAAAAGATGTTATGTCCCTTTAAAAATCTTACGGTACTTGTTATATTTTCAGTCGATTTTCGCAACATTTTGCGGCAAATTGACGTTTTCTGCGGTTTTAAAGATATTTTTCGATAAAGTAAATTAATTTATCCCTAATTAAAAGGGTTTGCGTCATGTAATCAATATTTTTTCTTATTTAAAGTCAATTTCCTTTGTCTAGAAACTTACCTAAATTTTTTTGTCGTCATGTCTGCAATTCAAATGTTCGTTTATTTTGTTTTATCCTTTTCTGAATAATTTTGTAGCATTGCGTTATGGGGTTTTGCACGAAATGGCAAAAAACTGCGCAAAACCCGGAAAATGCTCCGATTGACTTGACATTCTGGTGAATAAGGGCAAAAAATATTTCTGGTTATGCTAAAAAAAAATTTGGACCGAAATATCGATTTTAAAAAAATATTGATTTTTTATGAAAATTTTTAAAACCGATGTTTTGGTCAATAAAAAAAAACAGTGATTACGTGACGCAAACTCTTTCAATTAGGGCTAAGTTAATTTACTTCATCAAAAAATATCTTTAAAAGCGCAGAAAACGTCAATTTTCCGCAAAATGTTGAGAAAATCGACTGAAAATATAACAAGTACCGTAAGATTTTTAAAGGAACATAACATCTTTTTGTAAAAATGACGCTTCAAAATCGCGCAAATCTCGCATCACTTTGTGCGCCTGTTTCGCAAAATCACGCGTGCTTTTTTTTACTTTGTGCGCCACATAATGGATTCGTGGCGGAGTGACATTTCACGTGAAACGTAGAAACGAAACATCTCTTCTTTTCCTGTGTTATTTCTTCATTTTTTCGAATAAAAACGTGAAAAAATTGTCACTCCGCCACGAATCCATTATAAAACAGCGAAAAAATTATTGTTGACCCGCCAAAATGGTCAAACGCGCTCCGCTGAACTCAATACTACGTGGATTTTATTTTGGTTTCCAAATTTTTTCCATTCACGTGTAAATTCAACGTGAAATAAAATAATTTGGAAACCAAAATGAAATCCACGTAGTATTGAGTTCAGCGGAGCGCGTTTGACCGACGTGGCGGGCCGATAATATTATAATTAATTTTTTTCCAAATTTTTTTTTTTTTTTTGCCAAAACTCAGCGAGAACCTCGTTGAAATTAAAGTTTTCTGTGTTTAAATGACGAAAAATATTTGAACTCACAACTCTGTAAGTAAGTATTGTCGACCCGCCAAAATGGACAAACGCGCTACGCTCAACTCAACGCTATGCGATTTTCATTTTGGTTCCCAAAATATTTCATTTCACGTTGAATTTATACGTGAAATAAAATAATTTGGTGATCAAAATGAAAATCGCATAGCGTTGAGTTCAGCGGAGCGCGTTTGACCATTTTGGCGGGCCGACAATAGGTGAATAAGCAACAGGCATATTTCCAGTTTTGCTGTGTGGTTGTTCAAATGAATCGTGGTTTTTTGAGTAAAAAGAAATAATTCACAGCGATTGTGAATTAATATTGTGATAATTTTCAATGAATTTCAAGATCTTTTGGGTGTTAGCTGTCCAAAGAAAACATTTGCTGGAATCGCGTATTTTTTACAGTCCAACGAGGCACGAAATGCACAGAAAAACTACTAATTTTCCAGTATTTTTTTTGCAATGAAAAATTTGAATCGTTTTCAACGGTTCGCGGTTATCTTTTCATGTGAAGTAATTTTTTTTGGTGATGAATTTATATTTTTTATGGCAATCTTTATTTAAAAAACTCACCATCATATCCTTTTATTTGATATTCTCAGTACGGAGCGCTGCAAACGCGCTCCCTTCGAACAGTGATGGACGCGGCCACGTTGGCGACGAGAGAGTGCAGAAAATTGAGAGAACCGTGGCCGATGTTTTGCTCTGATTTCTCTAAACCTCACTCCAAATGCATGCAAAATTCATTGTTCGATTGGAGCGAGTTATCAGCGTTTTATACCGAGTATAATTGACCAAAATCCTCTTCTAAAACGATAAAATTGGTCTTCGGTAGACGCTGCCATCGGAGTCCCGTCATTGTCCTTTGAGTTTCGAACTTCACGAGCGTTTTAATCTAAAAAATATTATTAATTCTTCAATAAAACTTTACAAAAATAAATCAATATTTACTTACATTTTCACGAGAATAATGCTGAGTCCCCATCCGCTACGAAAATACAAAAAATTATGAAAATAGGATTAAAAAAATAAAACATAAATTAATGAAAAATATGCGCAAAGCGCTCGCTGACGCGCCTTAAAAGCTATCCTTGCCGCGCCAGTGTCGTTCCCTTGCCGATTTCGTGCATATCCTTGCCGGTGTCTTGCGCATATTTGAGCGGGAGTCCCTTGCCGATGCGTTGCCGTTCCCTTGCGGCTACAACTCATTTTGCTTGCCGTGCTCTTGGCACGTCATCAAATATCGGCAACTTGCCGGTTTCGACGGCAACGTGCCGCTTGAATGGCGTACCCTTGCCGTTGCCTTGCGGAAAATTCCCTGAGTATGAAACAAACCAATTAAACATATTAACGAGAAAATGTGATAAAATTTCAGGCTACTCCGCCACGCCGTCTTTTACATTTGATCAATGCAGCGCTTACGGTAGTTATGACCCATCTGCCGCATATTTTGCCTCAAATGGAATTGCAGGTATTTTTATCGATTTTAATAAAATTATCTTTTTCTAGCGAGTTGTTGTAGGACCAATGTACACACTTCCACCAGTCGATCCATTCCAACGCCCCGAAAATGACATTATTGAGAATGGAAGTGGTGACAAATCGGATAAAGATGGGTAAGATATACTCGGCGAATGCATCATCAGCCTCGCTCTACGGCACTTTTCAATTTTCAACAGTGTAGTGCGCCTGTTTTGAAGCGAAAAATCAAATTTTACCTGCAATTCGTCGTGGATACGTCATTTTCCGTTAAAAAGAAGTATAAAAACTAGAATTCGAGTTAATCTTGCAAGTGCAACACTGTTTTACAGGAGTTTTGCAGTAGAGCGAGGTTGATGATGTATTCGCCGACTATACAGTGATCAAATATCAATAACGAACAGCCGAATACTTTCTTAATTAGCAAAATTCTTTCATCCATCTAAAACTAACCTAAATTCCATTGTCCATTCCAGCCTCAAAGTTGACGATGACGAGGAAATCATCGATGAGATGGACGACGAGAACGACGAGGAAGATGACGGAACCGGAAAGCGTAAAAAACGGAAACGTCGTGTACTATTCACCAAGGCGCAGACGTACGAGCTAGAACGACGGTTTCAAACGCAAAAGTATCTGAGTGCTCCGGAAAGGGAACAGTTGGCAATGCAGATCAGGTTGACACCTACACAAGTCAAAATTTGGTTTCAAAACCATCGGTACGTGTTTAAAAGGCTGATTGTCCGTCCTAAAAGTTTAACCGTTTGCAATTCCAGATACAAGACGAAAAAGAGCCATCAGGACAAGCCAATGAGCTCCACAATTCTATCAAGCACGTTTCCAGGCCAAGCTGTTAATGCGGCTTTCCAAACGAGAACGTAAGTTTTGAAAAACAAAAAAAATCGTATTGTCTGGCGCTTGCGGTGGCTTAAAAAATTTAAAATCTTTCAAGAGTAAATCCAGCACGAGCGGACATACATAGCTTAAATGAGTGTGACCGTAATCCATTAAAAAATCATGACAAGCTAAAATGAAAGCAATCCTATTATTTTTACTTGTTTTCACATTAAATGTTTTGAATAAATTACGGTCAAACTCATCTCAGATGTGTCCGATCGTGCTGAATTACCTCAATGTGTGATTTGAACTTGCTATGCCAAAATGAACATTAGCTGAGACAAAAGTCACACCGAAATTCACTGAAAAAAGGAAAATCCTTATCACAAAAGGAAAACTGGGCGGAGCTTACGGGATTACGGTGGGCTCGGTGGAGCTGGTCAATCACGCTATTCAAGTTACTTCCACTAGAATTAAAGGGTCATTTTGAAACCCTATTTGCTTTGGGAAAATACCGGAGACTATGTTCATTCAATAGCTCAGAAAAAAGAATATTGTGAACATGATCCTTAATCCGAAAATTTCAGAATGCCGATCCAAATGCTAGTGCGCGGTAGTGGCGACTCGTCGGCGCGTTCCTCCGACATTTCGTCAACCTCTCCATACACCGTGGCATTTGGAACTGCCAATTCCGGCTATCTACATACACCTTCTGCCTATTTGCCCGCTGCCACTTCCGGATACTTCAACGGACAGACCAATACTCCCTACATGACCAACACTGGTAGCTGGTGGTCTTCGTAAAAAATTCAATTAAGCAAAATTTAACTCTATCATTCTACTTCCTTCGCTTTCTGTTGATTTGCTCAATTTATTTCAGTTTTTGTTTGCTGATTCTTTAACTTTTTGACTGCCGAACCCCCTGATCTTACTTTAAACTTTGGTCCAATTTATCCCATTAGCTATGCTTTTTTTAAATGTTCGGACTACCGGTTTTCCATCTTACACTCAGTTAATTGCTTTCAATTTTTATTTATAAAAAAAAAAGTTCTGATTTATGTATGTATGCTTCTTTTTCCATCTCTCTAACTTTCTTTTTCAGAATGATGGATCCCTTTTTACCCGTTATTCAACACTTTTTATGGAGAAAAACGGAAGAAAAAATCCGAGAAAGAGAAACGAAAATTGCTCATAATTCGTGGCAATTTGAGCGACAAAAGAGATGCAAGAAAACGGGTGGGCCCGAAGAAAATTTTAGGTGATCGAAGAATAGAATGCTTTCTGGTCCCCTAGCTCATTCTTTATTTTTCTCCTCCCAATTTTCCCGTGTTAGAATGCATTAGGACGGAGAAAAAGTTCAAAGAGTGCCAAAAACAAACATTTTGGTGTGAAAACAAATTTAATATGTAGAAAAAAAAACACAGAAAATAATGAATTCTAGTTTTTTTTTACCAAGAATATTTCAGAGAAACGGCACGAAATTGACTACCGGTACAAAAACCAACATGTACATATTTCCCACGTTTTCACATAAAACTTAACTGAGAGGAAGCAGCTTCCAAGAGCTTTTGCTTATTTCACACTTCTCAGCAAGGATCCATCATCCTTCAAAATAGTCGTAAAAAAATGATCGTTTGAAAAATCTCTCGTTGCTCCCTCTTTCCCTCACCCTCTCGTTGCTAAGCTTTCCACGGCGGGCGTTTTTCGCCCGTCCGATGGCTGGTTTCCAAATTTTTTCATTTCACGTATAAATTCAACGTGAAATAAAATAATTTGGAAACCAAAATGAAATCCACGTAGTATTGAGTTCAGCGGAGCGCGTTTGACCGACGTAGCGGGCCGATAATAAGTAGAAAAATTTTATTAGTGAATCAAATTCGGAGTCAACAATTCGATTGAAACTTGTTGTCCACTCGATCTTAAAAGGAATCTTGAATTATTATTTTTTTTTTATTTTCCGCAAACCTTTTTATATTCGTGACCTTCTAATTTTTTTTGAATCCTCGCAGCTTTTTAATTCCGCGAAACGCTGAAAAATGGCGATATTGATTTTTCTTTTTTTTTTTTCCAATGGTTCCTCAATATTATTATCCTCGCTACTTGACGAACAGCTTCTCTCCATTTTAATCATTTTCGACTTCCTTAAAAATATTTTGATAGTTGAAATTACGAAAAAAAAAACAATGAAAATCATGTTTAATACCATTAGGAATTCATAAAAAAAAATCGAAAATTGAATTATGTGCAATGTACCGTGACGGTGTGTCCAAACACCGTCACGTAAAATCGCAGACCGGGCGGTAGTACCCATTAAACTGTGCTAGAATTCAATAGTGTCGATATTTCTCGTGAGAAAGTGGTCATTTTAAAGAATGACGGATCCTTGCTGAGGCGAGGATGATACTGTTTGATGTATACAATTTTAATAGAAAATTCAAGAATTTCATTAAAAATCAATAATCAAGATACACAAATCAGCAGGACTAAAAAGCAAACAGTGAAAATTAATGTGAAAAGACGATTCGCTATGAGATGGCGAATGGCGAGAATGCTGTAAAGAATCAGAGTGCAAAAATAAATCTGAAATTTTTATTCATTTTTGCGAATAAAATTACAATTTGAAATTACCTTCATCCTGCTTCTCAGTTTTCTTAAATTTATTTTCAGCTTTAATCGCATACGTGGAAATTTACCGAGACTAATTAAATTTTCAATACTTTGTTTTACAGAAAAAATGTTGTCTTTTATACCGACAAAAATTAAGATAAAGATGAAAAAAACGAGGTAAAAACCGGGGTAAAATCCAAAAAACAAAAACAAACAAAACCAGCGGCTAAAAGTTTTTACGCGAAACTTTCTTGACATTAATTTTTCTTTTTTCAGATACCGTGTTTACTCTAATTTCCCGGCATCCAATCAGAAAGTTAAAAAAAAACCATTTAAAAAGTGTTCTGAGCCAAGACCACTTGCACTGCTCTTTTACTAGACCGATCACCAATTGGTGACTCGAAATAATTGAAAAATTGAATAACAAATGCGTAGGTGGGTTATAATATGAATTGGTTATGCCACGTGTATGGAAAATTTTATTATTTAATTGTTCGTTATTTTTCTACCATTTTCCGATATTCAGAAATTTCAGAAACCCGTTTTTTCTTCCTTTTTTGTATCTATTTTTATTTAAAACTTTGAAACTCAAATTTGTTTTGCTCCTTTTTTTGTTGCTCCTCGTCTCCAACTTTCCGCTGTCGTCGAATCAATGCTTTTCGTTCTTTTTCTTCTCTCCCTTCTCCTCTATTTTTTCTCACAAAGAGGCAAAAAGGAGCCAAAGTAAGCTGCTCCTTCGTCTTCTTCTTCTCCTTCTTTTTCCTCTTCTCCTTCCTCGTTCTCTTCCGTTTTCTTCGTTTTGCCGTCGTCGGAGCTCTCGCTACGTGCTCCACACGGCTCCATCGATGAAGAGAGGAGCTGTGGCCTTTTGAAAAAAACGACGAAAAGACCAAAACGTCATCTTTCAAGCCTCTATTTTTGCTTACATTCATTCTATCTTCCTGTGTTTTCCACCCAAAAGTTTGGAATTGTTGTTGTTGTTTTGGCAGCGAAATTACTCTGTGGAGCTCATTAAACCAAGAGTTTGGGCTTTTTTCCCCTTTGTTTTTGTTTTTCTTCTCATTTTTCGTCTGCAGTTTAGTTCAGTTGTTTTTTTGTCAAAAAGAATTCCTAGAACATCATCAATCTCGCGGACCAAACTAGAGTTTTTCCACACCATTCACTTTTCATGACATTCTTTCTTTTTATTTCCAAAAAAAAACATTTCTTCGGAAACACACACCAACTTCCTGTTTTTGTCTGTCAAAGACGATGGGAAAAAATGTCTGTTATATGAAAAGTATCGAATTTCAGTTTAGTTTTTATAAAATGCATTTCAATAAAATGAAGTGAAAATTTTTGAAGTTAATTTAATTTGGTCCCGAAAATTGCGCATAAACAGCTGTGAATATTATTTATTGCAAATAGCGGTTTTTGAAGCGATTTTATTGTGTTTTCAATCGACTTGCGACATCAAAACGTGAAACTCCGCCCACTTTTTTTCACGCAAAAATTCAAAATGCACTAAAATTTAATGTTCGCGTGAAAAAAAGTGGGCGGGAGTTCACGTTTTGATGTCGCAAGTTTATTGAAAAGATAATACTATCAATAATTGTGTTGTTTATTCGTTATTTTTCGCCCCGAATTTATACTTCGCAATTTTTGTCCAAAAGGAGTACACGAAGTTGCGGGAAGTTAAAATTCATTAATTATTTTTTATTTTCTGCATCCAATAGTAAAGTACATCCTGTAAAACATTTTCGTGGCGAGACCCGCCGCGCGGTCATTGTTGCCGAGTGTCAGCACGGAGTAATGGCGACTGCCTTTTTTTTCAAACGACTTTTTTGGCGCGGGAACACGCGCGACGCTCTCGTCTTCTCCGTCTCGTCTCTTTTTTCGCTCGTCTTCTCCGTCTCGTCTCTTTTCTAAATGTTTGCATTGGCACAGTGCCCAAAATTTTTGCCGTCGAATGCGGCGCGTGCGCGTGCGCGTGTTATCAATGGAGCACGTTTGCACCAGGTCACTCGCCATTACTCCGTGTGTCAGTTTCACATGAATTTCACCATTGTGGTGAGACCCAAATGCGCACCATTTGACGAGGTGAATATCTCCAATCAATGCATACGTAATTAACAATTTCACAGAAAAAACATGTCAGTTTAAATTCAATACGATGACGAAGAATACGGGAAAAATCGAAATGAATTAGCGAAATCCGAAAACTAATCATGGATTTGAATAGTTTTTTTCCCACAACATTAAAAATAAATAACTTGTTCCACTCATATCACCAAATGTCAACCACACGTCACTCAACTTTTCAAATTTAGGAGCAACGAAGAAAAAGAAAAGTTTAAAATTAATCTTCCTGAGAAAAACGGACTCTCTCACGCTTATGCTTTGAAAATAAAACGGCTTCGTATTCGGTATTCTATTATATTCTTGATTACGAATTCTGGAGAAGGCGTTGGTCAGCTGGAATGTGAGGTAAATAGAACGGCTTGTTCTCGTCTCACTCCGTCGCCAACATTATATCTAATTGGATTAAAAGGGAGTGGTCTTCGGCCATCTTTTTCATCTTTTAAATGGTTGCCGCTGACGTCTTCTTCTCTTCCTGTTCTTCTTTTCTCTACTTCTCTCCGTTTCACCATTTCAGCTGACCTTATTCGACCAAATTCTTATCAGGAATTTGGAAAATTTCATCTTTCCGCTTCGAAATGAAATGAAATCGAACGAAAAACGGAAAACGAAAACCTTGGCCAACAACTTTCGGTTCTCGCTTTTTTCCTCCTTTGGAGCTCGAGCTCTAGCGATTCAATAAATTGAATTCAACCCCTCTTATAGGCTCCGCGAGCTGCCCTGCGGCCCCCTTTTTCCTCCTTTTCCATTTCCTTTTTCCGACGAGAGCTTCTCCTTATTTTTTTCTGCTTTTCTAGCACTACACTTTAGCAAAGCTTTTTTGAAAAAGTGTATTTTCTAGATAGAAACTTGTTTTAAAAATACTGTGGGAACAAGCCCCGCCCATTCGCAAAACTGCGGCACACGTTTTGTACAGGAAAAACAGTGAAGCAGAGTTGCAAAATAGGCGGAGCTTGTTCCCCAAGTTTCTGAAAAAATGTTTTCAACGGTTTTGACTTCCCCGGTTTCGTGGTTTCCCCGGTTTTTTGTCAGGTCTCGGACACAAGTAAAAGAGACCCTGACAAAACCGGGGAAAACCACGAAACCGGGGAAGACAAAACCAGGGAAGACAAAACCGGGGAAAAAATCGGACAAAACCTGGGAAGAAGCTCCGCCCCCTTTTGCAGCCGGTTTCGTGGTTTTCCCCGGTTTTGTGAGACCCTGACAAAACCGGGGAAAACCACGAAACCGGGGAAGACAAAACCAGGGAAGACAAAACCGGGGAAAAAATCGGACAAAACCTGGGAAGAAGCTCCGCCCCCTTTTGCAGCTGGTGCACAATATTTTGTACTGGAAGTATTGAAAAAGTGCGCCGCAGACTTGCAACTGGACAATACCGGGGAAAAGTTGCAAGTCTGCGGCGCACTTTTTCAACACTTCCAGTACAAAACATCGTGCAGCAGCTGCAAAAGGGGGCGGAGCTTCTTCCCAGGTTTTGTCCGATTTTTTCCCCGGTTTTGTCTTCCCTGGTTTTGTCTTCCCCGGTTTCGTGGTTTTCCCCGGTTTTGTCAGGGTATCCAAGTAAAAGAGTACGGTCAACAATTGTCTGCAACTCGGCGTCGCGGTGTTTGCAGACGTTAATTTTTATTTTTTCGTTGACTTCGCAATTGCATTTTACGTTATTTTTCTGTGCTTTTTCAGACGTTTTTCACACGTTTAAATTCATTTTTTTTAAAATAATTTTAAAAAATTTAAATTTGCTTTTCTGAACTGGCATTTGCAAAAAGAAAAAAACCAGTTTGTGAGATATTTACTTTCGCAAAAATATTTTTTAAAAAATTTGAAAATTTTTAGCTGAATGACGGCTAATCCGTATTTGGTATTTTCGACAATTCCTTCGCGCGAAAATAAAATAAATGTTATTTTGATTTAATCGGCTGGTAAAAATTTCATCCGAAGTAAAAATATTTTTTACGAAATTTCTTCACTTTTTCAGTTTAATTCGATTTAAAAATTAGAACGTTTTTTTTTTCGGAATGAACGCGCTAAATTTGTTCTCAGAATGCAATAATACTTGAGAAATATTTATTCGGTTGTAAATATATGCTCATGAAAATGTTCAAAAAGACGAAAGTATGGATTTTTTTGTTAAAATTTTTCACAAATTATATATTTTCGACGCGCCACGACGGTCAAACGCGCTCCACCGAATTCAGTAATTTCTTCGTGCTCTTTGGTTTGCAAATTATTTATTTTCACGTATAAATTCCACTTGAAATTAAAAAATTTGGAAACGGTGGAGCGCGTTTGACCATCGTGGCGGGTTGACAATATATAATTTGTGAAGAAAAATTAAACCAACAAAATCCGTACTTGAGCACTTTTTTTTAAACATTGAAAACGCAAGAAGAACATCACTTAAATTTAAACAAAAACTCTTCGACTGCACTTTTAATCTGCAAAAAAGAGAAAGCGCGCTCTACCGCACACGAAGTGTTTACCTTTTGCATTCGAAGCAAACTTGTGGGTGTCGTCTGAATAAGTGGGTGCAAATACGCGTACACTGTACACTCAATCATCTTTTTCTTTTCGTTTATTTTTGTCAGTTACGAAGCGAACATTAAAACAAACTTTCGTTTTTTTTTTTAATAATTTTCAACCATGATTGATATCCATATATACAGTAAAGAAATGATAAATAAAAGATTTATTATGACGTCATCATTTTCTACTGCGTTGTTACGCACGTGCCATCGCCTTCGGCCGCCACACTGGCAACAACAAGAGAAATTTGTTTCGTTTCGTTTCGTTTCGTCGAAAGCATAGCGGAGAACAGAGGAAATTTCCCCCCGTATCGATCGATACAGCGGTCTGTCTGGTGGTGGGCAGAGGCGACAACCGGTGGATCGCGCGCGCTCGCGTTCTCTCGCCCCCAGCCAACACTCGTATACTCACAAACGCATGCATCCATCGTCACTTTTCGTCTCTCTCTCTTTTTTTTCACCGTCTCCTTCTCAGCCGATTTTCATCCTACGTTCATCTCGACTACAACCACTGCCACCGATTTTTGAAAGCCTCTACTCTTCGTTTAGACGGGTGTAATGTTATCCGCCTGCTGATATAGGTTTTTCATGACGCCGTCTGTTTATGAGATGTTCCTCCGACCGGGGTCGCTGATATAAAAGGATAAAAGTGATAAGAAGTTGTGTCGTGTCGTTCCGATTGCTAAACGAAACTATATGTATATGTATACCGCGGTCATGAATACGTTCAAACATGGATTATCACGAAATTTTATCCTTGTGGAAAAATGTGCACTCAGCTCAGTTATTTTTTCAACTGGAATTTGTTTCTTTTTTGATTTTCAGCAAAACTAGATCACGTTTTAAAACTATGTACTTAAAATATGTTCTTCATATCAAATTCTTCGTTTTTATTACAAAAACACCACGATTGGTTCACAATTGACAGAAGAGATGCATTTTAAAATTTTGAAAAAATTGAGTTTGCCAGACATGTCGAAATTCGGCCCACGACATGTCTGGAGTTTGCACTTTTTTTCTCCAGAAAATTAAGTTTTTTTTTTAGTTAAATTCTTTCAAATGCATCTCCTCGGCCAATACTGCACCAATCGTGGTGTTTTTGTAATAAAAATGAAGCATTTGACCTGAAGAATATATTTTAATGACAGATTTTCAAAAAGTGGTCTAGTTTTGCTGAAAATCAAAAAAGAAACAAATTCCCGTGGAAAAAATAACTGCGCTGCAGTTACTTTGATAGGCGCTTTTCCCGTTTGGGACACCGTGCTTTATTGATTTTCTTTCGATGCGTGAATGAAGTTTCTCCAGAAAAGGGTGAAAATTTCTTATTGAGTGTTATCATGACCAAAATCGAAGTATACACATATTCAGTTTCGTTTTGTAGTCTGAGCGTCGTTTTATTCACGCACCAAAAATTTTTTTTACGCGTGAATAAAACAGCATGATAATATTTTCTCGGTTTTTCCCCGCTTTCCAGTATTCAACGATTCCGAAACGTGATTTTGGCTAATTTTGTGCGATTTTCTAGAATTCAATTTAAATGCACCTTTGCACCCTGCCCTCTGTTTAACAGTTTTCAGAAACATTTGTTCGACTTTTTGTCATTTTTTTTCATTGAAATCTTGCCTGAATCCGTAGGAAGAAATGATTCATCATTTTTATTTGGAGAAGCGCAGACTATGAAAAGGAAAAATTGGAATTGTGTCGTCTTGTGAGCAAACTTTTTGTTTTTCCCATGTCTTCTCTCTTTTTTTTTCTTTCGCTTTTCTTCCTCAATGCCAGAAACCGTCTTTTTTGCTCCTAGTACACCGACCAACAAACATCGTCCTCTTATATACAACAGTTGCTCTTTGCCATCCATTTCCTCTAGTTTTCGCCGAATTTTTTGTCTAGTTTTTGGGCGATTTGATCGCAAAATTGGTGCGGGAGTTAGCATAAATTAACAAATCGTTTCAAACGGACTTGATGTTTGCAATTTTACAAAATATATTCTATTCAACCAACGAAATAGCTAAAACCAGCAAAAAATTCAGCGAAAATTCGGAAAATGCTCTGATTGGCCTGAAACTTTGGGAAATAATGGAAACAAGTATTTCGGACATTCCCAGAAAATTTCAGACCAAAAATCGATATTTCGGGCTGAAATTTTCTAGGAACGTCTGGTAGTTTTTTGTCATTTTTTCCCAAAGTTTCAGGCCAATAGGACCATTTTCGCTGAATTTTTTGCTGGTTATAGCTGTTTTTTTTTATTTCGAGAATAATACCATTATGAAACAACCGGGAATGGGTTTATTCTTAGAAATATCAAAAATTGCCTTTGAAAAATGTCAGGCTGAAATTCTTGGAACTGTTCGATTTTTCTGCTAATTTGGATTAGTGGGGTTATGGACCTATTCACAAAACCGGAAAAAAAAGAAAAAACGGAAAAAAATTGCGGGAAAAATCGGATAATGCTCCGATTGACCTGAAATTTTGGGAAATATTGGAAAAAATTCTCCTGTACACGCTCAAAAGTATTTGGACCAAAATATCGCTTTAAAAGTTATCGATTTTTTTCCGAAAATTTTTAAAATCGATATTTTGGTCCAAAATTTTTTGAGCGTGTACAGGAGAAGCTTTTCCAATATTTCCCAAAATTTCAGGTCAATCGGAGCATTATCCGATTTTTCCCGCAATTTTTTCCGGTTTTGTGAATAGGTCCATTATTCACAATCTGCGGGAATATTCGGAAAATGCTCCAATTGACCTGATTTTTTGAGAAATAATGTTAAAAATACTCCCGGATATGCTCAAAAAGTTTTGGACTGAAATATCAATTTTTAAAATCGTTATTCCGAGTCAAATTTTTCTGAGCATGTCCGGGAGTATTTTTGACATTATTTCTCAAAGTATCAGGTCAATCGGAGCATTTTCCGAGTTTTTTCCTATTTTGTGGCTGACCCCGTAAAATATTTATCTCTTAAACTCATTTCCCACATCATTCGTTGTTTTTCCTCGTCTCGCAGCCTTTGCAATTAATTTCATTTGCATTCCTGAAAGCTGAAAACTCTGGAAGCATGCAAACTTGAGTCGGTTCTCCGGCTCAATTTCCATTTTCCAGAGATGACGTGATACATGTGATACTTCCTGTGCCATTCATTTCCTTATCCCGTTTATTATATATTTTTCTCGCGAAAAAGTTGATGTTTCTCTCACCATTCTCTGCAAATTTTCACACCGCTGTTTTGTTTACTGTTGTGATCACACAATTTTGCTTTCATTTTTATTTTATTTTTTCATATTTCTAGCCGCAACCACTATCAGTTGTTGGCCGTTCAAGACACTTCTACACACCCAACTAAACGAACGCTACTGAAACTATCTGATATCGTTGTAACCGCTGAAAATCAAAGTTCGAAGGCACAATGACCGACGCCGAGTTGAATATTGATAATTTGATCACCAGGCTCCTCGAGGGTGAGTTTTTGTTGTTGCAATGTGTTGGGGATTTTAATAAGGGAAGGGGGCTACAAAAATTGTTTTTAGGCCATGAGCAAGAAAGGTAAAACTGCATTTTGCATGATGGATCTGATAAATGTGAATCAGAGCCGTTCTTTTTCAAAACTTTTACGTATCGAAATGGGTACATAAAATTTTCTTCTGTGCATAACAAGCTTGCAGCTTGTGGCGACAAAGTCGCCTTCGTCAAATATTTATTTTTACTGGTTTTTGTTTTTTTTTTTTTTAATAGAAATGGCAATCATTTCTTTTCCCTATTTCTTTCAAGTTCTAGTGACCCTTGTTGTATAGTGGTTAGCACGTTTGAACGTCAATCGACATGTCGAGGGATCGAGTTTTGTCGACTGCAAACTTGTGTGAGAGACACACAAACAAACACACAGACTAATCTAAAATTTTCTATATAAGAAAGATAAGTAATGAACCTATTCACAAAACCGGAAAAAAATTGCGGTAAAAATCGGAGAATCTACATTGTGTTAGAGGCAACCGCCCTTCAGTGAATAAATAAATAAATAAAATGCTCCGATTGACCCGAAATTTTGGGAAATATTGGAAAAAATTCTCTTGTACACGCTCAAAAAATTTTGGATCAAAATATCGATTTTATAAATGTTCTGAAAAATCGATATTTTGGTCCAAAATTTTTTGAGCGTGTACAGGAGAATTGTTTCCAATATTTCCCAAATTTTCAGGTCATTTGGAGCATTCTCCGATTTTTCCTGCAATTTTTTTTCCGGTTTTGTGAAGAGGTCCATAAGAAAAATGACCAAAAAAAACGAGGGAAAAATGCTGAAAAATAAGTCCGTTTGAATTTAGTCCGTTTGAACACTTCGTGTACTCCCCGTAGTCTTGTATTTTTTGTTTTTAAAATTCACCAAAAAGCAAAAAAAAAACATTTTGCGATTTCGATGTGATATAATGGATTCGTGGCGGAGTGACATTTCACGTGAAACTGGGAGACGAAAAATCTCTTAATTTCTTCAGTTTTTTTTTCATTCTTTCGAATAAAAACGTGAAAAAATTGTCACTCCGCCACGAATCTATTATATCCGTAAATCTTCCACCCAACACTAAATTTTAAACAAATTTCCCCAGAAACTTGTCACCTTCTTTAAGAAAAACGGAAATCGACAACAAAAAATTTACTGAATTCCCCTTCCTTCCATTTCCGCCATTTTTCCTGATGGAGAAAAAAAAACAAAAAAATTGTTTTTTTTTTCCTATTCATAGATGTCAAAAAATGTCAAACAATGTTAAAAAACGTTTAAAAAATGTTAAAAATGTCAAAAACGAATCCTATGAATAGGTTCATAAAATACACAAATAAATTTCAGTTCGTGGATGTCGTCCTGGCAAGCCGGTCACAATGTCGGAAGCCGAAATTCGTTCACTTTGTCACAAGTCTCGCGAGATTTTCCTGTCACAGCCGATACTTCTTGAGCTGGAGGCACCGCTCAAGATTTGCGGTGAGTTTTAATTTCTTACTTTAGTCAGAAAGTAGTCCTGTTTTTGGGAAATTAAAATGGAAAATAACTGTAAATATGTCCTAACTCACATTGCAAAATGGGCAGTTCAAAAAAAAAATACCAATAAAAATTTTTTCCAGGAGACATTCACGGACAGTACAACGACCTGCTCCGTCTGTTCGAGTACGGCGGTTTCCCACCAGAGGCCAACTATCTTTTCCTCGGCGACTACGTGGATCGTGGAAAGCAGAGTTTGGAGACGATTTGCCTCCTTTTGGCTTATAAAGTAAAATATCCGGAGAACTTCTTCTTGTTGCGCGGAAACCACGAATGCGCATCGATTAATCGTATTTATGGATTCTATGATGAGTGTGAGTCTTTTAAAATGGAGGATTTTCTAAAAAAAAAAATAAAATAAAAAAGGCTATGGGATTGGAACGCCGATTTTTGAAGCTACAGCGCGCTTTATGGGCTAATTTTAATGAAAAATTGAGAAAATATTTTGTTTCTATTTTGGTCATCGTTCCTTGAGGTTTGCGGTATTAAACTGTATAAATATTTATACAGGAAAACAATTAAAAAAATAACTTATTTGGCAACATAGCTGAGATTTTACGTTTACGGTCTTTACGGAATTTGGAGGCAGCGTAAAATTTCATCCGTAAAATCTGTAAAAATTCCCGAGCTGTTTTCTCGGTAAAAAAAAACAAATTTTTTGTATTTTTCTTGAGTTTTTTCAAATATTTCCGCAAAAGTAGACATAACTTTCAGTATAGTGGGATTATTCAAAATGATTTCTGAAAAAGCTCCACACATTTTTTTTTATGTTAAATACTGAAACTAAACAAAAAATCACATTTTTCGTTTTTCAGGAGCTAATTTTCAATCGAAAGCTATATTTTTGTTATTTGTCAAATTTTTCCAATTTTTGTTATTTGTCAAATTTTTCCAATTTTTGTTATTATTTCTGTTTTCTGCAATTAATTATTTCACCAAACAGTGTAATTCAAAATTTTACGTTTTACGAAATCCCTAAAATATACATAATATACATTTTACGCCCAACCCTGTTTGGCAAACAAAAAATTTCGGCAATCACCGTATCGCAATTTTTGTTTTCACACTCATGTACTTTTTTGAAAAAAAAAATAAATAAATCATTGGGAAGTTTGGAGGTTGTTTAATAAATTCTCATTGTCAATTTCTTAAATTTTTCACCATGTGAAAAAAAGCTTTAAAAATGTTTTTCCAAGTTTGGGGCAAGTCGGTTCAGTATGCGCGAAAAAACGCCAAACACGAAATCTCACACCTACAGTGTGCTTTTAGCGCTAAATTTTGACAAATTCTCCGAATTTACTGGTAAAAAATTCGACAACTCACGGTGTCCAGGATTTGAAATGTGGGCGGAGCCTAATTTGCTGGCGCGTCAGCAAACTCCCATGGCGCACTTTCGTTGCTTGCGCATTTTTCGACTCTCGCATTTTATGTTATTGATTTTATTGTTTTTCTTTCAGTAAAACCTGTTTTTCTTTCTAAAATGTATGTATTTTATCTTTTAATACCATATAATTGCCCAAACTTCGCTTTTCGTAAAGATTTATCCTGCAAAAACACCAAAAAACTCAAAACGAATATTTCGAAATGGTGGCTGAACCAAATTCGACGTTCTTAGGCTTAAAAAATTTCTAAAAACCTCTGCTATAATTCCGTTGGAGCACATGTGGGAAAAAAATTAAGAATTTATGCTTTTTTCCCGAAAAACACAAAAAATGCCTCAAAATTTGAATTTCGCGCGAAAAAATCCAGTGGGGCGCGTTTGCTCGGCTCCGCCCACATTTCAAATCCTGGACACCGTGCAACTGTTTTATTCATGGCCAAATTTGGCAGATGCCGTGAACACCGCATCGAAAAATAGCACAAAAGTTTCGAAATGTACTAGCTTCGCATTAGGCTTCGAAACGTCCCAGAGCCCAAAAAATACTAGAAGGTTCCCGTTGGTGTAGCAGGGGGAAGCACCATAACTGGATTCTACCCTTAGAACTTTATCGATTCCCACCAAACTTCTTGCCCCTTTTTTGGTTTATGACATTCAACATAATGTATATATTCCAGGCAAACGACGCTTCTCGATAAAACTGTGGAAGACGTTCACCGACTGCTTCAACTGTCTTCCTATAGCGGCGCTCATCGACGAGAAGATATTCTGTTGTCATGGTGGTCTCTCTCCGGATCTTCAAAACATGGAGCAAATCCGTCGTGTTATGCGTCCAACCGACGTGCCAGACACTGGCCTTCTCTGCGATTTGTTGTGGTCTGATCCGGATAAGGATGTCACCGGATGGGGAGAGAACGATCGTGGAGTTTCTTTCACATTTGGACCGGACGTTGTTGCCAAGTTTCTGAATCGACACGATTTGGATTTGATCTGCAGAGCGCATCAGGTCGTTGAAGACGGTTATGAATTTTTCGCAAAACGACAACTCGTCACACTTTTCTCGGCACCAAACTATTGCGGAGAATTTGATAATGCCGGTGGAATGATGAGCGTTGATGAGACGTTAATGTGCAGTTTCCAGGTAAATTCTTTTTTTTCTTTCATTTTTCTATCAAAATAAAAAAAAGCCAAACCCCTATAGGGATAATGTAAAGAAAAGCATTTAAAAAGATTCAAAATTGAAGCAATCCACAAAATGCGTTGAAAATTAAATTACCCAGTGGGTCATGTGCATTGCACTTGATGTAGAGGACCTCATTTGGGGCATAGCATTGAAAAAAAAAATAAAGAGAGAAGTGAACTTTGACCGGAGAGGTTTCCATTCACGAAATGGCAAAAAACGGCAGAAAACTGCGCGAAAAATGCTCCGATTGGCCTGAAATTTTGGAAAATAAAGGGAAAAATTCTCCCAGACATTACCCCAAAATTTCAGACCAAAATATAGATTTCAAGCATTTTCAGAAAAAAAAAATCAATATTTCTTAAAAATCGATATTTTGGTCTGAAATTTTCTGTGAATGTCCAGGAGAATTTTCCCCGTCATTTCCCAAAATTTCAGGTCAATCGGAGCATTTTTCGAGTTTTCGCGCAGTTTTTTGCCATAATTTGCCATTTCGTGAATAAACCCATAAGGTTTTGTCCAAAAACCGGAATTTTTTGCCTCCACGGTTCTACAAAAAACCGAAAATTTTTTGCCTGCGGTGCGCTGCAAATTCGCTCCTTTCGGAAAGTGAAGAACGCTGCCACGATGAGAGAGTGCATGAAATTGTGAGAGCGTGGCCGATGTTTTGCTTTCTTTTCTCTGAATCTCACTACAAATGCATGCGCGATTGGAGCGAATTTGCAGAGCTTTATACCGAGCAGGGGTGCCACAAAAAACATTTTTGCGAAAAAACAAAAAAAAACCAAAAAATGTTTTTCATTTTCACCGCGTATTTTTATCGTTTTTTATCAAAATACCATCAAATTTACCGATTTTATTTATGCAGAAAGGTGGAAAATTGCGAAAAATGTGCGGAAACTGTTTGCGGGACATCTCGAAAACACATATTATCAATTCAATATTCTTGCCGGCTACCATAGGCGCCCGCGAAAGTTTTATAATAGACGCAGACATAACGACACATGTCTGCTGCGACACACCCGCTCACATTTTTTGATCTACGTTCAGTTGAATTCTGTTGAAAAGACCTGATGGGGCGGAGCCTCGATGTTTCGCCCCACTACTTACTGTAGCCGGCAAGAATATTGAATTGATAATGCTCTAGTCTTTGCTCCACGTTTTTCTTTTCAATCTTTGATTTTTTCAAAAAAAAAAATCGAAATTTTTTGGAACAAAAAATCTATGCGAAAAAAAAAAAGTTTTTCGCAATTGGTGCGAAAAATGCGAAAAACAAAAAAAAATGATTAAAATGGCATAACGAATTTTACGGATGCAATGTTACGGTGCTTCAAAAGCCCGTAAAATCGCAGCCCTGATCACCATATTTTGCAATTTCAGATCCTAAAACCATCGGAGAAAAAGGCGAAATATCAGTACCAGGGAATGAACAGTGGACGACCGGCAGTTGGCGGAGGACGGCCTGGAACGACTGGCGGAAAGAAGTAGAAACTAAGTTTTGACCTTTTTATCCATTCTCCATTCTCATTTCAGCTTTTATCTTTCTTTATCTTTTATCCAATTTCCTCGCTGAATGCTCGTTTTTTATCTTAATCTTTATCATTATCCCCTCTGCACACACAACACACAAAAACGAGTTCTGAATGCTCTTTTTTTTTTGCAAATATTCCGATTTTCGATGTAAACGCGCTCTATTGAGAATGCGAGTTTTCTCATTTTCTTCTCTTTTTCTTTCCTTCTCCTCCTTCTGTGTTCTCCTCTCTCTTTTCTCTTTTCTTCCACCCTCCCAATCGCAAATTTTTGGATTTTTGGTAGTTGTGACAAGTCTCGGCCGATTATTTTTTTTCTCCCTTTTCATATTGATTCTCTGTTTATTTATTATTGATTTGATTTTTCCTTGAATTTTTGACATGAAACTCTGAATCTATCCAC
This sequence comes from Caenorhabditis japonica, assembly GCA_963572235.1. Classification (NCBI taxonomy): domain Eukaryota; kingdom Metazoa; phylum Nematoda; class Chromadorea; order Rhabditida; family Rhabditidae; genus Caenorhabditis; species Caenorhabditis japonica. The sequence continues at coordinate 473,231 of OY754346.1, forward strand.
TGGAATGGAACGAACCTCTTGAATTTCCAGAAATTTACTTTTTTCTTTTTTGAAATGTTTTCTTTTCCTATTTAGAAACGAAAAAATACTCGAAAATCTCCCTCCCTCTTCTTTTTCCCCACGTCTACTGATTCCAATAAATATTTTTTTTACCTAAACATGCATACAAAGAAATTGTGGTTTCCTTGGGAAATAAACCAGTATATATGCTGGTATATTTGGTCAAGGTATTTATATTTCTACTTGTGTGTGAACGAAAGAAAAAAAAAGAGAAAGTGTATGAATCAGTGAGTGAGGGCAAGATTAGCAACGAAAAAAGGAATGTGTTTATTTCTGGGTTCTACTGTATATACATTCAATGGCAATTTTCGGCGAAAAGTGGAACTTGTTCCTATTTATTTGCATGGTTTCTTTTATAACCTTTCCTGGAAAGTATTCACTATTTGGTTGGTGTCTGACTATGAGAGAATTTAGTTTTTTTGTTGTCGTTGTTGAAAATTGTGAAAATTAATTAATTACCGTAAAAACTCTATTAGAATGGCAAGCTGTTCGTAGCGTGGGTACGCCAGAATAGACAAGCTACAAAATAGAACTTGTGGTGCGATGGAGCGCGTTTGAATTATTTTTTTTTTTTCAATTTCACAGGTTTTCACTGATTTTGCATTTTTTTTTTTTTTGGGAATTTTCATTAATTTATACTTTCCTTTATTTTCGCTGTTGCTAAAGATTTTTTGGATTTTCCGATGAAAACTACGGAAAAACCAATAAAAATCGTAAAATTCGAAAAAGAATGCAAGCGCGCTCCATCGCACCACGAGTTCTATTTTCTAGTAAAGAAAAAAACGTTTAAAAAAATGAACTGGAAATTAAAAGAGTCTGAAGCTCCGCCGTCCTCTTTAAGATTTCCATTGAATTAGGGGTGCCGTTCTAATAGAGTTTATGGCATGCATATTATATTTCGAAATGTTTTGGAAAAGTATTTGAAGTTTGTGACTCATTGGAAACAGTATTCATATTTTCATATTTATGTTTATTGCCAAGAAAGTTTACTTTTTAAACGGACATGCCTAAACAGCAAAATGTCATTATGAGGCAGAATAATGAACCTGATCAGTGCAAAAAAAAAATGAGTTTTTTGCGTTTTCAACCCTTTGCAAAATTGTGGAAAAACGTCAGAAAACTACCGTATCCAAAGGCTATTTTTTTTAATCAGGAACAACCCATTGATTCGAAGCCCGAAATGCTGGAATAGTTCAATTGCCACGAACAAACAAACAAAAAAGTCGCTTATTAAAGATCGGGGAAATCCCTATTGAAAATCATAATTATTTTAATGTGAATTACATTATTTTAAATAACGTATTGTTTTAAATCGACTAGCGACGCGAGAACGCGAAACTCCGCCCACTTATTTGTGCGCGACCATGCGAACACAGTCATATCTGAAGAGACGCAGACAGAACGGTGAATGCAGACTTGAAATGTGATGCGTTTTCATGTCGCAAGTCGATTGAAAACACAATAGGTCCATAAGATCCTAAACTTATCATGTTAAAATAGCAAGAAAAAATTGTTTTCCTAGTTTTCTGAAAATGCAATGATCATTGAAGTTGTCAACCCGAAGTTGTTCCATAACCTTCTCCGGCTGGTACATTTTTTCCCATTGCATACAGTATATTTGTGGTGTTTGCTCGTGTTCTACGAAAACATCGAATATTGTGTGATGTAGTTTGAACGAGAGCCCATGTCTATCATGAGTGTTGGCGCACAGTGAGCTTTTTTTTCACTCGAAAATTCACTATTTTGATAAATTCGAATCATGATCTGATTATTCAGGATGACACCATCATTTTAATCCAAAAACGAGACCGTTTGGTCAGAAAATGACCGAGCCTTAGGGTTTTAAAAATGCGCCAGCTAGAAACAATTTTGGAAGGCTGGGGTGCCGTGGGGTGTCCCCTTGCTGTTGAAATATGGCAAAAATATGTTTTATTGGGGAATTTTCGGAGCAGATATGGCGGAAATAGAGCTGTTAGCTGCGGAAAATAGCTGAGAGCCATTTCCAGCGCATAGTTGGCACCTAAGCGGCAATCTGCTCGCAAGCAGGATTTAGCCATTGAAATCGGATATTAGTCACTGCTAAAAGTCAAAAGCTATCAGAGTTATTTGGGCAAATTTCTTCATTTTCTTTCGGTACAGTTCAAAAAATTAATTTCCTTTGAATTTTTGTTTCGGTAAAAGATCAGTATTTGAACACCAACTAACTATTTCGCGCAAACACATACTCATACAATACACGTCAAACATTTTTTTCACCTCTTGTCTTGTCATATATTTTCCGCTAGACACTTTCCTCTTTGGCTAGAGGGAGTTGACGCGTATTTCGCAAATAATTGACAGTAGTTGTTCTTTTACAAGCTCCGCCTACTTTTAGGCGAGAACATGTTGCAAGGGGAGAAGGGGCGTGGCTTTGGGAGTCAGGGGATTGCATTTGGTGGGTTTTGATTGGAGCTGATCATGTTGATCGATCTTGAACTGCGCTCCATTTTAATGGTTTTTTTTTTCAAAATTTGGTATTCAGAGACTTTGAAAAATGTTTTTCTTTTTCTAAAATCCATCATCAATGTAGCACATTTGCATCATCCACTGCTCTGATGTCACTGTATTTAGAAAGAACAAGTAAAACGTGATTTCGAGTATTCGAGTATTCGAGTGGATAGTTGGCATACCAGTAGCCTCCCTCTTCTCTCGGCTCTTCCCGCCCTTTCACAAGTCAACAATCGGCTTGTCCATCCTCCCACTTTTCGCTTATTATTATTATTATTATTATCCCCCCTCAAACACACACACAATTCGTCATTCATCACGTTTTTTTCAAACCATGCCGCCCGCGCGCAGCTTTTCGTTTTTTGGTCAAAAAATAAAAATATCGCATTTGCGCTCGATTAAATGACAAACAAACAAGCAGACACGTCGTTTTTTTTTTGTTGGGATGATATATTTATTTATTTGAAAACAAATTTATTTATTTTCCTGTTTTCCGTCATTTGATGGTTATCTTTTTGTAAGATATGACACCGGTTCGCTGCATTTTTGGAATTGAAATTTCTGAAATTCCGGTTCTCGAAAATGCAAATTAAAAAATATATATATATGTATAATGTGTTCATAAACTACTGGTGCTGACGACGCTCCGATGTTCCGCAGTTTTTCACTGCGGAATAGTGAAAAAATGCGGAACGTCGGAGCGTCGTAAACACCAGTAGTTCATGAACACATAATACTGTTCGTGAATTGTTCAATGTTAAATATTTATTTTTGCAAGCCCCGAAATCGATGGCTATTAGCTGTTTCCAATGACTATTCTCTTCAACTTTTTTTTACATTTAAAATTCTGGAAATTCTCAGGGACATTTTGGCGCGTATTAGCAATATTTCCCTATTTATTTTATGCAGAAAACGTATTCCGCCAGCGCCTCGTTTTTGAAAATCCAAACCGTTTCAAACCTGTAACAACCGCGTTTCCTCAAATCTGTGTGAGCAGTGGAGCGCATTTTCACGATGTACTCTTCAACACGCCGAGCTGCTATCGAGTTCGGGGCGTGCGCCAAATTAATTTGACGCATGCCCCTAATTCGATGGCTATTAGTCGAACATTTTCTGAGAAGTCTATGATAAAATTAGATTAATCGCGCTGCGATAAAAAAGCCTATAATCGGCTTTTTATAAGCCTACCACGAAAAGCTGGTGGCATTAACAAAAATACACAAAAATTGAACTTGAAATTCAGTCCAAAACTTGTGTCCAACCTGTTCTTCCGTTCGCTGCCACCACTTTCCGTCCCAGAAAAAAAAAGAAGTTTTTTTTTCCGAATTTGTCCAAGATTTTCCAACAGCAACGACGTCTTCTTGATGGTCTTTGCCTCCGGTCGACGGTAAACATAAATGGGCGAAAAACCCGTTTGGTTTTCGGAAAAAATGGTGGACAACACGGCGAAAAAAAAATGGAAAGAAAGAAACTGGTAATGAGACGGCACGGAAAAATTGAATTGTTCGTGTTCGAAATGTTCTTTTTTGGGGATTTTGAGACGTGTCATATACCGGAAAACAAGACATTTTTTGGTTCATTGTTGTTTTTGTTAGTTTTTCCGGTCATAAGTTTTTCACTTGTAAATTTTCTGTAACGATCTAGAAGAGGTGTGTAGATGCAATTTTTTCCCTCTAATTTTTTTAATGTTTCTAAATCTGTAATTAACCCGTCAAGGCGTAGTCAGGCTTATGTAGTACACACAGGAAATTTTGAGCGGGTAAATTACGAATTAAAAAAAAATCTAGACGATTTCCAAAAGGAGTACACGAGGTGTATGGGTTCTGTTCATTTAAGAGAAGAACATTATTTGAAAAAAATAAATTGTCGATCGCCAGTTTTCTAGGCCGTTTTCTGGCCCAGCAGAAACACCTCGTGTACTCCTTTTGGACTTCTAATTTTTAATGGGGTTATTCACGAAATGGCAAAAAATGGCAAAAAACTGCGCGAAAACTCGGAAAATGCTCCGATTAGTCTGAAATTTTGTGAATTAAGGAAAAAAACTCTCACGGACATTCCCACAAAATTTCAGACCAAAATATCGATTTTTAAGAAATATTGATTTTTTTTCTGAAAATGCTTAAAATCGATATTTTGGTCTGAAATTTCGTGGGAATGTCCGGGAGAGTTTTTTCCCTCATATCCCAAAATTTCAGGTTAATCGGAGCATTTTCCGAGTTTTCGCGCAGTTTTTTGCCGTTTTTTGCCATTTTTTGCCATTTCGTGAATAAGCCTATTAAATGTTTTAAAATTCGCTAATGGGGTTATTCACGAAATGGAAAAAAATGGCAAAAAATGGCAAAAAACTGCGCGAAAACTCGGAAAATGCTCCGATTAGTCTGAAATTTTGTGAATTAAGGAAAAAAACTCTCACGGACATTCCCACGAAATTTCAGACCAAAATATCGAATTTTAAGAAATATTGCTTTTTTCTCTGAAAATGCTTAAAATCGATATTTTTGTCAGAAATTTTATGGGAATGTCCGGGAGAGTTTTTTTCCCTTATTTCCCAAAATTTCAGATCAATCGGAGCATTTTCCGAGTTTTCGCGCAGTTTTTTGCCGTTTTTTGCCATTTTTTTCCATTTCGTGAATAACCCCATAAAAAAAAAGAGAGATTTTTTTTTTGCAACACTACATTTTGAAACAGTTTTCTCCTCTACTGTAATGCCTTTATTTTCAAAAAATAAAATCAGCATAATCGAAATTTTCGAGCTATGAATTTAAATTCCATAATTTGAATTTTAAATACAATCAGATAAATAAACACCTGCTTTTCTTCCACTTGCTTCTTCCTTTTTCCCTCCAACATCCACAAACTTTCTTCACGGATTTCTCTATTTCCCTCTAAAAGTGGTTTCGGCACTTGACACCTTTTCGACGGATGGCAACAGTATCCAATGTCTTTCCGCCTTCTTTTTTCTTCTATCCACTCGATTACCACCTTTGCACAACCAGCGAGTCCAACTAATATCTATCACATGATATCCAGTTGGTTCGAACCAACCGTACTTGAGCGCTGAAAGAGTGTGCAGATTGCGAGAGACGCAGACCGCCAGCGAATATTTGTTCTCTGGCGCAAATACAAAAAAAATGATGGAGAAAGGAGAGGGGACTTCTTTTCCATCTCCTTCCGAATGACTCTGCGCGAGAAGAGAGACGTGAACCGAGGATTCACGCACCCAAACGAGAGAGAGAGAGAGGGAGTGCGTACTGTTTTTTCCTAGACTTATTTCTCTGCGTCTCTTCTTCTTATCGTACTAAATATTCTGTCGTTTTGTGCGACTACTTGTCTTCGACTACCGTCTCTTACCATTTTTTTGAACTTTTTTTTCGAAAAATGTTTGCTCAACTTCAAGTTTTGTAATTTGCCAAGACGTTCGTTTGCCGAAGGCATTGCGAAACGGATTTTGTGAAATTTACTGGAAAACTTTGCTTAACTAGGCATTCCGTGCATGTCACACATTCTTGTATTTGTTTCCTATATTTATATCCTGTGTTTGTGTGTGTTCACAATTTTTTTGAAAGCGAATTCTCAGGCTGGGACGTGTTTAGCTAAATTTGGCAGAACGCCAGAAAAACGAACGCCTATCGCTTTCTCTGCGTCTGTGGAGATGCAGAGAAAGCGATAGGGCGCGTTTGCTGTTCCGTAGGGTTCACTTCTTGTTCGATTAAAGCGAGTTTGCAGCGTTTTATACAAACTATATTTTTTGTATTATATTTTTTTTCCTCAGCGTTTCCTCAGACCCTACGCTTCCAAAATTTATTAACCCTTGCGCATTTTTCGTGAAATATTTCGTGTACTCCCCGTGGACAAACCGACGATTTCGTAAAATCTATGTTTGTTTCCATTTTCCTGTTTTTCTGTCAAGTTTTCAAGGATAAATATTCCGTAAATAAACAAAACTTAACAAAAATAATTGTTTCTATTTCCTCCGAATCCGAACTTTATCATTTTCCAGTGCTTTTTCAAAACCATAATGGACCTACTTGTGATACTTGTGCTTATTTTTTTTTTTTTTTTTTTTTTTTTTTAATTTTTTTTATTTTTGTTTTTTTCCTATTCATAGATGTCAAAAAACGTCAAACAATGTTAAAAAACGTTAAAAATGTTTAAAAATGTCAAAAAACGAATACTGTGAATAGGTCCATAAATATCCGCTATTTTACGACGATATAATGGATTCGTGGCGGAGTGACAATTTTTTTCACGTGTTTATTCGAAAAAATGAAGAAATAATTGAAAAAATGAAGAGATTTTTCGTCTCAAAGTTTCACGTGAAATGTCACTCCGTCACGAATCTATTATAACCTATTGTTTTTGGATTAAAATGAAATTTTTTGCGTGTTTAATCTGAAAATGGAGCGCGATGCGCGAAAAATAATTTGTTTTCTATTGAAAAATAACATTCGCCGCTTTCGAATAATGCAAACGCGCTCCAATGCTAATTTGCTGGCGCATCAAACGGCGGGGGACGCGTGTTTCCGGATATTGTTATCACTAACAACCTGTGACCGTGCCCCATACTCAGAAGGCGCGGAGCTGTTAGCCGTTCAAAATGGCAGATAGCCTTTACTGAAGCATACCGTTTTTATTTTATTAGAAGAGCACCTCTAATAATAATAACAACTCTAATAGAAAGGCATCCTGAGGACTACGAAAATAGAAAATAACAAGACCAGACTTTAATAAAAAAGGAAGTACACAGTCCAGAGCTTTTTCGCAGTTTTGAAATTCAATTTTTTTTTCCAAAGTTTACATTTTTCGCGGTTTTCTCGATTTCAAATAATTTTTTTCGTCTTATTTTCTCCATTAAATATTTTCTTGAATAGCAACGGCAAGAGAAGGGCAAAGGTAGGTGTGCATTGAAAATTGGCACATAATCGGAGACCGGTGCAAGTTCGGCGGTAATCAGCGCGCAAGTAAAAGATCTCTGTTGAATTAGGTTCGTAAGCCAAATTTATTCGGCATACGTCCTGAATTCGACGGTTAATAGCCTAAAATTGTACGTGGCTCCTCGTCAGTTTCATTTTATTCCGCGATATTCAGAGAGAACAAACAAACTTGCCTGTTATTCAAAAAATTTCAAGAAACCGGCAAATTTTTCGCTGGCATGCTCTAGTATTATATAACGACTGTTCTTCGTTTTTGTTTCGTATTCTTCAACTCTTGCGCTCTTTACAATTAGACACACAGCAAAAGGCAGGTTCAAACTATGTACATTTTGTGCCTTTTCTCCAACAGCAACACGCGATCGCGGACGGCGTATGCACACAAAAAAAAATCAAACTTCCCGACAATTCCTATAGTTTTTCCACAATTCACACCTTGATTGTCTTCAAACTCAATACAACATTAATTTCATCAAAAGCCCTTACGTGCATTTGACCGGACTGAGAAAGAGTCGAAAATTTCTCAAAAATCGCCACTTAACTCTCGATCTGTTTATCATCTATCCGATATGTACAGTCCAAGTGGTTGGTTTGCTTCTCAAATTAGCAAGACTATTGCCTCTCTTCACTGCCATCCTGACCGTGTTCAGAAAAAGAAAAAAAAAAGAAAGAGATATTTCGGACCAAAACCCGCAAAAAAAATTCGTTTTTTTTTCTCCCGTTTTCGCCCAAAAATAGATGATCATCTTGTTGTGTGTATGTGTGCAAATCCTTGAGAAAAAAAAAAGAATGTCCAAAATGGAATTGAAACCGACTTGACACCATGGCGTCAAAATATGATTTCGAGAATTTTCGACCACCAGTGCCCATCTCCTTTCGCCCTACTTTTTGTACCCCATTTCTCTATTTCATAATGCACTGTGTTTCTGCGTTATCAGTTTTTTGTGACGACCACTTCGAGAAAAATTTGTTATACAGAAAACCTTAAATTACAATTTTTAGACTTGTTGTTTGGTTATTAGATTTTTGCACCGTTACAGTATGCTCTGGTGCGATGAAAAGCTCATTAAAATCTTCAGATTTTAAGAGAAAACCGAAAATAAAAGATAAAAAAATATATATCAAAAATCAGCATTGAAAGCAAATATTAAAAATGTTCAATTTTAAATGCAATTTTTGTTTCATAAAATAAAAATGCTCTATTTTTTCCGAAACTCTGAGTTAGGGACCAATCTCTCATCGTCAGAGAAGGAGGCACAGGCCCCAAATTCAACGGCTATCTGCCGATTGCCGATTTTTTCCAATCCCGAGTGCCCCTTGCTCCGCTCGTCAAGTAGTTGCGAGATGTAATGGCTATTAGCCATATTCGATGGCTAAAAGTCACTTGGACGACCAATAGCTATTTTCCATGGCTAATAGCCATGTAGCTGTGTAACCATGCAGCTATTGTGTTTTCAATCGACTTGCGACATGAGAACGCGAAACTCCGCCCACTTATTTGTGCGCGACGACGCGAACACAGTGATATTTGAAGAGACGCAGACATAACGGTGAATGCAGACTTGCGTTTTCATGTCGAAAGTCGATTGAAAACACAATATGTAGCCTATAACCGTCATACGCGCTTCATAAATTGCGTCATGAAAATTCATCGCTACTTTTCTCTGTATTCGCCCAATTTTCGCAACCATTTTAGCAATACAAATGAGCGCCAAATTTTAAATAAACTGTAAAAAAAAGCATCAATATGATTTATCAATTTGTCATATAATCATGCACATTCCGAAACTTTTTCTAACCGTTATTTTCCGGTTGATAATGTTTGCCAGATTTCTGTTCTTTATTAACATTTTGATTGCATTTGTTGCTTTTCTATTCCCCTTTGGAATGTTCAGTGTTCAAAAGAATGCATCGAATAGATTTTTTGTTGCTGTCTCTGAAAGTGTCATTTTCTGGTATGAGAAGAAAAGATCAGAATCAAAGGATGTAGGATCCGCCCACTTTTCATCATTATCTCGAACAATAAAAGGAAAAATGATGTCTAGACGTTATTCTTGATGGAATTTTTAAATATTTATTTACGGTTTTTGTTCACAAATCATAATTTTCATCATGCACTTTTTAAAAATTCTTGCAAAAAAAAAGTCGCCAATTTTCAAAACACTATTCTCCAAAACAGTATATTAGTATCAAATCAGGCTTGATGACGTGCGTGCTTCTGATTAATTTCCGGTACAAGAAGAGTTATTGTCTCCGTTCGTTCCATTCACATTTAATTTCCGCAGTTCTGTTCTGTTCTGTAATCATTCCACCCCAATTTTTTTGGTTTTTTTTATTTCACTTCTCACCGATTCACATGACAAAGAATCTTCTATTTTTTCCCACATCTAGCCGCCATCTGGTCCCAACTCTTTTCAATCTGATTTCCCATTTTTTCCTCCTCCTAGAGCATAGTCAATGGTGAACTAACCTTTGCAAAAATTCTCAATGTGAAGAGCACAAAAAAAGGACCTCTTATGGGCTCAATCGGTTTGCTCATTGCTCATTGCTTTGCTTTGCTTTGCTTTTCCATTTTTGGATTACTGTACTCGGTCCATCTTCATCATTTTTTTTTGGAAAAAATAAGAAGAAGAAGAAGACGCGTTGACGATGTGTTTGCTCTTTTTTTTTTTCTTAAAGAGCAAAGAGGGCCATTTCCTGAATTGCTCTTCAATGACATCATCAGTGGAGAATTGGATTGTCTCATTTTTCATTCTGCAATGCAGAGATTTTTAAACTCTGACCTTTTTTGAAGGAGCTGCAATTTATAGATGGGAATGGAATGTAAAACCTGATTTTTTGATTTCTCTCTTTTTTTTTGTTTGATTTTATAGATTAAAACATCATTTTTTTATCTTTATGGCTATAGGGGTTATGAAACATTGGGCCAATTTTGGGTCATGGTGTCTAAATATATTTGCAGTGCAGTGCAAACACCGCGACGCAAAATTGCACCAAAGTTACAGAGCCGTTATAGCAACTCAAAAGTTCCCAGAAAAAAAGCCTTCCATTCTCTTCTCGGTGTTCCTTTTCTACTCCTTGGTGAATAACAGTAAAAATGAAAAAAAAGAAAGAAAGAGAGGAAAAAAAATAATTGAATTCTCAGAGGACCTCCATTGCCACTCGTCGATTGCACTTGACAAAGCAGTGAAAAACAAAATGTTATTTTTATTTTCTTTTTTTTTCTCGCCTGTCAAAAAATGAATAATGATTTTTACGGCATTGTTGTGCTTCTTTTTTTTTCATTTTCCAATTTGCAATCTATTCATCATTATTTCGAAAGTTTCAAAGCTCATCGTTCTTTTTTTCCGTGTCTGCTTGCTTGCCCAACTGATTGTCATGTTTGTTTGGGGGTGGCAGAGAAACCATTCACGCGGGTAGTTTTGTGCTCTCTGAGCTTTTGAATAACTCGCAGTTCAGTTCAGTTCAGTACACGGTGAGTGTTGTTTAGTCATGTTGTTTTGTACATTCTCGAATCTCTGAACTTTGGTTTTCACTCGTATAATGAGTTCATAAGAAAACGATCTTTTTGACTTTTTGATATTGTCAGATTTCTAAGATGAATTTCTGAGAAATGCACAATTTTTTTTATTGTCTGTAAATTTTTAAGAGGCTATTCTATTCACGGGTGGCAAAAAAGGCAAAAATAGCAAACATTTCATTTTCTTTTCTACCCCGTGAAGTTTAAAAATATGCATTTTGATGTACATTTTTTTGCCTTAAGAACGGATCTTCTGGCTACTAGCAGAGTGCAGTTGTCGACATCGTATTATCGACAAAACCCGTTATCGACAAAATTATCGACAAAATTCGACAAAATTTTGTCGATAATTTGTCGATAAAATGTCGACATTTATCGACATTTTATCGACAAAATTTTGTCGTGTTTTATCGACATTTTGTCGATAATCGCCGACAATAAAATTTCCTCGCTAAATATCTCGCTTCGTAATTTCGGAATGTCGTTGAATCGTTTTCAAAAAAATGCATTCCAGGGCGTAAAATGTATATTTATTTGGGGTGGGCGTGAAATTTATATTTTTAACCGATTCCGTAAAAGGTAAAATTTAAGAATTGGAAATTCATATGGTGTATTCCAGTGTGGATTTTCGAAGCAGTTTCGATAAATTCTTCGATAAATTTTTCGATATAATTATCGAGGAATTATCGAAAAATTATCGAAAAATTATCGAAAATTTTGTGTCGAAAAAATATCGAAAATTATCGAAATTATTTTCGATAGTATTATCGAAACATTTTCGATAATTTTCGATAATAAAATATCGAAATTTTATCGAAACCAGTTTCGATGAATTCCTCGATAATTTTCGACATTATCGATAATTATCGAAAATTTTCGATAATACGGGTAGACGGCCCGCCCCTCTTCTACAAAGCATAGCGAACGTCGGCACCCGTGAGGTGTCGGCTATTGAAAGTATGTATAGCCTTCATGGGGAGACTGGTCCCCATGACTTGGCAGCTATCTGGCAGCTACCTGGCAGTCATTTGGCAGCTAATTAGCAGTCATTTGGCGGCTATTTGGCAGCTATTTGGCAGCTATTCGGCACTAGATGACCCGGAATAGAACTGTCCGGAATAGAACTGTCCGGTATAGAACTGTCCGGAATAGAACTGTCCGGAATAGAAATCACTCGAAATAGAACTCGTTCGAAATAGAACTGTAGCAAAATAGTACTGTAGCGAAATAAAACTGTTCGGAATATAAATGTTTTGGAATAGAACTGTAGTGAAATAGAACTGAAGCTAAATAGAACTGTCCCAAAGCAGAACTGTAGCAAAATATAACAGTTTTAGAATAGAAATGTAGCAAAATAGAACTGCCTGAAGTGGAGCTGTAGTGACCCAGGAAAGCTAGAGCAGCTCGAACAAGTATTCAGTTGTACATGGTGAGTTATTGAGTTCAATTCCGCGAAGCGGTTTTTCCTGTACAGCTCCATTTCAGGTAGTTCTATTTTGCTACAGTTCTGTTTCGGGACATTTTTATTCCAAAACAGTTCTATTTAGTTAAACTTATATTTTGCTTCAGTTCTATTCAAAACAGTTCTATTCCGAAGAAAGTTCTATATTGCAACATTTCTATTTCAAACGAGTTTTATTCCGGGGTAGCACCCATTTTTCTACCGTAGGCTGCATTTAGCTGCACAGCCACTCATCTGCGTTAAATTGATACGAATATGAGACGCAGAGTAGCAGGGTGAGAGGATATTGTTGTTTTGTAGAAACTCTCGCCGGAGAGACGCAGACACTCAGCGGAACCCAATATTGCCAATAACGTTCCGGCCAGCACGCCGTGGCACGGCATGCTGGCACCTACGTTTCAGTCTCAATTTATGAAATTCGATTTTTTCGCGGGTTAATTTTGCTGCGTACCAGGCTTGTGCGAAAACGGGGTGCTCGAAAAAGTCGAAAACGAATTTTATTTTCGATTTTTTTTTTCGAAAATTCGAAATCTCGAATTTTTTTTCGGTTTTATTTTTCGAAAAAAAATTTTTCGACCTCCATTTTCGAGTTGTTTTTTCGAAAATTCGAAAATAAATCGAAAAAAATTTTCAAGCGAGCAGAAAACGGGTTTTAAATTCATCACTGGCACTGAAGTCAGCTAAAACTTCAACTTCGCTAGAAATCCCGCATTTTTCATAAATACCGTGAAAACTCTATTAAATGGCCATCCCAATTTGAATGCCACCTCTAATAGAATGCCACTCAATACCCTACTTCGAACAATAAAATGTCACCGCCTATTTGAGTGCCACCCCTAATATAATGCCACTTTTGTAAAAATATTAGAACTATTTTTAAGTGTACCGTAGAAAATGAAATACGTATTTTCCAAATAAACTGCTCCAAAATTGTTCAAACATTTCAAAACATTTTGAAAAAAAATCGCTTCGAATAATAGAATGCCACCCCCTAATTGAATGCCACCTCTAATATAAAACTTTGCTCCGAATAATATAGTGCCATGCAATGTGCTCCACCGGTGGCAAAAACCGATAAAAACCGGTGTTTTTTAATACCGGTGAAAACCGGTAGAAACCGGTTTCCACCGGTTACAAAAAAACCGGTTTCCACCGGTGTGAAAAAAACCGGTTTCCGCCGGTTTCTACCGGTTTCCACCGGTGAAAACCGGTGTTTTGTGTGCAAACACAGCGACGCGCAATTGCGGGCCAAAGTTGTTTTGTTTTTTTTTTTATCTTAAATGTTCAAATGTTGCTTGCTTTTCTAGTTTTTGCTTCTTTTTTCCTCTATTTTTTTATAAATCTTTCCCGAATTTCGAATTTTTCAGCCAAATGACGTCTCCAGTATGCAAAGTATTCGATAAGCCGATTGATTCGAATCAAAAAATTGTGGCATGTTCAAATAAATTATCGCACTTAAAAAAACTCACCCAGATGAATACGCAAGAAAAACAAAAAGGTAAGCTAGGAAATTAATTTTTTGAAAAAAAAATATTTTTTTTTATCGTCAATGGCGGAGCCGACAAGATTTTCTTGAAAATCAAGTTCACCAACAACAACGAGTACCGCATCACCCAGTCGGCTCCAAGGACGTCGCCATCACCCGTGCCGTCGAAGTGCCAAAGAAGGATAAGCCTTTCGTTTAATGCGCCCCAGCTCCACCTGACGCCCTGGCTGTTTTCGCCTTCGTCACCCCGGCCGGAACCCTGACCATCACCAGGTCGGTTTTTTTTGGAACTCCTCTCAAAAAGTAATATTTTTCCCCATGATGAAAGTTTGGATTATTTCATGCTATTTTTATTGCAGGTTTGATTTATGAGACGAAAACGAAGACCACGAAGACGACCTCGAGTACGATTACATTGATACGGATGATGTGGAAGATCCAGGAAAAGTCAGAGCGGAATCTTAAAATTCTGAAAACGAGGACGATTACTTTTGTTCGACTAGATTTAGCTGATCAAATTACTAAAATACATTTGTTTTTTTTTATTCATTCGTTCTTTTTTTTTGTTGTTTTTTTTTTACTTTTTGTTGAAATAAAACGAAATTTCTTAATTACCAAGAGAAATATAATTTTCAAAGATGAAAAAAACGTAAATTTTAAGATGAATGAAGAATTAATTATTCAGACCTTGTGGAGCCGCAAAAAAACAACTTTGCGCGTACTATTCAATGTATCTGCAATTGCGCGTCGCTGTGTTTGCACACAAAACACCGGTTTTTATCAGAATAGAAACCGGTTGTTTCGAATAACCGGTTATTCGAACAACCGGTTTTTTTCCACCGGTTTTTTGAATAAAAACCGGTGAAAACCGGTTGTTGGAAATCGGTTGAGCACATTGGTGCCATGGCTATATAATAGAGATTTTACAGTACGTTTTATAAATCTGTCTTTAGACTCTTTCGAAACAAACGTACCATACATTTCAAATTCTAGAGGTGCGATCAAATAAATCATACTCATCTTAAAACTAGGATCTAAAATTGATCCAAACACTAGAGAATCATTATTCTCGTGTTTTTCGAGCTCCTTTTCAGTTTTTCAGACAGCCTTATTCATTCCAGTATTTTTTTCGATTTTTTCGAATTTTCTCGAAAAAATTTTTTTTCGAAAAAAATGGTCGAAAAAATTTTCGAAACATTTTTTTTTCGAAAAAAAAATGCGAAAAAATTTTCGTCGAAAATTTTTTTCGGAAAACTTTGAAAAAATCGAAAATTCGAAAATTTTCGTTTTCGTTTTCGCACAAGCCTGCTGCGTACGTTCCGCGAAAACAAAAATAAAAACAAATTTTTTTCCCGTAGATATCCCTTATATTTTTAAAAACATTTTATACAGCAGAAGCGTTCGCATTGCCGCGAGGGAATTTTCTTTTAACACCGGTCTTGCAGTGTTTCATCAAACGTTGAGTGTGATTGGGGCGCGTTTGCACTGAGGTAGGTGCCAGCATGCCGTGCGTGGGTCTTCAACTTGTCGTCATCAGAACACATTGACAAAAAATAGATGAGTAATCCTATCTCTTATGGAATCACGCAAACAAAAAAATGTCTTTTTGTTTCTTTTTTTGTTGAAAAATTATTCCGCATGATCACATTTAAATGTATGCGAAAATTTCAACCTCATTTGTCGATAAAATTGTCGGAACAACTATTGTCGACACTCATTTATCGACAAAATTTTATCGACATTTTATCGACAAAATTTTATCGACAATTTTTTATCGACAAAATGTCGATAAAATTTTGTCGAAATTTTTGTCGATAAAATGTCGACAAAATGTCCAATATTTTATCGACATTTTGTCGATAAAACAAAAGACTACAGAGAGCGGTTAGCAACATGTTTGAGGCCCTCAGGGGCAACCTCGGGCACGGCCGCCGAAGAATTGGCATACTCGAGGCAAGACGAGCATGGTCCACTGTCGGAAGGGATCGTGTAACTTGGCGCAGCTTGGTTCGCAGTATCCAGGATGGAAACTGAGGTCGAACCTCACAAGTATCACAAGTAAGTATCGACAAAATTTTATCGACAATTTTTTATCGACAAAATGTCGATAAAATTTTGTCGAAATTTTTGTCGATAAAATGTCGACAAAATGTCCAATATTTTATCGACATTTTGTCGATAAAATTGCGACAAATTTTTATCGATAAAATGTCGACAATTTGTCGATAATTTTGTCGATAAATTTGTCGACAAAATTGTCGATCTCGTGTCGACACTGCACACTGGCTACTAGCCATTTTCCATAGCTACACGGCATGCTGGACCCTACGAAAGTGCAAACGCGCCCTGGCGCACTTTTGCGTTTTTCTCTGCGCCTCCATATATTTCTCTTGGAGTATTGCCAAAAATCTTTGGCGCCTTGCCAAATATGTGTTTTTTTTTTTGGCAAAATATAACGTTGTTCGCATTTTTAGTCCCAATTTTCGTATTTTGTTTTTCAGAACTTAAATTAAAATAAAATTAACTGTTTTATTTACGAAAAAAACCCACTTAAAATCAATATTCCAGCAAAAAAATGTATCACATTAATCTCAAAAAAACCGTTTTAAAAACATAATTTTTTTTAAAATGAGAAACAAACAAAAAAATAATAAATGAGCAAAAAAAATAACGAAGAAAAGTAAGAAAGAAAGACAAAAAATCTCGTAAATCGGCACAAGTCTCTGCGGAGGAGACGCAGGGACGCGAGAGTAGAATAGCGCGCGAAAATTCGCTTTTGAAAAATAATTCAAAAACGTAGCCTCCAACACGCCGTGGCCCCCGCGACTTTCTGACTGTTCCTCGTGACGCAGTAATATGTATGGATCCTGAATTGTTTTTTGTTGGTTTTATGACTTCAAAAATCTTCCCATTTAATAGCCCCCCACCCCCTCCCACCTATAGTTTGGTTCACCAAAAGTTAACAACTGTTGTCTCTGGTACTCAATAAACGATGTGGCATGGCAAGAACAGGTTAGGTGCATCGCACAAACAACGGATTAACGAATTGCGCGTGGAGGGAGGGGAAAAGGGAAAACTTTTTTGTTTCCGAGGTTGCGAACTGAAAGAAAAAAAAAACCAAAAAACCAAACGAAATGAAATGTGTTTGATTTAACCTACACTTCCATCCATCCTCTCCCTGCTTTTGATAGTTTTTCCGATGATCCTTGAATTCCACATCGGATTTTGTGATCAAGTTGATTTGAAACAGAGCAAAGGGGGCGGAAGAAAAATGTGGAGCGAGCAACTGCTGTTTTTTGTTGTTGTTGCTCCTTCTGATCGAGTTGTGCTATTTTCAGGCTGTGTAGACCTTTTTCATGACTTTGGAAAACAAATTTTGTTTGGAAAAGTTTGAGAGAGAGAGACATTTTTGAATTTTTAATTAGAAAAGGTCTAGTTTTTTTGTTTTTTTTTTTCTCGGTGTTTCTGTTTATGGACTATTGTTTCTAACTGTAAAAATCCTTCAAGCTCCGCCCTTTCTTTATAAACAATTCTTTAAAAATTAGAAAATTTGGGTTAAAATCAAAAATTCTCATTTTCGGGCAGGGCGCATTGCCAAGACGACCGAGTTTTATGATTTTCTATTTCTATTTTTTTGTTTTGAAGAGATTTTTAATTTTTGATTTCTAATATACAAAATTATTTTCGGATTCTTGTCACTCACAAGGGAAGTCTTTTCACAAACCATATTGGAATTCTCTGAAACTTGGTGGGCGAATAGAACCTATCTCTGGCTACCGCGTCAAAAAAATTTAGCTGCCGAACTTCAAAAATAAGCTCAAAAAGTTGCTCCAAAGTTCCGGCTCCGCTCTCCGTCACTTCTCTCGTTTTTATCACGACCCTCCAGAGGTGAAAAAATCAACGAAAGGGAGGCGCAGTGGTAGAGTGGGGGGCAGCAGGAGAAAGGCCACGGGTTTGAACCCTCTTGTGGTAAAAATTGTTTTGATATTTTTTATAAGTATGGGAAACAGGGGTGGGACCAAAAAAATATGTTTTTTGGGTGAGAAAAAAATTTATTTTTTGATGGTGAAGGTGAGAAAAAATTTCTGTTTCACGGTTCTGCTTCGGGACAGTTCTGATACAGAACGTTCTGCCTTGGAGTAGCCCCGTCCAAAAACCTACTTCGACTCCGCTCCGCGACTCTACAAAAAACCCAAAAAAAGTATCGCCTACGTCACATTGTCAAAAAAAGAAATCAGAAAAAGTTAAAATTTTTTTCTCACCCAAAAAACATATTTTTTTGGTCCCACCCCTGTTTCCCATACTTATAAAAAATATCAAAAAATTTTTTACGACCAGAGGGTTTGAACCCGTGACCTTTTTCCTGCTGCCCCCCACTCTACCACCACAGGTAAACCGGCATGGCCGAATGGTGGTCCACTGGTGCGCCGCTCGATGCTCGAGTGACGGAACCACGAACGTTTGAATTAGCGGTTTTTCAATGGCCGACTTTTCACGCATCCGCGGCTTTTCAATGCGCGAGTTTCTCTCACTGCTCCTGAAATTTACTGATCTCGAGATGGAATTGAGTATGTTTATTAAAAGTTTACCATTTAAAAAAACAAAAGCTTTGTGAAAAAATGAAGGTTTGCCTAACGGAAAAAAGTAATTTAGTATTTAAAATCGATGGTGGCATAGGGATCCTCGCACTCGTTCCAATTGGTTCCTGCGCCTTCAGCCAATTTTAGGCAATATGTGATCCGAAACGTGCCGTCGCTGCAAAAATAAAACATTTAATCCAATCGTTACTTAATTTAATGTGGTTTCTCATGATAATAAAAATGACCCTATTTTTTATTACCCTAAACTCGTGAAGATAGGACCGCTTTCCTTTTCTTTGACAGCCGCCTCAGCTAACGTAATGTTTTCCATAGACCATCTTTTTACAAACGGAGAATGAAAAGGACCATCTTCCTGGAGCAGAACTTTAGGAAAATGGACAGTATCAGTGTTGGTCTGGAAGACGGCTTTTTTCCATTTACTGATTGAAAAAATTGAATTCTCTCCTTTATGTTCTTGTTCGCAACGAGCGGCCAGAGAAACGAAAGAGTACTTCTTAAGAGAGGGCGGCCCTATGCATTGACGGACCTATCTACACAAGTTTAGGGTAATTGAATTTTAATGGGGTTATTCTCGAAATATAAAAAATAGCTAAACCAGTAAAAAACTCAGTGAAGATTCGGAGAATGCTCCGATTGGCCTGACAATGAAACTTTGAGAAACAATGGCAAAAATACTCCCGGACATTCCCATACGTTTTCACAAAAATCGATACTTTGGTCTGAAATTTTCTGGGAATGTGGTGGAGTATTTTTGCCATTATTTCCCAAAGTTTCAGGTCAATCGAGGAATTTTCCGAATTTTTGCTGGTTTACGCTATTTTTTGTTATTTCGTGAATAACCCCCATAATACTTTCGAACTAAAATGCAGTTAAAAAATTACAGTTTTACTTTCAAGCATAACCTCATTTCTAAAACTCACATTTTTCAACTTTTTCACATTTGAGAATCCCGTAGAAACTTCCGAACGCTCAGACATTTTATCTCTGACGCCGTCATAGAAAATTGGAGAGATGACGCCTGAAATTGTTTGTATTTAATAACATAATACATTTATTGCACTTACTGTTTGAGCTCATCCGAAATACACCATTCTCTGCGTTCTATTGACAGTGAATCTTGTTAATTCGTAAGCAACGTAGCTTCACACGAAATAAGCTGAAAAATCATTATTCGGGAAATTAATAGGGCAATTAAGCAATAATTTAAGTAATAATAGAGACTCACGAGCAAAAAAAGAAAAGAAAGAACATTGCATCAGATCACGCGCTAGCGCTGAGGCCGCAATCGATTGTTCGCACATCGGTGGCTCACCAAGAATCTCGATTTGCCCGCCTCGCGCATTGTTTCTCATTCAGCCGTGTCTCACACATTGTTCGAACATCAGCGTCTGAATGTTTCCTTCTCCTCCACCGTATAGGAACCATTCGCGCATTACCGCCTATTGAGCCACTATTCAGACACAGTTCATCCATGCCGGTTTACCTGTGACTGCGCCTCCCTTTCGTTGATTTTTTCACTTCTGGAGGGTCGTGATAAAAACGAGAGAAGTGACGGAGAGCGGAGCCGGAACTTTGGAGCAACTTTTTGAGCTTATTTTTGAAGTTCGGCAGCTAAATTTTTTTGACGCTGTAGCCAGAGATAGGTTCTATTAGCCAACCAAGTTTCAGAGAATTCCAATATGGTTTGTGAAAAGACTTCCCTTGTCAGAAATGCACAATTTTTCTTTCTAAAAAAATTTTTTTTCCAAAAAACATTTTTTTTAATAAACTTTTTTTCTCCATAATCATCCTGCACCCATGATAATTCTTGATCTTTTTTCTACTTCTTTTTTTTTGCATTTTTTGCTTTTTGTGTGTTCTGCTCTCTCTATGAAACCTGAGAAACGGGCGACGCCTCCTTGAGGTCATCTGTTTTTCGTCAATTTCGTTTTCCATAAAAAAAAATTTCTGTTTCTCTATTTCATGCAATTTTGTTGACTTTTTCTTTTCTTGCGGAAGTATGTATGCGTGTTTCTCCTCAAATATCCACTGGATTAACCCATCCATCCACCTCAGGCGAGAAAATAGCGGAAAAAATATTTTCGATTAAAGAATAAAACTCGACCAGAGATTTTTAGAGCTTTATTATGTGTTCATGAGCAATTTTCCCCTGCGGAATATTGGAACGTCGGAAGTGCTAACTGAAAGTTTCCCATTTGCTGCCCCCCGCAAATTTTGCAGGAAGAAAAATGATTAATATTGGTAAAGGAGGAAGAAAAATAAAAAAAGAAATTCCAGACTATAAATCAGCGATTCTTGCTCTCACGTTCTGTCAGCTGTTGTTGTTTCTTAGCGGTCCTTTTTTCTATTTGAAGGAAGAAGATGAAGAAATGGCTATTTTTTATTATAATCGACGACATGTTTACGTGTACATAGTTTGCTCCGGGTTTGGCTGATATTTGAGTGAAATTTCCGGTTTTTTCTTTCCTTTTCTTATATTTTATTTTTATTTTTAATTTTTCCTATCATTTTGTCTATCTTTGATGGATTTTGGTTTTTCCAAAACTGTTTTCTATTTCCTGCAAAATAATGCTCATTATTGGCTTTATTTGCCTTCTTCCTTTCCTTTAAATTCGTCATAACCAAAATCCTCCTTTAAATAAATCTGAAATTTCTGTTATTTTTTTGACATCCCAGCTAATATGCAAAATCGAATGACGTGGCGCTTAAAACACCCTCCAGGGAATTTAAACTGCATTTTTATCTTTTCTTTTTTTTGTCTCGCTCTCCAGAATTTCCCGTCTCTCGGTATTTGAAAGAAGAGTACCTTAGGGTCCCACAAAAAGTGTAAAGAACTAAGCGATCTTGAAGAGCAAAATTTTCCAGTTGACTGAACACGAATAGCTCACTTTTTTTTGCATTGCTCCATTAGAATCTAGTTATCAGAGACGAAATGGTGTTTGCACACAAATTTTTGAACTTTCTGTTAAAAATTACGTTTCAAATTCGTCTCATTCACGCTTTAAACGACGCTCCAATGTTCCGCGGGCCTACGTAACATAGGAGCGTCATAACTGATCCAGTTAATAATACTTTTTCAAAGCGTTTTGTTCCAAATTACGAGGCTTTCAAAAATAGAAAAATAGAAGCAAAGCGAACAATGACCATCCGAAATAACGGCAAAGCTAAAATACCCCAAAATAGAGATTTTTTTCTCCCCGAACGGCTT
This sequence comes from Caenorhabditis japonica, assembly GCA_963572235.1. Classification (NCBI taxonomy): domain Eukaryota; kingdom Metazoa; phylum Nematoda; class Chromadorea; order Rhabditida; family Rhabditidae; genus Caenorhabditis; species Caenorhabditis japonica. The sequence continues at coordinate 494,986 of OY754346.1, forward strand.
TAAAAACTACAGTAAGATTTGTTCTCAATAATTTTGTCAAAACAACTTTTCAGACAAAATTAATTTCACGGCTTATCCCCTCAAACCTGTTTTGAACACATCATGTTGCATTGAATTTTGCACGGATTTGCTCTTAAAACGAGCAGGAAAAAAAAATTAATAATAATTTTTCAAGTACTTCCTTTTTTTTTCTTCCATGTTCTCATTTGGAGCCCTGCTGTGCTCTGCTCCTCCCTAAACACTCTAATCCTCTTTTTTTCTCATTTTTTGCTCGTCTTGCACAAAAAAGCAGACAGAAAACGTAGATTCTCATTGAGAACGAGACGTCGTCCAGAAGATCAAGGTGATGTCATTTTTATTGCTCTAATAGAAGGCGTGGGTCGACTAGTTAAGCAGATACTAAACTGATAACTTATTCATTGTGATGGGGAAAAAAAAAGAATTTCTTTCGTCGTTCTGTTAAAAATGCCACTTTCGTGAGATTTGAGAGCTGGAAAAACGAACAAAACATGTGGTTTTTCGGCCTAAAGAGCATAGATTCGACAACTGTCGAAACATGTGTGCGTCTTGGTTTTTTTCGTTCCGTCAAGCAACAGCAACCACAAAAAAAACAACTAAAAGTTCCTTCTTTACACACTTGTTTTTTTTTTATTTTCTGCTTTGTTTTACATGCATTTGCTCCATTTCTAGTTGTTGGTCGCAGTTTTTTTTTTTAATTTTCAGTTTTATGGCTTTTCTTTTTTATATTTCGGGTCCTAACTTTTAAAATTAGATGCTTAAAAAACAGGGGAAAAAATTTCATTTGTTTGTATTTCCGTTTTGTGTAAATTAAATAGCTTTTTCAATATATTTTCACTTGGGACTACATTTAAAAAAGCGAATTTCTCTCGTCTCTGCGTCTCCATTGTCTTACGCGTTTAGCTAAACTTGGCAGTACGCCACTGTGGAGACGCAGAGAATGAGATAGGGCGCGCTTGCCTTCACGTAAGGTTTAGCACGCCGTGATTTGTATTAGGCTCGTTTCTATGACTTCCCTGGGCCCCCAGTGTTTTATAAAAAAACAAGCCTGCTGCGCAGTCCTGCGCGGCTGCTTACGCAGCATATTGGCGACTTCTTTTTTACGTTCCACTCTTCCTCATTCATTTATACGCACTCTGTTTTGGGAAGATTTCTGTCCTCTGTGGCTCAGTCGGTAGTGCGCTTGAATACAAATCCTAATGACACGGGTTCGTGTTTTGTCCACTGCATTTTCTTTTTAATAGTTTTTTTTTTCCAATTTTGGCAAATTTTCCATTTTCTGAGTTATTTTCTAGATTGAAAAAATTGAAAACGTCATTTTATTATGTTGTTGTCCTCTCTTCCTCTCCTTCTTTGTTTTTTATTCCACGGGAGAAGATAGTGAAAAGAATCTGAAAAAAAAGACGGGACACGGTGAGTCAGTTTTCCAGATTTCTTCCTACCAAATCGCATTTCCGCCCCTCCGTTTCCCTTTCCGTCCGTCCATCAACATGTCTTCCTGGTGAAAACGAACAGACAAAAAGCAAAAAAAAAAAAGAAGTCGTCACGTTTTTTTGACAGATCACATTCCTCACAGGTCCTTCTTTTTTTCTTTTTTGCTCGCCGAGCCGCCACGTCATTGTGCTCTTTTTCTTGGTTCTTTGTCAATCCAGTTGCCTTTTTTGTTTAGTTTAGTTTTTTCGTTACTTTTCCTTGTTTTTCACTTTCTCAAGGAACGGCATTCCCTTTTAAATAATTCATTTCGCCTAGAAAACTTCCCAAAAAGAAAACAGAAAGCAATGGGAAAACTGTCAAAAGTGAAAAACATTTGTTAACACTGTTTTCGTGTTCCTGAATAGAGTGGTCTCCGAGTGACCGTTTCGTTTACTATCCACCCACCCGTCCAACTTATGCAAATTCGATTCCCGTGAAACGTGTACAAATAGGATAGTGACTACTGCTGTGAAATCAAACTTGTTCCACTTTTTTCAATTTTAATTCAATCCTCTTCCAATCGAGACCAAGCCAAACGTCCTCCACCCTCTTTTTCGCAAAACTGTAGACCAGTTTTCACGTTTTTTTATTGAAATTCAAGTTTTCAAACAATTTTTTTTTGGGGTACTCGCTTAGAACAGTTCGGAATAGAACTTCACTTTCATGTCTTTCTAATCATTTAAAATGTTTAGAAAAACATGAAAATATGATTGGAAGGGCAGGAAAAGAGTTCTAAACCGCTCAGTTCTAAAAGCAAGTACCCCTAATTTTTTCATTGCTATAATTGAGACTCCGTATTCTGATTTTCCGGTATTCGCCTCTCAGAGGCTATAGCCTATAGGTTAAGATTTTATCTTTGTGCCATGTTATTTTAAATCCGCAGTCTCTCAAAGAGCAATAGAGCGCGATTGTCTCATTTCTAAATGATAGAACAACTTTACCTATTTACCGTTTTTTCTCACCTTGGCTATCAGAAAATCTGAAAAATTTCCAGCCAGTTCCGGAAAATTCAATAAAATCAGAAATTAAATTTTGGAGAAAATTTTAATTTCAGTTCTATCCACTGCATCCAATAAAGGTGCCCCTAATAGCGTGAATACGGTAAATTTCAGCTGCGCATCAAAACAATTTGTCTCAAAAGTTTTTTTTTCTATTAGAGTGGCACGTGTCATACAGTTAACCACTCTAACCATTTGCCACTAGTGACGGTCAACGTCCATCCATTATTTCTCGCATTGCTTCCGACCGCACCCAAAAACGAAAACCTTTTCGCGCTCTCTCTCTCTCTCTCTATTTCATCTCTCTGCCTCTTTTGATCTGATCTTCTCTCGACTTCTTCTTGATTCACCTCTGTCCACTCCTCTTTTTCAATTTCCTCCAACACCTTCTTGTTTAGTCACCATCAGTGACTGACTGTCCAGTGGGATGTCAGGTTAATCAGCCGTGACCATACCACATACACTCACTCACTCGCAATTTTGACGCTTTTGTACTGGTTTTTTTTGGTAACTCTGTTAATTTTCACACTAAATATTTATTTGGCTTCAAAACATTTTCTGGTTAATTGGCTGATTTTTTTTCAATTTACTGTGTTTATTGAATTACCGTATTGATTACTGTGTTGGAGTGACATGATTTTATGTTTTCCAGACCTTTCTGATAATACTCTCATTTCTGCATAGGGTCCATTATCCTATAAACGAATTTTGACACAGCTAAAATGAGTGTGACCGTAATCTATTCAACGAGAAAATGAGCAACAAAAGAAAACAATTATCTCTCATTTTCTCACAATCTCTCTTGCATGGATTACGGTCACACTCATTTTAGCTGTGTCAAAAATCTTGCCGATATTCCTCGTGGGAAATCACCCCCTCTCTTAAAATCGAGAAATCGGTTATTTTAAAGGATGATAGGGCCTTGCTGATTGTAAAACGGGAGTAATATAGACACTATTAGAGTGACATTATCTTGTTAATTTAAAGGCAAACCTGGTTTTGCTCTTCTATTGGAGATAGTTTTATATTAGAGGCTTCTGTTATAATTTTTCCATGCAATTTTATTGCCCACAAGACTTTATGAAATTATTTAAAATTGCAAGAAATTGTGAAGAAAATGTGAAAAATCTGAAATTCACATTGAGAAAAATTGCTTTTTAGCCAACTGTATTCTCTTTGTTTTGAATGGTCCCTTTGTATTATTTGGCCTCATTTAAATATATATATCTATATTGGAAAACTTGCTCAAAAAAGTTACCTCACCATATCGGAGAAAGTGAAGCCACGCCCACTCGGATTTTGCAGAGTGGGCGTTTCTTCAGAAGGCAACTTTTTTCGTTTCGTTTTTGGAATCTTGAAAAAATAGACAAAAATGTATATTTATCGTCGTCTCTCCTTTCATCTTTCTCTTCCTTCCACATTTTTCTAAATTAACTCAATTTGTATTGCAGATGATGCGCCGAAAAAACTCATCATCGAGCTTCGGAGAGCTCAACATTGATCAGCTAATTTCGACGCTAGTGGCGGTGAAACCATGGCACAAGACCCTGGATGTGACAGAGAATGAGATTCGAATGGTTTGTGTTCTCGCTCGACAAATATTCATGCATCAGCCAATGCTGTTGGAGTTGGAGCCTCCTCTCAAGATTGGAGGTGAGTTTTTGGCAGCTTTTTTTGTTCACGAGCAAGATTAAGTTACTTTTTTTTCAAAAATCTAGCAGCGCCCATCACACGGCGTGGGAAACTCTACGCGAAGGCAAACGCGCCCTATTGCATTTGTCTGCGTCTCCACCATGGCGTTCTGTCAGATTTAGCTAAACGCGTGCAAAAATAGAGACACAGAAACGAAAAAATGGCGCTCAAAAACTTATTTTGCTCGTGACCACATAATAGAGACTGAACACTATTGTGTATTCAATCGAGTTGCGACATAAGAACGCGAAACTCCGCCCACTTATTTTTGCGCGACCACGCGAACACAGTGAAATTTGAAGAGACGCAGACAAAAAAGGGATAGCCGACTAATGTTTTCATGCTGCAACTCGTTTGAAAACACAATAAATTAAGAATAAACTGATGAAAAAACCCCCTAGAAACCATTTTCTTTGCTTCTAGGAGACATTCACGGTCAATTCTCGGATCTTCTACGCCTGTTCAACCTAGCCGGTTTTCCACCAGAATCAAACTATTTGTTCCTTGGAGATTACGTGGATCGTGGACCGAAAAGCATTGAGGTTTGTATGAAAACGAAAATTCTTTACATTTTCTTTTTTTTTCTGATCATTGTCATTGCAAACAATTGTGATGATCATGAATCATCTTCTTTTATGTTGTCACTTTTAATTTTTTCTTCTTTTTTCTGCGTTTTTGGCGGTCATTCTTGTTACCGTCGATTATTTTCCTTTTTTGCAATTGAATTGAGGGAGGGAATGCAATTTGCAATTTGTCAACTTAGTCGAACACTGTTTTTAAAAGTTTTCAATTCCATAATTGTCTAGGCCAAAGTGGAAAATAACCAAAATATTTTATTCAGACCATCGTACTCCTATTGTGCTACAAAATCAAATATCCGAACAACTTTTTCCTGTTGCGCGGCAATCACGAAGTGGCCAATCTCAATCGGATTTATGGATTTTATGACGAGTGTAAGTGGACGGAACGGAACTGATTCCTTAAAATATGGCAATGAATGCAATATGATATGAAATGAGAATTGGAAACTGGGATAAATGAAATGAAATGAAATGAAATGCGCCGTGAAACTTGACACGAGTGCTGAGAATTCATGTTCTTTCGAGATTTTGGGTACTTGGAAGAGATTGGGAAAATGGGATAAATAAATTTTTTTTAACTGGTAAAAAGCTAACACTATGTTTGCGCTGGAACTGCAAAGTAATACTTTTTTTTGCTTTCGAAAAAACTGTTCCTGAACAAAATAGCAAGTCTTTAGCAACACGCAAAAATTTGCCTGACTTTTGGTAAATTTTCAACAAAAAGTAGAAGTCCAAAAGGAATACACGAATTGGCGGGAAATTCAAATTTTTCACCGTCGATTTTTTTTGTTGTAATTTTGAAAATTTTCAAATATTTCTGAAAAAAAATAGAGTTTTTTAGAAGTCTCTGCCGCCGTCCTCTTACAATTAGGCCAGTCAGTTGCAATAGTCGCAAAAATTAATTTTTTTTCCAGAAATGGGAAAAATTAAAATTTTATTTCAAACTTGGTTTTCAATTTGCATTACCGTAAAACCTGTAATTGAAGTACATGTACTTCTATTTTTCAAACCCCCCAAATGGGTGTACTTCTAATACAGGTGTACTTCAATTAGAGGGTGTACTTCTATTTTTCATCCCACCCCCGGACATATTTTTAGACTCACGCTTGGCCTGTCATCAAGAAATACAGAATTCATTTTAACAAAACAACAAAACCAAAAAAATCCGGCTCTATCAGGCCGTTTTTTTTTTCAAATTGTAAATCGTTTCGGCTCGCTTTCATTTTAAGTTCCTGATTTTTCCAGCAAATAATACATTGTCGGCTGACACCATACTCTTTTGCTGCTTTACAAAAAAGAACTCGTGGTGCGATGGAGCGCATTTGAATATATTTTTTTTTCAATTATTCTTTATGCAAATTCGCACCACGAGTTCTATTTTGTAGCAGTTTTATTCCGCTCACTTCTATTTTTTGCAGTTCTATTTTGTAGAATTTCTATTTCGTTTAGTTCTATTCTGTCGTACCCTCCCAAAATATCACCCGCTTCAGAATCGGCTTCAAGCCTTTCAGTTTCCAACAATGGGTCGAGAGAATCGTTTTCGAACTATTTTCAGAAGAAAAATAACAAAAAGAAAGACAAGGCGAGACCCAGACAAAATCGGGAAAAACGCGAAACCGGGAAACCGGGAAAGACAAAACTGGGAAAAACATTTCCCAAACCGAGGAAGAAATCCCGCCCATTGCAAACGTGCGGCACGAGTTTTCAACTGAAAGAATTATAAAATTCTAGAAAAACTTCGCTGCAGACATGCAAATTTTCCCCGGTTTTGGTAACTTTTTCCCCGGTTTTGTCAGAGTCTCAAAAATTCGAAATCTGCATTCGTCGATTAAAGTGTTGCAATTGTGTGCCTACATGAACGTGTTTGCACATTTGTGTCGTGGGCATTCAAATGATTTTTCAATCAAAAAATTCTTTAAACCAATGAAAAACAGAAAAAAAGCTTCAAAAATGGAATAATTAATTTTTAAAGATAATTCACCAGATGATGTACCTCTATTAGAGGGTGTACTTCAATTAGAGGGTGTACTTCTATTTTTCAAAGGCCTCTTGGGGGTGTACTTCTATTAGAGGTGTACTTCTAATACAGGTGTACTTCAATTACAGGTTTTACGGTATATTCTGTTTTAAAATGCAACATTTCCCCAAAAAAACTTCTTCAATTTTACAGGTAAACGACGTTACAGTGTGAAACTATGGAAGTGTTTCCAAGACGTATTCAATTGCATGCCAGTTGCCGCTTTAATCGACAACAAAATCTTCTGTTGTCACGGTGGGCTCTCTCCAAATCTGCGCTCACTGGATCAGCTCAAACGGCTTGCTCGTCCGTGTGATGTTCAAGAAACGGGACTTTTGTGCGATGTTCTTTGGTCGGATCCAGACGCGACAGTAGTCGGATGGGCTCCGAATGAGCGAGGTGTCAGTTATGTGTTCGGAGTGGATGTGCTGGCACAATTTTTGCGAAAGATGGACTTGGATATTGTGGTTAGAGGGCATCAAGTGGTTGAGGATGGATATGAATTCTTTGGAAGGCGTGGATTGGTTACGGTGTTTTCAGCGCCAAATTATTGTGGTGAATTTGACAACGCTGGAGCTGTGATGAATGTCGACGAGAACTTGTTGTGCTCTTTTCAGGTAGGATATTTTTGAAAGTTTTGTAAAAAAAATATAAAATATGCGGTGGGACTTTAATAAACTAGTTCAATTTTTTTAATACAAAATCACGGAAAGCGGTTAATTTTCTTTTTTTTCTTTTTTCAAGACCCAGACTGTGCTGTCTAACCAACAAAAAACTGTATGAACTGTCCCTGATAGAAAAAAACGCAACCAGATATTATTAGCCATTTTTAGTATTTTATTTTTTATTTGACCCAAAACACCCAAATTATTTTTTTTTTACAGATTCTAAAGCCCCAGTCACAACTTGTAATGGACGCAGCAATGGCGGAGAAGCAGAACAATTTTGTGCAAAATTTGGCAGGAATGGCTAATATTAAAATCGAGCAACAGAAGCCGCAGACAACGATTCAGAAACGATTCCGACGGGGAATGCTGTAAATCTTTTTAAAAAACTATTTTAATTTTCTTTTCTCAACTTATCAGCTTTATCAATTGGAGATACTATTCAGTTGTTTCCCTACTTGTATTATCTTCCAATTGTTTTGTTTTCCCTCCTCATCACTTTTCTCCCTTTCGGGTCCTCTTTTCTCATTTGATCCTTCTTTTTTTTTCCTTTCACTGATATATTTTTCCCGATTTTTCAAGAAATTACAAGCTTTTTTCTTTCTTTTTTCTATCGCATTGAATTCGTGTCCATTTCGGTTTATGGTAGTGTATTTTAATTTTTTTTTCCGACTTTTTGATATCAATTTGATGCATATTCGTTGTACTCTGGATGTAATTATCTGTTCGAAATAATGATTATATTGGTGTTTTCTTTTTCAAAATTTTGAAAAAAAAATTGTTGTTGAAGCGGGTCTTCAATAAAGATTTATAATGGTTCAGAGCAATGTTTCACGGAATTCACAAAAATAATGATTAGTTTTATTATTTTTCATGTCTAGATTTTTAAACATAGGAATGATTGCACTTTTTATCGCCAAAATGTCAAATAAAAAAATAAAAAAAACAATAATAACGAGTTGGAAGATAACCGTAACATTGCACACTCTTAATAACGGAAACTAAAAATAGCTATCAGCTTGTGCCCGCCACAGAAACTCGTGCAGATGAAGCGGAAAATGTCTAACATAAATTGAAGCCACAGGGTGGCTGATAAGTATAGGAATATGTTTCAAACATGATTTCTCCAAAAGTAGAAACAGTAAAAAGTTGGGATTCAACAAAATGTTTATAAGAACAACAACCAACACAAGTCAACATCCACCGTGGCACCTCGAGCAACTTCTTCTTCAGGACCTTCACACTTGAATGGAGTCTTGCATAGAGCTTATTATGCAAGACTCCCCAGACAGAGTATTCCAGCGGCGACGATGCAGGCCAATCCTCCTTCTTGATGAATGCGGGAAAATCGGCATCGCACCATTCTTGCGTGGATTTCGCAGTGTGAGCCGGTGCTCCATCCTGTTTAAAAACCCAGTGCTGTTGACCGAAGTGGGTATTGGTCCAAGAAAGCAATTGCTTCACCAAAATGTCATCCACATAGATTTCTGATTGATTTTTACACCTTTAGATTTGTAGACTGTTGATCTCGACATTTGGAGCCTTTTGGAGATCCCGCTCACACTCAAGCCACGCTTGTGTAGGTCAACGATAAATCCACGATGCACTGATGGTGCCACCATTTTGCTAAAACTGATCAGATGATTAGGAAACTTGGCAAAACAAATAATGATTAAAAAATAAACAAATTTTGAAAGTAATTACGCACCGCAAATGCGCCAGTATGGTGCGCCATGGCGCCAAACTTGTGTTCCCATATTTAAGAGCAGTCCTGCATGTAAGTATATTATAGACACCCTACCGCGTTTTACTTGCTCACAAATTGATAGACCGTGGATATATCAATCGCGGACGCTTTGTTTTTTGATATACTGAGCACTATAGTTGGTTTGTGAGCATGTTGCAGTCACTTTTGTGCGTCTCACTGTGCTACAATAAGTCTAACACGCTCTATCGGTGTGGCCACTAGCATTCTCAATAAAAGTAATAAATGGAAAAGTGTGGCTTATGATCATAATTCTATTAAGGCTTTTAGGCATACTATTATTGACTACCTACTTTTTCAGCATTACATACAGTACTGGCCATAAAGAATGCGACAACTGGTTTTTTGACGATAACTTCATGGAAAGTTAACTTTTTGACCCAAATTTCTTACTGTATCTGCAATGGAACCTCACAAAAACTTGCGTATTTGCGAATTGCATCATTCTGCAAAAAAAAATTTTATTTTTTATTTTTAAAGTTTTTCTCATTTTTGCACTTTTTTCATGTATTTCAGTTTTTTGTATAAAGTTGAATGAAATTTAATTGGGAGTAGTTCTAATTAGTTTTTTATTGTTTTTCAGCCATGTTCAGACCATTTGGGAAAAAAACTTTCACTGTGGACGTTCGAAAAAGCATTGTACGTGGACATGAACTAGGCGCGCATCCGAAGATACTCGCAACTCAGTTTGGTCATTCTTCCAGACAAATTTACCGTATTTTGAAGTATAATCGTGATAATGTGAGGTTTCAATTAGCTTTCTAAACTAATTTCGACTATTCGGGATGGTGTAGTTCATCGTCAATCTCCTGGAAGACCCCGAACCACTTCCAGAGCTATGGATCGAAATATCTTGCGCGCGTGCCGAGAAGATCCTAGACGCACATCTACGGATATTCAACTTTCCGTGACGTCTTTAAATGAGCCGGTGCCATTGAGAAGGACTATTAGAAGACGTCTGCAAGTTGCTGGACTGCACGGACGAAGACCAGTCAAAAAACCACTCGTTAGTCTAAAAAACCGGAAAGCTCGTGTTGAATGGGCTAAACAGCACTTGTCCTGGGGACCTCGAGAGTGAGATAATCACATCTGGAGCGACGAATCGAAGTTCAATCTGTTCGGTACTGATGGTATTTAATGGATTCGACGTCCTATTGGCTCCAGATATGCTCCTCGGTACCAATGTCCGACGGTAAAACATGGAGGTGGATCTGTGATGGTTTGGGGATGCTTCTCCGTCACTTCCATAGGTCCATTGAAGAGAATTGTTGGAACCTTGTACCGATATGTGTACGAAGACATCCTGGAGAACACAATGCGACCATGGGCAAGAGCAAATTTGGGCCGATCGTGGGTGTTTCAGCAGGATAATGACCCGAAGCATACTTCGGGTCATGTCGCCAATTGGTTTCGACGTCGCCGTGTGGATCTCCTAGAATGGCCAAGTCAGTCTCCGGACTTGAATCCCAACGAACATATGTGGGAGAAGCTAGAACGACGTCTCAAAGGAGTCCGAGCCTCCAATGCCAACCAGAAATTCGCTCAACTCGAAGCTGGTTGGAAGAGTATCCCGATGACGGTGGTTCAGACGCTCCTGGATTCGATGCCACGTAGATGCCAGGCTGTTATTGATGCCAAAGGATACCCAACCAAGTATTAAATCACTTTTTATAGTTACCTTCCTTTTGTTTTTGATCTTCGGTGATTCTAGAACTTATTTGTATAGATCTCCAAAAATGTCAATTTTCATGAATTTTCGAAAAAATTGAATAAAAAAATAATTTTCAGCAGAATTTTAAAATCAACTTGACAGAAAGGTTTCTGATAGTGCTGAAAAAGTCTCACAAAAAATTTGGGTCAAAAAGTTAACATACCAAGAGGTTATCGTCAAAAAACTAGTTGTCGCATTCTTTATGGCCAGTACTGTATCACAATCTCTAAATATCTACCAAAATAAAAAAATTGTCTTTACCTACCCCGTTTTGTTTTACTTGCTCAGTTTCTTACACAGGCTGTTTTACGTTCACGTTGGATGAACTTAAATCAAATCAGATATTATCCTTCTCTGAGAGTTCCCCGACTCGCACACGGACCGTGCACTGCGGACTTTCCCGCATTTCGTCTCGCGTCTCTCAATTTCCCACGTAGAAAACGCGTATTCCGCCGTGGCCTAGCGCTTCATGGCCTAGGTTCCGATAGGGTCCCGGTGGAACTTTCAGAGATTGATAATACCGTCTTTTGCTCGTTACCGGTTGCATAACTAGGCAAATGAATGGGTAGGTAAAAATCATGGTAAGGGATGAACAATAGTAAGTACTGAAAATATAAATAATGATAGATTGCCATTTTTACATGCACTTTTGCCTTTTTTAATCAGCACTTCCACGAAAATTGCAAAAATAATTCTGATAAGACAAACGGTTTTTTGAACAATACCCCTCTGCAAATCAGAGTTGCACGCACTACTCATCGTAAGAAAGTTTTATGGTTACGGTCACGGTTTCTTACATTTCTCATTATTATTAAAATTTACGTGACTTTCTAAATTTTGTTTCTTTTACCAGTCGATTAGAAACGTTTTTCGTTGAATTAACTGAATTGTTTCATGTTTTTTCAATGAAAATGTTTTTTTAGTTTTATCGTAAGTTTTGATGCATCCACAGAAATCTGTAACGTTATAATATGAACACGCATGTGGAGCGCTAATTTGGAATAGAACTCGCTTCAGAATAGAACTGTTTCGGAATGGAGCTGTAAATGAGAAAACGCTGCGCGAAATTGAATTAAATAACCCAACATGTACAACTAAACCGTTATTCGAGCTGCTCTAGCTTTTCTGGGTTACTACAGCTCCATATCAGACAGTTCTATTTTGCTGCACTTTTAGCTTCAACACACCGTGAGACAGAACAAATAAAATAAAATAAAATAAACCGCTACAGCTACTTTAGAAATTTGTAATCCCTCTAACTAACCAACATCACCAAATTATTAACTTTTTAATACTTTTCAAAAAACTTTTGATGATGACATTTCCTTCTCCACACGACCTTTGAAAAAAAAAAACACTTTCCATCTGTGAAATAGTGCTGTTTATGCATATTTAATTACATATCTGTTTCTTTCATCGAGATCTGTGTCTTTGATGATTAAAGGATACGAATATTTAATTGGCGTTATATTAAAGTGACCACACTCTACACATTGTGCACCCACGTGGAGCTGGAGTGACAGCGAAGAGATCAAAGCTTATGGGGTCGATTTACGCGGGTGCAAATGTCGCACGCAAATGTTTATGTTTTTAACAACAAACTGATTATTTTGTATTTTTAACAAGTACCGTAAATCTTTAATAGAAACGCATGCGTGGGAGAATACACCATCCCCTTTTAATAGAACACCACCGAGACCCACTCCGAAAAATAGACCGTCATAGCGCTATATTGCAGTTTTTGCGGTAAATGTTTGTTGTTTTTTCAGATGTTTTTGTTGCGATATATGTAGAAAATAAAGTTGGTGAGAGCGGTGGTCTAGAAAATCGGAACAGTTCTATGAGTGAAATCAGCACGATCGGACACAGTTGAACGAATGCGACCGTAATCCGTTCGAAACCTTTTAATGAGAGAATGAGCAACAAACCACCAATATGGTTTAACTTCAACGCATTACTCTCTCTCTCTCTCTCCATCTACTTAAAAAATGTTTTACTGGATTACGGTCACACTCATTTTAGCTGTGACCGGTCGTGCTGGCTTCATTCCCACAAAGAGTTTGAATTTTCTAGGCCCCAGCTTTCAACTGCACCCATTGCTTCATTCATTGGCATTTGCAAACAACTTGATAGACAACAAATGGTTCATTGTATTTCGGCTTTCCGTCAGTGTCGCATTTCACACCCATCGCGTGCAGTGGACTGGCCGAATGTGAAGTTTGCACGTCCCGAATTCGGAATTCCAAATTCCGGTTGCCGGCGAGAACCTCGTGAGGATCTAGATTTTTCACATAGGAATGATTGCACTTTTTATCGAAAAAACATCACATAAAAACAATAATAACGAGTTTAAAGTTACCTGTATCATTGCTCACTCCTCATAACGAAAACTAATAATAAAACGTTTATTTTTATCAATTATTTATGTAGAACAAACGGAAATAATGACAAAACAGCCCTCCCCCTTAACTATCGGCCAGCAAGGCAAACAAAGAAAACAGCAAAAAAAAGAAATGATTTCGAAACATTTCGAAAAATGACCTAACTTTTTGGTACTTTTGGAAAAACATAAGTTTTCACGTTCTCAATCTCTCCCTGAACACAAAAATATAGTCGTAGTCACGACCAAGAACAGGTGGTCTTCTGGGAGTGGCGGAAAAAGGGCAAACAACAAAAGGGATTACATAGGAAAAGAGGAATGCAGCGAACAAAAAAAAGACGTTTGGATAACCTTTTATTGCGAAAGTAAACGTGAACTCTTCAAAGTGTGAATTCCTTCTCATTGCTGAAAGTAGAAGAAGCAGAGAAGAAGATTTTGGATGTATGGATGGATGGCTGGAGGAGGAGAAGAAGGACATTAGTATTTTCTAGTAAACAATCAAAAATCCTATAGCCTATAGACTATAGGTCTCGAGGCCTTTCTCACATGCTATTTATTGTACTCTGTTATTATCACAGGGAGAAAAGTGCATCTTATTATTGGTTTTTGTGTTTTTTTTTGTCTGTCGAGTATTCTGGCTGGCTCGTGAGTCGTGACATAATCCGCTTTGTCCGTTTCGCTTATTATTCATTTCCGTCTGTCTGCCTGTCTGTCTGTACACGTACTCAGGAAATTTTTGGCTAATAGCCATTGAAAACGGCTAATAGCCACCGATTCGGGGCGTGTGCCATATGTATTTGGCACACTCCCCATATTCGATGGCTATTAGCCGTTTTCCATGGCTATTAGCCGTTTCAGTCGGCTATCATTTTCAAAATGTTTCCATTTCAAATTTCGGTCATCTTGTGGCTGGAAAAAGTCGCAAAAGCACTGAGTAAGCGCGAATACTGTTTCCCCTAATTGTTGCAAGTAAACATTTTATAGCTGCGTTTCCAACAGACGAATTTTTTATAGATGGCGACATTACCCAATAATGGCTAATATCCCTTTTCGGCGGCTAATAGCCATATTCGACGGCTAATAGCCATAATGGCTAATAGCCAAATTCGTCGGCTAGTTGCCATTATCGGCCGCTATTAGCCTTTTCAGGCGGCTATTAGCCATTTTCAGTGGCTATTAGCCACCTAGACGCCGAATCTTGCCATAACGCGCCAAAAATTTCCTGAGTAGCCTGTAGGCGACGAGACGCAGACTGAGAGACGGTGTTGTCACGCCACGCAACCGCAGTGCGTGGGCGTGGGCGCGCCGCGGCGGCAAATCCACGTGGAACTGATTTTTCAGGATTTTATTTGCGTTCGATTGCGATTGCGAAAATAAAATCTAGTAAAAACATTTCTTCCAGAGAAAAGAAAAGAAAGTTTATAGTTTTTTTTGAAGTGAAGAACAAAAAACTAAAAAACTGCAACTAGTTTTTGTTACGTTTCATTGTTTCAACGTCAGCGATTCTACTCCAATGTTTGTTTAGAAGGTGATAAAAACTTACGATTCGAAATGTCGTTTTGTGACGAACGCGGACTGTCAAAATGAAATTAACCACATGAAATTCGGAAATCAGAGTTCAGCACGGTGTGCTAGACCCCTACGAAAAGGCAAACGCGCCCTATCGCGTCTCCACAGTGGCGTTCTGCAAAGTTCAGCTAAAGGCGTGCGAAAATGGAGACGCAGAGACGCGAGAAATGGCGCCCGAAAAACGCACCGTGTTCAGTAATCTCGGTTTCTTAGTTTATCTTTCTTTTATTTTTAGTATAGGAAACACATTTTGGTTTTTCCCCTCTACAAATCGGAATGACGATTTTTGAGCAAATTTCACAAGAACTCAGACATCATTTTTATTTGTCCAAAAGAGTTGCAGACACGGGGTGCTGGCGACATCATTTTTAAAATTCTTTTTTATGTCGCCGACACCCAGGCGCTGCGGTTGCGCCGCGTGACAACGCTATTTTTCGTCTGCGTCTTGTCGCTTACACGCTTTTGCATTTTTTCGTGTACTCCTCGTGGACAATCCGACGATTTCGCAATTTTTTTTTTCATTTTCCTGTGTTTTTCCAAGTTTTCCGACAAAAATTTCTCGTTTTTGGATTAAAATAAAGTTTTCAACGTGAATTAACTGAAAATGGAGCGTTCGAGTAAAAATTAAAACAAAAATCCGATTTTTCATTAAAAAAATGGCTTTCGGCGCTGTCGAATATTGCAAACGCGCGCCACTGAAAATATGCTGGCGCATTGAACGACGGTGCACGGTGTCCAGGATTTGAAATGTGGGCGGAGCCTAATTTGCTGGCGCATTTTCGGTGCTTGCGCAGTTTGCGACTCTCGAATTTTTTTTTATTGATTTTATTATTTTTCTTTCAGTAAAACCTGTTTTTCTTTGTAAAATTTATGTATTATATCTTTTAATACCATAAAATTGCTCAAACTTCAATTTCCGTAAAGATTTATCCTGCAAAAACACCAAAAAACTCAAAACGAATATTTCGAAATGGTGGCTGAACCAAATTCGACGTTCTTAGGCTTAAAACATTTCTAAAAACCTCAGCTATAATTCCGTTGAAGCACATGTGGGAAAAAATTAAAAATGTATGCTTTTTTTCCCCAAAAACATAAAATTTGAATTTCGCGCGAAAAAATCCAGTGGGGCGCGTTTGCTCGGCTCCGCCCACTTTTCAAATCCTGGACACCGTGCGGTGCACCGAAAAAAACTGACTTTTTTTCAAACGCTTTTTTTGCCGCCGACGCCACGCGCTGCGGTTGCGTCGCGTGAAAACGCTGCGTCTCATCGCTTACATGCTCTCTGCTTGGAAATTCATTTCAAAAAATATTTTTTCAATACAGCGAACTTACGCGAGTGCGGTATGCAGTCGCCAGCGCCCCGTGAAGTCAATTCTGCAATTTTTAAGCAAAATTTGTGTGCTGTTCTTTTTCAAGTTCAAGTTCCAGTTAATCCATTCACCGAACAGTAAACATTTCGAAATATGTCATAATTTTATGTCACAAGTGGAAACAGATTCACTTTTAGAATTACTTTGAGTATTTTCATATTGTCCCCTCGTCAAAAAGAAAACCGTCAATTCAATTTGGCAAGAATGCGGCGACATGTCATCCGAATCCGTCCGATTAGAAGCTGTGGAATTTTTTGATGACGTCGTCATTGAACAAAAAAAAAGTGGTACTATTCCTTCCTCTTCCACTTCTTCTCCTTCTAAAAGTGCGTCACATTGATTCGATTCGGAAAACGATTCGGCGAAAAAGAACCGATCACAGTTCAAGTCATTCGGAACGAATAATCGAATTAGGATCCACTTGACTCATCACGACTTCGTACGTTGATATGGAATTGACTGACATTGCTTGTTTATGAACAAAAAAAAACATTTTGAATTAAAATAAATACAATTAACTTTATTCGCACAATTCCTGGCCATATTTAGTCGGCTAATATTTGATAGAATTCTTTTCTGTACAAAAGCGGTGAGCGTCATAATCATCATCAGGGGTGGGGGTCGAGGAAGAGACGATGGATTGCAGTGGGTGGGTCTTGAGATATGAGTAGTCAGAACAAACGGTTCAATAACTTTCCGAGCGAAAATTAAAAAAAAAAAAAAGCAAAACCGGGAACAAAATTGTTGAAAGGGGGAGGGGCGTGGTCCGGCTTCTCCGGTAAATTTCTAGAGCCAAAAGACCAGTGGGTTGAGGAGGGTACGGTAGGAAAGAAGAAAGAAAGAAAGAAAGTTCGATTGAAACCATCACAACGCAACGTACAATTCTTCGGTAGAGAAATAGAGAGAATGGGAGAAGTCAATGAGCAGCAAAGTAAGAGCATTCGGTCAGGTGAATGAAAGGTGAGGAAAAGAAAATGATACGATACATAACCATAAATACTAGTCCTAGAAATAAAGAAAGAAAAACCTTCCTGGGGAAGAGAAAGGCCTTCTCAAGTCAGCCGCTGAGAATGAAAAAGACAGAAAAACCAGAAAACGATCTGACTTGGTCACACTGGGTATTTAGGTAGGTGCAATAGAAATGTGTATACAAAAAAAAAATCTCAAAAACAAATAAAATAATAATAGAAATTAGTAAAAAGAGGATGCTGCTACATTTCACGACCACCATATAAGAGTTATCAAATCATGATGATAATTAAAGAACAAAAATATATGTCATGGAGTAGGTATGTGTAGGTAAGAGTTAGGTAGGTAGGTGATTAAAGAAAAAAAAATAGAAAATTTGGGGAGTAATTCCACAAGCCAATATTTACAAGTGGTATGTACAAGAGGTAGCCTCCTTTTTCTTCTCTTTTCGAGTTGGTGGCTTAACTCGAGGTGCCGAGAAAACTGACGAGTCGGTTAAACATTCCAGAGCCATTGCTTCCAATGTTTTCACGGCATCCCATTCGCATCGGATCGTGAGACAGCGGTCGAGTGACTGAAAAAAATAAAAATAAATAAAATTGTTTTACAATATCATTTCAAAGTGGGCAATGAAAATAAAATAAAGCACACTCACCTTGTCGATTATTACATGCCGTGGGAATCGGAGAAATTGGTGGTTTCATCAACGACGACGACACTTTTCGAATGGGTGTACTCATGACAGCGGCTGCAGATTGTGGTCGGGCCAGGCGAGTCAGTGTAGAGATTGGTGACATCGGCTTGAGTTGAACAGTCGGCTGCAAAGTCACATCGCGCTGGATAGTGAGGACCATGCGTCTGAAATAAAAGATAATGATTTAACAGAGAATAAAAATTATCACTATACCTTGAAATCTTGCAGTATTGGAGCACAATCATCGTGTTGCGATCCTTCGGATGGGCGATTCGGCAGGTGCGCTCCAATGCGGCAGTGTGCTGATTTGGCTGAGGGCCAAAAGTTCTGTTGACTGGACTGCGTGGCGGAAGGTTCTCAACAGAATTTTGCAGGGCTTC
This sequence comes from Caenorhabditis japonica, assembly GCA_963572235.1. Taxonomy (NCBI): domain Eukaryota; kingdom Metazoa; phylum Nematoda; class Chromadorea; order Rhabditida; family Rhabditidae; genus Caenorhabditis; species Caenorhabditis japonica. The sequence goes on from OY754346.1 coordinate 513,268, forward strand.
CAGGATGTCGACAAAATCATTGTATTTATACGAGTTTCCATCAAGTGCAATCTGCTTGAAGATTGGTGGTCGCGGCTTTGAAAGCCACGCCTGAACCATTTTGAACACTTCTCGCGGAGCAAACTCGCGACATCCAACAAGATGCACTGAAATCCGCTTGCGTTCCGAATCGGGCAAGTTCATCCATCGAATAAAGAGATTGGCTCGCACCAGGACACCTGGTCGGTTCTCGGGTTGAACGACGGTTAAACGTTGCAGATTAGCCATGCTGAGCACATCGTGCAGCTCAACTTTTGTGGCCGCTTGCACATTATCAAAAGTGACTCCACGTACATTTTTTCTCATCAGCTCCAAGAAATAGAAGATGGTGAGCGCCGGTCGGGCTCCGTAGCAAACCGAATCTTTGAACGTGTAGTGGGCTCTTCGAATATAAGAAAGTCGCTCAGCGAGCCGTTCGATACGACCAGCAGACTGCAGCTTCACCTCGGCTATATCGGCCCCTTTGAGTGTGACAATTGGAGATTCTTCAAAGGTGGCCGGCGGAAAACGTTCATTCTTCCACGTACTTTCATAGTATGCTGTTCTTCCTTTATATGAGCTCGGCGACATCGGATCGTCTATCTTCTCACGTTCGAGGAACGAACAAAAGTTTTTGAAGTGAATATCATTGATTTCGTACTCTTGAAGCCACGACTCAAAGTCGAAAGCAAATGCCCAATTTGGGTCATTGGTATCAGTGTACTGATCGCTGATAAAGGACGTCGTTTTGGAGTCAGAGCTGTCCGTTGAAGTAGATGACGATTTGCTTCGATCGCTAATGTTTCGTTGTCGTTGATTTCGCTCCTGCTCTTTTTGGCGAGAAGTTTGCATACGTTTAGTCTTGGTCTTACTCGACGAGTTGCTGTCAGCTTCCAACGAGGAACACGACGAGGTGGAGGCAATCGAGGAGGCGGAAGAGGAACCAACGTCAGAAGACTCACTGTGTTTCGGCGTCCGCGGAAGGCGTGTCGGGGTCACGGTGGAGACACCTTCCAGAATTGCACGTCGTCGATCACAAATAAAAAGTTTGGCTTTTTGGCACGAACGAAGCGATTCGGCCTTTTCGTCCTCCATATCTTCGATGAGCTCGCGGAATTGACGGTTCACCAGCGAGCATCGCGTCATGTCAACAGATGAGCAGCTGAAAAGTGTAAAGTTAAACAGTAAGTTCAGAAGAAAAAATAATAAAACGGAAAGGGGGAAAAAAGGTAATGAATGTTGCCTTTTTCCCCGTTATCATGTTTAAAATTGATGGAGAAATGTGGAAAAGAGCATTTACTTTTTGTTCTTCTCTCTTTTATCGGCTAATTTATTTTCTTATCACCCACCCCATTTCAACGAAAAGTATAATATACTTACTTAGAGAAGATCGCTTTGAGTAACGATTCTGGCATGTCGGTGAGTTGGCGAGCAGCGGCTCGTGGTGGAGTCCGCGCGGACATTCTTCCAAAGCTCATGAAGCTCATTATATCATTCAGTACGGCTTCGGTTCTGTAAGACGAATTATAAATCAGCTGATGATGATGCTGACATGAAGGAAGAAAAAGAAGAAGAAGGAGAGATTCAGAGTGAGAGTAGACTCGTGACACGAACACGAGAAAGCGAGGCGAGGCAAGGCGAGGCGAGGCGCGGCGCGCCGGCTATGCGGAAAAACAAGAAATGAATATATGATTAGTGGGCGACAACGACGACAACGAAGAAGAAGAGGAAGAAGAAGCAAAAGCAGAAGCAGGAGGAGAAGAAGAAGAAGTGAAAAAGAAAAACCAGACGAACGGACCGAGAGGCGGAGCTTTGGCAGCGAGCCAACAACTTTGTTGTTTTGGCGATGAGCCCCCTAAAGCAGTGGCTACTGCCAAAAAAGCTGGACTCGCACAACAAAAATATGTGAAATGAAATGGGGACAGCTAGGGGGGATAGATCGTCCAAAACAACTCGGAAAGCAAACTGGTTAGGGTTGAACGCTATGCTGCGGCTGCAAACGCGCTCCGGCGCACGGTTTTCAAAATTTTTTAGCAAGAAAATTTTATAGGTTACGATTTTCTGATTTTTATTCCAGGAATGGTGATACCGCGTCAAATGATGTGCATTGTGGTCTCGCCACGGACGGTGTTTGCAGACATGTGGAATTATAATGGATTCGCGGCGGAGTGACAATTCACGTGAATCTGGGAGACGAAAAATCTCTTCATTTCTTCAGTTATTTCTTCATTTTTTCGAATAAAAACGTGAAAAAAAATTGTCACTCCGCCACGAATCCACTATACGCGCAAATTTAAATTTTTCCGTTTCAAAACAATTTTATAAATTCTTCTTTTTTGTTATTATTTGTGCCGTTTTTAATTTTTTTTTCCGTTAAATTTTGATCGCATGTTTAAATAAAAATGATATTTAAACAGAAGTTCGAAAAAATTTTCACATTCCAAAGAATTGCAAAAAAAAAAACGGAATTTATTCGTCAAAAAATTCAAACTCGCGCGCTCCCTAAATCCAGAAAGTCTGCAAACACCGTTCGTGGCGAGACCACAATGCACATCATTTGACGCGGTATCACCATTCTTCTAGGAATACGTAATAGGTCGAATTTTTCGCATTCTAAAAACATAAATAGTCACCGAAACCCTGCCAGGGGGGTGGAGCCTGTGTCGTTTTACGAAACATTTCGAAATTCGAATTGGCGCGCGCGTGCCGTGCCAGGACCTCCCCGAATATAGGGATTTTAGAAAAAAAGAAATAAAAATAGTAGAGAAACAGAAGGAAAAGAAGGGATGGAATGGGTGGAGCGGGAAGCGGAAAGGGAAAAAATAGGGCGGAGCCGGGAACGACGAAGGAGGAGAAATGCCGGAGAATGGCGAGAGATTCGCGGGTGTGGAGAGCGGCAGAGAAACACAAGATGCGTGCGCGCGCACGTGACTGAACAGAGGGAGAAGAGAAGAGAAGATAAGAGCGAGGAAGGGGGATTTCGAAAGCCCTGGCACGATGCCAAGCCGCAATTATAACACGTCAGTGAAGAACGAGCGGGTGGGTGCGTGCGCGCGCGCGCACAGACGGAAAATACAGATGACGTCGTGCTTCTAAAAAAAAAAACATGTGCGCACCGAGCGGAGGAATGCAATGAATGCTGCTATTCTATTCTATTCAATAAAAAGAAAATAAAAGAAAAGTATAGAGGATAGAATTAAGCTTTTGGGATTTTATTTTCAATTAAATTCGTGAATGAAAAAAAAAGAAAAACTTTAACTGTTTACCAGAAACATAGAAGAGAAAGAAGAATGAAAATAAATGGTAGACGTTGCTTCCATCTAATTCGGAAGCTAAGAAAGACAAAAAAAAAAAACAAAAAGCGTCGAAGACCAATAGATGTACCAAACTCCCAATTCCAAGTTAAAAACTCCCTTACTAATCAAAACTACAGTATAGGAAAGTAAACCAAAAGGTTCACTTCTGCAAAAGATCGAGGTGTGAGCGATATATGCAATTAAAAGCGGACGATCGAAGCAAACAATATGGGTGCGCGGGAGTGGTGAGTGCAATCAAAAGAAATCATCAAGATTATATTTGCAACAATTTTGCTATGAATCTCGAGGCGGACGGAATCAAAACCCGACCGTTGTGTGTTGGTTTGATGACAGCCGATCGAACAAATTAAAAAGAGCAATAGATTTTCGTGCTGTCAGGAGGGCGGAGGATCCTGTCTAGTTGGTCAGCTGAGGGCGCCGAAATGTTCGGGAGCAGCGACCACGCGGTGTGGATCAGACAAGAAAAAAAAACGTAAATAAAAGAACACCGCAAGGACAAAAAAATGTCAAGGAATAAAAGCAAAAGAGTGCAGGGGCGGCGCGCGCGCGCGCGCGAAATTCTCTCAGCTGACAAGTGCGCGTAGAGAAAAACGATGAAAAAGAAAATAGAAGAAGGAAGGAATGACGATTGCGTTGTGTGTATGTGTGGCATGGGAAAGTGGGAGGGGACAAGGGTCGCCCGAATAAGAAAAAGAAGAAGAAGAAGAAGCAGCGGAGCAGTGAGGAAAAGAAAAAGCCGTCTCTCTAGCCGGCCAGTCAAGTCACAACCCTTCCCGCAAGGCCCTCATCGCCAGAACTGCATTCCTAGTGGTAGTGGCCGTTGTGCGATACGAGTGCACACATAACGTCCTTTGAAAGACACTCGACCGGCTGGGCGGGCAGGGGACGACTCTGGGGAAGGGGGGTACCGGCTGATATCGAAGGTCAGTTTTCCCTCTTCGAACGGCACCTCCTCCCACCAAGGACAAAGAATAAAGGCAGGCATGTGTGCGGGAAGCGAGCGGCGGGACAGAGCGAGGTATGGTCAGGAGAAGAACAAAAGGGGCGTGTCTGGTACCAGCCACCTGCGTGAAAGATTCGCGCACCCACGCGGTACGGAGTGGTGCGTCTTCCTTTTTTTTTAACTTCTTCAGCTGGGTGGTCTGTGTGTTCGACGCGTGACTTTTCGCCCTTGGCGACATCGTAGCGACGACAGTGTATTCGGTGAGAGGAGACGAAGAAGAAGAAGAAGAAGACAACGACGACGATAAGAAGCGAATAATAGCAATTCACTTTGTCTCCCTCCACCTTCTCCAATCGCCGTCCGCCCGCCCGCCCGATTGAAAAACGAAAAAAGGTGCTTGGCGACCGGCCAACACTCACACAGACACATAGTGTATTTTTGCACTTTGCGGCAACGCGTGTACTTTTCAGGGCGCCTTCCTCCTTTTCTTCGTTAGAATAAAGACACATAAATCGTGGCCTGGCGAAATGTGAATTCGTCTAGCAGTGGCGCGTCTTTTCACATTTAAAATCAACCGGGGGGTCTACGACCCTTGGGTTAGACTAGAATCGGAGGGGATGAAAAAAGAATGAAGTGATGGAGATCTCTCTCTCTTCCAGCGGCGCTCAGTGGTGATGGTGTGAAAGAGGATTTGCCGAGACCGTGACAACCAGACGATAGCCGATAGGAAACGACTATACACATGTATTATTAATGATGAGGGGTAGAGAGAAGTTCGGCAGAACAACAGGAAGTGTTGGATAGGTGCCAAGATCGGATTATGATGACTACACGCACATCAATTTAAAAGTAGGAGAAAATGCAGGAAAGGGATAAAGTGAGAAACAAGCAAGACTAATCCCGTAGTCAAAAGGAACATAGCTTTCTGAGGCTAGTGGTTTTCAAATTTTTGAAAATTAAAAATCAGGCTTCCTCTAGTAGTTATGAGCGCTTAGAGACAGCCACGCGACTTCTCCATTTCTCCTTTCACTTTTAATTCAAGAACGATGCGATTAGTGCAAGTGTAGGCCTCGTGCCGTGTCGAAAAAAAGGGATGTGTTCGGAATCCGAGCACGGTATTTCGCTCTGCATGTAACCAAGAGAGAGAGAGAGAGGAATGTGGACTGGTTCGTTTGGTTTGGAACATAGCCAAGTGGGGGGAAGGAAAACAAGTGGAATGGAACAGAGCGAGATTTAGACACAAAGGTTATGCAAATAGTCGGCAATATCGGGAGCACTAGAACACTCGGTATTTGCTTCTGCTAGTAGTAGAAGTATGTCAATTTTTCGTGTGTGCTCTAATTTGGCATCAAGCTTGATCTAAGCGAATATTTGCCCTTGTCGGGTCATCAATCATGTTTCGGGATTACGTTACAGTAAACGGTCATAAACGGATGGAGGGAGATCAGCATCACAAACAACTAGACTACTAGAGAGAGGACGTAGTTCATCATCTCGTAGCAATTGTAACAGGTGTTAGGTTCAGAACTTGAAACTTTAAAAATTCCGAAAAAAAAAAAGATATAATCCAAACAGATGAAGGATGAGAACTTTCATCATCAACAATGAGTAAAAACTGAGAATCGGGGCCCGGCGCGGCGCGGCGTGAAAAACAGATCCGTGGAAGAGAGATAGGCAATCTGAGAAGAAGCTTTACAACACTTCCGACCCCTACAATCACTACACCAGCCAACTAAACGGCTCTCGAGTTGTGCCTTCAAAGATGCTGCACATGAATGAAAGAAGAAAGAGAAGAACAACTCATCAATCACATGATTTTTGGCGGCTCCTCCGAGTCGTCGCCCCGCCCCCCATTCACTGCAAACTCTAGTACTGATTTTCCGCTTAAAATTTTCTCCTTCCGACGAGCGCCGACATGCTGGCGACGATGATGCGTAGTTAAAAGTGCAACGTGGCCAGTTTGAAATTGGCACTGCGCCAACACGGCGTCGCTCGGCCGGACAAAGAGAGAAAAGAGCAACACACAAATCGGTCATGAATGTATTAGGTGCGCAACAGTTCCTACCACGCAATACCTGCACTCCATGATGTTTGTTCTTTTCTCTACTATTTCCCTCTCTTTCTCTTTCTCTTTCTTTCTTTCGTCCAAAAGTTTGTTTGTACTTGTTGGAAGGTGCCAGGTGGTGACAACCACCGTTCGCGTGTGGACCGTGGCGCCACTAGCAAGTACAAAAAAAATGAGAAAAGTGAAGAGAGATTGTGAAATTCGGAGAATTGCAACATTTCAAGTGGCTAGCACTTTCTTTTGCGCGACCGAGCGGGAGCAAAGAAAGGAAAAAGTGGACGGAGAGTTGCGAAAAATACCTCTGATCAGAAAAACATAATGCAAGAAAGGCTACCTTCTCACTACGGAGAAGCGTTGCAACAGATAATGAACAACAATGAACATAATGATAATAATTACAGAAATGGAAACTATGAAAGGGGTTTCCTACGCCTCAAAAGCTTTACCGGGCCACCACTCGCCATGCTGATGCACGTGATATGTGTATGTGTGTCTTTCGCCGTCTCCCTTGTAATACAGAGAGACAGTGCTGATTCAGACGTATTGTGTTGATACTACTCCTCCTCCCTCTCCCGGCCGACAGTCAGCTGATTGGTTAGGAAAGAGAGGGGATGAGCGAAAACAGACACAATGCATCAAATCAAACTTCTCACCGCCTGGCCTAGGTTTTACAACACAAAAAAAAAGAACAGTTGAAAATAATCGGCGTGAGATGAGTGAAACTGAATTGAATGAAAAACAAAGAAAACAGAAGTTCTCGACGTGATTTTTCTTTCAAGTTAAAAACAGCTCACTAGTACAACGCATAGGAATGAAATTGACAACGAAGCTTCTCTACGCTTATTATGTGTTCACGAACAAACTGACAACGCCCCGATGCTCTGCAGTTATTTACTGCGTTCTCGCAGCGAATACTGCGGAACAGTGAACAACTGCGGAACATCGAAGTGTCGTCAGCATCGTTCGTTCATGAACACATAATATGGATTTTCATCGCAAAGATTCGCAATGTTGCTCAAGTTGATATATTACTCTCGTCTCAGCTAATGCACATCCTTTTTCAAAAAATGGGAAAAACTGACGATTAATCTCGGTGTCTCGCCACGAGTTTGCCAAATTTGAATAAATGCCACAATATGAGAGAGTGTGAGAAAGAGGGAGGGATGAATAAGGGTGAGCAATGTGGTCTCTTGTTTTCGCTCACTCTCTCTTTGAATGTGTTACGGTCGCACTTGATTCAACTGTGTTATTTTTTCCATTTTTTGAAAAAGAATGTGCATTAGCTGAGACGAGAGTAATATCACTCAACTTTTTATTGGCCTGTAGGACATCCCATACAGTAAAAACTTGTGCAATGTTCCTTCTGTACATCAGCTGGCATGGGTGCAAGAAATTCTACACGCTCGCCTTCGCACCCATTGCTTTTACGTGAAGGACCAATGATCAGGTGTAACATTCCGTATAGTTTAGGGACGTTTTGCGGTCGGCTCAGGGCGGCTGCTCTTAGAAATCATACAATCCAATGTACTAGGAGAGTTATGCAAAGTACGTCTGTTTGAGTGAGTTGTTTTCATCTCCTAGCGGAAAATCGACAGACTTGCCCATTCGCGACAGACATTGTACTTTCTAGTCAACGAGAACGACTTTTTGAGAAGCTCACCAGCAATCACGTGTTGTTTTGAGAAAAGGGGAAGCAGACTATGGTTATAAACATCGACTCCTTCGTATTCTCAGTCTACCCCAAAATTGTCCAGGTGCGTTTGTCATTACTCCTATTCGCACCCAGACGAGGCTAGACGGACGACTGCGGGAGAAAAAGACAGAGGGAGGGAGGGGTAGCCCAGTCAAAAAACAATAACAATTCCTCGCATTCCAAGTCACATGAGAACAAGCATGCAGTAGTGGTGGTGGCAGCAACAAACGACATAACACAGTGAGTAGAAGAACCCGTTTGACAGGAGAGTGGTCTGAACAACTACTAGTGGTGCGAGAATACAGGAGAAACCATGTATTTTCAAGAAAAAGTAGGGTAGGAAGACGAGGCGAGGAATGCGCAAAGCGTCACGTGAAAGTGACGAGTGTTCCCCAATTCTTCGTCTCCACCCGCAAAACGAAAAAAGCGAACGTCAACAAACAAAAACCGAAACTGCTTCTGACGTCTCCTATGGTAAACCAAGGGAGTGCATAAACAGATTCTGTCAGTGAAAAATATGTTCAGAAAATGAGAAGATACATGAATCAAAAACGAAAGAACTAAAGTAATGACATAATGCATATTAAAAACGTTTCGGGTCCCTGCGACTACTATTCTCTCAATTCCCGCTTCTTCTTCTTCCTAAAGTAATCACCATCTAAATTCGATTATATGGCCACCTTCCCTTTCATCTTCATCTGGTGGCTCGTACGTAGTTGGAAGACAGAGACACGCCAAGTGGAATACATTACTGCCGCCTCGTCGTCTTCGAAAATCTAATGGGAAAGACTCTATCAAAGCACAGGATGGAAAGGATAAAAACGTAAGTACGTAGGCACTGAGAGAAGGGAAGAGATTTATGAGATGGGAAAAAATGGTAGCGTATTGAATTTTAAGATCCTCATCAATAAATGTCTATTCACATAGATGTTCACTTCTAATTAGACTATAATTAACTTGAAAACTAAAAAATGAAAATGAAGAAAATGAACTCACAGTTGCTTTTTTATTGGAAAATTACATCAGCCATAAGAGCTTAGAAGTTCCGTCGTCTTGCACACAGAACAAAGTTCAGTTTGTTAGTAAAAATGAGGGACCACACACAATTCAGCGAGGAGAGAGAAGCGAAAGCACGACAGCCAGCTGAACAGCATAACACTACACACCCTGCATTCGGCGAGGCGGAGACTTGGCACGGCGCCAGAAAACTCGGAGAGAAGAGCGCGTACGAAGACACGCATAAACAACAAAGAATCCATCAAAGACGACGTCTCCACGGTGGCCTCGACGACGTGACGGTGCCCCCTCGCGTCAAGAACCGCTGTCGCCGCTGCTCATAGACGAGCAGCCGCAAGACAAGAACGTGTAAACTATTTGGAGCTTTTCGAAAAGACTAGCTGTTTGGCGGCGTGAAGCTCGCTCCGCCTGTCACGACCACTCCACGAGACATGGACCAATTGCGCAAACGAGAGCACCCGGACCACCTTAACGACGACAAAAACAACAACAAAAACAAAGAAGAAGAAGAAGACGAAAAAGGATACACGTAGTTGTTTTTCAGTTCTTTTCGTGTTTTTTTTTTCATGAGACGCAGGCAAGACTAGGACTTTGTCGCCTTTTTTGCCTCAGGGGCGTATATTTATCAATGTAAACAGTCTTCGGAATACGTGCAAAACCATAAGAAACAACGGTTTTAGACAGATGTCTTATAATCTTGAATCAAAATTTGAATGTTGATATGCTTTAGCAGTTTTTTCTGAGAATGTTGTTCAATGTAAAACGAGGCGAGCACAAGAAGAAAAGGAATACTTTGTCAAAGAACTTGGTCTCTTGGCATGCGGCCAACTTTTATGAAAACAACCGAGAGAAAGAGAAGCAAATCGTAGACCTCATAATGCGGGAATGCGGCCAAGCGTGCGGAAGATCTGACCGACCACCACGCAATGTTTGTCGGAAGAAAAACTGATTAACAAACGAGAAAGAAGACAAAAAGTACCGTTCTTCGATCCACCTTATTGTTGCAATATGCCGTAACAACTTCGCGGAATGTTCTCTCTGATAACTTCCTCTTCCTCTTTCTATTTCTTCCTTTCATTCTTCATTCCCAGATGATCAACCATATGACCTCTCTGCTGCTAAATAGGCAAACAATGAAATGCGCGATGTGTCTGTCCGTCGGCTAGTGCCTACGATGAGAGGAGGGTGACGACGACAACGTCAAAAACGAATACTATGCTAGGCGCCTCCTGGCACCTCATCTCAGCTGACTGGCCGACCCGATCTGGTATTTTCCGGGGACGCCGTCTAACGTTGAGACTAAGACGATCACATTCCTCTACAGCTCGTCATTCACTTACCGATCACCAGTTCAACAACATATGACCCTAAATTAGCAAACAAGCGGTACCGCTGTGCGGCTAGAAAGAGTGGGGAACTCTTACTAACAACATAAACAGACTTTGGGATTCCCAGGATTCACGTGATTGTCATCACCACCATCTGCACCTCAATTCATCTCGTCATCACTTGTTGATGACAACAAAACAGAAAATAACCTAGCGAGAGAGGGATGCTATTGGCTGCAATTCGATAACAGAGGAGAATAAAAGAACGTTTGTACCACCGCTAGAGGTGGCTTGCAGAGAAGATTCCAGGAAGAACACTTGGTCTCAGCCGCCCACCCGAACCGATAAATCTCTGCATTCGCAGCGAAGCGAGACGCTTCCTCTTTTTCAATCATTTCCGGCCATTCAGTGTGCAACCAACTCTTGACTGCGTGTTCTCTTACACAACCTAAACTCCTGGGCGCGAGAAACATGCAAAAACGCAGTGAACGGAGGCGGAGGTCAAACAATGAATCACGGACCTTTGCTGATTCATCGTATAGGCGTCGAGACTATGGTTATTCCTAGACAACCACAGCACTACCATCATGACGCCACCACTCGAAATAAAACATCAACGTCACTTTTTCCCGCACACATATACTTCCAAACTAACACAAATGCAGGACTAAAAAGCACAAGCGTTTTTTTTGCTTGCATGCTTGCAAGCATCGTCTTTTTTCGGGAAAAAGTGTGCACGCTCTTCACTTGAAGGAAACCAAACCGCCATCATCATTTCGCATTTTCTTCTTCCTCCTATTCTCGGGTTCTGCTACTGTTCCTACGGATGCGATACAACTCTACAACGTCAAGCTTTACGACAACATTGGCAGTGTGCCAGCTCACTAGAACAACCCTATATCACGATAAGACGAGAGAGCTGAGAAGAGGAATATGGGGGCAGGTGAAATCTGATCTTGTTGGAAAAGACTAGTGTAACCTCGTGGTGCCTAAAAGTGCTGTTTTTCCTCATGGGGAGAACGAGATCAAGTGACGACGTACTCCAGCGAAAATCAGAAGATTACAGAAACAAAGGCAACACCGAAACGTTTTCAAATATCACTGGTAGAAAAGGAGCCATCCGACAAGTTTCCCATTTTCGTATTTCCCGTCGTTTATGACCCATTCGTCCCGGCTCAGCCGGCTGAATCTGCGAAACCAAACTAATTTTCTTTGGTTTTTGGATGGCCCATCCCATTTCGCTTCCATTAAAAAAATAAAGATGCTTGCATAAAAACCATACGAGGGGCGAACCATCAACGGTTTTTCATAGATATTCTGTTTAGTATCACTAGTATTCAAGATTTGGAAATTAAGGAACACGATTCGTCACTGCTAGAAAATTCTTTCTAGGGATTTTTTCAAAGAGACCGGTGATACTGATAAAAATCAAAAACTGTAAGAGTAAAAGTGCGATCGAGCCTATTTGATTGATTTAATTTTACGCCAAAAGGACACGGTTCACGAGACAGTGCTAATTGCAGAAAGTTATTACAGCAAATGATTTCCTGCGTACTTCTTTGATTTCGATATTATACGCCCGTTAACCTTGACCAACTCTAGCGCAGACTTTTATCAAGATAACCGTTTAGGTCAAGCAGAATAGGCGTTGCAAATGAATTTAAATTTTGGGTGACGGAAACGGGAATGGAATAAATTTCTTTGTTGACGTAGGAATGCATGACAGAAATTAAGAGAATAAAACTGAATTTGTAAAAAAAAATTACGGAAAGTTGAACAATACATATTAAAAAAAAGAAAAATAAAAACCCAAATTATTGATTGAAACAATTTCTAGCAATATCAGGAGATATGCAGATAAATATTAGGAAAAATGTTATGTTTATGGACCTATTCAGTACAGGAAAAAAACCAATTATCGTGTATTTTTCCTTATGCAAAATTGAGGAAAAAAGACAAAAAACTACAGTAGTCGGAGGGGTTTTTGACGTAAACAACTTATCGTGTCGAGACCGGCCGATGAAATAACTCTATGCGCCTTTAAATTTCAACCGAATTCCCATTGAAAATTAAAGGCGCATTGCATTTTTCACTGCCGTGTCTCGACGCGATGGGATTTTTCCTGGAAGACAATCTGCATAGGGAAAATAACCGCGAAAATCGGTTTTTTTTTCCTGCCATTAGTAATGGGGCAAGCCCTAGCAATAGTGAGCAATTTTTTACAACAAAAAACAAAAGTGTACCGTCCAAAGATGAAAAGTATTCAGAATGGCATCAAGATATACGTGGTTTTTGGTTTCCTAGTAATCTTTTGTTTATGAAAGCAGATCGACTGAGTGCCATATTCAGGTCATTCAGTCGCCGTCTCTTTCAAAAGTGGCCGGCAGCGTGACTACTAAAAAGGGCAGAAACGGAGGCATGAGGAGCACCATGACCTTTCGTGAAGAGCACGAGACATCGTCATGTGCTTTGGAGTAGGTCCGAGAAACAAAAAAAAACAAATCATCTTGAAAGACGATTATAGGGGTATTCTGTCTTCGTATTGTGAAAGATTGGCTCATTCTCAGAGACAAAGAAATCGGAACACAACAAAAAATCATGAAGAATGTCTAGACACCAGACCGGGACAGGAGACATCGTTCCGCAACATTCATATGACATGAAATTGGCTTCAATTTTTGCAACACTAAAATTCGGCATTTCGAAAAAGAAAAACGGCAAGGCGCTTCATTTGCAGAGGAATTTTTTCACATTGTTTGCTCAATTTTTGCAAGAGAATCGATCACGTGGTAGCACTTTCGGAAGACCCTATAACCGGTCTCCCAAAAGCTAAATTTATCAGTCACACACATGATGGCAAAAGGAATTGCGTGATCAGCTGGTTCAGAGTACAACAGTGAACTAACCATGTGTGTGTGTGTGTGTGGCCGCAGTGCGGTAAAAAGAACAACGAGACAAAAACTGAAAACGTTTGCTGAATTTTAGGTTTTCGGCGTTGTCAACAGCGGGCGCGAGTGTTGCGAATGTCACATGGAACACTCCACCCGCTTACAAACAAACTACTAACACTCTTCTGCTGACTCTGCCAAAGTTGCGATAAATGCATTCCTGCGAAGGCCCATGTGATCAAACTTTTCATGTTCTCGAAGAATCTAGTTTATCTCCTCTTTTTAACCAAAAGTCATTCTATCAGAAGCGATTTTTTCCTTTTGATGGAATAAACTCGGCTCATGTGGGTGAGCCAGGATAAACGAATGGGATATCATAAATTTTTGCGAGGTACTGGCCTCGTGGGTCTATTGCTCTCATCAAGGCTTCTTTTTTCCCAACCATTCATTAGGTCAAATGACTCAGAGAGGCATAATGGCATTGGTGCCAGGCACTATGTACCATTCATCGGCCAAGTAGTCGCTATGGGGCCGTGCCAGCGGCACGGAGACCGTGGCTCCTTTTCGCCAGATGTGCAGATGTGCATCGCAGGTTTATGCGCGAGCTTTTTGGTAACTAATGGAGCTCAGTTTTTTCGTTTTAGGGGTCTTTATATATTGAAGTTAGACTAGAAAAGTTTGGTCACGACTGTCAACTTTCAAATGACCAAATTTCCCTTTCAGCCTTGTCTTACTAGCCCAAGAATAGCAACACTTTCAATTTGATAGCCAGCTGGAACCAATTCAATGCATATTATCATCTCGAATACATATTTACAAATGTTTAGCGTAAATACATTTAGAAAACGAACTCTTAGTCGATACCGACTTCGAGCCTCGCTAAGGTGCCGCCGAGCTTTTGAGCCCATTTCGTAATTTGACAAGGCAAAATTTATATAGAAAATGTATTTAAAAATCATTTTAATAAATACATTTTCAAGATGTGCAAATCATCCGAAAATAGTGGGATCAATTAAAACACCTTCTGTTGTTGGTAGATGCCAGGTCCCGCAAAATGGTGTGCAATTATTCAACTTGGCCACACACGCTTTCAATGCTTTAAAACTACCGCTGAACTTGTCGCCTGTCAGGCGCCATCATTATTCTTTGAGCTCTCATTGTGCAAGTTTGCAGGACGTCACGTTTATCGCTTTAGTTTGCTTTTCTCCGATTTGTGACGTTAACAGCGAGCCGAGTACAAGATTGTACTACATAGAAAACGGCAAAAAAAAGAGAGAAAACTTAGAAACTGAAAAGACAAAAGAAACAGAGAAAGGTTAGCGGAGGTCGAATGAGGTGCAGGGGTAATATGAGGAAGGAGATAGTGATAAAAGAAGAAAAAAAAACAAAGAAGTTGCAAAGCAGTGTTGCGTAGTGAATATTTAACAGCAGTGCAAACACAAGTTCATACGGTATTTGTATTTGTGTGTGTGTGTGTGTGTGTGTGTGTGTGTGTGTGTGTGTGTGTGTGTGTGTGTGTGTGTGTGTGTGTGTGTGTGCGCAATCGTCGGAAGCGAATGACGTCCGCGCGGAGCAGCGCGTGGGAGCTCAGCTTCGGCACAAAAACGCGAATAACTGTGCGAGGATATCCGAAAATGGAAAGCGCGCAAACATTTCGCCACTTTTTTTTCTCGTAACAGCATTCTATATTTGGCTAGGTGCTCGCCCTTGAGCCCCTCCGACCAAAAACGTTCCGAATCTTCGTGACGACAATGGGGCGCCTGAGAAAGAAAAACTCGGTATTCGGGAAAAACCAAAGGTTGGAAGAAACAACGGACAACGATGAAGCGAAAAGTGGTTGATCTTCAAACTGTCTACAGATTTTGTGGCCGCATTTCCATTTTGAATAGAAGAGGGAGAGGCGAGAGACCAACAACTGGCGGTACACGAGTGACAATGGATTATGTGTGGGATTCGTGGTGACGACATATGAGAAGATACCATGTTTATCTAGTCATGAGAAATGAAAAAAATAAGCAAATGTCAAAATACTGTCTTTAAATTTTTCTATTCTTCACGGCGTACTAGGTTCTACGTAAAGGCAAACGCGCCCTATCGCATTTGTCTGCATCTCCACAGTGAAGTTCTGCCAAGTTTAGGTAAAATCTTGCAAAAATGAAGACGCTGCGACACGAGCACGGCGTGTTGAAGAGTACATCGTGAAAATGCGCTCCACTGCTCACATAGATTTGAGGAAACGCGGTTGTTACAGATTTGAAACGGTTTGGATTTTCAAAAACGAGGCGAGCAAAAGATATTAACCCATAAGAAAAAAATATATTAAAAATTGCTGCGGCGCCGCAGTAACGACGTTTTGAATACGCCATTTCGCGCAATTTTTTCTCGAGTGACGTGGCAAATTTCCCGAAAAATTTAAATTTTAATTTTCATGTACCTCTCAACACCCCGTGCACGAGAAATGGAACCGGAAAATTCGCGTTGAAATTAATTTTCAATAACATAGTTTTCAAGTGTTTCAACTATCGATTCTCAAGAAAAAAGTAATAGAAGTATAACAAACTGGCATAAAGTAATTTTATGACTTAATTCCAATGTTTCATTTGTCTAGTGTCTTCTCTTTTGAGCTTCGTGAACCACGAAAGCACTTTTGTATCTCAACAGTGTACAACTTTTGTCGCGGTGCCGTAAAGTAGCAGTTTTTCTGACTATAAATACATCAACGGTTAAAGTAGTTCGCTAGCAGAAATTTGTACATTTGAATAAAGGCTGTAACGAGTGTTAATAACTTTAATCTTAAGATAGGAGAGAATTTTTTTATCCAACGCATGCACGGCGTGCTGCTTGGAACGTTATTGGCAACGCGCTCCGCTGAGTGTCTGCGTCTCTCCGGTGAGAGTACGCTACAAAAACAACAATATTATTGCACTCTGCTCGTCTGGGTCTCTTCTTCGTATCAGTTTAACGCTGAAAGGTGGCTGCGCAGCTAAATGCAACCTACGGTAGAAAAATGCGACCAAGCTGAAATCAGAATTTTTTTTCGGGAAAAAAGCCCGCGCAACACGCCGTGCGCATGTGAGACTATTTTAGAAATGGCGACGATTAAGAATACAGTACAAATTCTCTACATCAACGAAATGTATGTAATTGCAATGACTTGTGCAAAAGTCTACGTGAATCCCAATTTCTATGCATCTCTCCTCCGCTTATTGATAACTGACACTTGGCAGTGTGCCAAGCAGCGGAAAGCGGAAATAAAGAGATAGGCTACGCCCCACAAGAAAACATACAAGATAAAGATACTATGACGATAATGAATGAGCGGAAATAAAATCCCAGACTACAACCAACCTGTGAGAGATAGCAGCGGTGATTAGACTTTTGATAGGTGTCAGTATTCTCAATCACTGATCATCCGGGATGTTGAAGGAGTGCATCGAAGATCGAGACAAAACTGAGAGAAAAAAAAAGTCCCCAGCCGTAAAATTTCGAAAACGAACAACGGCGCAAGTGACCTCGGATCTTATCTTTACTATGAATTCTGCATGGTCAGTTGTAATAGCCATGGATAAAATAAATAATCGAGTAGTAAAGCGAGGCGGTGCCAGGCTCCCAAACTAATTGGCCTTCAAAATTGAAATAAAGCAAATAAACAAACAGTTACAACTGGTAAACAACTGTTGTAAAGCATCTAAAAATCAGATAATCCAACAAATTCTCAGTTTTTACAGTCTCCCATTTTATTTCTATATATTTTCATTGAACTGAAACCGAGAAAACGATATTTCCGAGCTCTCTTCTTGCGCTGTGATTAGCATAATCCACCTCTAGACCACTCACGACATCCATTCGGACTCATTTTGAATAGAATCGCATGTTCCTCGTCATAAAAAGAACAAAATGGAATGGGTGGTCTAACGCATTGCACAAAGCGCATCTAATTTCCAATGTAAATGAGAATAGAAGTACAACGGACAGGCCAAATGGATGTGCCCTTTTATGAAGAACAAATGAGTGCTGTGCGCGGGAAAAAAAAACTTTGAAAAAGAAAGGGATTTCATAGGAGAACGAATATTATTAAAATATTCGGCAACTAAAATGTTTTCTATTCGTCTGCGGTTTGGTCACGTTCTCTGAACAATCATTCAGATATTTTCTTCAATGAAAAAAAAAGAAACACAGTTTCCTCGAACATTTATTTTTTTTTTTGAATGATAAAAGTACGTCGGCGGCATCGTCAAAGAGATGCTGATCTTTTCAAAAGATGCAAAATGCTCTAGTGTTTCACACCGCATTGCAATGCAATATATACGTCACCAGACCGTTTCCGACGTCAACCTAGCAAAAACTGTTTCGAGTCTTATCAGAATTATTTCTCATCTAGTTAAAGTGGAATTTAATTGGTCTTGAAGGAATTTCAAAAAAAAATGTTCGGTGACGATTATGTAGAGCACAAGATAAAGTATGTGCTCTCAGTCGTATCAGAATCCAAAAATCAAAAAACCTTGTCTTTGAACAGAATAAAACCTATTTTGAATAATACATATATTGTCCATTCGTGAAGAACGCAAGTGCGCTCCTCGAAACTTAGTACTTCGTGGATTTCATTTTCGTCGCCAAATTATTTAATTTCACGTTGAATTTACACGTGAATTGAAATTATTTGGCGACGAAAATGAAGTCCACGAAGTACTAAGTTTTGTGGAGCGCACTTGCTTTCTTCAGGAACGAACAATAAGAAGTCTATTCACATATTTTAAACAGACAGTACTGAATATTGCTCTTGATGTAACTGATAGCCGTATTTCGAAAAATCTTTCTCCATCGCGGGACCGCCATTAGTTTCAACAAGAACAATACATCACCGTTCAGTACTTTCTGAGCCTACATACACATAGTAACACATTCTAGCATCATTCTTCTAAAATTATTAATCTTTCGTTCTCAGTGTGTCTATAGCGAAGCAAATGATGATTAAAAGTTTCTCGTTATCAATGATGGACCTACCCTGCAGTCTTGTCATTAAAAAATGTAGAAAGAAAAAAGAACTACAAAGTGTGCGAAATTTGTCGATGTCATCTTTCTCCTCTATTTCAATCTGAGGACAGCATGGAGAAAGAGGAAGTAGTTCACAGAACATGAAGTGAAGAGAAGATTTCTCTATTACTGTTCTGATAAGGTGTGAAATAAATGAGAAGAAGATACAATTAAATACCATAACTAGGCTAAACAATTATAAAGAGAGGATAATTCAAAGAGAAGGATATTCTTCGAAGCTAGAATAGGTCAGTTAAATATCTTCTGTGTAGGAAATCAAATAGGAAAAAATAGAGAAAGGAGACGTTTGATCAGAAAACACGCGGAAGTTATTTTTGACATAATGATAATAGAGGATAGAACAGGGACAACTGGGGATCCCCCTTCAATAGGGCTGTCTGCGACGCGCTCTAATGCACGCTCATATTGTTTCATGTTCAACCGTAGTCAAATATAATGGATCCGTAATCTCGCTATTTTTTCATTTTTTTTTCGATTAAAAAATGTGAACTCTAGTGTCGCTCCTTGCGAATACGTGATATTTCGCATCTTGCGTTTATGTCTTTTTTCTCGCAAAAAAATGACCGCGGGGTTCAAATTTTATTTCATAACGTGGCGCTGAACAGATCGTGTTTTCGGGCAGATTCTATTATTGTTTAAAAAAGTTGTCACCTCCAAAACCACGTGACATTTAAAATTAGGCACCTCCTCTTTACGCGAATTTTAACCTTTTCATAATTTTCAAAAAGTGAAGAAAAATAAAAAATTCAGGAAATTCGAGTGGAGCTTAATTTTATAGTTTACGCGGCTTCGTAGGTGACAACTTTTTTAAGACGATAAAAAATCACTCATGCTTCACAATGAAATCTCTCGATTTTCCAAAACTTATATTTGCACATGAGCAAAATCTATTTTTCTATCAAGTTCAGTACGACTAGGTAGCCTCATGGCGTCCGAATATTTTACTAAAACCGATCAAATCGCCCCAGATCAGAATGAACGTCGAAAGTGAGATCTTGTGAGTGAAAAGGAATGCGCGGAATTTGATTCGTTTTGAACGGAAGCAAAGAAGAACAACTGCAAGTTTCTCCGCAAACATTTTCCGTCTTTTGCATCGTCCTGCTACATCTGATTTACGACCCAGCATATGGTGGTTTTCGACGAAATCGTTCGTTTCCTTTTCGGGGGTGCATAAGAACGAAAGAAAAACTGACTTTTTCGAATGAAATCTGACGCCGGACGACCTAGCAGTATTGTCATTATCTCTTTTATTTTCAAAAAGACAAGCCTGTGGTGTAGGCGGGTAAACCTTGGTACGGTATGCGACCAACAGGGTACCTTGGGCAATGAGCCAACTAATTGCCGAGCAAAATTGCCACGGTATTTGCCAGGTGGACAGCTAATTTTTGCCGAAAGTTGTCTCGCGGGTGCCCAGTTCACCACAGTGGTTAACCTCCATGTACCTTGTAAACAGCTAGCAGAATTATATTTTTGTTGTTTACATTAAAAGTTTTCAGATGATTTCGAGCGACGTGAGAACTTGGATAACGCGTCAGGACTAATTTATCTTATAGAGGATTCTTCTCACTCGATGGGATATAATCCGGAAGGAAACAGAAAGAATCGAGGCATGACGAGGTCAAAAGAACACTCGATTACAAAGATTACAACGGTTTCTGTTTTGATCTAGGTACTCAGAACACGGAAGTGAGGAAAAAATAGAAATTTTAGACGAGTGAAAATAGGGTGTTAGACATGATTGGACAAGCTTGCGTAAATCTTACTATAAATGTAAATGTGGAACGATTTGTTTCTTGCTCCTTTCACGCTTCTTTTCTCGAACAAGAGCATTAGCCTATTTCGGTATTTTACGTGACTTCTGTGGCTAGATTGATAGAATTTTGCGGGTTTGAGATCACGCATAACAACGCCACCATCACCACCGAAGATGTCAACCTCGAACGACTACTCACCGAAAAAAAACGAATTGGAGCCGGAACTTCACCGGAGACGTCGAACAGCATGGGCTTCGTTTATCAACATCAAGAAAACCACAGAAGCCCTGACTTGCCCGCAAATTCTAGCTGATGTATGGCTCTTCCTGCGGAAAGAAATAACAATATCCCAGGGAAAGAAACTCAAAATCGGCAAGGAAGGAAAGGATTGAAATTGACTTGGAAAAATGTGGCATTTCTTCAAGAGAGACGACGGCGTGCTAGACCATATGTAAAGTCAAACGCGCCTTGTAGAATTTCTCTGCGTCTCTATGATGGTGTTCTGCCAAGTTTAGCTAAACACGTGCAAAAAAGGAGACGAACAGACGCGAGGAATAGCCTGCCAAATTTCGCTCTAAAAAGTCTCATAAACGTAGTCCCGAACGCGCCGTTAAGACGTACCCTCCCTTGTATCTGCACTTCTCTCAGCGGCCTTATTCACAAGGATTAGGGTAAAAAGGCGTGATCACAACAACAAGAGCGTGCTTCTCGAATAAAATCTACGGGTTTTTCAAAGGGATGCAAAGAAATACAATTTAAACAGCTAAAGATCGTGATACGAAAACTTTGACAAAAATTCTCAATGTGCATTAGAGCGCATTTTGTATCAAGTATAATCGCCGCCGACAATCATTGTAGTTTTTTTTCTTCAAATTTTTGGTGAGAAAAATGACAAAAAAAATTACGGGGAACAGCAATAAATGTTGTTGAAAGCGGCATATAAAAATAATGTGAAAAACGAAGCACGAAACGCAATGTCTTTGTTTCTCCTTATGGTGTCACATAAAATGGTCTTGGGAAGACAAGCTGATCAAACTGCAGGAAAGAACGAATGAGAAAAGAAATAATACTTTTGAACTTGAAATCAATCGAGAAAATCAGCACAATGAACAAGCGGTTGCTCGATCAATGATGTCACATGCTGACAATGGAAGGTATGACAGGAAAACAAATTCCGAAAGTGACGAATTCTGTTGCATTTTAATTCACAATTCTGAATTCCATTCCGGGGTTGGGCGAGGCGTAACCAAGTGAATTTTGATTTTTTGAACATTCTCCGAATTTCCGTGAAATTCCCACTTTAATCCACTCCACGCGTCAGTGCCGCATTGACAACCAATAAAATACAGTGAAATATACAATTTCGAAATATTTATGCATGATTTCGTTATTGTACCGATGGCTGACGTCTGGCACTTGAAAAGTGCAAGTGTGATTTCTAGTCTTGATCACAATTACATCATTCTGATTTCTCAACGTTTTCTTCTCAAATGAACTAACGGTAGTGTTAGTTGCAGCGCTACCGTCGCTGCTATTTGTCCCATCTCGGAAGTAAAATTAGCACGACCAGGCAGCTGAAATGAGTGCGACCATAATTCATTCAAAACATTTCACAGGATTTTTGCAGTAGAGCGAGGTTGATGATATGCTTACCGACTATATTTTTACTCACTCTCTCGTCAAAATGTTTCGGATGGATTACGGTCTCATTCATTACAGATGTGCCCGGTCGTGCTGATTTTACTGTGTAAACTGTAGCGAAAAACAACTGCGCGAAATTGAGCTCAATAACCCAAAATACTCAGAAAATTTTTGGCTAATAGCCATTGAAAACGGCTCATAGCCACCGGCTCGGGGCGTGTGCCATATGTATTGGCACACGCCCCATATTCGGTGGCTATTAGCCGTTTCCATCGGCTATAATTTTCAAATTTTTTCCATTTCAAATTTCGGACATCTTGTGTCTGGAAAAAGTAGCCATATTCGACGGCTAATAGCCATAATGGCTAATAGCCAAATTCGCCGGCTAGTTGCCATTATTGCCTGCTATTAGCCTTTTCGGCGGCTATTAGCCATTTTCAGCGGCTATTAGCCAGCTAGATGCCGACTCTCGCCATATACGTGCCAAAAATTTCGTGAGTACTGTTTCGAGCTGCTCTAGCTTTTCTGGGTCAGTACAGTTCCATTTCAGACCTTTCTATTTCGCAACAGTTCTATTCCGATGTAGCACCGATTTTACTCGTGAAACAGTTTGAATTTGCTAGGATTTTTCATTGTTTCTCTTCACAAAATTTTTTTATAGTTTTTCAATCGACTTGCGACATGAGAACGCGTGACTCCGCCCACTTTTTTTCGCGCGACCACGCAAACAAAGTGCTATTTGAAGAGACGCAGGCAGAACGGTGATTGCGGACTCATGTTTTCATGCCGCAACTCGATTGAAAACAGAATAAATAAACCGCTTTTTCCAAGTATAAATTTAAAAATAAATCCCTACCGAAAAAAGGCATGAAAATAGAGACGATAGTAAATAAGAATATTTTTCGCAGACAAGACCACGTTACTTTTAGACTCACAATTTACCGAAAAAGTGTCACTGAGTGGCAAATGCGTAGTCAGTGTGCCTTATCGAAAAAAAATTTGTCGACAAATGCCCTTTTTGACAAATTATCGACAAAAAATTTGTCGAATTTGTCAAAATTTTGTCGACAAATTTATCGACAAAAATTCGAATTTGTCGTTTTTGTCGATAAATTTGTCGACAAAAAATGTCGACAAAAAATGTCGACAAAAATTCGACAAATTTGTCGACAAAAAATCGACAAAAAAATTTCGACAAAAAACGACAAAAAATTTCGACAAAATATATTTTCTTGCTAGTCGACATCGGTTGCCGCGCCGATCTCATGCAAATGATAGCGATCGCGGACCCGTGATTTGTCGGTACAAGAAACTATGTATAGCCGGTTGCGTTCTCCAAGAGGGCAGCTACCAGACAGCTACCTGGCAGCTACCTGGCAGCTACCAGACAGCTACCTGGCAGCTACCTGGCAGCTACCAGACAGCTACCTGGCAGCTACCTGGCAGCTACCTGGCAGCTAGCTACCTGGCAGCTACCTGGCAGCTATTTGGCGGCTACCTGGCAGCTATTTGGCGGCTATTTGGCAGCTATGTGGCAGCTATTTGGCAGCTATTTGGCAGCTATTTGGCGGCTATTTGGCAGCTATTTGGCGGCTATTTGGCAGCTATTTGGCAGCTATTTGGCGGCTATTTGGCAGCTATTTGGCAGCTATTTGGCAGCTATTTGGTGGCTATTTGGTGGCTATTTGGTGGCTATTTGGTGGCTATTTGGTGGCTATTTGGTGGCTACCTGGCAGCTATTTGGCGGCTATTTGGCAGCTATGTGGCAGCTATTTGGCAGCTATTTGGCAGCTATTTGGCGGCTATTTGGCAGCTATTTGGCGGCTATTTGGCAGCTATTTGGCAGCTATTTGGCAGCTATTTGGCAGCTATTTGGCAGCTATTTGGCAGCTATTTGGCGGCTATTTGGTGGCTATTTGGTGGCTATTTGGTGGCTATTTGGTGGCTATTTGGTGGCTTGGCGGCTATTTGGTGGCTATTTGGCGGCTGTCTGGCAGCTGTCTGGCAGCTATTTGGTGGCTATTTGGCCTGTTCTACAACAACACTTCGAAATTGCGCGCTGCATTATTTAGCCAATTTGTCGAAATTTTTTGTCGACAATTTGTCGAAATTTTTTGTCGAAATTTTGTCGACAAATTTGTCGAATTTTTGTCGAAATTTTTTGTCGAATTTTTGTCGACAAAATTTCGACAAATTTGTCAAAATTTTTTATCGACAAATTTGTCGAATTTGTCGATTTTTTGTCGATAAATTTCGACGAAAAACTTTGACAAATTTATCGACAAATTTGTCGAACCTTTGTCGATAAGGCACACTGTGCGTAGTATTAATCAATGGAGGCCAAAGGAGTAGGAAACGCTCATAAAACATGCAACAAACAAGAAGAAATGACTCACGCTTTCGAAGGAAAACAAAAAAAATCGCTTACAATTATATTCAAATTGAAAGAAAAAAGCCCGTCGATCGATCGCCGACGAGAAGTGTCGCTCAATTAATAGTTAGTGCTGAAAACGATATTTTGCTTTTTTGAGTTCGAAAAAAAAAACAAACCATTGATTTGCAATTTTCAGAAAATGAATAAATATGAGATATTATTATCTTTTCAATCTTCTTACCGGCTGTAATAAGAGTTCACGTGAAAAATCCAAACCATGCTTACTGTCTAATTTTTCGCATCGAAAGTGTTGGTGCATGAAAAAACGTGACATTTGACGAGAAATGACGGTCAAAATGTTCAAAATTATCGTAACTTTTCAAAATATACCGAAAACACTTTATTCGAATAGAGTTAGGAAAACAAAACGTGTTATTATTATTATGGTGTTTGTGAGGGGTACTACGGTATAGAACTTGCACGGAATAGAACTGCTACGGAATAGAACTGCGCGGAATATAACCGCCTGAAATTGAGCTGTACCGACCCAGAACCGCTCGAACAACTCGAAGAATTATTTTGTTGTACATTGTGAGACCCTAAGTTCTATTTTATGCAGTTGTTTTTTCATAACAGTTATATTTCAGCCGGTTCT
Source organism: Caenorhabditis japonica (assembly GCA_963572235.1). Lineage (NCBI taxonomy): Eukaryota > Metazoa > Nematoda > Chromadorea > Rhabditida > Rhabditidae > Caenorhabditis > Caenorhabditis japonica. Next base: position 538,016 of record OY754346.1, read on the forward strand.
ATTCCGCGCAGTTCTATTCCGAGCGAGTTCTATACCGTAGCACCCCCGTCTGTGAATTCTCTTTACCTTCGCCAATTTTGTTGTACGTTTCGTGATAATCATTAACATCACTATGATATCTAAAATAGCTTTTTGAAACTAAAACGAGTAAAACATTATCTTCCGGATTTCTCCTACCAGTCATTGAAGCTTTTCGACCTTCCCGTCAACGTATCAAACGATTAGACAATAAAGCTGGAAAACTGCGTTCCAGCCGCCGGCCAACGAATTCCTCGTTTAAATTTTTTCGATATTCAGCATCGAGTTTAAATATATCGGTACATAATCCTCTCTGAGCACGGTACCTTGCAGTATTTCCTCTATTCGTGTTATTCGCAATTAAATGAGAAATCCCACACGAAACGAACATCACTGCTTCTTGGGTTCTTAGGGAATTGTTATTTGATCCTACTGGAGCACCCGACAGAGCTGATAACTTTGCATTTTCCTTCGTAAACATACCGTCCGAAGATTTTCGAGTGAAAGATTACGTTTCACGAGAGAGAGGCGTGTCTAATGAGACTTGAGGTGTTCGATTTAAATGTTGTCCAGTCCCGATACAACTCGCATCGCGCACTTCGGAACACATTGTCTTCCACACCGGCGATGACACAGAAAAGGAAAGACGAAAATAATTATTCCTTGCGAGAAACACAAAGATCAACACGCGACCCAGCGGCGAGCATTTTGACAAATGACACTTTTGATTTTTCAACATTTTTGACCTTTTTGATTATCGATGTTTCAATTTCTGACCGATAGGGTTATTTAATGTAAGATCATCGATGCGGAAAATTATTACCGTGCGAGCGTTCTCCCGCCTGACAATGGGCCAGAAGGCACACTCTTTTTTTTTTAATTAACACTTCATTAGAACATGCTAGACTCTATCTAAACAAAAGAATAAAAATATAAAACATTTAGCAAAGTTTAAAACACTTCAAAAGAAGCTGAGATCTCTTTTCTTTGTACCCGCACTTCTCCCGCGCCCTCTTCCTCTTGTGGACTGACTCGGCGGAGGTGGTGACGGTGAATCGCCAACCATCACGTATTCGTCTTCATCCACTTCCATGCTTCTAATATTCTTCTTCGCAGTTGCGCGGCCACGTGTTGCCGCTTTTCCACGTGCTCCTCTGCCACGTGTCGTTTTGGTAGTTTTTAAATAGCTCGGTGTATCCTCATCAGAATCCACGAGGACTTCATCCTCATCGTCATCGGCCCGAACGCTGAAGCTGGACTTCCTGGGCTCAGTGTTATTGACAACCGGCATATAGAATTTACTATCTTCATCCTCGTCTTCTACTTCCATTGGGCCGTGGGTGGAGGAGACACCAGCAGTTCTCTGAAAATTGAAATTATTGTGTTTTACAGATGATTCTATTCATTTCGTGCATCTTGCATTTTTTCTTATTCATTTCATAAAGGAAAAAAAAACAAAAAATTTTGTTTACATATTGTCGGACCGCCAAAATGGCCAAACGCGCTCCGCTGAACTCAACGCTATGAAATTTTCACTTTGGTCTCCAAAATATTTCATTTCACGTTGAATTTATACGTGAAATGAAATAATTTGGAGATCAAAGTGAAAGCGTTTGACCATTTTGGCGGGCCGACAATAATAAATAAAAAATCGCTGGAAAATCAAAAGTTGGAAAAAAAAACAAAATGGTAAAAAAAAAAATAATTTTAAAAAATGACCGTGGAATAAGTTTTACAGCGACTTTTTCCAAATTATCTTTCATAAAACACAAAATAGGCATTATTCGTGTAAATTTACAAAAAAAATGTCGGCGTTTTATTATTTAGTTGTGATTGTAAATAATTAGCCAATAATTTTTATAAAAATTAAACGATAAATAATAATGAAAAATTGCAATTTTAATGAAATTTAGCATTAGTTGTGAATTTTTTAAAAACATATTGTGTTTTCAATCGACTTGCGACATGAGAACGCGAGACTCCGCCCACTTATTTTTGCGCTACCTGTCTGCGTCTCTTCAAATATCACTGTGTTCGCGTGGTCGCACCCAAATACCGTATTTCCTCTAATATAAGCGCACCTCTAATTGAAGCGCACCTCTAATAAAGGCGCACCCTGCGAGGTGCTTCGAAAAATAGAGGCGCACACTCTAATTGAAGAGCACCCTCTAATAGAGGCACACTCATTAACTGTTACGGTATAGAACCACCTGAAATAGAGCTGTGCCAGCACGGAACCGCTCGAATAACTCGAAGAAGTATTTCGTTGTACATGTACATTGTATTTCGTGCAATGGTTTTTTTAGTACAGTTCCCTTTCGTCCGGATTTATTCCGCGCAGTTCTATTCGGTATTATGCGTACACGAACGACTGGTGCTGACGATGCTGCAATATTCGCAGTTTTTACGGCGTTTTCACAACACATAATAGCAGTTCTATTCCGTGCGAGTTCTATACCTAAATACCCGCTTTTTTGCAGTTGTTTTAAAGTCCTTTAGTTGTCTTGCTTTTTTTCAATAGTCAGTGACGTTCAAAAAGAAAAATAAATTGAAGGAGAGGTCATTTCGTTTGCTATTAAAAACAGCTTTTCCGACGCCGTCAAGAAATCTGATGTTGACCAAAAATGTCAGGTATCAATATTGAAAAAAACAATGATGGGCTGAATTCTCTTCCGAAAAAAATGTTTGAAAAATATAAGCGCACCCTCTAATTGAAGCGCACCTCTAATAGAAGCACATTTGGAGAAGAGGTTGAAAAATAGAGGCGCATGCGCTTAAATTAGAGGAAATACGGTAAGTGGGCGGAGTCTCACGTTCTCATGTCGCAAGTCGATTGAAAACACAATATTTAATGAATATTTTCCCCTTGAATCAGTTTTGGACTGAACATGTTAAAAACGGCTCTGGGACGTTTCGAAACAAGACATTTCGAAACTGGGATGTTTCGAAACTTTGAAATTTTTTTGAAAAAAAAAATAACTGATAAAAACGAAAAATAATTACCAAATTCCCGCGCGTCTTGGTGTCAATTGGCGAAAAACCATACGCAAAATTGCAAAAGTTTCGAAACGTCCCAGAGCCTAAAAAACGCCGCTCCCCAATTTTTCCTTTAAAAACATGAGCTCAATTCTAATGGCAGCAGGAAAATAAAATTAAAGAAAAAACGAAAATTTTACCTCATAATCAGCCCGTTTCAAATCCATCAAATCTTTAGCGATCAAATCTTGAAATGCCTCAAGATCATCCAAGCTGTCTATCGGTGGCAACGGCATCTGTTTCAGAGCTGTTCGAATGTGCTCGATTTGATTCTGAGAATTGTGTGAAAACTGATTATACAACCATCAACATACCGTCAAAGTTGCATCGAAATTTCGGTTTGCCGCAGCGGCGGTGACGCCCTCATCGATTTCCGAGTAGTGCTCGAGCGCTTTTCCAATCCCGGACGGCTTCAAAACGGTCATTCTCTCCTCAAATTTTTTTCCGGAAAAGTAGTCGTTAATCTGAATTTTTTTTTTCAAATAATAATTCCAAAAACAAAACAAAAAAAATAAAAATAAAACGTACAATATTCTGTAAATTAGCTACAGAAACATGACCTAGTTCATCAGAAATGTCGTCTCCTTTCGAATTTCCCTGCTGTTTTTTCCCTTTTGAATCCGTGGATTTTGTGTTCTTTCTGATCACCACCATATCCGCTGCATTCGCCACCTGACTCTCATATCGAAGACCAATCCGTTTCGCATTTGCCGGAGTCACATCCAGCCAATCTGCATCATAGGTTACTTTTAGGCGAATCAGCGGAAGTTCGGGCTGTGTCGGCCGTCGGTTGGCCTTTGCTCTGCCAATCATTTCATTTAATTTTGCCTCAATCGCCAACTCATCTACATATCGACCATCTTTACGTTTCGGCCGTTCCGTTTTGAGGGTTGGTTTACATCCTGGAGGGATTTTGTCGAGTACCAGCTCGTCGACAATCATCGGTCGAACTGTTTTCAGTGGGATTGGTTTAGAGGCGAACTTTCTTCCTTTGATTTTGAGCAAAAAAACGTTTTTCTGCAAGGCCTCTTCCGCTGTCAGCGAAGTCGCTACTGTTGATCCAGGTTGCAGGATGTAGAATCCATCACCAACCGCTTCAGATGATGCAACGTACTGCGGATCGGGTTTGCATTCGTGTTCGTGTCCCCAGACTAGTAGATCAAAAAAATGGGGAATAAGTGATTCCGGCAAGAAATTTCCAGTGGATCGATGCATTGCACGACGTGGCCGATTTTGATGAAGTACGAACAGGTTGAACCAGTCCTCTGCACCGGCGCTTGGCCGGAAAAACGTGATGTTCTGGTCCTTGAAAGCGCGAACCAATCGATCGTCTCGCTGACTGCCAAGTCCGTACAATGCGAGGAGAGTTCCACCTTTGCGAAGTAAAATGGGTGATACAGTGAACTCTTGCACGCTGTTATGTTTTCCGAACAAATTGACGAGGCCGGCCTCGTGAAGCAGATCAAGCGCCGAGAGCCCTTTTCCCGAAAGATCATCGTGGTTTCCGTGAATCGTGAAAATTGGAAGTCCGACATTGAGATTCTGATCATAATAATTGACATGACCGAACACGCTTTGATTGAAATTTATCGATGCGTCAGAAAGAAACTCCAACGCGATGGGATTCTCGTTAAGACAGTACTGACGAAGCAGCTGAGTCACTCTGTGCTGCACTTCTCGTGATGGATTGTTTTCATGGTACAAGTCTCCGCCGAGCAAAACCATGTCAACTTTCTGTTCGGTAGCGATTTGAAGTACTTCCTCAAACGTGTTAACAGCATCCATATGGCTTAAACCATGTCATTTTTTTGTTTATAAAACTTAAATACTCACATATTCGGCTTGTTTTCTCCGTACCCACAGTGAATGTCAGTGGCAACCAAGATTCTGATGACATCGTCTACCTCGTGATGCGTGCGCTCTTCTTCCTCATCCACCAAATGATCAACCATCGTATCGTGTTCGGCATCTGGACGCTGTGAATCGTTGTTACTATCCGCCACTTCTTCGTCAAAGCTGTCGTTGTCGCCACACATTGAAATATGTAAATAATTAATTTATACAATTTACTGGACCTGCCATTTTAATCCAATGCAAATCACCAGTTTAATTAATTTTTCTGTATTGTATTGGATTAAAATGAGAGAAAAAAAAGAAAAAAAAAAGATGAAAAATGTGAAAAATCCACTTTCGCGCAAAAAAAATCTCGAGAAAAATATGAAAATGGCAGAGAAATGTTCGGCAGCGGCCGAAGTTTTGCAAGACGTGTACTACTCTCGGACAAGAAGAAAACGGCGCCAAATAAAAAAATTTTAAATTTTACAATGCGCCAAGGGAATTCAATCAATCACAATTGTAATATTTTTAAATTTTGGTGCAAGATTTTTTTGCAAGAGGTTATTGAAACTGATGGTGAATGCATAACTCATTGAATTCTGTTTTTAAAACAATTTAGATTGAAAATAACATTTAGAAACGTATCAAAGAATTTTTCAGCAAGCTTTCCATATTTTTGTTTCAGCTTGAACATCGTTTAAAATTGCAGTTGTACCTTCCTTGTACCCCCGAATCATTGTACGTTTGCGATCGGTACAACAGTAGCCGAGAAATTCCAGTTTTTTTTTTAAACTTTTTCCATATCACAAATCAACACAAAACTAGAGACAAATTGATAAAAGTGAGATGACAGCATAGTTAACAAAGGCAAGAACTTGATACTCTTTCCGCGCACCGACATTTTTTTTCCACATGCACATTTTACAGACACTGTTACAAAATGAGAGACGCTACACATGTATGGCTCTCAAATCGTTTGCTTGTCTAACACGATGCCACCTGTGTTTGCGTTTATCATGAAGCATAATGGCAGTAAAGAGCCGGTTGATATGTAGATAAGAGGGTAGCAACATTCCGGTAGGTGTTCAATGGTTAGAAAAGAGAAAGAGCAAAAAGGTATAAAAGGCGGAAAAGTTTCCGAAAAGACATCAGTTGCTTGCCATTTTCAACTTTTCTACCATTTAGACATGCGGTTTTTCGCCATCTCAGCTCTACTTGTTGCCAGTTGTCTTCTTCTGGTAGAGGTGAGTACCTGCTTTACAAATTGCAATTAATATACCGGAATTAACTATCATCTTTAATCTGTAAATCAATTTTTTTTTAACTCTGAACTTCGGAACTTTATGGAACAAACAAAGCGTTAAAATCTGAGGCCGTATTCATGAACATTTACCGTACGGTAAATAAAAAAGTAAATGGGTTTTCTGAGGGAAATAATAAGTTTCGCTATCCCTAAAACAATTCACGGATCGTTTATAGTGTCATGAACCCCGTGCACATTGCAGAATTTTAGTTTTCTGTCAAAAATATAATTTACCATTTCCATTTACCGTACGGTAAATGTTCATGAATACGGCCTCTGTGTGCAAGATTTTGCATACGCTGCCATCTTCCACTAAACAATTTCTAATTCAAAAGAACTACTGAAGTTTGTTGGGGATTGGTTGAATTCGAAGGGTAGCATACATATGATGGTATGTCCTATTCCGCACCCGCGCACACCGGCCAAATATTATCATTATAGTAATATTTTACTAGAATATCTCCCACACCCTATCAGTAATGTTAAATGATGCTGCTTATTGAATTCTCCAGTATCTAAGAAATATGCCGATTTACAGGGAACGGGTCTTCGCGACAAGCGCCAATCGTGTGGATGTGCTCCAGCTGTGCAACCCTCTTGCTCCTGCCAACGTACGACTTACACGCAGCCAAAACAGTACAGCTGCTCCTGTCAGAACAGTGCTCCAGTTCAGAAATCCTGCTCATGCGCCCAACCGGTTCGTCAACAAACCTATCAGATTCAAGCTACTCAATGCGCCCCGGCCTGCCAGCAGTCGTGTCAGCAACAGTGTCAGGCTGCTCCAGTCACTAGTCAGTGCCAATCGACATGCCAACAATCGTGCCAAGCTACTTGCTACACTCCACCTGTTGTCACCGCTGCTCCACAAATTATCAACATCAATCTTGAGATCTCTTCTCAATGCCAGCAACAGTGTGCCCCGCAATGCGTCCAACAAGAGGCTCCACAATGCCAGCAGTGCCAGTCGACATGCCAAACGTGCCAACAACAATGTGTTCCACAATGCCAACAGCAGGCTGCTCCGCAGTGCCAACAGTGCCAATCGAGCTGCCAACAGGTCGTCCCAGTAGTCCAACAGTGCCAGCAACAATGTGCTCCACAGTGCGTTCAACAGGCGGCTCCTCAGTGCCAGCAGTGCCAGAATACTTGCCAACAACAGCCAACTGTCACCGCCGCCCCACAGATTGTCACCATCGCCATTGAAGCTTCGGTGGTTCAGTCCGCTCAGTGCGAGCCACAATGCCAACAGACGTGTCAGCAACAATGCGTGCAACAGCAGCAGCCAATTCAGCAGTGCGCCCCAGCCTGCACCCAGACCTGCAGCCAATCTTGCTCGCCAGCTCAGATGCCTTGCCAGACTCAGACAGTCAACTCGTGTTCCTGCCAGCAAAACTATTCGCCATGCGGAAACGGACAGTGCTGCAAGAGAAAGTGAATAGCGTGATGAAATATAATACTTGGAGATTTCTCTGTATATACGAATACGAATAAATAAAGTTTTCCTTTAACAAAACAGTAATGTGTGTGTACAATCTGAAGCTGCTAAACTTGGCCCCAGACTGAGCAGGTGAAAACAAAGGAGAAAAATTAGTTAACGCAGATTCGAGGTTTGTAGTTTTTTTGATGAGATGGTTTATATGTATGTCCAAGATTGTTATTAGCGTTTGAGTTGCTATTCTGTCCTACAAGTACTCAGTGACTCTTTCCGCTAGAAGGATAATGATGATATCATCACAGCTTTTTAGGCAACTAAGGTATATTTTATTCTCTCCCTATCGTGTTTTCAATCGAATTGCGACATGAGAACGCGAGACTCCGCCCACTTTTTTGTGGGCGACCACGCCAACACAGTGATATTTGAAGAGACGCAGACAGGTAGCGCACAAATAAGTGGGCGGAGTCTCGCGTTCTCATGTCGCAAGTCAATTGAAAACACAATATGTGTTTCCTTTTCCTTCGGAAACGGCCGGTTGGAAGCGTGAATACAGTACGTCTTTAAATGCAATCTCTTATTTTCGTACCTTCTCGAATCCACATTCGGAACTTTATTTTATTTTTGTCTTTCTGATCTGAAAAATTCTGATATTCATAAAAAGTAAACTTCCGTTTACAAGTCTCATGCCTCCGGATTGAAAACTATCGGCAAGATCAAAAAGCTCGGTCGCTATGTATGTACCTCACCTTCTCACTGATCACGACATCGTTTGTCGAGTTGAGATGAGTTAGTCTTTACTCACTTCTTATCGGACAATGGACTGGGTGGACGATATCATTACTTCTAACGATGTGCAGAATGGACAATTGCTGGATGCCGACCTGCAGGCAGACGAAGTCCCGAAACCGGATCTTCACAGGAAAAAAGTGATGTTATCAGTGTGGTGGTTCTCACGAGGATTGGAGTATTTTAAGCTTAAAATAGTGTTGTCTAGTCTGCACAACTCGAGAAGCCGTGAAGTTCGAAAAGCCGTGAAGTCCAAACATAGCGAAAAAGCTCGTGTCTTCTTCCAGTATGATAATGCGCGGCCCCACCTCGCGAGGAAGACTGCTGCCAAACTGGCGACGTTCGTTTGAATTCGTTCGTTTGAATTTGAAGAAAATTTTCAATAAAAAAATTGTCAAAAAAATAAACGCAAAAACTAATATTTCGGCAATGTAACAATGGTGCTTCCGTAAATCGTGTCATGTCATTTTTCTTTCCCTAGTAAATAAATAATTGAGAGAAAGCGTATAAATTTTTCTAGAATATCTTTTGTTACTTTTTTCAGGCTTTCATGTTGTGTGCGGCATTGTTTTGTCGACTCCTCGATATTCCGGCTTCAATCATCTAGCTGCTGATTCCTCGAAAATAAGTCCTCTATACTTTGGACCAAGATATCCTCGTAATAAGTCCTTTATTTTTGTTCTGTAGTGTTCTCCATTTTGGCAATAATTGTTTGCTTGTTGTTAAAAAGTGCTGGCTTACTGCCTTTACAAAAAGTGTATTTTTCTTGAAAAAAGTAAAACACGTGATGGACGGAACTAATCACAAATCTTTCCAACTCATTTAGTGCACAGATTCGGAGTAAAGATGAAGGACCAGATATAAATAGAAAAGGATTTGATGAATATCTTCACAGAGTAATCAAACTCTCTCCCCAGAAATCGCCATGGCCCAATCAGTTCCACCAGGAGACATTGCCACCCAGCCAAACGCCAAGATCGTGTTCAACGCGCCATACGACGACAAGCACACGTACCACATCAAGGTGATCAACTCTTCCGCTCGTCGTATCGGATACGGAATCAAGACGACCAACATGAAGCGTCTTGGAGTTGACCCACCATGTGGCGTGCTCGACCCAAAGGAGGCTGTGCTCCTCGCCGTCTCCTGCGACGCTTTCGCCTACGGACAGGAGGACACCAACAACGACCGTATCACCATCGAGTGGACCAACACACCAGATGGTGCCGCCAAGCAGTTCCGTCGCGAGTGGTTCCAGGGAGATGGAATGGTCCGTCGTAAGAACCTTCCAATCGAGTACAACCCATAGGACACATTCGCCTATTCACATTGAATAAATAAATACATGCTCTATCTTTTTGTACTTGTTTCTGTATTCATGATGCTCCTACCGTTAATCATATAATGGATTCGTAGCGGAGTGACACTCGAATTCACGTTTTTATTCGAAAAAGTCTCTTTTTCTCAGTTTCTCAGTTTATTTTGATCTTCTCGAATCACTTCAGTCGGCCACTACGACGTCCACCAAGTTGCTCAATGACCACGCTCGTCAGCATGTCGCAAAGGTGAGCAGAAAGTCGAAGTTGGACTGGGAGGTTTTTTTTTCTTTTTTTGTTTGAATTTTTAAAGTACGCAAGCACCACGCTGCAATTTTTTAATAATAAGCATGATTGCCTTTTTCTACCATAGGCTGCATTTAGCTGCATAGCCACTTGTCTCTACATTAAAATTGATACACAGAGCCGACGCAGAGAAGAAGAGTGTGCGGAAATTTTTTTGTAGCAAACTGTCAGTGACTCTTGCCGAAGAGACGCAGGCAAGCAGCGGAGCGCATTTGCATTAACGTTCCGAACAGCACACCGTGCCACAGAGAAATCGAAAAATGAGTGGGCGATTATTTGACATCGTGGCCGCGGTGAATATATTTTGAATTAAAGTTATATATTTCCAGTTTCGCAATAGTATTTTTTTCACACCAAAAAGTTCGGAATGAAACAAGCCAACCTATTACTAAGTAGCTTTCTTTCCACAAACGTATGAATTAATCAGAGGTGTAGTAGCAACGCAGCTCCATGTAATCATAAGACCAGGCTGCGCATTCTGGTATACTGGAATTTCAGCGTTCCAGAGAAGCAAACAATCCTGACCCAATTGGATATTAGATGGTTGTCCAATGGAAAACACAAATCCTTCGGTCCCGGTAGTCGAGTGATCGGTCCACTGGAAAGCTGTTTTGGCTGTGCACGGGCCTCCTTGTGGTTTCCCGACACAAGCAGCTGTGCGGATACCACCAACCCACGCGTGTCCCCTAAGAGTGGGAATCACTCTGGTTTGCTCGCCTCAAAAGGGATTTGTTTAAAATGGTTTACAAGTTTCTGTTTCTCACGGTTAATATATTTAATCTCTTCCTCATTTTGCAGTCCCGACAAAGTTGCACCATACGCATTGCACCTCGCTTCAGCCATGTGTTTTTGAAATAAACCATATTCCACTTTTATGCACCATCCTCCGCTCGGGCGATCAAAATACTTCCAGCCTTCTCCGCAGTGTGTCTTACATACAGTGTTCTGTTTTTTGTTGTTGTTGTGATTTCACCTTTTTATTTCTGCCGCCGTCATTGTAGCCACCATCACCGCCACCATAGTGATCACCACGTCCTCTTCCACGTGATCCATGTACGTGATCTTCTAAAATGATCCATATTTATGAAATTCCGTTCGGCTGTGTAACTAAAGTAAGTTTTTTGTGTGTCTGTTTCCAAACCGCCCTGCTGAACCGAATCGCGCACCCAAATCTCGAACCTGCATTGTTTCGCATACAAGGGCAAGTTAGATCAAGCATTCGACCGCCTGCATCACAGCGCACACGCAGAAATCGAATATATATAAAATGTAGACAAAAAACATGTCACAATCAGATAAGGAAAAAAGCTTTTAATAAAGCCAAGCTTGTATGTATTTATTTTGGTATTTTAAAATATTTACCTTCAGACGAAGACGAACCGTCAATGTTGAATGCGGCCGCTATGGCTAAACATGACGCAAAGACGATTAAAATTTTGTTCATTTTTTTCCGAGTGTCTTTCAACTCTCATTTTTGCGTATTTTATAACAAGAAATGTTTTATGATGTTGGATTATTGCATAAAAAAAATTGCGGTTCCGATTGCACATAAAAATAAAACGTAAGAGGGAAATTTTGATCTTTCAATCTGTTTGCCTTTACGAGTTCACGCGGTGAATACAAGACCACACCTTCTTTGATTTTCCAACCGAACGCAGTTCAAAAGCTGGGTGAGAGCTAATGCGGGAATGTGAGCACGGATCAGGGCATTCATTCTTTGGCGAGCGGGAAGTCGCTTACATTAATCTCATCGGTGGTCTTCCTACAGATCGCTTATCTATGTTAGGACCCGAAATTAAAGCATCATGAATACAGAAACAAGTACAAAAAGATAGAGCATGTATGTATTTATTCAATGTGAATTGGCGAATGTTCTATGGGTTGTACTCGATTGGAAGGTTCTTACGACGGACCATTCCATCTCCCTGGAACCACTCGCGACGGAACTGCTTGGCGGCACCATCTGGGGTGTTGGTCCACTCGATGGTGATACGGTCGTTGTTGGTGTCCTCCTGTCCGTAGGCGAAAGCGTCGCAGGAGACGGCGAGGAGCACAGCCTCCTTTGGGTCGAGCACGCCACATGGTGGGTCAACTCCAAGACGCTTCATGTTGGTCGTCTTGATTCCGTATCCGATACGACGAGCGGAAGAGTTGATCACCTTGATGTGGTACGTGTGCTTGTCGTCGTATGGCGCGTTGAACACGATCTTGGCGTTTGGCTGGGTGGCAATGTCTCCTGGTGGAACCGATTGGGCCATGGCGATTTCTGGTGAGAGAGTGTGATTACTCTGTAAAGATATTCATCAAATCCTTTTCTATTTATACCTGGTTCTTTATCTTTAATCTGAATATGTGCACCAAATGAGTTGGAAAGATTTGTGATTAGTTCCGTCCATCACGTGTTTTACTTTTTTTTCAAAAAAAAAAATACACATTTTTGTAAAGGAAGTGAGCCTCATCGTAATTAAACTTAATGAGAGAGAAGTGAGGATTAGATAGAGTTTCAATAATTTTATAAAAATAAAACATAACCCATGCAGTGGTTCTAGATCACAAGTAACGCCAGCGCCGTTACCATCAATGAGGTCAACATGAACGCATTTATATTTTTAAAGACAATTCAGCGCTAATAATGATGTTGAACATAGAACACCGCCCCAACAAAAACACTACTAATTTTGAATCCGCGATCACTTCTTTGATTTCATTGTTTTTATCTGCTCAGTCTGGGGTCAAGTTTAGCAGCATCAGTTTGTACATACACATTGCTGTTTTATTAAAGGAAAACTTTATTTATTCGCATTCGTATATACAGAGAAATCTCCAAGTATTATATTTCATCACGCTATTCACTTTCTCTTGCAGCACTGTCCGTTTCCGCATGGCGAATAGTTTTGCTTGCAGGAGCAAGAGTTGACTGTCTGAGTCTGGCAAGGCATCTGAGCTGGCGAGCAAGATTGACTGCAAGTCTGGGTGCAGGCTGGGGCGCACTGCTGAATTGGCTGCTGCTGTTGCACGCATTGTTGCTGGCACGACTGTTGGCATTGTGGCTCGCACTGAGCGGACTGAACCACCGAAGCTTCAATGGCGATGGTGACAATCTGTGGGGCGGCGGTGACAGTTGGCTGTTGTTGGCAAGTATTCTGGCACTGCTGGCACTGAGGAGCCGCCTGTTGAACGCACTGTGGAGCACATTGTTGCTGGCACTGTTGGACTACTGGGACGACCTGTTGGCAGCTCGATTGGCACTGTTGGCACTGCGGAGCAGCCTGCTGTTGGCATTGTGGAACACATTGTTGTTGGCACGTTTGGCAGGTCGACTGGCACTGCTGGCATTGTGGAGCCTCTTGTTGGACGCATTGCGGGGCACACTGTTGCTGGCATTGAGAAGAGATCTCAAGATTGATGTTGATAATTTGTGGAGCAGCGGTGACAACAGGTGGAGTGTAGCAAGTAGCTTGGCACGACTGTTGGCAGGTCGATTGGCACTGACTAGTGACTGGAACAGCCTGACACTGTTGCTGACACGACTGCTGGCAGGCCGGGGCGCATTGAGTAGCTTGGATCTGATAGGTTTGTTGACGAACCGGTTGAGCGCATGAGCAGGATTTCTGGACTGGAGCACTATTCTGGCAGGAGCAGCTGTACTGTTTTGGCTGCGTGTAAGTCGTACGTTGGCAGGAGCAAGAGGGTTGCACAGCTGGAGCACAACCACACGATTGGCGCTTGTCGCGAAGACCCGTTCCCTGTAAATCGGCATATTTCTTTCTTATCAGACCATTTAATAAGCATCATCATTTAACAGCTACCCTTAAAACGCAACCAGCCTAATGTTCCTTTGGGTATGAAATTGTTTTGTGGAAATCGGCAGCGTATGCAATATCTCGCAGACAGACTTTAACGCTTTGTTTGTTCCATAAAGTTCCGAAGTTCAGAGTTAAATTGATTTACAAATTGTGCAAAGATTGAAAAAGAGAAAGGTTTGTTTGAGAAAAAGTAGAAAAACATAAATTTTCGGTTTTTTTCTTTTTCCCCAGTTTCAAAAAATAGTTGATTTCGCTTTTAACTTTCAAAATAGGTATATTTATTGCAATTTGAACTCACCTCTACAAGAAGAAGACTACCGGCAACAAGTAGAGCTGAGATGGCGAAAAAGCGCATGTCTAAATGGTAGAAAAGTTGAAAATGGCAAGCAACTGATGTCTTTTCGGAAACTTTTCCGCCTTTTATACCTTTTTGCTCTTTCTCTTTTCTAACCATTGAACACCTACCGGAATGTTGCTACCCTCTTATCCACATATCAACCGGCTCTTTACTGCCATTATGCTTCATGATAAACGCAAACACAGGTGGCATCGTGTTAGACAAGCAAACGATTTGAGAGCCAAACATGTGTAGTGTCTCTCATTTTGTAACAGTGTCTGTGAAATGTGCATGTGGGAAAAAAAAATTTCGGTGCGCGGAAAGAGTATCAAGCTCTTTCTTCTGTTAACTATGCTGTCATCTTTAACTCTTATAAATTTGTCTCTAGTTTTCTGTTTGTTTGTGGTTTAGAGAAAAAAAAAAAGAAAACATTCAAACTATCAAAGATGTAAAAAATGAACAGTATCACAACTAAATCTATTTTTTAACATAACTTTTCCCTTTATTTCTCCTCGTTTTCATATTCAGTGTCGTTTATTTCATTATTCCACGTATATTTATTTTTTGCGAAAAAAAAAATACTACGTAACCGGATTCGTCGTGGATCTCGGGCTTCTCGAACGTGTGGTTTTGCCGGCCATGAAGCTGATTGGATTGCTTAAAGATAATCCAGCACTGATGCGAACATTGCATGAAAACCGACGTCTTAATGATGGAAGAAATATAATGACGGCGAGAGGATCGAGAAACGGAAACATTGCCACAGCGACAGGAGAAATCCAATAGACAAAGCTGAAATTATTTTAGAATAATACACATTTTAATACAATTCTGTTTTAAAACAAGCCAGCTCTTTCAAAATTTCGTGAGCTTTGTGGTGAAGTTGGTAAAAGCTCTGAACGTTAATCAATCGACACGTGTTCGAATTTGCTGATAGAATGATTATGTGCAAAATTTTCCTTGTAGTTTTGAAAGGTGCATCACTATTGTGGGCCCGCCAAAATGGTCAAACGCGCTCTGCTGAACTCAACGCTATGCGATTTTCATTTTGGTATCCAAATTATTTCATTTCACGTGTAAATTCAAGGTGAAATAAAATAATTTGGAGACCAAAATGAAAATCGCATAGCGTTGAGTTTAACGGAGCGCGTTTGACCATTTTGGCGGGCCGACAATAAATGTATGATTTGCTCTCACTCACTTTGGAAAAGGAATAAGAAAAGCAGCTCCATAAAATGAAGCAATACAAGGTGAGAAGCTCACGCAAATCGGAATAACAGTCTGAACAGTTAGTGCTTTCAGAAGTTGCTTTTGCATATCGTTGGTTTTTTTGCTCATCCTTTCTCTTCTTACTTTTAAGCCGGATAGTATCTAAAATTGGTTTAATTTTCATAAAGTAGTTTTTGTAAAAAAACAACTATAACAAACCTTATGCCCGACTACAAAATAAAGAAAAATCGAATACAAAGAAATTCCAGTTATCAATAGAATACCTGTCCATGAGTCTCGTCTGATTTCATCAGTAGTTTCCTTAAAATGTTTAACGTTTTGGGGGTTTTTTATAGCAGGCTAATCATGCAAAAATCCTACCCCGTAGAGTGCTGCTAAAAAATTCAAATCCATGGAGTCGCCATTATAAAGATCCTTAAGTGATTGCTCGATATACTCTCGTTTTTCCATGACGGGAAACAGAAATATTTGACAGATCTAAATCAGGGAAAAAAACGAAATATTTTAGATTTTGTTAGACTTACAAAAGCCCAAACAAACAGGTGGAACAGACAATAGAATATGGTTAACATAAGGCCATACGGTAGAAAGTACGCGTTCAAAATGTCCGCTCTAGAAACATTGATCAGAATAATGTTTGTTGATACAAACCATACTCTCACCTCCTTAAAGCCAAGTATCGGAAAACAAAATGAACATTCAAAATCCCGTATGTGCACGAGATGAATCCACACCGTATAGCAATTGCCCATTGTCCCGCCATTGATTTGGAAGCAAAATATCCATCACTTATATACACCATAAACATGTATTGGTGATCATGAACACACATTGGCACAAAAACGTCACACATTGAGCAGGACATGTTGAATATTGCAAATGTGATTAACAGGAACCGATAGTTGCCCATTTGAGACGTTTTGTCACTGATTAACAAATATATAAACGCTGGATTAAAAATGTAGGAAAGAACTATAGAACATTTTGGTATGTAATAGTGAGCCCAGTTGACGTACATTTGAACAGTTCTGCAAAAAAATTAATGAAATTTTTAAGTTCTGAAATATTTAAAATGGAAAAAAAAGAACAAGTAAGAAGAAATGTTTTGTAATTTCTTTTTTTATGTCTCTGCCTGAGCTCAACAGAATCATATGACTTAAAAATAGGGGTAAGAATGAAAATGGGGTTGATTAAGTACTCAAAGTTACTAAATTTGTGGCCTAAATAATACAATTTTTTTGGAAATTTAAAGGGAAGTATAATTTTTCAGGTCAGAATGACGTAGTACAAGCTCCAGCACCGAGAATTTTAGAATATAGTGCTTTTCGAGCAATTTATGCATAAACAACAAAAAAGAACATGGTGAAAAAAATTTCCAGTTCAAATGATAATGATAATGACTCAAAACTCATCGAGTAAAATGTTCTCGAGACCAAGAACCTACGAATGAGAAACCACATTTTCAAGAACTTGTGAAAAGTTGCACCTAGGAAATACCGAATATAAAACTATGACCTCACCGCTGCTGTAAAATTGTATAATTAATCTAAAGTGCATTCACGTTGAAATTTAGAGTCCCCCGAATGACAGCTAGGTAACTCTTATGGGATCATTCAAGAAAAAAACCGTTTGTTTTTGTTTTTCTTTTTTTTTTCAATTCACGCGATGTCGAGAATTGTAAAAAAAATACAGGTAGAGAAACAGGACCTCTCATATAGCATTGATAGTGAAGAGACACAGAGACTTGCGCCTGCGTTTCTTCACTATCAATGCTATATCAGGGGGAGACCCCCGTTTCTCTACCTGTATTTTTTTTTACAATTCTCGACATTGCGTGAATTGGAAAAAAAAAACAAAAACAAACAGTTTTTTCTCGTGAATAACCCCATTAAATATTATCAATTCTTCTCGCCGGCTACAATAAGAGTTCATGTGCCGACGCTGTAGGGCTGGTGACCCAGCGTCGGACATGGAACAGGAATGGTGAAACTGGAGACTATTTATTAAAACAACAACAACTAACGAGAAAGTTCCGTAGCCGTTGCGGCTTCGACGAGTGCGCTGTCGTGGGGAACTTCAGATGTCATCGTGAGTCGGGTTGCGCGGAAGACGGTGTTGATTCCGTGGGTCGAATGTCTGAGAGAGCGTGTGAATGGGCGAAGCTTCTCCTTTTATAGTGCCGAGCCACGTGGAAGATGTTATCGCATTGTTGGTGGTCACGTGAGTGGGATGAAAATTGTTCGACTGTTGGAGATCGCGTGAACGACTCGATGCTTTCATTTCTTACTAAGCTTCGGGAGGTCACGTCAGCTTCTTTCTTCCGCTTCTTCCCGTAGATCGATGTGTCGGACACGTGTTCGTTGTGTTGGTTGTTCATAGTTGTGAAGATAGAAACTCTTCTTCCACAACACTGGGGGGAGGCGAGAAGAGAACCGTATTGGCGGGGTTTTTTTTTTTGAGGTTGTTCATTGTGAACTATAATTTTGAGGTTGTTCATTGTGAACTAAATTTATTCGGAGCTTGTTGTGAGCTCTAGCGGTATGAGTTGGTTTACTGCGCGTTCAATGAGTGTGTTGTTGCATCGGACGATGACCGATCTAATTTTTCCATCTTTGGATGGGAGAAGTTGCATGATGCGTCCAAGTGGCCACTTGTAGCGTGGGACTTTGGGTGTTTCCACAAGGACGATGTGATTCGGTTGTGGTGCAGTGGTGGCGTGTGCTTGAGATTTGTACTTTGGTGCAAGTTTTCCAGTGTAGAGTTCATTGTAGAACTCGTCCCAAAGTTGTAGGCGAATGGTGTCGAGATGTTTCATGTATTCTCGTGTTTGTTTTTCGGTAGGTGATGGTTTGCCTGATGATTGGTTCCCTGTGTGATTGGGAATGGATATGTGTGCCTGTGGGAGCAAAAAATCAATTGGGCGGAGAGCCTCAGTGTCCGATATGGTGATCGGATTTGCCGTTATTGGTCGGCTGTTTATAATGCCTTCGCATTCTATGAGTAGTGTTTCGATTTCAAGGAAGGGCAGTTGTAGTCTTCCGATGATTTTATAGAACATGGTTTTGGTGATTCCCACGATTCTTTCATAAACTCCACCTTGCCATGGGGCGAATGGTGTGATTTGTTTGACCTCGATATCTTTGGATGCTAAGTACGAGGTGAGTGTTTGACTTGAATTGACCATTGTCCGGATGTCGGCATTGATCATGGAATACCCGAGTGTGAATGCGGGTGCGTTATCTGAGAGTATTGTTTTTGGTGTGCCTCTGCGGCCAATGAATCTCCTCATTGCAAGGAGGAAGCTAGATGTGGTGTTGTCTGGGACCACTTCTAAATGCACAGCTCGAGTTACGAGACATGTCGTGAGCATTGCCCATACATGACTTCCCTGTGGAGCCTGTATCGGTCTTATACCCGATAGGACCGAAGTAGTCTAGGCCGATGTGTTGGAACGGTCTGCATGCTTGGGTGCGAACTTCGGGCAGCGCCGTGGCAAATGGGTATGTATATGGTGACCCGTGTTTCCTTTTACAGGTTGTGCAGCCACTTCTGACGGATCTGGTGAGTGATGTGATACTTTTTATCCAATATTTGCGTTGGATGTCTGATGCCATGTCTTTAGGACCTTGGTGTAGGAGACTTTTGTGCGAGTCTAGTGCGATCAGTCTGGCTAATCTGTATTATGTAAATTAGTGACTTTGGCATATTTGGATTTTTCTTATTCACATAGGAATTGTGGTACTGGTAGATTCCATCTTTTTGTTTTTGAATGTGATGGGAATCCGGGGGACTGATGCGCAGGGTGTGTTCCGCGTCCAGGTAGTGGTCCTGGATTATGTATCTGAGTGCGATGGTTCTCAATTTGACTTCGTCTCGGTTTATGCTGGACAAGGCGAAATCTTTCATCAGTTTGGATATCCAGAGATAAGGTGTGTTTGGATACCGTGTGTTCCTTCTTTTCAGAAGTTTGTGAATGAACCGCATAACCTTTTGTGTTATAGATACCAGCTTCAGCAGACTGTTGGTTCGGCTGTAAGGGACTATTGAGGTGTATGGTTGCGGTGGTTGTGTTGTTAAAATCCCTTTGTGTTCGGGAAATGGTGGTTTGTCGATGTTGAGGACGTAACAGTGGAAGTCTCGTGGTTCTTCTGGAGAATCTCCAAGTGGCTGAGGCCAATTGCTGGGCTCTTGTTTCAAGAACTGCGGACCGTGGTGCCACAGCTCGTTGTTTCGGAGTTGGCTCAACGTAGCACCCCTGGATGCGATGTCTGCGGGGTTCTGGTCTGTTGGAACGTGCCGGAATGACGGCTTGAAGTTTTGTTCTTCCAGTTCCTTTGAGATCTCTTTGATGATTCTCACTCGGTTCTGCACCCATTTGTCAACCGATGGTTGGTGTGTTATCCAATGGAGGACTGCGGTGTTGTCGCAAAAAAAGGTGACAGATGACGGGCGGATGCTGAGTTCCGATGTGAGCGTGGATGCTGCGTTTGCTGCAATGAATACCCCGAGAAGTTCCATTCGCGGGATCGTCAGATGTGCTGATTTGGACGGTTTGATGCGTGTCCGTGAGTATATCAGCTGTGTGTGCACAGCTGACTGTTGGTACTCAAATCGGAGATATGCGCTCATGGCGTAGTGGTTTTTTGACGCATCGGAAAATAGTATTAGTGACGTATCAATGACTCCCTGTGCTGGGGCCACTTGTCTTGGGAATATGTACGACTTCTCTTGGAATGTCTGCTTGATGGCTTCCCATTCTGTGAGAAGATGTGCTGGGATTGTGTCTTTCCATCTTGTTGTGGTTTCCCAAACTTTGGACATTAGTGTTTTGGTTTGTACCATGATGGGAGATACAAGTCCTAAGGGATCATATGTGGATGCTTGGAAAGACGCTAACTGCCTTTTTGTAGGCGTGCCTTTTGGTGGTACGGCGATTGAGATTGTGAGCGTGTCATTTATAGAATCCCACTGGTGACCCAGCAGTTTGCATGTGGAGTTTTGTGCTCTGTCCACCTCGGGGATTTGATTCATGACTTCCTTGTGGTTGCAAAGGAATTCTCTAAGATTCATGTGCATATTTGTGAATGTGTTTTTTGATTTTGTGTAATCTAGTATGCACTCTTCTGGTGAATCTGGAGTGAATGTCACGTTGTCGACATACAGGTTTTGTACGATCTTTTTGTGGATCTCCTGCGGGTTGAGTTCCATGTACCGTAAAATGGTAATGGCGAGAAGAAACGGAGATGCTGTGATTCCGAATGGCAGGCGTGTGAACCTGTAGGTGACAATGTTGTCTGGAGTTGGTGGCTCAATGTGGTTTTTGAGCCAGAGGAACTTTGTGACGTTCCTATGATGTGACTGGACTCGTACTTGATGAAACGCCTTTTCGATGTCTGCGATCATTAGATAGGGTGTTGTCCGCGCTCGGAGTAGGATTCCTAGAATAGATTTTAGGATCGATGGTCCGGCGTGAATGCAGTCATTGAGAGACATTTCATGTTTCATATGTGATGACGCGTCAAGTACGATCCTTAATTTTGTGGTTTGAGAATCGGGTTTGATTACCACTTTGTGTGAGATATAGTAATGCGGACCGATCTGTTTTTCACTATCCGGTACCGGTTCGATGATACCGGCCGACAGTTGTTGTTGGATAATGTCGTTGTATGACGTCCTGTCTGTTGGACGTTCTAGTTGCTTATTGACTAACGATACTAGTCTTGAGACGGCTACTAAATAGTTGTCATTTAGGTTCGCCTCTTTGCCGTTAAATGGAAACTGGACGTATATGTAGTTATCTGGATCAAGAACTGCGGATTGCTTGAACTCTGTCACCAACTCTTCGTTCAGGAGTTGTTTTCCTTTTACTATTGTCGGTGGTTCAATTCCCAGTACTTCCAGACGCCATGATTGCTCTAATAGCTTGTCTAGAAGAGAATCGGTGATGGTGGCGGCCGTCGCGTCTGATTCGGTCAGCGGGTGATCTGAGTCAATGTGGTTGACGTAAGAAGACTCGACTGAATCTGAGATTTGCGTTGCGGGTAGTGCTGCGTACCGTAACGCGTCTGGGACTGGACTTGGATGGGTGATGTATCCCAAAGATGTTTCCTCGACTATTCTCCCACTTGGGAGGATATGTCTAGTGCTAGTGGCCAGGATGTTGGCCAAAATGTTGTTCCCAATTATCATGTCAATTGGCTTGCCATCAAATCTTTTCAGACCCATTAGAGCCTTTGGATCTATGTTGTTTTGTCGAAGGAAGGATGTGTCTTCCGTTGTGAATATTGGTGCTTTGATCGTTGTTGGGAGGTGATCAAATTCTGGAATGATTGTATTCCAGACCTTTCCTGAATTATCAAGAATGTCCAGGCGGTGGAAGTTGATTCTTTGAGGGCCGGTAGATGAGAGGAACCCTTTGAAATTTACCAGTTTGTTTTGGTGTATTGGGCAGCGCAACCGTTGGACGGCCAATTTTGACATGATCGATGTGGTTGCACCACTGTCAATTAATGCATTGACAAGTGCTCCTGAAGGTGTTCGGAGCTGTAGGAACGGAAGTTTGTAATCCGGATCCAATACGAGTGATAGGTTTATGGTGATGGTATCAACATTGGTGTTTGTTGGTACTTTTGGTTGTGTTGGTCCGGCCATTGTGGCTTCCCGTTCTTGTGTGGTCGAGAGATTGGACGAGGGCACTTGATGGAGTGCTGAGGGTTGTTGCCCCTCTGTGACTAGATGTGTCAGGTGGGAAGTGGATGGGTATCTGAGATGGTGACTGTGGTTGTTTCTGGAATGGGAGTTGAGATTGTTACATTTCAACTCCGCTGTTCCGAAATAACTGATGTACACCTTCAGCAGAATTTGTGTTTAAGAAGTTAACAATTGCGTCAAGCTTCTCCCTTTCCGGGCAAATCAATGAATGATGTTTTCGCTTGCATGTGTAGCAAGCGAACTTTGATTTACACCTCTCCACTTTGTGGTTTTTGCGCAAGCAGTTTTGACAGCATCCGAGTTTTTCGATTGCGGCTCGCTTCTGTGCGATCGATAGCGGACAATCACTGGTGGCGTGGTTTGTCGAGCAGAATACGCACGGAGTTGCTCGCCACACTGGCCGTGGTGATGGCGTGTAGTTTTGTCTGATGGAAGTTCTGTTGAGGTGTACACCAGAGGTCTTCGCCGCGGTCGTGTTTGTGTTCACTTCCGTAACGTAGATTTCATTTGTCTGGGTGCGCTCTTTCTTCCTTTGTTCGGCTGAGTGTACCATGCGCTGTTGTGTTATCAGCTTTTGAACCAGATTGGCCGTATCTATGAAGGTCATCGAGTGGGCATCTGTTGCCTTGACCACTGATGTCAGGATGAATGTCGGCAATTTCTCGACGAATGTGTCGATTATGAACTGATTGTTTACGTCGACCCCGGTTTTCTGTAGTGAGTTGGTCAGGCAAAGGTGTTTCATAACGTCTTTGTCCATCTGATCGTGGTCTGTTTGGTGAAAGGATAACTTGCGGTATCCTTCCATCAACTGCTGTCGTCTGTCGTTCTGCCGATTGTACACTCTTTCTAAATTGTTTCTGAGATTCTGATATGACCAGTCATTGAGTTCATCGGACGTAATAAGGTCTTTGGCATCACCTTCGAGAAGGCTTATCAGAATATTCTGCTTCATCACCGTGTCAATGTTTGGATTGGCATGGACGAGCGAATCGAACCGCGTGATGAACAATGAATAGTTCTCGGTGGAACCATCAAATGGTTTTACGGTCTGGATGATGGATCCAAGATCGAATGGGTACCGGGCCTGGTGACTGTGTGGTGATAGGCCGGTTGGGCTTGGGCTCATAGGACTCATAATCACTGGTTGAGGTGATTCGAGCTTTGGAGTGAACTCGTTGTGAGATACTTCTGCCAATTTGTGACTGTCATGTGAGCTTTGAGGAATGTGAAATCCCTTGGGCTGCGATGTAATCGAGCTGATGTGCTCGGGTTCGTTCATAACTGCTAGACTTTGTAGGGAACGATCCTGCTTGTTTTGCTCTAGCTGATCTTGCATTGTCTCCATGTTTGCCTGGAGTGCTTTGTAACTTGAGACCAGGATCTGTTGAGCTTGAGCCATGTGTTGCTGTTTCTGAGCTAATTGTTGCTGTACCTGCGCAAACTGTTGTTGTGTCTGCGCTACTTGCTCTAACTTTGATGCGATTGGGGCTAGCACTAGGCGTATTATTTGTTCCATGTTTGCCTCTTCTGAACCCAGTTGTGGGCTCTGATTAAGGTGTGGAACGTCCTGCTTTGTCGGAGGAGCGATTGGTGGTGTGGGTGTATCACTGATGCTTGCCTCATTGGTCCTGGTAGTGCCATTATGGCTTACAGGTTTCTGGCTGGATTCGGAACTGTTGGCCGATGGCGCGTCTTTGAGAGCCATCTTAACTCCTAGGTTGATGATAGGAGTTGCGTCCTCTTTGTGTTGAGGATTGTGAGACATGCTATTTTGGGTTATGATGTGTTCAGCTTTTTCGAGGAGGTTCTCCATGCTGATTATTAACCCTGGGTATTGTTGTGCCTCAATGTGTTGAGTCAGTGCTAGGAAGTTCTTGTTGCCGACTTCCGGTGACGGTGATAAGGCCGGGTTTTCCGTGAGTAGTTTTAGCGCTTCGCTATCCGACGCGGAGAGTTGGCTCACAAACGCGGACATTTTTCGATAGCAGCTTTGAACTACGCTTAGGAAGTTCGGAGCTTCCGGTTTTGCCAAGATGGTGGCGACCTCTTTGATGAGGTTTTTGGCCTTTGTGGCCCGCTTTGTGAAGCGTGTTTTTGCTGGACCGAGATTGGTCCATTTTCCGTATTTTGACTCGGAGCCAGATGATTTGGCCGAGCGTGGGGAGCGATGGTGTCTGCGTTCCTTTGAGAGTGGCGTCGTTCACCGTTTGGTGCTCCGGGATCTCGGCGGACAAATCGTATTCTCTTGGAGATCAGCTGAAATGATCTTTGGTTATAAGAGTAGCGGAATGCCATTTGTAAGAAGTTATTTGCCTATGGACTAAGAGTTCGTAGGTGTAAAGAGAAGTCGCTTTGTTCTCTGTGTTTATTATTTTTTAACCGAACAGGATCGGTTAAGTTCCGACTCGACTGTTTTATCGTCTCTTAAAGTACGGGTGGAGACGGGCAGGAATCTCCGGAAAGCTCTGCAGTCTTCCTTGACACAAGGAGACCGACATTTTCTTGATTGCCTTCCGCGGTGGCTGAGTGCAAGCTGAATGCTGACGACCGTATTAGGGGTGACGCCATTATCTCCCATGTGGGGGATATGCTTGTTTGTTTGATGAAAATGCCGAATTGCTGGTCACTCTCGTAACATACCACAATTGCCGTGGGCGCCTTGGCAACTGATCATGTCATGATAGTGCATCACAACTTCCCACCTGTTGCAGTGGACTGCAACAATTTACATGATAGAAAGGCTCTGGTTTTACAGAGCTGAAGCAGCTTGTTTTTTGCAAAAGGGTTTTTGCGCTGCCAATGTGTGGGAAGCTTGTGGCTTTCCCTATGTGGGGCAAGTTTGTGTAACTTGAATTGGTGGTTCAGATAATTGTGTGATTCAGCTGTGGTGGGTGTTTTGTGCACCACTGGTTGTGCTGAAATTAAAGCTTGTGTGCTTTGAATGACCATTGCTCTGTGCCACATCTTCCTCAGGGAGTGGCCCTTCGGAAGACCCGGAGCAAGGTGGCTCATGACCCCTACTGTTAATAGATAGCCCAGTAGCCCCGATCCTGTCACCAGTGGGTTGTGACCACGGTCGATGCACCATGTGCCGACGCTGTAGGGCTGGTGACCCAGCGTCGGACATGGAACAGGAATGGTGAAACTGGAGACTATTTATTAAAACAACAACAACTAACGAGAAAGTTCCGTAGCCGTTGCGGCTTCGACGAGTGCGCTGTCGTGGGGAACTTCAGATGTCATCGTGAGTCGGGTTGCGCGGAAGACGGTGTTGATTCCGTGGGTCGAATGTCTGAGAGAGCGTGTGAATGGGCGAAGCTTCTCCTTTTATAGTGCCGAGCCACGTGGAAGATGTTATCGCATTGTTGGTGGTCACGTGAGTGGGATGAAAATTGTTCGACTGTTGGAGATCGCGTGAACGACTCGATGCTTTCATTTCTTACTAAGCTTCGGGAGGTCACGTCAGCTTCTTTCTTCCGCTTCTTCCCGTAGATCGATGTGTCGGACACGTGTTCGTTGTGTTGGTTGTTCATAGTTGTGAAGATAGAAACTCTTCTTCCACAACAGTTCACGTGGAAAATCAAAGTCCACACCTTGTCAGATTTTTCAACTGAACGCAATAAAAAAAAACTAAGTGGGTGTGGCCACACGTGGTTTTTCCGTAAGTTTTCTAGGCCGGCATACATTTTGGCTACACTTTCACTATAATTATTTTGTCTTTAGTACTTTTTGACTCTGATTTTCACGTTTTTTTAGATCTTCATGACATAATTAAGAAAAAAAAAGATGTACTAGACTAGGCGTTCCAAACACCAAAGATGAGCACAGAAAAAATATGCATCATGTAAAAGGAAGTTGGCAAGCAAATTCTTAATGGTGGTGATTACAGCCGTTTTTATTTTGACAGTATTATTGGAAACTTGTTTGAATGGTCGAAATAGTTCTATGAAACCTTGGAAAAAGGAATGTGGCGGCGCATATACATACATTTGTCGTCGATTTTGCCTGGTCTCTTTGGAAACCCGACTTTTAGAGTGTCCACAGAAGCGTAGGAGAGTTCCATCAGCTTAGCTTTCAACGTTTTTGAAACTGTGGCATTCAAATAGGGGTGACCATTTAATAGAGTTTTTACGGTAGGCACCTGTGTAGAGAATCTTGATGAAATGTAATTCAATCAAAATTCTTCCCTCTCAATATTTTATCATTGTTTGGAAAAAAAGCATATTTAGACCAAAAAGTCAAAGATTCAGGAAGTTTTAAAAACCAGTATTTTATTGTTTTTTTTCCTTGTTGTTTTTTGTTGTAGTTGCGCTGTTATCATTGGTAAAATATTCCATGTAAGTGGCAGTCCCAATTGCATTTTTGGACGTTTTGTCCTTAACGTGCGTACATTCCGGGCCCAAATTTGAAACTACTTGTAGAGTCAAAACTAAACAAATAAAAAATAATTGTTCTATGTATTTTCTCTTTAGTTATTTTATACTGTTTTCCTCAAGGGGCTTATTTAACTATGATGAGAAGAAAATATATGTGTTTATAAAAAAAATTTTTTCATTATTTAATTGTTTAAACGAAAAACAAAAATGCGAACCTACTGGCCACATTATTTAATTCCGAAGATTAACGGAACTTGTGCATTTTTTGTCAATCCGTTGTTAATGTATATTCTGTTGAATGATAGAAAACTTTCCCTGGGAAATTATCGTTTTCTTCTAATTTATTTTACAATTTTCAATATGTTATGTGCATTATGCGATTTGCTAGTTCCGACTGTAAGTATGACGAAATTGTATTTAATAATTGAAGATTTCGATTCAGGATGTTCATGATTATCGATACGCTTTCACCATTTTTGTTTCTGAAGGATTGTTTGAAAAAGTATGAATCAAAACTCTTATGTTTTCTTATAATATTATTATTCTTATTAGCTGAAAATTTCCGGAGTTGATATCAATTGAAAAACACCATCCTTATATACAGGGTGGCCGATAAGTACATTACGTTTTGAACGTGCTCTAATTTTTCCAAATAGAATTTTCTTCAGTAACAAACTTTATTAAACAACAAACAATGATCAGTTAATTTGTTATTACAAAGTACTCTAAAACGCTTCTTCACGAAAACATTGGTACGCCAGAGATATTCTTCGTCTATGTCAACCCATGCTTTCTCCAAAGCTGCCTTCAAATCATCGACAATGGCAACAACTTTTCCAGCGATCATTCCTTCCAACATTCCCCGCTTTAGTCCATCAGATTGAAATCGGGGCTCTAAAAATACGACCAACAAAGTGCTGAGTAGCCCACGGCAACAAATTATTTTTCAAAACAGTCTTTTGGTAGACCTCCGAGTTGATTTTCACAGTTCTATCAATGAACACCAAATCAGTTTTACCAGTGGACGTAATACCAGCTTAAACCATGCCACGTTGTGGTTTTGTTGTCACTTCTTTTTCGAGTCGGGTAGCATAGGATTTGTTCCTAAGGTATTTTCCTCGCAGGAGCTTGTAACTGTTTAGTTTGAAGACGTTTTTCACAATTCGTCAAACTGAAGAACGACCGACTTAAAGGTCAGAACCAGTCCTCTTCTTGATGATTTCATGGACTCGATGGGGGTTGGAAGATGGAATCCTCACACTTTTTGGAAAAATAGGTGTCAAAAAACGAAACAAATGATTTTGAGATACCTTGTCGCGAGTTTCAAAAAAGTTCTCAATATTTTGAAAATATTACTTGGCACCGCGCCAGCAAAGCGTCAAAAAACATTTTATACTTATCGGCCACCCTCTATGTTCTTCTATTCCAACAGAATTCAAGTTTCAACCGCTTCGTGCTAATCATTCGTTGTAGTTTTATTGCTGCCACGTATGCAATTTTCCACTCTCATTTTGTTTACAGATTTTTTATTTTGTTCAAGTAATATTTGGGACTTTGCATTTTATCGTACATACTAATTATGTTTTTTTCAGCCAAAAGTTTTTAGCACGCTACTTTCTTCCATATGGTATCATTTTATCAGTGATTTATTGCATGTGTTATATGGTTCTCTGGGGAGCGGTAAGTGCAGTACAATTTTAGTAGTTAAATCCATTACTCTGTTCCACATATTTATGCTAACCGTCTCCCAAAATTATGGCAAATATCAAAAAGCTGTTATATTTCGCAAAAGTAGTTAACTTTTTTTCTGTTTCATATACATTTTTTCTCAGCCGTGTTCTTCTGGTTTTTATTTTTTGTGAAGAGCTAAGCATCCCATTCTGGCGTGCACCACCAGAAGCTTCTCAACGTCTTCCATAGCTATCCAACTCAAATATTCGTAAAAATCTATGTATGATTTCTTGGAAAGTCGACCTGCTAATATTTTTTAACATCCTGGGATGCCAGGAAATTTTTTTTTTGGCCCGAACCCTATATTTTCATTTTTTTTAAAGTGTGGTATTTGCGGCTTCTAGTTGATAAACAAATCGTAAACCAAGTCGACGATAGAAAAACAGAATCAAAGTGGTACCGAGATTTTGCTGTTAGTTTATTGCATTTAACTAATCGACTCAAAACGCGATCTGAAGCTTTTTGGTTGCAAGGAATGCTGCGAAAACCATGACTGATGGAAGACTGAAAGTGGGTTCGGGAAAAGCTTGTGTTTTTTTTATTTTCGAAAAGGTTCATCAATATCTAATGTCACAAACCAAAAAAAACGACCAGAAACAAGAATACTGTGATTTGCACATCCTGAAACTTAACTCATTTCTTATTACAATCAGCAGATCTGTTGATTCGAGAAAACTGAACTCGTTTGGCTTTATTGTCGGGTTTAAACCGTTGACCGATTTCCAATAACTTTTTTCTTGATGTGTCTGTTTTGTTAGATTTTTGAGAACATGGTTCCCCGGTGCGTTCAGCTGTTTTTCCGCCTTGAAGGAATTGAAGCATTTTGTGAAGTTGAAACCAGCAAGGTTTATGGCGCGTTTTTCACAAGTATCAAGCTTCCCTGGCATCCCAAAATGTTAACAAATGAAAGCAGATAATATTTCAACATTACTGCAATTTGGTTCGAGCAAATATTTGAGTTTGAGGGCGATGGCGACTCCAACGCCCAATCTTTTCTAAAAATTGAGCGTAAAAGGTTAATTTAAATCAATTTTTAAATTTCCGTTCTCCTACCCACTTAAATCTTCTGATAAAAACTCTGAAGCAAGGCTATATTTACAAGAAACTATAATGGAGAACTTTGAAAAAGATATATCTGAGATGGCAATGCTAATTACAATTTATGATGTAAGTGAGAATAAAAAAGTAATAAAGCACTTGTTTTTTAAGGAAGTCAGCCCAGACATCATTAGAAACTCATGGGAAGCAATTATAGGAGAAACCATTATATCTGTTTACTCTGTTATTGCTTTTGTAATTTTTGGATTTGCAATCATTTGGAAATTAAACAGTCAAGCTTTATTGATGAGTCAGAAGACAAAGAAATTGCAAAAACAATTGATCAAAGCGTTGATTATTCAGTCAATTATTCCAACGGTGGTTAGTTTTGCGCCATGCATGATTGTTTGGTATCAGCCTGCGTTTTGTATGAATGTAGGAAGGTAAATGCACAACAAAAAAATTTTGTGATTTTTACCGTTCTATTAATTTTCAGATGGTTGATCGATTTATCTGTGATCGCCATTTCAGGATTTCCATTTGTTGACCCTCTCGCCTTCATTTTCGTTGTTCCAATTTTTCGAAGGAGGGTTCGGGAGATATTTTGCTGTTTTGTTAAAAACAAAAACAACATAGGAAACTCTTCTAAAGCCGGTGTTCCCTCGGTTGGTAGTTTCCATGTGATTCAAACTTCTCCGCTTGAGCATCAATCTCGAATTTGATCCTTGACTACATCGACTACATTGATGAATGTATTCTTGATTACACAAATTTTTATTTAAAAAAAACGCAACGTTCTTGTCTTTAATTAATAGTGGTAATAATTTTGCACTAAATAAATCTGTCTTTCTCAATTTTCCAGTTTCTAAACTCGAAAATTATTTAGTAGTTCTTCAAAAGTTATTCCTAAAATGCTTAAAATCGGTATTAAATTATTTTCCACTAACAATAAATCCAGTTAAAGTTTTAACTCCAAAATAGCTTACACCTTTCAAAAACTTTTTTTTTTCAAAAAATGCTGGATAAATTTTGCTAATTAAGGCTACGCTAACACCAAAGAATGTTCAAATTTTGCTGCAAATTTATGAGTTTCCTTAATCAGCCTACTCTTTTTGCCAACTTTCAAACTAATTTTGGTTAAAAGTTGTGAGCTATTTTCGATTTTATTTTTAAGAATAGCTTTTCGGCCAAAATTATGTTTAAGAATAGCTTTTCGCCCAAAAAATTATTAATGCGAAACGACTAAATACCGATAAATTTTTGATGTCCAAATGAATTGTTCTGCAGTCAAATATGAATTGAATGTTGTGTAACTACGTAAAATACGATAAAAGTATTCTCAGTACGGAGCGCTGCAAACGCGCTCCCTTCGCACAGTGGTGGGCGCGGCCACGTTGGCGACGAGAGAGTGCAGAAAATTGAGAGAGCCGTAGCCGATGTTTTGCTCTGATTTCTCTAAACCTCACTCGAAATGCATGCGAAATTCTTTGTTCGATTGGAGCGAGTTATCAGCGTTTTATACCGAGTATATCTAGACAATTCACAACAAGATATTTTTTACAAGTGATAAATAAAAAACCTAATTTTTCGAGAACCACATACTCAAATTGTTGTGCCGTTAAACAAATTAATACAATTTTAATCCCGTAATGTATGTAATCTGCGATTACTCATTGTCAGTTCCATTTTATTATAATAAACAATTAAATCTACATATACGCCTTATCAACAAGAAATTGTGACGTGAAAAATTTTGATCTTCCATTTTGGATAATAGAGATTGATCAGTCCCAAGCGAACCTGAATTAATTAACTTTTCTGCAGTAAAATTGGCTAATGACGCACTTTTGAACTGAAATAGATCAAAGTCCAAGGATGACTCAAAGTTAGCAAATCGCTTGCAAACGGCATCAACACTGCAGCGGTTTGTGCACCAACAGTAGAGTGATTAACGTCGGTGACGGCGAATCGAAGAATAAACTTTAAAAAGTAATACGTGTTTTTTTGTCTGATAATGAGTTTATTGGTCTTCTAACTTACAGTATCTCCAGCAGCAATACACTGAATCACAAAGGCTACAAAGCTCACAAAAAATAAATTCTTCTCCACTTCGGTTATTCTGTCGGCCAGGAAGTATAAGCGAATAATAGCCAAAATATTGGTGCTCATTGTTAGTATAGTGATGACACCCATGAACGTTAAAAGAACGTCAAGAATTCCAGTGACATCCTGGAAACAAAATTTTGTAGAAAATGAATTTTTAATTCCTTGAAAAATCCAAAAAACATTTTTTTTTTCGCTCTAGGAAACTAGACGCGCTGCGGTTGCGTCACGTCCTTACCGCAACTGTCTTTGCCAAGTATCCATCCAATTTTTCGACGTATAAATAATACGAATTACTTGTAGCAATTGACCACGTCTGTGTGACTGGAAACACAACTATTGCGATGAGAATCCACGGAAAAATTCGACGCCAGCACTGTATAAGTTCAAAATAAGGAAATCACTAGAATCTAAATATTTGACTCACTTTCTCATAGGAATTCACGAATATCATCATACTCAGACGATTTAACGATAACAGAAAAATCATCGAGTATTGGATGAACGCCATGCAATAGTGGATGGTGAAGAATATGTGCAAAGGGAACGAAGAGTCGGTTGGCGATGATTGTGATTCGAAGAAAGAAGAGAGGAAACAATTCTTACATGTGTGTTGTGGAGCACGCAGGGTGATAAATGAGTTTATGAACGTGAGTAGGTTCTGGAAAGAAAGAACATTTTGAGATTGAAAAATGCGTGATGGTGGTTATGTTTGTGCTGAATTGATTGAAAATTTGAAATTTCAAAAGTTATATTTTTCAAATGTTTAAATGATTTCTCTATCAGCTGCTCATCCTTTTTCAAGTAAATTGCACGTTTTTTATTCTCAGTTAATCCTGATTAGCTGAGCATCAAACAAGACCTAATTAGAACAACAAAAAACATTTGATTGGAATGGGCTGTTTGAGTGGAGTGTCGTGAAAAATTCGATTACGATTTTTTTCGCTGCGAGACCTGCGGAAGATTGAAGGATCGTAAAAAACTCTGAATTCCAATAATTCAAATATGTATGTAATTTTGCTTCCGGAATAATTAACAAAATGAAACTAATTTTTTCCGAAGTTGTTTTTGTTGAACGAAAATGTTTGAAAACTGAATTTAGGCACACAAAGTTTTTTGCTGATTGTGAGAAATTTCCAGCCTAGTAAATATGTTCCCCAAAATGTGGCGATCAAATGTATCATTCCATTGTGAACAGTTTGAACTCACCAATCGTGGCATTTAAAATATTTCTCAATAAGAAATCAAAGAAATTAAAAGATTTCCCTGCGGATCTTTTTTCGATTGATCATCCATGATCAATCGATTTTACTATTCAACTCACAAAAACATATTCGACGATATACAATTTAAAGAACGTGGTGTTGTAATCCTTCCATTTTAACAGCATCATTCGAATTATCAAAGTGTACACCAGAAAAGATGCTCCACCGTACACAATTGTCAAGATGAAAAAACCAGTAGGCATGGCTAGAAATTAAAAAGTAACGAGTGTGAAGTTGAAGTCCAGTCGTGATGAGAAATGAGTGTCTCTGGAGTCATGTGGCTAATTATTGAAGTGTCTGTGTCTGATTAGGCGTTGACGACAACGAGTATAATTCATTTCGAGGAGGGATTTGCTGTGATATTTTCACTGAACTGCAACAGAAAACAAAATTTAACTAACCTGATCAATTAGGCCAAACAACGTCATATATGCAGCTTCATGGTTTTGATTCGTTTGGTTTGGCCGTCGTTGGTATGAAAAATAAAGAAGAAAATGAGAAACAAAAACAATGTTAGCACAATGTTGGTATTAAAAATTCAAAATTAGGTAAAACCGTGAAGCCACCCGGCTAGCAGTAACGGTACAGCTGAGCTAACTTGAACTTTTTGATTGCGGTGTGCGTTTCATGGAGTCTCGTAAAGTTCAGACTTAATTTTTGGAAATGTGTACTTTTTCTAGAGTTGCATGATTTTGTCTGGCATTCGTCTGAAACTTTATAAAATTTAAAAATAGACAATTTATTTTAAGGCAATTGGAACGCTGATTAGCTAATGTGACGTAAAGGATAATGCACAATCCAAAGTCTTTCCACTCAAAATATCCATAAGAAGGCTCCACTGTAAATTTTCTAATATATGTACATACAAAAACCGAAATGTTTGTTGTTGTTGTTATACTCGGTACAAGGCGCTGCAAATGCGCTCCATTAGCAAAATGGACAATTTGCAGCGCTTTGTACCGAGTATATGTGTTCACAAGTAAAATTCAGTTAAAATACGTGCAGTTTTTTTTGCTGCGAGACCTGCGGAACATCGGATCATCGTAGCTGAATGTCCTCCGTGAACACATAATATATAGTGTCACCTCCGCTTTGGGACTTGCTCTCCACAGTTATTCGCAATAACCACTCGGCTACACAGACTACATGGACAGACCAAAATGAGCGTTTTGAATAATAAAAAAACAAGAAAAACTGAGAATTGACTCTCTCCGCTTGTATGAATTTTTAAAGGAGGGGCCAACTTTCGGGGAATCTGCTTTAAAATGTAGTTTTAATTGAGAAATTTACGAATATCACATTAAGATCTCACAAAAAAATGTCTCAGATTTGTACGGTTTTTGTACAAAAAAATAGAAAACCAATTTTTTTAAATTCTATTTTTTTAATTTGCCAAAAATCGGAGAAATCTCTCAAAATGGCACTCCATTCACCGGATCTATTCCGTGCGAGTTCTATACCGTTGTACCCACTATTGTGTTTTCAATCGACTTGCGACATGAGAACGCGAAACGAAACTCCGCCCACTTATTTGTGCGCGACCACGCGAACACAGTTGCATTTGATGAGACGCAGACAGAACGGTGAATGCAGACTTGGAGACCCCACGAAAAGGGGGGAAAGCGTCGAAATGTGGGAACGAAAAGGGGGGAAAATGGGCGGAGCCTAATTTTTTTTTTGATTTTTGTCGAAGAGTTTGAGCATTTTATGGACCTATTCATAGGAAGAAAAAAAACAAAAAAAATGTTTTTTTGTTTGTTTGTTTTTGTTTTTTTTTCCTATTCATAGATGTCAAAAAATGTCAAACAATGTTAAAAAACGTTAAAAAACGTTAAAAAATGTCAAAAAACGAATCCTATGAATAGGTCCATTAGTTTCAAAAAAATTAAATAAGGTCAATTTGAACATAGAAGTATTATTAGAAAAAATGTCGCAAGAGTTTGCGGCACTTTTGCGGCACTTTTGCGGTTGGCTCCGCCCATTTTCCCCCTTTTTCGTTCCCACATTTCAACACTTTCCCCCCTTTTCGTGGGGTCTCCAGACTTGCGTTTTCATGTCGCAAGCCGATTGAAAACACAATATAATTTGAACATGCAAGTGGCGGCAATTTTAGAAATTTGATTTTTTAATGAAAAATTCAACACACAGAGTAAAGCCGGAGAAAACTGAAATGTTTTTGTTGTTCATTTCGTCACAAAATTGTTCTATTGTTCAATGACCTCCATGAAAACGAATTAAGCGCCGGATATTTTCGTAAAAGATTAACAAAGTGCCTAATTTCCTTTTTTTTGAGCGTTCGCTCAAAGTTAGTCTGACTATGAGGGTACTTTCTGATACGTTTTGGAAAATTCCAAAAAAAAAAATCATGGTGAAATCTTTAAGATATTAAAAATCGGAAAAATGCTTCCAGAAAAGTTTTTATGAGCCGTCAACACATTTTTACCTGTAAAATCCTAAGCTACACCAGCCGAAAATTCTACAAATACGCTGGTCGCTGAAAACGTCGATGAGTGGGGCAACACTTCAAATGAAATGCAACACAACAGTTGTTAAAGCCCGCAACAGAAACTGTGGGAGAACTTTATTAAAATTGTGAAAATACTAGAATCCTTGTAACTTTATGTATATACAAATAAATGAACCTGATGAAGTTGAGTGAGTAGTTAATCGTTTCGTCTAGTTCTCATGAATCTTGCGTACATCGTATGGGTACCTCTTCACAATTTTCACTCCTTTTGCAGCTATTCTTGCCATATAACCTTCGCCAGTGTTCTCGGCGGCATCCACAAGGATCTGATTATCTTCAATCGTTCTCTTGTAACCGCCAGAAGACGTTGGCTTTTTGACAACGGTTTCCTCAGCTTTCTCCTCTCCATTGTCTGCGTACTCAACTGTCTCGTCTTCGTAGATCACCTCTGAGGCAGGAGAGGCAACCGTAGTTTCTTGAGCCCTGGTCTCTACGAATGATACGGTAGTGCGCGTGTCAGGCGCAAAAGTGGTGGCCAATGAGGTTCTCACTGGTACTGGATTTTCTTCAACAATGTCGTCATAGCTCTCATTGGCCTCTTCTTGAACTCGTTGAGTCTGTAATTTTTGATGATAAAAAATTGGCTCTGGGACGTTTCAAAACAAGAGGTTTCCAAACTGGGACGTTTCAAAACTGGGACACTTCAAAACTGGGACGATTCAAAACCTGCCACTTCAAAACTAGGACGGTTCAAAACTTTGAGTGTAATTGTGCGTCACGGTGTACGCACTAGTGACACCAGAACACACGCACATTAAATTTTTATTTTCGTTTTGTCATTGTTTTAAACTCTTTTCACGTACTATTCATTTTCTTTTTTCGTTTTTTCATTTTTTAGCTCTCTTCACGCGTTCTCCTCTCATTTCGCATTTTTTTAAATAATTTTTTGCCGAGCTCATGAGCTCGGCGAATTTGACCAAATTTAAATACCGGCAAAAAATTATTTTTCAAAAATGCGAAACGAGAGGAAAACGCGTGAAGAGAGTTAAAAAATGACAAAACGAAAAAAGAAAATGAATAGTACGTGAAAAGAGTTTAAAACAATGACACAACGAAAATAAACATTTAATGTGCGTGTGTTCTGGTGTCACTAGTGCGTACACCGTGACGCACAATTGCACTCAAAGTTTTGAACCGTCCTAGTTTTGAAGTGGCAGGTTTTGAATCGTCCCAGTTTTGAAGTGTCCCAGTTTTGAAACGTCCCAGTTTTGAAACGTCTTGTTTTGAAACTTCCCAGAGCCAAAAAATTAAATGACCAAAAAAAAATAATTTTTTTTTAATTTCGAAACCTATAGGAGTTGCTCATTTTAAGAAAATTGTTGTAAACAGATTCACTTACCGTAACCTCTAAAATAACTGGAGCAGGACCAGGTGCCTGAGTGATCTCTTCCTCAACCACAACATCTGGCGCAAAAGTGGATCCAGTTCTCGAATCTCCCACTTTGTTACCCTTATCATCGTAGTAAACGTAATAGACCTCTTCCTTTTCTTCTCCCTTCACTGGAGTTTCATCCACAAAGTCTGGCACATCAGGAGCGACGGTTGTGACAGTGATTTCTTCTTGCGTTCCGTAAAAATTGTCATGAAGTGTGGTCCTCACGGGCTCGGCAACAAGTGGGGCAACCGTTGCAGCGGGTTGAAGATAGATCTGCTCTTGTGAGACAAGAGTTGGAGCCACTACTGGGCGTGGAACGTATTGGGGACGAACTGGTGGTTGTGGAGGTGGCGGTGGAGGAGGGGCTTGTGGTTGGATGTATCGCGGGTTCGGTAATCGGTACATTGGTGGAAGTGATTGGGCAGGAGCACGTGGATAGTACTGGAAAGTTGACATTATTATTTAGACGGATCAAGTTTATTTTGGGCAAAAAATGAAAACGAAAAATTTTCGGCGCAGAAATCTTGGTTTAGACAAAAAACAAAGATACGGTAAAAGCGCCCAACCGCATTCTCGGCGTCTCCACAGTAACGTTCTATACTCGGTCATGCATTTGGAGTGAGATTCAGAGAAATCAGAGCGAAACATTTGGCTCTCTCCATTTTCTGCACTCTCTCGTCGCCAGCTTGACCGCCTCTTCCACGTTGCGAAAAAAGCGAATTTTCAGCGCTCCGTACTGAGAATACCAAAAGCGAGAAATGTTTCTTTAAATAAATTTTCAAAAACATAATCCTTAACACCGCACGGCACCCCAGCCTTCTTCCAAAATTGTTTCTAGCTGGCGCATTTTTAAAACCCTAAGGCTCGGTCATTTTTTGGAAAAAAGACCTCGTTTTTGGATTAAAATGATGGTGTCATCCTGAATAATCAGACCATGATTCGAATTTCTCAAATAAGTAAACTTTCGAGTGAAAAAATAATTTCATTATCCAACGATATTGTTCGCGCATTGGACGACGGGGTAGGCGTGCACCACAATAAACTATTTGTAACCAAAACAGACCTGTGGATACGCAGGAACTTGTTGGTAGTATCCTGTCTGTCTGAACGGTGTCAAGTCCCTGAAAAACGTGGCGTAGCTCCCCGCATATCCGGGACTTTGAGCATATCCTCCCCCACCATATCCATAGGAACCTCCACCGCAACCACACGGTGAACTAATCATCATACTGAAAACAAGGAAAAAAATAATAATTTTCAAAGTTTTAAAAACTCACGGACAAAAGCATGCTTGAACCACACTTGCCAGTGACACGGTGGCAATTATAGAGGACAGAAGATGCATTGTTGGAGGCGATAAAAAACAAAAAAAAGAATTTCAAAAGATTTCAACAGAAGACGTGACAGTGAGGTAAATAAAAATGAATCAACTTCTTCTCCTTTTTTGCAGTTTTTCTCCGCCCGCAACAGAGGAAGAAGATTACAGTGTTAGTGTCAGTCAGTTTGTCTCCCGCACGCCAGGTGTGTGATAATTTTGAGAAAGAGGAGGGTGTAAAGTTACAAACGATAGGTATTCTTTTCTATTCAATTTGGCTGGACGGTTCGGTTCTTAGAAACAAAGAATATCATGTAGCTTCTCCTTCTGTGTTGCCACTACAATAATAAAAGTATGCGAAAAAAGCCTGTCTATTGCTTCCATCCCTTTGGCCAGCACTAATGATGGCCTGGGCAGTAACCAGAGGAAAAGGTGAAAATGAGTTTCTAGAAAGACGTCACGGATTTTGAACGGATTGACGATTAAAGTCCATTCAAGTGGTCACTATCTCGCATCGACATCTTCACGATGATGATAATTACATCTTCGGCTTTAACGTCTTCTGATGGTGATGGCGCAATGCAACTTTTTCTCCCTCTCTTTTTCAGTTTTCCGCTGTTGTTTTTTTCACCGTTTTCTTCCGCTTCCTCTTCTGCGGCCATGCGGCGGCTTGTGATGTCAATAATGATAGTAATCTGGTTTTGATTCAGAAGAAAATAAAATTCGCTTCACCCTTGTCTCTTGTAGCAAGAGGAACAGAACAGGACGTGTTGCATAAGTGAAATTAAGAGAAAAAAAAGAACCTTTCCAATTTCAATATCAATCTGATTTACGTTATTAAACTTTCCGTTTTATTCAATGCAGTTGTTTAAATTGGTTGGAATTAAATTACAATGTACTGTACAGTTTCCGACTGTCGAGAATGGCGCGTCAGAAATGAAAGCGCAGAGAAAAAATATTCATGTGGCCCACCGTAACCATAACAGCGCAAGCTTTCACATATCCATATTTTTGAGAACGCGAAACGAAACTCCGCCCACTTATTTGTGCGCGACCACGCGAACACAGTGATATTTGAAGAGACGCAGACAGAACGGTGAATGCAGACTTGAAATGTGATGCGTTTACATGTTGCAAGTCGATTGAAAACATAATAAATAGTCAATTATTGCCAGTTAAAAAAATTAAATTTGAAGTCTCAGAGAATTTTCGGGAATTGCCCGCAAAATGCGCAATAGCTGTCCATTAGCTGCGCATCAACTGCCCCGGGGTAATCTGCCAAATCCCATATAGATTTGTTTTTTTTTTTTGAAGATTTGTGACCTTGTTGCCCACTTGTGCTGATTGATGCAGCATCATCCTGTACCACGAAAAAAGAGTCGCTTTTTCTTTTTGGCCACGCAACAAAATCATAATGCTGAACTTGTGCTGATCATGTGATGCGCGAGCTGTTCGTGCAGCAATATGTCTTTTTTTTCACAAATTTTGTATTCATCCTGTAAATAATATTACTAAAATCCATCCAACAAGAACTGATTTTTTTTCGTGTGAATACTTTTGACGGAACTTGTGAGATTACGGTAGTTGTCATGACTCATGAGTCCAAAAACACCGAAATGTGTTTTCAATCGACTTGCGACATGAGAACGCGAGACTCCGCCCACTTATTTGTGCGCGACCACGCGAACACAATAATATTTGAAGAGACGCAGACAGAACGGCACAAATAAGTGGGCGGAGTCTCGCGTCTTCATGTCGCAAGTTGATTGAAAACACAGTATCATAATTTAAAAAACAATCAAAGATATTGAAATGGGGAAATGATGAAAATAAAATTTAAATGCATATTTAGAACACATCATACGAAGTTTCCATGCACATCCCCTTCACCATCCTCTTCGGCCTGATAGTGAAATGCTCGCTGAATATGAAACCATTTGTTAGATATCAAATAAAGATGCATGGCTAGGCACCGCAAAAGGAGGGGGGCGGAGCCTTTCAATTTTTTCTCCTCGCTTTTATTTTGAGAGTTTGCGCTCCAGTAGCCCGAATACTATTAACATAATTATGGATACCAAAATGTTTCCATACGTAATTTTCTACGCAGAATTGATTGGTGATATTAGATTTGACTGAAAGTTTCAATTTTCAGGCGAAATTTTCAAAAAACTGAAACGACGATCAGAAAAACGTTCTAAAATTATCTATGGAGGTCTCTGTCACGGCTTGTTTTTATTTTGCTGATAGATTTTTATACGGGGAATTCGATTTTTGCATCAGATCTCCTCTATCTACAACGGCACGCCTTCTGGACGTCTCCAAAGTACAACCAAAAATATCTGAAAATTTTCAGCGATGACCCCATTTTTTTATTGTCGAAATCGATAAAGGAGATCTTCGAGATTAGGTGTAAAAATTTTTAAATCATTTAAGACATTTTAAAATACTTTTTGCCCTAAAAGTATGAGAGTGGTTTTTGAAAAATCCAAGTTTTTTGCTTTTTTCTCTATTATGGAGGTCTCTGTCACGCGAGTTACTATCATCATTCGATTTTGCAGAAAATTTACTATTGAATGATGTAATAAAATCTAAAATAACTATGTCGGCGATATCTGAAAAGGTTGATTTTTTGGACCTGAAAGTACTGTTTTCATACTGAAACGTGTCAGAATAGAAATGTTAAAGGGATGCGGGCGATCCAGCGGGGACTCGCCTTTATCATCAAACTTGGGCGCCCAGCAAGACAAGCTTGTGTGGCCGAACGGTTAGTCGTCTTGCACCACAATTTTGTTGCCGGGTAAGCTTTCCACGGCGGGCGTTTTTTGCCCGTCCGACCCGTTCGGGGAAAGGGCCGTCCGATCCCCGGGGAAAAAGGAAAATGCCCGCGTGAAATGTTTATTATTTTTTCCAACTATTCAAAAAATGGAAGAAAAAAGTTCACGCATTTTCTGCAAATATTTTCAATTTCCCGTGACAAAATATAATTTTTTATGATTCCACATTTGCCAACGCGATATGCCGTTATTTCGATCCTAGGAAACCATCAAGTAACATTGTAGACCGGGCAACGCGGACGGGCAGCGGGCACCCGTTCTCCGGACGGGTAACGGACGTTTTCGGACGGCCCGTCCATGGTGGAAAGCTTATTGCCGGGGTTCAGTGCCGCGCGCCCGCACACTCTGCCCCGCCCCCTTAAGCGAGGAGAAAATCAGTACTTCGGGAGGCCAACTTTGAAGAGCCAAAACTCGAGAATCACTGAACATTTTGAAACGAAAATTTGGGAACATGCCAATATGAACAACTGGAATCTATTTTTGTCGACAGTTTGGCGAAACTCCCATTTTTTAGAAACACGTTGCGGTACCTATGCATGGCGTAAAAATAGACCATGTTATGAGCAATAGCAACAAACAAAAGAACGGCAACAAGTTTTAACGAGAGATCGTCTGAAAATGTATTCGCCTTCTTTTATCATATTCGCCGTTATTTTACCCAACGCAATATTTCCGTTTCGAAAATGTTTCGCCTTGATGAAAAACAACGTCAGTGTTCCATTTGTCGCCATCACCGAAATGAACATGTAGAGTGGCATAAATATTCGACGGAATCCTGCTAAGCATCAGCCATTGAATCATTATCACTCGTGTCAATGATGCCTCATTCAGACATTGCATAGGAACGGAATGTGAATCGTGAATCCAGGGAAATGCGCCATATTGGGCGATGAATGCTGCCAAATAATAGGTTGTGGAGATGGCGGCGAAAAGAAAGTAAGCGACATGGGTTAAACGAGAATGTTGGATCCACACTATTTCCACACGGTATTGTGAAGAGATCATTGGGATAACTGGGTTGACATTTGGGATGGATGAGGTCTAAAAGATTAAGTTGATAGGAGCACGCAAATTGATGGGTTGGTTTTTGCAAGATCAGGCGCATATTATTTGATGTCATGTGTTTTCAACCTAGTTGCATAATTAAAAAATGAAACCCCGCCTACTTATTTGTGCGCTACTAGTGGGCGTATCTTCTTGTGATGTTTGCATCCCAAAATTTGTCGCGCCAGGTACTGTAACCGGAAAGAAAATTATTCCCTTTACGACGCTCCGATGTTCCGATCTTTTTCACTGTTCGGCAGTTAAATGCTTCGGAACAATGGAGCTTTCTA
This sequence comes from Caenorhabditis japonica, assembly GCA_963572235.1. Classification (NCBI taxonomy): domain Eukaryota; kingdom Metazoa; phylum Nematoda; class Chromadorea; order Rhabditida; family Rhabditidae; genus Caenorhabditis; species Caenorhabditis japonica. Next base: position 580,037 of record OY754346.1, read on the forward strand.
GGTTCCACTCGTTCGTGAACACATAATAATTCCATAATTCTGTATTTCCGCAAACCTCTTACTTGCACATTCACCTTTATCCCATCCTCGTCGTGGTGTCCAGTCATCATAAATTTGATCGCAGGCATTTTGTGAATCTCAACAATCTAGAAAATAGTGCAAATTTAATAGCTAGAGGAACAAAGAAACACGGAGAATTCGGCGTACAGGAACCCATAGTAATAATTTTCAAATAATGCTCATTGTCAAGCTGATATTAGGAAATGACTCTATAAAGTTCTTAAGCGGCCTTTTTCTCCTCGTACACGGTGTCCAGGATTGGAAATGTGAGCGAAGCCTAATTTTCTGGCGCGCCAACAAACTTGCATGGCGCACTTTCGGTGATTGCGTTTTTTTCGACTCTCGCATTTTTTTTTTGATTTTATCATTTTTCTTTCAGTAAAACCTGTTTTTGTTTGTAAAATGTATGTATTTTATCTTTTAATATCATAAAATTGCCCAAACTTCGATTTTCGTTAAGATTTATCTTGCAAAAACACCAAACTCACTTTTTTAGGCCCGCAATGCTAAAAACGATTATTCCGAAATGGTGGCTAAACCAAATTCAACATTCTTAGGCTTAAAAAATTTCTAAAGCCCTCAGCTATAATTCCATTGGAGCACATTTGGGAAAAAATGAAGAATTTATGCATTTTTTCCCGAAAAACATAAAAAAAATGCCACAAAATTTGAATTTCGCGTGAAAAAATGGCTCTGGGACGTTTCAAAACAAGACGTTTCAAAACTGGGACGTTTCAAAACTGCGACACTTCAAAACTGAGACGACTCAAAACCTGCCACTTCAAAACTAGGACGGTTCAAAACTTTGAGTGCAATTGTGCGTCACGGTCTACGCACTAGTGACACCAGAACACACGCACATTAAATGTTTATTTTCGTTTTGTCATTGTTTTAAACTCTTTTCACGTACTATTCATTTTCTTTTTTCGTTTTGCCATTGCTCGATGCAAGACACGCGGTTGAAGTTTTTCTAAATAAAATAAATCACCGGTAAAGGTTCGTTAAATTTATCGGAAATTTTACTAAAGCGTTTTACCGGTAAAGCACTCGACAAAAGACAAAACATGAGCTCGGCGAATTTGACCAAATTTAAATACCGGCAAAAAATTATTTTTTAAAAATGCGAAACGAGAGCAAAACGCGTGAAGAGAGTTAAAAAATGACAAAACGAAAAAAGAAAATGAATAGTACGTGAAAAGAGTTTAAAACAATGACAAAACGAAAATAAACATTTAATGTGCGTGTGTTCTGGTGTCACTAGTGCGTACACCGTGACGCACAATTGCACTCAAAGTTTTGAACCGTCCTAGTTTTGAAGTGGCAGGTTTTGAATCGTCCCAGTTTTGAAGTGTCCCAGTTTTGAAACGTCCCAGTTTTGAAACGTCTTGTTTTGAAACGTCCCAGAGCCGAAAAAATCTAGTGGGGCGCGTTTTCTCGGCTCCGCCCACTTTTCAAATCCTGGACACCGTTTCGTAGGCAATTTAGACTTTTGCTTTTCTGAATCTAGTCACCTTCATTGAACGGCAAAAGGCAAATTATGAAATTTACGGGAAATAAAAAGAACATCTGACTGTTCATACATCATACATGAATCAGGGGAGAAAAGGTAGAGGAAAGAGTGGATGAAGAAAACAAAAAATTAATTGAAGAAGAAATTTGTTGTCTGTGTGAGCCGGATGAAAGAGCAAGATGAAGAAGGCGTGCAGATGTTGTTCTTTTTTGAAAGGAAAAAGGCTCGAGCAAGCTGTTTCGACACCATGGGAACCGAGAACGCCGTGAACGGAGCACTCAGAGCACAACGAGAATAAAAACATATTTTTTAATGTTGAGTGAGTGAGCAAAATATTCTTTTCACACAGTTTAGTGTCATGTAAAGTACATTTCAAAAAAAAAAAACGTTTAGAGCTGGTATTGTGTGTTTCCATCGACTTGCGACATGAAAACGCAAGTCTGCATTCACCGTTCTGTCTGCGTCTCTTCAAATATCACTGTGTTCGCGTGGTCGCGTACAAATAAGTGGGTGGAGTTTTGCATTCTCATTTCGCAAGTCGAATGAAAAGACAATATTTTAAGGTGCGATTGGCAGTGGAACCGTTTCGTTTAATACAAAGGGTACGGTAGACAATTTTTGAGAAAAGAAGTTAGACGGGAAGGAATTGGAGAGAAGCAATGATAAATACGCAGAAAAAAATAATGCGACGCTTAATTCGCGTCATCGGTGGAGCGCGTTATAGATTCTTGCTCCCCGACAGTATACCAAATTCAAGAAAATGCATCCACATTTTTTAAAATTTTTGACCTACAAGTTTATTGCGCGCCAAAAAATTATTTTAACTGCGATTCAACTGATTTTCTCTTTATCCGTCTTATTCTTGTGCGCATTTCATCAGTCCCGGCATGTCGTCCTCTCCCGCAAAATTTCCATCAATTTTCACGACGCCTTCATCACAGAAATATTCGGTGCACAATGCGGAGCACAGCTATTTTTACATTTCTCCCTGCAAGGATGTCATCGAGTCGGAAAAAGTCAGTTTTTACGGGGACTGTATTTATCTCTGCGTTTCCTCTATATTAGGAAAATTCCCCAAAGTCGTGGCAAACAGCCCACTAGCTCCATCAGTTGCCCATTAGCTGCTCTGGCCAGGACTGGGCATCCAATTCAAAAGCAGTTTGGAATTTTCCACATGTAAAATCAACACATTTTCAGCCTCTAGCTGTGTACGTGAATCGAAAGGATGATCAGCCGAGCAGCGATGAAGAACTGGAGATGGAATGGATCAGACACTCTCCAGCCGTGGCACTGGTTTACGTCTTCATCGCATTGTTCACTGTCGCATATTACGCAGCCTGTTTTCTATTTCAGTACGGAAATTATTTGCCAAGAAGTCGAGCAAATGTTTTCGGTAAGTGACACTAAATAAAAAAAATAAAAATAAACTGAAAGTGAAATGAGGGTTACCGTAATCCATTAAAAAAATTTTGACGAGAAAGTGAATAGACTTTGGTGGTTTTTTTTGCTCACTCTCTCGTAAAAATCTTCTGAATGGATTACGGTCACACTCATTTAAACTGTGTCCGATCGTGCTCAGTGAGTTTACTCGTGAAGTGGCTTAAATTTACAAAGCCAAAATAGAGAAATAGAGCGCGATCGCTCATTTTCTGAGCCTGCAACATATTTATTTTGCCTTCACTTCCAGATGAGCCTTTCCTGTCGCGAGTTATTATCGTGCAATGGCTGGTGCTCCTGGTGATTCTCACTTCTGGAGTATTCCTTTATCGTCGCATTTTCATGCCACTCTACATTTTCCTGGCAGTCATGGCCACCAATGGCACTTTGGTGCTCTTTGTGCTCAAACTGAAACAACTTTTCGATGAGCGGATCACAATCAGTACGAAATTTAATTATGGACCTATTCACAAAACCGGAAAAAAATTGCGCAAAAAATCGGAGAATGCTCCGATTGACCTAAAATTTTGGGAAATATTGGAAAAAATTATCCTGTACACGCTCAAAAATTTGGACCAAAATATCGAATTAAAAAATTTTCAGAAAAAATCGATATTTTGGTCCAAAATTTATTGAGCGTGTACAGGAGATTTTTTTCCGATATTTCCCAAAACTTCAGGTCAATCGGAGCATTCTCCGATTTTTTGTTTTTTTTCCGGTTTTGTGAATATGTCCATTAGACCTCTATTAATTATTTCTTTCAGTGGACATCCCTTTGAACATGATTGGACTTTTGCTGTTTTGCGCGGTGCTCCACAACATTGTCTACTTTTACGCGATGCATTTGAAAATGACCGAATCGCAATCTTTTGCCGGATCGCGATTCAGATGTGAAGCGCTTCCAAATCCATACTCATCGAGGATCACTAAGTCCGACGTGTCTGTCGTCGATATCGTCTAATTGGTACGTAATTAAACACTAATTAACTAACTTTGATTACTGAATTTATTGCTTCTATAACACTCTAACCTTAACCTAAATAACCCCATTTTGTGATTTATACATTTATTGTGAATTTTAAAACGAGATATTCAGTTTCAGATGTTTTCTAACAGGTTTATTTGTATTCTAATAAATTTGGTGAATTTTTTAACAACGATTTCTGCAAGAAAAATGAAGAAAATTGCGGTGAACTGAAAAAAAAGCGATGAAATATTACAACGACACTCCGATATTCCGGGCGCATGGAATTTACCGTAAATCGGTCGACTCCGTTCAAAAGCCAAAATTTTTGCAAAATTGCTCCAATTTGGCACGTACGCCGCTATTTTCAGACATTTTTTCATTTCAAAAATTTTAAAATTATCCATTTATTTGATTGTTATTTGCTTGTTTAGTTTTCACATTTTATTTGCATCATTCTGCTCAGAAAACCGTATTTTATTACAGGGTACAAAATGTCGCTGAGCAAGCTCAGTCAGACGTGTTTGGGTCGACAAAATGTGAAATCGTTTTTTAGATTCTCTAGTTCAGGTAAAAAAGTGCTCAAGAATGACGAAAATTTCGCTTTTTAGACTTTAAATCGCTTCTCGGCCCACCGGCAGTGGCAAACCCGTTCGCCGACCCGGGAAGAACCAGACTGGCGCGACCAATTGTGCCAGTTAACGTAAATTTAAATATTTCTAGCTTAAATTACGATTTTGCAAGTTTTCAGCATGGAAATGTGTTCGCCTCGGTCAGAATCCCAATCAACGAGACGCCGGAAGCGGTGGCATTAAAACCTGAAGTTGACGAAGCTCCATTGGTCGAAAAATCGATAGTTAAGGACAGTATTGAGGTGGAAACGCCTGAAAAGGTGGTAACGAGCTCGCCAGCTCCAGCTCCTGCTCCATCAGCGGTCGACGAGTTGAATTCACTGAAGGAATCACTAGATAAATTAGAAGCTGCGGCTGCGAAGACGACGTCGGGTTCGTCAGATGATAATAATGATGTAAGTTTTTTAGAAGGGGCGTCGACTATATGTATTTGAATTTTCCCAAATGTTGCACCTTTTTCAGCAGCCCGGAAATCAAGAAGAAGTGGAAGCACGTCGGAAGCGAATGGAAAGAAACACTCGAATCGGTGGATACGTGCTTTTCGGCGGTTCAATTGTCGGCTTCATCTCATTCTGTCTATACTACGGAAGAGCGAAACGTGATGAGCTTGGAAATGTAGTCGCCGATGAGTTTACTGGAAGTTTCCTGGCGCCGTTCTACAGAATCGCCAATAGTTTCAAGTTGTGGAGAGATGTGCGTCGTTTTTTTGTATTGCTTTGAAGTCGTCAATTTTTTTTTCAGTACGTTGTGGAGCCAGCCCGCGAACAACTCCTTCCGGATCCTCTCCCAGCTCCATACCTTCAACCCAAATATACGATTGTCATCGAGTTGAAGAACATTTTGGTGCACCCTGAATGGACATACAAAACCGGATATCGATTTTTGAAGCGTCCGGCGCTCGATTATTTCCTTGACGTCATCGGCTACCCGAATTTTGAGGTGGTTATCTACTCTTCTGAATCGATGATGACTGCGGCGCCAGTCGTCGACAGCTTCGATCCGAAGCAACGAATTATGTACAAGCTGTTTAGAGATTGCACCAAGTATATGAATGGACATCATGTCAAGGTAATCATAATTTTTGACTTTTTTTGTGGGTTTATTCATGAAAATACCGTGTTTTCAGATTTAAATTAAAACATTTTTGAGCACAGTAATTTTCCTTGTTGTCGCGAAAACAAATTTTTTTTCAGGATTTGTCGAAACTCAACCGCGATCTTTCAAAGGTGATCTATATTGATTTCGATGCGAAATCCGGACAATTGAACCCGGAAAACATGCTACGAGTACCTGAATGGAGAGGAAATATGGATGACACGAGTCTTGTCGATTTGGCAGAACTTTTGAAAAGTGAGTGTTTATTTTTTTTCCCCACGCAGGCTTACTGTTCAAATATCCTGATTGCATCCCGTGCCGGGCAATTAGAGGGTTTTCAAAACAAACAATATTTTTTTTAATTTTTCTAATGGGGTTGTGCACGAAATGACAAACTCGGAAAATGCTCCGATTGACCTAAAATTATGGGAAAAAAGAGCAAGTCCGGAAAAAATTTAAAATCCCATAGAGTTTAAAAAAAGTTTAAAACGGTACAAATAAAAAAAAACGGAAATTATTCGTCGAAAAATTTCGAAATGGAAAAATTCAAATCTAAGCGTAAATCCACAAGTCTGCAAACACCGTCCGTGGCGAGACCACAATTTGGGGCTCTTTCGGAATAGAAATTCGACAAAATTGAAATGTCACATTTTGCAAATTGCGTGAAAATAGAAATCCACGAAATAGCAATGTAATAAATCAGAAACGTAAAAAAATGAAAACGCGTGAAAACAGAAATGTAGCAGAGCAGAAATGTGTCGAATTTGAAGTAAAATGGCAATGGAGCGCGTTTGCGATATTTATTTTTCTTAAAACGACTTTTTCGATTAAAAAAAAATTTCCACGTATCGAAATCGAAAAAAAACCTGACAAAAAATCGAAGAAATGTGAAAAAATCCAAAAATACGTGGAAGACATCGAAAAAATACAAAAATATCGAAAAAGTCGTTTTGAAAAATAAATCTCGCAAACGCGCTCCATTGCCATTTTACTTCCAATTTGACACATTTCTGTTCTGCTACGTTTCTGTTTTCACGCGTTTTCATTTTGTTACGTTTCTGATTCATTACATTTCTATTTCGTTGATTTCTATTTTCACGCAATTTCCAAAATGTGACATTTCAATTTTGTCGAATTTCTATTCCGAAAGAAACCCTACTCCTGGATATGCTCAGAACATTTTTGACCGAAATATCGAATTTAAAAATTTTTAGAAAAAAAAATCAATATTTTTAAAATCGATTTTTCGGTCCAAAATTTTCTGAGCATATCCAGGAGTATTCTTGCCATTATTTCCCGAAATTTCAGGTCAGTCGGAGCATTTTCCTAATTGTAAGGGCCTAATAGAGGCTGCCGGGCAATTAGAGTAAATAACATAATTTTCTGTGTCAAAATTTTGTTTTTTTTAAAGGTTTTTTTGTGAAAAAAATCAATGAAAAATTAATTTGAAGACAAAAATGAGGAACTTTGTTAGAAACTTTAAACTTCAGGAACCTATGCTGATGATTTTTAAGCAAAGGTGCATTTTAATGCAAGAAAATGCAGGTTTTTATATGAACAAAACAGGAAAAAACACTCGCGTCGAGACCCGGCGTTAAAAATTTAATGCGCCTTTAATTTTGAATAGGAAAAAAACCATGAAAACGAAAACGGTTTGCTTTTCTGTGCTGAATAGGTCCATAAATGGGCACATTAAAAACAATTGAAACACGCCGCCACTTCCAGCCATCCACCTCTCCGACGCCGAAGACGTGCGCCCGATGCTCCAATACTACTCGCAATACGACGATCCGGCGAAAGAATTCCGCCGGCGAGCCGTCTATCTGTCGCAACAGGAGGAGCAGAAGAAGGCGCAACCCGACGATGCATCGATTGTGAAACGTTACACTGGAAAACTGTTCGGATTCAGAAGACACGCTTCTGCCTAATTCAGAATTCCGACTTCTTCTGATCATCTGATGATACTCTCTGCGCGCCTTCCTTCCACTCATTATGGGTCTATTCAACAGCAAAATATGCAAAAAATTCGGAGAATGCTCCGATCAGTCTGAAATTTTGACAGAAAATGTAAAAAAAAATACTCCCGGACATGTGCAGAAAAGTTCAGACCAAAATATATCAATTTTAAAAATTATCGATTTTTTTTTCTGAAATTTTCGGCACATGTTCGGGAGTATTTTTGACATTTTTTGTCAAAATTTCAGACTGATTGGAACATTTTTCGCATATTTTGCTGGTTTCCGTGAATAGACCCATTCGAGAAAGAAAAATAAGAGCGAGTTTTTTTTTGCTCAATAGGTCAATAAATTGTATTTCTTTTCTTTTTGTTTAGTATAGTTTTGCATTAGTTGTCCACAGCCGGTATATGCCAAAAGTTCCTTCTTCTTCTTCGTCTCTCCCTATATTGTTGATTTTTGTTGTTTTCGCTCCTTTTCCTTCTTTTTCCATACCCGCCTTATCTCCCCTTTTTTTAAACGTATCAGGACATGGTGCGCCTTTTTTTTCCCACCCAAAAGTCTAATAAAAAAATTTTCAAAAATCATCACAAATTGCCACTTTTGTGTGTGCAGAACAGAAGCGTTGAAAAATCGCCCCAGTCGGCTTCTTTATCATTTCATTCACTTTCACTGTCGTATTATCTGGGTCGAATCGAGTGTTGCGAACGAACACGGATAAAAAGGTCAGAGAGGGCAGATTTTTCTCTGCGTCTCTCATGTGTGTCTTGCAGATCAAACAAACACAGATTTTCTCCCGTTTTTGTCTATATTTGCCCAATTGCGCCACGTTGTACGTTTACTATTATCTAACTTGCTCAATTCTTGTAGAAGACGTTCGGCGACGGGTCGGTGGTTGTGACATCATCTGAAGAAGAAGAAGAGGAGACGAGGCGATTATGAAGGTAAGAAGTTGTACAAACACTCGAGTCGGAAGAAGAAAAAAAAAGAAGAAAAGATAATGAGAGATGAGACGCTGAGAAAATGAGGAAAAAGAGAGGCGGAGCCTTAAAAAGAAGATGTGGCCAGAGTCTTTGATGCTGCCACACTTTTGCAACGTCTTCTTCTTTTTTAATATTTAGAGACGAGTCTAGATGGCATCATCTCAGAAATGTTCGAGCAAACAGATTGATCGATCACTTTTTCGTATCATTTTGAAAATGTCAGATGGATGAGAATCAGAATCTCTCTCTCTGTCTCTTTTCTCTACCTCTTCGTCTGGTTTTCATTTTATGCCAATGTCGAGATAGAGAGAGAGAGAGAGAGAGAGAGAGAGAATCAGAATCATTCCATACATTTCCATATATGTACACTTTTATGCATCTAATGCCCTTCTATTGTTTCATTTCATCACAACTGCCGGGTATTTAGAGGTATGACACCAAACTCGGCAAAACATTTTCTGACCAAGCAGGCATGAAAGGACCGAAATTTGGTGTGGGTGGTGCAAACCTTTAAATATCCGGATGTTACCCCGATGTTGTGCTGAAATGCAACAATAAAAGGGCAGAGTTTTTAAAGTAATTCCGCATTACCGTCCGATTTAATCCTATTGTGAAAACAAAAAAATTGCAACGCGGTGTTTGCGTACTTTTGAAATTCAAACGGCAATGAAAGAAATAGCATGGGAAATGAAGAGATTTGTTCCCTTTTTCATTTGAATTTTAAAAGTACGCAAACACCGCGTTGCAATTTTTTTGTTTTCACAATACTTTAATCTCTGCTAGGAATCTGAAATTCAATCCACTCAACGTTTTTCTTAGCAAAAGTAGGCAATAAGCTGAAAAACAGCGTTTTCCGGAAAATGGGCTTACCTGTTTCTCTGCATCTCTCATAATTTTTTTTAAATTTTTTTTGGAAATGACCATGATGTGTATTGCACCTATTCACAAAACCGGAAAAAAAAATTGCGGTAAACATCGGAGGATGCTCCGATTCACCTGAAATTTTGGGAAATATTGGAAAAAATTCTCCTGTACACGCTCAAAAAAGTTTGGACCAAAATATCGATTTTAAAAATTTTCAGAAAAAAAATCGATAATTTTTAAAATCGATATTTTGATCCAAAATTTTTTGAGCGTGTACAATAGGTCTTTTTCACAAGTTTTTCGAAACCAAAACTCGCAAAAAAAAAAACGCTAAAAAGGCGCGCGAATAATTTCACATTATTGGAGAGAAAACCCAAAGCAAAATCGTGAAAATTACGCGTTGGTTTTTCTCTCCGATAATGCGAAATTTTTCGCGCGCTTTTTAATTTTTTGGGCCTCATTTGGATGCGTTGCGTCTGTGCGTTCGGGCGCGTTTACTCACTCCCCCCGCATACCCCAGTGACGCCGTGTTATATTCGTAAATCTCCCATCAAAAACTACATTTTGAACTAGATTCCCCGGAAAGTGGTCATCTCCTTTAATCTAGCCGACCCATTATCCAAATAGGTTTTTATTTAACTGAATCGTCTACGAAAACAACTTTGAAAGCTTCTAGAGCAAACAAAATCATCATCATAAAAATGACAAACCCATTTTTCATTTTTTTTTGCTGTCCGGTTCTCACTGTTGTCAAAACATTCCCTTCCGGCATGTGGGAAAATTCTCTGTCCTTTTGTCGCGTCTCTTTCATTCTGATTCTCCGCTCCAAAATTCTCGTTTTTCGATTTCGGCTCGCTATTGACACACCTGCTGTCGTTTCGCGAACTTTGTGCTTCAAACATATCGATTGTTAAATAATAATCATATTTATCGTCTTTTCAAATGTATTTTTTATATTACAGTGCAAAAAATTAGAACTTGAAGTAATAATAAATATTGCCGGCCCGCCAAAATGGTCAAATGCGCTCCGCTGAACTCAATTTCGCTCCGCTGAACTCGATTTCAATTTTGGTCTCCAAAATATTTAATTTCACATTGAATTTACACATAGCGTTGAGTTCAGCAGAGCGCGTTTGACCATTTTGGCGGGCCCACAATATTCATTGCAATACACAGGAAACCAAAACCTGTTTGCTGCGTAAAACAAAATATAGTTCTGATTCAATCCCCTCGCTACTTCAAAATAAAATTGTGCAGGTCGTCCGCTACAACTGGAAGCTCATTTTCATCCTAATGTCTCTGGTTCTGGTGCTCGGCATCTTAATATGCACCACGTCGGCGTGGGGGCAATGGAGGACCACACAACGGACCCACGAACTATCATTGCTTCCCGAATCATCGACACTACGGTTATGTAGAGATTTCACGAATCAGACGAGGTTTAAGGAGATTTTAGCGCCAATTATGGTTCCGAGAATCGTGGACACGGCACAGCATCGTCAGGTTGGAGATGTAAGTAGCCTCACTAGGGAATTATTTTGGGGTACGTTTTGGGAACTTTTGGAACAAGGAAATCAAGGGAAACACGGTGTCCAGGATTTGAAAAGTTGGCGCAACCGAGCAAACGCGCTCCACTGGATTTTTCGCGCGCCATCAAAATTTTGTTCGTTTTTTTATTGATTTTATTGTTTTCTCTCTGTAAAACCTGTTTTTCTTTGTAAAATTTATGTATTTTATCTTTTAATAAGTTAAATATTTTACTGTGAAGCATAAAAAAACGTTTAAACTTCTTGCAGGCCGGAAAATGGGAGCGATTTTCGTCAAACGCACAATATTGGCTAACGATCGATGAGAATCAAATAAATTGCATTTATTTTTCATGATATTTGTTTTATTTACATGATGAAATAAATTAAACGTATTTTCAGCGCTATTCGAGTCTCGGGTTTTTTTCAACAGACAGAAGACTTGAATTTTGAGGTCAAAACAATGCATACGATTTTGGAATTAATGGACCTATTCAAAGTACTGTAGAAAAACGTAAAAAATGACAAACAACTGGGAGGAAACTCGGAAAATGCTCCGATTGGTCTGAAATTTTGGGAGAAACTGTCAAAAATGCTTCCGGACTTTCTCAGAAAAATTTGGACCGAAATATCGATTTAAAAAATTTTCAGAAAAAAAATCAATATTTTTTAAAATCGATATTTTTGTCCAAAGTTTTCTGAGAAAGTCCGGAAGCATTTTTGACAGTTTCTCCCAAAATTTCAGACCAATCGGAGCATTTTCCGAGTTTTCTCCCAGTTGTTTGTCATTTTTTCCGTTTTTCTACAGTACTTTGAATAGGTCCATAATAAAACACCCGAATACGACTAAGAATACGCATCGAAGAGCGGTCATAGAAATTTTCGTCGTCAGATGACGAATCGTGTTTTTTTCAAGCAATTATTGATTTTTTCCATAAGCAAAGTGAATTATATACTCGGTATAAAACGCTGATAACTCGCTCCAATCGAACAAAAAATTTCGCATGCATTTTGAGTGAGGTTTAGAGAAATCAGAGCAAAACTTCGGCCACGGCTCTCTCAATTTTCTGCACTCTCGTCGCAAACGCGGCCGCGTCCATCACTGTGCGAAGGGAGCGCGTTTGCAGCGCTCCGTACTGAGAATAACCAATAAAATTTTCCAAACTTTGATTTTCATGAAGATTTATCCTGCAAAACCACCAAAAAAAAACTCACTTTTTTAGCTCCGCAATGCTAAAAACGATTATTCCGGAATGGTGGCTGAACCAAATGCGACGTTCTTAGGCTTAAAAAATTTCTAAAGACCTCAGCTATAATTCAGTTGGAGCACATTTGGGAAAAAATAAATAATTTATGTTTTTTTCCCGAAAAACATAAAAAATGCCTCGAAATTTGAATTTCGCGCGAAAAATCCAGTGGGTGCTTTAGCTCGGCTCCGCCCACTTTTCAAATCCTGGACATCATGTGGCGAGTTTTTTTAGGAAGATTTTAGCGTTCTGCAAAATGTGTCCAGAAAAGTTTTTATGAGCCATTAAAGTTTTATTATTTTTTTTCACATGTTTCACTTTCTCAACAAGATGCCAGGAAAATAGGTGGGAGAGTAGTGTTGAGAAGGTAAAATACGCACAAGAAAAATAAGTGAAACTTTGACGTGTCATAAAAACTTTTCTGTGAACATGTTGCAAAATTTTAAAGTCTTAAAAATTCACCACAATTTATAGTATCACCCTGATTTTTATTTTTGAAAAGCGTGCTGGCCGGAATGTTATTGGCAATGCGCTCCGCTGAGGAGGGAGGCTGCTTGTCTGCGTCTCTTCGGTATCCTCGCGCTCTGCTCCTCTGCGTCTCCAGTTTAACGCAGATGAGTGGCTGTGCAGCTAAATGCGACCACGCTTAGGCGAGAATTTTTTTTCGGGAAAAACCCCGCGCAGTTTTCATAATTTGATTAATTAACTGATCAAAACAAAAATAATACCACTGCTTCCAAAAAGCAATCTCATCCGTTCAAAAGCTTTTCAGTACCTGCAAAATTTCCTAGCTGCGCTAGGGTTTTCCACCGAATGGGACGCCTTCACCGACACAACACCACTCGGCACTCGCAACTTTCGAAATCTGATCGCCACTTTCGACGAGGCTGCTCCACGTCGTTTGGTGCTCGCGTGTCACTACGACTCGAAAATCATCCCGGGACAAGTGATGATCGCAGCGACGGATTCGGCAGTTCCATGTGCCATGATGCTGGATATTGCTCAAACATTGGCGCCATATATGTACAAAAGAGTGGCTCAGAACATTGGGCTCCAGCTGATTTTCTTTGACGGAGAGGAGGCGTTTAGAGATTGGACAGCCACTGATTCGTTGTATGGATCGAGGTGAGAAATTATTCGAGAATGATTAAAAATAATTTCTATTTTGTGAATTTTCAGACACCTGGCTCAAAAATGGGAGCAAAAGTGGTATCCATCGTCGAGCAGTTTGAACAACTTTGAACTCAGCAAAGAGATTGATCGAATTGTAAGTGAAAGGAAATGAAAGAAAAAGTCAAAATAATATTTTTCAGGATGTGATGATGCTTCTAGATCTTCTTGGCGCTGCAAATCCATCGATCGGTAACACGATCGGAATGGGCGCCAACGATCTTTTCAGTCAGTTGGCCGATGTTGAATCGAATCTTCGATCGACTGGATGTCTGCGATCCATCAATCGAAACGTCTTCAACAAGCAATTGTCGTATAATCAAGTGGAAGATGACCATATTCCGTTTTTGAAAAGAGGTGAGCATCGTGAAAAAATATATTTAAATGGCGCCAACGGTATCCGAAATGTAGAAAGGTGTGCCGTTCTAATACAGGTTTTACGATAGTCTCTTATTTTCGTGTTGTTTTGTTTTCTATTCTTGTGAGAGCATACTGTAACCGTCAAGAAAACTTGAAAAAAAAACTTATGTTGGCTCTCAGCAGTGTGTCAAACGCCGAGAGCTACCCAGGCCACGCCCACTGGTGCGAACTGTGCGTCAGCAATGGCTAACAGCCATTTTGAACGGCTAATAGCCACATAGGTGTCATCTCCGCGCGCCCAAAACCATTTTAGTTGTATTGTGAAAACAAAAAAATTGCGACGCGGTGTTTGCGTACTTTTGAAATTCAAACAGCAATGGAAGAAATAGGATGGCAAATGAAGAGATTTGTTCCCATTTTCATTTGAATTTTAAAAGTACGCAAACACCGCGTTGCAATTTTTTTGTTTTCACAATAAGTAAACAAACCGGTCAGCGCGATCCGGCCTTATACACAACAGATTAGGGTAACTGATTTTCAAGTTTTTTCGATAATTAATTACAAGCAAAATTTCAGGAGTACCAATCCTTCATCTCATCACGGTCCCCTTCCCATCCGTGTGGCATCGCTCTTCTGACAATGCAAATGCGCTCCATTGGCCTACTATCAACCATATGACCGCTGTAATTCGGGTGTTTGTTGCAAAATATTTGGGAATTGCACCAGCTTAATCTCATTTTACGTTAGTTCAAATTCGGTGCATTTTTGGACCTATTCATTTCATGACAAAAAAAATCGTTTTTGTGTGTTTTGCCCGTGCTCGGGATTTTGGAAAATCTGTACTTTATGGACCTATTCACAAAACCGGAAAAAAAAAGGAAGAAAAAGAAAAAAAAATTGCGGGAAAAATCGGAGAATGCTCCGATTGACTTGAAATTTTGGGAAATATTGGGAAAAAATTATCCTGTACACTCTCACAAAATTTAGGACCGAAATATCGATTTTTATCTGAAAATTTTTAAAATCGATATTTTGGTCCAAATTTTTTTTTGAGCGTGTACAGGATAATTTTTTCCAATATTTCCCAAAATTTCAGGTCAATCGGAGCATTCTCCGATTTTTTCCGCAATTTTTTTTCTTTTTCTTCCTTTTTTTTCCGGTTTTGTGAATAAGTGGGTACGGTAGATTCAAAAAATTTCCGTAATACCGCTGAAAACGCCAAAAAATAAGGTCAAATTGTATGCATTAATAATTTACTTTCTTGTTTTTGATTTCTTTCTGTGTTTTTTTTTTTCATTTTTCGGATTCCTTATCACATTCTGTAACTCTACGGGCATGTCTTGTTTCTGTATATATATAATATTTAAAAGAGATGAAAATTTATTTTTTTTCTCTTACAATTAAATACAACAACACCAGTCGACGGGCAGAGAAAGCATCATATTATTCATGAAAAATTGAATTGAGCGACTAGATGGACAAGAAATAACCCGCAATGCTTTTGTCGGCGATTTTTCAGCACCTAAAACGATTATGGCAATCGAGATAACCAGCAAGTGATGAGAGGACGGTTCGTTGTTTCAAATGACAGTAGACTCCAGACATTGAACATGGTGAATTTCAGTTCCGAGAAGTGGAATGGATGCGGTCGGCGGCGTTTTCACGGAAAGACTTCGCGTTGAAGTGGCTTTCGGAAGACGAATCGTGCTTCGTTCGGATGTCATTCGGTACGAGTATCGAGATGTTTGATCAGTGACAATTACCTGAAATGAGAATTTGAGATTGTGGAATTTTATGAGAGAGAGTGGGTGTGTGCAATGTGCATTTTCATTCATTTTCATTCATTTCATTCGTTGCAGGATGCAAATGAAAAATTTTAAATTCTCATTTTTTTAAAACTCATTTCTTCAAATAATAGGAACACTATAAAGGGACCGTATTAATAAAACCATTCGGAATTCCGAAAATGTTCGGAAAAGCCTGTTTTTTCTGTCAAAAGTATAAAAAATAGCATCCATTCGGTACACCAAACCGTTTAAAATAGGTTTTTACGAACCTTTCGGAATTCCGAATAGCCTTATGAATACGGTCCCTGAGTTTTCCGGACCAGTTCCATAATTTCAGATACAGATTTGGATTTCCTATTATTATTGTAAGAAATGAGTTGCCTTAGTTTGTACGAAAAAATTACACCATTCTCGTGGATAGCATAGCAGAGCAACAAGAAAATGAGGATGCATTAAATATACATATTGTGTTTTCAATCGACTTGCGACATGAGAACGAGAACGCGAAACGAAACTCCGCCCACTTATTTGCGAGCGACCACGCGAACACAGTGATATTTGAAGAGACGCAGACAGAACGGTGAATGCAGACTTGAAATGTGATGCGTTTTCATGTCGCAAGTCGATTGAAAACACAATAAACAGTATAAAAGAAAAAGGAAAACTAGGAGCATGCTTTACAAAGAATAAAAACCGCGACACAAGACGACCGGATCGTATCAAGTGCTTGACCACGTGTCACATTCACATTCCATCCTCTTACAGTTCGTGGAGGCGGCAATCGACGACGTGGAAAAGTCTGTCGCAAATACAGGCGAATCGTGTGGAAGAGAGTGAGCAGAAAGCGCTGTGTGAAAGAGAAAGTTGATGAAAGATTGCGATGTGAAATAGAGAATTGGATAGAAAGTATTTGATGGAAAACAGAAATCGGTGAAACATATGTATGGGAGAGTCTGAAGGAACCCAAAGAAAAGTTGAAATCAAAGCGAAATCAAGGTGGTGGTTAGCGTTGTAGAATTATTTAAAAAAAAAAACAAAAAATAGAAAAACCAACCTTTCCTTTTTGTCGTTCCGCATATCCGGGGCATAGAATGCGTTTCCACGCAATCACAGCGGTTTTTCGGAAATTCGCACTGAAAAATACAAAAAAATACTTTTTTAAAAGGGAATTTTTGGCTATTAGCCATTGTCAATGCTTGTTCGCCGATTGCTGCCAATTATGTCTAAACTACTTTAAGAAATACACAAAAAAAAGTTTGGGCCAAATTTTTCCAAAATAAAACAATAACGCACGCCTCCCCCGTCGTCCAATGCGCCACTAAGTTCGTCGGATAATTAAATTATTTTCTCACTCGAAAATTTACTTTTTTGAGAAATTCGAATCATTGTCTGATTATTCAGAATGACACCATCATTTTAGTCCAAAAACGAGGCCTTTTGGTCAAAAAATGACCGAGCCTTAGGGTTTTAAAAATGCGCCAAGAAAAATAAATAAAGCCAGAAACAAAAAACCATAAATCCCACCTTGAGAATGCATAGACCAACACATCAATTGCGGTGTTCATATAATACATGTAATGTGCCGTGTTGTAGATTGTCTGAAAAATAAAATTTTCGTTTTTTTTCCATAAACAAAAAAAAAGACCAATAGTTGATCTTGCGAACCCTATTGGCTCTGGGACGTTTCAAAACAAGACGTTTCAAAACTTTTTTGCATTTTTTCGTAGCGTTTTTTGCCAATTGACACCAAAACGCACGCTCATTAGGTTTTTATTTTTTGCTTTTATCAATTATTTGTATTTTTATGGAAATTTAAATGCACTAGTACGCCGCAAAAATGCAAAAAAATGTTTTGAAACGTCCCAGAGCCACCCTATTTACTTACCACAAAAAGTTCCGTTCTGGTATCAAAAGAAGGAGGTGATTGGTAAATGATTTGAAAAACGATCTCAATCATCATAATGACGTAGAATGGTGTGTTTAACACCACGAACACCAACGGCATCACCCACAGAATTCTCGTCCACGTGCCTGACGACGAACTCGAACCGCCAGTTCTTCTCGAGTTGTTCTTCTTGGTCTCCGCCAAAAAGTGCTCTTGTGATTTTTGCACTTGAACCGCTACCAGAATGTTGAGCACGACAATTATACCGCATGGTACCACGTAGCAGAGCACGGTATCCACAACTTGAGCAATGATTTGATAGTTGGCTTCTTTCAATGCACACTTTCTTTCTTCAGTAGCCGGTTCCAATGAGAAGAACTGAAAGAGTTGTAAGACGAATGGGATTGGCACCCAGTACATCATCACTTTTGCGCGATCCACGTGACCGTACTAAAAACAAGAAGGATTTGTTTTCATTATTTATGACAGAGCTTATTCATACCTTCATGTGTGACAAAGGATGAGCTATCGCCAGATATCGCTCGATTGTGAGAGCTGCAGTTGACCAACTGGAAATGTAGGAAGCGGTCATCAGAACGTATTCGAGACCGACGCAGTATTCGTATGCAATCCAGTCGACTTTGAAGCAGATTAGAAGGATACCGGTGAGAAATACGCTGTCGGCTAGAGTGAGAACTATTAGGTAGATGTTGGCGTTTACCTAAAAAACGTGGTTTTGTTTGTTTGTTTGCTGTTTTGTATTGTGTTTTCAATCGACTTGCGACATGAAAGCTCAAGTCTGCATTCACCTTTATGTCTGCGTCTCTTCAAATATCACTGTGTTCGCGTGGTCGCGCGCATATAAGTGGGCGGAGTTTCGCGTTCTCATGTCGCAAGTTGATTGAAAACACAATATGTATGTTTATTACACATTTTATTTTGTTTTCAATGGATTTGCGAGAACGCGAAACGATACTCCGCCCACTTATTTGTGCGTGCGCGACCACGCGAACACAGTGATATTTGAAGAGACGCAGACAGAACGGTGAATGCAGACTTGAATTGCGTTTTCATGTTGCAAGTAACGTCACCTGATTTTAGATGAAAGTAATTTAAAAAATCGTGCGTCAGTTGCAAAAATAATCTGGCTCTTTTTGTTAAATGAAATTTTGAATTTAGCAAAGTTAGATTTTCACAAATCTCGCTGTCAACATGTTGCAAATTCCACGGTGTGTTGAAGCGTACATTTTTTCAAAAATCACGCTGCCCTGCACGCGAAAAACGTCAACAAAGCTGTCAACGTGGCCGCGAGGCGGTGGCCGAACTTTTTTCTTAGGCAAACGTTTTTTTTTACAATAATAGGAAACTCCAAATATGAATCGGAAGTTTTTGCACTAGTCCAGAAAATTAAGATCTTGTTAGGAAATACAAACCTTACAGAGAAATTTTCAAACCATAAAGGGATCTTGACAGATTCAAAACATTTTTGGAATCTGGATCGAAAGTATTGGAATCCGGACAGAATTTCAGTAAAGTGTGCAGGCGATGCGCGTCTGTGTAGAAAGTTTTGGTATTTGGACGGAAGTTTTTGGAACTTGATGAGATCGCCAAATATCCATAAATCACCAGATTATAGTTCCAAAATTTTAGGTTATTGTAATAAATGAGTTGCCTAAGGGTTGGGTTAAAATTGAAACGCGGGTAACTCTTTATATTCACATGGTTGGTAAACAAAAATTAGAATTAAAAAAGGTCGATTTGTTGTTGTTGTATAACTTTCCGATTATTTTCTGGAATTTCCTTACAAAACAAGCGAGAAGAAATATTTGAAGACCTGAAAAAAGTAGGTCGGTGAAGTATATTGTGTTCTTCTCTCACTAACCGCCAACATTTAGACAACGACTAAATGGATACTGAAAAAATTAATAGAATTTATAAATAAACATTGAAATTAAACAGATTCTTCAAAAAAACAACGTTGAAAAATTAGCAGAGAGACGCAGAGAGTTGCAGAAAAACGCACGGGAAATGCGTCAGTAACGAGCAAGACGTTTTTCGCGTGCAGGGCAGCGTGAAAAATAATAAAAAGTACGCAAACTTTCAAATTATAACGTTACAGGTTTCTGTGCATGCGCCGAAACTTACGACAATTCAAAAAAATTTTAATTGAAACCGCATGAAACAATTATGTTAATTCAACGAAAAGTTCTTCTAATCGACTCATTAATGTTTCTTTAAGCGGAAAATAACAAAAAAATTAAGAAAATCACGTCCATTTATTGATTAATGCGATATTTCAAAAACAGTGACCGTAACCATAAAACTTTTTTTCAATGAGTAGTGCGAGGGAGCGCGTTTGCTGCGGTGCATCGTTTAACACACCGTGTAATTCTACCGAGAACCTATTGGGTATCTAGACCATACAAATGCACTCTGACTTTCTTCTAATTTTTCTGTTTAGACCTTGGTTCCCAATGGGCTTCCGGTGGAACTTCCAGTGATCTCTAAATACGTATCCCCGCCCCCCCCCCCCATATAAAACCAATTCGTCATTAAACCTACCCTCCTTAACCGCGAATGAAAAATAGTAACGAGCGAGATGACATTCCCGGAAAGTCCAAAGATCACAATGAGTGGCAACAAATACATGTAAACGTCAAAGTGGAATCCATCGTCTTCTTCGTCAGGATGCACTGGTAATGGGTTGAGTGACGTTGCTACTGTAGCGTCTGATGACGTCATCTGGAACAACAATAAATGTTTGAATGTACATACATAGATGCTGCAAGTTCTGCAACCAAAAAAAGAACTGGGAAAAGAGCAAAAAATGATTTCCCACCAGATACATTTCAGTCAGGTGTGAAAGCGGTACGTTTCTGAGAATAAACGTGCCGGTTACCAAGAAAAAAAATAATTCAAATGCATAGAAAATCGTCTGGAAAAGGAGCAAGAAAAAGAGATAGGTGTCTTTTGGGAAACTCGACGATTTTCACGACATGGGAAGGGAAAAATATATAGGAAATGTATGACTAATGGACGTGACGAGAAATGAAACGAACGGAAGCAAAAGGCGGGAAAAAAAACGAGGGATATTTTACGGCCTATAAAATTGTACATCAACCACAGTGAGATTTATACTCTTTTTGTCACTTTTTTTTTTTGCAAATCGAAAACATTACAGTTTTATAGGAGGACAGAATAGGGTTGGTTTTACAAAACGTTTTGCGTGCGTGTTTTAAATTACAAAATATTGACAAACAGATTATACCAATGTTGGGGTTTTCAAAAAAAATAGGCAAAAAAAGGGGCGGGAAGGTTTTTTATTTATTTTTGTCTTCGCAGCTTTTGAATTGGTAATTAGACGGACCGGGTAAACTGAAGAACTGACGTGATATTTGCCATAAATTGAGCAAATAGAAGGAAAAAAATAGAGAAATTAGGTTCTTCCGGATCAATGCGGTCATCGTGGGAGGAAAAAAAAAAGATGTTTTCCATATTTCACAAAATAAAACAACATTAGAGCGATTTTGCCACCCACATGACATTTTAGTTCATATTTTTCAAAAACACCTTGAGCAAACGCTCCACTGCACATTACCCGGCACCCCAGCCTTCTTCCAAAATTGTTTCTACCTGGCGCATTTTTAAAACCCTAAGGCTCGGTCATTTTTTGACCAAAAAGCCTCGTTTTTGGATTAAAATGATGGTGTCATCCTGAATAATAAGATCATGATTCGAATTTCTCAAAAAAGTAAATTTTCGAGTGAAAAAATAATTTCATTATCTGACGAACTTGGTGGCGCATTGGAAGACGACGGGAGAGGCGTGTATTACCCTATTTTCGGGGCCAATTTTTTTACGAGCTGTTTAAATCGCATCCAAAAATAAAATAAAAAACGTGATAGTAAATAACGACTCATAGACATATCAAATTATTATTATTAGTTCCGGCGCTTCCGGTGCCATCAGAATTTCTTTCCGGGTTGAAGAAATAAAACATAAAACGAATAAACAAAAATAGGAAGAAACTAATGGAAGGTTGCATTTATTTGCGCGATGGGAATTTTGCATGTTTTCTTGATTTTTTTATTAGAGAACTAAACAACTAAAAGTCCATTCAAAAATAGTATGTTATTCAAATTTTTCTATAAATAAGTACTGTGGCTACCCTGAAAAATGAAAAAACAAAGTTGAAGAAAACATAAATTTTTATGCAAAAGCCCCTTTAATAGAAGGGCACATGAACACTTTTCTAAATAATAGTTATATCGTATTACAGTGTTCTCACAGCCAGCACCATGTTTAAAAAGACATTTTTCTATTTAATTAATGAATAATAAACACTTTAATTAACAATTCATAATCCGCAAACTTGTCTAGACTCAAGTACATCCATTAGCTTATCGGGCTCAACTTTTCTGATTTTAGATGAATACAAATGATAATCTGACATGTGATAAATTATTTTATGTAGCAAAAAAGAAACAATCTAGTTACATACCTGAATATTGCAATAATGAAAGTATCAAGTTACAGTGTCTAAATAACCATGAATAAGATACATCATTATGTAATTTTCTATATTCTCTTCATTCCCTTTTTTCCCATTTCAAGTCCAACTCCCCCTAGTTTTCCGTTTTAATTTTTTCAACAAAAAATTAAACTTTTGTTTTTGTTTTCGAGCATCTACAAAGCATCCAAAGAGCATCCGGACGGGAAGGGAGGGGATAAGAAGAGAAAGGGCTAAATGCCAAGTGAGCAAAGATTGGAAAAAAAAACTCTTCTGTTTTTTTTTTGGAAATAATTGGGCTCGCATTTTTCACTATTTTTCAATCTGATATCAAAGACTTTCCGTATTCGAGCCCGGGTGTGATGACGTAGTAAAGAGATTTATAATCTCTATTTAGAATTAGGTATTGACTTAAATATTTCAAAGGCCAAGAAAAAAGTTTAAGCTTTCAGAGAAAATCGTCTAGAGATATAGAGATAGCTTGATTTTACTGTAGTGCAACAACTAGTAAAGTTAATAAAACAGAAGAGCAAAAGCAATAAAAACTTTTTTTTTAGAATTGTCTTAAAAAGCAATTGTAAAACCACAGAAATTGCAAGAAACTTGAATAAAATTATACATTTATATAGAAAATGCACAGAAAATCACAAGATTTCTTAAAATTTTTGCAAAAATTTAATGTTCAGACAGATTATTCCATATGAACTATTTTTCGGTACATTTTGTGATTCATAAATTTTCAAAAATAGAAAAATGACCACCAAAAGTACAATCTACTAAGTATATCTGTTTTCTGTTATGTACTTTTCAGAGCTTTGATGGAAAAAAAAACTAAAAGCTGAAAAAAAAGGTTTCAAAAAAAAGAAACACTTTTAAAAATAAACGTAGAAATACGAGAAAGTTTAGAGGAAAAGAGTTGGGTTGTTACAAGCACTTGTCAGAGTGTTCCGAGAAGGCAAAAAGTAAATTTCCATGAACGGATTGACGTGTGGAAGTGCGCTCTAATGCGCTAATTAAAGCAAAAAAAGAGGAAAAAGGAATAGTACAGACGGAATGCTTGCTGGAACTTTTTAGCCACGGGGTGTTGGCGGCTACGTTTTTAGAAAGAATATTAGATGTGAAAAATTACGACAAACTTAAAAAAAACATATATTATACGAAAAGTGTTTCTAATCGATTTGTTATTTTTTTTTATTTATGCGGAAAATAATAAAAAAAAACTAGAAGGCAACGTAAATTATTGAAAAATGTTAGGGAGATAATGCAGATACCGTAATCTACCATAAAACTTTGTTGTTATTTTGAAAGATGCGTAGTGCGCGGGAGCGCGTTTGCAGCGGTGTTTAATTATCAGCAGACTGAGCTGGAACCCAGCCGAAATACATTTCAGTCAAGGAGGAACAAAAAGATTGTTTTGCTGCTGAAAGAAGAATTGATAATAAACTGTTATCGACAAAAAAGACAAAGGGAATATTTAGCCAGTTTCCAAGTAGTTATAGATTATTCTATCTGGGAACCAAGGGGTTCCAAACACAAAAAAATAGGGTTTGAGGAGATGGAAGTTGTGAATTTTGAGAAAACCGATGCTCACCAGAATTGCATTAAATCCTAAAGCGTCTGAACTTAATTAGTTTATATTGAGGGTTTTTTTTTACAAAAAGAAATGAGTTCAAAAAAGAAACAGCAATATGGATTCAAGGAACAAAAAAGAGAAAGATGTGAAGAAAAATGAATGAAAAAAGAGAAGGAGGAAACAAAAAAACCATAAAAAGGTGATGAAAATGAGAATAAAACACATACAATGAGGAAAAAAAAATGCAAGAAAAAAGAAGAGAAAAGAAATTATGTATATGTAATTCAATTTTTCTGGTCATTTCTTCCGTCTTTTCTATTGGTATTTATAATGAAACACTATTCAGGGAAGTTTGGCTATTAGCCGAGAATTTTGGGATGTATGCCAAATTCGACAGCTTATATTGTGTTCTCAAACGAGTTGCAGCATGAAACTATGAGTCGGCTATCCCTTTTTTGTCTGCGTCTCTTCAAATAGCACTGTGATTGCGTGGTCGCGCGCAAATAAGTGGGCGGAGTTTCGTGTGTTCATGCTGCAACTCGATTGAAAACACAATAGCGCCAAAAATTCCCCGAGTATTCCAGGGATTTCAGTTAGATGACTAGTGAAAAAAAATTTTTACACTACCGTATCTCAAAATCGTCACTTTTACGGGCGGGGAAATTTAAGAAAATATCAACAAATTACAGCTCACATCCAGCTCACAGAGAAAAGTATCTAAAGGAAAGCAGAAAAACAACTTTCATGTCCATAGGTGCAAAACGCAAAGACGTATGTAGTTCCACGGCTCTCCAGTATGCAGGATTAAGGGCAGAACCAAAGATAAGAAAAGCTTAAACGGAGACCAGATCAAATTTTGATAAGGATACTGAAGAGACACCTAATTTTTCTGAAAAAAAAGTGTTGTATGGTCAGAGGGATAAAAATGAAGAAATTTATATGTACGTGCGTGGTTTTGACGTATGTATATTCCTCGTGCAACATTTTTTTTCGTTTGGAAAAAAAAATCATAAATTTTAGTCATTCATGCGGTTCTATGAGTCGATCAATAACTCGGTAAAACTGTAAATTTTTCTGGGTCTCGTTGATTGCTTTGATATTTTTCTTATATCGGTGCGAGACCACATGGTTGCGGGCGAAAAACAGAGCATCCACGGGGTGCTGGCGACTGCTCTTCCAAAAGCGCTCTGTTGAACTTGGCCGAACGAGTCGTGCAAATTCAAATATTGTGTTTTCAATCGACTTGCGACATGAAGACGCGAGACTCCGCCCACTTATTTGTGCGCGACCACGCGAACACAGTGATATTTGAAGAGACGCAGACAGGTAGCGCACAAATAAGTGGGCGGAGTCTCGCGTTCTCATGTCGCAAGTCGATTGAAAACACAATATGCGAATTCACATTTTGTAAAATGAATTTTTGAGTCAGAAAACGTATAAACGACGAGACGCAGACGAGAGACAGCGTTGGCCCGCGACGCAACCGCAGCGCGGTGGAAATTGGTGAGAAACAAACGTTTGAAAACAAGTCCAAACCGTTTAAATTCGGCAGCCATGAGCATGGATTTGAATAACCCTCCGCTACGATCATCTGATAAAAATGGCTCCGGGAGTTTTGAAACTAGGAGGTTCCAGAGCCAAGAGCCAAATAAATAAATTGACACGTGAAAAAACATTTGAACAAAGAAAAGAACAAAAAAAAAATCAAAACTCATATTTTCAAACTAAATGGGAACCAGAACAATCAAACAATTATTTCAAAAATTCCACTTTTTTTTTTTGGAAAATTCTAGAAAACCTTCAAATTAAAAAAAATATTTGAAGAAAAATGTGCTTAATATGCACAAAATAAGCTAACAAACGAACGTCATTTCCTCACAAATTAGACGGGTT
This sequence comes from Caenorhabditis japonica, assembly GCA_963572235.1. NCBI lineage: Eukaryota > Metazoa > Nematoda > Chromadorea > Rhabditida > Rhabditidae > Caenorhabditis > Caenorhabditis japonica. The sequence goes on from OY754346.1 coordinate 605,488, forward strand.
AGATCAATTTTAAGATGATGTCTCTTAAATTAAATTCAAATTTTTCATGCATTTTATAATTGAATCAAATAGTATTTTTTGTTGGGTTTTGATAAGAAATTAAAAAATATTTACTCGTCTCTTTGCACTTTTTTTTGTGAAATTTAATAACTTCGACCTTGCGTTTGTAAAAAAATATGACAATCACAAATTCTTGTATCTAGAACGTGGAAAATGACCGTCGCCATCAGACTTTTGATTTCTAATAATCTTCTACCTTTTAATCTGCTCTTGGCCTAATTTGAACGGAAACATCAAACTACAAATAAAGAGTCATCTTTACCCGTTAAAACTTTTCTTTTTTTTTTAGTTGTTGACGGTGTCACTAAAGCTAGCAAGCGTCCGTCTTCGGAACTCATCATGACATCGTGTTTGAAATGTGTCATCATCAGAATTCGGAAAAGCGAATCCTTCTCGAACGAGACAGAAGGACTTAATGAGCAATGAAGCATGAAAAGAATGAAACATGGAATCAAAAGTTGTGACGCTGTGGGGGCGAATGAGGAACAAGAAAATTTTGTGGGGAAACTGCTTCAGAATTATTCTGGGAAAATTCTCAGAGGGTTCCGGCGAAAAAACAGGATTTTCAGACGAAGAAAATTGACCGAAAATTAAGAAGAAGATACTTGTGTTCCAAGTTTTGAGCAAAACAAACTAACGCGCAAAGAAGTGTGAGAGCTTGTGAAACGACAAAGTTTGGGGAGAAAATCGGCTGAAAAAAGTTGTTTTCAAACAAAAAAAAAACAACCAACAAAATTGGAGAGAAGAAAAAAAAAGTTTATTATATCCAAACTCACTCAAAAAGTGCATACGAAGTTTCTTGAATAAAAGAAAGACTGGAACATGTTCAGTGCTTTCTGAAGGGGCGCTGCAAACTGTAATATCACAAGCCCCCCCCCCCCACTTTTTATATTTTTTAGGGGTTTAATGGAACATTTCAGTATTTCAAAATTGGTAGAAAATTATCAAAGTGTAATTAATTCACCGTAAAAACGATAGGGGCGGAGCTTAATGCCCACAAAAAAAAATGCAATACTCAATGGGCTTCAGAAATTTAGGTCTCAGGCTCTTCGGGTACGTTTTCTTTATGGTTCTGACTGCGTTTGCAAATTTTATACATAAAGAATAGTTCTAATCTTTTGACCAAAGAATCTAGGACCCAAATATCCGGGGTACATTGAGTATTGGCCAAAAAAAAAAAGACTAGACTTCTAGTGAGAATCTAGATTAAAAGACAGGAAATGTTTTATTTTTTTAAATTAAAAATGTGTGCTTCATTCACAGTGTTTGCAGACTTACCCATACAACCGTGAACCACTAAACTCTGTTCACTTTTCTGTTCAAAAATAATTGCATGAAATATTTAATGTTTGTTGGTGTTGCTTGGTGGTCTTTTTTTGCTAATTTATGATTTTACGCTAGAGCCGCCAAAAACCAAAACTGGGAAAAGCTTGGTGTTTGTTTTACGGTGAGCAGCGTGAGTTCACAAACCACAAAAGTTAAAAAAATGCTTAGAAATTGTTTTTTGAAAACGCAGAAGGGTTAAACTTTCTCAAAAACAAATGTCAACTTATTTATGTATGACTGTTAAATCTAAAAAACCTGTTAAATGTAAAGGCACCAATGCTTGTGAAGATTTTAAAAATCACCATTCAACAACTTTGCAAAAATAACAGTGAAATCCTATAAAAAGCCACTAGAAGTCTAGAAGACGTGTTGGCAAAAACATCTTGCCCTATTAAAGAAGTGTAAAACTCCAAAAAGTGAACACAAGAAGACAAAACAAGGCTTTACGACCAGGCGTTGACGTCAGATCCATTTATGTACACTGATCACACGTTTTTACACCTTTAAAAATAGGCTTGCTTCTTCTTACTTAAAAGAGCAGAGAGAAAAGTACAAAAATGAAATCAGAAAAGGTAAGAATATTAAAAAACAATTAGTTTATGCACGGGTAATAATACAAAAAAAAGTAAAGTGTCAAAGAGAGTTTTCGGTCAGACTGGAACACGAAATGATAGCAAAACTATGCACGATCGCAGAACAACAACAAGAGAACTTTGGCTATAATCTGGTAAGCACAGGGGTATGAACTGGGAGTCAGCAAACGCGCCCAAACGTACAACTTGAAATGTTCCCAAACGAGGTCCTAAATTGATATAAAAACGAACTCCGTATTCATAAAAAGTTCACGTTTGGTATTAATTTTGGGCCTTTTTTGAAAGAGTTTGAAGTTATGTGGGTAAGCCAGGCAACAACAGTTTTTTCTCAAATATTCAGAGTGTAATAATTTACAATAAAGGAATAATAAAAACATTGGAAAACATTTGCGTCGAGTTTTAGCGACTACAGATTTCTGTCAATTTTTCATGAACTTATGTATGAAAACTCCCCAAACGGAAAAGGATTCCCTTGTTTTGGTTTTCCCCCCACTAGAAGTGTCGTTTTTTTCGGTCGTTTCGTTTCAGGCGCGAGTAACAAAAGTGGCGAAAGAGAATTGAGTCAAGGTGGTGAAGGAGCCGGGGAAAGCTTTTTGAAAAGACAAGGACCTCAAAAGCGGAACCGAGTTCTTTTTCCGTTTTGCAAACTTTGATTTTTAACGTCTGAAAATATTAGAAAATATGCAGAACAGAACAGGAATCAAGTGACAAACAGACAATTAGGCAAGTCGGAAATGACATCTGGACACGGCGAGAAAGAAAAAATAAAAAAAATCTTGTTTTTTTGGTTTTTGGTTTATTTTTATTGTTTGCACAATGAAAACAAATTAAGCTGATAACAACAGTTAGCCCATTTTTTTTTTGTTTTTGATAATATGTTTGTGACAATTTATTTGGAATACCGCATATTTACGCAATTAAAGAAAGATCTGATTCTCAGAATTACACGTCGGGTTAAAAAAAAATATAGCCTACTGTACATAAATGCGCATATTGTGTTTTCAATCGACTTGCGACATGAAAACGCATCACATTTCAAGTCTGCATTCACCGTTCTGTCTGCGTCTCTCCCAATATCACTGTGTTCGCGTCGTCGCGCACGCACAAATAAGTGGGCGGAGTTTGAGTTTCGTTTCGCGTTCTCATGTCGCAAGTCGATACGTGTTTCACTATTTTCACGTTTTCCCAGCTGGGGAAATGGAAAACAAACTATGTGAAGTCCGAAAGATGAGCGGTGCACAAAATCTACGGTCCGGAAATATAATTTTTGTATTAAAATCTGGAATTTCCCAATACCAGACAAGTAAAAATGACCGATGAAAACAAGACTACCGTACTTTGAATGCGAGAGCCATTCAATATTTATTTATTTTTCATCTTCATTAATCAACAATCATATTTCTTTCCACACGCTGACCTCAACAACCTCGTCATTTGCCTTGTGAATTTTGTAGTACAAGCCAAGCATATTGTTTTCTTTACCGGCACACACCGCCTGATGATGAATGATGTCAAAAGCCAAGCTAGAAGAAAAGGGAAAAATAAAGAAAAAGAGGTAAAAATGAAAGTTCAAACGTTTTTTTTTCAGCTATCGTCGAGTCCCGTTCGTGAATTGCAAATTACGCGAGGGCAGGCTAGAGGAAAAGGAAGAAAAATAGGAAACGAAAAAAAAAGTGTTTGTCCCGCCACTTGTTCCAAACAACACAGTAGCACCCATAAAGCGAATTAAGCTCGATTTCCGAATAAGTGTGAGAACAACGGAAAAAAAAGGAATTATTTAAGAAACATGTTTTTCACATTGCCACAATTTTACAACTTTAAAGCAAGTAAAAAATAGACAAAAACTTGTAGGAAGTCAAATCGAGCTACGCAATAATAGTATAAAACGCTGAAAACTCGCTCCAATCGAACAAAGAACATGTATTTGGAGTGAGATTCAGAGAAATCAGAGGGAAACATCGCCCATGCTCTCTCAATTTTCTGCACTATCTAGTCGCCAACGTGGCCGCGTCCTCCACTGCGCGAAGGGAGCGCGTTTACTGAGAATAATTCCAAAATAAAATTTGAACACAGCGGGGTTTATTTTGAGGCCGCGGAACAGCTGACAAATCATTAGCTCGTGTCTAAAAAGGTAGACGGTAGGGTATCTAGAAATGTGTTTTCTTAGAAGTCGTCGGCGTTGACAGCCCGTGCAGTGACAAGTGCACTTTTTCTTCGTTTTGGGAATTTTGTTTTTAGAATTTGTTATTCATTCATTCTGTAATTGTCGATTGGGGGTTAAATGCGGGGGAAGTTATTTAAGGTTTTCTATACTCTTCACTATTCGATAGAGTGGATAACTTGTTGTGACAAAGGAGCTCCTTTGTTTTTGAAGCTTCTATCTGAAATCTTTTCTAAAGGCTACAGTAGCCAAACCAGTAACTCAGTGAAGTTGGCACTTGTTTCCTTTTAAAAATTGATATCTTCTATTGATTTTTGGCTACTCAGCAAATGTGGGGAACTGTTGGGAGCACGTTGAGACTGTTTAGCCACTTGGGAGCACGTTAGGAGCACTTTGGATGCCGCATTGCGGTGCCGGCGAATGTGAAAAACTGTTGGGAGCACGTTGAGGCTGCCTAGCCACTTGGGAGCACGTTAGAGGCACTTTGGATGCCGGAGTGCGGTACTGGCAAACGCTGGAAACTGTTGGGAGCAAGTTGAGGCTGCCTAGCTACTTGGGAACAGGTTAGAGAACATTGAATGCCGGAGGGCGGTAGGGTGCGCAAGGGAGAACGTTGGGAGCACGTTTGGGGATCTTTAAGAAGGCGGTTATTGATTTTCTGTTCCACGTCGTTTTTTTTCATGGTTTTCATTTATTATTCTGATTCAATACATTTTAAAAACTCTTATATTTAATTTTTCAAGTTTTTCCAAATTTTATTTTCTTTTTCCAGAAAGAAACCGTCGAATGATGCACGACGCCATACGGAAGAAATCCTGCAAACACGGTCGGAGGTAAACATTTTTTCAGACATTTGATTTTTGATAATATTAGAAGTTTCGAAGAATTTTCTAATATTTATGTGGCTGGATGAGATTCGAAAATTTCCTTGTAAGCTTGGAACTTTCTTCGTGAGATTCGTACAGTACTGGCCATAAAGAATGCGACAACTAGTTTTTTGACGATAACCTCTTGGTATGTTAACTTTTTGACCCAAATTTTTTGTGAGACTTTTTCAGCACTATCAGAAACCTTTCTGTCAAGTTGATTTTAAAATTCTGCTGAAAATTATTTTTTTATTCAATTTTTTCGAAAATTCATGAAAATTGACATTTTTGGAGATCTATACAAATAAGTTCTAGAATCACCGAAGATCAAAAACAAAAGGAAGGTAACTATAAAAAGTGATTTAATACTTGGTTGGGTATCCTTTGGCATCAATAACAGCCTGGCATCTACGTGGCATCGAATCCAGGAGCGTCTGAACCACCGTCATCGGGATACTCTTCCAACCAGCTTCGAGTTGAGCGAATTTCTGGTTGGCATTGGAGGCTCGGACTCCTTTGAGACGTCGTTCTAGCTTCTCCCACATATGTTCGTTGGGATTCAAGTCCGGAGACTGACTTGGCCATTCTAGGAGATCCACACGGCGACGTCGAAACCAATTGGCGACATGACCCGAAGTATGCTTCGGGTCATTATCCTGCTGAAACACCCACGATCGGCCCAAATTTGCTCTTGCCCATGGTCGCATTGTGTTCTCCAGGATGTCTTCGTACACATATCGGTACAAGGTTCCAACAATTCTCTTCAATGGACCTATGGAAGTGACGGAGAAGCATCCCCAAACCATCACAGATCCACCTCCATGTTTTACCGTCGGACATTGGTACCGAGGAGCATATCTGGAGCCAATAGGACGTCGAATCCATTAAATACCATCAGTACCGAACAGATTGAACTTCGATTCGTCGCTCCAGATGTGATTATCTCACTCTCGAGGTCCCCAGGACAAGTGCTGTTTAGCCCATTCAACACGAGCTTTCCGGTTTTTTAGACTAACGAGTGGTTTTTTGACTGGTCTTCGTCCGTGCAGTCCAGCAACTTGCAGACGTCTTCTAATAGTCCTTCTCAATGGCACCGGCTCATTTAAAGACGTCACGGAAAGTTGAATATCCGTAGATGTGCGTCTAGGATCTTCTCGGCACGCGCGCAAGATATTTCGATCCATAGCTCTGGAAGTGGTTCGGGGTCTTCCAGGAGATTGACGATGAACTACACCATCCCGAATAGTCGAAATTAGTTTAGAAAGCTAATTGAAACCTCACATTATCACGATTATACTTCAAAATACGGTAAATTTGTCTGGAAGAATGACCAAACTGAGTTGCGAGTATCTTCGGATGCGCGCCTAGTTCATGTCCACGTACAATGCTTTTTCGAACGTCCACAGTGAAAGTTTTTTTCCCAAATGGTCTGACCATGGCTGAAAAACAATAAAAAACTAATTAGAACTACTCCCAATTAAATTTCATTCAACTTTATACAAAAAACTGAAATACATGAAAAAAGTGCAAAAATGAGAAAAACTTTAAAAATAAAAAATAAAATTTTTTTTTGCAGAATGATGCAATTCGCAAATACGCAAGTTTTTGTGAGGTTCCATTGCAGATACAGTAAGAAATTTGGGTCAAAAAGTTAACTTTCCATGAAGTTATCGTCAAAAAACCAGTTGTCGCATTCTTTATGGCCAGTACTGTATATTTTCTGGCTAGTTCTGTGAACTCTCTCGTGAAATCTCGTAAGAAGTACACAAATTTCACAAAGAAATTTACGAAAATTTCCAGAAAACTTACTAAACTCATTCAGCTACAATAATTCTTAGAATTTTCTAATACTATCAAAAATGAAATTCCAATACTTGCTGAATGATTCAAAATAATGCTGATATATTCAGAGCGCATTCTCGAAGAAAAATTTGAAATTGATAGAGGAGAAGATGATAAACCACTGTGAACAACTTGAGCCTTGAAGATGAAGAAAAATGCCGGGAGAACCAGACCGAACAGTTCGAGGAGGAAGAGGATATATCGATTCATTCGGGTAAATTTTGTTTTAAAAATTAGTACTCTCTTCTCAGCAAGTGCTCACTCTTTTGAAAAAAAAAGATAGAAAAACCCAAGATCGGCTTCTCGGCACGAATTTTGCCCAAGTTGAATGAATGCGACCGTAATATATTCAATGAGAGAGTGAAAGAGAGGAGTGATGAACAAACGCACTTAATTCAATATTATGGATTCGTGAATGAGCGACAAAACGCGGTGAATTTTTTGGGGCAAAAGTTGGCTGGTCTCGCCACGACTTTGACAGACTACGGTTAGCGCGAAAATATATTTTTTCTTCTTTTGTTTTTAATAAAAAACGCGATTTTTTGCCTTTTGACTAGCATTTTTTCACTATTAAAATTTTTTGTGTAACCTGGAATGGGTAATTTCGTTTCAAAAACACATTTTGTTGAGAAAAAACTATGAAAATGCGTTTTAATAATAAAAAAAGAATAAAAAATATATTTTCGCGCTAACCGTAGTCTGTCAAAATCGTGGCGAGACCAGCCAACTTTTGCCCCAAAAATTCACCGCGTTTTGTCGCTCATTCACGAACCCATAATATGTCGAAATGTTTCCAATTTCAAAAATGATGAGCATATGCTGAGACGATAGTAACTAAGACAACCCATTCGGATAATTATCGTGGCTGGATGAGATTCGTAAACTGAACCAAAGATTCGTAAAATATCTCCCAATATTCGTAAATTTCTTCGTGATGTTTAGAAATTTACTCGTGAGCTTTTTAAGTTCTCTCGAGATCTCACGAGGAAATTTAGGGATTTTGCCAGAAAATTTACGAGTCTTGCCAGAAAACTTACAAATCTCATCTAACCACGAATCAGTCTTTTGAGATTCGAAAATTTTCTGAGAATACAAAAAATAAAATGCCTGCAGGTATTGTCGGCCTGCCAAAGTGGTCAAACGCGCTCCGCTGAACTCAACGCTATGCGATTTTCGTTTTGGTCTCCAAATTATTTCATTTCACGTTGAATTTGTACGTGAAATTGAATAATTTGGAAACCAAAATAAAAATCGCATAGCGTTGAGTCCAGCGGAGCGCGTTTGACCTTTTTGGCGGGCCGACAATAGAGATCCAAACTTTGCTTAACTTTTTCTGGTGACGAATAAGCATCGCTTCAAAAATGTGTGAAACTGTCAAAGAATAGTTTGAAAATGACTCAGAAAAATTTAAAAACATTTAGAAAATTTTTCATTTTGGCATAAAAATGTTAAAAAACGATATTATCGGTTCAATATTCTTGCCGTCTACCATATGTGCCCGCTTAAAAAATATAGTAGACGCAGATATAACGAGACGACACATCCTTTCACATTTTTGCACTGCGTTCAGTTGAAAAACCTGAGGGGGCGGTGTTTCAACTTTTTGCGTCATTGCTTGCTGTAGCCGGCAAGAATATTGAATCGATAATAGTTTCAAAATGCTCAAAAGTGTCTTGAAAAGGTTTGAAAAACAACTAGGAAAAAAAGAAAAAATTGTACTGTTTTCAGCAAGAAGCAGAATGTCCAAAGCACTTGTCCTGGAAGAAGTACAAGCAGCAACGTGGTGAGCGGAGTGCCAACTACTTAACCCTTCTGATGGATAATGAGAATGCCCACTCCACAGTCATTCAACTTTAAATTTTCGTTTTTTTGTTATTTTTTTTACCCTTTTTTGTTGTTCCATTATTATGTATGTACACTTGATAAATTGTTACTAGAATTCATCGTAATCACAAAAGCAAAACCCCTAAGCGATTATAGAGATATAGCTGGGGACTAGTTAAGAGAACGCTAGGAAACTGTTGAGGGAATTTTCGGAAACTGTTCGGATCGCTACTCCCAACGGTTCTTGAACATGCTCCCAACAGTTGTCTAACGTACTCTCAACAGTTCCGATCAATAGCCGAGTAGATTGTGACGATCTAGGGGAACATTTTGCACCCTATTTAAAGTGATTTGATCACTAGATTCCCATTAGCTGCCCATTATCTTCTCATTGTCAAACCAAATCCCGTGGCAATTTTCAAATTTGTTAGGCAATTGGCGGCCTCGTTGCCCGTTAGCTGCCTGAGCTCACACTACCTCAGAGGTGATTCAACTATGCCGCTCCGAGCCAATTAATGTTTCTTTTGGTCCTTGCACGAAATAAAAAGGGCAATTGTAATCAAAAGTTCTTGCACTTTCATTCTGTTCCATTTTTTCTTTCTCGTTTTATTTCCTGGCGTCGTTTTTCCTCAATGGATTGTCTTTTTTGTGATCCCTTATTCTGGATATAAGTTCTAAGCTTCAAAAATTTTCTAGCTCTTGGTTGTCCCATTTTAAAAACGGGGGAAAAAAAGGAAAAAAAACTGAAGAAATTTTTGGCTGATAGCCATCAAATTCGGGGCATGTGCCAATTCGCATCGCTCAACGACTTCGATGGGAACAAGGATTTGATCGTTTCGGGCAAAGCGACCAAGTATATTCAGTGAGAAATGGGCAGGGAGGGCCCCCGCGTCACTGCGTCCCCTAAACTTGTCAGAACGAACGCTCTGCACTGTGGAGACGCAGACTTGTGCGATCGATAAGGCGCGTTTGCCTTTCTTGCACGCACGGCGTGTTCGGGACTATTTACGTTTCAGAAAACTTTTTTTGTGATCAACTTTTTGAGCGCCAATTCTCGCGTCTCTGTATCTCCATTTTTGCACACTTTTTGCTAGACTTGGCGGAATGCCACTGTCGAGACACAGACATATGCGAAAAGGCCCGAATTCGCGGAAAAAGTTGAAGAGAACAACCATCGAGCACAAGCGGAACATGATATTTAAAAATAGTTAAAAAAAATTCTGTGGTCACGAATAGTTCGTAATCAACAATAATTCAGAACTTCCAGAAAATCTGAAGTGTTCTTATGTGAAAAGCGTTACCAGGAACACAGATCTAAGTTTTTTTTTAGAATGTCTGAATTATTATAATTCTACACAATTCTGTCGTCACCAACAAAACAGATGGTTGGACTGAAAAATAGTGAACAAAGCTGATATAAAAGGAAAGTACGGACTTTTGCGTAATTACGGGTGGGAAGGGTTTCAACAAGCAAGCAAAATGAAGAAACAGTGATTCTCACTTTTTAATGAACGGGTCAAAACACATATTTAAATGTTGATTTTTAAATAACACAGACAAGGATTTTCGATAAATTGCACATGTTGTTGTCTGTTTTTTAACAATGAGTAATCAGTTTTTGATCGAGTGTTCCCCGTTTTTTCAAGCAATAGAAGTTGTAGAAACGAAGAAAAAAACATGACAAGACATTTGTGTAAACATAATAAAACAATGATGTCCTAGCCACTAAATCTTAATGTTTGCAGCTGCAAAAACTTTTGCAAAACAACAAAAATAAATTATTGTGTTTCAATGAAGTTGCAGCATGAGAACGAGAGATAAAAATACATGTTTTCTCTGCTTCTCTTCGAATCGAACTGTGTTTGCGTGGTCGCCCGAAAAAAAAGTGGGCGGAGTCACGCGTTCTCATGTCCATTTTTTAATCAAAAATTCAAACCCAAAGTTTTTTTTTAAATTTTTGCTCACAAAATGAACGATTCCGTCAAGTTGCAATTGTTTTATGTTACCGTGGAGACACGGAACTTCAGAATGCGAATTGTCGATTACGCAGAGCTCTTTTTCAGAGTCAATTAACATTTTTTTAATGCAAAAAATGAATGATGCGAAATGAAAAAAGTTTGCAACTGGAAAAAATTGTGTTTTGGTTCCCATTGACGGTCAAATTTCGCGAAAACATGTGAGGTAAGAGTCACATCGCTTCAACAAAAAAAAATATAGAGAAGAAGAATAAAAGGAGATGTTAACGTCATCAGTAGTACGTCTACAGCCTTCAAAAGATTGGCTTCGTTTCGGGCCCTCTCGTCTCTTTTGTTTCGTCAAAAAAGTTCGAACTGAGTAATTATGCGCTAGGCGGGACAACAAAAGGGTAAAGGGCATTCCGTTTCACCTTTTTCAGGGACCGAAAATTTATTTTTCTGGTGTTTTGAAAATCATTTCGAAAAAGAGAATAAAAGCTTCTGAATTTGACTTTTCAACGTCCCAGGAGGCAATTTTTCACTTCCTATATGTAGCAAAAGGAAGAAGCGAAAAAAAAAGCAAAAAAAATTATTATGAATTAAAAAAAATTGCCGGTTAACTTATGAAAAGCTACGCCTACTCACACTTCAAACCTACAGCTATTCAAAAATCGGAATTGTATGTGTTTTGTTCAAGAAGTTAATTAAACAACGAAACAATTCCTATTGAAAACAAAGAAAATTTCAAAATACGGATCATGTCATGCAATTCTAGCCATTAAGCTCCGCCTCTTTCACTGAAAATCCTTAACTTTACACATGTCCACCGCCCGGGTTTCCCGAAATTCTGTCTGAAATCAGATGCAGTAATTTAGGTTTCTGATTCCGAGACAGTTTTACCTTATAAAAAAGTTACTAGTTGTAAAAAAACCCTTTCCATCCATTTTTAGATTAACAACAAAAAAGAAAAAAAAATAATAATTTTCAGATACAACTTAATGGAAGTGCATGAAATGATTGGAGAAACCAATATACTTTATTTTGTCAGTTGCCCTCTTGTATGTGTTTACTTTTCGGCTTAAATATAGCTGAGAAAACCGAGCAAATGAGAAATAAATTCAATGAAACTATTTTTAGCTTATGTAGTACTTTAAAAAAGAAAAAGAAGAAGAGCACAAAAGGATAATTAGCAACGAAATTTTTGCAAGAAGCTCCGCGAAGTGAAAAAAGAAGAAAAGATATGGGCGGTTAGATGGTGTGAGGACCACGAATAGAAGTCAACGAAGAAGAGTAATTGGATCGAGTAATGGATGAGATATACAATTTACTGCCACACACTTTTCTTTCGAAGATTTATTTTTCTGATCTACTTGAATCAAGAAGTCAACAGATATTCGAAATATCTGCTTTATCTACTCAGCGAATTTTTGGCAAATTCCAAAATTATCGATAGCCCCAATTGTTTTGTTTTCCCAATAGTTCATTTCGCTTTCCAATCGCCGATTTTTTACATGATCAAACATTACGACATGGTTATAACGAAAGTGCGCTCCATAGAAAATTCGGGAGAACTTTGCCAAATTCCAATAAATTATGCCGTCTATTTACATAAATAATACCCATCCCAGAAAATTTTACCGCTCTCACCCGGAATTTGCACTGCACACTTTTCAGTTCGCTTCCGCCATGCAGTTTGGAAACAGACACACCAAGTAACTCACAATCAGTTACAGACCCAAACAAAATTTTATATATACACAGGTGAAATGCGGTGGATGCATATAGTGTCCGTATTTTAATCATGTCGTCCTTTTGGTCCATATAATAACTTTTTATTTAGTTTTTGCATTAAAATAAATACATTGAATGTATATACACAAGCCTGCGACATTTGGCGACTTTGCCCTTGCTTTTTTCACTTTTCTTACAAGTTTTTTTTCTTGTAACGGCAATGATTTTCGTACTTCAGCTCTTCCAAATTTCGTGATTTTTGTGGCTGAATTAGTAAAATGTGTAAACGTTAATCAAACTACGCGAATTTATTAAATATCTAGAGCCTAATTTACATAAATGCACGATATGATTGAAATAGGGGCACTATATGCATCCACCACATTTCCCCTGTGTAAGAATGATAATAGCTTCTGTCATTCCATTCAAAAACTTGAAATACTGAGAAAATTTAAGAAAAAAAACTATAAACTGCTCTAAAACACTCAATTTCCTGCAAAAATTAATGGTTAATTCCTCTGAAAAATTGAATTTTGAACAACAAAAACTCACACGAAAAATTTGTCAAATAGATCAAAAAGCTGTCATTTTACTGGAGAAGTTTTGCGTTGTTTTCGTTTGTTTTGGTAACAAAAATAAAACCCTGGCAGGAAAACTGAAAAAGGTATTGTATTTCAAGGGACAAATGCGCTATAATTGACCAGACATTTGTGAAAACTTTGAAAGAGGTAAAGTGCTTTTTTTGTTTTTGTCATGCTTGCAGATTTTTTCAAACAATTTTGAAGAAAAATAATAACAAAAAAACAATTCTTGGATGCCCTTTGAAAACTTAAATTTGCAAAGAAAGGAAAATGCAAAAAACAAAAAAAAACACTTTCTTATTCCAAATAAACACATTTTGAGATTCATGTATGTACGTTTATATACCCTTCTGAGGGAAAAAAGTTTATATTCTTTCACAAAAAAATGTTTTTTGAGTTTCAAAAGTAGCTTTTCCTACAAATGTGGATTTTAAAAATTGAAATATATAATAAGTAAAAAAGGGACAAAATAAAAAAAGCCTCCAACATTTATTGTCTGCAACAATTCGTAGTGATAATTACCATATGCTCCAAAAAATTCAAGTCAACCGGATGACTAGAAAACAAAAGTTATGCTGAGGAAACCCAAAAGGACCAGCACTGACAATCCTGACATCTTTCAGGTTTTGAAAGTCGAAAACAAAAAGTTAAAAAAGGAATCGTGATTTTATCACATATTAGTCGGTTAAATAGTCGAATTGCATTATGAAAACTTGAGTCTGCATTCACCTTACTGTCTGCGTCTCTTCAAATTTTAAGGTCGGGTGCAAATAAGTGGGCGGGGTTCCATTTTTTGAGGATGCAACTCGAATGAAAACACAATATATGAAAAAGGGTCAGCTAGCTTGTAATCCTTGGTTTCAATTCCAAAATTGGCAATAAAATTTCGGAATACGCGCATAGAATGAAACGTTGCAGAGACGATACAAGTAGTAAATATAGACCACGCCCCCTTTTTGCAGATCTCATAGTTGTAAAATGTGACTTTGTGTGCTTAGCAGTGTTTCTGGGAAAGTTCATACATTTTAGATGAATTTTTTAGGGTTATGAGAGCAATGAGTACTTTTTCGGATGACTACAAAATACAACCATCGAAAAAGAGCCCTGTGGTGTTGTGCAAAAAAAAGTGTACTGTATTTTAAACACAGTGTAATGAAGTACTAGAAGCGAAATCCCACAATAAGAGAATACAAATACAAAATGTACTTTTTGCAATAAAAGCGAAAAGGAAGACTTTGTCAAAAAACAAGAAATAAATAAATTATGGCTCATCTTCTCCTCAGCAAGTTTCAAACAAAAGGACATAAAAAATTGAAGGAAGAAAGAAGTTGCTCATTTCCCTGCATTTCTGATCATCTAAGGCTATTGCAGAAGTTGGGCGGAAAAAGTTTTACTTTGCGGTATGTGGAATGTGGATGTTCATTGTTTCATACGTCACAAAAAGATTAAAGGCTTGAAGAATATAAATAAATACATTTGAGACTAGAGGTCAACTGACAGTTAAAAAAAAAATCAAAAACGAAAAAAAAATGAAATGAATTGAGGGATAAAAACATTCTGTGAACACACTAAATACACAATGGAAACATGGGAAAATCTTGGTTAATTAAAATCAATCCAGAGAATGGAAAGAAGATTAAAACGAAGGTTCAAAAGGATTGAAAAGACCAGTTCTTTTTGAAATCCAACTAGTTAATACTAAATCTAGTGATTACTCACATATAATGCACGCCGGTCAAATTGAGGCTGTCGGAAAGTTACACGGCGTGTTCGGGACTACGTTTCAAAAAAATTGAGGTACTACGGTATAGAACTCACACGGAATGAACCGCCTAAAATTGAGCCGTACCGCCAAAGAACAGCTCAAACAACTCGATGAGTATTCCGCTGTACATTGTGAGTTCCTAGTTCTATTCCGCGCAGCTCTGAAGCTTCCACAAATAATAGAAAAACACACTGCTTAAATACTGAACCTTTTCCGAGTAAAAGTGGAGTTTTAAATTTTGATGTGCCAAGGTTCAAAACTGGGTATACATGCATACAAAATGAGTTCAATCACAATGTCAGTTTTTTGAAAAAAAAAAGAAAAAAAGCTTTTGAATAATTAAAATTATTTTAAATGCTTCAGAACATTCAAGCAAAGACCTCGATACGAAAAAAATGAGTCATGAGAATTCAGCCTTCAGAAAACAGAAACGGAATAATTTTTGAGCACTCCCGAAACTCGGCGTCTCTCTAATTGCAATCATGTTTTCATTTACTTTTGCATTCAATAAAAAAAAAAGAAAAACCACATGGTATTCTCTTTATTCTCATCGACCACGAAGAAAAAAAAGTTAATGGCTATGTCGCTTCCAGATGTTTTTTTTTCTTCTTTTTCATCATGTGAAGTTTGAAAAAAACAACAACAAAAAACACAACATCGAAAAGAAGAGTTCTCAAGTCAAGAGGAAACGGAATGAACTCTTTTCTGGCATTTTGAAGAGGGAGCGAAGATTGAAATGTTATTTACCAAATCTAACTACCGCAAAAATAAACTTTATTTATCACTTTTTTGCCTGGTTTTTGACAAAATAATATGTTTGATTTTATTGAAACAAAGTGAGCAAAAATTGCGAAATTCTCCATATCCTTCTCCAACTTTTGGATCCCTATTTTGACCCCAAATTGCAGTTGCAAGTTATTATTATCAATGACACATATCCCAACTGAAATCTGTACGTCATATGAACCCGAAAGAAAAATAAATAAAATTTCATTTTTTCCTAAAGAAACACGGAAGACGTTGTTGAGCTCTCGCGGTGTCCGTGACCACGAATGTATGGGTTTTCCCGCACATTTTACTACTACATCGTTTTTTTTATTCCTTGTCATGTGTTCCTGAATCAAAGATTTGCGATAGAGCAAAGAGAAATCCACGAGTATGACGTGCGCAATTTTTATGTATCATGCAGCATGGTTGCTTCAATGTCAGCCTGGTAACTGTGCTAAGGTGGTGTCAATTTGTAAGTCAACAAAAGCTATGTGACATCGAAGTTCACTATTGAATTCTGTTCTTTCAGTGTTTCCAGGTGCTACCATTGAAACTTTCTGCTATAATTGATCGAGACGCATCACTTTTCATCTTCAGTGATAATTTTTGGAATCCACCCCGTGCTCCGTTACAAAATACAAGAAAATCGGGTAGTGAATTTGTTTGGAACAAATTTACCAACCTTTGGCTCCATTCCAATTCCTCCGAAGAGAGAAGAGACGGTGTTTGGTTTCTTTTTGAAGCCCAGAGCCCACTTCCCGAACACCTAATCTGGGTTCAGCCAGCAACTTCTGGATACTCTCACAAAAAAGTTTTTCTTCTGATTTCTAAGGATCTATTTTTGCAACTTTTCTAGATCCCCAGTTTTAAAGCATTTCAGCTTAATCGGACAAGTATGAACTGAGGAATGAACAAGAAATCAAAATTAGATGGCTTCAGAGACACTCGCAATTAAGAACTAATAGACCAATTTCATTGATGACATGTCAATGCTTAAAGTTTGCTCTAATTCTCAAGATAGGGACGAACTACAATGGATCTATGAAGGCACCGCCTTATTTACTCGACCACATAAATTATCTGTGAAAGTGATGTCGTCCTGAAAGCTTGTTGCGGGCAAAAACAAAGGAAATTTAAAGCACTTGCTACTGTGCTTCCCCAATATGCCGCTCACTTTATTGAAACTATGCAGGGACCCGATTGGACAGCCAAGGCGCTAGGCCTGCCGTTTACTCCATTCGACTTTGGCGGAGCTCCATGACTATTTTTCACAAAACTATCTCCCCAATCGTATACATACTTTCACATTTCACTTCAAAATAATTCTCAATCTTCCTCTTCGTTTTCTCCATTTTCCCATTTCTCCATTGAAATATATTTATGCAGAGGGACGGACGGAAATCGACCATTTTAGCCCTCCACCACAGAACATGAAGAGTTGACGTTTCGTTTTGATTCACAGTGACACGTCTGCGTCTCTCGGGGCGCCACACTCTTTCGTCTCTCTCTCCCGGAAAGAATTGAGAAGAAGGAGAGGGGAGTGGAGGGCGCCCTTGATTTGAACGGCTTCTCGTCACCTTTTCGTTAATTGTGTGCGTGAGTAAAAGGTGAGAAGAATTGGGTGGGAGGAGAGAACGAGATAGAGGATAGAGACAAATTGAAATTGTCATACTCATACATATTAAATCAACGCACGCATTCAATTTGTAAATGTATATATTGCTCAATTAGCATGGAGGTATACGGTAATCGGATCATAATTTGAAAAATCCGCAATAGAGCGCGCTTTCTCTCAGTTCTACTGTAATCCGGGCTGACCGTTTCTCAGGAAATTTTTGGCTAATAGCCATCGAAAACGGCTAATAGCCATCGATTCGGGGCGTGTGCCATATGTATTTGGCACACTCCCCATATTCGATGGCTATTAGCCGTTTTCCATGGCTATTAGCCGTTTCCGTCGGCTATCGTTTTCAAAAATTTTCCATTTCAAATTTCAGACATCTTGTGGCTGGAAAAAGTCGCAAAAGCACTGAGTAAGTGCGAAGACTGTTTCCCCTAATTGTTGCATGTAAACATTTTATAGCTGCGTTTCAAACAGGCGAATTTTTCATAGGCGGTGGTACTATCCAATAATGGCTAATAGCCCTTTTCGGTGGCTAATAGCCATATTCGACGGCTAATAGCCATAATGGCTAATAGCCAAATTCCTCGGCTAGTTGCCATTATCGCCCGCTATTAGCCATTTTCAGTGGCTATTAGCCACCTAGACGCCGAATCTCGCCATAACGCGCCAAAAATTTCCTGAGTTGTTATCGAAGAACGCTATTTGAATTTATCGGCAGTTTCTGAGGTTTATGAGTACAACAAGCTGGTTAAATAACCGTTCACTGAATTTTGCTAAACTTCAGATGGATATGGCTAGTCAAAGGTGAATACACTAAATAGTGCACAGTTTTTCCAGATTTTTTTTTTCTGAAATAAGACTTTTGAACATAATGTTGCTGCTCACTTAATACATTTATTTCAATATTTACAAGAACATTTTTTTTTGCAGATTTGAAACGATCAGTTGCTAGTAAAAATACAATTTTACAACGATTTTGCTGGAAGAAAAAAAAACGTTAAAAATTAGCATTTTTCTTCTCGAAGTTAAGGAAATTTTTTAGCTAATAGTCATTGAAAAAGGCGGCCAGTCATTAAACTCGGACCGTGTGCCATATGCGTTTGGCGCAAGTCCCAAATTTGATGGCTATTAGCGGTTTTCAAAAATTTTTCTCTTCAAATTCTTTTGCACTGTTTAGTCAGGACATTCTCAGGGAAGTTTTGGCGCCTATATGGTGAGTATTGGCAGCTATGTGGCTAATAGCCATAGAAAACGGTTAATAGTCATTGAAAAAGGCTAGTAGTCAATTTGGCGCAGGACGTGATCCAAATTTATTAAGGACATTCACCGAATTCTGTGGTTTTAGCCAAAAGTTTCCTGAAAAAGAACACGTAATTGCAACTATTATCGGCCCGCCACGTCGGTCAAACGCGCTCCGCTGAACTCAATACTACGTGGATTTCATTTTGGTTTCCAAATTTTTTAATTTCACGTTGAATTTATACTTGAAATTAAATAATTTGGAGACCAAAATGAAAATCACATAGCGTTGAGTTCAACAGCGCGCGTTTGACCATTTTGGCGGGACGACAATATGTGTCTTTAAAGAATTCAGTTTATTTTGTTTAATCTTTCCAAAAATGTTATGCGGAGATATTTTTCAGAAAAAATATCGGAAAAATTTAAAAAAATCCAATAACCGATATTCATTTTCACGGGGTGTTGAGAGGTACATAAAAATGAAAATTTAAATTTCGCGGGAAAGTTGCCACGTCATTCGAGAAAACTGCGCGCGAAATAGCCTGTTCAAAACATCGTTACTGCGGCCCCACAGAATTTTTTTTTACTTTTTTTCTTCTGAGTTCATATATTTTGCATGATTCTTAATATTTAAGCAATATTTCCATATTTATTTTATCCAGAAAACGTATTCCGCCAGCGCCTCGTTTTTGAAAACTGTTTCAACTCTGTAACAACCGCGTTTCCACAAATCTGTGTGAGCAGTGGAGCGCATTTTCACGATGTACTCTTCAACACGCCGTGATTTTGGAATGTCAAAAAATTAAACACAAAAAAAGAATCCTCAAGATTTCACTAACACATTTCCAGATGACGTGGCATTCCCCACAAGCCCAGATTTCTATCATTCGACCACCTTGCTTCCTCATCCTCAAACAAAGTATCATAAATATTGTCGGACGTCAGGCAGGCGTGACCCTCTCTGCCTATTCACACTGTTCCACATCTTCAACATGAAAAACATGAGGAAAAAAACGAAGAAAAAGCAAAATCTATTGTCATAAATTATCAACGTTCCTTGCCTTCACCAATCGTGGTTACCAAATGTTCATATTTCTTCCTCTTCCTCTTCCACAGCAGTTTGCACGCTTTCTTGCAGGCACCACCACACTAATTAATATCACTTTTTGTCCGGTAGGCTCTCTTCAACAACTGCTCTCATCTTGTGAAATCTAGTGAGATGAACACGTGCTCTTTTTGCTCCGGAAGACGAAGGGGGTGACAGATTGAGAAAGATTGGATGGAAAAGTGATTTGCTCATTTCCCTCCATTTTTTGTCTCGCGGGAACAATTTATGGGCGATTCTGATGGATACGGAAATTTTTGGAAAATTGAGAGATTTTTGGAAAAGATTATAAACCGGGACTACGTTTCTAAAGGCAAGTTTTCGCGGGCTAATGCTCTGCATCTCTGCGTCTCTATTTTTGTACACTTTTAGCTAAACTTGGCTGAACGCAATTATGGAGACGCAGTGAACTGCCACAGAGCGCGTTTGCTAGACTCTGATTTTCAAAAATCAACAGATAAAAAAGGTTAATAATGTTGCCAAGAGAGAAGGAGAACACTACTAACTATACTTTTTTTACGTTTAAACTCTCTCTAGTTTTTTTCGGCTCCCGTGCATGTCTATGGACCCACTACTTTTGTCGACAATGCAATGCAATCCAATTTCGAAAATGTCGTCAATCAATCATACAAGCTCCGCCCCTTTGGTGACTTCCCATTGGTCCTTCTCCTTCTCATCCACGCACTGTTCCTCTTTTCCTCCTTCTTCTTTTTTGACCGAAAGCTGCGGCTCCGCCCCTTTTTGGACCAAGTGCAAAAGCACTTTTGGACACACAAAACTTGATAAACCATGCCCAAAGAGCAGTACATGTGTCAGTTGTGCGCCAATCACGGAATCTTTAATCAGCCGAAAAAAGGACACAAACAAAAGTGTCCGTATCGTACGTGTCCGTGAGTTTTTTTGTTGTTGCTTAAAGTTACTACGGTAGGTATTTATTTTTGAGTGGTTCATAATGTACGGTATTTTATTTGGTTTTTCTTGGGGCTCTGTTTTCTTTTATTATTAAACGCCCTCTTTTTGATTGGTTTTTAGATCTGAAAAACTTGAAACCATATGTTTAAAAAATTGAGATTTGTATTCTAGAAAACTGAAAAATTTTGTTGGCGATTTTTACCTTTTCTAATTTTTTTGTAAAAACGTTATATTTTAATTGAAAGTTTTGGAAGTTACCGTAACTGCAAACATTGTTCACTGCTAAAAAACCAACGATTTTATTATTGTTCTTATTGATTTGTTGATCACAAATGGCCAACAGGTTTTCAAAGCTTAGTACCGTATCGCCAAGTTGTTACCAGTAAATGAATCAATTGAAAACTGCCAAATTTTAACTTCGATTGCCCAAATTTAGCATTAATGCTAGAAAATGTATTTTCTGTTATTCAATCAAGTACAGAAATGACGAAAAAGAAATACGCGTTTTGCAAAAAATTCAGTGTTGAACCTTCTAACCTAGAACTACATTTTACTAGTTTATATATTTTTTTTGTACGATTAATTTTAAAGGTACTGTAGATCGCAAAAGCAATGTATCTGTAAAATAAATTCCTTACTTCGACGATTTACGGTGCTTCTGAAAATTGTCGTACAAAAAAGTTGTCAACTAATAAATTGTAGTTCTAGGTTTGAAGGGGGGTTTTTTTTAGACACAAAATTTTTAAATCAGTTGTTCACTTCCTATCCTAACTTTGTGATACACATTCAAAGTTGGTAATTTCAAACAGAAAATAACAAGTATTACGGTAGAAACAAAATCAAGATTTTAACAATGCAACTAATCATTTAACATTTACACTTTTCCAGATGCTCCCTCTGTGCCCTGAACACAAAACGTCGAGCACTCGACCAGATCGAACGTCAGCTGAAACACACAAATGAGCCAATGGCGGTTCAAACGGCCACGTCAATGAGTGCTCCACAAGTGCAGAATGGTAGGTGCGGCAAAAGTTACTTTCAAATTTATTCAAGTTGTCAATACACATAATTATAAAAAGTAGAGGCCGACTTATTTTATAGTTTCAATTTTTTTTACATCTCGAACCATCATAGTGCAAACTCCTATAAGAACACCTACACTTTTCACCATTTTTTCTTCGTACACTCAATCCATTCGCAATCAAATAAAAGTGAGGTGTACATGCTTGTTCTCGAAGGTGGTCGCCCTGCCGCAAGCAACGTCGTTACGGACCATAAATTTGTCGCTCCTGTGGGTGTTTATTGCCCTCTTTTCCCCTCTTAATTTTATCTTTTCTTTCTCTCGTTTTTTTTTCATAAAAGATGAAGTTTCCCGACCCTATCGCTTCTCTTTTCAAACAAATGTGAAGCGCCGAGCGTTCCCATGTTTATCGCATCCACAAGTCCATCAATTTTTCGCTGCCTTGTTCATACAACACATGTATGACATGAAATGGTGCGCAAAAAAAGTGAGGAAGATTACGGTAGCTAAGAGAGATAGACAGGTGTTTGAGGGAAAAAATACTTGATGGGAAGAGGAGTTGCCAAAGCAGTCTAATATACAATACACTCCGTAAATTTTTGTTTTGAGAGAGAACAAGTACATTTGTCTTTCATTTCGGCACTTGAAAGATGGTTTTTGCTGGTTTCATGCTGCCTCTATTATAAATTCAATATTCTTGCCGGCTACAGTAGGCAGTGGCGCGTAAAATCGGTTTCAACTGAATTCAACTAAACGTAGATCAAAGAATGTGAGCGGGTGTGTCGTCTCGTTATGTCTGCGTCTATTGCAAAACTTTGGCGGGCGGACATGGTAGCCGTCAAGAATATTGAAACGCGGTCATATCCGTACAACAATTTGCTTTAGAAAATAAATAAGAGTAAAAAAAAATTGCAGAGTGTGAAGTGTCGCCGACGAGTGCCCGCCTCCCCACGACACCAGATTCTCCCTGTGGAAAAGGCTCTTACAGAAATAGGTAAATTTTCTGTTGCATTTAATACTCTACTAATACTCAACACTAATTTGAATTTACCGGCGTACAATAGTGTTGTATGCAACTGTATTAGAGTAACAACGATATTAAAAAATTTTACATTGTTAAAGATTATTTGTTAAGGTGAAATATGCCTAATTGATATGTAAAAAAAGTCCAAGAAAGTCTATTGAAATTTTTTTTACAAAAAAATAATTCGAAAAGTAAATTTTGAAAAATAAAATAAACACGTTACAGTCTGTCAAACCAGAACCTGGCGTTCACCGTCCAACTTCCGGCAACAATAACAAAAAAGGAATTGAAAGTAAATTTTTAAAATTTTTAACTATTGGATACCGAATAACATATTTTTTTTCCAGCTTCTCCGCCGTGACGATGTGCCCATCACCAATCCATTAAAACGATCCTATCCGAAAAGTCTCGAGGAAACAATAAAAACTTTATCAAAAAAAGAAAAGATTAACAGCATTTTTCATTCCGCGGAAATGTTAGCACTTGGTGACGTGACATCGGCAACATCACATATTTTATAGGCCTCTTGTTGGTTGCAAACGCGCTCTATTGGGCATTGAGCTTTCTTTAATTTTTTTCTGTTATTATTATAATTATTGTCTTATTTTATATGTATTAATAAATCGGTTTTTTTCCCACGGGATGTACATATGATCGTTGAAAAAAATTGAATAGGCGTGGCTTTAAAATTTTTGAAGCTAATTCACGGCATGTTCGGGACTATTGCGTTTTCAATCGACTTGCGACATGCTATCCCTTTTTTGTCTGCGTCTTTTCAAATATCACTGTGTTCGCGTGGTCGCGCACAAATAAGTGGGCGGAGTTTCGCGTTCTCATGTCACAAGTCGATTGAAAACACAATATTATTCTTTCAAAAAACTTTTTCGAGATCAAATTTCAAATTTTCAAGCGCCAATTCTCGCGTCGCCAATTCTCGTGTCTCCATTTTTGCTCGCTTTTTGATAGACTTGGCAGATTGCCACTGTCGAGACACAGACACATGCGAAAAAGCGCCAATTTCTTTACGCAGGATCTGGCACACCGGGAAATTCACTGGGGTCTGAGGAGGGAGTGAGTAAACGCGCCCGGACGCACACACGCAACTCATCCAAAAGAGGCCCAAAAAATAAAAAAGGCGCGCGAATAATTTAACATTATCGGAGAGAAAAACCAACAAAATTACGAAATCCTATCCAAAATTATTTCGCGCGCGTTGATTTTTCTCTCCGATAATGCTAAAGTTTTCGCGCGATTTTTTATTTTTTGGGCCTCAATTGGATGCGTTGCGTATGTGCGTCCGGGCGCGTTTATTCACTCCCTCCTGATACTCCAGTGAAATTGAGCACCCGCGGCCATCGAATACATACATTGCAACCGTTTAATGAGACACCCGGAGACAAATCGAGTAAATATTCCAAAATGATTGCAAAAACCAAATTTTCAAAATAGAAAAAAAAATTGTTGTTGCTCAATGAGCATATCCGGTTCAACCCAAATGGAAATACATACATAAATTTATTTTTAAAATTAAAAAAACGAAATAAATTTTTTTTGCTTCCAATTATTTTATGCAAGGTCATTTTTTAAGCGAAATTTCGATTTTTGATGCTTTGAAAAAGAAAAACGGCGTTTCGGAAAAGCAAAAAAAGAGGGAAAAGCAAAAAAAGAGGAGAATAAGATGAAAAAGGTCAAAAGCTGATAGGATTACCTACTCGAAACGCAACCACTTCACAACCAGCATTTCCGAGTTTTTCAATTCACTACAACACCTACCTCTCTCTTGTTTTCCTATTTTCCAGCGTCTTCTCTTTTTTTCCAGAATTTATTTGCTTGCTCTACCGGTTTTTTATGCTTGCCTGAAAAATTAAGTTATAGAAATTGATACAAACATTTATTTGAAAGCTTTTACAACAAAAAAAAAACGTTGAATGCGACCGTATCTTAAGATTTCTACTTGTTTGCTAGAAAAGTCAGTAATTCCAGGAGCTTGTGAACATTTTGAAAAATACATACAGTGCCGTGCAAAAGTATACGAACCGGGGCGATTTTGACTGTAACTCAACTTCAGATGATCCGATCGACCCAAAACTTGCAGGGATTGACAAAAACGCTTTAAAAATAAGTTTGAATAAAAGATCACGGTAAGCAGCAACAATTGCAGACTTATTTTCGAATTTTTCGGAAATCGATAAAATCCGATTTTTTTGCTTTTTTCATTTTTTTCAATTATTATCGTGTTTTCATGCATAAATATTGTTATTTAGAATGGGTAGATCTCGTGGCTCTCGTACTTCGTCAATTCTCAGCGGATGGCTATCATCCGTGGTCGTCAGATGGGTCTGGGCATGCCCACTCTCGCGAAGCAGTTCAAGACTTCAAAATCGGTTATCTGGGCGACTTTGAACACTCCAAACCGATCTAAAGCTACTGGAAGACCTCTAAAAACATCATCAGGAGACGACAGAATCACTGTCAGGATGAGCAAGAAAAATCCCCGCCTGACAAGCACGAATATCAACTCAGAGCTGAAGGACCAATATGGAGTTCAGGATAGTTTTTTGAACATTTCTCAGAAAATTTCAGTTGACATGGCTTCCAGGTGTCTAAGGACACTGTCAAAAGACGTCTGCGCCACGCTGGACTTTTCAGAAGACGCCCAGTGAAAAAGCCAATGATTCCGGAGAAGAACCGTTCAGCTCGACTGAAGTAGGCAAAGGATCATCGGCACTGGAGTGGAATAAGGTACTATGGAGCGACGAGTTAAAGTATTTGATGATTGGTACGGAAGGAATCATTCATGTACGACGTCCAGTTGACAAACGGTACGATCCCAAGTACCAGGTTCCGACCGTTAAGCACGGTGGTGGCAACGTCATGGTGTGGGGTTGCTTCCACGCAAATGGTGTAGGCCCTCTTATCCGAATCACCGAAATCATGAACCGCTACATGTACAAGGACATCTTGGAGAAGGAAATGCTGCCATATGGAAGATTTCAGATGGTTCGTGGGTGGTTATTCCAACAGGACAACGATCCGAAGCACACTTCCCACTTCGTCAAGGACTGGTTCGCACAGCGTCGAGTAAACGTTTTGACCTAGCCAAGCCAATCTCCCGGCCTGAATCCCATTGAGCATCTCTGGGAGGTCCTTGGTAGACGTTTAAAAAACAAAACGGCCAAAAATTGTACCGAGAAGTTCGAGCGACTCAAGGAAGAATGGACCAAGATCCGACTTCAGATCCTGACGAACTTGATCGAGTCCATGCAAAAAGATGTGAGGCCGTTATCAAAGCCAAAGGCATGGCGACTAAGTATTAGCTCAATTGAATCATTTTTAAACAATTCCCCCGGTTTTTAAATTGTGATTTTGTTTTTTCAAGCCCTGAATATCAAAAATCAAAATATCCATTTTTTTCGATTTTTTAAATTTTTTTTCAAAAACATTTTTTCTATTGAGTAAATTTGTTGTGTTGTTATTCAAACTCATTTTAAAGCGTTTTTCTCAATCCCTGCAAGTTTTGGGTCGATCGGATCATCCGAAGTTGAGTTACAGTCAAAATCACCCCGGTTCGTATACTTTTGCACGGCACTGTAAATGAATAGCTTGTTTTTGATTTAAAACAAGATTTAAGGGGTTATTGCGAAGAACTGCCTGAAATGAACCTTTCTTCAATACTATACTGAACGGTTCTATTATACAGCAGCTCTGTTTTTGAAACATACAACGAAAACATTGAAAAAAAAACGATAAAATAATAGTTGTTAGATTAAAAACCTTTGTTCTTGAAATCTTCCTTGAATCTTCGTGTGAACTCCCAGTTTTTAGTTTGCCCTATTCTCCAACAAGTGGCTCCTTGAGAACATTCGTTTTTAACTTCCAAAGTATTATTTGGCAGCGTCCATGTAACACGCACGAACACTGATTGTATTGTGTTTTCAATCGACTTGCGACATGAGAACGCGAAACGAAACTCCGCCCACTTATTTGTGCGCGTCCACGTGAACACAGTGATATTTGAAGAGACGCAGACAGAACGGTGAATGCAGACTTGAAATGTGATGCGTTTTCATGTCGTAAGTCGATTGAAAACACAATAGGCCAAACAATTTTCCTCCGGTGAATAAATCCATACTATTCTATTAAATATCAGCTTCGTTACTCTTGTAATTTTTGAATTAATACTGAAAAAATATTTTCAGGTATTCAAAATGCACGCCAGAAGTCGTCGTTCTACTCGCCGACAAAATTCGTTCCGTCAAATTCGCAAAATTGTTCAATGGGGGGTAAGTCCAAAAAAAAAATAATTGAAAGAGAGCTCTATTAAATCAGCCGAAACCAGATAACTATTTTCGGACCGCTAAAATGATCAAACGCGCTCCGCTGAACTCAACGCTATTTGATTTTCATTTTGGTCTCCAAATTGTTTCATTTCACGTTGAATAAAATAGTTTGGGGATCACAATGAAAATCGAACAGCGTTGAGTTCAGTGGAGCGTGTTTGACCATTTTGGCGATCCGATAATATTTGAATGAAATTATTTGGTTTCAGAATACCAAAAAATGTTAAAGATACAACTTTCGGAAATCAAATCGGTATCGATTCACCCTAAACCATTTCTTCTGCTCCATTCTGAGTACCATTCAAAACGACAAAATCTTATGATCTTTTTTGTCGTTATGATTACTTTTCCAAGGAAAGGAGTTGTTAGAATTTCTTTTTATTTTTCCTGAAACAAGACACTGATTTCCATACTGTGCTGTTATGAAGCAATATTCTCAGTACGGAGCGCTGCAAACGCGCTCCCTTCGCACAGTGGTGGACGCGGCCACTTTGGCGACGAGAGAGTGCAGGAAACTGAGATACCGTGGACGATGTTTTGCTCTGATTTCTCTAAACCTCACTCAGAATGCATGTGAAATTTTTTGTTCGTTTGGAGCGAATTTTCAGCGTTTTATACCGAGTATACAATTTTATCTTTTAATTTCAAAGCAAATATGTATAGTTCAATTATGTGATGTGTACCGTATTCAAAGGGTTTTTAAAAATTAAGAAATAAAAATACATACAAGTCCAATATTTTACCAATTTCAAAATCGTAGATCTCAGAGTGCACGTGTATAAGTTTCGTGCATTTATTCTCTAGTTCTCTAAAACGCCCTAATATGTAATATGCGAAAGTGTGTCTCATTTAATTTTATTTTGTGTCATCGAGTGCAATCCTTTTTGCTCTTGCGGAGCACTACCACATGAAAACGTCCGTTTTAGCACAATTTTATTAAGGCATTTATGCGATGCAGTTGTGTTCCATCAACCTAATTGGAAAATGCCAAAAATAGAGTTTAAAAAAATGCAAAGATTATTTCCGCTTTTGAATTTCAAATTTCAAATTTCTGATCAGAATTCAAAATGTCCTTTTATTCATGCTGAAATCATTTATAGAAACTGAAAATTTTTTGAGAAAATTGACGCGATGCGGCTGCGTCACGGTTTTTGTTTTGAGACGCCCTCCAAAATCAGAAATTCTTTTTTTTATTAAATATCTGTCCGTTGTATTTCTCTATATATTTCTCCTTGTGTTCTCTGAACAAACAGATGAATAGGCATATCTTTTCTTTAAGCTCTCATTCATTTAGCCTGTGTGTACATGTCTTCTGTAGGTACAATTAGGCAAGGTCGTCTTCTTTTCCTTCTTTTTCTTATCCCTCCATTTATTACGTGTTTTGCTTTTTTGTGTCATCTATGAACACCTAGAGGAAGCTCAGAAAATCTCTGTTTTTTCTCCTTTTCCTTTTAATTCGTTTTGTACATACATACATATACGTAAATCACAATATAAAATATACTTACTTCCTCTTTTTCTTTTTCTTTTTCCTTATTCTTCTCTCCACGTCTTCTTATTTTCTGTCCCATACCTTCTGACTTTTTCTTAATTTATTTTTTTAGTGATTCCATTGTTACCCAAATTTCTTCAATTTGTTAGGAAATAACTTCGAAGAACAGATGTTCTTGCAAATTTCCTGTTGTTAAAATTCAGTTTCACCATTATTCTCCATTTTCTCATTCTGAATAATTCATCCACAATTCGGGTGTATTTACAGCATTATTTAGCAAAATCTGTCTCAGAATTTGTAATTTCATTTTCTGCAATGACGTGGCGGCTTAATCCAGATAATAGTTCGAGCAAAAAATTATTATTCGCTTGCTATGTAGAACGGGCTCGATGTAGCGTTTCAAAGAGGCAAAGGTCTGTATGGAATTGATTTTTTGTTTTTGAATGTTGGAAACTGGAAGCGTAAAGTGAAATAAATACTGTGAGATAAAAAGTACATAAATTTTCTAAAATTGAATTGTTTTCAATTTACGCTTAACCAAATTCAGGCCTCCCCAAGTTCGTCAAATAATAAAATTATTTTTTCACTCGGAAATTCACTTTTTTGAGAAATTCGAATCACTATCTGATTATTCAGGATGACACCATCATTTTAATCCAAAAACGAGGCCTTTTTGTCAGAAACTGACCAAGCCTTAGGGTTTTAAAAATGAAATGCGTACCGTGAAGAAAAAAGCTGAGAACGAAAACTCTAGAGGGTGCGAAATCCAAAAAAAAAAAAGAAAAATCTATAAAAAAAAATTGTTGATTGTGTCTATTGTTTAGCTCACTATCAGAATATGCCATATTTCTGTTGAACAGGTCTAAAATTTTTTTTTTCTTATTATTAAAAACAACATTTTTGTGTAAAAATATTATGATTTTCCATTCATCTTTCGCAAAATTGTAAGACCACTTGTTATGCATAGAATGAGTCTATTTTTTGGCCAGAAAAAAATTTTAAAAACATGTCTCAACAGTACAAAACTTCAACGTTTTTCTTTTTTCTGTCAAAAACGTAGAGCAATTCTTAAAATAGTTTCTGTTTATGGAAAACAAGAAGAAAACCTTCTAGGTATTCTATGCATAATTTTAGAATCCCCTCGAGGTGAATGATGACTTTGTTTTTTTTTCTAGAATTTTTTTTTACTTTTTTTGATATCACCACCTAGAAAGTAAAAATAGATAAACACATTCATATTATCAGATGTTCGACGCCTTTTTCTACCCAGTGATACATAAAAGGGTTTATAAAAAAACACGTCTTTCCCCCTCTGCTTCTCGCCCACTTGCACATACACAATACTGCCTGCGTTTCTCGATTTATCACACTCTCTCGCTCACTCTTACTACTGATTATAATCGCACAGCAGGAAAAGCCAATCCACATCGTCTTATCATCTTCCGTTACTTCGCCTGCGTCTCCACAACTTCTGCTTCTTCTGCTTCTTCTTTTGTTGCTCAACAACACCTTCCTTGACGACGCCGACGACGACTTCTCCTCCTCCTCCTCTTCGTCTTTCTTTTTTTTTCTGTCTTTTTGTTTCCCCTAGAGAGGAGGGGATGTTATCGTACCGGTTGAAAAGGACGTGCGCTTCGCAGGTGAGATCTCGATATGCTAACCGCTACCGCCATTCTGTATCCGCACCGGAGACATTCTATGTTCCCGGTGAGGCGTCTTCTTCTTATGTCTCAACACTTGATCTTGATTATTTGGCTGAATGTGGTATTCAGGAGCCGCATTATGCAAAGGTAATTTATGAATAAGGGGATTAATCTTATCTTTATGTACAATATCTGTTTTTTGTCTCACAATATGTGCTGACAGAGTTGTTAAAAAGATGCAAAAATGTGTTGACTGTTATAGGAACAGTTGGCGCCGGGATCGCACAAATTTGTATGTTTTTTTTGCTAGTTATTGTGTTTTCAATCGACTTGCGACATGAAAACGCATCACAATTCAAGTCTGCATTCACCGTTCTGTCTGCGTCTCTTCAAATATCTCTGTGTTCGCGTGTTCGCGCGCAAATAAGTGGGCGGAGTTTCGTTTCGCGTTCTCATGTCGCAAGTCGATTGAAAACACAATTACAATGTTTTTAACCGTCTGCAGGTTGTTTAATAACAAAACTGCCATTCGCATCGAGACCCTGCGTTGAAACCTATTGATTTTCAATAAGAATTTGGCCGATTTTCAAAATCGCATAAAATTATTCCATCGCCTGGTCTCGACACGTCGAGTTGTTTACGGCAAATAACCTCTGGGTGCGAAAGTTTTTTTTTATAAATTCGTGTGGTCCCGCAGCGTTAACAGACCGTGGACGAAAAGAAAAATCCAGTTTTATAAAGGGATGATAGACTTCGGCCACTGACACCACCGCACAAATGAGTAATATTTATCACAACGTGTTATTCTTTAAAATCAGCTTTGTAATCTTGGAAGAGTCAAAAACAAACATTGAATTCTCATCTTTAAAAAAATATAGCCATAAATATGTAAATTCTTCAACAAGGAACCCAATGAGTAAGATTATTTGTCTTTAAAAAAAATCTAAAATCTCGGATTTTATAATGGTCCTACTGATATGGTATATTTAGGGTTTTTTTTTTATTATTTTCATATATGTAGAATACGTGTATATTCATTATTATTCCCATTTTGTTTACTCTTTGGTTTACATTGAATATGCATTAGTTAGTCTTTTGATTGTGATGAACTGAATTCAAATCTCTAACATCAATGAAAATTATCCAAACGGTGTTTACGTAAGGCTGACACCAATTTACGAAGAACCATTGAATAGTAAAAAGTTTTGTGAATGGTTTACGGTTTATGTCTATGCTGTTAAAAAAAATAATTGACAACCTATAATCTTATTGTTTTTTCAATCGACTTGCGACATGAGAACGCGTGACTCCGCCCACTTTTTTTCGCGCGACCAGGCAAACACAGTTCGATTCGAAGAGAAGCAGAGAAAACATGTATTTTTATCTCTCGTTCTCATGCTGCAACTCGATTGAAAACACAATACGGTGGATGTTACAACCGTAACATAGGCCACCCCAGAAAACCAGTGACAAAATGGGAATCAATATTTATTTATCACATCCTTTGAGTGCGATGACACCATAAAGAATAGCTCTTTTGAGGTCTTCGGCCTTGTTGTACTGCATATTCTGAGCATAAACTCTGATCACGAGCTGTTTTCAAACGTGCTCCATTGGATGCATTTTCCCAAAACTAGCCGACCACAAGAAAGCGTGCACCTATTTTTTGAGCTTGAACAAGTCCATGGTAGAGCGACTCACATGTATCCTGGTGTTGAGATGTTAAAATGTGAATCGTAGACGATCAAAACGAGGACGAAAGGGTAGAATAAAATTGGATAAGCTTTTGATACTCGAAAGAGTTCCTATGACACTCATTCAACCAGCTCGAGCAACCCAAGCAAAGAGAATCCTTCCTAAACATTGCACAAATTGTTTCAAGTCGGACTTCTCTGAACAGGGTAAATAATCGGAATTACACTTATTGTCTACAACTCTACAACATCCCAATCCCGATTCATGTTCATGTTCTTCTTGGCGAAGTCCAGACAGCGTTTTGTGAGAATCACTGAGCTGCAGAGCAATGTTTCTCTTCTCCCCCGAAGCCAGTTTTATAAAAGTTGTGAAACTTTTTATCTTGAATTCTCGGAATGATTGTTCGAATATCGGGAGTGGCCCTAGTGTTACAACTGTTGTAAAAAGAAGTTTGTTTATCCACCAACAAGACTGAAATTCGTTGAATTGCCCATTTACGAGAACTGAGTTTGATGCTCATTGTCCTGGACCAGCCAGCCATCGGATCACAATCTCACGGACTTCAGTGTCTAGGGAACATTGAGAAATAAACTCGGTAGATATTTCTACGTTACTATGGACACTCGGTCGGCCTCCAGTCAGAGTCGAAGGCAAAAAAAGAAACATCAACAGCATCCTTCACTGAATGTTTTACTTGTTGCCCACAAAACCTAAACCACAGCCAACCACAAACGATTGCCTCAAAATTTCAGCATTTTGATCATAGGCATGGGTGAGGTCAAAGCCTTTTTAATAAACTCTGAGGGGTATACATTTTCTTATATAGACACATACAGACCTCTTCATTTGGCTCTGGGACGTTTCGAAACTTTTGTGCATTTTTGCTGCGTACTAGTGTATTTAAATTTTCATAAAAATAAAAATAATTGATAAAAGCAAAAAATAAAAACCAAATGAGCGTGCGTTTTGGTGTCAATTGGCAAAAAACGCTACGCAAATATGCAAAAAAGTTTCGAAACGTCCCAGAGCCCTTTATTTCCTTGTACCCATATAAAAAATTCTGAGAAATTAATTTTGTTTTGTTTCCTCACTGTATTTTTTTTCTTAACACGGTGTCCAGGATTGGAAATGTGGGTGGAGCCTAATTTTCTGGGGCGCCAGCAAATTAGCATGGCGCAATTTCTGTGCTTGCGCATTTTACGACTCTCGCATTTTTTTATTGATTTTATTATTTTTCTTTCAGTAAAACCTATTTTCCTTTGTAAAATGTATGTATTGTATCTTTTAATATCATAAAATTGCCCAAACTTCGATTTTCGTAAAGATTTATCCTGCAAAAACACCAAAAAACTCAAAACGATTATTTTGAAATGGTGGCTGCACCAAATTCGACGTTCTTAGGCTTAAAAAATTTCTAAAGACCTCAGCTATAATTCCGTTGGAGCACATTTGGGAAAAATTAAGAATTTATGCTTTTTTTCCCGAAAAACATAAAAAATGGAAATTCGCGCGAAAAAATCCAGTGGGGCGCGTTTGCTCGGCTCCGCCCACTTTTCAAATCCTGCACACCGTGGCTAAAACAAATTAGAAACTGTGAAAAACAATCAAATGTTTCCAACCCTTTTTCTGGGCATATATGATTCCCCTTATTGTGGATTAGGATACTTTTTCTCGCACAAAACTCCGCCCACCTCGTGAGCTCGGACACAATTGGGTTTTGTTCTTTTGCCTGACGAGTGAGAGTGAGAAGTGACTTTATTAAATAAATCAGAAGAAAAGAAAGATCTCTTCTTTTCCCTTTTCTACTTGTCATATTTCTGACATTTTTCTCTCAAGCGGCTTTGTTAATAAGAATGGCTAGGCGATTGAAGGTATGTGCGAAAACGATCCTTTCATCCATTCACAAAGATGACGTCATTGTGTGAAGAAGGAAAGACGTGAAAAGTTGAAAACGTCAAGAAATGAGAAATCAAATTGTGCGCAAGAGCGGGCCACGAGGCCAAAACTAAAATGAGAGAATCTTTGTTACCTTCTACATTCTTCATGGCTTTTTCTATTTTAAGCCTCCTTGAATTGTTTCTTATTTTGGTGTATGAATGCGTGTGAAAGAGAAAAATAAAAATAATGCAACATGATACTATTTGGATAATGGAGAGGGTGTGAGAAAAATATGATTTTCACATGTTTTCCTCTCAAAAATAGAGTCTATGAAGCTTTATATTTCCAACTTTTAGCCAATGTTTTTCAAACTTGAAAAAAAAAAAAACGCCGTTCCTTTTTAAAAACGGAAAAAAATATGATGAGCCCAAAAATGAGAAATCGCATTAGATACAAATTGATGGGTTATTTCCGTTTAGGCGTCTCGGGAGTATCACATGACACGCACACTCGCCAACAAATTTTAGAGTTTTCAAGCATTCCAGAGGAAATCTAGAATTCACATTGCTCATAGTCACGTTTTACTTTTCCTGTTTTGATTATTAATTACTATAAAAGAATTCATTCATTATTTGATATTTTGAATCTTGAACTGAGAATAATGTTTCACAGTGTCTCAAAAGCAGCGTCCAAAAGTTGTGCTCATCCCTCACCCAGCCAGGTAATGTTAGGAAGATTGTCAAAAAACTAACTCAATAATTTCTTCCTTGAAATTTAAGACAAAAGGACATTATCCATGATCACTTTTAATCTCCATATATACTTTTCTGTCTTTTTCAGCGCATTCAAGCCGAAGAAAACGCAGCAGCAGCGTCCAACCTAGATCGTCGAGTGGCTTTTAGACCGCCACCAATCGGTGAGAGCAGGAGCAATACAGCGGCCACACATGATTCTGGTTAGTTACTAAAAAATGCTGATCTTTATTTCTTAAAGTACAGGAACTAACTTGGAGACTTATATGCGGCTGAACGTTGGCGGAAAATCGTATTTTGTTCGAGCGGAGCTTTATACTTCCGAGTGGACTCGAATGCACGAGCTGCTCGATTCCACTCATGAAGATAGGTGAGTGTTGTACAGAAAAATAAAGTTTTCGTTTTGTATTGTGTTTTTAATCGACTTGCGACATGAGAACGCGAAACGAAACTCCGCCCACGCGACCACGCGAACACAGTGTTATATGAAGAGACGCAGACAGAACGGTGAATGCAGACTTGAAATGTAATGCGTTTTCATGTCGCAAGTCGATTGAAAACACAATAATTTACTTTTTGTTGTAAAACGTAAAAACATGCCAGATTTTGAGGCTGCCGGTATATTTTTCAAACCATTTTTTGACTACCGGCTGAGTAAAAGATTTCGGTCATTTAGATGTACCGGTCTATCATAGCAAAGACGGTTTTTACCGTAAAACCTCTATTACAACAGTACCTCTAATTGAATGGCAATCTCAAATAGAACGGTATCCATTCAAAAACTATTACAGGCACAAACACTGAGTGTTGTGGAGTGAACTCTTTTTTTGTTCTCGAGCATTTTTTGAACAGTTTTGTTCTTGTTTTTTAAACGGGGGTGCCAACTTTTTGGTGAAAGTTGCTTAAAATATACTCTTGAGTAGTGGATTTACGAATATCACATTGAAATCGCACAAAAAAAACTTTCTGATTTTACAAAAAAAAATAGAAGACCACGGGGAGTACACGACTTGGCGCGAAATTCAAACGCCATTTTTCTTTTTCATCATTTTTCTCCCGTCTTTTTCCAATATTTTTGCATTAATCCTTGGGAAATAATTTACAAACACCATCTTGTGTTTTCAGATAGCAAATTAATGCGCGTTGATCACAAAAGTGATGATAAAACAAATTCGGAACAAAATTCTCATACCTTTGATTTTTTCCCGTTTTCCTGCTCACTCCCGCATCAAAATCACTCTATTATCTGGAACTTTTATATTCAAGCAAAGATTTTCACTAGAATATATTCAAAACGTTGAATCGAACAACAGGCAAATATCGATTTTTCGATATTTATGACTAAAATGTGTTTTCGCGATTATCTAAAATTTGATCAAGCGATTAGAGCATGTTTTATTGAAAATCGATGATAAAAACGAGGGAAATTACAAGAAAAATAAATATTTCTCGTGAAAATGGAATTTTCTAGAAGACGCGGCTGCGGGTTTCCTAGGCCACGGCCACGATTTTCGTGTACTCCTCGTGGCCTTCTATTTTTTTTTGTTGTAAAAATCATAAAAAATCAGAGAAATGTTTTGTGCGATTTCAATGTGTTATTCGTAAATTAAATCATCGTATATCCAAATAGAAAAAAACATTTGAAAATACGTTGGCTTTTGTTAGCGTTTGGTTTTTCTGTTCTTATTATGAATTGAAAATTCTAAAAAGCTTAAAAATCAATCATAATTTTTTGGACAATAGTACATCCGCTCCAATTCAATAAAGAACAGAGTTCAACTTCCTATTCT
This sequence comes from Caenorhabditis japonica, assembly GCA_963572235.1. Taxonomy (NCBI): domain Eukaryota; kingdom Metazoa; phylum Nematoda; class Chromadorea; order Rhabditida; family Rhabditidae; genus Caenorhabditis; species Caenorhabditis japonica. The sequence continues at coordinate 641,475 of OY754346.1, forward strand.
TTCAATATTTTCAGACTAAAAATGGTGGACGGATTCGATGCAAAAACTGGCGAGTACTACTTGGAGAGAAACACCAAACTCACAGATCACGTGATGGATTTTTTTGTTACTGGAAGTCTTCACAAACCGCAAAATGTATGTGTGGAGCGATTCAAAGAGGAGTTGGAGTACTGGAAGATAAAAAGTGATCAGGTAATGAAAAATCGATTGAACAATAAAAATAAAAAACATTGCAAACTTTAAGCTTTCAACCTGTTGCAAACTGCCAAACGAACATCATTCTCGTCAACTGTCACGTGGCACCTCATTCAATGAAGACGACTACGTGGCGGACTTTGACGGCGCTTGTTTTGCGACAGGTCGTTTAGCGATGTGGCGCTTTCTGGAGGACCCTCAATCTTCTCTTTTTGCGGCAATTTTTGCTTTGCTTTCCGTTTTCTTCGTGTTCGCCTCAGTGGTCGGACTGATTCTGGGCTCAATGCCAGAATTTCAAGCGGACTCTTCAAATGCGGCAGCGTATCATGTGATGCACGTGAAAAGTCGGCCTAATGATTTGGGTAAGTGAGCTGTGCAGTGGGGCGCGCTTGCATAGCATGCTTTTCTAGGCAACAAATTTGGAAATGATGAAGAAATTGCTCCAAACGAGTTGCTGAAAGACTTTGTGTACAAGCCCACCGATTCTCCAAATCTCCCGTTAACCATTCTCGAGTACATTTGCATTGGATGGTTTACGTTTGAGTATTTAGTCAGGTATCAAACGTTTTATTACAATATGTTTTCATTTTGATGAAATCAGATTTTTGATCTACCCACGGAAACGACAATTTGTCAAGAAAACACTCAATATAATCGATCTCTCGACCATTCTTCCATTTTATCTGGAAATTTGTCTTCCGCTGTTTGGAGTGGAGTCACGACTGAAAGAGTTTACAGGTATGTACAGAGAAGCTTTTATTGTGTTTTCAAACGACTTGCGACATGAAAACGCAAGTCTGCATTCACCGTTCTGTCTGCGTCTCTTCAAATATCACTGTGTTCGCGTCGTCGCGCACGCACAAATAAGTGGGCGGAGTTTGAGTTGCGTTTCGCGTTCTCATGTCGCAAGAATATTGAAACGATAATAGCTGGTTCAGGAATGTCCACTGGATGGTCTTTTTTTGGTGAGAATGGAAAATATTGATATGAAAGCGTACAGTTGGTAGATTAGCTTACGGAAATATACTAACTTAGAGAGATAACTTTTGTGCATGCGTATATTGTCGAGACGCAGAAATTTCTTATGCGCTCCACCGCTTTAGAGGAAAATAGCGGTTTAAAAAAAGAGGTGAGAGAAGTATGACAAACATTTCTGCGGCGACATAGAAACTAACAATACAAAAAAAAAGTCTAAAAATTAAAATGTCTTATTTTCCGGTGCCTTGCTGGTGGTTCGAGTTCTCCGAGTTTTGCGGATGGCAAGGGTGTTCAAGTTGGCCAGATACAGCACTAGCTTACAGGTGAATTGCATTCCGTATATTAACCAGACTTAAAAACATTGTCTAACTTTTCAGACATTCGGCCACACCCTACAATCCTCAATCACCGAGCTGAGCATGTTGAGCATGTTTCTTATCACCGGCATTGTCTTCTTCTCCACCATAATGTATTATCTAGAAAAAGACGAACCGCACACCGACTTCTACAGTATCCCAGCCGGCTGCTGGTGGTGCGTGTAAGTATTCTAATAACCCTGTGCGGAAAGTGTGAGCAATTTGATTGCAGGGTAACAATGGCTACAGTAGGGTACGGAGATGCAAAACCAGTGACGACGCGTCAGTTAAAATCTAATGATATTGTTAAAATAAACTTGATTTAGTTGGAAAACTGGTGGCTACTTCTACCTCCATCTGCGGTATCATTGTGCTGGCGTTTCCAATTTCCATGATAGTCGAAAAGTTTGCGACAGCTCAGCAAAAAGCAATTGAAGATCAACAGATTCAGCAAGGTTAGTTAAGAGACGTGACACGCTCGCGTTGATTACAGATGTTTATATGAAAAATTGAATAAGAATATCTGAAGATGTTTGCTCGTGTATGATGTGTCTTTATGAAAATCCTTATTTTTGTATAATAAAAGCGTTGTATATTTAACCTATCACTTAGTTACTTACTTACACGCTTCCCCCGTCGTCCGGATAATGAAATTATTTTTTCACTCGAAAATTTATTTCAGGTTTGATTATTCAGGATGACACCATCATTTTAATCCAAAAACAAGGTCTTTTTGTCAGAAAATGACCGAGCCTTAGGGTATTAAAAATGCGCCATTCACCTTACAATTAGAGCTTCAAATTTTTAAGTTTTTCCTTTGGTTTTTCCCTCAAATCAAACATTCACAGCAACCCTTGTAATAATTTTTCCCCAATATTATCCACATTTTCAGCTCAAATGTCCGCATTGGCAAACAATGCCCTGCTTCGACGTTTTCCGACTCGTCGCAAGGTCCGTCGCAACACAAATACCACCGTGTCAGTGAGCAATATTTGATGAAGATGAAGAATTAAAAAATAATAAATAACAAACTCGGTGCAAGAAGAAAAAAAAAGACAATTACGGGATCAAATAAAATATTATTACGTTTGAAACAAATTAACATGAATTCTTCTTTTCTAAAATAAACGTTTATAATTAGTTCACTGAAAGCAAATCAATTCGTTCAGTCTAGGTTGTATGCACGGGTATCAGTGGATCCTGAAATCTGAAATCTGCAATTGCCATTTGAATTTTAATTTCTCAAATTACCGTCTCAGATGCATGAATGGACTGCGATCTTCTGGAACCCTGAGAAGTTGTCCTTGGTCTATGTTCCTGAATTTTTTTGGAATCTCTATTTTTGATAGTAATTCATAATTTCTAAGAATGCATTGCATTTTTAAACGTTTCAGAATATTGCACATCTCCATGCACGCCCTTTTGTATGAAACATGCTAGTACTAAACTGTCTATTGATCGTCTACGCGCAGTTTAAATGACTTCAAACTATTACCGTAAATACTGTAATATAAGCCCACCTGTATTAGAAGCCCACCTGTAATATAAGCCCACCCTTGAGACCCCTTTGAAAAATAGAAGCCATGGGCTTATAATACAGTATTTACGGTATATATGAAAGTTCAAAAGATGTACTACTTTCAAAATAGTGAGAAAAAAGTACCAAACTTGACTTCGAAATTCGACGAGAGTTTTCAGACTTTTAAAAATCTATTTAATGAACACGCCTAAAACATGTATAAAGGCATTTCAATCACATATCCTCGTAAGCAAACTTAAGCTTCAATTGTGTTTTCAATCGACTTGCGACATGAAAACGCATCAAATTTCAAGTCTGCATTCACCGTTCTGTCTGCGTCTCGTCAAATATCACTGTGTTCGCGTGGTCGCGCACAAAAAAGTGGGCGGAGTTTCGTTTCGCGTTCTCATGTCGCAAATCGATTGAAAACACAATAATCATTAAGCTATTGAAGATACGCAAAATTTCTATTACTGTGTCGCGTATAACAGGCAGAGCGTTCCGAACGCGAGTGGCAGTGTGTCAATTTAAGATAATTTGTTTTTCAACTATTTGAAATATTCAAACTAGGAATAATCGATCGTATTATCAATTCAATATTCTTGCCGGCTACCACATGCGCCCGCGAAAGTTTTATAATAGACGCGGACATAACGCCCTCTCACATCTTGATACACCCGCTCACATTTTTTGATCTACGTTCAGAAATAAATCGACACACTGTCGCGGTGAGACCCACGTCACGGTGCCTCACGCGTGCGGGTCTCTTCCTCGCAACGCAGTAATACTGGTTTCTCTGTCACGTTTTCCTCCATACGCTGGATTCATGAATATCCCCAAAAGCACCGTTTTAAAAAATCCTACCGTCTCTGATATTTGTGTTGAATCCATTGCCAAGGATTGTTGAGACCCGGCCAGCCTACTTCTTGCGGTAGAGACCTGCAATTATTATAGTAAAACCTGTATATCAAAAAACTTAAAACCAAAATATAAAAACTTACATCATCACTCATTTCATCGTTCTTATTAACCACTTCAATTTGATCAACAACTGGAGAAAGTCCATCGTCTTGTTCCATTTGGTTATATTCTTCCAACCTCACCTGCGTTGCCAACCAGTTTCGCTCATCGTCTCGATGCACAAAGTCTGCAATGATTGGCTACCGTAATCCAAACGCCCCGCCCATCTAATACCTTCCTCCACCAATGTCATCATGAAAAGGCCACAGCAGCAAAGCAAGAGGCTGGTAAAAAAGAAAAGTAAGATGAGAAGCACAGCGAGAATGGATGAGAAAACTGAGGGAAACAGATGAGGAACCGATGAGAAATACGTGTATTTTTGGTAGATATCCAAATTTTCGGTAGCGTTGTTAAAGTTGAAATGTTTGAAGAAGTCAGTGTTGTTAAGAAGATCCACGTGTCGTTCAAGGCGCTCTATAAATTGTGTTGTTAGCATTTTTCAGCATAAATAGCGTCAGAATTTATTTGTGCTACCGCGTTTCGGTTCATACTCTTACCATACAACATGAATTCTGCAGACACTTGAATAACAGGAAATGTCGGATCGGCGGAGAATGATTTGTTGTTGGGGCATCTTGCCGGATGGCACAAACTCAACACTCGGGTGCTATTTAACTGGACAACTGAATATTACAAAAATATGGAATGGAAAACACATAAATACAGCCTATTTTCGTGTTTTTTTTAACTTTTGAACCCAAAAAATTGAGAATTTAATAAAAATTCTAAATATTGTCATTAAGGGCGTAAAAAAAACGGCTCTGAGACGTTTCAAAAGCTGTCATTTCGAAACTGAAACGTTTTAAAACTTTTGTGTATTTTTGCGGCAAAAAAAAATAAAAATAATCGATAAAAACGAAAAATAAAAACCAAATGCGCGTGTGCTTTGATGTCAAAATGCAAAAAAAGTTTCCAAACGTCCCAGAGCCAAAAAACAAGGCTAAAGGCCAAACGAGGCCAAAAAGATTTTTAAATTGAACAAAAAAAAAACAAAAAAAACCAAGATAATGTCACACAATCACACAATAAACACTTACAGTATCCAGTACTAATGAAAATCTTAAACTGCACAGGAGACACTCCACATGTTTTGGCCAGATCCACTGAAATTATCAAACGGATTTGCCTTCCGGAAAACGACCACCAAGCTGAAAATATTCACATAAATACATTAAAAAAAATGCTCAGCTCACATCCTTCCATAAACTTAATCCTGCAGCTTGTAAAATTGCCAGTGTCCTTGTCATAAACTTTTTCAAATTTTATTCGGTTAACTTTAAGCCCTCCACGTTCTCCATAACATTGATAAAAGGATTCCATGACTCCGCGAAACTCATTAAAACTTTCTTCTTTTTTAACCTTTTCCACTGTTGGCTTAGCAGTGGTTGTATTCGCAGTTGTGGATAGTTTTGTTGAGTTTAAAATCTTATCGGAAGAAGGTTCCAAACTCGCAAAAATTACTGTCACGTGACGCAAGTCTGAACGGGTGCTGCCCAATGCGGCACATGGCTTTTGGAGAGGATTCCAGTCTGTCTGAAAATTTTTGATTTTCTTAAAAAATTCAAAAGATTCAAACATAGAGAAAATATTGAGCAACGTACACTAAAAACCACTGAAATGATTGACATGATTATACCGACAAAAGTTCCGAAAGGAAGTAGAACCATCGCGAAAACTTGCGGAGAAAAATATGAGAAAATGAAAATAAATTGTGAAAAAGTTCATGATTTTTAGATTTCAAAACGTGAATTAAAAAAAAAAATATTTCACGTAAAGTTTGCAAATATCTTAATGTTGCAGACTTTCCATGAACAAAACTTACAGTATACCTTGGCCAGAAAAGCTATAATCCGTTCAAAGCATCTGCCATGCTTAGTTTTTTTTCTATGGCTTCCGCCTTCTACCGTAACCCAGGGAGTATAAAAGAAGCATTATCTACATTTGTGGAATACTCATTTCGGCACACTTACTTTTTAATTTGATTAATTGCCACTGGATGCGTCGAATAACAAAATCGAGTGTTCTTACTTTGAAGTATAACTGATTTTGTATGAGACGCATTCCAGTGGCATTCTGATCTTTTATGGCATACATATTAGACTGAACAAAAAAAAACCGCCGAGTGTTTTTGCGTCGATGTATAGTAGATGATATCCGACCGGCATCTTTGATCTACCATAGTGTGAACGAATTCGGAGCATCTGCGACAGAAATAGGAAATAAGGTGATAATCGGTCTAATGAAAACCACACCTGTATCGTTATTTTTGGATTAATTTGAACACTGTATGAATTTATTCAATTAGATTCTAAAAGTGTCGTTGGCAAACAAAATGTTAAACATTTTACTTCATGCAAAATTACTTTTTGATCTAAATTTGAATTGGAAATGCGATTCTATTAAAGGTTGTAACATTTTTTCTGTCACAATTTTGAGTTTTTTTTGCTTTGCAAATGTATACATATTTTTGGTTTTAAACGTGTTTTTTTAAGTATGAGGATTTTCGGGAAATTCGAAGATTTATCGAATTTTTACGGTATGTTGTTTTCAAATAATTAATTTTTTCTCTCTTTTGGAGACCATAACTTTTCAAAAATACGCACATCGACGTTATATTTCTTGCCGCTTTAATAAAATCCAAATCAATAGATCTACTAACTATTGTGTTTCAAACGAGTTGCATCATGAAAACCTAAGTCCGCAAACACCGTTCTGTCTGTGTCTCTTCAAATATCACTGTGTTCGCGCGGTCGCGCACAAATAAGTGGGTGGAGTTTCGTTTCGCGTTCTCATGTCGCAAGTCGATTGAAAACACAATAAATATTCTGCATTAAAATACATTAAAATCCATTCTTATGGGTGAAGCAATCATGGGAGGAATGCTCTCTTCCTTATCTCTTGCGACTCGACTTTCTTGAAACATCTCTTTTTATTTGAGGGGTGTAGAAGGTGAAAGTCGGCACGTTTTTCTTCACTGTCAAGACGGCATATCGATATTCAATTTGCGGGGTCCGATCTGTTCATAAAACCCGTTTGACGAAAAGTTGTCGAGTTGCCTTGGAAATTCCATTGAATCAGTGTAGAGACTTAACAAAGTACAATTTTTTTCAATTTTTTCAGCTTCTCTCTTCAATAACAATAACAAAAAATAAATAATTACACCAATACATGATTTAATTTGTACGATTGCATTGTTGGAGTGTGGGCCATGTGTTTGTTGTCTTCACGAAAGCAAACAGTTTCTAAAAATGCAAGCTTTCACCAATTAACTTATCAAAAACGTACGGAAAAATGCATTCCTGATGTCTTTTATTAGGAACAGCAGAACCAATGGATCAATTCCTGGGTACAATTGCACAGTCACTGTAGTGATGTTTGCGTAACATCCAATATTGATCTCAAAGAATGGGAGCACAAAGGCCATTACCGTTGGTATATACATGAGGAAAATAGGAATTATGGTCTGAAAATGTTTATAAAAAGTGTTTGAATTAAGTCTTGCATTACCTGCAACACCAGCGCATAAAAAAGTTTATTCTGAAGTTTTCTTGTTTTGCCTGAAACTCCTTTATGTGATTTTATCTTCCTGTGAGTCTGCATTCCACAATAGAAAACCGTGCTGAATGAAAATATCATAATGGCACCGTGTTGGAGGATTCCGACGATGTTGGAAATGTCTGGATGCTTAATTCCATTTCCATCAATACGTGACTAAAAAAACAAAACGAAACCGTTTTTAAGATGAAAATAAACTGTTTCTTACATAGCTGTATGGCACATGACCAATCCACAAAGGATCCAAGTTATACGACTCTTTGAGCACAAAAAGAAGAGCTTGTTTCGTTCTGTCTGTTTCCGGAAACAAGAAAAAAGTAACCATTCCCCAACTCATAGCCGTGAGAAATGAACCGAGCATCCAGCCAAAAAATTTGAAACCACGGAAAAGGCGAAGGTTTTCCGGTCTTAATACAAACAATTGTTTAGAAACAAGTTAGGATTATCGCCTACTTGCAAGCAGTAAAATATCGATAAACAAAGTGAACTGCAAAAAGAGTGAAGCTCATTGCATAGCATCCACAGTAAGTTGCTAAAATTTGATTATTCAGTATTGATTAAACTTTGAGATTAACCAGAAATGAATCTTGCGGTGAGATCTGAGTACTGAAATCGTTTTTGTTGGATTACGAAAAGCGTGTTGTCGTACATGTGGATTAGCTGAAAAAAATGGAAAGACAACACGTACTGCAATGATATGGAACTGTTTTTTCAGCAACTGACCGGTCTTAAGAATGTCTCCACTGATGTGTAAAACAAACTGAATATGCAAAAAATGATCATCAAGTACTTGTAGGACCCTAGCGCTTTTGCAGGTCGGACAACGAGAAGAGTTAGAATTACAAAGTTTGCCAATGTGGATATAACAAATCCCACTTGTGCACAGACTGTTGTAATCTTCAGCCATATACGGTCCGACATTTTCTGAATTATCTCAAGTTTATTATTACTTTAATTGTAAAAGAATAATTTTGAAACATATAGTCAATTAAAAAAAACTGAATCGATTATAAAAATTCAAAACGACTAATACTTGAACAGCTAAGAAAGTTGTAAAATAAATGTCAAGACTTGCGTTTTCTAAAATTGTAAAATTCAGAAAAATAATAAAAGTGCCAGAAGAAAGATTCAGTAGCCAGCTTATTTTCTTATGCCACAATCAAAATAACTCACTTTATTTTGAAAACTCGAGTTTTCTAATCGGTTTTCAAAAAACGGTGTTACTCTCTAATTTCCAGCCACCCTTTAATTTGAAATAAGAAGTTTGATCAAAATATTTCACGTTCAAATGATCTTTAATAAATATGTTATGACTAACATAAATGCGTAATTTGAAGTAGAAAGTGTACTAGAATGTTCTGGATCATTGTTACTGCGAACCGTTTTTGACCCATAGCCTAGATAAGCATGAAAAAATACTAAAATATTATTTTCGCAGTATGGCCAATTAGTGCAGTTCTGTGTAAAAGAACCGCTACATTGATAAAAACAAGAGCAAAAAAAATGTGTTCCTGTCCAGAATTGTAGACAACGTTTACATAGCTAGGTGTGAGATTTCGTGTCGTGAGCATTTTTTCAGCTCTTAATAGACAGATTTGTACCAAATTTAAAAAAAAATTCGAACACAAGGGGCTTTAGACGGTGAGAATCGATAAAGTTTGAATGGTAGAACATGGTTAGTACTTGAAATGTTTCCCCCAATGAATGCCTTTTTCCAAATTTAAAACTGTTTCAATCGACTTGCGACGTGAGAACGCGGAACGAAACTCCGCCCACTTATTTGTGCGCGACCACGCGAACACAGTGATATTTGAAGAGACGCAGACATAACGGTGAATGCAGACTTGAAATGTGATGCGTTTTCATGTCGCAAGTCAATTGAATACACAATAACGCACAGAAGTTAAACAAGGCAATGTTTTTCGATAATCCCCAATAAGTTTCAACGTCTAGTCTATACAACAGAAGTGTGCGGAAAATCGGAAATAAAGTCACAAAAAAAGAGAAATGGAACTCTTTCAGAGCAATGGGTACGATCTGTTAGTTGAAAAAATAATCAAAATTGAATAGGAAATAATTGGTGTTAATTCATCGTTTGCCGTAAAACAAAAGTCGAACTAAATTTCTATAAATAAAAGTCGGAAGTCGGAATTCCGCGCACCTCTGTTACACAATGAACATTTTGAATACAAAATCAAGTTGGTCAACTTGAGTTGACCCACTAGACCATTTTGCGCTGCGTATTAACCTACGGACAAAAACTCAACTCTTGGGAGCTTAATGTATTGCCTTGTTTATTTATTTCGAGTGGTTTTTTCAACAACAAAACATCATGTTGTTTCCTGCTCACAGGTTTTGTATTGTAATGTATACCCTCTTTCTTTGTCGAGTAAATAAAACGTAGCCTCGCTAAATGAATTAGCCAGTAGTATAAAAAGATGAAATATCGAACATTTGTGTCTGATTTATTTTCGCATGAAATGTTTGGATATCAAACATTGCTTTTAACACATTTTTTCAGCCATTTTTTTATTTTAGCTCTGTGTTGATCTACCAGAGGTGGGTGCGCCACGAAAAACTGCAGACATTACTTTTTCATTCATTCACATTTGTCATTCCTCCGTTACGTTACGATACTTGCATTCTATTTGGTAATTATGGAAAAATTGTTTTTTTTTGCTCATTAAAATGTTCATTGCTCAATTCCCGCCAAAGATCTTTATTTTTTAGTCAAAAAAACTTGCCGAAAAGTTCCTCTTGACCTTTATTAAATAACCAAATAGTGATAATGAAATGAACAAACAAACAATTTTTTACCGTGCTATCGAGGTGCCAAAGTCAACACCTTTCAAAATAGATGACTACCGTATTTTTTGGCCATTTGTAAATAAATTTAAAGACGTTAAAGACTGTTTTCCCACAGTCTATTTATGTACAAGTACAGCTTTTCGTAAAATAGTGAAAGCCTTTTATGAAAAACTTCCGTTTTTTCTTACTATTATTTACCACATCTAAATACAAACCAAACTTTGCGGAGGCTACTTTGATGTTTCCTTCTCTTGCAGGATGGTCATAAAAGTCAACAATGATGCGGATCGTTCGGAGCTAAAATCATTCGAAAACTATTGCTGCGAAATGGAGAAGGATTGCGAATTCGATTTACAGGTATGCTTTTATTTTCTGAAGTTTTTTTTTTTGGTTTTCAACTTGTGCCAGTGTGTATTAGATCTTTAGCACACTTAGGGCGCGAGCGCCTCCGTTGGGCTTATTATTACACTATGTGGGTGTTTATTGTTTTTCTTTTAATTCGCTTTTTCGGAGTAGAGTTAAATCAAAATGACACTATCCATACGATTGAAAGGTAAGTCGGGTCGGGTCAGCTGATGAGAAAAATGGAAGAAAAAACGAAAACACGACCCTAATCTATCTTCCTCACTCTTTCACTTTCACGAAAATAGAGTAATCTAGTGGATAGACTGGTCAGGGTACGGCCCCAAAAAACATCTCATTCGCTATTATTCTGAATTTCTTTAAAGAATGGAGAGCTCTAAAGTGTATCCAGAGTATCATGATTCCGAAAATTTGCCCTCTTCTATGGTACGAAGCGCTTCTGATGTGATTTTGGGTAATGGTGATCAGATTGGCGATCCTGCCAATACCGCAAATATGAAACTGGTAGGTAAAAAGGAACAATTACCGTAAATTATTTCCTTTTAAGTTCTGTATTGGTTGTGTCGTTACCACAGGTGAAATGCGGTGGATGCATATAGTGTCCGTATTTGAATCATGTCGTCGTTTTGGTCCATTGGACGGTATATAATAACTTTTTATTCAGTTTTTGCACAAGCCTGCGACATTTGGCGATTTTCCCCTGCTTTTTTTTCACTTTTCTTACAAGTTTTTTTTCTTGTAACGGCACTGATTTTTTTACTTCAGCTCTTTCAAATTTTGTGACCTTTGTGGCTGTATTAGTAAAATGTGTAAATTTTAATCAGACGACGCGGATTTAATAAATATCTAGAGCCTAATTAACATAAATGCACGATATGATTCCAAAAACGGACACTATATGCATCCAGCGCATTGACTAGTAAAGTGAACAATAATGATTTTGAAGAAACGTTTTTACCAAGATTTTTTTTTTGCCAAGGTAATAGCTCCGGTTAATATACATACAACCATGGGATTTCTAAAGTATTTCTCAGATCTTCCCATGAGATTTTTAAAATTGAATGATATCCATTAGAACTACCAAAATAATTTCAAACTGAACTACCAAAATAATTTCAAACTTATTTTTTTAATCGAGTTGCGACATGGGAACGCGAGACTCCGCCCACTTTTTTGTGCATAGTTTTTTGCAGAATCGTGCACTACTTTTCTTTGTTCGTTTATTTTCTTCCAATATCCGCGAATTTCAGTTGTTAAATAGCAAAAAATTAAACGTTTCTTACAAAAATAATTAAATGGCAAAGAAAAATGGCAACTATTGTTAATATTTCACGGATATTGGAATAAATAAAGGAATAAAGAAAAATCGTGCTCGATTTTGCAAAATACTGTGCACAAAAAAGTGGGCGGAGTCTCGCGTTCTCATGTCACAAGGCGATTGAAAACACAATAATTGAAATCAAACTTTATTTGGAAGGCCGTGCTCCGCGGATAATAGAAAAAAATAACAAATGCATTTGGCTCACGCTCCGTGTTCGATAGTTATTAGCTGTTTTAATGGCTATCAGCCAAAATGTTGCTGAAAGTCTTGCGTGACAAGGTAAAACTGGTCAACTGTTCGGCAACAGTTTAAGCAACAGTTCATTTAAAACATTATTACAAGAAAAGTTCTTTGCGCGAGCTGTTGATGTTGATCAGTAGAAACCGAGAAAAAAAGTCACATAAACATCAAATTAAAACCTGCTTTATTATGTCTTTACTTTTCTATTTTCAAAGTTTCCTTTCACATTTCTCATTTTTGAGAATGAAAAATTCCGGTCAAGATGGTCAAGTGGCTAAAAGCACAGCGTGCCAGACCCTGCGTATAGCCAGACGCGCCCTATTGCATTCTCTGCGTCTCCACAGTGGCGGTCAGCAAAATACAGTAGGCAACGGGGAGGTGGGGAGGTTTCCCACCTGACATAAAAGATGTTCACTAAAAAGAATCCCTTCTTCCTATTCCATAATACCGCCAATCTTCAATGCATAAAACATGACAAGGTACCCTCACCCTCCGTTTTTATGCTTTTATGCTTTTATGCTCATTCGGAGAAGAAGAGTGGGACCCATTTCTAATGCATTTCTTTCCATTTTCATAAAAATTTGCTCATTTCTCATTTCTCTCCTTCTGACCACTCAGGGACGTCCATCCATCCATCCAAAATGGACAGAGACGAGGACCATGACAACCCGTTTTTCGAGAAGTTCGGCAAATATTGCACATAGTTAGCTTTAATTAGCCTAATTAGCCAAATTGGACCCAGTTTTTTTTTCACTCTCCGACATTTTCACGCAAACGAACGGGATTTGTTAGCGTCTAGCGAGAGGTCACATGGAAAGTAAACGTTTTTTTCTTTCAATGTTCATTTCTGATTTCTACAACTAAATACTCTTTGCTATTTTTCGTGAAAAAGGAAAAAAAATGTCTGCCGACCAGTGTGAAACTGTTGTTGAGCGTTCATCGCACTCCTCCTCTCCGACTCATTCCGTACGTTCTCATCGTTTATTTCACAACGTTTTCTTCAACGCAGAGTTTTCTTTTTTCTTCTTTTTTTTCTCTTTGAACAAAAAATTGTTTTTTCCTCTTTTTTGGGGAGAAAATTACCGGAAACGAGATTGGAGTGGGCCGATTTCACGGCGATTTGCCCATAGAACTTTGAGCGACTGGGAAAACATAAATAGACCACGCCCCCTTCTTTTTTGGGATTTTTTTCCTTTCCAGGTAACGATTCAAAAGTAAATCCAACCAAACCAGTTCAGCGGATAATTTGTTTTCTATTTTTTTATTCACAGTAGATAATTGGGGTGAATTGGGATGTGTTTGTCATTTTACTTTTGGCATTGCTCCTAACTTTTTTGTTTAAAAAAAAGTAAAAAATATTGGTCATAATTGTGTTTCACGTATCAACCCGTTTTTAGAATGACTGAAAAATTCATGATGTTTTCAGAGAATGTCTTCGTTTGGGATGATTTTTCTTTCTTCCGCTATTTTTCAAAATTTTGCTTTCAAATAACTCAAACAATTTCAAACAATCGTTTAAAGCTCGCATCATGTTTTTTTGTTGATAAATTTAGTTTTTTTTTTTTTTTTGAAAAATTATCTTATGGGGTTATTCTCGAAACCAGCAAAAAAAAGCAAAAAATAGAAAAAACCAGCAAAAAATTCAGCGAAAATTCGGAAAATGCTCCGATCAGTCTGAAACTTTGAGAGATCATTCAAAAAACACTCTCGGACATTCCCTGAAAATTTCAGACTGAAATATTGATTTTAAAAATTATCGATTTATATTTCTGAAAATTTTCAAAATCGATATTTTGGTCTGAAATTTTCAGGGAATGACCGGAAGTATCTTCTTAATGATTTCCCAAAGTTTCAGATCAATTGAAGCATTCTCCGAATTTTCGCTGAATTTTTTGCTGGTTTTTTGCTGGTTTTTTCTATTTTTTTGCTTTTTTGCTGGTTTCGAGAATAACCCCATTACAATGAAATAAGGCGGTGTCTATAGATATATCCAATCATACGATAGTTCATATGCCTATTACCGTATTCACCCCTATGAGAAGGGAATCTCTAATAAATAGGTACCTCCAATAGAAGGGTTTTTATCGGCTTGAAACTAAATTTTTTTTTTGTCGGATATTGAAATTATTTTTTCACTCGAAAATTTACTTTTTTTGAGAAATTCGAATCATGGTCTGATTATTAAGGATGACACCATCATTTTAATCCAAAAACGAGGCATTTTGGTCAGAAAATGACTTAGGGTTTTAAAAATGCGCCAAGTAGAAAGAACACTATCAAACGAAATAAAATGTTGATTCTTTGGCAGCTAAATGTTTCAGAAAATACTTGAACAAATAACTTTTTTTGTTTCAGAAAAAAGAATCGGAAACGTCTTCACAAATGATTGAAGACGAGAAGGACCACTCGATTTACTCGAAATGTGCAGCCGAGTTCATCGCCGTGATGCTCTTTGTTTATGTTGGTGAGTTTGCTTTTTCAAGTCTCTTACTTTATTTTTCAATAAATTTTCTAGTTCTCCAGGCTTCTCAATTACTAAATAATTATCTTAATGTAGATTAATTTTCACAAAAGCTCTCAAAGCAAATTTATATATACACTGCTCCAAACCAATAGATTTATTTTCTACAGGCTCAATGCAAGCTGCCGGTGTCTCTATTCACGATGGTGTGCTCCATGCCGCTTTTGCTCACGGTATCGCCATTTTCGTATTGGCTGCTACGTTTGGCGGAATCTCGGGAGCCCATGTCAATCCAGCAGTCACATTTGGCATTGCTGTTGTCGGACGTTTGAACCCGATTCACGCGGTTTGCTACGTCGTCTCTCAACTACTGGGGAGTGTGTTCGGAGCGCTACTTGTTCGAGTAAGTGGCCCTAGGTTTTTGAACTTTGTTCAAACCCATTCAATTTCATTTCAATTTCAACTTCAAATTTCAGATCTCGCTTTCCTATAAAAGTTACAGCGCAATTGCGGCGGGCGCCACCCTGTGTGGAAAGGGCATCACTTGGCAAGAGGTCGGTTGTTAGTTGAGTGGTTTGCCTTTAAACTGGTTTTTTTTTTCAGGGGTTGACCGCAGAGATTGTGACCACCTATATCCTCGTTCAGACTGTGTTGATGTGCGCTGTGGACACTGAGAAGAATCATCTGGCTCCGTTGGCCATTGGATTCTCTCTCATTATTGATATCTTGGGAGCAGGCGCAATTTCAGGCGCATCGATGAATCCGGCACGGTCCTTTGGTCCCAATATTATGGGACAATTGTTCTTAAGATCAGAGCACTTGGATGTACAGTACATGTTTTGGAACTACCATTGGATTTATTACATTGGACCATTGATTGGAGCCTTTTTGGCTGGCGGAGTGTACAGAGTGTTCTTCGCTCGTGATTATCGTGTCCTTGCATAAAATTTCAGTATTTTTTTTCCTGTGAGGTGTGAGATAAATACAAGAAACGAGAAATCATTCCGATCTATTTAATTAGAAATAAAAGAAAAAAAAAATAAATTCAGTCTTTGAACCCAGTTTTTGATTATTCTCAGTACGGAGCGCTGCAAACTCGCTCCTTTCGCACAGTGGAGGACGCGGCCAGGTTGGCGGCCGATGTTTTGCTCTGATTTCTTAAAACCTCGCTCCGAATTGGAGCGAGTTTTCAGCCTTTTATACCGAGTATATTAATCATATGATTGAACCATTTAAATATTTAATTTCCATTCGCGAAAAATGCAAGTGCGCTCCACTGAACTTAGTACTTCATGAATCTCATCTTCGTCGCCAAATTATTTTTTTCTTTTTTCTTCGTTAAATTTATTAATTACAAGCTAATTCGTAATATTCTGTGAAAAATTTACGGATTATGTCCAATTTTTGTCAAAAATCGCCATTTTTCGAAATCACCGCATAAAAAAAATTCCAAACACTTTTATTTGTAAAGTTTTTTTTTTGTGAAAATGCAATCTTTCTTTTTTGCACAAACATTATCGCTTTTAATGAAGATTTTACCGAATTTCGGCCAAAACTGCCAAATTTCATTAAAAACGATAATTTTTGTGCAAAAAAGACAGATTTTATTTTCACAAAACACTTTACAAATCAAAGTGTTTGGATTTTTTTTTAATGCGGTGATTTCGAAAAATGGCGAGTTTTGACAAAAATTAGACATAATCCGGACATTTTTCACAAAATATTACGAATTAAATAGCTTTTAATTAATAAATTTAACAAAGAAAAAACATGAAAAACGATAAATTTTAACAAGACATCGAAGAAAAAAGACAAAATAATTTGGCGACGAAAATAAAATTCACGAAGTACTAAGTTCAGTGGAGCGCACTTGCATTTGTCGCGAATTGACAATAAGTATTTAAATATTTAAACCAACAATGACCATTTCAAATCGAGAAAAAAAAACATTATTTTTTCATTTAAAAAATAATTTTGAAACGAAAAAACCTGTATTTTCCCCCTGTGCACCGCAGAACATTATTTTCGTCAGATATCAACAACAATGTCACAATAATAATTTTTTTTGTAATTATTTAATTATCTAAAAATTCCTAATAAACAGTTTTGTAAATATAAATATTGTCGGTCCGCCAAAATGGTCAAACGCGCTCCGCTGAACTCAATGCTATGCGATTTTCATTTTGGTCTCCAAATAATTTCATTCCACGTGTAAATTCAACGTGAAATAAAATAAATAACCGACAATATATACATTCAATTGGTTTTCTGTTTCTTCCCTCTAAAAATTATCGTGATTCGTTTTCTAATAATAGCTTTCAGGAGAAAAACAAGAGACACAATAAAAAGTAAGAGAATAGCAGTCAAAAAGAGGAATATGTCAATCATAAAGAACGCATGAAAAGACATTTTCCGTGAGTACGGATTCAAAGAGGGTAGTTCGCCAAACTCTGCTCCGAAAATTGCGTGTTTGACGAGAAGATCTCGTGGTGGGATTGGTTGTTGAAGGAGTTGTCGGCGCAAAATTTCAGAGTGGATTGGATATTTCTCATTCTCGGTAATAGCTTTCACAGCATCTCTCAACATTTCGAAATTGCCCAAATCGTTTTTATCAAGTAAAATTGATCCATTGTGTCTTGCCAACATTTTTGCATTTCTTGCCTGATCAGCAAATATTGGAATGAGGATTGCGGGTTTTCCCGAGTAACTCAACTCATTCACACTTCCCAGTCCAGCATGAGTTATAAAAGCGGATAGCCGAGAGTCAGCTGGAATAAAATATACTTGAAATAATTGTATGATACTGATAAAGCTTACCTAGAAGCGCAGTTTGTGGCACCCATTTAGAAAAATGCAAGTTCTCAAGGTTTCCAGCGAAACTGACGTCATCGGTTTCATATTTCCAGATGAATGTGACATTTGGGAACGATTCAATAACCCGTACAATCGTATTTCTAAAGTAAAACATCGAAAACTAAAAACAAAATTTTTTAATGTTTCTTACTTGTACTGCTCCGGCATATCCTTCGAGTACATCACCGATCCAAACGATATCAAGACATTCTTGCTTTGTTTTGACAGAACGTTTTGAAAATATTCAGGCAACTTTTCCTGATTTATCTGCGTGGTATTAACTGAAATTCCACCAATGAGAACAGTCTTCGCCAAGAGTGGACGCGGAAAATCCAGGTAAGGGTTTGAGTTGAGAAACACGAATGACGCACGCGATTCAGCTTCCTAAAAATAAAATGTTGGAAATGATGGGAAAATCGTTCAGTAAACGTCATACCTCTATATCGATAACATCGTACGGATAGTTATACGACATTATAGTTGGTGGCTTGATAAAAAATCGAGTTGAAAAATCAAAAATTGTGTTAGCTAGGCGTTCGCTGAATGCCATTTGATCATCGAATGGTAACAGGGGGCCTTAAAATCAAAGTTGTGGATCGTATATCGAATTTCACGATAAAAATGTTTTTTAATTACAAGCCTGTGGCTTGTGGCCACTGCGTCGCCGTTTTTTTTAGTGATGGTAATCATGTACTTTTCCTGACTTTAAGGAAGATAAAAAATAAAACTACATATTGTGTTTTCAATCGAGTTGCGACATGAGAACGCGAAACTCCGCCCACTTATTCGGGTGCGACCACGCGAACACAGTGGTATTTGAAGAGACGCAGACAGAACGGTGAATGCAGACTTGAAATGCGTTTTGATGTCGCAAGCCGATTGAAAACTACATATTTCTAATACAAGGACAAAAACCTTCTATTCCGCCTCAAGAGAACACAGTTCCCGGTCAAGTTGGCATTTACAATCAGCATCAACAAAGCACAGGGACAATCATTTGGAAGAGTTGGATTCTACCTCCTGGAAAACGTCTTTGCTCATGGACAGACACATGTTGCTCTTTCCCGCGCCAGATCAAAGAATAGGCTCTTCATAAAATCTACTACCGAGCGACTACTCAACTTCACGTACAAATAAAAATTTTGATATCATTCTTTTTTGTTTGAAACATAGTTCTGTTATTCAAATAGCTTTTTAATGAGCAAATTGTTGTTTTGAATTTTAAAATAGGGCTTTGAAATAGATCAAGCTTAACGATACACCCAACCTAACAGCCGCCGCAGGCGGCTACTCAAGACTGATTGGCGCCGATAGGCGTCAGATCAGGCTTGTTTCTAATACTAACTTGAAAGTACAGCGGGAGAAGCTGGTTCTCCAATGGAATTGCTCAACCTCACATGATGGGTGACTGAAAACGTCGGATACAATGTAGGAATTTGCAGATATTGTTGAATTGCTGAAAAAAAATTTCAAAGTCAAGATATCAGCAGCACTTTGTATTTCCACTTACCAACAGCATTAAACGCTATTACTTCGTAGAACAACGCATCAAACTTCCGATCTTTAAGAGCATCCAACACGGTTAAATCTTTTTTAAAGTTCTCATAAACTTTATGGAACATTTTGGAAAATAGGTTGAGCATTGGGGCCATTGCAAACACACCAGGCTCTTCCGTCCAGAATCTTGAAAAGTCTGCAGAATCCATACGGTCTCCAAGTTTTTCCAGTTCTTCATCCGGTTGAACGTAGATCACATCTTTAGTGTGCTCCAGATATTTTACATTTTCGTATTTTCTTGCGATAATTGGTGCAAGAAAAGTGACATTATGCCCTGCTAATGTCAAAGTTTCAGCGATATTAGCCAAAAACTTGTGATGACTGTGCGCAAAAAGTGGACAATAAACTAGAAAGTTGGCGGACTCAGATAGTCTTAAAAAGGAGAAAATAAATAATAAACAGATATAGTTGTAGAAAATATTCATTGTTTGTGGCCGGGCAAAATAAAAGGATAATAGAAAAAACTTGTAAGATATAGACCCAATTAATAGGTATGGTGAAAACGGGTTTACTCTCCGTAGGCTAGTACGTAGTCAATAACCGAAAAATATCTGATCCATTTTAAAAGAAAACATGAAAAGTTGTAGGTTTCTTGATGTACTATACAATATTACCAGTTTTTATTATCATATTTTCTTTTGCAGCCATCAAAAAGTGTAGTCAAACTATTGTAGCTTAGACTTTTTGTCTACAGTATGGCCGAAAAACAATCTGAACAATAATCGTAGAACAAAAATGAGAACAAACACTAAGAAAAGTGAAAAGAAAGTGAAGAAAGCAATGATATCAATCATATAAAATGAAAAGAATGACATTTTTCTAGAATATGGATCCAATGCTGGAAGCTCTCCAAACTTTGCTCCAAACTCGGCGTGTTTCACGAGTAGTTCGTGCGGTGGAATTGGCTGCTCTTCTAAGTGTTTTCCAAGAATTTCAGCGTTTTTCCGGTAGCTAAAATTGTTGGCTTTTGATAAGTTCGTAGATGACCAAACCTCTCATCCTCGAGAATAGTTTTTACAGCATCTTTCAACAATTCAAAGTTGCTCAGTTCTCTTTTATTGAGTGATATTGATCCATTGTGTCTAACCAGCATCTTGGCATTTCTCAACTGATCAGCAAAGATTGGGATGAGTATTGCTGGTTTTCCCATGTAACTCAACTCATTCACACTTCCCAATCCAGCATGAGTTATGAAAGCGGATAGTCGAGAGTCAGCTGGAATAAAATACATTTGAAATAAATGCATGACACCGATAAAGAATACCTAGAAGTGCAGTTTGTGGTATCCATTTTGAAAAGTGTACGTTTTTGAGATCTCTAGCGAATTCAACGTTATCTGATTCATATTTCCAGATAAAAGTTACGTCTGGGAATGTTTTAATAACTTTCAAAAAACTTTCTCTGAAACAACAACAAGACAATTTCAATATTTTTTCCTTTATTGATCCACTTACCTGTAACTTATCGGCATTTCTCGTGATAACATGATCGATCCAAAAGAAATGAGCACATTTTTCTTCCTTATGCTCAATACCTTATGGAATTCTTCAGTCAGCTTTTCAGCTCTCATTTCAGTAACGTTTAATGAAATACCACCAATAGGAATTGTTTTCTCAAGGGTGAAGCGTGGAAAGTCCAGATAAGGATTGGAATTCACGAAGACGTACGGAGCACGCGATTCAATTTCCAATAAATATGACAATTATCGAATTTTCATTAAAAAATCTCACTTACTGAAATTTGCATTACCCTGTTTGGATTTACATACGATTTTAAAAATGGTGATTGAAAAATGTATGTTCCGGCAAAGTCTCCTAGAGCATTTAGAAGACGTTCTTTGAAATTCATTTTATCTCCATAAGGGGACACAGTTGCTGAAATGAATCAATTAACCAAGATTTTAAATTTTTTAAAGATTTACTTGGTAGAAAACTTGGCGCTGCTGGCTCTCCAATCGCTTTTATAGTACTCGTGAAATAAGTCATTGAGAATGAAGGGAACACTGTTTTGATTTCCATATACTCGTGGACCGCTGCAATTAGATTTTTAATAATGGACAAAAAAAATAACATAATACACTGTTAAACCTATAATAGAAGTGCCAGTGTACAAGAATTCTTCAAAACAGTTGGCAAACTGTTTTGAAATGAAAAAATAACTTGGGTTGTTTCTTTTAATGACTTGTTATATTTATTGAATTAAATCTCTAGACCCCCTTAAAGAGCCTCTGAAGAAATAAAATTGCTCTACCGTATTTACTCTAATTGCCCGGTACATCTAATTTCTACGGTTTTAAGTCGCCCAGGCTGGCGTAATGCTCTTAAACCCAAATAACCCTCTGCATCTCTGCGTCTCTCGCCACGTGTACAACGACACTCCAGACACGCGCGGTTTAGCAGCCACGTTTTGACTATGTTTTGTTGTTGGCTTTTGGCCGCGTGTCGGTTTTTGTTTTTAAGTTTTAGCGTTGCTCTTGTAATTCTAGTTTTTGCTTTCTTCTTAAGTAGGTTTCCGTTTAGGCATTTTTTTGTGTTGGAATTATTGATTTCTGTCAATAAATCCGTCTTATTCTATTATATTTGACTCGTGATATTTCTTTATTGCGTTTTCTGCGCATTTTTATTGGAACCTGGGTATCTTTCGGAAAGAAAGATCCAACTTTTAAGAACTAGCCAACATCTTTTTTTTTGACGATTATTGGTGTAATTCAAGACATTTAGCAGTTGTGTTTTTGGTGTTTTCTGAAAAAAATTATTTAAAAAGTAAGCCGGCAGCCTCTAATTACCCGGCATTCAATCATGAGGTTCAAAAAATAAACCGGCATGGCCAGATAGAGTAAATACGGTAAATACCTGGTATTATTATCAATCTCTGAAAGTTCCACCGGGGCCCATCGAAACCTAGGCCATGCAGAACAAGGCCAACATATTTTGAACGTGGAAAATCTAGAGACGCAAGACGAAATACTCGCAAGTTCGCAGTTCACGGTACGTGTGCAATCGGCGGAACTCTCAGAGATGGATAATATATTTTACGAAACTCACGATGAGCACAAAATGCCAATGGTTCATAAATAAAAGCATCAAACTTCCTTCTTGCTTTTAACTCATCCAGAATGTTCAAATTTTTTCCAATGATTTCATGAACTTTTATGAACATTTTGTGAAATCGACCAACTGCCGGAAACATGGAAAACACTCCGAAATCCTCCACCCAAAATTGTGAAAAATCGGCTGACGCGGGTTCTCCCAATTGTGCAAGTTCTTCATCCGGTTGAATATAAATTATATCTTTTGTGTGCTCCAGATACTTTACATGTTCATATTTTTTACTGATGATTGGTGCCAGAAAAGTAACATTATGACCGGCTTCTGTCAATGTATCCGCTATTTTGGCGAGGTACTTGTGATGACTGTGTGCGAATAGTGGACAGAATACAAGAAAATTATAAGAATAAGTAGAAATCAGTAGAAAACTAGAAAATATTATCAGACTAGACAACATTTTGAACCGCCTTCAATATTCGATCTCCCTTTTTATATCGAGAATAGTTTGGCGATAGCAAATGACAGGAAGTGCTGTTAAGAAAACGAAAATAAGGGCAAATCGAAAATTGTCTTTATTTTACTTTTAACACGAAAAACAAAAACTAGTTTATGATGCAATTAAAGTTAATTTACTATCAAATGTAATTAGATGAGACTAGTGAAATACGAGTTAAAAATCTATACAAATAAAATATAAAATGTTCGATCAGACCGTAAACAATTTTTAAATTTAGATATGTACAGTGCGCGTCATAAGTATATGCCCACCCCAAAATGTTGATGTTTGGAACAAACTGAATTTTTTGGTTGAAAACCGCTAATGCTATTCGATTCAGCATGTCAAATAACCTGTGTGGCCAATTTTTCATCACGATACAATCAAAATTACGTGTTCCAGGCCAAAAAGTGGAAATTTTGGTCGCGTCATAAGTATATGCCCACCCTGAAATTTTGACGAATTTTGGAAAAAAATTGAATTTTGCTTTGTATTTCATTCACAATTTGATTGTTTTTGTTCTTTTTTTATCGATCTAGGTGGTCTTCGTAGTTTTTAATGTTACCGAATATGTTCTTGTTGGAGCAGAGCTCTGAAAGTGTTTCTAAAAGCGAAGGTAGGTACCGTACCCTCATTAAGTCAAAGGGGCGCAAGGAACGCTATCAAGTAATGTATTGCAGTGATAAACAGAATTCAAAGCAAATTAATTTAACTTCCGATTCGTCCTTCTGCTTTTTCCGTTGTTTTTCTCAGCATTTTCCAGAATCCTAAATTTTCAATGGAGTTTCGAACATAAAAGCAGCAATTTTTCGACACTGTTAAGAATTATGATTATTGGACGGAAAGCTGAGAAGCGACATTGGTTAATGATGCGCTTGCGGCATTGACCACTCTATCCAAAAGACCACAGCCGGCTTCGATAGACTTTAAATCGGGACTGAAGCCTGGCCACTCGCGAGCATTGATCTTCTGGCTTCATACTGTTGGCTTTGTGAGCAGACGTCATGTAGAATGTGATACGAACCCTTATGACTTCTCAGAACAGTTAATTTTGAAATGTGGACATCGATGTTCTTGAGGATTTCTGTTGGAATTGTTGTTTAATTGGTGGTACCAAATTGCAATGAGCTTGTCTTGTCCTTTGAACGTTTTTGGTTGAGCGCATCAAGAGTGTTGTATATTTAAATGAAGATTTGATAGATAACTGCATGGTACCGCTGTCGCGGAAGTCGAAGACTCTCCTTCCTCGACCTCATTAATAAATAATAAATAATAAATTCACGTCAAAAATGACCGTGAGGACACAAATAAAAGACTAAATCGACGTGACCTAACTTCACCTACTCTCTGTGCTCGCAATGACGTGGATGACGTGGATGACCCAGATAGCCGCTATAAAAGCCGAGAGAACTCGCCAGTCGACACGCCAAGTCAACTTCGTGACCGGTCCTACTCCTGCTGCCGCCGACGGACGTGGCCCGCTTCCCGGAGATGATCGAGCGACCCCAATAGAACTCGGTACGAACTAACAATAAGCGTCAGTCATTAATAAAGTGTATCCTCTTCCTTTTCTCTCGTTCTTCGACTAAAGTCGGCACAACCGCAAGTTAACTAGATTATTTTTGTTCTTACGAGTTTGCATAGCCCGAATTTCAACATAATATGCAGTTGACCGTGTTCTCAATTTACTAGATTTGTTACATTTAGTATATTGGTCGGAAAATGCTGGAAAAACTATTGGAAACATCCGAGAGAAGCATTGGAAGTTACAACAGACAGTTTTTAATTATGCTTATCAGTTTGATACATCACTTGATAGCGTTCCTTGCGCCCATTTAGCTTTGTGAGGGTACGGTAGCTACACTCGTTTTAAGCAACACTTTCAGAGCTCTGCTCCAACAAGAACATATTCGGTAGCATTAAAACTCAGGAAATTTTTGGCGCGTTATGGCAAGATTCGGCGCCTAGGTGGCTAATAGCCACTGAAAATGGCTAATAGCGGGCGATAATGGCAACTAGCCGACGAATTTGGCTATTAGCCATTATGGCTATAAGCCGTCGAATATGGCTATTAGCCGCCGAAAAGGGCTATTAGCCATTATTGGGTAATGTCGCCATCTATAAAAAATTCGTCTGTTGGAAACGCAGCTGTAAAATGTTTACTTGCAACAATTAGGGGAAACAGTATTCGCGCTTACTCAGTGCTTTTTCGACTTTTTCCAGCCACAAGATGACCGAAATTTGAAATGGAAAAATTTTGAAAATGATAGCCAACTGAAACGGCTAATAGCCATGGAAAACGGCTAATAGCCATCGAATATGGGTAGTGTGCCAAATACATATGGCACACGCCCCGAATCGGTGGCTATTAGCCGTTTTCAATGGCTATTAGCCAAAAATTTCCTGAGAACCTATGAAGACCGCCTAGATCAAAAAAAGAGAAC
Organism: Caenorhabditis japonica; assembly: GCA_963572235.1. Taxonomy (NCBI): domain Eukaryota; kingdom Metazoa; phylum Nematoda; class Chromadorea; order Rhabditida; family Rhabditidae; genus Caenorhabditis; species Caenorhabditis japonica. The sequence goes on from OY754346.1 coordinate 666,688, forward strand.
AAAAAAATTAGATTTTGAATGGAATACAAAGAAAATTTCAATGTTTTTTCGAAAATACGTCAAAATTTCAGAGTGGGCATATACATACTTATGACGCGACCAAAATTTCAACTTTTTGGCCTGGAACACGTAATTTTGATTGTATCGTGATGAAAAATTGGCCACATAGGTTATTTGACATGCTGAATCGAATAGCATTAGCGGTTTTGAACCAAATAGTTCAGTTTGTTCCAAACATCAACATTTTGGGGTGGGCATTTACTTATGACGCGCACTGTAGCTTTTCTTTGGGGAAAAATGAGATTCCGCATTGCTGAAATGTTTTCCGTGCGAAGAACTGAGCGAAGATCAATTAGTATCTTTCTTATTTGGAACATTTCCTTTAAGAGACAACCGATAACAATTGATGGGCGGAGGAAGGATATTTTTTCTTCGCTTCTTGAAAACACAATCACGTGTGTCCCCTGTAAAACTTCCTTTAATTCTTGTTAAATATGTAGATGTTTGTTTCGTTTAACTCGGTTATCTTTGTAATTTCTTCATTCCGATGATATTTCCTTATTTTGTGGGAAACACTCGGTATACTGTCATGTACCGAGGCCCACGGGTTTGTTTTGTTCGGCGAATGTGGCTTCGCTGAGTAAAACTGGAGTTCACCAAGATCAGTTAGAAGTTCAGCCACATTGTTCTACTATACAAGCCTACGGCTTTGAATTTAAAATTATTTCGTCATTTCCTTCATTTTTCGTGATCCCTCTGGTGAAGTTGGTAAAAAGATTCTAGCGAGGATGATTCAAGTTTTTCTACATAATTGTATCGTGTTTTCAGTCGAGTTGCAGCATGAAGAAAGGAATCCCCGCCCACTTATTTGTGTGCGACCACGCCATCACAGTGCTATTTGAAGAGACGCAGACAGAACGGTGTTTGCGGACTCATGTTTTCGTGCTGCAACTTATTTGAAAACACAATATAGTCTATACCAGAGGCGCGCGGAATTCAACAATTTTAATCGAAAGTCGGAATGAAAATCACAATAAAAGAAAATAGAATCTTTTCAGATCGAGAAGAATAGCCCCGCAAAACGAAAGTCGGATATTGGGATTCCGCGCACCGTGGTCTTCGCGTTGAATTTTGTGTCACATTTAACTATTATATTCTTGCTAGAGACGGACGTTCAATTTCAGGCGCGCAGACTCGCCGACCCTATTTGTCAATGGTAGATCATCCATAAGAAGTACAAAAAACTGCATTTTCAGTGAGCAAACTCGGAGAATTTTTACTAATTGGAACAACAAAAAAAAACAAGAAATACATAGTTTATGATACAATTACTGTGCAGTCGTACATAAAATTATTTTGGTCAGAAAAAAGTACCATAGCTTTTTGAAAAAACGGATCGAAATGTCGTACATTTGAAAAAATATAATACCCGTTGATTTCAACACAACACCGTACAATGTCTATTGAATCTTTGCCTTAGGCTTCAAAACAGATTTGGCAAGGAACTTGAAAAGCGAAAACAAAGCGAAAATAAGTACAATGGTTAGAAAACTGAAGAACAGGATAATGTCAATCAAATAAAATGTAAAGTATGACATTTGTCTAGAATAGGGATCCAGTGCAGGAAGCTCTCCAAACTTTGCTCCAAACTCTGCGTGTTTCACAAGAAGATCGTGTGGAGATATTGGCTGCTGTTCTAACTGTTTTCCAAGAGTTTCTGCATGATTACGGTAGCTAAAATTAAACATTAAACGTTTTCAAAAAGTTATTAATTTTTGTATTACCTTTCATCTTCAAGAATAGCTTTCACAGCTTCTCTCAGCTTTTCAAAATCCGCCAAACTTCTTTTATCGAGCAAAATCGATCCTTTATGTCTTACCAACATCTTTGCATTTCTCATCTGATCAGCAAAGATTGGGATGAGTATTGCTGGTTTTCCCATGTAACTCAACTCATTCACACTTCCCAAACCCGCATGAGTTATAAAAGCGGATAGTCGAGAGTCAGCTGGAATAAAATACACTTGAAATAATTGCATGATACCGATAGAAACTACCTAGAAGTGCGGTTTGTGGCACCCATTTCGAAAAATGCAAGTTCTTGAGATTCCTAGCAAAACTGACGTCTTCGGTTTCATACTTCCAGATGAATGTGACGTTTGGGAACGATTCGATCACACGGATAATCGTATTTCTAATAGAATTTGTTTTTTAATTTTTGCAGATACATTTCAAAAACTCACTTAAAACTGTCCGGCATATCCTTCGAGTAGATGAATGATCCAAAAGAAATGAGCACATTTTTCTCACGTTTTTCCAAAAGCTTCACATATTCCTTTTCCAACTTTTCCTGTCTCATCTGAGTAGCGTTGATTGAAATTCCGCCAATCAAAATTGATTTTGTGAGTAGAGGGCGTGGAAAATCCATGTAAGGATTGGCGTTCAAAAATACAAATGGTGCATGTACAGATTCTTTCTGAAAATGATGCAAGTTGTGTTATTAGAAAAATATTTAAAATATAGAAATCTTTACGCCATTCCTGACATTTTTAGCTGTAGATGCCTTGGTTGTTGGGGCGCACCCCTCCCTGTCGTCCAATGCGCCACCAAGTTCATCGGATAAGAAAATTATTTTTTCACTCGAAAATTTACTTTTTTGACAAATTCGAATCATGATCTGATTATTCAGGATTACACCATCATTTTAATTTAAAAACGAGGTTTTTTTGTCAGAAAATGTCCGAGCCTTAGAGTTTTGAAAATGCGCCAGGTAGAAACAATTTTGGAAGAAGGCTGGGGTGCCGTGGGGCGCGGACTAGAAATCATTTTCATAGAGTTGAATTAACTTTTTTGTCTGGTTCAGTGTCATAAAAAGAATGTCATAATTATAGGACACATTTTGAAAAGATTATCGAACAAAATGGGTACGAGTTTTATCTGCAGCCTCCTTCTCTTGAAAAGGCGACAGATTTCAGTTTTTATTAATATAAAAGATTTTTCTCCGTTAAAATTAAATGATGAATAAAACAAAAAATGTATTATTTTAATATTTTAATTCAGAGTGAAAACATTTTTATGAATGAACCCCGTATGGAAACAAAAAATGTGGCAAGTATGCATAATTGCTTCAATGCACTCACCTCAACATCAAGTTGCCTTTGAGGATCGATATAAGAATACATTGGCTTTTCATCAACAAGATATAAAAACAACAAGTCTGCAAGTGTGCTGATAACACGTTCTTGGAATGACTGGTCGTTTCCGAATGGCGAAACCATGCCTGAAAAGTTGCCTAAAATGATCTGCATTCTATACGACTCAATTACTTGGTAAAGCGCTCGGCGGCGACGGTTCTCCAATATATCTACTCCAATATGTGTGATGAGTCATTGAAAGTGTTGGTAGCATTGCTTTCACTCCAATGTATTCCCCAATAGCTAAAAATTGGTTTAAATTTCACAATTCCAAAGAAAAAATCTGGATTTTAAAAACTCACGGTAGGCGGTCGGGCAGAGCAATTCGAAAATGAGGGCATCAAATTTTCGTTCTTTAAGTTCATCAAGAACACTCTTGTCCCTTTTGAAATGCTCATAAATATTATGAAACATTTTGAGAAATCCTCGGACAACTGGAATCATGCCAAAAATGCTAGCGTCTTCGACCCAAAAATTCGGATAAGTGTTAGAATCTCCCATTTTTTCAAGCTCTTCATCCGGTTGAATGTAGATTATTTCTTTTGTGGACTCCAGATATTTTACATGTTCGTATTTTCTCATAATAATCGGTGCCAAAAATGTGACATTATGTCCAGCGTCGGTCAAGGTGTCCGCTATTTTAGCCAAAAACTTGTGATGACTGTGGGCGTAAAGTGGACAGAACACCAAATAGTTCAAAGAAGAGACAGAAGGAAGAAATAATAAAACAGAAAAAATAAAAGGTAAAATAGTTTTCATTGTTGGTTGAAAATCAATGGAAGACACCCCGACACCTTATCAATTTGGTTATATATTTTTACATATTGCTGATAAAAAAGATTAGACTTTTTGTCTAGTTTTAAACTTTTGTGCCGTTGAGTGCTCGGTATAGTGAGTATGTAGCCATTACGTAACTGATAATAAAAAATTCACTTGACTTTTATTATCCTTATTTATAGTGATAAGTCAAAAAATTGTGAGGGATTGAAGCTTGTGAGAGCACAGTTTTTGCTACAACATCGGGTGAGAGAGCATGAGTAGGTTTTTGTATTGAAAGAACTGAAAAGCAATGTGCTAAATCAGTGTTTAAGAAAAGATTGAAATTATATTTTGTTTTGTGCGGATAAATACCGAAAAACACCTGGATTCAAATTTTAGTAGCGGTATTGAATAATTTGGGTCCTTTTGTTGTTTTTTTTCTTTTTTTTTCCCAATTGAGAACAATTCTGAAATGTTCCAAGAACTTTTGAAAAACATTTTTTATCATCACAATTTGTTTATTTGCGCATTTTCCATGCTAACATTTTTGATCTGTTAAACTGTTTCTATTGTTTTGTTGGGTTTCAATTTCAGCCGAGTGATACCACTTAATCCGCATCGCTCTTAAATCAACACACTTGTTGAGTGGCACGATTTTGAACGAGACCTCAAATTTATGTTTTTTTTTCTTAAGACGTAGAGATGATTATGAAGAAATTAGTACTTTCTTGAGCTCTAAAACATTTAAAAGAACAAAAATGAATATTTCAGAAAGACGAGGCACGATCTCCTACTGCAAACACCACTCACAATCAGCGATGATGCACCACGGCGATTTAAAGCAAAGCCAATACTGAAAACAATTCCAGATTCCACGCTCTCCAGAAGGCTTTGCCCAAAAAGTGGAATTACTTGTCGCTCATCCGACTTCTTCAAGCAGCTATCGATGCCGAAGGAGCCCAAATGAAACAAGAAAAACTGATCACTGTTTTTTTAGTAGTTATGCAAACATTCGGTTCCTTCCTATTTTATCCGAACGCTTATGTTTTACAATAAGCGCTATCAAAGTTGTGCGGGTAAATATTGGGCATTCCGGAAATAGAAAAAGAAACAGAAAAATTTTTATATTGCAAAAATTTTGCCTTACCGACCATCATTCCACTTAACCCCGGTATCACCATAATAGTACAGCAGTGGAGCGCATTTACACGATGTACTCTTCAACACGTCGTGGGTTATGGACTCTGATGATACTTTCTTTCAATTATTTAATAGCTGTATGTTTTTGTTATGTCGAATAACGGTTTGCGCCACAAAACCTAACAATTATGTGTTTCATTCTTATGGATTTTGCTCAAAATCTGAAAACATTGACAGACCAGCCAATCGGAAAAATCTGAGAGGACGCATGCTCTGTAATTGACCGTAAACTCTCTTGATAATTTGCAGTGTATTTAGTTTTCTCATTACCTTTTTTATTGACAAAACTTCAGAGGTCTTATCAAAGAAACTGGAAAACGGGTGGAAACGCATTATTAAAAAAAAAGTTGTTTTGCGTCTTACGCATCCCCCGTCGTCCAAAGCGCCATCAAGTTTGTCGGATAATGAAATTATTGTTCCACTCGAAAATTTACTTTTTTGAGAAATTCGAATCATAATCTGATTATTCAGGATGACATCATCATTTTAATCCAAAAACAAGGCCTTTTGGTCAAAAAATGGCCAAGCCTTAGTGTTTTAAAAATGCGCCAGGTAGAAACAATTTTGGAAAAAGGCTGGGGTGCCGTGCGTCTCTCATTTTTATCATACGAAAATAAAAATTTTCCAAGTTCTGGGAAACGGTTTTCCTAACCTTTTCCAGTTTTTCCTATACGGCCTCAGATCTATGTTTCTATTTTTGCGCCTATAAGTCTGAAAATGGAGACAACAAAGTCACCAAAAGATTGCTCAGCAGGTTTGTTTCTTATGTAAGTTTGACTATAGAAGCATCAGTCAATCGTCATGGGGTGTTTTCTTATCGGCGACGCACCAAGACTGCTCTCTCAAAACAAGGTAATAAATGATTTTTGAACCGTTAATGACAATGAGGGGGGGGGGGGGGGCAAAATAAGCTGATAAAAATACAACTGTTCTCGATTATAATACGAGGTGTGAAAGTAAAATCAAAAAATAAAAATAAATAAAAATGGTCTATGCTTTTTTTTTATTTGAGGACAAGCAATAATAAATTTTTACATTTTAAAAATATAACATCAACAAGTATCAGTATATTCGATGCATTAAAACTCAAAAGAAACCTCTTTAAGATATGTTGATCGGCGGAGAAGGCGATTCTTAAAGAATACCATAACTGACTTACAAGGCTGTGCTCATTGTGGGATAAAAATAATTGATTTCTCCCTGATTGCATCACATTCCCATTCGGCGGAAGTAAATTAGAAACAAAGATCCTACCGCAAGAGCATAGTTCACTTTGGCGACACAAATAGTTTACAAATTACCAAGAACACATGGTGCTCCGAGAAGATCATTGATAAAAAATGTCAGCATGATCACGTAAATCGAGATAACGATATGGACGTCACAATATTAAACTACGACTGTAGGCAACGAATACGCTTGTAGTTTTGCTCAATGCCACTCCGCCCACCAAACCGAGGGGGAGCGGCGCATGCAAAGTTTGGAAATATGTACATAAGTTTCTTGATTTTTATTTTTCGTTCATTGCACTCCACTCTTGCGAGTTTGATTTTTAGTGGTAGAAAACACACACATAAATATGCCTGATGCGCCGTCCTGTGCTGTCTGTCGACGCATGCGTAGTTTCACAAGCCACACATTTTTTTCACGTGATTATAAACATTCTTTTGTTTGCACCCACTACTTTTTGGTATCTATCACATGTACATAGAACAAGAATTGTTGAACGATCATGCAACGTGGTACAATAAAGCACCACAATTTTGAACGCACATGTGTTCGTTTAGTTGAAGAGTACATGGTGAAAATGCGCTCCACTGCTCACACAGAAATGAGGGATCGCGGTTGTTACACAGTTGAAACAGTTTGAAGGCGCTTGCGGAATACGTTTTCTGCATAAAAGAAGTAGGGAAATATTGCTTAAATATTAAGAATAATTCCAAATATATGAACCCACAAGAAAAAAGTAAAAAAAAATTTGCTGTGGCGCCGCAGTAACGACGTTTTGAACACGCCATTTCGCGCGCTTTTTTCTCGAGGGAAGTGGCAACTTTGCCGCGAAATTTAAATTTAAATCTTTATGTACCTCTCAGAACCTCGTAGTAACGTGACACAGTCGCCAAAAAATGAGTTGGCAGCCACTGTGGACTGCGCAGCAGGCTTTTATAAATAAAAAAAACAATTCGATTTCATGATGGCAATTTCGGGTGAAATAAATGGTCAAAAAAGGTTTTCTTTCCTGTTCTGACACATTATGCTTACAATTATTGTGTTTTCAATCGAGTTGCGACATGAGAACGCGAAACTCCGCCCACTTATTTGCGCGCGACCAGGCAAACACAGCGCTATTTGAAGAGACGCAGACAAAAAAGGGATAGCAGGGTCATGTTTTCATGATGCAACTCGTTTGAAAACACAATAGTTACAGTGCGTTTTACCATTCATTAAAATGTTCTTACTTTTTGTCCCAAAGAGCAAACAAAAAATCAGCAATTAAAAATTCATAAATACCATTCAATAACACCCGTTAATTTGAAAACTATAATGTGAAGATGCTATTGCACCTTCACTTTAGCCTTCCAAACCGTTTTAAAGATGAATTTGAACAGCAAAAATAAAGTGAAAACAAATGCTAGAATGATAAAAATAAAGAAAAGAATTATATCAATCAGATAAAACGTAAAGAATGACATTTGTCTAGAATAAGGATCCAATGATGGAAGTTCTCCAAACTTTGCTCCAAACTCTGCGTGTTTCACGAGAAGTTCGTGCGGAGATATCGGCTGCTCTTCTAGCTGTCTTCCAAGAATTTCAGCATGTTTTCGGTAGCTATAATTCAAAAACAATACATTTAAATAATTCCCGCATAAATCAATAACCTTTTATCCTCGAGAATGGTTTTCACAGCATCTCTCAACATTTCGAAGTTGCCCAAATCTCTTTTGTTCAGTAAAATCGATCCATTGTGTCTTGATAACATCTTTGCATTTCTTACTTGATCCGCGAAAATTGGAATGAGTATTGCTGGTTTTCCCATGTAACTCAACTCATTCACACTTCCCAATCCAGCGTGAGTTATGAAAGCGGATAGTCGAGAGTCAGCTGGAATAAAATATACTTGAAATAATTGCATGATACCAATAAAACTTACCTAGAAGTGCAGTTTGTGGCACCCATTTAGAAAAATGCAAATTTTTGAGGTTCTTAGCAAAACCGACATCATCTGATTCGTACTTCCAAATGAAAGTGACATCCGGAAATGATTCCATAACTCGGATGATTGTATTTCTAAATTTATGTGTATATAAATTTATGTTTTTTTCAAAAACTCACTTATAACTGTCCGGCATATCCTTGGAGTAAATGAATGATCCAAACGAAATTAACACATTTTTCTCACGTTTCCCCAAAAGTTGATTATACTCCTTTTCTAACTTCTCCTGTCTCATCTGAGTTGCGTTAATTGAAATTCCGCCGATCAAAATTGATTTTGTGAGCATAGGACGTGGGAAATCCATGTACGGATTGGCGTTGAGGAACACAAATGGTGCACGTACAGATTCTTTCTGGAATTAATATAAAAAAGGTGCTAGTATAATGGACATATTCATAGGAAAAAAAAAACAAAAAAAAATGTTTTTTTCCTATTCATAGATGTCAAAAAATGTCAAAAAATGTCAAAAAACAAATCCTATGAATAGGTCCATAACTAGCGTATTTACCTCAATATCAATTTTTCTCTGTGGATCAGAATAAGAATACATAGGTGCTTCATCTACAATATATGTGAACGTCAAATCCGCTACTGTGCTAATAAGACGTTCTTTGAATAACATGTCGTTTCCAAATGGCGATATCATGCCTGAAAAATCAGATAAAACGGTTAAAACTCTCTAATATACGATTACTTGGCAAAGAGCTCGGTGACGATGGTTCTCCAATATATCTACTCCAAATTGTATGATGAGTCATTGAAAGTGTTGGTAGCATGGCTTTCACTCCAATATAGTCACCAATGGCTAAAAATAATTATGATAACTCTACGTTTCTTCAATAAAAAATTAATTCTGAAAACACTCACGATAAGCGGTCGGGCAGAGCAATTCGAAAATGAGCGCATCAAATTTTCGTTCTTTGAGTTCATCAAGAACAGTCATGTCTTTTTTGAAATTTTCATAAACTTTATGAAACATATTCATGAATCCCTTGACTGCCGGAAGCATGCCGAAAAAACTAGCATCTTCGACCCAAAAGTTGGAGTAACTGTGAGCATTTCCAAGTTTCTCCAGCTCTGCATCCGGTTGAATGTAGATTATTTCTTTTGTGGACTCCAGATATTTTACATTTTCATATTTTCTCATGATAATGGGTGCCAGAAAAGTGACATTATGTCCAGCGTCTGTCAAAGTGTCCGCTATTTTAGCCAGGAACTTGTGATGACTGTGTGCGTAAAGTGGACAAAACACCAAATAGTTCAAAGAAAATACAGAAGGTAGAAATAATAAAACAGAAAAAATAAAAGGTAATGTCGCTCTCATTATTGGTTGGAAATGAAATCAATGGAAGCAACACAACCTTATCAATTTGGTTATATATTTTTACATTGTGTTGATAATGAAGATTAGATATTTTTGCTTAGTTTTTAAGTTTTGTTTGTTTGTGTGCACAGTATAGTCGGTATGTAGTCATTACACGAATGATAAGAATATAATCACTTGACTTTTATTACTATCATTTATGCAATAAAGCGGTCATTTCTAGATAATAGTAGTTTGTAACCAATCACTGCTATAGTAGAGCCCAAGTATGGTCCTGCCCAGTAGATGTAGTGATAAGTCCAAAAATTGTGAGGGATTGAAGCTGATGAGAGCACAATTTCTGCTACCACATTGGGAGAAAGAGCACGGACAGGATTCATGGCTGTTCCGGTTATGGAAGCTCTGCAAAATAGTATATGTTTCTGAGGACAGGGGTGATTTACGAGATTTAGTTAGGGTTAATTATATACTTTTATATGCGAATACACCCATGAAAGGTTATCAGCTACACGGTGTCCAGGATTTGAAATGTGGGCGGAGCCTAAATTGCTAGTGCGCCAGCAAACTTGCAAGGCGCACTTTCGGTGCTTGCGCATTTTTCGACTCTCGCATTTTTTTAAATGATTTTATCATTTTTCTTTCATTAAAAACTGTTTTTCTTTGTAAAATGTATGTATTGTATCTTTTGATACCATTAAATTACCCAAACTTCGATTTTCGTAAAGATTTATCCTGCAAAAACACCGAAAAACTCAAAACGATTATTTCGAAATGGTGGCTTAACCAAATTCGACGTTCTTGGGCTTAAAAAAGTTCTAAAGACCTCAGCTATAATTCCGTTGGAGCACATGTGAGAAAAATTAAGAATTTATGCTTTTTTTCCCGAAAAACATAAAAAATGCGTCAAAATTTGAATTTCGCGCGAAAAAATCCAGTGGGCGCGTTTGCTCGGCTCCGCCCACTTTTCAAATCCTGGACACCGTGAGCTAATGATAAGAACACACACATTTAAAAATCAGGCATTGTCTACAGTTACAATCCAAAAACAATGCGCATTTTGGTTTTTACGAGATAACATGACAAAAATACGAAAATCGGCGTGGTTTTGCGCCTCATCCAATCTGAGGCTACATGAAAAATCATTTTAAAAAATTTGGTTCAGATGAAAGATTTTTAAAATATTTAAATACGAAACATGAAAAATAATGAAACTGTTTAATTTTTTCGACATTTTTCCAAAAAATTTTCATGAATTTTTTGCATTTATAGATTATTTTTTTGTTTGAAATCATGTCTGAAAAAGCCAGACCGATCACACGCCTCCCCCGTCGTCCAATGCGCCACCAAGTTCGTCGGATAATGAAATTATTTTTTCACTCGAAAATTTACTTTTTTGAGAAATTCGAACCATTAGCTGATTTGTCAGGATGACACCATCATTTTAATCCAAAAACGAGGTTTTTTGGTCAGAAAATGACCGAGCCTTAGGGTTTGGAAAATGAGCCAGGTAGAAACAATTTTGGAAGAAGGCTGGGGTGCCGTGGATCAGACCATTTTCCGAATATTTAAATCGTAAAAAGCAAGAGTTTTACTCACGTTGCAAAGATATCACAAACGACCATCATCCCAATAATAACAGGGCTCGCGGCAGTCTGAAAAAAAAACCAATTTCAAACAAATTTTCCAACTGCTTTTTGCTCACCGGAAGAGTGTCCATTGCATTCATCAGAATGATTGTAACAAAAAAATAAGTGGTGATCGTTTCGCTCATCAGTCCTTCCCACCACACGTTCTCTGCGCCAAGTGTGGTGGCTCCGGATGACGTGGCTGCTAGCTGGGTGGTCAGAAGAATAGTTTTCTTCCAAGTTGTATTGTGAACTCTATTGTAACCCGACTCGATACTATCATTCATAATTGAATAGCGTACACTTCCAACGTTTTCCCATACGATGAAGTCTCGATTTTTCTGCAGACACGCAGATAGAAGACATGCACAAAATCCACCAAAGAACTGGGAGAACATGTAAAATGGGAGAAGCAATGGATGTAGTTTTCTAATGAGGACAGCCGCCCAGGAGACCACTGGATTGAAATGTCCACCACTGATCGGACCGAAAGTGGCGATGACTACAATAGTCGCCAATCCATGGGTTAGTGCTGCGTGTGTCAGACCGTCGGGTTGGTGAATATCATAGACATTTGCTTGCATTGTACCTGTGTTGGCTTTGTATTAGACAGACATTTTATATCGTTTGTCCAAGCCTACTTGTAAATATAATTAATTGATAGCCCGCCTGTTTCTTTCTAGCTAGACTCAAAAATATCTCGAAAATCTCTTAAAGCCTCAAGCGACTCACCACAAAAGATAAAAATAAAAGTTCCAAGGAATTCTGCGTAACACCGAGCAAACAGTGAATACGGTTTGGCCTCGCTGGGATTCTGACTAGTCTGGCTCATTATTGAGGAGATGAAACTTTTCTGGCGGTGCTAAAGCAAAACTTGATATTTTAAAATTTCAAAACCTACCCAAATAGGAGGAAGACTCGGTGGAACGTTGTTATTATGCGGAGTTACAGTCATTTTGAATATTCATTTATTTTTTAATGAAACAGAAAATGAGAAAACAGCAAAAATAAAGATGTAAATATTGGTGTTTGAGCAAAACCTGTTGAAGAACAAGTAGAAGTCGTGGTCCTCCCTCACAGAGTTTCAGGTTACCTTGAAGTCTTTATCCGGTAACTTGTAACTTGAGAAACACCATTGTGTATAAGAATGGATGGAACTAGGTTTTTTATATCTTTTTATTTGAAACAAGGGGAAACGAAATTGAAAATTAATATTGAAAAAAAAAACCAAAAAATTCAAGGTTCAAATAGCAGAATTTTTGCAACGGAAGCATCAGGGAAACATTATATTTTTCAATGTGAACGAATAAATAAAAGTAAATATAGAACATTTTTGGGTGCAGATAAAAGCAGTTTAAAGGTCATTAAAACAAGTCAACTCTCCTCCACAATCTACCCGTGGAAAAGTGAAATTTCTTGATTAAATATGACTAGGGACCGCAACGTGTTTGACAAAAGTCCAAATTTTGACGAACTGGCGATTGGAATATGTTCCAACACTTGATAAAAATACGTTCCCAAATTTTTTCCGAAAAAAATTCAGTATGAGCCGAGTTACAGCCATTTTTGTGCGCTCCTCATTACTACTGATTTTCTCACAGCGAGTTGCCGCGGCGCGAAAAGGTGGGCGGGGTTTTCGCTGCATTCTTTCGGCGCACTTTGATTCGCACTCTATTTGCTCGGCTTCAAAGGGTGAATAATGTTGCGAAAAAGATCTAAAATGAGAAGAATGGGAAAACATATCGTTCTTATATTTAATTATCACTTAATTATCATAAATTTGTCGATTTAAAGTGTAAGAAATCGATTTCTAGAGGCTTTGAAAAAAAATGAGATTTTCACGATGGAAGTTTATTATTTTGCAAAATTGGGCTTATCTTTTTTTGTAAATATCACTTTTTAATTGTTCTCAATACTTTTTGTCACTTTATTCTCAACTGTCAGACAAAATTTATTTAAATACAGGAAATTTCACCTTTTTCTTTCAATTTGAAGAAAAAATGAAAGAAATAAACGTAAATTTGTTCTAAAAATACGCAAAATAACATCCAATGAACAAAAAAACCATTTTACAATGAGAATTCATCATTAAACTTCGAAAAATTCCTGCGCAAAAAAATTTCAAACTGCACAAAAATCGAACCCGGGCCAAAATGTTTGCAAAGCATCCGCTCTAACCACTACACCACGCAGAGCCTTCCCAACTGAACCCCTTTAGTCGTACACTACGCAGCAGTCTATCAAATTGTTTTGTCATGTTTTTAACAAGATTTTTTCACAAATTTCCATAAAAACTCCTTTTGAAATGATACAAAACCGAATAAAAAAATATGTTTGCACGTAGCGATTTTCGATTTTTTTTGAGTATCGATGCCAAATTTTGCGTAGAATTCGATGGTAATGAGAACTCCTGCGCTACGGCCTTTCGTAATACCGAAAAAGCGGAAAAACTACCAAATTCGTTGAGACTTGGGCTTTTGGATGAGAAAAAAACTAACTTAGAATCGCAGAAAGTGTCTGAAATTTTTATTACAAACATAAAATGAAGTGTATTATGCAATTAAATAATAAAAAACATAGGTCATCGCTGAAAAATTTTCACAAAATTTTGTGCTACTTTGACTGAAAATTTCAGGATGTTCGCAAGAACGAATTTTTGATTTTTTTTTTTAAACGATTCAGCGTGTCAAGATCTATCGATATCATTCATAAAAACGTGCGCTACGGACCTGCGTAACACCATATTTTCCGTTTTTCTCGAATCGCTTCGAAAATTCCGACCGCTTCCCGTATTTTTCTCAAAAACTGAATTATTTGAAGAAAAATGAATATTACCATTGTGTTCTACGCAGTTGATTACATAAGAACATATAAAATTTTTCTCGATCCAATAGCCAGGAGCCGCAGTACAGGACGGTAAAGGTGGCGAAGCGAATCTAGTGAGAAAAATTTCACTCGCCCCGCCCACCCGCGTTGCGGTCTCTAAATATGACTAGTGGGTGTGCTATTGTTTTTTTTTTTGGAGTGGAAAATTTATTTAAGGGTCTAAAATTGGATATATGCTAACTAGAACCAAAAAAGAATTGTACAGAATGGATGTTTTGTTTTTTAAAAAGGGGGAACTGGATACTTTCCTAAAATTTAACAAATAAAAACGGACTTATTCAAAAAAGTTTAAAAACTTTAGTATTTTGAAGACGGAAAGCCAAATTACATATTAAGAAAATAAAAGTGACCTAGAAAATATTTTTTCTACAATTTCCACATCCTTCTAAAATTGTGACGTCGATATGAAAACCACTGTTTTGAAAAACTCTTCCATTGCCTCGTGTGATTCATCGTGTTCGACTTGATTTGCATCCGGATTTTGTTAAAAAAATGAACCATTTTCTTACAGAATTTGCAGTTTGCAGACACTGAAATAATTATGTACCATGTATAATTTTTTTTTTGCTTACTTTTCAACTTTTAATAACAAAAATTAAATTATTCTCCAATTTTCTTAATTTTCTTTTTCTCATCCTTGTTTTAGAAAAAAAAAGAAGAAAATTATCAGGAGGCAGAGCGATGAGAAGTCATCCGGTGGAGAGCTTGCTCACATCCTGGCATGGCAGAAACGCATTTTCAAATGCAATATTCATATCATATCAATCGTGTCCACATCGTTTTTGCTTACTTCCCATCCCCCTCGCATCTTATCTTCAATATGAAAACGCAAATGATAACTTGTTTTTTTTTGTTCCTGCTATTTTCGCCACGTTCTGATATGGAATTGAAATTAGGGAAATACCATAAATACTCTAGTAGAGTTACATGCATCAGTGTTTCTCATGGGTGCAATTCTATTGGAGGTACAACACTATTATTACGTATTCCCGAGTACGTGAGATGTCGTAAAATGGGTCTTGACACGATCGGTGTTTGCACACTTGTGGATTTGAATATTTGTTTTCGAATTTGTTCAATTAAAATTTTTCTTTATTTTATTTTTATTTTTTTTAAACTTATTTTTTTCTAAAAAATGGGGTCATTCATGTATAAAAATAACATGATTTTTCCAATTCACGCATGTAGAAAAATGTAAACAATCTACAGTATCCCAAGTACTGTAGATAGTTTACAAGTATGCATACACTGATCGTGGCGAGACCCATTTTACGACATCTCACGTACTCGGGAATACGTAATAGAGTATTTGCGAAATTTTAAGACTAATAAAAGCTCCAATATCACCCTACGGCTTGTGGGTAAAAAGAAGTGTTTCTGAACGATTATTGTACAATATTTTAAAAAAAACAGTAAAATTTTAGGTGTCTATGAAAACCATTTAAAGGTCGCTTATTGTTTTAGTAAATGCGTATTCCCTTATTGTCAGGTAAATCGGTTTACGCAGTAAATTATAGAAATCGTTCCACCGGTTCATCATTAATACTTTTAGGCTTTTTTGTTAGTGCTTTTCAGAAAAGCTTGGCTTCTTCGCTTAAAGCAATCAGTTTGTATCGATTCAATATTCTTGCCGGTTTCACGTGAGAGTTCTGCAAACACCACATTTGTTTTGGGAAATGAAAATACCATTTGTGGCCACACCCACTCAGCTTTCTGCATTGCGTTCAGTCGAAAAATCTGATAGTGAAAATGTGTACATTAAATACTCAGTGCAGAACCGGCAAGAAGATTGAATCGATAATAGCAAAAGATACTGCAGAAATCAAATCCAGGACTGAAAAATAAATTTTATGCCCAGCACTGCTCAAAATAAATGCGTTGCGGAAATTAATATGTTCAACTTCTGATTTTTTGCCAATCCTTGCACTGAATGTCTCTCAATCTTCGAACATTAATCGCACTTAAAATGGCTCATCTTCGAACGGAAATTGCTGACGTTAACTGATGTTCTTGTAGGAATCGCATCCCACCTGAAAGCGTAATCTCAGAACTTATTGAAGTAACAGTTCTGGATAAATTTCCACTAATAGAGAAGCATGAAATGATGCTGGGATTTTGAAAACTTCTGATATAAATCGGAGTTCACCAAACATTTTGTTTTTGAACTCTAAAATCCAGCTCTTTGTTAAGTTCACCCTGCCACATCGTTTTTCTTGCTCAAAACCAGATTTTATTCAAATTTTTCATTCCCTTGCTTTTTCCTCCGTTCTTCATCTCAGCCAACCATGCAATTTGTCAAAAATAAATTCAATGAACTTTATTTTTACTACTAACAACAAAACTTCAGGTAAAATTCGGAATGTGAAATGCAGAGCCATCGTTACCGTCGAGTGATGCTCTCCGGAGCTAATAGAAAGTTGCGGAATCGAATTGGAGTGTTCTGTTTCTCCGGAGCATTATTTTTCACTGTTCTTTTTATTCCCTTTTTTCGACAAGGTGAGAAAACTTTTTTTTTCAATAAGAATAAATTAAGTGAGATATTGTGTTTCTAATCGAGTTGCTACGCAAAACCTGAAAATGCACTAAAATTTAATGTTCGCGTGAAAAAAAGTGGGCGGAGTTTCATGTTTTGATGTCGCAACGCGATTGTAAACAAATACATTTTTCAGTTTGGTTTTTGATGTTATTCTTATCATAAAAATTATCAAGTTTCCCAAATCTCTCTTCTTATGGCTTTCAAATTTTCCACAGAAAATTTTTCTATTACATTTTTGTCTAGATTATGCCCTCCAAAACAATCAAGATCCTCAACGACATCGTCGGGCAGTTGAAACAGAATTTGACGACTGTCGTCCTCGGATTCAAGCAATCGGTGAGTGAAAAATCGTGTGAGATGAAATGAAATGCGGAAGCTCAAAAAAAACTTGAGAAAATGAATTATTCAGAAAAAATGAGGATTCCTCGGATCCGACATGTTGATGATGTTGATGAAACAGCATTTTAATTTTTTGTTTCTGACCTTTCTGATCTGGAACTTTTTTATTTGTTTTTACTTTTTATTAGAGAAAACTATTTGTTCAATGGAGCGCATTGATACCTGTATTTCTATCAAAACACTTTTTAAAAAAATTAATACATGTGATATGCATGTGACTATTTTCTAGCCCGTTTGAATATTTTATCAATTTGGCTATACATACGCGGATAAATAAGAATGCACTCGGTTATTATTCTCAGTACGGAGCGCTGCAAACGCGCTCCCTTTGCACAGTGATGGACGCGGCCACGTTGGCGACGAGAGAGTGCAGAAAATTGAGAGAGCCGTGGCCGATGTTTTGCTTTGGTTTCTCTAAACCTCACTCCAAATGCATGCGAAATTCATTGTTCGATTGGAGCGAGTTATCAGCGTTTTATACCGAGTATACAAGAATCCAAACTACCCGCGAGAGTGTGCGTGTCTTTTTTGCAGGATATGTGCACCTACTTTTTGTCTGCTTCTCGCATCCCAATACTATTTATTTTTGCCAATACAAGACTTGACCAACGTGACTTATAATTCCGGCGATAGCAATAATGTTCATCTGTCTAATTTGATTAGACATAAGATTGCAAAATATTGTAGTCAAAAGAAAACTTTCTAGTTTGATGCTATTGACAAAATGGAAGAAGAGCGGCGACTTGACAATCAGCTAAAGTATTGTGTTTTCAATCGAGTTGCGACATGAGAACGCGAAACGAAACTCCGCCCACTTATTTGTGCGTGCGCGACCACGCAAACACGGTTCTTATTGGAGAGACGCAGACAAAAAAGGGATAGCCGACTCACCTTTCATGTTGCAACTCGTTTGAAAACCGCATCCAAAAATCAGAGGAAGCAGCAGAATTGTCAGTTAAATTCTACTCGAACTCAGGGTCTCAAAAATTTTTTGGTTATTACCGGTTTTCAATGGCGTTTCTTTTCAACTTCTGGACATCACGTGTCTAGGCCGTATAGGCGCTAAAAGCGCGAACACTCTATTTTCCGAGCGTTCATTTACGTAGGGTCTAGCACGCCGTAGAGGATTGCTATCACCGAGTGCTAACAAACTAAAATTTAACAAAATATTTAGCAAAGACAAATGCACATTTTCAGCTTCTTCCGGGAACTCGTCGCAATTTCCCGCCGACTTCTTCTCACTCCACACGCGGCGACGTGGCGGAGTTATCGTTCACATTGGCCTCCTCATCTACATGTTTGTAGCGTTGGCAATTGTTTGCGATGAATTCTTCGTTCCCTCATTATCAGTCATCACAGAAGTGCTCTCAATATCTGATGACGTGGCGGGTGCCACGTTCATGGCCGCCGGTGGATCGGCACCTGAGTTTTTCACCTCTTTGTTCGGAGTCTTTATTGCGCAGGACAATGTTGGTGTGGGAACTATAGTCGGTGAGTTGAGTTGCCGTTTTTACCTTATTTGAAGGCACGGTGTCCAGGATTGGAAATGTGGGAGGAGCCTAATTTGCTGGTTTTTTTTAATGGATGTTATTATTTTTCAAACCTGTTTTTCTTTGTAAAATGTATGTATTGTTTTTTTTTTATACCACAAAATTGCCCAAACTTCGATTTTCGTCCTGCAAAAACACCAAAAAACGATTATTTCGAAATAGTGGCTGAACCAAATTCGACATTCTTAGGCTTAAAAAATTTCTAAAGACCTCAGCTATAATTCCATTAAAGCACATTTGGGAAAAAATTAGGAATTTATGCTTTTTTTCCCGAAAAACATAAAAAATGCCTCAAAATTTGAATTTCGCACGAAAAATCCAGTGGAAATTTTCCAGGATCAGCAACATTTAACATACTTTGCGTGTTGGCGTTCTGCACGCTCTTCTCGAGACAGGTCCTTCATCTAACCTGGTGGCCATTGTTTCGCGATATGTCATTTTACACGCTCTCTTTATTCCTTCTTCTACTTTTTTTTGGAGACGAAGTTATTGAATGGCATGAGGTAAATTTAAAAAAATGAAATGGAAATTTAAATCGAAGTAAATACAAAATCTCCAATTCTTGTTTCCTATTTTCAGGCGCTGATAATGTTTTCGATATATGTAGCCTACGGTATTTTTATGAAATTCAATGGGTATTTGGAGTTAAAAACAAAACAATTTTTGTTTCGAAAAGTGGGAATCGGAAGTGAAGTGGCGCCAGCAACAACTGTGTCGGATGTAGACGGACGTACTACACAAAGTCCTCGTGAAATGGGAGCACAAGGACCACGTAGAAGCTTTCCGATTATTCATGGAGGACAAGAAGTCCGAAAAAGTATTGCGCAGTTGGTGATTGGAGATGAAGACGATACAAGTTCATCGTCTTCTGGATCCAGATCGCCGTCGGTGAAATCGATAAAAGCTGCGAATGGTGCTCCGGAAATACGGCAAAACGGAAGGACCATAATGGTAAAACCGGTGAATGATCCGGAAGCAACGTTTAATAATCAAAGTAAGATACTTTTTCATATTGATAATAATCACTTTCAATTTATGCAGACAGCATAACTACTGTAGTCCCAACCATTGAATATGGGGCTAACAATAATAACAATCATAAACCGAAAAATAGAAACAATGGATTGACACCTGTGGAAACAGTGAATCCATCTGTAAATGGAAATTTGGAAGTTCCGAAACAGAATGGAAACGCGGTTCCACCGATTGCACTTGACAATGTAAGATGTGATATTTAGCACAATAACTTAACTACATTCAACCCATTTTAAGCTTTCCGTCGGTTCTTCAAATGAAGAAAAACCTTTGGATCTGTCCTGGCCGGAGTCTAACACCAAAAAGATCATATACATGTTCTTGGCTCCCATAACTTTTCCACTCGCGTACACTCTTCCGGATGTGAGAAAACCGGTGAGATAAGAATTTATTTTTCCCTTCCTTCCATGAGCCTAATTTTTCCTGGCATTCAATTTTTAAAGGATTCAGACACCAAGCAAAAAAGAGCAGGCAGCACGCCTCCCCTGTCTTCCTATGCGTCACCAAGTTCGTCGGATAATAAAATTTTTTTTTTGACTCGAAAATTTACTTTTTTGAGAAATTCGAATCATTGTCTGATTGTTCAGGATGGCACCATCATTTTAGTCCAAAAACGAGGCCTTTTGGTCAGAAAATGACCGAGCCTTAGTGTTTTAAAAAGCGCCAGGTAGAAACACCATTGGAAGGCTGGGGTGCCGTGGGCAGTTGGATTCCGCCACGGAAAAATGAAAGACTTTGAATTTCTAAAAGCATGTTTTCAGAGTCTCCGCAAATTCTTCTTCATCACTTTCACCGGTGCAATTCTTTGGATTGCAGTCTACTCGTATTTGATGGTCTGGTGGGCAAGCACTATCGGAGAAACGTTTGGAATTCCCACCGAAATCATGGGATTGACAATTCTAGCTGCTGGTACAAGCATTCCGGATTTGATAACAAGGTCGCGAAAAATTCATCAATACAATTACTTTTCAATACAAACAATTTTTTTCAGTGTGATCGTGGCGCGAAAGGGACTCGGAGACATGGCCGTTTCCTCTTCTATTGGCTCAAATCTGTTTGATGTTTGCGTCGGATTGCCAATTCCATGGCTCATTCATTTTGTGATCGGAATATTTCACTCGGAGCCAACCCAGAATAGTAAGTGAAGAAAAATGTATGGATTTTTGTTTTCCACGGTGTGCTGGCCAGAACGTTATTTGCATTTTGACATTGCGCTCCGCTGAGAGGAACGCTGCTTCTGTGCGTCTCCTCGCGCATAGTCTTCGTATCCGCTAGACACAGCTGAGTTGTTATGCAGCTAAATTTAGTATACGGTAAAAAAAATTCATACAAGCTAAGCCCCTGCAGTTTTAATTTTACTTTCCACCTTCCAGCGAACTCTCCGTGTTTTTATCTAGAAATAAGCGTCACAGAAAAAAATCCGTTTTTAACCAGTTGCCGAGTTTTGCGAACATTTATTAATCTCTTTAAAATTTACAACACAAAAACTCTGCACGGAAAAAGGCAAAAAACGATAGATTATTTTATTTCAAAAATGATTTTTAGAAAATAAAAATTCCGAGAATAGGAACTCAATATACTGGGTATAAAACGCTGATAACTCGCTCCAATCGAAAAAAGAATTTCGCATGCATTTGGAGTGAGGTTTAGAGAAACCAGAGCAAAACATCGGCCACGGCTCTCTCAATTTTCTGCACTCTCTCGTCGCCAACGTGGCCGCGTCCACCACTGTGCGAAGGGAGCGCGTTTGCAGCGCTCCGTACTGATAATATTTCGCCCTATGATTCTATCGACATTGAAACATTCGCATTGAATTATCAAGCGCCTTTGTTTTACGAACCTCGGTGTCATTTAAGAGTCAATCTTTATTTTCAGTCTCTGTCACTTCAAACGGTCTTGTATGTTCACTGGGTCTTCTCTTCGCCATGCTGATTGTTCTTCTTGCTTGTGTAGCAATTTCGCGATGGAAAATGGACAAATTCTTTGGACTTTTAATGATTTTCTCATATTGCGCCTTTTGTATGCTCTGTATTTTTTTGGAAACTGGACATTTGAAATGTCCTCTTAGAAATAGTTGTTAAATTCAGAAATTCTAATATTTTTTGTCCCCCTGATCTCAAATTAAAATTCTATTTTTAGAATTCGCCCGGTCTTTTCGTCAAATTTTCAAATCTCCCTTTTTTTACTCTGCATTATATTTTGATAATCAATATTATTTTGTCAAAAGGTAATCAACAAAGTTATAAAAAGGCCAAAAATGTGTGTATCTGTCTCTATTTCGTTTATTTTTTGTTGCTACTGCTGTATAAATAATAAAGATACTTTCGATTATTGTACTTTTATTTGGGTTGTTCGATTATAAAAAAGAAAAGTGCACAAACAAGATATATTATACCCATTATCAGGGATTTTCAAAGTTAGCTAATGGCTAACAGCTTAACCATAAGCATGGCACCACAGCCTTACTTCCAAAATTGTTTCTACCTGGCGCATTTTTAAAACCCTAAGGCTCGGTCATTTTTTGACCGAAAGGCCTCGTTTTTGGATTAAAATGATGATGTCATCCTGAATAATCAGCTAATGGTTCGAATTTCACAAAAAATTAAATTTTCGAGTGAAAAAATAATTTCATTATCCAACGAACTTGGTGGCGCATTGGATGATGGGGGAGGCGTGCATACAGAAAAAGGTGATTCAAGAAAATCCGTTAGAAAACAGTACTTTTGAGAGCTTAAATCTCTCTGACCGTTTTTTCTTTCAAAAACTCTAAAAAGCCACACTTTCAGCCACATGAGCCATGCCCTGTAAAAGTTCCAGGCATCAATGATTGGAAAACTTTTCCCAAATTTTCTGGCAATGTTTTGAGCGTTGTCGAATATTTTACCACATTCTTTTGTCCATTTTTTGTGCAATACACCTTGTCCTGGCATTGTGCATTCTCATTCGGACATTAATAAGATAGGCAAAGACAATATAGGACCATAGAGACGCAGAATTTTGTCGTAGATAAGACGTGGGAACCAAAAAAAAAACCAAAAGGAAATGAACCCTTTGTGCTTGCATGTGTGTATTTTTGTGCGTATTTTCTTTCTGATTCGAACTCTTGCTTATCATCGTTTTGTCAGTTTAATTTTATTGACACTTTGTCTTTCCGGGTAATTGTTTTTTTGAAATTTCAAATTTCACTTTGCATGTATTCAATCAATAATTATTTCAAAAAATATACCGTAATATTGTGTTTTCAATCGACTTGCGACACGAGAACGAGAACGAGAACGCGAAACGAAACTAAACTCCGCCCACTTATTTGTGCGTGCGCGACCACGCGAACACAGTGATATTTGAAGAGACGCAGACAGAACGGTGAATGCAGACTTGAAATGTGATGCGTTTTCATGTCGCAAGTCTATTGAAAACACTATAAATACGCTCCCTCAGTTTTATTAACAAAAAACCACTGCGTCTCTTAAAATTTTTGCGCCTGTAACCGTCAAGAAAATTGAAGCAGCAATATTTTTTCTAAAAATACCAATTCCATCACTATCAAATGAAAAAAAATGTGACACACATTTTGGCAATGATTGTCAACACAAGAAACATTCTTATTGTGGAGGACTGAAATTCAGTGCCATCAATGATCCACAACAGAAAGCATGGGAACAAAATTTGTTTCTTTCACGTTTCTTTTTACTATTTTTTCCACCACTACCATGCGTCTCTTGCTGTTTTAAAATCCCTTGTCCTTATCAAATTACTTATCAATTGAGAAACATAAGCAACTCTAGATGGGCACAAAGTTGTCTGTATTTGTGTGTCTGTATGTGCGTACACCTAAATATTTATTACCCCGCCATACAATATTTTATTGCTTTTTGACAACGGGAGTGAATTGACTTTGAACTCATTAGTTATTGAAATTTGGAATTTCTCGATAGAAAATAACATTTTCCATATTATTGTGTTTTCAATCGACTTCCGACTTGAAGTCTGCATTCACCGTTCTGTCTGCGTCTCTTCTAATAACACTGTGGTCGCGTGGTCGCTCACAAATAAGTGGGCGGAGTTTTGGGTTCTCATGTCGCAAGTCGATTGAATGCACAATACCATGTTTAATAATACTGCCAGAATTATTAGGGTTTATTGTCCTGTTCTTCACGATTTTGGCCCTCTATTGTACATACTTTCGCAAAATTGCTGAAATCATCACACCAAAAACCTATTGTCAAACTCAATGAATACTTGGCAATTTTCAATTAAGACATATTGCATGACACGCCTTCCCCGCCGTCCAAAGCGCCACCAAATTCGTTGGATAATTAAATTGTTTTTTTTTTCACTCGAAAATTTACTTTTTTGAGAAATTCGAATCATGGTCTGATTATTCAGGATGACACCATCATTTTAATCCAAAAACGAGGCCTTTTGGTCAAAAAATGACCGAGCCTTAGGGTTTTGAAAATGCAATAAAATAAATCGATTGCCTTGAAAATCACCATCGGGCACAGATTTTAAGAAAATGCTCAACCCGTGACCCCACAATATTTGCTATTAAGTAGATAAGATAGGATGAATACCAGTTTATCTCTTTTCTGGTTTTACCGTTTTTCCTACATTGTTTTACTGTTCTGTTCTTTCTGGTCGACGGTTACCGATTATTTACACTTGTCCTATTGGCCATTTCCCACCAGCTTCTCCCTTGTTTGCTACGTGCTTTATTCGGAACACGTGTTTACTTTTCTTTCCGTTACGTCGCTACCTAGATTTACTTCATTATTCCTAACTAACTTTTACTTTCATCGATTTTTTGGCTTACATAAAAAATAAAACTGTTCTCAATTATATTTGGCATTTCCGATTTGTTGGACAAAATTTTAATTTGTTTTTTAGAACGCACGGCAATCCAGGCGCCGAGAAGACTGGTGAAATGGTGATCTCGAAAATAACATGGTTCTTCATCGTGTTTGGAACGGTGTACTTTCTGGAGTCGATCGGCGGGTTTTACATGACGAGGCAAGTTTAATAAAATTTAAAAAAAAAAAAAAAGGAAAACTGAAGAGACAAGAAAGATTCCATACTTGAAGAGCAAGGAATTTCGAAACGAATTTTGACACAGCTGAAATGAGTATGACCGTATATTTCTTATATAGAAAATTTTAGATTAGTCTGTGTGTTTGTTTGTGTGTCTCACACACGAGTTTGCAGTCGACAAAACTCGAACCCGCGACCTTTTGATTGGCGTTCAAGCGTGTTAACCACTATACCACAAGGGTCAGGAGAACTTGAAAGAATTAAGGAAAAGAAATGATTGCCGTTTTTATTTTTAAAAAAATCTGTGAAAATAAATATTTGACGAAGGCGACTTTGTCGCCACAAGCTGCAGGCTTGTCCTGTTTTAAAATACGATGGACTCTTGCTGAGACAAGAGTAATAATTGAGTAATTCAAATTATACATTTTAAATTTGGAGCTTCAATACACTTATTTCGTCTGGTTTTCGTTGGTTTTAAAGTAGAAAACTTTCAATCGACTTGCGCCATGAGAACGCGAAACGAAACTCCGCCCACTTTTGTGCGCGCGACCACACAAACACAGTGCTATTTGAAGAGACGCAGACAGAACGGTGAATGCAGACTTGAAATGTGATGCGTTTTCATGTCGCAAGTCGATTGAAAACACATTAGGACAAAGCGTTTTGGTTCACAAATTCCATTTTTAAATGTTTGAACTTTTAAAATACAAATAAAATTTCCCGAAATTTGACAACAGTCCATCGTTCCAAATTGATAACAAAGAAACTCGTTCTAAACCAACAATAGTAACGCATAAAACGACGCTTAAAATGACAGACTGTCATAAATGTTGATTTTGGATTAAAAACTGATAATAACACAAAAAGGGCACAAACCCCGAATTTTTTGTGATTTTGGTTCCAAATGGCAGAAATCGAAACTCAATTTGAAAAAATATGGGTTAAAATAAATACAGAAGGATGAGAAGGATGTGCAAGTGTGATTCACTGAGGAAAATCATAAAATTATAATTCTAGTATATTTTCAGTGCTGTTGTATTCATAGAAAAACAGTTCCAAATCCCGTCACGGCTCAGCGGTACAATGGTCTCGGCTGGTGATTTTGCCTACATTCCAGTGGTTATTTTCACGAGTTATTTTGGAGGAAAAGTGAGTGGAAAAATGATATGAATTGGACATAAAACTATAGTTATGGGAAACTCGAGAATTGGCTAAAATTAAAAAATATATGTATGTATGCATACTGTCACAGTTGCGACTGCTGATTTGTTTTCTTGTAGAGCCCACTATTGTGTTTTCAATCGACTTGCGACATGAGAACGCGAAACGAAACGAAACTCCGCCCACTTTTTTGTGCGCCACCACGCGAACGGTGAATGCAGACTTGAAATGTGATGCGTTTTAATGTCGCAAGTCGATTGAAAACACAATATGCTTAAATTCTCTCGAGCTTTTCAGGGCAACCGTGCTCGCTGGATCGGCGCTGGATGCATTCTGATATCAATTGCCAACTTTATGATTGCCAGCAGTAACTTTTTGTTTCCGGTAGAACAAGCCAACGTGACTACACACATCCCCAGCGCATTGAGCCATCAGATTGATAGAAATTTAGTGAATATTGATTCGAATAACACAGACCATCAATGGCTTGAACAGCTTCATCCGCTTATTGATCCAACCAATCAAGTGGTTATGCAATTTGTACGGTTTTGAACTTTTCCTGAATCCAATTATTTTATTAATCTAAAAATTTCAGAGTGGAGACGAGAGAACTGATTTACTTCAAAAATATATAGACTATTGCCACTACAACAACGACTCTCAAATTTGTAAGGACCTCGAGAAATTCATCAAGGAAAAGTATCCAATCACTGAGGCGAAAATGTCCAATGTTAGAGCAATGGTTGCACTTCCATATGGATTTTGTCATTCTATGCTTAATGTGGTTCGCGCTCAACACTACGCATGTAAAGGAGAACACTCAACTCTCGGACCATTCATGATGATCTTTGGAGGACTTTTGGTGTTAGGTGTCGGTAGAACCATGCCGTTTTCGCTGGGACTTCCGCTCATGGATGATAATGTCAAAAAACAGAATTTGCCGTTGTACTTTTGTAAGTTAACGAAAAAAAATCTGAAAATCTTAAAAAAAAATTTATTTAGCGTTCATGTTTTTTGTAAAAATCCTCGGACCAGTAGTTGGACTTTTGGTTGGTGGACAGTTGAACAAGTTGTACGTGGACTTTAATCGTATGTTTTCAAGGGGGTACGACAGAATAGAAATAGGCGAAATAGAAATGCTACAAAATAGAAATTTTTGGGCGATGGAGCGCGTTTGCATCATTTTTTCAATTGCTCAGTTTTTCGCCGATTTTCCATTTTTTTTTTCTGAAACTGCATTGATTTTAAACCTTTCTTCATTTTCGATGTTGTTAAGTGCGTAAAATATCTGAAAATTACTGAAAAATCCTGTAACAATCGGAAAATTCGAATAATGATGCAAACGCGCTCCATCGCACCGATTTCTATTTCGCCCATTTCTATTTTGTCACATTTCTATTTCGCGCTGTTCTATTCCGCTCATTTCTATTTTGTAGCCGTTCTATTTTTTCCAGTTCTTTTTTGTAGCAATTCTGTTTTGTAGCATTTCTATTTCGCCTATTTCTATTCTGTCGTACCCCCGTTTTCAATTCCAAATAATTTGAAATTAAAATTTGATTTGTTCAGCACCACAAGGCCTAACTCCTCTCGATCCAATGTGGATTGGATGCTGGTGGCTCGGATTTTTAATTTTTGGAACACTTCTCTTTGGGCCGTCCATGGTTCTCTACTTTTTCCCGTCTGACGATTTGGATGTCAATGCACCAGATCAGTATGACGAACAGTAAGCGTTATTCCTTTCAAGATTACATAATTTTATCAAATGTGTTTAGGGGCCGCATAAAACCACGGAAACGTCTCAATCTCGTCGACCGGCACATCAAAAAAGACGAGCAAGGAAATGCGTTAATGCCTGAAACGGTGTCCGACAAAATCCAAGATTTTACACAAACCATCGGAACATTGATTAAAAACAAAATCTTTGTTGGCGCCATGTTTGGACGAATCATTGATGTGTTGGCATTCAAAGGCTACTTTGTGTTTCAAGCAAAGTATTTGGAACTGCAATTCGGCGTTCCACAGTTTAGAATTCAACGCTACATTGCGAGCACTGGAATTGTAGGATTTGCGATTGGTGTGATGTTGGGAAGTTTCTCGATGAAATTTTTGAAGTTGCAAGGCAGAAAAGCAGCCGCTTGGGTCGCAGGTAAGGCGTTGAATTTCTCCTATTTTTCTACTTCTACAAAGCTTTTCTATCTTTCAACTAAAGGTTCGGTATAAGCTTAGAATCCGACCACAAATGGGTGCATTTGTTAACCCCGATTGCATAGTATACTAGAAGACCCCAATCGTTCCGCTTTGAACTCCGCCCTCCGAAACCTATCTTAAGTCCCGGTGAGCAAACGCGCCCCACTGAATTTCTTCGCGCGAAATTCAAATTTTGACGCATTTTTTTTCCACATGTGCTCCAACGGAATTATAGCTGAGGTCTTTAGAAATTTTTAAAGCCTAAGAACGTCGAATTCTGTTCAGCCACCATTTCGAAATATTCGTTTCGAGTTTTTTGATGTTTTTGCAGGATAAATTTTTACGAAAATCAAAGTTTGGGCAATTTTATGATAGGTTTTACTGTAAGAAAAATGATAAAATCAATAAAAAATGCGAGAGTCGATGCAAGATTGCTGGCGTATTAGCAAAATAGGCTCCGCCCACATTTCAAATCCTGGACACCGTGCGGTGGTTTGAATCTAAACTCTTAAAAATTATTTTTCAGATGATAAGGAAGGTTCTGGGGTAGACAAGTATGTATACCATTCAGTTCGGTTGGAAAGTTAACTACCGAAAAAACTGTATTAGAAGGGCCCTTTAAATTGGAGGGTCCCTCTATTAGAAGGACCCTCCAAACGGCTTCATGAAAAATAGAGGCCGCCCCCTTTAATTGAAGGGTTCCTCAAATACAAGGGCCCTGCGAGACACCCCACGAAAAATAGAAGGGCCGGCCCTTTTAATACAGGTTTTACGGTAGTCTGCAGTCAAATTCTATACCATTATCCTTCACGCACTCACATCAGTAGTACACAATAATGAACAGAATTTTAAAATTTTGGAATTATTTTGGTGTTATTAAGGGTAGCAAAAAATGTTTTTTTTTTTTTAATTCATTTTTGCTTCTGAATAACACGCCACCCCCCGTCGTCCAATGCGCCACCAAGTTCGTCGGATAATAAACATATTTTTTTACTCGAAAATTTACTTTTTTGAGAACATCGAATCATGGTCTGATTATTCAGGATGACACCATCATTTTAATCCAAAAACGAGACCTTTTGGTCAAAAAATGACCGAGCCTTAGGGTTTTAAAAATGCGCCAGGTGCCGTGCCCCTGCTTAGCTTTTTTCAAATAATAAGTAAGGTAAAGAGCCACGATTCAAGAAAAATTTTTGTTTATTTCACTCCTCCTTCGCATTTCAGTATGCAGTCTTGTCGCAGCCCTAATCTCATTTGCAAATGCAACAGTTGGCTGTAAATCAGTCCTTGGACAGATTGGAGATCAGATCAAGTTGAATGGACCGGTGTTTGATGGATGTCGCGATGATTGCATGTGCGAGAGTACTCCGCTTTATCCTGTTTGTGACATCAGGTAAAAAAAAATGGTTAGAAAAAAGCTATGAAATTATATATACTTGCAGTGGAAACGCTTATTATTCTCCGTGTCATGCCGGTTGTTCGATGGGTTGGAAGAATTATAGTGTTTTCGATAATGCGAAAGCAAGTGTGGAAAATTTGATTTTCGAAAACTGTGATTGTGTGGAAAATCGAGTTCGGGAAGTGAGCAGATCGTACTGTAAAACTGGTAAGGTCGTTCATTCAGTAGTTTTTCATTATTATTCATGTTTTTTTCGCGTTTCAGAACACTGTGAAGAGCGTTTCGGTCGATTCTTCATGCATCAAGCATTTGGAGCAGTTTTTGGAGGCCTTGGTGTGGTCCCTGGTATGCTCATTGTCCTCAGAGCCGTGCCACCCGAGCACAGAAGTGTTTCGCTTGGATTCAACGGATTCTTGGTCAGCTTGTTGGCAACATTACCCTCTCCTATCATTTGGGGTAAAATCATTGACATGTCTTGCTTACTTTGGCAGAAGACATGCGAGTCTTCGGGCTCTTGTTCGGTTTATGATACGGATGAGTTAAGAGTGAGGTGAGCACTAAATTTATAAAAAAAAGTTATACAGTTTTGATTTTTAGACTTCATATAATTTATGGATGTCTTCGGATATTTTCTCTCATTTCTGACGTCTGGGTGTGGTGGTGGGCAAAAGGTCTGAAACTGATTGAGGAAGAAACGCCAAAAGAAATCGAAGAGAAAGAAGAATTGGCACCAAGTATAAAACGAAGAGAAAGTATTCGTGACGCAGCTGAAAAAGTGGAGAAAACCGCATTTGAACTTGAACAACTTATCGATCAAAGGGGCTCTTAGTTCTTATAGTTGGTTGGTCATTTTAATTATTGTCTTGTCTCATCTTTCTGTTATGTGTGATTTCATTCATTCCGAATTGCTCAACTTCATATCTTTCCATTACATTTTTATATTACTGTCTTGACTTGTCTCGGGTGTTTTTTCTCATCATGTCTGAACAATCGTCCTTCTTTTTTCTTTTCTTTTTTAATAAACTATACATTTTCTACAGATTCTTCAAATTTATGATATGATAAAAGAAGTAAATCGGGGAAAACAGTAAAAGATAAAGCTGAAAGATGGTAAAGTGTGGGAAAGTTTGGACGGTTTGGACTAGGAAAGAGAGTCAGTGAGCAGTGTACACATAATACATAAGTAGGATGCAAGGCAAATGAGAGGGATTGGGCTCAACCGAGCACACAATGGAACTGAATTTATAGTATTGTACAACAAGGATTCGGGGGCTCTTCTTCAAATTTAACGCCAACTCCAGCCAAAAAACTCTCGTCGAATACCAGCTTGAGGCCTTTGTGTGTGAGTGCTGAGCAGGAAAAGTACTTTAGGCAACCAATCTGAAAAAAGATTAATCAGTTGAATAGGCGTTACAATTTTGCACGCTTTAAACAAAAAAACTTGGCAGTATGCCACTGTGGAGACGCAGAAAAATGCGATAGGGCACGTTTGCCTTTACGTAGGATCCATCATACGGTGCATCAATCGTATAAAAACCTTTTTTTTTTGTTTGAGTTTCTCAATTTTTCAACCAGTCAACGTGTGGTAATTTCAAAATCCTAAAAATAAGGGAATAATACGTTGTGTATTTTTCTCGATTAATTTAGAGGGGGCGGAGCCTAATTTTCTGGCGCGCCAGCAAACTTGCATGGCGCACTTTCGGTGCTTGCGCATTTTTCGACGCTCGCATTTTTTTATTGATTTTATTATTTTTCTTTCAGTAAAACCTGTTTTTATTTGTAAAATGTATGTATTGTATCTTTTAATACCATTAAATTGCCCAAACTTCGATTTTCGTAAAGATTTATCCTGCAAAAACACCAAAAAACTCGAAACGATTATTTCGAAATTGTGGCTGAACCAAATTCTAAAGAAAAAATGTCTATAATTCCGTTGGAGCACACGTGGGAAAAAATTAAGAATTTATGCTTTTTTTCCCGAAAAACAAAAAAAATGCCTCAAAATTTGAATTTCGCGCGAAAAAATACAGTGGGGCGCGTTTGCTCGGCTCCGTCCACTTTTCAAATCCTGGACACCGTATAGCTGTCAATAAATTGGCTTTTAGCTGTAAATGTTGAGGTTTACTCGGTTCGCGGCGATGCGGATGCTCTCCAAATGTATGCTGGATCCTATTGTTTTTTCAATCGACTTGCGACATGAGAACGCGTGACTCCGCCCACTTTTTTTCGCGCGACCACGCAAACACAGCTCGATTCGAAGAGAAGCAGAGAAAACATGTCTTTTTTTCTCTCGTTCTCATGCTGCAACTCGATTGAAAACACAATACGTAAAGGCATGCATATAATTATATTAATACTATAGGTTACAGCCAGAAAAAATATATATTTTACTGACCGAAAAAAATCAGTTTAAAAAAAATCACTCACCTCTGCGGCCACTTTCTTTGCATACTCCTCTGATACCACATTTTGTGATTCAGAATTTTCCAGCAAATCATTTTTTGTGCCCACCAACATCACTGGCACATTATCACCCGCATACTTTCTAATTTCTGGGAGCCATGTCGTCCTACATGATTCTAACGTTTTTTTGTCGACAAGCGAGAAGCAAACGAGAAATACGTTGGCGTGCGGATAGCTGAGACATCGGATTTGCTCGTAAGAGTTCTGAAAAGGATCCGGTGAAGAATGTGTAAAAAAAAAAGGTACCTAATTCGGGAATCACGAAAAGAGGTTAATTGAAAACAAATATAACCTGCCCCACACCTTCCTTCCTTATTTCTTTCGTTCTCCCATTTCTTCAATTGTTTCTCTCTCTCTCTCTCTCTCTCTTTAATGTTTACCCATAATCGGTTCAATCAGTACCTGTCCGGCCGTATCGAACAAGCTCACTGCATAATTGCGCTGATCAATGTGCACGGAGACGGCCCAATTGTCGAACACTGTCGTCGTGTAGGCGTCCAAAAACTGTTTCTTCGTGTACGCCAACAGAAGGCTACAAGAAACGGAATGATTCCAAGTTGTTAGAATAGTGGCGACAGGTTTACAACACAAATGCGTAACATTGAATTACCGTCCGGATTAAGCCGCTTTCAAAAGGATAGGCTATTGGCGGAAGGGAGAATGTATAATGGGTGGCGACGGGAAGTCGTTAAAACTGAAGAGGTATCGGAGGAATGGGTTATGCGAAATTTGAGAAATCGGATTTTGCAAACTTTGATTAGCGGCATTATTTATGTAGAACAAGTTTTTAGCTAGGGAGAGCTCACTAATTTACAAAAAAAAATATACTGGAACAGTTATTTTTTAAATCTTGAATAAATACACATTTGTGCACCATTAATAGATACATTTTTTCCATCTAACCATCAAATTTTGGTTCTCATGAAAAGCTGTCAGTCGGCCACGCGTTGTTGCTCGGCCGCAGCAGTGTGGTCTTGCAGCGATAGACAAAAAAAGGACCACATCAGCTGAGGAGACGCAGCGAACAAAAAAATAGCTTTATCGACGTTTGCGACCGCATGAATGAATAACATTTTTAGTTTAAGCCTATTTCCACAAGACGGACTCTCCTCCTCAGTCATCATCTCATTAGCTCCGCCCATTTTTGTTTATTTTTCCGTGAAATGTTTGATTTTTCTAATCAAACTAAAATAAAAGTATTGTCGGCCCGCCAAAATGGCCAAACGCGCTCCGCTGAACTCAACGCTATGCGATTTTCATTTTGGTTTCCAAATTATTTCATTTCACGTTGAATTTATACGTGAAATGAAATAATTTGGAGACCAAAATGAAAATCGCATAGCGTTGAGTTCAGCGGAGCGCGTTTGACCATTTTGGTGGGCCGACAATAGATAAAAAATTATTGGGTTTAGAGAAATTTACAACAAAAAAAACTATCAAAATTTGAAAAATTCAAACGTTTTCAATGTATTTGTTTTTTGTTTTTTTTTCCAAGCTGTGTTTCTTCAAATGGAGAACGTCGATTTTTTTTTCTGACTGTTTAATTTTATCATTGTGTGATTTTTGTTACTTCTGTCTGATAACTTTTTGTTATAAAATATGTAGATAACATTGAGTTTTGAAAATTCCATAAATTCCATGGAATTTTCATTTTTCCTAGTAAATAAAAGAAAAAAAAAGACTCTAGGTTCAAAAGATGCAACTATTCAAATCAAAGTCTAGAATTCGGTATAAAAATGATGAATTCTATGTTCTAGAACTCGCACTTCCATGAGCATAGTTTTCAAAAGAAAACGCAGCCAAAAATACTTGAAAATCACCAATATTAGTTTTCTGATTTGTGGCTCATACCTAACCCTTACTTGAGCCTGGACTAGATATTGATGCATAACTTCAATTTGAAAATAAAGTTTAAAATCACCTGGTCTTTCCCGTGTAGGTGTCACCGACCACCACCATCTTCAATTTGTTCTCCATACGGTCGGCCACTGAACGTTTGTTGTTTTCAGCAATAAAACAGCCCAGAATTGAGTTTCGATTCGAATTCGGTAGATGTTGTTATCAGTTTCTGCGGGCGCATATTATCATCATTCAACGAACGAGTCAAAGTAGTGTGGAGTCAGGAAGAGGTGCAGAGAGTTAAAGATTTATGGAAATTTTTCAGTTTTCAGTGGAAGGTCGTGCGGCACAGAAAATGAGGGGAAAAAGGGTGTTTTGATTTGAGGTATTGTGTTATATTACCCACTGTTCTTCTTCTTTTTCTCTGAGAAGCGCAGAGTGGAAAAGCGAATTGGGAAAGTGCTATGCGTCCAGCGACCGCCGCGAAGTGAGAGAGACCGGGAAAACGAAGAGGAAAAAGAGGCGCGCAAATATTTATTTGTATTATACAATTCAGCTGACTAGCTGCCCCCACCAAAACGAACGACATAACGAAACGAAACGAGAAAAGTGGTCAAGACAGTTTGGAGTGGGGAGAGGCTGTGCGTAAACCGAGAGAGCACAGAGAAAGAAATTGTATTTCTAATTAGATTTTAGAGAGAAATGAAACTGAAGTTTCAATCCAGAGGTTGCTGATGTGAGAGTGAGAGCGTGTAATTCAAAAATTGCGAACCGCCTCAAACAACATTGTCCAAGAGGATTGGACAAAAATGGGAAAAGAGACGAATAGGAACGCAATTTTTTTGTTTTGTTTTGTACACAAAACACACAAAACGAAACAAAACAGTTTTGTATGAATAATATTTGTATTTACAGAATAGTTTTCGAACACAATCTACATATTTTAATTAAAACCTACTACAAACCGAAGAGGCGGGGCACAATATTTTAGAGCATCAATCGCACTCTGAATTTTCCATTTTCCAAACAAAAGTCCGATAGGCTCCGCCCCTTTTTATGGGAGACACTTATCCCCGTTGGCGCATGACTAAGCAATAACATGATAATTTTTAGGAATACAAAGATTAGTTGAAAATGAAATTATATCACATTTGGATTGCTGGAATTTCGGTTTTGAGGTTATTTTTCAATTTTTTTAAATTGATTTTTTTGATGGATATGCCGAAATTTTATGGAAAAAATCTTATAGTAGTTTTTTTTGTTTCAAAAAAAGTTAAAAGTTTTCCGCGGAAATTATATTATTGTCTCAATTATTTGCTGGAAACTACCGCCAGGTACGCAGCCAATTTATAACCATGTACGTTTATGAGCAATAGTCAGAACTTACGGCAAATCGAAAAACGTTTTGATTGAAAAAAAATGAATAAATGCAACATTTCAATAAAAACGTGTTATAATGGAATAAAGACTCGTTAATTAGAATGTTAACCATTTAATTCAAAAACTGTAGTGTGCCATAAATTTTTATTATGTTTTTTAAGATACGTTGGGCGCTGGAGCGCGTTTACCGCAATGTAGTGTTCTACACCCCTAGGCTTGTGGTGTTTGAAAATTTTTTCACGTGAATTCTCACGGATTTTCAAGCAGCTAATGAGCAACAAGGAGCAACGGGATTTGAGATATCGGCCCGGAGAAACTGATGGGCAGCTAATGGGCAGCGAATGAGCTGCTGGTGGGCAGTGTCCAGCAAAAAATTTTGATAAATAATAACAGGATCAATTTGTTAAATGAAATTTTTAATTCAGTTAAATATCTTCATTTGAAAACTAAACAGTTAACCTAAAAAAAAAATTGTCTAAAAATAGCGCGAAAAAAGAAACACCTCCAGATTGGTAGCGAACATTTCCGTGAAATGGGAGACACATGGTCGGCTGCTGTGCCATTCATACACTATCCACTTGACAAACAATTTGTGTTTCGCGCAAAAAAAAAGTCAATGGGAAAATTGTAATTGGTGGTAATTTGTAATTTGTCACATTTTATTGATATTTCAGTTTGACAAAAAGGCGATAAAGTTCATTTCAAGCTGTCTGATTTGCTGATTTGGCTGATTGATTTGGTTTGGTTATAATCACAAAATTTTGACATTTTCTTGTTTGGAAAAAAGGGGAAAACGGTGAATTGCATAGAAGGGAAGAACACAGAGGATCGGGAT
Source organism: Caenorhabditis japonica (assembly GCA_963572235.1). Taxonomy (NCBI): domain Eukaryota; kingdom Metazoa; phylum Nematoda; class Chromadorea; order Rhabditida; family Rhabditidae; genus Caenorhabditis; species Caenorhabditis japonica. The sequence continues at coordinate 702,701 of OY754346.1, forward strand.
TATACAAATACACATTTTTGGGCACAGTAATTTGAGAAAGAGTATTAACGTATACAAATTTAAATAAAATAAAGTTAATAGACACGAGTAATATTTCACTACATTACAAATAACCCGTCGAGGAATGGAACTGAGGTAAAAGGAAATGAAGAACAAAAATATGTTTTCAAATAATATACTCGGGATTGGTAGAGGGGGCTGGTGGTAGACCCTCGTCCAGATCCTGATCGCTGTTCGTTGAGCCGCGACGTTCGCCACATCTTTCGGCGCGAAAATGATTCGATATGGATTGAAGACTTCCGCTTCGTTCCATATGATGATGAGAGTGATCGTGGAGAGTAGAGAGCGAAACACCTGAAAATTATGATTTTGATGGGTGAATTCAATTTAGGTTTTTTAGAATTTAGCACGGGTTACCAACCGTAATTTCAGAAGCCTCGATCACGTTTTTTGCTAGTTTTTTTGCTTTTTTTTACAAAATAAATGTGTCATGCAGTGGGCGGGGTTCGTGTACAGAACAGCGAGGGCCAAAGGATGCAAAAATTTCAAAGTTTTTCAAACAAAAATAATTACCGCCGAATACGCAGCCAAGCGATTTGCAACAAAAATTTTTTAATTAGCTAAAAATCGCGTACAACTAAAAAATAAACTACCACTAACTACATATGTATGTATTATCAATTCAATATTCTTGCCGGCTACCACATGCGCCCGCGAAAGTTTTATAATAGACGCAGACATAACGAGCGACACACCTCTTCACATTTTTTGATCTACGTTCAGTTGAATTCAGTTGAATTCTGTTGAAAAGATCTGATGGGGCGGAGCCTCGATTTTTCGCGCCACTGCTTACTGTAGCCGGCAAGAATATTGAATTGATAATATACAAAACAAAATCATATGTACAACATGTTTTACCTGAATCTGTCGATTCCGGATGCGCAAAACTTGTCGTCGATTGGAAGTCGGCAATTTCCGGAGAGTCCACTGCAAGAAAGAAACACCACATACAAGACAATTTGCATTTCAATATCTACACACACCAAACCAGGCAGATAAGCTTTGTAGCTATTCATATAAAATGTCTTTTTTTTCAATAGCTCACCTTTCTCGTCAGCGGCTTCAATAAGCGTTGGATCCGAAGACGTGGAGGGGAAAAGTCGGAGGTCGAGTTTTGAGAGATCGTGTGTGCTCGGATTCTTTCTAGGCCTAGGGGGCGTGTCGAGTTGCGAATCGGTTGGAGAAGAGTTGTTCGGATCGTTCTCCTTCTTTGAAGAAGCCGCGCAGGAAGCATGCTCTTCTTTTCCTTTCGACAACGCCTTGTTTCTTTCTGTCTTGTCCATGTACCAGATGGTGATGGCAAAACGGGGACGGTACACTGGCATCACTTCATGCGGATTTCTACGATCAGACCAGAAGAATACCAGGCGGTCCGCTCTCGGATCAATATCCATAGGAGTCATTGAAGTTTCAGGGTAAAGTCGAAGAGTTCCTCCGTCTTTACCCATGTCCCAATTCTCATTACAATAGTAGATTGTTGTGATGCATCGTCCATCTTTAACCGGATTGTCCACATGTTTCACGTAACGAGTTCCATTTCCCGGATAGATTGCGAGCATTGCACGAGATCGTCCACCAATGTCATGATCGATGCGCTTTTTAAAATGTTGAATAACCGAGTCGATCATTGAGATTAGAAGACGAACTGTGGCTGCATCGCTTGCACTTTCTTCGCATCCATCGTACCAGTAAATGTGATCAGAGCGGATGTCTTTTATGTGCATTTCATCCTTGTTTTTTCCCTCCATCAGTTGGCCAGGAGTGAATAGGCCGCGTTTGTACAGGCGCTCGATTTCACTGGAAACAAAACATTTTTATGATCAAAGTTTTGGAAGCTCAAAAAACCAGATTTTATTGCCGATTACGGTAAGCGACCCAAAAATGTTGGTGGGCGTGGCCCTCTCTTTTACTCAGGAAATTTTTGGCTAATAGCCATTGAAAACGGCTAATAGCCACCGATTCGGGGCGTGTGCCATATGTATTTGGCACACTCCCCCTATCCAATGGCTATTAGCCGTTTTCCATGGCTATTAGCCGTTTCAGTCGGCTATCATTTTCAAAAATTTTCCATTTCAAATTTCGGTCATCTTGTGGCTGGAAAAAGTCGCAAAAGCACTGAGTAAGCGCGAATACTGTTTCCTCTAATTGTTGCAAGTAAACATTTTATAGCTGCGTTTCCAATATACGAATTTTTTATAGATGGCGACATTACCCAATAATGGCTAATAGCCCTTTTCGGCGGCTAATAGCCATATTCGACGGCTAATAGCCATAATGGCTAATAGCCAAATTCGTCGGCTAGTTGCCATTATCGCTCGCTATTAGCCTTTTCAGGCGGCTATTAGCCATTTTGAGTGGCTATTAGCCACCTAGACGCCAAATCTTGCCATAACGCGCCAAAAATTTCCTGAGTAGAGGTGTTTGCAGGTTTTGCCCGTGAGAGCATACTAAAAATTGCGACACGGTGTTTGCGTACTTTTGAAAATGAAACAGTTTTCTCATAATTTGCTAAATATCCAAACGATTTTTGATTTATTTTTGTTTTTGCCTTTTTTTTCTGTTTTGATTTTTTTTTTGAAATTTTCGAAATTAGGTTGAGCTTCATGACCCTTACAAAAAATTTAATTATTCCCATTATCAACCGAAAATATTTACCATAACATTATTAAACAAGCCTGATCTGACGACTATCGGCGCCCATCAGTCTTGAGTAGCCGCCTGTCCGGCTGTTATTGTGTTTTCAATCGACTTGCTACATGAGAACGCGAAACAAAACTCCGCCCACTTATTTGTGCGCGACCACGCGAACACAGTGATATTTGAAGAGACGCAGACAGAACGGTGAATGCAGACTTGAAATGTGATGCGTTTTCATGTCGTTGGGCGTATCATTAAAGTCACGTTAAATGTCACGAGAAAGATTCTATTGCAAAATTCACCTATTAATATTTGGATCATCAAACCCCTAGTTTTTCCACCCTAGCGCTAAATTGGACCATGAGAAGAGAGAGTTTACGTGAGAATATTTATTTTTGCTTTTGTCGCTTGTTGTTTACCATCCCCGATACTTAATCGCTACTCCATACTCACTTTGCCGTGTATTTGTAGTGATCGGATCCAAGGAAATTGTCGACAACAGCCCAACCAAACTCGTTTAGACTTCTAATCACGTGCTCGGCAATGTACTGTAATAGAACGGGATATTGTATGTATTGTATTGTGTTTTCAATCGACTTGCGTCATGAAAACGCATTTCAAGTCTGCATTCACAGTTCTGTCTGCGTCTCTTCAAATATCACTGTGTTCGCGTGGTCGCGCACGCACAAATACGTGGGCGGAGTTTCGTTTCGCGTTCTCATGTCGCAAGTCGATTAACAGCACAATAATCTTGGCAAGCAAGTTTAAAAACGTACCCTTAACCGTAACACCATTGCTTGATGAATGTTGAGTGCTAATCCTCGATTTTGCAAATGTTTTTGGTGCTCTTGAAGTGTGGTCTGCAATGTGTCAGCGTTATTATAGTGTTCTCGTCTCCCCTCTTTCTCTCATTCTCTCTACGACAACAGCAGCGGTTATGTCAATGACATTAGGAGGCCGCCGAAATGTGGCCGTGTGGCCTAATGGATAAGGCGTCGGTCTCCTAAACCGAAGACTGCAGGTTCGAGTCCTGCCTCGGTCGAAATTTTTTGACGTTCATTTTTTTTTGCTTACCGAGTAAACCACATTTTTGTTATGATCCTTGTAGTTAATTTTTGGATCCGCTGAACTGGAAGGTGTCGGGCGTTTCCGCGCACGTGAGATTTGCGGTTTGCTGGCGCTGACGTTGCTATCCGTTTCGATGATCTGCAAGTGCGAAATGTTGAGAAGAGACATTTCGGAGATCTTTCTCTCTTTAGCAAAGATCATTTCGTCTAACTTGTGTCTAGTCCAACATACAACTTTTTATACGCCCCCAGAGCCCTTTATTTTACCGATTTTCTTGGGTACGGCTGCCAACGTTTCTGGTGATGATTTGGATGAGAGGCCATGGTATGACTACAGTATGTTGAGCTTGTTGCGATGGTTTCCAGAGGCATTTCTGATTGGTTTTTTTTTTTTTTTTTTGGAAAAATATGAGAAATGAAGATTTCAAAAGGTAAATGTAAGGCTTCCATTCGGACGAAAAAAAAAGCGGACGAATTTCGTCCGCCGTTCGTCCGCTCGTCCGCGGTTCGTCCGGTTCGTCCGGTTCGTCCGAGGTCGGTCCGCTTCGTCCGTTTTTTTTCTTGTTAGTTTTTCTTTTTGTTTCTGCTTTATTTTGTTTTCAAAAGTTGTTTTTGTTCTTTTTTCTTTAAAATATCAACAAAAATGTCTTGTTTCTGCTATCAAAAATTCGGAAAAAAAATTTTAAAAAATTGTTTTTGCAAAGCTAATTCTACATAAATTTGCAACCGCTCACATTTTCAATGGCAGATTTTTTAAATAGAGTGCCATAAATTAAAAGTCCCAGCCAATAAGAGCGTGCCGGACGAAGCGGACGAAACGGACGAAGCGGACGAAACGGACCAACCGATCCGTCCGCGGACGAACCGGACGAACTGCGGACGAAGCGGACGGACGGCGGACGGACGGACGAACGGACGGACCGGACGGACGAAAATTGGTCCGAATGGAAGCCTTAGGTAAATGAATATAAAAACATATAACAAAACAAAACAAAACAGGACGAAAAGTATAGGCCAAAAAAAAAAAAGAAGGAAGAAAGAAATATGGTGTCTTTTGGAGTGAACAGGGCGGGCGGACGGGCGGACGTCGTTGAGAAGAAGAGACCGATGACAATGTGCGCACGATTCGTCGTGTTTTGCACGTTTGGGTGAGGCGGCGACGCTGGCGTACTGTTTAGAACGAAACGGAGGGAAAGCAACGCGACGGGGCTTGTATGTCGTATATGGGTGAGGGCAAAACACAAAGATAGCACGTACGTACAAGGAAGAAAATAGATGAGAGATCGAAGACATGTGAAAGGTGAAAAGCTTAGGGTAAAAAAAGTTGAATGAGATTGTGTAATTAAGTGGAAAAGGCTAATTGGAAAAGGTCAATAAAATGATCTTAAAATCGAAAATAAAGCCATTTTATTATTGCGAAAAAAAATACTTGTGATTTTTCGCAATCACAGTTGATTCCTCCCATCTAGGGAATTTCAATAACAACAAAAAAACCTGCGTGATAGGCCTATTGTGATGGATTGAAATATGTATATGATAGACCGTCGTTCACCTATTATGGGACAACAGTGAAAAACAAAACAAAACTACCAAGCTGATGCTTTCGTTTAATAAGAAACAGATGAACGCCTAACAGCCTTATATTAAAAAAACAAGTGAGCACATCGAAGATTCGCAGAAAAATGTGCTCACGTGTTAACTGAAAGCAAGCAAATTCGGCAAAGACAACGGAAAACGTGCCAAACTTGAAATGATCGAAAAGCACAAATTGAAGCGTTGCAGGGCTGATTACAATTGATAAAAGGCGCATTGCCAATTTGCACGTCAACAGTTTTCAACGTGAATTATTGGAATCAATCACGTGAGCAGGAACCGAAGATGATGAAAGAAAAACAGCCAACTAGCTCATGTAGTAAGCGAGTGCATAAATTTCCGGCTAGAGCACGCTACGTGACATTTGATGGATAAAAAAAAAACACATAAAACATTCGCAATACATATTTTTCGTTCCGATGCAGCAAACTTTGTTCCTTTGTCCGCAATGGGATTGAAAGAATCCATTAAACAGAGCGTCGTTTGTTCGACGAGCTCAGCGAAACAATGGTAATGAGCGGGGAGAGTTGGGACGGACGTGAGAAAAAAGAATCTGAGCATCTGGACCGAGCATCGGGTGTAATAAGCAACAAAAAAAAGCAAGACAGAGCAGGCTACGGTAGTTTTATTTATTATTTTGGGTCTCGTTTATAAAACTCACGTTTGACCAAACAATAGGGCAAACCAGCCAAAAATTATTGGGGTACGGTATTAAAGAAAAATAATTAGGTTAGTAATAAACAGTGTGTCTTACCGAAAAATGTTTTTTCGATAAATTTTCGATCATTTATCGAATTTATCGAAAATTTTCGATAAATTTACCGATGATTTATCGAAAAGACACACTGGTAATAAACAAAATAACAGTTCTTGGGAAATAGATGGGTCATCAATCGGTCATTTTTTTATTCATTGGCTTTTCACTAATGATTCATCGTATACTATACCTCTAGAATCGAAATCTCGTTTATAAATACTTGTGCACTAAAAAAAAATTTGTGCTTTCTATTTTTGGCTAGTTCGGTCTACTGGGAAGAGAAGAGAAGAGAAGAGAGCTAGTACAATGAATACTTTCACCGTTTTCTGACCGTTTTCTGACCTTTTCTGAAATGCATAGCAAACGTATTTTGGTTCCGGATTTTCTATTTTCTTTTGTTGGCACTTTATTTTATTGCACGCTTTCCGTAGGCCGAAAACTGCCATGCACTCGCCCGCCACAAACACCACTATTTTTCACAAATCACGTAGTCTGCTATACGGGCCGTCCACTGCTTAGCGGCTAGGGGGTACGACGATATTTGTGTATATCTAATCCGTTCTATTTTAGTGTTGGCGAAATGAAAAACAAAAGAAGAAAAACATAATGCGTACCTGAATGTCCGGATCATCGGTTTGGATGATTTTCTCCACTGGCTCTTTTTTGATGAGTGCGGCTCCCAAAGATGCCGTTGATGGTCCTGGTGGTGTTGCCACTGAGAAGACGGGTTTCTCGCTTTTCAAGCTAATAACTTGAGTTGAAGTAGTTGCTGAATTAAGAGGAAAACTATAAATCATTGGTTGCATAAATCATACCTAATCTACTGATGTCTGTTTGCGAGGCGTTACTCGTCGGAAACATTGACGCTGATGACATGTGATTCAGAGAAGCCTCATGCGACGTTGGCGGAGAAACCAATGAGGACACAGATTCAGAAGACAACGAGTTGAAAACGTGAGCGCTTCTGTACGGTCTGAACGCGCTGTTCTGGCTGAAAAAGTTGGCCGAGGCGGTAATCCGTTGCGGTACCGGTTCTGGATCCGTTTTGAGGGGAACCATGGAAAATGTTGGTGGTTGTGAGTGAAGTGCTTGATTGATCAATGCATTTTTCTGAAGTGATAAAAGCAACGAGGTGGTTAGCGCAGTGTCGGTGAACACTGGAGGAGGAGGTGGAGCATTGATAGCCTGGGGTGTTGCGACGGCTGTTGGTGGCATCAGATTACTTGGAACCAGGCCGCGTGTTTGGAGTGATTTACAAATCATTTTGTGAGATGACCAGTCGAGTTGCTGAAAAAGTGAAAAAGTTAGTGGTGAATGTTAACAATCCTCTATTATCTTTTCAATTTTCTTGCCGGTTACAGTACACAGTAACGGAAAATTTGTACGAGACGCAGAGAAGGTTTGCTATTGTGTTTTCAATCGTGTTGCAGCATGAGAACGAGAGAAAAAATACATGTTTTCTCTGATTCTCTTTGAATCGAACTGTGTTTGCGTGGTCGCGCAAAAAAAAAGTGGGCGGAGTCACGCGTTCTCATGTCGCAAGTCGATTGAAAACACAATATGTACGAAGAATGAAAAAGGAATAATCAGCTATTTCAAAAATGTGTCAATCTATCATTACCTATTTTTTCAGTACCTGTCTTTGTTCAGTTACCTACTTTTATCATTATCTACCATAATCTATACCAACCAAAATCAAAAACCTTCTTGACATACATTTATATTTACTTTCCATACTTACTCAATTACTCTAACTACAATATTCACGTAAAGTCGGCTTGGATCACAGCAAATCACGTTTTTCTGTTTTTACAGGTTGCACAACTATGTAAATGACAGGGTAGGCAAAGAACGTTTTTGATTTTGGTAGGTAAAGATTATGGTAGTTAATTATCAAGGTAGTTAATGATAATTTGCCCAAAAATGTTAGGCTTTGAAAAAAAATGTAATTGTGATCTACTGGTCAAATTCAGATTCCTATCCACCAGCTTTCAAACTTGGATCGCCGCGACAAAAAAAAGTTTTATTTAAAAAATGGTTTAAAAATTCTATGATTGCCTAGGATGCTGTGAAAAGTGGGGCAAGTACTAAATTGAGAAATAGACCGCAATGGTCTCATTTTTGCGGCTACAGTAATAGTCTTACTCCTACTCACAGAATTTTTGTGTCATTAATTATCAATGCAAACCTGGAGTTTACAGTTTAATTATTACCGTTCATTGAACTGTTTGAAATTGACGTCAGAATGTGATTAAAATGACAAAAAAGTAAACATGAATGTTTATGTAGGTCCATTACAACAACAAATGACGATTACGGATGAAAAATGATAAAACTCATTATTTCAGTCTTAAAAAAACAGAAAATGATTTAAAAGAAACAGATGTATAGTAAAAACGAAAACAACTAACGACTGCTACTGTCTGACACCAAATACCCCTAGGACATGTGGTTTTCTTGTTTTCAAAATGGCGCCAACGACAAATAAATAGAAAACGGTATGTTACTTCCTCTCTTTCCCGCACATTTCACAAAACGCCTACGTGACACTGGCGATATTTTCTACAATCATGGCCTATCAAAGTGCAGATACAAAAGAAGAAGAAGACGGAAACGAACAACTTTGGTCAAATATTTCATTTCATTTTTAATCAATTCCGTTATTTTTTCTTTCATTTACTAGGGCAGTTCTTAAAACAGTACCCCCAATTTTCTGGAGAACATTTTTTAATGTGAGAAAAAAATATTATTGGTTTAAAACATTTGTCACCTTACCGAAGGCGTGAAAAAGAAAATTATGTCCCGCATTTTTATCGAATTTTCAATTACATGTAGTAAAAAGAGCACAAATTGAAATTTAGGCAAAGAGGCGGAGCCAAATTTCCTTTTCCACGCTTCCAGTGAGGTTAAATATTATTTTAACAATTCAGGAAATTTTTAGCTAATAGCCATTGCATTCGGCAGGCCTCCCCCTTCGTCCAATGCGCCACCAAGTTCGTCGGATAATAAAATTATTTTTTTCACTCGAAAATTCACTTTTTCGAGGAATTCGAATCATGGTCTGATTATTCAGAATGACACCATAATTTTAATCCAAAAACGAGGCATTTTGGTCAGAAAATGACCGAGCCTTAGGGTTTTAAAAATGCGCCAGGTAGAAACACCATTGGAAGGCTGGAGTGCCGTGTTCGGGGCATGTTGAAAATGCACTTGGCGCTCAATTTCCAGAGTTTGAAAATTGAAAGATGTCAAATAGAATGCCCCAAACACATTTGACACACGACCTGATTCGATGGCTATTAGCCGTTTTCAATAGCTATTAGCTAAAAATTTTCTTGAGAATAATAGTGTAATCTAGATTTTAGCCCTTTAATATATTTTTCATCATGCAATTGTCTTCAAAATTCAAAATTGTCTCCATCCTTCATTTTTGCTCCATGAATAAACACGCACACGTGCCTTGGCTGACTCTCCTAGTCGCTCGGCGAGGACGAGACAAAATAACACAGAAAAGGCTGGGAAAAGTGGGCGGCGTTGTTCGAATCGACACGTTCTCGTGCGATACGCAGGTTTGCTTCACTGGTGGCTCACAGAAAGTAAGAAAAAGGCTATTCCCAGAAGGAAGAGTTTTGTGACTCATTTAAATATAAGAGCTAACGAAAAGAAAAATGAAAATCAAAGATCTAAAAAACATTACAAAAAAAAATGGATTTTTTTGCTAGATTAAAAAATTTTTTAAATTGTATCAGTTACCAAAATTTTGAAAATGCTATCAAAAAAACTTTTCTTCGCTGATTTCTTCCAGAAAAATGAAAAAAAGTGAAATTTTTGAGAAAAATCCGAATTTAAGACTGATAAACTGGGACTGAGAAAACGGTTAACTGAGAAAAACCCTGTACTATTTTTCTATTGGATGCTGCCATTCAATTAAAGGTGCCCTTCTATTGTGTTTTCAATCGACTCGCGACATGAAAACGCATCACATTTCAAGTCTGCATTCACCGTTCTGTCTGCGTCTCTTCAAATATCACTGTGTTCGCGTGGTCGCGCACAAATAAGTGGGCGGAGTTTTGCGCTCTCATGTCGCAAGTCGATTGAAAACACAATAATAGAGAAAAGCCGGTATGTTTGTCGATCGGTTAGTCACCTCCCGGAATTAAATTGACTTCAGACTACCCCAGAAAATTTTCGGAAAGTAATATTTGGCAGATCTATTTGGCAGAGTAATATTTGGCAGATCGTGAAAGCCACCAACGTATCCACTCGTCCCAAACCGGAAAAAATGCAAATATTCTATTCGTAAACCTTGTATGGGTCCTGGCAATTTTGCAATAAATATTGACGCACACGAAAAATTCGACCCGGAACTATCAAAACAGGAACCAAATATTAAATCGAAGAGCAAAAAGCAAGATTTATTTAAATTAATCATGTAAATATGTCTGCATTTCGCTTCCCCGCTAGCTGGCTGCCAAAGTAGAACTTCTCAGGGAATTTTGCCTGTTAACTGCCGCCTAGCTGCCCATTTTGCTCGTAATTAGCGGTCTCATTGCCAGAAATTCCTGATTTGGAACGTTTATAGGTTTGAAGAAGAAACTAATGAGAGTATACATAAAAAAGGCAGTAAACACTAGACCAGGAACTAATACAACATTCAGGATTTCCCCGTTGTTTACTATGTAGCTAGACACAACAAAGAAAACAAGTTCTATGAGCTAGCTCTTCAATTCCTACAAAATGCTAAAGAAGAATGGCGTACGTGCGAACGTTTGTTTTTCTCTTTCTCTCGCTTATAATCAGTTCCTCTTTTCACAATTGTTGATATCATCTGATACCAAATCTCTTTCGTACCTGGTGCTCCTTGGAGCAGTAGGCGACTGTTCCGCAGAAGAGGCACGCTTGCAGCTGGACGGGCGAGCAAGAGTTTCCACAAAATGTACATTGCAAAACAGTTTTTGATGAGGAGGGTTGCTGGCTTAGCATCTGAAAAAAAAAATTTTTTAATAGGATTTTGTATTTTTTTTACTGGTACATCAAAACAAAGTCTAGCGTTTTTTTTTCAATCATGTCGTCTATTGGCAGCCGGGTTTGCAATAAAAATACATTTTTAAATTAAAAAAGGCTGAAACTATTAAAAATATGACATAATTTATGAGCTCCAGCTAAAGATTATAAAGATTAGACAAACGGGGAAGTGGGTTGAAGAAAACGCTAAAAATGCATGTTTTGTTTAAATTTGAATGAGAAGAGCGAGATGTAACTCAATACAGCAGCCAGCAGACAAGAGTGCATCTTTCGCTAAAAAGCAGGTCAGATGCAAGAAATTTGGAGGGTTTGCTCTTTTTTAATTTTAAGCAGAGAACCACCACGGCACCCCAGCCTGCCAAAATAGTTTCTACCTGGCGCATTTTTAAAACCCTAAGGCTCGGTCATTTTCTGACAAAAAGGCCTCGTTTTTGGGTTAAAATGATGGTGTCATCCTGAATAATCAGATCATGATTCGAATTTGTCAAAAAGTCAATTTTCGAGTGAAAAAATAATTTCATTATCCAAAGAACTTGGTGGCGCATTGGATGAGGGGGAAGGCGTGCATACAGAAAAAGTTGATTCAAAAAAATCCGTTAGAACACAGTACTTTTGAGAGCTTAAATCTCTCTGACCGTTTTTTTTTCTTTCAAAAACTTTAAAAATGTTCACTCATCTTGAAAAATTAATTTAAAAACATAAAGTGTAATCAATTCCCCACAAGTAATCATAAAATAAATAATTCCTTATTATTTCAGTTTCAAAACATGTTTTTTTAATCATCTATACGTTGTTTCTATGATCAAAAAAAAAACCGTACCAAAGTAGTGAAAAGTGCACTAGTTGTTGTAGACTTTGCAGATCCATCGTTCACATTTACAGTACCACCCGAGTCATCAATTGTGGCAATGTTCATGACATGTGCTGAAATGGGCTCATAAATGGACCTAATCCCATGAATAGGTCCAAAAGAGATGGTAAAACGGTTGGAGACGCAGAGAAAAAACAAGATAAAAATAATTAGCGTACGAAGAAAATTGATGGAAAAGATTGAATGGTAAACGTGACAAAATGAACGACGTGGCACACCAAACACACGCAAAAGAGTGACAGTAATGTTGCATTGTTTGCTTTTCTTTCTTCTTTTTCCTATTATCATCAATCAGTCTATCGGTTCATTCTCAGTCAGTTAGTTAGCTTAATATCGATTAATGTGTGAATGGTTTTATCTTCATCCACTTATTTTGATCTGGTTATGGGTGAGAGGGAGATAAAAAAAGAAAAAGAGGAAGAAGGAAAGATCTGGTTGGAAGATCAAATGACGGAATCAAAAAGAAAAAGCTTTTGTCGCCATGTCTTGGTGAGAATAGACAACAACACGATTTTTAATGCAGTGTGCACTTTAAAGTGCAATTCGCATATTTTTAGACGGCACGGCACCTGATCAGCCTGAGAGTTTCAGGCTGCAATTTTCGGCAAACTATGGAAAGAATGGGCGCACGGCGCGGCCAAATCGACGTGGCCGAGAAAATTTGGGAAACTCGGCCACCTCCTTTTTAATGCATTGCGCCGAGAGGCAACTATGAAACTTCGTTTTTTTGCTGTTTTTTTCGTGTTTTTCATTATATTTTTGTAAATAAATGTTTAAAACAAACTTTACTTTCAGGATAACTCACAACCGAGCTCGGATTTGTTCCGCACACTTCCCTTCGCGAGACTTCAAAAGTAGTGAGTTTTTATAAATGTTTTTCTCGAAAACCAATCCTTTTAATTCTCTGATTTTTTGCCAAAACGTTCTCCAGGCAATTATCTTTCGCTTGATGCCAAATATTTGAAGCTGTATGTGTGAATTTCAAAAAAAAAACCACGAAAAGTCGAAAAATGTGAAAATTTCAGACAAAAAATATTTTTTCTTGAAAACCAATCCTTTTAATTCTCTGATTTTTTGCCAAAACGTTCTCCAGGCAATTATCTTTCGTTTGATGCCAAATATTTAAAGCTGTATGTGTGAATTTCAAAAAAAAAACCACGAAAAGTCGAAAAATGTGAAAATTTCAGACAAAAAAATATTTTTTCTTGAAAACCAATCCTTTTAATTCTCTGATTTTTTGCCAAAACGTTCTCCAGGCAATTATCTTTCGTTTGATGCCAAATATTTAAAGCTGTATGTGTGAATTTCAAAAAAAAAAACCACGAAAAGTCGAAAAATGTGAAAATTTCAGACAAAAAATATTTTTTCTTGAAAACCAATCCTTTTAATTCTCTGATTTTTTGCCAAAACGTTCTCCAGGCAATTATCTTTCGTTTGATGCCAAATATTTGAAGCTGTATGTGTGAATTTCAAAAAAAAAACCACGAAAAGTCGAAAAATGTGAAAATTTCAGACAAAAAATATTTTTTCTTGAAAACCAATCCTTTTAATTCTCTGATTTTTTGCCACAATGTTCTCTAGGCAATTACCTTTCTTTTGATAACAAATATTTAAAGCTGTATTTATGAATTTTGAAGAAAAACCACGAAAAGTAAAAAAACGTGAAAATTTCAGACAAAAAATGTTTTTCTCGAAAAAAAGTTATTTTAATTTTCTGATTTTTTGCCACAATGTTCTTCAAGAATTTCTCTTTCTTTTGATATTAAATATTTAAATCTTCATGTACATATTTTCGAGAAAAACCACGAAGACTCGAAAAATGTGAAAATTATCAGACAAAAACCATTTTTTCTCGAAAAACAGTCCTTTTAATTCTCTCTTTTTTTGCCAAAATGTTTTCGAGGAAATTCTCTTTCTTTTGATAACAACTACTTGAAGCTGTATGTAAGCATTTCCAAGAAAAACCACGAAGAATAGAAAAAATGTGAAAATTTTCAGAAAAACAACTGTTTTTCTCGAAAATAAATAGGTATAGTATTCTGAAACATTCCCCCAACGTACGTCAAATAATTATCTTGTTTTTTTTGTCAAAAATATTAGGTTTTCACGACTTTGTTATATATTTTTTGTTTTTTGTGGTTATTTTGATACTTTTCCTCGTTTTCTTGTTGTCCGAATCTTATTTTATGATTGCATTTTATTTTTCTGTTGTTTTTTAAACATTTTTAATAAAATAAAGCAATTAATTTCGCTGTTCACAACTTTAAAAAGCAAAAATAAAACCAAAACGAATTGGTGATGACGCGCAATCTGCAATGTTGCGCCGCGGTGTTTGCACACCAGTTTCGCTGCCAATACTGCTGTACCATTACAAGTTTTTCCTCGGCCACGTCGCGCTGGCCGGGCCGTGGGGCGTCGCCTAGACTTTGGCAAAATCTTGCCAAATGGCAACGGACGATTAAAAAAACCTACGAGAGAGGCGTGGTCAACGTGTTTGCGAGGTAAGCAAGTCCGTGGAAAAGCCATTGGGATTATACCCGTGCTCAAAAAATGTAGGTTTTTTACTTAATTTTTACACGTTTTTTCATTTCTGTAACTATTTTAGGACAGTACTTCAAATGTGCCCATTCCCAGAACATATTGTCAAAATAATAGAAATAGATGATGCACTACGGAAGTGTTCTAGCTATCCCTTTAATGTGTTTATTGTTTTTCCTGCAGGTTACTGTATGCCCTGGTGTAACAAAAAAGAGATTACTCTAAGCCACGCCCATTTGAAAAAAAAAACTTATCGGGCTTCAAAAGAATTGAATACAAAATCCTGACTTCGGTCGTTTCATTATCCGTTTATTGTTTTTTCAATCGACTTGCGACATGAGAACGCGTGACGTGACTCCGCCCACATTTTTTCGCGCGACCACGCAAACACAGTTCGATTCGAAGAGAAGCAGAGAAAACACGTCTTTTTATCTCTCGTTCTCATGCTGCAACTCAATAGAAAACAAAATAAACGTGACTTTAAAAAAGTGAAACCCCGCCCACTTTTTTGCGCGTGAACCCGTAATTCTAGTGGGCGGGCCTTTACTTCCAAGCTTTTATTGTAAATAGTTGCATGTTTTGCAACGGTGGCTGCCGGGCGGCTTCCAAAAAAACAAATTTTTAACAAAAAAAAAGAACTGAAAGAAAATAAATATTAGAACCTGTAATGTTTGGCCCCACGACAGACGCCTTTTTGCAGTTTTCTGTCAACTTTTTGTTGTTTATCAATAAACACACATATTTCCTACTTCCTTCACTCCAAAACACGAAATTACACGTTTGCAAAAGACGTCGCCGATACGAAGTGTACCCTTTTTCGTTAGTACGTAATTAACGTATCCTAATTTTGTTTTTGCCATGTCATTTTCAGTTCAGAATACAAATTTTTGTGGAATCCTAGGCACCATATATAAAAGCGTCTTCACGGAAATCTTAGGCGACCCTGTAGAAAAGCATCAATGACAGATTATTCCAGAAAAAAACATTCGAAAATAATGTGGTAGCCAAGAACTTTGTGCAAACAGAAACTAGACTGTGCAAGATTATTCACGTTGAAACCTTCATTTGAATCCAAAAACGAGAAATTTTTTAGAAAAAGGCTCTGCAAAGTCAGAAAGTTGGAATTCGGAGAAAATAAAAGCAATTATTGTGCTTTCAATCGACTTACGACACGAGAACGAAACTCCGCCCACTTATTTGTGCGCGACCACGCGAGCACAGTGATATTTGAAGAGACGCAGACAGAACGGTGAATGCAGACTTGAAATGTGATGCGTTTTCATGTCGCAAGTCGATTGAAAACACAATAAATATTTTTATAAATTTTTTGTTCGATTAAAAAATATGTATGCCTGAAAAGTTGGCAAAAATTAGGAAAATGGAAAAATGTTGCGAAATCGTCTAATTGTCCACGGGGAGTACACGAAAAAATGCCCGAGAAACGCGCCAAGGACCAAAAATTTTTTTTTACTTTTTTAAAACAAAGACAATCTATTAACTTTTTTTATTTAAATTTTTCTCCTATTTTTCAGCCTCGACATCAGTTTCGACATTCGTAAAACTTGATAACTTTGCTGTTACGCTATCGACAACTTTTCGGAATGGAAAATCTTTCCAAAATTGTAGTCGCCAACCCGCCGTAGACTACACTCAATACACCGCGGACTACATGTTTTTCAAATAAAGGAAAAGTGCAAAAAACGAGTTGAAACAGTGAAAATCGTTGAAAACAAAAAAAATTCAATTTTGTGGCAGAAATGCCGCACTTCTGTTCCACCTTATTTTTATATGTTCACGAACCAAAATCGACTTACAGCAGTGAAAAACTGCGGAACATCGGAGCGTCGTCAGTCGGATTTGTTAGTGAACAGTAAATAAAATATTAAAAAAAAAAACTTTGAAAAACGCCATATTCTTACCAATATATTTGGGTGCAAAGATCGATAAAAGTGTCTACTCATCAGTAAACTAAGCGGATGACCTTTGAAATAAGTCACAAATTTGTTGGTTAGTTGGCATGTGTCGTGAAATACGTGACAAGGTGATAAGAGTTTTGCAAGAACAATATGATGACAATGAACGAAACGTGAAAATTAATTCATTCGGTTCAAAATTTTCCAATTTTCAACTTTCATAAGAATTTTCGAAATTCAGATTCAGTTACGACGCTCCGATGTTCCGCAGGTCGCTTTGAAGAAACGGAACATCGGAGTGTCGTAACTCAATTTCGCAAGTTTCCGAAATTTCATCTTGAAAAACGCGGCCGATTGGGAACACTACCAGTTACAAAAAATCAAGTTTTTATGTATTTTTCACAAAATTTCAAATTTCGAACGGGTGTAGTCGTGACGTGGGCACTTTCTTTTGAGAGGGAGAAATGTGAGGAGGAGGAGGGGAGAAGGAGGAAGGAGAAAAGAGTGATTCGAAAGATAGAGGGATAGGAAAAATGAGTGCACTCTAGACCAGAGATCTACATTCTACATTTTTGTCCCCCCGAAAGGAATGTTTGGTGTCGCAAAACAGGGTGATTTACAACTATCAAAGCTTCAAAAAGAATAGAAAAAAAAAGAATAAAGAACAAATTGAAGTAGAAGAAGAAAAAGCTAAATATCTCAAAAATTGGACGACATGGAAGGGGGGGGGGGGACATGCGACTGCAATCCTTTGTCTGTCTGTCTCTCATTTCTTCGTCGTCAAAAAGAGAAAGGGGCACATATACACACACATAAACTGTCTACGTGCGCGAACGAAAAACGGACGAGAGAGTGCGAAGACGCAGACGCGTTGAGCGAGAGAGTATTATAGAGCGCGGAGTGCACGCGATGCGCAAGGAACGTGAAAATCGCACGCTCGCAGGTCGCGCTCGTTGCCTGCGTGTCCGCGGACTGCCGCACTGTCTTTTCCGCGTGATGTGCGGAGAAGGAAGGTGTTAGAATGGTCTTTGAGCCGTTATGCGTTGTCTCGTTGGTTGATGATTCTAAGCCTATCATTTTATCATGTCATTCGCTTCGTTTGACATTTTTTTTTTGCAAAATTTTTCTTCTCCTGCTACCTAAGTTTGAGCCTTCGAAAAAGTCACAGAACAAAACAAATTCCAGGATTACTGTTTTTTTTTCAATCGAGTTGCGACATAAAAATCATCAAAAATTGAAACCCCGCCCACTTACTTGCGCGCGATCAGGCAACCACAGTGCTATTTGAAGAGACGCAGACAAACAGTGTCGTGACTAAACTTCGATTGTTAACACATATTAAAAAAAAAAGAAAACACTACAATCAGAATTGCATAAAATGTCCGAAAAATTCTTGAAATAAAAGTTGAGATATTATGTGACTGGTCTTACGCAAGTAGCCACCCGATGTGCATTAATTCATGAGCTTGGAAGAAGAAGGAAAAGCAAAAGAAGAAGAAGATGATGATGAAGAAGCGAAACTTCAATTAAGTTGAGAGCAATGATACATTTGTTCGATGACTAATGTATAAAGAGAGAAAGAAGAAAATACTCTGAAATTTTTGGGCTATTGAAGCAATTATCAACGAAAATTGAATATTTATGTTGACGAGACACAGAAATTTCCTATGTGCTCCACCGTTTTGGAAGTTTAAAAAAAAACGTTTTAAAAATGAAATAAGAGACATTTGACGAACGAGACAGTGGGAAGACAAAGACATGCAGACCGAATATTAGAAATAGAAAAGTTTGATTGAAACAAAATTTGAAAAAAAGTTTTTAAAAAAATAATGTAAAGATTATGCGAATTCACAACTTTTTGAAAAAAAAATTTCAAGCAGAGTGTGTAAGCGAAGAGACGCAGCGTTGTCACGCGACGCAACCGCAGCGCGTGGCATCGGCGGCAAAAAACAAACTTTCGAAAAAAAAAAAAAACGCAGCCGCCAGCATCCCGTGGATTCCTCCTTCGAGATGCGATATTCGATGGAGCGCGTTTGCAGCTACGTGATCATACACGCGTGAACACAGACGGCGTGTTGGAGGCTACGTTTTTGAATTATTTTTCAAAAGCGAATTTTCGCGCGCTATTCTACTCTCGCGTCCCTGCGTCTCCTCCGCAGAGACTTGTGTCGATTTACGAGATTTTATTGTTTCTTTCTCAATTTTCTTTGTTTTTTTTTGTTTGTTTCTCATTAAAAAAATTATGTTTTTAAAATGGTTGTTTTTGAGATTAATGTGATACATTTTTTTGTTGGAATATTGATTTTAAGTCGGTTTTTTTCGTAAATAAAAAAGTTAATTTTAATTTAATTTAAATTCTGAAAAACAAAATACGAAAATTGGGACTAAAAATGCGAACAACGTTATATTTTGCCAAAAAAAAAAACATATTTGGCAAGGCGCCAAAGATTTTTGGCAATACTCCAAGAGAAATATATGGAGGCGCAGAGAAAAACGCAAAAGTGCGCCAGGGCGCGTTTGCACTTTCGTAGGGTCCATCATGACGTGACACACCGTGTTATGGTAGCAGTGCAGTGAAAGTCATATGATTTTGCAAAACAGCGTTTGAACGATGTCACGTTTCTAGCCAAAATTAAGGTAGATGTTGTCTTAATTGCGAATGAGTCACGTGAGATCTCAACTCGCATTTGTAAATAATCTATGTACTCGTGCTAATTGAAAAAAAAATTCCAAGCCCAAAAGGGGCTGTTTTATACGTTAAATACACGTTTTCCAGGAAGTACAAAAAAGATGTTATAAAAAATAGGCAACAAAAGCTGTCTGAAACAATCGCTCATCTGCTCTTTGATGCATTATTGTAGGCGTTGCGCAGTGAGTCAGCTTTAAAAAAAATCATAAAACCGTGCTTATTTCGGCGGTAAGATTCCCAACCTTTTTCCCCTGTTTTAGGCACTTTTATGTATGTCGTGCGAGTTTTTATTTTCATTATTGCCCGTTTTGTAAAAATGGTAGAAAAAGTTGCAAATTGGCGAATAAATGAGATTTTTAAAGTCCAGGAAATTCCAAAACGAAGATCTGACACGGCTAAATGGCGAAAACTGCGCCAGGAAACAAAGCACACTTCCCGGTTTGGTAACAGTGATAAAATTAAAATCCATTTTTGAATATTAAACTGAATATAAAACTACACAGCAAGAAAACATCAAAGATCAGCCAAGCGATTGTTTCAGACAAATTTTGTTGTCTTTGGCTATTTTCTCACAATAGTTTTTTTTTTGTATTCCCATAAAAACGAACAGCTTTTAACACCGCCCCTTTTGGATTTTGCATTTTTCAATTAGCGCGACCTAGAATACACTAAAATTAAGAACCTTACCACCGAAATCAGCACGGTTTGAATGGATTTTTCAGAGCTGACTCACTGACTCACTACAAAACGCCTGCAATAAAGCATCAAAGATCAGACAAGCGATTGTTTCCGATCAATCTTTTTTTTTACAAAGTTATTTTTGTACTTCTTTGAGAACGCGTATTTAACGTTTAAAACAACCCTTTTGAGCCTTGAAACGCAAGTACATAGAATATTTAAAAATGTGGGTGGAGATCTCACGTGGCTCACTCGTAATTAACACAACCATCTATCTTAATTTTGGCTCGAAACGTGACATTGTTCAAACGTTTTTTTTTTTTTCGTGCAAGCGAAATCGTATGACTTGCACGGTTTTATTCCCTAGTGTTACTGATCAGATGGTCGTTTTTGTGGCTCTGGGACGTTTCAAAACAAGACGTTTCAAAACTGGGACGTTTCAAAACTGGGACACTTCAAAACTGGGACGATTCAAAACCTGCCACTTCAAAACTAGGACGGTTCAAAACTTTGAGTGCAATTGTGCGTCACGATGTACGCACTAGTGACACCAGAACACACGCACATTAAATGTTTATTTTCGTTTTGTCATTGTTTTAAACTCTTTTCACGTACTATTCTTTTTCTTTTTTCGTTTTGTCATTTTTTAACTCTCTTCACGCGTTTTGCTCTCGTTTCGCATTTTTTTAAAAATAATTTTTTGCCGGTATTTAAATTTGGTCAAATTCGCCGAGCTCATGTTTTGTCTTTTGTCGAGTGCTTTACCGGTAAAACGCTTTAGTAAATTTTCCGATAAATTTAACGAACCTTTACCGGTAAAGCAGAAAAATGACAATGTATTATAAAAAATCAATATTTTGGTTGAAATTTTTGTGAGCATTTTTCCATAAATTTCCGAAAGTTCAGGTTAAGCATTCTCCGAATTTTCGCGCAGTTTTTACCGGTTTTGTGAAATTCCGTTGCTCAGCCTGGGCGATGCAAGACACGCGGTTGAAGTTTTTCTAAATAAAATAAATCACCGGTAAAGGTTCGTTTGATTTATCGGAAAATTTACTGAAGCGTTTTACCGGTAAAGCACTCGACAAAAGACAAAGCATGAGCTCGACGAATTTGACCAAATTTAAATACCGGCAAAAAATTATTTTTAAAAAATGCGAAACGAGAGGAAAACGCGTGAAGAGAGTTAAAAATGACAAAACGAAAAAAGAAAATGAATAGTACGTGAAAAGAGTTTAAAACAATGACAAAACAAAAATAAACATTTAATGTGCGTGTGTTCTGGTGTCACTAGTGCGTACATCGTGACGCACAATTGCACTCAAAGTTTTGAACCGTCGTAGTTTTGAAGTGGCAGGTTTTGAATCGTCCCAGTTTTGAAGTGTCCCAGTTTTGAAAGGTCCCAGTTTTGAAACGTCTTGTTTTGAAACGTCCCAGAGCCCTTTTTGTTACATCAACGGTTTTAATTGCTAGAAGCTTCTCTTTTGAAATTAGTCTTTAGGGAGAAGTGTGATGAATAGAACATTCCGTGACAAATTTCAGATATCTTCCTTTTTTAATTCCATCAACAGAAGAGTAGAAAATTTAAAGACAAAATTGTTTTGGAAAGAAGAAGCAAAAAGGGCAACGTCTAGTGCAGTCACGTGTCTGCTCTATGATGTTCTCCTGCGTAACAACTCAAAGAACACGTTTTAAAGCGGAAAATCAGGATGAAGAAGAAGGAGGAGGATATGCTCAGGACTAAAGTGAACACTGATGAGAAGTTCTTGAAGAATTTATCTTGCAACATTTGATGTAAAAATACTGACAAAGTAAAAGTAGAAGAGAAACAAAAACACAATTAAAAAATGTAACATTGTGAATTTTTTCATGACCCGTGGAAGTTTGCAGAGTACATAACATATCGTTGACGTTGAGTAGATCGCAATGGCTACATTATTTATCAGATCAAATTTCGAGTCCTGGTGATGAATTTTGCTACTCGTTCTTTGATTTTTGAAGATTTTGTATAGAAATTCGAAGATTTTTTCTCCCGATTCTTCTTTCCCTCGAGACCAGCGAGGATTGCTGCGTCAAACATCTGGAATCAATTAATTTCTTTACAATCTTTGTATCACGTACTGACCTGTTTCAAATTATGTTGAGTTAGCGCGGAGCACTCAAAAAACTCGGCTCCAATCCTTTCCGCCAACGCCTTTCCACGTAATTGCGTTACAGTTTCTCCGCGCACTTGCCACCTCTGATCTGCCTGAGTTCCCACTAGGATCACTGAAAATTAAAAAAAAATTAATGATGCCTTTATTCAAAATCCTACATTTAGTCCCCGGGTTGCGTTTCGTAACTTCCGGGTACCAGTGATGCGATACGTCGTCAAATGATTGCAGATCAACGACCGAATAAACAATAACAAAAACGTCGGCGTCGGTGTAGCACAACGGTCGCAATGTGTCCATAGAAGACTGAAAACATGGATACTTTCTATAATATATTGTCCATTCGCGAAGAAAGCAAGTGCGCTCCACAAAACTTAGTACTTCGTGGATTTCATTTTCGTCGCCAAATCATTTCATTTCACGTTGAATTTATACGGGAATTGAAATAATTTGGAGACGAAAATGAAATCCACGAAGTACTAAATTTCGTGGAGCGCACTTGCTTTTTTCGTGAATGGACAATAGAACATTCAAATCAATCTGTTGTCTGTCGCATTTCATCGTGTCAAACCGCTTCTATCGGAATCACAGACAAAACGTGATTGCTGCTGAATTTTTGCAAAATGTGGCATTAATATTTTGAAAATGCGGGAGCAATGAGGTAAAGACGTAAAATGGTGATGTTCAAAAAAAAGGTACACAACTTTTTTTTGTTTATAACTCTCGTCTCAGCTGATGCACATCCTTTTTCAAAAAATGGGAAAAACTCACGATTAATCTCGGCGTCTCGCCACGAATTTGCCAAATTTGAATAAATGCCACAATATGAGAGAGTGTGAGAAAGAGGGAGAGATGAATAAGGGTGAGCAATATGGTATCTTGTTTTCGCTCACTCTCTCTCTTTGAATGTCTTACGGTCGCACTTGATTCAGCTGTGTTATTTTTTTCATTTTTTGAAAAAGGATGTGCATTAGCTGAGACGAGAGTAATAACACATTTTTGTGCTTGTAATTTACATATGATTTTGTGCCAGGGTGTTTTTTTCTATCTTGTGGTGAGAGTCATTGCTCCTGTAAACTCAGTTTGGCTCACAATCAATGTGATGGTTAAGCTCTTTGTTGTTCTTATTGTGGTCCTGACCATAGCTAATGTTACTGCGAAATCTCAAAAGGCCTCTCGAAAGGATTTTGTGTGATGGATGTGCAAACGACTAGCGTAAAATTCTCGATATTCAGCTGGGTGTACATAGATGAATTGCTGAAACTGGTTGAATCGGCAAACTTCCTAATGAATTATCCAACGAACTGCCAAACCAAAATCACCCAACTGAAAAAAAGCACGGCTTATGAATACAATGGACAAGAAAGTTTGAAGAGGATTTGATGATCTCTGGTTTTCTGATTTGTGATAAAAAGAGGCTAATGAGCCCAAAATAATCCGAAGAAGAAACCCAAATCAGAACACGGAAATAGAAGTAGCTTGATCTTTGAAACAGAATGTGATAAGCCGTTAAGAAAATTTTTTTTTTCATAATCACAAAAATAAAAAGAAAGCTGCATTTTTCTACATGGGAAAAAGGGAGACTATAAAAACTGACTAGTCTTTTTTCATGAAAAAAAAACTTTAAGGGATAAGAATTATGAGAACCCATTTTACATCATCAAACTTTCTAGAGTTGCCTACAGGCCTTAATTACCAGTTCCTGGATCGGGGCCAGAAGCAAATTATTTAGGGTACTCTACAAAATAAGATAGTCAAGGAGCAGTACAGTTAAGCCGTAATTGTTATCACAGATGTAAAAAACAATACTAAAACCATTTATGAATAAATTATGAGGTAGAAGGTTCTAGGCGGCGTTTGCCGGCTCAAAGGTTAGAACAATTTGAGTGTTTTCAATATGGGGATTTTAAAACTTAATTGCTTTCTACCAAACTTCGGTCTCCGTTTGTCCCTTGTTTGAAAATGTTTTTCCAAGTATCAACGCTTAAGTAAAGAGAAAAAAGAAAGATCCCTCCTAGAAGTGAACTGCTCAAGCAATTATGTTCAATTTGATCACTGATTCAAATTGCACTTTTAAAAATTTTCTCCGCCATTCACATCACATCCTGTCGGCTCAATTCCTATCATCCGGTATATTGTTCAAAACGCACCTATTTTCGCTTTGACATCCGACCCTGTCAAACAATGTTTGCTCATTGCCTTCGAATTTGAACTTCTGGTCGTCTACATGGATAAAACCGTTTATTTTTCCGTCCAATCGGTCATTTTATTTTTGAGATTAGCGATTCTTTGATAATGAGGGCTCTCACTATATTTTGCTTTCTGACAATTCTTCAACTAGGAATCACAAGTTTTCAGAGGTATATTTTGGAATTTGGAAAATTGATGAAAAAGAGTAATTTTTGTATTTGTCACATACCGTGAAAGCGCTGAAACGCTTAAACCAGCAGGACACAATCAGAAAATTTTTACGTATCAAAAAAACGTGTTTTCAAAGTTATAGTAAACCCAAAATGAATTTCTCTGTACATATCTTTACTAAACATATAATTTCAATCTTGATATTTTTATATGTAACTATGCTTCAGATGGCCCGTTCGCCGTTTCAATCAACGAACTGCCAAATTGCCTCCACATGTTCAAAGAATTAAAGTTACTTCAAGCCAAGCCCCAGTGAGAACCACTACAGTGCAGTCCCTACCGTATAACTTCCATAAACTTGGTGAGTTTTTTTTTTTAGTGACACTCGATTTCACGTTTTTATTCGAAAAAAGGAAGAAATGGCAGAAGAAAAGAAGTAAATTTTTGTCTCCCAGTTTCACGCGAAATGTCACTCCATCACGAACAGAATTGAAATTCTCATACCGAAAAAAAAAAGTTCCAACACAGCCCGTTAAATACTTTCTGATTGAGTCTTTGAGTCTTCAATAGTCTGTTTCTTTTGTTTCAGAAAACGTCACATCAATTAGTCAAATTCTTATGGAAATTGGGCCGATGAAGTCAGTGGGACCCGTGGCTCGTATAACACAAAATATTAGTAAGTTCAGGTGTGCAAAATTATTCTAAAAACTAAGTTGTAAAATATCACAACTTGTGCCGGAATTCATGAAACTGAAAAAAAAAACATTTTTTTCACCAGAAAATTTTTCTCTGAATTTCTCACCCTAATCACACAAAAATTAGCATTTTTCAAAATCGATGTTCCGGAAAAGGTTTTCCTGTCGTTTTCGTGTTTATGGATACGGTTTCTGCTCGACAATTTTGTTGAAAATTTATCGATGAAATTTCGATAAAGTTATCAGATCTTTCGTCGATAATTTGCCGACAAATTTTTATCGGCAATATGAGTTTCGACAACAGATATTCCGATAACTTTATCGACAAATACGGTAGTCATTTTTTTTCTCTTCTAGGTGTTTTTCCTGTTCTCAGACCAAATGTTACGGACCCGCAACCTATTAAATTGAAAAATGGAAATTTATAGTTTGCGCATGCTATTCTCCAAAAGTACATGCGAGACACGCAAAGTTGTTAATTTACGGTCTTATTGCAGTTGGATCTTTCTTTTCGAAAGATGTCCGGGTTCCAATAAATTTGCGCAGATATGAGAGAATAAAACGGATTTATTGACAGAAATCAATAATTCCAACACAAAAAAATGCCTAAACAGAAACCTAAACAGAAACCTACTTAAGAAGAAAACCAAAAACTAGAATTTAAAAGAGCCACGCTAAAAAACTTAAAAACAAAAACCGACACGCGGCCAAAAGCCAACAAGTCAAAACGTGGCTGCTAAACCGCGCGTGTCTGGAGTGTCGTTGTACACGTGGCGAGAGACTCAGAGATGCAGAGGGTTATGGGCGACTTTGCATTTATTTTGACAAAAGCACAGCCCCTATGAAAATTAGCTAAATTTTGAGTTTTACATTTGTTACCACAGTGCCAAGCGTACGCCTGCACTGGACAGCTTGTAATGTTGTATACTTTTCGGATTACGTACCTGACCAGCAGTGTCATGAAGTTGCAATCGAATCGGCTTCTTGTCCACCAGCACCACCACTGAGAAGTTATCAAAGGCAGTCGGAACGTAATTGTGTGGATAGGCGTTTGTCGTGTAGCTCACAATCATTGACGTCTTGCCAACGGTTGCATTACCCACAAATACGCATTTCAGACATTTCTCCTCCTCCTCCTTGGACATGTCTGAAATTTGACTGAAAAGTTATGAAAGCTATAGAGGATAGGAAGAGTGTAAAAGATATACAAAAAACAACAACAAAAACTGAGAAAGACTGGCTAAGCAACGGGTAGGTAGAATCACCCTTAATGGGATCCATTACTGGGCGTAAAATGGAGAATTCTTCGCTTCTTCCTTTTTCATCTCTCTCCAACATAAAACTAACTAGATATCAGTTCACTAGAGTTAAATTTACGGGGGGTCATCTCCAGGCAATGAAAACAACGGTCGTCAAGTTTGATGACTATACGGGTGTCTTATTTCAAAAGAAATGACCTCTCTCCACTGTTGTACTACTAGTAATAACAATAACAATAACAGTTTGACTTTTGACGCTAAGAACAGGTTAAAACGAGAAGAAAAGAACATTCGAAAATTCGAACACGCTTAGGAAAAAAGTGAGAAAAGTGACCAAATCCGTTAAAGGGATCGAATCGATAATTGCATCGTCGATTAATGGAATGGATTCAGATATCGCTTGTTGATAATATAATTGGTGTTTGGCGAGAAAAGAAGAGAAAAAGAAAGAGAGGAAAAGAAAACCTGATCGCTCAGGATGAGCGCGGTCTGGCGGAAAAGGAAGAAGCAGAAGAAGAAGAAGAAGAAGCAAAAGTAATCGGTAGAAAGATTAGAAGTAAAAAACAGTAACCTTCAGAGAAGCTATGGTGGTCAGGCGGCTCTCTAGGAAATTCTCTAAACTCTGAAAAAAATTTTGGCGAAGATTCGAAAACTGTCTTTCGTTATTGGCCTAGGTAAATAACTGGCACGGTGCTGGCGACTGCCCTAGCCAAATTATGAGAGCAGACAGAGATTGTGTAAGCGATGAGACGCAGCGTTGTCACGCGACGCAACCGCAGCGCGTGGCGTCGGTGGCAAAAAAGAGCGTTTGAAAAAAGCAGTTGCCAGCACCGTGCATACCGTAGCAAATTCAAACATTTCTTTTTTCTGTAAATTCTGCCAGAAATTAAACCACGGAAACGTTGTTCATTACAAAAAAAACCCGCCAAATTTTGAAAAAAAAAAAAAACTATAAAACAAATTCTGTGAGCGATATATTACTCTCGTCTCAGCTAATGTACATCCTTTTTCAAAAAATGGAAAAAATAACACAGTTGAATCAAGTGCAACCGTAACACATTCAAAGAGAGAGAGAGTGAGCGAAAACTAGAGACCACATTGCTCATCCTTATTCATCCCTCCCTCTTTCTCACACTTGTGCGGCGGAATTTGACACCTCCAAATGCTCGTCTAGTGGAGCGCACTTGCATACCTCCTCGCGTCGCGCGCTGCTCATATATCAACGTCCATTGCGGGCACTGAAAATGTGTGCAGCGGTGGCCTAGTGGTGAGAGCTTGCGGACGCCAATCTGATGGTTGTGGGTTCGATCCCCTCCGCGGTTTTTGTTTTTTTTTTATTTTTCCGTATCTGCTCAGGCTAAATCTTATGGATTTTTGTTTCGAATACCACAAAAAATTACATTTGCGTGTTGGAGGTAAACGTTGAAAAAAAATTAAATTTCTTTTTTTTTCGAACTGCTTTAAATTCGTTAGTTTTATTTAAATCCTTCGGGAAAATAACTTTTATCCAGAAAGTTCAGCGGCAAAACGCCGGAAGAATGTGTGAAACCTTAAAAATGGGCGACCGGAGGGAGCTGGGCGGAAGCTTGCTTTGAATCTGTGGTTCAAAACAGAAAACAAAAAAAAAGTGCACCAATAGGTATTGAACCCAGGCCTCCAGATCGGCGATCGAAAATCTAAACCACTAGACCATCACAGTACACATTCTTAGTGCCGCAATGGGCGTTTATAAGATCGGTGCCAAAGGAGGAGGTATGCAAGTGCGCTCCACTAGACGAGCATTTGGAGGTGTCAAATTCCGCCACTGTTCTCACACTCTCTCATACTGTGGCATTTATTCAAATTTGGAAAATTCGTGGCGTGACACCAAGATTAATCGTGAGTTTTTCCCATTTTTTGAAAAAGGATGTGCAACATCTGTAGATTTACGGAAGTAATCTTAACGGGAGAGGCATTGTCACAAAACTTGTCAAAACAAATTGGACAACTTTTTGTCGAAACGGAAGTAAGTACAACTATTATTTCGGACTATGGGGGTGCCAGACGATTTTTGAACACCGAACCCCCGTAGAAAAACAGAAAAAAAACCACAAGGTGATGAAACATGGATAGGAAATTGAAAAGGGTGGGTCTATGATTACTCGACCAAATGCATTCCGATTTATTGATACGTAAAAAGAAGGAAAAATTGAATGAGAATAGGAAATAGATATATCTGTACAGTTTACCAGAAGGCACATTGTATCTTTTATCACATATCGTTTTCATATCTTCTTTTTATGGTGATGCCGTCTTTATCACCTTTTTGGCCTCCATGCCGAGAAAAACGCAATGGAATGAATGAAGGTATTTGAAAAGATATACGAGAAAAAGAAGAAGACGTAGTCAAATTTTCTGAATTGATAAAGACGAAGATGAATTTTGACGACGGTACCGTCGCTCTATCCAAATCGACGGGATTGAAGAATTTTGTGATTATTTCTTTTGAAAACCGGTCGTTCAGTTCATTTTCTGGTTCAGCAATCATCCTCCTCACTGCATACGCCCTTCTCGGCTTTCTCGTCAATTGTGTGAGAATTTACGAGGTGATGGTGAAAAGAAATTGGAAAATGAAGTGTACATGACTGAAATCGTACTAGTATCCGGAATACTAAAGGAAGTCAGGCGGTACGACGGGGAGAACACATAAGTGAATGTGTCGCGCGTCGAATATTGTTGTCGGTGGGCTGATAGAAATTAGAAATTGGAAAAAAATGTTGAAATTAGACATTTTTTGATTTTTAATCAACTTTCTTTTTTTTTTTTCAATTCAAGTTTTAAACCAAATTTCAATATGTTTTGTGGGGGTTTTAGAAATGGTTTAAAGCAGGTAAATAATCAATTTGCATGGAAAAATTTAATTACGAGACTATTGTGTTTTCAATCGACTTGCGACATGAAAACGCCAGTCTGCATTCACCGTTCTGTCTGCGTCTCTTCAAATATCACTGTGTTCGCGTGGTCGCGCACAAATAAGTGGGCGGAGTTTCGCGTTCTTATGTCGCAAGTCGATTGGAAACATAATACAGTTAGTTATTTTCAAATTCTGAAAATGCGAACTTTTTTATTCAAAAGCCACCTGTGGCAAAATTATGCAAAACAAGAGGTTCTGAAAGACGGCAAATAAAATGAGAAATAATTTTTCGTGGAATGAGGGGAACGGAATTCAGAATGTAATTTTTAATGACCCAGTGGATGGGAAAAAATCAATAAATAGGAAAAAAAATAGCTTTGCAGAATTAAACAAGTATGGATTTATGATAGAAAACTTCTCTGTCCTAATTTCTGAATATTACTCTTGCCTCTAGAGCCCATCATCTTTTAAAACAACAGTTTTCTTCCTAATAAAACCGGCACCAATTTTAACACAGTTTAATGAATGTGTGATGAACAAGAATGAGCAAAAAAAAAAGAAAAATATTAATACTTTCATGTTTTCCCTACCTTTCTCGTTGAAATGATTACGGTAACATTCATTCAACTGTGTCCAAATTCGTGTCGATATTCCTCGTGGGAAAGCAGTCATTTTAAAGAATGATGGGTCCTTGTTGAGACGAGATTAGTATCGAAATGGCGGGAGATTTCGAAATTTAAGTCAATGTGAAGCGTTTTTCGACAAAACGGAGCAAAAACTTGAAAAAAAATGCGGAAACTATTTAAACACGAAATCAGAAAAATACCAACTGGTTTTTGCTAACAATTTCTGAAAAATATACATACATTAAAATTACAGACACAGCTCAACTACCATGCTGCCGTGACCGATTCGGAGAGCAAGCGTGTCAATCTCTTCGCAAGTCACAGCCAGCACTTTTTGAAAGAAGGTGAGCCAAAACTCGTTTCGCGAGCTTCCTTTTATTAGACTGCTCGGAGCCGCGGTTACAGCTGTCAAAAAATCGCTCGCTCGGATTCTTTACTTTTAAAAAAATTTATATCTCTCAATTTGTAAAAATGAAGGAACAAAAGAATGAAAATTTATGATTTATCCTATTCCGCAGCAGGTGTTTGTTAGAAAGGAACATAAAAAGTACGGCAGTATTTTTTCTTTTGAGTTGGTTTTGTCTAGGAGAGCCGCGCTATATCCCATTTTTTGTAGATTCGCACAAGAGCGCTCAGCCACGCTCCGGTCGCAACTATTTGTCTTTTTGGGGCGCGAAGAACTGATAGTCTCGCGGGGAATTAGCTCTTTGTGAAGTGCACATTGACGTCCAAAGTGGTTGAACTTGAAACGATTTACTGATGGGTTTGGAAACGTAAAGTGACATAGACATAGTGTTTTTCGGTTATTATTCCGAACTGTGATAGCATAACATTGATTTTTTTTTTGTGGTGAATAACAGTGTCGCACGTAAAAAAAGACGGAATAAAGAAACGGAAATGAGTTTTCTATTGACTTTTGCAGAATTTTTTTTTAATATTCTTAGTCTTTTTATTGACACATGCAGAGTAGAAAACAAATTACAGAAATCCGATTTTTGGCACTTCAAAGTTCAAAAAAAGCCCGAAAAACAGGCGTCAAAAAATCAGTTTCGCAAATTCAGAAAAACGTTAAAAATTACGGAAACGAAAACGGAAAGGAAACGGTATTTCCGTGCAACACTGGTGAGCACATAAAAGAGAGAAACGGAATATAAATATATGGGATATGCACGGGGTGCAGCCCCAAATCCGAAGCGCCCGAATCCGAAGTGGTACGAATCCGCACTGCGCCCGAATCCGAAACCGCCCGAATTCGAAGTGGTACGAATGCGAGGCGCCCAAATTAGAAACGCCCGAGTTAGAAGTGGTACGAATCCGAAGTGGTACGGATCTGAAGCGCCCAAATTAGAAACGCCCGAATCCGAAGTGGTACGAATCAAAAGCGCTTAACACAAAAATTTCCAGCGATGTCACCGGTAAAATGTTTTCTAATATATTTACACAGGGTGAATTTTCGAAGCAGATTCAGCAAATTTTTCGACCAATTTGTCGATAAAGTTATTGAGAAATGTTAGATAGATTTTTAGATGACGTTTCGACATTATAGACGTTTGCGATAATTTTGGGTGAATAGGTCGCAAACTAATTTCATAGCGGTGTCGGGTTTATTTCTCGGCTTTAATCGAGATATAACATGTATTTTTTTTTAAACCTGACTAATCTTACATATAAAATATCAAATTAGTCTTTGTGTTTGTTTGTTTGTCCTAAGAATTAAAACATAATAACAAAAAGGCGTGCCTACTGGAATCCTGTAAAGTTTTTTTGTGAACAAAATCAAACTTCAAATATTAAAATATGAATGAAAATCCAAGAAAAAATGCATAAAATTACAAAAAAAATTAACAAATGTATATGAAAAATATGAATTTTGATTGCGATGCCACTCATTGCTAAGCTTAAAACTTGCACAACTTAAAAAAATAGGTCACCCGCAACCGTAACTTTGCGCAGTTTACTTTGTATAAGTTGGGTTTCATATCACGGTATAAGAACACTTCACTTTGTATCGCTTCAGATTCGTACCACTTCTGAATCGGGCGTTTCTGATTCATACCAATTCGGATTCGTACCATTGCTGATTCGGGCGTTGTTGATTCGGGCGGTTACGATTAGTACCAGTTCAGATTCGTAACACTTCCGATTCGGGCACTTCGTATTCGGGCGGTTTCGGATTCGGGCGCAGTGCGGATTCGTACCACTTCGGATTCGGGCGCTTCGGATTTGGGGCTGCACCATGCACGGTGTGCCAAAATCCGAAAATGTTTGAACTGTTCGCAATGGAGCGCGCTTGCATTTTCAGTGCTAAAATGAACGGTGATTTTCAACATTTTTCAGGTTTTTCGTAAAATGAAGGAATTTAAACAAATTTTGCAACAAAATATTGCTTCAAAAAAAGATTTCGATTATTTTGAGCCAAAGATGAGGCAAAAATATTCACAAACAATGTCCCCATAAGCATTTGAACAAAATAACGGGAAACAGAGTGTCTTCAAGGCGATTTGCTGTTTCAATTTGATCGGAAATTCTGCAATTCAATGATATTATTGTTCAGCTCTCGGCTAAACCCGAATTTCCTTTAATTTTCGCCTGGTATTTGTAATATTGAATGTTCCGTTCTAATTTAAGTTGCATGTTTGTCACTTTTGCATCAATCAGAACCAATGACCCGTTTAAATGATCATAGGGTATATGACTGAATCGGAAAAAACGGAAAACACGAAAAAAAAAAATTTTTTTAATTTAGTACGAATTTCGCGAAAAATTGCTTTTTCTGATGATTTCAGGCCGAGAGCAGCGTCGAAGCAGTTAAATTATTTTTTCAGGTAGTTTTGAGCATTCCATGAACCGAATATATGAATTTTTCAATCAAATTTGAGCCGAAAATCGGCTTGAAAACACTCGATTCCACGCAATTTTTGTTCAAACGATTATAGGGACGTTGTCCGTGATTATTTTTACCTCATCTTTTGATGAAAATGATCCCAATCTACTTTTGAAGCAATCGGATGTTGTAAAATTTGATGAAATTCCTCCATTTTACGAAAAATCTGAAAAATATTGAAAATCCCGTTGAAAAAGTGCAGATTTTAATGACGAGCTTCCCTGTCGACGAATTTTCACGTTTTTTAGCATATTTTGCAGATAAAAATTTTCTTAACAATAAATATGTTGCAAAATATTGAAAAAATCAATAAAAATGACATATTCTGAAGTTGAAAATCAGCGGCCATTTTAGCACTGAAAATGCAAGCGCGCTCCACTGCGAACAGTTCAAACATTTTCGGATTTTGGCACACCGTGGATATGCCGTATCATATGCGACTCCGATCCACTGCAATAAACAAACAATAGACCTACCGAACACGCCTAGCCTATTTACTGGCGATAGATCTATTATCATTCAATGCCTCTTTTTACCTATTACTGTAGAGGTTCACTAGTAGACGGTACACGGGGGATTTTGATTGCCCTAAAACGCACTACGTTAAAAAAATCTTGTCAGTGTGCCCACATATGCGAATTCTCATTTTTTTAATGCATTTTGAAGCAGAAAACGTGTAATCAACAAGCCACAGAGAAGAGTCAGCTTTGGGTTTTGACATGAAAAAAATTGAAAAAAGGCAGTCGCCAGTGCCCCGTGACGGTCCTGTCCTCCGATAAAATAATATTCCGGAACGTTAAGTAAATTTGAAATTC
The DNA here is from genome assembly GCA_963572235.1 of Caenorhabditis japonica. Lineage (NCBI taxonomy): Eukaryota > Metazoa > Nematoda > Chromadorea > Rhabditida > Rhabditidae > Caenorhabditis > Caenorhabditis japonica. The sequence goes on from OY754346.1 coordinate 736,212, forward strand.
CGTCAGAACTTGATAGATTTTTAATATCAACGAAAACCAGTAACATAATGACAAGCATAAAAAAAAAACACACACACATGCTTATTTTTCATTTCCAGATGCCTCTCCGATCACGACTTTAGCGCAATCGATTGCTGTGGAGAGTGCCGAAAGTATATCGAACGAAGTAATTTCAATCGCCAGATTCAATTTCCCTAGCCTTTTCTTTTTTCAGACAAGATCTCTTCTGAAAATTCTCGTTCTCTCCAAAAAGCGCCCACCGTATGTAAGGACAAACACTCGATCGGTTTCTGCCGTCGCTTCAAAGCTTCCGGAATGGGCAAATACAGTTGCTCAGATGCCGAATTTGCAGTGCGAGTCTGTCGACACTCTTGTGGCTACTGTAACGATGAGCTCTACTTGCAAAAGAATGCACCGGCAATGTGTTCTGACACGAACAAGGTGATTCCAATCGTGAATGGAACGCAGTTGTATTGGGCGTTTGGAAGAGATAGAAGCTGAGATAAGGAAAAACAAATTGATTTATTTAGAGCTGTTCCTATTTTTAACAATTTATACCTCACCCTAGTCAAGGGTCAAGAGTCAAGTTCTATATGTATTTCGTTGTGTTAAAAAAATAAAGATTTCTATACATAGCGCTGTACAAAAATACAAAAATACTCTTTATACATTTTTTCTGGCAAAAGAACATTAACTGAACTTTTTGGTTTGGAACCCACATTTTAATCCCTTCCTTTCCTTCATGTCTCTCTTCCCAGTTTCAATTTGTTTCATTTTCAAAATTAAAAATTCAAACTTCAATCCAATAAATCACTTTTTTTTCTTGTGGTCAGTGGTCAATGCCGCAAGCACATCATTAACCAATTTCGCTTTTCAGCTTTCCTTCCAGTAATTATAATTCATAACAGTGTCGAACAATTTCTGCTTTTTTGTTCGAAACTCAAAATTTCAGGGTGGGCATATACTTATGACCCAATCAAAATTTCAACTTTTTGGCCTGGAGCACGTAATTTTGATTGTATCGTGTTGAACAATTGGCCACATAGGTTATTTGACAAGCTGAATCGAATAGCATTAGCGGTTTTCAACCAAAAAATTCAGTTTGTTCCAAACATCAACATTTTTGGGTGGGCATATACTTATGACGCGAACTGTAGCGCACCTTTTCGCCCATCCTCAGTTTTCGCATTTTTAAGCCTTAATTCTTCAAAAATTTGTCATTTTAAACATTTTTCAAAAATGGTAAAAAGGTCGAAATGCGCTACCTTAAAAATGTGGTCGAAATGGTCGAAATATTGCGCCAGAAATTTTGAAGAAAAATAATGTTCAGTAAATGGTGAAGCTAGAGAAAAATTTGAAACCACTAACAAATCTAGAGATAAAAAACTTCAGAGGTGTATTTATGAGAGATGCTTTGCCGGATTTTCTTTGCTTTTTTTGTTAAATTTCACACATAATGTCATATCTTTCTTATATATAAAAACCCAGATCGGGATGTCTGTGCGCGTCCGCACCTGCCTTTTTGCAAGAAAATGCAGTGGGCAAAACACGAACCCTTGACATTAGGATTTGTATTCAAGAGCACTACCGACTGAGCCACAGAGGACAGAAATGTTCTAAAAACAGAGTGCGTATAAATGAATGAGGAAGAGTGGAACGCAAAAAAATAGAATGTGGCGACAAAGTCGCCAATAGGCTGCGTCAGCAGCCGCGCAGGACTGCGCAGCAGGCTTGTATTATATATATTTATTTAATTGAAAAGAAGGGCATGGCCGCTTATACTATCAATGTTTACAATAGAAATAGAAGGTGTTTCAGTATGTATGACAATTGAGACGAAGATATTCATGAAAATTCAATAATTTGATGTTGTTTTTAAAGGAATTAGTGGAAGGTTTGACAGGAAAAACATGAGAAGGGAGATCATTTTAATGGTTTAAAGGAACTTTTGAGAGAGCACCGGAGAATGAAAGAGTGACGTCGGAGAGATCGTAAATTAGCAAAGGCAAGAGATGGGGACTCGTGTAAATGGGTGTCACCGGTAATAAACATTTTATACAGTAAAGGGAGACAACGAAATATTTAACCGAAAAAGAAGAAAATTCATTCATTCCATTCACATTCCCCATCAGAGTCGGCCGGTGGCAACAAATCCTAAAGTCCGAAAATTGTTTACATGAATTATCAGTTAATATTACCTGAATGTGAGCAAGAATGGATATGATCGCCACAATGCTGCAACGCTCTTGAGTGTGCGGCACTTTTTGTGCTTCAATTTGCATTCCTATCAGTTGCCCGTTTTCGTTCCAACAGCTGCCACCGCTACCTCCTTTGAATGAGCCGCTTGATCCCGTATATCGCAATCTTCGAGTCACTTCACTAACGATAATTCCAGTTGAAAGCGATTGATAACTTGTCTTTTCATGAAGAATCGAATATCCCATCTAAATAAGTGCATTTTTAGGAATAATTTAGTAAAATACTTTAATTGATAAAAAATTACCATCAGGTATTGCATTCCCTTTCGAGGTAAGATTGAATTGGAAATTAGATCTTTATGACAAAGATCTGCTCCGTCCGATTCCAAGATGATTGTGTCCAGTTCTTCAACGATTTTCACAACACGAGTTGATACTTTAAGTTTTTCGTCGGACCAAGAACGGATTACAATTTTATCACCTAGAAATAGCCAATTGAATGAAATAAACCCATAACTAACAAACCTATTTCGATTGATTTGTTATCTCCGTGACGAAAAGTTGCCGCTAGTCTTGGAGTCAACGGAATAGCACTTCTCTTGTAATTGTCCTTCTTCACATTGTAGTAGAGAGCGTATCGTCCAATCGAAGCAGCCAAATCACCATCAACAGGGAGTTCTTGAGATTCTGGCTCGATTTTCCGTTTCTTCGGATTTGTAGCGCCTAGAATTGATAAATTATTAATGTTTAAAATAAATCTTGGAATGTTTAAAAAAAATCAATAACTGGACGGGAGCGCCGCGATTCTTCCCAGCGCAATTCAAACTCGGCTTCTTTCCATCCCTCTTGTAATTCGAAAACATCGTCATCTCTGCACCTAAAAATCTTAATTAAAAATTTGCTCAGAATTTTATTCAAAATTGCTAACGAAAATCGAAATGTCTTAATAAAATCTTTAAAAACTTACGCTAAAGCTATGTCTTTTTTGAATAATCCGATCGGGACGTCATCTTCAAGTTGGAAAGCCCTGCGCAAAGTCTTCTCGTTAATTGTTCCATTATTTCTTGCAGTAACTTTAACGACTCGATCGTTTGCTCGAACGACAATAAACTGAATATAAAATTATTGACTAGTAAGATAAAATATCAACAAAACATACCGACTCCATATTGATCCTAAGAAACCGAGGTGATGAAAGAACTTCGGTAACCTGAAAAAATCCATAATTAATAATTTTTTTCAAACACTAAAAAAGAAGAGATTTTAAAATGGAAAAAGTTTTTTGAAATTTCATCCGAATGCAATAAATTGAAACAGTGCAAATAACTTTTCAATCATGAATTTAAACACAACTCTCCATATGAATTTATAACTTAAAAAGGACAAGTACCTCATGTTTATGTAAATTCTTACTTTTTTGATGAAAAAAACAATTTTTTAAAAGTGAAACAAAATGCCAAAAAGGAGAAAATAACAACGATAATCACGGATGGGAAATCACGAAATCAATGCGAACTACAGAAGAAAAGGAAGTCTCTTTTTTATTCACAAAAGTAAATGGATGAGCATTATGTTGGCAGTTTCTCGCCTTCCTCTGCGTCTCTGCACAGACGCGTCACTCTCATCACTCTTCCACTCTAGCTTTGCGTGTCGCGTCACGTGCGTCTAGTTCAACTGGGGCAAATGTGTGATTGTGCTCGGTCACAGTGAGGAAGAGAAATGAAGGTCACACATAGAGAAACAGTACCGTTCAAAAGGTTGGAAACTTTTGGTTTCTCGGGCATAACTTTTGAATGGAGAGGGTTATGGCTCTGAAAATTTGCATGAATTTGCCCCGTAATGTTTTTGACAAGTGTCGCGGAATGAAACCCTAGTAAGGTTTTATCCCACGACTTTTCTAAACAACGCGTTGTCCTAATTAATCATATTATATTTGCCCTTAAAGCACAAAATTATCCTTATTATTTAATTAGTCAATAATTCTCAAGAAATAGTAAAATTCCAACAAAAAAGTCAAAAAATATACTCTCGCGCACTTCGGGAGTCAAAAACAATTATCCCTCAACAAGCGCTCAAGTGAGAGACATAAAGACAAATAGGACAACACACAGGATACACACCAGTGATGAGCGGAAACCCTTTTTTCTGAAAAACGGAACGCGGAAACGGAAACGGAAACGGAAAACGTATTTTATCATTCACGGAAACGGAAACGGAAAAAAAGCGGAAACGGAAACGGAAAATAACGGAAAGCTTCGCTGAACTCAGCGTTATGCGATTTTCATTTTGGTTTCCAAATTATTTTATTTCACGTATAAATTTTTCGTGAAATAAAACAATTTGGAAACCAAAATGAAAATCGCATAGCGTTGAGTTCAGCGGAGCGCGTTTGAACATTTTGGCGGGCCGAAAATAGTGAGCAAAATCAAAACTTCTACAGGGCTTCCTCCCCAATACGATTTCGTTTGGGAACGAAAATTTGACAGGCGATTGAAAAGAGTCGTTCACTTTTAGCCGAAGTGGCTGGCACAGCTAGAAGCTTTTGGGCCATAGATTTGAGCCGCGTAAAATTCTGATTCTGTCTCCAAAACTTGAATGGGTCAGCGGAGGAGAGACCCTGACAAAACAGGGGAAAACCACGAAACCGGGGAAGAGGCTCCGCCCCCTTTTGCAACCGCTGCACGCTGTTTTGTACTGGAAGTGTTGAAAAATTGCGCCGCAGACTTGCAACTTTTCCCCGGTTTTGTCCAATTTTTTCCCCGGTTTTGTCTTCCCTGGTTTTGTCTTCCCCGGTTTCGTGGTTTTCCCCGGTTTTGCCAGGGTGTCGCGGAGGAAGTTGAAATTTTCGAAACAAAAAAAAAACAGTTGTCGATTTACGGTAAACTACGAGCATTTTTGGAGTGTCTTCTGCATGAAGTACACGTGGACAACATCAGATATTTCAAGCTAAACATTTTCCGTCTAAATGCGGATAACGGAAACGGAAACGGAAAAACAGTTATACTCTCACGGAAACGGAAAAGGAAACGGAAAATAATTTTTTATTCCGCGGAAACGGAAACGGAAAAAACCGTCCCAAAAACGTCACGGAAAACGGAAACGGAAACGGAAACGGAAATTCCGCTCATCACTTGTACACACCAATCAAGAGACGCCCACCGTATGTAAGGACAAACACTCGATCGGTTTCTGCCGTCGCTTCAAAGCTTCCGGAATGGGCAAATACAGTTGCTCAGATGCCGAGTTTGCAGTGCGAGTCTGTCGACACTCTTGTGGCTACTGTAACGATGAGCTCTACTTGCAAAAGAATGCACCGGCAATGTGTTCTGACACGAACAAAGCGATTCCAATCGTGAATGGAACACAATTGTATTGGGCGTTTGGAAGAGATAGAAGTTGAGCTAAGGAAAAACAAATTTATTTATTTGGAGCTGTTCCTATTTTTAACGAATTATACCTCACCCTAGTCAAGGGTCAAGAGTCAAGGTCTATATGTATTTCGTTGTGTTAAAAAAAAAAAAAGATTTCTATACATAACGCTGTACAAAAATACAACAATACTCTTTATACATTTTTTCCGGCAAAATAACTTTAACTGAACTTTTTGGTTAGGAACCCACATTTTAATCCCTTCCTTTCCTTCATTCTAAAATGTCTCTCTTCCCAGTTTCAATTTTTTTTCATTTTTAAATTTAAAAATTCAAACTTCAATCCAATAAATCACTTTTCTTCTTCTCCTCTGTTTGCTGCAGCGTGCTCCTCCTGGCACAGCACAAAAAAAAACAACCACATGTTCGCACATTGCTCGTTTTCATTCGAATTCCACTATTCTTCCAAACGGATGATAGAAGGGCAGTGAGAATGATGGATGAGGGCAACAGAACACAGATAACAAACTGATATTTCGACATGGATTGATGACGGCACGGGAGCACTTTTTAACACTTTGCCAATTCGTTTTTTTTTTTGCTCTTTATTTTGTTTTAAATTTAGAACAGAGCCACACCCACTCAGATGTTTTCGTTGCGTTTGTTGGAAACTTTGGGTGAGGGGGCGTGGCCGTGGATTTTTCGTGTGAACTTTTTTCTGGGCCGACAAGAATGTTTTCTTGGTGTAATAATGTATTGCCAATTATTTGCTAATTGAGTCAATATTCAATTACTGTCTCAATTTTAATTGTTCTTTACATTATATAGGAATCAGTTGTAAAAAATTTAGACCTGCGGAACATCGGAGCGTCGTAACTGAATTTCGCTCGTGAAAACATAATATCCACACGACTGCTGGCGACTGCCTTTTCACAAAATCGTTTTTATTTTTTGCCGCCGACGCCCAACGCGCTGCGGTAGCGTCGCGTGGCAACGCTGTCTCTCGGTCTGCGTCTCATTTTTTTTGAAAAACGTGAACTCGCCTAAATTGGCACATCGCCAAGATTGTTTTCAACGGAGCACGTTTTCGTAAAGCGCATCAGCCAACCGTCTCGACAGTGTTGACGTCGACACCATTTTTATGTTCTGAAATACGGGGGTTTTTTTTAGTTCATGGACAGCTTTCCAGAACAACTGCTGAGTTCCTGTCACAAAAAAACAATTGAAAACACGTCGAAATAACACCTTCAGAATAGCTCTGCAATTTATTTAAATTATTGCCACGATTCTCCCACCTCTTGCTCTAGAAGAACATCAAAAAAAACTCAGGAAATGTTTGGCTAATAGCCATTGAAAACGGCTAACGAATTTTCGTAATACCATTTCACGTGGTGTGACCCCATAATGGCTAATAGCCAAATTCGTCGGCTAGTTGCCATTATCGCCCGCTCTTAGCCTTTTCGGCGGCTATTAGCCATTTTCAGTGGCTATTAGCCACCTAGACGCCGAATCTCGCCATAACGCGCCAAAAATTTCCTGAGAATGTTTGGGCACTTGTCCACCCCCTCCCAAACAAAATTAGATAGGCGCCAGCGGCTCCAGACCCGATGACACAATCTCGTCGGTGCCCCCCGTCCATCTCATCTATCTCTATCAGTTGACATTTGTGCCAAATAGTTTGAGAGCATCTTCTTTCTCTTCTCTCATTCTCTTTTTTTCACGATCCCACCTGCAATGTCCTACTTGCCGCCTTCTTTCTTCGCCAGGTTAACCTTTCTCACCTTTCACATGCACATTTTTCTGAAAGTGTTTTCTTTTCTAGATCTTTGTTTTGAAGATTCTAACACAAAGCACCCAATAAAAAAATTCAAATTGTCTCAGCCACGGCACCCCAGCCTTCTTCCAAAATGGTTTCTACACGGTGCATTTTTAAAACACTAAGGCTCGGTCATTTTCTGACCAAAACACCTCGTTTTTGGATTAAAATGATGGTGTCATTCTGAATAATTAGACAATGATTCGAATTTCTCAAAAAAGTGAATTTTCGAGTGAAAAAAATAATTTTATTATCCGACGAACTTGGTGGCGTGTCAGCTCCTCAGACTTTCGATTTTATTTGTTTTCGCACATTCTTAAACTTTCTTTGCACTATTTCTTCCAATTTTAGGATCCAGGAGCTGTAATGATGCTCCTAATCTTGCTCTTTGGCTGTACTGCGCTCATCAGTGCGCAACAATTGCTCTCCAATTCTCGTTGCAATCACTGGCCGGATCGAGGCACGTGTGAATTGCAATTTCACGTGAAATGGTATTACGATCGGTACGATCATCGATGTCGTCGCTTCTTCTATGGCGGGTGTGACGGAAATGAGAATCGGTTTGACACACTAGAAGGTGGGTGGATGATGCAAAACGGAGCATGGCAAAACTTGAACCTTTCCAGAATGCTCCTCCCAATGCCACTACCAGGAACCGACAAACCGATACCGGTGTTTTCAACCACATGATCCCGGGCATTGTAATGCAGACATTGAACGATGGTTCTTCGATCAAGACAAAAAGCAATGTGTGTGCTCTTGGTGGTCTGGGTGTGGAGGAAATTCAAACATCTATTACTCTTACAATCATTGTATGCTCATATGTGGAGACTATGCGGAGCACGGACCTGGAATTGATGAAAAGTATTGGGGAAGGCAGATGGTATGTTGGAGATTTAAGATATGGGGAAAATTGGCAATTTGCCATCGGCATTTAGCGGTCTCGTTGCCCATTAGCTGCCAGTAAGCTTTCCATCCCGGGCGGGCCGTCCGAAATTGCCCGGTCTGCGATTTTACGTGACGGTGTTTGGACACACCGTCACGGTACATTGCACGTAATTCAATTTTCGATTTTTTTATGAATTCCCAATTGTATTAAACATGATTTTTATTGTTTTTTTTCGTGATTTCAACTATCAAAAATATTTTTAGGAAGTCGAAAATGATTAAAATGGAGAGAAGCTGTTCGTCAAGTAGCGAGGATAATAACATTGAGGAACCATTTGAAAAAAAAGGAAAATCAATATCGCCATTTTCCAGCGTTTTGCGGAATGGAAAAGTTGCGAGGATTCAAAAAAAATTAGAAGGTCACGAATATAAAAAGGTTTGTGGAAAATAAAAAATAATAATAATTCACGATTTCTTTTAAGATCGAGTGGAAAACAAGTTTCTATCGAATTGCTGACTCCGAATTTGTTTCACTAATAAACATTTTTCTAATTACCATTTTTATTCATACTTTGAAGAAATAAAAAATTTTACGCGGACGTTTTTTTTTGCCCGGGCATCGGACGGCCCTTTACCCGGACGGGTCGGGCGGGCGAAAAACGCCCGCCGTGGATGCTCTTAAGGCATTTTTTATTGAGAACATAGCTTTTTGAAAAAATAATCAGCGAGCTTCTGACAATGGAAGATAGCACTTCCAGGGTTAAATCCAACAAAAATTTATTCGATTCTTTTAAAAAAATCGAAAATTTAAACCGCAATTAGCGATCGCAATTCTGGGCGTGTGCCATACCCGAATTCAATGTCTATTAGCCGTTTTCGATGGCTACTCTGAAAACAAAAAAGTGGCAACGCGGTGTTTGCGTACCACGGCACCCCAGCCTTCTTCCAAAATAGTTTCTACCTGGCGCATTTTTAAAACCCTAACGTATGGTGACGATTGTATGTTTGTGTTTTTATTTCGTTTTAACTGGAGATGACACTTCATGTGGCAAGTGTTTTATCGTTATTATCCAAGAAGTTTTTGATTTCGAACTCGGATTTCCTCCACCTATTTCCCGACAAAAAACCAATCTCTTGAAAAAAAGCGTGCTAAATGGTTGGCAATGCGAAAAAATATGGTTTAAAAAAGTTCTAGGACCTGGAAAAGTGAACGCAAAAATCAAAATACAAAAATTTTTTACCACGAGGGATTGAACCCGCATCCTGCATTTACTATACTTTTGCACCAACCACTCGGCCACCCGGCCACTGTTGAAAATCACTCTCAACTGCGGTGATAAATTCGCACGTGAAAATTGAAACTTTGGAGCTCATTTGCTCGGCTCCGAATGGTTTATTGCAAATATTGAAAAGTGATTTGAGCTCCCCATAAAGTGCTCTTTCACCCTATATAGGTTTCATTTCGAAACGCCAAGTTAAGTTTGGACCATTCCCTTGTAAGGCTCGGTCATTTTTTGACAAAAAGACCCCGTTTTCAAATTAAAATGATGATGTCATCCTAAAAAATCAGATGACGATTCGAATTTCTCAAAAAAGTAAAATTTCGAGTGAAAAAATTATTTCATTATCAGACGAACTTGGTGGCTCATTGGAAGACGACGGGGGGAGGCGTGCGTACTTTTATTGTGTTTTCAATCGAGTTGCAGCATGAGAACGAGAGAAAAAAGACATGTTTTCTCTGCTTCTCTTCGAATCGAACTGTGTTTGCGTGGTCGCGCGGAAAAAAAGTGGGCGGAGTCACGCGTTCCCATTCAAACGAAAATGGGAACAAATCTCTTCATTTCCCATGCTATTTCTTTCATTGTCGTTTGAATTTCTAAAGTACGCAAACACCGCGTTACAATTTTTTTGTTTTCCAAATAGCTCTTCAACTTTTCAAATTATGGAAATTTTTTAGACCTTTTTTAGAGCGTGTAAAACGGCTAATAGCCATTGCATCCAGAGCGTGGGCCAAATGCGAAATAGCTATAAGTCAAAACATATTTTCACAATTTATTCAAACTTCAGAACCACTCAATGTCTGCGGAGTCTCTGAAGGTTTTCAACAACCCTTCCCTTCAGTTTAACAAGTTTTCGGAGGAGCCATATTCAGTGCAAGTGCCTAGGGAAAATTATAATTATAATTATAATTACAACTCAAATTTGAACCTTAATCATCCCAAGGCAATTTCTGAAAATTGGAATAAACAGCTGCTCACTATCAATATCAGTCATAGTGATGATGGACCGGTTAGTTTCTTTTTCTTTTTTGTTTTTTATTTTTTATTTATTTTTTCTTTTCAGAGTTATTTTCACGCAGCTCCTGTCTCGACAATTTCGAATCCAATTCCACATTTTAGCCGAACCTATAAAACTCAGACGAACGGATTGACTATTCACCGCTTTGACTCTGAACCGAGACAAATGCAGGAAATCGATCAAAACTATCAGAATCCAAATCCAAACTGGCAAATTCAGGAGCACACACCTATTGTAGATCATGGACAATTAAAGCGTCGATTCAAAGTTCAGAAGAACAGGAAAGTTCCACCAAGGATGATTCATTTAAGATCACGGCCAGATCCAAATCAATCAAACGCATATAAGATTCAGTTGGATGGGGATACGGAATCACAGAGACCCGTCACTTATCAAGTGGTTAGGGAACAAGGTAAGTATTGTACGTTCAAACGAGTTTTTTTCGTCTGCGTCTCTTCAATTAGAACTGTGTTTGCGTGGTCGCGAGCAAAAAAGTGGGCGGAGTTTCGCGTTCTCATGTTGCAACTCGATTGAAAACACAATAGAAAATGATATAAATAATTAATTTTTAATAAGCGGGAAACTGATCTAGTGGGGATTATTCAAGGGTTTGCAAAAAATGCAATATATATTTAAAAAAACAAAAAAAAAATGATTTATTTTTGCAATTTTTTCGCTACCCCGTGGGTGGCCAAAAAGAATCTCGCGTTTCGCTGTTTTCTGTTTGAAATAACCAACTTTGAGTGTGTGCCACGAACTCTGAAAGTGCAATACTAATTTAAAAATGTTTGTGTTGAACCTTCCAATCTAGGACTACATTTTACTATTTGTAGCTTTTTCGTATGACAACTTTCAAAGGTACTGTTGATCGCAGAAGCGAAAATCCTCAAATATTGTTGCTTTTTGTGCACAAATTCGAACAGAACGCAGCGAAACGCGCATTCTTTTTGGCCAGTACTGTACCTGTATTAATCTTGACATGAAACATGCCCATTCATAGGAGTATTCCCACTTTAATAGTAGTTTTGAAAATGACATTTTTCAAAACAAGAAAAATTGAAAAAGAATTTGATCACACAATCCGAAACCGGGATACGTTTTTGGTCTCGATTCGAAATTTAAATTTCAAATATTTTTTCTCTTCAGATGCACATGTTCAACAACACCATCAAATATCCCAAGCACTTGCGGACGAAGCTGAAGAGACGCAGAGACGTATCCAGCAGACAATCCGACGCAATTATTTGGATCACGCCAGATATCAAAGGCCACCAGTGCCACCTCCGCAAGTCGCTGCTCCCCCACAATTTGCTCCGCAAAACTCTCAAACCAATAACGAAAACTACCATCCAGAGCTGGTGAATCAGTTCCGTTCGCATTTGGATGAGCATGAGAAGGCGTTGCGGAAAAAGTTGGAGGCACAATTTCCAAACCATATTATCACGTTGATCCCACATATTGAGACGGTCAGACATCCGGATGGTAGGAATGTGATTCGCCAGAGAATTCAGTGGACAGCTCACCCGAAGGAATCGCATTTGCAGCAACAAGTTCCACAGATTCCTCAAGTTCAGAATCCAACTGCTACCATTCCTAGCATTCCTAGAACAGAAGAAATACCTACAACTATTTCTCCGCACGAGTTAGCTCGTCTTCAGCACGAAAAAATGCAGAAAACATACGAAGAAGAACATAGACGTCGTCAAGAGGAGCATAAAAGGGAACAAGAAGAGCACCGATTGAAAATCCAACAAGAGCGAGAAAGAGTTCTGGCGGAGCGAGAAAAAGTTCTGGCGGAGCGAGAAAAAATTGCCAACGATAGACGAATTCAATATGAAAATGAAATAAGAGAACGGCAAAAAGAACAGGCTCTTTTGAGAATAACTACAACGCCCACACCAACCACCACCATCATAACGACTACTGAACCGGTGCCCAGCGCCACATATCCAACTCTTCTTCCCATTCGTGAAATTGTTTATGACGCTGACATCCGTCGACCACCACCTCCACCAACCTCCAAAACTATCGCTGAGCCAGTGGACCATTTCCGTCCAATCATTGAGAATGTTACACCAGCTCCACTGAGTTTGGAGGATATCATTGCGATGGACAATCAGAAATCTGATTATGAAGATGAGTATGATGTTCCGATGGATTTCCCCGATACCGAAGCACCGCCATTGACAACTCAGGCTTCAGTGAGAATGACACCACCACCTCCACCACCACCCACACACGCGCCACGGGTTCAAAATAATGGTGGTGGTCAGGGAATGTCGCCGATTGTGTTGCCTCCAACTTCTGAAAGTTAGTTATGGACCTATGCAGAGTACTGTAGAAAAACGGGAAAAGAAAATGCTTCGATTGGTTTGAAATTTTGGGAGAAACTGTCAAAAATACTCCCGAGAGTGGTCTTAAAATTTTCTACCAAAATATCGATTTTAAAAAATATTGATTTTTTTTTCTGAAATTTTTTAAAATCGATATTGCTTTGTTTTGCCTGAATTTAGTATTTCTGGGTATTTATTGTCCATTCGCGACAAACGCAAGTGCGCTCCATTGAACTTCGTACTTTGCGATTTTCATTTTCGTTACCAAATTATTTTTCCTCTTTTTCTTCGATTTTTTGCTAAGATTCTTTGTTTTCGTTGATATTTCTTTGTTTAAATAACTCGCGAAAAATATTAATTTTCACTAAAATCAATAATTTTGTGGACCTCTCGCAGCTTTTCCGCCCCTTTTCTTTTGTAATCGTTTCTATTTTGTCTCCGCATTTCAAATACCCAAAAATACTAAATTCAGGCAAAACAAAGCAGAAAAAAAAACACTATTTCTCATTCTCCAAAATTGCAGAAAAAAACCGTGCGGCACTTTTGCACACAAATGTGCCCATTTCCCCCCCCCCCCCTTTTCGTTCCTGCGTTTCAACACTTTCCCCCTTTTTCGTGGGGTCTCAAAATTTTCTGAGCAATTTCAGACCAAGGTGTGCGTCTTTAAGCTCTCGTGGCGAGACGCCACCTTGGCCTAGCTTCCAAATAGGCCCTCCTCGATAATCGATAATACATCGGTGTCGATTTACGGTAAACCAAACGTCGTATCGACACACATTTTGAGATTTTTCGTCACTATTCCGCCAATCCCATACAACTCTCCCTTTGAATAAAATGTGTAAATTGTTCACGATAATTGAAAGTTTTCAGAAAAATCGCGATTGTTCGCCCCTCTGTCCAGTGAAGAATACACCCAGGAAGTGGACTTTGACCCCTACGTCGATTTTGTTATGTGAAACGTTTTCCCTTTTTTTTCTAATTCTAATTTTGCTACGTGTATAAGAACGTTTAGAGGTGAAGCATCTCTTTGTTTCACTACATGGTGCCAATGGCACGTTAATATTCTTTATATTAATAAATTTGCTCTTTTCTTTGGTCTCTCTTTGAAATGTCATACTTTTCCTTGCCTGATTGATAACGTTGGAGCTGGCTGACCGCCTCCAGGCACTACCACATTATTACAGCTTTTTCGATTTGATTTAGTGGTTGGACGAAACTTTCATCCACTTTTCTATATAGGTTTAGTTACTTTGTGAATCGTTTTTCAGATTTTCTAAAAATTTTCTGTCATTTTTCAGATGCTATTTCTCGGGCTCTTGGCTCTGGCCACCGTAACCCAGGTCTCAGCCGGTGAGCACAACACTGTGAACACGTGGTCAGGTGTTTTGCAGTATGACGAAGACTGGGGATACGTGGATATTCGTGCCAAGGCTCACTCCTTTTGGTGGTTGTACTCGGTGAAACCGGCCGACTCAACTCGCCCACTTTTTGTGTGGCTGCAAGGAGGACCTGGCTCGTCAAGCACTGGATTTGGAAATTTTGAAGAGACTGGACCAAAAACTGTCAACGGAACTGATAACCCGGCTACTTGGGTGAGAATTATTTTTTAATGTTTTTTTAAGAAAAAACAAAAGTATTGTGGTGGACAATGTGCTCCACCGGTGGCAAAAACCGATAAAAACCGGTGTTTTTTAATACCGGTGAAAACCGGTAGAAACCGGTTTCCACCGGTTACAAAAAAACCGGTTTCCACCGGTGTGAAAAAAACCGGTTTCCGCCGGTTTCTACCGGTTTCCACCGGTGAAAACCGGTGTTTTGTGTGCAAACACAGCGACGCGCAATTGCGGACCAAAGTTGTTTTTTTTTAATCTTAAACAAGCCTGGCTGCATCAAAAGCTACTTTTGATTTCTTTTCATTTTCAAAATGTTTTTATTCTTTATTTGAAATATAACTCTTTTCATGCAATTTCCGCGTGTGCCCTGTGGCGCAGGCGGTTAAATGCTTGTCCGCTAAGGGACAGACGCGAGTTCGAGTTTTTGTGTTGGTCTCGGGCGCGCAGTTCGCTTCCGCCATGCAGTTTGGAAACAGACACACCAAGAAACTCAGTTACAGACCCAAACGGAATTTTATATATAAGAATGATGTTCAAATCTTGCTTGCTTTTCTAGTTTTTGCTTCTTTTTTCCTCTATTTTTTTATAAATCTTTCCCGAATTTCGAATTTTTCAGCCAAATGACGTCTCCAGTATGCAAAGTATTCGATAAGCCGATTGATTCGAATCAAAAAATTGTGGCATGTTCAAATAAATTATCGCACTTAAAAAAACTCACCCAGATGAATACGCAAGAAAAACAAAAAGGTAAGCTAGGAAATTAATTTTTTGAAAAAAAAATATTTTTTTATCGTCAATGGCGGAGCCGACAAGATTTTCTTGAAAATCAAGTTCACCAACAACAACGAGTACCGCATCACCCAGTCGGCTCCAAGGACGTCGCCATCACCCGTGCCGTCGAAGTGCCAAAGAAGGATAAGCCTTTCGTTTAATGCGCCCCAGCCCCACCTGACGACCTGGCTGTTTTCGCCTTCGTCACCCCGGCCGGAACCCTGACCATCACCAGGTCGGTTTTTTTCGGAACTCCTCTCAAAAAGTAATATTTTTCCCCATGATGAAAGTTTGGATTATTTCATGCTATTTTTATTGCAGGTTTGATTTATGAGACGAAAACGAAGACCACGAAGACGACCTCGAGTACGATTACATTGATACGGATGATGTGGAAGATCCAGGAAAAGTCAGAGCGGAATCTTAAAATTCTGAAAACGATGACGATTACTTTTGTTCGACTAGATTTAGCTGATCAAATTACTAAAATACATTTGTTTTTTTTTTCATTCATTCGTTCTTTTTTTTTTTGTTTTTTTTTTTTACTTTTTGTTGAAATAAAACGAAATTTCTTAATTACCAAGAGAAATATAATTTTCAAAGATGAAAAAAACGTAAATTTTAAGATGAATGAAGAATTAATTATTCAGACCTTGTGGAGCCGCAAAAAAACAACTTTGCGCGTACTATTCAATGTATCTGCAATTGCGCGTCGCTGTGTTTGCACACAAAACACCGGTTTTTATCAGAATAGAAACCGGTTGTTTCGAATAACCGGTTATTCGAACAACCGGTTTTTTTCCACCGGTTTTTTGAATAAAAACCGGTGAAAACCGGTTGTTGGAAATCGGTTGAGCACATTGGTGGTGGATAAGCTTTCCATCCCGGGCGGGCCGTCCGAAATTGCCCCATACCCGTCCGAGCAACGGGCACCCGCTGCCCGTCCGCATTGCCCGGTCTGCGATTTCACGTGACGGTGTTTGGACACACCGTCACGGTACATTGCACGTATTTCAATTTTCGATTTTTTTATGAATTCCCAATTGTATTAAACATGATTTTTATTGTTTTTTTTTCGTAATTTCAACTAACAAAATATTTTTAAGGAAGTCGAAAATGATTAAAATGGAGAGAAGCTGTTCGTCAAGTAGCGAGGATAATAATATTGAGGAACCATTGAAAAAAAAGGAAAATCAATATCGCCATTTTCCAGCGTTTCGCGGTATGAAAAAGTTGCGAGGATTCAAAAAAAAATTAGAAGATCACGAATATAAAGAGGTTTGCGGAAAATAAAACAATAATAATAATTCAAGATTCCTTTTAAGGTCGAGTGGAAAACAAGTTTCAATCGAATTGCTGACTCCGAATTTGTTTCACTAATAAACATTTTTCTAATTACCATTTTCTTTAATACTTTGAAGAAATAAAAAACATTTCACGCGGGCGTATTTTTTTTGCCCGGGCATCGGACGGTTCTTTACCCGGACGGGTCGGGCGGGCGAAAAACGCCGTGGAAAGCTTAGTGGTGGACCAAGATACATCTGTGTTCCCAAAAAGAAAAAACACTTCTTGTTCAGCTCCAAGTCGCCGACCTGGTGTACGTGGACAATCCAGTGGGTTCCGGATTCTCGTACGTTGACGACAAATCCGCTTACACTACCGACATCACCCAAATTGGTCAAGACCTACTCGCATGGCTCCGCAAATTCCTGGCTCTTCACCCAGAATATCGCACTCGTCCATTTTACATCTTCTGCGAGAGTTATGGTGGAAAAATGAGTGCTCAATTCGCAAAAGTTATTACTGATGTACGTTTTGAGATTTAGGATTGAGCGGTGAAATAAAATTTGTAGGCAATCAAGCAAGGAAGTCTTCAGCTCAATTTCAGAGCTGTTGCTCTTGGAGATTCATGGATTTCTGCAAGTGATTATGTGAACACATGGGGACCGTATTTGTATGCTAATGTAGGTGAAATGCACACTACATTTTTGTGGAAGGGGGGGGGGGGTATTTTTATATTCTATTGGTACTTGTTTATTTTTCACACTACTTAAATATTTTCACAATCAACAATAACCTAAAACTTACAAGAACTTTTGTTTTCAAAGTTTCGATCGTTGCTGCAAGTTATGCGCCACGGCATGCTGGACCCTACGAAAGTGCAAACGCGCCCTGGCGCACTTTTGCGTTTTTCTCTGCGCCTCCATATATTTCTCTTGGAGTATTGCCAAAAATCTTTGGCGCCTTGCCAAATATGTTTTTTTTTTGGCAAAATATAACGTTGTTCGCATTTTTAGTCCCAATTTTCGTATTTTGTTTTTCAGAACTTAAATTAAATAAAATTAACTGTTGTATTTACGAAAAAAACCGACTTAAAATCAATAATCCAACAAAAAAATTGATCACATCACTCTCAAAAACAACCATTTTAAAAACATATTTTTTTTTAATGAGAAACAAACAAAAAATAATAATAAATGAGCAAAAAAAAAACAAAGAAAAGTAAGAAAAAAACAATAAAATCTCGTAAATCGACACAAGTCTCTGCGGAGGAGACGCAGGGAGGCGAGAGTAGAATAGCGCGCGAAAATTCGCTTTTGAAAAATAATTCAAAAACGTAGCCTCCAACACGCCGTTTGCGCCAGTAAAATGAAAAAAACTTGCAATTAATTGCGCAATAACATGTTTTTTCTCTCCACGCCAAATTCTGAATCGTGGCGAGACCCAACGCTGTCTCGCTACGTCAGAAATCCATAATCATTTGAGAAGACTCAAGGTCCAGAGACCGGATCCAAGAAACTGGAAAACAACGGGAAAATCATTTTCCTAAAAAATGTTCAAAATTGGTTTTTCTATATTTTCCAGATCATTGATTCGGCCTCAGAATTTAAAATGTAAGTGTCAATGTTACCTCTAGTCAGTACACTATCTTCCGCATTTTTTTAAAGCAGCTTCTGCTAAAAATTTATCGAAAACGTCACAAAACCAATGCCAAGAACTTTGGGTACAATTACGAAAAAGATGACCTGTAACCAAGATGATAATTCATCATTCCCCTTTACGATAGTGATAGTGATAAAAACCAGCCACGCATTTAAAATTTCATACTTGCTCTTCCAGTCATTCCTCGACGACCATCAACTCACTATCGTCAATGCGGAAGCAGCCAAATGTCAGGTCCTGGTCGACGAACAGAAGTGGCAACAAGCCACGAATTGTTGGGGAAATATGGAAAATCTAATCACCGTAGAGACCCATGGTGTTTCCTGGTATAACATTCTCAAAAAGGATGGAACAGATGACTGGTCTTCCACCGCCCTGCGATCAAACAGAGTGATGTCCCCGACGCAAAGACTTTACAACAGATTTGTTGCGCCACAAAACTTGGACAGTCTCTCGGATTACATGGACACTGTGGTTCGTAAGAAGTTGGGAATCATCCCTACCAATGTTAAATTCGGTGCCCAAGCTGGCGACGTTTTCAACTATCAAGAAGGTGATTTCATGACACCGATTTGGGGTACTGTGGATCAGTTGCTCAAGGATGGATACAATGTGGTGGTGTACAATGGAAATGAGGATTTGATCTGTAACACTATGGGAACCGCCGCGTGGGTCAACCGGTTGACTTGGGATGGGGCAAACAAATTCAATTCGACAACTCGCCACTCGTTCAAAACAGATTCATTTCCGCTGGCCGGTTACTACAAGACTTATAAGAACTTCCAGTTTTGGTGGATTTTGAGAGCCGGGCATATGGTAAATTCTTTTTTTTTTTAGTTTTTTTTTTAATTTACTGAAAAAGCACGGTGTCCAGAATTTAAAAAGTGGGCGGAGCGGAGCAAACGCGCTTTCCTGCCTTGCGCTCCTATGATTTTTGTCACATTATATCACAGTATTTTTTTTAGCAAGTGCGCTCCACAAAACTTGGTACTTCCTGGATTTCATTTTCGTCGCCAAATAATTTAATTTCAGGTTGAATTTACACGTAAATTGAAATGATTTGGCGACGAAAATGAAATCCACGTAGTTCTACGTTTCGTGGAGCGCACTTGCTTTTTTCGCGAATGGACAATATTCCTGTTTCAAACTAGTATTTATATTTTTTCAATAGAGAATTCACTAAAAATACATACCGTATTTTTTGTAGCCACTCGTTGAGCTGCAGCCCGGTGACTAGCGGACAATGGTGAAAACAACAAGAAGATGTAGTTTGAAAGATTTATTAAGGAAAGCCCGTTGCTACGTGAGGGAAAACCCTAACATTGACAAAATCAACGCCTGATCTTCATCTGAAGCTCGACTCATATACTGAGTCGCGTTGAGTGCTGCCGACCTGAGTTCGTCGATCTCACGGCCTCCGAGACTCCCAACGCGCCAACCAATCACTGACGCATTTCTGGTGTTGGCGCACAACTCGACGGCGCGTCTTTGAGCGCACTGATGTTCTTGTGTGCGATTTCCTCGTGAAATAATAAGTTTTTAACAAGAATTATATGCGGAGATAGTGTAGAGAAACGTTTGAAAAAGCAAAAAGTGAGGAAAAGCGTCGAAAAACTCACAAAATCACCGATTTAATTGGAAATTAGCCATTCCGGCGAGAAACAATTAAAATTTTCGTTGAAATCAGCTATTTTCGAGCAAAAATAACACTACTTCAAAACAAATCACCGTGATTTGGTTTGAACCAGAAAAAAACCCAGAAAAATGAAGTTGAACTTTTTTTTTAATTTCGAAAAATTTTTTTGGCGAAAATTATGCAATATGTGACTAATTATGACAAAAATTAATGAATTTGGTCTGGACAAATCATTTTTACATAGAAAAAAGTAGAGTTTCATACAAAAAAAGAAAGAAAAAATTTGGCAAACGAAATGAAAATAACGAAGTACGGAGTTCAATTGAATTCAATTAAACGCGTTTGACCGTCGCGTCGCTCCGGGCCGAAAATACAAAGACGAAAAACGGGCAAAATATAGGCAAATTCATAAGAAGACAGTCTTTTTAATTTAATTAATAACTTCAAAATGCATCTCCTTCTCCTACAGGAGTTCAAATTCTTAATTTTAACGCTTATTCGAAAGGTTTCACACTCCTTTTTATTTCGCCGATAATTTTATCGATAAAAAATTATGGGAAAGACAAAATATTTGACGATAAGTAAATTTTCAGTACTAAATTAAAAACTAATTTGAAAAAAACTAAAGTTCGCGCCAAAAGGAGCGGAGCGAGCTCAGTGGAGCGCGATTGCACTGCCTGGCGTGCTGGGAGGCCGTGGATCTCCAGAGAGATCGTCTACTCTTGCACAAAGTAATAAAACGAAGAAAAAGAATTATAAAAATAATGAAAATGTGCTCCGAGACGACGCAAGCGCGGAGGAAAACTCTGGAAACTATTTTAGGATTAAAGGGAGACGCGGCGCTACGGTAGACAAGCGGGTCTCACCGCGACCGCGCAATGCGCGCGCCATTTGAATTATATATTTGAGGATTTTCGTTTCCTTAATTGTTTTCAATGGAGAAAACTATAATTTTGCGCCCCAAAATATGGTTTTTGGGAAAAGCAAGTCGATTATTGATGTTGGGCATCATTTATCGACATAATTTCCTCTAATTTAAGCGCATACCCTTCTATGGTTTCATTTCATCACAACTGCCAGGTATTTAGAGGTTTGAACACCAAACTTTGGCCGTCTCATGCCTGCTTGGTTAGAAAGTGTTTTGTCGAGTTCGGTGTGCAAACCTCTAAATACCCGGCAGTTGTAATGAAATGAAATAATAGAAGTGCATGCGCTTAAATAGAAAATATAAACCATTGGGTCTCACGTCACTTATATAAAAATATTTTCTTTATTTCTCAATTTTGTTTTGCCAGCGGAACTTCATTTCCAAACAAACCTTAAAGAAAATGGATCCGTTAAAATCCGATGGAGATGACAACTACCAAAATATACCCCGACTTCCCTACGAGAACATGGACCCAAACGCACGTCCAAATGAGCCGCCACCACCTCCACCTACAACTGGAGAACCACCTAAATCTACTCCACCCGACCCTATGAAATCTAAATCCGAACCGCAAAAACCACCAAAAGAAAACCCGGAAAGAAGTGCTGACCAACAAGAGTCAGATCCTTCCGTTTCAAAGAAAAAGAGTAAGAAAAAAAATCGGATTGACAAGGCGAAAATCAAAAAGTTCCAGGGGAAGCTGGTAGGCAAATAAATTATACTAAATATGTGATTTAATGTTTCAGAAACGTACAAAAATCATATGCTGGCTTTTGACCATCATTTGGTTGATTTTCCTCGTCATCTTCATCATCCTTCATCTGAATACATTCGGAATTCATCTGCTACCGTTTCTATCACCCGAAAAATAAGGATAAAAGGAGCCAATTTAAGAAAACGATTGCATTTCAAATCAGACAACATTTAAATTTTGAATTAGCAATTAGAAGATAAATTGTTTTTCAGACGTTTTAAAATGATAGCAAATAAAACAAAGATCATTTTTCATTATGGGGTTATTAACGAAATGGCAAAAAAATGGCAAAAAACGGCAAAAAACTGCGCGAAATGAAAATTTCAGATAAATCGGAGCATTTTCCGAGTTTTCGCGCAGTTTTTTGCCATTTCGTGAATAACCCCATTATGTTCTTTGTTTTCACAAAACTCCCAAGGGGCGCTACCTCGAAATAGAACCTTTTCCAAATAGAAATGTTCCGAAATGAAACCGCGTAAAATAGAACTGTACTCCCTTTTAGCGCATTTTAACGCAATTGGGTGAAGAATATTGAATAAAAAGCCAAGCAGAAAAAGTTCCACTCAGTGCGCTGGCTTTAAGTTGAGGAGCGTTTTCTATTTATTGACTGGGTTTTATTTCACGCGGTTCTATTTTGGCATATCTATATTTCGAAAAGGTTCTATTTCGAGGTAGAGCCGTATTTGGCTGTACATTGTGAGTTCCTGCGCCAGCAAACTTGCATGGCGCACTTTCGGTGCTTGCGCATTTTTCGACTCTCGCATTTTTTTGTATTGATTTTATTATTTTTCTTTCAGTAAAACCTGGTTTTCTTTGTAAAATGTATGTATTGTATATTTTAATACCATAAAAAAAAGATTTATCCTGCAAAGACACCAAAAAACTCACTTTTTAGCTCGGCAATGCTAAAAACGATTATTCCGAAATGGTGGCTGAACCAAATTCGACGTTCTTAAGCTTAAAAAATTTCTAAAGACCTCAGCTATAATTCCATCGGAGCACATTTGGGAAAAAAATTAAGAATTTATGCTTCTCAGGCATTTCATTTCTTTAATTATTAGAAAAATTAGAAAATATCAGAAAAAATGAGAATAATATTAGGAGACCCGAGTAAAATTAGAAAAATTAGAAAATATCAGGAAATTTAGGAATCTTAAACAGATCTTGTAAGATTCGTATCGATTTCGCATGAAGCGCATATTATCAGGAAATTTACGGATCTGATCAGATCTTATTTTACTCCGATCGCAGCGCGTTGGGCTGCGTCGCGTGTCGCCAAACGAGAGTTTGTATGGCATTTTTCAGTATTCTGGCCTAAATTATTTTTCGTTTGTTTTAATTTAAATTTTTTATCAACTAAATAATTAATATTCCTTTATTATTGATTTTAAAAATGTGCCACTTCACAGTCCGCGATGACTTTAAATTCAGGCTTCGCCTCTTTGCTCAATTTTCAGGTGATTTCACTTTTACTTTATTTTGCCCGTGGAAATTTTGCAACGAGGTTGAAATTTTAAGAAAGAAGTGGAGGCGAATTTTATAGACTTATTCACAAAAATATCCAAAAGAGGGAAAAATGGCAAACAATTGGGATAAAACTGTGTTCCAAATTTTTAACATTCTTTCCGAAATTCCAGACTTATCGAAGCATTCTCCGGGTTTTCTCCCAATTGTTTGTAATTGTTTTCTTATTTTTAATAATTTTTTTGAATAGTCTCATTAAAGTTCACGCTGACGAGTTAAAAAAAAATAAAATTTTTTCAGAAGTGAGGCCCATCGTATACGTGTCATGAACCAATGGCCAATCGAAAACAGAAACAGGTAACACTTCTTCTTTCAATTGTGAAAAAAAAACAATTTAATTTTAGGCCTAAATCGTTATGTCGTACCACGAACCAGATTCACGTTTCAATTGAGGATCTTGAGGATTTTTAAAGCAAATTTCCTTCAAAACTGCTTTTCACCGTGTGAGTGGTCGCTTCGGAAAATTCTATGTAATTAATTTTTTTTAAATTCTGAATTACAGTCATTATTTTCAGCGCGACCGCGAAATCCAGACAAGCTGCCAACATAATGAGTAGGGCCTTCTAGGACCAGAAAGAAATGTTAAAGAGGGCCCTGGAAAAAACTAGGCCGCACTCAAGGAACAAATAACAACGAGGAAAAATTTAAAAGGCGCGACTACGACGTGGGTGCGGCGCGATCTCGCTGAGGCACCGAAATTTCGTGTACCGTCGAGCATGAAGTCGTGTAATTTCAGAATTAATTTCCCAATAATTTTCATGTATTTATTATATTTGTTGATTCAGTTTGCTAACACTGTATTTTTATGGTTTTATAATATTTTTCAATAAATAACAAACATTTAAATGGTAATTTATCTACATTATCGCGTTGCTACGAAAAATCAATAAATGTTCGGTATTCGACGGAATCTTGCCAGGAAAATTACGAATAAATTTAGAAAATTTACGGATCTTATCGGAAAATTCACGAATTATTTTAGGAAATTTACGGATATTATCAGAAATTTTAAGGGTAATATTAGGCGATGCGCATCTGATCAGATATTTTACGGATCTTATCAGGTATTTTATGAATCTTACCAAGCCACAATATAATCTTGAATCGTTCGTTTAAAATCCGTAAATTTTCTAATAATTCAAGAAATGAAATGCCTGACAAGGGAACCTTTTAAGTGGTACTTAGAACCGTGCAAAACCAACCATACCGTTTGAAAGAGGAGTTTTTGAAACCTATAATTCCGTTTTCAAAACCTGCTTACGAGACCTCTGAGGTGCTGAAATTTCAGTCCAAAGTTCGGCAATTTTTAACCATAGAATCCACATTTTTACTGTACCATCTTCCCCTGGCCCCGAGTTTTCCCTTTCTCGACACACGCGTATTATGGTTGCTTCCGCTTGCCGTTTGAAGACAGGGAAGTGTGGCCCAGCGGGGAAGAGATATGGTTGTAGACGAGATGTTGCTAGTTCGACCCCCACTATCATGTCTTCGTTTTTTTTTTTGTTCAATTTTCAAATTTTTTTTGAAAGTTTTACTAGATGTTGCATGTTCATATTATGGGCAATAAAAGTGCGGAAAACTTTTTCGTGAATTGAAAAATAACAAAATAAATAAAACATGATAGTGGGTGTCGAACTTGCAATACCTCGTCTACAACCATCTCTCTTACCCTCTGCGCCACGCTTCCATGTCTTTAAAGCGCAAGCGGAAGCGGCCATAACACGCGTGTGTCGAGGAAGGGAAAAATCGGGGCCAAGGGAAGATGGTACAGTAAAAATGAGGATTCTATGGTTAAAAATGGCCGAACTTTGGACTGAAATTTCAGCACCTCAGAGGTCTCGTAAGCAGGTTTTGAAAACGGAATTATAGGTTTCAAAACCTCCTCTTTCAAACGGTATGGTTGGTTTTGCACGGTTCTAAGTACCACTTAAAAGGTTCCCTTGTGAGTTTTTTTCCCGAAAAACATAAAAAAAAATGCGTCAAAATTTAAATTTCGCGCGAAAAATCCAGTGGAGCGCGTTTGCACGGCGTGCTGAGTACTATTTCGTGCAGTCAATTTTTCAGTACAGCTTTATTTCATTCCGTGAGAGTTCTATACCGTAGCACCCCCTATAATTTGGCCAGAAATCCAGTATCCACGTAGTAAAATAAACTTGGGTTTTTTCGACGTCTTCTCACAGATTTATTAGCCGATTAGAACCTATAAAGAAACACAAAAAAAAGTAATGATAAGAGAAAAGGAAGAATGGAGTGAGAAGACATCATGGATATATTGGAGAAAAAAAATGAGGTGACTGAAAAATGATGTGGCTGGGAACGATTCGCTCCGAAAAATTCTGAATCTGATGATGTGATGAGAAAAAAAAAAACGAGTAGGATTTGATGGGAGATGGAATGGGCATTTCAGACAACAAAAAAAAAAGAAAAAAAATTAAATTGAACTCCATCATGGAAACGGAGCGGAGAAGAACATGATTCAAATGTTCCCATGATAAATTTCTGGAAAATTTTTGCGTTTTTTGTTTTGTTTTGTTTTTGGGTTAAGCTTTAAAAATTAGAAAAATGTGTAAATTAAATACAAGTAAAAATATATTTGAAAATAACAGAGGAGAGAACAGAAATGGAAAAAAAAACAGACAAAGAGAGACAGGAAATGTGAATTTGCATTTGGCTCATATAAATTAAAATTTAGATTGGGGAAAAGTTGGGAAAAAATGACAAAAAAAAGGAGGAAAATATAAGAAACGTCCAGAAAAAAAAGTGCAGAAAAAAAAACTATAAACGGACAATAATTTAGATAAAAAGAAATTCAAAAAAGAGTAAAAAATGAAACTATTTGATATTTTGATGAATTCTGATCGATCGATCGATTGACAAAGAAAAATGCGCATCTACTGATTTGGGGATGAGGGAAACATTTCTGTTATGCTGAAGAGTATTCCAGAGAACGGATTATTAGCATTGATTTATTATATTACAAGGTAGAAACGAGAGGAAGTTTCAAAGAGAGGCCGGGCGAAAAGTGACCTGTATTGATGGACATCCGGAATTGTGAATTTCTGAAAAAAAAATACAATAATTAATAATCAAAAGTTTAAAAAAACGAAAACGTCTTTTTTGGTCAAATTTCAATTTACCAAAAAAAAATTTTTTTTTCAAAAAAAACCAGCAAAAAATTCAGCAAAAATTCGGAGAATGCTCCAATCGGTCTGAAACTTTGGGAAATCATTAAAAAAATACTCCCCGTCATTCTCTGAAAATTTCAGACCAAAATATCGATTTTTGAACATTTTCACAAATAAAAATCGATATTTTTTTAAATCAATATTTCGTTCGCGCAATATAGTTTTCGAAATCGCAAAAAATTTCCCATATTTTTTTAAATGAATTTTACAACAACAAAAAAATAGAAAACCACGGGGAGTACACGAAAACGATTTTTCCATCGTCCTTTTGAAAATTGTATTGTCTTCAGGAATAATCGGTTTTTTTTTAAATTTTCTCCATTTTTTCAATATTTCTTTGTCCTTTTTTCCGCGACTTCGTGTACTCCTCGTGGACTTCTACTTTTTTTTTGTAAAAATCGAGGGTACGACAGACTAGAAATAGGCGAAATAGAAATTACAAGCTACAAAATAGAACTGGAAAAATAGAACTGAGCGAAATATAAATGCTACGAAATAGAACTCTTTGGGCGATGGAGCGCGTTCGCATTATTTTTTCAATTTCTTAGTTTTTCGCCGATTATGAAATTTTTTCTGAAACTGCATTGATTTTATACTTTTCTTCATTTTTGCTGTTGTTAAGTGCGTAAAATATCTGAAAATTACTGAAAAACCTATAATAATCGGAAAATTCGAAGAATAATGCAAACGCGCTCCATCGCACCGAGTTCTATTCCGCTCATTTACATTTTGTAGCAATTCTATTTTGTAGCATTTCTATTTCGCCTATTTCTATTCTGTCGTACCCTCTAAAAATCAATAAAAATTAAGCAAAGGTTTTTAGATTGGCTTGGGCGGCACCAAAAATGTATTGCAATATATAAAAACTCACATTTAGACAGTCTGTGGCACCTCTTCCATCTTGTGCTCATTGCCCTTCAATCCGTTTGTTGACGTCTTCGTCTGAAGATCGACGACAATCTCCTGACAAAGCGCCTGTTGCTCAGGGGATGCAGTCGGTTTCGCCAACGAACCGTCCATTAGTTCATTGGCCACTTCCACAATAATCTCAGCAGCCACAGAATCTTCCAGCGTATCGTCACGAGTTCTCTTTTCCGGTGGACAACAGTTTGAAGTGCCCGGCATACCGTCTGACGAAGATTCACCGCCAGACTCACGTTTCCGACGCGACGGTGTTCCTTGGGTGGTCGAGTCGGCTTCCATGGTAGTCGTTGCTACCGGAATGGCCGGAAAAGATGCAGAAGGCGTCAGAGATAGACTCGAAGAACCGGGAACAGATGTGGCAAGCGGAGTGGACGGAGCGACGATGCTAGTAGGAGTTGTTGGAACCGAGCTGGTGCTCGATGTCCGAGTCACCGTGCTTCTTGTGCTGGACGAGCTGACAGTCCCATTCGACGGTTGCGGTTTCTTCCAGCGCCGACCACGACGAAGAGAGTTTCCAGAGAGGACTTGAATTAGATTATTGCGTTTCACGTAGAACATGTCAATCTGGAAAAAAAAAGTGAATACTTGGAAAGAAAGCAAAATTTAAACAGGAAATGGTTGCAGTTTTCAAAACAAATTTGTGATAAAAATAGGAAAATACCACTATAATGGAAAAAAGGAAAAAAAAACGGAAAAAAATTGCGGGAAAAATCAGAGAATGCTCCGATTGACCTGAAATTTTGGGAAATATTGGAAAAAATTCTCCTGTACACGCTCAAATATCAATTTTAAACATTTTCAGAAAAAATCGATATTTTGGTCGGTCCAAAATTTTTTGAGCGTGTACATGAGAATTTTTTCCAATATTTCCCAAAATTCCAGGTCAATCGGAGCTTTCTACGATTTTTCCCGCAATTTTTTTTTCCGTTTTTTTCTTTTTTTTTTCCGGTTTTGTGAATAGGTCCATAAGACAAGTGAGCCGTATCGTTTTTTTCAATTATTGGAGTGATTTCAGGCAATGTTTTTTCGTTGCATTTTTATTTTTCAGTCATATTTTCCATTTAAACGCTAGGTTTTGCCCATTTTTTAAATTCTGTTTTTCGTTTTTCCTGAAAAATAAGGCTCTGGGACGTTTCGAAACAAGACTTTTCGAAACCTGCCACTTCGAAACTGGGATGTTTCGAAACTTTACCTCAATTTTAGCCTCTGGGACATTTCGATACAAGACGTTTCGAAACTGGGACATTTCGAAACTTTAGTACTATTTTTCGGACAAATTTCGGCCAAGGACAAAGTAGTTATCGAATATTTTACCGGTAAATTCTGCGAATTTTTCGAAATTTACCGGAAAATTTACCTCTAAAAATGGACGTTTCGAAACTTTTTTGAATTTTCGCGGCATAAAAACAACTGATAAAAACGAAAAATAAGTACCAAATGCCCGTGTGTTTTGGTGTCGATTGGCGAAAAACCATACGCAAAAATGGAAAAGTTTCGAAACGTCCCAGTTTCGAAATGGCACGTTTCGAAACGTCCCAGAGCTTATGTTCAGCGGTAAACTTTCCGGAAATTTTCGAAAATTCTCCAAATTTACCGGTAACAGATTCGAAAACAATTTTATCATCGGCCGAACTTTTTCAATAGTGCGAACACGGCGACGAAAAAAAGCACTAAAGTTTCGAAACGTGGCAGAGCCAAAAATAAGCCGACAGCCTCTTTATAGTAAACCTATATAGCACAAGTAAAAAAGACCCACCTGCACTTGGCATTCTGGTCCAATGCTTTTCACCGCGCTAGCCTGATTTTCCACGTTAACCTTAAACCGCTGAATCTCCATCGTTAAATCGAGGTTTTTCGCGTGTTCGGCAAACTCAAGGCCAATAAACCAGACAGTGACGCGCTTGTTCTCGGGACGAACGTCAAACTTGGCTTGCGGAGACGGTTTGTGCTTGTTCGGGTCATTGTGCGCTATCAAAATGTCCTGATTGCGTTCTAGACTCTGAACGAGGAGACGGATACGCGATTCGAGAAATCCACCATAGTTAAGCTCTGCTTCTTCGTTTGGTGCCGCCATTATCAGCGCTGAAAATAAAAGAGAATTGTTTTCCAATTGTATCATGTGTCAAAACTCACCTATAAAATGTCTGTAACGGCTGAAAAAGTTGACTTCCTCGAAAAGCGTCTTCCACGTAGACTTTCCATCTCCAATGTCCCGACAAATCTCGAGCGCCTCCTTCATTTCCGCAGTCAATACGGCAGCACTAGAACGTGTCACATTATGGGTCGAGTTCTGTTCAGGGAAAGCCGGAGTGATAATAGGCATCACGTGGAAACGATCGGCATTTTTGCGGCGAGGATCCCAGACGAGATCATTGAGCGTCGGCATATCAGTACGTTCGTTGTTCAACTCGTTTAGCAGCACCGGATGCGGCCATGTCCACGTCGAAAATATGAAAAACATCTTCTGGACGAGCTTTGACGGACTCGCATTGGGGTAAAGTTGACATGTACGAGCAACCAGAATTGCCCACGTGATTCCTCCGAAGAATCCCATCGAATTCGAGTAGATTCCGTGATTTTTTGCCCAAAGCTTAATGGCTCGAAGGGTGACACAGAACTCTTTCTGACGAGGTACCAATTTCAGCAATTGCTCAGCGACACGGCACCCATTGAGCGATCGAACACTTTCCTGATCGAGATTTCTGAGAAGCTCATCATCTGACAGTTCTTGAGTATCGGGCACCTCCTTCAGAGCTAGACGGGCGAACAGAATATCGAGTTCGACGCCCGAATACTTGAGCTTCATGACCGGAACAAATGCTTCCTCGACAGCGTGCAACTCGGTGACATTCGGATCTTGATTAAGCATATCTTTGAATGAAGTAAAGAAATCAGAGCGGTCAATATGACGTGGAACGACAGCAAGAGTATCAATATCAGCGCCCGAGGAGTGCACGCCAAGACGGTAAGAACCGAAAGTGAAAAGTTTACCACCGGCAGTCGCGCCTTCTCCGCTCGGAATTTTGATCTTCGTCACATTCTTCACCCACTCTTTTACCAGTTTATTCAGACTGCGAAGCACTTCAAGCCGTTGCTCAGTCTCCTCGCGTGGCTCATAGCTCTTAAACTCTCGTAGCGTTGCGTCGAGCGACGCTGTAAGCGCCAAATCTTTTTGATCGGGACGGGCCATCGAGATTGGCTGTGAGACGCCGAGATGTGGAGTGTTGTCTTTCTCCGTCGACATTTTGTGTGTTGAATATTCTGTAAAAATATGTGGAATTATTTTTGGGATTAATGGTGTGACCCCATTTTTAAAGTGTACATGTGAAATCGATTTAGGTGGTAGGGACGCATGTGAACACAATAGCGAAAGTGGGAAAAATTAGGACTTTGATACACACTACTTTTTTCCATTTTGTGCTTTTTTGGACGTATCATAAGCACGGAACATCAAAAAAAAAACTTTTGAAAACTCAGAAAATGCTCCAATTGGCCTGAAACTTTGGGAAATATTGTCAAAAACAGTCCCGAACATGCTCAGAAATTTTTCAAACCATAATATTGATTTTTTTGCCTGAAAATGTTATTGGAGACCCTGACAAAACCGGGGAAGACAAAACCAGGGAAGACAAGTCTCCGGCGCACTTTTTCAACACTTCCAGTACAAAACATCGTGCAACAGTTGCCAAAGGGGGCGGAGCCTCTTCCCCGGTTTTGTCCATTTTTTCCCCAGTTTCGTGGTTTTCCCCGGTTTTGTCAGGGTCTCTGTTATTGACCTATTGTGAAAACAGAAAAGTTGCAACGCGGTGTTTGTGTACTTTTAAAATTCAAACGAAAATAGGAACAAATCTCTTCATTTGCCTTTTGAATTTTCAAAAGTACGCAAACACTGCGTTGCAATTTTTTTTTCACAATATTCACAAAACCAGAAAAAAAATTGCGGCAAAAATCGGAGAATGCTCCGGTTGACCAGAAACTTTGGGAAATATCGGAAAAAATTCTCCTGTACACGCTCAAAAAATTTTAGACCAAAATATGGATTTTGAAAATTTTCAGAAAAAATCGATATTTTGGTCCAAAATTTTTTGAGCGTGTACAAGAGAATTTTTCCCAATATTTCAGGTCAATCGGAGCATTCTCCGATTTTTTCTTTTTTTTCCGGTTTTGTGAATATTTCCCAGTTTCATGAGGCCAATTCTCCGAATTTCCCCACATTTTTTTTACTATTCGGTGAATAATTAAAATGAATAACATACCAAGTCATGCAATAGCCCGTTCGTAGAAAATCCTCCGATCTTTTTACTTTCAGTTTGAACACCCTACAATCGTGCTGAAATTATTTAGATGAAGTTTAGGAAAATGGGTTAGACAAAAAATAAGGAAAGATAAGAAATAACTCTGTTATTTAAATATTACGTGGTGTTTTTTCTCACACCCAGACACCAGACACAACGGACACCAAAACTCTGGACACAATTGAGGGAAGAGAGGCAGAGAGGTGAATAACACGAGAGACCGGGGATTTCTAAGAGGTACGAGACGGTCAGAGAGAGTGGAGAGAACGACCTCAGACCTCCTCGATCGATGCGCACGGGACGTTTTAAAGCATTAGAAGAAAGAAAAAAAGAAAGATGGAACTCGTTGTTTCACTCTTATTTATTTGTCGGGAAGGCGTTGTGAACTTTAATATTTTTCATTTTTCCCTTGTCCTTGGAAAATGACGAAGACTGAATTAAATTTTAAAAGAACACCATTAAATAAAAAAAATCAAATGGATAAATATATAATTGGTTATTTATTTACATTTCGGATATAAACTGTTGACCAAATTTTCGAAAACGTACGTTATTCTAGAATAGCTGAAAACTAGTGCCTAAAAATGAGGATAATGAATAAATTATTTAAAACAGGCAAATTTTGAGAAAAACAAACAAACAGAAAGCACGATAATATTTTTACTCCGTCTAGACAAAAAACTTTAAAGTTAATTATCGAAGCGAATTATAGTCAGCGACAAAAATGGGCGTGGTTTACGCGGCAAAGTGCGGCGTGCCTTTTCGCAACAGAGAGCGCAACATTTAATGGGGGGGGGGGGGAGGGGGTGGTAAGCCTGTGCTGCTAACAAAATAAAACTGCCAATAGCGAAACAGAACTCAATAACGCATCATGTATTTATTTAATTGTTTACAACGTAACACTTTAGTTTTTCAGCGCCAGTATACAGCCAGTTCTAAATATTTCGCTACAGTTCTATTCCGATCAGTTCTGTTCTGCAGTAGCACCAAAAATATACGAAGCGCGTGAAATTGCAAAAAAAAAAAACAAAACAAAACAAATCGACGCGGGATTATGGAGTGTCGTTTTACGAAAAGTGTTATGTCCCTTTAAAAGTCCTACTGTAGTATAGTTTGGTTTTTTTTTTACTTTTTTCCATTTTTTTTCCCCTCCTAATTTCCTAATGGGGTTATTCCTTTTGTGCAACTTCCTTTCTTTTAACGACATTTTCAGAAGAAAAAATAATGGATAATAGACTTATTCAGTACAGGAAATAACCGTTTTACATGGTTTTTTCCGTATGAAAGTTTTTACCGCCGTTAAAAAAGTAATGCGCATTTAATTTCCAATGAGGGATTTGGCTGAAACTTGAAGGAGCATCGAATTATTACATCAGCCGGTCTCGACACGGAGCCGAGCAAACGCGCCCCACTGAATTTTTTCGCGCGAAATTCAAATTTTGAGGCATTTTTTTATGTTTTTCGGGAAAAAAAAGCATAAATTCTTAATTTTTTCCCATATGTGCTCTAACGGAATTATAGCTGAGGTCTTTAGAAATTTTTTAAGCCTAAGAACGTCGAATTTGGTTCAGCCACCATTTCAAAATAATCGTTTTGAGTTTTTTGGTGTTTTTGCAGGATAAATCTTTACGAAAAGCGAAGTTTGGGAAATTTTATGGTATTAAAAGATACAATATATACATTTTACAAAGAAAAACAATAAAATCAATAAAAAAATGCGAGAGTCTAAAAATGCGCAAGCACCGAAAGTGCGCCATGTAAGTTTGCTGACGCGCCAGCAAATTAGGCTCCGCCTACATTTCAAATCCTGGACACCGTGTGATATTCTCAGTACGGAGCGCTGCAAACGCGCTCCCTTCGCACAGTGGTGGACGCGGCCACGTTGACGACGAGAGAGTGCAGAAAATTGAGAGAGCCGTGGCCGATGTTTTGCTCTGATTTCTCTAAACCTCACTCCGAATGCATGCGAAATTCTTTGTTCGATTGGAGCGAGTTATCAGCATTTTATACCGAGTATACTATACTTTTGGGTACAATAACGTTGTGGTACAATATTTCAATAATTCAGGAGTACAAATCAATTGATTCAGAGGTATCAAACCGTAAATTTATTATCCCAAATTTTGCGAAAAAAATCCAAAACACAATTGAAACACTTCCATATTTGATAGCATAGCTTTTCCCATCAATTACAGCTTTGAAACGACGTGGCATAGACTCTAGAAGATTGTGTACGACCGTGAGGGTAATCGTTATCCATGCAGCCTCCAATTGAGCGAGTTTCTGGTCAACGTTGGATGCTCGGACACCGTTCAATCGTCGTTTCTGTTCCTTCAGAGATGTTCAATAGGATTGAAATTGGGAAACTGACTGAGCCAGTCCAGGAGATCCACACAGCGACGTTCGAACCACTTTCGCAAATGGAGGGATTTGTGCTTGATTGTGAGATCGTTGTCCTGCTGGAGAACGTACGCAGGGCCCACAATTTGCAACGCCCGAGGTCTCATTATGTTCTCCAGGATGT
Organism: Caenorhabditis japonica; assembly: GCA_963572235.1. Lineage (NCBI taxonomy): Eukaryota > Metazoa > Nematoda > Chromadorea > Rhabditida > Rhabditidae > Caenorhabditis > Caenorhabditis japonica. Next base: position 770,210 of record OY754346.1, read on the forward strand.
CCTCGTACTGGAAACGGTCCATGTTTGCAGAAAAGCATCCCCAAACTCACGGCATGCTGGACCCTACGAAAGTGCAAACGCGCCCTGGCGCACTTTTGCGTTTTTCTCTGCGCCTCCATATATTTCTCTTGGAGTATTGCCAAAAATCTTTGGCGCCTTGCCAAATATGTTTTTTTTTTTTGCAAAATATAGCGTTTTTCGTATTTTGTTTTTCAGAATTTAAATTAAATTAAAATTAACTGTTTTATTTACGAAAAAAAACCGACTTAAAATCAATATTCCAACAAAAAAATTTATCACATTAATCTCAAAAACAACCATTTTTAAAACATAATTTTTTTAAATGAGAAACAAACAACAAAATAATAAATGAGCATAAAAAATAACAAAGAAAAGTAAGAAAGAAACAATAAAATCTCGTAAATCGACACAAGTCTCTGCGGAGGAGACGCAGGGACGCGAGAGTAGAGTAACGCGCGAAAATTCGCTTTTGAAAAATAATTCAAAAACGTAGCCTCCAACACGCCGTGTAAACTATACAGCTTCCACATCCTAAGCTGAACACTTGGACGTTGAAGGTTCATCTGAAGCAGAAATGGATGGTTGATTCTGAAAATATATGTTTTATAAAATATCAACAGCTTCTGAAAAACTGGTTCTTTTATCTGAAGATCCAGACTTTGTCACACGTCACGTATGTATGATCTTTTTCAACAACGTGAAACATGGGTTAAATTACCACGTGGAATTAGTAATATGTTTAGAAAATAGTAGATTTGTTCAGTTTCGAAAAATAAAATGACATCGGCATCAAAATCAGAAGAGTATCAACATCAATCAAAAAAAGCTAGAACGAATGGATCGAAAGAATTTCCCGTATCAACGTCAAATGAAGAAAATGAATCGAAGAACAACTCTGAAACCAATAATGAACAACCAGTGCAGGTGGGTGTGCAATAGAGCATAGTTTCACACACAACAAAACTTCAGACTTCCATGGTAAGTGTGACAAACTTGGCACTCGAGAACATTGGTTTGGATCCTAAACTAGAGGGACCAACATGGTCGACGAAATGGGAAGCCATAGCAGCAACCTTGACATATCTCACTTGTTCCGGCAACTTTTGGTTTTTCCCATTCCTGTGCGCCTATTACGGTGGATTCTTCCCCTATCAATTCACCGTTTGCTATCTGCTCATCGGCATTCCCCTTCTTTACATGGAAATGGCACTTGGGCAGTATTCTTCGGCATCACCTCTTTCCGTTTTCTCGCGAATGGCTCCAGCGATGGCTGGACTGTCAGCTGGAATGTGCTTCATTCTTGTTTTAAGGACAGTCGCACTTTCCGTGTGGGCAATTTATGAACTGACTATCACTCTCAACGCTGCCCAATCCGCCTGGATCACACCGCCTTGGAGTGGATGTCCGGACAACAAAACTGATTGTTTCGATTATAGACTTGATAAGCAATGTACATGGATGCCAGCTGGAATCTCTCCAAAATGTGATCAGTATCAAAATTTGCTAGTAGAAGCAAGAGGATTCGTGCGAAGAAAATCACCATTCATCTCGTTTATCGATACTTCGGTATTCCGGGTATTTAATCAGTTTGAGAAACACCAAATTTTATAAATTATTTGTTCAGAAAAGCCTCATTGCCTCTGATTGGACACCACCGTTATTGACGTCAGTTATCAGTGCCGTTATTCTCTGGCTTTTCGTTGGCATCGTTTCAATAGGCGGCTCGAAAGTATTGGGAAAAACTGGAGCTGCTGCTGTGGCTCTTCTGTTTCTTGGTTCACTCACTGTCTTAGTTCGTGGGGCCTTTTTCAAAGACAGTTTAGTTGCCGCCGTTTCATTTTTAATCCCATCAGAGGTTCCCCAAGACAAGTGGATGTTGATTTGGTCATGGGTGGATGCAGCTGTTCATACTCTTCGCGCGCTGAATGTCGGATGCGGTGGAGTTCAGAAATTTGCATCTTTGAACAAATTTAACAACAGAATCACTCGCGATATAGTTATTATCGGTGGTTCCGTTTATCTTTTCAACATTTGTGCGGGTCTTTTTTCGGTTATGTATATCGCTGAATACTCCAGTTTATACTATCCAGATGTGGACTTCCGAGAACGAATTTCATTTTATACATCGCCAATTTTCACCGAAGTAATAATTTCAGAGGTAACCATTATGCCTTATGCCCAAATTTGTTTTTGATTATTTATAAACAAAATGTTTCAGATAATAACCTCCATGCATTGGGGCTCATTCTTGATTTGCATTTTCTGGTTGACGATGGCATTGTGCTCGGCGCAAGGCGTAGCTGGTGATATTTGGGTTATCAGTTCAATGATATTAGAGAGAATAAATGGAAGTCGTCGAAAATACGGACAACCACTGGCCAGCTGGCACAAGAGAGCCTTAATTCTTGGAGTGATGTGCATTTTTGGACTAGTGTCTAGTTTTCCATTTCTTGGAACTGGCGGAATGGATCTCATGAGTATCGTAGACTTTTGCTCTTCATATGGAACAGTTTTTATCGCTCTTGTTCAAATGATCACTGTATCCTACGTTTACGGTTTCAAACGTTTCTCTGTGTAAGCCTCGGATTCCTTCTGCATTATATTATCGGTGCTTGATAATTTCAGCAACATCTGTGCAATGGTTGGTGGGCGGGGACCTCCTAACATTTTCTGGTGGCTCAACTGGCTCATTATCAGTCCACTTCTCCTTCTGATAGTCTTTATATGCGTTGTCACATCTTCAGCTTACAAACAATCGGTACATTACGAAATGACGCTTCTCGAGATTATTGAATGGTCTCTGATAATAATGCCAATCATTTTTGTTGTTTTTCATTTTGTGAGAGAGGATATTGATCGTAGAAGAAACATGGAACCGTTTGCGGTGTTGCTAAGAGCTACCGGAGATTGGGGACCAATGAACGGAGAGGATAAACGACAAGCGTTGAAGTTCGAAAGACAGTTGCGTGTCAGATATTAAAAAAATTAATAAAACTGCTAACCGATGTTTGAATGCTTGTTAAATCATGGACATTTTTATATTTTAGCATCAAAAGTTCCGATTAAAAAAATAGAAGTTCAGAACCTCTTTGTCGATAAATGATGTCCAAGAGCATCAATACTTGCTTCTCCCAAAAACCATATTTTGGAACGCAAAACTATAGTTTTCTCCATTGAAAACAACTGAGGAGAAGAAAATCTTTAAATATACAGTAATCTTATTGGTCTTTACGTGCGGCTACGCCTATGAGTTTATTACATTAACAAGAGATGCGGCATTAACAAAGATAAAAAGGTTAAGAAAACGGCCTGGATTAAGGGAAATGTCACCTTATATAGTGACGAGGTGAGAGAGTGAGAGGAGCAGAGGTCAGAGTGTGAGTGAGAGGCATCGCGGGCGCGCTTTCGCGCCCGGTCAAATATTGTAGGTCAAAATGAGCTGGTAAGTCTAGGCGTCGGCATCTGTGTTTCGTAAGTCTCAAAGAGACCTCAGAAACCAGATACTAGGTGCACGACAACTTTGACATACCAGCGTGATGGAATAGATGGAGATAGAGGAAAGGTGATCGGTGCGATACCTTACAATACAATTCAAACGGCGCGCGCATTGCGCTGTGTGCAAGCACTGCGCGGTCGCGGTGAGACCCGCTTGTCTACCGTAGCGCCGCGCCTCCCTTTAATCCTAAAATAGTTTTCAGAGTTTTCTCTCCGCGCTTGCGTCGTCTCGGAGCACTTTTTCATTATTTTTATAATTCTTGTTCATCGTTTTATTACTTGTGAAAGAGCAGGTCGCTCTCACACTCGTCGCCCTTTCGTCGATCTCTCTGGAGATCGACAAGCTCAGGTCGGCAGCTCCGCAGACCCAGTCAAAGTATCGACTGAACTGAGCACTCAACGCGACTCAGTATATGAGTCAAGCTTCAGAAGCTCAGGCGTTGGATTCGGTTCAAATATCAAATAAGTAATGGACATTTCAGGGTTGCATAAGATGGCGAGTGCAATTGCAGGGAATGCTTTTCCATGGCGATTGAAGCAACTCCCGTCACTTCTCAATGTTAAGGTTTTTCCCCCCCGTAGCAACGGTTTTTCCTTGATTCTTGTTGTTTTCATCCGACAGGTGGCTACGAAACTTCCAGTACCTCCATAGCCTCCATAGCGTTTTACCAGCGGTTCGGAACACCCACAATGAACAAAAAAAACTTTTTTGCGCTGTGCTGTTCTGTGTACACTCTATTTCAATGCTATTTCGTGCGAATCCTCGGTCTGAATTTTTTTTCGCTGAAAAAAGCCCGCGCTGTTCAAATTTTATTCCATAACATTTCGTCGAACCCGTGGCTTATTGTAGAATTTTCTTGTGGGATTTATAATCTATAATCAGACCTTTCCTATTTTTTTAAACCGACCGATGTATCTTTCAAAAATCCGACCGCAAGTACAGAAAACTAGTCTGTCCAATTGTACTTTTTGAAACGAATTAAACCTTGTTCGTTTTTCACACAATTTTGATTCGGTCTGACCTTTGTGAAAATTTCCCAAAAAACAACTGTTCAAACAACTAGTTATGACGATATTGCCATGACTCAGTTTCTTTGCCTCTCTGTCTGTCTGGGCAAAGGGGTTTGTCGGCTTTTGTCAAGATTTCATAGGGCTTTGTCTGTAGGTCGTGAGACTCTTTCAAGGGGCCTAAAGGTGTTTTCGTGATTTTCGGGTCTTACAACCTTCACACAGGCTTCCTGCATACGGTCTCAGGAGTTTGTAGAACTTTTTCAGTAAGCCGTCAAGTTTTGAAAGGGTTCTAAAAAAGGTTTCCCAACCCCTAGCCTCCAGGCAAAGCCCGACACCTATACAACATCGTGGGTTCTTATATTGTAGTGGGTGGCTATACTGGAAAATCCCTGTTACCGGATTTCCAAATTTCCTAAATTTTGACATCTATTTTCATGTAAAAAACACGATGTTTCCAGAACCCCTGTTCGGTTCAATATTTAACATTTGTGTGCAAAAGAGCTCTGACCGCTCATTCAACAGAAATTGATTTGCACTGTTTTCAGACAGGAAAAAAGAAAACAAACGGACAAAGCAACAAACAGACATACTGAAAACGTATGGTAGACAAAAACCGTTCGCCCGCCTCTCAATCATCACGATAAAAACACGTATTTTCGAAAAAAAAAAGAGTGAGAGACACATTGAATTTGAGTTTTCCACGAGTTGTATTGTATTGTTGTTCATTTGATGTCATCGTTACGGTTTTATAAAAGTTTTCGCCCTCTCTCTCGATTTTTGAAAAATAGTGCGGTCGGAGTTTCGGGCGAACGTTCATTTCTCTCCAATCATTTCCTTTGATCATTTTTTCCAAAATATATTTTCCTTTTCCAAACATAAGCATTGTGCAAAATGCAAAGGTACAGGGCCCAATTTGATGGCTATGTGTGGCGAAAATGGCAATTTCTTTTTTTAAAGCTTCACACCACAATTTGAATGTAAATATTCGAAAAAAAAAAGCAAAAAGTCATTCTTTTTTAACAAAAAAAACCACTAGTTCCCCAAGGAGCTGACCGGTGCACATGCACACGCACAAGACTCATATTTCAATATTCACGAACAATTTTCTTTGCTTTTCTGAGAAGAAGTTTCTATCAATTATTTTTGCGAATTGTAATCAAATAATGACTGCCACTGCATAATGAATGACAAATTAAATTTATACTTGATGACATTACGATTTAGTACGAAGTTTGGGGGCTAGAAGTCGATAAGATTTGTGTGTGAGAGTAAATAGTCAGATAGCATCATGTTGATCCAATAAGCACAATGTGGAGCAAAATGTGCCTACCTGGCGCATTTTTAAAACCTTAAGGCTTGGCCATTTTTGGACAATAAGGCCTCGTTTTTAACCTAAAATGATGGTGTCATCCTGATTAATCAGATCATGATTCGAGTTTATCAAAAAAGTAAATTTTCGAGTGAAAAAATAATTTCATTATCCGACGAACTTGATGGCGCATTGGACGACGAGGGAGGCGTGAAATGTACTTTTCAAATTTAAAAAAAAAAGCTGAATGTTCCGAAAGAAGGGTGACATTGTGTTTTCAATCAAGTTGCGACATGAGAACGCAAAACTCCGCCCACTTATTTGTGCGCGGCCACGCTAACATACTGCTAGTTGAAGAGACGCAGACAAAAAAGGGATAGCAGGCTCATGTTCTCATGCTGCAACTCGATTGAAGAGACAATAGAAATGGTGTTCGGTGCCAAGATCAACTTAAAATTTATTAGGAAATGATAAGAAACTTAAAGTCTTTGATATTTTAAACTTTTCAAAGTTACACATGAGTACAGGGGACCTTCGCTATAAATCAAATGTTCACGCGACAGGGTCACGTAGTACACGTGCAACGTTCTGTGTGGAATAAAACCAACTATTTTTTGATTTTCAGTTCGATTCCTTCATGGTGCACCCGTCTTGAGGATTGTTCTTTCTGGGTAAGAGTGTGCGGAATTTTGAGTGTGCCTATGTTTGGAAAAGATACACGGACTGATAAGCGCCAAATAAAAGCCTGATTGACGAACCAATTTTTTCACTTTTATCACTTTCGGTTGCACACACAGAGAGCACCGCAAAGAGTATTTTTTTGTGTAGTCTATTGGGGGGATGAGAGCGAGAAGGAGAAGAAGAAGGACAAAAACTTTTGAATTGTAGCCATCTTCACCTACTTTTATGTTTCTCAAAGACATATGCACGGCTCACTTTTGATACTTTTTCGAAATGCTTTTTATCGTTTTTCTTTTCTTTGTTTTACCAGCTTTTCTTTAACTTCACTCTTTCTGTCCTTCAAATAAAACCTTTCCACCCGGTTTCAGGTGGATTTGACCAAAGGAACATGACCTTCTCACGCGACAATTACGCTTTCGACGACCCTTCTCAAAAGTGGGTTTTCTGACTTTTTATTTTTAAACGCTTTTTTTTCAGAGACACGCGAACCTCATCTCGATCCGACAATGACACATCTTCAAACAGTGACGTGGATATGTCGAAACCATTTTTCAATCCTACTGGTAAGTTTGGACATTGTTGAGAAAGGCGAAAAAGCTTTTGGGCTCGAAATTAAATGAAAAGTGAAGGTCCTGCTCATCTTTTGTGGAAAATTGATTTTCAAATAACGAATTCCATTTAGTGTTGTTGCAATTTCAAAAAGCACCCGCAAACACCGGTGTCACGATTTACGTTTTTCGATGTTGTAGTTTTCAAAGTGGAACCAACGGACTTCAAAATCTGGATTTTAAGATAATCACGGTGTCCAGGATTGGAAATGTGGGCGGAGCCTAATTTGCTGGCGCGTCAGCAAACTTCCATGGCGCACTTTCGGTGCTTGCGCATTTTTCGACTCTTGAATTTTTTTTATTGATTTTATTGTTTTTCTCTCACTAAAACCTGTTTTTCTTTTTAAAATGTATGTATTGTATATTTTAATACCATAAAATTGCCCAAACTTCAATTTTCGTAAAGATTTATCCTGCAAAAACACCAAAAAACTCAAAACGAATATTTCGAAATGGTGGCTGAACCAAATTCGACGCTCTTAGGCTTAAACAATTTCTAAACACCTCAGCTATAATTCCGATGGAGCACATGTGGGAAAAAATTAAGAATTTATGCTTTTTTTCCCGAAAAACATAAAAAATGCCTCAAAATTTGAATTTCGCGCGAAAAAATCCAGTGGGGCGCGTTTGCTCGGCTCCGCCCACATTTCAAATCCTGGACACCGTGATAATATTCAAAAAAATAAAATAAAATATACTCGGTATAAAGCGCTGAAAACTCGCCCCAATCGAACAAAGAATTTCGCATGTATTTGGAGTGAGGTTTAGAGAAATCAGAGCAAAACATCGGCCACGGCTCTCTCAATTTTCTGAACTCTTTCGTCGCCAACGTGGCCGCGTCCACCACTGTGCGAAGGGAGCGCGTTTGCAGCGCTCCGTACTGAGAATAACATTTAACAAATTAACAGCCCCAAAAATGAATACATATTTTTTCCAATTTCAGGTCTAAATTGGTTTGTCACTGGCCTGTTTGTAGTCGGAGATCTTGCCGGAGGAGGTATTGTAGCCCTGCCAACAGCCATCATTCAAGCCGGTGAGTCGCAGTTGTCGTTGAACAATTGTAATCCTCTTGGGAATTACGTTTACGTTTAATTCCTCCCGCCCGCTTAAATTAAGACGAGCCAGCACCAAAAAAAAAAAGCGAGGCGCCGAATAAATTGGCACTGATAAGAAATGCCGGCCGTCAATGATGGTTCCGGCTCCCAACCAGCATAGAGAGTTATGGTCACGTTGTGAGGGACAAGACGTTATCGGTTTTCTCAACGAAAAGCGATAAGAAATGCGAATTTTTTTTTTGGTTGGGAAAAGGGAATGGAGTCCGCATCGAGTTTTGTGCTACGTACGTCAGGTACAACGGGTTGCACATGCAGCGAAACAAGTGCAGACAGAATGATTTATTAGATAATTAAATGAAACCACAAGCCTGGCTACGCAAATGGGGGGCGGGGGTCATAGCAAAGCGTGGTACTTAGAAAAATCAGATTTTCAATTTCGGGTTTTCACCGGCTTCTAGGAAGGATTGCGCTATTACTCTCGTCTCAGCTGATGTACATCCTTTTTCAAAAAATGGGAAAACTCACGATTAATCTTGGTGTCTCGCCACGAATTCGCCAAATTTGAATAAATGCCACAATATGAGAGAGTGTGAGAAAGAGGGAGGGATGAATAAGGGCGAGCAATGTGGTCTCTTGTTTTCGCTCACTTTCTCTCTTTGAATGTGTTACGGTCGCACTTGATTCAACTGTGTTAATTTTCCATTTTTTGAAAAAGGATGTGCATTAGCTGAGACAAGAGTAATAACATTAAGAACACGCCGATACAAAGTCTGACAAGCACAGAAAAAGGATTCAAAACAAAATTTCTTGGTCTCAGATTTCTGGACCGGTCTGATAGTATGCATGATTCTGATCGCCGTGGTCTCCTACACCGCCTACGTTCTCGGACTCAGTTGGAACATTCTGCTAAGCACATGGCCCGAATATCGACATCATTGCAGGAAACCGTATCCAGAGATTGGTGGACGAGCCATGGGACCTACTTGCAAGTGAGAAAATGCAAATACCTCTAAAATTTTCGCAAGCTAAAATTAATTTCAGACTTCTCGTTTCAATCTGCATTGATGTCACCCAATTCGGTATCTCTGTGGTCTATCTGCTGCTGGCGTCAAAAAATATTCAGAACATGATAATCGTGAGCAATGAAACAACTCGAAAGATTTCAAAGTTCAATCAAAAATTTGCAGGCATTCTCGAACGGTGGAAATCTTTCTTTCTGCGTCCTGGTGCTCATCGTTGCTGCATGCCTTTTGCCACTTTGTTTCCTCAAGTCTCCTCAAGATTTCTGGTTTGTCTTTTTTTTTTTTTTGATTGTTTGTCAATTTCTCGAACCACCACCCATAAGCGGATTATTTGGGATGGTTTTTAAATCGTTTCATCATATAATCTCGTCATTTTTAAAAATTTAAAACACTAAACTTAATGAGCTCAACGCGAATCGGATTGGTTTGGTGAGCACAAATGGAAGACGCAGAGAAAAAGACAGAAAGTGCACCGGAATGCACTGCTCTGTACAAAACATTGGAAAGTCTATAGAATTTTTATGATGGGTCGTTAAAATTTGGTCAGACATGTAGTGACGAAGATGTTTGACTATGAGAGTTCAAATTCTGAGATTTGGTTCAATTATAGATGTGTGAATTAGGGAATCTCATTCAGGCTTGTTCGGAAAATCGGAAAAGGAAATTTTTTTTCCGAAATAATTTTTCGGGGAAATCGGATACCCGAAATTTTTTCCGACTTTATTTTTCGGAAAATTGTTTATCCGATTTTTTCCGATTTTATTTTTCGGAAAATCGGTTATCCGATTTTTTCCGATTTTCGATACTATTGGGTTTTCAATCGAGTTGCAGCATGAGAACGCGAAATCCCGCCCACTTATTTGTTCGCGACCACTCAAACACAGTACTATGTGAAGAGACGCAGACAAAAAAGGGATAGCCGACTCATTTTTCATGCTGCAAATCGTTTGAAGAGACAATAAAACTGGATTTGTTTTTAAATTTTGTATTTTCCGAAAAAAGATTCTTAACAATTGGCTCATCTTATTTCTTTGAAAAAATACGAAAATCAACAAATTAACCAAAAATTCAACAAATTATTGTGTTTTCAATCGACTTGCGATATGACACCGCACAATAACAAAAAATTCAGTTTTGAGAAGATCTTGGTACTTATGGGGTTATTCAGGGTCGGAAAAAAAAATAGTTTTTTTCCTTTTTTTCCTCATTCAAACGACGAAAACAAAAAAAAAAGAAAAAAATCCGTGGCCGCGAGAGTTTTTTTCCGTTACTTTTCTAGGCCATCGCAAAAGTTTTTTAGGCCCTCCACTGTGAGAAAACATTTTTTCAAAAATTAATCGCCCGTAAATCGATATTTCGCAGGTCTCACAGCGGAGGGCCTAAAAAACTTTTGCGATGGCCTAGAAAAGTAACGGAAAAAACTCTCGCGGCCACGGATTTTTTTCTTTTTTTTTTTCGTCATTTGAATAAGGAAAAAAAGGAAAAAAAAAACTATTTTTTTCGACCCTGAATAACCCCATTTTTCCGAAAAAACGGCGGAAAATTCGGAAAATCGGAATTTCCGTTTTCCGACTCCGACCAAGCCTGCTCTCATTAATATTCTAGAAAAGCTTTTTTCTTTTAAAAGGGCTTTTTTTTTGAATTTTTGGAAAGGTGAGAGGGCTATACTTAAAATTCCCCTATTTTGCCAGAGCGTATTTGCAAAAGAAAGAAAATTTCAGGTGGGCAGTCGTGATCGCCATGTTGACCACCTCGATCGCCGTCATCCTGATCATTGTCGGCTCTATCATTGACTACTCGGCGTGTGCTCCACATGCTCAACTTCCACCATTTAAGATCACCAACTTGTTTTTGTCAATGGGCACCCTGTTGTTTTCTGTCGGTGGACACTCTGCGTTCCCAACAATTCAACATGATATGAAGCAACCAAAAGAGTTCACCAAGTCTGTTATCTTGGCGTTCACTAGTAAGTATAATACTTTTACGAAGTTTTTAAATTTAATCACTTTTTTTTTGGTTTGGGAGAGTTTAGAACTGTAAAAAGAAAAAAAATTGAAAAAAAAAACTTTTTTTCAAATTTCTTGCCCCGGTTTCAACAAAAGCCTTTACAAACTCGTTTTTCACTGCGGAACATCGGAGCGTCGTCAGCACCAGACGTTCGTGAACACATAATAAATGACAATATGCTAAGAACCAACACAGCTCATTTTATTCAGATTTAGCAAAGCCTTAATCACTCAACCCGTTTTTTTGCAGTCATGGCATTCATGTACATTCCTGTGTGCATCATGGGCTACTTGGTGTACGGTGACTCTCTCCGTGACTCTGTTATTCCATCCATCCAAACGGTCTGGATCCAACAAGTCATCAACATTCTCATCACCATTCATTGCATTCTCACACTGACCATTGTCTTCAACCCATTGATGCAAGAAGTGGAGGATCTGTTCAAGGTGCCGCAAAAGTTTGGAATCCAACGTGTGCTCGTCCGTACCGGAATAATGATTGCTGTGGTGTTTGTCGCCGAATCAGTGCCTACGTTTGGTCCTCTTCTCGACTTGGTTGGTGGATCCACGTTGACACTGACGTCTGTCATTTTACCCTGCCTCTTCTATTTGTATTTGGCGGCTTACAAGAAAAAGGAAGAAGTGACTGGCATGCCTGGATATGAGCCTGCCACGTGGCGAGATGTGTTTGCATATAACGACAAACCGACACTGATCATTTGTATAACTATTATGAGTAAGTGAAAACAAGTTTCTTGGTTTTTTTTTTAAACATTTTAAACATATTGCAGTTATCGGAATTGTTGGTGGAGGCTGTGCCACATTTTCCGCCATCGTGGAACTCACATCCACCCAATTCCAAATGCCTTGTTACGTGTCAGCCTTCCAACATGTAAGTGACAAATATTTTTTTTTTCCGATCAGTGTTTGACATTACCTTCTTTTTTTTTAAAGAAAAACACATCCGCGATCACTTCACAGACGAATTGCTGCGGACCAATGCAGAACATTGCCGTGTTTAACGGAACGTGTAGTGCACCAAATCTCGGTTTCTACAATTAATTGCATTCATCAATATGTATGGCTTTAATATTCTCCTGATCTTTTCACTTTTCTTCTGTAAGAAGAAAAAAGACAAAGTTCAGATTGTGGATCTTTGTAATTCTATTGTTGCGTTTTTTATCTTCTCTATTTGTTTTCTTTTCCAAAATTTATACATTAATTCAAATCTCTGTACAAAATTTGTGACTCACTGACTGACTGCACTTGTACCATATAAATCGAATTCTATTTATGTAGCCCACAAGTGGACGGAAAATATGAATAAACCAGATTTTCATGACATTTTTACTTGAGAACGTGAAACTCCGCCCACTTATTTGTGCGCGACCACGCGAACACAGTGATATTTGAAGAGACGCAGACAGAACAGTGAATGCAGACTTGAAATGTGATGCGTTTTCATGTCGTAAGTCGATTGAAACACAATATTTGGAAATAATTAATTTTTAACAAAAGTTTTATTTTCCGCAAACCTCTTTATATTCGTGATCTTCTAATTTTTTTTTGAATCCTCGCAACTTTTTCATACCGCGAAACGCTGGAAAATGGCGATATTGATTTTCCTTTTTTTCCAATGGTTCCTCAATATTATTATCCTCGCTACTTGACGAACAGCTTCTCTCCATTTTAATCATTTTCGACTTCCTTAAAAATATTTTGATAGTTGAAATTACGAGAAAAAAACAATATAAATTGGAAATTCATAAAAAATCGAAAATTGAAATACGTGCAATGTACCGTGACGGTGTGCCCAAACACCGTCACGTAAAATTGCAGACCGGGCAATGCGGACGGGCAGCGAGTGCCCGTTGCCCGGACGGGTATCGGGCAATTTCGGACGGCCCGCCCGGGATGGAAAGCTTACATTTGGCACAATGCTCAAGGCCCGATTCGATGGCTATTAGCTAAAAAATTTCCTGAGTTGCTAGAGAGTGGATTGCTGACCAAAATGTCATGAGAGCAAGGCAAAACCGAATTTTGGTCGACTTTCAAGTTGATTTTTACATTTCCTTCAGCTGTTCAACATGCTCACACCACGATGTATTTCGAAAACAGCTTCTTGTAGGCCATATTACGTTGTGGAGAATCGAACTTGTTTGGACGAGGAGACGGGAAAAACTTTAACAACAACAACAAGCACTCAATGCGCTGTTATGTTGCGTGAAACAATTTTGGAAATTCCGAATATTTACCCGCCATTTTTAAATTTTACTAATGTAAAAATGTCCGAACATGTGAGCGAAGTTGAGGTACGCACTAAAACTCTCAAAAACGGAGCTAAAATCCATTTTTTTAGAAAAAAGAAATAAAAGAGTCACAATTAACCGATAAAAATGAAAATCCGGCAGAAGCACCTACAGAGGAGAAAGAACAAATACCCAGCCCTCGAATTATAGTTCCATGCGAGGCTTGTGCTGGCAAGGACGATGTGAGTGCTTTTAAAACAAGCTACTACTGGCAAAGACATGCGTCACCGTTAGTTTTTATGGCCAAATTTAAGAGCAGAGTGGACACAGATGAGCACGTGGCTCTCATTGCAACAAACCACTGATAAAACGAAAAAAAAATGTGCAGAAAATGTGCAAATGGGAAATTATTTAGATTGTCAAGAAAATTGCATATGAACCATGGTTTCCTACAATAAATGACCAACGATCGTGTAGGTTATAGATCCCTCTTTTATCTTTCTCATAATCCAGGTGGCTCGTTTTTGATCATGGGAATTTGAATAGTTATTTTCTTCATGGAAATGGTCGGAAGAAGCCAAGTAGGTGCTTTAAGGTGGGTGGATCAGATAAAATGCGATCCTTTGGTTTTTGTCCGCACTAAGCTTTCCATCCCGGGCGGGCCGTCCGAAATTGCCCGATACCCGTCCGGGCAACGGGCACTCGCTGCCCGTCCGCGTTGCCTGGTCTGCGATTTTACGTGACGGTGTTTCGAGACACCGTCACGGTACATTGCACGTATTTCAATTTTCGATTTTTTTATGAATTCCCAATTGTATTGTGTTTTCAATCGACTTGCGACATGAAAGCGCGAGACTCCGCCCACTTTTTTGTGCCGTTCTGTCTGCGTCTCTTCAAATATCACTGTGTTCGCGTGGCCGCTCACAAATAAATGGGCGGAGTCTCGCGTTCTCATGTCGCAAGTCGATTGAAAACACAATATTAAACATGATTTTTATTGTTTTTTTTTTCGTAATTTCAACTTTCAAAATATTTTTAGGAAGTCGAAAATGATTAAAATGGAGAGAAGCTGTTCGTCAAGTAGCGAGGATAATAATATTGAGGAACCATTGGAAAAAAGGAAAATCAATATCGCCATTTTCCAGCGTTGCGAGAAATTCAAGTTGCGAGAATTCAAAAAAATTAGAAGATCACGAATATAAAGAGGTATGCGGAAAATAAAACAATAATAATTCAAGATTTTTTTTAAGATCGAGTGGACAACAAGTTTCAATCGAATTGTTGACTCCGAATCCGAATTTGTTTCACTATACTCGGTGTAAAAAGCTGATAACTCGCTCCAATCGAACAAAAAATTTCACATGCATTTGCAGTGAGATTTAGAGAAATCGGAGCAAAACATCGGTCACGGCTCTCTCAATTTTCTGCACTCTCTCGTCGCCAACGTGGCCGCGTCCACAACTGTGCGAAGGGAGCGCGTTTGCAGCGCTCCGTACTGAGAATAATAAAAATTTTTCTAATTACCATTTTTATTAATACTTTGAAGAAATAAAAAACATTTCACGCGGGCGTTTTTTTTTTTTGCCCGGGCATCGGACGGCCCTTTACCCGGACGGGTCGGACGGGCAAAAAACGCCCGCCGTGGAAAGCTTAGTCCGCACCTTAGAATACTTTAGAATATTTAGAGCAGGTAGATAGTTACAGTTACACCACCGTTGTTATTTGGACTTGAATTAGTCAAAATGTATTGGCTAGGCTGCATAGGCTAGCATCCACGGGGTAATGGCGACTGCCTTTTTTTCAAACGATTTTTTTGGCGCGAGAACACGCGCGACGCTCTCGTCTTCTCCGTCTCGTCTCTTTTCTAAATGTTTGCATTCGCACAGTGCCCAAAATTTTTGCCGTCGAATGCGGCGCGTGTTATCAATGGAGCACGTTTTCACCAGGGCACTCGCCATTACCGCGTAAGCATCTAGGATTCCAAGAAGATGGTTCAAAGGGTCTCGCGGGTGGCTCGAAAATAAAAATATGTTACGCACTGCAGTTTTTTTTGACTGGTGTCAGGAAAATATTAAAAAAAAACAATTTTCAGGTTCGCATAGTTCTCCGACAATGTGGCCACGTTTTTTGTCTTCCTTGTATTCTAAATTATATAAAGGTGAGAAACCAAAAACAACGATTCCTCGATTCGATTTCTCTGACAGATATTAATTTTGGGATGTAATCAGAATTGTCTCAACTCAACAGAACTGAAGTCAATTAATTAGATCTTTAACTCTATAGTCAACAGAACGTAAAATTTTTTGATTAGGCACTAAAATATTTGTCAGAGATGACGAACAATGCTAATAACTCGTATTAATTTTTTCCAAAAGAAAAGTATACTGCTTGACGGTTATGCT
Organism: Caenorhabditis japonica; assembly: GCA_963572235.1. NCBI lineage: Eukaryota > Metazoa > Nematoda > Chromadorea > Rhabditida > Rhabditidae > Caenorhabditis > Caenorhabditis japonica. Next base: position 786,069 of record OY754346.1, read on the forward strand.
CGATTCAAATGTCAACTTGCCACTTGCAACGAGATTGTACACGAGAACGACATAGCCGCACTGCTCGATGAAAGAGAACCAGCACTAGAGCAGTACATGCCGATTCAACATAGACGGTTTCTACAGAAAAAGCAGAATAAACACTCTATATCGGCGGCGTTACCATCTGCAGACATCAAACGATGTCCAATGTGCAGCTCGATTTACATGCACGAGCCAGGATGCAACTATGTGATTTGTGCCAATTTGGCGTGCTCCACTGCCTGGTGTTGGCAGTGTGAGAAACCGATTGGAAAGCCGAGCACTCATTATACTACAGGTATTTATATGTACAACCAGTGCTGTCTATAAGTGTTTGTCATACTTTTCAGCCTCCCCGTGCCGTCTAGGATACACCGACTTGGAGCGTCTTCTCAGATGTGTTCAATTGGTGCTCGACGTCAATTTTATTGTTCTCTGGATATTCTTTCCGTTCGTCTACCTCATCGCTCTCCTCTACATTCCGATATTCATGTTATTTCTGGCGCCTGCAAGTTTAGCATATCAAGCATACAAGCAAGAAAAAGAGCGGCACGATGTCCTGATGTCCGTTGACATTGTCACGATTGGGATGAAAATGATAATTGGAATATTAATCGGAATTCTGGCTATTGTTCCACTAGCAATCGGATCGATTGTTTCGGGATTTGTTCTGATTGCTTTTTATTTGGGATTCATGGTACTGAGGACAATTCCGTGCGGATTGGTAAGTTTCCAATTTGTTTAATGGTACTTTATCCCATTTTAGAGTGGAGATAAAGTCAGCTCAGTGCTTTGCTTAATGAGATGGGCCGGGCGAATATTCAAAATTGGACCCTACGCGAAACTTATCGATGAGGCGCGAAAAGATAGGCATGACGCAATAGTCAAGTTGGAGGAAAACCAGGATGATTTTGAAAATGCTATTAGTATGTTTTTATTTTTTTTATTTTAATAAATCCCATAAAAATTTGATGAATAATTTTCAGACGACGAAGTTACGACTCATGACGAAGGGGGAACGGCTATAACAGCTACGACATCTTCTACTGGCGCTTCTAACGTTGAAGTTGGAACAAAAAAAATGCCTACTAAATAAAATCGTTAACTGATACTTTAATAAAGATATTTTCTGCATCTGAATAGGTTTAAGCTTTTGGGTTTCTCATCGGTTTGATTCAAATTAATTTTTTGGCAAACTACATTTCTCTTCTGACGGTGATTCACAGCATTTCGATAGGCTAATAGCCATCGCGTTGTGCCAAATGCATTGACATAACGAGACGACAAATACGCTCACATTTTTGCTCTGCGTTTAGCTGAATTCAGTTGAAAAACCCTGAGGAGGCAGAGCCTCGATTTTTCGCGCTACTTCTTACTGTAGCCGGCAAGATTATTGAATTAACAATAACAACCGCTGCACTGCCTAGAAATACAAAATTAGCGAAAGATACAAATCTTTTAAAAAATCGGTATAAAACGCTGATAACTCGCTCCAATCGAACAAATAAATTTCGCATGCATTTGGAGTGAGGTTTAGAGAAATCAGAGCAAAACATCGTCCACGTCTCTCTCAATTTTCTGCACTCTCTCGTCGCCAACGTGGCCGCGTCCACCACTGTGCAAAGAGAGCGCGTTTGCAGCGCCGTACTGACTATAGCAAAATATAATTTGCCGCAAAAGGATTGTGTTAATTGCACATCTTTATTTGGGTTACGGTCAGGGGTGCCACAAAAAAATTTTTTTGCGAAAAAACAAAAAAGGTTTTCGCAAAAAATTGCGAAAACACGGTGTCCAGGAATTGAAAAGTGGGCGGAGCCGAGCAAACGCGCCCCACTGGATTTTTTCGCGCGAAATTCAAATTTTGAGGCATTTTTTAAGTTTTTCGGGAAAAAAAGCATTAAAAATTACATTTTACAAAGCAAAACAGGTTTTACTGAAAGAAAAACAATAAAATCAATTAAAAAAATGCGAGAGTCGAAAAATGCGCAAGCACCGAAAGTGCGCCATGGAAGTTTGCTGACGCGCCAGCAAATTAGGCTCCGCCCACATTTCAAATCCTGGACACCGTGGCGAAAAAAAAAAAAGAAACCAAAAAATGTTTTTCATTTTCACCGCGTATTTTTATCGTTTTTTATCAAAATACTAGCAAATTTACCGACTTTATTTATGCAGAAAGGTGAAATGTTGCGAAAAATGTGCGAAAACTGTTTGCGAGACATCTCGAAAACACGTACTTTAGTCTTTGCTCCAACTTTTTCTTTCCAATCTTTGATTTTTTCGAAAAAAAATGCGGAAATTTTTTGAAACAAAAAACCTATGCGAAAAAAATGAAGTTTTTCGCAATTGGTGCGAAAAATGCGAAAAACAAAAAAAAAACGGTCGCCGTTTTATGTTTTCGGCAATAATTGTTTGAATTTTTGACATTTCTATGAATAACCCCATAACATAGTTACGGACCGCCGACCGTTTTTAAAAAACAAGTTGGAAGAAAATCATTGTTTTTTTCCAAAAATAAAAAATAAATGTATTTTTGTGCTACAGTAATATTAATCTTTATTCGTCGTCAAATTTGACGCATGAACCCTACGGCAAATTGCACACTTTTTAATTCCCAATTTTTCGTTTTTCGATTTTTTTTTCCATTCAACGAATTCGAATTCCAAAATCAGTAAAAAGTAAGTTTTCTTGAATTTTGTTGTGAAATTGAATGAAAAATGGTAAAATTATTGCAGTGATAGGGGATATCGCTCTTCGCGATCCTTCTTTAATCGAAAAGGAGAGAAGTTCGTCACGCGGATGGACGACAATGTTTGAGAAGCCACACGATTACAAGGATATTACGGCTGAAGCCTACATCACATTATCGTCTGTTGCTCATTGTAAGGTTATTTTGGAGTCTTGCATGATTTTTGAGGCACCGTCAGATGTTTAATTTTCAGCCGGAGGTGTTGACGAGCTTCTCGCCGAGAGTGCAGACATGGCGTGGCGAACAAACGAAAAAACGCCGCACAAAATGTTGCTAACATTTCAGAAGAAAACGGATATTGCGTTCATCATGTTGTACTTGGATCATGAACGCGATGAGTCGTATTGCCCGTCGGAGTAAGTGTTTTTTTTTATTTTTTAATTGAATTTAATTTTACAACAACCAAAATTGTTTGCAGAATGAAAGTAGAGTTGGGCTGGGGAACTAATGACTGGTGGTACGTTGGATATCGACGAATCCTGAAACCAAAAGGATGGGTGAGAATCCCATTGCACGACAATTTGAATCATCCGAGACGTTGCATGGTCGTCCAGCTCACTGTCACAAAAAATCACGAAAGTGGACGGGATTGTGTAATACGGTGTGCACTTTACCTATATATATTTTTTATTATTAAACTCATCAGCTCTTCTAATTGTATCTTTACAGACATCTACGTGTCATCGCCCCTGTCACTGGCCACTACGATAACATGAATGGGCTGATTCTCGGGCCTTGTGCACGAATGGAGACGACGCAAGATACAAAACACCTGAAGGAAACCATTATGCTCAACTATTTGAGTCTTCGCTGACCAAAATTTCGTAATGAAATATTGTGAAAACAAAACAATTGCAACGCGGTGTTTGCGTACTTTTGAAAATCAAACGGCAATGAAAGAAATAGCATGGGAAATGAAGAGATTTGTTCCCACTTTCGTTTGAATTTCAAAAGTACGCAAACACCGCGTTGCAACTTTTTTGTTTTCACAATAATGATTGCATGATATTTTTCCATAAATAAACCAATTCTCTGTAAAGTACCGTAAAACCTGTAATTGAAGTACACCTCTAATAGAAGTACACCCCCAGAAAATCATTTGAATGCCCTCACGGTGATTCTTTTACTACCGGCCACGCATTTCTAGTCCCCCGATCGCAAGTATTTCCCCTCTCCACCTCGCACTCTCTCACTCTCATCACATGGAGTGGGCGGAGTTCCCTCCCCTTTTTGCAAAATGCGGCAAAAAAATTTGCGAAAATCAGTTCGGCCACCACGGAAAACCAGTTTCATTTGAAATTGTACGTATAAAAACGAACGAATTCCGGTTTTAAATATGCGCCCTAATGAGAGCTAGTAACGTGACAGACAACTTTTTGATCAGACGTCATTTACAAAATCGCGACAGGAAGAACCTAATCGGGGGACTAGAAATGCGTGGCCGGCAGTAAAAGAATTGCCGTGCATTTGAAATTGTACTCAGGTAATTTTCGGCATGTGCACGGCACACGAGCAGCAAGATGCCGTGAAAAACGGCAGGCTGCCGGGTAGGAGTAGCTTTACGCAAGGAAACGGCACACGAGCAGCAAGCTGCCCTGCGAAACGGCAGGCTTCCTTGCGAAACGGCAGGCTGCCGTGCAAAACGGCAGCGTGCCGAAGGGGTGCCGTGCCGTCGACAAAGGCGCCAGCATTTATCTCTGGCGCAGTCTGCGCGATGACGCAATTTTTTGTATATGAGTTTTACTTTCGAGTTCATTTTTACGATTATTTTCGTATTTTTCTTCAATTTTGTGTAAAAAGTAAGTGTTTATAATTATTTCATGTAGACTAAAAATGTTTTTAGAATTTTCCACGAGGCATTTGCTCAATTCTGCTGGCCACGATGGTTTCTACAGTGATCGATTTTGGAAAATGAGTTTCCAGTTGGTTCCAGGTATATTTTTTATTATGCTGCGCCTAAGATTGCAAAAAAATTCTTAGAATCACTTGTCTTCAGTTAGAAGTTCCAGAATCAATCCCAGAAATAACAGGTGTTTACCATGATATTTTACCGCGCGATGATGGTATATAGTCGGTGAATACATCATCAACCTCGCTCTACTGCCAAAATTCCTGTAAAACAGTGTTGCACTTGCAAGATTAACTCGAATTCTAGTTTTATACTCCTTTTCAACGAAAAATAACGTATCCACGACGAATTGCAGTTAAAATTTGATTTTTCGCTTCAAAACAGGCGCACTACACTGTTGAAAATTGAAAAGTGCGGTAGAACAAGGCTGATGATGCATTCGCCGAGTATACACAAAATTTATTATGGGAATATAAACATTTCGACGCGATGATTGCGTACTTCTGAAAGCGAAAATTCGGAGAATGCTCCGATCGGTCTGAAACTTTAAGAGATCATTTAAAAGTATGATCGGAAGTATCTTTTAAAAAAATTTCCCAAAGTTTCAGACCGAGCATTCTCCGAATTTTCGCTGAATTTTTTGCTGGATTTTTCTATTTTTTGTTTTTTTTTTTGCTGGTTCCGAGAATAGCCCCATTATAAAGTTACGCAATCCCCATGTTCCATTTTTTTGTTTTCACAATACCGGTAAAAATATGTTATGGGATTATTCATAGCACGCAAAAAAAAATAATTAGTTGCGAATTTCGCCTTATGTACCACTCATCAAAAATACAAAATATTCGAATCTTTTGCAACTCCATATTTCCAAATCTGAATTTTGGCGGAAAAATTGAGCGCCAAGTGACGAAAGGTTCTCGAACGAGTGTTACAAACGATACCCCGATATTTTGCAGTATTCGCTGCGAGACCACAGTAAAAAACGTAGCGTTGTTTGTATCACTCGTTTGTGAGCATAATAGAACTGTAACGGCTTACTAGACAAGTTTCGGGGGGTACGACAGAATAGAAATAGGCGAAATAGAAATGCTACAAAATAGAAATGCTACAAAAAAGAACTGGAAAAAATAGAACTGAGCGAAATAGAAATGCTACGAAATAGAACGGCTACAAAATAGAAATGAGCGAAATAGAAATGCTACAAAATAGAACAAATTTTGGCGATGGAGCGCGTTTGCATTATTTTTTCAATTGCTCAGTTTTTCGCCGATTTTCCATTTTTTTTTCTGAAACTGCATTGATTTTATACCTTTCTTCATTTTCGATGTTGTTAAGTGCGTGAAATATCTGAAAATTACTGAAAAATCCTATAATAATCGGAAAATTCGAAGAATAATGCAAACGCGCTCCATCGCACCGATTTCTATTTCGCCCATTTCTATTTTGTCACATTTCTATTTCGCGCTGTTCTATTCCGCTCATTTCTATTTTGTAGCCGTTCTATTTTTTCCAGTTCTTTTTTGTAGCAATTCTGTTTTGTAGCATTTCTATTTCGCCTATTTCTATTCTGTCGTACCCCCAAGTTTCGAACTGTTCGACTTAGAATTGCCTGGTATGGAACAGTTCCATTCCACGCAGTTCTGTACCGACCGTTTTTTTTTAACATTACAGTTCTGTTCCGCAATATCACCTTGACGAAATAGGGTTGCAAACAAAGAGAGTTGTTTTTAAAACAATGTGAATTGATTGTTTTTTCTATATGCGCGAAATAAGGCAAAGAATTTCAAACAATTATTTTGCAAAAAATGAATAACCCCATCAGTTATTTCTGGATTTTTTGTGGAACTTTAAACTACAAAAAACATGTTTGGAGAAACTGTACTTATGAACAATTACTCTACGGAAATGTAAACAGTAAATGGTTTTCCGCGGAAAATTGTTTATTTCTAAAAGGGATTTCCGAGACCCTGAAAAATGCGGGTAAACCCCCGAAACCGTGTAAGTCAAAGCCATGGAAGACTAAACCGGGGAAAAACTTCAGAAACCGGAGAAAAATTTTCAAGTCTGTGGCACGATTTTCCTGCATTTTATAACAGTTTCTGTACAATTCTCGTGCCTCTTGCATGTTCAATTTTTGCCGTTTTGTCTTGACTTCCCCGGTCTGGTGTTTTTTTCCGGTTTTGTCAGGATCTTGGATTACCGTTTATAGTACAAACTAGCCAATAAAATTTAAAAAATTAAATTAATCGTCAAGAAAACCATTTCGTGTTTTTATGTACCGTGCGGTAAACGCTCATAAATACAAACCCAGTAACTTTTTGAATTTTGAGCGGCAATAAATCTTCAACTTTATTTTTAATGAATTCAGTTTTGAAAGTTTTCTTGCAGTTGATCATCTACTCGTCGATATGCGGAAATGGACCTTGACAAACGATACAATTCGATATTGACGGATCGTGTGATGCTCCGTAAATATAATTACATTTTTCGCCATGATTTTTTTGTTACCTTTTAATGTTTTTTACTGTTTTTTTATTTAATAAATTTTATTAATTTCAACGAATAGAATCGATCAAATCAGAAATAAGCAGGGTTACGGCAGCTTGCCGTGCTTTATTTTGGCACGCTGCCGTGAAAAACGGCAGGCTGCCGCGCAAAACGGCAAGCTGCCGCTGGCAGGTGGCACCCCTGCCGATTCGCGCAGCAGCTTGCCGTTTTTCACAGCAGCGTGCCGTTTCGAGGGGCAGCTTGCCGAAAATTACCTGAGTACGTAAAAAATCAGACCAATTCCGGTTTTAAATATGCGCCCTACTCAGGTAATTTTCGGCAAGCTGCCCCTCGAAACGGCACGCTGCTGTGAAAAACGGCAAGCTGCTGCGCGAATCGGCAGGGGTGCCACCTGCCAGCGGCAGCTTGCCGTTTTGCGCGGCAGCCTGCCGTTTTTCACGGCAGCGTGCCAAAATAAAGCACGGCAAGCTGCCGTAACCCTGCTTATTTCTGATTTGATCGATTCTATTCGTTGAAATTAATAAAATTTATTAAATAAAAAAACAGTAAAAAACATTAAAAGGTAACAAAAAAATCATGGCGAAAAATGTAATTATATTTACGGAGCATCACACGATCCGTCAATATCGAATTGTATCGTTTGTCAAGGTCCATTTCCGCATATCGACGAGTAGATGATCAACTGCAAGAAAACTTTCAAAACTGAATTCATTAAAAATAAAGTTGAAGATTTATTGCCGCTCAAAATTCAAAAAGTTACTGGGTTTGTATTTATGAGCGTTTACCGCACGGTACATAAAAACACGAAATGGTTTTCTTGACGATTAATTTAATTTTTTAAATTTTATTGGCTAGTTTGTACTATAAACGGTAATCCAAGATCCTGACAAAACCGGAAAAAAACACCAGACCGGGGAAGTCAAGACAAAACGGCAAAAATTGAACATGCAAGAGGCACGAGAATTGTACAGAAACTGTTATAAAATGCAGGAAAATCGTGCCACAGACTTGAAAATTTTTCTCCGGTTTCTGAAGTTTTTCCCCGGTTTAGTCTTCCATGGCTTTGACTTACACGGTTTCGGGGGTTTACCCGCATTTTTCAGGGTCTCGGAAATCCCTTTTAGAAATAAACAATTTTCCGCGGAAAACCATTTACTGTTTACATTTCCGTAGAGTAATTGTTCATAAGTACAGTTTCTCCAAACATGTTTTTTGTAGTTTAAAGTTCCACAAAAAATCCAGAAATAACTGATGGGGTTATTCATTTTTTGCAAAATAATTGTTTGAAATTCTTTGCCTTATTTCGCGCATATAGAAAAAACAATCAATTCACATTGTTTTAAAAACAACTCTCTTTGTTTGCAACCCTATTTCGTCAAGGTGATATTGCGGAACAGAACTGTAATCTCGGTAAACGCCTGCAACTGTTACGCAGACTTTAGCAACTTTTACGCAGCTCTTACGCAACTGTTAATTTACGCGCTATGGGTTTCTGCTAAAGATCTGCTCAAAAGCTGCGCAACTGAGGGGCTACTACTGCTTTCACTTTGCTTTTCGTTCCTTTTCTCTTTTCTATTAGAAAATAAAACATACTTTTATAATTATAATTTTTATTTAAAAAAAGAAATAGCATTTAATACACTTTATTGTCATCTCAACAACAAAAGAGCCGTGAAGGGCATGAGTGTCGGCGGTGGCTGGAAGGCGTCCTGTGAGAATGTCACGACGGAGTTGGAGGAAGACGTAGTATCGTGCGTGATCGTCGACAATAGTGGTGGGTGTTGTCGGGTAGAATTTGACCTCGAAAGAGAACTCCTGGGGAAGGTCTGTAAAGTTTGTTTTGGGCTTTTAAATCAACTGGGAATCATCAGAAAACCAAAAAAAAAAAGCAACCAACTTTTCAATTGCTTTGATATCTTCTTATCATTATACAACCAGTGTCTGATGCCTTCCTCTTTGTCGTAGAAGCAGAAAGAAAAGTATTCGCGTTCTTCGATCGGCAAGTCGCTCGTCACCTGACGGAACAATACTTCACCCTCGGAGCCGCGCTGAACGATATATTTTTTTATTTTTGTTATTTTAAGCTTAACGCCCGTCCAAACAACTTACGCTAACCTCAAACGCCTTGTAAACTCCAACTGGCAGGCGAACTCGTGCAGCCTGCATTTTGGGATCTCTCGCGAGTGTTGACTGGGCACCGGTGGCGTGGCGGGTGGTGGATGGTGTTGTTGGTCGACGGGTTCTCTGTCTTTACCCATTTGCTCTGGAAATTAGGAATTTATTTGGCGCTCTGCGGGAAAGAGAGAGAGAGAGAGAGATAGAAGTTAGACGGTTATAGAAAAAGCGGCGCGTCATCGGTGGCGCGCGGGTGCATTTCAATCGCAAAAATGCTCAATAGCGCACTGAAATATTGATTTCCGACCGAAACTTGAGAATTTTTGACATAAATTATACCCAAAAATTGTTTTTTCACTTCTTTTTGTTGTTCACGCGTTGAATATGCGTTTCTGAGCATTTATCAATGCACGGTAAGTTCAGCGGCAATGCGCCGGAAGCATGTGTGACACTTTCGCATATTTGAAAAGTATCACACATGCTTCCGGCGCGTTGCCGCTGAACTTTCCGGACAAAAAATCAATGCAGAATGAGATTTATATATGAAATAAATCAGAAACCGATGCGAAACCGCAAAAAAAAAACGAAAAAAAAAGAAGTTTTTTTTGGGTTGAGCAAAACACGAACCCGCGACATTTGGATTTTTAATCACGCGCACTACCAACTGAGCCACAGAGGACAGAAATTTCTGCAGAACAGAGTGCTTATAAATGAATGAGAAAGAGTGAAACGTGAGAAAGAGTGGCGACGAAGCCAGTAGGCTTGTATCTATTTAAATATTCGCGCAAAAATGATTTTCTTATTATTTATTAATCACAATTTCTTTTTTTTTCCTCGAAAATATTTTTTGAAATAAATAAATTAACCTTCCACGTTACCGAAAAACATAAAAATGTGAAAACAAAAAGACGCAAAACGCGTTTTTCTTCGAAAAAAAGGAAGAAAAAAAAAAATTATTTTGCGCTCTATAATGTGAAATTCGTGACGATAATGTCTTTTTTCATCTTTTAATTTACCACGGAGTAAAAAAATAATTAAAAATTGCAAAAAAAAGAAAAATACCGACGAAAAAACGGAAAAAAAAACAAGCAGAAAACAGACGGGCGGTGCCAATGATTTTGTGTCGCCAGGTGCGGCGCGTGTCGCGTTTAAGATCTGCGTAACATCTGCAGCCTTTTTAAGATCTGCTTAACAGGTGTTGCAGCCTTCAATGTCTGCATAACATCTGCTACTGGGTTTAAAGGCTGTTTAAAATCTGAAAGGAGCTCTAAGTCATGCGCAAAAGCTGCTATAGCTTCTTAGATCTGCGTAACAGTTACAGGCGTTTACCGAGATGTTAAAAAAAACGGTCGGTACAGAACTGCGTGGAATGGAACTGTTCCATACCAGGCAATTCTAAGTCGAACAGTTCGAAACTTGTCTAGTAAGCCGTTACAGTTCTATTATGCTCACAAACGAGTGATACAAACAACGCTACGTTTTTTACTGTGGTCTCGCAGCGAATACTGCAAAATATCGGGGTATCGTTTGTAACACTCGTTCGAGAACCTTTCGTCACTTGGCGCTCAATTTTTCCGCCAAAATTCAGATTTGGAAATATGGAGTTGCAAAAGATTCGAATATTTTGTATTTTTGATGAGTGGTACATAAGGCGAAATTCGCAACTAATTATTTTTTTTTGCGTGCTATGAATAATCCCATAACATATTTTTACCGGTATTGTGAAAACAAAAAAATGGAACATGGGGATTGCGTAACTTTATAATGGGGCTATTCTCGGAACCAGCAAAAAAAAAAACAAAAAATAGAAAAATCCAGCAAAAAATTCAGCGAAAATTCGGAGAATGCTCGGTCTGAAACTTTGGGAAATTTTTTTAAAAGATACTTCCGATCATACTTTTAAATGATCTCTTAAAGTTTCAGACCGATCGGAGCATTCTCCGAATTTTCGCTTTCAGAAGTACGCAATCATCGCGTCGAAATGTTTATATTCCCATAATAAATTTTGTGTATACTCGGCGAATGCATCATCAGCCTTGTTCTACCGCACTTTTCAATTTTCAACAGTGTAGTGCGCCTGTTTTGAAGCGAAAAATCAAATTTTAACTGCAATTCGTCGTGGATACGTTATTTTTCGTTGAAAAGGAGTATAAAACTAGAATTCGAGTTAATCTTGCAAGTGCAACACTGTTTTACAGGAATTTTGGCAGTAGAGCGAGGTTGATGATGTATTCACCGACTATATACCATCATCGCGCGGTAAAATATCATGGTAAACACCTGTTATTTCTGGGATTGATTCTGGAACTTCTAACTGAAGACAAGTGATTCTAAGAATTTTTTTGCAATCTTAGGCGCAGCATAATAAAAAATATACCTGGAACCAACTGGAAACTCATTTTCCAAAATCGATCACTGTAGAAACCATCGTGGCCAGCAGAATTGAGCAAATGCCTCGTGGAAAATTCTAAAAACATTTTTAGTCTACATGAAATAATTATAAACACTTACTTTTTACACAAAATTGAAGAAAAATACGAAAATAATCGTAAAAATGAACTCGAAAGTAAAACTCATATACAAAAAATTGCGTCATCGCGCAGACTGCGCCAGAGATAAATGCTGGCGCCTTTGTCGACGGCACGGCACCCCTTCGGCACGCTGCCGTTTTGCACGGCAGCCTGCCGTTTCGCAAGGAAGCCTGCCGTTTCGCAGGGCAGCTTGCTGCTCGTGTGCCGTTTCCTTGCGTAAAGCTACTCCTACCCGGCAGCCTGCCGTTTTTCACGGCATCTTGCTGCTCGTGTGCCGTGCACATGCCGAAAATTACCTGAGTAATGAGAGCTAGTAACGTGACAGACAACTTTTTGATCCGAAGTCATTTAGAAAATCGCGACAGAAAAAACAAATCGGTGGACGAGAATAGTGTGCTCGGTAGTAAAAGAATCACCGTGCGCCCTCGACACAAGTGTGCAAACACGTTAATGGAGGAACACACTTGCAACAATTTAATTGACGAGCGCAGATTTCAAATTTTCGAGACCCTGACAAAACCGGGGAAAACCACGAAACCGGGGAAGACAAAACCAGGGAAGACAAAACCGGGGAAAAAAATGGACAAAACCGGGGAAGAGTCTCCGCCCCCTTTTAGAACTGCTGCACGATGTTTTGTACTGGAAGTGTTGAAAAAGTGCGCCGCAGACTTGCAACTTTTCCCCGGTTTTGTCCATTTTTTTCCCCGGTTTCGTGGTTTTTCCCGGTTTTGTCAGGGTCTCAAATTTTCGAGACCCTGACAAAACCGGGAAAAATTTGCATGCGGCACAGTTTTTCTAGAATTGTATAACCATTTCAGTACAAAACTCGTGCCGCACGTTTGCAATGAACGGGGCTTCTTCCTCGGTTTTGAAAATGTTTTTTTTCCGTTTTTTTTGTTGTTATTTTTCTTCTGAAAGGCTTTTGAAAAATAGAAGTACACCCATCTAGGGGGTTCGAAAAATATAAATACATGTACTTCAATTACAGGTTTTACGATATATACAGTAAATCAGTCTCGTTTACACTAACAACCAACTTATTGCTGTAATTGTTCCTGATTAGTTCACTCGAAACCATTCATTTTCAATGTTCTTTTTTTTTCTCTGCTTTTTGTTTCCTGCCATTCTCACAACGCGCGCACCGTCGGGGTGTAATATTTAGTCAGTTTTTGGGGGAAAAACCACACGAGACAAAGAGACGCAGGCGTTCCGACGAGCGGTATATAAACGAAAATGGCAGCCAATGAAATCACATCGGCTTTCAAAGTCCAGTGACAGGTAACATTTCATTTCCTTCTATTACTTTTCACTAAACTCGGAAATTTGTAGCGAAAATGTCGGAGGATCCAAAGCAGATCGCACAGGAGACTGAATCTCTCCGCAAGGTGGCATTCTTCGGAATCGCCGTCTCGACGATCGCCACTTTGACGGCCATCGTTGCGGTTCCAATGCTCTACAACTACATGCAGCATGTTCAGTCTTCTCTTCAAACTGAGGTCAAATTCTGCCAACACAGATCCAACGGACTTTGGGATGAGTACAAGAGAGTGAGTATTTATAAAGAGTAAAAAGAACACCTCTGAATTTGTGGTTTTTCAGTTCCAAGGAGTGTCTGGAGTCGAAGGACGCATCAAGAGAGAGGCTTACCATCGCCGTCTCGGAGTCTCTTCCGCCACCCGCAAGCACCGTCGCCAGTCTTATGGAGCTGATGCCGCTGTCGGAGGATTCGGAGGATCTGCCGGAGGATCGTGCTGCTCTTGCGGAGTTGGAGCTGCTGGACCAGCTGGATCTCCAGGACAGGATGGAGCCCCAGGAAACGATGGAGCTCCAGGAGCCCCAGGATCCCCAGGACAAGACGCTCAGGAGGACCAGGTTGCCGGACCAGACAGCTTCTGCTTCGACTGCCCAGCTGGACCACCAGGACCATCCGGAGCTCCAGGACAGAAGGGACCATCTGGAGCTCCAGGAGCCCCAGGACAATCCGGCGGAGCTGCTCTTCCAGGACCACCAGGACCAGCTGGACCACCAGGAGCCCCAGGACAGCCAGGATCGAACGGAAACGCCGGAGCTCCAGGAGCCCCAGGACAGGTCGTCGATGTTCCAGGCACCCCAGGACCAGCCGGACCACCAGGACCACCAGGACCAGCCGGAGCTCCAGGACAGCCAGGACAGGCCGGAAGCTCGCAGCCAGGACAGCCAGGACCACAGGGAGATGCTGGAGCACCAGGAGCCCCAGGAGCCCCAGGACAGGCTGGAGCCGCAGGAGAGGACGGAGCTTCCGGAGCCGAGGGAGCTTGCGACCACTGCCCACCACCAAGAACTGCTCCAGGATATTAAGCGATTCAATGACATTTTTTTATTTCTTTCATTTGCATTTTGCTTTATCCCCTCCCATTCGGTTTCTGTATCAACCCATCCGTAGTCATGAAATGAACCTAGTGATACACTATGAATAAACCGTTTTAACGGCAAACAAAATGGAAATTAGCCAATCGTGAAAAGGGATGGGCAGAAAAAGTTGATTGCTTCAGTGGAAAGAGAATAACAAGTGGATGGCAAGGTCGGTCGCATCGGAAATTTGGCATCGGAAACGAAGATGGACAAAGAGGAAAAAAAAAGTTATGGGCCCCCATATTTTATTGAACCTGATATCTTATTGACCCCACCCTTTTCTTTTAATTGTTGCAAATCTTCAAACTGTTCACTTCGTTTTAGAACACAATCTTGATGAATGCGGAAGCGTCGGAGAAATAAAAAAGAAGAGATTAATGATATTACAGCGCGATAGGTTCGGTTCGTAGTTAAACAAATGGCACGAACTTTTTAGTTGTCTCTTCCAATTTCTTTTTTCACTTGGGTGTTTGAACAACTAAAACGGACAATGATGAGAACAAAGAAAAAAAATCGAGAAGAGGTCAGTCTCAAAAAATAAAAACGGACAAAAGTGACCTTGGCGGAAGCTAACTGAAAATTATCGAGAAGCAAGCGGAAAAAAAGTGAAGGGACAAAGGAGAGAAAACGGAAATAATTTTGACTAATTGACGCTGATTGGCAGGGATTTGGAATTACCTTAAAACTATACAATAGTTTTAGGAAGTTAAAGCCTAGCCGGGCCATTTTTTTTTTTGATAATTATTTTGGGTCTAATCGGAAAAATTCAAAGTCTTATTAGGTGTTCACGAGCGAATTTCAGTTACGACGCTCCGCTGTTTCACAGTTTTTCGCTGCGAGAAAATTGGAACATCGGAGCGTCGTAACTAAATTTCGCTCGTGGACACATAATAATCCGTCATATTGGAGTGTTGTTGTATTTAGGTATTCTCAGTACGGAGCGCTGCAAACGCGCTCCCTTCGCACAGTGATGGACGCGGCCGCGTTTGCGACGAGAGAGTGCAGAAAATTGAGAAAGCCGTGGCCGATGTTTTGCTCTGATTTCTCTGAACCTCTCTCCAAATGCATGCGAAATTCTTTGTTCGATTGGAGCGAGTTATCAGCGTTTTATACCGAGTATATGTATATATGCAATAATTTTTTTCACCGATAGAAATTAACGGGTCTTCTATTATTCTCGTCTCAACAGCTGCTCATAAACTTTGAAAATAGCCAATTTTGTGACGAAATGTCTCGAAGCGCATTTTTCGACACAGTTAAAATCAGTGCGACCGTAACCTTAAAAAATCTCTTTTTTTTCGTGATTTTTTTGAACTTGTCTACATTTTTAATGGGTTACAGAGGCACCGCACCCATTTCAACTGTGTCGAAAAATGCGCTCCGAGGTATTTCGTGGGAAAATTGGTTATTTTCAAAGTTATGAGCAGCTCCTGATACGAGAGTAATATTTTTGTGCCATACATATGGAGAAAAATGAAAATTAAGAAAAGGTTTTTGCGTTCTTTTGAAAATTTAAACGAAAATTCAAAAAATTGCATAGCAAACGAATTAACATAGTTTGCTTGATTGTAAAATGTACCCAAACATCGTTTCGCAATTTCTTTCTTCTTCCATTACGGAGCTAAAAGTTTAATAAATTATCTAAAAACGCGCATCAATACTTTTTTGAACTTTTCAATCTGCTTACTTGTGAAAAACTTGAACTTCCGCTGATCTAGACGTTTTTTTTTCGTTTCTTATCAGTTCAGTTCAATTCCGCTGAGACTTTTCAATCAAAATTTCTGATGAGAAACACTGATTGTATCTACCTTCCCAAACAACTTCTCATTTTGGATTCACGATATGTATGTATGTACAAAACTTTAATTGAAACTTCCAGACACTACATCTTACCTATCAATTATTACCGTTCGCTGTTGATTTTCTCCCCATTTTCACATTTATTACTTCCTCGTCACTATCACACACCATTATCACTACGCGCGGATAAGTGTTCTCCACAGTTGTAAACCTTCCACACAAGGGTTATCGTTTTCGTCGCCCCGCCCCGCCCACTTCACCTAAACTCAACAGACATTGTAATATTGACGATGTGGTCGTCGCGCACTATAAAAGTGAGAGAACGGCAGTCATATAAACATTCGACTTTGCTTAGTTCGCTTTAAAGTTTACTTCCTTTTCTGTTCTTTTCAAGTTTAAAGCTTCTTTCCGCATTTGTTTTCTTTTCCAGAATGTCGGAGGATCCAAAGCAGGTCGCACAGGAGACTGAATCTCTCCGCAAGGTGGCATTCTTCGGAATCGCCGTCTCGACGATCGCCACTTTGACGGCCATCGTTGCGGTTCCCATGCTCTACAACTACATGCAGCATGTTCAGTCTTCTCTTCAAACTGAGGTAGAATTCTGCCAACACAGATCCAACGGACTTTGGGATGAGTACAAGAGAGTGAGTTTATAACGAGTAAAGAGAACAGCTCGGAATTTGGGGTTTTCCAGTTCCAAGGAGTGTCTGGAGTCGAAGGACGCATCAAGAGAGAGGCTTACCATCGCCGTCTCGGAGTCTCTTCCGCCACCCGCAAGCACCGTCGCCAGTCTTATGGAGCTGATGCCGCTGTCGGAGGATTCGGAGGATCTGCCGGAGGATCGTGCTGCTCTTGCGGAGTTGGAGCTGCTGGACCAGCTGGATCTCCAGGACAGGATGGAGCCCCAGGAAACGATGGAGCTCCAGGAGCCCCAGGATCCCCAGGACAAGACGCTCAGGAGGACCAGGTTGCCGGACCAGACAGCTTCTGCTTCGACTGCCCAGCTGGACCACCAGGACCATCCGGAGCTCCAGGACAGAAGGGACCATCTGGAGCTCCAGGAGCCCCAGGACAATCCGGCGGAGCTGCTCTTCCAGGACCACCAGGACCAGCTGGACCACCAGGAGCCCCAGGACAGCCAGGATCGAACGGAAACGCCGGAGCTCCAGGAGCCCCAGGACAGGTCGTCGATGTTCCAGGCACCCCAGGACCAGCCGGACCACCAGGACCACCAGGACCAGCCGGAGCTCCAGGACAGCCAGGACAGGCCGGAAGCTCGCAGCCAGGACAGCCAGGACCACAGGGAGATGCTGGAGCACCAGGAGCCCCAGGAGCCCCAGGACAGGCTGGAGCACCAGGAGAGGACGGAGCTTCCGGAGCCGAGGGAGCTTGCGACCACTGCCCACCACCAAGAACCGCTCCAGGATATTAAGCGATTCAATGACATTTTTGTATTTTTGTTTTCGCCTTTTGCTTTACTGCCGTCTAGCTTCTTCACAGAAGGACAACTTGTAGAAAGAGTAAAT
Organism: Caenorhabditis japonica; assembly: GCA_963572235.1. NCBI lineage: Eukaryota > Metazoa > Nematoda > Chromadorea > Rhabditida > Rhabditidae > Caenorhabditis > Caenorhabditis japonica. The sequence goes on from OY754346.1 coordinate 803,556, forward strand.
AAAATTTTTCCTCATTCATTCCTCATTTTAAACTTTATCTTTTTCGGCGGATGAGCAATTGCAAGCTTTTTTCCGTCTATCATGACTATTCCTCAGCCCTATTTGAAAAGTGACGCGCTGGTTACACGCTCATTTCCTTTTTATCAGCAAATGTGTTTTCCGTTCTACCTATATAACTAGCGGTAAGATTGAAAAGCACCAAGAAGTAGACGGAAAAAAAAAATCAAAACAATACTGTTCTAAACATGAACTTATTCACTTTTTTTGCGTACGTTTTCCCTATATTCTGTAGTTTTGCCTCATTGTTTTCAATTTCGAGTGCTCTCAGTCTGCCGGAAACCCGTCTCGCTTGCAAAGAGCAGGAAATTGTGTAAGTGAATGTTTCGTTTTTGTTTTTTAACAACAAGAATTTTGTGGTTTTCAGGTATATTCCCGATGCATCAGATTATTACGAAGAAGCCATTGAACTTTCCTTCAATTCGGGTCACTCATTTAATCATATTCCAATTACACGGATAGTCGAAGAGGAATGTGGATTTAAGGATAAAGAAAGTAAGTTTGTATTCTTAATTAAATACTTGTCGCGACACGGCACGCAGTATGATAGTTTTTAGCTGCCCGGCCCGGCCCGACGGACCGGGTTTGAAAATAGCCAGAAACAAATTTATTTTTAGAGGAAGATAAAATACATAAAACAACCCGATTCGGCCCGAGGACGAACTGGACCTGACCGAGCGGTGTCGCGACAAATATTCTAAACTAGGTTTTCCACGGCGGCCGTTCGGGGAAAGGGCCGTCCGATCCCCGGGAAAAAAAAACAATCCCCGCGTGAAAATTAAAAAGAAAAAAAATGTTTTAATCGGGATCAATATGCTCAACGTTAAGAAAATGTTTGATCAACCGATTTCCAACTCGTCTAATAATGGGTGGAGTGTGCAAACACCGGCACGTCAAAATGCAGACCGGGCAACGCGGACGGGCAGCGGGCACCCGTTCTCCGGACGGGTAACGGACGTTTTAGGAAGGCCCGTCCATGGTGGAAAGCTTATTCTTAACTATATTTTGTCTATTTCAATTGTACTTATTCCAGATGATATGTTCTCACGTGGTTCGCGTAAAAAACGATCGGTGGTAACAAAGGGTGTGCGCCATTTGGCGAAACTTCTTAGACATCTTTACAAAAATGGCCAAAAAGTGTTTAGTGCAAATCTTCGGAAACAGTTCTCAAAAATTCTCCGAAAACTTGCTCTTGCCAGAAAACAAGTCGCCACAGCTGCTGCGGTTGGTCAATTTTGGTACACCGTCTGGCAAAATCCGGAGGAAATTAGAAGAGAAGCAAAAGATGAAACGCATTTGGAGGAAATGTTGGAGAACGCGTTTCGCGGAACTTTGCAAATGTTGTTGAGCAGTAATCAATTGACTGAGTTTCTGTTGCACAAGCCGAATGTCATGGAGAAAATAAAACGGAGAATTGCAATTGGTAACTCTAATCTTTTATCGCAAGTAGAAGTCATGAATGTGGAATGTCATCCGACGTATCGTGATTCTCAAGTTGTAATTTTCATGAAATTAAAGATTCCGAAAATTCGAAAAGTTACGGCTGTGAAGGTATGGAAACCCGTGTGAAAACTTTATTCTACAATAATCTCATTTTCCTCATTTACAGTGTGACGACATTGGCACTGTGATTGGAGGTTCTTATCAGCACTATGTGTTGCCATATGCAACTTTTCAAAGAGAAAAATGTGGTCAAAATGTCCAAGTGGACATCAGCCGTTGCTTTATGGAAGTAAGCCCAGCAGAGTAAAATTGGTAGCTTTAAAATCTCGAATCAAACAGCAAAATTATTAGGTAGAAACAAATTTAATAACAACAACTTTCCAGGGATTCCTCTTCTGCCCTCCGACCACTATAACTTCAGCAAAATGCAAAGAAAACTCACTGGAAAACTGCGAAATGAGCGTGGAACCCCATCCTAGAAACTTTTTCCGCGAATTGGCTCAAGGATTTGCAATTTTTGGAGATTTTCAGGTAAACATTCCTTCCAATAATGAAAATTCAAGAAATTTATTTATTTTTCCAGCAAATAATAATAAAAAAGAATGAACAAGTATCTGAAATCCATCTGAAACCCCGTTTGCTGTATCATTTAACTCTACAAAACGAAGAAATCGCGATAATTGGAGACCGAGAATTCACTCAAACCACTGGTTTGAACTCTACCGTAATCCGGAAAATGTGATGTCAGTATGTTTTCCCCTGTACATAATATTTGCATATTCCATCAGCATTGTTTTTCAATTGAAAAAAAAATAGTAAAGTTCAAAAAAAAAAGATAGCATCAACCCCTACTGCAAGTTCTTATCAACTGAAAATATTATCAGCAATTTTTGTTCTTGCTCATCGCTAATTTTACGTTTCTATTCCTCATTTGTTTTGTTAAAATGTCGTTTCTCTCTCTTCGATTTTTTATTCCATTGGTTTTCTTGGCTAACATTGTATATTCTCAACCGATCGGTATGACTTGTAAATAAAATAAAAACATTTTTTTAAATATAGAAGTTATGCACTACGTCAATATAAGTTCGGAACAATTTGAACGGTTGCGAAGCGCTGAACGAAACATCCACATGGTTCCACTGGCGGCGACCACTCATCATCGGGTGGCGGCTATTTTGTTTACGTCATTTTTAGTTTTCACATTTTGAATTAGTTTCAACTCTTGTTATTCTCAGTACAGAGCGCTGCAAACCCGCCCCTTCGCACTGTAGTGAACGCGGCCACGTTGGCCACGAAAGAGTGCCGAAAATTGTGCTCTCTTTTCTCTGAACCTCTCTCCAAATGCATGCAAAATTCATTGTTGGATTGGAGCGAGTTTTCAGCGTTTTATACCGAGTATATTTATAAATAATAATTTCTTGATTTTTGTTCCATTTTCTTCCTCATAATAAAATTCTGATTAGGGGTTGATGTTTTTTTCACTGAACCGATTAGAACCAAACATATTGTAAGCGAAAATTTTTTAAACGCAAGCGGCATGTGGTGGTCGCAGCATAAAATAGAGCATGTATTTATTAATTTTGAATAGGCGAAAGTGTTTTAATTGTACTCGAAAATTAATCTGTTTTTCTCTGCCTCAATCGCGGAGAAGACTGGAAACAGTCAAAGAGAAAACTCTGAAATTTCTGCGTAGGTAAAAAATACTCTTAAAATAAAATATTGATGTAAATATTGTATTTTTTTTCAATGCGGTGCACTGTGAATTCGCTCCCTTGACACAGTGGAGGACGCGGCCACGTTGGCGACAAGATAGTGCAGAAAATTGAGAGAGTTTGCTTGTTGGATAGGTTTGCTTGTTGGATAGGTTTGCTTGTTGGATACCTCCTCGCGGTGCAAACTGGGCAATGCTGTGCTCCTACGACAGGGGAAATTGGACACCACTGTTAGGCACAGTAGCCAAAATCCACTCTTTGCCACGGTAGTGTCCGATACTCGTGAAGAAGGGGCTTCACGCCGGCCTAGTAAGCCTGCTGAAGTACAAACCTAAACCTACTAAAAAGCTGAATCAAAAGAATATAAAGGACCCGTCCAGGAATTCACCAGCTCGGCCACGGTGCTCGCCGAGTTGTCTTGGTCGGAAGAAAATGTTTGGAAGGAGCACCACGGATATGGAAATTAAGGAAGCGTCATACGGCCCCAAGAACAAAAGGAAAGGCAACGACTTCCACATCGGCTCTCTTAACGTCAGATCGATATCCGATCAATCCAAGGCCGAGGCATTCGACTTGCTAGCTGTCAACAGTGGCTGCAAGGTGATTGCCCTACAAGAGACGAAGAGAAAAGAAGGCGAATGGATCATGGCAAGCGGAGCCGAACTGATCTGCAAGAGACGAGAAGCTCGCGAAGGCGGACTTGCCTTTTGGATTCACAAAGATTGGCTCGAATGTCTTGTGGAAACGAAGAGAGAGTCGGACCGTATTATTACGGCGACGTTCGATTTTCATGGATCTCATCTCCATGTCATCAATGTCTATGCACCCACCTCGGCTGCCAAGGAGACCCAGTCGGATAAGTTCTACAAGGATCTGAAGAAAGTATACACACGGCTATCGAAGTGGGATTCGTCGATCATCATCTGCGGAGACTTCAACGCCGTTGTAGGATGCTCTTCGGACGACCTTCCATATGTGGGTGGACACGGAACTGGTCAAAGAAGTGATAACGGTGATCGGCTGGTGAACTTCGCGTTCTCCAGCAGAGTTTCAATACTCAACACGATCTACCCCAAGCGACCCAGCCGGAAGTGGACATGGATCAGTCCGAACGGCAAAACGAAGAACGAAATCGACTTCATTCTCACGAACAGGCGAGAAATTGCAGTAGACTGCGAAGTATACTGTGATTATCTCAACTGCAGTGACCACCGTCTTTTGCGCGCGAGATTCCGCTCAACCGCGAAGAAGGAAAAGTCGAGGAAGTTCGCAAAGACCAAGCGGGCTGGAGGCGAAAGATCATGGGACCCCGTCAGATTCAAGAACACCATCACCGAAATGCTCACGGAAAATCCACCAACATGCTATGAAGAACTCACGGAGTCGATAAGGAGCGCTGCCAGCACAGCTACGCATGCAACTCATCAACTCAGCAGGATTTCCGAAGCAACGAAGAAAATGATGCTGTCCCGCTTCCAGATGATACACGCCGGACAGACGAAGAACGCGGATCTAGCGAAAATCAACAACGAAGTTCGAAGATCTTTGGAAATTGATTTGGACAAATGGCGAGAAGTTAAAAGTCTCGAAGCCGCGGTGAAAGGAAGAAGCTTGAAGAAAACGAAGCGAGCACTGACACTCAAGTCCTCCCCGTTCACGAATTTAGAACGGCCGGATGGATCAACGACATACAATCGTCCCGAGATCAGGAAGCTAGTTCTCACTCACTTCTCCAATCTGTACGCAGCGACGACGCGAGAGCCACGATCCAGATACACCCATCCAGATGAGCCGGAAATTCTCCAACATGAGGTCGAACACGCAATAGTCACCTCAAAGACGAACATTTCGCCAGGACCGGATCAGATTACAATGCTACAATTAAAGCTGGGAATTGAGAGCATAGCTCCTCATCTCACAGCCGCACTGAATCAAGTCCTCACGAACGGGAGAACACCGGAAGACTGGAAGACGGTGAAGATTTCTCTCCTTCCCAAGACCACGAAACCGAAGAAGGTGAAAGATTATCGTCCGGTTGCATTGTCTTCAATCGTCTCAAAACTCTTCACAAAAATCCTTACGAGAAGGATCACCGCCAAAATCGAGGATTACCTTGAAGAATCACAAGCAGGATTCAGACGTGGAAGAGGATGCGCAGACAACATTCAAGTCGTCGCGCAGATGTGGGAAAAGTGCACCGAATTCAAGATTCCGCTCGTAGCGGTTTTCCTGGATTTCACTTGTGCTTTCGACAACGTTAATTGGACGAAGATATCCGAAGTCCTGAACAATCTTCAAATCGGAAGAAACGTGATTCGGGCCTTAAACAACTCAAACTCTTCGGCGATTGGAGAGCTGAACGTTCTGAACAAGAAGATGAAGTTCAAGATCAGAAGAGGAGTACGTCAAGGAGATTCGTCGTCACCACTACTCTTCGCGCTGGCTCTTCAGGCGATCTTGGATGAGCTAGACCCAGCACCTTGTGAAGATAATAAGACCGGAATCGACATCAATGGAGAATCAATTCACCGTTTGGAATTCGCAGACGACGTTGTTTTATTCGCGAACTCTGTTAAAGAGGCAGAAGATAGAGCAAATCGGATTGCAATGGGATGTCCCAAGTACGGCCTCAATATAAACCCGTCCAAGACGCAAATATTGATGAATAAGTACGTCACAAGATCGGACATCAATATTCTGAACACGAGGATTGAAATCTCCCAAAACGTCAAATACCTCGGAAGAACGTTTGCTGACGACGGATCTCTCACTGCTGAAGTCGCTAGAAGGATTCGCGCGGGATGGGCTGCTTTCAATGCCATTCGAAGAGAAGTTTTACAATCTCCTCAGAAGATAAGGAATAGATTACTTACAACCACTGTCATCCCTGCGATGACTTATGGATGCGAGACATGGACTTCCAAGGAGTCAGACACGAAGAGGCTACAGAGAGCGGTTAGCAACATGTTCGAAATTGCCGGATGCGACCCACCAGACATGGATAAGCAAGTCTTACGAAGAAAACTGAAGTGGGCAGGGCACGTATCACGCATGAAATACGACAGATGGGCGAAGATAGCATCAGAATGGGATCCTAGGGGATCAGCACGACCACGCGGTCGTCCTCCGAAAAGATGGGCCGACGACATCACGGATTCGATCAAAATCTTCATCCACAATGAGGCCCTCAGGGGCAACCTCGGGCACGGCCGCCGAAGAATTGGCATACTCGAGGCAAAACGAGCATGGTCCACTGTCGGAAGGGATCGTGCAACTTGGCGCAGCTTGGTTCGCAGTATCCAGGATGGAAACTGAGGTCGAACCTCACAAGTATCACAAGTAAGTATCGGTATGACTTGTAAATAAAATAAAAACATTTTTTTAAATATAGAAGTTATGCACTACGTCAATATAAGTTCGGAACAATTTGAACGGTTGCGAAGCGCTGAACGAAACATCCACATGGTTCCACTGGCGGCGACCACTCATCATCGGGTGGCGGCTATTTTGTTTACGTCATTTTTAGTTTTCACATTTTGAATTAGTTTCAACTCTTGTTATTCTCAGTACAGAGCGCTGCAAACCCGCCCCTTCGCACTGTAGTGAACGCGGCCACGTTGGCCACGAAAGAGTGCCGAAAATTGTGCTCTCTTTTCTCTGAACCTCTCTCCAAATGCATGCAAAATTCATTGTTGGATTGGAGCGAGTTTTCAGCGTTTTATACCGAGTATATTTATAAATAATAATTTCTTGATTTTTGTTCCATTTTCTTCCTCATAATAAAATTCTGATTAGGGGTTGATGTTTTTTTCACTGAACCGATTAGAACCAAACATATTGTAAGCGAAAATTTTTTAAACGCAAGCGGCATGTGGTGGTCGCAGCATAAAATAGAGCATGTATTTATTAATTTTGAATAGGCGAAAGTGTTTTAATTGTACTCGAAAATTAATCTGTTTTTCTCTGCCTCAATCGCGGAGAAGACTGGAAACAGTCAAAGAGAAAACTCTGAAATTTCTGCGTAGGTAAAAAATACTCTTAAAATAAAATATTGATGTAAATATTGTATTTTTTTTCAATGCGGTGCACTGTGAATTCGCTCCCTTGACACAGTGGAGGACGCGGTCACGTTGGCGACAAGATAGTGCAGAAAATTGAGAGAGCGTGGGCGACGTTTCCCTATGATTTCTCTGAATATCACTCCAAATGCATGCACTATTCACTGTGCGATTGGAGAAAATTTTCGTTTTCAATCGAGTTGCAGCATGAGAACACGAAACCCCGCCCACTTCTGGTGCTGCCCCAAATCAGAACTCCCCGAAAGAGAACTGGTGCGAAAGAGAACTGCGCCCGAAGCAGAACCAGCCCGAAAGAGAACTGGTACAAAAGAGAACTGCCCAAAGCAGAACTGCCCGAATGTGAACTGGTACAAATGTGAACTGGTACAACAGAGAACTCCCCGAAGCAGAACCGCCCGAGTTTGAACTGGTACGTAAAAGAACTACCACGAATGAGAACCGCCCGAATATGAACTGCTACGTAACAGAACTAGTACAAATAAGAACTTCCCTGTTCAGAACCACCACAGTTGCATATTACTTTCCGCCGGAGAAAATGCGTTTATTACCTTTTGATATTTTTACAATTACTCATTTGGATGAATGTTACCATACTGCATTCAACGAGAGGGGTGAGAGAGTGTAAGAACCAAGAGAGTGATGAATTAAAGTGAGCAACAAAAAGTTTACAATGGTCTCTTATTATCTTTTACTTTCTTGCTGATTGTATATAGTCGGCTAATATATCATCAACCTCGCTCTACTGCAAAATTCTTGTAAAACCGTGTTACACTTGCAAGATTAACTCGAATTCTAGTTTTATTCCTTTTTTCAACGGAAAATGACGTATCCGCAACGATTTGCAGTTTAAATTTGATTTTTCGCTTAAAAAAAGGCCCACTACACTGTTGAAAATTTAAAATTGCTATAGAGCGAGGCTGATGATGCATTCGCTGAGTATATATAACTGCCACACTATCACACTATGTCCAAAGTACCTTGTAATCATAAATTTAAATACGCATTTTTTAAGACATACCGGTGAATACAATGGTAAATAATTTCATCCGAAGTTTTCAACGCTTTCGTTTTTTTCATTGGCCATCCTGCGATTACTTCCGTTTCGTTTTGTTTTCCGCGTGGCATGTTTATAAAACAAAAAAACTATAAACCACAGAAAAAAAACGTCGATAAAATGATTGGATAACCAATAAAATTACACTCCTGAATCACTAAAATCGCATTGATCATGCTAAAAAATGCAACAGAATTTGCAATCGCGGCGCGCATTTATAAATGCATTTTTATTTTTATAAATACTTGTTTATTGAAGACATATATAATTAAAACTTACAATTATTGAGAGCAAAAAAAAATATCTGAAGAAGGCTATAACTCTAGTAGATCCTTCGGTTCTGGTTCGGGCAGTTCGTATTTGTACCGGTTCTCTTACGTGCCAGTTCTAACTCGGGCGGTTCTGGACCGGGGAGTTCTCATTCGTGGTAGTTCTTTTACGTACCAGTTCTAACTCGGGCGGTTCTGCTTCGAGTAGTTCTCTGTTGTACCAGTTCGCATTTGTACCATTTCTGCTTCGGGCGGTTCTTTTTCGGGCTGGTTCTACTTCGGGCGCAGTTCTCTTTCGTACCAGTTCTCTTTCGGGGAGTTCTGCTTTGGGGCAGCACCATGTTTTCATGTTGTAACTCGTTTGAAAACACAATAAATCGAGTTGCTATTATCGGCCCGCCACGTCGGTCAAACGCGCTCCGCTGAACTCAATACTACGTGGATTTCATTTTGGTTTCCAAATTATTTTATTTCACGTTGAATTTACACGTGAAATGAAAGAATTTGGAAACCAAAATAAAATCCACGTAGTATTGAGTTCAGCGGAGCGCGTTTGACCATTTTGGCGGGCCGACAATAAATCAAAACATAAAGCCTCGTCCAGTTTTCCATGGAGCGAGTTGATAAAAACGTGATGAAATGAACCAAACGCAAATCAAATCTTTCCAACTCATTTAGTGCACAGATTTAGAGTAAAGATAAAGAACCAGGTATAAATATAAAATGATTTGATGAATATCTTCACAGAGTAATCACACTCTCTCACCAGAAATCGCCATGGCCCAATCAGTTCCACCAGGAGACATTGCCACCCAGCCAAACGCCAAGATCGTGTTCAACGCGCCATACGACGACAAGCACACGTACCACATCAAGGTGATCAACTCTTCCGCTCGTCGTATCGGATACGGAATCAAGACGACCAACATGAAGCGTCTTGGAGTTGACCCACCATGTGGCGTGCTCGACCCAAAGGAGGCTGTGCTCCTCGCCGTCTCCTGCGACGCTTTCGCCTACGGACAGGAGGACACCAACAATGACCGTATCACCATCGAGTGGACCAACACGCCAGATGGTGCCGCCAAGCAGTTCCGTCGCGAGTGGTTCCAGGGAGATGGAATGGTCCGTCGTAAGAACCTTCCAATCGAGTACAACCCATAGAACACATTCGCCTATTCATATTGAATAAATACATGTTCTATCTTTTTGTACTGTTTTTTGAGTTACCGTGTTTACTCTACTTGCCCGGTTTTTTAAGAAGCAGCTTCTTTTTCCGAGAAATATTCGTAATTTTCTGACGACCGATTCGGGTAATTATCGTGGCTTAATGAGATTTGTAAGCTGCCTCAAAATATTTGTAAAATTTTCAAATTCTCTTCATTATTCGCAGTTACTGTTTTTCAGTTGCAACCCAAAATTGTTTCTAGCTGGCAAATTTTTAAAACCCTAAGGCTCGGTCATTTTCTGACAAAAAATCCTTATTTTTGGATTGAAATGATGGTGTCATCCTGAATAATCAGACCATGATTCGAATTTCTCAAAAAAGTAAATTTTCGAGTGAAAAAATAATTTCATTATCCGACGAACTTGGTGGCGCATCGGACGACGGTGGAGGCGTGCTCAAGTTTCCAATTTCGATTTTTTTTTTGTGCAAATAATTTAAGAAAAAGTGATCACGAACTGTGACACACCGGAAGTCTTCCATTGACTCTTTATTCATTCTGTTTACGTTTTCAGTCTTCAAAAACTCATCTCATGAATCACTCTACCCAAACTAGCGTACTTTTAAATAACACTTCAATAGGAATATGAAATAATAAACAACACGATAAGAAGAACCCCTTAAAAGGGGTAACTCAAATCAATCATTCGTTTATCAAAGTTTAAACATGAGCAGCCACTTTCCGATTTGTCTCCTACTTGTATTTGTTTCTTTCAATATACAATTATCTGAAACTATTGGTTTACCAGAGTCCCGGTTGAATTGTACTAGTATAATCATACGGTTAGTGGAAAAAATTAGCTTAAAAGTAGCGGCTCAGTGGCAAACTCATTTTCAGAGTTCCGTCTGGAAACAACACTCTCAGTCACCTGATTCAACTCAACTTTCACGACGTGGCATCAATAAATCTTCAAAAAAAATTACGAGATATCATTGATGAAGAGTGTAAAAGTGAAGATATCGCGTTTTCTAAAAATCGACCGAAGAGAGGCTTTGGAAAAATTTCGAAAATCATATTAAAAGGTGGACAATGGAAAAATAGAGGAATTAAAAAAATGCAGAAGTTTGGAAAAAGTGGGAATTGGAAAATGATTGGTCAAGGAGTGAAGACTGCAGGGAGATTAGCATGGAAGATTCCAGAAGCGGTAAGAACTAAATATTGCAAGTTACAGTAGGCTGGAACGCCAGGTTTTTCAACCAGTGTGGCACGTAATGTAAATTTGCTAATACGGAATACGTAATTTCTTCAATTCCTTTACACCAACTCCCAAGCTTTTGTGATCGCGAAAAAATAGGTAAAAAAGAATTTTCGAATATTGTCGGCCCGCCAAAATGGTCAAACGCGTTTCGCTGAATTCAACGCTATGCGATTTTTATTTTGGTCTCCAAATTATTTCATTTCGCACGGTGTCCAGGATTTGAAATGTGGGCGGAGCCTAATTTTCTGGTGCGCTAGCAAACTTGCAAGGCGCACTTTCGGTGCTTGCGCATTTTTCGACTCTCGCATTTTTTTAATTGATTTTATTATTTTTCTTTCAATAAAACCTGTTTTTCTTTGTAAAATGTATGTATTGCATCTTTTAATACCATAAAATTGGCCAAACTTCGATTTTGGTAAAGATTTATCCTGCAAAAATGCCAAAAAACTCGAAACGAATATTTCGAAATGGTGGCTGAACCAAATCGACGTTCTTAGGCTTAAAAAAGTTCTAAAGACCTCAGCTATAATTCCGTTGGAGCACATGTGGGAAAAAATTAAGAATTTATGCTTTTTTTCCCGAAAAACATAAAAAATGCGTCAAAATTTGAATTTCGCGCGAGAAAATCCAGTGGGGCGCGTTTGCTCGGCTCCGCCCACTTTTCAAATCCTGGACACCGTGTTTCGCATTGAATTTACACGTGAAATGAAATTATTTGGAGACTAAAATGAAAATCGCAAAGCGTTGAGTTCAGTGGAGCGCGTTTGACCATTTGGCCGGGCCGACAATATTTAAACAAATTTCCGATCACTGGCAGTTTACATTCAATGATCTCCAGCTGCACCGTTTTCATAAACTAGGTGGAAACGGAAGAATTATGATTTCAGTGAAGTTCATACATTCCTGAAAATCTATAAAATAGTTATTACAATTCTGATCATTCTACCCGATTTTCAGGCGTCGTATGCAGAAGAAATGGCCAGCCTTATTGAGAGAATGGACAGCCTTGCCGTGTAAGAATTTATTTTCTGAATATCTTATAATTATTTAAGCAATTAAGGAATTTTATGGATCAACTCTATCCACTACAAATACATTTTTCTGAAAGTGAAGAAAATGTAAAAGATGTTCAGAAACTCCAATTACAAATTTACGAGTTTAGAAGTAGTGTTACTAAGCTTTTGGATAAGCACATTGTTGAAGGATTGATTCGAAAACTTGTTCAGAAGGTTTCAACTGTCAAACACAAAAAATAAATGTAAATGGCCTTTCTAATTTTAGAGTATTAGTAGCGAAACTGATTCTGACGATGTAACAACGCCGGTCATGGCAACTGATGTCAAATGCGTCAAAGATGGGTTCACCAAACATAACACTCTTCAATTTAAAGTCATCATTTCCGAACAAGTTGAGATGAAAGCCAATCGATGCATAGATCTGGGAGATTCTAAAGTTGAAAATAAAATTTACTTGTTTCCAGAAGAGTATTTATTGGAGAGAAATGGCAAATTCTTTGCGTTGGACGGCAAAAAGTGCCTAGAAAGTTTCGAAGATGTAACGGTAATTACTGCAACCGAAATTGATTATGTGCATATTACAAATTCAGGAAGCCAAGACATATTTGTGCTCTGAAAACTCACTGAGCGAAGAAAAGTGCTCATGGAATGATGTTAAGTATTGTCAGAGCAAACAAATGTTTCATAGGTTGGTTAAAAAATCCATTTTTTTTTTTGTTTATAGAAAACAAACTCTTGAAATCTAAATATTTAGTGAACGGAGCATGTCAAACGGAATCTCGGTGATTTGTGTCCTTCTCTCGGTTTTTATCGTCAGTTATTTCAATTGTTGACTTATTTTTCTTTTTTTTTTTGATAAATACAGCTTGTATTGTTCCAACTTATGTTATTTTCTACATTTTTTTATTTGCTGATTAAGGAAAAATTCATGAGTCGATTAGAAACCGTTTTCGTTGAATTAACAGAATCGTTTCATGCTTTTTTAATGAAAATAATTTTTGATTTGTCGTAAGTTTCGGCGCTTGCGAGCGCTAATAAAGGTGGCCCCCCTTTTGATCTATCTTGAAGACGTCATAACTCCAGAAGAAGGCAAAACCCGCAGTTTTTTAAAAACGGAATTCGATTCAGGTTGGTCTGGACCAGGCTTTCTCGGAAATTTCCGAAAAGTCGGAATTCCGTCGGAATTCCGATGTCGGAAATTTCCGATTCCGGTTCCGAGGCAGTTTCTCTTCCGAAAAATTTTCCGATTCCGTTCCGAGACAAAAAGATTTCCGAAGATATTTCCGTTTCCGTCGGAAATAATATTTTTCCGACGTCGGAAAAAAACATGTTTTTCTGTCGAAATTTGGTACGAAAAATCGTTTTTTTTTGGAAAAAATTCAACCATGTCCGTCACACAAATTTCCTATTTAAAAGGGCTCCGCGACATCTCGAAACCGCGACATCGCGGAACCGGACATCTCGAAACCGCCTCGGCAAAAACACTGAACAGTCTAACGAGAGTTGTCAGACTGTTTGGCGTAAGGCAGACAAAAGTCTATTCGATTATCACACTCTTTTGCAACAGCTGTCTTTAGACTGTTGTTTTAGGAACAGCTGCTTTCAGACTGTTTAATGGAATACAACAGTTATTGCGAAAAAAGTGTGCAAAACGCAGAGATTGCGCCAAACAGTCTAACAACTCTGGTTAGACTGTTGTTGTTCTTGTGCAACTCTACTCATTCCTTGACAATCTTCGGTCACGAATCGGCATCTCCTCCTGGATCAAATGGCGTCGACTGGTTAGACTGTTCGGTGTTTTTGCCGAGGCGTTAGCAGTGGGGAGGGAGGTTGAAAGAGAGGTAGGAAGTAAAAATTATTTTTTTTTCATAATTTAATGACTATTCAAAAAATAATCAAAAAGTGCAAGATTTGAGCGTCATTTCTTTGGAGGCCACCAAAAAATGTTTACAGTATGCAAACTGCATTTTGCATCGGGAGCAGGGGTGGGACCAAAAAATGTTTTTTTGTTCATGCACATGAGAAACACGGTGTGTTGAAGCGTACATTTTTTCGAAAATAATAAAAAGTACGCAAATTGTCGTCACATGCGCTTTCAATTTATAACGTTACAGGTTTCTGTGCATGCGCCGAAACTTACGACAATTCAAAAAAAATTTTCATTGAAAACTCATGAAACAATTCTGTCAATTTAACGAAAAGTGCTTCTAATAGACTCATTAATTTTTTCTTATGCGGAAGAGTACAAAAAAAGGTAGAAAATCACGTCAATTTATTGATTAATGCGATATTTCAGAAACAGTGACCGTAACCATAAAATTTTCTTTCAATGAGTAGTGCGAGGGGGCGCGTTTGCAGCGGTGCACCGTTCAACACACCGTGAGAAAAAAGATTTTTTTTAAGCCGCGGAGGCCCAAAAAATGCCTCTATTTGAACAAAACCGGAATATGTTCTGAATTGACCAAAAATCTCTAATTTTCAACAAAAACGTTGGAAAATTACCATTTTTTTGTTTTTTTAATTTTTAAATGTTTTAAGGACAAATAAAAATTTTTTTCTCAAAAAAAAAATTTGTTCAAAAAAATAATACCAAAAAAAAATGTGTATTTCTGCAAGTTAAATGGAAAATTTTCAAAAGTTCGTTGAAAAGTAAAGATTTTTTGTCAATTCAGAGCATATCCCGGCTAAGTTTTTGTTCAAATACAGGCATTGTTTTGCCCATCCGCGGCTTTAAAAAACTTTTTTTTTCACGTGCATGAACAAAACAAAATGTTTTTTGTTTCACCCAAAAAAACCGGAAAAAAAAACAAAAGAAACGACCGAAAAAACCTTTTTTTGGTCCCACCCCTGCTCCCGATGCAAGGTGCAGTTTGCGTACTGTAAACTACTTTTGGTGGCCGCAAAAGAAATGACGCTCAAAACTTGCACTTTTTGATTTTTTGTTGAATAGTCATTAAATTATGAAAAAAAAATTTATTTCCTACATACCTCTCTTTCAACCCCCCTCCCCACTGTTAACGCGGTTTCGAGATGTCGCGGAGCCTTTAAAACACGAGTTTACGTATCTTTCCTCAATTTTTTTTTAACTTTTTGTGGATAATTCAAGATTTTATGGGTATATTCAGGTTCATTTCCGATTTTTCCGATCGGAAATCGGAATTCCGTCGGAAGTCGGAATTCCGACGGAAATAGGAACGAGAATTTGAAATTTCGGAATTCCGACGGAAATTCGGAAATGAAAATGAAAAACTCGGAATTCCGTCGGAACATCGGAAGAGAAAATTACAAAATCGGAAATTTCCGACGGAACTCGGAAGAGGAATTTTCATTTCCGAGAAAGCCTGGTCTGGACTACCTCTGACACAAGTTTCGTCATGATCTCAAAGACTGTCCAAAATTACTTCCCTTGTTAGTCGATCCGTTCTTCCTTCATCTGGTATGGTCATGGATTGCAGCATTCCCAGCTTTTGGGTCCTTGTCGGCCATTGCTATGGTGTAACACGATATGTCTTTCCGCAGTGAGTCGCTCCATCTCACTTCCTGTCACGCTTATGAAAACAAATTCAAATTCCGTATTCATCGAATAGGTTGATAATTTTTTCATCGAACTCCTGATCTAAAATTAAGGCTGTACGGAAATTAGAGGGTAAAATATTTAAAAAAAAATAAAAGGAAAAGAAAAAACTTACAATTTTTGCCTTAATCTTAAGCATTCTTTGGCTCAATCTGACCATTTTTCACACTACCCTCAATAAAACAGATAAAAAATTTTTATCCTGGAATTGTAATTAACATATTGATTCTTCGATTCTCCTACTTACAGTAGGCGTGTTTCTTGTCCAAAATAACAGTTTGCAACTATTTTAAAAGTAAGATCTTGATTTTTAAAATTTTTTCGCTGGAAAATGTACAAAAATAATGCAGGATTCCTACTTTGTTCGAAACATCTTAGGAATTTAAAAAAGTTGCAGTTCGAGAGGTGAACAACAGTCTGCCCACAGATGGGCTACTATTGATCATCATTTCGAACAAATTTTCTTGTGCCAACTGTTGATCAAACGAAAACAATCCTATACAAATGTATGGCAACAACTGTCTGACAATCCATGGGCAACTGTACATTTGCCCAGTTTTACCAAGAATTTTTGAAAATTTAGAGAATGTCGCACCGTATATGGTTGGAGATCACAACGGTCTGCGCCCAAGTTGGATTCGTCATTTCCACATTGGCGAACTTTGTACTTTTAAGTCTTCTCGTGGTTCGATCTACAAACGCATTAGGGTCATACAAGTACTTGATGATCATTTTTTGCATATTCAGTTTGTTTTACACATCGGTGGAGACATTCTTGAGACCGGTGAGTGAGAAATGAAAATAATTAATCCAAAAATGTCAGCTCTGATTAACTGGAGTGTTTTTTGTTCATTGCAGCTTATCCACATGTACGACAACACACTTTTTATAATCCAACAAAAGCGTTTTAATTACTCAGATCTCGCCGCCCGAACAATTTCTGGTTAATCACTGGATTTTATCATTTTCATATGGTTTTTAAGATTTCAGCAACTTACTGTGCATGCTATTCAATGAGTTTTAGTCTATTTGCAGTTCACTTTGTTTATCGATATTTCACTGCTTGCAAGTAAGCTGCCATTATTCTTCATTATGGAAAATTTTTCTGTGTTCAGACCGGAAAACCTTCGACTTTTCCGTGGTTTAAAATTTTTTTCCTGGTTACTCGGAGCCCTTTTTGCTGCTGTAAGTTGGGGAATGGCTACTTTTCTTTTGTTTCCGGAAACTGATAGAACCAAACGCTCGCTTATTCATGTTCTCAAGGAATCGTATGACCTAGATCCGTTGTGGATCGGCAATGTGCCATACAGTTATGTAAGAGAAACTCGAGTGACATTTCAAAAATGTTTTCATGTTTTCTTTTAGAGGCGAACCGATGAAAATGGCATTGAACACCCAGACATTCCCAACATCCTCGGAATCCTCCAGCACGGCGTCATTATGGCATTGTCGTTCAGCACCGTCTTTTATTGTGGAATGCAAACTCACAAGAAGATAAAATCACATAAAGGAGTATCGGATAGAACGAGAGAGCTTCAGAATCAACTTTTCAATGCGCTGGTGTTGCAGGTAATGCTGGAGAATAAACTTTTGTTTGTCTTTCTGAAAAAAAAATCCACGACATTTTAACGAATAAGTTCAACACTAAAAAACTGAAATCCCATACATGCATGGTTATTGGGTTTTTTCTGTATGCCGATGAGTTAGGTTATGACGTAAATTTCATGAGTAATAGCCGAAAACATTATTAATTCTAAAACGGAAACGGAAACAGTAACATGACAAACAACGGAAATACAGAAATGAAAATGTACTATTTGTGGCAAATTATCATTACCTACCTTTTCTTTACCTACCATTGTTCAGTTACCTACCTTGATCATTACCTACCATGATCTTTACCTACCAAAATCAAAAACGCTCTTTACCTACCATGACCGTTTTTGCTTAATTTGCTCATATTCTTTCTCTATCTCTTTGATATTCATGTAGGGGGATTCGAAATCCTCCCAGATCACTATTTTCGGCCTTTGCCAGTTTCAAAATTAAGTAATAGAAAAAGTAGGTAAAGAACATTTTTGCAAATGGTAGGTAAAAATCATGGTAGGTAATGATCAAGGTAGGTAACTGAACAAAAGTAGGTACAGAAAAGGTAGGTAATGATAATTTGCCACTATTTGTTAATATTACGTTGCGAAAATTAGTCAGAGCACTCGTGTGTTGCGGCTGTGGTCTCTCCGCGACCAGCGCGTATACGGTAGTTGTTTATTTACATTATTTTTTGCATCGTTTTTCTGTTTTAGTATTGTTTTTTTTTTGTAAACAAACTACCGTATACGCGCTGGTCGCAGCGAGACCACAGCCGCAACACACGAGCGCTCTGACTGGTTTTCGCGACGCAGTAAAATGATATAAAGACAATTTTAAAATGTCTGGCTGACTGTAATAAATTAAAATGTAAACGAGAGCAGTATATTTTTCCAAAATATTACATTTTATCCATTTCGCAGACTATTATACCTACCATCCTCATGTACATACCAACAACAACGATCATTGTTCTTCCGTTTCTCGGAATAAATGTTGGAAGTTACAGTAATATAACAACAGTTACCGTGCAGATGTACCCCGCGTTTGATCCATTGGTTTTGCTCTTCCTGATTAAAGACATCCGAGAAGCCTTTTTCAGTAATTTTTTTTTCATTTATGAAAACTAACAAAGTGCATTTTATTTTAGAAACTGTTTGCCTTGGTAGAGATACCAAGCGCAAGGCCTGCACACCAACAATGTTGTCGTTCAAATTAAAACATGTAATGATTTAATTATTTTCATTGTATTTTTTCCATGAATGTGTAAATAGTTTAAATAACAGTAAAAACTCCACAGATTAAAATGAAATTAAAATGTACTTTTTCTTCCGAAGAAACCTCTTTAAAAATAATTCCGGTTTATAGAATCGGCTGCTACTATATTTCGTTTCTATGTAAATGAAATTTGAAAAATTTTTTTTTCCTGATTTTTTTTACTACGAACCAACCAATTCATATTGTTGAATAATGGATAATACCGGGAAATACGTATATTGTTTGGATTGTTCATCAGAACAACAGAAAGATACTAATTTGAAGAGTACAGATACGAAGAACAAGTTACGAACCGAAGATCTGATGTTTGCTCTTAAAGTGATATTAAGTGAATAAGCAAATTAACGGGTAAAAAACAATTATTATTTTTTTAACGAGTCTGCTGCAAAACGCAGCTCGGAATTCGTGACATGTGCCAAATGAATTTGGCGCACACCTCGATTTTGATGGCTGATAGCCCTTTTCAATAGCTATTTTTCATTTGGCGCACGGCCCCAAATCGATGGCTACTAGCATTTCAAAATTGCTATTAGGCTTTTTCCATGGCTATTAGCCATATACGTGCCAATGATTCCCTGACAATACCCAGAGCTAAAAACGCGAAGAAAGTTTAAGAGCGGCTAATAGCCATCGAATTCGGTACGCGCGCCAAACGCATATGTCACACCGCCCTAGTTCAATGACTGTTAGCCGTTGAGTGCTTTTTGGTGGCTTCGTCGCCACATTACATTCACACACTTTTCACTATTTTTCTCAAAAAGTTTTTTTTTTGTTGCATGAGCGCGTTTGCCTTTACGTAGAGTCCAACACTCCTGTCTTTTCAAAAATTTTGTTTTTTTTCTTAGCATTTATAGCATCCAGAAATGAAATTATGTTTAGTTATTTATTCACGTGACCATACTAGGTGGTGACCATTGCATACCTTCAATTTCCATAAATAAATTTTCCTCCAGAATAAGACATTATTCCCACAGTGTTACCCAACTTTTCACCGAAAGCTAATTGTAAGAGTAACTTGAAAAACGGCTGCACCAAAAAAAAATATGTTAAAGACCAACAAGGTCAGGAAAAAAAAACAAGAAGACATACTTTCACCTTGCTGAAAACATGCTTATGAAGCGTAGACGAACCTTATGAAAGTACGATATTCTTGGAACAGGAGATAGACTTTGAGGGGGATGAACTTTTTAGACTCGTCGACTGTGTGTTTGTCGCGGGCTTTATCATAATTGTTACCCTTGAACCGATTTTGATTGTTTTTGAATAGATCAATGCATTGACTCACCCCAATCTTCCGAATTTGTTTCTACCTGGCGCATTTTTAAAACCCTAAGGCTCGGTCATTTTTTGACCAAAAAACCTCGTTTTTGGATTAAAATGATGGTTTCATTCTGAATAATCAGATAGTGGTTCGAATTTCTCAAAAAAGTTAATTTTCGAGTGAAAAAATAATTTTATTATCCGACGAACTTGGTGGCGCATTGGAAGACGGGGGAGGCGTGCAATGTGGAATTTCTAAAGATTATTATTTTTAACAAGCGTTTTTAGGCATCTCAGAACAACCTGTTACACTGGATAAACACACATTCCGATCTGGGTTGTTATTATTAGGTTGAGCAAAATGTCGTTCCAAGTTTTCAACTTTTTATTCAGAATAAATTTTATTTATAGAAAGCAAGGATCAATGGTTAATGTGTCCCCGTTTGAGTAACCAACTTTCTGGGAAAGTTGCTTAAAATATACTCTTAGGTGGGGGATTTACGAATACCACATCGAAATCGCCCGAAAAATTTTTTCTAATTTTTGGCAAATTTTACAAAAAAATAGAAAACCACGGGGAGTACACGATTTGACGCGAAATTCAAACGCCATTTTCTTTTTCAACATTTTTCTCCCGTCTTTTTCTCATTTTTTTGCATTAATCTTTGGGAAATAATTAACAAACATCATTTCGTGTTTTCAAATAGCGAATTAACGCGTGTTTATCACAAAAATAATGATAAAACAAATTCGGAACAAAAATTCTCATACTTCCCTTGTTGTCGTTTTTCCTGCTCACTTCCGCATTAAATTCACTCTTTTATCTGTAAATTTTATATTTGAACAAAAATGTTCACAAGAAACTATTTAAAACGATGAATCGAACGACAACCTAATATCGATTTTTTGAGTTTTTCGCGATTATCTGTAATTTTAATAAGCATTTTTTATCGAAAATCTATGATAAAAACGAGGGAAATAGCAAGAAAAATAAATATTTCTGGTGAAAATCGATTTTTCTAGAAGCCGCGGCCGCGGGTTTTCTAGGCCACGGCCACGATTTTCGTGTACTCCTCGTGGTCTTCTATTTTTTTTGTTGTAAAAATCAGAGAATTTTTTTATGCGATTCTGATATGATATTCGTAAATCCCCCACCCAAAATTATATTTTAAGCAACTTTCCCCAGAAAGTTGCCCTTTCGGTTAGAATCCCTATTGACCTGTGATGTCGTTGTTTTTGCTCTTTGTGTCTGTAATTTTCTTATGAATATTTTTTGTGCTTTGCTGTTGAGTAAAGGAAAAATGTGTATTTCTTCGTAGAGAACAATAGTTTGAGAATTTGACAGAAAACTCCAAAAAAAAAAGTGACGTGATGTTAGAAAAATTAAAATAATGTATTATTTCTGGAAAGTCTTGTTTCGGCGAAAAGAACGTCGTTTCAATTTTTAGTAAATTCAATTTCAAAAAAAATAAACCGAAATTTAGAAAACAAAGAGCAAAAATTTCATATGTATTTTATCATATTTCACGGTGTCCAGGATTTGAAATGTGGGTGGAGCCTAATTTGCTGGCGCGTCAGCAAACTTACATGGCGCACTTTCGGTGCTTGCGCAGTTTGCGACTCTCGAATTTTTTTTATTGATTTTATCATTTTTCTTTCAGTAAAACCTGTTTTTCTTTGTAAAATGTATGTATTCTATCTTTTAATACCATAAAATTGCCCAAACTTCACTTTTCGTAAAAATTTATTTTGCAAAAACACCAAAAAACTCAAAACGAATATTTCGAAATGGTGGCTGAACCAAATTTGACGTTCTTGGGCTTAAAAAAGTTCTAAATACCTCAGCTATAGTTCAGTTGGAGCACATGTGGGAAAAAATTAAGAATTTATGCTTTTTTTCCCGAAAAACATAAAAAATGTATCAAAATTTGAATTTCGCGCGAAAAAATCCAGTGGGGTGCGTTTGCTCGACTCCGCCCACTTTTCAAATCCTGGACACCGTGTATTTGTCAAAATAAAACCACCAAAATGGAAAAAAATGAAGTTTTTGATTTGTCTTGCAATTCGAACTGTTTTTGATTCGCCACGGCGTGTTGGACGGAACGTTGGAAAATAAAATTTAAACTGAGCGGGCTTTTCTCGAAAACAATTCTCGCCTAACAATAAGCGTGGTCGCATTTAGCTGCGCAGCGTTTTTCTGCGTTAAACTGATACGAAGAGGAGACGCAGACACTCAGCGGAGCGCGTTGCCAATAACGTTCCGGGCAGTGCAGCACGCCGTGATTCGCTAAATCGATTTTAGGTCTGGATCGTTTTGACGACGGACTTGAAAATGTGATTTTCATTAATGTGACGACAAATCGCAGACATGTTTGTAACCAACAGGAAAACATCTTCAGAAAACTATGACGATATCGTGCATACAAAAAAATAATCAAGCCTTTTCTCATTATTGTGCACTGCGCCGACCCGCCAAATTTTGTCTAGTCTGTTTTGTCTAGTGTGTTTTGATTTCAATCGAACTGCGACATGAAATCTTCACCACGTTTTTTTCCTGTACAGCTCCATTTTAGGCACTTTTATTTCGAGGAGTTAAGTTTTGGTAGAGTTCTATTGTCGGCCCGCCAAAATGGTCAAACGCGCTCAGCTGAACCCAACGCTATTCACATTGAATTTATACGTGAAATGAAATAATTTAGAGACCAATATGACAATCGCACAGCGTTGAGTTCAGCGGAGCGCGTTTGACCGTCGAGGCGGGCCGACAATATTTCGCTACAGTACTCTTTGTGATTTCAATTTTTGTGGGCAAAAAGTGGGCGGGGTTTCATGACGCATTTCGATTGCAAAAAAATATGCCATAACTTTTACTTGCGAAGAGTTCCCGTGTGATTCAAAAGTCACGGAAAATTATAATTTTTTAAATTTTTTGTCGACTGTAATAATCATAGCGTTTTCTCAATAGTTATCCTCTTGTCAAGCTTACAAAAATATAAATCGGTGTTCATCTGCCATCAATGAACAGATAAAATGTTCTATGTATCGTGTTTTCAATCGACTTGCGACATGAGAACGCGAAACGAAACTCTGCCCACTATTATGTGCGCGACCACGCGAACACATTGATATTTGAAGAGACGCAGACAGAACGGCACAAATGAGTGGGCGGAGATTGAAAACACAATAGTTCTTATAACCAAAAACCATTATGTTCTTGTTCTTATTCTTATTAGATCACATAGATTTTCCTGATAGTACTATTATAATTTCCGGTACAGATCTATCATTGTTTCTTGATTTATTTTTTTCCTCATATTTTTACAAGATTGATGAGCAGTCCTGAGGTGGCTGCTAACGTAGTTTTTGTCAAATCTATTGTCTTGAAAATATTTTTCTTCATTCATGTGTACGCGCCTATTTTCGCGACCTTTCATGACCTCGTATGACACACGGCACCCCAGCCTTCCAATGGTGTTTCTATCTGGCGCATTATTAAAACCCTAAGGCTCGGTCATTTTTTGGCCAAAAGGCCTCGTCTTTAAATTAAAATGATGGTGTCATCCTGAATAATCAGACAATGATTCTAATTTCTCAAAAAAGTTAATTTTCGAGGGAAAAAATAATTTTATTATCCGACGAACTTGGTGGCGCATTGGAAGACGGGTTGAGGCGTGTGACACTATTGGTAGAACACTTAATGAAACAACCCTGTGGATAGACTGTGGAAATTCAGAGGCACACAACCTAAATCAGAATATAATTTGTAATGCCTTTGGAAAAACTCCGGTAATAAAGTGTTTTCCTGCGGTCCAAAGTTCGCCAAAATGATTCCATAAATAACACAAATAAATATTGAACACATTGGTGAACACCTGTGATTTCTAGTATTTTTGTGCAACTTTGGACGGCAGGAAAAACGTGATTCCAAATACATATTTCTTATTATTTTGGACGCGGCGTAAGGCAGATAATTTAATTTCAGGCTTACCAAGCTTGACTATATCAAAAACAATTTCAATTTGTGTTAGTTTCTAAAATATGTATTTCTCCTTCTAAAAAATAATTTTTTCACTTGAAAATTTACTTTTTTGAGAAATTCGAATCATGATCTGATTATTCATGATGAAACCATCATTTTAATCCATAAACGAGGCTTTTTGTCAAAAAATGACCGAGCCTTAGGGTTTTAAAAATGCGTCAGGTACTTAGAAAAAAGAAGAAAGTTAACTTTGGAAGGCTGGGGTGCCGTGCCACATACTCAAATGAAAATTTATATTTTATATTTTTATTTTTGTACAACGAAGATTTTGTATACTTATATAAGCTTCTGCTTCCACATGTTTACGTTTTTTTCTTCTTTGTATGCAAAGCTAGTGGGGCCACTGTCAAAACTCGAACTAACGATGTTCCATTACCTTTTGCGTGCTATTACAATGTTTCACACAACTTATTTAAAAACCTCGTTGATCGAAAAGTTTTAGAAAATGTCGGATCGTATCTGGGTAGAGATCACAGATGTCTGTGGGCACATTGGCTTCATTCTCTCAACGTTGGCAAACTTTACCGTTTTGACTCTACTTATTGTCCGTCCCACTAAAGCATTAGGGACCTACAAGTATTTGATGATCATTTTCTGCATATTCAGTTGGTTTTACACATTGGTGGAGACATTTATGAGACCAGTGAGTGGTGAATCTGATAAAAATTTACAAAAACTCTCCTTTTCAGCTTATCCATATGTACGACAACACGCTTTTTGTGATGCAACGAAAGCGATTCCAGTACTCGGATCTCACGGCACGAACACTTTCCGGTTCATTTGAAACCTTCAATTATTTTATTAAATGTTTGATTTTTCAGGAATTTACTGTGGATGCTATGCAATGAGTTTTACTCTAATTGCAGTTCACTTTGTTTATCGTTATTTTGCCACTTGCAAGTAGGATTCAATGCTTTCACTTAATTAACCCATTTTTATAATTTATTATAATTCAGACCGGAAAACCTTCGTTTTTTCCGTGGTTTTAAATTTGTTCTCTGGCTACTCGGAGCACTTTCTGTGGCTGCTTTTTGGGGGATGGTTACTTTCTCCTTGTTTGCGGAAAATGATCGAACCAGGCGTTCGTTTCATTATTTTCTCAAAAAATCCTATGATTTGGATCCGTCGTGGGTTAGCAATGTGCCATACAGCTACGTAAGAATAACTCAACAGACGATTCAACAACAGTTGTAGTTACATTTTTTTGTAGTGGCCAGCCGAGGAAAAAGGAGACGTCGGCTTAAACTATGTGAACATACTCGGAATCTTTCAACACGGCGCCATTATGACATTTTCGTTCAGCACTGTTTACTATTGTGGAAGACAAACTCACAAAACAATAAAAGCACATAAAGGAGTATCGGACAGAACGAGAGAACTTCAGAATCAACTTTTCAATGCGCTTGTGTTGCAGGTAATCTTGAGGAATGGATACCGTAAAAACTGTATTAGAAGGGCCCCCTTCATTCTTGTGGAGGGATTCTTTCTATTATAGGGGGACCTTCAGAATTCGCTAAAGAGGCCCTTTTATTGAAAGGGTCTTAAAATTAAAGGAACCATTTAATTCAAGAGGGCACTTCTATTTTTCGGGAGGTTGTTTGGGGGCCCTTCTAATACAGTTTTTACGGTAAGTGTCGTTGTGGATGTTTTAGATTTTATTTGCATTAATTTAGTTTTGCCCTAATAACAACAAAAAAAAACAGTTTTTATTAAATTGCGACTCCACCCAAATTTTCAGACGCTAATCCCTACTGTCATGATGTACATACCAACTACAATGTTGATTGTTTTTCCGTTCCTTGAATTGAATGTTGGATGCTACGGTAATATCACTACAGTTACAGTCCAAATGTACCCCGGAATTGATCCATTGGTTTTGCTTTTCTTGATTAAAGACTTTAGACAAACATTTCTCAGTAAGTTTGGTTGATTTTACAGATGCAAAATTCACAATCTAGTTTTCAGGAATCGTCTGCCTTGGTAGAGACGCCAAACGCAACGTCTCCACCACCGCTATGATATCATACCAATTAAGCTCTGGAAATGTTTAATTTCTTTTATTGATTATTTTTTTCAGCATAAAGTTCCAAATATTTGTAAAAAATGAAAAATTGTCTCGATGTCTTTGCGTGTGTGTATTCAATTTTCCACAGGCTTTACAACAACAACAACAAAGATTACAAAGTCGATCCGTTCTTCAAGTACCGAAGTACTGCGGATCACGGTTTTCTGCGTACGCGGACGACTGGTGGTGTACCGTTCAGAGCCAGACGTTATTTAAGTCAATTCATGGCTAGGGAAATGACCGAGCAATCTTCGTAGATTTCTCTACTACCCAATTTGAGGCTGGGTGAACCCGGGGGGTGAGGGCAGGAATCGAACCTGTGACCTCTGGAACGGCGGCGGTCACCACTACCGGCTGCGCTATCCAGATCTCGCGATTAAAAACAAACAAAGATTACTAAGTCGATACGTTCTTCAAGTACCGAAAGTGCTCCGGATCAGTTCAATTAATATTCACAAGCTACCATTTAATTCAAAGAGGTCAACAAAAATCGGGAGCATGTTCACATAAAGGAGAAATTAGAAATGAATCATTCGGCATTTATGGGGTTATTCACGAAATGGCAAAAAATGGCAAAAAACGGCAAAAAACTGCGCGAAAACTCGGAAAATGCTCCGATTAATCTGAAATTTTGGGAAATGATGGGGGAAACTCTCCCGGACATTCCCACAAAATTTCAGACCAAAATATCGATTTTTAAGAAATATTGCTATTTTTTCTGAAAATGCTTAAAATCGATATTTTTGTCTGAAATTTTGGGGTAATGTCCGGGAGAGTTTTTTCCCTTATTTCTCAAAATTTCAGAGCAATCAGAGCATTTTTAGAGTTTTCGCGCAGTTTTTGCCGTTTTTTGCCATTTTTTGCCATTTCGTGAATAACCCCATTAAAATAATTTGTGCGAATTTAAAATTAGAATTCTGTATTCATCGAGCTCCTGATCGAAAATTAAAGGCTTTTTGAAAATTAGAGGGTTACATTTTTTTGTAAACCAGTTAAAAAGAACACATTTATCTTTTCACTTTCACACCACTCTCAAAAAAAATCGATTTTTTTTCCCAATAGTTCAGGTTTTTCTGCTCAGTTTTAACCAGATAACCTGCATTTCTTTTACATCAAACTGATAAAATCCATACGGGAATTTCTTTGGATATTTCTTTCCGAAAGATGCCCGGGTTCCAATAAATATGCGTAAGAAACGCAATAAATTTAAAAAAAAAACACGAGAAAATAGAACGGATTTATTGACAAAATCAATAATTCCACAAACAAAACAAGCCTAGACGGAAAACCTACGCAAGAAGAAAACCAAAAACTAGAAGTAAAGAGCCACCGCAAAACTAAAAACCGAAACAACTCGCGGAAAAATCCAACAACAAAACCTAAATATGCGCGGCTCACCCATAGTCAAAACGTGGCTGCTAAACCGCGCGTGTCTGGAGTGTCGTTGTACACGTGGCGAGAGACGCAGAGATGCAGAGGGTTATTTGGGTTTAATAGCTTTACGCCAGCCTTGGCGACTAGATCCTAAGGAATTTGTCTTCTAAAATTCTGACCCTGACGAGTTTCATATGAACTTTTAGAAAATGTCGGACCGTATATGGCTGGAGATCACAACGGTCTGCGCACAAGTGGGATTCGTCATTTCCACGTTGGCGAACTTTGTACTTTTAAGTCTTCTCGTGATTCGACCTATAAAAGCTCTAGGATCATACAAGTACTTAATGATCAGTTTCTGAATATTCAGTTTGTTTTACTCATCGGTGGAGACATTCTTGAGACCGGTGAGTGAGAGATGAGACAGATCTTAACACAAATAACAGGGTTTTCTTTCAGCTTATCCACATGTACGACAATACCCTTTTTGTGATGCACCAAAAGCGATTCCAGTACTCGGATCTTACTGCTCGAACAATTTCCTGTTAATCTCAGGATTCTAATACTTTCACGGTGTCCAGGAATTGAAAAGTGGGCGGAGCCGAGCAAACGCGCCCCACTGGATTTTTTCGCGCGAAATTCAAATTTTGACGCATTTTTTATGTTTTTCGGGAAAAAAAGCATAAATTCTTAATTTTTGCCACATGTGCTCCAACGGAATTATAGCTGAGGTCTTTAGAAATTTTTTAAGCCTAAGAACGTCGAATTTGGTTCAGCCACCATTTTGAAATTTTCGTTTTGAGATTTTTGGTGTTTTTGCAGGATAAATCTTTACGAAAATTGAAGTTTGGGCAATTTCATGGTATTAAAAGATACAATACATACATTTTACAAAGAAAAACAGGTTTTACTGAAAGAAAAATAAAAAAATCAATAAAAATAATTCGAGAGTCGCAAACTGCGCAAGCACCGAAAGTGCGCCATGAAAGTTTGCTGGCGCGCCAGCAAATTAAGCTCCGCCCACATTTCAAATCCTGGACACCGTGACTTTCATTATGTTTTTAAAATTTCAGCAGTTTATTGTGGATGCTTTGCGATGAGTTTTACTCTATTCGCAGTTCACTTTGTTTATCGATATTTTACTGCTTGCAAGTAAGCTGCAATTACTTTTAATTATGGAAAATTTTTCTGTGTTCAGACCGGAAAGCCTTCGACTTTTCCGTGGTTTTAAATTTTTTGTCTGGTTATTGGGAGCATTTTTTGCTGCTGTGAGTTCGGGAATGGTGTTTTTTCTCTTGTTTCCGGAAACTGATAGGACCAAACACTCCCTTCTTCACGTTCTCAAGGAGTCATATGGCTTAGATCCGTTGTGGATCGGCAATGTTCCATACAGTTATGTAAGAGAAACCCAAATGACATTTAAAAAGTTTTTTCATGTTTTATTTTAGACACGAACCGATGAAAATGGCATTGAGCACCTAAACATCGCCAGCATCCTCGGAATCTTTCAACACGGCGTTGTTATGGCATTGTCGTTCAGCACTGTTTTTTATTGTGGAATGCAAACTCACAAAAAGATAAAATCACATAAAGGAGTATCGGATAGAACGAGAGAACTTCAAAAGCAACTTTTCAATGCGCTGGTGTTGCAGGTAATGCTAGAGAATAAACTGTTTTGCCTTGTCAGCAAAGTATTATTGGATGAACTTTGTTGTGTTTGCTGTTGATCGTCGGATTGCCGTGAGCTGCGGACGCATTACCGTCGCCTTCGTCTTCAACTTTATCTAAATTAGTGCGGCTCGATTGGGTGGGAGACCCCTGACTAGTTGCGCACTAAGTACACTTAACTCAGCGATTTTTTCTGAGGACTCACGCTTGTCCCACGGAGTCCTCAGAAAAAAAAACACTCTCGCTAATATGAGAACACACCGACCCCTCATAGATGCCTCGGAAAATTCGACCTCACCGACGCCTCGGAAAGATAAAACATGAGCTCAGAATATCTCCTCAAAAACTTTACGTATCTGACCAGAATTTCTATACGAAGCACGGGTAAGGTCGAACCCTTTTTTAAAATAACTTCGAGGGGTCTGCGTTTTTTCCGGAGCAGCGGAGAGGTCGAAATTGTTCTGAGGCCTCCGCGGGACAAGCGTGAGTCCTCAGAAAAAATTGCTGAGTAATGAATAATAACCGAACATATTATTAATTCCAAAACGGAAACGGAAACAGTAATAAGATTATCGGAAATACAGGAGACAAGTGACGGTGATTCTGAGCAGTCTGTCTCATAATTTCTGAGAATCAGGAGCTTACAGGGCATGCCCATATTCTGTTGATTCCAAATCAACAAAACATCAAGATTTAAAGAAATTCAAGGGAGAGAAGCTCACACAAAAAAAAACAGAATACTCGTAAATTGTTCGCTTACCAGACTTCACCATAGGGCGCCCGCGTAAAAAAAAAGTAAAGTTGTTCAGAACTGGAAAAAAAGCTTAATTTTTGCTATTGTCGGCCCGCCAAAATGGTCAAACGCGCTCCGCTGAACTCAATAGTACGTGGATTTTATTTTGGTTTCCAAATTTTTTCATTTCACGTGTAAATTCAACGTGAAATTAAATAGTTTGGAAACCAAAATGAAATCCACGTAGTATTGAGTTCAGCGGAGCGCGTTTGACCGACTTGGCGGGCCGATAATATTTAAATTTTGTAAGTTTTGCAGACTATTATCCCTACCATCCTTATGTACATACCAACTACAACCGTCATTGTTCTTCCATTCTTCGGTGTCAATGTTGGATGTTACAGTAACACTGGTGAAGCGCCACGGGCCCGCAGCGGGCCCGCCGCGGGCCCGCCAGCGCACCGCTGACAGCTAAAAGAGTACACGCGTGGTGCACGCAGCGGGCCCGTGGCGGGCCCGCCAGCGGTTCGCTACCTGCTACATCGCGTGGGTGACCCCTTTCTTGCTTTTTTTCTTTATTTGATATTTTCTATTAGAAACTAACACTGATGTTATTAATAAGACAGTTTATTGAAAAACAGAAAAGAAAAATTTAGAAAATTATTAGATTATCACAAATTTCTTCGATGACGTTGCCCGAATCATCTCATCGTCGATCGTCCGAATCGAGATGTCGCACGTGTCTGAAAATTGAATAAGTTTATTATGTGAGAGCTGGCGCTAAATACGGCATCCCGGAGTTTTTAAAAACTTTATTTCCACAAGTAAATTGCTTAGAGTTTCATGTTATTTTAAAAAGTACATAAAAAAGTTTTCAAAAACAGTTGAAAATAACTCTTTTTTAAATTTTTTCAACTCTTTTTAAGCCGTAGAATTTCAAATAAGTCAAGGAAGACCGATAGTTGCATATAATTGACACGGACTTCTTAGAATCACTTGAAATGGTACGCGGTTTGACTGGGCTTCTAACGTTTTCAATATTTTTAGGGAATATCGTTGTTAAAACGAAATAGAGCGTTATTTTGTGTCATCCCTATTTCATTCAGTTCCTTTCTTCAAAAGCATATTTCCAAATTTGATCTGCGCAAAAAGCACCTAAATATTTCGCACCAGAACTTGGTCGCTCCAAGCCCCGTGGCTTTGAAAATTTTTAGGCAAGTTTTGTGTCAATCGGCTTTTTTTCCACTACGTACCGATGCAGATCCTAGGCCATTTTGAGAAATCTTCTCTTCCATGAAAGAAATCCTGGATCTATTTTGAAAATGAAAGCCAACTGAAAAATCGGCTCTGGGACGTTTCAAAACTGGGACATTTCAAAACTTTTTTGCATTTTTTCGTAGCGTTTGTTGCCAATTGACACCAAAATGCACGCTCATAAGGTTTTTATTTTTTCTTTTATCAATTATTTGTATTTTTATGGAAATTTAAATACACTAGTACGCCGCAAAAATGCAAAAAAGTTTTGAAACGTCTTGTTTTGAAACGTCCCAGAGCCAAAAAATCGGCTCAATAAATATTGTTCTTCGTTTAATTTACTACATTTTTTAAAGTTGGTTCAAATCGGTGCGCTACCGGCTTTAGGAAATTTGTTAAAGGTATCGCAGTCGAGGAAAAAATTACGGATTTCCGCTTCCATTTTCAGTTCTAAGTTGACCCGATATTACGCAAACACCGAGTTGCAATTTTTTGTTTTCAACATATGTAATACAATTTATTTTGCTCTTTTTTCGCAAATTTCAACAAGACTAAAACTTTTCAAAACATACCGATTGGCCAGATGAATTCGATTTTTCCATAGCAGCCTCGCGTCTTTACCACCTGAAAATAATAAATATCTCAACAAAAAAAGCCCATAAAACGTACTTTACAAACTTACTCGTTTTTCAGGCGGATTTTAACCTCAGCCGACCGCAAAATGTCGCCATTTTGATCCGTTCTTCCCCTGAGAACACAAAAAATTAATTAAAAATGAAAATTAATGATAAAAAACGGCAGAAAAACACGTAAAATTGGTTGTTTTTCCGCGACATGAGAGAGTGAGAAAGCGAGAGAGAGAGGAGAGAAATGAGAGTGTCAAGGGAGGCAGCTGCGAGCAGGTCTCGCAACGAAAGTGTAGGAGGTGACGCTCGCGATCGATTGGGATCGAGCGTCATTCTACGTTGTACTGCATTTTCGGTCAGATTTTTCCGTTTTTTTCGCGTTTTAAGATATAATTTTGCAGTCTGTTTTCCTTTTAAAAATTCTGCAGGCAAATTTAAATTGTATAGCGTTTTTATAAGCTTAAAATCAGTTTCGTTCTGCATTTTTTCGCAAACCCAAAAATTTTAGGACAAAATATTTTCGTTCAAAACAAGATTTTATCTCGGTTTCTATTGAATTCTCTATGGTTAAAAGCTTGAAAGAGAACAAAATTTAATTTAAATCTCAATTTTCTGCTGAGCAAAATCCAGATAATAATATCATCCTTATATATAAAATTCCGTTTGGGTTTGTAACTGAGGATCTTTGTGTGTCTGTGTCAAAGGCGCATGGCGGGGGCGAACTCAGCACCCACAGGTGAAGGGCTTCAAATCCATATCGGATCCGAAACGGATGGGACGTGGAATTTATAGGAATTTTATATGTATCCGATTTTGATCCTATTAGGATCCACGCTCCCACGGATAGGATGCGGACGTGGGAGCGTGGACTGAAAACGGATCAAAAACGGATGGGACGTGGGTGGGACGTGGATATTTTCTAGACTTCCTGAATTTTCCATTTTTTGATTTCACTCAAGATGCTCAATGAGCACATGTATCCAGACAACCAAAAACAGCCGGTGAGCTCTGTGGCACCGTGCCACGGAGCCTTCATCCAGAGCTCGCCACCAACCCTTCAGAATTCTCTAACCCAATCCCTTGCAACACCTGCGCAGGCGGCGGGTATACCTTCCCATGTGGACCGACACCTCACGGGTTTCGACGGCCCTTATGTTTTGCAAGGGAAAGGGGCGGGGCGTAGCGTGGTGACACCAGTTTTTCGTGGATTTTATTATTTTAAGACGTAATTTCACGAAAACTTACTTCATATGCCTGCCGTGGGATATAAGCCCCCACCCCAGCATATATAAGTATAGGTGAGACCACCGTAGTCCCCCCGACTATCTCGAATCAAAACGTTTCCAAATTAGAACTATGGTAAAGGTGAAATCAGTAACGTAATTGGAAAAGAAAAAAAAAGATTTTATGAGCCACAAATGTGGAAAATGAATTATGTGGTATTCACTCTAACTGGCCGGCATTCAAGCAGTAGGTTCAAACAATAAGCCGGCATGCCGGACAAATAGAGTAAATACGGTATTACAAATACTTGTTCTGTACTGGAGAATTTGATTTAGCTTATTATTATACAACACTTTTGACACTTATCCATTTGGAAAGAAAACGGTTCTGATTCGGGACAGTTCTGTTTTGATAAAGTTCTGATTCGAAGCTTTTCCTTATTTCGAAAGCGACAAAAATGGTAGAAAGAGCTATGAATGGTGCACTTCTATTAGATGCTTCAATTAATTGGGATTGCTTTTCGATGTCGGTCGATTTTCGCTTCTATCTGACAAATAGGCGCTACCTCGAAATAGAACCTTTTCAAAATAGAACCGTGTGAAATAGAACTTGACGCGAAATAGAACCGTGTGAAATAGAACTGTACAAAGTTTTAGCGCGTTTTAGCACAATTGGGTGAAGACTATTGAATAAATAGCCAAACAGAAAAAGTTCCACTCACAATCAGTGGCGTGACCTGTTTTCGATTTATTGACTGGGTTATATTTCACGCGGTTCTATTTCGGAACAGTTCTATTTCCGAACAGTTCTATTTCACGCGGTTCTATTTCGGAACAGTTTCATTTCCGAACAGTTCTATTCCACGCGGTTCTGTTTCGCGTCAAGTTCTATTTCGACACAATTCTATACTAGTTATTATACTAGTTCACTCATATACCAGGATAACTGCCAGGTTTTTTTACAAACCACTGAGTAAATCGGACCAAAGTCAGCCTGTGCTAAGCCGATCCTTGGTGATCGATATCAGCTAGGGGGGCTACAATGGTCAATTACCAAGTTGCCTGCTCTTCTAATAGAGCCTGACATCCACTCGCCCTGCTTCAGATGAACGCGGATCCATTCTCCATAACGTGAAAAAATTCCACGCGCCCTCCACGAGGGACACGTGGATCCATATAAGATCCGATATGTTTCCATTCTCCCACGGATCCACGCGCCCTCCATATATATTCCACGCTCCCCCACGCCGGCGTGGATCCACGGCGACCCACGCCAAAACAATCCACGCTCCCTCCACGGGGGCGCGTGGATCTATATCGGATCATATATGGATCCAATCCACGTCCCATCCGTTTCGGATCCGTTTTGGCATTATCTCCCACCACCTGTGCCCGCGGCCAAATAAAAGATTGACAGGCAAACGCATAACCGCCTGCGCCACACGGGACACGCGGGATGAACTTTCTCGAGGAGTAGATTTGTTAGCGGCTGGCAACATGCCGTTGCGTTCGCCTCTGTGTAGAGAATAAGGTCAAATAAAAAACAGTTTAGAGATGAGAAAAGATCAAAAATAGTTTTTGATTCAGCCAGGCTTGTTTATTATAAAATTTCTTCGTGATTATCCTGTTGCGTCACGTGTAAATTATCGGTAAAAATATTGTGGTCTGCTTTCTCTCCTTTATTAAAAAATTTTACATTTTTATTTACTTATTTATTTCTTTTCTTCTCGCAGTTTCGTTCTAACGCCGTTTCTTCGTTAATTAAGTGGTACTTTGAAATAGTGAAAGGAAATAAAAGTCGTTTGGAAGACTCTAAATCTAGCAATAGCATATCTGCTCATAAAATATAAAACTCAGAATGTCTCACGAACACCCGTCGAATTCGCAAGGTCCGAACCCGCTCATCGTGCCAGAAGCAATTGCGAAGATATGGAGAGACCAAATACTCGAGATGGTGAACTCAAAAGTCAAGATAAGGCAACCGGAAGTGGCACCTAAAGTGACGTCGAAAGGAATGCAACATCAACTGAACTTCAACGTGAGGATTCTGAATCTGGTGATGGATGCGCAGGAGAGAAATTCGGAAAACGAGGAACTCAAAAAGATCGAGGAAGAGATACGTAAGCGAAATCAGGAAATTGTCCTGATCGACAAATCGCCGGAGACGGCTGGGCTGTTGGAGAAGGCAGCGGCAATGGCCGCGATCACTTCGAATGGTCAAATCGATCCTGCTCAGATGGTGATGATGGCTCAACTGTGCAGCCAAGACATGCGGAAAAGGAAACACGAGGACTCCCAACCGTGGTTTCGCCAGACGGGCGTCGCTAGAGGGCAGAGTGGCGTCCGTGACAACCGAGCCCAGTTTCGGAGAGTGGGAGAGAGAGGTCAGCAAGTTGTGTGCTACCGTTGCAATCAACGAGGCCACTACGCCTCGGACTGCCGACAGAGCAAGTGATTCAGGTAATAATTTCCCAGATAGATTATTTAATTCGAGATATTATTGGCAAGAAGTCGTTAGAGACAAATGGATAGTAGATGTAATAGAGAGAGGCTATGTGATACAAATAGGTGAAAATGCAGTGCTGCCGCAGCCAGAAGGTTTGAGACCATCAACAAAAAAGCATATTGAGTTCGTCCGTGCAGAAGTGGGAAAACTATGTATTAGAAAACGGAGTAGTTATAGAAACAGAATCCCCATTGGTAGTGAGTCCGTTACATGTAGTTTGTCAAGGGGACAAGAAGCGCCTTATTTTAGATCTAAGCGAATTTAATAAAAACATAGACCCGCCCAAATTCACATTAGAGAACTGGAAGCTCGCTTTGCCAGAACTGTCCAAAATGAATTTTGCCGCGACGTTCGATTTCAAATCTGGTTATCATCACGTTCAAATAGAGAAAAAATCTTCGGAGTACCTTGCGTTTTGTCTGAATGATCCCCCCGCGCCTCCATATTATAAATTTCGAGCACTCCCTTTTGGTTTATGCACAGCCCCTTGGTTCTTTACAAAACTGTTTCGACCTGTAGTGGGAAAATGGAGGAAAGAAGGCATAAAAATATGGATTTATATAGACGACGGGCTGATAGTAGCGAAAACGAGAGAAGAGCTTTTGAGAGCGATAAAAATTGTAAAAAGTGACCTTGAGAAGCTGGGCGTGGCCCTGGCGGAAGAAAAGTGCAAATGGGAACCGAGCCCAAAGTTTCAATGGCTAGGTTTCGTTGGAAACTTAGATGAAAAGACAGTGAGGCTGTCGGAGAAAAGATTTGAATCGGTGCTGCACCGCTTGAACGTGTTGAAAGAGAGCCTGGCTCCAACGGTCCTGGACCGTGAACGATTCCTGGGATCGTTAGCATCAATGACTTTGGTTGCAGGTGAAGTATCAATCGCCAGATCACGCAGGTTGTCAGCAACCGTTGCTACGTGCCAAAGACAATCCAGGCCAGACTCGACAAAGATTGGGATTTCAGAAGGTGAGCAAGCAGAGTTGAATTTTTGGGAGGAGAACTTGGCGCGGCTAAGTATAACCGAAATGGAAGATAAATTTTCTCCGAAATGGTTTGCGTTCACAGACGCGTCAGCAAAAGGAATGGGTGCTATTTTAAAGACGGCGGAAGGCGCAGTGAAATTGAAAACTTCAAAAATAGGAAACGCGGAATTTGAGAAAGAGTCTAGCGCTTTAAGAGAATTAAGAGCAGTAAAACTTCTATCTTCCGTTATGAAAAATTGGATAAAAGGCGATGTTTTAGTACACCTGGATAGTCAGGCAGCGGTGAGTGTGCTGAAGAGAGGCTCTATGAAAAGAGACCTGCAGGAGCTAGCGGAAAAAGTGTGGATCGATTTGAATAGTGTAGGGAATGCGCGATTTGTATGGATTCAGAGAGATCTGAATGTAGAAGCAGACGAAATTAGTCGAGATTTCGACTTTGACGACTGGAGTGTTCGAGATCACGTTTTTACGTACGCGCAAAAAAGATGGGGAACAGTCCAGTGTGACTGGTTCGCAGATGAAAACAACAAGAAAATGGAGATATTTTTTCCAGGTTCCCTTCGAGAAATTCAAGGGGATCAGACGTTTTCGAGAACATCGACAAAGCTGCCCAATACGGATTGGCATGGTGGGTTCCGCCTCCCAATTTAATCCCTAGACTCATTTATGAAGCCAGAAAAAGAAAACTCAGAGGAATTTTAGCTACACCACTTTGGGAAAATCACATATCTTTCCAGACTATTGTCGACAACAAAGGTCGTTTTATTGAAGAACTAAGAGACTGGAAAGTTTACGAGAAAAATTGTAGAATTTTAAAACCAGGCCCAGGGTCTCAGAGGTGCGGGAGACTGGGTTCCGAATTCTGTAGATCACCATTTTTACTAGGATTACTAGATTTCTCTATATAGGCCCCAGGCTTTCTGTTTTCTAGTAACCGAAAATCCACGTTACAAAAGCCTAATTGCCGAGAAAATAAACATGTAATATGCAAAGATGATAGAATAGCAGTTTATCGATCAGTGGAGGCGGAAAAACGCATTACTCCGACACAGGAGGGGTAATGGTTGTTTTTCCGCGACATGAGAGAGTGAGAAAGCGAGAGAGAGAGGAGAGAAATGAGAGTGTCAAGGGAGGCAGCTGCGAGCAGGTCTCGCAACGAAAGTGTAGGAGGTGACGCTCGCGATCGATTGGGATCGAGCGTCATTCTACGTTGTACTGCATTACCCACCCTCCCACCCAGTGGTGAAAATTTACGCGAACGCAATATACAGTTTCAGAAAGTGAGCGGTTCCTGGCTATCGAGTCGATAAAGAAGAAAGCGGCGGACAAAGCACATTTGGGACAACTGATTGATGTTATCGTGAGTGCAAATTGGAGATGTCGAGCACCCTCAACAGCACAGTCGTACCAACGAGCTAACCAACGACGAATGGAGTGGATGAAAGGCATGGGAATGGATTCGGGACCAGAAGCCCTGATTCTGTACTTGGCAAATCAAACAGAGTTCGTAGGAGCGAGCTCGCTGGCGACTACGTCAGCCGCTTACAAATTGGTAAACGGATCGCTCGGCGAAGCCTTCAATCAGATCATTGCGGACATCGTCAACGCGAGACGGAGAGAAGAGGCGCTCGTCAGAAAGCCACCAAAAATATTATCCGAGAAGGAAATCGATCAGATTGTCAATGGGAACATGTCGATTGGTGACCGAAAAAGTGAGCGTGATTGTTTTTTGACTCTTCTTTCTTTTAAAGTGATGCTCCGCGCGTCTGAAGCAGCCGAACTGAGATGGTCTGACTTGTCGCTCGAGAACGGATTGCTTGAAGTTCGCATACGCCGGGCCAAAAACGATCAAGAGGGACTCGGAAGATCGTCATTTATCGACTGCGCCGAATCGAGCACACTGGGGTTACTGATACAGAGACTACGCCTTCAAGCACGGAGCGAATTCGTGTTCACAAATCTCAACAATTCGATGAAGCTCACGTCGTCAGCCGTATCGAAGATCACAAGGGAAGCGATGGAGAAAGCAGGAATCCAAGACGCACGCCACCACGATCTGAGGAGAAGTTCTGCCAACGCTCTTCAAGGACAAGGGATGGATATCGATCAAATCAGACGTCGAGGTCGGTGGAAGTCTCAAAAAGGATTGGCACGATACCTGGTGGACCGCCCTGAAGCACAAGGTCTCAAGTCGGTGGAAAGAGCGGAGCCGGAGTCGGAGGCAGGAGAAGCGGAAGAGTTTTGTTCGGCGCTTATCGACCACGATTATCTCTAAAATGGCCTGTTATTAATTTTTGTGTTTCGTTTTTTTGTACTAATATTTGAGAAATCACTCTCTGTTGTTGATATCCTGTTTTTAACCTTGATCTCCCATACTTTCCCCCATTCGCACATTATTGAATTTCTCTCTCGTTTTCGCTCTTAATTTTAAATAGTTGTTATTGTTGATTAATTACGTGTACCATCTGTAATATGACCGAAAATCCACGTTACAAAAGCCTAATTGCCGAGAAAATAAACATGTAATATGCAAAGATGATAGAATAGCAGTTTATCGATCAGTGGAGGCGGAAAAACGCATTACTCCGACACAGGAGGGGTAATGAAGTTTTTTGACAAAAAAAATATTTAAAAAGTTAAGCCCCGCCCACTTTGCAGACTGCGGCACACGATTTTGCAATAATGCTGCGCGCCATTTGTTTCAAGAAAACTGGGTAATACTGACTTTTTACGTTAATATTTTTGATGAATAATCAAAAAATGAGTATAAAATCACAAAATTTAACATTAAAAAAAATTAATTTACACGTAATCGCTTTAAAATAGGCAGATTGAGCGATGTTAGCCTGTGCTGAACTCATTGTCAACGTCAATCCGCAGTACCCGATTGTCAACGTTATTAAAACGGTAATTTCAGTATTATAGCATTTCAAGCCTGCTACGCTGACGTGTACTGGATATTGGCACAGCATTTAAGAGACTTGTTAAAAAAGGCACGCGATAGGGATAAGGCGATAAAGGCTCCTTTACCGGCTTGACTCTTTTAGCAGCGTAGAAATATTGTTTCTATAAAAACTATAATCGATGGAAAACACATATAATGGATTCGTGGCGGAGTGACATCTCACGTGAAATCGGGAGACGAAAAATCTCTTAATTTCTCCAGTTACTTCTTCATTTTTTCGAATAAAAACGTAAATGCTGAATTTTTAATAAAGGCTGCTAAATTATTTTTAGCAGGTACTGTAAGCTTCGTTACTGAAGCTGCACTTTTTTAGAGAAAATACAGTGTTATAGATGTGCATTATTCACAAGAAATGAATTACATTCACGACATGTAAGAATACGTTTGCAGAGTTGGGTAGCGAACGAAACTCGTAGTTTTTCGAATTCCTTCATCTGTTTTTTTGAATTTTGTATAAATAATTTTGTTTTCAATGAACTTGCGACATGAGAACATGAAACTCCGCCCACTTATTTTTACGGTGTTTGCGGATTTTTGTTTTCATGATGCAAATTGTTTGAAAACCTAATAAACACTTCTCAAATTAGAACAAAACGTTTTCAACAAATATCAAAACAAACGAAACGTTAATGAAACTTATCTGCAACTTATCCGCGGTCGGTCATGTCCAATTCTTACAATTAGAACAAAGTCTACTAAAAAAATATTTGTACTCGTTATTATTCACATAAAACTAGAAAAGAAAAAATTTATATACCTTCTTGAGACAGTTTACCATCCTCCGCCCACCCGTTCGTCAGCTGGACGCTGGCGGGCCCGCCGCGGGCCCGTAGCGGGCCCGCCAGCGCATCATTACTGAATATCAGCATTTTCGATCAAAAACTCAACTGATTAGTGTCCCATGCGCAATTTTACTTCGTTTAAAATAACTATAATTCATTTATAAACCCATTGGAAACAAAATTTTTTTCACCTGTCAGTCACCTACCAAATATCATAGCCGCCGCGGGCCCGCCAGCGGCCAGCGAGGGCACCCAAGCGCTGGCGGGCCCGCTGCGGGCCCGTGGCGGGCCCGTAGCGTCTGCGGAGCCGCCGCGGGCCCGCGCGCGGTTCACCAGTGAACATCACTACAGTTACAGTGCAAATATACCCTGGAATAGATCCTTTAGTTTTGCTCTTCTTGATCAAAGACTTTGGGCAAAACTTTCTCAGTAAAAAAAACAAAA
This sequence comes from Caenorhabditis japonica, assembly GCA_963572235.1. Classification (NCBI taxonomy): domain Eukaryota; kingdom Metazoa; phylum Nematoda; class Chromadorea; order Rhabditida; family Rhabditidae; genus Caenorhabditis; species Caenorhabditis japonica. The sequence goes on from OY754346.1 coordinate 843,965, forward strand.
TTAATGAAAACAAAATTAATTTTCTTTGAGAATTGTTTTGCCTTGGAACAGACACCAATCGCATGGTCTGTACACAAACGAAGTTGTCGTTCAAATTTAATCATGTAATGTTTTAATTGTTTGTATTGTGTTTTCAATCGACTTGCGACATGAAAACGCATCAAATTTCAAGTCTGCATTCACCGTTCTGTCTGCGTCTCTTCAAATATCACTGTGTTCGCGTGGTCGCGCACAAATAAGTGGGCGGAGTTTCGTGTTCTTGTGTCGCAAGTCGATTGAAATCACAATATTGTTTAGGTTCTTTGCTTCATGGTTGAAATAATTGTAATAAAAGAAAAATGTAATGTATTTATGAAGTTGGTGTTTATGTTAATTATGCAAAAAGGTTTTTTTTAATCTCTGATTGGTCTTTGGAAAATAATGTTTAAAAAACTCCCGAACAATTTAAAAAATCTTGTGTTAAAGAGTCATTCTTATCAATAAAATGCAGATTGGGGCGTCTGTGTATGTATCTGCTTGTCTACAGCTTCCGCGCGAAAAGTAACATATCGTTCTCATAAACTTGGAACTGAGTTAGGAAATTTAAAGTTTATTAGGATATTTATAATGATTTTTGCAATAAATGGGTATTTTTTCATTATTACACAACTGTTAGCCCGGCCCGTGACAAGTATGAAAATTTTTTTTTGTTGTATATTTTTTTTTCTGCAGTTTTTCTAGTTTTATGCATTCGGTCTCTGATTGGTCTGAAAGTTGGGAAAACATAAGGGGAAAAAATCATTTCACCCAAAGGGTGCTCCCAAAATGCAAGAATCCCTGAAAATAAGAAAAATTAATTAATTTCGGATAGTTAATAATCACTTTATCGAACATTCAGTCGATATTGTTCAGCGAATTTTGTGCGATGCAACAGGCACGAATACCCTCTAATACAATATTGAAAACTATTGGTTCCTTTTTTTTAAATAAGGTGGCATGGCAGCGATCTCTCGAATAAACCAAGATCCGGAATTAAGTCATCATTTTGAAATTGAGGAGAAAACCTAGAAGGAGCTACCGGAAGAGCTTGGATCAAGTGCTCATGAAGTTTCTTCGTAACTTTGGCTTTATAAAATACCGTCACCTTTGAGCAAGTGAAATGGAGCCAAGGAATGACCAATTTGTATCTAACAATTTGACAATTGAGCAGAAGTACATGCTTTGCATCATTGCCAGAGAACGTTGGTGACTGAACAATGGTTTGTACTGAAAAAGTAGATAATGATAGTTTGCCCATTTGGTTGTTCTACAAAATTCATCACTTTTTTAAAAAGATCCAAAAAAAACTCATATTGTTGAATAATTGATACGCAAATACTAGGAAATACGTATTTGAATTGACTTGTTCAACAGAAAAACAGAAAAATACTATTTTCAGGAGTACAGATACGGGAACAAGATCAAAGTTACAAACCGAAGGCATGATATTTGTTCGTAAAGTGCAGTTTAGTGAGTTAGCAACTTAATGCGTCAACAACATTATTTTTGAAAATACATGTTGCATATTATGAAAACAAAAAAATTGCAACGCGGTGTTTGCGTACTTTTGAAATTCAAACGAAAATGGGAACAAATCGTTTCATTTCCCATGCTATTTCTCTCATTGCCGTTTGAATTTCAAAAGTACACAAACACCGCGTTGTAATTTTTTTGTTTTCACAATATTATTATTGTGTTTTCAATCGACTTGCGACATGAGAACGCGAGACTCCGCCCACTTATTTGTGCGCGACCACGCGAACACAGTGATATTTGAAGAGACGCAGACAGGTAGCGCACAAATAAGTGGGCGGAGTCTCGCGTTCTCATGTCGCAAGTCGATTGAAAACACAATAATTGTATATAAAACAACACTTTTTTGTGCTATTAAATACCTGCAGAAAACTACCTAAGCGCGATCTACTGTAACCCGAACAAGACAATAAACGGAATTATAGTCGGCGAATACATACTCAACCTCGCTCTACTGCAAATATCTTGTAAAACCGTGTGGCACTTGCAATATTAACTCGAATTCTAGTTGTATTCCTATTTTTCAACGGCAAATGACGTATCCGCAACGAGTTGCAGTTAAAATTTGATTTTTCGCTTAAAAAAAGGCACACTACACTGTTAAAAATTGAAAAGTGCCGTAGAGCGAGGCTGATGATGCATTCGCCGACTATATTTAGACAATAACTTTTTCTATCACTAAAATTAAACTCTGTACATGTGTATCTATGTATCGGCAGGCATGCTCATGTGCACGGGAGTGTGATTCACCTGAATAGCACAATTCTTCCCGTCTTGCTTTCAGAACAATATCACCAGTCTGTAGGGTACTTTACTAGAACATTATACGACTTTAAAAACAGCAAAATAAAATATAATCTGTTAGCGACCAAAACACGCCAAAAACAATACAAGAAGATTGACCTTTAGCTTGCTAAAAAATGGGTATGACGTATAGATAAGCCTTATGAAAGTACGATATTCTCGGAACAGGAGATTGACTTCAAGTTGGGATGAACTTTTTAGATTTCTAGAGTGCGTGTTTGTCATCAGCACTATTGTTTGCGATATTTCTATTGAGCCGATGCCTACTGTAATAGCATTTTAAGACATTTCAGACCAGAAAATAAATTAAAAATCGTTCTCTTTTCCGCCAGCTCATAAGCTTTGGGTTTGAAATTTTTTGCCAAATTTGGTGCAATAGATATATTTACAGTACCGTTCAAAAGGTTGGAAACTTTTGGTTTTTGGAGTATAACTTTTGAATGGAGAGGGTTATGGTTCTGAAAATTTGCATGAATCTGCCCCGTAATGTTTTTGACAAGCTCCAAAAATGGATTTGGTCATTTTTGAAAACTGCAGATTTTCAAAAAAAATTTCAGATGCCAAAATTTTCGACCCAAAAATAAATTTTTTTTTCAGATTTTTCAGGACTCGATATTTATGTTCAAAATAAAGTTTTAAAACAAAAAGTATGATTTTAGTTTACTATGGGTCGATCGGACAATTTTCAGCTGACTTACAGCACTTTGAATATCAGGGTCCACAGGTGTAAGCCAACTTTAACTTTTATTGAGAATCACCAAAACCGAATAAAATCAAATAAACTTTGCTTTCTAACAGTTTTTATCTAATTTGCCTTCTTTTTCTTTGATTTTGGTGATTCTCAATAAAAGTTATAGTTGACTTACCCATGTGGACCTTGATACCTTGACCTTGATAAAGTGCTGTAAGTCAGCTGAAAATTGTCCCATCGACCCATAGTCAACTAAAATCATACTTTTAGTATTGAAACTTCATTTTGAACATAAATATCGAGTCCTGAAAAATCTGAAAAAAAAATTATTTTTGGGTCGAAAATTTTGGCACCTGAAATTTTTTGAAAAATCTGCAGTTTTAAAAAATGACTAAATCCATTTTTGGAGCTTATCAAAAACATTACGGGACAGATTCATGCAAATTTTCAGAACCATAACCCTCTCCATTCAAAAGTTATGCCCGAAAAACCAAAAGTTTCCAACCTTTTGAACGGTACTGTTAAGCATGAATCACGCCTCCCCCATCGTCCAATGCGCCACCAAGTTCGTCGGATAATGAAATTATTTTTTCACTCGAAAATTTACTTTTTTGAGAAATTCGAATCATAATCTGATTATTCAGGATGACACCATCATTTTAATCCAACAACGAGATCTTTTTGTCAAAAAATGACCGAGCCTTAGGGTTTTAAAAATGCGCCAGGTAGCAATGCGTTTTTTTTTCCCTATTATTGGCCCGCCACGTCGGTCAAACGCGCTCCGCTGAACTCAATACTACGTGGATTTCATTTTGGTTTCCAAATTATTTTATTTCACGTTGAATTTACAAAACCATTTTGGCGGGCCGACAATAGTTTTTTTTTATTTCTACACAAATCTCTCTGTAGTGAGTATTTTTTTGTAGGTAAAAGAGGTAAAGAACAATAACTTGAGTTTGACAGAAAACTCCAAAAGAAAGTGTCATTTTGGTAGAAAAATACAAATAAAATATGATTTCTGCAATTTGACGTTTGCGGCGAAACAGACGGAACATTATGGCGTTTCAGTGAATTTAGAAGGAAAATAACAAAAATTGAGTTTGGCTAGTTTGTGAGTACAGTAATTCTGGATGCTTTCCCTCTTTTAACGAACCTATCAGTTGCAATTAAGACGTCTGAATTACTATTTTTAGAATTGTTGAATCGATATTATGTAGATCCGGTGATTGCCTTGCCATTTTATTCGATTAAATTGACGACGAACGAGCCACTCCCTGACGAACACGAAACTGTGATTTCCGTTGACGACGATTTTCATACATGCTCGTAACGAATGCGAAAACATCATCAGAAAACTATATATGACAATATCATACACAAGCCTGCTGCGCACTTTGCACTTCTCAACTGAACCGTCCAAAAAACACAAAACTTCTATTATTGTACACGCCTCCCCCGTCATCCAATGCACCACCAAGTTCGTCGGATAGTGAAATTATTTTTTCACTCGAAAATTTACTTTTTTTGAGGAATTCGAATCATGGTCTGATTATTCATGATGACACCATCATTTTAATCAAAAAACTAGGCCGTTTTGTCAGAAAATGGCCGAGCCTTAGGGTTTTAAAAATGCGCCAGGTAGAAACAATATATCAGTAAACATTTAAAAAACAACTATTATCACCATTTTTTCAGATTTCATACCAAGATGATGTGAATTCGTTATTGATAATTCTATCACGACCAAAATAATCGAGACTTTTCCCATTATTGTGCACCGCGACGATATCAAACCCCGCCCACTTTTCTTTTTTTGTGCACGAATTACCAGCGCTTGTAGTTCTAGTGTTCTTTGCTGAATAATTCGCGCGCAAAACAATTGGGCGTGGTTTCATCTCGATTGACAGGGCGATAGGCCATGATTTTTTCTCGTCGCCAAAAACCCCCCGAGTCATTCATATTTGATAAAGTCCCGTTGAACAGTCAGTGAATTTCTTATTTACTAGCTTATAAGGGCTCCGCGACATCTCGAAACCGGACATCTCGAAACCGCGACATCTCGAAACCGGACATCTCGAAACCGCGACATCTCGAAACCGCGACATCTCGAAACCGGACATTTCGAAACCGGACATCTCGAAACCGCGACATCTCGAAACCGCGTTAACAGGGGGACGGTGGTTGAAAAGAGAGGTAGGAAGTAAAAATTTTTTTTTCATAAATCAATGACTATTCAACAAAAAATCAAAAAGTGCAAGATTTGAGCATCATTTCTTTGGCGGCCGCCAAAAAAAGCTTACAGTACGCAAACTGTACCTTGCATCAGAGGCAGGGGTGGGACCAAAAAAAAAGTTTTTTCGGTCGTTTCTTTTGCTTTTTTCGGGTGAAACAAAAAAATTTGTTTTGTTCATGCATGTATGAAAAAAAGTTTTTTTTTTTTTTAAGTCGCGGAGGCGCAAAACAATGCCCGTATACACAAAAACTTAGCCGGGATATGCTCTTAATTGACAAAAAATCTCTAATTTTCAACGAAAACTTTGGAAAATTTCCATTCAACTCGCAGAAATACAATTTTTTTAATATTTTTTTTTTGGAGGAAAAAAAATTCTTTTGATTTTTTTTTTCAATTTTTTAAGGACAAAATTTTTTTTTTGTGAAGTTGTTTTTTGCCCTGATCGGGAGATTGGTTTTAAAAAGCAGAGAAAATTGACAATAGAGCGCGCTTGCACCGATGTCTGCGTCTCGTGTTTCGTCACCCTCTCTCGAAACACGTTTACAGGAGAAAAAATTGTATTTCTGCGAGTTGAATGGAAATTTTCCAAAGTTTTCGTTGAATATTAGAGTTTTTTTTGTGAATTCAGAGCATATCACGGCTAAGTTTTTGTTCATACAGGCATTGTTTTGCGCCTCCGCAACTTAAAAAAAAAAAAATTTTTTTACATGCATGAACAAAACAAATTTTTTTGTTTCATCAAAAAAAAAGCAAAAGAAACGACCGAAAAAACATTTTTTTTTTTTGGTCCCACCCCTGCCTCTGATGCAAGGTGCAGTTTGCGTACTGTAAGCTTTTTTTGGCGGCCGCCAAAGAAATGATGCTCAAATCTTGCACTTTTTGATTTTTTGTTGAATAGTCATTGATTTATGAAAAAAAAAAATTTTTACTTCCTACCTCTCTTTTCAACCACCCTCCCCCTGTTAACGCGGTTTCGAGATGTCGCGGTTTCGAGATGTCCGGTTTCGAAATGTCCGGTTTCGAGATGTCCGGTTTCGAGATGTCCGGTTTCGAGATGTCGCGGTTTCGAGATGTCGCGGTTTCGAGATGTCCGGTTTCGAGATGTCGCGGAGCCCTTATAAGTTATAATCATTACCTACCTTTTCAGTGCCTTGATCATTAACTATCAAAATCAAAAAACGTTTTTACCTATCCTGTCATTTGCTTGAAGGACAGAAAGGCGTGGTTTGCTATGATCAGAGCTCACCGTACGTTAACATTAAGCACATAGCACGGCACCCCAGCCTTCCAAAGGTGTTTCTACCTGGCGCCTTTTTAAAACCCTAAGGCTCGGTCATTTTTTGTCAAAAAGGCCTCGTTTTTGGACTAAAATGATGGTGTCATCCTGAATAAAAAGGTAGTGGTTCGAATTTCCAAAAAAGTAAATTTTCGAGTGAAAAAATAATTTAATTATCCGACGAACTTGTTGGCGCATTGGACGACGGGGGAGGCGTGCATAGTCTATGTGACATAGAGTAAGAAACTGACATGGTAGGTAATGAACAAAGTAGGTAATACAAGAGCAGTCCCTGGAGAAGTCGGCAAATTATCATTACCTACCTTTTCTTTACCTACTTTTGTTCAGTTACCTACCTTAATCATTACCTACCATGATCTTTACCTACCAAAATCAAAAACGCTCTTTACCTACCATGACCGTTTATTGATTAATTATCTCAGATTATTTCTCTATAAATTAAATGTTCTTTTAGGGTGATTTCAGACGACACCAGATCACTCCTTTCGGTCTTTATCAGTTTTAAAATTAAGAAACAGAAAAGGTAGGTAAAGAACATATTCTATTTTGGTAGGTAAAGATCATGGTAGGTAATGATCAGGGTAGGTAACTGAACAAAGGTAGGTACAGAAAAGGTAGGTAATGATAATTTGCCCTGGAAGTCCTCCTGGTTACCGCAAGGATGCCCACCTGCTTCTTTATTTTGATGGGTTCTTTAGGCATATTTCTAATTGCTGTTCCGTAACTTGCATACTCTAGAATATTTTCAATACTCTCCTCTTGACAAATTACAAAAAATATATAATACGCTTCTCATCTGCCATCAACGAACAGAAAAAAAAACGTTCTAGTTCTCATAGCCGGAAACCATTATGTTCTGGTTCCTATCAAATCACGCAGAATTTCTAAGTACTACTATGGTAATTTCCGGTATCTAGCTTTGTTTTTTTGCTCATCCTATTTATATACCGCGAGACTATAATTTTTTTTTATAAGCATGACTGTGTAGGTTTCGGCCGCTATTACCAAAACTCTTTTGCATTCCATTCTACTACAATTTTCGAAATATTTAGTGCAAGCCGCCAAATTGCAAAAGAAAATAAAATGACTTAAGACCTGTAGTCAGCGCCAACTGCGTAGTAGGCTTGTTAAATTGTAACACTTATTTACTTATTTACAAACGATTATTTCTCCACGAGCTTTATTCAACAAAAAAAAAGAAGAAACTTTAGAAAATGTCGAATCGTATCTGGGTAGATATCACAGATGTCTGTGGGAACGTCGGATTCATCGTCTCCACGTTGGCCAACTTTACCGTTCTGGCTCTACTCGTTGTTCGTCCCACAAAAGCATTAGGGTCCTACAAGTACTTGATGATCATTTTTTGCATATTCAGTTTATTTTACACATCGGTGGAGACGCTATTGAGACCGGTAAATAGAGGGACAGTAAAGCTTAACAAAAATGTCTGTTCTACACAGATGAAATGCGATGGATGCATATAGTGTCCGTATTTGAATCATGTCGTGCATTTATTTAAATTAGGCTCTAGATTTTTAATGACTCCGCGTCGTTTGAATAACGTTTACACTTTTTACTAATTCAGCCACTGAAGTTCAAAAATCAGTGCCGTTACAAGAAAAAAAAAACACTTGTAAGAAAAGTGAAAAAAAAAGCAGGGGCAAAGTCGCCAAATGTCACAAAAATGCAAAAAATAAATATAAAATTATTATATACCGTCCAATGGATCAAAAGGACGACATGATTAAAATACGGACACTATATGCATCCACCGCACTTCACCTCCTTTCAGCTTATCCACATGTACGACAACACGCTTTTTGTGATCCAACGAAAGCGATTCCAATACTCGGATCTCACTGCACGAACAGTTTCCGGTAATAAATCTTAAAATTTTGACATTTTTTAAAATTCCTTAATTTTTAGCAAGTTACTGTGCATGCTATGCAATGAGTTTTACTCTAATTGCAGTTCACTTTGTTTATCGTTATTTTGCTACTTGCAAGTAAGCTACAATTATTCTTCATTGTTAAAAAACAATATTGTATTCAGACCGGAAAACCTTCGCTTCTTCCGTGGTTTTAACTTTGTTCTCTGGCTACTCGGAGTACTTTCTGTGGCAGTTTTTTGGGGAATGGCTACTTTCTTCTTGTTTGCGGAAAATTCTAAAACCAGACGTTCTTTTCTTTTTCTTCTCAAAGAATCTTATGATTTGGATCCGTCGTGGGTCACCAATGTGCCGTACAGCTATGTAAGAATAACTCAACAGACAGTTTTTTTTAAACATTTTCTTATAGTGGCGACCCGATGAAAATGGAATTGAGTACCCAAACATTCCCAACATCCTCGGAATCTTCCAACACGGCGCCATTATGACATTTTCATTCAGCACTGTTTTCTATTGTGGAATGCAAACTCACACGAAAATAAATGCACACAAAGGAGTATCGGATAGAACGAGAGAACTTCAGAAGCAACTTTTCAATGCGTTGGTGTTTCAGGTAATGTTTTAGACAATGTTTAGCATTTTTATCATGTTTTATAGTGAGACCCAAAAAATTGAAAACGTGTCGCCAGTGATTTCACATCCCCCTCTGTCCAGAAAATTCGCTCCACCTTGAAGACGTCATAACTCCAGAAGGAGGCAAAACCCGCATTTTTTGAAAACGGATTTCGATTCAGGAGAGTCTAGACCTCTGACACAAGTTTCAAAAAGATCTCAAAGTTATGCGCGACCATGCAATTACAGTACTATTGTGTTTTCCATCGAGTTGCAGCATGAGAACGAGAGATAAAAAGACTTGTTTTCTCTGCTTCTCATCAAATCGAACTGTGTTTGCATAGTCGCGCGAAAAAAAGTGGGCGGAGTCGGTCGTGCGTTCTCATGTCGCAAGTCGATTGAAAAACAATATTTGAAGAGACGCAGACAGAACGGTGATTGTGGTTTATGAACTCATGTTTCCATGATGCAATTCGATTGAAAACACAATATGTTTTGGCGCTATCAATTTCATGGAAAATATGATGAGTTCCATGTCAACAAAACGTAATAAGAAATTCTGTAAATTGACGTTTCACAATTACTTCCCTGTTAGTCTGTAAACCTGCCAATTTCGGCAGCATCCGATCAAATGTATACCAAATGAGCTTCGTGATTAGTGATAGCCAAAAAAAAATATTTTTTTGACATCAAAAAGGGAAACGAGAACAAAACAATCACAAATAACGTAACACGGCAATGAAAAAAAAACAACCAAAATGAAATAAGCCAACACACTAACTAGTAAATCAAAACTTTCAGACCCTAATCCCTACCGTCATGATGTATATACCGAGTACAATGTTAATTGTATTTCCGTTCCTTGAATTGAATGTTGGATGCTACGGTAACATCACCACAGTTACAGTCCAAATGTACCCCGCAATCGATCCATTGGTTTTGCTCTTTTTGATTAAAGACTTTAGAAAAACCTTTCTCAGTAAGTTTGGTTGGTTTTACAGTTAAAAAATACAAAAATTAATTTTTAGGAATTATTTGCTTTGGTAGAGGCACCGATCGCATTTTCTCCACCACTGGAACATTGTCGTACCAATTGAGCTCTGGAAAGGTTTAATTCACCTTATTGATATTTTGTTTCAACAGCGACGTTCCGACTGTTTTGTAAATAAATAAAGATGTGCAACTTGTTAGTTTCTTTTTTGTTTGTGGATTTTGATGGAGCTACAGTACTGGCCATAAAGAATGCGACAACTGGTTTTTTGACGATAACTTCTTGGAAAGTTAACTTTTTGACCCGATTTTCTTACTGTATCTGCAATGGAATCTCACAAAAACTTGCGTATTTGCGAATTGCATCATTCTGCAAAAAAAAAAATTTTTTTAATTTTTAAAATTTTTCTCATTTTTGCACTTTTTTCATGTATTTCAGTTTTTTGTATAAAGTTGAATGAAAATTAATTTGGAGTAGTTCTAATTAGTTTTTTATTGTTTTTCAGCTATGGTCAGACCATTTGGGAAAAAAACTTTCACTGTGGACGTTCGAAAAAACATCGTACGTGGACATGAACTAGGCCCTCATCCGAAGATACTCGCAACTCAGTTTGGTTGTTCTTCCAGCCAAATTTACCGTATTTTGAAGAATAATCGTGATGATGTAAGGTTTCAGTTAGCTTTCTAAACTAATTTCGACTATTCAGGATGGTGTAGTGCATCGTCAATCTCCAGGAAGACCCCGAACCACTTCCAGAGCTATGGATCGAAATATCTTGCGCGCGTGCCGAGAAGATCCTAGACGCACATCTACGGATATTCAAGTTTCCGTGACGTCTCCAAATGAGCCGGTGCCATCGAGAAGGACTATTAGAAGACGTCTGCAAGTTGCTGGACTGCACGGACGAAGACCAGTCAAAAAACCACTCGTTAGTCTAAAAAACCGGAAAGCTCGCTTTTAATGGGCTAAACAGCACTTGTCCTGGGGACCTCGAGAGTGGGCTAATCACATCTGGAGCGACGAATCGAAGTTCAATCTGTTCGGTACTGATGGTATTCAATGGATCCGACGTCCTATTGGCTCCAGATATGCTCCTCAGTACCAATGTCCGACGGTAAAACATGAAGGTGGATCTGTGATGGTTTGGGGATGCTGCTCCGACACTTCCATGGGTCCATTGAAGAGAATTGTTGGAACCATGGACCGATATGTGTTCGAAGACATCCTGGAGAACACAATGCGACCATGGGCAAAAGCAAATTTGGGCCGATCGTGGGTGTTTCAGCAGGATAATGACCCGAAGTATACCTCGGGTCATGTCGCCAATTGGTTTCGACGTCGCCGTGTGGATGTCCTGGAATGGCCAAGTCAGTCTCCGGACTTGAATCCCATCGAACATATGTGGGAGGAGCTAGAACGACGTCTTAAAGAAGTCCGAGCCTCCAATGCCAACCAGAAATTCGCTCAACTCGAAGCTGCTTGGAAGAGTATCCCGATGACGGTGGTTCAGACGCTCCTGGATTCGATGCCACGTAGATGCCAGGCTGTTATTGATGCCAAAGGATACCCAACCAAGTATTAAATCACTTTTTATAGTTACCTTCCTTTTGTTTTTGACCTTCGGTGATTCTAGAGCTTATTTGTATAGATCTCCAAAAATGTCAATTTTCATGAATTTTTGAAAAAATTGAATAAAAAAATAATTTTCAGCAGAATTTTAAAATCAACTTGACAGAAAGGTTTCTGATAGTGCTGAAAAAATCTCAAGAAAAATTTGGGTCAAAAAGTTAACATTCCAAAAGGTTATCGTCAAAAAACTAGTTGTCGCATTCTTTATGGCCAGTACTGTATATTTTTAATTTTCACTGCCCGAAATTGACCAAAAATTCAATTTTTCTCTCGAGCTAGTGATCTAAAATTTGCCAGAACACGTTTAATTCTTCCAGAAAAGAATGGAAAAAAAACACCATTAAAAAATGAAAACTTAATATACTTTTGAGCGGTACACGGTGTCCAGGATTTGAAATGTGGGCGGAGCCTAATTTGCTGGCGCGTCAGCAAACTTCCATGGCGCACTTTCGTTGCTTGCGCATTTTTTGACTCTCGCATTTTATTTTATTGATTTTATTGTTTTTCTTTCAGTAAAACCTGTTTTTCTTTGTAAAATGTATGTTTTTTATCTTTTAATACCTTTTTGCCAAAAACAAACTTCGTTTTTCGTAAAGATTTATCCTGCAAAAACACCAAAAAACTCAAAACGAATATTTCGAAATGGTGGCTGAACCAAATTCGACGTTCTTAGGCTTAAAAAATTTCTAAAAACCTCAGCTATAATTCCGTTGGAGCACATGTGGGAAAATAATTAAGAATTTATGCTTTTTTCCCGAAAAACATAAAAAATGCCTCAAAATTTGAATTTCGCGCGAAAAAATCCAGTGGGGCGCGTTTGGTCGGCTCCGCCCACATTTCAAATCCTGGACACCGTGCGGTACTGTATATAAGAAAGATTTTTAATTGTATTTGTGAGATTTGGAATTAATCCTTTCTATTTCGTCGTGCCCTTTTTTGGAATTGGTCTGTGGGTTCAAACCGAAATAAATCTTTTTGAGAATAGCTTTTGAAAATATCAAAAACCCTGTGCTTCATTTTTTTTTTGAATTTTGTGATACAATACATTTTTGTTTGGTTGGATAAAAACGAAAAAAAAATCTCATTGAACTATAGATTACAACCACCTGTTTTTTTTTCACATATTGGTCAACGCAAGGAAATCCAAAAAATTTCTAGCGCTGGGACCGACAACTCAGGAAATTTTTGGCGCGTTATGGCGAGAGTCGGCATCTAGGTGGATAATAGCCACTGAAAATGGCTATTAGCCGTCGAACATGGCTATTAGCCGCCGAAAAGGGCTATTAGCCATTGTCGCGGTATGGTCAGCATGTCTCTCTCGGGACACGCCCCATTCCTCTGCGTCTCTCCTACTCGTCGGGCGAGGTTGGTGGCAACCGAGGGGTAGTGTGCGTGAGGGTCCCAGAGTGAACATACGTTCCCTTTCGGACTTATTTTTATATCTTATTTTATTTCCATTTATCTAGTTTCATTGTTAAGAACAGTAATCCCGTTAGATATAATTTAGTTTACCCTTCTTTAACCTTAAATTAACGTATCTCTTTTTAGTATAATAAACACTCATTAGAAATCACTCTGTCTGTGTTGGGAACACTAATGTGGAAGGGTAGTCCATCCTATTCCATCAGGGGATGCCGAACCTACCAAATGGAGGTCCCACACGAACTCTGAAAATGGTCGTAGGACTCGTCTAGAGAGTCCAGAGTGCTCGTATTTTTTCCCACTTTACCCTTCACAGTAATCCTCAAAGTAGACAAGAGGATTGGTCCCCCACCACATTCAAATCAGCGTTGCGTGTTACGTGTCACCGCGGGAGTGCTTGCACGTGTAAATTGGTGACAGTTCAGAGATGCACCGGGTGTGGAGTAATTAACCATTATACCCACACGTGAGAAGCCCTCTATGACTACATTGACAAATAGTTGATGGGCATAGGGCTGAACCGAGGTTTCTGTAAATAGCCTGTAGAAAAATCTCATGTGTATTCTGAAAATCGTATTTGGCTGCACCTAGGTAATATTTATCCCGTCCCCCTCCTTTTCATGTACTCACCCCCCGGCGCCGGCAGTTCCTTAAGAGCAACCGGATGATAGTGAAAGACCGGTATGTTTTAAGAACGACACCTGGTTGAGAACACAGTTTAGGCATTCAATTGTCCCGTTCTTTTACTCAGTCCCAAGGTCTCCCAGACCTAGGATACCAGGCAAGGCTAACAAACGGGATGAGTACCGTCACTGTTTATTGATGGAATTTTAATTGAGAACATGTAAGTCGTCCATGTCCCCTTCGAAAGTGGCCACAGTTCAGTTGGTGTGCTCATGTAGACGCATTCAGATTATAAAGCCGTCGTAAAAACCCAGCCAAGGACGATTCGACTCAGTAGCAAATAGTTCCTGGGAATAGGACTTGCTATGACGCAAAATTAAGTTTTTCGATGCCCCTCCAAATTTTTTTTTAAATATTTGAGTCGGAATATGGAATCGTCAACCATATCAGTTCATTTGGTCGTGAACAAACACATGATATTCAGGCTTTACACATGTCCGAAAGCAAGTAAGGTAATTTACCTACATGACAGCCGGACATAAGATCTGACACACAAAGAGTTTAATAATAGAATTGTCTGCACGGGAAAGCATCGTTCCTAATCTATTGTAAACTCCGATTACTCGCAACGCCCCAGCCGATAAACAATGTCATAAACAACCGATAAGACGGCTCAGAACCATTGTTTAATGAGTGCCAATGTGGACGCACATTGGCAAACAATCTATTCATCAATATCGGAGCAGATTCTTATCGCGCATAATTAGTGACAGTTGCCGGCTGACACCACATTGTAATCCATCTGGCAATAGTGGTAAACAATGAAGAGAGGCCACGCCCACAATACCGAAGGTCCACTCGAGCATAAGTCAGTCACTCTTTCATCTGTACTGAACGTTCTTGCTCACCTATCTCGTTTTCTTCGTTGGTTTAGATTCTATCTCCTTGTGATTTGAATTTGTTTTACTTTCGAAACCCGAGTGGGTAGCAAGGGCTCTACTCGAGTTCTTTCTCGACTTTCTGATATTATATCAAAACTCTTCTCTTCATTAATCTCGCTTTAACACCCGTCACTCTCCTTGCTAAATTTATTTTTCCATCCAAATCTGGCGCCAAGGAAGCCAGTGCAGCCATCGGACCGTGTCCTCCGTGGTCAATCAAGGAGGATTGGAGAACGATTAACTCCAGTTGCGAGATCGAGGTCGACCACACCAACTGCACAGTCGAAACAGCATACTTCTACATCCGCTGCAAAAGCCGAGAAAAAAGCCAGAGCACCAACTTCAATCACCGACTTCATCCGAAAACACTTGGGGACGCCAGCAAAAGAACCAGAAAGTTCACCAGGTACGTCGGCATATTCCACACCTACCGCCCAAGGGAACCAGAGAAGACCGGATACCCCATTGCAACTTGCACATCAATCACCAGATCCAAGTAACACACTAACACCAATTGCTCCTTCTGAAGTGAACGAAACAATCATAAAAATGAGTGACAACGAAACCAAAAATAAGAAGAAAATCAGAAGGATAATGTTTTCAAGTGATAGTGACTCGTCTATTTCCGAAGAAGAAACTACGCGAGTGGAACAAAGGGTCAGATCAATGGCGATGTGGTCAGGAATGTCACAGGAGATTAAGAAGATTGTCACATGTTGCAAAACATGTCAACAAATCAAGGACCCTGCACAATTGCGGATCAAAGCTCCACTTGGGACGTTCAAAACACCTACTTCTCCATTTGAGAGAGTTCACTCCGACTACATTGGTCCATTGCCGGAGACGAGACGTGGAAATCGATTTATTGCCATGTTTGTCGACGCCTTCACAAAGTTCATAATTGCGGAGCCAGTGGAAAATCAGACAGCGGATGAACTCTGTAAGATATTTGTGGATAGAGTGGTAGCAAGATTTGGAACGCCAGTTTTGCTAGTGACTGACCGAGGCACTCAATATACTTCGAATAAGTTTGGAGACTTACTGAGATCATTGCGGATTAAGCACAGCATGAGTACTGCATACCACCATGAAGCAAATGGACAAGTTGAGAGAGCGAACCATTCCATCGAGATGCTGCTGAGACAAGTGGAGGACAATGAAAATTGGGATGAAAATCTACAGACACTGGTGCACGCTTACAACACTGCGATCAATGCCACAACAAGTGTGAGCCCGTACGTAGTAATGCACGGACAGTTGCCAAGGTCACCTCTCACGATCAACCTTCCCAAGGAGTCTGCGGAAAACCCAGAGCAGTATGCGGAAAAAGCCATTGCCAAAAAGAAGAGCCTGCAAAAAGAGTGCAAGGAGCAGATTGAGAAGAAAACCAAGAAAAGAAAAGAGGATCATGATGAAAACCAGGTGATCAACAATCCTATTATTCAGATTGGAGACCGAGTTTGGATCAGGAAAACTGCCAACAAAACGAAAACAGGAAAACAATTCTATGGTCCATTGAAAGTTTGCAAAGTCGAGGAACCCAACGTTACAGTGACTCTTCCGGGTATGCTAACCAGAAGAACGAAGGAGAAAACCAGAACAGTGCATAAAAATCTCTGCAAACTCTATCGAGACAATGACGTGGAGGATTCGACAGAGCAGAAGGACATTACCAAGGAATGAATGAGCAGATGTTTTGATTTACAATGGTTTTTTTTACGATTACAATGGTTACAATAATTACAACTGCGTTACAATGGTTTCTATTTTCAATTTTTGTTGGCTCGAGGAAGATTTTGGTCGTTGTGATTTTTTTTACAATGGTATGGCATGGCAATCGAAGGAGTGTTTTATTGGTATTCGTGGATAATTATTCTTTCATTTTCTTATTTTGCTTTATTTTTATTTTTTTTGTATGATAGCGCCGAGGACGCCGCTGCAATTTCGAACGACGGGGGGATGTCGCGGTATGGTCAGCATGTCTCTCTCGGGACACGCCCCATTCCTCTGCGTCTCTCCTACTCGTCGGGCGAAGTTGGTGGCAACCGAGGGGTAGTGTGCGTGAGGGTCCCAGAGTGAACATACGTTCCCTTTCGGACTTATTTTTATATCTTATTTTATTTCCATTTATCTAGTTTCATTGTTAAGAACAGTAATCCCGTTAGATATAATTTAGTTTACCCTTCTTTAACCTTAAATTAACGTATCTCTTTTTAGTATAATAAACACTCATTAGAAATCACTCTGTCTGTGTTGGGAACACTAAAGTGGAAGGGTAGTCCATCCTATTCCATCAGGGGATGCCGAACCTACCAAACCATTATGTGGTAATGCCACCGCCTTTAAAAAATTCGTCTGTTGGCAACGCAACTTTAGTATGTTTACATGCAACAATTATAGGAAACAATCTGCGTGTTTACTCAGCGATTTTGCGATTTTTTCCAGACACAAAATGTCCGAAACTTTAAATGGAAAAATTTGAAAATGATAGCCGAAGGAAACGGCTAATAGCCATGGAAAACGGCTAATAGCCATTGAAAATGGGAAATACATATTGCCAAATACATATGGCACACGCCCCGAATCGATGAAGTCAGAACAGGATTTCAACACTTTGAAATGCTCGGTTTGCACGAGACTGTCGAGTGATAATCAATGTAAATTGTTCTTTTCTGCCTGACAACTCTCACAATCTTTTCTCTTCTTTCGTTCACTTTTTTATCACGGTATTTCTTTGTTGTTTATCATTTTTCTTCCTCATAGTTATTTAGATGTCCAGTATATTTTGATGAAATATGGGCAAAATTGAATATAAGTTTCAGGATTTCTGCTTCATTTTTCATAAAGTAAATAGTTATTGTTTTGAGGTACTCAAAAAATATAGAAGAAAGGTAAAAAAGGGGAAAAAACAAGGTACGATATGCGGTCATAGTACACATGAGCAGAGGTTAAATATGGGAGAGATAGAGAGATTAGTATATTTTTCCGCCTTCCGCGATATATAATTTCTTCCGTCTTCCATCTTCCGGAAAATTAATCTTCCTCCGTCTTTTCCTACGTAATTTGAATTTTGCAGTGGTTCCAATGTCCTCAGAGCTTGAAGATCCGGATGAGAAAAAAGAAGACGATTTTGTAATACTGGATTATCCATCCCCATTCTCATTTTTTATCAAATTTATCGATTTTCTAGCAAAAAGTTATCCTTATTTATTAATTTTTAAATCAGTAAGTATTTCAATTCGTGTTCTTCGAATTCTATTTTTCAGAAGTCTTCTTATAATTCACTGCGTATTGATGCCTTTTTTGCTGGTATTTCTGAAGTTCTCGGCGATAGTTATGTAAGTTTGCCCTGATGAACACGATATTGGAGTATGCGCCTTGTAGAAAAGAATTTCGAAGGTGATTTTGATTTTGATTATTTTTTCATTGAGACATGTCGAGAGTCCGAGTCGGGGGAATTGGAGCCCCTCGAACCCTCGACTTCCCGGGAGTCGTGAGTAGTGCTGAAAACGGGGGTTGTAGAACCCCAAGGTTGTTAGAGATAAGCGGTGTAAAAAGGACAATAATAATTATGCTAATAACCGTTTTTTACGTCGCTCAAGAGCGATTAATCGGCGCTGGGCCGAAAATAAAAGATATTATAAATCGGTTAATAACATAAAATGGCGTTGAACGAAGGAGTATATAAAGGTTTAGCGCTACAAAAGGTTTATATAAATTAAATATTTAAATATTGTGACAAAACTGTCGCAATCGCCGTGAAAATGGGACAAAACGTAGGCGCTGTCGAAGACGGACGTCACAATTATCGGTCGAGTTTCGAGATGCACGGCACATATTTAAAGGCGCATCGTATCGTTCGGTGGAGATGGTCCCGTCGCGCCGCGCTGTAAAACGGCGGCAGTTCAAAAAGGATTTTATCAACAGTCGTCATTAAATAGCGGTGTTGCGCGAGATACTGAGAGATTTAGAGGAGAAACAAAGGAACGCTGTGGAGAGGCTCGCCTGCGCTGCCTCTCCTCGCGTTATTGATTGACTGTTTTGGGATAAAAAGGTTGTGAGTTCGCCACGAAAGGGGGAATTCACGACAAGACATGACCCGATATTTAAAGGCGCCACAAATCTTTGCATTTGCGCGCACTTTTCAGTCTACTTACTACAGTGATCCACATAATAACACGATCACCCCAAATTTATTCGCATATTTCGAAATCTCACTGTGATAAAGAAATGGTCACTTTTGTAAAAAAAGAAATACTATTGGTGTTCATTTTACGGTAACTACCAAAAATTGTACGAAAAATGATTTTAAAAAGACTCTATTCCATTGGCTCGGAGGTGATGATGCCCTGTTTTTGTGTTCTGCTCGAGTGCTGAAGACATTAAAACTTTATTTTGTTCTATTTTTATTAACTTTTTAGTCATCAGAAACGGATAAAAACGACGACCAGTGGGTGATCGTACAAAAACCTTATTTTAACAACAACATCTTCAATAATAAAAGAATTATTCTTGATTGTATTCGAACAGTTACCAGAAGTACCGTATCTGAAGGAATCGACAGTGTTATTGGTTGCTCGAAAGCTTTATACTCACTGGCAAGTTATTTTTCTTATTAAACTTTTATTTTCAAATTTACGTTACAGTGGTTCTTTCTCTTCTACTCTAATGTTGTAGCAATGGAAAATAATTTTTTTCGATTCAAAACAAATTTTATAAAACTTCAAAAGTGTGTGAATCGTCTCAAACTGCTTGCTCAATTACACCCGCGTGGGTGAGGAATTTTTTAACTTTTTCTTATGCATTAAAATGGTTTTTTAAACTTTAAAACTCCTAGAAATAATGTGTTTATTTAGTTGTTTTAATATTATTGGAAACTCTTTCTCTCTTTTACACTGTTTCTCTTATGGGTCTATTCACGGAAACCAGCAAAATATGCAAAAAAATTCAGCGAAAATTCGGAGAATGCTCCGATCAGTCTGAATTTTTGGTAGATAATGTCAAAAATACTCCCGAACATGTGCAGAAAATTTCAGACCAAAATATCGATTTTTTTTAAATTTTTCAAAATCGATATTTTGGTCTGAAATTTTCTGCACATGTCTTTGTGTATTTTTGACATTTTTTGTCAAAATTTCAGACTGATCGGAGCATTCTCCAAATTCTCGCTGAATTTTTTGCATATTTTGCTAGTTTCGTGAATAGCCCCATTATGTATTTGTATGAAACTGAAAATTCCTGCCGGTATTTTTTTTTCCAAATTTTTAAATTCCTTATTACTGCGTCGCGAAAACCTGTCAGAGCAGAGCGCGCGACGCTGTCGTGGCAAGGTGCGCGACGCTGCTGTGACTCTGCTGTGACTCGGCTGTGACCACCACTTTTCGCGGCGAGACCACAGCGCTCCGCTCTGACTGCTTTTCGCGACGCAGTAATACATGTATTGTATTTATTTTATCTCGTCTTTCGCAGATTTGTTTCCATTCGTTTTCCGAACTCCAAACTTCCCTTCCACCTATTTCTGATGCGTGAAGTGAACAAAAAAACAACCGAAAACGTTGTTTTTCTTATGAATAAATTATATTTCGGATAAATTCCACAAAAAAGTAAGCCACATGCTTAAAAATATTTATGTGATCAATGTCTCAAGCTCAAGGGTTTCGATGCGTTGTAGGACAAGTCAGTTGGACCACATGTATGTACTTTATCCATTACGTGAAGCGAAACGGAAGGAGGGAGTCTGAAAGTGCCAGCAATGATCGATGGTCTGTGGGAGGAACGCCTGGTAGCTATTGGATTCGGGACGGGTGTCAAATGCTCTGGCTGTTAGCCGTTTTCGTTGGCTAGGATCTTTGACTACTGCCAGATTTCAAATTCTGGACGCTGTGTGCTTGGAAAATGTCGCATAACATAAGCGCTGTGTACGTGCCCAATACGACCTGATTGTTTTGTTTCCTTTAGTTGGCCCGTTTTATTCAAAACGGCCGGGTTCCTAATAAAATAAGACAAAAACGGAATACAACGACAAGTTTATCTACACAAAATAACACCGCAAAGAGGGCAAAAACCACAAAAGCGAAACAGAAACGAGAACTAAAAATGGCCAATGGGGCCGCTCAAAATAAATATAATCCACGTGGCACTAAATCGCGTGAACTCACGTGAAATTAAACTACTTTTGTTCTTATTTTATTTGTGGCGCTTAACAGCGTATATGGCGGTCTAGACAGAGTGCCGTGGCGCTGGTACATGTAGGCCGATAATAAAGGGGACTGGGTGAAGGACTTGCCACCGGCAACTTCCCCCCCGTCAGACAAACCGGACCCCTGGCCGGTGCTGGCACAATACACGTCCACTCGACTTACATTCTTCTCCTAACATGACCAGCCTTTTTGCTCTTCCTAGCTTACTCTACTGCCACGTTAGAACAACAACAAAACCCTACAAATTCTCAATCCCTAACCTTAAAACCTACTTCCTAGTCTTAAGAGGGCCTAATACACTCACAAAATCCTAAGCTTAAGAAAAAATCTAAACATTTCCTAAACTCAAAATGGATAGGACCAAACCTATTGGCTTCCTAATATACAACACAAAACAACGGATAAGTGTAACATACGTCATAAACATTGATGAAAAATATCACTTATCAGAACTGACGTGGCGATGACGTTCCAGTCGTCTTGCACGGGCCCGTAACAAAGTGTCCACGCCTCTCCGCGACTCTTTTCTGCTCCGAGACCGGCCCCGCTGTCGATTCGTCACTGATTCATGCTCCTGAACTGCCATGTCCCTGCTGTCGACCAAACACTCCATCGAATCAACTGGCTCCGACGCCGATAATGAAATTAACGACAACCGAACCCTGTCCGGTTTCACCGTACAGACACCGCCGTGTCTGTCTTCCAACGTCCTTCTGAGATACAACTCCGTGTTTTCAACACTGAATTCACTCTTTTCGCTTTTCCCGGCACAGTTGACTGCTTGTCTTCGCGCCTCTCGTCTTCCGTTCTTGGCTCCCTTCTGCACATCCGACACTAATCTCTTCTGTTCCCGTGGAACCCAGCGTTTTTCTTGACTTATCATGTCCACAGTATCCACTGTCCGTTGTGCAGCCTTCGGCAAACACCTTGTCGCGCTTCGCGATCCTACACCAATCCCTTGATTCCTTTTAATGTACAGCGGGTTCGACACCACCGCTCTCACCTTCCTTTCTTCACTCTTCAAGCACAAGCTCGTCGGCACACACTGTTTCTCCGTTTCCATCCGGATGAACTGTCCGAGACCTGCTTTCGCTTTCGCTCTACCTTGGACACCACTTTGTGGAGGCCCTCTGAAGTTTGGCTTCGCCAACACTTCCACCTCTTTCTCCCACTTCATACTTCTTCTCTTCGATCGCCCCCAACCACCTGTGGAGGTCACTGATACGACCGATCCACTATCAATCTCGAATCGCCTTCTCTGTCCAACGATTTTCACCGACTCAACCATCTTTGCTTTCCTTGCTTTCTTGGCTGTGTCCACTTTCTGTACTGGCCTCGACGTACACTGTCTTACCGCATGGCCCACACCTCCACAACGGAAACATTGGTTCGTTCTTCCATACCTTCTTAATCTTTCCAACTCCCTTGACACTTTTTGCAAGCTTCCACTCAACTCCTCCGTAGTTTTCCTCTCCTTCTCGACTGTCCTTTGCGCCCTGCGCATTAACTTCTCGGCTCTGAGCTTCTCTGCCTCGCACTCCTGAATGCGTGCCTCGAGTCGCTCCTTCTCCTCCTTGAACCAAATCAGCTCATCCTGATGGTTTTCTTCACCTTCTTTCGTTGAGCTTCTGTCCACTAGACTGCCTCGCTCACACTGTTCTCTCAGTCCCTCAACTGTTTGCAGCTTCTGCTCCCTCATCAGCCTCAGCACTGATCGTGGCCACTTGTCGCGACCGATTTCTTCGAATCGCTTCCACAGTTCTTTCCTGAACTCTTCGATCGGCCCAACGATCATCTCCCGCTGCCTCTCTGTGCAACTTTGCACCGAGAGCAGATTTTCCATGACTTTCTTTTCAACTTCGTCGGCCGTATCCACGAACCGCGCAAAGTTTTTGAAAAGCTTCCTCCTTTGCTTGACATCCACGTGTCGCTTCTCGACGCTCAACTCCGAGCCTTTCGTCCCGCTCGTCCGAGTTCCGTCCAACACATCCAGCGCCATCTCGACTTTCATCACTTCACTCTCGTTGTCCTCCATCTTCGTCTGTCGACTTCCCAACCACCGCAGATTGTTTATCCAAACAATCAGATCAGCGTTTCTCACGATGATTATCCAATCAAAGTGTATCGAATTATCTAGATTCCTCCACAATTACCGGCGTTTATCCAAACAACCGGTAAAATCAGTGGGCTCCTCCAAAAAAACTCGACAGGGAAGGGAAAAAGACACGATTCGGCCCCCAAGTTGGCCCGTTTTATTCAAAACGGCCGGGTTCCTAATAAAATAAGACAAAAACGGAATACAACGACAAGTTTATCTACACAAAATAACACCGCAAAGAGGGCAAAAACCACAAAAGCGAAACAGAAACGAGAACTAAAAATGGCCAATGGGGCCGCTCAAAATAAATATAATCCACGTGGCACTAAATCGCGTGAACTCACGTGAAATTAAACTACTTTTGTTCTTATTTTATTTGTGGCGCTTAACAGCGTATATGGCGGTCTAGACAGAGTGCCGTGGCGCTGGTACATGTAGGCCGATAATAAAGGGGACTGGGTGAAGGACTTGCCACCGGCAACTCTTTAATTTTTGGATGAGAACGCATGGCCTGGCGCATTTTTAAACTCCTAAGGCTCGGTTATTTTCTGGCAAAAACGCCTCGTTTTTGGATTAAAATGATGGTGTCATCCTGAATAATCCGATAACGATTCGAATTTCTCAAAAAAGTAAATTTAAGTAAAGTCGAACGTTCTAAAAGTAAATTCGAACGTTCTATTAACCGCAGGGTCAATAAGCGACAGCCATTTTTGGCGGCTAGTAGCCATATTCGGAGGCTAGTAGCCATCTAATAACCGTTTTCAATGGCTATTAGCCACATAGCTGCCAGTTTAGAACTTTTTAAAAACGCGTTTAATTTTTTCTAACTTTTTTTTTTCAAATATGAGACTAGAATAACAAGGCAAGTATCACAGTGTAGCTTTCTGAAATGACCGATATCAATAAACAAACCAACCAATTTGGCGGAAATTTTTTAATTACCGCTACTGTACAAAAAATATTTTTAGGAAGGCAAAGACGCTAAATTTTGGCTCATCAAAGTGAAAGACAGACAACTTAACCTATGGAATTAAGTGCTCAAAGATAAGCGTTCAAAAATTTGCATACCCACATAAAATTCAGTTTTCCTCCTCGTCCTGCCGCAAATCATCTATTTATTTATTCACGGATTTACTCATCCCAAGAGACATGTCTAACATCATCAAACAGCTGGTCGTGCCTCTTTTCTCACCCATTTCCACCCGCAAAAGTGTTTCGTTTTGAAAAAGTGTCCGGATCCATCAAACAGAGTGTCATATGAAGGCGAATATCATCATCATCATCAGTCAGACCATCGACCAGGAAAATGAAGAATGGCCGAGCGAGGTCCTGCCCCTTTTCTCATTTTTATGTGAAACGGGGATGAATGACAGACAAACAGACAGACAAATGGGAAAATGGGAGAGGCAAATAAGATTTGTCCCACTTAAATACTAGACCACACCATCTTATGTCATTGGTGTCACAACTAAGCTTTCCACGGCGGGCCCGGGCAATTAGTGAAACAAATTCGGAGTCAGCAATTCGATTGAAATTTGTTTTCCGCTCGATCTTAAAAGGAATCTTTAATTATTATTATTGTTTTATTTTCCGCAAACCTCTTTATATTCGTGATCTTCTAATTTTTTTTTGAATCCTCGCAACTTTTTCATCCCGCGAAACGCTGGAAAATGGCGATATTGATTTTCCTTTTTTTTTTCCAATGGTTCCTCAATATTATTATCCTCGCTACTTGACGAACAGCTTCTCTCCATTTTAATCATTTTCGACTTCCTTAAAAATATTTTGTTAGTTGAAATTACGAAAAAAAAAATAAAAATCATGTTTAATACAATTGGTAATTTATAAAAAAAATCGAAAATTGAAATACGTGCAATGTACCGTGACGGTGTGTCCAAACACCGTCACGTAAAATCGCAGACTCACAACATTTAATTTTTATTTTTAATAGGGATTTTTTAAAAGATGTTCTGAAAAACTATTGTCTCTCATTTTTCTTTCCAGCAAATCGGTTTTAATGGAATTTGGAATTTCAAAAATTCTGAATTTCAAATTTTTTGCTAGTTTTTTTATTAAAATATCCTTTTTTTTCTCCCTTTTTGTTCATTCTGGTGTTCGCTAATCTAGTCTAAGCGGCGGAAACCTAAAAAGCTGTGAACAAAACAAAAAAAACCACATCTGGATCTGAAATGACAAGAAAAAAGAAGAAGAAGAAGAAGTCGTAAATAAATAAGAAAAATATCCAGAAGTGAGAAAAATAAGCACTTGACGCAAGTGTAACTAGCACCCCTTCTTCTTCTTCTTCTTCTTCTTCCAGTGGATAAAATATTTAGAAGAGGATAAAGTATACAGCAAATCTTTATATCACTCTCTACTATCAATCGATCTCTCTCAAAAGTTTCTTATCATCTTTTATTGATGTCTGACCTTCGACTCGACTTTGCGGACCGGGCTCCCCGGAGCAAGCACATCCGGTCGCTTTTTCTCATTCATTCATCAGAAGAAGGAGAAGGAAAAAAGAAAGAAACATTGGAAACAACAGACGGCAGGACATAGTCGACCAATTGCCCTTCGTTATCCATTCTTTCTTTCAATTTTTTTTATTAACTCAACATTTTGCTCCCTTTTTGTGGCTTTCTTCTTTTTCGGTAAATTCAATTTGCACCTATAGAAAAATGAATGCACAATTTCTTTAACTCTCAGTAAAACTTTTCTCCGCTTCTATACATGTGTTCTTCCTTTATTTTATCATATTGTGTTCCAGCAACACAACATTAAAAAAAACATTAAAAGACAGTTGTCTATGTTCTTCGTTTTTCGCCTCGTTTACTCTTTTTTCCCCCTTTGAATGGCTCAGTTTACAAGCAAGTTTCAACGTTTTGGAATGTGGGGAATTTGTGAGCAATTATCTAGCCGGAAACCAAAAAAACATATTCTTCAAAATAAATCTCTTGTTCGTTTTTAAACAGATAATACACACAAAAGGGAGTGCGCATAGACATATTTACTTGTATGAAAATTTTTTTTGGCTTTTACATTGTCAAAATCTTTTGAAACTCTTTCAATCTCCATGTGGTTTCCGTCTGGTCAGAATTTCAGCAAATTTGTTCTTTTCTAATCCAAGTTAAATCTGGTTGTCATATTGCTCTGTTGAGCTCGTGATACGTCTTTTTCTAATTAGCACTTCTGATAAGAGTCAAGCTTTTCCTAATCCGATTGGAAATTTTAGTATTTTAGTGTGCGATTTTTTTTCTAGTTCAGTTTTTTTTCCGAAACAATCTTTTCGTTGCCATAAAAGAAAAATTTGCAGATAACAGAAACAATTGCAAAAATTTGCTTTGAAAAGTGAAAATTTTAAGACAAATAATATTTGAATCATTATGCAGGCGTCTTTCAAATATACAGTATCCTTATTTTCGAAACTAGAAAAATAATAAATTCGGAAATCAAAATTTAAAACTGGTGACATTGTGGAGTGTTCAATAGTTTGAAAATATTCTCAGTACGGAGCGCTGCAAACCCGATCCCTTCGCACAGTGGTGGACGCGGTCACGTTGGCGACGAGAGAGTGCGGAAAATTGAGACAGCGTGGCCGATGTTTTTCTCTGCTTTCTCTGAACCTCAATCCAAGTGCATGCGAAATTCTTTGTTCGATTGGAGCGAGTTTTCCGTGTTTTATACCGAGTATAATTAATTCCTATTTACTTCATTTTTTCACAAAAATTGTGTGGTTCTGAATATTTTCTTGCCAGTTACAGTATACTTTCACGCAAGATAATTGCGTAAACCACAAGCCTCCAGAAAAGTTGAATAGGTTACGTGAAGCCGCGATATTATGTGAGCACATAATAACACAGAATTTGGGTGTGTGTGTGCCAAATGCATTGGCTTTTAGCTGTTTTTTTTGTTGGCTGCGAGCCGTCTCCGTTGACTGTTCTTATCATCTACTCCCACATTTCAAATTCTGAGCATCGTGTGCTTGGGAAACCCACCGTGCCAAAAATTACCTGAGTAAGCTATCCAATACAATTTCTCTCTGAATTTGTTCATCTTTTCAAGGCTCAGGGACTGTTTTAATGAGAATTGGAGGTGCAACTTTTTTATTTTTTAAAATTTCTTCAACGTGGTTTTCCAATATTGGATTAACGGGAAATTGTAGAATTCCCTTATGGGGTTATTCATTTTGTGCAACTTGAATTTTTTTTTGTTATTGTGTTTTCAATCGACTTGCGACATGAAAACGCAATTCAAGTCTGCATTCACCGTTCTGTCTGGGTCTTGTCCAGTGGAGCCGAACTGATCTGCACAAGACGCGAAGCTCGCGAAGGAGGACTGGCTTTTTGGATTCACAAAGACTGGCTCGATAGTCTGGTGGAAACGAAGAGAGAGTCGGACCGTATTAGTACGGCGTCGTTCGATTTTCATGGATCTCATCTCCACGTCATCAACGTCTATGCACCCACCTCGGCCGCTAATGAGACCCAGTCGGATAAGTTCTACAAGGATCTGAAGAAAGTATACACACGGCTATCGAAGTGGGACTCGTCGATCATCATCTGCGGAGACTTCAACGCCGTCGTCGGATGCTCTTCAGACGATCTTCCATTTGTGGGTGGACACGGAACTGGTCAAAGAAGTGATAATGGTGATCGGCTGGTGAACTTCGCGTTCTCCAGCAGAGTTTCAATACTTAACACGATCTACCCCAAACGACCCAACCGGAAGTGGACATGGATCAGTCCGAACGGCAAAACGAAGAACGAAATCGACTTCATTCTCACGAACAGGCGAGAAATTGCAGTAGACTGCGAAGTATACTGTGATTATCTCAACTGCAGTGACCACCGTCTTTTGCGCGCGAGATTCCGCTCAACCGCGAAGAAGGAAAAGTCGAGGAAGTTCGCAAAGGCCAAGCGGGCTGGAGGCGAAAGATCATGGGACCCCGTCAGATTCAAGAACACCATCACCGAAATGCTCACGGAAAATCCACCAACATGCTATGAAGAACTCACGGAGTCGATAAGGAGCGCTGCCAGCACAGCTACGCATGCAACTCATCAACTCAGCAGGATTTCCGAAGCAACGAAGAAAATGATGATGTCCCGCTTCCAGATGATACACGCCGGACAGACGAAGAACGCGGATCTAGCGAAAATCAACAACGAAGTTCGAAGATCTTTGGAAAATGATTTGGACAAATGGCGAGAAGTTAAAAGTCTCGAAGCCGCGGTGAAAGGAAGAAGCTTGAAGAAAACGAAGCGAGCACTGACACTCAAATCCTCCCCGTTCACGAATTTAGAACGGCCGGATGGATCAACGACATACAATCGTCCCGAGATCAGGAAGCTAGTTCTCACTCACTTCTCCAATCTGTACGCAGCGACGACGCGAGAGCCACAATCCAGATACAACCATCCAGATGAGCCGGAAATTCTCCAACATGAGGTCGAACACGCAATAGTCACCTCAAAGACGAACATTTCGCCAGGACCTGATCAGATTACAATGCTACAATTAAAGCTGGGAATTGAGAGCATAGCTCCTCATCTCACAGCCGCACTGAATCAAGTCCTCACGAACGGGAGAACACCGGAAGACTGGAAGACGGTGAAGATTTCTCTCCTTCCCAAGACCACGAAACCGAAGAAAGTGAAAGATTATCGTCCGGTTGCGTTGTCCTCAATCGTCTCAAAACTCTTCACAAAAATCCTTACGAGAAGGATCACCGCCAAAAGCGAGGATTACCTGGAAGAGTCACAAGCAGGATTCAGACGTGGAAGAGGATGCGCAGACAACATTCAAGTCGTCGCGCAGATGTGGGAAAAGTGCACCGAATTCAAGATTCCGCTCGTAGCGGTCTTCCTGGATTTCACTTGTGCCTTCGACAACGTTAATTGGACGAAGATATCCCAAGTCCTGAACAATCTTCAAATCGGAAGAAACGTGATTCGGGCCTTAAACAACTCAAACTCTTCGGCGATTGGAGAGCTGAACGTTCTGAACAAGAAGATGAGGTTCAAGATCAAAAGAGGAGTACGTCAAGGTGATTCGTCGTCTCCACTACTCTTCGCGCTGGCTCTTCAGGCGATCTTGGATGAGCTAGACCCAGCACCTTGTGAGGATGATAAGACCGGAATTGACATCAATGGAGAATCAATTCACCGTTTGGAATTCGCAGACGACGTTGTTTTATTCGCGAGCTCTGTGAAAGAGGCAGAAGATAGAGCAAATCGGATTGCAATGGGATGTCCCAAGTACGGCCTCAATATAAACCCGTCCAAGACGCAAATATTGATGAATAAGTACGTCACAAGATCAGATATCGATATTCTGAACACGAGGATTGAAATCTCCCAAAAGGTCAAATACCTCGGAAGAACGTTTGCGGACGACGGATCTCTCACTGAAGAAGTCGCTAGAAGGATTCGCGCGGGATGGGCTGCTTTCAACGCCATTCGGCGGGAGCTCTTGCAGTCTCCTCAGAAGACAAGAATAAGACTTCTCACAACAACTGTCATCCCAGCGATGACTTATGGATGCGAGACATGGACTTCCAAGGAGGCAGACACGAAGAGACTACAGAGAGCGGTTAGCAACATGTTCGAAATTGCCGGATGTGACCCACCAGACATGGAAAAGCAAGTCTTACGAAGAAAACTGAAGTGGGCAGGACACGTATCACGCATGAAATACGACAGATGGGCGAAGATAGTATCAGAATGGGATCCTAGGGGATCAGCACGACCACGCGGTCGTCCTCCGAAAAGATGGGCCGACGACATCAAGGATTCGATCAAAATCTTCATCCACAATGAGGCCCTCAGGGGCAACCTCGGGCACGGCCGCCGAAGAATTGGCATACTCGAGGCAAGACGAGCATGGTCCACTGTCGGAAGGGATCGTGTAACTTGGCGCAGCTTGGTTCGCAGTATCCAGGATGGAAACTGAGGTCGAACCTCACAAGTATCACAAGTAAGTGGAATAAATAGAACAAAAAAGCAAGTTGTACAAAATGAATAACTCCATTAATTTACTTTCTTTTTCAAATTGGGTGATAGAATGAAATTTGTTTAGAGTGGTGAGCCAGATTATTGAAATTTTTCTCATGGCGCCTATTTCATGTGAATAAGGAATAAATAAAAACATCGAAAGACGAAAACATAAGTTTCGAGCGCCATGTTAGCGCGCTATTTACAGGGTGGCCGATAAGTATAGGACGCTCGCTTTCAGCGTTCCCTGGCACGGTGCCAAGGGATATTTTCGAAAAATTTCGAAACTTTTCGAAAGTCCAGAGACTATATAAGTAAGCTTCTCAGTCATTTGTTCTCACTTCTCCATATCGCCGAGCTATGAAAAGTTCTCCTCATCGTCCTTCCATTGAACTCTTGTTCAAGAGAGGCCTCGGAAGTGCTGAGATCGCTCGACGCCTTCAAATTTCGTCTTCGACGGTTCGAATTCTTCGACGGCACTTTGCTGGTGGTCCATTTATCCTTCAACAAGACTGGGCACCGTCCCATGGCTCGAGATCGACATTGGCCGTCTTGGAGGCGCATTTCCCTGGATTCCTGGACAAGAACTTGTGGCCTGCTTCCAGCCCGGATCTCAATCCGATGGATTTCAGCGTTTGGGGCATGTTGGAAGGGAAGATCGCGGGAAAAGTTTTTGCTACTGTCGATGACTTGAAGGCCGCTCTCGAGGTAGCATGGGCTTCGATCGACGACGGATACCTGCGGCGCACTGTCAATTCGGTGAAGAAACGTTTGAGAGCCTGTGTCAAAGCTCGTGGATCCAACTTCGAAATTCTCTTGTAAAATCAAATTTTCTGCTTATTTTTTGTTGTTTAATAAAGGTTGTTCTCGAAAAATCCTCAAATTGAAAAAATGGGAGCACTTTCAAAACGTCCTATACTTATCGGCCACCCTGTACATCAAGTCTGCGTCTAGTAGCGCATTACTTTTTAAATATCCCATCGACCCGCAACTGGGTTACAGTATTGTTTAATGACAATTTGAGTTAAAATTACCTTTTTACTGCCCATAAACCATATAGGCCGATTGTGTTCCAAAGTTTGATTACTGTGTTTGCGTGGAGGACTTTCCGAAAACTACCCTCCACCATTGTCTCTTCTATGTCCTTGACTATTTTCACTTGCCTTTTGTGAGTTAGGTTAAAAGGAGTGATGAATTACATTTCTGTTCAAACATTACCGCTTTTTAATCTTTTTTTACTTCAAAGTCTTTCATTTCTGATTTTTACACGTTTGACATGGAATTTGTTCTTGCCGGTTTCACGCGTAAAACCTAATTTCAACTGAATTCAATGAAAAAAGTTGAGTGAGTGTGGTCACACGTGGCATTGTTCTTTATAAAAAATGATGTGTTTTCAATCGACTTGCGACATGAAAACGCATCACATTTCAAGTCTGCATTCACCGTTCTGTCTGCGTCTCTTCAAACATCACTGTGTTCGCGTGGTCGCGCAGAAATAAGTGGGCGGAGTTTCGTTTCGCGTTCTCATGTCGCAACTCGATTGCAAACACAATATCTGTGATGTTTGCAGAATTTTTACGTGAAACCGGCAAGAAAATTGAATCGATAATAACATTTGCCGAACCATACGATTTGTAAAAAACCGTTAAAAAGAATACACCACGAAAAATATCTATACGCCTCTTTCTAATAGTTAAAAATTTTAGGAAATGTCTCGACGCGAAGATTGGCAGAAAAATGTATTTTAATTTTTTTTAAAGAAATGTTTATATTTTGAGCACAACATTTTGAATTTTAATTTTTGAAAACTTAAATAAATTTTCAGAGCCTCTGTAATTGCTATATAGTACGGCATTTCTCAATTTTATTTTTAGTATTGCGACCAAAAACAAACAGAAAATCAGTCAGGCATTGTAACTAATTGGATTAGATTACATCCTCTTCACTTCCCTTCGCTTCAATGCAACATATTTTTTGTTGACTATTGGAAAACAATAGAAATGTTTTTCGTCCAAAAACCAATAACAACCCCTACAAAAATGTGCTTTATCCTAAAGATTTGTGACGTGGGGGATCTATTTTCACCCATTCGAATCTTTGTTCTGCTTTAAGAACCTGCAAGAGTGCTCAGAAATTTTGACTTTTAAACTTTTTGAGCACTGTGAGAATCCAAGTCCCCCTGCTTCCCCTCCCACACTCTTTTCTTTTCTTTTCCTTTTTTTGCTTTTTTCACGTTTTTCAGTCGACTTGCATCATGAAAATGCAAGTGTGTACTCACCGTTCTGTCTGCGTCTCTTCAAAGATCACTTTGTTCGCGTGGTCGCACACAAATAAGTGGGCGGAGTTTGAGTTTCGTTTCGCGTTCTCGTTCTCATGTCGCAAGTCGATTGAAAACACAATAAATGGGCTCCGGGACATTTCGCAGCCGGACGTTTCGCAGCCGAGACATTTCGCAGCCGGACATTTCGCAGCTGAGACGTTTCGCAGCCGGACATTTCGCAGCCGAGACGTTTCGCAGCCGGTAAACACTTCTCACTTCTCTCTCAGCGGTCGACTACACAATTGGTAAACATGTTATTGATAAACAAGCATGGTCAGAGAAATGAGAGAGTGTGTATATAAGGAGGTTGGCTGCGAAACGTCTCGGCTGCGAAATGTCCGGCTGCGAAATGTCTCAGCTGCGAAATGTCTCGGCTGCGAAATGTCCGGCTGCGAAATGTCCGGCTGCGAAATGTCTCGGCTGCGAAACGTCCGGCTGCGAAATGTCCCGGAGCCAATAAATGATCAATAAAATCAATTTCTGTGATTTTGCCTTATTCAGATTGTTGCAAATGGCCTGAGAGAACAATGGGTGTGATAGGTCTCACCGCCGTCGAGGTGCTAGCCTTCTGTCTTGGCTTCGGACTCCTTCTCGCCGTTCTAATTGTCATCTGTAATTGTGTGTCAACGTGCTGGGAGATGTTGTCGCATCGGAGGAAGAAGCAGCGAGTGGAACGATTGCCGGACAATTATGTAGATGAGATTCACAGACTTTTGCATCGAAATCAAAAGGCGTGCGAGTATGATTGTGTGGTCATCGAGTCGAGAAGACAATCCGCCAATTTGGAGGTGATTTTCTTTTTTTTTATGGCTAAAATTGGCTTGTGGGGCTTTAAAAAGTACGGAATTAAAAGTTGCAAACAGGAAAGTATAAAAATATTTATTGTGTTTTCAATCGACTTGCGACATGAAAACGCATCACATTTCAAGTCTGCATTCACCGTTCTGTCTGCGTCTCTTCAAATATCACTGTGTTCGCGTGGTCGCGCACAAATAAGTGGGCGGAGTTTCGCATTCTCATGTCGCCAGTCGATTGAAAACACAATAGCGTGCGAAAAAAAGAACAATGTTGTTTTTTGTTTCTTTTTTTTGAATTTGGGATTTTCCTAAAAAATCCAGTAGTTTTTTTGAAGGAAGTCGGAACGCTTGATATTGTTCAAAAAAAGTCATATCTCTTGAATTGATAAATTGCTGTCTGTTTTCTCTTTTATACCCTTATTTCCAATCATTACTTTTATTTTTCTGTTCTTTCTTATTACTTCACGTTTGTTTTTGAAACGTAATAAATACAATACAATACAACCTTAGAAAAGCCCCCAACTATGTAGGTGAAATTTGAATTTCGCTATTGAATATGGGGGACTGTTATTTAAGAAAATGGTATTTAAAAAAATCAGCCCCCCCCCTCACGCAGTACAAGCAAATACGCCACCGCGCTTACGGAGTATTGACAGGAACGTTTGAAAATAAAATTAATCATAAAAAAAAACCTTCCTATGATATTGTGTTTTCAATCGACTTGCGACAGGAGAACGCGAAACTCAAACTCCGCCCACTTATTTGTGCGTGCGCGACCACGCGAACACAGTGATATTTGAAGAGACGCAGACAGAACGGTGAATGCA
Organism: Caenorhabditis japonica; assembly: GCA_963572235.1. Taxonomy (NCBI): domain Eukaryota; kingdom Metazoa; phylum Nematoda; class Chromadorea; order Rhabditida; family Rhabditidae; genus Caenorhabditis; species Caenorhabditis japonica. The sequence continues at coordinate 877,879 of OY754346.1, forward strand.
GACTTGAAATGCGTAGTCAATTGAAAACACAATAACTTCAAGGCTTTAATTTTTTATGATAAAAAACGGTCAGTCATAAATTGAAACCGTTGGCATGTATAAATACAGTAGAATATTAACCCGTAATAATTATTTTTTCTTACAGTACATTGCGGACGCTCGAGTATCCGAGTCTTCTCCGCCAACGCCTCCACCATCTGAACAAGTCACCCCGCGAAGAAAATCTGTAGAGAAAAAGCTCCCGATGTTACCACCATCCGTCAAGAACGTTCGAATGGAATCGGAGGTTTCTATTCAATGTTTTTGAACAATTTTCAAATAGCTTAATACAGGAAAACATGAACACAAACACAACGAATTCCCAATCAACAATAACCGCTTCTGAGAGTGGTGAAGTGATTGGTGCGCTTCCGATGGACGGAAAAAGTAAACGACGGACGTGGGGACGATTGAGCAGCTCGTTGTTTGACGCTGTTATGATGCCATCAGTTGACACGACCACTACTGAGGATACGGTTGAGACGACGTGAGTCTTAATTCTTGATTTTTTTAGTTTGTTTGTTAGCGGTGGAGCGCTTTTGCAATTAAACTTTTGTATTAAAACGGCTCACTGTATTGTATTTTAAATCGGCTTGCGACATGAGAACGCGAAACGAAACGAAACTCAAACTCCGCCCACTTATTTGTGCGCGACCACGCGAACACAGTGATGTTTGAAGAGACGCAGACAGAACGGTGAATGCAGACCACACTGCAAGTCTTTAAAATAATGATTTTTAAAAATTCGGGACCGTTAAATAATGAGAGTGAAACAATGCTTCATTGTAAAGGTGTATGGACGCGATAAAAATTTGAAAAAAAGTGATTAAAAAGACGTTGACGTCTTAAAGTAGAGAATAATTAGAATCTGAATAGAAATTTGAAGTTTCACGGTGAAACTCTCATCGGGCGAATCATGCGTTCGCGGTTAGGATGACCCTCAATCATTTCGTCAAAGTCTTTTGGAAATGGAGAATGGAGATGCCAAAAGTCGGGAAGACTGCTGAAAATTTGACCAAATTTTTTGTTTTTTTCCAATCAGCGGTAGAGCGCAGTTACTAACCTGTCAACTGAAATAAGAAGAATGCAAAGGAGGAGAAAAAGTGCAAAAATCGAAGAGGTTCTCATTTTTGTTGCTTTTGAAAATAAAGAAAATAATCAGTAGACGAAATGTTGAAAACATAGCATTTCGGGTTGGTTCTCCATTTTTTTTTCTTTTTCTTGGCGTCTGCAAAAACGTTTTCCCTTTTTTCTCTCTCCGCCTATCCGGATCGCGTGATGTCTCAGATGACGCCACTTGTCCGGCAAGAGGCGGAAACGAACTGATACGAGAGAGTGGGCGAAATGAAGAGATGTAGACAGCCGTCTGAATCATCATGAAACACCTGACGGACCCGCTCGCCTGTGAGGGGGCTCCCGGCTGATTCACGGAAGATCTATGGGAAAACATGTGAACGTTTTGAGCTGTTTTTTGGTTGAAAATGATGTGAAAAAAAAATACGTTTAGACTGCTCGGAATAGAATAGTACTTTGCTATTTTTTTTCTTCAAATACATAATTAATAAAAAGCTGAATATGCTATTTTTCCTATTAATTCTTTGCGTTCATTTGAAAACCATGAAAGAGTGGAGAGAGTGGAATTAATCGGCAAGAAAATTGAGACGATGATATTAACCAATTCGAAACAGTGCAAAAGATGAGCTGCAAAAAGCTGTGGCCTAGAAAATGAAAATTCTTCCACGAATAAATACAGCACGGCCGGACACAGCTGAAATGAGTGTTACCGTAATTTAATATGGACCTATTCAGCGCAGGAAAAAACCGATTATCGCGGTTCTTTTCCCTATGAAGGTTGTTTTCCAGGAAAAAAACCCATCGCGTCGAGACCCGGCAGTGAAAAATACAATGCCCCTTTAATTTTCAATGGGAATTCGGTTGAAATTTGAAGGCGCATCCGCTTATTTCATCGGTCGGTCTCGACACGATAAGTTGTTTACGTCAAAAAACCACGAAAATCGGGTTTTTTCCTCTGCTGAATAGGTCCATTAATATTTTTAGGAGAGAGAGAGAGAGAAAAATTTTTAACAAAAATGGAAGAAAAACTAAAAACAATAGAATCCTTTTTACCTCTCTCCCGTTAAATTTTTTAAATGGATTACGGTCACACTTGTTTCAACTGTGTTCGCTCGTGTTGTACTTATTCTTGGAAGAGTTTGCATTTTCTAGGCCAAAGTCCTGAAATTGTGCGACACTTGTAAAAAAAAAGATGTGGAAAATCGAAAAACTTCGCAGAAAGATACTGTATCGAGAGAGTTAAAAAATGTATTTAATGGCCAAAAGTATCGTATTTAATTAAATAAGCCGCCAAACTGAGAAGCACCATTTTTATATCGATATTTTCAGATCCTCATCCAACGACAATCTTCGCTATGGACTGAAAATAGAGACCACTGTTTGATCCGGATCGTTTGATTTCTATCGTGTATTTTTCCTATTTTAAATAATTATCTATTATTACCCTCTTCTATTTCCTTTATTTGCCTCTGTAAAAAACACACTTTCAGTGTCCCTTTCTCACGAGTTGATCTCACTTGTTCGCAATGCGAAAAATTTTGTTTTATCACGATTTCATCTAAATTTTAAGTACCATATTTTTGAATGAATAAAGTGCAAGGCTTATTTCTCGCTTTGCGTGCGCGCAGACGTGTTGCTCCAACTAGAGCTCTAGAGCTCATTGAGCAAAAGGGGAGGACCAACTACGGTCCGCGATGACCCTTTGCGCAGAGGACGCAAACACTTTAGCTCACGGAAAAATGCACACTTTCGCAGAAGCTGGATTTTTCTTTTATTTTTTTTTCGCCGCTTTTATGTTATGTCTTCTTGATAGATTTTCTATCGAAAACAACCTTTATTTGTTTTATTTGTTGTGTCGAAAAAAAGTGAACCTCAACGCCTCAGCGCCTTCTACTTCCTTTCTCACCTTGAAGACGTGACAAGGCATAATGAATGAGTTTTTGACGATAACGGTGACACTCGTGACTCGGCGCGCAAACTTCTGGAGAAATAGAGAAAAATACGTGTTGACTTTTCAGATCGTCTCGAACTGCCGCCCATCGTCGCCAAACTAACAAAGCGGTCGAAAATTAACCGGAAACGCAAAAAATTCGGTATATTTTTTACTTTATTCATTTGAAAAGTGTCGTACTAATAACTGAAGAATTAAGAATTCTATTGTCGGCCCGTCAAAATGGTCAAACGCGCTCCGCTGAACTCTACGATATGCGGTTTTCATTTTGGTCTCTAAATTATTTCATTTCACGTTGAATTTATACGTGAACTTTAATAATTTGGAGACCAAAATGAAAATCGCACAGCATTAAGTTCAGCGGGGCGCGTTTGACCATTTTGGCGGCCCGACAATATATAAATCTAATTTTCACGTTGTTCTCTTATTTTTTTCTATAAGTCTCTCTGGCGAAAATGCAAAAAGTGAAGCATAAAAACGTCTTGGTTACTAAGACGGGACTAGCATGAAGACGGAGAAAGATTATTTATATCCCTGCCTTGAATGGCGTCATTCTTGTCGAAAATCAATTTTTCAAGCGCTTGCCTTTTTATTTATTTTTTTTTAAATTATATGTTGGAAGTTATTTATTTATCTAGATTAAGAATATTGTTATTATAGATTCGTGACGTAGCGAGTGCACGCGCGCGGCATGCTGTCACCTACCCCAATACAAATGCGCCCCAATCACACTCAACGTTTGATGAAACACTGTGACACGCGTGTTAAGAGACGATTATCTCAAATGTTTTGCGTACATTTCGTAAAATAAGGGTCAATTTTATTTTCGCGGAATGTACGCAGCGAAATGAATCCGCGAAAAAATCGAATTTCATAAAATGAGACTGAAACGTAGACGCCAGCATGCCGTGAAATGTCGTGTCAAGTTATGTGTCAGCAAATGTTGGGTCTCGCCACGATTCAGTTCTTGGCGGCCAGAGAAGAAACAATTTTTTTTTCATTTTGCTGGCACACAACTTGCAGCAACGTGTCGCTACGTCACGAATCCATAATACCCTAATGTTCATAAAAATAACCAGAATTTTGCTATTTTTTTAAAGAATATAATTTTCGGAGGGTTACATTATTTCTAGGCTAATTTTCTATTTAAGAAAATATACAAAATATTTGTTTCTTTTGGTTTCCCCGCCGCCGGGTGCCAATGACCCTTTGTTTGCGCAGCACTCATTCGCGGTGCAATTCGCCGACAATCAGTCTCTTTTCTTCACCCTGTCACCGCCAAAAAGTTAGTTTTGCACCTCTTTTCCTCTCTTTTCTCTCTCCCGCTGATACTTGTTCTTTTTCGTTTTGCTAAATAACAGATGTTCCCACCCTCCTTCTCCTTCTTTTGTTGCCATGCGGGCGCACATTTCATTTTATGCATTTTCACGTTTATTTCATTTTTTTTTCCTTGTTTTCTCTAGAGCCTCTCAAGGGCAGTGCTCCGTGGTGAATGGAATGTGCATTTGTAAATAATTCAAATGGACAAAAAGAAGAAGAAGAATAAAGGACTTGCTGCTGATTTGAGTCTAATGGAAAAGAAGATTGAAATGAATAGAAGAATTTTGTGAATTTGGATAATGTTTCAATTTGAATGGATTCTTTGAAATATCATTTTGACGTTTTGACGCCCACGACTTGTTATGCCGCGTCCAAAGTTCAAAAAATTCCTAAAATCAAGAGTTTTTTGCAGTCCAAAGTTCCGAAAAATTTTCCAGAAATAACAGGCGCGCACAGTTGAAACCGGTGTTACCGTAGTTGCTTCGCTGCGAGACCTTATATGTTTAAACTTGAATTTTCCCACAGTTCACGGTGTCCAGGATTTGAAATGTGGGCGGAGCCTAATTTGCTGGCGCGTCAGCAAACTTACATGGCGCACTTTCGTTGCTTGCGCAGTTTGCGACTCTTGAATTTTTTTTATTGATTTTATCATTTTTCTTTCGGTAAAACCTCTTTTTCTTTGGAAAATGTATGTATTGTATCTTTTAATACCATATAATTGCCCAAACTTCGATTTTCGTAAAAATTTATCCTGCAAAAACACCAAAAAACTCAAAACGATTATTTCGAAATGGTGGCTGAACCAAATTCGACGTTCTTAGGCTTAAAAAATTTCTTAACTTCAGCTATAATTCCGTTGGAGCACATGTGGGAAAAAATTAAGAATTTATGCTTTTTTTCCCGAAAAACATAAAAAATGCGTCAAATTTGAATTTCGCGCGAAAAAATCCAGTGGGGCGCGTTTGCTCGACTCCGCCCACTTTTCAAATCCTGGACACCGTGCAGTTGCTCAATTTTCTCTTTTATATGGGAAAATTCAACTTTGAACATAGAAGGTCTCGCAGAGAAGCAACTACGGTAACGCTGGCTTCAACTGTGATCACCTGTTATTTCTGGGAATTTTTTCGAAACTTTGGACTGCAAAAAATTCCTGATTTCAGGAATTTTTTTGAAGTTTGGACGCGACATAACACTTTGAGAATTGTTTGGCTTATTTTTTCCTAAATGTTCTTTTGCGACGGAACTTTTTTTTAGAAGCAAAACTGTATTTATTTTAAGTGCACTTAACAATAAAATGGGCTGGAGAAATGTTCGGTTTTGTGTTTTGTTTCGGGAAAATCGGTTTCTAAATAAGAACGATGCTTACCGTATTTACTGTAACATAAGGGCACCATAGTTAGTTCTGCTGATCAATTTTCGAAAACACCGAAAAAATCATTGAAAAATATTTGTTTCCGATGAGTGGAAAATCAAATAAAATCACGAAAACATTGGATAAAATGTTATCTTCCAGCCTATAAAAAGCCCTATGCTCTTCTATTTGAGGTTCTTTTCCAATTCTGCGTTCAAAAGAGACCTAATTTTGTCGAAAATTTGCGTAAATCGACACAAAATGAGATCACGGCACGATTTGGGTACGGTTATAATATTTTTAAGAGAAAAATTAGAAGGCTCCTTTTCATTTTGGGCGCCGAATTTCCTCTTTTTCCTCATCTACATCACTTTGAACGCAGTCGAATAGAGTAAATAAGGTATTCCCGAGACTCCGAAAATATGTTTGCATGATGGGGGTGAGAGACGCAGAGAAAATGGTATTGGAAACGGTTTTCCTGTCGTTTTCCAGTTTCTTGCATATAGCCTTAGGATTTATCCTTCGATTCGAAATATTCTTCCTCGGCACGAATGCTCCTCATAAAACCACGAAACGCCACGATATGTGTGCCTTTCTGTCAGTTGTCACACGGATCATAGTTACACGTACACGAGTCCCCAACTTTAATTTCCATCAGACAAAAAAAATTTCTTTTTTTTTCTGTTACAAAAAGCCCAGAGTGTGGGCGGGGTTTGTCCAGGGTGACGGTTTGTCTGTCCGAGAAAAGCGTAAACCAAAACATTTATTGCAAACAAATTTCTCATCGCCATCCATTCATTCGTTCACTCGTCCGGCTGACTCACAGCAGAACTATCACGATGGGTAGTCATTTTTCGAAATGCGCGGGAAGTATGTTCTCAAAATTTGTATTCTTCGTGTGTTTCTAATACAAGAATGTGTGCAAAAATGTGTTTTTTCTAATGGGTCTATTCACGGAAACCAGCAAAATATGCAAAAAATGCAGGAAATTCAGCGAAAATTTGGAGAATGCTCCGATCAGTCTGAAATTTTGACAAAAAAATGTAAAAAAAAAATCCCGGGCATGTGCTGAAAATTTCAGACCAGAATATCGATTTTTTGAAAATTTTTTAAATCAATATTTTGGTCTGAAATTTTCAGCACATGGATTTTTTTTTACATTTTTTTTGTCAAAATTTCAGACTGATCGGAGTATTCTCCGAATTTTCGCTGAATTTTTTGCATATTTTGCTGGTTTTCGTGAATAGACCCATTAATTACGATATTGTCGGCCCGCCAGAATGGTCAAATGCGCTCCGCTGAACTCAACGCTATGCGATTTTCATTTTAGTCTCTCAATTATTTCATTTTACGCATAAATTCAACGTGAAATCAAATAATTTGGAAACCAAAATGAAAGCGCGTTTAACCATTTTGGCGGGCCAACAATATTTTTTGTTACTAACAATTTTCTTTTTTCCCCCTTAAAAATTCCATTAACCAAAAGCTGATTTTCTTTTTCAGCGAAAATCGCTCGCAATGTTAACGTTCAGCACTCTTGCTCTTGCAAACACTTACTTACGAAAAGGTGCTTTCTATCGTCTTGCTTTTCTGCTTAACTCTGCTCATTTTTATAGATTCCACATTTCAGGACTCGCCAACACGGTGTCGATGAGTGCGATCCACGACGAGAAGGTCTTTGACACTGGCTCGCCGGAAAACGAGCGGAAATTCAAGGTGCGTTTGAAGAAAAATATTTTTTTTTGTATCAGGAGCATAACATGTAAATCAAAATTTTTTCCCCTGTAAAAAATTTGGTGACAGCTGGAATATATGATTTTTCTGTTTTGTTTTGATGTCGCAACTCGATTGAAAAGAATAACAGCTGTAACAAAAAATTGTGATAAGATAGATTACTTTTTTTTTTGGCTGAGTGCCAAATAATGACAATCAAATACGGGCGGGTATTAGTTCAGAGATCGTATCAAGCGTGTATTTACTCTCGTCTCGGCAAATGACCGCTTTCATACGAGCAATATCTGCCAGAGTTTTGACACAGCTGAAATGAGTGCGACCATAATCCCTTGAACTTGCTCACTTTTTACTGGCGTACTTTCGGTACCTTGACGAAGTTTTTGCTTTTTGTATTTTTTATTGTTTTTTTTTTTACTTTTATTTTAGTAATATATTTTTTTGTAATAATCATGTTTCAACCTCTAAACTTCTTGCAGGCTGGAAAATTTGAGTGATTATCGAGAAATGCGAAATATTGGCTAACAATCGTTGAAAATCGAATATTTTATTTATTTTCCATGATATTAGTTTTATTTACATGAAAAAAAATAAAATGTGACACGTTTCACTGCAAACGTATTTTTAAGGGTCAAAACAATGCATACGCTCTTGGAATTCAAAAAAAAAGATAAAAATACTGGAAACCGTCGTCAGATGGCAAACCAAGATTTTTCAAGGCATTGTTGATTTTTTTTTCCATAACCAAAGCGAATTATAGCCCAAACTTCGAATACCATGAAGATTTATCCTCCAAAAACACCAAAAAACTCACTTTTTATCTCTGTTTTTCTAAAAGCGATAATATCGCAATAGTGACTGAGCCAAATGTGACGCACTTAGGCTTAAAAAATGTTTAAAAACCTCAGATTTTGACTTTCCCGAAAACACGAAAAAAACCCTCGAAATTTGATTTTCGAGCAAAATCCAGAAGAGCGCGTTTGCTTTGACACCGCCCGGGGACACCGTGCCGCCCACATTTTTTCACGAAAAAATGCAAAATGCACTACACGGTGTCCAGGATTTGAAGTGGGCGGAGCCGAGCAAACGCGCTTCACTGGATTTTTTCGCTCGAAAATCAAATTTTGAGGCATTTTTAATGTTTTTCGGGAAAAAAAAGCATAAATTCTTCATTTTTTTCCCAAATGTGCTCCAACGGAATTATAGCTGAGGTCTTTAGAAATTTTTTTAAACCTAAGAACGTCGAATTGGGTTCAGCCACCATTTCGGAATAATCTTTTTGAGTTTTTTGGTGTTTTTGCAGGATAAATCTTTACGAAAATCGAAGTTTGGGCAATTTTATGGTATTAAAAGATACAATACATACATTTTGCAAAGAAAAACAGGTTTTGCTGTAAGACAACTAATAAAATCAATTTTAAAAAAATGCGAGAGTCAAAAAATGTGCAAGCACCGAAAGTGCGCCATGGAAGTTTGCTGGCGCGCCAGCAAATTAGGCTCCGCCCACATTTAAAATCCTGGACACTGTGCACTACAATTTAATTTTCGCGTGAAAAAAGTGGGCGGGGTTTCACGTTTTGATGTCGCAGCTCGATTGAAACACACAATATATTAATACATTTGATTCATTTCATGCAGAAAACAAAATTTTCTGTAGCAGAAAAATAGATTTTGTCAAGCTACAAAATGCACATTTTGTTGAGAAAAACACGCAACAAATGCAAAATAAATGGTGGTGTTATTCATTTCATACATTTTGCAGTATTTGTCTTGTTCATTATACGAAGAAACTGACGAATAAATGATTATTATACTCGGTATAAAACGCTGAAAATCCGTGGGAATATTTATTTTAAAAATGTTTCACAAAATTTATTGTTGAGACGCAGATATTGTCAATGCGCTCCACCGTTTTCGAAGGAAAACAGCTTATTTATTCCGGGTTGAAAGATTGTTAAAGATTTATTCGTAGTTAAAAAATAGTTCTGGGTACGATCGTTTTTTCTAACGTTTTAACCAAATTCTGAATTGGGTAAAAAGTACGTTTTGTTGCCTTGAATAGTTCCATTAAAGAATGGTAAACGACAAATGTGAAAAAAAGTTTCAAGACCAAACAATCACACATACAGTATCCCGACGCTGTTTTTTTTTCTTCCGTGAGAAATGGCCAACATGTAGGAAGGAGTAACCACAGAGTAAACAGTGCTGCTCTCGCAAAAACATGTTTTCATGCATCTTTTTTTTTTCAAATTTAAGGTAGTTCCGCAGTTATGTTTTTTTCTTTGAGTCAGAAAAAAAGATAAATGAAGTCTTTGTCATTAATTAGTGATCGAAATCGCGTTATCTGACTATTCAAGTGTAATTAATTAAATAGAAACCATGATTATTGTGTTAGTAGTTGTTTGTTTTTTTTGTCTATCTTCCTCCTTAAAAAAGTCGATCTTTGGCCGATTTGGGTGAGAGGAAAGAAACAGGATGGTGTTTGCTGATTTAAAAGGGGCTGGATTCGTGTCCCTATATAAATTATTTTCATGCTCCTCGTGTACGCATTTCTCTGCGTTATCAGCAGCTGATAGCTGCCGTTTAGTTGTAGTGATGCTGATTAAATATTGCAATACTCATTCAGAAAATGTTGCAATATTTTCCGTTTTGCGCTTATTTCCGTCGTTTGTCAGTCGAGCGGTCATTAATACTATGCATGTCCATTACGGAAGATTATTTTATGGACCTATTCACAAAACCGGGAAAAAAAAAGAAAAAAAAAGTGCGGGAAAAATCAGAGAATGCTCCGATTGGCCTGAAATTTTGGGAAATATTGGAAAAAATTCTCATGTACACGCTCAAAAAATGTTGGGCCAAAATATCGATTTTAAAAATTTTCAGAAAAATCGATATTTTGGTCCAAAATTTTTTGAGTGTGTACAGGAGAATTTTCTCCAATATTTCCCAAAATTTCAGGTCAATCGGAGCATTCTCCGATTTTTCCCGCAATTTTTTTTCCGTTTTTTTTTCTATTTTTTTTCCGGTTTTCTGAATAGGTCTATTACCGTTTCTGTCAAAACTTCTGGTGAACTCTTCTTGTTATTCAAAAACTGATTTTTGAAATAGTTTCAAATTACTTTGAGAGCATCTCTCGCTTTTTGATGACAATTAAATCATTATGATTACCGGTCATGAGTTGAAAACTTTTTTTAATAATCGCGTCATAGGAAAGGAGGAAATTAGAAGGTTAAAAGTGAAATAATGAGTCTAAAATTCAATTTTGAAATGGTTATGGGTGAACTTTCGTTTCATTCCTGCAAACCAAAATTTTTATGCAGGAAAATGCAGCTTTGCATATTGTCGGCCCGCCAAAATGTTCAAACGCGCTCCGCTGCACTCAACGCTATGCGATTTTCATTTTGGTTTCCAAATTATTTCATTTCACGTATAAATTCAACGTGAAATGAAATAATTTGAAGACCAAAATGAAAATCGCATAGCGTAGAGTTTAGCGGAGCGCGTTTGATCATTTTGGCGGGCCAACAATATGTATAAAATTACAGGAAAGTTCATATGCATAGGGATAGCACTCAATTTTTGTCATAAGACCATAAAAACTCGAAAATTTAGCATTATCACTTCCGATTTGATACTTCAAAAATCAGCACCATTTTGTTGTCTTAGCGCTTGTATTCTCACACTCCGATCCGGCGCATTCCAATTTCACACCGATGGAAGTGTCAGCGACTTGATGACGATGATCGAACAGTTTTTGTCGTTGCGGCGCCTCGCCTCGCCTCGTATTCACTGAGATAAAAGAATAAGAAGAAGAAGTGAAGAAAAGATAAAGTCGACGGTTAGAAGAACTAGACAGTCAGCGTTGTAGTGTAGTGAGAAATAGGAAATGGACATGGTTTTTCTTCCCCTCTTTCATTAAAGACAACGATGATTTTCGCACTTTTGACCACATGCTTTGATCTTTAAGATTATAATTATGCGGTACCAAAATTGTGAATTCTTCATATTTTCCAGTATTCCGCATTGTTGGTTTACGATTTCTTCGGCTCTCTCTCTCTCTCTCTCTATCACGTGGAGCAGTGTGCTTTGTTCTTGTGTGTAATTTACTCGTTTCGTTTCAACTTCTCTCTCATGTCGAAACCACTCCGCCCACCACTATTGATGTTTGTTGGAAAGGTTAATGCACCTACTCGTAAAATTTTTAGCTAATAATGGCGCTCGTCCCGAATTCAATGGCTATTAGCCGTTTCCTTGGCTATTAGCCACATAGCTGCCGATGCCCACCATATACGCTCCAAAAATTCTCTGAGAATGCCCAGAATTAAAATCCGAAAGAAGTTGAAAAGAAAACCCATCGAAAACGGCTAATAGCCATCGAATTGCATCGTTTGCCGATTCGATGGCTATTAGCCGTTTTCCATGGTTTTTCTTTTCAACTCCTTTCGAATTTTTAAGTCTGGACTTTCTCAGAGAATTTTTGGCGCGAATATGGCGTGCATGGGCAGCTATGTGGCTAATAGCCAAGACAAACGGCTAATAGCCATCGAATCGGCAAACGATGCAATTCGATGACTATTAGCCGTTTTCGATGGGTTTTCTTTTCAACTTCTTTCGGATTTTATTTCTGGGCATTCTCAGAGAATTTTTGGAGCGTATATGGTGGGCATTGGCAGCTATGTGGCTAATAGCCAAGACAAACGGCTAATAGCCATTGCATTCGGGCGTGCGCCGAATGAAAGATGGCGAATGCGATGGCTACTAGCCGTTTTCAATGGCTATTAGCTAAAAATTTCCTGAGTAGTTTTGATATTCTTACCTTTTTTCTTTCTTTTCTCATTAATATGATCTTAGTTTTTTTTTTCCATTTGATACAAAAAATATCGAAATGGTAAATAACACAGAAAGTGTGAGTTTATGACTGTTTACACTCTGCAGTATACTTAGTGCCCGACCATGTTATGTTTTCCCACCTATCTGCCGGTCTGGAACGGAACTATGTATATAAATGCATTGAATGTTGTTTTTTCTTTACTTTGCCTCGTTATCACCATTATAAAGAAAGAATCTAGTCACTCGACGTTTTCTTGTTCTCTTCTCCAGGAGATGGGTTCATCATCATCAGCCACGACAGCTGCCAGTCCCCTAAGTTTCCGTCTTTTTCGTTTCTCGCCGACGTGTGTGCGGATGGATGATCAAAAAGATCTCTTTTTCTCCTTTCTTCTTCCGCTTTCCCGGATTTTTCGCACAAAAGACAAAAAAAGTTATTTTATTTGTTTTGGCTTCAATCAAACGCATTCATTCCCGCTGCTAAGAAGACGTGGCTTGTGACGCGAATTTTGGATGAATCATTATGGCTCCGGGCTTCTTTTCCCCCGGATTATCGTTGCTTATCTTCTTTTTCTTTTCTTTCTCACTACGTTTTGCTGCTCTGATTTCTCTTATTCATACTTGTCGTATTCGTATTCACGCCGTATTTCCAGAATGCCCCCTGCGCGTACTGCCGGACCTGCCCAAGTGGTCCAGCCGATTGTGGCGGCACCACCAACTGGGTCAATGATTCCGATGGTGCCCTCACCACCACAACCATCTTCTTCGCCCACTCGTGCGTCGCCTACTTCTCCCCGACGCCCTCTTGTCTCGCCAATATACACGCATCGCCACGCGCGGAAAACTTCCGCTTTCCGCGTATCGCCGCCCACTGTTTCAGCGTTGGCGCCACGTCAGAAAGTGACTTGTAATCGTTCAATGTCGTTGGAGAGAAAGGTCTCGTTACTGTTCACTTAGTACTTTGTGATTTTCATTTTGGTGCTCAAAATATTTATTGTCGGCCCGCCAAAATGGTCAAACGCGCTCCGCTGAACTCAACGCTATGCGATTTTCATTTTGGTCTCCAAATTATTTCATTTCACGTGTAAATTCAACGTGAAATTAAATAATTTGGAGACCAAAATGAAAATCGCATAGCGTTGAGTTCAGCGGAGCGCGTTTGACCATTTTGGCGGGCCGGCCGACAATAAATATTTTGGAAACCAAAATGAAAATCACAAAGTACTAAATTCGTTGTAGGCTGGGAAAATTTGACTCTGGGAAACTGAGACGTTTCGAAACTTTGTTGAATTTTTTCGGCATACTAGTGAATTCAAATTCCCAAAAAAAAAAAATAACGTTTGTTTTTTTTTCCTATTCATAGATGTTAAAAAACGTTAAAAAATGTTAAAAAACGTTAAAAAATGTCAAAAAACGAATCCTATGAATAGGTCCATAAAAAAAAACAAAAAAAATTACGAAATGCCCGCGTGTTTTGGTGTCAATTGGCGAAAAACCATACGCAAAAATGCAAAAAAGTTTCGAAACGTCCCAGAGCCCAATATTTAGTTTACTCCCAGAGGGTTGTTGATTTATCAGATTGTTAAATATCAACAAAAAAATTGATGATTAAATATGTGTATAATTTTTTGTGTTTGGTCGCTAATTCTCGAACGCACGTGATTTCTTCTCTTTCCGAATTCACAGATAATGTGATTACGGTTAATTTATCATGGTCAAAATTATTTATCAAACGTCATGAAAATGGCATTAGAACGCAGACAAAAATTTAGGCAAAACAGGGATTTTAATTATCAACATCAACAAAAAAAAACTGTAATGGACCTATTAAAAGTACTGTAGAAAAACGGAAAAAATGACAAACAACTGGAAGAAAACTCGGAAAATGCTCCGATTGGTCTGAAATTTTGGGAGAAACTGTCAAAAATACTTCCGGACTTTCTCAGAAAATTTTGGACCGAATTATCGATTTTAAAAAAATGGATTTTTTTTTCTGAAAATTTTTAAAATCGATATTTCCGTCCAAAATTTTCTGAGCAAGCCCGGAAGCTTTTTTGACAGTTTCCCCCAAAATTTCAGACCAATCGGAGCATTTTACGAGTTTTCTCCCAGTTGTTTGTCATTTTTCCCGTTTTTCTACAGTACTTTGAATAGGTCCATAAAAAATTTTCCAAATTTAGGTCTACAAAATTGTGCTCACTGGCGGACCGTGCGGCGGAAAAACAACGGCTCAGGTACGGCTTAAATGTTTTTGCTCTTTCGAGTGTTCTTTTTTTTTTTGTTTTGTTTTTCTCCTCCACCAGACTCGAAGTACGAATTGCTATCAAAACACCCGTCATTCTGTTTTTCAGGTTCGTCTCGCCACATTCTTTGAGAATCTTGGGTGGAAAGTGTTCACAGTGCCGGAGACAGCCACCATACTTCTCGGTGGACGTGTCAAGTTCAGTGAACTCGATGAACAGCAGTCGTACATTTTCCAACGTGACCTACTTGCCACAATGCACCAAATCGAGAACACGTTCTTTAATCAAGCGTCGGCTATCAAGGATCGCAACGTTTTGATAATTTGCGATCGCGGTTGTATGGATCCATCCGCCTACTCAACACCGGAAGATTGGCATCGCATGCTGCGTGATCTGAACTACGAGGAGTTTGATTTGCGATGCAGTCGTTACGATCAGATTGCTCATTTGGTCACAGCAGCGGATGGAGCTGAAAAATACTACACTCTGGCAACCAACGCCACCCGAAGTGAAGGCGTTTCTCACGCTTTGGAGCTCGATAAACGCACGAGATCGGTGTGGATCGGACACCCTTATATGGACATTATCGACAATAAGAATACGTCGAATTTCGACGATAAAGTCAACAAGCTCATTCAAGTTGTGTGCGATCGAACTGGCATCCGTTCTGGAGACCGACTAGCCAAGGATTCGAAGAAGAGAAAGTGGTTGGTGTCGGCGGTCGATTGGAAGAATTTCGGAAAGTTTGAAGAGTTTGATATCGAGCACTTCTACTTGCTTTCCGACGAGTCCAACATTCAGCATCGTTTCCGTCGTCGCACTCAGAACAATCGTTCCACGTACACGCTGACGAGTCGCGAGTATTTCAGAGAGAGCGGAGATTCGATTGAGACGCGGATGAACGTGATGTCACGTGACTACAACACGTATGTCAACATGCGTGACAAGAGTCGTGCGTCGATCTTCAAGAAGCGTCGATGCTTTATGTACGGAAACATGTACTTCAACATGGACATTTACAAGGATCCACTGCCGCCTCAGGCGAACGGAAACCATTTGATCTTCCTGGAAACGTACACGACGGTGCCGAAAGGAACGCCACTTTCCGAGGGAGCGATGCCGCCGTTTTTGACTATTGAGAAGGTATGAAAAAGCGTTTTTTTTTTTAAGATTCACAAAAAAATTTTGCAGGAAATCACTGGAGAAGGTCAGTATTCAATGTACTCGCTCTCGAAATTCTCCAAAGCCGGTGCCAAAAACGAGTTTGCAGGAGCCGATAAGTATAAGGACGACTAGAAAAGATTATCCTTTTTTTGCTCATTTTTCATTACCGCAATCAGTATTTTTCATGATGATTTTCTGTTTTCGTTTTTTTTTCTCTTTTTTTTCTTGTTTTTTTTTTATTATGGACCGACCTATTGAGCGCAGGAAAAACACCGATTTTCGCGGTTTTTTCCCTACCTTTAATTTTCAATGGGAATTCGGTTGAAATTTAAAGGCGCATCCGATTATTTCATCGGCCGGTCTCGACACGACAAGTTGTTTACGTCAAAAAACCTCGGATTACTGTAGTTTTTTGTCATTTTTCCTCAACTACGAAAATCGGTTTTTTTCCTCTGCTGAATAGGTCCATAATATTCGTGAATTTTTTTAAATAGAAATAAGTAGATAATATTGTTTTCCCTTGTTAATTCTCTCCCCCTTGGTGCTTTAAAAAAGTTGTTATTGATCGAATTAACTCCCACTCTCCCTCCCTCTCTCGAATTTTGCTAATCAATTCAATTGTGTTCACTTTCCGACTTTCATTCACTTTTCACCCCCATTTTTATTTTATTGACGTTCGTTTCACAAAAACTGCCATTCATCTATCTACAGTATTTATTTTTGTAGATTTACGGCATGATTTGTTTCGATGAGTCTTTTTTCGTCCTCTAATAAAAAATTTAATCGATTCTCATCCCCTCCAGATTTTTCTTTTTTGGTTTGTGCATCTGTTTAAAAAATACTGCAACTTTACTACTTTTAAAAAAACGTTTCGAAACTGGGAGTTCACGTGTGTTCGCGTGAAAAAAAAGGTGGGTGGAGTTTTGCGTTTTGATGTCGCAACTATTGGAGGTTCTCTTCTAATAGAGTAAATACGGCACGCTGCAAACGCGCCCCCGCGCACTACTCATCGTAAGAAAGTTTTATGGTAGATTACGGTTTTTTACATGTCGCATTACACGGTGTCCAGGATTTGAAAAGTGGGCGGAGCCGAGCAAACGCGCTTCACTGGATTTTTTCGCGCGAAAATCAAATTTTGAGGCATTTTTTGGGGGAAAAAAAGCATAAATTCTTAATTTTTTCCCAAATGTGCTCCAACGGAATTATAGCTGAGGTCTTTAGAATTTTTTTAAGCGTAAGAACGTCGAATTTGGTTCAGCCACCATTTCGGAATATGTAATCGTTTTGAGTTTTTTGGTGTTTTTGCAGGATAAATCTTTACAAAAATCGAAGATTGGGCAATTTTATGGTATTAAAAGATACAATACATACATTTTACAAAGAAAAATAATAAAATCAATACAAAAAAATGCGCAAGCACCGAAAGTGCGCCATGCTAGTTTGCTGGCGCGCCAGCAAATTAGGCTCCGTCCACATTTCCAATCCTGGACACCGTGCATTATTATTAAAATTTATGTGATTTTCTACCTTTTTTTGTACTCTTCCGCATAATGGGGTTATTCACGAATTGGCAAAAAACTGGGCGAAAACTCGGAAAATGCTCCGATTGACCTGAAAATTCTCCCGGACATTACCCCAAAATTTCAGACAAAAATATCGATTTTAAACATTTTCAGAAAAAAAATCAAATTGTCTTAAAAATCGATATTTTGGTCTGAAATTTTTTGGGAATGTCCGGGAGAATTTTCCCCCTCTTTTCCCAAAATTTCAGGTAAAGCGGAGCATTTTCCGAGTTTTCCCGCAGTTTTTTGCCATTTTGTGAACACTTTTCGTTGAATTAACAGAATTTTTTCATGCTTTTTCAATGAAAATGTATTTTGTTTTGTCGTAAGTTTCGACGCATGGCACGGCGTGCCAGGCCCTACGTAAAGAAATTCGCGCCTTTTCGCATGTGCCTGTGTCTCGACAGTGGCATTCTGCCAAGTCTAGCAAAAAGTGTGCAAAAATGGAGAGGCACATACGCGAGAATGGGCGCTCGAAAATTTGATCACAAAAAAGTTTTCTGAAACGTAAATAGTCCTGAACACGCCGTGGCATGGACAGAAACCTGTAACGTTATGAACGCGCATGTGGCGGCAATTTTAGAAAAAATGTACGCTCCAACACACCGTGATACGGTAGCTAAATTTCGTTTTCCACATTTGACAACCTGCTATGGTCTCATTTTTTATCCTAGGATACCGTGTTTAGGAAAAATGTGTTCTTCAAATCATTGCATCCATAAGTTCGGGACCATTACTCTAACATTTTTGCCAGTTAAACATGACGAACGAATTTGAAGAAAGAAAAAAAAAACCAAATAATAACTGATTTTGTGCTAGTGAGAATATTTGCTCTAGATTGATGGTTGGTGCTGTCACTCTTTCTCTGTCTCCAACATTCGTTACGACGGCGAAACGTGTCCATTTGTTGCTGTCACGTCTGCATCTCCACTCTCTCTCTCTTCTCGCTCCATTTTATGTACGTACGCCTTCGTCATTCTCATTCACTCTTCTTCACATCTGTCAGTTGTTGTCATGGAGAAACGTAGGGCATTGGGGGGCACGTCTTCTTGTTTTTGAGCCCAATTTGCAATGTATTAAGATTCTTCTGAAGACGTTGATGACAAGAGTTTAAAAATGTATTTAAATTGACAGACTATGAGCTCTGTGATTAAGCTACCATTATTGTCCCCGCCCGGATGATTCTCTGCACTCTCTCGGTTTCCTACACTCTAGAATTGAATCGCGCTCGCTTCGCTTCGCGATGACCCACCCCACCCCACCCCATCCCTCACTCTTTCTGTCTCTCTATCTTTTCCTCTGAACGTTCCATTTTTCTTTTTCTTTCTCTAATTCTCTCATTTTCATATTATCTATCCATCCTCTGCACTCCCTGACCATTCTAATTTTCGATACTCACTCTTTTTTTTTTCCAAGAAGATCCGTAGCCGAGTATAGGCGAGAATGCTTCTTTGCATATTGTGCAAACAATTTTGTGATAAAAATTATTAAAAAAATAATTTTACCTTTTTTTTTGCTATTGTCGGACCGCCAAAATGGTCAAACGCGCTCCGCTGAACTCAACGCTATGCGATTTTCATTTTCGTTTCCAAATTATTTCATTTCATGTTGAATTTACACGTGAAATGAAATAATTTGGAAACCAAAATGAAAATCGAATAGCGTTGAGTTCAGCGGAGCGCGTTTGACCATTTTGGCTGGCCGACAATAATAAAACTGTATAAAATTTACAAAAATGAAAAATTCAGTTACGAAGTTCCGAGGTTCCGCCAGTCGAAACTGCACGGTATTTATCGTAGCTGCGAGTCCTGCGGAACTTTGGATCGTCGTAACTGAATTTTACTCGCGTACGCATATAAGGCGAAAAATCCTCTGATCGACCTGAAATTTTGGAAATCTTGCAGTTTAATTGAAAATCTTTAAATTTAAATTTTTGTTTTTACTCCAATTTTTTTTAGAGTGATTCCGGTTCCTCTTTTGGCTTTTGCACCCCATTTTTTTTATTTTTCGACATTTTTTTGAATAATCCACTTATTACTCAAAAAAATAGTTTTTTTCCTTTTTTTCCTTATTCAAACGACGGAAAAAAAAAGAAAAAAAATCCGTGGCCGCGAGAGTTTTTTCCGTTGCTTTTCTAGGCCATCGAAAAAGTTGTTTAGGCCCTCCGCTGTGAGACCTGCGAAACATCGATTTACGGATAAATTTTGAATTTTTTTTGAAAAATACGGAAATTCATTGGAAGTAAGCAATAAAATACGACTAACTCTCCAAAAAAAATTTTCAGGAGGGCCTAAAAACTTTTGCGATGGCCTAGAAAAGCAACGGAAAAAACTCTCGCGGCCACGGATTTTTTTCTTTTTTTTCCGTCGTTTGAATAGGGAAAAAAAGGAAAACATCTATTTTTTTCCGAATAGACAATTTTCCCACGAAATATCGCGAAGCGCATTTTTGGACACAGTTGAAATGAGTGCGACCGTAACCCATTAAAAATTGTAATCAAGTTCTTTGGTTTTCCCTGATTTTTTTGAACTTGTTTACATGTTTTATTGGGCTACGGTCGCATTCATTTTAACTGTGTCCAAAAATGCGCTTCGAGATATTTCGTGGGAAAATTGGCTGTTTTCAAATTTTATGAGCAGCTGCTGAGACAAGAGGGATATATGTATCATTTTCCAGAGCTTTAACGGGTAGCCGAATCGACCGGCACCCTCCTTTCCTCACCTACCCCTACCCATCCTAATCGCCCACCACACATTACAATGTCATTGTCGAGTACGAATGCGAACACGTACCGAGTTGGAGACTTTGTCTACTTTGACGATTCCACAGCCACTGATGCTCCATGGCAGATTCGCAAGATTGACGAGCTGCTTAAGGTTAGGAAACACGTTTTTTTTTGTTTTAATTTCAAGAATTTCAGTCTGATAAAGGTGTCGAGGCGCGATGTGTTGTCTACATGCGACGACGAGACATTCCTCAGCATTTGTTAAAAATTGCCGATCAGGCGAAACGACGATTTGATAATTGTGAGTTTTTCTTTAATGAAAAAAAAACGGATAAATTAGTTGTCAAAATTTGCCGGAAAATTCAGCGTTAAAAATACCCAAAAGTTTCGAAACTTCTCAGAGCCAAATCAACATTTTCTGCAGCAGAAAACTGCATTTCGTCGAACTGCAAAATTCACAAGTTGTTGAGAAAAACGGCTCTGGGACGTTTCGAAACAAGACGTTTTGAAACTTTAGTGTAAATGTTCAGGTTAATTTTGACAAGGTCTTCGAATGAATTTCGTCTTATGGACTTATTCAGCGCAGGAAAAAAAAAACCGATTTTCGCGGTTTTTTTCCCTATGCAGGTTGTTTTCCAGGACAAATGCAATGCGCCTTTAATTTTCAATAGGAATTCGGTTGAAATTTGAAGGCGCATAGAGTTATTTCATCGGCCGGTCTCGACTTTTGCATAGGAAAAAAAACCACGAAAATCGGTGTTTTTTTCCTGTACTGAATAGGTCCATTAGGAAAAATTACACTAAAGTTTCGAAACGTCCCAGTTTCGAATAGTCCTAATTTCGAAACGCCCCGAAACGATCCAGAAAAACACGCAAAAAATAGAAAATAAATATTTTATCTTGTCCATTTCACGAAGAAAAGGACAAAAGTGTATTTTTCCAGTGCAGAAAATGTAGTTTTCTGCATGAAATTATAATACGAAAATCAAATCCAGATAAAAGAAACATTTTAGAAAATAAGCATTTAAAATATTTATGGACCTATTCACAAGACCTGAAATTTTGGAAAATATTGGAAAAAATTCTGGACCGACCAAAATATCGATAATTTTTAAAATCGATATTTTGGTCGGTCCAAAATTTCAGGTCAATCGGAGCATTCTCCGATTTTTCCCGTAATTTTTGTTCCGGTTTTGTGAATATGAGACCAATTCCATCCAATATTTTCAGACTATGAAGTGGACAAGAAAAAGCCAGAAGGTTTCACCACAAAGGGCTTCATTGTCGCAAACGGATCCACCGAATCTGGAGACGTGAAAGACGAAGAGATGGAAGTGGATGGAGATGATGAGCCGCCAAAGATTGACGCCGAGGAAGCTGCTCCAGCGGCTGTGAATCAAGGACGTACCAGCTCGTCAGACTCCGCCAAAGAAAACGTCACCGAGAACAAGGATAGCTCGAAAGAGGCTGCCGAGCAAGAAGCTATCAAACTCATCGACTGGGGAGATGGTGGATTGCCACTTGGTGTCGATAACCTCGCGCCAGAGCAGAGACTTCGACTACGCCAACACGAGATTTTTATGACACGCCAATCGGAGATCCTGCCGGCCAGTCTGATACGAGGAAAATGTCGTGTCGTTTTGCTCGGCGACTGCGAAGACGCTGAAATTTATCTGCCACACGAGGACACGTTTTTTCACTCTCTGGTCTATGATCCTACCGCACAGACATTGTTGGCGGATAAGGGGGCGATAAGAGTTGGAGAGAAGTATCAAGCTGAAGTGGATGCTTGGATGGAGCCTGCTGAACTGGAGAAGAAGGAACGGGAGGAAAGATTGGCCAGAAAGATTAGAAGAGAGGAAGAAGAAGAAGCGGCTGCTGCTGCTGCTGCTTCTGCGGCTGCGGCTGCGGCCGCAGCGGCGTCGGAAGAGCTAGAAAAGGATGAAAAAGAGAAGGAAGATATCGAGAATGGAAATGAGGAGAAAGAAGACGTGAAACCGAAAATTGAAGCGGCAGAACCCAAGAAATCTGATGAAAATGAAGACATCGCCACACGTGACATTCCGATTTGGGATCCAAACCACGGACTCCTCGATAAGGACATTGACCAGTACTTGATCATCGCTCGATCTGTCGGACTTTTTGCCCGAGCCATAGATTGTGCATCTGCTCCGAAACTTCCAACTCTTCAGCTAGCTGCTGCATTCGCGTCACGTGACATCACTGTCCTCCACGCTCATGGAATCCTCCACCAAGCCAGCTACGATGTCGGACAAGCCGTCAAGTTTCTCGTCCCAGTCGCTAGTCGTGAGGCATACCCATGTCAAATCGATGAGGCGATTGGAGTTCAAACGAAAACTCTTGGAGGACCGATTTTGTGCCGCGATCAGCTCGAAGAGTGGTCCACCCCTGAGATGAACTTGTTTGAGGATGCTCTGGATAAAGTTGGCAAAGATTTCAGCGAAATCCGTGCCGACTATTTGCCATGGAAGTCGGTTCGTGACATTGTCGAATATTACTACCTCATGAAAGCCTCTAATCGATACTCGGATCGCAAAAAGAACAAGTCGGGAAGTGGCGGATCGGAGGACACAAAACTCACCCAAGTCTACATTCCCACTTTCAACAAATCGATCCCAGCCACGATTGGAGCATACAATACCTCTCAAAATTTGGTGCGAAGTGAGGTTGGATGCGAGAATTGTGGAACGATGGACGCAATCAATTGGTATCAGTGGGGAGGCGTAGAGAAGAAAGTTCTGTGCTCTGGATGTTGGGTAAAGTGGAAGAAGTTCGCAGGACTTAATGAGAAGCATGAGCTCGAGCGATTTGATAAAACACGACCACCAGTTCTCGATCAACAAACTCCGACCGCCTCCGGCTCTACCTCGAATGGAAACGACCGACCGCCAGTGCTCCAGGTTCAACAGCGAAATCCGGCGACACCGAATAGCAGCGGAGCCAATCAGACACGTGGCGCACAACCATTGACCCCAAATCAGCAATCCATCTCGAAACAGAATCTCATTATGGTTGCCAAAGAGGCGTTGAGGAGAGGACAAATCAGTCAGGAGCAGTACAATCAGCTCAGTCGCAATTTCCCACATATAGCTGTGGCGGAAGCGGCGGCAGCAGCTGCAGCTATGGCTCAACAGGCGCAAGTTCAGCAGCAACAAACTGCACAAACGCCGGCTGTGGCCACGGTTCAGAAGGTGAGTGGATCGAGATATTTAATACTGAAATTAGCCGTATTTTTGACGGCTCTGGGACGTTTTGAAACCTGTCACTTTGAAACTTTGTTGCATTGCATTTTTAGCGCGAATTTCAACAACTATTTTATATTTGGCCCAATTTTGGGCTCTGGGACGTTTCGAAACTTACTGGAAAATTTGCCGCTAAAAATGCGCTAAAGTTTCGAATCGTCCCAGTTTCGAATTGTCCTAGTTTCGAAATGTCCTAGTTTCGAAATGTCCCAGTTTCGAATCGTCCTGGTTTCGAAGCGTCCTAGTTTCGAAATGTCCCAGTTTCCAATTTTCCTAGTTTCGAAATGTCCCAGTTTCGAAACGTCGTAGTTTCGAAATGTCCCAGTTTTGAATCGTCACAGTTTCGAAGTGACAGGTTTCGAAATGTCCCAGTTTCCAATTGTCCTAGTTTCGAAATGTCCCAGTTTCGAATTGTCCTAGTTTCGAAGTGGCAGGTTTCGAAACGTCCCAGTTTCGAATCGTCCTAGTTTCGAAACGTCCCAGTTTCGAATCGTCCTAGTTTCGAAGTGGCAGGTTTCGAAACATCCCAGTTTCGAATCGTCCTAGTTTTGAATCGTCCTAGTTTCGAATTGTCCTAGTTTCGAAATGTCCCAGTTTCAAAGTGGTAGGTTTCGAAACGTCCCAGTTTCGAATCGTCCTAGTTTCGAAATGTCCCAGTTTCGAAAGGTCCCAGTTTCGAAGTGGCAAGTTTGGAAACGTCCCAGTTTCGAATCGTCCTAGTTTCGAAAAGTCCCTGTTTCGAAGTGGCAGGTTGCGAAACGTCCTAGTTTCGAAGTGGCAAGTTTCGAAGTGGCAGGTTTCGAAGTGGCAGGTTTTGAAACGTCCCACTTTCGAAATGTCCCAGTTTCGAAGTGGCAGGTTTCGAAACTTCCCAGTTTCGAATCGTCCCAGTTTCGAATCTTCCTAGTTTCAAAATGTCCCAGTTTCCAATTGTCCTAGTTTCGAATCGTCCTAGTTTCGAAAGGTCCCAGTTTCGAATTGTCCCAGTTTCGACTCGTCCTAGTTTCGAAAAGTCCCAGTTTCGAAGTGACAGGTTTCGAAACGTCCCAGTTTTGAATCGTCCTAGTTTCCAATTTTCCTAGTTTCGAAATGTCCCAGTTTCCAAACGTCGTAGTTTCGAAGTGGCAGGTTTCGAAACGTCCCAGTTTCGAATTGTCCTAGTTTCGAAATGTCCTAGTTTCGAAGTGACAGGTTTCGAAACGTCCTAGTTTCGAATCGTCCTAGTTTCGAAATGTCCTAGTTTCGAAATGTCCTAGTTTCGAATCGTCCCAGTTTCGAAGCGTCCTGGTTTCGAAATGTCCCAGTTTCGAAGTGACAGGTTTCGAATCGTCCTAGTTTCGAAACGAATATTTTCCAATCTCAGAATTTTTGCAGTTTCGTCCTGTTTTTAAAATGAACATTCTACAGGACGTTTCGAAACTTTATGCATTTTTACCGGCAAATTTTCCAGTAATTTTCGAAAATTTCTCCAAGATTACCGGTTTCGAATCGCCCCAGTTTCGAAATGTCCCAGATCGTTTTAATAAGGAAAAAGGCAATAATTTTCAATTTTAAAAAATTAGAAGAAAATGTGTGAGTTAAAAATTCACATTCTTTTTTTTTTTTTTTTAGAAAAAGGCGACACCGGCCACAAAACCTCCAATTGTGTTCTACACGACAATTTGTCGTCGAGCAGTTCGACGTCTTCTCCCGAAAACGGCATTCAATTTGAGGAAGCTGTCGCGGAAACCGTTTTCTACCATCGATTATGAAGCGATTCTTAAATCTGGTATGTTGATTTACTAATTTATGAAAATGTCAAAAAAAAAAAGAAAAGTTTTTCTCCCTTTTGACATTTCTATGAATTGGTGATATCGCGTCAAATGGTGTGCATTGCGGTCTCGCCACGAACGGTGTTTGCAGACTTGAATTTTTCCGTTTTTTTTAAACATCTTTTTGACGAACAAATTTCGTTTTTAAGATTTTTAAACATGGAAAATATTTTCAAATCCACAAGTCTGCAAACACGGTTCGTGGCGAGACGCTATCACCACGTGAAATTTTTTTGCTACTTGGCAGTTTTACAGTTATCGTAATGGACAAGGCGACACTGTTAAGGTCTGCTCAGATCGCCGCCGGTGATAAGATTGGATCGATTGTCGAAGCCGATTTCCATAAAGGAATCACTCATCTCCAACACGTGAGTAACAACAAAAAAAAGAGATCAACGAAATATGAATACTTTTCAGGTTTTGAGCCAGGCGACAACTGGAAAACGATCAGCTTCCAACACGACGCATTCTGGAGAGCCAACGGCGAAAATGGCAAAGGTATGCTAATAAATTTGAATCCGACTTGAAGTGAATTGAAAACAAGTTTGTGTGAATGGGTGACCCAAAACTACTATCCATTTTTCATATAGAAATTAACGTGTGCTGCTCAAAATTGAAATGAGCAAGACGAGTTCAATGACGTGTCGCCTTCTCTAACCACCTACCAGCCACTACCATCGTCTGCTTTTTGCCGTGTCTCGTTCATTCTGTGTGACTTTTTGCCACCACCATTTCCATGATTTCCAGCAAATTCCCACTTTTATATCTTCTCCGACTCTGGTCACGCCTCCATCTCTTGAAGATGTCGGAAATTGCCTTCTTGCTGTAAATCAAGCGATGAAATGTGGCCAGTCTTATGTGCACCTATCGCAACCGCCGCCTTGCGAGCTGTTCCGCGCGCCTCTACCGCCGCCAAGTGTTCAGCCACAGAACCAGACTCAAAATCAAATTCCAATCAAAACGAACGCGGAGAAAATCCGAGAGCTGTGGAAAACGCCGACCGACTCGCGATGGTTCGTCGTCAACGATGAGATTTGCAAATATCGTGCGGGTCCAAAATTGAAGTAAGGAGGATCCATGGTCTTTTTGTTTTGTTGCAGTAAATAAAACTGGTAGTTTTGGTTGGTAGTAGTGGTGGTGGAGAGCATGTCATTCTGTAATTGGATTGGTTACGTCGAGGAAACAGTGAACTCGAAGCAGTTTTCAGACAGACAGAATATTCAGTTGTATTCTCCCTTGCAGCATGAAATTCAGATGAAATCACCTGCTTAGCTTACCTCTAAAACGGAAATTCACTTACGACGTTCCGCACGGCGTGTTGAAGAGTACATCGTGAAAATGCGCTCCACTGCTCACTTTGAGGAAACGCGGTTGTTACAGATTTGAAACAGTTTGCATTCTCAAAAACGGCGCTGGTGGAAAACGTTTTCTGCATAAAATAAATAAGGAAATATTGTATTAAAAAAATTGCTGTGGCGTCGCAATAACGACGTTTTGAATACGCCATTTCGCGAAATTTTTCCTCGAGTGACGTGGCAAATTTCCCGCGAAATTTAAATTTTAATTAAAAAGCACCGTGCAGTTTGGGCGCCGGGACGTTTCAAAACCGTGTTAACCACGGGGTGTTGAGAGGTACATGAAAATTAAAATTTAAATTTCGCGGGAAAGTTGCCACGTCACTCGAGAAAAAAGCGCGCGAAATGGCGAATTCAAAACGTCGTTACTGCGGCGCCACAGCAATTTTTATATATTTTTTGCATGCTTCTCAATATTTAAACAAAATTTCCCTATTTATTTTACGCAGAAAACGTATTCCGCCAGCGCCTCGTTTTTGAAAATCCAAACCGTTTCAAATCTGTAACAACCGCGTTTCCTCAAATCTGTGTGAGCAGTGGAGCGCATTTTCACGATGTACTCTTCAACACGCCGTGGTTAACACAGGAAGTGCAAAAAAGGTACAGATTCGCAGATGACGAAAACGTTAAATTTGCGGATAACTAACAAGTCGTTGTGAATACAGGCAAAATTTCAGCCCTATCCGTTCAAGAAGTCGTCAGGTTTGCGTATGTGCAGTGCTTTTCCGAAAAATTCAAAATTTCATCGTTTCTAGGTTTCGAAAGTTAATAATATCCAAATAATTTAGTTTGAATTGTTTCGCGGTTTTAAATGTCTTTTCAAACTAAGTTATTTGGATGTTATTAACTTTCCAAACCTAGAAACGATAAAATTTTGATTTTTTCGGAAAAGTACTGCATATACTTAAACCTGGTGATTACTTGGACGGATGGGGCTGAAATTGTGCCTATATTCACAATGACTTGTTAGTTATCCGCAAATTTACGTCGTCTGCAACTCTCTACCTTTTTTGCACTTCCTGTGTTGGAACGGTTTTGAAATGTCCCGGAGCCAAAACTACACGGTTCTTACCGAGACCTGCGGAACGTCGTAAATTAATTTTGCTCGTGAACACTTTTCCCCCTTTTTACATCTCTTCACTTTAACTCACCCATCGCACCCCCTTCAAAGTTTTAACAAAACTTTAAAATTACGAGGGATTCTTTTTTTTTTTGCGCTCTTGAAAAAAAGAAGAGATTCTCACGACTAATTTGGGTTCACTGTTTCTTTTTGTCGGCCAAACTATTGCAAAGAAGGCTTTAAAAGAAAAAAAAAACGTCAGAATATTCTAAAAACCAAATGAGCAAACTTTAGAATTTCACACGGGGCACGGTGTCCAGGATTGGAAATGTGGGCGAAGCCTAATTTGCGGGCGCGCCAGCAAATTAGCATGACGCACTTTCGGTGCTTGCGCATTTCTCGACTCTCGCATTTTTTCATTGATTTTATTATTTTTCTTTCAGTAAAACTTGTTTTTCTTTGTAAAATGTATATATTGTATCTTTTAATAACACCTCTAAACTTCTTGCAGGCTGGAAAATTTTGGGCGATTTTCGAGAAACGCACAATATTGGCTAACAATCGATGAAAATCAAATAAATTGCATTTATTTTCCATGAGATTTGTTTTATTTACATGATGAAATAAAATATCTCCCAATTTTTTTCAGCCGACAGAAGACTCGAATTTTGAGGTCAAAACAATGCATACGATCCAAATATATAAAAAAAACCCAAATAAGACTAAAAATACGGAAAAATACGCATCAAAGAGCGGTCATAGAATTTTTCGTCGTCAGACAGATTTTTTCAAGCAACTATTGATTTTTTTTTCCATAACCAAAGTGAATTATTCCCCATAAAATTGCCCAAACTTCGATTTTCGTAAAGATTTATTCTGCAAAAACACCAAAAACTCACTTTTTTAGCTCCGCAATGCCAAAAAACGATTATTCCGAAGTGGTGGCCGGACCAAATTTGACGTTTTTAGGCTTAAAACATTTCTAAAGGGCTCCCGGACGTTTCGAAAGTGCGACGTTTCGAAACTGGTTTTTTCGAAGGTTTTTTTTGGATTTTGTCGATGCGGTGTTTCACACAATCATTTTAAATAGCTTTTTAAGGAAATTTCCTCAAACATGGCGACGAAAAAATGCAGAAAAACTCGAAAAATCCACTTTCGAAACGTCACACTTTCGAAACGTCCGAGAGCCTTCTAAAGACCTCAGCTATAATTCCATTGGAGCACATTTGGAAAAAAATTTTCCCGAAAAACATAAAAAATGCCTCAAAATTTGAATTTCGCGCGAAACATCCAGTGGGGCGCGTATGGCTGTCTTGGCGGGTCGACAATATTGCATTTTATTAAACTAAAAAGTTAAAAAAAAATACAATAAATATTCCCGAAGTAGCTCTCGTTATGATGTGTTTACGCCCAGTTTTCGCTGAGAGATATCCTAGGCAACGGCCACGTGAAACTCTGTGGCAGCTTTTTTTCAATTTTTTGTATACGGTACAAAGCGCTGCAAATGCGCTCCAAATGCACAGTGGACTGCGCGCTTCAGAGCGAAACATTGGCCACGTTGGTTGGTACTCATTTCGCAGCGCTCCGTACTGGTAGGAAAGCTAGGCCACCCAGAAAAATAAAGGTCCATCATCTTTCTTAGTTTCGATATTTAGTGAATTGCATTTTACCGTCATTCTTGCAGAATTAAACGTCGCAAACTGATAAGCCGCTCACAAGCACGCACAATTGCCCGTCATCCAACGAGGATTCACGCGTTTCTTCAACCACTCTGGCCCATAATACATCCCTATTTTTTAATACCAATTAATGCTTCTTTCACGGCGTCTTCTTCCTCTCCAACGTTTTCCGAAAACGACTCATCCCATCATCCCCACTGAAATGATCTTCTCTTCTGTTTTCACAATTATTTATTGATGATTTTTGGCCCAATGACACCGCCCACCTCAATTCTGCAATTTTTTTTTAAATTTTTTACTTCATGTGATTATTTTTATCCTTCCAATATATATTTATATCTTTCAAATCTTTTTATAATTGTTTGTCTGTAAACGTACAATGTCATTTATTCACAACTCTTTTTTTTTATTTCAAAGAAGAATAAGAAACTGAAAAACTGACAGATGGAACGAATTGCTTTTCAGGGAACAATTGGGGGGATGATTTCTTTTAAAGTGGATGATGAAAAATGAAGAAACGAGTGATGTTTTGCTCGTTTCTCTGCGTCTCTCGATTCTCGTGCTCTCTCGTCTTTTTTAATAGTGTGTTTGTGTGCGTGTGTGGTTTGCATAATTAGATAGTTATGATTGGGAAAACAATTAAAAAGGGTTGAAAACTAGACTCTGGATTATCATACGAATTGAAACAAGAGAAGTATCCCTCTCAGTGCACTTCCTGGCCGAGAAGGTCATCTGCAACTTGTGGGCTCTTCTTTTCCGATGGTTGTACTTTGGCGATTTCTTCCATTACTGGAACTGGACCACTGAAATTAAAACAAAAATAGAATGAGACTTTTTAGAGCACACAAATTTGGTTTTAGAAAAGTTTTTAAACTGATTTGAAAGCTATCTCTTAAAAAAAAGGAAATTTCTCGACGAAATTGCCCCAATTGGGACAATTTCTTCTCCCAGCCACGCAAAACAAACCCTTCGTTAACCCCCCCCCCCTTTCATCAATAAATTATTTCCCTTTGTTCAAAACTCTTCTCCACAGTGAAATCTGCTCACCTTTGTCAAAAACAACATTTGAATTACCGCGCAATGCTCGCGTCGCTGCGTGTGTGCCCGCGTTTACGGTAGCGTGCGTGTGTGCCCGCGCGCAGAGTGCCCAAAGAAAAACGGCCCTTTTCGCTCATTTTTTTTCCGCTCGACAAGGGTTCGAGGTCCGCTGACCTATCCCCTTTTTTGCTACGAGCGATCCCTGTGTTATAGCCATGATTTGGCGAGTTACCGGTGGTAACTTTATTGATTTTTCCTTTTCTCGCTCACTCGTTTTTTTTCACTCATTCCGGAAACGCGGGGGTTTTCCCAGATGAATTTCTAATAATTTTCTTTATAATTTGTATAAAAATCGTCTCTTTTCTAAATTTTGTTCTTATCACCGCTTAACCTTCGCCTTGTTGCGTTATTTTCTCCCTCGGTGCCCACATTTTTCGTAGTTTTAACTAAAGTGAGCAATGCGGGAACTTCTGATTGCTTGAAAATAGGTAGCGCCAAAAAGAGCGGGGGGTTCCGATTTTTCTGCCCAGCGCGTTTTCGGATCTTGATGTATCTTGAGGCAGGCTATTGTGAAAACAAAAAAGTTGCAACGCGGTATTTGCGTACTTTTAAAATTCAAACGAAAATGGGAACAAAACTCTTCATTTGCCATGCTATTTTTTTCATTGTTGTTTGAATTTCAAAAGTCCGCAAACACTGCGTTGCAATTTTTTTGTTTTCACAATATGATACGTTTTCCTTTTGTGAGCTTCAAATTGAAGGATCATTGCGCGCAGGATTCTTGCAAACATCGTCCGCCTACTGGATATAAGATGCAGAAAATCAGTACTTTGAAAATGAGCATAAAGACGGCTATAATTCAATAACGAATAGCTCTTTTTTTGGATGATTTTTGGCAAGTCTTTGAATTGGATGTGGAATGTAACGTTGTGGTACCTACTTATAAATGATTCCAAATACAAGAAAATACAAATTGGATTCCCGTTAGTTATGTCGTTATTCGTATTTTCTGTGACTCACAATCGTAGTTTCAAAATTTTGAAGTCATTGCTGTTTTCAATTTTCTTGCCGGTTATAGTATGGTCTTGCGCGAAAAATTTGGATGAGAGACTCGAAGATTGAGATTTTTTGTTCCACATAATCGACGAGAATTCTTTTCAAATACTTCAACTTTTCATATTCCGGGCAAAAAAAAATGCAGCGTCATAAATAGAGCTCACAGTCGCGGCAACGCGCACCAAATAACTATTTTTAAAGTTATCTCCACCTTTTGAGCAAATTGTCCACCATACCTGCTTATTCCGGTGACATTAGACGAGTGAGGAAATACTCTAACTGGCGGTTCGTTCGGCGAATTGTCCGGAGATGCAAACGCGGCGAATCGAGTGGTTCCGACCAATGCGGCGGCTGTCGGGATGGCTAGTGAGAAGGCGAGTAGCAAACTGCCCAGTGTGAACAGCGCAAAGCCCACCGTCTTCCACATTCTCATCGGATCTTGCAGAATGATCTCGAGCTTGTCACGTGGCACATACAGACCACCGTTCTCGTCCTGCAAATGGGAAATTCGGTTTTTGGGTTTTTGCGTTTCATTTTGAATTAAAAAAATGTTTAAACCAAAGCAATGTGAAGATAATTCATTTTCTGTTCTGTCCAAAGGGTTATTAATAACTATTTATTTTCATCGTTATTCTGGGGTCCTGTAGTTTTTAGAATGCACTGACAGTGAGAACACCGTCCAATACATTTTAATGTCAAGGAAAACTTCAGGGCCCCAGGACAAATGTGATCAAAGTTATCCGATTATTATTAAACTTTTGACCAAAAAAAGTAAAAATTTGTGTTTTATTTACAGCTATTCACTTATTTACATACTTGCCTATACCTCTGTCTCGGATCAGGATAAGAATATTTAAAATGTAAACTTTGAAAATAGTTTTTGAAAAGACGCACTGGCGGGCAACTGTATTATAAGGGTTCTATTTTGTCCACTGTCTATTTTATGATACCCCAAGAAAACAGTCTTATATTGTATTTAATTCTTAAATTAAAAATGCAAGAATATATTCGAAATTGGCTTTATGACTGATTTCAGCGGCAGAGCGCGATTTCCTCATAGGGTTATTCACGAGGTAGCAGAAAATGCATTTTTGCTTTTTTCGGTACCCTTGAACAACCCCATCAATTGTTTCCCAGTTTTACTCACCTGGAACAGAACGAATCGCTCGATAGACTGTTCGATGTTTCGCTCCTCCTTCCACGTGTATCCGATACAAATTGTGACCGCTCCGGCGATCAAAAAAAGCAATCCAATGATGGTGCAGATGCGGCACAAGAGAAGACCACGACGTTGCGCTGGGGGCGGTGGTAACAAATACCACGCACCTCCGCCCATCGGACCACCCATCGCCTCCAGATCATCGGCAGTCGGTGTGACGTAGAATTGGTGAAGATAGTTCTTGATTCCAAAGTTTCGAGGGGCGCTCACCTGTAAAAAAGAGAGGGATTAATGATTTTTGATCACCCTCGGAAAATCAGGCCACATGAAAATGGGGGTACTACGGTATAGAACTCGCACGGAGTAGAACCGCTATGGAATAGAACTGGATATGGAATAGAACTGCACGGAATAGAACTGCTACGGAATAGAACTCGTACGGAATAGAACTCGTACGAAATAGAACTCGTACGATTAAATTAATCGACGGAACATATCGCTAAACAACACGCGGTTCGTAATTTCGGAGCGTCGATATGGTTTTTTCAAATTTAAGAATTCAAATGATAGCGATCGCGGACCCGTGATTTGTCGGTACAAGAAACTATGTATAGCCGGTCGCGTTCTCCAAGAGGACAGCTACCAGACAGCTACCTGGCAGCTACCAGACAGCTATACTCGGTATAAAACGCTGATAACTCGCTCCAATCGAACAAAGAATTTCGCATGCATTTGGAGAGAGGTTCAGAGAAATCAGAGCAAAACATCGGCCACGGCTCTCTTGATTTTCTGCACTCTCTCGTCGCAAACGCGGCCGCGTCCATCACTGTGCGAAGGGAGCGCGTTTGCAGCGCTCCGTACTGAGAATACCAGACAGCTACCTGGCAGCTACCAGACAGCTACCTGGCAGCTACCTGGCAGCTACTTGGCAGCTACTTGGCAGCTATTTGGCGGCTATTTGGCGGCTATTTGGCGGCTATTTGGCGGCTATTTGGCGGCTATTTGGCGGCTATTTGGTGGCTATTTGGCGGCTGTTTGGCGGCTGTTTGGCGGCTGTTTGGCGGCTGTTTGGCGGCTGTTTGGCGGCTGTTTGGCGGCTGTTTGGCGGCTATTTGGCGGCTATTTGGCGGCTATTTGGCGGCTATTTGGCGGCTGTTTGGCGGCTATTTGGCGGCTATTTGGCGGCTATTTGGCAGCTATTTGGCAACCGGGATAGAACTCGTACGGAATAGAACTCGTACGAAATAGAACTCGTACGAAATAGAACCAGTACGAAATAGAACCAGGCAGCTGCCAAATAGCCGCCAAATAGCAGCCAAATTGGAGCCAAAAAGCAACCAGATAGCCGCCAAATAGCAGCCAAATAGCAGCCAAATAGCCGCCAAATAGCAGCCAAATAGCCGCCAAATAGCCGCCAAATAGCTGCCAGGTAGCCGCCAAATAGCTGCCAGGTAGCTGTCTGGTAGCTGCCCTCTTGGAGAACGCGACCGGCTATACATAGTTTCTTGTACCGACAAATCACGGGTCCGCGATCCCTATCATTTGAATTCTTTAATTTGAAAAAACCATATCGACGCCCCGAAATTACGAACCGCGTGTTGTTTAGCGATATTTTTCGTCGATTAATTTAATCGTACGAGTTCTATTTCGTACCAGTTCTATTTCGTACGAGTTCTATTTCGTACGAGTTCTAATCCGTAGCAGTTCTATTTCGTAGCAGTTCTTTTCCGTGCAGTTCTATTCCGTAGCAGTTCTATTCCGCACAGTTCTATTCCGTGCAGTTCTATGCCATAGCAATTCTATTTCACAGCAGTTCTATTCCGCGCAGTTCTATTCCGTAGCAGTTCTACTCCGTGCGAGTTCTATACCGTAGTAGCCCCCTTGAAAAGGGTGTGGGAGTTCCACGGTGTGTTGAACGGTGCACTGCTGCAAACGCGCCCCCTCGCACTACTCATTGAAAGAAAGTTTTATGGATACGGTCACTGTTTTTGAAATATCGCAATAATCAATAAATTGACGTGTTTTTCTACCTTTTTTGTACTCTTCCGCAGAAGAAAAAATTAATGAGTCGATTAGAAGCACTTTTAGTTGAATTAACTGAATTGTTTCATGCGTTTTCAATGAAAATGTTTTATGAATTGTCGTAAGTTTCGGCGCATGCACAGACACCTGTAACGTTATAATTTGAAAGCGCATGTGACGACAATTTGCGTACTTTTTATTATTTTTGAAAAAATGTACGCTTCAACACACTGTGAGTTCTATTAGTGGTTTCTGATCACCGTCCGGAAATCATCTAGAATTAATTTGATTTAATTAAATAACTAAACTGATTCTTGATTGTGAATAATTTCCTGGTATTGCTTGGCAATTAATTGAGGGAAAAGAAGTGAGCGAATAACAATAACAAAAGCTGTGAGACTCCTGGGTAATCATCTTTTTTTTCTCATTATTTATGGCAAATCAGAGATGAGCGGAATTCCGCCTATGCCTGTGCACCAGGCTTGTGCGAAAACGAAAACGAAAATTTTCGAATTTTCGATTTTTTCAAAGTTTTTCGAAAAAAATTTTCGACGAAAATTTTTTCGCATTTTTTTTTCGAAAAAAAAATGTTTCGAAAATTTTTTCGACCATTTTTTTCGAAAAAAAATTTCGTCGAGAATTTTTTCGAGAAAATTCGAAAAAATCGAAAAAAATACTGGAATGAATAAGGCTGTCTGAAAAACTGAAAAGGAGCTCGAAAAACACGAGAATAATGATTCTCTAGTGTTTGGATCAATTTTAGATCCTAGTTTTAAGATGAGTATGATTTATTTGATCGCACCTCTAGAATTTGAAATGCATGGTACGTTTGTTTCGAAAGAGTCTAAAGACAGATTTATAAAACGTACTGTAAAATCTCTATTATATAGCCATGGCACTATATTATTCGGAGCAAAGTTTTATATTAGAGGTGGCATTCAATTAGGGGGTGGCATTCTATTATTCGAAGCGATTTTTTTTTCAAAATGTTTTGAAATGTTTGAACAATTTGGGAGCAGTTTACTTGGAAAATACGTATTTCATTTTCTACGGTACACTTAAAAATAGTTCTAATATTTTTACAAAAGTGGCATTATATTAGGGGTGGCACTCAAATAGGCGGTGACATTTTATTGTTCGAAGTAGGGTTTTGAGTAGCATTCTATTAGAGGTGGCATTCAAATTGGGATGGCCATTTAATAGAGTTTTTACGGTATTTATGAAAAATACGGGATTTCTAGCGAAGTTGAAGTTTTAGCTGACTTCAGTGCCAGTGATGAATTTAAAACCCGTTTTCTGCTCGCTTGAAAATTTTTTTCGATTTATTTTCGATGTTTCGAAAAAATAACTCGAAAATGGAGGTCGAAAAATTTTTTTTCGAAAAATAAAACCGAAAAAAAATTCGAGATTTCGAATTTTCGAAAAAAAAATCGAAAATAAAATTCGTTTTCGACTTTTTCGAGCACCCCGTTTTCGCACAAGCCTGCTGTGCACGAAATAAAAAAGGCCATTTAAATGTATACGAAAGCACGCAGAAACGCAGAAAAGATGTGCCTTTAATAAATTTTGCCGATTTACGAGATCTCGACGCGAACGTTTTTCTGCGTTCGAATATATTCAATTTAATTGAATTTTCCTGCTTTCGTACATTGGAAAAAATGTCAAATTAATTCATTTATTGGGTTTCAATCGAGTTGCAGCATGAGAACGCGAAATCCCGCCCACTTATTTGTTCGCGACCACTCAAACACAGTGCTATGTGAAGAGACGCAGACAAAAAAGGGATAGCCGACTTTATTTCGTGCATAGGTCCATAAAAGTTATTATTTTTAAAAATGTCACCTGCAAAGCCGCGTGAACCTTAAAAATCAAGCTCCGCCTCTTCACGCAAGTTTCATGAATGTCCTATTTTCTTAACGTTAAAATTTTAAAAGGCTGAAATTCGCGTGAAGAGGCGGTCCATAATTTTAAAGTTCACGCATCTTTGGAGGTGACAAATTTTTAAAAACAACAAGCCTGCTGCGCAGCCTATTGGCGACTTCGTCGCAACATTCTATTTTTTACGTTCCACTTTTCCTCATTCATTTATACGCACTCTGTTTAGGGAAGATTTCTGTCCTCTGTGGCTCAGTCGGTAGTGCGCTTGCACAGGTGAAGGGCTTCAAATCCATATCGGATCCGAAACGGATGGGACGTGGAATTTATAGGAATTTTATATGTATCCGATATTGGTCCTATTAGGATCCACGCTCCCACGGATAGGATGCGGACGTGGGAGCGTGGACTTAAAACGGATCAAAAACGGATGGGACGTGGGTGGGACGCGGATATTTTTTGACTTCCTGTAATTTCCATTTTTTATTGATTTCACTCAAGATGCTCAATGAGCACATGTATCCAGACAACCAAAAATAGCCGGTGAGCTCTGTGGCACCGTGCCACGGAGCCTTC
Organism: Caenorhabditis japonica; assembly: GCA_963572235.1. Taxonomy (NCBI): domain Eukaryota; kingdom Metazoa; phylum Nematoda; class Chromadorea; order Rhabditida; family Rhabditidae; genus Caenorhabditis; species Caenorhabditis japonica. The sequence goes on from OY754346.1 coordinate 914,760, forward strand.
CTCCAGAGCTGCCACCCACCCTTCAGAATTCTCTAACCCAAAAAAAAAATCCCTTGCAACACCAGCGTTGGCGGCGGGTATACCTTCTCCTGTGGACCGACACCTCACGGGTTCCGACGGCCCTTATGTTTTGCACGGGAAAGGGGCGGGGCGTAGCGTGGTGACACCAGTTTTTCGTGGATTTTATTATTTTAAGACGTGATTTCACGAATCCTTTCTTCATATGCCTGCCGTGGGATATAAACCCCCACCCCAGCATAAAAAGTTATAGCCCCTCACCATCGTAGTCCTCCGACTATCTCGAATCAAAACGTTTCCGAATCAGAACTATAGTAACCGTCCATATACATTCCATCCTCCCCCACGCCGGTGTGGATCCACGGCGACCCACGCCAAAACAATCCACGCTCCCTCCACGGGGGCGCGTGGATCTATATCGGATCATATATGGATCCATTCCACGTCCCATCCGTTTCGGATCCGTTTTGGCATTATCTCCCACCACCTGTGTGAATACAAATCCTAATGTCACGGGTTCGTGTTTTGTCCACTGCATTTTCTTGCAAAAAAGCAAGTGCGGATGCACACAGACATCCCCATCATTTTTATATATAAGAAAGATAACACACGCCTCCCCCGTCTTCCAATGCGCCACCAAGTTCATCGGATAATAAAATTATTTTTTCACTCGAAAATTCACTTTTTTGAGAAATTCGAATCATAGTCTGATTATTCAGAATGACACCATCATTTTAATCCAAAAACGAGGCCTGTTGGTCAGAAAATGACCGAGCCTTAGGGTTTTAAAAATGCGCCAGGTAGAAACACCATTGGAAGGCTGGGTTGCCGTGTAACATCTCATTTTTTCTACACGCTTTACCTCGTCGACCAGCGCGGAAGGTTTGGCCGCTCCCGGAGGGGACAGCTTCTCCTTTTTGTTGCTACCCAGACGAAATCCGGTCATGTCATGCGGATCTGAAAGACGGAACGAAAAGAATGGGAAGAAAATTGGTTTTTTGGCTGCTGTTGAAGTTGAGCGAGATTTGAGACGTTTATGACGTCATTATGACAAAGAAGACAAAACGGAGGAATATTGATGAGTAGTGTTTAAAAAATGTTAAGAAATGTTTCGTATTTCCATGCAAAATAGAGAATTCTAGAAAATAAAACATTCGTATATAAATCCATAGTTTTAAGTTGAGCATTTCATTTCCAATTTAGCTCAAATTGGGGGAAAAGCAGTCTATAAATGTAATGAAAGCTTCGTTTCTCATCAAAGAGTAGTCGATGTGGATGGATGGATGGAAAAAGCAAATCTACACGACACGCGGAGCTCATGTGAGCTCGAGAAGGAGGCTAGGCACACGCACACTCACACTCACATTGACGGCGAGATGGCGTCGTCGTCGTAGTTGAAAAGGAGCAGAAGAAGAAGAAGAAGAAGCCGAAGAAGCAGAGAGAGAGAGAGAGGGCGAGGATAGAGAAGAAAGGGGACCATGTGGAAGAGTGTGTGTATGTGTGCGGAAGGACGGCGTCAGATGACGTGAGGAGGGTTTTGAGCGAAAGCGAAAATAATTTAGGTAAAAGAGACGCGGCAGAGAAAAAATTGGGTCATAATCTGGGCAGACTATATAAAAAAAAAAACTTTTTGGCGCATTTTTAAAATCCTAAGGCTCGGTCATTTTCTGACAAAAAAGCCTCGTTTTTGGATTTAAATGATGGTGTCATCCTGAATAATCAGACCATGATTCGAATTTCTCAAAAAAGTAAATTTTCGAGTGAAAAAATAATTTCATTATCCGACGAACTTGGTGGCGCATTAGAGGACGGGGGAGGCGTGGAGCGCATTATTGTTGATCAAAAAAAAATTATAAAATATTTTGACTTCTCGCGGAAAGCGGATTTCTCCCTAAAGCACATTTGAGAGAATCTGATCTCAGAGTTTCAAAGTTTTTTTTTTTGCTAATATTTTAATCCCTAGAAATTTGGGTGTATCCGTATCTGTGGATCATTGCTTAAAAAAAAGAAAGAGAAACAATTTCACTAGCCGCTCGCTATCCGCAATTACTCTACTGAACGGATGTCATCAGGATACGTTTTCCCCCATTTCTACCTCATCCCAGTACCCCTCACATCACATTTCACGGCACCCCAGCATTCTTCCAAAATGGTTTCTACCTGGCGCATTTTTAAAACCTTAAGGCTCGGTCATTTTCTGACAAAAAGGTCTCGTTTTTTGATTAAAATGATGGGGTCATCGTGAATAATCAGACCATGATTCGAATTTCTCAAAAAAGTAAATTTTCGAGTGAAAAAATAATTTCATGCGTGTTCGGCAGTTTGCCCGTCTTCTAATTGCACTACGTGATGTTCTACATACATTTGAACACATATTTACATACAAACATCAATGTTACATATATTAAAAATGTTTTCTAGCATATAAAAGAAAGAAAAAGCTCATTTTTCACTGCCTGGCGTGACATGCTCATTCAACGGCAACCAACCAACCAAACAATTGCACATTTTGTTTTTTTTTCTTTATTTTATTTCCTTTCCAAAAAAGCCACCCTTCTTGTTCAGAGAATACTGCTCAAGGAAAAGTGAAGGGTTGTCCATTTTTCAGAGAAGATCAATGATTAGGACGTGCGTGAAATGAAGTGGGATTTGTCTTGCGCTGGGAATTTTGGTTAGAGATTAGACTGTCAGGTGCAAGGGAATTGGATTATACTAATACCGATTAGTGTGTTCGTCATTATTTGATGGAACATGATTTCATTTTGTATGCGAGAAATGGGAATGAAAGAGAAAAGAAAATATGAATGGAGCAGGAAGTGAAGTGTGACGGATTCGGCCAAAATAACATTTTTTTTTAATGTTTTTGCACAATTTTTGTAGGTTTTGTCAATATTGGGTTTTATTTTGTTAACAAGATTATTGCGCCGGTGTGAACCATTTGGTGAACCACGCTAGCCGTACTCTATTAAAGTACCACCTCTATTAAAAGTGCAACAAGTATTATTTTTTAGCTGCCGCACGGTGTCCTGGATTGGAAATGTGGGCGGAGCCTAAAAATTGGCATGGCGCACTTTCGGTGCTTGCGCATTTTTCGACTCGCAATTTTTTGGTGATTTTATTATTTTTCTTTCAGTAAAACCTATTTTCCTTTGTAAAATGTATTTATTGTATCTTTTAATACCATAAAATTGCCCAATCTTCGATTTTTGTAAAGATTTATCCTGCAAAAACACCAAAAAACTCAAAACGATTATTCCGAAATGGTGGCTGAACCAAATTCGACGTTCTTAGGCTTAAAAAATTTATAAAGACCTCAGCTATAATTCCATTGAAGCACATTTGGGAAAAAATTAAGAGTTTATGCTTTTTTTACCCGAAAAACATAAAAAAATGCCTCAAAATTTAAATTTTTGCGCGAAAAATCCAGTTGAGCGCGTTTGCTCGGCTATACTGGAAACTGTGTTTTTCGTGAAAAGGTGGCGGGAAAGAAGAAAAATTATATTGTTATTTACGGTACTCCAAAATGGGTGGTACCACGGAATAAAACCGTGACAGTAAAAACAAACAAATAAACTCCATTAATTAGAATTCTGAAAAATAGAATTTCCTTCACAAGTTTATTCGTTGTATGTGTCTGTCAGTCATTCCCAGAATTCGTATAGCCAAAAAAATAGTAGGAATTGGTCAAAACTTTCGTTGTTTTTCGACCGCCGTCTGTCCCACTTGAGCCAAATTGGCTCGCTCAAACTGCTCATGAACACCTGCCATTTTCAGTAAAAATATTTCCAGAAAGACCCGAATTTTTAACTATTTTCAACCAAAAACATTCTAAAAAGAAAAAGAAAAAGAAAAAGCAATGCGTGAAAAAAGTAAAGTAACAACGATTCGTCTCGTTATTTTTCGAGAAGCAGTTGCCGGTGGCAGTGATCCTCCCTCAACTCCGGCGTTGTCAAAGGGCGCACGCGGTGGCATGCAACGACACTCCGATGTCCCGCCGCGCGCAGTTTAGTCTGAACGGACGGTTCGTTTTTGAGCGGGTTAGAAAACAGTTTTTGTTTTGTTTTTTCTGGTTTTGTTGGTTTTTTTCTTAATTTTCTGTCGTTGTTTGTAAATTATTGCTCCTTTAGGGCAATAAAATCGTTTGTTCTTCGTTCTTCGCGTTATTTTTATAAAAGGAACCCAAAGAACCGTTGTAAACGGGCTATTTGGGGGCCGAACCGGTTTTATTGATTTTTTCGGGAAATATTTGATTTTTGCGCAATAGTTTTGAATAAAACTCGGCGTATATTGAATATTCTCTGAAAAATCGATAATTTTCGCGAATTTTGAATAATTTTCGCGGAATTTTTGAATTTCGAAAGTTTTTCGCAGTTTCGAAAAACAACTGACGTGTGGTATTGAAAATACCCGGTATATTTCGAACGTTAAAGAAAAATTCATATTTTTCGCGAATTTTGAACAATTTTCGTGGAATATTTTGTTTCACCGGTTGAAAATCGCTGAAATTCGCACAAACCTTTTGAATAAAAGTTTTGTCTGCAGGAAACGACCAAGAACAACGAGACGACGATGGAAGGATTTGGGAACGAACACGAGGCCATGGAGACGATTGAAAGAGAAGAAGTGGTCCAAGGCAGAGGATCGGTGGACGACAAGCTGTCGACAACGATTGGATGGGCCGAATGGACGGAGCTGGAGATGCAGGCCGTAAGTCTCAAAGAAAGGCGAAAGAGGGTGCGCGGATTCGCAAAATTCGTGGACAAAAGCGCGAGTGTGGAGAAGGAGTTGGCGGAAAAACTCAAAATGATGACGAAACTCTCCGAACGGCAGAGAGATATGGTGGCTGCGCCAGTGGCGACGTTTTGCGCAGAGTTGCGCGAGCGTTTTGAGGAAGTGGATAGAGACAAATGGCAGCGTGCGGTGATGAGAATTATGCGTGAGAATCACCTCGAGAATATGGGAATGCTGCGGGAAGCATGCGAAAAAGCCGGACGCTCGGAGGGGGAAAGCGCAGAGCCACTGAAAAATGAAATTCTGAAACTCAATGCCGAAAAAGTCATTTTGCAGGACGCGTGGAAAGAGGAGAACGCGATCATCAAGCAAGAGTTGCAGCGGTTGGAGGAGGAGAAGAAGACGGCGCAGGAAATCGTCGACAAGCTCAAAAAGGCACTCAAGGAGGAGAAGAAGGTGGCCGAGGCGATGAAGAAAAAGCTCCAGAGTGTACAAGGTGAGCTGGAAAAACGCACACAAATGAAAGTGAATGAAGAATTTCAGGACAACTCATCGAAGCCAGGCGCACCAGGGAGACAGTCGAGGCCATGCTCGAGGAGAGGGACCGGCGACAGATGCCCAGAAGGTGAGCGAAATGAAAATATAATGAGGGATGGAAGTCCGGAATGGCGCGAAAAGATTGAGAATTGGGAGGTAGACATAGAGTCGAGTTCGTCAAGAGAAAGCGGTGTGAAGGAATGGGTGCAAACCATGAGTCGGATGATGAAGTCGTCCGCAAAGGCATCCACGTTGCCTACTCCAAAAACGTTTGATGGGACAGGGGAATTTAGCGAGTTCAAACGTGCGTTCTTACTGAAGTACCGGAATGTGACGGACGGGGACGACGAGATGGTGGCGATTCTAGAAGAACAGTTTCTTAAGGGACCCGCCAAGTCGATATTCAAATCTTTGCCAAGGCGATTTGAACGACCGCTCAAAGACCTCTTCGAAGAGTTCGAGAGGAAACTCAGGAAACGGCAAGGCGATGCGAAAGCAGAAGCCTTAAACGTGTTTGAGGGAATGCAAAGACATTCGGGGCAAAAGCTGTGGGAGTACTGCATCCAGCTGGAGAAGTGGTCAAAGAAAGCGTTCCCGGAGGTGGGCGCAGAGACGTTGTCGCAGATGCGGACAACGAAGCTGATGAAAGCAGTGCGGGATGATAAAACGCTGCACAAACTTCTAATAGTGAAACGTTTGGAAGTATCTCTCGAAGAGCAGTACGAGCAGCTCAAAGACATCGTGCTACAGCACGAGAACGAAGAAATTCGAGAGAATGAGCAGAAGAAGGGAGATGGGAGAGGTTCCAAAGGAAAGAAAGAGTTCAAGTGGAACAAAAGGAGAGAGAGTTGGGAAACACCGTCCGGGAAGGGCGAAAAGGAAAGCCCAGAAACAAGATGGAAGGGGGAGAACCAAAGCATGGGTAACAGGAGATGCTACGTGTGTGGCGGCAGTGGGCATCTGGCGAGACAATGCACCTCTAAGCCTGTCCAAGAAGTAGAAGCTAAAAAGGAGGACACAGAGGATAGCGTCGGAGCAGAAACGGTAGAGATGGCAGAGATTCTGGGACAGAAAAGGAGGATAGTCATCGATAGTGGAGCAGTCGTGTCGGTGATGTCTTCGGGATTCTGGGAGAGACTGAAGAAAGGCTGTCAGGATTGGGAGAAATACGTGGAAGTTTTAGCGAGACCGGGTCTGACCCTTATGGATGCTTCTAAGAGGCAGATGACAGTGAAGGGACAGTTAAAGATTCCGATCGAAGTGAGGGAGAGCAAAGCGGAAGTGATTTTCCAATTGGTTGAAAACCAAGGGGATATTTTCCTATTGGGTACGAATGCGTTCAGAAGCATGGGAGTAGAGCTAAAGTGGAAAGCGGAGAGGTCGATGGCTCTAGCAGCGGAGAAACTAAGAGTCCCACCACAGAGCTGTGCACAGATTGTGGTGAAAGTGGAAGCAGAATTGGGAAATAGTGTCTTACTGGAATCCGACGAGGAATGGATGCCAACGAGTCTGTGCTCGAAGAACGAGAATGGGAATTTGACAGCGTTGGTGTCTAATTGGAAGAACGAACCATTGCTCATCAAGAAAAATCATCGGATTGGAGTGGTTACTCGGGGATGGGAGTTGGTAGTAGAGAAACAACACATGGTCAACATGATGGATCTAGACAAAAAAGAGCCATTAAAGGGGAAGGTTCGAGCCAAGGAAGTGTTGAAGATTCTAATGGAGAATGGAATATTTCCGGACGGAAATATCAGGAGAATTGTCGCGGAGTTTAGTGATGTGTTTGCTATTGAAGATAGCGAGTTGACACAAACTGATATGGTGCAGTGTGAGATTGAAGTGGAGAAAAGTGATCCGATCCGACAGAAATGTAGACCGGTACCATTGGCACTTCAAGAGAAGGTCAAAGTGATGTTGAAGGATATGGAGGAGCGAAAGGTGATCAAGAAATGCAGATCGCCTTGGGCAAGCCCAGTTGTGTTGGTGAAGAAGAAAGATGGGAGCATACGCATGTGCGTAGATTATCGAAGGTTGAACAATGTGATAAAGCTGAATGCGCATCCGTTGCCGCACATCGAATTGACACTACAAGCTCTTGGAGAGAAGAAGTTTTTTACAACTTTGGACCTCATGGCTGGTTATTGGCAGATTCCAATGGAGGAAATGTCGAAGGAGAAGACAGCGTTCGCCGTTCTCAATGAACAGTTTCAGTTTGAAGTGATGCCGTTCGGGTTGGCAATTAGTCCGGCAGTATTCCAAGCGGCTATGGAACAAGTTCTGGGGGAATGGATCGGAAAATCAGTCTTCGTCTATATCGATGATATTTTGATCGCCAGTAAAACAGAAAAGGAGCACGAAGAAGACTTGACGAAGGTGTTGAGGAGAATCAGGGAATGTGGCCTGAAGCTGAAGGCGCAGAAGTGCAAGATCGCACAGAGGGCGGTCGAGTACTTGGGACACATGATTGATGAAGAAGGGATCAGAACGGATGGAAAGAAGATTGAGAAAATGGAGAAGTTTCCGGTTCCGAAGGACAGGAAAGAGCTTCATTCTTTTCTTGGACTGTGTGCATACTACCGTAATTTCGTCCTGAACTTTTCGGCGATTGCTGCGCCTTTGACACCATTGACGTCACCAAAAGTACCATGGAGATGGTCAGAAGAACAGCAGGATGCATTCGACGAATTGAAAAGGAGAATGACATCGGCACCGGTATTAGCACAACCAGACATCGAAGCAGCAAGAAGTTTTGAGAGACCTTTTTGTATTTTCACTGATGCATCAGGGTATGGGATTGGAGCAGTGTTGGCGCAAACGGGAAAAGATGGCAAAGTGCATCCAATAGCGTTCGCGTCTAAAGCGCTAACTCCAGCGGAGAAGAATTATCACGTAAGTGATAAGGAGGCATTGGCAGTGTTGTTTGCAACGAGAAGATTCAAACATTTCATCTTCGGATGTCCGACGACAGTGTTTACGGATCATCAGCCGCTCACGAGTCTGTTCAAGACCAAGAATTTGGCTGACAGATTGTTGAGATGGTCGATGGAGATGCAGGACTTTGCGCTCAATATTGTGTATCTGAAGGGAAAAGCAAATGCAGTGGCAGATGCCTTGTCCAGGGGAGGAGCACAAGAAACAGAAGAGATGAAAGACGCTCATGAACAGGCAAAAATGGAGATTGTCAGAGTAATAAATGAAGTTGCTGTGGTTAGAGAGGGGGAGATAAAAAAGAGAAGCTGGAGAGAATTTTTGGAAAAAGATTCTCGTTGGAAAGAAATCATCGGGAAGTTGGAAAGCGGCGAGCAAGATGGGATGGTCGAGGTTCCTGGCGAAGGAAAAAGAGAACTAAGAGAATTCCTGATAGTTGGGGGTGAACTCATGATGGTGACGAAATATGGGGCAATGCTGAGAGTGGTACCAGGAGAAAAGCAAAAAGAGTTGTTCTTGGATGCTCATGGAGGTCCATTTGGAGGTCATTGGAGCCCAGAAAAGGTTGGAGCGATGCTCGAGAAAAAGGTATGGTGGCCAAGAATGAAAGCATGGATAACAAAATGGTCGAGAGAATGTCAACAGTGTTTGTGTGGAAATGCAAAACATATTTTGACCTCCCCATTGACACCTATTGAGGCCAGTGAACCACTAGAAATTGTGGCGTTGGATTTGTTGGACTTGGGTCGAAGTGCCAACGGAAATCGTTATGTTTTGACGATTGTCGACTTGTTCAGTAAGTACGCTGGAGTTTGTGCAATTCGGGACAAGTCTGCGGAGACAGTGTCAAAGGCGTTCGTAGAAAGTTGGATGCTGAAAGAAGGGAGAATCCCAAAAGCTATTTTGACAGATCAAGGTCTTGAGTTTGCGAATGCAACGTTTGAAAAGGTCGCAAAAATGTCAAACATCAAGATGATACGGACAAAAGGGTATCATTCGAGAATGAACGGTGCGGTGGAACGGTTTAACAGAACTATTCAGACTGTCTTGAAAAAGATAACAATCATTCCGGCCGAGTGGGACGAAAAACTGCCGTATGCAGTTTTTGCGTACAACTCGTGCCGACACGAAGCCACAGGAGAAAGCCCGCATTATTTGATGTACGGACGAGATGCTAGGGTACCGATGAAATCGGATCCGGAAGAACAGATCGGGAAGTATCAGGTAGACGTAGATGACTATAAATTCCGTCATGCTGAACAGATGAATGAGGCTCAGGAAGAGACCAGAGTGCATATTAAGAAAGAGCAAGAGAGTGCGAAACGTTGGTTCGATGAGAAATACAATGTGCAAAAACGAAAGTTTCCGGTGGTGGGAGATAGGGTGTTAATAAAAATTCCAGCAGAAAAGCTAGGATCAAGAAACCCTAAGTTGGCCAATGACTGGAAAGGGCCATACCGGGTGTTGAAAACAACCGATAACTCGGCAGAGGTGCAAATGATTGGGGATGATGAAAAGTTATGGATTCCGTGGGAGCAAATTAGGAAAGTTCCAAAGGAAGTTCCTGAGGTTCATTGTGAAACTAATGCGAGGCGCGGAAAGCGGGGGAGAAAAAAGATCGCTGTGAACAACGTGGGAAAAAGGGAAAAAGCACAGTTTGATGTTGAAAACACAAATTCTTACAGAAATATCATCACGGATGGTTGTGACTGCCCGAGTGGAAAGTGTCAGTCGAAGGAAGGACTGACGACAGCATACTCGGTGGAGGAGTTGGCGCTACGAATTCTGGCGAAAGCCGAGAACGTTGCGGCGGAGGATGTCGCCCTGATCATCCACTCGGAGGAATTCAAGAACAAGCTCGGCGACGCCGAGAAGATCAGTTCGTTAAGGAGATTTGCAAGAATATGCCCAGCCGTTGCTCGAACAATCATGCAGGACAGTGTCACTGGAGACCAATGGAGGAGCGCAGCGCATTGTTTAAAAGAGGAAGTTAAAGAGAAGAACAAGCCGAAGAAGACAGCGATCAGAGAGAAAGTGGTGGTGATTGGGCCTAAGATGGGAATTAGATCGAGAGCAATATTCGAATTCCGTGCCGCCACCATAGAAAATTGGTCGGAGAAATTCGATTGGACCAGCGTTGAAGACGTGGTTGTGTTGGCAGAGTGGACGAAGACAGCGTCCAACAACGAGCTGATGGTGAAGTTGGTGGAAGCGGTTGCCAAAGAAGTCACAAATGTGACAGTGGTGCCAAGTCGAATGACTTGCACTTACGATGAAGTGCCCGCGATCACGGAATACTGGATCAAAGCACTCAAGACGGCGGCTAACGTGGTACTCGTCAACCCATTGATGTTGGTCGGAGAGAAAAAGGCCCCGCTGATACTATCGGAGTGCAAAGGAGGATCGATCGACCGGTTGGTGGAATTTTTGGAGTGGGTGCTGCCAGGACACAAAATAGTGGAGCGTCTTTCGCGAGATGCCGATGTGGCAGAGCCGAGTGCCAAGAAGCACAAAGGAGCGAGATGAGGCGACGAGTGAGAAATTTTTATATTAATTTCGTGTTTTTTTTAATTAGTTAATAAGCGAATAGCTTTAAATTTAAATCCCCAACCCCTAGTAGTTTTGAGGGCAGGGATATTGTAGGTATTTGTAGTTTAATTTGTAAAATCGTGTCGGGTAGCTAAATCTGTAGTGGTGGGAAAGGAGAAGAATGTAAGGCGTGGCCCGTGCTATACCTTGTGCATCCGGTCGGGGTCCGGATTTGTTGAAGGAGGGGGAAGTTGCCGGTGGCAGTGATCCTCCCTCAACTCCGGCGTTGTCAAAGGGCGCACGCGGTGGCATGCAACGACACTCCGATGTCCCGCCGCGCGCAGTTTAGTCTGAACGGACGGTTCGTTTTTGAGCGGGTTAGAAAACAGTTTTTGTTTTGTTTTTTCTGGTTTTGTTGGTTTTTTTCTTAATTTTCTGTCGTTGTTTGTAAATTATTGCTCCTTTAGGGCAATAAAATCGTTTGTTCTTCGTTCTTCGCGTTATTTTTATAAAAGGAACCCAAAGAACCGTTGTAAACGGGCTATTAAGCGATGGGTATTCAAATTAGATGGAAAAAGAAGAAAAACGAGTAAACAAGTGAAGTGAAATAGGAATAAATAAAAAAGGAAATAAGGGCGCAAATAAAGAAATAAATGAGGGAAATGATGGACTAATATGACCTAAAAGCTTCGTTGTCGTATAAATTGAACCAATTTGTCCTCGCTTTTACGGCACACTCGGCCGGAAAATAAAAAAAAAGTTTTCTTCACGTTAGATTCTGAGAGTGCTCAATGAGGGAAAATGACTAACGTATTAAGACTGCATTTCCTCGCTAAAATGAACGGATTACTTTGGGAATTTTCAGCGAATTGTCGCCCTCGCTTGTCTCGATGTTTTCCCTCCAAAAAATAATATCAGAGAATTCGTGTCTGATTCAATTTATTATTAAGATTTATTCACAAGTTAATAAATTGAAAACAAACAAGTAAAAAAAGAGACAGAAGGTAGAGGAAAACATGTCAATGACACTTCTCCAGGGTTTTTTTTATTCACTATTTTTGAGCCCTACCGAAAATAGAAAAAAAACGAATTATTCGGAGTCGTTCGGAATTCCAAATAGCCACGTAATTGATTCACTTTTGAAAGTGAAAATTAAACAATGATTGCGTGCGATATTGGCAAATTGTGAGTGTTTTTGTTTTGCAGCTATCGGTAACAGTATAAAGTTCGTGCAATGTCGGATAAACTCGGATAAGCGTCGGTTTAAAATCAAACGCTTTTATACTGACCAGCCAACTCTACGGATCTCAATTCATATGACTCTGCAATTTTTAATATGAACAAATTTGGCCGGTCCTTTTCACAAAGAATCCTGCCAACTTTTCTCAATTGGACTGGCCTTGCGTTCCTTGATCTTGCAAACCGACATGGTGAGCAGGAAACTAGAAACATTTCGATAAGACACGATACCCGCATGGTTAAGGAAGCGATTTCTCTCTGCGCACTCATTATATACTGTAACAAAGTGAGAGACGCTGCACTGGGTTGGCTCTCAAACCGTTCGTTCGCCTAACACAATGTCACCTGTATTTGCATTAGAGCATCATGGCAGTAAAGAGCCGGTCGAAAAAAAAATGTGTTTCCGATAAGTGGGAAGCAACATTCCGGTAGGTGTTCGTTGGTTTATACCGGTGAAAGAGGAAGAGAAAAAGAATATAAAAGGGGCGAAGATTTCAGAAAGACATCAGTTGCTTTCCATATTCACCTTTTCTCCCCTTTAGGCATGCGCTTTTTCGTCATTTCCGCTCTACTTTTGGTCGGTAGTCTTCTTCTTGTAGAGGCAAGTTTTTATTATTTTACAAAAGTTTACATTATTTTACAAAGAAAATAAAGTAAACAATCGTTGTTTAGAACCATTTTTTGGTCTTAAATAAACCTGCCTATTTGCAGGGAACGGGTCTTCGCGACAAGCGCCAATCGTGTGGTTGTGCTTCAGTAGTGCAACCCTCTTGCTCCTGCCAACATTCCACTTACACGCAGCCACAACAGTACAGCTGCTCCTGCCAGGACACTGCTCCAATCCAGAAATCCTGCTCATGCGCCCAACCGGTTCGTCAACAAACCTATCAGATCCAAACGACTCAATGCGCACCGGCCTGCCAGCAGTCGTGTCAGCAACAGTGTCAGGCTGCTCCAGTCACTAGTCAGTGCCAATCGACATGCCAACAGTCGTGCCAAGCTACTTGCTACACTCCACCTGTTGTCACCGCTGCTCCACAAATTATCAACATCAATCTTGAGATCTCTTCTCAATGCCAGCAACAGTGTGCCCCGCAATGCGTCCAACAAGAGGATCCACAATGCCAGCAGTGCCAGTCGACCTGCCAAACGTGCCAACAACAATGTGCTCCACAATGCCAACAACAGGCTGCTCTCCATTGCCAACAGTGCCAATCTACCTGCCAGCAGGTCGTCCCAGTAGTCCAACAATGCCAGCAACAGTGTGCTCCACAGTGTGTTCAACGGGCGGCTCCTCAATGCCAGCAGTGCCAGAATACTTGCCAACAACAGCCAACTGTCACCGCCGCCCCACAGATTGTCACCATCGCCCTTGAAGCTTCGGTGGTTCAGTCCGCTCAGTGCGAGCCACAATGCCAACAGACGTGTCAGCAACAATGCGTGCAGCAGCAGCAGCCAATTCAGCAGTGCGCCCCAGCCTGTACTCAGACGTGCAGCCAATCTTGCTCACCAGCTCAGATTCCTTGCCAGACTCAGACGGTCAACTCATGTTCCTGCCAGCAAAACTATTCGCCATGCGGAAACGGACAGTGCTGCAAGAGAAAGTGAAAAGTGAAATAAAATGGAAGATTTGACGATTTTTCTGTATATACGAATACGCGAATATTTACTGTTTATTGCTTTTACTCAATTAGTTTCAACGAATAAATAAGAATTAATTAAAATTTAGATCAATAAAAACATTTACAGGAAAACTGAAGTTTTTTAGTATGTTTTAATGCTTCTATGTTTTAAGTCTTGTGCAAGAGAAAATTTCTTGAAAGCTGAACGAGTGGCTCGCGTTGGAGCTGGATATAACGTTAGCCAAATCATAGTCAAAGTTTGAAGGCTGTATTCCTCGAAACATAACGAACACAGAAACAAGTACAAAAAGATAGAGCATGTATTTATTTATTCAATGTGAATAGGCGAATGTGTTCTATGGGTTGTACTCGATTGGGAGGTTCTTACGACGGACCATTCCATCTCCCTGGAACCACTCGCGACGGAACTGCTTGGCGGCACCATCTGGTGTGTTGGTCCACTCGATGGTGATACGGTCATTGTTGGTGTCCTCCTGTCCGTAGGCGAAAGCGTCGCAGGAGACGGCGAGGAGCACAGCCTCCTTTGGGTCGAGCACGCCACATGGTGGGTCAACTCCAAGACGCTTCATGTTGGTCGTCTTGATTCCGTATCCGATACGACGAGCGGAAGAGTTGATCACCTTGATGTGGTACGTGTGCTTGTCGTCGTATGGCGCGTTGAACACGATCTTGGCGTTTGGCTGGGTGGCAATGTCTCCTGGTGGAACTGATTGGGCCATGGCGATTTCTGGTGTGAGAGTGTGATTACTCTGTGAAGATATCCATCAAATCTTTCGCTTTTTATACATCGTCCTTTATCTTTACTTTGAATCTGTGCACTAAATGAGTTGGAAAGATTTGTGATTATCTATACTTTTATTAAGCGTTGATGTTCGCGTGAGATTTCGGCTCTGTGGCGTTTCGAAACTGTAGTGCAATTTTTGGTCGCGGTGTTCGCACTAGTGACGAAATTCGGCAAAGGATAATAAGTTGTTGGATCTTTTACCGGCAATTTTGAAGAATTTGTCAATATTTACCTGAAAATTTACCGTTAAACCGTCCTACTTTCGAAATGATCCCAGATCCAAGATTATTTTTCTCAGCTCCTACTGGAAAAAGTTGCACCAAATTTGGCGACAATTTTTCAAACCTAAGGAGCATAGGGCAGCCAAAGTTACTTACTTACTTAGTTAGTTACTTAATCGGTCCGTTCTTCGATCACCTGATGTGGTCGCGGATCACAGCATTCCAAGCCATTCGGTCATTGGCGATTGTTGACCAGTGTGCTTTGAGATCTTCGCCATCAAATAATGATATTTCTATTTTTATGGAGTCGCTCCACAGTCAAAAATTTTTAGCCAAATCACAATGCTTTTCCTCAATTCTTTTCAGAATTTGTGAAAAATGACCACGTCAAAAGTATAGCACATTTTTACTTTTCTTACTTTTTTCTTATGGATTTAGCAAGTTACACGATCCCTTCCGACAGTGGACCATGCTCGTTTTGCCTCGAGTATGCCAATTCTTCGGCGGCCGTGCCCGAGGTTGCCCCTTAGGGCTTCATTGTGGATGAAGATTTTGATCGAATCCCTGATATCGTCGGCACATCTTTTTGGAGGACGACCACGTGGTCGTTCTGATCCCCTAGGATCCCATTCTGATACTATCTTCGCCCATCTGTCGTATTTCATGCGTGATACGTGTCCTGCCCACTTCAAGTTTCTTCGTAAGACATGCTTCTCTTCGTATGGCGTTGAAAGCAGCCCATCCCGCGCGAATCCTTCCAGCGACTTCTTCAGTGAGAGATCCATCGTCCGCAAACTTTCTTCCGAGGTATTTGACCTTTTGGGAGATTTCAATCCTCGTGTTCAGAATATTGATGTCTGATCTTGTGGCGTACTTCTTCATCAATATTTGCGTCTTGAAAGGGTTTATATTCAGGCCGTACTTGGGACATCCCATTGCAATCTGATTTGCTCTATCTTCTGCCTCTTTCACAGATATGAATATAGACCCCCTCATACCAAAATTGTCCTCCGTCGTATCTGGGGAACTTTACTGCTTTTTCCTTGGTGGTGCTTTATTGGCATTTCAGGGGAAAAAAACTACATCCTATCCAGAAAAAAAACGCATTATTCAGTATACAGTGCGCGTCATAAGTATAGCGTTGGAAGACGTTGAGAAGCTTCTGGCGGTGTGGATGCAAGAATGGGATCCTTAGCTGTTCACAAGTAAGTTTCACGAGGATTTTTAATAGAAATATTATACAACTTGAACAAATACGCAAAATGTAGCCAAGAAACTACGTTTCATGCTAAATCCATAAGAAAAAAGTAAGAAAAGTAAAAATGTGCTATACTTTTGACGTGGTCATTTTTCACAAATTCTGAAAAGAATTGAGTAAAAGCATTGTGATTTGGCTAAAAATTTTTGACTGTGGAGCGACTCCATAAAAATAGGAATATCATTATTTGATGGCGAAGATCTCAAAGCACACTGGTCAACAATCGCCAATGACCGAATGGCTTGGAATGCTGTGATCCGCGACCACATCAGGTGATCGAAGAACGGACCGATTAAGTAACTAACTATGTAAGTAAGTAACTTTGGCTGCCCTATGCTCCTTAGGTTTGAAAAATTGTCGCCAAATTTGGTGCAACTTTTTCCAGTAGGAGCTGAGAAAAATAATCTTGGCTCTGGGATCATTTCGAAAGTAGGACGGTTTAACGGTAAATTTTCAGGTAAATATTGACAAATTCTTCAAAATTGCCGGTAAAAGATCCAACAACTTATTATCCTTTGCCGAATTTCGTCACTAGTGCGAACACCGCGACCAAAAATTGCACTACAGTTTCGAAACGCCATAGAGCCGAAATCTCACGCGAACATCAACGCTTAATAATAGTATAGATAATCACAAATCTTTCCAACTCATTTAGTGCACAGATTCAAAGAAAAGATAAAGGACGATGTATAAAAAGCGAAAGATTTGATGGATATCTTCACAGAGTAATCACACTCTCTCACCAGAAATCGCCATGGCCCAATCAGTTCCACCAGGAGACATTGCCACCCAGCCAAACGCGACGACAAGCACACGTACCACATCAAGGTGATCAACTCTTCCGCTCGTCGTATCGGATACGGAATCAAGACGACCAACATGAAGCGTCTTGGAGTTGACCCACCATGTGGCGTGCTCGACCCAAAGGAGGCTGTGCTCCTCGCCGTCTCCTGCGACGCTTTCGCCTACGGACAGGAGGACACCAACAACGACCGTATCACCATCGAGTGGACCAACACACCAGATGGTGCCGCCAAGCAGTTCCGTCGCGAGTGGTTCCAGGGAGATGGAATGGTCCGTCGTAAGAACCTTCCAATCGAGTACAACCCATAGGACACATTCGCCTATTCACATTGAATAAATAAATACATGCTCTATCTTTTTGTACTTGTTTCTGTGTTCGTTATGTTTCGAGGAATACAGCCTTCAAACTTTGACTATGATTTGGCTAACGTTATATCCAGCTCCAACGCGAGCCACTCGTTCAGCTTTCAAGAAATTTTCTCTTGCACAAGACTTAAAACATAGAAGCATTAAAACATACTAAAAAACTTCAGTTTTCCTGTAAATGTTTTTTTTTAATCTAAATTTTAATTAATTCTTATTTATTCGTTGAAACTAATTGAGTAAAAGCAATAAACAGTAAATCTTCGCGTATTCGTATATACAGAAAAATCGTCAAATCTTCCATTTTATTTCACTTTTCACTTTCTCTTGCAGCACTGTCCGTTTCCGCATGGCGAATAGTTTTGCTGGCAGGAACATGAGTTGACCGTCTGAGTCTGGCAAGGAATCTGAGCTGGTGAGCAAGATTGGCTGCACGTCTGAGTACAGGCTGGGGCGCACTGCTGAATTGGCTGCTGCTGTTGCACGCATTGTTGCTGGCACGTCTGTTGGCATTGTGGCTCGCACTGAGCGGACTGGACCACCGAAGCTTCAAGGGCGATGGTGACAATCTGTGGGGCGGCGGTGACAGTTGGCTGTTGTTGGCAAGTACTCTGGCACTGCTGGCATTGAGGAGCCGCCTGTTGAACGCACTGTGGAGCACATTGCTGCTGGCATTGTTGGACTACTGGGACGACCTGCTGGCAGGTAGATTGGCACTGTTGGCACTGGGGAGCAGCCTGTTGTTGGCATTGTGGAGCACATTGTTGTTGGCACGTTTGGCAGGTCGATTGGCACTGCTGGCACTGTGGAGCCTCTTGTTGGACGCATTGTGGGGCACACTGTTGCTGGCATTGAGAAGAGATCTCAAGATTGATGTTGATAATTTGTGGAGCAGCGGTGACAACAGGTGGAGTGTAGCAAGTAGCTTGGCACGACTGTTGACATGTCGATTGGCACTGACTAATTACTGGAGCAGCCTGACACTGTTGCTGACACGACTGCTGGCAGGCCGGTGCGCATTGAGTCGTTTGGATCTGATAGGTTTGTTGACGAACCGGTTGGGCGCATGAGCAGGATTTCTGGATTGGAGCAGTGTCCTGGCAGGAGCAGCTGTACTGTTGTGGCTGCGTGTAAGTGGCACGTTGGCAGGAGCAAGAGGGTTGCACTGCTGGAGCACAACCACACGATTGGCGCTTGTCGCGAAGACCCGTTCCCTGCAAATAGGCAGCTTTATTTAAGACCAAAAAATGGTTCTAAACAACGATTGTTTACTTTATTTTCTTTGTAAAATAATGTAAACTTTTGTAAAATAATGAAAACTTGCCTCTACAAGAAGAAGACTACCGACCAAAAGTAGAGCGGAAATGACGAAAAAGCGCATGCCTAAAGGGAAGAAAAGGTGAATATGGAAAAGCAACTGATGTATTTCTGAAATCTTCGCCCCTTTTATATTCTCTTGCTCTTCCTCCTTCACCGGTATAAACCAACGAACACCTACCGGAATGTTGCTTCCCACTTATCGGAAACACATTTTTTTTTTCGACCGGCTCTTTACTGCCATGATGCTTGCTCTGTGATAAATGCAAACACTGGTGACATTGTGTTAGGCGAACGAACGGTTTGAGAGCCAACCCAGTGCAGCGTCTCTCACTTTGTTACAGTATATAATGAGTGCGCGGAAAAAATACGATTCCTTAACCATGCGGGCATCGTTACATCCAGTTTCCTAGTCACCATGTCGATATATAAGTTTCTGAAAATAATGTTCCTGGAAGCTTGCGTACTTCTCGAATGACATAGAAGTGCCTGAAAGTGAGCTGTACTTGAAAACAAAAACGGAGCGAGGCGGAAGTTTAGGATATGTATCTTTCGAATAAATTGTTGAATGATCTCCTGAAAGTTGTGAATTCAATTTAAGAGCGCCAGGTCAAGTCGATACACTGTATCGACTTGAAAACAAGAGATTGGTTTTTCGAAACTCAACATTTTAATTTTTTGGTTACTGTAAGCTGTGAACTAAAAAATCATAAAGACGCCTTTTGCGATTTTTCAGTGAACGCACTTCAAAAATTGGAATGAGCGCAACTTTAAAAGCTTGCCTTGTCTGCCATAGGAAAACAATCGATTTAATTTTGGAGCAATAACATTTTTATTGGTTTTCCTGTACAACAATGAGAAACAAAAAAGCTGTGAGACAGAACGCAAGAAAAAACGACAGGGAAACCGTTTTCAGGGAACAAATAGTCGAAAACTATGAATTTTAAAATACTCCTAAATATCATCAAAAATGTAGACTAAACTACTGATTTGCTTACAAGAAAACAAACTTTTGCAATTAAAACAGAGGCAAATTCGGGAGTATTTTTTAAATTTTAAATTTATTTTTATTGTCGTCCGGCCACAACGGTCAAACGCTCTCCACCTCCACTGGATTTTTCGCGCGAAATTCAAATTTTTAGGCATTTTTTATATTTTTCGGGAAAAAAATCATAAATTCTTAATTTTTTGCCAAATGTGCTCCAACTGAATTATAGCGGAGGTTTTTAAAAATTGTTTCATCTTAAGAACGTCGAATTTGGTTCAGCCACCATTTCGGAATAATCGTTTTTAGCATTACGGAGCTAAAAAGGGAGTTTTTTGGTGTTTTTGCACGATAAATCTTTACGAAAATCGAAGTTTGGGCAATTTTATCGTTTTAATAGATACAATAGATACATTTTACAAAGAAAAACAGGTTTTACTGAATGAAAATAAATAAAATCAATAATAAAAAATGCGCAAGTACCGAAAGTGCGCCATGCTAATTTTCTGGCGTGCCAACAAATTAGGCTCCGCCCACATTTCCAATCCTGGACACCGTGTGATATAAATCAATAGGAAACCAAAATAAAAATTCACGAAGTAGTGGCGATTCGACAATAAGAATTGAAACCATCAAGAATTCTGAATGCCACTAGAATAGAAAGTGGCAGAGACCGATTTCTCTTTCGGTTCAATTTTCGCAACCTTTAGCACTTTTTTCGTGAGGAAATTTCTATAATGGGACACAAAAATGAACGATGCCAGTGGTGACAAAAGAGGAACAAAAAGTACAGAAGTAAATGTGAAGTATTCCAGAGCTGGATGGTTGTAAAGTCCACTTTGTCCGATAGCATACGAAAAAATGCTAATTAGATTGATACCAGGGATGATGGCTTGGTATGTTAAAGCCTAAAGAATAATGTGGATCAGTTTTGGAGCCACTTCTGCTTCTCCTTCTTCTTTTTCAACTTACCATGAGAAGTTGCGTGTGAAGATTTTTCGTGTCCTTGGTTACATTCACTCCATTAAAACTCAGTCGTGCAATTATTTTCCGTCTCAAAATGAGAATACATGTGTAAACCGGTGAGATAGGCAGAATCATGTGTAGAATGGTGAATAGAGCCGAAAAACACATGATATTCTTTGTTCCAGACACAGTTTGTCCTTTCAAGTCGTACTGTGGGAACTTTTGGTCCAATATCTCCATTATCTCAGCGGGATCATCTTGTGCCCATAGAAATGAAATCCATTGAAAACAAGAGGGGATGTAGATGAGTAAAATGATCAAACAAAGCTTGTGACGGCTTGGGGTTGGTTCATAGAGAATGTAGCAGCGGTAGGAAAAGGAGAGAAGGAGGGACCAGATGGAGTGAGAAATGAAGTGAAGCAGCAGGCTGTATCTGAAAAAAAATAAAATATTCTTTTTCTCTAATGGTGTCCCAAAGTGGAAAAATGTCTTCAACTGTCTGCACTCTCTTCTCTCTCCCTCACCACCGCAGCGCAGCTATTTTTTCAACTGAAATTTGTTTCTTTTTTGATTTTTAGCAAAACTAGACCACTTTTTGAAAATCTGCCAATAAAATATATTCTTCAGATGAAATGCCTCATTTTTATTACAAAAACACCACGATTGGTGCAGAATTGACGGAGGAGATGCATTTTAAAATGTTGAAACATCGAATTCGCACGTTTCGAGCTGGTCGTGGTATTAAAATGTTGGCGAGAAAATTCTGCACAAGGGAGACATTTAAAATGCATTATTATGTAGCAGAAAATTGAGTTTTTAGTAAAATTCTGTACTAATTTTTTAAAAATGCATTTCCTCCGTCAATTCTGCACCAATCGTGTGGTTTTTGTAATAAAAATGAAGAATTTGACCTGAAGAATATATTTTAAAGGGGGTGCCAACTTTTTGGGGAAAGTTGCTTAAAATATACTCTTGGATGGGGGATTTACGAATATCACATTGAAATCGCACAAAAAAATTTCTCTGATTTTTTATGATTTTTACAACAAAAAAATAGAAGACCACGAGGAGTACACGAAAATCGTGGCCGTGGCCTAGGAAACCCGCGGCCGTGGCTTCTAGAAACATCCATTTTCACCAGAAATATTTATTTTCTTGCAATTTCCCTCGTTTTTATCATCGATTTTCGATAAAACATGCTCTAATCGCTTATAAAATTTTTAGAAGTTAGCGAAAACACATTTTAGTCATAAATATCGAAAAATCGATATTCGCCTGTTGTTCGATTCAACGTTTTAAATAATTTCTTGTCAACATTTATTGTTCAAATATAAATGTTACAGATAAAATAGTGAATTTAATGCGGAAGTGAGCAGGAAAACGGGCAAAAATGAAAGGTATAAGTAATTTTGTTACAAATTTGTTTTATTGTTAATTTTGTGATTAACACGCGTTATTTTGGTACCTGAAAACACGAAATGATGTTTGTACATTATTTCCCAAAGATTAATGCAAAAAAAAAGAAGAAAAAGACGGGACACGGTGTCCAGGATTTGAAATGTGGGCGGAGCCGAGCAAACGCGCCCCACTGGATTTTTTCGCGCGAAATTCAAATTTTGACGCATTTTTTGTGTTTTTCGGGAAAAAAGCATAAATTCTTAATTTTTTTCCCACATGTGCTCCAACGGAATTATAGCAGAGGTTTTTAGAAATTTTTTAAGCCTAAGAACGTCGAATTTGGTTCAGCCACCATTTCGAAATATTCGTTTTGAGTTTTTTGGTGTTTTTGCAGGATAAATCTTTACGAAAAGCGAAGTTTGGGCAATTATATGGTATTAAAAGATAAAATACATACATTTTAGAAAGAAAAACAGGTCTTACTGAAAGAAAAACAATAAAATCAATAACATAAAATGCGAGAGTCGAAAAATGCGCAAGCACCGAAAGTGCGCCATGGGAGTTTGCTGACGCGCCAGCAAATTAGGCTCCGCCCACATTTCAAATCCTGGACACCGTGCGGGATAAAAATGTTGAAAAAGAAAATGACGTTTGAATTTCGCGCCAAATCGTGTACTCCTCGTGGTCTTCTATTTTTTTTTTTTGTAAAATTCGCCAAAAATCAGAAAAATTTTTTCGTACAATTTCGATGTGATATTCGTAAATCCCCCACCCAAGAGAATATTTTAAGCCACTTTCCCCAAAAAGTTGGCACCCCCTTTAATGACAGATTTTCAAAAAGTGGTCTAGTTTTGCTGAAAATCGAAAAAGAAACAAATTCTCGTTGAAAAAATAGGTGCGCTGCGGAGCAGTTATTCCTAGCGGCGCTTTTCTCGTCTGGGGCACCGTGTGGCGCAAGTTCAGTGCCACCATTTTAAATTATTTTATTTGTGTTCCCAGTAGCTGCGACCTCCCCTCCCTGCCACAGTAGTTTTCCTTTTTCGCCACTCACCCGGCATAACAAACGTTGCTCCCAATATACTTGCAAGGTCCATTAAACACGTATCCAAGTGTCAAACCAGCCGGTATGAGTCTCTGTTGCACAAAAAGGTCAAAGAAACACGCAAAAAAGTCGGTAATTGCAAAGTTGGCAATTAGCGTTGAATACGAACGCATGACACGTGGAGTTTGAAAAAGAGCCAGGTAGACCAAAAGAAGATTAAATGACATTCCGAGAACAGCGACAATGTCGTGGGTGAGGGAGACAAAAGTGAGAAGGTCCAACATTGTCCTGGAATATTTAAAAATATGGTCATGACTCAGAAAAGAGGAAAGAACTGTTTTTGATGCTCAACTTCTGATAAGAGATCCAACAGTTTCTATGAATGCATCGCGAGAGAACTGTCAGAACTTTGAGAAAGCGTGGCAGATTACAGATTACGCACGGTTCTTACAAACTCTCTGCGAGACCCACGCGAAGCTGCCAAATGATTTTCCGACATTCTGATTCCAATGCGCCACCAAGTTCGTCGGATAATAAAATTATTTTTTTTTATTCGAAAATTTACTTTTTTTGAGAAATTCAAACCATCATCTGATTCTTTAGGATGACACCATCATTTTAGTCCAAAAACGAGGCCTTTTGGTCAAAAAATGACCGAGCCTCAGGGTTTTAAAAATGCGCCAGGTGCCGTGCATTAAGATATTTAAAAAGAAGAAATAAATAAAAATTATGTGCATAGATGTGCCCATATTTCTATGTGGTCGCTTATAGTATAGAACTGTTTCTATGAAATAAATACATTTCAGTTTTAATACAATGTACCTATTAAGCCCAGGGGAAACATGAAGACTTCGAAGATGTAGACAAGTACACTTTTCTCCTATTTATTTTACTAATTCGTTTCAATGAGCAGTTTCCTTTGTTTTTCTGTAAGTACAAACTCATTTTCAGCTGTTTTGGTTAAAAAGGGCATTTTTTAAAAACAATCATCGGAGCATAGGGATGTGACTTTGTGTCAATTTATCCGAATTAACATTTTTCAAACCGAATTTTCGATGCAGAAAGCGTGTGAGCGACGAGACGCAGACGAGAGGCAGCGTTGCTACGCGACGCAACCGCAACGCGTGGGCGTCGGCGTCAGCGGCAAAAAAAAATTAAAAAAGGCGGTCACCGGTTCTTTTTAGAACCTTCTAAAACGATATGTAATTGAGGGGGTACTACGGTATAGAACTCGCACGGAATAGAACTGCTACGGAATAGAACTGCACGGAATAGAACTGCTACGGAATAGAACTGCGCGGAATAGAACTGCACGGAATAGAACTGATACGGAATAGAACTGCTACGGTGTAGAACTGCACGGAATAGAACTGTGCGGAATAGAACTGCACGGAATAGAACTGCTACGGAATAGAACTCGTACGAAATAGAACTCGTACGAAATAGAACTCGTACGAAATAGAACTCGTACGAAATAGAACTCGTACGAAATAGAACTCGTACGGAATAGAACTCGTACGAAATAGAACTGGTACGAAATATAACTCGTACGAAATAGAACTCGTACGAAATAGACTTGGTATGAAATAGAACCAGATAGCTGCCAGATAGCTGCCAGATAGCTGCCAAATAGCTGCCAGACAGCTGCCAGACAGCTGCCAAATAGCTGCCAGACAGCTGCCAAATAGCCGCCAGGTAGCTGTTTGGTAGCTGCCCTCTTGGAGAACGCGACCGGCTATACATAGTTTCTTGTACCGACAAATCACGGGTCCGCAATCGCTATCATTTGAATTCTTTAATTTGAAAAAACCATAACGACACTCCGAAATTACGAACCGCGTGTTGTTTAGCGATATTTTTCGTCGATTAATTTAATCGTGCGAGTTCTATTTCGTACGAGTTCTATTTCGTACAAGTTCTATTTCGTACGAGTTCTATTCCGTAGCAGTTCTATTTCGTAGCAGTTCTATTCCGTGCAGTTCTATTCCGTAGCAGTTCTACTCCGTGCGAGTTCTATACCGTAGTACCCCCGTAATTGAAGTATAACAAAAACCAGAGCAAAATAAAAACTTTTGCGGCTGGCGCGGTAAGCTTAAATATGTGACATCTGATACTGACAGTATTTTGATTTATGATCGCACTTGTTCCAGAGTTTTGAAAAATAAAAATTAAGAAAAACAACTACGTCATAATTGGCTGGGGAGCCAGAAAGTTGAATGATTGAAAAAGTTGTTTTCTAGTTTCTGAGTCACTCTTTGATAAAAGTTCCAGTCTGATAGAGATGTGAAACCAGCTCCGCAAAACTTGTAATACTGTTTTCACCAGCCAGATAGTTTACTCACTTTAAAAATTAATACTAATCCGACTGCTATTCAAATTTGATGCAGAAATTTCACTTTTCTAGAATTGCTAAGGTATGTTTTGGCGATGGATAGGTTGTGGCGGGTATGTGGGTAGTTTATTATTATTATTATGTTAGACTGAAAGTGTTCAAATTCTGGAAGAAAACACAGGGTAATCCCTGAAAAACAATTAAAAAAAGTAAATGATGTACAAAATATGACGAATCAGATATTTTTTCCGTATTCCGCAATACAAAAACTATTATTATGCATACATGTACCGTATTTCCTCTAATTTAAGCGCACGCCCTTCTATTATTTCATTTCATCACAACTGCCGGGTATTTAGAGGTTCGCACACCAAACTCGGCAAAACACTTTCTAACCAAGCAGGCATGAGATGACCGGAGTTTGGTGTGCAAACCTCTAAATACCCTGTAGTTGTGATGAGATGAAATAATAGAAGGACATGCGCTTAAATTAGAGGAAATACGGTAGTTTGATCCGGTTCAACGGAAAAATGGTCAATGGTGGTTTTTAAAAACTTCTAATTTTTTTGCTGCAATAGATTGAACTCTTCCACTCCTGAAAAGCAACAATTGGCACAGAAGAGTTTATTATCGATGTGACACAGATGCGGAAAAATAAAACAAACACAGAGAAAATACGACGCCATAACGTCAGAATCTAGCATTTAAACTTTTTTAGATCATATATTCTGGTCTGTACCGCACAAAAAAGACGCCGAAATTTGAAAATAATTTTGTTTACCTGAAAAAGAAACTCAAAATCACAGACACACAGAATTTGAATGTTTAGTTTATTAATTATGAAGACAATTAGAATAATAAATAAATAACAAAAATAAATACATACATTAATCAATACCAAAACATCGGTTCGTTGTGAGAATTGGCTCACCAATAAAGCTATACCGAAAAAAGAGAAAAAAAATTAATTAAACAAAAAATGGAAATTAGAAAAAAATACACGTCATCACATGGAAATTTTAGAAATAAGACAAGGGGAAAAGAACACATTTAAAATGGAGTCAGGAAACTTTTAGCTAATAACCAAATGGCTAATAGCCAAACATTTCCTGAGTATTGTGTTTTCAATCGAGTTGCGACATGAGAACGCGAAACTCCGCCCACTTAATTGTGCGCTACCACGCGAACACAGTGATATTTGAAGAGACGCAGACAGAACGGTGAATGCAGACTTGAAATGTGATGCGTTTTCATGTCGTAAGTCGATTGAAAACACAATATGTTAGTAAAAATCTAAACTGAAACAAAGTTGAAATTTCCGAGATACGTTGCAATCCAGTGTTGTTCCTTCCATGTTGGTTTTCTTTTAATTTGTCATGGTTATTTACATGATCAAATGAGAACTCCGAACATCGTAATATCCTCTAGAAGGTTCTCGTTTCAAACCACCACTACTTCGAGATGAAGAAGGAGCAGTGTTCGCCAAGTGGATCTGTAGGAGAAAAAAAACATTTTTTCAAGAAATTATGCTCTATTGAGAACGTGGGGGAAAAGATAATTTAATCTGATGTGCATAACATTTTTTAACTTAAAATGGTAATCGTTGAATAGTCGAATAGTTTCAACGTAATAATAATAATAATAAAGTCTGTATTATGGATTTGTGAATTAGCGATAAAACGCGGTGAATTGTGGGGCAAAAGTTGGCTGGTCTCGCCACGATTTTGACAGACTACGGTTAGCGCGAAAATATTTTTTTAAATCGTTTTTTTTAAATTAAAACGCATTTTCATAGTTTTTTCTCAACAAAATAAGTTTTTGAATTGAAATTACTCATCCCAGGTTACACAAAAAATTTTAATAGTGAAAAAATGCTAGTCAAAAGGCAAAAAATCGCGTTTTTATTTAAAACAAAAGAAGAAAAAATATTTTTCGCGCTAACCGTAGTCTGTCGAAATCGTGGCGAGACCATCCAACTTTTGCCCCACAATTCACCGCGTTTTATCGCTAATTCACGAATCCATAATAACTCACCGCCGGATCGATATAAAACGGCCTGAAGTAGTGAGTTCGTTTTCTATCATACATTGTTCGAAACTTTGTGCAGTTCAGGTATACCAATATGAAAATTGCGAGTGCCAGAATCACTAGAATTGCAATTTTGGCAATTGTAATGAGAGTGTTCCAATAAGAATCGATTGTCGGAGGCACAAGGGACAACTTGTTGGTGAATGTAACAGGAGAGAGTTGAATAACTTCGGCGATCTGCTCGTTTTTCTCAAACCGGCTAACATCGTCCCAATTGTAGTTGTGTGGGTTCTAAAATCATTTTCTGTTATTTTATGGCCAGTTATTTTTTTCAAAAATATTTTGGCATTTTGTCGCAGAAATTCGTTCTATTTCACGGTGTCCAGGATTTGAAATGTGGGCGGAGCATAATTTGCTGGCGCGTCAGCAAACTTCCATGGCGTACTTTCGGTGCTTGCGCATTTTTGGACTCGCATTTTTTATTGATTTTATCATTTTTCTTTCACTAGTCAGTAAAACCTGTTTTTCTTTGTAAAATGTATGTATTGTATCTTTTAATATCATAAAATTGCCCAAACTTCGATTTTCGTAAAGATTTATCCTGCAAAAACATCAAAAAACTCGAAACGAATATTTCGAAATGGTGGCTGAACCAAATTCGACGTTCTTAGGCTTAAAAAAGTTCTAAAGACCTCCGCTATAATTCAGTTGGAGCACATTTGGGAAAAAATTAAGAATTTATGCTTTTTTTCCTGAAAAACATAAAAAAAATGCCTCAAAATTTGAATTTCGCGCGAAAAAATCCAGTGGGGCGCGTTTGCTCGGCTCCGCCCAAATTTCAAATCCTGGACACCGTGTATTTTAATTTTATTTTTCCAATATTTTTTGAAACCATTTGAGAACACTTTTTTCATAAATACAAATATCGAACAATTTTTTTCGTTGCCATTCAACATTTGCCGAGAAAAATCTGCAGCGAATCATAATTTTTTTTTCTAAAATATTTACTGTATGTATTTACGGGGCGCGAATTCAAACCCAAATTTTTTAATTTCTCATAATTCATTTTCACATTTTTTTTTCGAACCTTTGAAATCTCTTAAAAATCTCTTTGAAAGTTTTCAAAATTACTCAAATACCTACCCGAATCTGTGATGAGTTAAACACACAGAATCTCATTCCGTACGTACTGTTCATGTTGATCGATTGATTCACGTGGAAAATAAATGGCTCCGACGAGAAAACAGAGGACTTGAGAACAGCCTAGAATACATAGTAAAATAATTACAAAAAACGTCGGGCTTCATATTTTTCCACTTACCTGAATCAACACCACAATCTTACTGCGATGAGAATCGTTGAATTGGATCTCCGTTTCATTTTCCTCATTTCTTCCTTCTACCAAATCAACTTTTCCAAACTCTACAAAAAGTTTATCGACAAGTTCGGCGCTCTCAATGTGGTAAAGGGCGTCGCTTCGTCGGACCATGATGTTTCCGCTCATTGAATCCCACGTGGCATTTATTTCACGACGTGGCAGGCAAATTGTGTGAAGCATTGTTTCACGATCCGCGCACACGCCACTGATGAGGCGAGCATGGGTGGCTGTGGGGCAGATGCAGCTGAAAAATGGGAAAAATTGTTTAAAAAATACAGGTAGAGAAACGGGGGTTCCCCCTGATATAGCATTGATAGTGAAGAGACGCAGAAGGTGAGGAGTTCAAAGAAAGGGGGCAGTCTCTGTGTCTCTTCACTATCAATGCTATATCAAGGCGAGACCCCCGTTTCTCTACCTGTATTTTCTTTTTTACAATTCTCGACATCGCGTGAAACCCCATTAGAGTTTGGAAAGTTTTTAAGGGCCTTGTATATGTATGACAACTATTAATTTTAAGCCTCAGATTCAAAGAAAAATAAAATCGTATCATTTCCAATACGCCCAGCATTAACTCACGTTTTGCGATCTTCGCATCCAAATTCACATACGACTCCTTCACTCGTCAGGCACTTTTTCGTCTTTTCATGTTGACGCACATCAGATGAGTTGCTGACTAAGTTGGTGAGCTAAAATTTTAAAAAATCCTAGAATATATCGTAAAAATATCTTCCTACCGTATGCTGAAGTTGTTTTGCCGTTTCTTCTAGCCTCATTTCTAATTCTCTATCAATTTGCTCAATCGCAGTTTCATTCAGGGAATTTGACTCGGCACCTTCAGAATTTATTGTTTCTTGAATCGCCTTTTCCAAGTTTTCGACAGATTTCTCAATTTCTTCGTTTATCATTGGTGTTGCATGGAAATTTTGTTTGACTTCAGTAACTTTAGAAGAAGTCGTTGTCATTTCTTTCTGTGCAGTAGTCGTACTAGGAGCCTCGGATGACGTTGTAGTAATAGGAGGTGTCGTAGTTGTTGTAGACGTAGAAATCAGAAGAGGTTCATTGGTGGTTGTGGTGGCTCGATTGATTTCCTCTGCCTTTTCGAGCTCAATTGGAGAGTCGGTTGAGTGACGCTGTAATTTAAAACTAACCCTTTCACTTTAATTTCAAAAAATTACCGTTCCAGATTTAACTTTCACATGATGTTGTATGTGATTATTGTTTTCTGAATATCCAGGTTTACCTAAAACTGACAAATCAGTTTCCATACGATAAACTGTTGAAGTTGGAGCGAATGGGATTATAGTAGTGGTCAGCACATTCTTTGTTGGTGTTTTGTTTTTCCAATCTTGTTCCAGAACAGTCGAGCCGAGGATAGGACCGCAGTCTCCGCAATGGGCAGTTGATTCGGTTTCTAGAGAAAAATGTTGTGAATTGAGAACATTTGGAAATCATACGTGAAGTTTTGCAGCTCGAACATTGAAATGGAATAACTTGAATTACTCCGAATTTCGGGCGTTTTCGCTTTTTCGACAATATTGCGCAGACCTGCAATTATATTTTGAATATTAAATTTTTAATTTCAAGACTCATTACGAGGCTACCCCGAATCAGAACTGTCCCAAATCAGAACTGTCCTGAATCAGAACCGTGTCCTGAATCAGAACTGTTCGTATCAGAACTGTCATAAATCAGAACTGCCCTGAATCAGAACTGTTCGATTCAGAACTGTCCTGTATAAGAACTGTCCTTTATCAGAACTGCCCCAAAGCAGAACTGTCCCGAATCAGAACTGTCCTAAATCAGAACTGCCCCGATTCAGAACTGTTCGTATCAGAACTGTCCCGAATCAGAACTGTTCGTATCAGAACTGCCCCAAATCAGAACTATTCAATAAGCATGCTTACGGCCTAATATGTTGTTTTTTCATAATAAAACAAATTTTATTTAAAACACATACAGGATAGTTCTGATTTGGGGCAGTTCTGATACGAACAGTTCTGATTCGGGACAGTTCTGATACGAACAGTTCTGCTTCGGGACGGTTCTGATTCGGGACAGTTCTGATACAGGACAGTTCTGATTCAGGGCAGTTCTGAAACGAACAGTTCTGCTTAGGGACAGTTCTGATTCCGGACAGTTCTGATTTATGACAGTTCTGATACGAACAGTTCTGATTCAGGACACGGTTCTGATTCGGGACAGTTCTGATTCGGGAACGTTCTGATTCGGGGTAGCCTCCTCATTACTAAGCTTTCCATCCCGGGCGGGCCGTCCGAAATTGCCCGGTCTGCAATTTTACGTGACGGTGTTTGGACACACCGTCACGGTACATTGCACGTATTTCAATTTTCGATTTTTTTAAATGAATTCCCAATTGTATTAAACATGATTTTTATTGTTTTTTTTTTTCGTAATTTCAACTATCAAAATATTTTTAAGGAAGTCGAAAATGATTAAAATGGAGAGAAGCTGTTCGTCAAGTAGCGAGGATAATAATATTGAGGAACCATTGGAAAAACAGGAAAATCAATATCGCCATTTTCCAGCGTTTCGCGGAATAAAAAAAAGTTGCGAGGATTCAAAAAAAATTAGAAGATCACGAATATAAAGAGGTTTGCGGAAAATAAAAATAAAATAATAATTCAAGATTCCTTTTAAGATCGAGTGGACAACAAGTTTCAATCGAATTGTTGACTCCGAATTTGTTTCACTAATAAACATTTTTCTAATTACCATTTTTATTAATTTTTTTTTTGCCCAGGCATCGGACGGCCCTTTACCCGGACGGGTCGGGCGGGCGAAAAACGCGGAAGCTTACTCAATACTTACCTGTACGCCGAAATCCTCATCTTCTGGAATATCGAGGCTAAAACTCGAAAGAGATCCATCAACTCGGACTTCTCGTTTTGCCGCCAATTGCCACGTCACAAATGGAGCAACGCCTTTCGATTCGGCTGGTCCGTATCTTACATGATAGTAAAGAGGCGGCTGAGCAGGTGGTTGCCACGTGATTTTTGCTTTTCCACGTTCACCGGAAACGTCAACGGATTCAAGGCAGACTGGGTTTGCTTCTGAAATTTAAAAAAAGTTTAAGATGCTAAATTAAAAATTGACAAAAAAAATAATTACCGAACCTTTATTGCAAATCTCCAGATTTGCATTTTTCGTACAGTCAATCTCAATGTTCTTCTGAATATTGAATGGCTCCAATCGAACACATCTCGGCAACATTCTCACTTCCACCCACATTCGACATCTGGCTTCAAGAACGGAAGGTGGTAGCCACACGGCTAATCGTCCACCTCCTTTCACTATTTCTATTCGAGGAGTCGGAATTTCACCTTCAGGTGTGCTACACTGTATTGGATAGAGAGCAGGTGATTCGTAACTATAGATATCTCCATCGATGTATCCAGAGGGGAGAGTCCATTTCACGTAGAGCTTGAGATCTTCTGATGAGTTTGGATTGGTGACGCGTGGCATTTCTATGGTGATCTGAACAAACAAACAAAAAAGATTAATAGTAAACTTTAAAGGTTGTAGGCTGTGTCCCGATATGGCACACCGATTGAAAAACATTTTTAAAACTTGTAATACCATTAAAAACGGCTCTGGGACGTTTCGAAACTTTTGCATTTTTGCGTATCGTTTTTTATTGGTTTTCATTTTTTGATTTTATCAATTATTTTTATTTTTATGGAAATTTAAATACGCCGCAAAAACGCGCAAAAGTTTCGAAACGTCCCAGAGCCTGAAAAATCGTTAATAGAAAACCCAGATTTTATTATGTACCCCCACTTTAAGAGTTCCAGGTTCTTTTTTTTTTATCCTCTCCCAGAACCATGTTTTTCTCATTGTTTTTTCAGGTTTTAAACGAATTTTTCCTCTCACTGTTTTGCCCCGATAACATATTCTTGCCGATTGCATACCTTTCGCCCTCAATTCACCGCACTATTGTGTTTTCAATCGACTTGCGACATGAAAACGCATCACATTTCAAGTCTGCATTCACCGTTCTGTCTGCGTCTCTTCAAATATCACTGTATTCGCGTGGTCGCGCACAAATAAGTGGGCGGAGTTTCGCGTCACAAGTCGATTGAAAACACAATAAATTCAATTGTTTTTCCCTATACGGTAGTTATACCTGTTGTTGCGTAAGGATAAACGGTGGCAATCGAACGGGAATTGGCTGCGGACGAATCATCTCAAAAATTTCGGTCGGATTCGAATTTCGTACCACAATCAGCACACGAAATTGGTAATCACGGCACGGGTCAAGAATGCTGAACACAGTTTCTGGTTTTGCCGAGGCGCCCTGAATTCGGAACACACATTAAAATGAGGAATTCGATTATATTCATAAAATTGACAGACTTCGGATGAAGTGTGTGTTCAATAAAGAGGTCAAAACTAAAAACTTACTGCAAAACTCCAATTATCTGGTTCTGTTGAGATTGTAGAGTATTCGAAAATGTAGGCGAACGCAGCTGGTTGCGCTTCGATGGATACTCGAATCATGTGAGCATCCACGTATTCTGACTTTGTTTTCGGGATTGTGGGGGAAATGTCCACTGGAATAAAAGGGTATATATTCTCAGTACAGAACGCTGCAAACGCGCTCCCTTCGCACAATGATGGACGCGGCCGCGTTGGCGACGAGATAGTGCAGTAAATTGAGAGAGCCGTGGCCGATTTTTTGCTCTGATTTCTCTAAACCTCACTCCAAATGCATGCGAAATTTTTTGTTCGATTGAAGCGAGTTTTCAGCGTTTTATACCGAGTATAACGAAATATACCAGATTTACTCTAATTGCCAGGCATGCCCTGCTATTGTTTACTTTTCATCTCAGCCTGGAAATTAGAGGCTGACGCACCAAACTTTGACCGTCTGCTGCCTGTTTGGTTAGGAAGTGTATCGTTAAGTTTTGGGGCGTCAACCTCTAATTACCAGGCTTTTGATATAAAAAGTAAACAATAGAGTGGCATGCCGGGAAATTAAATAGAGTGAACACGGTATCTTTCTTATATAGAAAATTTTAGATTAGTCTGTGTGTTTGTTTGTGTGTCTCACACACGAGTTTGCAGTCGACAAAACTCGATCCAGCGACCTTTCGATTGACGTTCAAACGTGCTAACCACTATACCACAAGGGTCACGAGAACTTGAGAGAAATAGGGAAAAGAAATGATTGCCATTTCTATTTAGAAAAAAAAAAAACAAAAAATCAGTAAAAATAAATATTTGACGAAGGCGACTTAGTCGCCACAAGCTGCAGGCTTGTTTAAATTGAAAAAAAAACAAACCATTTTTAAGGTTA
Source organism: Caenorhabditis japonica (assembly GCA_963572235.1). Classification (NCBI taxonomy): domain Eukaryota; kingdom Metazoa; phylum Nematoda; class Chromadorea; order Rhabditida; family Rhabditidae; genus Caenorhabditis; species Caenorhabditis japonica. The sequence continues at coordinate 948,581 of OY754346.1, forward strand.
GCATCGAAGAGTGTGCAATTCCGCGCATCTTTTGACACGGGACAGTTACAGATGGAAGCGGTAGGCTGAAAATTATAATAAAAAAAAATAAACTTTGAGCCCTTTAAGTCTCCGGAAATACCATCGTGTAAGATTAGTTTTCTTTTGCATAGAAAAATCGGTTTTTTAATGCTCCATTTTCAGATTTTTCACAATAAAAACTTCGTTTTGATTCAAAAAATAAGAAGTTTCGTAGGAAAATAGCCGAGCCTTAGGCTTTTGAAAGTAGTACTGGAAAAATGATAAAAATGGGATTCGGAGGAAATAGAAACAATTATTTATATTTAGTAATTTTAATTAATGTATTTACAGAATATTTATGCCTGAAAGTTTGAAAAAATCCACGGAGAGTACACCAAAAAAAATGAACCAAAAGGGCCAAAAAATTTAGAAGCGTGGATGACGTGGTCTCTATTACAGGCCCAACCATTTTTTCCACATGCGTTTTGTATTTCTTAAAGACAATTATCTAGCGCATCCCCCCAATTCATAATTCTTCTTCTCAATCCTCAATGTCCATCCATTACTTTTCTAATCGCTTCCTCCTCTCACTTAAGAAAGAAACTGTTTTCTTTTCCACTTTCGGCAAAAAAAATGCGCCGCCGACGCGATCCGCTGGCGCACAACTCAAAAATTTGACCTCCTATTCTATCTTTGACTTCTTTTTCACTTTTACCCTTTTAAAAGTGACACAAATTGCTTTACTCTTTTTCTTGGATTTTTCGGAATATCGCCTTTTTTTTGTTTCTGTCCGTAAAGTGGTTGGTCATACACTGAACACTCACTCACCGTTCCAGATTGCATACAAAGTGCTAAACATTCCAACGAACACTTTGTTCTATAGTGTGGGACGCTGTGAATGAAGGATAGAAGAGTTGCGAAAAAGAGAAGAAAAGAAAGGAGATGGCTTCCACCTGATCCTTCTGATCCAATTCCCATTGTGCTGAAATGCCAAAAATAAATCAAGAAAACTTGAAAACTTGAAGGAGGAGAAGAGGAAGAGGGAGGGTGAAAAGAAGAGAATGTTTAAACTATGAATAAACAATTATTCTGATTTCAATTGTTTGTCATTTATGCAGTTGAGGTTTAAAAAAACAATAGAAGGACATGCCAGGTGAATACGGTACTTCTATTAAAGGCTTGCTATATTTAAGACGCAAAAAATAATTCAGCGAGTATAAAGAGACAAGTCTTTAAAAAAAAATACAAAAAAAAACCACAAGAACACCCAGTTCTCCAACTTTCTGTGGCTTGTTTTCATTTCACCAGGCAGCTGGTAGTTTATGGCTGCCTAAATAACTATGCGTTACTTTCAAGAACAACATTCGGCAAAAGAAGCGAGATTTCAGTGGTTGAACAATCGGGGGAGGAGAAGAGGTTGGCGGATCAGCTGTATACAGCTAACCAGCATTTGAGAGAAGAGATCTACCATCCAACTTAAAGTGGTAGTTTTGGTTGCAGAGTAAGCTTTCCACGGCGGGCGTTTTTCGCCCGTCCGATGCCCGGGCAAAAAAACGCCCGCGTGAAATTTTTTTTATTTCTTCAAAGTATTAATAAAAATGGTAATTAGTGAAACAAATTCGGAGTCAGCAATTCGATTGAAACTTGTTTTCCACTCGATCTTAAAAGGAATCTTCTTGAATTATTATTATTGTTTTATTTTCCGCAAACCTCTTTATATTCGTGATCTTCTAATTTTTTCTTTGAATCCTCGCAACTTTTTCATTCCGCGAAACGCTGGAAAATGGCGATATTGATTTTCCTTTTTTTTCCAATGGTTCCTCAATATTATTATCCTCGCTACTTGACGAACAGCTTCTCTCCATTATATTTTTTTTGATAGTTGAAATTACGAAAAAAAAAACAATAAAAATCATGTTTAATACAATTGGGAATTCATAAAAAAATCGAAAATTGAAATACGTGCAATGTACCGTGACGGTGTGTCCAAACACCGTCACGTAAAATCGCAGACCGGGCAATTTCGGACGGCCCGCCCGGGATGGAAAGCTTATTGCAGAGACATGCAAAATATGGTAGGAAGTGAGAAGAAATGAAACAGAGACCGGTCAGGCATGAAGAAGGTGGAAAATAAATAAATAATGTTTTGGATCTGATTTGATTTGCATGTAAATGTAAAGTTCACATCTACATATTGTGGATGCCAATATTGTCAAACAGGCTGAGGAAAATCGGTTTGTAAAAGACAGTAAAAGTCGGGAGGGACGCACTTTTCCCTCCCCCGCCTCCTCCTCCTCGTCTTCATTTTGTCCCCGCCAAGGGGGCGGCCTAAATTCGAAGCGATTAATTGCTGCTTACGTCTTCTTCGTTCCCGCCTTGACGTCTTCAACTTCCACCTCTTCAAAGTTTTCAACTTTGTCTCATAACGGTAGTGGTGTAAGAGGAAGGAAATGAATGGTCAAGTGGATGGATATATTGGACATGAAAGATGGATTGACTTTTTGCGAACGAGGCATGGACACAAGTGGGTTTCGTGGAAAAGAGATGGTGACAGATGACCGTGTAAGGGCGGTTCCTTTTCTTGTGTTTGTGTGTGGATGACATGCTTCTTCACCCACTACTTTTCCTCCCCTTCCTCAGATTACTATCCACTCGGTTGGTTTCCGTTCCTTTCCCCTTTCACAATATGTTCTCTCCTTGGAGATTATGAATTACACATTTGCATTATTTTGTTTGATGACCATGATGATGCTGATGATGATCTGAAAACATTTCCTCACTTTTTATGCTCTAGTTGGTAGCAGCGAGACAAAGATTGGAAAATGGAGGACAAAGTGAAAATGAATCAGATTAAATGAGATGAAAAATAATTAGAGTGAAACAGAACGGAAGGACGGATCCAGAAAACTTAATTTCTTAAAAAAAAAAACACCGCATAATTGACCTATGATTTCTTGCTTTGTGGAGCAAAGATATTCAGGGCAAGGAAAAGAAGGAACTGCTACAATACCGCTCAAAAGGTTGTGAACTTTTGAACGGAGAGGATTGGGATTCTGTAAATTTGAATGCACATGTTCCTTAATGTTATTGACAAGCTCCCAGGCTCCCAGACGTTTCAAACCCGGGGTATGCAATCTGTCGTCGCGGTGTTTGCAGACAACTCGCTTTTTTTGTTTCCTTTTCTTGCTTTAATTGGTTTTTCATGGAAGGATCTACTTAAGGATCAACCAGTTTTATCGTTGTTACAAAATCCGCGTTTTGGAGGAAAGGGAATATAGCGAAGTAGAACTACCTGAAATGGAGCCGAAATCACCCCGAATGTCAAGTTCGACATTAACGTTTTATCGCAATTTTTCGAAAATAATTTTTTGAAAACGTTTTCCTTTCTAATTAAAATTTAAACTCCCGCGCATCAAGATGGCTGTGAAATTCGCAAGTTTTCTAGTCCACGGCCAGATTTTTAGAAAAAAAATTTTTCTTTTTTTTTGTTCCTTAAAAAGAATCGCACGCACAATTTTTACTGCTGTTTTTTTTTGGTGGCTCGCTCAATTTCTCTTTGGAACCGCTTCTTCTTTTTTTTTAGTTATATACTGAATAGTAGGAAAATTCTTCAGTTTCTCTCTTTTTCTCTTCAGCCTTCTATTTCTTTGGTTGTTTATCTCTTTTTCTCTATCTCTCGTTTTTCATTTTTTTTTCTTCTAATTTTTGTTTCTATTCGCTGCTCCCAATCCTTTGTTTTCAAAGCTCAAATTTTTAGAAAATCGACCAAAACTCATGGAATTATCGGAATTAATCGAAGTGACACGGGTTCGCGACGCTTTTATGCGAAAAGGACCGAGACCGTCGCAAATTGGTGATATTTGTATTTTTGGTCGGTTTTTTTTGTTCAATTCTGAGCTATTTTTCAATCGTTTTAACTCTCAGGTCATCATCTAATTTTTGCTCCGTCCGCTGTGAACGCTGGTGGGAAAGAAGCTATAACGGACAACTCTGAAGAATTCTGGCTACTGCACAAAGCTGTAGACCGTGTGCTCTGCGAGCCAATTTCCAAGGATAATCCACAAAGAGGAGGACTATTGGCGTTGAAGTGCAAAAATTTCTTGATTATCATTTTTGAAATTGGCGATATTGAAATTTGTCGCGCTACCGCCAGGACCATTGAGGCACTTTCTAATATCAGTGAGTCAATGCTCAGAAAAATTTGGACCGAAATATCGATCTTAAAAAATATTGATTTTTTTCTGAAAATGTTTAAAATCGATATTTTGGTCCAAAATTTTATCATATTTCCCTTGATAACGAAACATTTTAAATTCAGTTTTTCTTTTTTGGTTTGAAATTTGACATTTCCAGCAGGCTTGGTCGAAAAAAAAAATTCGGAAAAACGTTTTAAGCAGAACAATTTTTCTTTAATGGGGTTATTCACAAAACCGGAAAAAAAGAAAGAAAACGGAAAAAAAAACTTCGGGAAAAATCGGAGAATGCTCCGATTGACCTGAAATTTTGGGAAATATTGGAAAAAATTCTCCTGTACAAGCTCAAAAAATTTTGGACCGAAATATCGATCTTAAAAAATTGCTTTTTTTTTCTGAAAATTTTTAAAATCGATATTTTGGTCTGCAATTTTTTTGGAGTGTCCAGCAGTAATTTTAGCATATTTCCGTTGATAACGAAACATTTTAAAATCCAGTTTTTCTTTTTTGGTTTTGAATTTGCCATTTCCAGCAGGCTTGGTCGGGAAAAAAATTCGGAAAAATTTTTTAAGCAGAACAATTTTTCTTTAACATTGACGGACCTATTCACAAAACCGGAAAAAAAAGAAAAAAATTGCGGGAAAAATCTGAGAATGCTCCGATTGACCTGAAATTTTTTCCAATATTTTCCAAAATTTCAGGTCAATCGGAGCATTCTCCGATTTTTCCCGCAATTTTTTTTCCGTTTTTTTCTTTTTTTTTTCCGGTTTTGTGAATAGGTCCATTAAATAACAAAAAAACTAATTTGAAAGAAAAAATAAATCCACTCAAAAAAATATAAATTTTCCGAATTTTTTTTTGGAAAATTCTCAATAAAAAAATGTTTTTCGCTCCTAAAAAAATGTACCAAAAAATAAAAGTTTTAAAAAAAGGCGCATTTCTCCCAGTTAAATATAAATTTTCCACGTTTTCGTTAAAAATTAGAGAAAGATTGTAATTATTTGTCTCACCTGCTTTAAAAAAAAATTTTTTTGTCCCACCCCTGGTCGGAACGTTCGAGGACTCACTAAAATCTTAAAAGCAACTTGAAAAAGCAAGATATTCTTAACAAAAAATTATAGTCGGCGAATACATCATCAACCTCGCTCTACTGCAAATTCATGTAAAACAGTGTTGCACTTGCAAGATTATCTCGGATTCTAGCTTTATTCTTTTTCTTTCAACGGAAAATGGCGTATCCACGACGAATTGCAGTTAAAATTTGATTTTTCGCTTAAAAAAAGGCGCACTACACTGTTGAGAATTGAAAAGCGCCGTAGAGCGAGGCTGATGATGCATTCGCCGAGTATAGATATTCAATTTTCCGACCAAGCCCAAAAAAATCACGTGAAATAAATACATAACTTTTATTTCATCTTTCAGACGGTTTTTTGCACGACTATGCTTTCTTCTACAACTCACCGTTCACGATCCTTGACGATGGCTGGTCGGCGTTCGATCCAGAACAAGAATTTGCTCGTCTGATGACATCTACCGACGCATTCCGAATATCTAGTGTCAACGAAAACTTTGCAGTTTGTGCCAGCTATCCGGATAAAGTGATAGTACCAAAAGGCATTGGAGATGATTATTTGAAAATCTCAGCGACATTCAGAGATGGTGGTAGATTCCCTGTTCTCAGCTATTTCCATCAAGAAACACGCTCTCCAATTGTCAGATGTTCACAGCCACTGATTGGTCCAACGAATCGAAGGTGTCGGGAAGATGAGACAATTATCAATTCAATGATTACTCTAAATCGTGGATACATCATCGACACCCGCTCGAAATCGTCGACCACCGCAGCGAAAGCCAAGGGAGGTGGAGCCGAGCCGCAAGGCAATTATCGTCAGTGGCGGTACGTTCAATGTCCGATTCCTCGACAGAGAGAGATCCATGACGCGTTAACAAAGATGGTTGATGTGTGCTCGGAACGTAAAATATCGTCAGATCGATGGGTTGGTCGTGTTGGACAAGCCGGATGGCTTTCAGCTGTTGCGGCATCGCTAGGAGCGGCTGCCAACGTGGCACAGTGTATTTATAGTGAAGGATGCAAAGAAGTTCCGGTGGTGATTCATGGCGGCGAGGGAGTCGATTCTACGCTTATTGCGTCGTCGTTGGCACAGATTTTGTTGGATTCCGATGCCAGGACCATCAGAGGGTAAATGTTGATTTTTTTGTTTTGGGAAAATTATTTTTCTTTTATTTATAAGTTGTCGCGCGCGGTGTTTGCGTACTCCCACTGTCCTGCTTTATTTTTTGCTGTGATTTTTCTACATTTTTCCTCATTTTGCAGTTTTCCATCTGTTTTTTTAATACATTTTTTTTTGTTTCAGATCAACAAGAAAATTCGAGAAAAAGAGAAAAAATGGCGGATGATGCAAAAATCGATAAAAAATGTTTTTGGTTTTTTCATGGCAATTTATGAATTATTTTCTACTGTTTTTTTAATATTGATTTCAGGTCGAAAAATGTTTTGTTCGAATGTGGATTCGATTATGAGGTTATTCACTGAACCAGCAAAATATGCAAAAACATTCAGCCAAAATTCGGAGAATGCTCTGATCAGTCTGAAATTTTGGCAAATAATGTCAAAAATACTCCCCGACATGTGCAAAAAAATTTGAGACCAAAATATTGATTTTAAAATATTTGCAGAAAAATCGATATTTTTGTCTGAAATTTTCTGAACATGTCCGAGAGTATTTTTGACAATATTTACCAAAATTTCAGACTGATCGGAGCATTCTCCTAATTTTCACTGAATTTTTTGAATATTTTGCTGGTTTCAGTGAATAACTTTTATCGATCTGAAACAAAAATGTATTTTTAAAAAACTGAAGGAAAACTGCAAAATGAGTGGGCGGGGCCTCGTAAATCGGTCCGCAACGCGAGTACGCAAACACCGCGCGACAACTTAAATAAAACTTGAAACAGCCAATTTTTTGTCAGTCTTTATCAAAGCTGGGCTTAAAATTTATTTTTTAGTGATCAAAAATCCGTAAAATTTTACATGAAAAAGACGAAATACAATTTTTTTTTTCATACGGATGAAATTTAACGAAATCCGTAAAAACTATGGTGCTGTAAAATCGCAGCCCTGGTCTGCATATAATCTTTTAAAAAATCCTTAATTCCCACCGATTTTCAGATTCGAGTCAGTTATCGAGCGAGAATGGATTTGCGCTGGACACCCATTCAGTTTGCGAAATACTCATTGTGCTTACGCGGAAGGAACCGTCACCGGACCATTCGAAAGTCCAGTTTTTCTCGTTTTCCTTGACGCCGTTCATCAGATGATCGTTCAATATCCACTTTCGTTCGAATTCGACGAGCAATTCCTCATATTCCTGTTCGAGCACACGTACGCTTCGGAATTCGGCTCATTTCTCGGAAATTCCGAAAAGGAAAAGAAAGAGAATGGAATTCGAAAAAAGACGGTCTCATTGTGGTCCCATGTCCATCATCCAGAAAATTTGAAGACGTTTGTGAATGCGTGTTACCATCCAACTCCTGGTGTCATTTGGCCAAGTGTCGCACCTCAGAGTATTGTGAGTTTTTAGATAAATATTTCTGAAAATTGATAATTATCATGTAAAAAATTTTTCACTATAATTCAGCGCATCTGGGAACGCCTGTTCTTCCGCTGGCAACGTTCGGACAACTCATGGTCGAAACCCGAGGCAGAAACCATTCAAAGCCTTTCCGACCACTGGAAACTCCGCGAAAAAGAGCTGATCGTTAAGGCGTCGTCACTTCGTCGAAGTATCGTCGAGTTGGCCAGAGAGCTCAAAGTTTCCTCACCAGTTTGAAATGTTTTGAAACGTTGGAAAAAAAATAGATCTCCTAAATATTTATTTACTCACCCGCTTATTTGCTGCTTCAATTTTATTAAAATTTATTTATTTGGCTCTGGGACGTTTCGAAACTTTAGTGATATTTTTTTTCGGCACCGTGTTCGCATTATTGACAAATTTCGCTGCGTTCAAAGTGAAAAAGATGGAGAGAAAAAAGGGAGGAAAATAGGTGTCGATCAGTGATGCACGGAAATTAAATTTCAAAAATGCGGAAAGCGGAAACGGAAACGGAAAGAAGAAAAAATTTCCGCGGAAAACGGAAACGGAAACGGAAAATTTTTCGGTTTTCCGCGGAAGACGGAAACGGAAACGGAGGTTTCTAAAGATTTTGCAATACAAGTCTCCATATTATTTTGAAATTTTTTACAAAGTATTGTTTGAAAACAGTTGCCATTAAAAAACATACTTTTCTTATAAAAAATACTATTGAGCAAAAAACTTGTACGGTGATTTACCTGTTTAGCACCACCCCTGGCTGATATCAGCCTCCCCGTCAGTTGATTTTGCACCGATTTACTCGGTGGGTGATTATACTCCATGGGGGTCTATTCTGCTATACGAAAATACACGTCTAGCCTCCCGCCAATACTTTTTTTGGGGGGGGGTCATTCTGGTCCCTCCGTATGAAAATAGTTCGCCATAATATCAATAAAGTCCTCCATCATATCAATATTTTATATTGTCCTTGGGAGGACTTTACAGCATTTCTTTGGAGGTATTTTATTGTTATTTCATTGGGGGAGTCTTATTATAATTATTCCAATTGTACTTTCAAGTGAAAAAATCAGGAATTTCTTCCAAAAAACAGCAAATTTTTTTCATTTTTTAATATTGAAAAACATTTCCATGATTCGCGGAAAAATGCCAAAAATTACGGAAGCGGAAACGGAAACGGAAATAAAATTTTTTATTTGCGGAATACGGAAACGGAAACGGAAGAGGCTAAAAAAGCGGAAACGGAAGCGGAAACGGAATTTCCGTGCATCACTGGTGTCGATAGTGAGGAGGAAATTCTACTTTTGCTCACGTAAAATTGGTGCGACCGTACCCAGGTCGTGGCGAGACCTCATATTGTGTCGATTTACGGGAAATATTTTCAAATTTGTTTTTAATGAGGAGAATTAATATATTTTCAACGTCAAAATATAATAAAACGTTGAAAGATTGAACGGTACAATAAATAAGTTGACAATTTTGACAAAATTACAGGAAGAAATACGCAAAACTAATCTTATTGAGAAAAAATGAATTAAAAACAATTTCGAAAATATTCCCCGTAAATCGACACAATATGAGGTCTCGCCACGACCTGGGTACGGTCGCACCAATTTTGTAGAAATTTCCTCATTTTTTCTCCATCTTTTTCACTTTGAACGCAGCATTACAGATCGGCTAATTTTTCAAAATTTACTGAAAATTTTTCCGCTAAAAATGCGCTGAAGTTTCGAAACGTCCCGGAGCCATTTATTTATGAATCCACTATCATTTGCATATTAACTTATGTATATCTTTATGTACAGATCAGTCAAAAGTTGAAAGAAATAAAAATGGCTAAATATTTTACGGCAAGCAAGCCTGTCGCGCTCTACATGTCATCATCAACCTCCCACGGTTTCCGTCCTGATTTCTCAATCCATTTCTTCTCCATTTCCAAATCTGACACAAAATCACTCTTCACACTATTAATCTTCAATTCCTGGATCAATTCGGTAGCGGTTCGACTTTCAGAGCTTCCCTTGTTGCTGGTGGATGGTTCGGAGGCTTGTACAGGATACTTTTCAGATCGAGGAATCATTCTCGGAATCACTTCCGAGTAGTCACTGGTCTCGGCACGATCCAGATGCCACACACGGATCGTTCTGTCGTCACCGCCGCTCACGAGCATAGTTGGGTCACGTGGATTCCACGAGACCGCATTGACATGACCACGATGACCGACCAGGGTGAATCTTGGACGCGACTCTTCGACACTCCAGATCACGACGCGGCCGTTCCGTTTTTGATGTTTGTCGTGGTGGCGGAGCGAGTCAGTTGTTTCTCCTGGAAGATGAATAATTTTGAAAATCTTATTTTTTTAAGCTTTTCGAAGAAAAAAAAACATACTTCCAATAGTTCCCGTGGCGATGAAATTTTGATGAACACCTCCAAACGTGGCATGGATCGAATATCTTGCAAATTCCTCTCGTTGACAAGCTCCTGAGAATACTCTCACCAAAGTGTGTGTTCTAATATCCCACAATCGTAAATTGGTGTCAGTGGTAGTGAGGACCAACTTCTCGGAAGGATGCACCACCATGTTAACAATAGTGACCTCTTCTTTACAAATCGTCGTTCCATTCATGTCACCGGATAATGAGTAAATGCGAACACGATTGTGGGCGTCTACACTCAAAAATTGGTCTCCGTCACGCATTCCGTGCAATGCGCGAACACGAAATCCACTGACTTGTTTGATCGGTGGATGATCTTCCGACAAGTTCAAATTGTACACTTTTAGAGCGCCAAGCTCATTTCCGGCCACTATCATTGACAAGTCCGGGGAAGTGAGGAACGAGAAGCAGGTGAAGAAAGAGGCAATGTCGACAATGTCATCGTGCCCATTATGCATACGGAGTGTACGGAAGACGGTGCGAGAGTCCACATTGAAAATTGTTAACTGGAAAGTATCTACGTTTTGATTTGTTCAAATACTGGCTGTTGTTTTTTGTTTGTCCAATTAGGTTCCAAACAGGGTTGGTCGGAAAATTCGAATACCCGAATTTTTCCCCGAAAATGCTTTTTAAAAAACTGGATATGTAATTTTTGTTAGGAAAATCGCATATCCTGCTTTCGATTTTTCCATTTTCTGGCAGCTTTTAACGGGGATAATAGGTTTCCATAATTTGGCTAAATTAGGCGCGGTGCGTCATTTTGAAGTATCATTGATTTTTAAGAGAAATTTTCAATTTTTCGAATATTCCTATTGTGTTTTCAACCGACTTGCGACATGAGAACGCGAGACTCCGCCCACTTATTTGTGTGCGACCACGTGAACACAGTGATATTTGAAGAGACGCAGACAGAACGGCACAAATAAGTGGGCGGAGTCTCGCGTTCTCATGTCGCAAGTCGATTGAAAACACAATATACATTTTTAGTTTGGTTTTCGACTGGATTTTGGAAAAGAAACAACTGAATTCCCCAAAAACTTAAAAAATTCGTTTCCATAAGTTGGCTAAACTAGGCGCAGTGTGTAATTTTGGAGTATCGTTGATTTTTAAGGGAAATTTTCGATTTTTTTTATTTCTCTACATTTTCAGCTTCTTTTTCAACTGGATTTTTTCCAGGTAAAGACATTGCGCTTAAAATAGGTTTTCTCATACTGGTTACTTTAGTGAGTTCTGAAACGTTCCGGCCATTTTTCGGAACATTTTACGAAAAAAAATCGTCATTTAGAAGATACTTCCGGTCATTCCCTGAAAATTACAGACCAAAATATCGATTTTGAAAATTTCAGAAATAAAAATCGATATTTCTTAAAATCAATATTTCGGTCTGAAATTTTCAGAGAATGTCCGAGACTATTTTTTTAAATGGAATAACCCCAAAAGAAAGAAATAATTATCTGGGTGAAATTCGAAATTTCATTCGCATGGATTTTTTCCCGAATATTTCTTGATTTTTCATTCAAACTTATAAAAGTCAACTCACATTATATTTACATGTCGACTCTCCGCAAACCGCAAAAAATCGATTTTTCGTAGAAAACTCCATGTAAGAAATGTTTCCTTCAGTGATAGGCGCCAAATCGCCGATTTTCGCAAGTCGTCCATTATCCACCTTCCACATGGTAATCGCGTTACTTTTTCCACCGCTTGCCATAAGTTTTCCGTTTCGCGAAAATTTTACACAGTAAATTGGAGTTGTGTGATTGTCCCAAATCTCGACACAATCGTAGGGTTGGCCACTTCTGGAAGTGCCTGACTCGTCGCGAAGGAGCTTGGAGGCTTTATCGTCAACTGCTGTTCCATGTACTGAAGGAAATTTCGTAAGTTTATAATAAGATAAACATACATTTATTCAACAGCGATTTCATTCGATTTTGTGGAAGAATGAAATTGGTGGGCAAAAGCTCTTCGAGAAACGCCAACTGAGAATTTCGAGTGGCTGTGACACTGGAAAAAAAAATAATTTCTCTGTGATTTTAATCGAATTCAATCCATCCAGAATTTTTATTCATAAATGCATTAAACTGAAATAAAATCTTACTCGACATTCTGATATCGTGTGTCGCCGAGCATCACATCTTTAGTGAAACTGTCAATAAAGTCTAAATTCGCCGATTCATCCTGAATCATAAGTGGATAAACACTACGCATTGTGAAAAGAGCATCCAGATACTGAAATTTAGAACAAAAAAAAATTTATTTTCATCACTGTGCTCACTCACTCTATTTTTCCGTACCAAATCGGCAATTTTGAAGCATTGAATAATATAACTGGCATTTTTGGCGGTTTCCGGTGGCAAATCCTGCGATTGTTTCAGAATACTACATGCCGCATCGTAGTTTCCTTTTAGAATACTTGAACGAATTCGAGCACCCGCACTTGTTTCAATTGTGAAGCCGGTCTCTTCGACGAGAGCTTCTACGGAGTTTCTGGAAGAAAAATCATGCCTTGGATGTACACGGAAAGACTAAAAACATTGTTTTCGATGAAGAACTTTTTTTGATTGGGCCCAACATCCTTTTTTCTTACGAGGAAACTTGGTACGAATTTTGACATGAATGTGACCGGCCTGTCATTTTCTCACACTCTCTCAATGGATTACGGTCACATTTATTCAACTGTGTCAAAAATCGTGCCGAATTCCTTGTGAGAATTGCTCTCGGACGTTTCGAAAGTGGAAATTTTGAAAAAATTTTCTGCATATTGTCGTCGCGGTGTTTGCGTACTCGCGTTGCAAACCTATTCACGAGACTCCGCCCACTGCCCTGCTATTTTTCCTTTTTTCTTCTGTTCTTTTCAATAAATTTTTGCTTCAGATCGATAAATGGCGTATGCAGATGAATATTGAACAAGAAAATTCGAGAAAAAATGGCGGATGATGCACAAAAAATCGATAATAAACGTTTTTCGCATTTTCATGGTCATTTTTGCATTTTTTTTTCCTTTTTTTTGTTGGAAATAATTGATTTCAGGTCGCTAAATGTGTTCTTCGAATGGGGAGTGGGGACATCATCCGCACCAGGGGTGGGACCAAAAAAAAAAATTTTTTTTTGTTTTTTCGGGTTTTTTTTTGGATGAGACAAAAAATTTTTTGTTTTTTTTTGAGTATGTGGATAAGACAAAAAATTTTTTGATTTTTTTTTCGATGGTGAAAGTGAGACCAAAAAAATTTTTTTTTTTTTTTGATGATGCGCCCCAGGCAAAAAATTTTTTTTTAGAGCCACGGAGGCGAAAGAAAGTTCCGGTTTTTGGGCAAAAACTTATTCAGTATATGCTCCGAATTGACAAAAACCTCTAATTTTCAACAAAAACTTGGAAAATTTCTTTTTAAATGACAGAAATACGTAGTTTTTTTGGAATTTTTTTGAGGAAAAAAAATTTTTTTTTGTTTTTTTGTTAATTTTTTGAGAGCAAAAAAAAATTTTTTTTTTGGTAACTTTTTTTAAGGACAAAAAAAGTTTTTTTTTTTGGTAATTTTTTTGAGGACAAAAAAAGTTTTTTTTTTGTCCCACCCCTGATCCGCACGGTGTGTTGAAGCGTACATTTTTTCAAAAATAATAAAAAGTACGCAAATTGCCGTCACATACGCTTTCAAATTATAACGTTACAGGTTTCTGTGCATGAGCCGAAACTTACGACAATTCAAAAAACATTTTCATTGAAAACGCATGAAACAATTCTGTTAATTCAACGATAAGTGCTTCCAATCGACTTATTAACTTTTTCTTATGCGGAAGAGTACAAAAAAAGGTAGAAAATCACGTAAATTTATTGATTAATGCGATATTTCAAAAACAGTGACCGTAACCATAAAACTTTCTTTCAATGAGTAGTGCAAGGGGGCGCATTTGCATCCGCCATTTTTTCTCGAGTTTTCTTGTTCAATATTCATTCGCATACCACATTTATTGATCTGATGAAAAAATGTATTGTAAAAACAGCAGGAATTCTGCAAAATGAGGAAAAAATGTGAAAAAAAAAGAAATTTCACAGCAAAAAATAGCAGAGCAGTGGGCGGAGTCTCGTAAATCGGTTTGCAACGCGAGTACGAAAACCGAGGAAAACTTGCAAGTCTGCGGCGCAGTTTTTCGGAAAAAAAATGTGAAAAATCTTACTTGAGTCCAATATTATCCAGAAATTGTGCAATGATTCTTATCGTCGCCTGATCATATTGTCCAATGTGTGGCAAGGCTGGTGCTGGCCCATCCACTGATCCACCAGCTTCCTCCTCGTCAGGGCGTCGAGCACTAGGAGACAGCTGCGATTGACTCTGAAGACGTTCGGCAACCGACATTCCACCGCCCCGTTTTTTGCCTCTTCGGTTGGCGGCATCATCATTCGTGTCATGAGTCATTCTCGGTCGCTTGGCCGGAACTGCGGCTGGCTCCTCCGGCTCGTCGCCACCGCCAATTGTTCGCACCACTTTGACGCGCTGGTTTGAGTACGGTGCCGAAAATGCAATACACGTTGATAGGAAGAACTTCAGAAGACTATTCGCGAAGGATCATGAGAGGTTGGCGGTTCGTGTTCGGGAAGACCTCAGCTGACTACAAGTATGAGGAAAAGAGCGATGTGAGAGATTGTGGCGACGGAAGAGACGGAGAGAAATAGAGAAAACCAACTATTGATCATATGAGCGAGAAGCAGCCCCGAAAAGATAAGATAAAAGAGAGTAACTTATCAGTTAATTATTTAATTATTTAATTGAGTGAAAAAAACAACAACAAAAAAAATCAATCTTTAAACAAAATTATTTAAGAATTGCACTTTCTATCTCATTTTGAAAAGATTATTCGAGGGAAGAGATTAAAAATTAATAAAATAAAAATTCACATAACGTAAAACTGTAATAGAAGCGCCCCTCTAATAGAGGTGCACTCCTGTGCCTATTACTTTCACTGTTTTTATTGATTTTTGAATGGTTTATCTCTTAGAAATAAGCTTTGAAAATTTGTACCATTACGGTTTGAAAACTAGATACGAACACCTCAAAATGAAGCTTTTTCTGAACGCCCGACACCAACACAAAAACTCGAACTCCGGTCTTTCGTTTACTGGGCAAGCATTTAACCGCCTACGCCACAGGGCACACGCAAGAAGTGAATGAAAAAGAAATTAAAAAGAAAGCTGAAGAAGAAAAAAATTTTATATTTCTTATTTTTTCACGTGTTAAGAATTTTAGTAATGAAAAGAAATCAAAAGTAGCTTTTGATGCAGCCAGGCTTGTCAATATTTAAATACTTTCTAAAATTTCTTCAAGGTTTATGTAAATTTTAATTGAAAAATGAAAAAAAAAAGCAGAAAAATTGTCGATTTGAAAATAATTTTGCATAAAATGAAATCTCGTAAATCGACACTAAAACTGTCTCCCAGCGGAATTTCGGAGCGTCGTTGCGCGCGCGAGTTTTGAATTCAAGCCGAAAAAAGTTTTTTTTTTGGCCGGTGTTCAAATGTTTATTTTTTTTTAACGTTTATTTATTTCAACAAATATTTTACTACTTTATTTTTACTATCTTCGGCTTTTACCAGAATATGTCAAATTATGGTGTAAATTGACAAGGAGAGCATCCTCCCTGAGTATCATTTAATTGTCAATTCATTATGGGAACCGGACTTTTCTGAGACATTTCAAAAATCTTTTCAGATCTTTTTAAATCATTTTTATGAGGATGAAAAGAAGTTAAACTTTAACTTCTTCAAGAAATATTCGAAACTTATCGAGAATTTTCTATTCACGTGAATTTCCCGTTATTTTCATCCAAGCTCAATTTATTAAAGGGGGTGCCAACCTTCTGGGGAAATTGGCTTAAAATATACTCTTGGGTGGGGGATTTACGAATATCACATCGGAATCGCACAATAAAATTTCTCTGATTTTTATGATTTTTACAAAAAAAAAAATAGAAGACCACGAGGAGTACACGAAAATCGCGGCCGTGGCCTAGGAAACCCGCGGCCGCGGCTTCTAGAAAATTTCATTTTCACGAGAAATATTTATTTTTCTTGTAATTTTTCTTGTTTTTATCATCGATTTTCGATAAAACATGCTCTAATCGCTAATTGAAATTTTATAATCGCGAAAACACATTTTTGTCATAAATATCGAAAAATCGATATTTGCCTGTTGTTCGATTCAACGTTTTGAATATATATTGGTGAAAATTTTTGCTCGAATATAAAAGTTACAGATAAAAGAGTGAATTTAATGCGGAAGTGAGCAGAAAAACGGGAAAAAATTAAAGGTATGAGAATTTTGTTCCGAATTTGTTTTATCATTACTTTTGTGATCAACACGCATTCATTTGCTATCTGAAAACACGAAATGATGTTTGTCAATTCTCAGGCATTTCATTTCTTTAATTATTAGAAAAATTAGAAAATATCAGAAAAAATGGGAATAATATTAGGAGACCCGAGTAAAATTAGAAAAATTAGAAAATATCAGGAAATTTAGGAATCTTAAACAGATCTTGTAAGATTCGTATCGATTTCGCATGAAGCGCATATTATCAGGAAATTTACGGATCTGATCAGATCTTATTTTACTCCGATCGCAGCGCGTTGGGCTGCGTCGCGTGTCGCCAAACAAGAGTTTGTATAGCATTTTTCAGTATTCTGGCCTAAATTATTTTTCGTTTGTTTTAATTTAAATTTTTTATCAACTAAATAATTAATATTCCTTTATTATTGATTTTAAAAATGTGCCACTTCACAGTCCGCGATAACTTTAAATTCAGGCTTCGCCTCTTTGCTCAATTTTCAGGTGATTTCACTTTTACTTTATTTTGCCCGTGGAAATTTTGCAACGAGGTTGAAATTTTAAGAAAGAAGCGGAGGCGAATTTTATAGACTTATTCACAAAAATATCCAAAAGAGGGAAAAATGGCAAACAATTGGGATATAACTGTGTTCCAAATTTTTAACATTCTTTCCAAAATTCCAGACTTATCGAAGCATTCTCCGGGTTTTCTCCCAATTGTTTGTAATTGTTTTCTTATTTTTAATAATTTTTTGGAATAGTCTCATTAAAGTTCACGCTGACGAGTTTAAAAAAAATAAAATTTTTTCAGAAGTGAGCTCCATCGTATTCGTGTCATGAACCAATGGCCAATCGAAAACAGAAACAGGTAACACTTCTTCTTTCAATTGTGACAAAAAAAAACAATTTAATTTTAGGCCTAAATCGTTGGGTCGTACCACGAACCAGATTCACGTTTCAATTGAGGATCTCGAGGATTTTTTAAAGCAAATTTCCTTCAAAACTGCTTTTCACCGTGACGTGGTCGCTTCGGAAAATTCGATGTAATTAATTTTTTTTTATTCTGAATTACAGTCATTATTTTCAGCGCGACCGCGAAATCCAGACAAGCTGCCAACATAATGAGTAGGGCCTTCTAGGACCAGAAAGAAATGTTAAAGAAGGCCCTGGAAAAAACTAGGCCGCACTCAAGGAACAAATAACAACGAGGAAAAATTTAAAAGGCGCGACTACGACGTGGGTGCGGCGCGATCTCGCTGAGGCACCGAAATTTCGTGTACCGTCGAGCATGAAGTCGTGTAATTTCAGAATTAATTTCCCAATAATTTTCATGTATTTATTATATTTGTTGATTCAGTTTGCTAACACTGTATTTTTATGGTTTTATAATATTTTTCAATAAATAACAAACATTTAAATGGTAATTTATCTACATTATCGCGTTGCTACGAAAAATCAATAAATGTTCGGTATTCGACGGAATCTTGCCAGGAAAATTACGAATAAATTTAGAAAATTTACGGATCTTATCAGAAAATTCACGAATTATTTTAGGAAATTTATGGATATTATCAGAAATTTTAAGGGTAATATTAGGCGATGCGCATCTGATCAGATATTTTACGGATCTTATCAGGTATTTTATGAATCTTACCAAGCCACAATATAATCTTGAATCGTTCGTTTAAAATCCGTAAATTTTCTAATAATTCAAGAAATGAAATGCCTGAGTTATTTCCCGAAGATTAATGCAAAAATATTGGAAAAAGACGTGAGAAAAATGATGAAAAAGAAAAATGACGTTTGAATTTCGCGCCAAATCGTGTACTCCCCGTGGTCTTCTATTTTTTTTGTAAAATTTGCCAAAAATCAGAAAAAATTTTTCGTGCGATTTCGATGTGATATTCGTAAATCCCCCATTCAAGAGTATATTTTAAGCAACTTTCCCCAGAAAGTTGGCGGTCCCTTTAAAATACAGATTTGCATTGTATTCAAATGACACATTAGAAGTTACGGTCATGGGTACCCATATTTTATAAGCTAAATATTCCATCGCTCGAAGTGGGCGTGGTATATAGTCGATGGTTTGAGACCATGAAAAAACCAGGGAAAAAATACACGGTTCTCAGGCAACTCATTTCTTGCTATAATAGGAACATTTGGAACTATAAACTAGTAAATTATAGATATTTGGCGACCTCTTTCAATTCCAAAATCTTTTACTTAAATTCCAAAGTTTTCTGCCAAGATACGCATCGCTGTACAGATGCCAAAAATTTCTGTACAGATTCCAAAAACTTCTGTACAGATTCCAAGAATTTTTCGAATCTGTCAAGATCCCTTTATAGTTTGTAAATTTCTATATAAGATTTCTATTTCCTAACAAGATCTCAATTTTCTGGACAAGTTCCAAAATTTCCTATTCAGATTTGGATTTCCTATTATAGTAAGAAATTAGTTGTCTGCACTCATGAGTATACAAAACAAAAAGGAAAATTTTCCCTGGTTTTGTCTTCCTCGTCTTTGTCTTCCCCGGTTTTGTCAGGGTCTCGATGGTTTTCCTTCTAATTTTTGGCATTTAATGGTATTTCATGAAAAATTTCCTTAAAATTAGATGATTTTCCTTCCGTTTCCAGTAAAATACACCTTCCATTCTCCGGAACTCAAAATTTCCTTCATTAATATCCATTTTTATTCAGACAATGAACAAACGAAAAACACCACCGAACGGCAGTCTTTTAAAACTCGGCACGGAGATTTACACAATGCTGAATCCTCTCGGCGAGGGCGCATTCGGTGAAGTCTTGCTGATTGTTCCAGTCGCCAAGCCGGATGTTGCGTGTGCCCTAAAACGAATTCCAAACGATGCGGATCCGGGTGTTCTCAAAAACTTTCGAAAAGAATTCTTGCTCCAGAAGCGTATCTCCAACGAGAATGACGGACATGAGAATGTTATCAGGGTGATGGGAGCAAGGACAGATCATGAGTGGCACAATCTGGTTTTGGAGTACGCAAATGGTGGTGAACTGTTCGACAAGATAGAGCCTGATGTTGGTATGCCACCGGCGTGTGCACAATTCTTCTTCCGTCAGCTCATTACCGGATTACAAGCGTGTCACGCGAAAGATGTGGTTCACAGAGATATCAAACCAGAGAATCTTCTTTTGACCGCCAATAGTGAGTTTTATAACTCTTATAAAAATGGAAACTGATGTCGAACCTCACAAGTATCACAAGTATTTATAATTTTTTTTTTCAGATGTGCTCAAAATCTCAGATTTTGGCATGGCCACACTTTTCCGCGCGGAAGGAACCGAGCGCATGCTTAGTCTCAGCTGTGGAACAATTCCATATGCGGCTCCAGAAGTGATTCGAGGCGGAAAGTACCGCGGACCGCCCATTGACGTCTGGTCAGCGGGAGTCGTATTGATCACAATGCTCACCGGAGAGCTTCCGTGGGAGAGAGCATCAGAGTGAGTTTCTTGAATGGTTTTTTTTTGAACTTTTAACCCATTCTTCTCAGCGCTTCCATGTCTTACCTGTGCTGGCTTGATAACTCAAATCTCGATGAAAATCCGTGGAAGAAAATTGACGTACGCGGACTGTTTCTTCTACGAAAAATGCTGACGGACAACACGGAGAAGCGGGCGACGATCGGACAGATCAAACAGGATCCGTGGTTCTGTCACAGTTACGGAAGACTCGAGACATCGAGCGGACGACCGCTGAAACGACGACTTCGTGGCAATGGGAATGATGAGAATTCTCCGAATATGTGAGTAGAATTTTAAAAATATATTTACGACAGAAGTTTTTAGCGCATTACATTATATGGTTCTTTGAAATTGGCGTTCGCGATGTTTTTTTTTCATTATTTTTCCTTAATTTGTTGCGCGGTGTTTGCGGACCGATTTACGAGGCTCCGCCCACTGCCTCGCTATTTTTTCTGTGATTTTTCCTTTTTTTTTTCACATTTTGCAGTTTTCCTTCTGTTTTTTTAAATACATTTTTGTTTCAGATCTATAAATGCCGTATGCGAATGAATATTGAACAAGGAAATTCGAGAAAAAGAGAAAAAATAATGTTTTTCGTTTTTCATGGCAGTTTTTGCATTTTTCCCCCATTTTTTATTGAAATAATTGATTTCAAGTCGATAAATGTGTTGTTCGAATGGGGATTCGATTTAATGGACCTATTGTGTTTTCAATCGACTTGCGACATGAGAACGCGAGACTCCGCCCACTTATTTGGGCGCGACCACGCGAACACAGTGATATTTGAAGAGACGCAGACAGGTAGCGCACAAATAAGTGGGCGGAGTCTCGCGTTCTCATGTCGCAAGTCGATTGAAAACACAATATGCACGAAATAAAAAAGGCCATTTAAATGAATTAATTTGACTTTTTTTTCAAATGCACGAAAGCAAGAAAATTCAATTAAACTGAATAAATTTGAACGCAGAAAAACGTTCGTGTCGAGATCTCGTAAATCGACACAATTTATTGAAGGCGTACGCAATTTTTCAGTGGCAATATCAAGACACGAACATTTTTCTGCGTTCGAATTTATTCAATTTAATTGAATTTTCTTGTTTTCGTGCATTGGAAAAAAATTGTCAAATTAATTCATTTAAATGGCCTTTTTTATTTCGTGCATAGGTCCATCAAAGTGCGGGAGTTTTCTCAATTCATCGCTTTTTTTGATTGAATCCGTTTATGGAACTATTAATTTGAATTAAATTGAATTTTTATGTCATTTTAATTCAATGCAAAACAAGATATTAATTAAATAACCTGAATTTTCCTGAATCATTGAGTTTGAGCCTTTCAGAAAATCGTGTCGAGACATTCTGGCCAAATAAATGTATGCGCCTTGTGTACTCCGAGTGGCCAATATGACGAAAAAAAAATGGGATAATGTGCAGATCAGACACTAGTTATTAAAGGCGCATGCATTTATTTGGTCAGGAGGTCTCGACACGATTTGATTTGCAGAAAGGCTCAAACTCAATGGTTCAGGAAAATTCGGGTTAATTAATTAATATGTTGTTTTCCATTTAATTAAAATGTCATAAAAATTCAATTTAATTCAAGTGAATAGGTCCATTAGTAACAATTCATATTTAGCGACCTGAAATCAATTATTTCCGAAAAAAAAGAGGAAGAAGGCGAAAAACATACTTACTTGTGATACTTGAAACAAACATGCATTTAAAAATTTAACAAAAATTAGAAAAAAAGGAAAAATCACAGCAAAAAATAGTAGGACAATGGGCGGAGCCTCGTAAATCGCGTGTACGTAAAAAGCGGACGACGACTTAAATAAAACAATAATAGTTGTGAAAAAATAGTCCTCGCATCGAATATGTCAGATGTTGAAGTATTTATTTGGCCTGAAAAGGAATTCCCCGAAATTGAGCGAAAAAAATGTCCGAAACTTTTTTAATGGCGCGGCCATAAAACCTTAAACTGGGCGGAGCTTCCATTTACAGCGCGAGACCGAAAACATCGAGTTTTAATCGAAAAAACAACAACAAAAAATCACATGTCCTGAAACTTTGGAAAAATAATGTCAAAAATACTCTCGGACATGCTCAGAAAATTTGGTCCAAAGCCTGATCCTGTCCGGAAGTATTTTTGACTGTATTACCCAAAGTTTCAGGCCAATCGTGCCAAATTTTTAACCATAAATAAAAATTGCAGCGCTTGCACGCAACAAGTCGAAATGGCGACGGCAGCAAAACGTCGTCACATGGACTCGTCTTCAATCACACCGAACGAAAAAAGCGTCAGTTTGCTCGAACGTCAGAACGCATCGTTCTCACAACCCACTTATGCAGATGATTTACTCCTCACCCAACACATTGACCTTTCGCAGAATAATACTGTAAGCAAACTAACGTTATCTTCAAAAAAGCAAACTTGTTTAATATTCAGAATCTCATGCAACGAATGGTGTGCCGTATGACGCGATTCTGTGTGAATTTGAACGTATCAACCGCTCGTCATAAAGTGGCCATTGCCAGTGAGCATTCTGGATTCTCGGTTCGTCAAATGGAGCCGTCACGTCTTCTGGTCGCGTACCGTGAAGTATCCATGATGGTCAATCTGTACACGATGGGTGATGGTGTGGAGAGTGCTCGAGTCATGATTGACTT
Organism: Caenorhabditis japonica; assembly: GCA_963572235.1. Classification (NCBI taxonomy): domain Eukaryota; kingdom Metazoa; phylum Nematoda; class Chromadorea; order Rhabditida; family Rhabditidae; genus Caenorhabditis; species Caenorhabditis japonica. The sequence continues at coordinate 971,294 of OY754346.1, forward strand.
CCGACGATCACGAGGAGATGGTATTCAGTTCAAGAAAATGTTCATTGAAGTTCGAAATCGAATGCACGATTTCATCTGTCCAGACGGGAATGATTGGCTCACAGATGCCGGATTCATGCCCACAAATCCAAAGTTTGTTAACGCACCGGCGGAGACTGTGTCGATAAGCCACATTGAAGCGATCTAACTTTTTCTTGTTAACTCTTGTAAAATCAAAGTTGAATAATTGAATCTAAATCCTGTTATTTTCCTTCCCAATACTGATTGATTATCGCTTGAATTCATTTCAGTCTTTTTACTTTGTACTAAAATGAAAATAAATTATTGTGAAAACAAAAAAAATTGCAACGCGGTGTTTGCGTACTTTTGAAATTCAAACGGCAATGAAAGAAATATCATGGAAAATGAAGAGATTTGTTCCCATTTTCGTTTGAATTTTAAAAGTACGCAAACACCGCGTCGCAACTTTTTTGTTTTCACAATAACTGATGGAACTTTTTTTTCTGAATACCACTCATACAATAAACTTATTTATTTATTATGTGTTCACGGACGAATGGTGCTGACTAGGGTTGGCAATGGGGAGGTGGGGAGGCTCCCCACCTCCCCTCCCCACCTCCCCGCCCCAACCTACCCATCGCCAAAACATGCCTCCGCAATTCTGGAAATGTGAAATTTCCGCCACAAATCTGAATAGTAGACGTGCTAGTATTGTTTTTTAAAGTGAGGAAACTGTTTGAGTGCTTAAAATTGGATATCTGTCACTAGTGCAAAAAAGAGTGGGGCTCCCCACTGCCAACCCTAGTGCTGACGACGCTCCGATGTTCCGCAGTATTCGTTGCGAGACCGCAGTGAAAATCTGCGGAACATCGGAGCGTCGTTCGTGAACACATAATACACTTGCTGAAAGACAAAACTTGGTTTCAGTGTCACTGATTACACAGTGTAAAAAAAATCCAAAATTGAATAAAAACTGGCGCTTGATATGGCCTAGAAAAAAACAAAAAAAAAACTAGATACAGTTCTTGAAGATTCTAAAAACATTATTATGGATTCGTGGATGGGCGACAAAACCGGGTGAATTGTGGGGCAAAAGATGGCTGGTCTCACCACGATTTTGACAGACTACGGTTAGCGCGAAAATATTTTTTTTTAAATTAAAACTCATTTTCATAGTTTTTTTCTCAACAAAATGTGTTTTTGAAACGAAATTACCCATTCCAGGTTACACAAAAAATTTTAATAGTGAAAAAATGCTAGTCAAAAGGCAAAAAATCGCGTTTTTATTAAAAACAAAAGAAGAAAAAATATTTTTCGCGCTAACCGTAGTCGGTCAAAATCGTGGCGAGACCAGCCAACTTTTGCCCCACAATTCATCGCGTTTTATCGCTCATTCACGAATCCATAATACAATAAGTTTTTAATCATGTTATTTTGTTGCTGGTCACACAATCAGTAAACTCTCATTCAATTTTTTTTTCTGTAGCATAAACTTGATAAAAATATATAGAAATTACAGAATTTCTTCTTCATTTTCAAATCTACCGTATCTTTTCTTTCCTATTTTTACCCAATAATTAAACAATTATTTTTCTCTGTTCAACGGTGTCCAGGATTTGAAAAGTGGGCGGAGCCTAATTTGCTAGCGCGCCAGCAAACTTGCATGGCGCACTTTCGGTGCTTGCGCATTTTTCGACTCTCGCATTTTTTTATTGATTTTATTATTTTTCTTTCATTAAAACCTGTTTTTCTTTGTAAAATGTATGTATTGTATCTTTTAATACTATAAAATTGACAAAACTTCGATTTTCGTAAAGATTTATCCTGCCAAAACACCAAAAAACTCAAAATGATTATTTCGAAATGGTGGCTGAACCAAATTCGACGTTCTTAGGCTTAAAAAATTTCTAAAGACCTCAGCTATAATTCAGTTGGAGCAAATGTGGGAAAAAATTAAGAATTTATGTTTTTTTTTCCCGAAAAACATAAAAAATGCGTCAAAATTTGAATTTCGCGCGAAAAAATCCAGTGGGGCGCGTTTACTCGGCTCCGCCCATTTTTCAAATTCTGGACACCGTGCAGAACAATACTTTGCAAAGCGGCTCTCCAAACTTTTTCAATCGACAAAATTGTGCAACCGAGTTATGGAGTCGGAATAGAACTGCCTGAAATGGAGCTGTACAGGAAAACAACTGCGCGTAATTGAATTCAACAGCCCACCATTTACAACTGAATACTTTTTCGAGCTGTTCTAGCTTTTCTCGGTCAGTACAGCTCTATTCAGTTTTATTTTGCTACAGTTCTATTCCGAAGCAGCATCACAAAAATGTCGCAATATGAACTCTTTCAAACCCGACTACGGTAGCCCTTGTTTTCTAGTGTGCTGACGTTGCCACGCTAAGGACACATGTACAGTACTGCTCAAAAAGAATGCGCGTTTCGCTGCTTCCTGTTCAAAGAGTGTTAGCCACGAACTCTGAAAGTGCACTACTAATTTTAAAATGTTTGTATTGAACCTTCCAACCTAGGACTGTACATTTTACTAGTTGATAACTTTTTCGTATGACTACTTTCAAGGGTACTGTAGATCACAGAAGCGATAATCCTCAAAAATTGTTTAGCTATACTCGGTATAAAACGCTGATAACTCGCTCCAATCGAACAAAGAATTTCGCATGCATTTGGAGTGAGGTTTAGAGAAATCAGAGCAAAACATCGGCCACGGCTCTCTTGATTTTCTGCACTCTCTCGTCGCAAACGCGGCCGCGTCCATCACTGTGCGAAGGGAGCGCGTTTGCAGCGCTCCGTACTGAGAATATTACTCACTACAACGATGCAGCGAGACGCGCATTATTTTTGGCCAGTACTGTAGAAACAAATTAATAAGCACAACGTTAAAATTTTATACAACATACGATTTTATACATACAAACAACATTTATACAAGTTTCCTCTCTCAAAGACTAAATTTAGTCGCCTCCTCAACAACGATTCGAATTTCATGCAAGCTCTGAACTATGTGTCCCAAAAATCTCTCCGCATCAGTATTTGCCAGACTGTTCCACGTGGTAACGTGAAAACTCATTCGATCTCCAGTCGTTCCGATTGTATAGCAAACTCCATAGTTTGAACCGTCCGGGCATGCGAATCCTCCAGCTGGCCAGAACAGGCTTGGCTCTTTGTTCAGAGCCTTGGCATACTCGACCATCTGATGCTGAGGTGTTTGGCTTGTGGAAAGGGACCAGTTGCGGGAGAAGACGTTTTCAAGAAACGATGTTTTGATTTCCAGATAGCGAGCGACCACGTAAAGTGCGAAAAGATGACGGTCGACTCCTCTGGAAAATGTTGGTTCAAATTATGTATGTTCAACAACATTTTTCAAACTCACTTTCCAGCCATTGCATTTCGATAGTAATCCTGATGACCGTCACACGCCTCTTTAAGCTTTCTCAACTTTTCCTTACTCTCCACATCTTTTCTGAGCATGGTGCTCACAAAGTCGCACGATTTGACACTACACGATCGTACTGTTTCGGTTCTTCCGTCTTTAAACAGCCGCATTACTGCGGGTTCGTAAGTCTGCTCGAATTTTCCCTGATCTTTAAAGTATGCCATTTGAAGTGCCATTTGGATGAAGGCATCTGGAGAGACTCTCGCTTTCTTCATAAAATCTTTTCCGTACTCGGTAAACACTACATTCGCATTACTAAAGTCATCTGAGACTCCTTTTGATATGGTGTATGCTTCATCAATCGCATCGAGCGTCTCTTGATCGAGATCCCAACAAAGTCGACTTGCTTCAGGAACATGCTCAATTGAGCCAACACAATGGCCATCTGGACCGTAAGGCGATCCAAATTGCTCATGATATTTGATGTATTCGCGGACTTGCACGTAAATCATGGCATCGCAAGGCGAGTGTTCGGCATTTGAGGAGAACTGAAATAAAATATCAAATATTGTACATTACACGGTGTCCAGGATTGGAAATGTGGGCGGAGCCTAATTTGCTGCCGCGCCAGCAAACTAGCATGGCACACTTTCGGTGCTTGCGCATTTTTTTAAAATTGATTTTATTATTTTTCTTTGTAAAATGTACCGTAAAAACTGTATTAGAAGGGCCCCCAAACAACCTCCCGAAAAATAGAAGTTTCTCTAATTTTAAGACCCTATCAATAAAAGGGCCTCTTCAGCGAAAGTTTAAGGTCCCCCTATAATAGAAAGAATCACTCCACACCAGGGTTGGGACAAAAAAAAATTTTCCACAAAAAAAAAAATTTTTTTTGATCCTCAAAAAAATTACCAAAAAAAATTTTTTTTTTTGCTCTAAAAAAAATTAACAAAAAAACAAAAAAAAATTCAGTTGCCGGTGGCAAGTCCTCCACCCAAACCCCGTTTATTCTCGGCCTTCACGTATCAGCGCCACGGCACTCCGTCTAGACCGCCATACACGCTATTAAGTGCCACAAATAAAATAAGTTTAAGTTCACGTGTTTTTACGCGGTTTAGTGTCACGTGTTTATTATTTATTTTTGAGCGGCTCATTGGGTCATTCAGTTCTCGTTTGTTTTGTTTTGCTTTTTCTTTTGTTTCTTTTCTCTAACTTTTAGCCAGTGTGCCTTATCGAAAAAAAATTTGTCGACAAATGCCCTTTTTGACAAATTATCGACAAAAAATTTGTCGAATTTGTCAAAATTTTGTCGACAAATTTATCGACAAAAATTCGAATTTGTCGTTTTTGTCGATAAATTTGTCGACAAAAAACGACAAAAAATTTCGACAAATTTGTCGACAAAAAATCGACAAAAAATTTTCGACAAAAAACGACAAAAAATTTCGACAAAATATATTTTCTTGCTAGTCGACATCGGTTGCCGCGCCGATCTCATGCAAATGATAGCAAACGTCGGAACCAGTGATGCGTCGGTACAAGAAACTATGTATAGCCGGTTGCGTTCTCCAAGAGGGCAGCTACCAGACAGCTACCTGGCAGCTATTTGGCGGCTACCTGGCAGCTATTTGGCGGCTATTTGGCAGCTATTTGGCAGCTATTTGGCAGCTATTTGGCGGCTATTTGGCGGCTGTCTGGCGGCTGTCTGGCAGCTATTTGGCGGCTGTCTGGCAGCTATTTGGCGGCTGTCTGGCAGCTATTTGGCGGCTGTCTGGCAGCTATTTGGCGGCTGTCTGGCAGCTATTTGGCAGCTATTTGGCGGTTATTTGGCGGCTGTCTGGCGGCTGTCTGGCAGCTGTCTGGCAGCTATTTGGCGGCTACCTGGCAGCTATTTGGCGGCTATTTGGCAGCTATTTGGCAGCTATTTGGCAGCTATTTGGCGGCTATTTGGCGGCTGTCTGGCGGCTGTCTGGCAGCTATTTGGCGGCTGTCTGGCAGCTATTTGGCGGCTGTCTGGCAGCTATTTGGCGGCTGTCTGGCAGCTATTTGGCAGCTATTTGGCGGTTATTTGGCGGCTGTCTGGCGGCTGTCTGGCAGCTGTCTGGCAGCTATTTGGCGGCTGTCTGGCAGCTATTTGGCGGCTGTCTGGCAGCTATTTGGCGGCTGTCTGGCAGCTATTTGGCGGCTATTTGGCGGCTATTTGGCGGCTATTTGGCGGCTATTTGGCGGCTGTTTGGCGGCTATTAGGTAGCTATTAGGTAGCTATTTGGTAGCTATTTGGCAGCTTTTTGGTAGCTATTTGGCGGCTATTTGGCGGCTATTTGGCGGCTATTTGGCGGCTATTTGGCGGCTATTTGGCGGCTATTTGGCAGCCATTTGGCGGCTATTTGGCGGCTATTTGGCGGCTGTTTGGCGGCTGTTTGGCGGCTGTCTGGCGGCTGTCTGGCAGCTGTCTGGCAGCTGTCTGGCAGCTGTCTGGCAGCTATTTGGCGGCTGTCTGGCAGCTATTTGGCGGCTGTCTGGCAGCTATTTGGCGGATATTTGGCGGCTGTCTGGCAGCTATTTGGCGGCTGTCTGGCAGCTATCTGGTTCGATTTCATACCAGTTCTATTTCGTACGAGTTCTATTTCGTACCAGTTCTATTTCGTACCAGTTCTATTTCGTACCAGTTCTATTTCGTACCAGTTCTATTTCGTACCAGTTCTATTTCGTACCAGTTCTATTTCGTACCAGTTCTATTTCGTACCAGTTCTATTTCGTACGAGTTCTATTTCGTACGAGTTCTATTTCGTACGAGTTCTATTTCGTATGAGTTCTATTTCGCACGAGTTCTATTTTGTACGAGTTCTATTTCGTACGATTTCTATTCCGTACGAGTTCTATTCCGTGCAGTTCTATTCCGCGCAGTTCTATTCCGTGCAGTTCTATTTCTTTCAGTTCTATAACGTGGCAGTTCTATTCCGTGCAGTTCTATTCCGTGGCAGTTCTCCTCCGTGCAAGTTCTATACCGTAGCACCCCCGAAGGAACTGCCCGGAATAGAGCTATCCGAAATAGAATTGTAAAATTTGATGTCTTCTGCAGTTCTACAACAACACTTCGAAATTGCGCGCTGCATTATTTAGCCAATTTGTCGAAATTTTTTGTCGACAATTTGTCGAAATTTTTTGTCGAAATTTTGTCGAAAAATTTGTCGAATTTTTGTCGAAATTTTTTGTCGAATTTTTGTCGACAAAATTTCGACAAATTTGTCAAAATTTTTTATCGACAAATTTGTCGAATTTGTCGATTTTTTGTCGATAAATTTCGACGAAAAACTTTGACAAATTTATCGACAAATTTGTCGAACCTTTGTCGATAAGGCACACTGCTTTTAGCTTAATAAAAGCTTTTCCTCTAAACCCGTCTAAACCTCCCTCCTTATTCTATATTGGAACCCAACTACTATTCCAAAAAAAAAATACGTATTTCTGCCAGTTAAAAAGAAATTTTCCAAGTTTTTTGTTTTGTTTTTTTTTTTTAATTTTTTGGTCTCACTCTTATGGACCTATTCAGCGCAGGAAAAAAAAAACGATTTTCGCGGTTTATTTCCCTATGCAGGTTGTTTTCCAGGAAAAAAACCCATCGCGTCGAGACCCGGCAGTGAAAAATGCAATGCGCCTTTAATTTTCAATGGGAATTCGGTTGAAATTTAAAGGCGCATCGAGATATTTCATCGGCCGGTCTCGACACGATAAGTTGTTTACGTCAAAAAACCTCCGACTACTGTAGTTTTTTGTCTTTTTTCCTCAATTTTGCATAGGGAAAAAAACCACGAAAATCGGTTTTTTTCCTCTGCTGAATAGGTCCATTACCATCGAAAAAAAAACAAAAAAAATTTTGTCTCACTTTCACCATCGAAAAAAAAATCAAAAAATGTTTGTCTCATCCACATCCTCAAAAAAAAAATCAAAAAATTTTTTGTCTCATCCAAAAAAAACCCGAAAAAACAAAAAAAATCGAAAAAAAAATTTTTTTGCTCCACACACACGCACGGTCCCACGAAAAAAAATGAAGGGGGGCACTTATAATACAGTTTTTACGGTATGTATTGTATATTTTTATACCATAAAATTGCCAGAACTTCGATTTTCGTAAAGATTTATCCAGCAAAAACACCAAAAAACTCAAAACGATTATTTCGAAATGGTGGCTGAACCAAATTCGACGTTCTTAGGCTTAAAAAAATTCTAAAGACCTCAGCTATAATTCCATTGGAGCACATTTGGGAAAAATGAAGAATTTATGCTTTTTTTTCCCGAAAAACATTTTTAAAAAATGCCTCAAAATTTGAATTTCGCGCGAAAAATCCAGTGGAGCGCGTTTGCTCGGCTCCGCTCACTGTTGCATTAATGTTTTTTTTTTCGGTATTCTGCTCACCCTTCCATTTTTGCTGAAAATGTAAACACTTGGCTTGTCACACCACAACATATATCCGTCGCCGTGCAAAGCTCTTGCGTATTCTCTTCCGTACTTGGAAGGATCATTTTCATCGAAAAATCGCTCCTCTTCGTCCAAAAATACAATCTCCAATGCATTTTCAATAATTGTCAGTGATTCCTTGTTCACACCTTTCGCAAACTTTTCTTTTCGAATTCTCGCCCATAAATCTCTGGGTCCAACTGTCAATGCAGACAGATACTTTTCACCCTGTTGTGAAACATGTTCTTCCGCAAAATCTAGAATTCTCTGGAACGATCTCTCCAACTCGGATGCCTTCACCATTCTTTTCCCCTGGAAGATATCGACTTTGTACCAGCATCCTTTGTGATAAACTGCCACGTGTTTCGCATCTGGAAGTGTCACCATTTTGTCACTGGTCTCGTGTGGAATTCTCAAAGTTCTATGATACTCTGCATACTGTTGAGCACAAAGTGGAATTCCTCCAAGGCTCACTGGCTTCATCTTCTCCGACTTGAAGATTTCATTACAAAAGTGTTGACGGTTGAGAGTGACGTAAGCGGCACGAGCCGCTTGAATACTGGTGGTTTTTTGGTAGATGACGTCAGCACATCCGACATTTGTACGAATCAACGAGTCACGATATCTCATGTAAACAACCTCTTTCCACCAATCAGACAAATAGTTTTTCGACATTGCCCACTTCATCCAAAGTTTTGTTTGAAGTCCGGAAGCGATTGTGTTTTTGAATTCATCTGACTGCTTGGAAAGAGTTTCAAATTCTTCCTCAGAAAGAATTGGTTTCATTGTCAAAAGATATTTCGAAACTGTTTCCTCAACTTTTGGAGGGAGCAACCATGGTAGAATGCCTTGATAGGAAAAGAAACTGGCGCGTTTCGCAAAAAATCCCAATACCACCATGAATAGTTTTGTCGCTAGGCTTGGCTGTTTGCCAATCTCCTCAAAAAGCCATCCATTATAATAGAGCATCAAGGTAAGAGAAGTTCGGATTACGGTAATTATCACGAGTGCAGTGATAGTGCCGGCTAGAAGGGAAACAGCACGTTGGATGATTATTGATTTTCTGAAAGTTTCAATTGAAAATTTTTTGATCCTATGTCTGTAAATTGCTTACGTACCCCAAAAGAAACTCTGTAGTTGTCTGGAAAATCGTGGGCGTGAAGTTCATAAAATTGATTTCCAATGCATCCAGTACTGTCCAAAGGGTCAGAAAAAAGACGACTTCTCGAGTGAGCACCGGGAAAAAAGCTCTTTCCAGTTGTTTGGCTCCATAGCGAATGTTCCGTTGCACAATTTTATCAATTGAAACAGTCTGGCGAGCCGCTTTGCTCATTTTTGTTCTGTGAATTATCTTTTATAGAAAAAAAATTTTCATTAGGAAAGGAGAAGATACATAGAAGAAAATTGTCAGCTACCCTAAATCGTTTTCCATCCATTGAATACAGTAATCGGCTATTTAGAAGAAAAAAAAATTAAAAACTGCGGTCAGTTGTCTTTCCACGAATAAACACGACGACTGAAACGCTCTTATTAGTGCAAAAAGTGTCCGCCCTTCGTCCCCAATGTGTACGGCTCCGCCCCCTGCGGGGCGAAGTCCACTGATTAGAGAGACGAGGGTCAATTCGTTGAGAAGGCTAGGGACACAGAGGAAATGGGAAAGGAAAACGGATATATCCGGGTAGTTGACAATGTTTGAGGAAGCAGGAAAACAAAAAAGTTATTTTTCCTCATTTTCCAGTTTCATAGATCCCGTCTCTGAACCTGAACTTGCAATCAATGTTCTGCAACCTAAAAAATAAAGTCGAAAGGTCGCTTTTCACAAATTGTCCTTTTTCTCGTGACTCCGCCCAATATAGAATTATAGATAGCAATTTTTGATTTTTTTTTTCAGGTTTTTCCATATACCCGGCGATAATTCTACAGTGACTACCAACTTTCAATTGCAAATAGAACGGCCAAGATTGCATAGACAACAGATGTTGTGAGAGGCAACGTGATCGCAGACTCCGCCCACAGAGTCCGAAGGTCGATAAGGACGAGAATGCGAGCGTCCTGTTGAAGAAGACGAAGATGAAATAAAGGAAAATACTGGGTCCACGAATCAAGAACAATCACATCGAGGGAACTCTGAATTTATCGTTTATTTCATCCATACTGCCGGCTATTTAAAGGTTCGCACAGAAAACTCGGCGAAAAACTTTCTAACCAATCAGGCATGCGACGACCGAAGTTAGTAGTTGTGATTAAATGAAACAATAGAAGGGAATGCGCTCAAATTAGAGTAATTAATCTAAATCGTGGACTGTTGTGGGTTCTGCTTTCTCGGGGCGTAATTGCCCCATTTGGGACAATTTCTTCTCTCAGCCACGCCTTTCCATCAATATATTCTTTCTCTTTGTTCAAAACTCTTCTCCACAGTGAAATCTGCTCACCTGTGTCAAAAACAACATTTGAATTACCGCGCAATGCTCGCGTCGCTGCGTGTGTACCCGCGCTTACGGTAGCGTGCGTGTGTGCCCGCGCGCAGAGTGCCCAAAGAAAAACGGCTCTTTTCGCGTAGTAGTTTATTTTCCGCTCGACAAGGGTTCGAGGTCCGCTGACCTATCCCCTTTTTTGCTACGAGCGATCCCTGTGTTATAGCCATGATTTGGCGAGTTACCGTTGGTAACTTATTGATTTTTCCCTTCCTCGCTCACTCGTTTTGCCAGTGGTTTTTTATCCGTGGTTCTCCGCGAATCGCCCGTCGGCATTCCGGAAACGCGGGGTTTTTTCCCGAATGAATGTCTAATAATTTTCTTTATAGTCCATTCGCGAAAAAAGTGAGTGCGCTCCACAAAACTTAGTACTTCGTGGATTTCATTTTCGTCGCCAAATTATTTCATTTTACGTTGAATTTACACGTGAATTGAAATAAATTGGCGACGAAAATGAAATCCACGAAGTACTAAGTTTCGTGGAGCGCACTTGCATTTTTCCCGAATGGGCAATATAATTTCTTAATAAATTGTCTCCTTTCTAAATTGTGTCCTTAACACCGCTTATCCTTCGCCTTGTTGCGTTCGTTTCTCCCTCGGACCTGGGAGTTGCGGGGAATCGGCGAGGTCGTCGACTCACCTCCATGCTGATCCCTCGACACGGGCTGTCCACTCCATAATTTTTGAATTTATATGTTCCTTTTCATTAATATTCGTGTTTTTTTTGCAAAAAAAATCTATTGGATTTTAAATCCAGAGTAAACTGAAAGTTTGTTTTCTGATTTCGTAAAAAAATACATTTATTTGCCATTTCTCTCGTCTCAGAAGATGATCATTATACGAGTACTCTCGATGCAGTTAAATTAGTGTGACCGTGATCCAATCAACGAGAAAATGAGCGAAAATATTTTTTTTTTCTTTCGCTCACTCTTTCATTGAATGGATTACTGTAAATATAACCCTAACGTTATGCAAGTGCAAGTACCCTTAGAATTTAGAATTTATTTATTATCCGTCACAAATGAATACATTACAAATTAAATCAAAGAAAATAAATATATTGGGATAATAAAAGTAAAATGACCAGTCAGACCAGCAATAGTCTATCGGTCAAGTGTGGGGGGAAAGGGTTTCGAGCGGGAATGAGGCTATGCGCGCAGCAAAAGCCTCCGAATTCAGTCTTTTCGGGAATAATTTGACGACGTGGTTCCACAAGGACAGATTGTCGATTAGAAAACCGTGTGCGGAATTACCACAAGGAGTTAACATGTACGGACTTCTGGATGACCGGGACGCTTTTACACATAGTGGTAGGGACGGAAAGTGACATTCAAGGTTGACAATTTTAAAGTACATACGGAGCACGGATAAGATTCTTCGGTGAAAAGTGGAGATCATGTGAAATTGAGTTAATCTGTCAGTATACGATGAAAAAGACACGTTACATCGTTGCAGTACCCGTCTGGTGTAAAATCGTAGTGGATATTCGAGTTTTTTGGCTTGGGATACTGAGTGGAGATTTAGTAGTTCAGAACCGTATTCTAGAATTGGCTTTACATAAACATTATACAATTTAAAATAAAATTCGGGGGATTTTGAATGGAATGCTCGTAACAGTTGTCTGCATTTTAGTAATGATATGTTAGAAATATTATTTACATGTTTGTCAAATTTCAATTCGTTGTCAATTATAATTCCCAAGTCTCTGATAGAATTTTTTACATTTATTTCGAAGTTATTTACAAAGTATTTGGTGCGCGGATTCTTGCGGCCGAAGTGCACGACCGCCGTTTTTTGTTCGGCCAATTGGAGTCGCCACTTGTCACACCAATCTGCGACGAGGTTGATGCTGTGCTGGAGTGACGCTGGATTGGAGGAAAGTAGCTTCAAATCGTCGGCGAATGCGGTCACGTGGACATCGGGCGGAAAAATTTCGAGTAAGTCGTTTATGCCGCGTCCAAAGTTTAAAAAATTCCTGAAATCAGGAGTTTTTTGCAGTCCAAAGCTGCACAAAAAATCCCAGAAAAAACAGGCGGTGACAGTTGAAACCGGTGTTACCGTAGTTGCTTCGCTGCGAGACCTTCTATGTTTAAACTTGAATTTTCCCACATTTGCTCAATTTTTTCTTTTTTGCGGGAAAATTCGAGTTCAAACACAGAAGGTCTCGCAGCGAAGCAACTACGGTAACACCGGTTTCAACTGTCACCGCCTGTTTTTTCTGGGATTTTTTGTGCAGCTTTGGACTGCAAAAAACTCCTGATTTCAGGAATTTTTTGAACTTTGGACGCGGCATTATATACATTAAAAAGAGAAAAGGCCCTGTCACGCTTCCCTGTGGAACACCAGAAAGAACGCTAATCGAGTTGGCTGAGACATAATTATCGATTTTTACGACGGATTTGCGATTTTCAAGAAAAGAACGAATCCATTGACATGCTTTTGCGTCGACACCGAAATTTTGTACTTTTGCCAAGAGAAGATTGTGCGGAACTGAATCGAACGCCTTTTTGAGGTCAAAATAGACGGCGTCAGCAAAACCGCCTTTTTTCGCTAGGATTTTGCGTATTTCGGTCGTCGACTCTAAAATTGCCAGTGTACAAGAGCGGCGATTCATAAATCCAAATTGATTTTTCGAGATTTTACCGTTAATTTGCTTCCGGATCGCTTCCAAGACGATTTTCTCAAACAGCCTGGCAAGTGGGTGAGTCAATGTAATTGGCCGATAATTGCCCGAATCAGTCAGACTTCCTTTTTTATGCAGAGGAATTATAGTGGAAGTTTTCCATTCCGTCGGAAAATGACTACTCGTAAAGGATTCAATAAAAATAAGAGAAAGCGGAACGGTGAGGGCGTGACAGCAACCTTTGATCAGAAAGAAATTGATTTTATCACTTGAGTAACCAAGTTTCGGTTTCAGAGCAAGGATGTGCTTCATGACGTTCACTGGCGAGAAGTCGGGAGATATTTTCGATGGATTTGGCGACGGATACGATGGAAACGCTGGTGACGGAGGCGTGAATGACAAGGAAAACGAACGGATAAATTCACGAGCAATCACTTTCGGATCGGTGACAATTTGGCCGGAAATGGAAAGAGTGATAGGCGGCGGGAGTGGCGAAATTCTGCGATTTATGAATTGGAAAAGTTCACGGCAATTCTTGGAACTTATCGCTTTTTTCTCGTCGTTCGCAAGTTTTTTCTTGATATTTTTTAGCTTACGATTTATCGATTTTTTGTTGAAGTTAGTCTTCAAGCGGCGTCGAAGCCTTCGGCTAAGATTGTTTTTCGACTGGTGCACGGGCGGACGAAATCGACATTTTGGCGTGTACGTTTCTATCAACTCATTGAAAATTCGAAGAAAGTGCGCAAGTTTCGAGTCAGGCGTTGCGAAGAATGACAGCTGACGCTCCCAATTGTATGAAAAAAGATGACGATTCAAAGCCGAGAAATCACATTTCCGGAACAATAGACGATCACGAGAAGCGTGAATATTCATAGGACGCGGATTATGGGCGAGCGAAAAACCAACTGATGAGTGGTCAGAGAGAATCAACGGCGGAACCTGTGAGCAACTCGTGAAGGAACTAGGACGATTTGTAAAAACCAAGTCGAGAAAATTGTTTCGGCCAGACGCGGCTGTTCTAGTCGGAAAGTGTACCATTTGGACCAAATCGTGCGAAACCATCAAATCTTTAAGAGAATCAGGAATCCCATTCGGAATTCTCAAGTCAGAAGACCAAGTAGCGTTTGGGAAATTGAAATCACCCAATATGTAGACATTCTGAACAGAGGAGCTGACGAGTTCGTTAATATTTGAAAAAAGTAAATTTGTTTCGATTGTTGAGCAGTTGGGCGGACGATAAATTAGAATAAATCGGGACTTGGAGGGTGGATGGTCAAAAGCCAGTATCTCACAGAAATGTTGTGAATAAAACTGATCGGAAAGTGAATTTACAAGAATAATAGGTAAGCTGCGGGGGAAAAATACCGCAACACCTCCGCCTCGTTTTTTAGGGTGAGTGGGCAGCCTGTCTGCACGAAGGCATGAAATTGTTGGTGAGGAAGTTAATGATTGGGGAATTAGATTAGACAAAAATGTCTCCGTCACACAAAATAAATCGATATTATTTACAAAGATGCTCTGATGAAGAAGAGTCAAACGTTCTGCCGTTGCGATTGAGCGAGCATTGGATAGTTGACAAGTAAGATTTTTAGTTTGATTAGTTTTTTGAACAACATTTAGTTTACTATTTACAGAACGTGAATTGGACGCGATGGGAAAATGAGCCACCGAGTGACAAACACCGAGTGTCGGACTGTTTTTACATAAAGAAGACGATAAGTGCGAAACACGAATGATGGGAACTGCCGTTTTTGACGAAAAAGAGAATTTTCGGTGGCCGTTTTCCTAGGCGCTTACCGCTGGAGCGACACGCACATTTGAGGATGTAGGAAGAGGACGCGGCGTGGGGGATTGCACAATTTCAAGATCACGAATGTAGAAACGGATTTCGCCAGCCTCGCGGTTAGCTTCGAAAACTTTTTTGCGCAAGTTTTTGAGAACGGAAAGTTCGTCTGGCGTCATATCACGCCTGCAACGAAGAGGGCGCGGGAATTTAGGGGACGACGGGAGCGCACGTAGGGCCTTGGAGAAATTGCGAATAAAATTATTAAATTAATAAATAAACAATCACAATATTTTATTGCCGAAAAATTCCTATGACTTTGCAATAACAATAAGTATAACACCTTGAAAATATTTAAAAATAAAAGGGCACAATTGTTTAAACAGGTTTTTGCAAAATAGGAATTTGAAGATTTCAAAAATAACGGAAATTCCTACAGTAGTTTTGAAGGCGCAGAATTAAGAAAAAAAAACTCTAAACATGGTCTGGGGGTGCTACGGTATAGAACTGCGCGGAATAGAACCGCCTGAAATTGAGCTGTATCTTCCCAGAACCGCTCGAACAATTATTTCGTTGTACATTGTGAGGCCCTGAGTTTTATTTCGTACAATTGGTTGTTTAGTACAGATCCATTTCAGCCGGTTCTATTCCGCGCAGTTCTATTCCGTAGCACCCCCATGGTCTCACACGGACCACTTTCAATTTACATTACATTTAATTTTTTATTAATTTTTCTAAATTTCGTTTTTTTTTCCGGTAAAGGCGTTTGTGAAAAAGTCTGTAAAAAACATTAAAAGTACAACGTTTTTTTTTCCATAATTCAGCAATTATCATTATTGCCAATATTTTCTTGGACTTTTCTCCGCGTTCACCTGAACTGTCACATTTATCATTTTCTTTTTTCCTTTTCCCACTAGAGAAAAGCGACCTTTGCCCCCTGTCGGAACCAACTTACACTCCTCCGACAAACAGACCCACGTGTGTGGCCGCTGTGACGGGCTGCAGCACTAATGCATCTGTGTCGAGATAAAGACCAGCGATCATTCGGGTGATCAAACTAGAGACGATTCTTGTAGCTAGTGACTCCAAACGAACTTGGAATGAAATGAGAAAGAATAGTCAATTAATTTGGAACATTTATGAGAAAAGTTGAATGAAAAATGATAAAAACAGTAAGTATTTTGTTAAATGCATACATGATATCAATACAAATTGCAAGACCTTGACAAAAGCGGGCAGAAAAAACTTTAAAAACAGAGGAAAAAGCCTCGCCCTTTGCAAGTCTGCGGCACGAATTTTGTTCAGGAATTATTGTATTACTCTCGTCTCAGAAAGGGACTATCATTTGGAGGCTCTCTCGAGGAGTCTCGACACGAATTTCGACACAGTGAGTGCGATTGAATGGTGAAACATGAGTATTTTTTTGATTTCAATTACTAATATCGTCGACCTGCCACGATGGTCAAATGCGCTCCACTGGATTTCGTAATTTTTTCTGCTCGCCACATTTCTCGTGCAGGGTTGTTGAGCAGCATTTGTTTCCATTTTTAGTTTAGTTTCCTTTTTTCACTAGTTTTCAACCATAATTGTTCTAAAATTAACGATAACTGCCAGCGTTGTTTATTTCTATCTTTCTATTATGAAAATTTTCCAACATTTCAACAATTTTCAGATTGACCATTTTGGCGGTTCGACAATAATTTCAAATAAAAAAAACATTAATCGGTCCGAGGCCTGCACGAGCCATGCCGTGATTTGACTTCATTCAGCCCCGCCGGCCTGCGACAAGTATTATTGTCCATCCTTATTTGGGTTACGGTAGGTCGCCGCTTTTTTTTCCACAATAACCCCCTAGGAAAAACTGTGGCGCAGAGTTTTTTTTTATGATGCGCCGCAGGCAAAAAAATTTGAATTGACAAAAACCTCTGATTTTCAACAAAAACTTGGAAAATTTATTTTTAACTGCCAGAAATACGTACTTTTTTTGGAATTTTTTTTGTTTTTTTTGTTAATTTTTTTAAGATAAAAAAAAAATTTTTTTTCGGTAATTTTGTTGGAGACAAAAAAAATTTTTTTTTTGTGGAAAATTTCTTTTTTGTCCCACCCCTGTTCCCCGAAAGGAGCTTTTTTTTTCGAAACAGAACACTCTAACCGTCTGCGTATCTCTTCTTTGCGCGCTCTCTCTCTGGCGTTCGCTAAACAATACACGCCAACGACACTCCGTTTTTTCAAGTTTCAACATATTTTTTCGCATAAAAATGTTTATTTTTTAATAATAAAAACCATAATAATGGTGCTTTCTGGGTACCCAGAAAGACAAAATAAGCGTTCGATGTTTCGGTGTGTGTTTTTGTTTGCCTTTTTGTAGATTTTCGCCGTGTTTCTCAATTATTTGCCAAGAACCTCTCGATATGCCTTTTTCACCGAAAAAGTAGGGTTAATAAATAAATCAGATTACCGCTCAACAGCGCAAAAACAAGAAACAAATGCGTACATCGAACGCAGTTTTTATATTATCGATTCAATCTTTTTGCCGTGAAATTGGGAAGACGAAAAATCTCTTCATTTCTTCAGTTATTGCTTTATTTTTTTCGAATAAAAACGTGAAAAATGTGCCACTCCGCCACGAATCCATTATATTTGCAGAATTTTCACGTAAAATCCTATTGTTTCCGACAAGAAAGTTGAATCGATAATATATACTTGATTGAGAAGAAAATATTTTTAAAAATTGATTTTTACTAGTTTTTTCTGTTTCATTTTCTCACGTTTTGAGTAAATTCCCTCATTTTTTGCAGAATGTCAGCTCCAGTACAGTGTCCGATTCATCCTGAGATGCATTTAATTGAAGACCATCGAGCCGGAGATTTGGTGTGCCCGGCGTGTGGATTAGTTGTGGGAGATCGGTGAGTGTTTGTATTTATTTATTAGGCTGGGTCTCCGAACTCAGATGCAAAAAAATGCAAAAAATTCAGCGAAAAATGCTCCGATCAGTCTGAAATTTCGACAAAAAATGTCAAGAATACTCCCGGACATGTTAAGAAAATTTCGGACCAAAATATCGATTTTGAAAATTTTCAAAAAAATCGATATTTTGGTCTGTAATTTTCTGCACATGTCCGGAAGTATTTTTTTCATTTTTTGTCGAAATTTCAGACTGATCGAGCATTTTCCGAATTTTTTGCATTTTTTTTTTGCATATTTTGCTGGTTTCGTGAAAATGCCCCATAAAAAATATAAACGTTATTCATAAACCGTATGGTCCATTTTTCTCTATTAGTAAATTATCATTTGACAGTAATGTGAATACGCAAAATTTAAATATTTATGGACTTATTCACAAAGCCGGAAAAAATCGCGGAAAAAATCGGATAATGCTCCGATTGACCTGAAATTTCGGGAAAAAATGAAAAAAAAAAATGCTTCTGCATATGCTCAGAAAATTCTGGACCAAAATATCGATTTTACAAATTTTCAGAAAAAAAATCGATAATTTTTAAAATCGTTATTTTGGTCCAAAAATTTTTGAGCGTGTACAGGAGAATTTTTTCCAATATTTCCTAAAATTTCAGGTCAATCGGAGCATTTTCCGATTTTCCCCGCAATTGATTTCCTTTTTCTTCCTTTTTTTCCGGTTTTGTGAATAGGTCCATTATGGACCTATTCAGAAAACCGGGAAAAAACAAAAAAATTGCGGAAAAAATCGGAGAATGCTCCGATTTACCTGAAATTTCGGGAAAAATGAAAAAAAAATGCTTCTGCATATGCTCAGAAAATTCTGGACCAAAATATCGATTTTACAAATTTTCAGAAAAATCGATATTTTGGTCCAAAATTTTCTGAGCATATGCAGGAGCATTTTTTCCCGAAATTTCAGGTAAATCGGAGCATTCTCTGATTTTTCCTGCATTTTTTTTACGGTTTTGTGAAAAACCCCATAATTATAAATTTCAGACTAGTCGATGTCGGCACAGAATGGCGTTCATTTTCCAACGAACGCTCCGGAAACGATCCGTCTCGTGTCGGTGGGCCAGAAAATCCTCTTCTCGGCGGCGGCGATTTATCAACCACCATCGCCGTCGGATTCGGCGGTTCTGACAGTGATAACAGTTTGGCGAATGCGCAACGAAAATCAATGAATAATTCGGATCGTCAAATGACTGCCGCGATGTGCTTGATTCGAGAGATGAGCGAACGCATTCATTTGCCGAAAAATATACAGGATAACGCGTCTAGAATTTTTAAAGAAGTTCTAGACAGTCGTACACTGCGCGGAAAGAATAACGAGGCACAGGCGGCCGCTTGTTTGTACATTGCCTGTCGAAAAGATGGAGTTCCACGTACATTTAAAGAGATTTGTGCCGTTTCGCGTGTATCCAAGAAAGAGATCGGACGGTGCTTCAAATTGATTATCCGTAACATGGAAACCAACTTGGAACAGATCACTTCGGCCGATTTTATGTCCAGATTCTGCGGAAATCTATATTTGCCCAATTCGATTCAAGCTGCGGCCACGAGAATTGCGAAACGAGCGGTGGAAATGGATTTGGTGGCTGGGTAAGTTCAAGTTGACTATTTATTTGTTTCAATAAAATTAATTTGCAGTCGTACACCGATTTCAATCGCCGCCGCCGCAATCTACATGGCTTCACAGGCTTCTGGAGAAAAACGAACAGCCAAAGAGATTGGTGACGTGGCGGGTGCCGCTGAAATTACAGTCCGCCAGGCTTATAAACTACTCTACCCAAAAGCTGCAGAACTTTTCCCTGAAGATTTTCGTTTTATCACTCCCATCGATGCCCTTCCATCATCGTAAAATGTGAGTTAATAAATATTTTTTTTCATTATTCACAAACCTGCTCGTGTGTTGTCGCGCGGTGTTTGCGTACTCGCGTTGCGCCCGATTTACGATGCTTTATTTTTTTTTGTGATTTTCGCATTTATTGTTACATTTTTGTCGCTTTTTGATGATTTTCTTTCTGTTTTTTTCATCAGTTTTTAATTTATTTTAGGTCGATAAATGTTGTATTTGAACGACTATTGAACAAGAAAATTTGGAAAAAAAAAAGAAAAAATGCCGGTTCACGGTGTCCAGGATTTGAAATGTGGGCGGAGCCTAATTTGCTGGCGCGTCAGCAAACTTCCATGGCGCACTTTCGGTGCTTGCGCATTTTTCGACTCTCGAATTTTTTTTCATTGATTTTATTGTTTTTCTTTCAGTAAAACCTGTTTTTCTTTGTAATATGTATGTATTGTATTTTTTAATACGATAAAATTGCCCAAACTTCGATTTTCGTAAAGATTTATCCTGCAAAAACACCAAAAAACTCAAAACGAATATTTCGAAATGGTGGCTGAACCAAATTCGACGTTCTTAGGCTTAAAAAATTTCTAAAGACCTCAGCTATAATTCCGTTGGAGCACATGTGGGAAAAAATTAGGAATTTATGTTTTTTTTCCCGAAAAATATAAAAAATGGGTGCTACCTCGGAATAGAACTGAAGTGTAATAGAACTGCAGCGATATAGAACTTGCTTCGCAATAGAACCGTTCGGAATAGAACTGTTCGGTAAAGAACTGTAGCAAAATAAAACTGTTTTGGAATAAAACTGTTCGGAATAAAACTGTAGCGTTTTGGAACTAAATTAGCAATGGAGCGCGATTGCATTGCTTGGCCGTCAAGGCGGGCCGAGAAAAAAATGATAAAAGTTTATTCAAAAAAACAACAAAACAAACAATTTTTGATGAATAGCTCAAATATAAAACTGTTGAAAAAAGCACGCGCATGAGAAATTCCAATATTTGAATGAGCAAGCAATGCAATCGCGCTCCATTGCTAATTTAGTTCCAAAACGCTACAGTTTTATTCCGAACAGTTTTATTCCAAAACAGTTTTATTCCGATCAGTTTTATTCCGAACAGTTTTATTTCGCTACAGTTCAATTTCACTACAGTTCTATTCCAAAGCGAGTTCAATTTCGCTACAGTTCTATTACGCGTCAGTTCTATTCCGAGGTAGCACCAAAAAATGCCTCAAAATTTGAATTTCGCGCGAAAAAATCCAGTCGGCTCCGCCCACATTTCAAATCCTGGACACCGTGACGTTGATTCAAAAATCAATACAATTGTTTTTCGCTTTTTCATGGTAGTAAATTGTTTTATGGATCTATTCACGGAAACTAGCAAAATATGCAAAAAATTCAGCAAAAATTCGGAAAATGCTCCGATCAGTCTGAAATTTCGACAAAACATGTCAAAAATACTCACGAACATGTGCCGAAAATTTCAGACCAAAATCCATATTTCGGTCTGAAATTTTCTGCACATGTCCGTGAGTATTTTTGACAATTTTTATCAAAATTTCAGACTGATTGGAGCATTCTCCGAATTTTCGCTGCATTTTTTTTGTATTTTTTGCATATTTTGCTGGTTTCCGTGAATCTGATGCCTACCAGGAAAAAACAACGATGAGAAAAAAAAAAATGAAACATGGCCCGATCGATACAATTCTTCGACTAATGTTAATTATTTTTGAACAATTTAATTTTCTTATTTGTATGTTTTTTGTTTTAGTCGTGATTGTCAATTAAAAACGGTTTATAAAGAGAACGGATAATTTCGGTATCAGATGTGAGGGAAATTTTTCAGTAAGCGTGAAAACGTGACAATGGAATTTAATGTTCTGGTGCTGACGACACTCCGATGTTCTATCTCGCAGCGAATACTGCGGAACCTAGGAGCGTCGTCAGCACTAGTCGTTCGTGAACAGAAAATATACTGAAGAAGACGGCGAACCATTTAAAATAATTTATTACTAAAAAAAAACAAGAAAATTTACCAAGAATTTGAATTTTTGAAGAAACAGGCTTAATTCTGCTTTTTTTCATCGAATTCCCATTCGAACACCATATTCAGAAGGATGGAAACTGAGGTCGAACCTCACAATTATCACAATTAATCGTTAAAAAAATAATAAGGCGAAAAATAATTTTATCGATTTTTGCATCATGCGGCAACAATTTTTTTGTCGTTCAAATACAACATTTATCGATCCAAAATAAATAATTGATTAAAAAACAGAAAGAAAATCATTAAAAAGTGACAAGAACGGTAACAATAACAGCGACGCGAGTACGCAATCACTGGCTGGACCTAAAATATTTTTTAACGGTTTTCGCAAAACATAGAATTTACAGATTTTAATGTAATGAAAAATAATTGCTGAAACCAGAAATAAAAACGAAAATCGAAAGAAAATAAATTTTTCTTCACCGAACAGGAGAAAATATCTTTAAAAAATTTACGGTGCCTGAAAAACCCGTAAAATGCGTAAATTTTTGGAATTCCGACGGAAATTCGGAAGAGAAATTGTCATTTCTGAGAAAGCCTGGTCGTGACACGTGGCAAAGCTTGCTCCCTCTGCGTCTCGAAAATTCATTTATGGACCTATCAGTACAGGAAAAAAACCGATTTTCGTGGTTTTTTCCCTATGCAAAATTGAGGAAAAAAAGACAAAAAACTACAGTAGTCGGAGGTTTTTTGACGTAAACAAATTATCGTCTCGAGACCGGCCGATGAAATAATCGGATGCGCCTTTAAATTTCAACCGAATTCCCATTGAAAATTAAAGGCGCATTGCATTTTGCACTGTCGGGTCTCGACGCGATGGGTTTTTTCCCTGGAAAACAACCTGCATAGGGAAAAAAACCGCGAAAATCGGTTTTTTTCCTGCGCTGAATAGGTCCATTAAAAAAAAAGAGAATTTGCAACAAAAAAATTTTCTTTTTCGAAAAATGTATTTCTTTTGGGACAATCTAACATTTAAGAGAGATTAAAAAAAAACAAAAAACTACAGAAAAATATTATTTGTGCAGAGTTAAAATCTCTGTTTTCAGCTTGTCACTGATTTCCTTCCGCAGTTTGTCCGTTTCCTTTTTGTCCAGAATTCCGCGAGCAGCGTGGGCGGTACGTGGACGCTCTACTGATGATTTTTGAATGTCCTTTAATAAAAACAACATTTTGTGAATTTCACAACACATTCTTACGTTCATCTGCTTGATTCTCTCTTCGTTCTTCATTTGAAGAAGTTTGTCGCGTTGCTCACGAAGATATTCAGCACGATTTCGAACATCTGAGCTGTTCAAACGAGACGGGTCCACTAGATGCGACTGGAAATGAGAATAAATTTTTCTGCGGAAACACATTTTAAAATCCTACATTAACATCATTCAAATTCTTCTTTCGTGGTCCGTGCTTCATTCCGGGTGATTCAGCACGTCCCATAATAACCTCTCCATCGTAATTGTTGCTACGAAGTGGTCCAATCGGCTTTGGCGGTTTTCGATCCACATTGTCCTTGATGGTAGTGTTTGTCACTGAAGATTTTCTTTCTCGGGGCGGTTTATCAACTGAGGATCTGCGAGAATTCGGCATTTGATCAGTCATATCGTTCTTGACTCGTGTCTCATTTGAAGCTTTTTCCTTTCGAGAAACGGGTCGTGAAGAAGTTCCAGTAGATTCTTCAACTCCGACACGTGTCTCCTTTCTGGTTGTCGGACGACTTCCTTCTCTATTTTTGGGATCTTTTGCAACAAGAACATCCGCAGCATCAGTTGACGATGAGGTCACATCTGCAGAGTCGGTGCTGACCAAATCATCTAGCCTTTTCCCAGTTCCTGGCCGTTTTTTCTCATCGCCATTGTTGCCTGTTTTAGCAGTTGCTACAGCTTCTTCACTTTTTTCGCTTTTCGATCCTCTTCGTACTGCTGACCCGGATCTCTTTGCCGACGATTTTGGTCGATTTTTTTCTGTTCCATTATCTTTATGTTTTTCTTCCGTGGACGTCATCATCACTCCTTCTATGGTTTTAGAATTGTTTGGCTTCTCGATAAGCGAAATACTGACGTCTTCAGGCGTCACGCCCGTGTCTACTGTAAAATGCGACGCCATTGCAGCTGCGACAGAGATAGGTGCATCTGTCTGCGTGGAAGCAGGATTGTTCTGTCTTGTATCAGACATTAGCTGAACATATTCCATTGACGCCTTTTTAAGAAGAAGTTCCTCTTGACGAATGTTCTCCTCCAAGAGCTCACGTTGAATTCGACTGTTTCGTGCCACTTCTTTCAGCTCTTCATGCCCTTTTTGCATCGAATCGTACTCATCTTTGCTGTGACGAAGCACTGATATGAGAACGTAACGCTCAGTTTCTTCTGGAGTCAGTTTTTTCATGTTCCGAAGGGTTTCGCCATCTTCCAATTGAAGAACGCTCGGGATTAGTCCACACATAAATTCAATCATCTGTAGGGCCTGGAGCTGCAATTCCACGTTTTTTCGCATCATCATTGGCACAAAGACGTTGAAGTTTTGAGCGGCTAGAAGAGGTTCGAGGGCAACCTGAAATTTAACAAATCAACCATTATTTTTTAATGGGGTTATTCACGAAATGGCAAAAAACTGCGCGAAAACTCGAAAAATGCTCCGATTGACCTGAAATTTTGGGAAATGAGGGGGGAAACTCTCCCGGAAGTTCCCACAAAATTTCAGACCAAAATATCGATTTCAAGCATTTTCAGAAAAAAATCAATGTTTCTTTAAAAAATCGATATTTTGGTCTGATGTCCGGGAGAGTTTTCCCCTTAATTTCCCAAAATTTCAGGTCAATCGGAGCATTTTTCGTGTTTTCGCGCAGTTTTTGGCCATTTTTGCCATTTCGTGAATAACCCCATAATAGTTGTCATTTCAAATGCATTTTTGGGAATTTCCATCTTATTTTTATCAAGTTAAAATTAAATTTTCTTCATATACATATGCGACTATGAGAAAACGCTGCCAAAAATAAAAATTAAAAGTATTTTTTTTAATTATTCTCTATCCGTGGCGAAAGCAAGTGCGCTCCACGGAACTTTGTACTTTGTGAATTTCATTTTCGTCGCCAAATTGTTTTTTTCTTGGTTTTTTTTTTTGCTAAAATTCTTGGTTTTTCTTGATATTTCTTCGTTAAAATGATTAATTACAGACAAATTCATAATTTTTTTTGTGAAAAATGTCCGGATTATGTTCAATTTTAGTCAAAATTCGCCATTTTTCGAAATCACCGCTTTTATTTGCAGTTTTTTTTTGTCAAAACGCAATATTAACGATGTATTTTAGTGTATTTTTTTATTTTTTGCACAAAAATTATCGATTTTAATGAAATTTGACGTTTTTAGCCGAAATTCGGTAAAATGTCCATTAAGATCGATAATTTTTGTGCAAAAATGAAAGAAAACATCGTTAATATTGCGTTTTGACAAAAAACTGCAAATAAAAGCGGCAGTTTCGAAAAATGGCGAATTTTGACTAAAGTTGAACATAATCCGGACATTTTTCACAAAAAATTACGAATTTGCCTGTAATTAATCAGTTTAACGAAGAAATGTCAAGAAAAACGAAGAATTCTAGCAAAAAATCAAAGAAAAAAATAATTTGGAGACGAAAATGAAATTCACAAAGTACTAAGTTCCGTGGAGCGCACTTGCTTTCGCCATGGGTGGAGAATAATTTAAAAATACTTTTTTTTTTTAATTATTTGCAGCGTTTTCTCATAGCTGCATATGTATGTATATGAAGAAAAGTTAACTTGAACTTGATAAAAATAAGATGGAAATTTCCAAAAATTAATTTGAAATGACAACTATTGTCGGCCCGCCAAAATGGTCAAACACGCCCCACTGAACTCAGCGCTATGCGATTTTCAGGCCCTGGGACGTTTCGAAAAAAGACGTTTCGAAACTTTATTGCATTTTTGCGTAGCGTTTTTTGCCAATTGACACCAAAACGCACGCTCATTTGGTTTTTATTTTTTGCTTTTTCAACCGCAACAAACGCACAAAAGTTTCGAAACGTCTCAGTTTCGAAATGGCAGGTTTCGAAACGTCCCAGAGCCGATTTTCATTTTGGTTTCCAAATTATTTCACGTTGAATTTATACGTGAAATGAAATAATTGGGAGACTAAAATGAATTTAGGAACTTTTTCTCTATATTTAAATTTTCAGATCAACACCCTCGAGATTTTCTGTTTTCCCTTCTTGCTCTACAACCCTCTCTCTCTCCACTAAACTGGTTTCCATAGTGACAAAACGTCTTCTATGACACAAATTATTTTTTAACATTCTAAACTTTGTGCTTTATTCATTTTTTTTTCTTTTTTGTACCTTTTTTTTATTTTTCAATGAAAGGATAATAAAATGTGTATAATTTATAGTTTACTGGGTTTTCACCAATACTAAAATATTTCAATTAAATTTTTGTTTGCAAAAAAAAAGGACAAAAAGTTGTTTTGGAAGGTTATGGACACTGTCCAGGCAATTATCCAGCAGCAAATCGAGGCCGGAACGTTTCTGCAATCGGTACAACAGGGACAACAGGCTCAAGAACAAGACTACCAGGATGAAGAATACGAGGATGAGGATGGAACTTATGTGAGTTTATTTCACGAAGGTTTCGGGAAATTTGGTCAAAAATACTATGCCTTTTTTCCGAAAAACAGGAAAAATTGGAATTTCGCGCAAAATCCAGTGGAGCGCGTTTGATTGGGCTCCGCCCACTTTTAAAATCCTGATGGACATGCTAAAAAAAATCTAGATTTTTGAGAATTTTCGGAATTTAGTTTTGACAATATTTTCTCTTTTTTTCAGAAAGGAAAACGAAGCAACACTTTGCCAATATGGGGTAATCAAGTGACGATGAACCTGAACACACTTGTGCTCGAGAACATTCGCGAGAGCTACTACTACAAAAACAATCTCATCGAAATCGATTCGTTTCAAGCGCTCGTCGAACAAATATTCTACCAAGTGAAACATTTGGAACCGTGGGAAAAAGGTACACGACGTCTTCAGGGAATGACCGGAATGTGTGGCGGTGTAAGAGGCGTAGGCGCCGGCGGAGTCGTCAGTTCTGCGTTTTGTATTCTCTACCGACTCTTCAACCTGCGGATGACTCGAAAACAGTTGATCTCCATGCTGAACAGCAGGCAATCTGTGTACATACGAGGCATCGGATTCATGTACATCCGATACACACAACCACCATCTGATCTTTGGTATTGGCTGGAACCCTATCTTGACGATGAGTCTGAAATTGATCCGAGATCTGGAGGCGGTGATTGTATGACTTTTGGCATGATGGTGAGGACAATGATCAATAAGCTCGACTGGTACGGGACACTATTCCCACGTATTCCAGTACCAATTCAGAAAGAGATTGACGAGAAGTTTGCGGAGAGAAAAAAACAACAATTGCTAGAAGATGAAGAGTGGCAGGCGGAAGAGCTGGCTCAGCAGCAAGCTCCAGAAGAGAAGCCCAAAGAGAGTTTGCCGAAAGTTTCACGATGCAAACATCACTTAAGACATCATCACTGTCGGAAGCATCGAAAAGTGTGTCCGACAAAGGCGAAAAGGTGAAAAAAATTGTTTAGTTTTAAATTGTTTCTTATTTTTCAGACTGCGCGAAGAAAAGGAGAGGGAAAATAAAAATAAAAATGGTGACGTTATCGTCGGTCAAGAGTGAGTTTTTAGTTTGCCGGCAAAGAGGTTTGTCGGTCTGTGATGACTTACAGACAAACCCCCTTGCCCGACAAAATAGGTTTTTGCTCACCTTGTACTTTTCCGAAATTTCTTGTTGATCGAACAGTCGAATAGCCTCGACCAACTGTGCAGACGTTGCTCCCACATCTTCGCAAAAGCATTCGATCTGAAAAATCCGCACTGAAATTTCCTTTAAAAAAGTTATTGTAATCAACAATTTTTGGAATCTGATAGGTTTAAATTTCACTTTTGGTGGGCTATTTACGGAAATCACATTCATAAAAATTTTTTTATGAACCTATTCAAAGTACTGTGGAAAAACGGAAAAAATGAGAAACAACTGGGAGAAAACTCGGAAAATGTTCCGTTTGGTCTGAAATTTTGGGAGGAATTGTAAAAAATTCTTTCCGACTCTCAGAAAATTTTGAACCGAAATATCGATTTTAAAAAAATTGATTTTTTTTTCTGAAAATTTTTAAAATCGATATTTCGGTCCAAAAAATTTTCTGAGAAAGTCCGGAAGCATTTTTGACAATTTTTCCCAAAATTTCAGACCAATCGGAGCATTTTACGAGTTTTCTCCCAGTTGTTTGTCATTTTTTCCGTTTTCTACAGTACGCTGAATAGGTTCATAAACAATTTTTATCAATGAGTTTCCGTAAATTGCCCACCAAAAGTGGATTTTAAACTTTTCAGATTCATTTTACAACAAAAAATGGATCTGGGACGATTCGAAACCTGGCGGTAAATTTTGACAAATTTTCCGATTTTACCGCTAAAAGATTTGACGGCTCCGGGACGTTTCAAAACCGGGTTCCTTTTTCGAAAAATGCCTCCATACTTTTCGGGCAGTTCTATTCCGGCTCGCCAATTTTCAGATACTTGAAATAGCGGCCAAATGGCACCCAAACAGCAGCCAAACAGTCGCCAAATAGCAGCCCGATAGCCGGCAGATAGCCGCCAAATAGCAGCCAAATACCAGCCAAACAGCCGCCAAATAGCAGCCAAATAGCAGCCAAACGGCAGCCAAGTAGCCGCCAAATAGCAGCCAAATAGCCGCCAGATAGCCGCCAAATAGCTGCCAAATAGCAGCCAAACAGCCGCCGAATAGCCGCCAAATAGCAGCCCGATAGCAGCCAAACAGCCGCCAAATAGCAGCCAAATAGCCGCCAGATAGCAGCCAAATTGCAGCCACACAGCAGCCAAATTGCAGCCCGATAGCAGCCAAACGGCCGCCAAATAGCAGCCAAACAGCCGTCAAATAGCAGCCAAAAAGCCGCCAAATAGCAGCCATATAGCCGCCAAATAGCAGCCAAAGAGTCGCCACATAGCAGCCAAACAGCCGCCAAATAGCAGCCAAACAGCCGCCAAATAGCAGCCAAACAGCCGCCAAATAGCCGCCAAATAGCAGCCAAAAAGCCGCCAAATAGTTGCCAAATAGCAGCCATATACATAGCAGCCAAACAGCCACCAAATAGCAGCCAAACAGCCGCCAAATAGCCGCCAAATAGCAGCCAAAAAGCCGCCAAATAGTTGCCAAATAGCAGCCATATAGCAGCCAAACAGCCGCCAAATAGCAGCCAAACAGCCGCCAAATAGCAGCCAAACAGCCGCCAAACAGCCGTCAAATAGCAGCCAAAAAGCCGCCAAATAGTTGCCAAATAGCAGCCATATAGCAGCCAAACAGCCGCCAAATAGCAGCCAAACAGCCGCCAAATAGCAGCCAAACAGCCGCCAAACAGCCGTCAAATAGCAGCCAAAAAGCCGCCAAATAGTTGCCAAATAGCAGCCAAACAGCCAACAAATAGCAGTCAAATAGCAGCCCGATAGCAGCGAAACACCCGACAAATAGCAGCCAACCAGCCGCCAAATAGCAGCCAAACAGCCGCCAAATATCCGCCAAATAGCAGCCAAATAGCAGCCCGATAGCAGCCAAACAGCCGCCAAATAGCAGCCAAATAGCCGCCAGATAGCAGCCAAATTGCAGCCACACAGCAGCCAAATTGCAGCCCGATAGCAGCCAAACGGCCGCCAAATAGCAGCCAAACAGCCGCCAAATAGCAGCCAAACAGCCGTCAAATAGCAGCCAAAAAGCCGCCAAATAGCAGCCATATAGCCGCCAAATAGCAGCCAAAGAGTCGCCACATAGCAGCCAAACAGCCGCCAAATAGCAGCCAAACAGCCGCCAAATAGCAGCCAAACAGCCGCCAAATAGCCGCCAAATAGCAGCCAAAAAGCCGCCAAATAGTTGCCAAATATTGTGAAAACAAAAAAGTTGCAACGCGGTGTTTGCGTACTTTTAAATTTCAAATGAAAGTGGGAACATTTATCTTCATTTTCAATGCCATTTCTTTTATTATCGTTTGAATTTCAAAAGTACGCAAACACCGCGTTGCAATTTTTTTGCTTTCACAATAGCAGCCATATAGCAGCCAAACAGCCGCCAAATAGCAGCCAAACAGCCGCCAAATAGCAGCCAAACAGCCGCCAAAAAGCCGCCAAATAGCAGCCATATAGCCGCCAAATAGCAGCCAAAGAGTCGCCACATAGCAGCCAAACAGCCGCCAAATAGCAGCCAAACAGCCACCAAATAGCAGCCAAACAGCCGCCAAATAGCCGCCAAATAGCAGCCAAAAAGCCGCCAAATAGTTGCCAAATAGCAGCCATATAGCAGCCAAACAGCCGCCAAATAGCAGCCAAACAGCCGCCAAATAGCAGCCAAACAGCCGCCAAACAGCCGTCAAATAGCAGCCAAAAAGCCGCCAAATAGTTGCCAAATAGCAGCCATATAGCAGCCAAACAGCCGCCAAATAGCAGCCAAACAGCCGCCAAATAGCAGCCAAACAGCCGCCAAACAGCCGTCAAATAGCAGCCAAAAAGCCGCCAAATAGTTGCCAAATAGCAGCCATATAGCAGCCAAACAGCCAACAAATAGCAGTCAAATAGCAGCCCGATAGCAGCGAAACACCCGACAAATAGCAGCCAACCAGCCGCCAAATAGCAGCCAAACAGCCGCCAAATATCCGCCAAATAGCAGCCAAATAGCAGCCACATAACAGCCAAAAAGCCGCCAAATAGCAGCTAAACAGCCGCCAAATAGCAGCCAAATAGCCGCCAAATAGCAGGCAAACAGCCCCCAAATAGCAGCCAAACAGCAGCCAAACAGTTGCCAAACAGCCGCCAAATAGCATCCAAATAGCAGCCCAATGGCAGCCAAATAGCAGCCATATAGTTAACATGGTTTTGAAACGTCTGGTTTTTAAATGTCCGGTTTTTAAACGTCCTGGAGCCGATTCGACAACTGACGAAAGTTTCGAAGCGTCCTAGTTTTGAAGTGACAGGTTTCGAAACGTCACAGAGCCCAAAAAACATTCTCAGGTAACGAGTCAAACTTTTCTAAGCCGTTCGAAAACTTTTTTAAACTTTTTAGGGTGACAAATAAGCGTTGCTTAAAATTTTCTTGAAAAAGTTTGAAATATTCTTGAAAAAGATTGAAAATATCTTTAAAAAGATTGTGGATGTCTTATAAAAGATTGAAAAAGTTTTATTTTTTCTTGAAATTTATTAATTTTTCTTTTTTTGGTGATAATTACGCTGGAACGTAACATATTTATTAAAAATTTAGCACAAAAAGTTAACAAAATGACAAAAAATTGAACATATAAAATAAAAACAGCGTATTTGATCAATTAAACGCCGGGTTAGCTCCATCGCCGCCTCCTTGGAGTGCTTCCTTCGAATTGGTCCCCTTCATCGCCGCCGAAGATGCATTCTTGCTGAAAAATAGACATGGGAGCTTTTTTTTTTTTAATAGTCTTACAAAATTGATGCCTAACACGCCGTGCATTATAACATAACTGCGCGGGCAGCTGAAATTCCCAGCCTTCAAATTTTCAAATCGGCCCTGCCCACGACAAGTATGCTATTTTCGATATTCAATTGACGAATTTTCGATTTTTTGTGTTTTCGATATTTCCGAAAATTTGGTAAAATTGACTGATTATCTACATAATGTTTTTGGAAAGGCCCCACAGATTAGTAATACTTACCTGGTCATCACAGCTTAAATTAACAATTTTCACAAGAACTCTCATTCCCTTCCATAAGAATGAGGAATTCCCTTCCATAAGAATGGGAATACGATCAAAAATTTTGTATGTGGGCTTCTTTTGGCTTCTAAAAATGCCAAGCAGCATATTGGCCGCCTGTTTTGAGCGTTCGATGTCTTCAAGGTCCAAACACAAAGCCGTAAACGGCCATAATTCCGTTCTGTAACTAGATTTTGCAATTTATTGATAAGATTTTGACATACGAGGAATTTCTTGAAATTTTTACGCCATCCCATCCTAGTGTGACGTTCAGTGTTTTCGACATGTTCCTCCCAAAAACCTTCAGTTTCTTCATTTACCATGAGATTGTCACCGATTCCATCGCACTCATCCGGATTTGTCTCATCTGAAAAATAAACATAATTTGTGACAAACACGAACCCTACTTACCATCAGGAATCCACAATTCACAGACTTTTCGGCAAGATAAACGGAGCCGCTTGGGTCGAGATGACATTTCTCGCGAGTCTTCCTGAAAATTGAGAAAAAAAATGTAGTTTAGCTGTAGTTTAGCTCCCGAAACATTTGTTTCAACAGATAAACCTTTGAAAAAGCGTAAAAATATAAAAAATCGTAAGATAATGCGGAAAAATATGGAAGAAAAACAATAAATTAGAAGGTTCAAACATTTTCGAAAACAAAGCTTTAAAAAGTTTGAAAAGGTTTGAAAAAGTTTGAAAAAGTTTGAAAAAGTTTAAAAAAGTTTAAAATAATTTCGACGACAAAAAGATTGAAAACGGCTCAGAAAAGTTTAAAATTCCCCTTTTTTCTTCAAAAGGTTTAAAAAAGTTTGAAAGTCGCCCAGCAAAGTTTGACTCGTTACCTGAGTTAGAAGGGCAAAATAAGTATTGTCGTCCCGCCAAAATGGTCAAACGCGCTCTACTGAACTCAACGCTATGCGATTTTCATTTTGGTCTCTAAATTATTTCATTTCACGTATAAATTCAACGTGAAATCAAATAATTTGGAAACCAAAATGAGAATTGCATAACGTTCAGTTCAGCGGAGCGCGTTTGACAATTTTGGCGGGCCGACAATATTTAAAGTTTCAATAAAAAATTGGCAACTTTTTGTTTTTAATCAAAATTCGGACATACTAAAGTGTCGATTAGGGTGGAGTACTCTTTGTGTATTTCATAGTAGATTTCTGTTTCCATTTGCTGGCGATCAAATACTAAAATCATAAAATTAAAACGATGAATTTGCGCTCTAATGTGACGTACCCACTGATTGTGACTCGATAAATGATGCAATGGGAATCGACCAGATAGAAGAGGTGATAAAGTCTAGAAATTTGCTCAGCAGTTTTTTACGCTTTCTGACATCTTCCGACGAGGATGAAGAAGAAGAAGAAGATGGTTCTCCTTCGCCATCTTGCTTGTTTTGTTTCTTCTTCGAAAACCGACGTAGCATTTGTTTCGGAGGAGCAAGAATAGGGTCACAATCACGAGATGAAGTGCCTTGGAGGCGACGACGCGCGGTTGTCACGGTGACCAACAAACTGGGCACGCCTTCCTTCTGCGCTCTTTTCTTCACTCAAACATGCACACTCGCACAATTCCGTCGTACTAAATTCTTCTCCCTCGGCTCCTGCTTTTTCACATTTTCTCTTATTGTCTGGGGGTATTCGTATGAATGATGAATATCCAGAACTTAGTGTTCCGCAGAAGACGTGAGCTGGAGAAGAGCTTCTTGTTATTGATGCCATTAAAAGAAGTTTTGTGAACTAGTAATGGACCTATTCAAAAAACCGGAAAAAAAATTGCGGGAAAAATCGAAGAATGCTCGATTGACCTGAAATTTTGGGAAATATTGGAAAAAATTCTCCTGTACGCGCTCAAAAAATATTGGACCAAAATATCGATTTTTAAAATTTTCAGAAAAAATCGATATTTTGGTCCAAACATTTTTGAGCGTGTACAGGATAATTTTTTCCAATATTTCCCAAAATTTCAGGTCAATCGAACATTCTCCGATTTTTCCCGCAATTTTTTTTCCGGTTTTGTGAATAGGTCCATAAACAAAAATTTATTTCTTAATCCAAAATAACGAATGGTATAGAGATTTTAAATTTTTAAAAAATTGTCAGTCGAATCCAGCGTGGTGTTGCTCCGGATAGTTGTAACTGATCTCGCTAGTGTCACTGATTTCAAACCCATCGACCTCGTAGTCAACAAGAAAGTAGAAGGGAAGTCTTCGCGGATGGAACAATCTTACGGTTGTGGCTGGAAGATTTAGAAAATTAGAAAAAGAAAAAAGTTCTGCAAATTGGGAAGAAAAACAAATTTAATTGACATATTACTCTCGTCTCAGCAGCTGTTCCCTCATAAAATTTGAAAATAGCCAATTTTCTTCCCACGAAATATCTCGGAGCGGTTCGCATCTTTCGACACAGTTGAAATGTCCTATTGTTTTTATTTCTTTTCTCCCGTTTTTCGTGATATTTTTGAAATTGTTTACATTAAGTTCAAAAATGTCACGAAAAACAGGAGAAAATAAATAAAAACAATACGACTTGTCTACATTTTCAAGTGGGTTACGGTCGCACTCATTTCAACTGTGTCGAAAAATGCGATTCGCTCCGAGATATTTCGTGGGAAGAAAATTGGCTATTTTAAAAGTTTATAAGCAGCTGCTGAGACGAGAGTAATAGAAATGAGTTCAAAAGAGCACGTTTGATCATCTCAGCGAGGGAAGAAAATCCCTTTTTTTCCTATTGTCAGCTCGCCAAATGGTCAAACGCGCTCCGCTGAACTCAACGCTATGCGATTTTCATTTTGGTCTCCAAATTATTTGATTTCACGTTGAATTTATACGTGAAATGAAATAATAGCGGAGCGCGTTTGATCATTTTGGCGGCCCGACAACATGAACCTTTGGTTTTGCACGGAAAAATAAAAATTGCATGAAATTCACGTGAAAAGGAGGAGCTCATTTTCAAGTGCACGCGGCTTTGGGGGTGACAACTTTTTTAAAACAATATGTTGTATCATCAAAACATAAAACCCCGCACATTTTTTTCACGGAAATATTAAATTTCGCATTTTTGCGTGAAAAATTCGAGGGTGCTATTGCGAATTAAAATTGTAATGGACCTATTGAAAGTACTGTAGAAAAACGGAAAGAATGACAAAAAACTGGGAGAAAACTCGGAAAATGCTCCGATTGGTCTGAATCTTTGGGAGAAACTGTCAAAAATGCTTCTGGGTTTGCTCAGAAAATTTTGGACCGAAATATCGATTTTAGAAAATGTTCAGAAAAAAAAAATTAATTTTTTAAAATAGATATTTCGGTCCCAAATTTTCTGTGCAAGCCCAGAAGCATTTTTGACAGTTTCTCCCAAAATTTCAGACCAATCGGAGCATTTTCCGAGTTTTCTCCCCAGTTATTTGTCATTTTTTTCCGTTTTTCTACAGTACTTTGAATAGGTCCATACTGCCTGAAATTGAACTCAATAACCCACCAAATACAACGGAATACTTAGTCGAGCTTCCCTAGCTTTTCTGGGTCAGTACAGCTCCATTTCAGGCAGTTCTATTTTGCTACAGTTCTATTCCACAATAGCACCATTTCGAAAAGGAACTATTTAGTACGAAAAACAATTTTGTTTTAACTGACAAACTGAAAAAGGGACTTACCGGAAACAATTTTCAATGTGATCAGTATTAAAATACAGAAAATGATAGTCTTCTTCATTCCGATCTGATCTGAAAATAGTCCAGCAGGAAATCTATACTGAATTCTTCTGCCCAACCCTCATAATTTCTAATTTCCGCTATGCCTTCCACCCGCGTGAACAATTTATCGTAAAACAGAAAAAGACACAGAAAGAGAAAAGAATACTATATCTTCTAATACAAACCAGTCTTCAGTCTTCAACTTGAATATAAATAATATTATTGTCTTTTTTCAGGTAAATAAAAAAAATCATCTCAACAAGAGTCGAGCAGTTTGCCGTATTCATCATTTTCAAAGATATCTTTTTCTTTTTTTTTTTGCAACTTGTGACATTAAATTAAGAATTTTTTCGTGAACTGAACTGAAATGTTTGATAAATTAACGAATAAATTATGATTGAAAATCACTTCATATTTTGAGAGACAACTATCAAAGTTTCGACAAGCTACTCGCTAAGAATTTTCAATGGGACAGGGTAATTTTGGTAAACGATAACTCTTGATTGATTTATTTATTCGATTCTTTTCGTATTTTGCTTTTTTTTATCGTTTGGAAAGTACGACGTTTCGAAAATTTATCTGCATTTTGTCGTCGCGGTGTTTGCCCACAATCATTTTTAAAGCTTTTTATTGTGTTTTCTATCGAGTTGTAGCATGAGAACGAGAGATAAAAAGACATGTTTTCTCTGCTTCTCTTCGAATCGAACTGTGTTTGCGTGGTCGCGCGAAAAAAAGTGGGCGGCGTCACGTCACGCGTTCTCATGTCGCAAGGAGGATACGACAGAATAGAAATAGGCGAAATAGAAATGCTACAAAAAAGAAATGAGCGGAATAGAACTCGGTGCGATGGAGCGCGTTTGCATTATTATTCGAAATTTCCGATTATTATAGGTTTGTTTTCCGTAATTTTCAGATATTTGACGCACTTAACAACGGCGAAAATGAAGAAAGGTATAAAATCAATGCAGTTTCAGAAGAAAAATTTCATAATCGGCGAAAAACTGAGAAATTGAAAAAATAATGCAAACGCGCTCCATCGCCCAAAGAGTTCTATTTTGTAGCATTTCTATTTCGCCTATTTCTATTCTGTCGTACCCTCGTCGCAAGTCGATTGAAAACACAATACCACTGATTTTTTCGGCGTGAAAGTTGTTAAAAAAACGGGAAAATATAGTGTTAAACACCTGTTATTTCTGGGATTTTTGTGCAATTAATCCAGCCACAAAAATCACGAAATTTGGAAGAGCTGAAGTACAAAAATCAGTGCCGTTGCAAGAAAAAACTTGTAAGGAAAGTGAAAAAAAACAGGGGAAAAATCGCCAAATGTCGCAGGCTTGTGTATATACATTCAATTTATTTATTTTAATGCAAAAAATAAATAAAAAGTTATTGTATACCGACCAATGGACCAAAAGGACGACATGATTCAAATACGAACACTATATGCATCCACCGCATTTCACCTGTGTATTGTGAAAACAAAAAAGTTGCAACGCGGTGTTTGCGTACTTTTAAAATTCGAACGAAAATGGGAGTTTCTCTCATTGCCGTTTCAAAATTTCAAAGTACGCAAACACCACACCGCGTTGCAACTTTTTTGAGGTGACAACTTTTTTTTAAACAGTAATATTTACTCTCGTCTCATTGTCAGCTGGCTCTAGCTGTGGCCTAGACAATGCAAACAATTTCATGAGTAAACTTGGTCCGATTGGGCAAAGGGCAAGCTGAAATGAGTGTGACCGTAATCCGGAAAATTGAAAAACTATTGAAACGACACTCCGAAATAGCGTCCGCGCTCATTTTAGCGGATTGGTGGAAATCGATTTATCGCCAAATTTTTTTAATTTTTTTATTGAAAACTTTTTTGTTTATAAATAACTTGCCGGAAGAAGTTATGAATATTGAAAACTATTTCGTTTTCTCGCCATGACACGAAATTGGCGCCGATTGACAGAGAGTACGCTAGCGCGTAAAACGCGTCAATCGTCTCTGCTTTGTCTGGTTGTCACCGCGAGGCACCGCGAACTCTTCTCTTCTCTCTCTCTCTCGTTTTTTCCGTTCGTCGTCACGTTTTCGTCGATCCGTCGATTCGATTCTCAGTCGATCATATTTATTATTTACCGCACTTTTCGTATCTAGACACTTTTCTATTCCTTTCACACGCCTTCTGTGAAAATGTGTCAAGACTGAGCGGTGACCACGCCACTATTGATTGACACTGCTTCGTGAAAATACATTATGACTGCAAGCAAGCAAGCAAGGCTTTTCGCAAAAACAGGCAAAAAATGTCAACACGAGTTTTGAAGTTTTTATCATCAAAAATTGACCACTTTTGTGCTATATAGTTATTTATCATGTGTTATTGCGGAGTAGAAGCATTTCAGGCAGTTCCTCGCTCGTCGCGTTGAAAATTAAAATAAATTCATTTAATTTTAGTGTGTACAAAATCTGCGCGAGACGGCATCGATTTGAAGTCTTCGTTCGGATACGAATCGTTTTTGGAGATGAGCGCACGCTCCGGTAATGGAGGCGGTCAACAACGAATGCGTATTCGGCCGTTCATTGTGAGATTTTAAGAGTTATTTAATTCGAAAATCAATAAATTGAACCAAAAAAAAAAATAGAAATCAAATATTTCAGGTGCCTATCGATGAACAATACGTCTTGCAAACTTGGGAACTTTTGAAGCGCGCCATTGAGGAAATTCAACGTAAAAACAACTCGGGTCTCAGTTTTGAAGAGCTTTATCGCAATGCATACACTATGGTGCTCCACAAGCACGGCGAACGTCTCTACAACGGCCTCAAAGAGGTGATTCAGGATCACATGGCAGTGGTTCGTGTCCGTATCGTCGGCGCAATTCACACGGGTAATTTTCTGGACACTGTCGCCGAAACATGGATCGATCACACTGTGGCCATGGTGATGATTCGCGACATTCTCATGTACATGGATCGTATCTACGTTGCTCAGAACAATCATGTTCTTCCTGTCTACAATCTCGGCCTGGAAGCGTTCCGCACCGAGATTTTGCGGCAGAATGGAATTGGTGACAAGTTGCGCGATTCGCTATTAGAGCTTATCAAACTTGACAGAAAGAGCAATCAAATTAACTGGCATGGGATAAAAAACGCGTGTGATATGCTGATCTCGCTCGGAATTGACAGCCGCCGTGTCTATGAGGAAGAGTTTGAGGAGCCGCTTCTTAAAGAAACGAAAGAATATTACCGTGAGGTGTGCAAGAATTGGCTCGCGGGAGACAATGATGCGTGCTTTTATCTGGCACAAGTGGAGAATTGTATGCACGAGGAGGCGTCACGAGCTTCTCGCTATCTCGATCGCACCACAGAGACCAAAATACTGCGAGAGATGGACAATGTGATGGTTGCCGAGCACATCAACACGATTGTCTACATGCCGAACGGTGGTGTCAAGTTTATGCTCGAGCACAAGCGCATTGAGGATCTCACTCGTATTTTCCGCATTTTCAAACGCATCCATTCGTCAGAGTCTGTGCCACATGGTGGACTCAAAGTTTTGCTCGTGGCAGTCAGCGAGTGAGTTTCGAAATTTTTATTCATACTGTCAAATGTACGTAAAAAAAAATAACGTTGCGTTGATTGGTTTGAAACAGGGCTGCGCGTAAAATTGCAAATTTCACTGTTCAGTAAAGAAAATGAGTTGTTAAAATCAGAAATAATAATATTATCGGCCCGCCACGTCGGTCAAACGCGCTCCGCTGAACTCAATACTACGTGAATTTCATTTTGGTTTCCAAATTATTTTATTTCACGTTGAATTTACACATGAAATTAAATAATTTGGAAACCAAAATAAAATCCACGTAGTATTGAGTTCAGCGGAGCGCGTTTGACCGACGTGGCGGGCCGACAATAATCAAAATTGGAATAAAATTTAATACGCAACAACAAATAAAAGCAGCATATTGGAAATTAGCCAGCAAAAAATAGAAAAAACTAGCAAAAAATTCAGCGAAAATTCGGAAAATGCTCCGATCGATCTGAAACTTTGGGAAATCGTTTAAAATATATTTCCGGTCATTTCCTGAAAATTTCAGACCAAAATATCGATTTTTACACATTTTCAGAAATAAAAATCGATATTTTGGTCTGAAATTTTCAGGGAATGACCGGAAGTATATTTTAAATGATATCTCAAAGTTTCAGACCGATCGGAGCATTTTCCGAATTTTCGCTGAATTTTCGCTAGTTTTTTTTTTTTTCAATTTTTCGCCTTTTTTGCTGGTTCCGAGAAAATTCAAGAAAATTACAAAAACGTGCGATTTTTTCCACGAAATTGAACAAAATAGCTTGGGAATTTTTACGGATTTTATGGAAACCGTAAATTTTTTGCGGTGCCCCAAAAACATCGATTTTAAAAAGGGGTTATGCACGAAATGGCAAAAAACAGTGAAATACGACCAAAAAACTGAGCGAAAACTCGGAAATTGCTCCGATTGAACTGAAATTTTGGGAAATACGGGAAAGAATACTCCTGGATATGCTCTGAAAATTTTGGACCCAAATATCGGTGGTACCTCAAATGAGAACTAGAGGAATGAGAATTGTTACAAATTAAGAACTGCTAGAAATGAGAACTGTTGCAAACGTGAACTGATATGAATGGCAACACGATAAATAAGAACTAGCGGAATGAGAACTTTTACGAATAAGAACACGTTTGCTTTTTGATGCGAAAATTTTTCCCAAAAAGAAAATGTGTTCTCATTTGTAGAAGTTCTCATGCCGCTAGTTTTTATTTATCGTGTTCCCATTCATATTAGTTCACGTTTGCAACAGTTCTCATTTCTAGCAGTTTTTGTCTGTAGCGGTTCTTCATTTGTAACAATTCCCATTCCTCTAGCTCTCATTTGAGGTACCACCGATATTTGGTTCCAAAATTTTCTGAGCATATCCAAGAGTATTCTTTCCCTTATTTCCCAAAATTTCAGTTCAATCGGAGCACTTTCCGAGTTTTGGCGCAATTTTTTTCCGGTTTTTTGAATAGGTCCATAAAAGCGAGTACCCTAGATTTTTCATGCTAAATATATGAATAGAAAAATTTAACATTGTGCAAAATTACGCAAAATCGGAAATGTTTTTTTTAATTGCAGACAAAAATACATAGAATTGTCTTATCTCGTTCTTTCTTTTTTTCTTTCTTTCAGCCGTATATCATCTGATAAAAATGAAAAGAAGAACGTTTTCGTTTGTTTACTTTATTCGCGAAAAACAACTAAACCAAACATGATGTTTTTTCCGGTGTTTTTTAAGTTGCAGATTTAGTTTGCATTTATTTGTTCTTCTTAAACATGAGTTTAAAACCGATCGGGTTGGGGAAAAAATTGGGGAAAAGTATCAAGGATTGTAGATTGAAGGAAGGTTGATAATTAAAAAAATAATCAACAAAAATGGCTCCGGGACATTTCGCAGCCGGACGTTTCGCAGCCGGGACATTTCGCAGCCGGACGTTTCGCAGCCGAGACATTTCGCAGCCGGACGTTTCGCAGCTGAGACGTTTCGCAGCCGGTAAACACTTCTCACTTCTCTCTCAGCGGTCGACTACACAATTGGTAAACATGTTATTGATAAACAAGCATGGTCAGAGAAACGAGAGAGTGTGTATATAAGGAGGTCGGCTGCGAAACGTCTCGGCTGCGAAATGTCCGGCTGCGAAACGTCTCAGCTGCGAAATGTCTCGGCTGCGAAATGTCCGGCTGCGAAACGTCTCGGCTGCGAAACGTCCGGCTGCGAAATGTCCCGGAGCCACAAAAATAAGTTATGTTTTGCAGGTATCTGTGCGAGACGGGTTCCAATATTGTTCGAAATGAAGAGTTGCTTAAAAACCCGGTTGGATTTGTCAACGAACTTCTCAGTCTTAAAGACTATTTCTCCAGTCTTTTGACCACCGCGTTTGCCGACGACCGCGATTTTAAGAATCGTTTCCAGTCTGACTTTGAACAATTCCTCAACTCGAACCGTCAATCGCCAGAATTTGTCGCACTTTACATGGATGACATGCTTCGAAGCGGCCTAAAGTGCGTTTCGGACGCCGAGATGGATAACAAGTTGGACAATGTAATGATTTTGTTCCGTTACCTTCAAGAGAAGGACGTGTTCGAGCGCTATTTCAAACAATATCTTGCGAAACGTCTCCTACTAGACAAATCGTGCTCTGATGACGTGGAGAAGTTGTTGTTGACGAAACTGAAGACAGAGTGCGGTTGTCAATTCACGCAAAAGCTGGAAAGCATGTTCCGCGACAAGGAGCTGTGGCAGAATCTGGCGACGGGATTCCGCGAATGGAAGGATTCGCAGCCGAACAAAGTTAACATTGACGTTTCGCTGCGTGTACTTACAGCTGGAGTTTGGCCGACTCAACAATGCAATCCTGTTGTGCTGCCCATTGAATTGTCGACTGCCTATGATGTAACATTTTTCGGAACTTGTGGGGTTACACGGTGTCCCGGACGGGAAAAGCGCCGCTAGGAATAACTGCTCCGCAGCGCAGCTATTTTTTCAACGGGAATTTGTTTCTTTTTTGATTTTCAGCAAAACTAGACCACTTTTTGAAAATCCGTCATTAAAATATATTCTTCAGGCCAAATGCTTCATTTTTATTACAAAAACCACACGATTGGTGCAGAATTGACGGAGGAGATGCATTAAAAAAAATTAGTACAGAATTTTACTAAAAACTCAATTTTCTGCAACATAATAATGCATTTTAAATGTCTCCCTTGTGCATAATTTTCTCGTGAACATTTTAATACCACGACCAGCTCGAAACGTGCGAATTCGATTTTTTCTCGATGTTTCAACATTTTAAAATGCATCTCCTCCGTCAATTCTGCACCAATCGTGGTGTTTTTGTAAAAAAATTAAGCATTTGAAGAATAGAATATATTTTAATGACAGATTTTCAAAAAGTGGTCTAGTTTTGCTGAAAATCAAAAAAGAAACAAATTTCAGTTGAAAAAATAGCTGCGCTGCGGTGGTGAGGGAGAGAGAAGAGAGTGCAGACAGTTAAAGACATTTTTCCACTTTGGGACACCGAGGGTTATTCATTTCGGGAATCTTGCATCTTTGTCTTATTCATTTCATGCAGAAAAAAGGCCGTTTTCTGCATTAAATTATTAATGGGGTTGTTCACGAAATGGCAAAAATCTGCGCGAAAACTCGAAAAATGCTCCGATTGACCTGAAATTTTGGGAAATATTGGAAAAAATTCTCCTGTACACGCTCAAAAAATTTTGGACCCAGGTATCGATTTTAAAAATTATCGATTTTTTTCTGAAAATTTTTAAAATCGATATTTTGGTCCAAAATTTTTTTGAGCGTGTACAGGAGAATTTTTTCCAATATTTCCCAGAATTTCAGGTCAATCGGAGCATTTTTCACTGAATTTTTTGCTATTTCGTGCATAACACCATCGTTTTCTCCATGAAATGATTAAGAAAAAAACTTCGAGATGCACTAAAAGTTGTCGCGCGGTGTTTGCGTACTCGCGTTGCGGACCGATTTACGAGGCTCCGCCCACTGCCTTCTATTTTTTGCTATGATTTTTCCTTTTTTTTTCACATTTTTTCCTCATTTTGCAGTTTTCCTACTGTTTTTTTAAAATACATTTTTGCTTCAGATCGATAAATGGCGTATGTAGATGAATATTGAACAAGAAAATTCGATAAAAAATGTTCATGATCATTTTTGCATTTTTTCTTGTTTTTTTTTCGAAAATAATTGATTTCAAGTCGCTAAATGTGTTAAACGAGAAACCGGGAAAGTTCAACACTGTCACGTAAAAGGGGAGAATTTCCAAATTTTTTTAATATTATCAATTATATTATTCAAATAATTTTGTTGGCATGTCAGTAATTTTATGGGTAAAAAATTCAACGAAAAAGTCTTTGGAACTCTGAAAAAATAATGCTGAATTTTGAAATTCTGCGTTGTCCGCAATTTTACGTGACAGTGTTGAACTTCCCCGGTTTCTCGTTTTTCCCTGGTTTTGTCACGCTCTTAATAAATGGCGTATGCAAATGAATATTGAACGAGAAAATTCGAGAAAAAATGGCGGATGATGTCCCTAATTCGAACAACACATTTAACGACCTGAAATCAATTATTTCCAAAAAAAAATGAGGAAAAAATGCCATTTTTTTTGCTCAATATTCATCTGCATACTCCATTTATCGATCTGGAGCAAAAAGGTATTTTAAAAAACAGTAGGAAAACTGAAAAATGAAGAAAAATGTGAAAAAAAAAGAGGAAAAATCACAGCAAAATATAGTGGGCGGAGTCTCGTAAATCGGTTTGCAACGCGAGTACGAGTACGAGTACGCAAACACCGCACGACAACTTGAATAGAACAATAATACTCTTTTTTTTTAGATGTTCACGAAATACTACACGGATAAGCACACTGGCCGCAAGCTAACAATCAACACACTTCTCGGAAACGCTGACGTTAAAGCAACATTCTACCCTCCGACGAAAGCAAGTTTGTCAAACGATGAGAACGGACCGGGACCTTCTACTTCGACGGCGTCGTCGTCGTCGTCTTCTGAAGTTGTTAAGGAGCGCAAAGCGGAGCACAAGATTTTGCAGGTGAACACGCATCAAATGATCATCCTGCTTCAATTCAATCATCGTGCACGAATTTCGTGCCAGCAACTCGTCGATGAACTCAAGATTCCGGAGCGTGAACTGAAGCGCAATCTTCAATCTCTGGCGCTCGGAAAAGCGTCGCAACGGATTCTGGTGCGAAAGAATAAAGGAAAGGATGTTGTTGGTGAGTTTTAGTCGTACGTTTCTTCCCCAAATTTATGCTTTTTTCAGACCTGGGCGATGA
This sequence comes from Caenorhabditis japonica, assembly GCA_963572235.1. Taxonomy (NCBI): domain Eukaryota; kingdom Metazoa; phylum Nematoda; class Chromadorea; order Rhabditida; family Rhabditidae; genus Caenorhabditis; species Caenorhabditis japonica. The sequence continues at coordinate 1,015,248 of OY754346.1, forward strand.
ATTCTCGGTGAACGATAACTTCCAGTCGAAGCTGACACGTGTCAAGGTGCAAATGGTGACTGGAAAGCAGGAATCTGAGCCAGAGATTAAAGAGACGAGACAGAAGGTGGAAGACGACAGAAAACTGGAGGTGGAGGCGGCTATCGTTCGTATCATGAAGGCACGCAAGCGGTTGGACCACAACAATTTGATAACTGAGGTAGGCTGGGATTTTTTACAGGCTTTGTCGGGAATTTCCGTTCCGAGACTAAATTATTTCCGGGGAAATTTCCGTTTCCGTCAATTTTTTGAATTTTGTTGTTTTTTGTTGAGAATTTATGCTTTTTATGGACACATTCAGGTTCTTTACCGATTTTCCGATCGGAAATTCGGAATTCCGACGGAAATCGGAAGAGAAATTATCATTTTCGAGAAACCCAGGGTTTGCTAAATTTAAAATCTCAAAATCTGTGATTTTTAATGAGGGGTTTTCACAAAATATCAAAAAATTAGGGGAAAAATCGAAGAACTCTCCAATTGGCCTGAAACTTGGGAAAAAAATTTTTTTTTTTTAATATTTTTAATTTTGGGACGAAATATCGATTTTCTGAAAAAAAAAACATTATGGACCTATTCAAAGTACTGTAGAAAAACGGAAAAAATGACAAACAACTGCGAGAAAACTCGGAAAATGCTCCGATTGGTCTGAAATTTTGGGAGAAACTGTCAAAATTGCTTCCGGGCTTGCTCAGAAAATTTTGGGCTGAAATATCGATTTTAAAAATTTTCAGAAAAAAATTAATATTTTTTAAAATCGATATTTCGGCCAAAAATTTTCTGAGCAAGCCCGGAAGCATTTTGGACAGTTTCTCCCAAAATTTCAGACCAATCGGAGCATTTTTCGAGTTTTCTCCCAGTTTTTGTCATTTTTTCCGTTTTTCTACAGTACTTTGAATAGGTCCATTAGAAAAATTTTTATTTTGATCCAAAATTTTCCGAGAATTTGCGCGAGTATTTTCGGAGCATTCTCGGAGTTTTTCCTCATTTTTTTTGCTATTTTGCGAACAAAAACTTAAAAAAAAAAGCAGCCCTCCAATAAATGGACCTATCAGCGGAGGCGTCAAACACTCTTACGGATCCTTGAACCATACGCTGGAAACAATTATTAACAAATATTTAGAACCAAAAATATTTCTTTTTGCAGGTGACCCAACAACTCCGTCACCGCTTTTTACCATCACCGACCATTATTAAACAGCGAATCGAAACACTGATTGAGCGGGAATATCTCGCCCGAGACGACCAGGATCATCGAGCGTACCACTACATTGCCTAACCGAAACCCTTCACCTTCACCACCGCCACCCACCACAGTCGCCAAAGAAATGCTGTATTCCATTATTTTTTTGACCCGTCTTTACCTATCTCTATTCTTTATTTTTCGCTTTTTTCGTTTCTGTATAAGTATTGTGTCTTCTCTCTCTCTCTCTCGTTTGTCTCGCTCGCACAACTTCAATTTCTTTATAAATGCGTAATGTGTGGTGTGTTTTATCAGTCTATATCCATATTCTTTTCCGCATTTTAATTGAAAGGATGTTTGAATTTCCCACAACTAGAAGGGTCTACTTTTTTTTTCTGTTTTACAGCACACACCTTGTATTCTACACCGTATTCCCTATTTTATTGACATCACTTCTTTGTCTTTTATACTTCTTCACCACCTTTGTTCCCCTTTTCCCGCTATACCTACCGCTGATGTTAATATTTCGATTGGATTATTGTGCGCGCGCGCTTTCTCTTTACGGAAGAGGTACTGTTTTTTTTCAGCTCGAATTTCCGTACCACATTCTAATTTCTTTTATTCTATTGCTCTGATGTATCGATATGTCATATTCAATGAACGAACGCTATGACCGACTAAATATTAATTTTTTGAATGAGAAGGAAAGTGGTGATTTTTCGGCTCCGCGACATTTCGCAACGTGACCTTTCGAAACTGTGACGATTCGCAACTCACGTAGCTTTCGCTACTGTGACGTTTCGCAACCAGACGTTTCGCCGCTCGTATAAATCGAAACTTGCAATTTCGAAACTGCGACATTTCGGGAATGAGACATTTAGTAACTAGCCTTTTCGCAACTAGACATTTCGAAACTGTATCAACAAGATAGTTTTTTTATTGTGTTAAAACATATCATTAAAATAAAAACAAGTAAATTAGATATACTTTCTTGCCGCTCGATTCGCTTTCAAATGATCTAAACCGGGTAAAGGAGTAGGAATCGGTGTATTTGTGATTGCTTTTATAAATCTAATATTCTTCATGATATCCTGGAGCTTGTTATGGTGATTAACCTTTGAAAAATGCTCAGATTTGATACGGACTAGATTTACCTGATGATTGGGGTTATTAGTTTATGCTTTCTTGTCAAACAGGACCCCGAAGCTTCGTTGCGGATACAGAGATTTGATCCCGAAAAGCTGTGTTGGATACTCATGATCTAGAAACTTGTTGTCCTTTTCAGTGGATTTTTGCTAAATGGAGGTCACGTGAAACATAAAAAACGAGAAAAAATCTAAAAAAAAATATCATGTAAGAAAACCTTGCAGTTTCCAAACATAAAGTTGTGAAAAGTCGCGGTTTCGAATAGTCTAGTTGCGAAGTGAAAAGTTGCGAATTGTCCCAGTTTCGACTTATACGAGCGGCGAAACGTCTGGTTGCGAAACGTCACAGTAGCGAAAGCTACGTGAGTTGCGAATCGTCACAGTTTCGGAAGGTCACGTTGCGAAATGTCGCGGAGCCGATTTTTCATGATATTTGCTCTTTTTGAAAGGATTTGGAATTAAGAAAAAACAGCTCCGCGACATCTCGAAACTGCGTTAACAGGGGAGGGAGGTGAAAAGTGAAATATAAAGTCAAAAAACCATTTTTTTCAGAATCAAATTAAAAAAAAGAATCAAAAAGTGCACAAAAGCCAGCTTCCCGCAGCAGTTTTATCCAAGAAATAAAATACTTGTAAGAACATTAAAAGCGAGCAAAAATGCTTTTTCCAAAAAGAAAAAAATTGAGTAAAATAAAATTTTAAAATAATTATGGGCCTATGCAGATGAACTTTACTGTGATTTTATTCCTATGCAGCTGAATTTTAATTAATTAACCTGCATAAAATTTGATTTTGCTCAATTTTTTCCTTTTGAAAAAAGAATATTGTGATTTTTTGCTCGTTTTTAATGTTCTTAAAAGTAATTTATTTATTGGATAAAACTGCTGCAATTTTTTCGACGAACTGGCGTTTGTGCACTTTTCACGGCGTGTTGAAGAGTACATCGTGAAAATGCGCTCCACTGCTCACACAGATTTGAGGAAACGCGGTTGTTACAGATTTGAAACGGTTTGGATTTTCAAAAACGAGGCGCTGGCGGAATACGTTTTCTGCATAAAATAAATAGAAAAATGTTGTTTAAATATTTAGAATCATGCAAAAGATATTAACCCATAAGAAAAAAATATATAAAACATTGCTGCGGGGCCGCAGTAACGACGTTTTGAATTCGCCATTTCGCGCAATTTTTTCTCGAGTGACGTGGCAACTTTCCCGCGAAATTTAAATTTTAATTTTCATGTACCTGTCAACACCCCGTGACTTTTTAATTCTGAAAAAAAAAATTTTTTTTTTGACTTACTATTTCACGTTTCACCTCCCTCCCCTGTTAACGCGGTTTCGAGATGTCGTGAAGCAGGCTTTATTCGGAAACGGAAATTTTTTCCGAAATAATTTCAGTTTTCCTTCTGTTTTTTTATACATTTTTGTTTTTTTTTTTCAGATCAATAAATGGCGTATGCGAATGAATATTGAACAAGAAAATTCGAGAAAAAAATGGCGGATGATGTCCCCAGTCCACATTCGAACAACACATTTAGCGAGCTGAAATCAAATATTTCCAAAAAAATGAGGAAAAAATGCAAAAATACTTATGGGGTTATTCACAAAACCGGAAAAAAAGGAAGAAAACGGAAAAAAACTACGGGAAAAATCGGAGAATGATCCGATTGACCTGAAATTTCGGGAAAAATTGGAAAAAATTCTCCTGTACACGCTCACAAAATTTTGGACCGAAATATCGATTTTAAAAATTTTCAGAAAAAAAATCGATAATTTTTAAAATCGATATTTCGGTCCTAAATTTTGTGAACGTGTACAGAAGAATTTTTTCCAAATTTTCCCGAAATTTCAGGTCAATCGGATCATTCTCCGATTTTTCCCGAAGTTTTTTCCGTTTTCTTCCTTTTTTTCCGGTTTTGTGAATAACCCCATTACTTAGTTACTTATTGTGAAAACAAAAAAGTTGCAACGCGGTGTTTGCGTACTTTTGAAAATTCAAACGGCAATGAGAGAAATAGCATGGAAAATGAAGAGATTTGTTCCCATTTTCGTTTGAATTTTAAAAGTACGCAAACACCGCGTTGCAATTTTTTTGTTTTCATAATAGTCGATCCGTTCTCCGATCACCTGACATGGTCGCGGATCACAGCATTCCAAGCCATTCGGTCATTGGCGATTGTTGACCAGTGTGTTTTGAGATGTTCGCCATCAAATAATGATACTTCTTCCTTTAGGGAGTCGCACCATCTCATCCGTGGTCTTCCAACGGGTCGCTTCTCGCCTATGGGATACCATTGTTGCACTAGCCATTGTTGCACTAGCCCTCCTCGTCCATCTGCCATTATGCTTCTTTTTCTTGATGACTATTGTTTTTTTCAATCGAGTTGCGACACGAGAACGAGAACGCGAAACGAAACTCCGCCCACTTATTTGTGCGTGCGCGATCACGCGAACACAGTGATATTTGAAGAGACGCAGACAGAACGGTGAATGCAGACTTGAAATGAAATGAAATGCGTTTTCATGTCGCAAGTCGATTGAAAACTCAATAGTAGGGGATCTCGGATATCTTCCCTGTGCAGATTCCTCTGACGTTGTTCCGATATGGAGATGAAGATGCGAAGAACATTTTTTTATTGATTTTTGCATCATCGCCATTTATCGATCTGAAGGAAAACAGAAAAATGAGGAAAAAAAAGGAAAAATCACAGCAAAAAATAGAAGACAGTGGGCGGATCCTCGTCCGACCAAGCCAGGTTGGAATCTCCAATATGCGCCAATTTACAGCGAAGTGTCACTCCGCGGCGAATACACAATGCAAAACTCGATTTTTGTGGCCTAGAAATGCTCGGGAAAATTATAAATTGAGAGCGCGCGCTTTTCGAAACGTAATTTCGCTCTGCTCGTCTCGCGCACTCCACACGAGAGACACTCTCTCAACACACAGAAAAGAAGAGACGCAGAGAAGCGATGTTGTCCTCGTCCAATGTCTGTTGGTTGCCTGCGCGCGCATTTTGAGTCTCCGTGACTTTTTTCCGCATCGAACAATCCGTCCGGAATGTCTTTTCCGCAACTCTTTTTTTCTTAATTTTTGTTTAATTATCGAATAAATGCATATTATTTCATATTTTCACCCTTTTTTTCCTCCAGAATTCAATAATTCTTGTTTCAACAAATGCACTGACGATCTCTCTGTTATTCGTGCTTGTATTCGATTCGATTTATTCTGAGATATTCGATATCTGTCGTCTGCGACGAAAAAGGATTTAAAAAATTATTATGGTGAGTGAGCGGTTTTTTTGTTGTTGAAAAATCTAAATTTTACGAAACAGGTCGATGAGGAGAAAACTGTTCTTCCTGTCGGCACCGAAGTGAGCGCCAAATTCAAAGGCGCATTCTGCGAGGCACGAATCAAAAGAGTGACCCGGAATCTTAAAGTGAAGGTGAGAGTGATTTTCAAAAAAAAAACTGAAAATTCGATAAAAACTGGATTTTTTTCCTGGCGATCGAAAAACATTTTTTTTTTCGATTTTTGCATCATCCGCCATTTTTTCCTCGAATTTTCTTGTTCAATATTCATCTGCATACAACATTTATCGATCTGAAGCAAACATGTATTTAAAAAAAACAGAAGGCAAACAGCAAAATAGGGCTGAAAACTCGAAAAATTCTCAAAATTTGAGGTCTGGATTATCTAGAATCACGTATTTTTATTCAGTCCAAAGCACCTCAAAAAATGCCGAAAAACTGGCTATTTTTGGATTTTTAGACGTACCGAAAGGCCTATTTTTTTTGACAATTTTCGTGCAAATTTGGACTGCAAACAGAATCGCGCGGAAGGCGAAAAACGAAAAAGGAAAAAAATAGCTGAAGCCAGCAAAATGATCAGCGAAAATTCGGAGAATGCACCGATCGACCTGAAACTTTGGGAAATAATAACAAAAATACTCTCGGTCATTCTCAGAAATTTTCAGACCAAAATATCGATTTTATCTTCGATATTTTGCTCTGAAATTTTCTGGGAATGTTTGGAAGTATTTTTTCCATTATTTGCCAAACATTTCAGATCGATCGGAGCATTCTTTGAATTTTTTGCTGGTTTTAGCTTTTTTTTTTTTTAGCTATTTCGTGAATAACCCCATTATAGCGGAAAGCGGAATTCCGCCCATCTCTAACTGTAAAAATACGAGATTCCAGGGAGCGGCATTATTTAAAAATGACTGCAGTGAATTGGTGAAAACGCGAAAATATCCAAACGGAAAGTCGAAAATTTACCATCTCTCAGGTTCAACTAAAAGAGCCGCCGTTCGGATTCATACAAGCACCATGCTCTGATTTTCCGCATAATGTAAAGTTCGAAGTTAATGAGGTGGGCGATTTTTTGTTAAAATCGATATCACGTTTTTTTTTTCCAGAATACCGAGGTACAGGTGCAGAGGAAACCGGTGAGATGCACCATTGTATCGGTGAAAGATGCGAGTGTTTATCTAGTCGGTTAGTAGACTTTAATTAAATCTGATTGGCCTGAAACGTTGGAAAATAATGGCCAAAATAGTCGCGGACATGCTCAAAAAATTTTGGACCGAAATATCGATTTTTTTATGTCTGCAACTATTTTTTTTTAAAACATCGTTTTCCAAGTTTTTAGCCCTTTTTTCGGTTTCTCTCTGAATATCCTCATATTCCGACAATAAAAAAATTCTTACAGTGTTCAATGACGGCGATGAAAAAACGTTGCGACGGTCGCAAATGGTTCTAAAAGGAGGAAAACACTTTCCGTGCGACGGAAATCTCGACGCGATGCCTCTGACGAATCCAGAAACGTTCTCTTCGCCAGTGGTGCGCGGTTTGGCGAAACGGAGCCATCAGAAAACGTGCGTTTTTATGGCAAAAAACTGTGTGAAAACTCGGAAAATGCTCAACACTATCGATAGAGTATTTTTTCCCTTATTTTTCAAAATTTAAGGTTAATCGGAGCATTTTCTGAGTTTTCGTTATGGACTTATTCACAAAACTGGAGAAAAAAGGAAGAAAACGGAAAAAAAAATTGCGGGAAAAATCGGAGAATGCTCCGATTGGCCTGAAATTTTGGGAAATAGTAGAAAAAATTATCCTGTACAAGCTCAAAAAATTTTGGACCAAAAAAAAATATCGATTTTAAAAATTTTCAGAAAAAAATCGATAATTTTTAAAATCGATATTTTTTTTGGGTCAAAAATTTTTTGAGCGTGTACAGGAGAATTTTTTCCAATATTTCCCAAAATTTCAGGCCAATCGGAGCATTCTCCGATTTTTTTCGCAATTTTTTTCCTTTTTTCCGGTTTTGTGAATAACCCCATTATTCAAATGACGGAAAAAAAAGAAAAAAAATCCGTGGCCGCGAGAGTTTTTTCCGTTGCTTTTCTAGGCCCTCCGCTGTGAGACCTTCGAAATATCGATTTACGAGCGAATAAATTTTGAATTTTTTTTTTTGGAGAATTGATTGTATTTTTCAAAAAAAAATTTCAAAATTTATTCGCCCGTAAATCGATATTTCGCAGGTCTCACAGCGGAGGGCCTAAAAAATTTTTGCGATGGCCTAGAAAAGCAACGGAAAAAAACTCTCGCGGCCACGGATTTTTTTTTCTTTTTTTTCCGTCATTTGAATAAGGAAAAAAGGAAAAAAACTATTTTTTTTCCGACCCTGAATAACCCCAGAATTGATTGTTTCCAGGAGAACCATAAATACACCATCTGGAAGTAGGAGTCGAATTTCTCAAAAAAATGACACCGCCGATCGGGAAGATGACGATGAAGAGGAAGAAGAGGTGGAGGAAGAGTCACCATCCGTGAAACGGGAAAGAAGACGTGCTGCGCACGCCGCCTCCGCCGCCATTGGACATCATTTGAACGAAACTCGAGAAGGCGACACGCAAAGCGATGAATCCGCCGATTCGAGCGAGGAAAAAGAGCGCGCCAAGGAGCGTCGGAGACGTCGAGAGGAGGAAAAAGAACGTGAAGACGAAGAAGAAGAAGAAGATGACGATGTGTCAGAGCCGTTCACTTCAAAAGCGTCGACTTCTAACGGAACGCTGAATAATGTTGCCAAGTCTGAAAAACAGAAAATGAAGGAGAAGAAAGCGCAAGAAAAAGAGGAAATGAGAAGAAGGAAGGAGGTGGAAAAGGAACGGAAGAGAGCGGAACGGGAGCAGGCAAGACAAGCCAGGGAAGCCGAAGGTATGGAGAAAAGACAGGAGAAAAACAAGGTTAAAGAGAAGGAGAAATTTTACAAATCGGCAATAATATCGGCCGCCCAACGTGATCGAAAATTTTGGTCAAAACCAGCTGTTCATCGGTCATGTACCTATTCATTTCGCACCAAAAAAACATTGGAGATGAGGAAGAAGCGAAAGAAGAGAAAGTGGGGAGCGGCTCCTGGTAGAAAACGGCGAATTTCTGTACGCAATATGCGTCTTTTCCGCGATTGGGCCCTTCTCACGACTTCACTGCATCTGAGAGATTTCACCAAATACAACTTTCCGTGGAATCGTATTTCACAAGACCGAATGACGGCTTTTATGCGTTCAAAACTGTTCTTAAAAGCGCTCAACAATCCAAATCTGTTTGCAATGGCTCTTCGCGGGTTGGAGAACGAGAAGATGCTGAAATTTGTGGTGATTTATGAGGATGTCAATCGGATTCGACGCCTTTTGCCGAAATTAGGCCTTCCGGATGAGGTATAATAATGTGGGACGATTCTGGCCACCTCGGGAAATGTTTGGCTAGTATTATGGATTCATGAATGAGCGACAAAACGCGGTGAATTTTTGGGGCAAAAGTTGGCTGGTCTCGACACGATTTTGACAGACACGGTTAGCGCGAAAAATATTTTTTTTAAATTAAAACACATTTTCATAGTTTTTTCTCCACAAAATGCGTTTTGAATAGAAATTACCCATTCCACATTGCACAAAAAATTTTAATAGGGAAAAAATGCTAGTCAAAAGGTAAAAAATCGCGTTTTTATTGAAAACAAAAGAAGAAAAATATTAAATAATATATTATCGGCCCGCCAAAATGGTCAAACGCGCTCCGCTGAACTCAACGCTATGCAGTTTTCATTTTGGTTTCCAAATTATTTCATTTCACGTTGAATTTATACGTGAAATTAAATAATTTTGAGACAAAAATGAAAATTGCATAGCGTTGAGTTCAACGGAGCGCGTTTGACTATTTTGGCGGTCCGAAAATATTTGTCTTCTTTTTTTTTTTTAATAAAAACGCGATTTTTTCCCTATTAAAATTTTTTGTGCAACGTGGAATGGGTAATTTCTTTTCAAAAACGCATTTTGTCGAGAAAAAAACTGTGAAAATGTGTTTTAATTAAAAACAAATATTTTTCGCGCTAACCTTAGTCTGTCAATATCGTGGCGAGACCAGCCAATTTTTGCCTCACAATTCACCGCGTTTTGTCGCAATCCATAATATTTCTTTCATTGCCGTTTGAATTTTAAAAGTACGCAAACACCGCGTCGCAACTTTTTTTTTTCACAATAGTCATCGAATTCGGTGCATGTTCTAAATGTATTTCGCCCATGTCCCGAATTCGATAGCTATTCGCCATTTTTTAATGGCTATTAGCCATATAAGCAACAAAAATTGTCTGAGAAGAATGAATGCTGGGACAAAAAATTTTCAACAAAAAAAAAACAATTATTTTTTCGTCCGCAAAAAAATTACAAAACAAAGACGTATTTCTGCCAATTAACAGGAAATTGTTCGTGAAAAAACATTTTTTTTTTGGTCCCACCCCTGTTGCCCAGAATGTCGGATTTTAATGGACCTATTCACAAAACCGGAAAAAAAATTGCGGGAAAAATCGGAGAATGCTCCGATTGACCTGAAATTTTGGGAAATATTGGAAAAATTCTCCTGTACACGCTCGAAAAATTTTTGACCAAAATATCGATTTATTTCTGAAAATTTTTAAAATCGATATTTTGGTCTAAAATTTTTTGCGCGTGTACAGGATAATTTTTTCCAATATTTCCCAAAATTTCAGGTCAATCAGAGTATTCTCCGATTTTTCCCGCAATTTTTTTCCGGTTTTGTGAATAGGTCCATAAATCAGTCGTATATAATGACGATGTAGCCGAAAAAAACCAAATGCACGTGTGTTTTGGTGTCACTGCGCCGTTCATTAACAACTTTTCTTTTCCAGTGTTCATTCTCCGAACGAATGGACATTGAGCCAGCAGACGTGAGAACGAAACAGCTGACAATCAGCATTCAAAATGACAAATGGTGGATCGGCGTCCTACTTCCGCAAATCCTTGCTCTTCCGAACGGTTCCGAGTGCAGACAGTGTCTCGTCTCTAACCTGACAACCGGTGAACTTGAACGTGTTTGGGAGGACGATTTGATGCCGTTTAGTTGGATATCCCATTTAAAACCTCGCGATAAAGTGGAAATCGTTAAAAACCACAAGAAGGATGAACGCTTGGCGTTTGCAGACTCTTGGAGATTTGCCAAAAAAATGAGCTCTGGCGGTGAGTTTTGAAAAAAATTGAATGAAAAATTTCATGCATTTTGCATTTTTTGTCAAATTTTCCTTATTCATTTCAGCAGAAAACTGCATTTCGTCGAACTGCAAAATGCACTGTTTGTCACGAAATACACGCGAAAAATGCAAGAAAAATGGTGACAAAAAGTGCATTTTGCAGTTCGACGAAATGCAGTTTTCTGCTGCAGAAAATGTCGTTTTCTGCATGAATTGAATAAGGAAAATTTGAAAAAAAAAATGCTTTTATTTATTTTTATTCTTTTTTTCTTTCTTTCCAGAATACCACCTAGCCATCTTCAAATCATTTTTGGATCTTCGCCGTTTGCCTCTAAACAAAAAATTTGACAAAGTCAAACTTCCCAGAAATCCGTCAACCTCACTGCCACCACCGGAATTCGACGACGACGAAGAGGAGGAAGATGAAGAAGACTCTGAAGATGAGTCGGATTCATCGATTCACAACGCGCCAGAAGAAGCAAAGTCTGGTTTTTTCATGTCGTGGCTTCAATTCTTTGAATACGCGAAAAGGGATAGCCCACCACGCTACATTCGCGGCGTTGAAATCGACACATTCTACTTTTACCACCTCGTGCGGAGGTTCGGAGGAACACGGAAAGTTGCGCCAGCTGGCAATCACTGGATCAAATTTGCAAGAAAGTTGTTGCCTGATGTGGAAAACGTGGAGGACGAGTTGAGAGGTTGGTTCAAAAGCTATATGGAGCCGTTCATGACGATGCACACGAAACTGGCGACGCCGATGGACAATTTAATGCCGCTCAGCAATAGAAAGCAAATCCGTCCGGGGCAGTACACTGAGGCGCGGAAAAAGAAAACGGTAATGCTGTTGGACGAATTGACCATCAATACTAGCCAGGATGGCACGTCAGCACCGTCACCCATGCTCTCAACGCCAGGAAAACGAGGAGGTAGAGGTGGTGCGAGAGGAAGAAAATGGAAGACGTCGCAAGATGCGGACACACGTGAACGCCGATCAACGACTCCTTCGAAACACGGATCTTCACGGAGAGATTCGAGAGCAACAACGGCGACTCCGGAACCAGATCGGCGATTTGGCAGCGATGCGACTACTTCTAATATCCAATCGCAATCCGACGACGATGATGACACGACGTCTTCACTTTTCAGTGCGGATGGAAGCGAGAGAAAAGGCGCCACTGGTAGACGTTACAAGAAGAGGACGACGCCTACATCAACATCGACTCGTGCTAGCAGAAGTATGAGTGTTCGACGAGACGATCCGATTGCACCACAACCGGCAAAGAAAGGGCGGCCCAGGAAGAATGCGTTGACACCTGCTGCTGTCGCTGCTGCTCAACAAAAGACTGCAATGAAGCAACAAGCGGCGAATAAGGCGAGGCGTTGCGATTTGGATGGATTTGTTTTTACAAATGTGTAAGTTTTTTTTACATAATCAACGGGCTTGTGCAGAAGATGGACTCGGAATTTCAGAAATTCCGAGAAAAAATTAGTTCTAAAAGTTCCGAATAGAGCTTTTAGGATTTTCAATTTTGTTGAAAAAAAAATAGAAAAGTGGCAAAAAATACTATATGTATTCAAATTTATTATTTTTGGGCACTTATAACAAAACGGGGCTACCCCGAATCAGGACGTTCCCGTATCAGAACTGTCCCGAATCAGAACTATTCTGAATAAGAACCGTTCTTTTTCAGTACTTTTACTTATCGAAATCGGTATATAAAATTAGCGAAACCTCATGCTTCTGTGCAAAATATGTGATACTTTGAAATAAATTCTCACAAACTCAACGAGTGGTGAGCTACTGACTCTCTTTTTGAAATGGTTCTGATTCGGGAACGTTCTGATTTGGGGTAGCCTCAACAAAACATTTAGAGCAGACCAAAATTTCAATTTATATAAAATTGTATGTGCGTTTTCTTGTAGTTCTCGAAATACTTGCTCCATTTTCTGATTTTTATAAATTTTTATTTAAAAATTGCATATTTTTCAAGCTGAAAAAAATACCGAAATCGATAAACAATTTTTTGGAGGAAGAGTGCAGAAATTATTTCAAAATTTTCCTATAAAACTGTAATCTTAATTTTTATGGGGATATTCGCGAAATAGCAACAAAAAAAAGAAGCCAAAACCAGCAAAAAAAATCTGCGAAACATCGGAGAATGTTCCGATTGGCCTGAAACTTTGAGAAACGATGGCAAAAATACTCCTGGACATCCCAGAAAATTTTAAACCAAAATATCGATTAAAAAATTTTCAGAAAAATCGATATTTTGGTCTTAATATTTCTGGGAATGCCCGGTAGTATTTTTGCCATTATTTTTCAAAGTTTCAGGCCACAGGAGCATTTTCCGAGTTTTATCCCACATTTTGTTCATTTTGTGAACAACCCATAATAATGGCGAAAACAGTTCCACGGGAAAAAGTTTTCCAAAAAAGTTCAATAAATTTGTCGATTTTTGGTATTTCGGGATTCCGAACTCCGATTCCGCACAAGGCTAATGCTCAAAATTTATTCATTTTGTAAATATGTACATTTTCTTTATTTTAGACTAACTCGAATCCAAACGACTCAAGACATAAAAGCTCGATACTCGGACGGTGGATGGTGGACTGCTACTGCCATCGATGACGTGGAAGACTACACGGATGAAATCATGTTGATTATGCTAAATCATCAAGCGTCTTCCAGCGCAACGCTCTCTGTGGAAAACGAAACTCGGCTCAGGGAGATTTATGACGACCTAAAAGTGAAAACGCACTACAAAGGTTGGAATCAACGGTACGATGAATACATGAAACTTGAAAAATTGATGGTGAGAGCTGAAGATCAGGCCGAGTCGCGGCGAAGATTTCGCCTACTGCCACGTGGTGCTGATCTTTTGCCAGAAACGTTGGCGACAGTGGAGGACAAGTTGACCATGCACTTTGAAATTTTTGATGGAGATCAGAAAAGACCCCGATTCACGATTGAAGACTATCTGAAATTGGCACGGGAGGCGTTAAACGTAACGGCGGAAGTGAAGAAGACGAAGAAGGAAAACGAACAGGATCGTCTGCGAATTTTTCATGATTCGGATGACGAAGATGAACGGAAGAAAGAAAAAGAGGAAGAAAAAGAAAAAGAAGAAGACGAGCGTGATTTGAAACAAGAATCGGAAGAAATATTTAGCGACGAAGAAAAAGATGAGCACCGGCAGAGCACTTCATCGAACAAGAACAAGGAGCCAAAATCTGAAGACGAAAAGTTAGATGAGAGCAATGTGGTGAATGAAGAAAACCAAGAAGACGTGAAACAAAATGAGCGAGTTTTCGAGTCGGATTCCGATGAGCCAGAGTATCCTATTGACCTTCCCGGACCGTCATCGCCAGAAAAGTTGCCTTCCATGCGGCCACCGGTTCTTCAAAATAACAATGTGCCGTTGGAGCGAATGAGTAGCTCGGGGAGCAGTAATTGTGAGTTTTTTTTTTAATTCTTTTCAAAAATTCTATTTTGGGTCATGGAATAGAAAAGGAAATGACGAAAAAAAAAAGTCAAAAAGAGTTGCCCCTCTATGTACGCAAACAAGCCGCCAGCGATTTCAAGGTTTTTTCGATCACGTAATTTTTATTTGTAAATATTTAAATGATTTTACCATTTTTTTGTTCTCTATTTATCTTCCACTGCTTTATTCTTTTTTTTTTCCATTCCTATTTTCAGATAAATCTCTGACGGAGAGGTAATGTTAGACGAAGAATATGATAACGATGCGCAAATGAATGAAAATGAAACTCGAAAACGACGGTAGAAGATGGAATTCGCTATCCGAACAAACAACGCGAAAGCCACAGACAATTTCTTGTTAATATTCTCTTTTTTGTTATTTTCGGTATTACCGTTTTACGTTATTTTTGTGACTTTTTGTTTGGCTTTAATAAAAATAAAATACTATCAGAAAAAAAATAGTGGTGCACTCTCTAATTGAAGGAAAAAAAGGAAGAAAACGGAAAAAATTTTTCGGGAAAAATTGGAGAATGATCCGATTGACCTGAAATTTTGGGAAAAATTGGGAGAAATTCTCCTGTACATGCTCAAAAAATTTTGGACCTAAATATCGATTTTAAATTTTGTGAGCATGTACAGGAGAATTTTTCCAAAAATTTCAGGTCAATTGGAACATTTTCCGATTTTTCCCGAAGTTTTTTTTCCTTTTTTTCCGGTTTTGTGAATAACTTCATTACGAAATTATGGCAAATAAAGCGAAAAATGCTCCCAGAAATGCGCAAATATTGCTCAACAGAACTTTAATGCTGAATCTGAAAAAATGCAGTTAAATTTGTTCAAAATTGAGAATTTCAACGCATTTTTTTTCTAAATTTGTAGACCAGGAGCGCATTTTATGGCACAGTTGAAATGAGTGCGACCATAACCCATTAAACATGTAAACAAGTTAAAAAAAATTTACAGGAAAAGGGAAATAAAAAAATAGGACTTGTTCTTATTTTGAAATGGATTACGGTCGCACTTTGCCATAAAATTCGCTCCGAGATATTTGGTGGGAAATTGGCTATTTTCAAAGTATGGTTGGTCTAAAAATTACGAAAAAAAAATGCATTGAAATGCTCAATTTGGAACAAATTTAACTGCATTTTTTTAAGATTCAGCATTAAAGTTTTGTTGAGCAATGTCTGGGAGCATTTTTTGCTTATATTTGTCATAATTTCATAACAATTAGAGTATTCTCAACATTTCGTCCCTATTTTTTATGTCGAAAAATGCGCTTGGAGACATTTGGTGAAAAAAAAAGCTGCTGAGACGAGAGGAATGTGTTACCCTTTCTTGCAGATCCTGTTCTGAGCCGTCAGGCGAGCAGCACCACGTCAGTCGCCTCTTCTTCAGCTGCACTACCAGGTGGTGGTGGTGGTGGTGCCCAAGCGCTATTCTCATCGCCCACCAATTTACTCTCACATTCGGGCCCGCTCACCTTGGCCGAAGTGCAACAACCGCCGTCAATGTCAATGTCAATGCCGGCCCCGTCCATATCCACGTTGGCGAGACGTCATGACAACAACGAGGTGCCCGTCGAGTGGAAGAAAAAGGGCGACGACGACGACGACGACACTGAACCGCCGGCCCAAAAGAGAAGTCGTCTCATCTCATCGCCACGTGGATTTTTGGCCAATTCTTCTTCCAATTCTCAGTTCTCTTCCGGTGCTCTCACGTTGGACATTCCGGCTCGTGTTGAGAGCTCTGGACCGATAGAAGCCGTGCCAGTTGTTGTTGCGCCAGTGGTTAAAAAACCTGGAAGGAAGAAGATGGAAACACCGGGTTTCCCGAAACGTTAGTGATGGTTTTATGGGGGGGGGGGGCGGGGTTATGCACGAAATGGCTAAAACATTTTTTTTTTTTCAGCACCCTCATCAATTGCCATGTCTGGTCCATTGACACTGTCGCCGACAAAAACGCGACCACCAGGTGCCACTCCACTAGGACGTCCGAAAAAGAAGATTTTGCAACAACCGCAACAACTGCAGCAGCAGCAGCCACCAGCGCCAACTCTGCCAGCGCCAATTCCACCAACGCCGCCACCGCCACCACCGCCACCGCCACCGCCTCCTCCGCCTCCTCAACTGGATCCAATCGTCATTCCACCCACCGTATCAGCTTCTACAGAAACTACTGTCGTAGAGGAATGCGTGGCGATTCTGACGTCAGAAGCAGTGGCCACTGGAAGCATTAGTGGAAAAGACTCGTCGCAAGAAGGCACGTCGGGAAGTACAACACCGGCAACTGTGGACGAGAAGGAAGTAGCACCGCCACGTGGATTCGGTGGAAGTATCAGAGGGAAGAGAAAGCGTGGAGGACGATTCGGAGGGAACTACTCGGCGAAGCCACCGAAAGGTGGGAATAAAAAGAAGGACAAGGATGAGAATGGAGAGGATAAAGACGAGGATGGACCGGCGACGACACCAAATCATCAGCTACACACCACTCCAGTCACGCATACCACTCGAGCCGACAGTTTTCAAGTGCAAAAGACGCGAATGCATAAGGTGATGGAGCAGGAGGGCACTCTTCATGATTTTAATTTGCTCGTCGGCAGTGGGCTTGCCAATTTCGATCTGACGCTCTCCTCGATTGAGCCGGCTGATTTGATATTGTCGTTGGAGGAGCGGACGATCGAGTTGCGCGACGCCTATGTGACGTGCAGGTCGGAGTTGACTCAACTCGAGAAGCGATGGCGTTTGCAGAATGAAGCGAAACGTGAGTTGATATGGGAAATTTCTGAAAATGTTGGAAACTGTAGGATAAATACGTAATAAATACCTGTGGAAAACCTGGGACGTTTCGAAACTTTTATGCATTTTCGTAGTCTGTCAAAATCGTGTCGAGACCAGCCCCACAATTCACCGCGTTTTGTCGCTCATTCATGAATCCATAATACAATTGTGATTTCAATCGAGTTGCGACATCAAAACGTGAAACTCACGGGGTAATGGCGATTGCCCTGACGAAAGTGCGCTCCGTTGAAATTTTTATCATTTCTTGAGTTGAATCTTAAAGCAGAAAGTGTGTAATCGACGAGACGCAGAGGAGCCAGCTTTGCCACGTGGCACGTCCTCAGCGCGTTTGATTTTGATGTGAAAAAAAAAAGAATTTGAAAAAAGGCAATCACCAGCACCCCGTGGAAACTCCGCCCACTTAAAAAAATTCGGCTCTCGGACGTTTCGAAAGTAGACATTTCGAAAGTGCGACGTTTCGAAAGTGCGACGTTTCGAAAGTGTGACGTTTCGAAAGTGGACTTTTCGAAGGTTTTTCTGGATTTTGTCGACGCGGTGTTTGAGGAATTTTCCTTAAAAAGCTTTTTAAAATGATTGTGTGAAACACCGCGTCGACAAAATCCAGAAAAACCTTCGAAAAGGCCACTTTCGAAACGTCACACTTTCGAAACGTCGCACTTTCGAAACGTCACACTTTCGAAATGTCTACTTTCGAAACGTCCGAGACCCAAAAATTCAGTGCATTTTGAATTTTTTCGTGAAAAACAGTGGGCGAGGCTTCACGAATTAGCAGCTATTTGGATGATATTTGACCGCTATTTCAAGTATCTGAAAATTGGCGACCCGGAATAGAACTGCCCAAAAGTTATGGAGGAATTTTTCGAAAATACACTGGGTTTTGAAACGTCGCGGAGCCAGGAAAAAAACAGTGGGAAATTATTGTTTGCCGGCAAAGTTTTTGCTCAAAATCAGGCATTTTTTAGGGACTTCGCACACCTGTTCCCCGGTTTTGCCAGTGTCTCGTGAGATTCATGTAAAAAAAAAGTGCGTAGAAATGTTGTTTATTGGCATAAATATTGGATCTCGGACGTTTTAAAAATGCGATATTTCGAAAATTTCTCTTCATTTTTTCGTCGCGGTGTTTCACACAATCAAACACCGCGAGGACAAAATGCAGAAAAACTCTCGAAATGTCCGAGAGCCTAAATAATGATGTAATTTTGAAAATGACAACAACAAAAAGAAAAGAAATTTATGACTTGTTTAAATTTTTACATGGGTTACGGTCGCACTCATTTCAACTGTGTCGAAAAATGCGCTCCGAGATATTTGGTGGGAAAATTGGATATTTGCAAAGTACATGAGCATCTGCTGGGATGCGAATAATATTATGGACCTATTCACAAAATCGGAAAACAAAAAGAAAAAAATTGCGGGAAAAATCGGAGAATTGACCTGAAATTTTGGGAAATATTGGAAAAAATTCTCCTGTACACGTTCAAACAATTTCGGACCAAAATATCGATTTAAAAAATTTTCAGAAAAAATCGATATTTTGGTCCAAAATTTTTTGGGCGTGTACAGGAGAATTTTTTCCAATATTTCCCAAAATTTCAGGTCAACCGGAGCATTCTCCGATTTTTCCCGCAATTTTTTTCCGGTTTTGTGAATAGGTCCATTAGTGTCTCTTCTTTACCATTAAAATATATTTTAATCCAAAATGTGTCTCCGTTTTTCAGGAAAAGCCGCAGAAGCTGAAACCTCTTCATCATCTTCTTCCGCATCAAACATTGCAAAATGAATAGATTTTGTATTTCCTAAATACATTTATGAAAATATTCCCTGTCGGATAGAACTTGTTTCATTTTTATCATTGATTTCCTAAATAGGGCTCGCTATATATATTATTTATTTTAAATTTCTCATCCCTATTTAAATATATATTTCAGTTGCTCTTGTTTAGAAGTTTACTTTGCCTTATTTCAGTTTTTCCAACACTCGTCGTCTAGTTGCCTCCCCTCACAATTTAATTATTCTTGTTGGTGAAATTCGATTTCCTTTTTTTTTCCACCTTTTCACCCCCACCCTGTTCATCCCCGTACCATACGCTTCAATCTCACTAAATGAAATCTCTTTGAAACGCTATATCTCCCTTATTTTGTTACTATTTTACGCGGCTCTCTCTCTCTCTCTTATCCTAAAGTTATAAGTTACCATTGCCTTTATATATGTATCATTCATGTTATCCGCCTTTGAATACTGTGGGTGGGTGAGCCACATCCAATTGAGCCCCCAAATGAACTGTCCAATTTAAATTGAATTTTTTTCTCTGATTTTTTACCCGGTTGGTTTTTTTCCGATTTATATACATACAAGGATGATATTTCAACGAATAATCTATCAAAGATGATTCAGAGACTCTTTTCCAGATGACCATCTACAACGTCTACATTTTCGACCGTGGAGGTCAATGCCTGTATTACGATGAATGGTTTCGCACGAAACAGTCCGGATTGGCGCCGATTCAAGAGTATAAACTGGTGTTTGGAATGATGCTGTCGATGAAGTCATTTGTCGATCGGCTCGCCACTAATGACTCTAATCAAACGGTCAACTATTATAAGTGAGTTTTTTTCAGCAATACATGGAGGATTTCAAAAAAAAAAACTCAATAATTGTATTTCTTCACTCACCAAATAGGAGAAAATAGCTCACAGAAACTGCGGTCCAGACAGCAATAACACGTTTTAAAGTTAATAAACTATTTATTCTCCAACGTGAGCGTCTTATGGAATTTTGGGTCAAAAACGTCAAAAACCCGGCGAAAAATACACAAAAATAAGTTAACAACAAGGAAAAAAACTATAGAAAGCAAAAAACATAATTGAATCCCAAAAAAACTTTCGAATTTTGGGTCCTCCTGCCGTCGCGCCGAGGGCGGGTTACGGTCGCCGGGGTTCCTTGCGGCGCCTGCACATCAAACTTGCCGCCGCGAAGATTCAAATAGGTTGAGGTCCGGCGATGTGTCGGTCCGTTTTTCTCGTATTTTGTGTCGAATTTCTTCCTTTTTTTGCTGTCTCGTGGGGAAGGGGAGTTGCGCGCGGGAGATCCTCGTTTGGTTCTCCCAATTCGCAACATACTCGGTATTTGCGGGCTCAAAAGGGTTTTTGCGTGAAAATCAAAAATGAGCATAGAACATAGATAATGGTACGTCCAAAGTAAAAAAAAAGCGCAAAAAAAGACGAAAAAAGGCGTCCAAAGTAACTTTGTTTTTGCGTCTTTTTTCTCTACAGTATCCCACCAAACCTGCACATCTTAGCGACGCGCGAAGTGAATAATTTGAATTTCACATGTTTGTTTACATTTTTAATTGTTTGAAACATGTTTTTAGTTGTTTTTTTTTGTTTGATCTGCAGGTTCTGCGGTATACTGTATAGAAAAAAGACGCAAAAACAAAGTTACTTTGGACGCCTTTTTTCGTCTTTTTTTGCGCTTTTTTTTTACTTTGGACGTACCATAATGGCAACAACCAGCGAAAAATGAATATTTTCCGGAAAAACTTAAAAAAAAAAAACAAAATAATTTCTATGATTTTTACAAAAAAATAGGAGACCACGGGCAGTACTCGAAGTCGTGGCCTAGGAATCCCGCGGCCAACATTTTTTTCCCGAAAATTTTCTTTTTTGAATTGGGCAATACCTATATTTCCGCTTACCTGGCGCAATTTTGGCCGATCTGTAAATAATTTATCCAAGAAATAGTGCAAAAATGAACGACAATACAATTTTCAAAATTATGTTTTCGGCCGCCGGCCTAGGAAACCTCGAATTTGTGTCCAAAGTAAGCTCATGTCTGCTTTAATTAAAGCTCTATGTTAGATTTAAAATTTTCCAAAGTTTCCAAACTCATAAAAAATGCGCTTTCCAGAACTTCCGCCTATAAAATGACGTTTCTCGAGTCGGCAACCGGCATCAAAATTATGTTGAACACGGATCCGAACGCCACCGGAATTCGCGATCTTCTACACCGAATCTATCAGGCGTACACTGAGACGGCGAACAGCGCCGCTCGACTCGAATTGTTTGCCACGAATCCGCCAGACGAGAACTTTTTGAAGACACGTGTCAGGGATATTGTTATGAAGCATTCGGCATATATTTGAATGGTTGGTCTATTCACTATTAAGCTAAATTAAATGTATCATATAAAGCTCGAAAAATTCCTGAAATCACGAGTTTTTTTGCAGTCCAAAATTCCGAAAAATGCGCACAGTTGAAACCGGCGTTACCGTAGTTGCTTCGCTGCGAGACCTTCTGTGTTTGAATTTGAATTTTCCCGCAAAAAAGTTGAGCAACTGTGAAGGTCTCACAGCGAAGCAACTACGGTAACACCGGTTTCAACTGTGCGCGCCTGTTATTTCTGGGAAATTTTTCGGAACTTTGGACTGCAAAAAACTCTTGCACGGCGTGTTGGAGGCTACGTTTTTGAATTATTTTTCAAAAGCGAATTTTCGCGCGCTATTCTACTCTCGCGTCCCTGCGTCTCCTCCGCATAGACTTGTGTCGATTTACGAGATTTTATTGTTTCGCGGTTTGTTATTTTTTTTGCTCATTTATTATTTTTTTGTTTGTTTCTCATTAAAAAAAATTATGTTTTTAAAATGGTTGTTTTTGAGATTAATGTGATAAATTTTTTTGTTGGAATATTGATTTTAAGTCGGTTTTTCGTAAATAAAACAGTTAATTTTAATTTAATTTTAATTCTGAAAAACAAAATACGAAAATTGGGACTAAAAATGCGAAAAACGTTATATTTTTCCAAAAAAAAAAATCATATTTGGCAAGGCGCCAAAGATTTTTGGCAATATTCCAAGAGAAATATATGGAGGCGCAGAGAAAAACGCAAAAGTGCGCCAGGGCGCGTTTGCACTTTCGTAGGGTCCAGCATGCCGTGTCTTGATTTCAGGAATTTTTTGAAATTTGGACGCGGCAATATGTACATTTTGGAAATTTTGAAAGAACTTACGAAATCGAAATAAATATTGATTTTAGAAAGAGCATACATTTTTTCCCTAAATCTTTCCAGTAGGGCTGTTCAGCTTGTCCCCCCAACTCTGACTTTTCGTTCTTTTTCATAATTCCCTCTTCTGGCCAGCTGCTCCCTTGTAACTCTCTCGTCGCTCTGCGTCTTTTCATTCTTTTTTTTTCCCTCCAACAAACACAGTTTTCTCCCATTTTTTAACTTTCATAATCATCGATTTGTATAACATTTGCGAATCGAAATTTTCTATTTTATTTTTTTATACATTTTTTCGGGTTTAATGACTTTTTTTTTCCAATTTTCTATTCCTTCTGTTATATTCCTATACTTATTTACTTCATTTAAATATTAGTACTAAATTTTTTTTTTAAAGTACGGAGCGCTGCAAACTCGCTCCATTCGTACCGTGGAGGACGAGGCCACGTTGGCGACGAGAGAGTGCAGAAAATTGAGAGAGCACTTCAAATGCATGCGAAATTCATTGTTCGATTGGAGCGAGTTTGCAGCGAGTATAACATTTAGTAATGTAAATATTTGATTTGGATTGATTGCTTTAAAAAAAGTTTCATATGAACAATTTTTATTTTCCAGACAAAGTTTATCGTTACTCCACGATACCTCTTTTCTCAAATGTCTTTTTTTTTCAAATTAAGATTTGTTCTTAAAGTTTTGCTCCAAAAATGTCTCAACCGTCAGCGCCACCCGATGACGACAGCAGTACTATACGGAGTCCGGTGAGTATCGAATTTTGAGCCAAAACTTTAAAGTTTCTAAAATAAATATTTGGTTTGCACTAAAAAAATAAAATAAAATATTCAAACTATAAAAAAAAAAGTTTAACGATGTTTAAATTGACAAACAGTGTGGAAAATTGCCCTCCCGAGGCACCGGATTAACCGGTTATTAGTGCCCACAGTCCATACCAACCGCATTTTTCACGCCATCCCCTTTTTTTGACCTTACAAACCGCCGAAAATGTATTCTGAAGGTTTTTTCCCGCTAAACATTTGGGATGCTCCGGTTTATTGGATACGAAAAAATACTGTAATTTTTAGTTTTAAGTTCTAAAATAAAAAATAAAAACCGTTTAAAAAATTGTCTTCAGGAACTTCCATTTGTCTCGTCAATTGTTGGTGGATTGTTTGCTGGCCGAGCTGTAGTGATAAGCGGAATGGTCCTACCCGGATTCGCAGCTGATCGAAAAAGGTGAAAAAAAAACATAAAATAGCGGCCTATCGTAGCCGAACAAGTCAAAAAGTTTAGATAATATATATATATTAAAAAAAAAAAATTAAAAACGACACAAAAATAACAATAAAAAAATAATTTGTTCGTCGAAAAATTTCGAAACTTAAAAGTTCTAATTTGCGCGTAAATCAAGTCTGCAAACACCGTCCGTCGCGAGACCGCAATGTACACAATTTGACGCGATATCACTATTCCAAAAATACTTTTTATAAACATTGTTATATTATGCGTTCACGAATTACATTTGCAAACGACGTTCCGCGTCTCGCAGCGAAGAAATTGCACGGTATTTACCGTAAATAATTTGGATTTTTTTTCATCACATTTTCTTCTTTTCTTTTACAATTTTCCTCAAAATCTCACCATCTTTTATTTTTTCAAAAAAAAAACGATAACAAATGGTGAGATTTTGAGGAAAATTGTTAAAAAAAAAAGAAGAAAATGTGATGAAAAAATCCAATATATTTACGGTAAACACCGTGCAATTTCTTTGCTGCGAGACGCGGAACGTCGTTTGAAAATGTAATTCGTGAACGCATAATATAACAATGTTTATATAAAGTATTCTTGAAATGGTGATATCGCGTCAAATTGTGTACATTGCGGTCTCGCGACGGGCAGTGTTTGCAGACTTGATTTACGCGCAAATTAGAACTTTTATGCCGCGTCCAAAGTCAAAAAAATTCCTGAAATCACGTTTTTTCTGCAGTCCAAAGTTGCAAAAAAAAACACAGAAATAACAGGTGTTTACCACTGAATTTTCGCGTGTTTTTTTATTTACAACTTTCACGCCGAAAAATTCAGTGGTAAACACCTGTTATTTCTGTGATTTTTTTTGCAACTTTGGACTGCAGAAAAAACGTGATTTCAGGAATTTTTTTGACTTTGGACGCGGCATTAAGTTTCGAAATTTTCGTGAACGCATAATATTACTCTCTTCTCAGCAGCTGCTCATAAACTTTGTAAATAGCCAATTTTCCCACGAAAGTTCACTTCATTCTCTAGAATAAAAAAAAATACAAATGCAAAAATTTGTAACTTTCATCTTTAATTGCCTTTAAGATTTGACATTGATTTGTGCTGTGGATTGTTGATTGATGGGGACCATATGGACAACAAAGCATTACATTTCAATCCGAGATTCGAGTCGAAATCGGGATGGTTCGTTTGAATCTTTTTTTTGCAATACACGGGGTCGCCGAGGGAACATCGAGAAAGCGCGCTCTACTAGACTACCGTAGTCTCCTAGATTAGGAATTGGCATAATGCCAAAAATCGTATATTTTCCATTTTGTCCTATTTTTTGAAGCAAAATGGCATCACTTTTTCTAACGATTTTCTTTTTTATATTTTCCCTAAACCTCATCGTGCCATAATTTCCGGAAATCGCCGAATGGAGAACAGAGAGACATCTCATCAGATAATGATAGAGGAACAAACAAAAAATTAAAATTAAAAAAAAAACGTTTATTTAAACAATAGAGTTGGGAAGATTCCGTGAATTTCGAGATTTTACTTGGTCTTTTGGTACTTGGCTGGTATTCTTCATAAGCGCGGAGGTTCTTGAGCGCCTCGTTTTTATGATCTTCTGTGGGGCATTCCTGAAAAATATTGGGATTGGATAATTTCTAATGGGGTTGTTCACAAAACCAGAAAAGAATGCAAAAATTCAAAATGTTCAGCGAAACTTCGGAGAATGCTCTGATCGGTCTGAAACTTTGAGAAATTATAAAAAAAAATACTGTCAGACATTGCACCAAAATATCGGTTTTGAAAGTTTTCAAAACATCGATATTTTGGTCTGAAATTTTCTGAATGTCCGAGAGTATTTTTCAAACAATCTCTCAAAGTTTCAGACCGACCGGAGCATTCTTCGAAGTTTTGCTGAATTTTTTGCATATTTTGCTAGTTTCGTGAATAAATCCATAATAATCAGAACAG
Organism: Caenorhabditis japonica; assembly: GCA_963572235.1. Classification (NCBI taxonomy): domain Eukaryota; kingdom Metazoa; phylum Nematoda; class Chromadorea; order Rhabditida; family Rhabditidae; genus Caenorhabditis; species Caenorhabditis japonica. The sequence continues at coordinate 1,040,640 of OY754346.1, forward strand.
ACTTACGTCTAACAGTGCGCGTAATATGTCGCAAAAACAAAAAATAACTCACTTTCTTGTTGATCTTGTCGTAGGTGGCCTGGTCGAGAAGAAAAATATTGTGAAGACTATTCCTGTCCTTTCCCTTCGACTACTTCTTTGGGGGTGTTTTACCTGAAAAATCAATAATTTGCAAACTAAAAAAGAAAAAAGTGCACAAAATGCGCATTAAATCAATTTGAAAAAGAACGTGTCAAACTAGTGAAAAATCGATTCATGCGATGTTGAAAAAAAACAGTGGTCCCATGATATAGCATTGATAGTGAAGAGGCACAGAGACTCTCCTCTTCCTCTCACCGTTCGCCTCTCTTCATTATCAATGCTATATCATGAGGAAAAAATTTCTCTGCATGTGTTTTTTTTTCACATATTTCAGCATCACATGAATTATAAAAATAAAAAATAACCCTAACAAAATAAATCGAAAATTGAGTAAAAAAATTAAAAACAAAAAAAAACAAATGAAAATAAACAAAATTGAACAGCGCCGATTTCGCCACGTATCGCGCACGTGGATGAGTCGCTACGCAGTTAATTGGCCGCATTCGCGGGGCGATCAAAATTTTTTCGGCGATGTTCCTTCGGCGACCCCGTGCAATACGATGTATTATCCGCTTCCAGGTTCTCAGGAGCAGTCGACGAGAAACTGGTAATCAACTCGTTTGTCTCCGGACGCTGGGGAATCGAAGAGCGATTTGACAATCCTTTTAAAGAAGGCGAACCATTTCAAATTCGAATTTTAGTGCTTGAGAAATATTTCAAGGTAATTTAAATAACGAATGTGTAAATAAAAAGTTGCAAATATAAATAAATACTCTTTAGATTTCCGCTTGCGGAAAACATGTATGTGACTTCCCGCATCGCGTGCCGATTGAACAAATCCGGACAATCTCAATAAAAGGCAACATTCGCGTCGATTATGTGGAATTTCAACCACCGGTAAGTATCTGAGAGTTTCAAGAACTCGGCCAACCACTGGAACTTTTCCTTGTTTTTAGGAGGAAAACTTCCCGGTCGTTGAGTGATCTACTTGATTCCCCATCTCAGCGCTGCGCCAAACTAACCCCGCCCCCAGCTTGTACGTCTAAATTGTCTTGCCACCCACCCGCCCATTCTATGTCAATCTGAAATATATACACACAAATAAATAGTTATTTATCAAGAACTAAATTATTCATGGATCGCATAATTTCAGATTGGAATCGACACAGACGGAAAACCGATTGTAGTTGCACCAAGTCCGAAGCCAGAGGTGAAAACGAGGATTGATAAACCGGTAAGTAAAGAAAAAAACGTTATGAAGAGCGCAACTTGATCTCGCAAGTTCCACCCATTTTTGTTCATATAGATGGCCACGCCCACTGAGATTTTTTGGTTATGGTATACGGTATTATGGATTGGTGTCGTATTGTGTTTTCAATCGACTTGCGACATGAAAACGCAAGTCTGCATTCACCGTTTTGTCTGCGTCTCTTCAAATATCACTGTGTTCGCGTGGTCGCGCACAAATTAGTGGGCGGAGTTTCGCGTTCTCATGTCGCAAGTCGATTGAAAACACAATAGCGAGTAGCCACCCGTCGGGCTGCTGCCCGGTGAATAGCGGACAATGGTGAGAACAACAAAAATATGTGGTTTTAAATATTTATCAAGGAAAGCCCGTTGCTACGGGATGAAAAACCTTAATGCTGCGTTCAAAGTGATAAAGATGGAGAAATATTGGTGTCCAAAGTGAAGAGAAAAATTTCTACTTTTTACGCATAAAATACTGTAACCGTAACCAAATCGTGGCGATACCTTCCAATTTCGTCGAAAAGTTCCGTAAGTTGACACAAAATGAGGTCACGCCACGATTTGGGTACGGTTACAGTCTTTTTACGTTAAAAAAAGTAACAATTTCATTTTCACTTTGGACACCTATTTTTCTCCATCTTTATCACTTTGAACGCAGCATAACATTGAGAAGTGACGGGAGTTGCTTTACCCGTCATGGAAAATCATTTCCTGAAATTGCACTCGCCGTCTTATGAAAACCCTGAAAAATGTATTTATCTGGACCAAATCCAACGCCTGAGCTTCATCTGAAGCTCGACTCATATACAGAGACGCGTGGAGTGCTCGGTTCATTTGATACTTTGACTGGGTCCGCGGAGCTACTGAACTGAGCTCGTCGATCTCCATAGATATCGACGAAAAGGTGACGAGTGCGAGAGCGTTCTGCTCTCTCACAAAGTAATAGAACGAGGAACAGGAATTAAGAATTATTTACAAAATAATAATAAAAAGATGCTCCAAAAATCACAGCCTAGACGAGCAGAAATCCAACAAACCGAGCGAGACGACGCAAGCGCGGAGAAAAACTCTGTAAACTATTTTAGGATTAAAGGGAGGCGCGGCGCTACGGTAGACAAGCGGGTCTCACCGCGACCGCGCAGTGCTTGCACACAGCGCAATGCGCGCGTCGTTTGAATTATATATTTGAGGATTTTCTTTTCCTCAGTTTTTTTTCATTGAAGAAAACTAGTTTTGCGTCCCAAAATATGGTTTTTGGGGAAAGCAAGTCGATTATTGATGCTCTTGGGCATAATTTATTTTTGCAATAGCAAAAACCTGAGTGGGCGTGTCTTCTTGTGACATCAGCGTATCTTGAAATGTGTGCTATTAGAACATACTATAACCGGCTAGAAAATTGAAAAAAAAAGTCACATCTGAACGCTTGAGGTAACTGCAGGACATGGAACATTCCGTAAATTCTCTAACAGAACGGCCCCCTAACATTTTCAGTAATTTCTCTCAAAATGTGCAATGTTTCTTATTTAGAACATCCCATTCACTCTTCCACTTCCCATCGGTGGATTCGTTTCCCCACAAGCCGCTCGATTCACTATCACTCCGTTCCTGTCGGCTGATCGATTTACCATAAATCTGATGAGCAAAAACGAATTCCTCTTTCATTTTCGCGTCGATATGCCAAACGCAGCTGATAAGAAAAAGGTATGTGCAGTAATCTCATTTTAACTTTTTAATGGGGTTATTCTTGAAACCAGCAAAAAAAGCAAAAAATAGAAAAAACCAGCAAAAAATTCAGCGAAAATTCGGAGAATGCTTCGATTGATCTGAAACTTTGGGAAATCATTAAAAAGATACTTCCAGTCATTCCCTGAAAATTTCAGACCAAAATATCGATTTTGAAAATTTTCAGAAATAAAAATCGATAATTTTAAAAATCAATATTTCGGTCTGAAATTTTCAGGGAATGACCGGAAGTATCTTCTTAATGATTTTCCAAAGTTTCAGACCGATCGGAGCATTCTCCGAATTTTCGCTGAATTTTTTGCTGGTTTTTTCTATTTTTTGCTTTTTTTGCTGGTTTCAAGAATAACCCCATAATAATCTGATTTCAGTTCAAAGTTTTTTTAAGGGCTAAATTAATTTTGAAATTATCCGGTCAATCCAATAAATTTCTGGATTTTCGTCTATTTTATGCAAGCCAATCGTTTAATTAGTTTTTTGAGCCTAATTAGGATTAGACTCGAGATATAACGAGTTCTAATTTCTCAAATCAATGAAATGAATCGTAAAAAACCGAGAAAATGTGTCAAAATATTATTTTAATTTTGCAGGCTGCCGTAATCCGAAACAGTTCTAAGAACGGGGTGAACTGGCAGACGGAAGAGCGCACGTTCGCCACTTTTCCATTCCACAAAGGAATCACTCATGATGTACTTTTCACGGCATATGGAAGGAGCGTTACGGTCAGTTTAAATCAGTTTATGTATATAATTACGACGAAACCACAGAGCGCCTAAGCTCTGGGAACACGTTTTAAGCAATACGCGATACTATGATGCAATCGTGCTCCATCCAGCTAAATAGTTCATCTCAAAAAGTCTAATAAGGAAATTGACCTATTCAGTTCGACCTTCAGTGATTTAGGCCACGCGCCAGAGACCCTAACAAAAGCCGGGCGAAACCAAGAAAATGATGCCCAAGAGCATCAATAATCGACTTGCTTTTCCCAAAAACCATATTTTGGGACGCAAAACTATATGAAAACAACTGAGGAAAAGAAAATCCTCAAAAATATAATTCAAGCGGCGCGCGCATTGCGCTGTGTGCAAGCACTGCGCGGTCGCGGTGGGACCCGCTTGTCTACCGTAGCGCCGCGCCTTCCTTTAATCCTAAAATAGTTTCCAGAGTTTTCCTCCGCGCTCGTCTATGCTGTGATTTTGAAGCAAATTTTCATTATTTTTATAATTCTCGTTCCTCGTTTTATTATTTTGTGAAAGCAGAACGCTCTCGCACTCTTCGCCTTTTCGTCGATATCTCTGGAGATCGACGAGCTCAGGTCGGCAGCAGGAAATTCAGGAAATGATTTTCCATGGCGGGTAAAGCAACTCCCGTCACTTTTCAATGTTAAGGTTTTTCCTCCCGTAGCAACGAGTTTTCCTTAATAAATATTTTAAACCATGTCTTCTTGTTGTTTTTACCATTGTCCGCTACACTGCACCTTGCATTGGGAGACTCGCTTCAAAAACCAGAAAAATTGGTCAATAGAGCGCGCCTGCACCGCGTTTGCGTCTCGTAACTTGGCACACTCTCTCGCTCTCTTTTTTTGAAAATATGTTTTTCAGAGCATTAAAATGCATTTTAAAGTATCTTCTCGTTTCATTTTTGGAAAAATCCCTCTGTTAAGAGTGTTTTCAAATCAAATTTTTCGAAAATTGGCCGATTCTTCCGTGCACTCTATCGATTTTTAGTTGAGCGAAAACCGAGTGTAAGCAAATAAAAACGAAACGGTGAAAAAATAAAATGAAAATTCCAAAATGTTTGAAAGGGACTACTGTAGCCTTCATTGTCCGGGATGTTCCCATTTTTCTCTGTGAAATATTTTCGATCACTGCCACTTAAATCTAAAAAAAAAGAAAAGTATTGTTGGCCCGCCAAAATGGTCAAACGCGCTCCGCTGAACTCAACGCTATGCGATTTTCATTTTGGTTTCCAAATTAGTTCATTTATGGGGTTATTCACGAAATGGCAAAAAAACGGCAAAAAACTGCGCGAAAACTCGGGAAATGCTCCGATTGACCTGAAATTTTGGGAAATAAGGGAAAAAAACTCTCCCGGACACTCCCACAAAATTTCAGACCAAAATATCGATTTTTAAGAAATATTGCTTTTTTTCTGAAAATGCTTAAAATTGATATTTCGGTCTGAAAATTTGTGGGAATGTCCAGGAGAGTTTTCTCCCTCATTTTCCAAAATTTCACGTAAATCGGAGCATTTCCCGAGTTTTCGCGCAGTTTTTTGCCGTTTTTTCCATTTTTTGCAATTTCGTGAATAACCCCATTAACGAATAAATTCAACGTGAGATCAAATATTTTAGAGAACAAAATAAAAATCGCATAGCGTTGAACTCAGCAGAGCGCGTTTGACCATTTTGGCGGGCCGCCAATATTACGTTCCGCAGTTTTTCACTGTTCCGTAGTGTCAAACTGCGGAACATCGGAGCGTCGTGAGCACAAGTCGTATTCAAGAAATACCCCCTAAATTTGTGAATTTTCAGGTCGATGTGGACGGCGCACCTTTTGTGAAATTTGTTTATCGTGACGGGGATAAACCGACAGATGTGGATGCCATCACGGTTCATGGTGACGTTATTCTTCATCGTTTTGAGCACACGGGCAGTGCTTCATGATTTAGTCGTTTTTTTGCAATACATAGTCATTTCCTTAAATTGTGATAAATACGTATTTTTGAACACCAAACATTTAATCTTCGTGTGTAATCTTTTACGGTTCAATAATTTTCTATTCTTCCACACGTTTCGTCGTTTTCTTTTCAAAATCAACAAAAGATCCCCTTTTTCTTGATCATTTGCATTCGACCTTCCGGTCGCTTTTTCTCCCAATGTGTCGACATTTCCGTCCGGTCGCCCCATTAGCCATGAACCCATCGGTTGTCGTTCGACGTCTTCTATTCCTGCTTTACACCATTCTGAATCTGTCTACAAATGCGAAACCATTGATAGATGACAAGTATACTATTCTGACAATGAGCAATGCCGTGATTGGAGAGCCGCAGTTCTTTGAGAATGAGGTACGTCTATTTTGGGGTGTTAAATACTTTGGAATAGAACATTAGCGAAATAGAACTCAGGGAGCTGCTCTAGCTTTTCTGGGTCAGTGAAACTGGAGACTTGAAATTCTAAGATTTCAGAATGACGTGAAGGAAGTCGTGCGTACTCAGGATAAATTTATGGAATTGTATTCAGAGCTGAAACCACCAAAAGAACCGCCCATGTCCATAATGAGTGGCAACATACCAGACCATTTAATAATGAAAATGGCAGATTACCTATTCGGTTTGCTTCAAGGTACTGGAGAAGTCGTTAAACCGATGCCAACGACAACAACCCCATTCACTCCAGAACTCTTACCATTTCGGTCCGCCGATCTTGCCGTGAACAGAAATTTGCCACAAGTGGTTACAAATTTTGGCGAAATTCGCCGCAAATCGTCAAAATTTCGTGGAGTTTCTCGCAGGAAAAGTGAGAAATTGTGGCGAAAGACTAGGATGGAACGCATGATGGGAAGGATTTGATTTTTTTTTGTTGTTGTTTTCTGGATTGAGAACTGAATGTACATAAATATTGAACTGTATTTTTTTTTGTTGCAAAACAAAATGTGAAACCAAAAACAAAAATGTGTCACTTATGATACTCTTCCAGTGCGACATTCATAATGTCTGGATGATCGAAGCTGAAATCCACGTTTCGCCGCTCAAAGTACAAGTGGTGGTCGCCCTAAAAGTTGAAATAAAGACACTTAGAAGGGCATGCCATTCTATGTTTAAAGCAAATTTTTCATTGATATATATCTTGCTTGCTAATTTTCGAAAATATCATTGCTAAACTTGGCAGTAAGCTTTCCACGGCGGGCGTTTTTCGCCCGACCGACCCGTCCGGGTAAAGAAACGCCCGCGTGAAATGTTTTTTTTATTTCTTCAAAGTATTAATAAAAATGTTTATTAGTGAAACAAATTCGGAGTCAACAATTCGATTGAAACTTGTTGTCCACTCGATATTAATGGTACGTCCAAAGTACAAAAAAAGCGCAAAAAAAGAAGAAAATAGGCGTCCAAAGTAACTTTGTTTTTGCGTCTTTTTCTTTGTTGTTTACCGCCAAGCAAGTAAAAAATTAAGTGTAAACATGTTTACAAGTGCGCGCTCTTCTTTTACTTTGGACGTACCATAAAAGGAATCTTGAATTATTATTTTTTTTTAATTTTCCGAAAACCTATATTCGTGACCTTCTAATTTTTCTTGAATCCTCGCAACTTTTTCATTCCGCGAAACGCTGGAAAATGGCGATATTGATTTTCCTTTTTTCCAATGGTTCCTCAATATTATTATCCTCGCTACTTGGCGAACAGCTTCTCTCCATTTTAATCATTTTCGAATTCCTAAAAATATTTTTGATAGTTAACAATTGAAATTACGAAAAAAAAAACAATAAAAATCATGTTTAATACAATTGGGAATTCATAAAAAATCGAAAATTGAATTACGTGCAATGTACCGTGACGGTGTGTCCCAACACCGTCACGTGAAATCGCAGACCGGGCAATGCGGACGGGACACTTTGGAGACGCAGATAAATGCGACAGGGCGCGTTCGCAGTTACGTAGGTTTGAACACTTACCGCGTAAACAACGTCGTCTTCTGGAATAAAAGTGCATTCTGGCTCTGTTTCCGCATCGAAAACACCCCTCAAAATATGAACAATTAACTAGTTTAAAAAAGTGTCCCACTCACTCGCAATTTCGTATACAATATGGCAACTGCGCTTTTTGCGCTTTCCACTTGGATTGTTGCTTATACGCGAGCATTTCCATAGCGTCCGAAATCCGAATGGCCGTCGAATATGAAGTGCCCAGTGGTTGCTCAGTAGTTTTCGCATTCATCAAGCAATGCATCCACTCGTTTTCCTTTGAAAAATCAGTGGTTTTGGCGAGTGGAAAATTGTTGGAAGCGCCACCGTGGTACGCCAACAGATGATGTCGTCCTTCGGATTCTGTGTGAAACGCCAAATGTTTGCATCCGGTGCAGCGATACGGACGGTATAGAATGTGATAGCGAAGCATGTGATATTCAAATGCCGCCCATGTCAGGTAGGCCATCGAGCAAATTTCGCAGACTGGTCGCGGCTCGTCGTTTGGTATCATTTCGCCGTCGGTGTCTGGATTGAAAGGCGGAATCGTTTGCAGTGTTTGAACTGGTCGTTTTCGCGCATGTCCAGAAGCATCTGAAAATACAATTTTTTGCGTTTTTTTCGAGTTTTTCGGAGAAAATGTTATAAAATCTTACTTTTAGAATCCGAGATCGGCGGAGCAATCCTTACTGTACATTGCCTGGTTGGTAATCGATTTGGTGGCGAATCCTGAGCAGAAATAAATACATTTCAATGGAAAATGTTTTTTTTTTTTGAATTAATTTAAAAAAAAACTTACAACTGTCACTAAATACTCTTCTGTGTCCTGTATTCCATCCATTTTTACGGGTTTATTTATAAATAAATGCCAAAAAACATGCAATCAATATTGAAAAAAAAAAATAATTTTCGATTTTGATGGAATTGCAATTGCAATTTCCAATAAACAAAATGTGCGCCGCACTCTTGCAAATTTCCGTGCGGCAGTTTGCAAATGGGCGGAGCTTACATTCTTTAAAAAAAATTCCATTTTTTTGTGAATTATTTACTGCTTTTTCCTCTAATTTTTTGTTCAATATATTTTGTTAAAGTAAATTTTATTGCATTAAAATAATATTTCAGATGTCAGGAAGTGATGACTACGGCTCCGACGAGGAAACAAACGTTAACTTGACGAAAAAAGAGTTGCAACAGTTGAAATTCAAGCAGCAAAAATATAAAAAGAAGAAGGCGTCGAAAAAACGAGTAAAAGCATTGAAGCAAGAGGAGAAGGAGAATCCCAATCAGGTAGGTCAAAGATCGTGTTATTGTTATTATTATTATTATTTTTGTGGTTGCAGGAAACTGAAATCGCAACAGATGGGAAGAATGAGGCTGAAACTGCAGAGGAATTGGGGGTTGAAATCGAGTATGTCGGCGAGACAATCGAGATTGAACCGGATAACCCGAACGCCAAATATTTCGCTGCGATTTTCGACGCTTTTAAGGTAATTTTTTGGCGCGCGGTGTTTGCGTACTCACGTTGCGAACCGATTTACGAGGATCCGCCCACTATCTTCTATTTTTTGCTGTGATTTTTCCGTTTTTTTCACATTTTTCTGTTTTTTTTAAATAAATTTGGCGTATGCAGATGAATATTGAACAAGAAAAATCGAGAAAAATGGCGGATGATGTAACAATCGATAAAAATGTTTTTATTTATTTTTTTTTATTACGACTTTGAAGTACGTGAAATAGAAAGAAAATCATGGTATAAATAAATAAAGTGAATAAAAATAATCGATAAAAAATGTTTTTCGCATTTTCATGGTCATTTTGTTCACTAAACGTGTTGTTCGAATGGGGATTGGGGACATCATCCGCCATTTTTTCTCGAATTTTCTTGTTCAATATTCATTCGCATACGCCATTTATTGATCTGAAACAAAAATGTATTAAAAAAACAGAAGGAATTCTGCAAAATGAGGAAAAAATGTGAAAAAAAAAAGTAAAATAACGGAAAAAATGGCTCTAGGACGTTTCGAAATTTTAGTGCATTTTTAGAGGTAAATTTCGAAAAATTCTCGGAATTTACTGGTAAAAGATTCTACAACTTCTTTATCCGTGGCCGATATTTGTCAATGTTGCGAACACGGCGCCGAAAAATAGGGCTCTGGGACGTTTCGAAACTTTTTTGTATTTTTGCGGCATACCATTCGATTTTAATTCCCAAAAATAAAAATAATTGATAAAAACGAGAAATAAACACCGAATGCGCAACGCTGCCCAAAAATTCAAAAAATCTTCGAAACACCCCGGTTGCGAAGTGACAAGTTTCGAAATGTCCCAGTTTCGAAACGTCCCAGAGCCAAAAAAATAGCAGGAAAGTGGGCGGAGTCTCGTAAATCAGTTTGTGGTGGAGCGCGAAATCAATATAATATTTTTCGCCCGAGAACAAAATAAAAATGATATGCAATTTTGTTCAGATCTCCACTGACGTGGACGACAACAGCTCTTATGGTCATCACGTCTCCCGGGGTGAGAAAAAAGACGACCTTGGCAAAGTTGGACAAGCCGAACGAATTCTGCAAGAGGAGATGGAAGAGCGCGCAAAAGAGAATACTGAGGACAAACTGTCGAGGCGAAAGTTGCGAATTTCCCTCCAGCCGAGCATTGCAAAGCTCAAAGAGTCTACAATTCGTGCGGATGTTGTCGAATGGGCTGACGTGACGTCACGAGATCCGTATCTGCTAGTTGCTCTGAAATCGTACCGAAATTCGGTACCAGTGCCACGTCATTGGAACGCCAAGAGGAAATATTTGGCCGGAAAACGTGGATTTGAACGGCCGCCGTTTGAACTACCAGATTTTATCAAACGAACTGGAATTCAGGATATGCGAGAGGCGCTTCTCGAAAAAGAGGAACATCAGAGTTTAAAGTCAAAGATGCGTGAACGTGCTCGTCCAAAATTGGGAAAAATCGATATCGATTATCAAAAACTGCACGATGCGTTTTTCAAATGGCAAACCAAACCGGCAATGACAAAAATGGGTGAATTGTACTATGAAGGAAAAGAGATGGAAGCGATGATGAGGGATAAAAAACCGGGAGAAATGTCCGATGAACTCCGAATCGCTCTTGGAATGCCAATTGGCTCGAACGCCTACAAATTCCCACCACCATGGCTCATCGCCATGCAACGCTACGGTCCACCGCCCAGCTTTCCACACATCAAAGTGCCCGGACTGAACGCGCCGATTCCCGAAGGTTGTGCATTCGGATACCACGCAGGTGGATGGGGAAAACCGCCGGTCGACGAGTACGGACAACCGTTGTACGGTGATGTGTTCGGACTGGCGGCACCGGCTTTCGAACCGGAAGACGAGTCACAAATCGAGCGTCGCTATTGGGGAGAAATCGGATCGGATGAGAGCAGTGAGGAGGAGGATTCAGAAGAGGAAGATGTGGAGAATGATGATGATGAGGAGAACGGAGTGGCTGATGGCTTCCAGACTCCTGCTCCACCAGAAGGATTAGTCACACCATCTGGAATGACCACCGGAATTACCGGTCTAGAAACCCCAGATACTATTGAGCTGAGAAAAGGAAAAGAGAGCTCTTTACTCGGCACCGACACTCCGGCGGCCGCCTATCACATTATTCCGGAGAAGAAGAATGATCGTATTGGCGGACAGATGATGGCTTCCACTCACACGTATGATATTTCCAAAAAACAGTCGATGAGAGATGATGGTGTGCAAATTTCGTTGGATCCAGAGTCGATTGATATGGATGAGCAAAAACTGGCGGCGAGATATGAGGAGCAGTTAAGGAAGCAGAAAAATCGGGATGATGATGATGAGGATCATGAAGATCTCACAGATATGGTGGCCGAACACTCGGCAAAACAGAATGTAAGATTATTTCAAATTCTGAATTTTTGGCTTATTTTATTCCCGGAAGAAAAATTGAGAGCGTGATAAACACGGGGAAAAAAATTCCAAAAATCGGCGATTTGCGGACAACGTTGATTTTTTTAATTGATATCGTATTGATTTTATCATTCAAATAGTTTGAGTAGCATCTTACTAGGACGGTACTTTCTGGTACGTTTTGGAAAATTCTGAAAAAAAAAATCAGGGGGCACGGTGTCCCAAAGTGGAAAAATGTCTTCAACTGTCTGCACTCTCTTCTCTCTCCCTCACCACCGCAGCGCAGCTATTTTTCAACAGGAATTTGTTTATTTTTTGATTTTCAGCAAAACTAGACCACTTTTTGAAAATCTGTCATTAAAATATATTCTATTCTTCAAATGCTTCATTTTTATTACAAAAACCACGAGATTGGTGCAGAATTGACGGAGGAGATGCATTAAAAAAAATTAGTACAGAATTTTACTAAAAACTCAATTTTCTGCAACATAATAATGCATTTCAAATGTCTCCCTTGTGCAGAATTTTCTCGCGAACATTTTAATACCACGACCAGCTCGAAACGTGCGAATTCGGTTTTTTTCTTGATGTTTCAACATTTTAAACATTTTTACGGGAATTTGTTTATTTTTTGATTTTCAGCAAAACTAGACCACTTTTTGAAAATCTGTCATCAAAATATATTCTTCAGGCCAAATGCTTCATTTTTATTACAAAAACACCACGATTGGTGCAGAATTGACGGAGGAGATGCATTTTAAAATGTTGAAAAATTGAGAAAAAAACCGAATTCGCACGTTTCGAGCTGGTCGTGGTATTAAAATGTTCACAAGAAAATTATGCACAAGGGAGACATTTAAAATGCATTATTATGTTGCAGAAAATTGAGTTTTCAGTAAAATGCTGTACTAATTAATTTTTTAAATGCATCTCCTCCGTCAATTCTGCACAAATCGTGTGGTTTTTGTAACTCTCAAAAAAACTGCCAAACGATAAAACCTTTTTCGTCCTAAAAATATTTACCAAAAAACAAATAAAAAATTGCAAAAAAAAGCGTATTTCTGCCGGTTAAATGGAGCTTTTCCAAGATTTCGTTGAAAATTTGGATAAAAAATTAATGAAAAAATCGAAAAATCTGAAAATCAACGTTGCCCACAATTACGCGCAAGAGTGTCAACTTTCCTCGTTTTTTGAATTTCTCTCTGTATTTTCTTCCCCGGTTTTTTTTTTCACGCTATCTAAAAATTCATAATATCCAGGGCTGGGCGTAAAATTTATTTTTTATGGATTCCGTAAAACGTAGAATTTACGGTTTAAAAATCCGTAAAAACCGTAAATTTTCAAATTTCACTGTTCAATAAAGAAAATGAGTTGCTAAAAAACTATAAATAATAACCAAAATTGAAATAAAATTGGCCAACGACACAATATGCTCGGAAAATTTTGAGACCGAAATATCGATATGAAAAAAAATGTTAATTTTTCTGAAAATTTTTAAAATCGATATTTCGGTCCAAAATTTTTTGACCAGTATTTCCCAAAATTTCAGGTCAATCTGAGTATTTTCCGAGTTTTCGTGCCGGTTTTCCCATTGCGTTGAGCATTTCTGGCCTAAATTTAATCAAAAAAAAAATTATTCTTGATTTTTTCAGAGAAAACGTAAAGTTCAAGACGACAAAAAGAGCAAATCGTCGTACTCTTCCTCCTCATCCTCGAGCGGTAAGAAGCACAAAGACTTTAAATTTTAAGTTTTTCTCATTTTGTAATTTATTTATTTTTTTCTTTCTGAAATTTTCCGATTTTTTCTGATGCGATTCGTACTGTAGCTAAAATCACTGAAAATTGGAAAATTCAAAAGCGATTTGTTTTTATTTTTTGTTTTCTGAGTCGCCAATTTACCAATCTAATGCTTTTTTTTGTTCTTCAAATCTCTGTCGTATTGGCTGGTTTTACTCTAATTTCAATTACTGTTTCTAAATATTTGTCAATGAAAATTGAGATTGATTTATTTTATTTTCTATGCAATCATTACCAATTTTTTGTTCGTCTATTCGAAGGTTCTAATACTTTTTTTTTCTTTTTTTCTATTTTGATGTCCACTTTCACTTTAAAACATTTCCTATTTTTAGAAACTTGAATTTCTGAAACTGGCAAATAAATGGCTGCTGATTCACAAGATGTAAGTGGAGTTAAAAACAAAAAATCCCGATTTTAAAATTTCAGATTTATCGAAACTTATCGGCTGACGATTATGAAGCTGCGCCGATTGTTGTGGAGAGCATGTGTGTGAATTGCGAGGAAAATGTTGGTTTTTCAAATATTTACGGAAATTTTTGTTGAAAAACTTGAGCAAATGCGCTCCAAGGAAATTAATACTACGTGATTTTCATTTTCGTCGCCAAATTTTTTTTTTCTACAATTTTATCCATAAATTATTCGTTTTTTTTTTCTTTTCCGTAATATTTCGCTAAAATTGTCCACATTATGCTCAATTTTCGCCCAAAAATCGATACGCGTTTGTTTAAAACCTATTTTTATATGAAAATTTGACTTTTTCGGCAAAAATTGGTGACAAAAAGTGAGAAAAAATGAAAGAAATTCGTCTAAAATGCATTTGAAAAAATAAAAGTTTAAAACAAACGCGTTTAGAACTTTTCAAAGTGTGAGGAAAAAATAGATTTTTGACGAAAATTGAGCATAATGTGGACCAGGGGTGGGACAAAAAAAAAATTTTCCACAAAAAAAAAAACGTTTTTTTCTCCTCAAAAAATTACCAAAAAAAAAAATTTTTTTTGCTCTCAAAAAATTTTCCAAAAAAACAAAAAAAAAAGTACGTATTTCTGCCATTTAAAAAGAAAATTTCCAAGTTTTTATTGAAAATTAGAGGTTTTTGTCAATTCGGAAAAAAATCAAAAAAAATTTTGTCTCATCCACATCCTCAAAAAAAAAACAAAAAATTTTTTGTCTCATCCAAAAAAAACCGAAAAAAACAAAAAAAAATTTTTTTTGGTCCCACCCCTGATGTGGACAATTTTGGCGAAATATTATAGAGAAAAAACGAATAATTTATGCATAAAATTGAAGGAAAATAGAAAAAAAAAACAATTTGGCGACAAAAATGAAATCGACAAAGTACTAAGTTCCGTGGAGCGCACTTGCTTTCGTCACGGAGCTTTTTTTTATTTTTCAGGGCGAAACTCGAATTATGTGCACCTCGATTCCCTACTACAAAGCCGTCATCCTGATATCATTCGAATGCCCACACTGCGGCTACAAAAACAATGAAATTCAAAGCGGTGAAGCGGTTCAAGAGCATGGAACACTGATTGTGCTCCGCGTTCAGACACAGGAAGATTTGCGTCGTCAACTTGTCAAATCAGAGTACGCGTCGATCGAGGTGCCCGAATTAGAACTGGAAATTCCATTCAAATCACAACCCGGAGGTGAGTGAGCACTTTTTTTTTGAATTGCTCTTTCCCTTTTTTAGAAGTGACGACGGTAGAAGGAGTTCTGGAAAGAGTACACCGTGGCCTCGGTCAAGATCAGGAGAAACGAAGGTTGTTGGATCCGGAAAGTGCCGCTCAAATTGACGCCTATCTCGAGAGGATAAACGAGTGTATGCAACTGGACAAAACGTGGACGTTGAAGTTGAGAGATCCTACCGGAAATTGCTACATTCAGAATCCCGATGTGCGCCACGTCGATCCTCGATGCATAATTTCACATTATCATCGACCGCTCGTGGAGAAAAAGTTGTTGGCATTGGCGGATGATCAGTGAGTTTTAAAGTTTTGATAATTGGATTTTTTCTACCAGTTTCATCGATTTTACGGCTCTGGGACGTTTCAAAACAAGACGTTTCAAAACTGGGACACTTCAAAACTGGGACACTTCAAAACTAGGACGGTTCAAAACTTTGAGTGCAATTGTGCGTCACGGTGTACGCACTAGTGACACCAGAACACACGCACATTAAATGTTTATTTTCGTTTTGTCATTTTTTTAAACTCTTTTCACGTAATATTCATTTTCTTTTTTTCGTTTTGTCATTTTTTAACTCTCTTCACGCGTTTTCCTCTCGTTTCGCATTTTTTAAAAATAATTTTTCGCCGGTATTTAAATTTGGTCAAATTCGCCGAGCTCATGTTTTGTCTTTTGTCGAGTGCTTTACCGGTAAAACGAAAAATGACAATGTATTAGAAAAAAAAAAAAAAAAAAAAAATATATTTTGGTTCAAATTAAATAAAATAAATCACCGGTAAAGGTTCGTTAAATTTATCGGAAAATTTACTAAAGCGTTTTACCGGTAAAGCACTCGACAAAAGACAAAGCATGAGCTCGACGAATTTGACCAAATTTAAATACCGGCAAAAAATTATTTTTAAAAAATGCGAAACGAGAGGAAAACGAGTGAAGAGAGTTAAAAAATGACAAAACAAAAAAAGAAAATGAATATTACGTGAAAAGAGTTTAAAACAATGACAAAACGAAAATAAACATTTAATGTGCGTGTGTTCTGGTGTCACTAGTGCGTACACCGTGACGCACAATTGCACTCAAAGTTTTGAACCATCCTAGTTTTGAAGTGGCAGGTTTTGAATCGTCCCAGTTTTGAAACGTCCCAGAGCCGATTTTACTGTTAGTTTCATTATGTTGGCGCTCGCTGTTTGTGTTTGCGGACTCGTATTTTGGCCGGGTTTCGAAAACATTTTTGGGGACTCTGGGGAAAAGTTAGGCAAAATCGTTATTCAGAAAACTTTAATTCACTGTGTGGCAAAGCCACCACGCCAGAACATGTTTTAAAACTACTCTAAAAAGTTCCTGAAAATAATTTATAAAAATAAATTGGAATGACAAACATGGAAAAATATTAGTGTTCAAATTGAAGAGAAAAATTTCTATAAAAATAATGTAAGCTTACCGAAATCATGGCGAGACTTCCCAATTTCGTAGAAAAGTTCCTTAAATTGACACAAATGAGGTCACACCACGATTTGGGTACTGTTACCATATTTTTACGTGAAAAAAGTAGAAATTTCGAGACCCCACGAAAAGGGGGGAAAGTGTTTAAACGCAGGAACGAAAAGGGGGGGGGGAAATGGGCACAGTTGTCTGCAAAAGTGCCGCACGGTTTTTCTGCATTTTTGGAGAATGAGAAATAGTGTTTTTTTCTGCTTTTTTGCTGGAAATAAGTATTTGAAATGCGGAGACAAAATAGAAACGATAAAAAAAATGGGAGCGGAAAACCTGCGAGAGGTCTACAAAATTATTGATTTTAGTGAAAATTAATATTTTTCGCGAAAATTCGGGTGATTTCGCATTAAAATAGGTGCTAAAAAGAAAGAATACATTCGTCATAAAATCATTTGAACTAAAAGTTTTCCAAATAAATGATTTAGGAATTTTTAAAGCAGCGGAAATTTCGAAAAATGGCGAATTTTAACTAAAGTTGGGCATAATTAGGAAATTTTTCACAAAATATTACGAATTAGTTTGTTATTAGTCATTTTAACAAAGAAATATCAAGGAAAACGAAGAATTTTTAGCAAAAAAGAAAAAGAGGAAAAATAATTTGGTGACGAAAATGAAAATCGCAAAATACGAAGTTTAATGGAGCGCACCTGCATTTGTCGCGAATGGACAATAAATGCCCAAAAATACTAAATTCCAGCAAAAAAACGAGAAAAAAAAACACTATTTCTTATTCTCCAAAAATGCAGAAAAAACCGTGCGGCACTTTTGCACACAACTGTGCCCATTTTCCCCCCTTTTCGTTCCTGCGTTTCAACACTTTCCCCCCTTTTCGTGGGGTCTCGAAATTTCCTTTTCACTTTGAACGCAGCATAAGGGTATTGTCGGCCCGCTAAAATGGTCAAACGCGCTCCACTGGACTCTACGCTATGCGATTTTCATTTTGTCGGTTTTTCTTTGATTTTTTTTTTGCATAAAATCTTATTTTTTCGTGATTTTTCCTTGTAAAAATATTTTTTCGAGACCAAATTCATGAAGTTTTGTGAAAAATCACTATTTTTCGATTTCTGTGCACTTTAAAAAATTCAGAACTCGTTTGTTTGGAAAGATTTTTGTTCAAACTCCATCATGATGATGTTTTTCAATGTTTTCTTACCTTTTAGCCCGAAAAGTACTGATTTTAATATATATTCCACCTTGTCGCTGTGCGGTCTCCTCCTGCAAAAATACGTTTTTTAAAATTTATATTAAAATCAGTACTTTTCGGGCTAAATGGTAAGAAAACATTGAAAAACATCATCATGATGGAGTTTGAACAAAAATCTCTCCAAGAAAATGAGTTGTGAATTTTTTAAAGTGCACAGAATCGAAAAATGTGGATTTTTCACTGAAATTCAGAAACTTTATGAATTTGGTCTCGAAAAAATATTTTTACAAGGAAAAAACGCGAAAAAATAAGATTTTATGCAAAAAATCAAAGAAAAACCGACAAAATGAAAACCAAACCAAAATCGTGAAAATTATGAAATCCTATCAAAAATTATGCGCGCGCCTTTTTTGTTTTTTGGACGGTACGACAGAATAGAAATAGAAATATAGAAATGAGCGAAATAGAACTCGTGGTGCGATGGAGCGCGTTTGCACTATTCTTTGAATTTTCCGGCTATTATAGGTTTTTCAGTAATTTTCAGATATTTTACGCAATTGGCAACAGCGAAAATGAAGAAAAGTATAAAATCAATGCAGTTTCAGAAAAAATCGGCGAAAAACTGAGAAATTGAAAAAATAATGCAAAAGCGCTCCATCGCACTACGAGTTCTATTTTGTAGCATTTCTATCTATTCTGTCGTACCCTCGTTTTTTGGGCCTCATTTGGATGCGTTGCGTGTGTGCATTCGGGCGCTTTTACTCACTCACTTCCTCCTCATCAGGGGTGGGACAAAAAACATTTTCCACAAAAAAAAAATTTTTTTTTGCTCTCAAAAAATTACCAAAAGAAAAATTTTTTTTTGGCTCTCAAAAAAATTAACAAAAAAACAAAAAAAAAATTTTTTGTCCTCAAAAAATTTACCAAAAAAACAAAAAAAAAAAATTCCAAAAAAAGTACGTATTTCTGCCATTTAAAAAGAAATTTTCCAGGTTTTTCTCTAAAATTAGAGGTTTTTGTCAATTCGGAGCATATACTGAATAACTTTTTGCCCAAAAACCGGAACTTTCTTTCGCCTCCGTGGCTCTAAAAAAAAATTTTTTTTGCTCTCAAAAAAAGTTGCCAAAAAAAAATTTTTTTTTGGTCTCAATCTTACCATCAAAAAAAAATGAAAAAATTTTTTGTCAAATCCAAAAAAAAACCCGAAAAAACAAAAAAAAAAAATTTTTTTTTGGTCCCATCCCTGCTCCTCGTGTCCTATTGCCCCTCAGCTCAATGAAAATCGTGTTTTCTAGCGGATGGTCCATTTACCAGATTACCGGCATATTTTGCATTTCAATCCGCGAAAAACTCCGGAGTTTGCATGAAAAAAAAAACACATTTTGATCGAAAACACCGTAAAGTCCGCAAAAACCGTTAACGTTAAATATCACAGTTATTCCCTGAAATTTTAAAATTTGTTCAGTGACGTGGAAGAAAATGAAGAGGAAGAAGCGGACGAGCCGGCTCCCGAATTCAAAAACTACGAAGATGCGAAAGCCGAAGTGCTTCACTTCCACACGGACTGTCCCAACTGTCACGGTCCGACTGAAGTGAAAATGAAGCCAACCGACATTCCATTCTTCCAAACTGTCATCATCATGTCACTGGCGTGTGATCGATGCGGTTACAAGTCGAACGAAGTGAAAAGTGGTGGTGCGATACGGGATCACGGATGCAAGCTCACTGTTCGAATTGAAACTGATTTGGATTTGGCAAGAGATGTTCTTAAAACGGATACTTGTGCCATGCAGATTCCGGAAATTGATTTGGAAGTGGGCGGGAATGCGCTGTGCGGAAGATTCACCACTATCGAAGGGCTTCTTGCAGCTACCAAAGAGCAACTGGATGCGGTATGCGAGAAAAATGCTCTGGGACGTTTCAAAACTTTTTTGCATTTTTGCGGCGTACTAGTGTATTTAAATTTCCATAAAAATACAAATAATTGATAAAAGCAAACAATATAAACCTAATGAGCGTGCGTTTTGGTGTCAATTGGCAAAAAACGCTACGAAAAAATGCAAAAAAGTTTTGAAACGTCCCAGAGCCGAGAAAAATTTCTCTGATTTTTTATGGTACTTTCAAAGTGAAAAAAAAGACGAAAAGAGGCGTCCAATGTCGTAAAATGGGTCTCGCCACGATCGGTGTATGCATACTTGGGATACTGTAGATTGTTTACATTTTTCGACATGCGTGAATTGGAAAAATCGAGACCCTGACAAAACCGGGGAAAACCACGAAACCGGGGAAGACAAAACCGGGGAAAAAAATGGACAAAACCTGGGAAGAGGCTCCGCCCCTTTTTGCAACTGCTGCACGATGTTTTGTACTTGAAGTATTGAAAAAGTGCGCCGCAGACTTTTCCCCGGTTTTGTCTTCCCTGGTTTTGTCTTCCCCTGTTTCGTGGTTTTCCCCGGTTTTGTCAGGGTCTCGAAAAATCATTTTATTTTTTATGGGGTTATTCAGGGTCGGAAAAAAATAGTTTTTTTCCTTATTCAAACGACGGAAAAAAAAGAAAAAAATCCGTGGCCGCGAGAGTTTTTTTTTCGGTTGCTTTTCTAGGCCATCGCAAAAGTTTTTTAGGCCCTCCGCTGTGAGACCTGCGAAATATCGATTTACGGGCGAATATTTTTTGAAATAATTTGTTCTCATAGCGGAGGGCCTAAAAAGCTCTTGAGATGGCCTAGAAAAGCAACGGAAAAAAAAAACTCTCGCGGCCACGGATTTTTTTATTTTTTTTTTCCGTCATTTGAATAAGGAAAAAAAGGAAAAAAAAACTATTTTTTTCCGACCCTGAATAACCCCATTACAAAAGAAAAATTTTAATTGAAAAAATTCGAAAAAAAATATTTAAATCCACAAGTGTGCAAACACCGATCGACCCATTTTACGACATCTCACGTACTCGAGAATACGTAATGAGACCCTGGGGGAAAAAAATGACAAAATGACAAACTCCGCCCCCTTTTGCAACTGCTGCACGATGTTTTGTTTTTGCGTCTTTTTTCTCTTTTTTTTCAAAACAAAAAAAAAATAGAAGACCACGGGGAGTACACGAAGTCGTGGCCTAGGAAACTGGCGGCCAGCGATTTGTAAAAAAAATTATTTTTTTTTGTGAAAAATAGAAGAAACAAACCTAGACGTGGTGTACTCCCCGTGGATTTCTATTCTTTTCTTTTTTTTTGGTAAAATTGGAGGAAATTTTTTTTCTCTAAATTTGAAAATTTGACAATTTTTCAGCAATCCTCCTTTTTCATGGGCGACTCTGCGAAATCCGAAGAAAAATCAGCGGTGACCACATTTCTGGACAAACTCGACGACATTATCGCCCTCCGTATGCCGGCCACCATCATTCTCGATGATCCGACCGGATGCAGTTATGTTCAAAGCCTGACTGCGCCAATGGATGATAACCGACTGAGCAAAGAGTTTTACACGCGAAGCTACGAGCAGAACGACGATCTGGGAATCAACGATATGAAAGTGGAGAACTATGGTGAATTGGAGGCGTTGGAAGAAGGAGAAGAGGAGGAAGATGAAGAAAGAGAAAGTGCTGAAACGTAGAGTTGGGTGGCTTCACTTTTTTTGATTTTCCCGTTGATTGTTTTTTGTTATACTAATATCATTTTTGAAATTTTTGAGAAAGAAAATTCATATTGTCAGAAATTTTATGATTTTTAAAAACGTACATTAACATTTTAGCAGGATGGAAAATTTGTAGTAGGAAATGGGAAAAAAAATTTCAAGCCTGGAGTTTTTACTGGCTCTTTTCAAAAGCGAGAACGGATCGCAAGCTCTCTCCTTTGTGGAGCACATCGAACGCCGTGTTGATTTCGTCAATGTGGTAGCGATGGGTGATGAACTCGTCAATCAACAACTTTTTGTTCAGGTAGTCTTCAACAAGTTTCGGCACGCTATCCACACTTTTCCATCCGCCGAACGCGGTTCCCTTCCACGTGCGTCCGGTGACGAGTTGGAATGGGCGAGTCGAGATTTCTTGTCCCGCACCGGCGACACCAATGATACACGACACTCCCCATCCTTTGTGAGCTGCTTCAAGGGCTTGTCTCTGAAAAATATTGACGGATAAAACCAACCGATTTACGAGGCTCCGCCCACTGCCATGCTATTTTTTGCTGTGATTTTTTTTAAATACATTTTTGTTTCAGATCGATAAATGGCGCATGCGAAGAAAATTCAAGAAAACGAAAAAAAAATGGCGGATGATGCAAAAATCGATTAAAAAAATAAAATGTTTTTCGTCTTTTCATGGTAATTTTTGTATTTTTTCCTCATTTTTTGTGTTGTTTGCATACGAATTCAATTAAAAAGTGCGATGAATTGAGAAAAATCCCGCACTTTTTAATCGAATCCTCATTCAAACAATACAATTAGCGACCTGAAATCAATTATTTCCAAAAAAAATGAGGAAAAAATGCAAAAATTACCATGAAAAGACAAAAAAAAATTTTTATCGAGTTTTGCATCATCCGCAATTTCCATTTTTTCTCTATTTCTCGAATTTTCTTGTTCAATATTCATTCTCATACGCTATTTATCGATCTGAAACAAAAATGTATCAAAAAACATAAGGAAAACTGAAAAAAGGAGGAAAAAAAGCGAAAATCACAAAAAATAAAGCAGGGCAGTGGGCGGAGTCTCGTAAATCGGTTTGCAACGCGGGTACGCAAACACCGCGCGACAACTTAAATAAAACAATAATAGCAGCACCCTGTGAAACATATGAGCGTCGTAACTGAATTTTGCCCGTGAACACGTAATAGCGACCAATTCTTGGACAGTCTGGATAATGTTGGCACTCGGTGTTTGCGGACTCGCACTGTAAATGAGTGCACAAAAACAGGCTGGGACGTTTCGAAACTTTTGCATTTTTGGGTAGCGTTTTTTTTTTTCGCCAATTGACACCAAAAATTACACCCATTTGGCTTTTATTTTTCGTTTTTATCAATTTTTAATATTTTTTAGTGCCGTAAAAATGCAAAAAAAAAAAAAAAAAGTTTCGAAACGTCCCAGAGCCCAAAAACTCGGCCCACTTCAGCTTTTTTTCGATACTTTTCGGTGAATTTCAAGAAAAAAACATGATGTTTTTTTAAACGATTTTTATTCCAGAATGGGAATAAATTCGAAAATTACCGTGGGCGGGGCTTTCGTGCATTTTTGCGGCGTGTTTTTTAAATTCCAAAAAAAAAAAATAAAAACGCTACGCAAAAATGGGATGCAAAAGTTTCGAAACGTCCAAAAAAAAAATGATCTTTCCTATTCACAAATTTTCAATTCTTAAAAAATAAAAACCAACCATTGTGTGCACATTACCAATGCATTCAAAAGTGTAGTCGAATCCTCCGTCAAAATTATCTACCAGCCACGCTTGGAACGATTTTCCCTCCGCCAATTGAATACTTTTCGGGTTAATGCATTCTGTTGCGCCGAAAAATTTAGCAGACGAGAATTTCGATTCGATAAGATCGATTCCAATAATTCTCTTGGCTCCCGCCGCTTTCGCACCCATGATAACCGCAAGCCCGACTGCGCCGAGCCCCCAAACCGCCACAGTACTCCCCTGCTCGACTTTACAAGTGTTGAGCACTGCTCCGTAGCCAGTCGAAATTCCGCATCCGAGGAGAGAAACCTTTTCAAGCGGAGCTGTCGGATTCACTTTGCACAGCGAAATGTCGGCGACTACAGTGTACTCGGAGAACGTGGAGCATCCCATGAAGTGGAACAATTGTTTTCCGTTGCATGTGAATCGAGAGGTACCGTCCGGCAAGTAGCCGTTTCCCTGCGTGACACGAATTTTTTGACAAAGATTGGTCTTCGGGTTCAGACAATAGTCACATTCTTTGCACTGCGGCACATAGAGAGGAACGACATGATCGCCAACCGAGAATCCTGTGACGCCTTCTCCGACGCTCTCGACGACTCCGGAACCTTCATGACCGAGCACGACTGGGAAAAGACCTTCTGGATCGTGGCCGTCAAGAGTGTAGGCGTCGGTGTGGCAAACGGCGGTGTAGAGGATCTGATAGGAAATTGAAGAAGATGAATGGAAATTCGTGAAGGATTTAGTTTACCTTGACGCGAACTTCATGAGCTCTCGGTGGAGCCACCTGGATAGTCTCAATGGAGAGAGGAGATTTGGCGGACCATGCCACAGCTGCTTTGCAGTTTATCACCTGGAAAATGAGATTATTTTATAGTTTTGTGCCGTTTTTGGCTAATTTTATCAAAAAATACAACGGCGCACAGTGTCCAGGATTTGAAATGTGGGCGGAGCCTAATTTACTGGCGCGTCAGCAAACATGCATGGCGCACTTTCGGTGCTTGCGCAGTTTGCGACTCTCGAATTTTTTTTATTGATTTTATTATTTTTCTTTCAGTAAAACATGTTATTCTTTGTAAAATGTATGTATTGTATCTTTTAATACCATAAAATTGTCCAAACTTCAATTTTCGCAAAGATTTATCCTGCAAAAACACCAAAAAACTCAAAACGAATATTTCGAAATGGTGGCTGACGTTCTTAGGCTAAAAAATTTCTAAAGACCTCAGCTATAATTCCGTTGGAGCACATGTGGGAAAAAATAAGAATGTATGCTTTGTTTCCCGAAAAACATAAAAATGCGTCAAAATTTGAATTTCGGGCGAAAAAATCCAGTGGGGCGCGTTTGCTCGGCTCCGCCGGCGACCCGCATTTTGCATTGCAAGTCTGCGGCACTGTTTTACATGCATAATATCAGAGTTCCTGTACAAAACCCGTGCCGCAGACTTTGAGGGGGCGGAGCTTGTTCCGCTTTTTTTCTCTGGTTGTTTCAAGCCCCCCTTCGGGTTTTTTTTTTCTGGTGAAACAAAAAAAAATTCAGGTTTTTTGTTTCACCCGAAAACCCCACGGAGGCGCAAGGAAATGCGGGTTTTCGGTCAAAAACTTTATTTTTCGCCAATACATCAAAGAATTGAACCCCGCCCCACGGTATCCAGGGTTTAAAAGTGGGCGGAGCCGAGCAAACGCGCCCCACTGGATTTCTCGCGCGAAATTCATTTTTTGAGGCATTTTTTATGTTTTTCGATAAAAAAGCATAAATTCTTAATTTTTTCCCAAATATGCTCCAATGGAATTATAGCTGAGGTTTTTGGTTCAGCCACCATTTCGGAATAATCGTTTTTTGCATTGCGGGCCTTAAAAAGTGAGTTTTCTTTACGAAAATCAAAGTTTTGGTTATGGAAAAAAATCCATAATTGCTTGAAAAAACCGCTCTTCGATGCGTATTTTTCGTCTTAATCGGGGTTTTTTTTTGTGTTAATTCCAAGATCGTATGCATTGTTTTGACCTCAAAATTCAAGTCTTTTGTCGGTTTAAAAAAACTCGGGAGTAGAATAACGATAAATACGTTTAATGCAGTGAAATCTCTCAGATTTTATTTCGTCATGTAAATAAAACGAATATCATGAAAAAAAAAATGCAATTTTATTGATTTTCATCGATTGTTAGTCAATATTGTGAGTTTCTCGAAAATCGGCCGAATTTTCCAGCCTGCAAGAAGTTTTGAGGTTTTTTATGCTTCAAAGTGAAATATAAAGTCATTTTAGAAAGAAAAATAATAAAATCAATTAAAAAAAATTCGAGAGTCGAAAAATGCGCAAGCACCGAAAGTGCGCCATGCTAATTTGCTGGCGCGCCAGTAAGATTTTTTACCGAGAATTTTGAAATAACACTAGAATTGCGAACTCGCGGGCATTTTTCTAGTAGGGGATCTCGTACATTTTCGATTGTGCTCGGATATCTTCCCTGTGCAGATTATTTACCTTCAAAAAAATGTTTTTTTTTGCAATAAAAATCAAACCTGTCCAGCGGTCGAGCTCATGACGATGACTGAAATCGAATTTGACCGAGTGATCAACCTAAAAAAAAAAAGAATAAATTTGTTGAAAATTCTCGCAGTCAAAGTAATGACGACCACGTTTTTTCGCAATTCATTTCTATTGAAGATACGAAATGTTCAATGATCGGAATGAACCGTCAGAAAAAAAAAAAAAAAAAGTTCAACGCAGAGAATAAATAATCAGTGAATTTCTTCTTTTTTTCCCTTCAATGCAAAATATTTAAATGTGAAACAAAAAAAAACAATAAATGATAAATAACAATATTTAAAAATCAACAAAAAATAAAGAAATCTTTTTTTGCATTTTTTTTGAAAAAATCAAAGATTGGAAAGAAAAACTTGGATTAAATACCAGAGTACAAGTGTTAGAGATGTCTAGCAAACAGTTTTCGAACATTTTTCGTAATTTTCCACCTTTCTGCATGAATAAAATGGGTAAATCTGATAGTATTTTGATAAAAAACGATAAAAATACGTGGTGAAAATGAAAAACATTTTTTGTTTTTTCGCAAAAATATTTTTTTGTGGCACCCCTGCTTGGGATACTGTAGATTTTTTTTACATTTTTCGACATGCGTGAATTGGAAAAATCATGTTATTTTTGAAATGAATGACCCCCTATTTATTGTCTTTTCAATTGAGTTGCGACGTCAAGAGGTCAAACTCCTCCCACTTTTTTTCACGCGAAAATTCAAAATGCACTAAAATTTAAAATTAGCGTGAAAAAAAGTGGGCGGAGTTTGACCTCTTGACGTCGCAACTCGATTGAAAACACAATATTGTCGGCCCGCCAAAATGGTCAAACGCGCTCTGCTGAACTCAACGCTATGCGATTTTCATTTTGGTCTCCAAATTTTTTCATTTCACGTATAAATTCAACGTGAAATAAAATAATTTGGAAACGAAAATGAAATCCACGTAGTACTGAGTTCAGCGGAACGCGTTTGACCGACGTGGCGGGCCGATAATATATAATTTAAGTTTAATGAACCTATTCAATGTACTGTAGAAAAACGGAAAAAATGACAAAAAACTGGGAGAAAACTCGGAATGTTCCGATTGGTCTGAAATTTTGGGAGAAACTGTCAAAAATGCTTCCGGACTTGCGCAGAAAATTTTGGACCGAAATATCGATTTTAAAAAATATTGACTTTTTTTGTGAAAATTTTTTTAAATCGATATTTCGGTCCAAAATTTTCTGCGCAAGTCCGGAAGCATTTTTGACAGTTTCTCGCAAAATTTCAGACCAATCGGAGCATTTTCCCAGTTTTCTCCAGGTTTTTGTCATTTTTTCCGTTTTTCTACAGTACTTTGAATAGGTCCATAAAAAAATAAAGAAAAATTTTAATTGAAAAAATTCGAAAAAAAAAATTAAAATCCACAAGTGTGCAAATACCGATCGTGGCAAGACCCATTTTACGACATCTCACGTACTCGGGAGTACGTAATGAGACCCTGGGGGAAAAAAAATGACAAAATGACAAACTCCGCCCCCTTTTGCAACTGCTGCACGATGTTTTGTACTGTGTTGAAAAAACAGGAAAAAGTGCGCCGCAGACTTGCAACTTGTCTTCCCCGGTTTTGTCAGGGTCTCAATAACTTTGTTTTTGCGTCTTTTTTCTCGTACCATTATGATTTTCAAAACAAAAAAAAAATAGAAGACCACGGGGAGTACACGAAGTCGTGGCCTAGAAAACTGGCGGCCAGCGATTTGTAAAAAAAATTTTTTTATGTGAAAAATAGAAGAAACAAACCTAGACGTGGTGTACTCCCCGTGGATTTCTATTCTTCTTTTTTTGTAAAATTTTCTCAAAAATCAAGGAATGACAATTTTTCAGCAATCCTCCTTTTTCATGGGCGACTCTGCGAAATCCGAAGAGAAATCGGCGGTTACCACATTTCTGGAAAAACTCGACGACATTATCGCCCTCCGTATGCCGGCCACCATCATTCTCGATGATCCGACCGGATGCAGTTATGTTCAAAGCCTGACTGCGCCAATGGATGATAACCGACTGAGCAAAGAGTTTTACACGCGAAGCTACGAGCAGAACGACGATCTGGGAATCAACGATATGAAAGTGGAGAACTATGGCGAATTGGAGGCGTTGGAGGAGGAAGGAGAAGAGGAGGAAGAAGAAGAAAGAGAAAGTGCTGAAACGTAGAGTTGGGTGGCTTCACTTTTTTTGATTTTCCCGTTGATTGTTTTTGTTATACTAATATCATTTTTGAAATTTTGACAAAGAAAATTCATATTGTCGTGCCTTTGCATTAGAGTGTTTGAAATTTTATGATTTTTAAAAACGTACATTAACATTTTAGCAGGATGGAAAATTTGTAGTAGGAAATGGGAAAAAAAATTTCAAGCCTGGAGTTTTTACTGGCTCTTTTCAAAAGCGAGAACGGATCGCAAGCTCTCTCCTTTGTGGAGCACATCGAACGCCGTGTTGATTTCGTCAATGTGGTAGCGATGGGTGATGAACTCGTCAATCAACAACTTTTTGTTCAGGTAGTCTTCAACAAGTTTCGGCACGCTATCCACACTTTTCCATCCGCCGAACGCGGTTCCCTTCCACGTGCGTCCGGTGACCAGTTGGAATGGGCGAGTCGAGATTTCTTGTCCCGCACCGGCGACACCAATGATGCACGACACTCCCCATCCTTTGTGAGCTGCTTCAAGGGCTTGTCTCTGAAAAATATTGACGGATAAAACCAACCGATTTACGAGGCTCCGCCCACTGCCATGCTATTTTTTGCTGTGATTTTTCCTTTTTTTCACTTTTTTTCCTCATTTTGCAGTTTTCCTATTTTTTTAAAATACATTTTTGTTTCAGATCGATAAATGGCGCATGCGAAGAAAATTCAAGAAAACGAGAAAAAATGGCGGATGATGCAAAAATCGGCTCTGGGACGTTTCAAAACAAGACGTTTCAAAACTGGGACGTTTCAAAACTGGGACACTTCAGAACTGGGACGATTCAAAACCTGCCACTTCAAAACTAGGACGGTTCAAAACTTTGAGTGCAATTGTGCGTCACGGTGTACGCACTAGTGACACCAGAACACACGCACATTAAATATTTATTTTCGTTTTGTCATTTTTTTACTCTTGTTCACGCGTTTTCCTCTCGTTTCGCATTTTTTAAAAATAATTTTTTGCCGGTATTTAAATTTGGTCAAATTCGCCGAGCTCATGTTTTGTCTTTTGTCGAGTGCTTTACGTGAAAAGAGTTTAAAACAATGACAAAACGAAAATAAACATTTAATGTGCGTGTGTTCTGGTGTCACTAGTGCGTACACCGTGACGCACAATTGCACTCAAAGTTTTGAACCGTCCTAGTTTTGAAGTGGCAGGTTTTGAATCGTCCCAGTTTTGAAGTGTCCCAGTTTTGAAACGTCCCAGTTTTGAAACGTCTTGTTTTGAAACGTCCCAGAGCCCAAAAATCGATTTAAAAAAAAATGTTTTTCGTCTTTTCATGGTAATTTTTGTATTTTTTCCTCATTTTTTGGAAATAATTGACTTTAGGTCGCGAAATGTGTTGTTCGAGTACGGATTCAATTAAAAAGGGCGATGAACTGAGAAAAATCCATTTTTTCTCTATTTCTCGAATTTTCTTGTTCAATATTCATTCTCATACGCTATTTATCGATCTGAAACAAAAATGTATCAAAAAACATAAGGAAAACTGAAAAAAGGAGGAAAAAAAGCGAAAATCACAAAAAATAAAGCAGGGCAGTGGGCGGAGTCTCGTAAATCGGTTTGCAACGCGGGTACGCAAACACCGCGCGACAACTTAAATAAAACAATAATAGCAGCGCCCTGTGAAACAAATGAGCGTCGTAACTGAATTTTGCTCGTGAACACGTAATACCGATTTTTGGAGAGTCTGGATAATGTTGACACTCGGTGTTTGCGGACTCGCACTGTAAATGAGTGCACAAAAACAGGCTGGGAAGTTTCGAAACTTTTTTGCATGCATTTTTGCGTAGCATTTTTTTTCGCCAAGTGACACCAAAAATTACACCCATTGCCGTAAAAATGCAAAAAAAAAAAAAAAAAAGTTTCGAAACGTCCCAGAGTCCAAAAACTCGGCCCATTTCAGCTTTTTTTTTCGATACTTTTCGGTGAATTTCAAGAAAAAAACATGATGTTTTTTTAAACGATTTTTATTCCAGAATGGGAATAAATTCGAAAATTACCGTGGGCGGGGCTTTCGTGCATTTTTGCGGCGTGTTTTTTAAATTCCAAAAAAAAAAAATAAAAACGCTACGCAAAAATGGGATGCAAAAGTTTCGAAACGTCCAAAAAAAAAATGATCTTTCCTATTCACAAATTTTCAATTCTTAAAAAATAAAAACCAACCATTGTGTGCACATTACCAATGCATTCAAAAGTGTAGTCGAATCCTCCGTCAAAATTATCTACCAGCCACGCTTGGAACGATTTTCCCTCCGCCAATTGAATACTTTTCGGGTTAATGCATTCTGTTGCGCCGAAAAATTTAGCAGACGAGAATTTCGATTCGATAAGATCGATTCCAATAATTCTCTTGGCTCCCGCCGCTTTCGCACCCATGATAACCGCAAGCCCGACTGCGCCGAGCCCCCAAACCGCCACAGTACTTCCCTGCTCGACTTTACAAGTGTTGAGCACTGCTCCGTAGCCAGTAGAAATTCCGCATCCAAGGAGAGAGACCTTTTCGAGCGGAGCTGTCGGATTCACTTTGCACAGCGAAATGTCGGCGACTACAGTGTACTCGGAGAACGTGGAGCATCCCATGAAGTGGAACAATTGTTTTCCGTTGCATGTGAATCGAGAGGTACCGTCCGGCAAGAAGCCGTTTCCCTGCGTGACACGAATTTTTTGACAAAGATTGGTCTTCGGGTTCAGACAATAGTCACATTCTTTGCACTGCGGCACATAGAGAGGAACGACATGATCGCCAACCGAGAATCCTGTGACGCCTTCTCCGACGCTCTCGACGACTCCGGAACCTTCATGACCGAGCACGACTGGGAAAAGACCTTCTGGATCGTGGCCGTCAAGAGTGTAGGCGTCGGTGTGGCAAACGGCGGTGTAGAGGATCTGATAGGAAATTGAAGAAGATGAATGGAAATTCGTGAAGGATTTAGTTTACCTTGACGCGAACTTCATGAGCTCTCGGTGGAGCCACCTGGATAGTCTCAATGGAGAGAGGAGATTTGGCGGACCATGCCACAGCTGCTTTGCAGTTTATCACCTGGAAAATGAGATTATTTTATAGTTTTGTGCCGTTTTTGGCTAATTTTATCAAAAAATACAACGGCGCACAGTGTCCAGGATTTGAAATGTGGGCGGAGCCTAATTTACTGGCGCGTCAGCAAACATGCATGGCGCACTTTCGGTGCTTGCGCAGTTTGCGACTCTCGAATTTTTTTTATTGATTTTATTATTTTTCTTTCAGTAAAACATGTTATTCTTTGTAAAATGTATGTATTGTATCTTTTAATACCATAAAATTGTCCAAACTTCAATTTTCGCAAAGATTTATCCTGCAAAAACACCAAAAAACTCAAAACGAATATTTCGAAATGGTGGCTGACGTTCTTAGGCTAAAAAATTTCTAAAGACCTCAGCTATAATTCCGTTGGAGCACATGTGGGAAAAAATAAGAATGTATGCTTTGTTTCCCGAAAAACATAAAAATGCGTCAAAATTTGAATTTCGGGCGAAAAAATCCAGTGGGGCGCGTTTGCTCGGCTCCGCCGGCGACCCGCATTTTGCATTGCAAGTCTGCGGCACTGTTTTACATGCATAATATCAGAGTTCCTGTACAAAACCCGTGCCGCAGACTTTGAGGGGGCGGAGCTTGTTCCGCTTTTTTTCTCTGGTTGTTTCAAGCCCCCCTTCGGGTTTTTTTTTTCTGGTGAAACAAAAAAAAATTCAGGTTTTTTGTTTCACCCGAAAACCCCACGGAGGCGCAAGGAAATGCGGGTTTTCGGTCAAAAACTTTATTTTTCGCCAATACATCAAAGAATTGAACCCCGCCCCACGGTATCCAGGGTTTAAAAGTGGGCGGAGCCGAGCAAACGCGCCCCACTGGATTTCTCGCGCGAAATTCATTTTTTGAGGCATTTTTTATGTTTTTCGATAAAAAAGCATAAATTCTTAATTTTTTCCCAAATATGCTCCAATGGAATTATAGCTGAGGTTTTTGGTTCAGCCACCATTTCGGAATAATCGTTTTTTGCATTGCGGGCCTTAAAAAGTGAGTTTTCTTTACGAAAATCAAAGTTTTGGTTATGGAAAAAAATCCATAATTGCTTGAAAAAACCGCTCTTCGATGCGTATTTTTCGTCTTAATCGGGGTTTTTTTTTGTGTTAATTCCAAGATCGTATGCATTGTTTTGACCTCAAAATTCAAGTCTTTTGTCGGTTTAAAAAAACTCGGGAGTAGAATAACGATAAATACGTTTAATGCAGTGAAATCTCTCAGATTTTATTTCGTCATGTAAATAAAACGAATATCATGAAAAAAAAAATGCAATTTTATTGATTTTCATCGATTGTTAGTCAATATTGTGAGTTTCTCGAAAATCGGCCGAATTTTCCAGCCTGCAAGAAGTTTTGAGGTTTTTTATGCTTCAAAGTGAAATATAAAGTCATTTTAGAAAGAAAAATAATAAAATCAATTAAAAAAAATTCGAGAGTCGAAAAATGCGCAAGCACCGAAAGTGCGCCATGCTAATTTGCTGGCGCGCCAGTAAGATTTTTTACCGAGAATTTTGAAATAACACTAGAATTGCGAACTCGCGGGCATTTTTCTAGTAGGGGATCTCGTACATTTTCGATTGTGCTCGGATATCTTCCCTGTGCAGATTATTTACCTTCAAAAAAATGTTTTTTTTTGCAATAAAAATCAAACCTGTCCAGCGGTCGAGCTCATGACGATGACTGAAATTGAATTTGACCGAGTGATCAACCTAAAAAAAAAAAGAATAAATTTGTTGAAAATTCTCGCAGTCAAAGTAATGACGACCACGTTTTTTCGCAATTCATTTCTATTGAAGATACGAAATGTTCAATGATCGGAATGAACCGTCAGAAAAAAAAAAAA
Source organism: Caenorhabditis japonica (assembly GCA_963572235.1). Taxonomy (NCBI): domain Eukaryota; kingdom Metazoa; phylum Nematoda; class Chromadorea; order Rhabditida; family Rhabditidae; genus Caenorhabditis; species Caenorhabditis japonica. Next base: position 1,073,451 of record OY754346.1, read on the forward strand.
AAAAAAAAGTTCAACGCAGAGAATAAATAATCAGTGAATTTCTTCTTTTTTTCCCTTCAATGCAAAATATTTAAATGTGAAACAAAAAAAAACAATAAATGATAAATAACAATATTTAAAAATCAACAAAAAAAAAAGAAATCTAACGATCAAGTTGAATAATCCATTCCATGTGGTTTGTCTGTGGAAACATGTCGACTGGCTGTACGCGGGTCACACTAAACGCGTCTCCAGTGTATTTTCTCGACCTGAAAGAGTATTTAGACGCAGACAATTTTAGAGCGCGATTCTTATCAAATTGTTGTTGGTATTGATAAGTGTATGGTGGGTTAAAAGAAATAAACAGAGATAGGACTCACTCTGGACGGCATAAATTCACAATGTTCTGGATGGCTGCATTGGGTTCGCACGACACGAACACGAGGCGTTTCATGGTTTCCATCTGAAAAAAATTTCCATATTTGCAGTAAGGGTGGGACTAAAAATAAATTTTTTCGGGTTTTTTTTTGTAGAGCCGTCCGCGGAGGCCAAAAAAGGCTGTTTTTGAACAAAAACTTGGTCGGTATATGCTCCGAATTGACAAAAATCTCTCATTTTTAATAAAAACTTGGAAAATTTTTTGCGAAAAAAAAAATTTTCTAACATTTTTTAAGGGCAAATCGACATGGGTCGGGGAATTTCAGAAAAAAACATTGATTGCGTGTTTCCGTTTTTTTTTTTTTTTCAAAACCTGTTTCAAAAAAATTAAAACGAATACGAATATGTCTCGGAAAATGAAAATTTCTCAGATTTCGTAAACTCGCAAAAAATCAGAAAAATTTTTAAGCGATTCTAATTTGATATTCGTAAATCCCAACTCAATATATATTTTAAAAAAATTTCCGCGGAAAGTTGGCGCCAAAAAAAGGTGTATTTTTAACAGTTAAATGGAAATTTTCCAAGTTTTTGTTAAAAATTTGTGTTTTTAGTCAAATCGGAGAATATGTCGACTAACTTTTTTTCGAAAACTGGCATTTTTTGGGTGGAACAAAAACTTTTTTTTTTCGATTTTTTTGTTGTTTTTTCGGGTTTTTTTTTTGGATGAGACAAAACATTTTTTGATTTTTTTTTTCGATGGTAAGAGTGAGACCAAAGTTTTTTCGATTTTTTTGCTGATGCGCCGCAGGGAAAAAAATTTTTTTAGAGCCACGGAGGCGAAAAAATGTTCCGGTTTTTGGGCAAAAACTTATTCGGTATATGCTCCGAATTGACAAAAACCTCTAATTTTCAACAAAAACTTGGAAAATTTATTTTTAAATGGCAGAAATACGTACTTTTTTTTTGTTTTTTTGGTAATTTTTTTTTTGTTTTTTTGGTAATTTTTTTTTTGTTTTTTTGGTAATTTTTTTTTGTTTTTTTGGTAATTTTTTTGAGGACAAAAATTTGTTTTTTTTGTGGAAAATTTTTTTTGTCCCAACCCTCGTCAGAAGACTATGCAGTAGGATTTTTTTTCAAAAAAAAAAACACACTCTCTCGAAACCAGCAAAAAATAGAAAAAAACCAGCAAAAATTCAGAGAAAATTCAGAGAATGCTCCGATCGGTCTGAAACTTTGAGTGATCATTTAAAAAATACTCTCGGACATTCCCTGAAAATTTCAGACCGAAATATTGATTTTAAAAATTTTTCAAAGTCGATATTTTGGTCTGAAATTTTCAGGGAATTTCCGAGAGCATTTTTTAAATGATCTCTCAAAGTTTCAGATCGATCGGAGCATTCTCATTCTCCGAATTTTCGCTGAATTTTTTGCTGGTTTTTTCAATGTTTTGCTTTTTTTTTGCTGGTTCCGAGAATAACCCCATAAAATCTTACCTCTCTACACGCCAAAATAACTTTCTCGTGCATTCCAGCTCTGGGAGGATCCAAAACCCCAACCACTCGCGATTTTCGCAAATCAAATCCAGCCGGCAAGTGATAACGCATAGATCGAAACGTGTCCTCGGCTTTTCCAGCAATGTATTTGCAGCACTTTTCCATCTTATTCTGCACCGCATTCTGTTTTGCGTCCTCCACAGCCTCGACGATCATTTCGATTCCCACGCAGCACACTTTTCGGGTCTGTTCGATCGGTTTCAGAAGGCATTGGCTAATTGTGCCGGTGCCGCAGCAAATGTCAAGAAGAACAGTTCCGTGGTCCTCTGGTTCGTCAGAAATTTTCGGAATTTTCGCAGCTGGCGGGCCATCGGAATCTGCGATTGGCTCTGCCACGTCTTCCTTGTCGTTAAGTCCACACAGTTCACCGATCGTCGAATAGAGCACTGAAGCGGCCTGACTGTTCGTCTGGAAGAATGCGGGCGGGGAGACTCTGAATCTACAGTCCAAAAGTGATTCGTAAATGTACGGTGTGCCAGCGATGTGCTTAAAGTTTGGAGCATCACTGATATGCACCATTTCTTGCCAGTAAATGCTACAAATGCGGTATCGTTTCTCAGTAAAAGTGCTCGAGGCGAGGAATCTATCCTGAAGAATCTGCTGAACCTCCTTTGTCTTCTCTGCCTCTTCCAACGGGAATACAGTAAAAATGAGCATAACATCCCCGCCAAACTCTCTAATTGTGAGCAAACGCCAGAATCCTTTGCGTTCAAACTCGTTAAACGGGCTTAATCCAGACTCTTTGACAAAATCGTGCACATCTTTCACAATGGCCATCATTTGGGTGCTAACAATTTCGACGTCGACAGGCGGAATCACAAAGTGTTGGTTTTTGGCGAATCGACCGCCCACGAAACCAACGCAAACTTCGCCGTTCAAATCCTGACCAATGGTGAATTCGCATTTGTTTCGGTATTCTTTGATTTTAGGAGATGGGAGAATTGTTTGTAGACGTTTTCGGAAATCGACCTGTTTTCCAAGACCAGTGATTTTATTCTGATTCAATTGGGTGTACAGTTTGTCCATTACCCTGAAGAAAAATTGATTGGCGGTGCAAATTCTAAATAACTCACTTCACACTATTTGCTTGCTTCAACTCAAGTTGCTTTTCGTATGGTTCATTAGCGAGAGGCGTCACACTTTCCCTGGCAGTTTTTTGCTCTGCTGGTTGTGTGTTCTCATGATTTGCCGCTCGTAAATTCTTCACTTCTGTGGCTGCCAAATGTGCTGATAAAATGCACTTTTTGATTTCATATCCATCAATAAGTTTGATCGCTTTTTGCGCGTCTTCCGGCGTATCGAATGTGACGTACGCGTAATCGGACATGTGTCGCACTTTCTTTGACTTTACATCGCCGAGAATTCTTGAAAATTAAGAAATAAACCTATTTCAATTGAAACTGAAAGACTTACTTTTCCAAAATCTTTTTGAATTGTTTGAACCCAATAAAAGACGGAATGTTTTTGATGTGAACTCTGTCCAAATCGATCGCCGCTGCGTTCCCATTCTCTTCGGTTGGTTTTTCTTGGTTGTCTGTATTTGCGGCTGGAACGACATCGTCTGTGGTCACTTCATTTTCTGTCGTCATTCTGAAAACAACAAATGCTTAAGAAATTGGAAAAAAATGATTTTTGTTTCAAAAATACTCAGCGTTTTTCTAGGAGGAAACACAAGTGAAAGCGGTGTGGTTACTCAGAGGAGAACGAGTTTATTCTAGGTGGTCGCGCATCAACCTCTCATATTCCTCTATGTAACCTCTGCGGCTTGGAGAGTGGAAACATAGAGGAAAGCGGTGGACGAATGCGGAATTTCGTATTGCATGCATTTTAACCAACAACGAAAATTTCGGGTTGCAAAAAACTTTGATGAAAACACGTTTATTGAATACACAAGAAATAATACAATTGAATAATTGAGGTGTATGCTGCAATTGCGCTCCATTGCAAAACGTAATTGCGCGCGTTGTTTAAATTTTGGTTTAAATTGGGGCCCCATGGGGGTACTACGGTATAGAACTGTTATTTATGGTATAGGAGCTGTACGGAATATAACTGTCTGAAATTGATCTGTGATTCTGAAATACCTATCCTGTCTAAAATCGAATCATAGGTGCATGAGATTTTAGCCATTGATTCGTATTCTGGGCAATTGATCGTCGCCTTTTTCAAATACTGCCATGTCAGCTTGTTGAACACTCTCTCCAGGCTTAGTAGAGGTTCAGAGAGATGGAATCTCCTTGGCGAACATCACTTGTGATCGGAATTTCTATTTTCTTGTGGAATGGTGTGATGGTGGTTGTGCAGTTGGTGTAGCCTTGACTTTTCAGGCTTTCCCAGATTGCTTGTCGTTTAATACTGTCAAAGCCTTTGTGAAAGTATATGAAGACAAGTTTGAGCGGTTGCTGGTACTTGCGTCCAACCACGAGTAGGCGCTGTATTGAGTGGATGTTGTTGAGAGTTGGGAGAACTAAAAGAGGATTTCCCGCACACAACTCCCCTTCCCCAAAAAAGGAAGAAATTCGACACAAAACACGAGAAAAACGGACCGACACATCGCCGGACCTCAACCTATTTGAATCTTCGCGGCGGCAAGTTTGATGTGCAGGCGCCACAAGGAACCCCGGCGACCGTAACCCGCCCTCGCTGCGGCCGCAGGAGGACCCAAAATTCGAATGTTTTTTTGGGATTCAATTATTGTTTTTGCTTTCTATAGTTTTTCCTTGTTGTTAACTTATTTTTTTTTCGTATTTTTCCCCGTCACCGGGTTTTTGACGTTATTGTACTTGGGACCAGGCTTTCTCGGAAATAAATAATTCTCTTCCGAGTTCCGTCGGAAATTTCCGATTTTGTAATTTTTTCTTCCGATGTTCCGACGGAATTCCGAGTTTTTCATTCTCATTTCCGAATTTCCGTCGGAATTCCGAAATTGAAAATTCTCGTTCCGATTTCCGATCGGAAAAATCGGAAATGAACCTGAATAGGTCAATAAAATCTTAAATTATCCACAAAAATTAAAAAAAAATTGAGGAAATATACGTAAACTCGTGTTTTGAATAGGAAATTTGTGTCACGGACATGGTCGAATTTTTTCCAAAAAAAAATAAACGATTTTTCGTACCAAATTACGACAGAAAAACAATATTTTTCCAACGTCGGAAAAAAACATATTTCCGACGGAAACGGAAATATTTTCGGATATCATTTTGCCTCGGAACCGGAAATTTCGAGAAAGCCTGAGGCCGTATTCATGAACGTTTACCGTGCGGTAAATGATTTTCTCGACAGAAAATTAAAATTTTTGAATTCTTAAATGGTTCCTAGAACTATAAACAACCCGTGAATCGTTTAAGGAATAACAAAACTAATATTTTCGGTCAAGACTTCCATTTACCTTTTCATGTAAATGTTCATGAATACGGCCTCTGGTTGGGACCGCAAGACGCGCCTCTCGCTTCGGTGAGAGCGCGGCCCGAACCGACGCGCTGGGCAAACATTCTCTTATTTTCCCTCGGTGGAGGTTTTTGGAGAATAAATAGTTTATTAACTTTAAAGCGTGTTATTGTTGTCTGGACCGCAGTCCACCTTTGCGCCGTTGGTTTAAGATGTGGTCGATCGTAGTGAATGATCTGCAGAATCGTGCTTACTCGACTGGTTGGGCATATTTTGAAAAACAATACATAAATAAAAATAAAAATCAAAAAAAAATTGTATAAACATGCTGAAAAAGGCCTAAAATTAACAAAAAAAGTTACGGAATAATTAAAAAGTCGACTGGAAGAGTATGTATATTTCCGTACTCGTTGTAGCGAACAGAACATGTACGATTTGGCAGAATATTCACAATAGTGGCTGGATAAATGTTTCCGTCCGTCCACGTGGCAAGGCATTGACTTCCAACTCTCCAGTTTGGTGCTCCAGGGCCGTGAGCTTGATTGAAGTGATTCGAAGATGGTCCTGATCTGGGCTGAAATGGACGTGGACCTTGAATTTGTGATTCTGAAGATGCCGGCACTTGATTTTGGTTTCCTCGGTGTGGATCTGAAAAGTAAAGTTGGCATTTTTACTCATTTTAATAGCTTACTTTGTTGATTTTTCGGATTCGGATTCCGATTCTGATTTCGATTCGCGTTTTGAGCTGACGGTCCTCCATGGCTATCTCGATTCGAAGAAAATTGTTTAGGTGGAGGACGAACGCCTTCATTTCGGACATTTCGAGATTCTTAATAAAAATAAAACGAAATATTTTTGATTATTTTTTTTCGCTCAATTCACTAATTCTCTATACAAGAAAGATTATAATAAACAAGCCTGCAGCTTGTGGCGACTAAGTCGCCTTCGTAAAATATTTATTTTTACTGATTTTTGTTTTGTTTTTAAGAAATGGCGATTATTTCTTTTCCCTATTTCTTTCAAGTTCTCGCGACCCTTGTGGTATAGTGGTTAGCACGTTTGAACGTCAATCGAAAGGTCGCGAGATCGAGTTTTGTCGACTGCAAACTCGTGTGTGAGACACGCAAACAAACACACAGACTAATCTAAAATGTTCTATATAAGAAAGATAGCAATCATTTCTTTTCCCTATTTCTTTTAAGTTCTCGTGACCCTTGTGGTATAGTGGTTAGCACGTTTAAACGTCAATCGACAGGTCGCGGGATCGAGTTGTGTCGACTGCAAACTCGTGTGTGAGACACACAAACAAACACACAGACTAATTTAAAATTTTCTATATAAGAAAGATACCTTGTCCTTTTCTTGGACCATTACCAAACTGCCGTTCATTTGGTCCTCCTCCTCTTCTTGAATTTCCAGATATTCCCACGCCTTCATTTCTATCGAATCTCGGCCCTCTTGTATTTCCACTTCTTGCAGAATTTCCAGAGCTCACGTTCATTCTCGCCGTTTGTTCCACAACTTTATTCATTTCAGAAATCGCATCTTTTTCCTCTCCTCCAATAAAATCGAAAAGCGTGGCGGCTGAACTTGGTTTGTGGTTCGCATACTCGCCAACATCAATATCTGGTCCATCCTCACTGTTTTTTCGACCTCGCCGCTTGAATTCTTTCCGTGGTTTTGGCTCTTTTGGTTGTTTTGGAACGAGATTTGTTTTCTCTTTGGGCGGCGGTGGAGCCAAATTAGGCTTGGCAAACGTCTTTGGACCTCCTGCAGCGCCCTTTTCTTCATCGATATCTTTGAGTATTTGCTCACGATTTTTGGAAAACTCATCCGTATCTTCATCTTCTTTCGTATTTTTCGGCATCACGTTATTCGCCTGAAAAAAACATAATGTTTTTGTTAATTGTTTTTTTTTTTCCGACAATAAATACCTTGAATCCTTTCTCCAGTTGCAAACCACCTTTCACCGTTCCTCTTTTTCCAAACGAGACCCATTTCGGAGCGCCTGTCCCTTTTGAGGCCGCAGATTTCGCTTTGAATCCGTCAGCGCGCACCGCGTTCTTTTCCACATTCCACCTTTCGATAAGCTCCGATACCCGCCCGCCTAAGATCTTAACGTCTTTCTTGGTGAGAACCATGAAAATTCCGCCTTCAACATCAACTTTTCCATTGATTAACATTTTCGTGCCAGGCGGAGTGTCGGCGTTGATTCCAGGAATAGGTTGGAGGAGAATTGCCGAAATAGAGGTATGGCCGTCAGTGAAGAAGAGACGAATGATGGAGCAAGTTGGGTCAGATTTGTTCAATTCCTCCTTTATACGTGGCACGGAGACATTCCGATAGCGAACCAGTTGCAAGACACACGGACCGTCAAACTGATTCTCGTCCTTTCTGTGTAAATTGACAATGCACGGCTCGCCGAATTCGCGAATATCCTCATCGAGCAACGTCTTCGAGATCTCTGCGGCGGATTTCGGGAGAATTCCATTGGTGAAGAATTCCTTGGCGAGACTCTCGTTGATATGCCAGCCCGATTCGCGGAGTTGATCCATCTGAAGGCACGGTGTCCAGGATTGGAAATGTGGGCGGAGCCTAATTTGCTGGCACGACAGCAAATTAGCATGGCGCACTTTCGGTGCTTGCGCATTTTTCGACTCACGAATTTTTTTTGCTTTTTCTTTGTAAAATGTATGTATTGCATCTTTTAATACAATAAATTGCCCAAACTTCGATCTTCGTAACAAAAAACTCACTTTTTTAGCTCCGCAATGCTAAAAACGATTATTCCGAAATGGTGGCTGAACCAAATTCGACTTTCTTAGGCTTAAAAATCTTCTAAAGACCGCAGCTATAATTCCATTAGAGCACATTTGGGAAAAAAATGAAGAATTTATGTTTTTTTTCACGAAAAACATAAAAAAAATGCCTCAAATTTTGAATTTCGCGCGAAAAATCCAGTGGAGCGCGTTTGCTCAGCTCCACCCACTTTTCAAATCCTGAACACCGTGCACCGTGTTATGGACCTATTCACAAAACCGGAAAAAAAAATCGGAAAATGCTCCGATTGCTCAAAAAATTTTGGACCAAAATATCGATTTTTCTGAAAATTTTTAAATTCGATATTTTTGTCCAAAATTTTTTGAGCGCGTACAGGAGTTTTTTCCAATATTTCCCAAAATTTCAGGTCAGCCGGAGCATTCTCCGATTTTTCCCGCGATTTTTTTCCGGTTTTGTGAATAGGTCCTGTTACGATCGACATCGTATAAATAACATTAATTATGTTTTGACCTACCTTTGTTGATCTCTTACGCGCACATTTTCTATGTGATGTTTTACCCGCCAACTCGCCCTATAAAAGGCGAGTTTCCCCTCATTTATGGTTCTCCTCCCGTCACCCAAATTATCTATATTCTTATTGGATCTGCTGAATAAACCAATATTCGAAGACTGTAACACTGGCGATCAGGATCACGAAATGGACTCAGCAACGCTCAAGATGTTCCTCGCTCAGCAACAGGAGGCCCACAAGGAGCAGCTGTTTTTCCTGCAGCAACAACAGGAGAAGCTTCTGGAGACCATTCTGAAGAAGATCGGAACTCAATCCGATCACACCAACACCATCAACTCTCTGAATGGCCGGATTTCGACGTTCATCTACAACTCGGAAGATGGCGAGACGTTCGACAGATGGTATGGACGGTATGAGGACGTCATCAAAGTGGATGGCGCACAGTTGGACGATGCATCGAAAGCTCGTTTTCTGGTCACGAAGTTGGACAAGCACGAGGCCGAGCAGTTCAGGAACCACATACTTCCAAAGAGGCCGGCAGAAGTCAACTTCGACGAGACGGTGGCGATGCTCAGGAAGCTCTTCAATGAGACGAAATCAGTCACTCGTCTCAGATATGAGCTGCTATCAGTTAAGTTTGATGGCTACGATAGAAAGATATACACTGGTCTAGTGAAAAGTCGTTTCAGCGTAGCCCAATGGAGCACAATGACCGAGGACCAGGCACAATGTCTTCTATGGATCATGGGACTCCAGTCACACGAGCACGCTGATCTTCGAGCAAGAGCACTTCGGGAGCTGGAACATGACTCCAGGATCACACCCACGGAGCTCACGGATCGTCTGGATCAAGTAATTGCACTGCGCAATGACGCCGACTTCATGGGAGGACCATCCTCAACAATCAATGCCGTCAACATCAACAGAGCTAAGCAGCAACATCACTCGTCAAGAAAGCCGTCACAAGCTCATCCAAAGAGCAACAACTCGTTCCAATCACCCAACACACCATGCTACAAATGTGGTCAGATGCATTGGGCACGAGATTGCAAACTATCAAGCAATACAGTCTGCAGAAACTGTAGCAAAACTGGTCATTTGGCAAAAGTCTGCAAATCGAAAAGATCAGCCAACAATGCCATTTTCATTTCCCCATCATCTGCTCGAAACAGAAATGGAATATACTATGATGTTGAAATCGAAGGGAAGAAAATCAGAATGCAGTTGGATACCGGTGCAGAAGTGACTCTGATGAATTCGAAAGATTGGATGCGTCTGAACAAGCCAAAGTTGTCGCAATCAACAATCAATCTTTGCACAGCAAATAATGAACCGATCAAAGCGAAAGGTCAGTTCAAGTGCAACTTCACACTCAATGGTCATCATGGTACGGGACTCTGCCACGTCACCGAAACCGAATCACTTCTTGGTCTGGATTGGATAGCTCAGGACACGACTCTTTACCAGCACCTCATCAAAGCTTCGGTAAACAAAATTTCAAAAGTAGTTCCAGAAGCGCCACCAGACACCTACAAGCGGACACCTCAAAAGATGAGAAAGGAAGGAACGACACAAGAAGCTCTGCAAAAGTTCGTGATGTCATACCGATCAACGCCTCTTCAACATCTTCCACAACATTCACCACATCGCCAATCACTTCCGAAATCATCACCTGCCCGTCGTCTATCGTCAAATGTGGTTCGTCAATCGAAACCAATGGACTCGTTGTCTTCAGTTGATTTGCCGTCACAACAAATGGATTCGTCGTCGTCGGATGGTCTATCGTTGGATGGTTCAACAATGGATCGTGCTGGACCGTGTGCTCCTGTGGCATCATCGTCGTCGCAAGGATTGGCTGGACATCAACCTCTTCGTCGCTCCGAACGTGCACCGAAGATTCCTTCTCGCTTGAACATGGCTCCCAGTGGAAAGTCGTACAAGTAGAAGCTCAAGTGCAGTCGAGGGAGATGTTACGATCGACATCGTATAAATAACATTAATTATGTTTTGACCTACCTTTGTTGATCTCTTACGCGCACATTTTCTATGTGATGTTTTACCCGCCAACTCGCCCTATAAAAGGCGAGTTTCCCCTCATTTATGGTTCTCCTCCTGTCCCCCATCTATCTCTATATTATTCATAAGTCTGCTGAATAAACCAATATTCGAAGACTGTAACAGGTCCATTACGTACATTGACTGAGATAGTAAAGATAAATGCAATAGGTTCATAACCAATTGATATTGCAATTTAAATAAAGTTCATGTACATACATTTTATATCATCGTCTAAATAACATGTTAAATAAAAATGATTGATTTTTGTGCCAATTTTTCAAATTATGGCATAACAACGGGGATAAAAGGACGCCAAAAAATTTCCAAAGTTTCTCAAAACATGTATATTTCGAAAGATGGAACTTTTAAAGGCTGGCAAACGACGGAAACTTCATTGTTTCGCAGTAAAAATCATGAGGACATCTGATTTTGAGCATATCGACTGATTGACCGTGATGCAGTGTAGTTTCCGGCTCAAGAAGTCTATAGTAATTAGTAGATGGCTGGTTTGGAATAAAGAAGTCACAAAAGTAGGTGAACGGTTCTAGAGAAACGACTTCATGGATGTTTCCTTAAAAAATAAAAGATTAAATTGAGTTCGAAAATAAAATAAAATAAAACTACCTATCCTTGGCCCGAGAACGGCACAATTGGTGCCTGGTGTGCTCGAAATCACAGTTTCACCTTCGAATCGAACTTTTTGATGTGTGCCAATTCCAGTGAACCGCTGCGAAATATCGGGTGATTCTGATTCCGCGTCTTCAGGCGTGAGAATCGTAAATGATCGAACTTTAACCGCACCTTGGAACACTTTCATAATGGCGTTTTGTTGCGGATGGTCGTGAAGTGGTATTTTTAAGCCGGATATTCTACAAAATTTATAATTTTTCAACGTTTTCTGAAAGCTTTTTTTTAAAAGAAAATTAAGTTTCCTGATGATCTGGAACAAGTTGAAAATACAAAGGCAAAATTAGGGAATTTTTTTTTCAAGGCCTGAGAGCTCTTTTTAAAGCTTACAACAATCCAAATGCATTGACATGACAATGATCGTCCTGATAAATATCTGCGTACTGAATCACAGACGTTTCTCGAATAGTCGTGTCGAGAATTGTGTTTACCGCACGAGAGAAGCGTCCCGGCACGAGTTTTTCTGCAAGTTGAATACGATTTTTACAACAAAAAACAAACAAAATAATTGTTTCCGTATTTGTTGCGAATTGGGAGACCCAAACCCCATGAGGCAGCAAAAAAAGGAAGAAATTCGACACAAAATACGAGAAAAACGGACCGACACATCGCCGGACCTCAACCTATTTGAATCTTCGCGGCGGCAAGTTTGATGTGCAGGCGCCGCAAGGAACCCCGGCGACCGTAACCCGCCCTCGGCGCGGCGACAGGAGGACCCAAAATTCAAAGGTTTTTTTGGGATTCAATTATTGTTTTTGCTTTCTATCGTTTTTTCCTTGTTGTTAACTTATTTTTGCGTAATTTTCCGCGGCTAATCCGTCGCAGGGTTTTTGACGTAATTGTACAAGACCCCAAAATTCCATAAGACACGTACGGCAGTGCCGCGCCTCTCGCTTCGGCGAGATTTTCCCTCGGTGAAGGGAGGTTTTTGGAGAATAAATAAATAGTTTATTAACTTTAAAGCGTGTTATTGTTGTCTGGACCGCAGTCCACCTTTGCGCTGTCGGGCATTCGTTTCAGTATTCAGAAACCTTGGTAAAGGTATAAAAATGAGGGTGAAAGGACTTTATTAACAACGAAAAAGAAAACTTACGTAGAACAGACGGATCAAATGAAGCGACAACATCATGAACGCTATTAATTGTAGCTTGTGGATTCGAATCGAAACGACGAGCGAGTTCCGCTATCTTTCGAATCATTGAATGAAGACGTCGGGTGGGGCTTTCCATTCTCAAAAATGTTATAGGTCTATAATTCACGGAAACCAGAAAAATATGAAAAATGCAAAAAATTAGGAGAAAATTCGGAGAATGCTCCGATCAGTCTGAAATTTTGACAAAAATACTCCCGGACATGTGCAGAAAATTTAATGGACCTATTCAAAGTACTGTAGAAAATCGGAAAAAATGACAAAAAACTGGGAGAAAACTCGGAAAATGCTCCGATTGGTCTGAAATTTTGGGAGAAACTGTCAAAAATGCTTCCGGACTTTCTCAGAAAATTTTGGACCGAAATATCGATTTTAGAAAATTTTCAGGAAAAAAATCAATATTTTTTTAAATCGATATTTCGGTCCAAAATTTTCTGAGAAAGTCCGGAAGCATTTTTTACAGTTTCTCCCAAAGTTTCAGACCAATCGGAGCATTTTCCGAGTTTTCTCCCAGTTTTTTGTCATTTTTTCCGTTTTTCTACAGTACTTTGAATAGGTCCATAAGACCAAAATATCTTTTACTTTTACAAAATACTTTTATTTTTCTGTTCTTTCTTATTACTTCACGTTTGTCTTTGAAACGTAATAAATACAATACAATACAATATCGATTTTGAAAATTTTCAGAAAAAAGTCGATAATTTAAAAAATCTATATTTTGGTCTAAAAATTTTCTGTGCATGTTTGGGAGTATTTTTGACAATTTTCGTCAAAATTTCGTACTGATCGGAGCATTCTCCGAATTTTCGCCTAATTATTTGCATATTTTGCTGGTTTCCGTGAATAGCCCCAATACAGTAGAGCATACCGTAAACCGGCCTTCAAGTTGAAAAATTGTAAATACAAGTATTAAAAAAGAATTCAAACTTTCTTAAAAATTCCAATAACCATAATTTAAACTTTTCATTACTTTGGTGAAAATTATAAATAAATTTTTACAAATTAAGGTAAACTGAGATTATCACAAAACTGGGGGGAAACGAATAAATACCCGATGTGAAACAAAATGCTGAAAAACGGAATTATGCACTGGTGAGGAAAATGCAATCACAATTTGAGACAACACAAATCAATGGAAAGGCACAAAAGAAAACACATTTTGGGAAGAAAAAATATAATAAAAATTGATTAAAATGTTTAAAGAAGCAAGTAAATTCAAATTTGAATTCCAACGTTCCTTTAAATCATGCAATTAAATTCTTTTAACTATCGAAGACTACCAATTTCGTCATCGTATCCAAATAATATATCCGATTTCGGATCCGGGTAATTGATGCTCCAAATTTTCTCCGCGCATTTTTCCTCGGAACTACAGTAATCTGCAATGTGGAAGAACTCGGAGAGAAGTTTTGAATGGCAAGCAGTGTTCTCATCGGTGAAAAATGGGAAGCGAAGTGTGGCCAATGGGACGGACGGTTCCGAAGGAGAAATGACGTCGACAAAAAGTGGAACACAAGTGGATAGGCCGTTGGTAACGTTGGTAAGCTTCTTTCCAACATTTACACTGTCAAATTGTCCATGGAATACCGAATCGTATGGTTTCACTTTTGTGTGCTCAAAGACGTCGTCACCATCTCGCCTATACTTTAATTCAATTTCTGGACTTGTCTTGTCGCCATTCTTTTTCACGCGTTCCGTTTCTGCCCATTGCATTCGAATGTGAAGAGTGTCGTTCTGAAGATTTAAAGTCTCCACGTGTTTTATTTATTTTTCGCTGAATTTTCGAGATTTTCTAAATGAATATTTGCTCAATTTCATTTTTTTTTCGCGCAAAAAAGATAAAGAGCAGAGATAAAAATGGCTCTCGGACGTTTCGAAAGTGGACTTTTTGAAGGTTTTTCTGGATTTTGTCGACGCGGTGTTTGAGGAATTTTCCTTAAAAAGCTTTTTAAAATGATTGTGTGAAACACCGCGTCCACAAAATCCAGAAAAACCTTCGAAAAGGCCACTTTCGAAACGTCACACTTTCGAAACGTCATACTTTCGAAACGTCGCACTTTCGAAACGTCACACTTTCGAAATGTCTACTTTCGAAACGTCCGAGAGCCATAAAAATAATCGAATCCTTCGAAAAAAAAAAGTTTCTTTTAATTAGGCTCCGCCCATTTCCCCTTTCGTTTCTACATTTCGACCAGGCTTGGTCGGAGTCGGAAAACGGAAATTCCTATTTTCCGACTTTTTTCGGAAACTTTTTCCGAAAATTACTTCTCAAAACTGATTTTTTTTTTTGTTCAATTTTTTGGTTAATTTGTTGATTTTCGTATTTTATCAAAGAAATAAGATGAGCCAATTGTTAAGAATATTTTTCGGAAAAGACAAAATTTAAAAAAAAAATGCAGTTTTAGTTTCGAAAATCGGAAAAAAAAAATCGGAAAAAAAAATGATTTTCCGATTTTTCGAACAAGCATGATTTCGACGCATTATGTGCAGTCTAAATTTTTCTGGACTTTGCGAATAATTTTTTTAACTTTTATCTAAAAAATTCAAAAAATAAAAACTATAAAAAGAAAACGTCTAAAACTCAGCCAGAATGAGCTTTTTCTTCCGGTTTTTTTAAAATAACTTTTCCATGAAAATAAATTTACATTCTTGCTTGATTTTCATTCACTGTCGCTAGTCGTTTTTACGGTTTTTAAACAAATTTTATGGAGACTTATAAATTCCAATTTTATGGTACAGTCCAAAGTAAAAAAAAAAGCGCAAAAAAAGACAAAAATAGGCGTCCAAAGTAACTTTTTTGGGTCTTTTTTCTCTACAGTATCCCGCCAAACCTGCACATCTTGTTGACGCGAGAAGTGAATAATTTGAATTTAAAAATTTTTTTTTTGTTTGTAAACATGTTTTCCGTTGTTTTTTTTGTTTGATCTGCAGGTTAGGCGGATTACTGTAGAAAAAAACGCAAAAACAAAGTTACTTTGGACGCCTATTTTCGTCTTTTTTGCGCTTTTTTTTATTTGGACGTACCATTACGGTTTTATGGGGTTATTCACAAAACCGGAAAAAAATTGTTAGAAAAATCGGAGAATGCTCCTATTGACCTGAAATTTTGGGAAATATTGGAACAAATTCTCCTGTACACGCTCAAAAAATTTGGACCAGAATATGGATTTTAAAGATTTTCAGAAAAAATCGATATTTTGGTCCAAAATTTTTTGAGCGTGTACAGGAGAATTTTTTTCCAATATTTTCCAAAATTTCAGGTCAATCGGAGCATTCTCCGATTTTTCCCGCAATTTTTTTCCGTTTTTTTCTTTTTTTTTTCCGGTTTTGTGAATAGGTCCATTACATATTCCTTTCTATTTTTACTACTCCGTTTTCCGAATTTTCTTCTATACCTTTATTCTGTTTTTCACGTACCGCAATGGGCGCATTTAAATAAATAAAGTAAAAAAACCAAAACTTTATTGAAAATAAATCATGTTTAATCTAACAAAGTAAAAAAGTAACCACTTGACAAGAGTTTTTTACAAAAAATCACATGGAACTTCTCTTTTTTACGTGTACGTTTCCTCACCATATCGTTTCTAAAGAGCAATTTTCGCTGCTTCATTACAGAACTTGTCTTCCTGTAGATTGAGAACTGCAAAACGCATTAATTGTTCAAAACTTACAACTTTTACTAATTTATCACCATTTGGAACTAAAATTTCGAGAATTTTCGCATCTGGAACGCTCAAAAAAGTCATCGGAGACAAGGAAATATCGAAAAAGTAGTGAAAAAAAAACAAAAAATTAAAAAAAAATCTAACGGTCGCTGCGCAATTGCATTCGCGTTTTTCTTGATTTTACTTTAAAACTGCAGTGCCCGGCCCGGATTTTTGCATCTATGCCGAATAGCATTATGCGTCTTTTTGGCTTCGCGGTGTCTAAAAATGAACTTACATTTGTCACGAATCCCATGTATTCTCTACAAATCTCTTCCTTCCATTCAAACTTTGTTCCAAACGTCAAATCCTTCAGAACATAACCAGCAACTTCTGTCGTTGGATTTGAAAAGTCGACATGGGTTAGTCGATGAAGCAAGAATTGATGTTCACCTTCAGAAGTCTCCAACGTCATCACAATTTCAATCTGAGCATTGTAATGTGCACGGAGTGCGTCGATTCTCAAGATACTTTCGAGTTTTGCTTGGGATTCGATTCTGTGAAGAGCATAGTTTGCGAGACTTTTAAAATGCACTTTTTCCTCATCGATCCCTTGTTTGAAAATGTTAGAAAACGCAAAATGATACGTCGGGTGATCCTTTTGGATTCGTTCTTGTGGCACAGATTGTTGCTCTGCGAATTCAATCGATTCAATGTCAATCATACTGTCGAATTTACGAGCAAAGTATGAGGGTTTAGCTTTCGCTTTCTCTATTTCCATCTTTTTTCGGGTTTCTTCACGAAAAACAAGAGGAGAGCATCCACACCAATCAACAATGGCTTTTAGTGAAGCACAGCGACATCCTTGTTTACGGTACCAGTTGGTAAGTCGGAGGTTGCTCATTATCAGGTTGTCACAAAACTTCGAGTTGAACGAGAGCTATAAATGATACGTGTTCCAGAGTACGTGAGATGTCGTAAAATGGGTCTCGCCACGATCGGTGTATGCATACTTGTAATGCCGCGTCCAAAGTTCCACAAAAAATACCAGAAAAAACAGGCGGTGACAGTTGAAACCGGTGTTACCGTAGTTGCTTCGCTGCGAGACCTACGTTTAATGGGGTTATTCAGGGTCGGAAAAAAATAGTTTTTTTCCTTATTAAAATGACGGAAAAAAAAAGAAAAAATCCGTGGCCGCGAGAGTTTTTTTCCGTTGTTTTTCTAGGCCATCGCCAAAGTTTTTTAGGCCCTCCGCTGTGAGACCTGCGAAATATCGATTTACGGGCGAATAATTATTGAAAAAATTTTTCTCACAGCAGAGGGCCTAATGGGGTTATTCACAAAACCAGAAAAAAAGGAAGAAAACGGAAAAAAACTTCGGGAAAAATCGGTGAATGATCCGATTGACCTGAAATTTCGGGAAAAAATTGGAAAAAATTCTCCTGTACACGCTCACAAAATTTTGGACCGAAATACATATCGATTTTAAAAATTTTCAGAAAAAAAATCGATATTTCGGTCCAAAATTTTGTGAGCGTGTACAGGAGAATTTTTTCCAATTTTTCCCGAAATTTCAGGTCAATCGGAGCATTCTCCGATTTTTCCCGAAGCTTTTTCCGTTTTCTTCATTTTTTTCCGGTTTTGTGAATAACCCCATAAAAAACTCTTGCGATGGCCTAGAAAAGCAACGGAAAAAAAAACTCTCGCGGCAACGGATTTTTTTCTTTTTTTTTCCGTCGTTTGAATAAGGAAAAAAAACTATTTTTTTCCGACCCTGAATAACCCCATAAACTTGAATTTTACCACAGTTGCTCAATTTTTTCTTTTTTTTTGCGGGAAAATTAAAGTGCAAACACAGAAGGTCTCGCAGCGATGGAACTACGGTAACGTCGGTTTCAACTGTCAACGCCTGTTATTTCTGGGATTTTTTCTGGAGCTTCGGACTGCAAAAAACTCCTGATTTCAGGTATTTTTTTATAGTTTGGACGCGGCATAAACAATTCACAGTACTTGGGATACAGTAGATTGTTTAAATTTTTCGACATTCGTGAATTCGAGAAATCATGTTATTTTTTACATGAATGACCCCCTAAGTATACAATATAAGTTTTAAAAAACAAAAAATAACATGAAATAATTCGAAAAAAAAATATTAAAATCCACAAGTGTGCAAACACCGATCGTGTCAAGACCCATCTTACGACATCTCACGTACTCGGGAACACGTAATATATTATTTTATACTTTTTACTAATGTGGTTATTCAGGATCGGAAAAAAGTAGTTGTTTTCCTTTTTTTCCTTATTCAAATGACGGAAAAAAAAGAAAAAAATCCGTGGCCGCGAGAGTTTTTTTCAGTTGCTTTTCTAGGCCATCGCAAAAGTTTTTTAGGCCCTCCGCTGTGAGACCTGCGAAATATCGATTTACGGGCGAATAATTTTTGAAAATTGGTCTCGCGCGCAGGTCTCACAGCGGAGGGCCTAAAAAACTTTTGCGATGGCCTAGAAAAGCAACGGAAAAAAACTCTCGCGGCCACGGATTTTTTTTTCTTTTTTTTCCGTCGTTTGAATAAGGAAAAAAAGGAAAACAACTATTTTTTTTCCGACCCTGAATAACCCCATAAACTGTGAGTTGAATGCACCACTATCTTTCCAAGACTGTTTCGGTTTTTTACGCTTCTACTAGAGGGGGGGGGGGCAACTCAATCACAGTAAAAAAATGCTCACCGTATGATAGAAACTCTCGAGTGGAAGGAGAATGCTCTCAAACATTTTCCGCAATTTTCTAGGAAACTCTTGATCGCTAATCGAGTATTCGGCAAGATCGCGATGAATTCCAACCCAATCAGATCCACCGTCAATTCTCAAATTATGCGGGAAATCTCTCTTTCCGATGCGAAACATTCTCTGATCACATTCGGAGAACACAAATTCAAATCCTTGTTTCTGAATGAATTTTCCAGTGTTGTACCCATGACTGGCCAAGAATGACATTCCTTTATTTGAGGAGACAAGTCTCTCAAAGTCTCGAATTGGCAAAATTGGGAAATCCGATTCGGAAAAGTTGAAAATGTACTCCCAATCGCTAAACTCTTCAATGTCTTTTAAATCTCGAATCACTTGTTGAAACATTTGTAGAAGTGAAGCACCGCCCCAAATTGAACTGAATCGGCGGTCCGTTACATGAATATTGTTGACTTTATCCGCGATTTGCAACATTTCAGAATACATGTAACTCTGTCGACTGTCCACGTGGATGTAATAGTAATGTTGTGGCAGATAGATGGATTTGAGAAATCGTTTTACTTGACGCTCATTTCGACCATTTAGTTGGAGAAGAAAGAGGATTTTCACTGGATTTATGACGAGTTCATCAGATGGAGGAAGATATTTGGCTTTGCGGGGGGTGATTTGTTCTAAAAAATTAATTTTTCGGGGATTTTTCGGTATAGAAATTCGACAAAATTGAAATGTGACGTTTTGGAAATTGCGTGAAAATAGAAATCCACGAAATAGAAATGTAATAAATCAGAAACGTAGCAGAGCAGAAATGTGTCGAATTGGAAGTAAAATGTCAATGGAGCGCGTTTGTGAGATTTATTTTTCAAAACGAGGTTTTCGATATTTTTCACGTTTTTCTCGATATCTTCCACGTATTTTTTAAAGATTTTTTTCACGTTTTTTCAGTTCTTTCACGTTTTTTGTCGATTAAAAACAATTCCACCTATAGAAATCGACAAAAACGTGAAAAAACCGAAAAAAAAAATCAAAAAATAGGTGGAAGATATCTCGAAAAAAAAAAAATTCGAAAAAGTCGTTTTGAAAAATCAATATCGCAAACGCGCTCCATGGCGACTTTACTTCCAATTCGACACATTTCTGCTCTGCTACGTTTCTGACTTATTACATTTCTATTTTGTGAATTTCTATTTTCACGCAATTTTCAAAACGTGACATTTCAATTTTGTCGAATTTCCAATCCGAAAGAGCCCCAATTTTTCAAAATAGGAAAAATTGAATTTTTAATTTTTGTTTTGTGCTAAATACCGTAAACACCGCTCCTTTAAAACACCGGGAAAATTATACATTCTTTCCAAGTTCGGATAACTTTTCGGTAAAATCGTCGAAAAATCGAAAAATTACCGATAAATTTGGGGATTTTGCTATATTGTTATTTAATTGTTTTATAGTCGGTGAATTCGTGATCCACGGCGTGTTCTGGAATACGTTTCAGACAATTTTTTTGAGATCAAATTTTCGAGCGCCAATTCTCGTGTCTCTGTGTCTTCATTTTTGCACACTTTTTGCTAGGCTTGGCACGATGCCACTGTCGAGACGCAGACACATGCGAAATGGCGCGAATTCCTTTACGTAGGGTCTAGCACGCCGTGTGATCAGCCGCGCTCTATTGACAAAATTCTGCAAAACCCTGCCACACTTGCAAAATTGGCGCGAATTCAAATTGTTTTATTTCATTGTTTACTAATAAATTAAGTAATTTACATAATTTGACATATTTATCACTCAGGTAACATCATATTAAGCTAATCAAACAATGCCTTTTCTAATCGAACGCTGCCAATTCTAATCGTCCGCTGCCGATACTAATCGAATGGGGCCGATTCTAATCGATCAGTGGCAAATCTAGCTAGCTTTTTACTAGCCTACGGTAAAAGCACGCAAAACACGCCAGCATTGTATTTGCGCGTTTTGTGGGCATATATTTTTTTTCGAGTTTCGGGAATCTTTACATAATTTTTATATTTTATAATTTTTATATTTAATAACTATATATATTTTTTTTGTATTTGCAAAAACAAAAGCGAACACCATATTTTTCATGTTCTATTTATTACAAAAGCTCTTCAATTTTAGAGATGCTTTCTTCGCGGTAACTTGTGAGATATTTAAAAATCGTTTCATTTCTTTATTATTTTTAAATGAAAACGTGATTTCTTTAATCGCGGAGTATCGTGGGAAATGAATGATTATGGCTGGAACGGAGTGTTTTTCCAGTGAACGTCCCCATAATGTTTTACGACATCTTTTACGGTCAGGCCAAACCTATCGATTAATTTTTTTTTTGACAATTTATCTTGCCGGTGTCTCGTTTCTTGTAACTGTCTATCTTTAAAAAAATTCACTTCTTAATTTTCAGTTTAACAGTATTGGGTATGGAAGAAAAATTGATTGGACGAAAACGAAACAGGTACCCGCTGTTTCGATATCGCGAAACAACAAGAGAATTGCTAATGAGGGTTCAAAGAAAGCTTTTATCGCGCTCAATAGTGCCGGCTTCTCCAAGAAATTCGGATTGCATCGAAAACTGTGCTCTATATGCGATAGAAATGGAAACGGATGATTACGAGGAGCTTCCGGATTTGGACGCTTCGGACGGTTCGAATGGTGCTGATAAAAGTGAGTTATCTATATAATTTTTATGGGGTCATTCAAGAAATACCAAAAAACTACACAAAATCTCGGAAAATTCTCCGATTGACCTGAAATGCGTTTGGAGTGAGATTCAAAAAAATCAGAGCAAAACATCACTCAGTTTTCTTCACTCTGTCATCGCCAACGTGGCCTCGTTCTCCACTGTGCGAAGGTTCCGTGCTGAGAATAACATAGCATTTTCCGAGTTTTCGCGCAGTTTTTTGCAATGTTTGGCTATTATCACTATTGTGTTTTCAATCGAGTTGCGACATCAAAACGTGAAATCCCTTGGTAGAGATGGATATTTAATATTTCGTGAACAACCCCATTAAAGTTAACCACCATTATTACAGGGTCATCAATAGAAAAGCTGACGGACCAAGACTTGTCAAGGTTGTATTTTCTACTGACTATTACGCATTCGAAATCAGGTAATATTTAAGAAATGGTTTAGTGATGAAAAGTGATTTAAGCAATCGACAGCAATCGACAGACGACATTTGTTCAACGAGAAAATTTTGCGAAAGATTGTCTTTGATTGGCCACATATCGTTCGAATACAAGCCTGCTCCACTTGTGGAATGGACATTGACAAGTAGGTTAAATCGTTATTTTTCTCTTAAAAAAATGTGGAAACGAAGTGGCCAATAAAGAACAGTCGCCGGAGCATTGCGAAGCGAGCTTATTATTTTTATTTGTTAAAAACTGTTGGTTTTGAGGTGCAAATGCCTACTCGTTCAACCTTGCGAACTAGTTTTTGCCGACGTGAAGACTCTGATTAGATCTTTCGTCACTATTTATGGATCTGAAATTGAAAAAAATCAAAAGATAATAGTAAATGGTGGCCACAATTCGTCGCCCATGAGTAATGGAATTCTACGGCGAGCTCTTGCCGACGGATTCATAAAAGATAAAATTGTTCTAAATTTTCAATGCGGGTTTGATGGAATTAAACTTCATGCACGCGGCAGGTTGGTATTATTTTTTGAATGCTATTCAACAAATAAAAAGGATTGTAGAGTCAAATGCTGGCCTTTCACATTAGCTTCCCTGGATTTGGAGGACCCGGCTCGCAGCTCGCCTAGGACCGTGTTACTGGCGTCTATTTACTCTGGATCGACTGATCCGTCGTCTTCTATCCATGATCGAATTTTTCAGTGGTGTGTGAAAGCCCTGGGTGAGGAATTCGCGTGGAAACGGAAAATAGTGAGCGAAAAAATAACCACTTCCATTCACGACGATCAGGTGACTATATAAATCTGACTGTGGGAAGATTCATTAATTTTTTGCAGGCAAGAAGAAAAGTATATAATATGAAAGGTTATTCTTCCAAAGGATCCTGTTTTTTTTGCCTGAATCAGTCTACAGTTATAAAAATTAACGATTCTAACACGATAGGTTCGCTTTATGATTCGTTTTTTTTGCAATATAAACGAAATTTCCAGATCGAAGTACAGTAAAAATAAACGTTCCAGGCAACATGGCAGATGGATTAAAGAATCGTGGTAATCACACATTGTTCCACCATGTTTTACCTCTGTGGGATTGTCCTATTGGCTTATTTCATGTATTCAGTGAGGGAATCCATGATAGACTGATTCAAGGTTTCTCGCAGTGTCGAAATTCTCGGTGTCTTGAAGGTTGCGGAGCCTTTTTAATTTTGTCCTTACCTTTTTTTAAATTTATACTGTTGTTTTTGTTGGTGTTGTTATAAATAAAGCTGTTTTTAATAAATATTTAAGTTGTGAGGGTCAATTTTTATTTTTAAATGCTATCTAATAATAAATAATGTACTTCTAGTAACACCCATCCGTTAATCTAATCGGTCGCAAACACCAGTCTAATAAATTGCAAACTCTAATCTAATCGATCGCATGCACTAGTCTAATCGAACATTCAAATCTAATCGAACGCTGACCGAAAGCTACCTAGGACGCGTTAGTCGCTCATCTGCGTTTGATTAGACTATCGCGGCCGTTCGATTAGCTCAATATGATGTTACCTGAGCAGTATTCCCTCCTTTGCGCGTTTGCTGAAATCAATAAATAATTTACAAAAAATTAGTGTCATTTTTTTAAATAATAAAAAGAAAATAAATAAATATGCCGCGAATAAATATTTTAAAAAATTTGCCAAACGACTTATGGCAGCTCAAATTTGAATCTTCTCGCCGAAAAGGCGCGCCGCGCACTTGCAAATTCAAAAGTCCAGTGGAGCGCGGGTGATCATGCATTCACCGACTATATACTGCTGAAATTTCGAATTCCAGAAAAAGTTTTCCAAATTGCACTATTTTTAGGTTCAATTAGTTTAGCCGACAATCAAATGTTCAGCAATTCAGACGAAATTCTCAACAAATCGCTGATAAAAGTTTTCAAACAAAAAAAAGATTCATTAGTGGAAGAAATTCTAAAACCCTTTGAATTTAACTCACTTCTAAGTCCTGTTCTAAAAATCTCAACAGCATTAAATCCACCGCAAAACTCGTCGTTTGAGTTAGGACATCGGTATGTCTGACACTCTTTATCGTCAATTTTCGTGGAATTTGTCAAATCATTGCCACAAAAGCATTCATGTCCGAATTCCAGTCCGTAATACACAAATCCAGCTTTATAACAATGTTTGCGACACGTTTCTTTTGAATTTTGTTGCGGAAACTTGTACTCGAAATCGTTCAGCACCCGCGCTTCTTTTTTATCAGCGAAACAACCGATAGGCGAATCAACGAGCTGTTCGTCGTGGTTTGAGCACGTACTTATTGGGAATTGATCAGTGAACGTTCCATTTTTCAGTTGGCACGCTTCAGTTTCCAATTTTCGACGACACTCCTGCGAAACGGCTCGAGAAATTGCACTTTTTGCGAGCTCGTCGACAATTTCACACGATGCAATCTCATTCTTATTCTCTTCTGCTTTTTCCTGAAAGTACTTTAACAAGTTAAACATTAAAAAATTAGATGCGAACTTACATGCTTCAACTTTTCTTTGATTTGCGTGTGTTGAGCAGTGTTGTAGAGCAGGTAGATGTTTAGAAAGAAGAATAACGAGATAACAATCGCATAGTGCCAATATTTTGTATTGCAACTGACGAGGGCCATCGAGATGAGGCCTAGAAAGTAAAATGAAAAGAAATGACGATCAAAACGTTTAAAATGGATTTTGCTTTATTGCTTTGTTTATAATTATTAGTCTCGAGAAACAGATGTGCCAGCGTATATTTTTTTTTTTGCAAAAACTGGCAATAAATGATTAAAATTTCTAAAACATAATTTTCAACATAAGACATTAAAAGATTCGTCGCGTCAGAAAAAAAAAATAAAATATATTTTCCGAGTGTAGTACACGACATGGAGGGACTAGAATCCGACATCGGCCACAACAATTTTTTGCGTTTTTTTCGCAAAATTCGCGCTTCATTTTATGCTGTAAAACGCGATTTTTTCTCAATATCAATCAATATTTACGTCTCTTTTTGTGTCTGAAATATTGACGAAAAAATAAAATAATGCTTTATCGTAAATAACCCAGATAACGATGAGCGACTCCTTTTTTTTTGATATTTGTTTGCATGTTTATTATTCATCTCTGAGAGTTTCACCGCTCGAAAAGAGGGTACGACAGAATAGAAATAGGCGAAATAGAAATTCTACAAAATAGAAATGAGCGGAATAGAACAGCGCGAAATAGAAATGTGACAAAATAGAAATGAGCGGAATAGAACTCGTGGTGCGATGGAGCGCGTTTGCATTATTCTTCGAATTTTCCGGTTATTATAGCTTTTTTCAGTAATTTTCACATATTTTACGCACTTAACAACATCGAAAATGAAGAAAAATATAAAATAAATGCAGTTTCAGAAAAAAAAATTTCATAATCGGCGAAAAACTGAGAAATTGAAAAAAAAAAAATGCAAACGCGCTCCATCGCCCAAAAAGTTCTATTTTGTAGAATTTCTATTTCGCTCATTTCTATTTTGTAGCCGTTCTATTTCGTAGCAATTCTATTTTGTAGCATTTCTTTTTCGCCTATTTCTATTTTGTCGTACCCTCTTTTAACGGCTAAATAACAATAGGTTTGGCTGAGGGTACGACAGAATAGAACTAGGCAAAATAGTACTTCTACAAAATAGAACTTGTGGCCCGATGGAGCGCGTTTGCATTATTTTTCGAATTTACCGATTTTTATTATATCGTTTTTCAGTAATTTTTATCGGAAAATACACCGTGCATCTTTTCCTTCGTGATTTTAATTTTTTTTTTTGTTGCAAATTATTTCATTCCACTTTGAATTTATTTTATATCTCCGCCTCGCGAAAGTTTTTTTCTCTGGAAAAAACACATATTGTCGGCCCGCCAAAATGGTCAAACGCGCTCCGCTGAACTCAACGCTATGAGAATTTCATTTTGGTCTCAAAATTATTTCATTTCACGTGTAAATTCAACGTGAAATGAAATAATTTGGAAACTAAAATGAAAACCTCATAGCATTGAGTTCAGCGGAGCGCGTTTGACCATTTTGGCGGGCCGACAATATTTAGACATGCATTCTCATTTCATAACTCTTCTCGCCCAAAATTAACCATCTTTGGATGTCATGTGGTCCCTCTTCTCAACAGCGACCGGTCAACGCTGTCCGTTTTATTTGCGTGTGTGTGTGTGTGCTCTAGCCATCCCATCTAAATTGTATGTCCGGCCGGCGTGCTCCGCACTTCACACACTATTTCGTCGTCTCCTCTCCACATAAAGTAGAAGCCGTCAGATAATAGGATTTCGTGCAACGACGACAACGAATGCAACGAAGAAGAAGAAGAAGACGAGGACGACAGCGTCGCCGCGCGGAAGGACGGACCACCCATCGAGTTTCATCAGCTGTGCGGTCTTTCTTCTTCTTCCATGACTTCTATTGCTTTGTGAATTCATTCATTTCCGCCAGTCACGTTTTTATCTTTCACGAATTCTCGAGCAGTGTGTATAGTGAAGTCGTTTGAAATTATTTCTATTGTTGGCCCACCAAAATGATCAAACGCGCTCCGCTGAACTCGTAAATTGAACGTGTAAATTCAACGTGAAATGAAATAATTAGTACTGAGTTCAGCGGAGCGCGTTTGATTATTTTGGCGGGCCAACAATAAAAAATATAACATTAGTCGATTAGGTTCATCAACGTCTAAATAACGAATTCTCTTCAGTTCTTTTTTTTTTGTATCTGCTTGCTTGTCACGGACCAATGATTTTCCGGCATCAGAAGATTCATCAGAAAAGCTGAATCATCTTTCTGTTTTTTTTTCTTGTTTTGGTGCTACAAGTTTCGCAATATCTTTCTGTTAGGAGACTACCCATTTGGGCTAACCTTGTTCGCCATTTTGAATTCATTCTTGTTCGAATCATTCACATTCAAAGTGTCCGAAATTTCCAACGGGGCGAAACGAAGCCATTTGTCGCAAATGCAATAGTTTTTTCTCTTTCTTTCTCACTTCAGATTAATGATTCATTCCGTTGAATTGTCGGAAACGCTCGGAACTCAATATTTGGAAAGAGAAGAAATAGTTTCAAACAGCATTTTTTCGGTTCCCGATTGCCGTCAACATTTCTCCTAATTCTTTCGCAAAATATTGGTGGGCAAAAATTTAAAAGCCGTAATGATAACAAGTTTTAGTTCCAAAAACGTTTAAAAACGGGCGAAAGGTCGACTGATTTATCAGTTTTTCTCTTTGCGATTCTCGAGAAAAAAAAAGAGAAGAAGAGTTTATTTTTTGCCATGCCAAAAAGAGCTTTGATGTTCACGTGATAACAATTTTATTTTGGAAAGAAACCTTATCATATTTTTTGTTTATACATTTTCAGTCTCTTCAAAAATGGCTTTAAACGTTTAAACAACTTTTTTTTTTTCATTTGTGAGTCATAATTCTTGAAACTATAAAATAACCCGACTGAGTGAAAGTTTGGCGCCATGCAGTCGCGCGCTGACGCACTTCTGGTGCCGAATTGGCATTTTTTAATACCTTTCTTCAGTTTTGGGCAAAGTGGATTTGTTTCAGCGGCATGAAAAATCAAGTCTGTCCACTTTCTCTGATTGTTGTAGAACTCACCACACGATGTCCAGGATTTGAAAAGTAGGCGGAGCCGAGTAAACGCGCTCCACTGGATTTTCGCGCGAAATTCAAAATTTGGGGCATTTTTTTAAATGTTTTTCGGGAAAAAAAGCATAAATTCTTAATTTTTCCCAAATGTGCTCCAACTGAATTATAGCTGAGGTCCTTAGAAATTTTTTAAGCCTAAGAACGTCGAATTTGGTTCAGCCAACATTTCGGAATAATCGTTTTTAGCATTGCGGAGCTAAAAAAGTGAGTTTTTTGGTGTTTTCGCAGGATAAATCTTTACGAAAATCGAAGTTTGGGCAATTTTATGGGGAATAATTCACTTTGGTTTTGGAAAAATCAATGATCGCTTGAAAAAACCCGATTCGCCGTCTGATGACAAAAATTTCTATGACACCATTAAAATCTTAAAAAGTCCTAAAAAATAAAAATTTGGGCAAAGAGGTGGAGCCTAATTTTCAACTCCGTGATTTAAGGGTGTCCCTCATAGGGTTATTTACGAGAAAAAAAAACGGTTTGTTTTTGTTTTTTTTCCAATTCACGCGATGTCGAGAATTGTAAAAGAAATATAAAAAATACCCTTAAGTCACGAATTTGAAAATTAGGCTCCGCCTCTTTGCCCAAATTTTTATTTTTTAGGACTTTGTCATCAGGGGCGAATCGGGTTTTTTTTCAAGCGATCATTGATTTTTTCCATAACCAAAGTGAATTACTCCCCGTAAAATTGCCCAAACTTCGGTTTTCGTAAAGATGTATCCTGCAAAAACACCAAAAAACTCACTTTTTCAGCTCCGCAATGTTAAAAACGATTATTCCGAAATGGTGGCTGAACCAAATTCGACGTTCTTAGGCTTAAAAAATTTCTAAAGACCTCAGCTATAATTCCGTTGGAGCACATTTGGGAAAAATTATGAATTTATGCTTTTTTTCCCCGAAAAACATAAAAAATGCCTCAAAATTTGAATTTCGCGCTAAAAATCCAGTGGAGCGCGTTTTCTCGGCTCCGCCCACTTTTCAAATCCTGGACACCGTGCCTCGTAATGTTTTTATTTTTTTCATGATTTTTTTCTATTTTGTTTACATTTTTAATGGGTTACGGTAGAACACATTTCAACTATGTCAAAAAAATGGCTATTTTCAAAGTTGATGAGCTGCTGCTGAGACCAGAGTAATATTGTTTTCAATCGAAACCCCGCCCACTTTTGGTGAATTTTGAAAAAAAAATAATCTCATGAAATTCAGACAGAGGGGCGGAGCCTAACTTTTAAAGTTAATAATACCTTTTTTCAACGGTTATCTAAAAAAAATGAAATAAGAAGCAACGTCAGTTTCCGGTGGCACCCAATCACTTCTGATAATTTTTGTTCGGTTTGCCCGGAAAAGACAAGTGATGAGAACCTATTTAGAAATTAAATTTATTTTCCCGTATCTCCAAAAAGAAATAAACAATTTGAAAAACTATAATGTCGTAAAGAAGGACACTGACGCGAACGCGCAAAAGTGCCATTGCATCGCATCGGGACACATTTATTCGCATGAGGCCGCGAATATCTTTTTCCGCCCGCAAGACGAGGCGCAATCGAAAAGGTATTGCTTTCTTTTCTATTCTTTTCTGTTCGTTCGTTCGTTCCATCGCCCTTCTGGCCGAAAAATGGCATTTGCATATATATGTATATATACGAGCGCGTGCGCAGTTGCGCAGCCTCGTCCCTCTTTTTCTCCAGAGAGCGCTGTACATCTCTCACCACTCTCCGCACTTTTCTCATGGTCATCACTGGTCACTCGGCTGCTTTTTGTGAGACGAGGAAGAAGAGGGAAAAGAGAGAGAGAGAGAGAGAGAGAGGGACACATCACAGTGGTGTGTGGACACTATTCCTCGGCGGTCCCCCTACCCGCGGCCCTCCCACTCGTACTACTGACGAGAAAGAACGCTTCTCCTCCGTGCGGAACCCGATCGATGGGAGCGGTTTTGTTTTTTGGGTTTTGCCAACCCTTTTGATCACTTTATTTCGGTTCCGAATATTATTTTTGCAAACTTTTGTTTTCATAGTGTCTCGAAAATTTTTTTTTGGGTCATACAAAAATTTCTGCTCCTCATAAACTTTGAAAATTGCCAATTTTCCCACGAAATATCTCGGAGCGCACGCATTTGCATTTTATGACACAGTTGAAATGAATGCGACCGTAATCCATTAAAAATGTAGACAAGTAATATTGTGAGAGAACAAAAAAAAATTGAAACGCGGCGTTTGCGTACTTTTGAATTTCAAAAGTACGCAAACACCGCGTTGCAATTTTTTGTTTTCACAATAGGACTTGTTTACATTTTTGATGGGTTACGGTCGCACTCATTTCAACTGTGTCGAAAAATGCGCTACGCTCCGAGACATTTGGTGGTAAAATTGGCCATTTTCAAAGTTTTGGCGAGGATTCACGTTTTGATGTAATCTTAACCCTAACCCTAACTCTAAATCTAGAAAAACACCTCAAAAAAATGAAACCTCGCCCACTTTTTTCACGCGAATGTTAAATTTGAGCGTATTCAGCATTTTCTCGTGCAAAAAAATGGGCGGGGTTTCATTTTTTGATGATGCAACTCGGTTGAAAACACAATATGACTCTCTACCGATTTAATGAGCCTTTTCATTATTTTCGTTTTCTTTTTTCATCAAATGTTTTTAAAAAACCTAGGCTGACCCAAAATTGTGCCAAATATCAACTTGAAAATTGCAGAATTGCTGGAATTTAGCATTGCCGCACACCATTAGGTTAGGAAAATATATTGTCAGATCATTCGATTAAAAATTCGAAACCGTCCATTCTTCCGGCAAACGCCTTAATGAACCACCTGCTCTGAAAGTTCCTAATTAAACGTCTTTGCCACTGTTCACAGTTTCAAGTCATCCTCTATTAGTATCCAGTTCGTCTCTATCCCATACTAGTTTTGGTCCTCCTAACTAGGTTAATCTCCCGCAAACATGTTTTCCTGAGTGCTCAAAAACTTCTCATTTAAAATTCTTTTCAAATCAAACTACTAAATATGGAATATTGTGGAGCTTGTTAGCTTTAAGAACTCTGCAGTACAGACTCGTTTTTCTGCCCCACTGACTTTTTGTTTAGCCTAGTTGCTTTGTGGTGTAAATTGACACCGGCTTGTGAGGGTGTCTGTGTCTTTTTGGAGGAAACATTTCAACCGACTTGTCAAATAAATGTTTGCCATGAATTTTGGAAATTATACAATTATTTCTGTTACGGACCTATTAATTTGAATTAAAATGAATTTTTATGTCATTTTAATTCAATGAAAAACAAAATATTAATTAATTAACCTACACTTTCCTGAACCATTGAGTTTGAGCCTTTCTGCAAATCAAATCGTGTCGAGACCTCCTGGCCAAATAAATGCATGCGCCTTTAATGTGGACAAGATGACGAAAAAAAATATGGCATAAAGTGCGCATGCATTTATTTGGCCAGGAGGTCTCGACACGATTTGATTTGCAGAAAGGCTCAAACTCAATGGTTCAGGAAAATTCAGGTTAATTAATTAATATTTTGTTTTTCTTGCATTGAATTAAAATGACATAAAAATTCATTTTAATTCAAATGCTTAATTTCCAAATATTTCTGTTTTAACGTTGATTATTTATGATAAAGATAATCCGGTACTCTGCGTTAGACCCCAATCATCTTCTCGCATGTGCGTGTCGTAGCTCCCCTTCGGTTACAATGACTGTGATGATGACGATGATGATGATGTTGATGATGATGCGCAGAATTCCACTCATCTCACTTTTCCTATCCTTTTCTGTCTGCAAATGACACCTCCAATTATCTGCTCACATTAACACATTCATCCGCAGGCCAACCATCCAAATACACTTCAAACAAATTCTTTTGCAATGTCTCATCTTCTGATGTCCAACGTCTTCTACCACTTCTCTTAAAATTGTAATATAATCCATACGTTTGAAGATGGAGATGAAGAAAAAGAAGAAGAAGAAGATGTCGTAAAAGAATTTGGAAGTTTTTCCTCTAAAGAGTACGAGAAGGACTCTTTTCTCTTCTCTTTTTTTTTTTTTTTTGGTCTGCCGTTAAAAGTGTGGAGAGCTTGACGTGACCATCCGCCACTTTTCTCGAGTACTAGCTCTCCTTTTTTGTCGAGTAATAGCGCTGGCTCGTATCGTCCTAATACCGAGGCGCAAATGGTTTCGTTTAGTTTTGCCAGTGCGACACACATTTAAACTTCCGCCGTGCGCCCACTCTTTCTCATTTCCATTCAGGGACGCATGAGTCATGTGCCTCACCTGTGTGAAAGCGTTCTGATCGAATCGAATCGATCCGATTTCTACGTATTCCTCGATTTGAGATGCCTCGTCAAATGGTGCGCATTCGGGTCTCGCCACGACGGTGTATACACACTTGTCGATTTACGAGCAAAATTGACTTTTTTCGTTTTGTGTGCATGGATGTACGAAAATTCGAAATGAAAAAAAAAAAAAACTTAATTTTGCTCGTAAATCGACAAGTGTGTATACACCGTCGCTGCGAGACCCGAATGCGCACCATTTGACGAGGTATCTCAAATCGAGGAATGCGTAATATGAGAAAAAAAAGTCAAAAGAATGAGATGAGGCTAATAAATTTCTGTCGCTAAATAATTGCGCGTTTTTTAATGAAAAATAAATAGTAGGCGAGTAATTGTTGTCGCGGATCCTAGATTTATACGTTCCTCATGAAAATGTTCGTTGCCAATTTTTCATCACAAAAAATACATAGAATTCATTCCAAAAACCATGAAAAAACTTCACAAAAGACCTATGTTTAACAGTTTTTTCTACCATTTTTTGTGTATTGAGAAAATGCTCCGCCCCCTTTTGCAACTGTTGCGCGAGTTTTGTACTGAAAGGGTTGTAAAATTCAGGAAAAACTGCAAAATTGGAAACAACTCTCCTGTACACGCTCAAAAAATTTTGGACCAAAATATCGATTTTAAAAATTTTCAGAAAAAAAATCGATAATTTTTAAAATCGATGAAATTTTGGGAAATATTGGTTGTAAAGTTCAGGAAAAACTGCACCGCAGATTTGCAAATTTTCCCCGGTTTTGACAGGGTCTCGTTTTTTTTTCTTTGCATTCGGTGTTTGCGGATTCCCGTCTCCAACCGATATCTCATCCCGTATGTACTGTGGAAAAACGGAAAAAATGACAAAAAACTGGGAAAAACTCTGAAAATGCTCCGATTGCTCTGAAATTTTGAGAAATAAGGGGAAAAATACTCCTGGGTATGCTCCAAAGATGTTGGACAAAAATATCGATTTGAAAAAAATCAGATTTTTTTTTGAAAATTTTTTAAACCGGGAGTATTTTTGCCCTCACTTTCCAAAATTTCATGTCAATCGGAGCATTTTCCGAGTTTTTTTTTCCGTTTTTCTACAGTACTCTGAAGATTTTTTTCGGAAAGATGATGATTTGGCATCGTTAATTGGAAAAATTATGTTATTTTTTACACGAATGACCCCCTAAGTATAAAATATAAGTTTTAAAAAACAAAAAATAACATGAAAAAATTAAGAAAACATTTTAATTGAAAAAATTCAAAAACAAATATTCAAATCCACAAGTGTGCAAACACCGATCGTGTCAAGACCCATTTTACGACATCTCACGTACTCGGGAA
Organism: Caenorhabditis japonica; assembly: GCA_963572235.1. Taxonomy (NCBI): domain Eukaryota; kingdom Metazoa; phylum Nematoda; class Chromadorea; order Rhabditida; family Rhabditidae; genus Caenorhabditis; species Caenorhabditis japonica. The sequence goes on from OY754346.1 coordinate 1,106,790, forward strand.
TACGTAATATCTGAGACCCTGACAAAACCGGGGAAAACCACGAAACCGGGGAAGACAAAACCAGGGAAGACAAAACCGGGGAAAAAATCGGACAAAACCTGGGAAGAAGCTCCGCCCCCTTTTGCAGCTGCTGCACGATGTTTTGTACTGGAAGTATTGAAAAAGTGCGCCGCAGACTTGCAACTTTTCCCCGGTTTTGTCCAGTTGCAAGTCTGCGGCGCACTTTTTCAATACTTCCAGTACAAAACATCGTGCAGCAGCTGCAAAAGGGGGCGGAGCTTCTTCCCAGGTTTTGTCCGATTTTTTCCCCGGTTTTGTCTTCCCTGGTTTTGTCTTCCCCGGTTTCGTGGTTTTCCCCGGTTTTGTCAGGGTCTCTAATATCTACAAAAACTATTTTCACACCAAAAAACCCCGAAAAATCAATAAAAACCAAAAAAAAATTGTTATTCTGGTCCCACCCCTGCCACCCACTATATTTTTATGGTACTACGCAGAGTACTATAGAAAAACTGCGCAAAAACTCGGAAAATGTATTTCGGAGCGCATTTTTTGACACAGTTCAAATGAATGCGATCGTAACCCATTGAAAACGTTCAAAAATGTTCAAAAAAAATCAGGAGACATTTCGTGGGAAAATTGGCTATTTTCAAAGTTTGTGAGCAGCTTTTGATACGAGAGTAATATTTCTAAATTTACCCACTTTTTTATATAAAAAATCATTCAAGAAATTGGATCTTGTGGATTGATGCGATGCAATTGCTATCCGTTTCTCACTGGTTTCCGCTTTTCTCTTCTTTTTTTTTGTTCATCTCTAGTCCAGGTGCTCCCGCGGGGGCATATGTTTCGTTTCCTCTCTCTCTGCGTCCGCCGGCTTTTTTCTTTCTGCTCTTCTCACTTTTCTCTATCTATTTTCCATCCAGAAACGTTTTGTGCCTGCTTGCATGCTCCACTTCAAATTTTTCATTTTTTAATAATTCAATTCATTTAAAACGAATTCAAGTTTTTATTAATGTGAAAAATGATATGACGAAAATGCGAAGAAAGTGTTTTTGGCATTTTTCGCATTCAGTTTTTTTTTTGTCTAAAATAAAAATTTCGTTTTAAATAAATGCCAATTTCTAGACGTCAAATTTGTGTGCATTTCGAATGCGCGAAGACGGACGGCCGAGCACTACATTAAATCTTCTGTGGCGTTAGACAAAAAGTGCACTTTGCGTTCAAATCAAACGATTATTGAAAAGTTGACGACTCTGCACTTTTTTTGTTCGCGAAATAATGAGGTGAGTTATTGTTTTATTCTTTTAAATCGAAGGGTCGCGGGATCGAGTTTTGTGGAATGCAAACTCGAGTGTCGAGACACACAAACAAACACACAGACTAATCTAAATTTTTCTATATAAGAAAGAATATTGCCCTTCTTTCTACCCACATTTCTCCAGCTAACAGAAATTAGATTCAAATGTTTATCCGAAGTTTTTCACTTTTTCAAGTTTTTCGCCAAAAAAGTTGCAAAATATCCGTCTTTTTTCTCTTTGCTCGACCGACGCGGGACAATGATAAGTGGCACCGATTGGTCTTTTTTTTCTCGCCGGAGAGATGAGCATGTAGTTCGTGGCTGTCAATTTGTTCTGGTGTGCCTGCTCATCCGGTCGGCCTGGCTAGGTATTTGTGCAAATAAGCGCCAGCGACTATCCAGATTGAAAATAAGTCAGCAAAACGAAAAGTCAACAGTTTCTATCGTGGCGAGACCCGCGGCCAAAGTTTAGTCATACTGGGCGAGGGGTATCATTCTTGTGCTTGCCACGTCAGAATTTTGTTGCGACATGACGTAAAGCAAACGAACTTCCTTTCTGGGAGTCTCGCTTTTTTAGTGAGCAAACTTTTTGGGGAAAGTGTCTAGTGCTGAGTGGGGGATTTTTTAAAAACAAATATCACATTAGAATCAAATCACACAAAAATTTCTCTGATTTTTGGCGTTATTTGAACAAAAATTGGAATATTTAAATACCAAAAGGAGTGTTTTTCGTTATGGGGTTATTCAGGGTCGGAAAAAAAAATTGTTTTTTCCTCTTTTTCCTTATTCAAATAACGGAAAAAAAAGAAAAAAATCCGTGGCCGCGAGAGTTTTTTCTGTTGCTTTTCTAGGCCATCGCAAAAGTTTTTTAGGCCCTCCGCTGTGAGACCTGCGAAATATCGATTTACGGGCGAATAAATTTCGAAAAAAATTTTTTTGAAAAAATAATACAGAAATTCATTGGAAATAAGCAATAAAATACGATCAATTCACCAAAATAAATTTCAAAAATTATTCGCCCGTAAATCGATGTTTCGCAGGTCTCACAGCGGACGGCCTAAAAAACTTTTGCGATGGCCTAGAAAAGCAACGGAAAAAACTCTCGCGGCCACGGATTTTTTTCTTTTTTTTCCGTCGTTTGAATAAGGAAAAAAACATTTTTTTTTTTCCGACCCTGAATAAACCGGAAAAAACGGAAAAAAAATTGCGAGAAAAATCGGAAAATGCCCCGATTGACCTGAAATTTTGGGAAATATTGGAAAAAATTCTCCAGTACACGCTCAAAAAATTTTGGACCAAAATATCGATTTTAAAAAATTTATTTTGGTCCAAAATTTTTTGAGCGTGTACAGGAGAATTTTTTCCAATACTTCCCAAAATTTCAGGTCAATCGGAGCATTCTCCGAATTTTCCCGCAATTTTATTTTCAAAAAACCGTGAAAATTTTTTTATTTCACCCAAAAACCCGAAAATATTTTTTTTTTTGTCGCACTTCTGGTAGGCAATTCGGGCGCATTCCGATGTGACGACATTAAAAAAATTCACGGAAAAGAAAAATATGCAAAAAATCCAAAAAAATCAGTCTGAAATTTTGACAAAAAAATGTCAAAAATTCCGACCAAAATATCGATTTTTGAAAATTTTCAAAGAAAAATCGATATTTTGGTCTGAAATTGTTTTTTTTTTTTAATGTCAAAATTTCAAACTGATCGGAGCATTCTCCGAATTTTCGCTGAATTTTTTTGCATTTTTTGCTTAAGTAGGCGGAGCTTTCGAATTATGGTTGGCGAGGTTTAATGCCGTTCTATCCTCATAAAAATTCCATAATTTTTCAGTAGCGAAACATGCATCGGTACAGCAACTGCCCAAGTGATGGTCTACAACGACGCCACGCAGAAATGGCAACATCCAACAGGCAGCGATGGGTCACCATCAAATGTGCAAATATTTCAAGACATTCGTCGTCACGCATTTCGAATCGTCTCAAACAACAACTCGGATGGTCATAATCTTTTAAATTGCAACATTCATCAGCGACTAAAATATCATAAAGCCACACCAAAGTTTCATCAGTGGCGAGACGAGAGGCGACGAGTTTATGGACTCAATTTCGATCATGAGGCCGAATCGCACAATTTTGCTCATATTATTGCACAAGCAATCGAGCAACTTACTATTAATATGGTCAATAATGAATATCAACAGCCACATCGTGAGTCTTTTTGGAATAAAAAAAACGTTTAGATGTGTGTTTCTTTAAATTTTAAAAATTTGCCATTTTCTGAGCCCCTGAGCCGGATGAGCTGGAACAGATGGCGAAAAAAGATAGTGGCGAAAACTACTTTCCATGGATTTATTTTCCGAAAACATTTCTTCTTTTTTCAATTGCCATGTCTTTTCCGTTTTGGTGCTGCCAGCAGACTAAAAATATGGATATTTCCAAAAATTGTATGCAAATTTTATTTTTAACAAGTTTACGGCTCTGGGACGTTTCGAAACTTTTTTTGCCATTGGAAATTTTTAAATGGAAATATTCATTTCCCTTTACTTTTTTTTTTCTCGAATTCAACGGAACACGGTGTCCAGGATTGTAAATGTGGGCGGATCCTAATTTGCTGACGCGCCAGCAAACTTGCATGGCGCATTTTCGGCGCTTGCGCATTTTTCGACTCGCATTTTTTTATTGATTTTATTATTTTTCTTTCAGTAAAACCTGTTTTTCGTTGTAAAATGTATGTATTGTATCTTTTAATACCATAAAATTGCTCAAACTTTGATTTTCGTAAAGATTTATCCTGCAAAAACATCAAAAAACTCACGTTTTAGCTCCGCAATGCTAAAAACGATTATTCCGAAATGTTGGCTGAACCAAATTCGACGTTCTTAGGCTTAAAAAATTTCTAAAGACCTCAGCTATAATTCCATTGGAGCACATTTGGGAAAAAATTAAGAATTTATGCTTTTTTTCCCGAAAAACATAAAAAAAATGCCTCAAAATTTGAATTTCGCGCGAAAAAATCCAGTGGGGCGCGTTTGCTCGGCTCCGCCCACTTTTCAAATCCTGGACACACAATTTTTTCCCAAATGTGCTCCAGGGAATTATAGCTAAGGTCTTTAGAAATTCTTTAAGCCTAAGAACGTCGAATTTGGTTCAGCCACCATTTCGAAATAATCGTTTTGAGTTTTTTTGGTGTTTTTGCAAGATAAATGTTTACGAAAATCGAAGTTTGCACAATTGTATGGTATTAAAAGATACAATACATACATTTTACAAAGAAAAACAGGTTTTACTGAAAGAAAAATAATTAAATCAGTAAAAAAAAAGGCGAGCGTCGAAAAATGCGCAAGCACCGAAAGTGCGCCATGCTAGTTTGCTGGCGCGCCAGAAAATTAGGCTCCGCCCACATTTCCAATTCTGGACACCGTGCAACTGTACAAAATTTCAATCAGATGTTTCGTTTTTTGAAAATTTCTAAAAAAGATAAAAGAGAAATATAAAAATTGAAAAAAAGATCTAAAAACGTGAAGCGTTTTTCAGCGGCCGACAACGTTTACCAGGACCCGCATCAGCATTTGATGCATATTCACTCGGCGCCAAATTTTCACGATGAAAATCAGAATTCGGCAAACTTTCGGTAAGTGATTAGTCATCTTTTTTTTTTGTTGTTTACGAAAACAGACAATGACCTCGTAAATATTTCAAAATATCTGATACATTTCGTTATAAAATTTGTTTGTCAAGTAGTATGATTTGGATTTTCTGATTACAAAATTTTTTTTTAATGCCGCGTATCACAGTTGAAACCGACGCTACCGTAGTTGCTTCGCTGCGAGACCTTTTATGTTTGAACTTGAATTTTCCCGTAAAAAAAAATAAAAATTTTGGGAAAATTCAAGTTTAAACATTGAAGGTCTTGCAGAGAATCCACTACGGTAACGCCTGTTTCAACTGTGATCGCCTGTTATTTCTGGAATTTTTTGAACTTTGGACGCGGTATTAAATCGGGTTTTAACAGTGTTTCCTCCTATTTTATTTCCAAATTCCGTAACTTACTTACCTTATACATTTCATTTCCAGAAAAACTTCACAACACACAACGACGCTCAGCAGTACGGCAGCAATGAGCGTACAACAACGGAGAGCATCGCAGAGCTCGAGCACAAGTGGCAATGGATCTTCAATGTTCCACCAGCAACAACAACAACAACAAGACTTTGGAAATACAAGTTGGCAGAGCAATGGTTCGACAGCTCCACCCGCTCCACCACCAATCAGCGCCATTCCGCAAGCGCCACCGGCTCCTCATGCTGGAATTGCTCCTGTGAACACTTCTGGAGCACCTCCGCCTCCTCCACTTCCACCAGTCAACTCGGCAGCTCCTCCTCCACCACCACCGCCACCTCCGCCACCAATGATGTCGAATGGTGCGCCGAGTTTGGCGGAGCAGTTGAAAATGCGCAGTCAGCAGGGACTGAAACAGACGAGCAATGGGGTTGGGAAGCCGGCGGCTGCAGCGGCCGCGGCTGAGCAAGAAAAGCCAGCTGTGCCGAAAGCAGGTTAGTACGAACTTAAAATTATGACAGCTGAATAAATGGAATTGTAAAAGAGATCCTTTCAGCTGGAAATCTAATGTCGGAACTCGAGGCGCAGCTAAATAAGCGAAAAATGACGCAAGCGAAATCGGATGCGGTTGACTCAAAGTCAAACACTTCGAACGGATCATCAGATTCTGGATGTGGAACCGCAATGTCGACGAACGGGCTCTCGTCGAATGGCGGAAGCGTTGGATCGGCAGCCGCCAAAAAGTGGTCCGTTTCGGATGCGTCGAAGCCAACTGATAGTCCGAAATCGCATCGGAAGTGAGTTTTCAATGGAGTATACTGTCTGGGGGCTATACTGGTCTATTTTGATAACTTGGGTAATTTATCAGATAAGCCCCCTTGCGAATTTGGTTAGTTTTCCATCATATCAGTATAGCCCCCCATGATATCAGAATAGCCCCCCACCGCTGTCGCAGAATATCTCACGTCTAATGGACCTATTCAGCGCAGGAAAAAAAACCGATTTTCGCGGTTTTTTTCCCTATGCAGGTTGTTTTCCAGGAAAAAAACCCATCGCGTCGAGACCCGGCAGTGAAAAATGCAATGCGCCTTTAATTTTCAATGGGAATTCAGTGGAAATTTAAAGGCGCATAGAGTTTTTTCATCGGCCGGTATCGACACGATAAGTTGTTTACGTCAAAAAACCTCCGACTACTGTAGTTTTTTGTCTTTTTTCCTCAATTTTGCATAGGGAAAAAACCACGAAAATCGGTTTTTTTTCCTGTACTGAATAGGTCCATAACAGAATAGCAACAAAACTAGCAAAAATCGAGCGAAATTGAGTTACCCAAAAAAAAACACCTCGAAAATGGCAGAAAATATGAAAAATGATGACAATTCGGTGGAGCGAGTTTGCATACCACCTCTCTGGCCTCCTCTGCGGGGGCTATATCCTCCTCCTTTTCCAGCGGTGGGTTTTACTGGTATTTCATGGGGGTTGTACTGTACTTGTACCCCCTTCTGCTATAGTAAATACGCACTGGCGAAAGTGTTCCCATTTATTCTGATATGACCCCCGGGGGGGGGGGGCTATTCTGGTATGACGGGGAGCTATTCTGGTATGACGGGGGGCTATTCTGGTATGACGGGGGGCTATTCTGATATGACGGGGGGCTATTCTCAATAACACATTTAGCGACCCGAAATCAATTATTTCCATAAAAAATGAGGAAAAAATTCCGAAATTACCATGAAAAGGCGAAAAACATTTTTATCGATTTTTCTCGAATTTTCTCATTCAATATTCATTCGCATACGCCATTTATTGATCTGAAACAAAAATTTATTTAAAAAAAAAAAACATAAAGAAAACTGCGAAATGAGGAAAAATGTGAAAAAAAAAGGAAAAATCACAGCAAAAATAGCATGGCAGTGGGCGGAGCCTCGTAAATTGGTGTGCAACGCGAGTACGCAAACACGAAATTTTCCAAGTTTTTTCCAAAAACTGGCATTTTTTGTGACTCCGTGGCTCTACAAAAAATAATAATAAAAACCCGAGAAAACGGCTCTGGGACGTTTCGAAGCAAGACGTTTCGAAACTTTTGAATTTTTGCGGCATAATAGTGGATTCAAATTTCGAAAAAAATAAAATTATCTATTATCGGCCCGCCACGTCGGTCAAATGCGCTCCGCTGAACTCAATACTACGTGGATTTCATTTTGGTTTCCAAATTATTTTATTTCACGTTGAATTTACACGTGAAATGGAAAAATTTGGAAACCAAAATAAAATCCACGTAGTATTGAGTTCAGCGGAGCGCGTTTGACCATTTTGGCGGGCCGACAATAATAAAAACGAAAAATAAATACCAAATGCCCGCGTGTTTTGGTGTCAATTGGCGAAAAACAATACGCAAAAATGAAAAAAAGTTTCAAATGTCCAGTACAGTTTTTCCGAACCGTTTGCCTCATCTTTTCAAAGTTGCAGACTGCCATCCGCCTCGTCTCTTTTCTCTCAGGAAGACACGTCTTTGACACCGAAAGCTGCTTCTATCAATGGCACCGCCGCCTCGTCGTCATCGGCAATTCCCAATGAAATTTTGGACAGGTGCGTTATTATGACCTCTCAATTTATTTATTTCCATTTTAAAGACTCCGAGCCGACTTGATGGTTGAAGTTCGTCTGGAAATCAACAAGGCCAAGCAAGAGATTATTGAAGCGAATGAGCGTTGCGCACAAAAGTCAAAACAGGAAATTGTGGCCGCGATTCTGCGCGAACTCGGACGCCGATAGGCTACTTTTATATTATTGTTTTAAAAAATTTGTCACCTGGCGAGAGGCGCGAATTCAAAAAATAGGCTCCGCCTCCTCACCGAAATATTTTTGCAACTCTGCGCGCGCCAATTTGCAATCGCGGTGCGCGCGATTTTATGCGTTGAATTTTCTTTATTTTATTAACAAATATCCACTTAAGAAAATCAAAAACTCACTTTAAATCAACAGCTGCCAAATTCGCTTCAAAATAAAACATTTTATAAAGGTTTCCAGGAGAAATTGAAAGGCACTGGGCAAAAATTCGACGCAGAAAATCGCGCGCACCGCGATTGCAAAAATATTTCGGCGAGGAGGCGGAGCCTATTTTTTTGAATTCGCGCCTCTCGCCAGGTGACAACTTTTTTAAAACACTAATGGACCTATTCAAAGTACTGTAGAAAATCGGAAAAAATGACAAAAAACTTGGAGAAAACTCGGAAAATGGTCCGATTGGTCTGAAATTTTGGGAGAAACTGTCAAAAATGCTTCCGGACTTTCTCAGAAAATTTTGGACCGAAATATCGATTTTAGAAAATTTTCAGAAAAAAAATCAATATTTTTTTAAATCGATATTTCGGTCCAGAATTTTCTGAGAAAGTCCGGAAGCATTTTTTACAGTTTCTCCCAAAGTTTCAGACCAATCGGAGCATTTTCCGAGTTTTCTCCCAGTTTTTTGTCATTTTTTCCGATTTTCTACAGTACTTTGAATAGGTCCATAATAGTAAAATATTAATCTTGTCTCATATGATGTCCAATCTCTTTTCTTCAACTTTAAGGTGTTCGTATGACGGTGCTCGCTTCTCTCATTCTCCATACTCTCTCACTCACTCACCTATTTTATCCCATCGGGTCTTACTCTCTCTCTCTCTCTCTTTCTTTTCAGTTTTCTTCTTCCTCTTCTTACCAGCATTTATTAAAATTATGATCCTATATATATGTATTCATTGTTTTTCCCCGAGTTTCTCGTCGCGCCCAAAGCACTTTAAAAATGCTCACTCTGAAAATGTTTGAATAACAAAAACAAAAAAAAAAGAACAATAAATTCATGTAGATTTTTAAAGTCTCGCGGGTCGGGTCGGGTTGCGTCGCGTCGCGTCGCGCGGCGGTTCGCTCCGCATGACAATGTTCATAAAAAGTACTTCCCTTAAATACATAATCACCCACCCACCCGTACTGTATTATGCTCATTTTTCAAAATCTCAATACCTAATTTGGAAAAATAAACAATTTTCATGACTTGCGACGACGAACAAGAGAGCGATAAAAAAAATAACGGCAATATAATATGAGACTGGGGATTTTGACATTCACTGGATTTTGACAGAGAAAAAAAATAAAAAATTTACATGAATTCCGCTTTTCAGACAAAACTTGCAGGAATCTGATTTATAGAAGTTGGTGTCGGTGGTGCAAGCGAGAGAAGCTCATTTCGACGCGTTTCAAGAATCGGAAGCCAATGGTGAGCGTCCTGAACCAACATGGTTGTTTGATTGATGTTGGCGATCAGTTGGATGTGCTCGCGCTCCAGATTCCACATTTGGCGGAGCTGAAAAAAAAAAGATCGATCTGAAACTTTGGGAAATCCCACAAAATTTCAAACCAAAACATCGATTTTTGAACATTTTCAGAAATAAAAATCCACATTTTCGTTGAATTTTTCGCTGTTTGGAAATTTTCCCCCAATTTTTGTAATTTTCTTTTTACATATTCGACATTTCGGCTCCGGGACATTTCGCAGCCGGACGTTTCGCAGCCGAGACATTTCGCAGCCGGACATTTCGCAGCCGGACATTTCGCAGCCGAGACATTTCGCAGCTGAGACATTCCGCAGCCGAACATTTCGCAGCCGAGACGTTTCGCAGCCAACCTCCTTATATACACACTCTCTCATTTCTCTGACCATGCTTGTTTATCAATAACATGTTTACCAATTGTGTAGTCGACCGCTGAGAGAGAAGTGAGAAGTGTTTACCGGCTGCGAAACGTCTCGGCTGCGAAATGTCCGGCTGCGAAACGTCTCAGCTGCGAAATGTCCGGCTGCGAAATGTCTCGGCTGCGAAACGTCCGGCTGCGAAATGTCCCGGAGCCGACATTTCACGGTGTCCAGGATTTGAAAAGTGGGCGGAGCCGAGCAAACGCGCTCCAATGGATTTTTCACGCGAAATTCAAATTCGGGAAAAAGCATAAATTCCTAATTTTGTTCTAAATGTGCTCCAACAGAATTATAGGTGAGGTCTTTAGAAATTTTTAAAGCCTGGTGCAGCCACCATTTCGGAATAATCGTTTTGAGTTTTTTGGTGTTTTTGCAAGATAAATCTTTACGAAAATCAAAGTTTCGGCAATTTTATGGGGAATAATTCACTTTGTTTACTCTTCGATGCTTATTCGGGGTTTTTTGTTAATTCCAAGATCGTATGCATTGTTTTGACCTCAAAATTCAAGTATTCTGACGGTTAAAAAAAACCAGGTAGTAGAATAAAGCTGAAAATACGTTTAATGAAGTGAAATCTCTCAGGTTTTATTTCGTCATATAAATAAAACAAACAAATGCAATTTATTTGATTTTGGTGTTCAAAAGATTGTGGTAGAATGCTTTCGAAATATCATTTATTCGATCCAATCAAAAACATTTAACAGGAAAAGAGGGGCTCGTGCTCAGAGGGACTGAGATGTCCTTGAGCTATAGTCGGCGAATACATCATCAACCTCGCTCTACTGCAAAATTCCTGTAAAACAGTGTTGCACTTGCAAGATTAACTCGAATTCTAGTTTTATACTTCTTTTCAACGGAAAATGACGTATCCACGAAGAATTGCAGGTAAAATTTGATTTTTCGCTTCAAAAAAGGCGCACTACACTGTTGAAAATTGAAAAGTGCCGTAGAGCGAGGCTGATGATGCATTCGCCGAGTATATATAGCTATATACACGTTAAACGGAACAATTAACGAATAAATACGGAATAAAAGAGAAAAAAAACAAAGATAAAAGTCCAGAGTAGAACGGAGACGAAAACCGCGAGCGAGTGACCAAAAAAACACTGGCAAAAGTAGGCCCAAATTGATTTTGTCGGCAATCGTGTGGTCGCGTGTGGTCCCGGCGCGATGGAGAGTACTGTAGTCGCATTGCGCGGTAATTAAAATAAGTTCTTGTTGTTTTCGTATTTTAATAGTATTTTCATGGTAATTCTTTGCGTTCAAGTGGAAGTTGCGAGAGAGTTGGATTTTATATTCCCTTGATTCACAACAGCTAATATTGTGCGTTTCACGAAAATCGCTCGAATTTTGCAGCCTGCAAGAAGTTTAGAGGATACAATATATACATTTTACAAAGAAAAACAGGTTTTACTGAAAGAAAAATAAAAAAATCAATTTTAAAAAAATGCGCAAGCACCGAAAGTGCGCCATGCTAATTTGCTGGCGCGCCAAAAATCCTGGACACCGTGAATATCCTGAAATTCGTTGAGCTGAAAAAAACTTTAATGAAATATAAAACCACCACTCACATCATTCTCATCCGGATTTTCTCCCTTCGCGTTCAGCAAATGGATCTTCTCCGTTTCGAGTACATTGCAACGCTCTCGGAGTCTGTCGAGCAAAGGCAAATTCCGCTCCAGACTGAGTTGCCGATCACGGATGTTTCTTGACAAGTTCCATAGGTTCTAAAGAGGAAAAATGTTAACTGAGAAAATAGAGATAAATTCAGAAAGTTTTTGTGTGAAAAAAAGTGGGCGAGGTTTCATTTTTATGGGGTGATTCACACAACCGGAAAAAAAACCTCGTGAAAAATCGAAGAATGCTCCGATTGACCTGAAATTTTGGGAAATATTGGAAAAAAATTCACCTGTACACACTCAAAAAATTCAGGACCAAAACATTGATTTTAAAAAATTTATTTTGGTCCAAAAATTTTTGAGCGTGTACAGGAGAATTTTTTCCAATATTTCCCAAAATTTCAGGTCAATCGGAGCATTCTCCGATTTTTCCCGAAATTTTTTTTTTCTTTTTTTTCCGGTATTGTGAATAGGTCCATTAAAAAAATATCCAAAAATTTTATTACATTTAAGTGATCGTGTTGTGCAGAGGGCACTGCAGATTCAGTGGCGTGAGGAACTGTAACCATTTGTTGATCAGTGGGTGTCGACGACATGCTCGGACAGTGCGGCGATTCGGAACCGAGATTCGTCACCTCCTCTTTCACGCGAATCGTCGTCACAACAGTAGAAGACGTCGGAGTTTCAGAAGATGTAACCGTTAAATCTCCACGAGGTTTCGTGGTGTTGCCAGTAACATCATTGCTACAGGAAGAAGGCGTGTCTCTTCCATGGCCAGAAGACAATCCGACTGCCGAATAGTAGATGGTGTTGTCAGAATTTAAATTTGGCGGCATTGAGCAAGGCGTCGGCTCCGGCGTCATGATGCAGAACGAGGACTCGGAAATCGATCGGACATTTGAGATCGTCGGAGACACGGTAGACGCTCCTTTCAATCGAGGGGTGCTGGTGCACGTGGGACCACCACCACCGCTCGATTTTCCCTTTTGAATTGCTGCCACTTGTGCGCTGGTGACATTTTTATTGGTCAGCGAATTTTTAAACACCGGCTCCACATCATCCTCAGACATTGATAAGCTGGTCCGTTGTGGAGCTGTTACTGTTGTTGACACCAACATGCTATCTACGGATTGATTGGAAGTCTGAAGTTGAGCAGTACGTCCCGGGCCGGGAATTAACGTGAAATCCCGTTGGCGTTCTCGTTGCATACGTTGAGCCGCAGTGAGAGTGTCTCCTCTTGCCATTCTCTGGAACATCTTCATCCGATCATCGGGTTGCATTCGAAGTGAAGATGACACTCGGATATTATTCTTTTGCTTTTGTGGACTCGATGAATTTGTCGTCGAACTAGGAGAAGAAGACGTGGTAGGAAGTTGTGGTTGAGAAGAAGTGGCGGTAGAAGTTAATTCACTCAATTTGATAATTGGTGCCGACAATCTGGGGTTATCACCTTTTTTCGAAGCGTCGGTGTTCTTTTTAAATTTTCCGGGAAGAAGTTTTCTTCCAAACTCTCTAAAATTAATTTTCACACTTCTCCGTTCTTCCTCACCGCATCCTTCTTGATTTCGTGTTTTCTTCGCCGCCATCGAATTCACTCTTCTGAAACTTTGACCTTCGCCTCTTTTCGACGTTGTTTGAGGTGGATATTTTGGTGAGCTCCACGGCTGAGCGTAATTCGTCACTGTGGATGTGTGACTTTGTGTGGGAGAAATGGTACTGCTTTCGGCATTGAATCGACTGATATGACTGCGTTCGGGTGGTGACATTGGATTGTAGCGAGAGCTTGAAGGCATTGTTTGTCTGAAAATTAATCATTCGCAAGTCAAAGTTTCGTTTCTTTGCCAACCTGAATTTACTTCTTTCAAAACCCTTTGAATCGTTGCTCGGTTCAACGTATTCTTGCATGCTCGGCGCATTGGTGGTGTTGTTGGGACCTTTATACGACATTTTGAAGCTGAAAAAAACCATATTTTTAGAGTAAGAAAATATAAAAACCACAATGAAAAAATGAAAAAAAAAAATTTATTTTGCAAAAAAAAAGAAAAAATGTTTCCGTTAAACAACGCGCATTTTTTTAAAAAACGGAACATCGGAGTGTTGTTTGTGTTTTATTGACAACAATTTTTTTTTGCAAAAAACAAACAATTATTTTCAATTTTCTTGTTTTTTTTCTTTCAATTTAAATATTTAAATACTTTACATTAGTGATAAATATTTATTGATAATTGTGAGATTAGATCTCAGTATTGCTACGCCTCAATTTGAACTATCTCGTCTGACTTTTGTACGGAAATTCCGCATCCGTTCCGGTTTTTTCCGCGACAAATATCCTTGTTTAAAAAAAATTTGTGCAAGCATCAATAATGGAGTTGAGTAAAACACGGACATTCCAGAGGCCATATGCAAGAAAGTGGAAAAATACAAGAAAACACTGATTTTGCATGATGGTGGGGAGAGACACAGAGAAAAATTGCAATTGAACCAACTATGTTTTCTCGAAATGATGCTTTTCCTTTTTTCGAAAATTTCCGGAATGACAACATGTCGGAATCGAAACCAGAATATTCCGATTCTGTAATTCCGGCGGAAAGATCTGTAAAACGAAAATTTCGAAAAAGCTTGTTAAATATATACCAACTTTGGACTGATCATAATCATGATAATGTGAGAATTCAGTAAATTAATGGACCTATTCACAAAACTGGAAAAAAAAAGATAAAAACGGAAAAAAAATTGCGGGAAAAATCGGAGAATGCTCCGATTGACCTGAAATTTTGGGAAATATTGGAAAAAATTCTCATGTACACGCTCAAAAAATTTTGGACCAAAATATCGATTTTAAAAATTTTCAGAAAAAAGTCGATAATTTTTAAAATCGATATTTTGGTCCAAAATTTTTTGAGCGTGTACAGGAGAATTTTTTCCAATATTTCCCAAAATTTCAGGTCAATCGGAGCATTCTCCGATTTTTCCCGCAAATTTTTTCCGTTTTTGTGAACAGGTCCATTGGTATTCCGTGTTATCCTCAACAATATTTATCTTCTCTTTGATAAGATTACTGTAGTATTTCACTTCTAAATACTTTGAAAAGATACGTAGAAGAAATGAAAAACGTTGTTCTTATTGTCAGCTCTCTAGAAACAAAAAAGTCAAGGTTAATAAATATTTTCGGGTGGGTTGAGGCCAATCTGTATGCCTTTTTTTAATTAAATATTATTGATGAGTTTTGTGTGGCGCATCATTGTTTTGATTGTTCTGCTCTTTACAGTAAAATCTTTATCATAATTTACATTACACATCCACTTCTTTCTTCTCTTTAAACTTTTCACTCAACGGCTGGTTTTCTGTATCAAAAAAGCCATGCACACTTACTTTCAACTAATGTAAGCTTTCGTTTCGTGTCTGCAACCCGCTCGAAGTTTTAAAACATGTTTTCAGTTTTTCTTTTTTGTTTGATCTGTAGGATAAGGCGGTATACTGTAGAAAAAACATATTTTTTGCGTTTTTTTTTACTTTGTTCGTACCCTAAAATACTGATAAACAGTGAACATTATAAATTCAATATTTTTGTCCACCCCGAATATTTTTAAACTGAACGCAATGAAACAATCTGAGTGGGTGTGGCTTGACATGGCTTCACGTGAATCTAAAAGGCATTGGGTGTTTGCAGATTTTTCACGTGGAATCTTATCGTAACCGGCAAGAAACTTGTATGTACCATCTTGTTCCCCCTCGTTTGTGGTCACTTTGACCTGACACGATGCAATTTTTATTGTATGACGAGTGAGTTCTGACAGCAAAGAATGTCTTTCTCTCCTGCCATTTCATACATGTACCATATGCCCTCTACTCTTCTTCTCTTTCCTGCCCCGATGTTGCTAATGTGTCTCCGCTTCGGCTCTCTCCTTTCTTTAGTTTACTTTTTTTTTTTCGCCTAGATAGATGCATTCAAATTCTTATTCTCTCTTGTTAGTAATATTGCCGACCCGCCAAAATGGTCAAACGCGCTCCGCTGAACTCAACGCTATGCGATTTTCATTTTGGTTTCTAAATTATTTAATATCACGTTGAATTTATACGTGAAATTAAATAATTTATGTGGCTCACAAAGTATAAAAAAGCACGCGTGAATTTGCGAAACGCGCACAAAGTGACGCGGGATTTGCGTGATTTTGAAGCGTCATTTTTATTCACAAAAAGATGTTATGTCCCTTTAAATTTCATGCGGTACATGCTATTTTTTCAGTAGATTTTTTACACATGTTGCGGCAAATTGACGTTTTATGCGGTTTTAAAGGTGTTTCCCCAATAAAATAAATTAATTTAACCCTAATTGAAAGCATATGCGTCACGTAATCACTATTTTTCTTATTCAAAGTGAATTTCCATTGTCTAGAAACGTTTCTTCAAAAAATGTTGCCTTCATGTCTGCAATTCAAATGTTTATTTATTTTGTTTAATGCTTTTCTGAATAATTTTGTTTTCTTGTGTTACAGAAATTGAATTTGACGAAGAAGATGTGGTTGCTAAGCCTCCGAGAAGGCTGGCGTCTGCCAAAATCAATGTGGAATCGATAGGCAGTTTTTATTTTTGTTTTAAATGATCGAACTCGATTGAAACTACAATTTTCTGTTATTTTGTTGTTTAATTTGTGAAATTTGAATAAGGAATTTGCCCGTTTGAACTTTAATTCACAAAACTGCAAAAATGAAATGTTTATAGGTCGGAATTATTGTATTTTATTCGGAAAATATCTTTAAAACCGAAAAAATGCCAGTTTGCCGCAACATATTCAAAAAATTGATCGAAAAAATAACATGTACCGTATGAATTTTAAAGGGACATAATATACTCGGTATATAACGCTGATTACTCGCTCCCATCGAACAATAAATTTCGCATGCATTTGGAGTGAGGTTTAGAGAAATCAGAGCAAAACATCGGCCACGGCTCTCTCAATGCGGAACATCGGAGCGTCGTTTGCAAACCTCGTTCGTGAACACATAATAACATATTTTTGTAAAAATGACGCTTCAAAGGGAGTGCTACGGTATAGAACTCGCACGGAATAGAACTGCGCGGAATAGAACCGGCTGAAATGAAACTGTACTAAAAAAGCTCACAATGTACAACGAATTAATTCTTCGAGTTGTTCGAGCGGTTCTGAGTTCAGCGGAGCGCGTTTGATCATTTTGGCCGGCCGACAACAGTTTGTAAATGCACATTAATTTGGTTTTTTATTTTATAATTTTCCCTAAAAACTTTATGGGGTTATTCACGAAATGGCAAAAAACTGCGCGAAAACTCGATAAATGCTCCGATTTACCTGAAATTTTGGGAAATGAGGGGGAAACCTTTCCCGGACATTACTCCAAAATTTCAGAAAAAAATATCGATTTTAAGAATTTTCAGAAAAAAAGCAATATTTCTTAAAAATCGGTATTTTGGTCTGAAATTTTGTGGGAATGTCCGGGAAAGTTTTCCCCCTCATTTCCCAAAATTTCAGGTCAATCGGAGCATTTTCCGAGTTTTCGCGCAGTTTTTTTGCCATTTTTTGCCATTTCGTGAATAACCCCATTACTGATTCTTAATCCGGAATCATTAAAGTTTTTATTTAGGAAAAACAGTATTTTGCCGAAGTTTCTGTTGACACTAACATTCAAAGTTTCAGGGCACATATGAGTCGTGGAGGCGACAATAGATACTACGACAACGGGAACCGCCACGACAGTTACCGTCAGAATGATAGGCATCGTGAACAGTACAACTCCAACGAAGACAGATATCACAACCATAGTAACCGCTATGAAAACTCAAGTAGAGAACGTGATGGAAGCGGATTCAATGGTAGAAGTCGCAACAACTACAGTAATAACCACCGATACGACGATGACGAATTGGCTCGCAATATGAGACAAATGAACGTTTCTGGAGGCGTACGCGGCGGTGGAAGAGGCGGCCAAAACATATACTCGACATATTCATCTGGAGGCACAGGATCACGCGGTTTTACTGGCACTTTAAACGACTCTACAGCGCCACCAGGGTCCGCACGAAACCTTGACGGTGGAATTGATAAAAAACAGCTTCCGTACAATGATCAAAAATTTGCCGAACGACCAGAATTCATGATTCAAGAGAAAAAGCTTGGCGAGCCAGTAATGCTCTACACCAATCACACCCTTGTGCATCTTCCCGAAAAAACCATGCGAGTTTTACAGTACAACGTTGACATTTTTAATAATGGAAAATTGGTGACAAAACGCGAGGAAGCGTCGGTGCTTTTTTGGGAAATTTATAAGAAACGTCGAAACATGTTTCCTGCAATTCACGCGTTCATTTTCAACGATGTCAACATTTTGTGGGTCATCGAATCGGATAAGTTCAGATTTTCGGAAGGAGAGATCGCTACTGCCGAGAATCCAAAAAGACCAAAACTTTACCTGAAGTATTCAACGTCATTCGAGTTTGGAAAAGATGTCGACAAAATGCAAGAATCGTCTCTGCTTTCGACGTTGATCGATGCCATCGCTACTCAGAGATCTCGAAAACCGTGAGTTTTTTTTTATTCTATTCCACGTTTAAAAGAAAAATGAAGAGATTTAAAAAAATGTGAGCAATTGAATTGCTGGAATTGATCTGGAGTTTATTAAAACAAAATGAAACATACACGGACATTAAGAAAATTTGAGTAAATTTTGTTTTGCTCCAATTTTTTTTCTAGCTTTACCGTGACCATTTTTGACGTCACACGGTGTCCAGGATTGGAAATGTGGGCGGAGCCTAATTTGCTGGCGCACTTTCGGTGCTTGCGAATTTATTATTATTATTTTTCTTTGTAAAATGTATGTATTGTATCGTTTAATACCATAAAATCGTCCAAACTTTGATTTTCGTAAAGATTTTTCCTGCAAAAACACCAAAAACCCACTTTTTTAGGTCCGCAATGTTAAAAACGATTATTTAGAAATGGTGGCTGAACCAAATTCGACGTTCTTAGGCTTAAAAAATTTCTAAAGACCTCAGCTATAATTCCATTGGAGCACATTTGGGAAAAAATTAAGAATTTATGATTTTTTTTCCCGAAAAACATAAAAATGCCTAAAAATTTGAATTTCGCGCGAGAAAATCCAGTGGGGCGCGTTTGCTCGGCTCCGTGAGTCAGGTTCTAAAGTTTCAGATTAATCGAAATAATCTACCAATCTAAATAGGTGATACCGCGTCAAATGGCGTACATTGCGGTCTCGCCACAAACGGTGTTTGCAGACTTGTGGATTTACGCGTTGATACAAATTTGAATTGTTCCGTTTCGAAAATTTTTGACTAATAATTTCCGTGTTTTTATTTGTAAAAAAAATTAATTAAATTAAATAATAGTCAGGAAAAAATTTAAAATCCCATGGAGTTAAAAAAACGGAAATTATTCGTCGAAAAATTTCGAAATGGAAAAATTCAAATTTGTATCAACGCGTAACTCCACAAGTCT
Organism: Caenorhabditis japonica; assembly: GCA_963572235.1. Lineage (NCBI taxonomy): Eukaryota > Metazoa > Nematoda > Chromadorea > Rhabditida > Rhabditidae > Caenorhabditis > Caenorhabditis japonica. Next base: position 1,125,978 of record OY754346.1, read on the forward strand.
GCAAACACCGTCCGTGGCGAGACCACAATTTACACCATTTGACGCTGTATCACCATTCCAGAAATACGTCATAAATAAAATTCTCCACATATTTATATTTAATATAGGGCCTCTTTCGAAATAGAAATTCGAAAAAATCGAAATGCCACATTTTGGAAATTGCGTGAAAATAGAAAAAATCCACGAAATAGAAATTTAATAAATCAGAAACGTAACAAAATTAAAACGCGTGAAAACAGAAACGTAGCGGAGCAGAAATGTGTCGAATTGGAAATAAAATGGCAATGCAATGAAGCGCGTTTGCGATATTTATTTTTCAAAACGACTTTTTCGATATTTTCCACGTATTGTTGGATTTTTCACGTTTTTTCAATTTTTTCACAGTCTTCCGACTTCGATACGTGAAAAAATACTGAAAAAAACGTGAAAAAATCCAAAAATACGTGGAAAATATCGAAAAAGTCGTTTTGAAAAATAAATATCGCGAACGCGCTTCATTGCATTGCCATTTTATTTCCAATTCGACACATTTCTGCTCTACTATTCTACGTTTCTGTTTTCACGCGTTTTAATTTTGTTACGTTTCTGATTTATTACATTTCTATTTCGTGGATTTCTATTTTCACGCAATTTCCAAAATGTGGCATTTCGATTTTGTCGAATTTCTATTCCGAAAGAGCCCCGAAAAATGTTTTTAAAAAAATCGAAATTAGAATATTGTGTTTTCAATCGACTTGCGACATCAAAACGTGAAATCTTGCCTACTTTTTTCACGCGAACATTAAATTTTAATGCATTTTGAATTTTTGCGTGAAAAAAAGTGGGCGGAGTTTCACGTTTTGATGTCGCAAGTCGATTGAAAACACAATATGTAAGGCATAAATTGTTATATTTTCAGGACTCCTAGCAACTGCTACACTGTCTTCAAGCGACTAACGTTTCTAGTCCAGGACAAAGCCGTCGAAAAGGGTCTTGACGGTATTGCCCTCTACCACCCATTCAAGTTTGGAACGGATGCTCGTGTCGGATTTTCGATCGCTGTTCGCATGAATCTTCGCGCTGGACCAACTGCGTGTTTTGATATCAATCACACACTCTTCAATCGTCCAGGATATCCACTTGTTCGACTTTTGGTCGAACTTTGTCTAAACGAAGTGATCACGGACGAAGAGTACGAAGAAAGATATGATCAAATGATCAAGGATAGTCAGATTGACGAGGCAAATCGGGCCACCATGCACAAAATCCTGGATAAGATGACTCTACATTACCAGTTTGAAACAGCAATGTCAGTGGAGTCGGCCCGAAAAATGCAGGACAATGTTCCCGCGGGTCGCGGGGCTGGCAGTCGTTTCGATAAAAGCTTCAAGTATTATAACCTGGGACTTCCCGCCGATCGCGCATTTTTCGAATACCAGAAAGACGAATATTCGCAGAAGCGGGAAATGTCAGTGGCCGAATACTACAAGTTGGAGTACGGTTATGCCCTCCGCTATCCACATCTTCCCGTTGTCATCAAGAAACCGTCTGCAAAACAAAGGAATGGCATGCTAGTGCAATATCCCATGGAATTCGTCTCATACGTTGTAAACCCCACAAGATATTCCGGATTCACGCCAGAATCGTTGCGTGCCGAAATGGTGCGCGAGACTGCCTACACGCCGGTTCAACGCCTCAAACTGCTGCAACACGTTATGGAGCAGAAGGGAATCGCCGGCGCACAAGCACCAGTCGACAATGACGATCCGAACATGAGGGCATTCGGACTGTCGATGGAAAAGACGATGCTCGAGGTGAAGGGAACTGTTCTGCCTGTTCCCAAGCTTCTTTACGGAAACTCGGCGTTCCTTGACTCGGATCACTCGGGTAGCTGGGAGGCTGTTCGAAATGAGCCCATTAGAACTGTGCTGCCGGAGAGTCTGTACGAGAGAAAATGCATACGAGGTCAGCAGCCACGGAAAAAGAGACTTATTGGTTCGATCTTTTTGATTGAGAGCCCCAATCATAATAGTGGGGCGTCACTCAATTATGACACGTGAGTTTACTTTTTTTTTTTTCTTCTCAATTTTCCTGAAAGTACGACAGAATAGAATTGCTACAAAAAAGAACTGAGCGAAACAGAACTCGTGGTGCGATGGAGCGCGTTTGCATTATTCTTCGAATTTTTTTGATTATTATAGGTTTTTCAGTGATTTTCAGGGCTCTCGGACATTTCGAAAGTAGACGTTTCGAAAGTGGATGTTTCGAAGGTTTTTCTGTATTTTGTCGTCTCGGTGTTTGAGGAATTTTCCTTAAAAAGCTTTTAAAAATTATTGTGTGAAACATCGCGACGACAAAATGCAGAAAAACCTTTGAAACGCCCACTTTCGAAACGTCCGAGAGCCATTTTCAGTTATTTTACGCACTTAGCAACAGCGAAAATGGAAAAAAAAAGTATAAAATCAATTCAGTTTCAGAAAATAAAATTTGCATAATCGGCGAAAAACTGATGATGAGCGAAATAGAAATGCTACAAAATAGAACTCGTTGTGCGATGGAGCTCGTTTGCATTTTTTTTTCAATTTCTCATGGACCTATTCACAAAATCGGAAAAAAAATTGGAGAATGCTCCGATTGACCTGAAGTTTTGGGAAATATTGGAAAAAATTCTCCTGTACACGCTCAAAAAATTTGAACCAAAATATCGATTTTAAAAATATAGCTTTTTTCTGAAAATTTTTAAAATCGCTATTTTGGTCCAAAATTTTTTGAGCGTTTTCCAATATTTCCCAAAATTTTAGGTCAATCGGAGCATTCTCCGATTTTTCCCGCATTTTTTCCGGTTTTGTGAATAGGTCCATTATGCCGCGTCCAAAGTTCCAAAAATTCGTGAAATCAAGAGTTTTTGCAGTCCAAAGTTCCAAAAAATTTCCCAGAATTAACAGGCGCGCACAGTTGAAACCGGTGTTACCGTAGTTTATTCGCTGCGAGACCTTCAATGTTTAATCTTGAAAAATTCAACTTTAAACATTGAAGGTCTCGCAGCGAAGCAACTACGGTAACGCCGGTTTCAACTGTGCGCGCCTGTTATTTCTGAAAAGAAAATTTTAGAAATAAATCTGCCATTTTTCAGAAATTGCTATAATTCTCTGATGTCAGCGATTGAAAAGTCTGGCCAGCCAGTAAAATGGCTCAATGAGGAAGAGAAGCAAGCGGCCATCCTTCACGTATATTCATACCGTCAAGGAGTAAATCAGCCCGGAGAGATTCTCGATCAGTTGCGCAGTGTTAGAGACGCGTGTGCTTCAGAAGTGGAAGGCGAGGTGCTGGTACCGATCGTGTTCTTAATTTTCCGCCTTCGTTGCTCGTTTTTGGATAATCGTTCGAATTTCCACAATGATTACAGTAAGTTTAAAAAAAACTCGATTGAAAACGCAATATATTGAATCGAGTTTTCAATCTAGTTGCGACCTGAGAACGCGAAACTCCGCCCACTTGATTGTTCGCGACCACGTAAACACAGTTCTAATTGAAGAGACGCAGACAAAAAAGGGATAGCAGACTCATTTTTCATGCTGCAACTCTTTCGGAATAGAAATTCGACAAAATTGAAATGTCACGTTTTGGAAATTGCGTGAAAATAGAAATCCACGAAATAGAAATGTAATAAATCAGAAACGTAACAAAATGAAAACCCGTGAGAACAGAAATTTAGCAGAGCAGAAATGTGTCGAATTGGAAGTAAAATGGCAATGGAGCGCGTTTGCGAGATTTATTTTTCAAAATGACTTTTTCGATATTTTCTCGATATCTTGCACGTATTTTTTGATTTTTTTCACGTTTTTTTTCGATTTCGATACGTGGGGAATCGAAAAAATACGTGCAAGATATCGAGAAAAATATCGAAAAAGTCGTTTTGAGAAATAAATCTCACAAACGCGCTCTATTGACATTTTATTTCCAATTTGACACATTTCTGCTCTACTATTCTACGTTTCTGTTTTCACGCGTTTTCATTTTGTTACGTTTCTGATTTATTATGCCGCGTCCAAAGTCAAAAAAATTCCTGAAATCACGTTTTTTCTGCAGTCCAAAGTTGCAAAAAAAATCACAGAAATAACAGGTGTTTACCACTGAATTTTTCGGCGTGAAAGTTGTAAATAAAAAAACACGCGAAAATTCAGTGGTAAACACCTGTTATTTCTGTGATTTTTTTTGCAACTTTGGACTGCAGAAAAAACGTGATTTCAGGAATTTTTTTGACTTTGGACGCGGCATTACATTTCTATTTCGTGGATTTCTATTTTCACGCAATTTCCAAAACGTGATGACATTTCAATTTTGTCGAATTTCTATTTCGAAAGAGCTGCCCCAGACATAATCTAGCCTAAAAATTCAGCAGCAAATTCGAAATATTTCCAGATATGAGCAAATACCTCGGCGACAATGTTGAAGGAGTTTACACGCAAGGAATGCTCGTCGAGAACTTTAATCAAATAAAAGAAGATCCGAAACAGTGCAAAATCGCGTGTCACATTGTTGAGAAAATTCTCGGAAAAGTGGGAACTACGCATCGCAAAATCGAGCGTGATCGCAAAACGCATCGCCCATGGATGGTACTCACCGATCCGGAATCGCCAACTTTGGTCCTTGGCATCGATGTTTCGCATCCACAGACTAAACACCGTCTGGAAACGGACAGCGTAAATTCGCTATCCGTCGCCACTGTCGTAGGAAATATTGATCTTGATGTGAGTCAGTTTCGCGCCTCCTCACGTATTCAGGACCGTGGAGAGGAGCAAATTGTGCGAATGGAGTTTGAGGTGCAGGCGCGAATAGACGACTTTATTGCGCACACTGGCAGAAGACCGAAACACATTGTGGTTTATCGTGATGGAATTTGTGAAGGTGATTTTCAACGCATTCTATACGAGGAGAGAATCGCAATTGAGGAGGCTTATAAGAAGACGAATCCGAAAGGCGAACTGGATGTCACTCTGACATACATTGTGGTTTCGAAACGTCATCACACCAAGTTCTTCCCCAAAGACCTTTCCAAAGTTCACGAAGAGCACATGTTCAATGTGAAGCCGGGAACTCTGGTGGAAGACGTGGTCACAACTGAAAAGTACTATGATTTCTATCTGACCACTCAGGTCGGAATGCTTGGCACCTCTAGACCCACTCATTATTATGTACTTCATGACACGTGGGCGCCTATGATCTCATTCTGGCCAACGATTACCCATGCTCTAACGTACACCTTCTGCCGCGCAACCACGACTATCGCACTTCCGTCTCCCGTCATTTACGCCCATCTTGCAGCAAAACGAGCCAAGGAGACGTTGAATGCGCAGAGTGCGCGCGATTGGTTATTTATTTTTTTTTATTGGACCTATTCAGTGCAGAAAAACAGCCGTTTTCCTGAAAAAAACCCATCTTTTTCAATGAGGAATTTGGCTGAAACTTGAAGGCGCGGCCGGTCTCGGCACGACTAGTTGTTCACAAATTATCTCCGACTACTGTATTACTGCGTCGCGAAAACCTGTCAGAGCAGAGCGCGCGACGCTGCTGTGGCAAGGTGCGCGACTCTGCTGTGACTCGGCTGTGACCACCACTTTTCGCGGCGAGACCACAGCGCTCCGCTCTGACTGTGTTTCGCGACGCAGTAATAGTTTTTTTTGTCATCATTTTACCTCGTTTTACGTCGCGTTGCGGACCGATTTACGAGGCTCATCCCTCCCATTTTTAATTACTATTTTTTCGCTTTTCGATGCTTTTGTTTCTGTTTTTTTATCAGTTTTTATTTTTTTTCTTATTTTAGGTCGATGAATGTTGTATTTGAACGAATACTGGACAAGAAAAATTGGAAAAAGTAGAAAAATGGCGGCTGGTGCAAAAAATCGATAATATATTTTGGTTTGAAAATTGAATAGAATTTTTCGAAGGCAACTCACACAAAGCTCGCCGTCTTCTTCCGTATAAATCACTGGAAAATTTCCCCCAACATTTTACACCGCATTTATCCGTTCTCTTTATAAATCCTTTTTGATTGACAATGGCGATTTAAACGTGCAAACATACAAATTCAATAAAAAATATATTGTCGGCCCGCCAAAATGGTCAAACGCGCTCCGCTGAACTCAATACTACGTGGATTTTATTTTGGTCTCCAAATTATTTCATTTCACGTGTAAATTCAACGTGAAATAAAATAATTTGGAAACCAAAATGAAATCCACGTAGTATTGAGTTCAGCGGAGCGCGTTTGACCGACGTGGCGGGCCGATAATACAAATAAGCAAGTTTTACCGGCCAAATGGCCCAAAAATAATTAAAAATTAATCGAAGAACATCGTTTTCCTGGTCGACATCGGAACACAAAATTTAACTATAATAGATTCGTGACGGAGTGACAATTCACGTGAAACTGGGTGTCGAAAAATCTCTTCATTTTTTCAGTTTATTCTTCATTTTTTCGAATAAAAACGTGAAAAAAATTGTCACTCCGCCACGAATCCACTGTATTGTGTTTTTAATCGAGTTGCGACATGGGAACGCGAGACTCCGCCCACTTTTTTGTGCATAGTTTTTTGCAGAATCGTGCACTACTTTTCTTTGTTCGTTTATTTTCTTCCAATATCCGCGAATTTCAGTGGTTAAATAGCAAAAAATTAAACGTTTCTAACAAAAATAATTAAATAGCAAAGAATAATGGCAACTATTGTTAATATTTCGCGGATATTGGAAGAAATGAAGAAACAAAGAAAAATCGTGCACGGTTTTGCAAAATACTATGCACAAAAAAGTGGGCGGAGTCTCGCTTTCTCATGTCGCAAGTCGATTGAAAACACAATACCTAAAATAATAAATTACTTTAAAACACAAGAAAATTTACCATGAAAAGCCAAAAAAAATATTGATCGATTTTTGCACCAACCACTACTTTTTTTCTATTTTTCTCGTCCAGTATTCGTTCAAATACAACATTTCTCGACCCAAAATAAAAAATTGAACAAAAAACAGAAAAAAAAACATCAAAAAGCGAAAAGATAGTAATAAAAAATGCAAAAATCACAACAACAAAAAATAAAGCAGGGCAGTGGGATGAGCCGCAAACACCGCGCGACAACTTAAATAAAACAATAATAGGGAAAAAACTATAAATGGATTTTTTCTGTGCGGTCCATTAATCGAACTGCTTGAAAATGTGAAAACCCGCGAATTTACAAATAACATTGTCCGCGAACTTCGTGCTTTTCATTTTTATTTCCAAATTATTTCATTTCACGTGTAAATTCAACGCGAAATTGAATAATTTAGATTACTAAATAAACGAAGTACTATTTAAATAAGTTCAACGGAGCGCTTATTTGCATTTCGCGTGAAATAATAAAAAATTTTGTGCGAGATTTGCAAAATAATCGAAAAAGCCGACTCTGTGCCAAATGCACAATATCCCAAAATAGTTTACGAGTTTTGGAATGCAACATTTTGAACGTTTCTATCCAAGCAATTTGCATTTTTTTTTCAGCCTCGAGGGCCGTGATGTTGACTTGGAGAGCACGGCAGAGATCGCACGACTCACCAAAGCGATTAACGTAAACACAAGGATTGACGGAATGACTTTTGTCTAAATGTAAATTTATACTCATTTTCACAATTTTTTGATTGCACTTTTCCAATTTTATATATTCGTGTACGATTATTTTACCTTATAAGCTTTTATCATACGCTTTATGCAACATAGGACTTGCCGCGTCGGGTTTTAACCTTTTTTTGCAATTCTCACTCTTCCATGAAAATGTTCAAATATCATTCTTATTTCATAATAAAACTCGAGACGTGTTTCTGAATCTCAATAGGCTATCCGCAAGAAAATAGCAGAGGGCTATTTTGGTATGATGGGGGGGGGGGGGGGCTTGGGAGGTATGAGGTGGCTATACGGTGTTTGCAGACTGTGTGTATTTAGGCGCAAATTCTCACAGTCTGCAAACACCGCGGTATTACCATTCCAGGAATACGTAATACCAGAATAGACCCCAGGATGGGATACTGGTAAATTACCGATTAAATTGCATGTGGACAACAAATTAAGAGACCGGTTTTATCCCTAATTACTCTATAAAGTCATTGAGCAAATGCTCCCGAATAAACCCTGCAAGGTTGCAAATGCAAATCTTGATGCAGCGATGCCGCCATTTCCAGAGAATTTCTTTCACGGCATGTCACATTTTGATCTTTTTTATTTGATGACAAATGTTTGGATTGTTTTTCTTATGGGGTTATTCACGAAATGGCAATAAACGGCAAAAAACTGCGCGAAAACTCGGAAAATGCTCCGATTTACCTGAAATTTTAGGAAATGAGGGAGAAAATTCTCCCGGACGTTCCCACAAAATTTCAGAGAAAAAAAAACCATTTTTAAGAAATATTGCTTTTTTTTCTGAAAATGCTTAAAATCGATATTTTGGTCTGAAATTTTGTGGGAATGTCCGGGAGAGTTTTCTCCCTCATTTCCTAAAATTTCACTAGGAAAGTACTTTTTGGTACATTTTGGAAAATTCTGAAAAAAATCAGGGTAATACTAGATTTTTTGGTGAATTTTTTGAGATATTAAAAATCCGCAAAATGTTTTCAGAAAAGTTTTTATGAGCCGTCAAACTTTTTTCTATTGTTCGAGCACATTTTTACCTGTAAAATCCTACATTCCACACGATCGCCTTCATTACACCAGCCGAAAAGTCTACCAACACGCAGGTAGCTAAAAAATGTCGATGGGTGGCGCAACTGGGTGCGGCGGGAGCACTGATGCAAGAAGGCTGTGGGTTCGCTCCCCAGACATAGTAAATTTTTCTTGCAAAGTTTTGATGTGTATTTTTCGGAGCCGTAATACAGTCCAGAAATTTTTAAAAAACATTTCGAGTGTATTTTCTAGTACGCTTCGACCCAAGGAAATGCCTAAAATCCAAAAAAAAAAAATTTTTTTTTTCGTTTTTTTGGAAAAAAATGCCATGCAATTGGTGGACAAAAATTCGAAAAAAGTTTGAAAAAAATTTTTTTTTTTTGAGTTCAGAGGCCGTATTCATGAACGTTTACCGTACGGTAAATGAAAACGGTAAATGATTTTCTCGACAGAAATCTAAAATGTTTGAATGCTTAAGGGTTTCATGGAACTATAAAAGACCCGTGAATCGTTTCAGGAATATTGTGAAAACAAAAAAATTGCAACGCGGTGTTTGCGTACTTTTGAAATTCAAACGACAATGAGAGAAATAGCATGGGAAATGAAGAGATTTGTTCCCATTTTCATTTGAATTTAAAAAGTACGCAAACACCGCGTTGCAATTTTTTTGTTTTCACAATAACAAAACTAATATTTTCGGTCAATACACCCATTTACTTTTTCATTTACCGTACGGTAAATGTTCATGAATACGGCCTCAGGCCTTTAATTAGGATGAGGAAGACGATGAAATACACTCAAAATATTTTAAAAAAATTTCTGGACTGTATTACGGCTCCGAAAAATACAGATCAAAATTTTGCAAAAAAATTTACTAGGTTTGGGGAGCGAACCCACGACCTCCTTGTATCAGCGCTCGGAGCGCACCCAGTTGCGCCACCCATCGATATTTTCAGCGACCTGCGTGTTGGTAGACTTTTCAGCTGGTGTAGCGAAGGCGACCGTGTGGAATGTAGGATTTTACAGATAAAAATGTACTCGAAAAATATTTTAAAAAGTATAATAGGCCTATTATAGGCTTATCGCGGGTGACTTTCGCCTATAATTTGCTTATCGCGGTCGACAGAAGGCCAATTGTAGGCTTATAATAGGCCTTTCGCGGCCGTTCCAATCTCGGATGTGGGCTTATAATACGGCTGCCACAGGTGATCACAACGGTTTTTAGGCTCAGATGTGCTTGCATTTAAGCCAGTTCACATAAAGAACATTCACTGTTGTCAATAATCAAATTTATTGCATATTCAAGGTAAAAAAAAACATGAACACATTGAAAAGTTATTAACAAACAATGGAAATCCAGCAAGACATAAAATAAAACAATGAAAATAAGCAGGGCGAGCTTTCAGAACATTTAAAAGTTGGCCAGCGTGAAGTTCTTTTGTTAAGGTTTTTCTTATGCCGCGTTCAAAGTTTAACAAACACCTGAAATCAGGATGTTTTTGCAGCAGTCCAAAGTTCCGAAAATTTTCCCAGAAATAACAGGCGCGCATAGTTGAAACCGGCGTTACCGTAGTAGCTTCGCTGCGAGACCTTCTATGTTTAAACTTTAATTTTCCCGCAGTTGCTCAAGTTTTTCTTTTATACGGAAAAATTCAACTTTAAACATAGAAGGTCTCGCAGCGAAAGAACGACGGTAACGCCGGTTTCAACTGTGACCGCCTGTTATTTCTGGGAATTTTTTCGGAACTTTGGACTACAAAAAACTCCTTTTTTTCAACTTTGGACGCGGAATTACATATTCCTATTTTTCTGATAAATTACAATAGTTCTACAATTTTACATGAAATTTAGAAACTTCTCAAAAAGCTTGTGGTTTATGCAAAATTTTCTTGTAAGATCATATATTAATGGGGTTAATCGGAAAATTCGAATAAAACACGACGGAAGCTGCGATTAGTTTGACAGTTTTGGAAATAATGCCAAAAATACTTCCGAGCATGCTCAAAATTAAGAAAGTCTAAAAAATTATTGCAGTTCTATTAATTTTTTGGTATTTCGGGTTGTAATTTTTTAGATTATTGCCCATTTTCAAACCAATCGAAGCATTTTCCCAAAAGTCGGTCACTTTTCTCGTTTTTTAACATTTCCCGGATAAACTCCAAAAGCGACATGAAAAATGATACAACAGTAATTTTGACTTTTTACCCTGCCAGATATGTAAATCACGCTAGCCAACTTTCATAAAGTTCTAAAAAACTTTCATAAAGTTCTTGCCAAGTCTTTAACAAAAAAAAACAATATTCGTTGTTTCCGTCGTCGTCGATGGAGCTGACCTCGGAGTCCTCGCTGCCACTTTCTGTCCAAACTGAGGTCCAGCGACGATCTGAAATTTGTAGATCGTTAATGATAGAGGAACATGTGAAAGTGATAACGACAGACGACGAAGCTGTGGTATATGTAATAGGAATAGGAATACGCGACTACCGGACCATTCAGCGTAGGTATTTGGCCAAAAATCATTTCCCACTAATTATTTCCTATTTTTAATCTTTTCTTAAATAGGATCATATACTATTTTTTTTCCAAAATGGTCATTTCCCTACGAATGAAAATTGTCAAAAATAAGCAAGTTATCATGTTTTTGAAGATCCTTGCATTTTGTGAGCTTTCTGAGAAGCTTTTTCAGTTCAGAATTTAATTTAATGTTGTCGGCCAGCCACGACGATCAAACGCGCTCGGCTGAATTTAGTACTTTTTGATTTCCATTTTGGTTTCCAAATTATTTCCTTTCACATATAAATTCAACGTGAAATAAAATAATTTGGAAACCAAAATGAAAACTGCACAGCGTTGAGTTCAGCAGAGCGCGTTTGACCGTCGTGGCGGGCGGCAATACCACTTCTATCATACACCATTAGGGATCTCAAAAATTAATAAAACATTCAATTTTTTCTAATGCAAAAATATGGAGGTTTTACGAATTCATGTATTATCAATTCAATATTCTTGCCGGTTACAATAGGATTTCACGTGAAAATGGAGTGACACTTCTCGGTAAAATAATGAAGAAATTCCTATGGAAATTAAGCGATTTTACTTTCGCAATTTACCGTGAAATACAAACCTTGAATACAAGTATGCCTTATCGAAAAAAAAATTAACGATAAAGTTCTTTTCGACAAATTTTTTTGTCGAAATTGCGTTGATACATTTTCGACAAATGATTGAATCGATAAATTTTTTGAATCTTTGTCGATAAGGCGCACTGTACGTAAGGAGCAAAAACAAGAAAAGGAATTTGAATCAGAAAGATAAACTTAAAAAATAAAAATTAATTATGGGGTTATTCACGAAATGGAAAAAAATGGCAAAAAACTGCGCGAAAACTCGGTAAATGCTCCGATTGATCTGAAATTTTGGGAAATAAGGGAAAAAACTCTCCCGGACATTCCCACAAAATTTCTGACAAAAATATTGATTTTAAGCATTTTCAGAGAAAAAAGCAATAGTTCTTAAAATTCGATATTTTGGTCTGAAATTTTGTGGGAATGTCTGGGGGAGTTTTTTCCCTTATTTCTCAAAATTTCAGATCAATCGGATCATTTTCCGAGTTTTCGCGCAGTTTTTTGCCATATTTTGCCATTTCGTGAAACCCCATTAGCAGAAAATGGACGGACAACGGATGAAAACTTGCAAAAAAAAAGTTGTCCAAAATTTCGGAAAAAAATTCACGTTTTTTACGAAAAAAAAGGAGAGCAATAACTAAAGAAATGGAGTTTTTTACTCACAATTTACCGCGAAGCGTCACTCTGTGGCGAATGCATACTACTCAGGCAATTGAAAAAAAATATTATGAGAAATTTTAGTAATATTCTGAGAAATCGTCATATTGTAAGATTATACAATATATTTGGCTGGCGCATTTGTCTTGGCAGGAAAATGCGTCAGCAATGTTGCTAGCGCAATATTAGACAAGATATTTCAAGAAACACGAGATATTACAAGATATTGTAAGATTTCAAAAATCTTGTAAGATATTACAAGAAATTCCAAGATTCTGTGAGAAATTTGCAATATTACAAGATTTTTCAAGATAATTCAAGAAATTGTGCAATATTGATTTTTTCATTAATCTATTTTTCCAATCGCGTTCTGCGCATTTCTGCCGTTTTTCCCTATATTTTAAGATTTTTTTTCCACGTATTCGTTGATATTGATTTTCACTTATTGCCCATTCGCGAAAAAAGCAAGTGCGCTCCACGAAACTTACAATTAGTACTTCGTGGATTTAATTTTCGTCGCCATATTTTTTCAATTCACGTTTAAATTCAACGTGAAATGAAATAATTTGGCGACGAAAATGAAATACACGAAGTATTAAGTTTCGTAGAGCGCACTTGCTTTTTTCGCGAGTGGACAATACTTTACTGTTTTCCTTCAATTCATTATTTTTCTGTGTTATTATCGAGTCAATTTTTTGCCGGTTTCACGTGAAAATTCTGCAAACGCCAGTTATTTTTCAGAAACTAAAAATCCGCGTGTGGCCACACTCACTCAACTTTTTGGCTCTGGGACGTTTCGAAACCTGCCATTTCGAAACTAGGACGTTTCGAAACTTTTTTGCATTTTTGCTAATGGATTTTCGCCAATTGACACCAAAAAACGCGGGCATTTGGTAATTATTTTTCGTTTTTATCAGTTCCCACTAAATATTGTGTTTTCAATCGAGTTGCAGCATGAGAACGAGAGATAAAAAGACATGTTTTCTCTGATTCTCTTCGAATCAAACTGTGTTTACGTGGTCGCGCAAAAAAAAAGTGGGCGGAGTCACGCGTTCTAATGTCGCAAGTCGATTGAAAAAACAATATCAAAGGGTTATTCACAAAATAGCAAACGTTCTCGCAAAACTCGGAGAACGCTCTGAGGCCATATGCAAGAAACTGGAAAACGAGAGGAAAACCGTTTTTCGAAAAAAAAAACATTAATGTCCCACTGTTCATTTGTCACAAATGATAATTTCTTACTGTGATCATATGCCACTTTTTCGATAGTATTATTTCCCACCTTTTTCAAATGTTATGTTTCAATATATTCTCAGTACGGAGCGCTGCAGACGCGCTCCCTTCGCACAGTGGTGGTCGCGGCCACGTTGGCGACGAGAGAGTGGAGAAAATTGAGAGAGCCGTGGCCGATGTTTTGCTCTGATTTCTCTAAACCTCACTCCAAATGCATGCGAAATTCTTTGTTCGATTGGAGAGTTATCAGCGTTTTATACCGAGTATACATATAGTGGATTCGTGGCGGAGTGACAACTTTTTCACATTTTTATTCGAAAAAATGAAGAGATTTTTTGTCTCCCAGCTTCACGTGAAAAGTCACTCCGTCACGAATCCATTATATTTTTTGAGTGGAATACAATAATTGCCCGCGCTAGATTAGGGGCTTGGGGGAAGTATGCTTTTTTTTCAGCGCCAACGCGCCGGAAGCATGTGTGAAACCTTAAAAATTTGCGACCGTATGGAGCTGTGTGGAAGTATGCTTAAAAGAGTACGGAGCGTCGATGGCGCGGTTGTGGTACCGGTGGGGACGTAAAATTTGAAAAAGATAGGAAATGATAGTATCGAAAAAAGTGGTATATGGTCACAAGAGGAAATGATCAATTCTGACAAATGAACAAAAGTAGGAAATGAACAGTGGGAAATGAACGTTTGCCACTCTCACCCTCACCATGTTTACATAAGCGTTTTTCAAATTTCGTTTTCCAGAAAACGGTTTTCCTATCGTTTTCTAGTTTCTTGCATATGGCCTCTGATTCGCCTGGAACTTTAGAAAATAATGTTTAAAAAATTCCCAAGGTCATATGCAAGGAAGTGGAAAACGTTATGTTGCGTCCAAAGGTCAAAGAATTCCTGCAATCAGGTGTTTTTTGCAGTCTAAAGTTCCGAAAAATTTTCCAGAAATAACATGCGGTCACAGTTAAAACCGGCGTTGCCGTATTTGCTTCGCTACGAGACCTTCTATGTTTAAACTTGAATTTTCCCACAGTTTCTCAATTTTTTCTTTTATTGTGTTTTCAATCGACTTGGGACATGAGAACGCGGGACTCCGCCCACTTTTTTGTGCGCGACCACGCGAACACAGTGATATTTGAAGAGACGCAGACAGGTCGTGCACAAATAAGTGAGCGGAGTCTCGCTTTCTCATGTCGCAAGTCGATTGAAAACACAATACACGGGAAAATTCAAGTTTAAACATAAAAGGTCTCGCAGCGAAGGAACTACGATAACGCCGGTTTCAACTGTGGCCGCCTGTTATTTCTGGGAAATTTTTCGGAACTTGGAACTACAAAACACTCCTGATTTCAGGAATTTTTTGAACTTTGGACGCGGCATTAGGAAAACCGTTTTCTGGGAAACAAAATGAGAAAAATGCCCATGAAAAAACAAGAAACATTTTTCCGAGAAAAATCGTTTCACGTTTCTTGCTTACGGCCTCCAGACATGCTCAGAAAAGTTTGGACAGAAATATCGTTTTTTCTCAAAATTTTAAAAATCGATATTTCGGTTCATAAATTTTCTGAGCATGTCCAGGATTATTTTTCACATTATTTTCTTAATGTGTCAGGTCGATAGAAAAATTCTCCGAGTTTTCCCACAATTTTTTGCTATTTTGTAAGTAGCCCTATTGTCCATTCGCGAAGAAAGCAAGTGCGCTCCACAAAACTTACAAGTGCTTCGTGGATTACATTCTCGTCGCCAAATTATTTCATTTCACGTTGAATTTACACGTGAATTGAAATAATTTGGCGACGAAAATGAAATCCACGAAGTACTAAGTTTAGTGGAGCGCACTTGCTTTCTTCGCGAATGGACAATATTAATTTTAAATTGCTTAAGGTACTCAATGAAATGACAAAAACCGAATTTGGTTGAGCGGAAAGACAATTGCTCAAAGGATCGTTAAGCAGACCAGAGGAAAACAATGAGTGGTTGAAGCATCGAATCAACAAATGCAAACAAAGTCAACGAATTCTGGAAGAGAAGAAATTTAATTTAATTATGGATTCTGCAAATCGGATGATGTTCTTGTTCCCGACATTTTTCGATGACCCACTTATTGAATTTTGATTTTTTACTTCAATAAATTTTTAAAAATCTCCAAGATATCCCAAGATAATTTGGTAGTATTATAATAAGAACACGAAACTTTACAAGATAACTTAGTAATAATGCAAGAAAACTCAGTAATATTACAAGAAAACTCAATAATATTACAAGAAAACTCAGTAATATTACAAGATGCCTCAGTAATATTGCAAGAAATCCAATATATTACAAGAAATTCTGGCAATATTATTGTGCCTCACAACATTCTTGTAAATCTTCGCCAATATTACTAAAATTTCTCATAATATTTTTTTTCAATTGCCTGAGTAAACAAGGAATGAAATAAAGAAAAAAAAATTACATTTTGAAAAATTAAAATGGATTAAAAGAAAAATAACAGTTTAAGCGGTCGGAAATAATAAAAAAATAAATATTGAACAAAAATTTAGGCCGCCCAACAATGCTGTCTCTGCTTCTCTGCCGCAATAGCGTAGCCGGCGAGCGCGTTTGCTGCGTCTCACAGCTAGACGGCGAGTGACTTACGATAGGCCTAACGCGGTCGCCGCACACCGCGTGCGCGATAAGCTTATTGCAGGAGGGTGGCCGCTGCCACCCGCGATAGGCTCATTATAAGCTTATAATAGGCCTATTTTTGGCCTCCACCTATTATAAGCTGAACGCGCACTACCTGTGCCCTCGGCCACCACCTCGCCGTTGGGAAGAGGGGAAGCGAGCGCTTATAAAGGTGGCACTAGGGTTGGCAGCGGGGCTCCCCACTTTTTGGGGGCTACCCATTTTGGGGGAGGTGGAGGCTCCCCCCTCCCCACTGCTGGGGAGGTGGAGGCTCCCCCCTCCCCACCGATGGGGAGGTGGAGGCTCCCCACCTCCCCACTGCTGGGGAGGTGTAGCCTCCCCCCTCCCCACTGATGGGGAGGTGGAGGCTCCCCACCTCCCCACTGATGGGGAGGTGGAGGCTCCCCACCTCCCCACTGCTGGGGAGGTGGAGGCTCCCCCCTCCCCACCGATGGGGAGGTGGAGGCTCCCCCCTCCCCACTGCTGGGGAGGTGGAGGCTCCCCCCTCCCCACCGATGGGGAGGTGGAGGCTCCCCACCTCCCCACTGCTGGGGAGGTGTAGCCTCCCCCCTCCCCACTGATGGGGAGGTGTAGCCTCCCCCCTCCCCACTGATGGGGAGGTGGAGGCTCCCCACCTCCCCACTGCTGGGGAGGTGGAGGCTCCCCCCTCCCCACCGATGGGGAGGTGGAGGCTCCCCCCTCCCCACTGCTGGGGAGGTGGAGGCTCCCCCCTCCCCACCGATGGGGAGGTGGAGGCTCCCCACCTCCCCACTGCTGGGGAGGTGTAGCCTCCCCCCTCCCCACTGATGGGGAGGTGTAGGCTCCCCCCTCCTCACAGTTTTTTTTTCCGATAATTGAACTTTTTTATTTTGAATTCAATAATTTTTTATTTTCGTACCGTTTTCCAAGTTTTATGTGTCTTTTAAATATATTTAGTTTTCTTCAATTAGCTTGCAAATATTATGTGTCGTCGTTTAAAACCGATATTGGATGTGTCAAAAAAAAGAATGACCAACTCATGAGTTTTATGACCCCAGAGCTAGAGTTTTACGACCACCGAACACAACACTGTCATAAACACAGCAACTTCGGTTCATTTGCCCAATTCGAATAAATCTAAAATACAACAACTAATGCACCTAGTATGCTAGAGGTATTACGGTATTTTATCGCTAATTTAAATAAAAAATTAAAGAACTAAATAATAATACAATTATCAAATTGTATGGCTGCCAAAAGTTACTTCATACTTAGGGACCGCAATGAGTTTCCCAAAACGCAAAATTTCCGAATATTTTTAGTTGGAATGTGTTCTTTGGCTCAATATGAGTACGCTGTCAAATTTTTATCAAAAATTGTTCCGTAATTCTCGAGTTATACCGTCCCAAAGTATCACTGTTTTCTCCTCACAGATTTGAATGAGGCGGACCGTCGAGACGCGATAAAAGAGAAACCGAGACAGCGAGAGTGAGCGAGAGACAACACAACATGGAGAGAGGGGGAGGGACTGTATCCTCCACCGCTGCCTGCGCGATCAAGAGGCCGTATTCATGAACATTTATACTCGGTATAAAACGCTGATAACTCGCTCCAATCGAACAAAGAATTTCGCATGCATTCGGAGTGAGGTTTAGAGAAATCAGAGCAAAACATCGGCCACGGCTCTCTCAATTTTCTGCACTCTCTCGTTGCAAACGCGGCCGCGTCCATCACTGTGCGAAGGGAGCGCGTTTGCAGCGCTCCGTACTGAGAATACCGTACGGTAAATGAAAAAATAAATGGGTTTTTTGAGGGAATTTATAAGTTTCGCTATTCCTAAAACAATTCACGGATCGTTTATAGTGTCATGAACCCCCTGCACATTGCAAAAATTTAATTTTCTGTCAAAAAAATCATTTACCGTTTTTATTTACCGTACGGTAAATGTTCATGAATACGGCCTCAAGATTTTCAACGGAAAACGATATTTTTTGCGAAAATAGAGTAGATACGGTCATCTGAAAAAATTTAATCACAATATATCGTTTTAGTTATTTAATTTTTATTTCAATTAGCGAAAAAATACCGTGATGCCTCTAGAATACTAGGTGTATTAGTGGTTGTATTTGAGATTTATTCGAATCGGGCAAATGAACCGAAGTTGCTGTGTTTATGACACTGTTGTGTTCGGTGGTCGTAAAAATCTATCTCTGGGGTCATAAAACTCATGAGTTGGCCATACGTTTTTTTGACATATCCAATATCGGTTTTAAACAACGACACATTATTAAATTCATAAATTATTAATTAAATGTGATAAATAATCATAACAATATTTGCAAGCTAATTGAAGAAAACTAAATATTTTTTTAAAGACACACAGCAGTGGGGAGGTGGGGAGCCTCCACCTCCCCAGCAGTGGGGAGGGGGGAGGCTACACCTCCCCAGCAGTGGGGAGTGGGGAGCCTCCACCTCCCCATCAGTGGGGAGGGGGGAGCCTCCACCTCCCCAGCAGTGGGGAGGGGGGAGGCTACACCTCCCCAGCAGTGGGGAGTGGGGAGCCTCCACCTCCCCAGCAGTGGGGAGGATGGAGCCTCCCCAAGCTACCCATTGCCAACCCTAGGTGGCACCCCTCTTCGCTCCATCTTGAAGACGTCATAACTCCAGAAGGAGGCAAAACCCGCAGTTTTTTAAAACGGTTTTCGATTCTGGAGGGTCTAGACTATCTCTGACCCAAGTTTCATAAAGTTCTCAAACGGTGCCCAAAAAGACTTCCCTTGTGAGCATTTTCCCAGTTTTCGCGCAGTTTTTTGCCATTTTTTGCCATTTCGTGAATAACCCCATTAAGTTTTTGGTTGGACGGCGTGCTGCTCGGTCGCCGGTCGTTTTGTTCTCGTTTTTGAGATTTTTTAAAAGCTATTTTTTGAGCTAGGTTGCTCTTTTTGTGTTTTTTGAATTAAGTTGAGTTGGTCCTGTAGACATACCACTTTTATATATTTTCGTTCGGTCTGTGTTTTTTCGTTTTCGTTTCTTCTTTTTCAGGGTAAAACTCGACAATTCGATAGGTGCGCGACTAGCGCAGCAGGCTTGTTAAAACTAAAAACTCCACATCTCTCACAATATTTATCTTTACTACCATTTCTGATGACGAGCAATGTTCACTTTTTCGGCATTTTTTTTTTAAATCCAAGGCGTTTCAAATCGTCAGAGTCGAACGAAATCGCTGTCGCACAATCATCATAGTTGAATTCGCAAGTCACCGACAAATTCGGTGTGGCACATTCGGAACCGGTGTGAGAAGATCGTCTAGAGCCTCTGCAACTTGGAAAATTACAGGAAGGATACTGAAGAAATGACTAACGCAGACGATGACGTAATATTGGGGGCGGTGCGATCAGAGCTCATCACGATTGGGCAGGCGGCCGTCATTGTAGACGAACCACAGGATGAGGTTTCAGCCGCAATGAAGCCAATGTCGATCTGTAGATTTTTGAGAATTTTTCCAGACTTTAAAACGTTAATTATACCTTATCCATGGGTCCTCTCTTCAAACGAACACATCGTCCGACAGTCACTGGAATGGCCGTTTGAATCAACGAGTTTCGGAATTGGACCAGTTGAGTGTACGTCATCGAACCAAAGGTGAGAGCTCCGAGAATCATGGCCGCTTTTTGATTGTTTACACGACGCTCATAGATCCTGAAATAACAACAACAAAAAATCAAGAAAGCAAAGAGGTACTCCAATGCTCACCACTTCAAAACCATATTGATAACATCCACTTTCTTGACGTCATCGACTCTTGAAGATACAATAGTGACAACAGTATTAGTCGTCATTCTCAAAGTGTCCTCGTAGCTGAGACGATTCGCAACTAGTGTCTCATGGAGGACCAAGACCAAATCGCGAATCGTCTCGTCAGTGATCGAAATGATGGTGGACGGCGAGTGAGGAATCTTAATTATTTATTTATTTTTTTTCAAGACTGAACGTAATAAATATTAATATGGTACTTCACGGCACCCCAGCCTTCCAAAATGGTTTCTACCAGGTGAATTTTTAAAATCCTAAGTCTCGGTCATTTTCTGACCAAAATTCCTCGTTTTTGGATTAAAATGATGGTGTCATCCTGAATAATCAGACAATGATTCGGATTTCTCAAAAAAGTAAATTTTCGAGTGAAAAATTAATTTTATTATTCGACGAACTTGGTGGCGCATTGGACGACGGGGGTGGCGTGTACTTGCCAAACCGAAGATTTTGGGGGAAAAAAGCGAAAATAAATAAACAAAAACGGTCCAAAATTGTTTCTACCTGGCGCATTTTTAAAACGCTAAGGCTCGGTCATTTTCTGACAAAAAGGCCTCGTTTTTGGATTAAAATGATGGTGTCATCCTGAATAATCAGCTAATGATTCGAATTTCTCAAAAAAATTAAATTTTCGAGTTTGAAAACCCTTTTACACGGCACCCCAGCCTTCCAAATTTGTTTCTACTTGGCGCATTTTTGAAACCCTAAGGCTCGGTCATTTTTTGACAAAAATGCCTCGTTTTTGGACTAAAATGATGGTGTTATCCTGAATAATCAGATCATGATTCGAACTTCTCAAAAAAGTAAATTTTCGAGTGAAATAATAATTTCATTATCCGACGAACTTGAAAAAACTAATATTTTCAGTCCTAAAACTTACAGTTTTCAAGTAAAATGTCACCAAATTCAACACGTCCACAATCTTTCCATCTCTTGCCGTCTCAATCAACTTCTTCTCCACCTCCTCCTGCATACGGCCCACTCCAAAATAGGCGATCGCCTCCAAATCGTCTTGAAGACAATTAAACGGAAGGAGCACATTTCCATGATAGACAAAATGCAAAAGGTGTTCCACACTCTCTTTCTTCAGAAAACTCAAATTCACAGTAAGAACTTTCTCATTTCTATTCTTTTCCTTCTCTTTTTCCATTTTTCGAGCAAAAAATGACGAGAATGCGCCGAGAACTGGCGAATGGGCGAGCACCACTTCTGTGCCAAAACAGAGGCGAACATCACAGAGACGTTTCGGACCGAGAAAATCGTCACGGAAGAATTGAGCAACCGCTTCAAAATGATTTGGATCCCCGAAGACTGTCACGTCTTCTGGAATTTGACCAATTGTGTGGACACTTGGGAAATTATTCATCTTTTCCTAGTTCTACTGAAAAATAGAAACATAATTTCGGTGTTCGGTTCAGTTTAGAAAGCTCAACTCACTTGCTTCTCTAGTGTTCCCGTTTCACTTTATAACGCTTTATTCGAAATGAAACTGAATTGCAAAAATGTTTTCAAATTGAAAGAAAAAAAAATAAATTCAAAGCAAAGCACATCTCAAAAGTTTCAATGTGTCACGTATTATTAATGTATCAAATATTTATATTGTGTTTTCAATCGAGCTGCCATGCGCCCAAAGACGCAAAAGGTGGACAAACCCTGTTTAAATGAATAAAATGTTTATTCTCCGAAAAACTTCGATCGAGGGAAAAACGGGATAAAGGTGGTCCTGCGGTCGGTTCGGGCCACGCTCTCGATCTTGGCGAGAGACGGTAAAAACCCGACGACTAACATTTAAAACCATGGAAGGATAATGAAAAGTCCTGAAATTGATAAAAAAAACCTTGAGTCGCGTCTTCTGAAATTTTGAAAAAAAAAAAAAGAAAAAAGTGCAAAAATTTTTTTTACCACTATGTGGGAATCGAACCCAGCACCTTGCCACTACCACTTGAAACCTCTACCACTGGACCACCGAACCGATGAAATCAACGGGGGACGAAGGCAGTGACTTTGTCGCTGAGTATTTTTCGCTCGTTCTGTAAGTTTCGTCGGGAAAAAAACACGTAACAATTCACAGAAAATCGAAAAACAACGAATTAAATCGAATCCTAAAAAGTCCTCCGACTTTCGGGTCCTCCTGCCGCCACAGCGAGGGCGGGTTACGGTCGCCGGGGTTCCTGGCGGCGCCTGCACATCAAACTTGCCGCCGCGAAGATTCAAAGCGGGCGCGGTTCGGGGCTTATTTTGGGCCGTTTTTATTGTGATTTGTTTAAAATCACTACCTTTTCTGTTGGCGCGTGAGGAAATCTTTTGGGTCGCCCACTTTTTTCACGAAAAAATTCAAAATTCACTAAAAAGTGGGCAGAGTTTCACGTTTTGATGTAATTTCCACGTGAAAAACATGTGCGTAAATAAGAAAATTTAAACAATTTATCAGCCATACATGACACCGGTATACGTGGTAGTTGGAAACATTGGATAACCGATTGGATACGAAGGTTGAACTGGCGGAGGTGGTGGTGGGGGTGGAGCATAAATTGGTGGGGGAGCCGAATATATTGGATGTGCGGGAAGAGGAGGTGGTGATTGGGGAGCATAGAATGGAGGAGGTGACATTGGAGCTGGTGGTGGTGGAGGTGGTGGGAGAGGGGCAGGTGGTGGAAAGTATTGCGGTGGGGATTGATGAACGATGATTGTCGGTTGTCCACATCCACACCCGCCGAACCTGGAAATATTTATCTTTGAATGAACACTGTTTTCTAACCGTGAAAAATGGCTCAATCAAAACCTGAAAATTTTTTATGTATTTCATCGGCGCTACCCGGTTTTTTTGATTTTGGTCTTTTAGAATCATGGTCCGATTATTCAGGATGACACCATCATTTTAATCCAAAAACGAGGCCTTTTTGTCAGAAAATGACCGAGCCTTAGGGTTTTAAAAATGCGCCAGGTAGAAACAAATTTGGAAGAAGGCTGGGGTCCCGTATACCAGTTTTAGATTCACAAATTAGCTCAATACAATCCCCATCTAGTTCATAATAACCACAAATATTTGGAGACCGAAGTAAGATAATAATAGCTAATAGGAAAAAGTCCAACAGGCAAATAATTGGAAAACAACTAACCCGCATCCACATCCTCCGCTTGTCACATACTGACCGCTAACCAGCAGTAATGAGGCAAATTGTAGTAATAACAACAACAACAACATATTCATCAGAATCTAATCTCGAAACAAAGAATTCGATTCTTTTTATAACAAATTACTCAATCCATTAGTCGTTCGGGACATTTGAAAAATGCATTTCTTTGTTTTTACTTTTACTTTTTTCCTAGTGTCACAGGTAAATAGTCCTGTATTGTCTTTTCTTTTTATCAATTTAAATAAAACTATTGTTTTTGAATAAAATTGCAAAGTGCAGTGCAGACGGATCAATCATCTCGATCAAAACTATCGTAACAATCCGCTCCCTCAATTAGTTTTTACATGAATGGCACCAATTATCTCAATAAACATCAACACTCATAATCTAATTGATCACCTCCTGCTCGTGTCAAACGGCGCACGGACTAGCAGCTCGCCGCACTGTTTTCAAACAAAGCAAAACGAAATCATGTCAAAACTGTCGGGCCAAGGTGAGAAGAAGGAGAAAAGAAAAACATTTCGATTTGCTTTTTGGACTGGTCACTCTGAAGATCCTCCCAAACACTTCAATCTGTTCACATATTGAAGGTTCACACATCCAACATTGGATCCAACATAAATTCATACTCTTCTTTTTCAACGTCTTCTTTTTCTTCAACCACGAACAGTAATTACTGTCCAACAGAGGTACTTGTGTTCTATTTTACAATTTAATTTTTTTTAATGTTATTCTAGATGCGCACCGATGTCGGCTCACTTCCGTTAATGTGTCTATTGTCGACACTAACATCCAGTGTTTTCGGTTACTTGCCCACTGAAGATTTGACAAATTCTATTATTCCGGCAGGAGGATTTCCGCCTGGAGAGACAATTATTCCAATAGAGGGCGTAGAAGAGGGTGAGATACTTTGATTTTTTATTTTTATTTTACGTTCCAATTTACTGTATTTACGCTAATATCGTCTATTGTTTTCTTTTCATCTGAACTGCCGGCTAATTAGAAGGTGACCCATCAAACGTTGGCCGTCTCATGAGTTTGGTGGATTATTCTCTAATTACCCGGCAGTTAGAAAGGTAAGTAAACTGTCGAACCGGATGTCAGGGAATTACGGACCTATCCACAAAACCGGAAAAAATTGCGGGAAAAATCGGAGAATGCTCCGATAGACCTGAAATTTTGGGAAATATTGGAAAAAATTATCCTGTACACGCTCCCAAAATTTTGGACCAAAATATCGACTTTAAAAAATTTCAGAAAAAAAATCGATAATTTTTAAAATCGATATTTTGGTCGGTCCAAAATTTTGTGAGCGCGTACAGGAGAATTTTTTCCAATATTTCCCAAAATTTCAGGTCAATCGGAGCATTCTCCGATTTTTCCCATTTTTTTTGGGTTTTGTGAATAGGAGTAAATACGGTACCTAAGATTAGACATTGGGGAAATTTTTTTCATAGAGAATGTTTTTCAGTAAAATGTTCGAAACTACAGTATATCACTTGTATACGTTTCTCACGATTTTAAATATACACAAAATTTTGGACCGAAATATCGATTTTAAAAAAATATTGATTTTTTTTCTGAAATTTTTCTAAAATCGATATTTCGGTCCAAAATTTTCTGAGAAAGTCCGGAAGCATTTTTGACAGTTTATCCCAAAATTTTAGACCAATCGGAGCATTTTGCGAGTTTTCTCCCAGTTTATTGTCATTTTTTTCCGTTTTTCTACAGTACTTTGAATAGGTCCATAAAAGTGATTTTCAATTTTTTGGTTTTGAACAAATTATTTTGAAAATATCGCTTTGACCTAATTTGTAAAAGTTCGCCATGTTTTGGATTGTGGAACAACCAAAATTTTGCGATTACTTTTCGGGAAATTGGATATCCAAAATTTTTGAGGACCTTTTTTTAATGTTTTTCGGGAAAAAAAGCATACATTCTTATTTTTTCCCAAATGTGCTCCAATGGAATTATAGCTGAGGTGTTTAGAAATTTTTTAAGCCTAAGAACGTCGAATTTGGTTCAGCCACCATTTCGGAATAATCGTTTTTAACATTGCTGAGCCAAAAAGTGAGTTTTTTGGTGTTTTTGCAGGATAAATCTTTACGAAAATCGATGCTTGGGCAATTTTATGGTATTAAAAGATACAATACATACATTTTACAAAGAAAAATGCGAGACTCGAAGAATGCGCAAGCACTGAAAGTGCGTCATGCTAGCAAATTAGGCTCCGCCCACATTTCCAATCCTGGACACCGTGCATTATGCAATAAATATTTCAAAAAAAAAGAAAAAAAAAAGAAACATCGTTTTTTCCACTGGTTTAGCACACTGCGCATGATTCATTAAAATTCCCAATTTCAGGTTCCCCAGATGAGGATCCTGACACTGATGACACTGACATATATCGAAAAAAAGTGTCGACATTCCGTCGTCGAAACATCAATTCCTCATTTGGCGGCGGTCGTATTCCATTTTCTCGAATGGCCTATAAATCTGGATACGGTTCGAATCGAATCGGTTTCTCGAGAAACGCAGGAGTTGGATACTATGGAGAAAGAAATTCAAATCCAAATCCGTATGGAACAATGAATATTGGAGGAGTTGGAGGACCATATCAACCCCATGTTCCCGAAGAGTATAACATGCGTCCTAGCGCACCGTATTCTGGATTGATTGGCGGAAGTCGTGCTGGCTATTATGGGAGTACGGTAGGAATGAGAAGAGGTGGAGTACAGCCGATGAGCTCAAGAAAGCCGAACATACCAAGTGTTGAGTATCCATGTGAGTTCCCGAGCTTTCCACGCCGGGCGTTTTTCGCCCGCCCGACCCGTCCGGGTAAAGGGCCGTCCGATGCCCGGGCAAAAAAAAAACGCCCGCGTGAAATTTTTATATTTTTTCAAAGTATTAATAAAAATGGTAATTAAATAAATGTTTATTAGTGAAACAAATTCGGAGTCAGCAATTCGATTGAAACTTGTTGTCCACTCGATCTTAAAAGGAATCTTGAATTATATTTTTTTTAATTTTCTGCAAACCTCTTTATATTCGTGATCTTCTGATTTTTTTTTTTGAATTCTCGCAAATTTTTTAATTCCGCGAAACGCTGGAAAATGGCGATATTGATTTTCCTTTTTTTCCAATGGTTCCTCAATATTATTATCCTCGCTACTTGACGAACAGCTTATCTCCATTTTAATCATTTTCGACTTCCTAAAAATATTTTTGATAGTCGAAATTACGAAGAAAAACAATGAAAATCATGTTTAATACCATTGGGAATTCATTTAAAAAAAAAATCGAGACCCTGACAAAACCGGGGAAAACCACGAAACCGGGGAAGACAAAACCAGGGAAGACAAAACCGGGGAAAAAATCGGACAAAACCTGGGAAGAAGCTCCGCCCCCTTTTGCAGCTGCTGCACGATGTTTTGTACTGGAAGTGTTGAAAAAGTGCGCCGCAGACTTGCAACTTTTCCCCGGTATTGTCCAGTTGCAAGTCTGCGGCGCACTTTTTCAATACTTCCAGTACAAAATATTGTGCAGCAGCTGCAAAAGGGGGCGGAGCGTCTTCCCAGGTTTTGTCCGATTTTTTCCCCGGTTTTGTCTGCCCTGGTTTTGTCTTCCCCGGTTTCGTGGTTTTCCCCGGTTTTGTCAGGGTCTCAAAAAATCGAAAATTGAATTACGTGCAATGTGCCGTGACGGTGTGTCCAAACACCGTCACGTAAAATCGCAGACCGGGCAATGCGCGGACGGGTATGGGGCAATTTCGAACGGCCCGCCCGGGATGTTTTCAATCGAGTTGCAACATGAACACACGAAACCCCGCCCACTTATTTACGCGCGACCACGCAAACACAGTGCTGTTAGAAGAGACGCAGACGAAAAAGGGATAGCCGACTCATCTTTTCATGATGCAACTCGTTTGAAAACACAATTGCATTGCCAATTATGAAAGTTCCGTTTTTTTGGAACATTTATGAGGAAAATTTGAAATTTTTGAAATTCGCTGATTTCGGACATAAAGAAAACTTAAAAAATAAAAATTTTTAATATTTCAGCTGACTTCACATCTTCCAACGACTTGATGAGCAGTTTTAACGGTGTCAGCCAAGCAATTCCATCACTACGTGAACTTTCCACGTATGCAGCTCGGTATGGTCCAGCCTATCTTCGCGAACGAATGGATCGAATTCCTTACGGTACTGCTGGTCCTCAAGTGCCGCCACGTGGCGGTGGATTGCCCATCGATTTCAATATGAACATGGCTTCAAACTATTGGGGTGGAAATAAGAGAATTGGTGCACCACTTGGGGTGATGTCGCGAGATGTCGATTCGTACCAACACGACGACACCAATTCCAAAGCGAACGATAAGAAAAAGAAAACTACAACTACAACTACAACCGCCTCATCATCAATTGCCACATCTTCTTCAAAGCCGAAGCAGCGAAAGGCTAGGAAACAGGTCAAGAAGAGCCCGGCAAAAAAAGAGGAAAAAGCAAAGATTATCAATCAAAATATTTAAGAAATTGTTGTACATTGAATACACCTATCAATTCTATTGTGAAAGTTTTACCAAAAAAAAAATAAATAAAATCGATATTGACGAACGATTTCTTATACATTTGTTGGAGCTGCTAAACCGAATTTCCAGTTTGAAATTCGGAAGAGTAGACCTTTTTTTACTAGTAACAACAGGAAATACAAACCGGTAAATTGATTAAGGAAGCAAAACAAGCGACACAAAAGAAAGAGGGTTGGGGAGATGAGGGACAGTACAGATTTGAGGGATTGAAGAAGGGATATAATGGATTCGTGACGGAGTGGCACTCGAATTCACGTTTTCATTCGAAAAAATTAAGAAATAAAGAATTTGTCTCCTAGTTTTACATGTCATTACGTCACGAATCCACTATAGCAGGAAAAAGGTTCGAGTACGGATTCTATAGTCATTATGAAGTGATGAGAGTTCGTTTAAGAGAAGAGGAAGATATCGGTTTGAGATACGAGAACATTGACTTTTTATGGTGGCGTCGGAGAGGTGGGAGTAGTTCCAGTAGTCGGAGAAGCCGTGGCGGCGTTCTGTGGTGATGGAGCGGTCTTTTCCTTGGCTGGCGGAGATTCCTTGATTGGAAGGCAAATTCTTGGCTTAACAGTGGATGAAGTACGCGCCGACGAGTCCTTGTGCACCTCATATCTGAAGGAAAACATTTCCCGGTATTCTCACACACGGTCACTCTCTCACCTCAAGACCTCAGTGTCTGGAATGCTGAGCTTCTGCTTGAGAATTTGTCCGATGCGGAGGTTTACATCGTCACGAGTGGCATCACGCGTCCAAAGCGAAACCTTGTCTCCTTTCTGACGGACGTTGACAACGGCTCCGCAAATGTAGTCACCGTACTCATCAAATTGCTCGCCGACAATAGCCATGAGAAGCTCGAGCCAGTAGTGGTCGAGTAGCTGGGTTCTCCGCTGAAGCTTCTTGAGAATTAATGTAGAAGATCTATTCTGTAGAACATACTTGTTTATCGACTACGACGAGCCAACGACCTCCTTGTACGTTGTTCACGTCTTCCCACATCGGCTTGATTCCTTCCTTGAATAGATAGTAGTCTGAACCCCAGTTGAGACCACCGGCCGATTGGATGTGATTATAGAGTGACCAGAAGTCTTCGACAGTGTCGAAAAGCGAGACCATCTGAAAATAAATGTTAAAATTTTGCTCAACTTTTTCAAGATACCTTCAAACAGTCTTCCCATTCTTTGTTGCGATCAGCCTTTAGATACCACAGAGCCCATCTGTTTTGAAGAGGATGACGAGTGAGAAGCTCCTGTGGAATCGGCGCATCTGTTTTTGTGGCATCACCGGCAGCAGTCTGAAAACGGTGATGGTGAAAAATTTGCGGTATTTTTCAGGATAGCTCACCACCACATTGCTCTCAGCGAGTGAAGTCGACATTTCGCTGTAAATGAAATATTGTTTTAAAATTTTTATGGTATCATCCAGAAAAAGGGAAAACTCGGAGAATGCTCTCTTGGCCCGAAACTTTGGGAAATAATGTCAAAAATATTCTAGACATTCTCAGAAAAATCGATATTTCCCTCCAAAATTTTCTGAACAGGTCTGAAAGTATTTTGAAATTTTTTCCCAAAGTTTCAGGTCAATCAGAGAATTCTCCGAGTTTTCCTCAAATTTTAATATTTTTCCAAAATAACCTCATTAGCAAAATATACAATTAATTTTATAGTGTAATTCACAGAAAACTCAAAAAATTATAAAAGGGCGAAAATATGAAGATTTGGTCGATAGGTCTAAAACTTGGGAAACAATGTCGAAAGCTTGGCCGTAACTGTTGAAAAAAAAATTAAATTTTTAAATGCAATATTTTCGTACTGAATTTTTGAGCCTGAGAACATTTTTGCCACCACTTTCCGAAGCTTGAAACCAATAGATTTAGTGGGGTTATTTCTTTTGTACATACATGCAAAAAATACATTTTCTGAATAAAAAATTTATGGGGTTATTCACAAAACCGGAAAGAAAGGAAGAAAACGGAAAAAAACTTCGGGAAAAATCGGAGAATGCTCCGATTGACCTGAAATTTCGGGAAAAATTGGAAAAAATTCTCCTGTAAACGCTCACAAAATTTTGGACCGATATATCGATTTTTTCTGAAAATTTTTAAAATCGATATTTGAATTTTTGAAGGAGAATTTTTTCCAATTTTCCCCGAAATTTCAGGTTAATCGGATCATTCTCCGATTTTTCCCGAAGTTTTTTTTCCGTTTTCTTCCTTTTTTTCCGGTTTTGTGAATAACCCCATTATAAAACGTCGTTTTCGACATGAAAGGAAAACGATGAAAATGCAAGATGAACAAAATAACCCCATTACATTTCAAAGACATTTAGAAGCAAATTTGAAGCTTTATGGGGATATTTTTTAATACATTTTGCATTTTATTTTTTTTGTTCATTTCATGCAGAAAACGAGTTTCTACAGCAAAAAAAATCATAGAATGTAAATAGTTTTCGGCATCAAATGAATATGATAAAAAGTTCTGAATGTAAAAAATGAAAAACATAAATAAAATCAAAAAATTCTCTTCAAAAAGACAAAACGGCTCTGAGGCGCCAAAGTCAAAATTCAAACAGAGTGACACAGCTGAAACGAGTGTTACCGTACTTTTTTCGTTGCAAGATATTTTGTCAAAAAAAGGGAGCTCCCTTTAAAAAGAAAATAAAATTGGCGAAAAAAAAAACTATTTTTTATATTTATTTCTGTATTTTGAATACTTTTTTATCTGCTTCAATTGTCAATTATTGCTGAAAAAATGGATTAATAGATACATAATGCGTTTATTGAGGTTTTCCAATATCTTTTTTTTTTGAATAAAAGTTTAATTTTGTAAATATTTAGGAAATTATTAGAATGTATGTTGTGTTTATTCTTTGAGTTTATTAAATAAATGCATAATATGTGCTTTTTTTTGTTTCTGGTGAGCTGTGGCGCTGGGCATTGCGGTGTAAAATTTGAATTGGACGCAAAAATATAGGCCTAATGTTGGTAAAAAAAGGAAAAAAATAGGTCCTAGCCAGGAATTGACTTAAATAATGTCTGGCTCTGAACGGTACACCACCAGTCGTCCGCGTACGCAGAAAACCGTGATCCGCAGTATCTTCGGTACTTGAAGAACGGATCGACTTTGTAATTTTTGTTGTTGTTGTAATTTTTTTATCCACATTTTCTCTATTTTTGACATTTAAAACCCATAAGTTGGCTTGTGATTTGGTCGAGTTTCAGATGTCGTCGACTCAAACTTTGAAAAATTTCAAACGACAAGCGGTTTGGTAAACGCGCCTATTGTTTTGTTTACAATTTAGAGCTCTCGGTCTAAATGTCTTCTATTTATCCACAAGTGCGCTTTCGTCTTCATCTTCATCTTCTCCTTCGTCGTCGTCTTCTCTTCCTCCGAGGCGCCGACGCCGCCGCTATCGTCAAGAATTCACGAGCAGTGTGCTCTCAAGGCTTCCGAAGGAGCATACATACACAACATGCACATATAAATATATCGAGCAGGGCGCGCCCGCTCGTTTCTTTCGCTTTTCCCCTCTCGCTCGTTTTCTATCCGTTTCTCTGAATCTCCGATCGCAAAACTCTTCTCTCGGTCCGTTGTTTTCCCTGACCATCGCCCCGTAAAAAGGAAGCGAAAGAGTTGTGGAGACGCAGCTCGCGTTGCCCCGAGGCGCCATTCGTCTAACGGTCTGCGTCGAGCCGTGCGGAGAAGACGTCGTCGTGGTCGTTGACGACGCCGACGGCTTCACGTCGCCATCGCCATCGATTTTCGCTCGGCTAAAGTAACGGGCTCCCGCTTTCTTTTTTTCCATGCTTCTTCTTCTTCTTCTTCTTTTACATTCTGCGTCTCCTCTCATCTCGTTTCACCATGCCATAATTACCACGTCGTTCACGTAAATAAATAGTCCACAAGAGGAATCTCTTGGGCATACCCAATTGACATGGGCCTCCGTTGGGTGTTATGTTCTCCGACTCCACTTCGCTTTGTTTTCCTTTGGTTTGCCACCAACAAGTTTCTTTCGCTAGTTTCAGCCCTGCTAAATACACTCTTTACTCGACAGTGGAGCAAATTTTCTCCCGAGGGAAATTAGTGCCGCCAAGCGGTTGGCCTGTAATAATTGTAGAGGCTAGGCTGTGTCGTATTTAAAATCTCCGCGCAGATTTTTCAAAATACCGTAAAATCTCTAATACAACGGCATGCCCTTCTATTGTTTCACACGGCGTGTTGGAGGCTACGTTTTTGAATTATTTTTCAAAAGCGAATTTTCGCGCGCTACTCTACTCTCGCGTCCCTGCGTCTCCTCCGCAGAGACTTGTGTCGATTTACGAGATTTTATTGTTTCTTTCTTAATTTTCTTTGTTATTTTTTTTGTTTCTCATTTTAAAAAATCATGTTTTTGAAATGGTTGTTTTTGAGATTAATGTGATGAATTTTTTGTTGGAAAATTGATTTTAAGTCGATTTTTTTTCGTAAATAAAAACAGTTAATTTTGATTTAATTTAAATTCTCAAAAACAAAATACGAAAATTGGGACTAAAAATGCGAACAACGTTATATTTAGCCGAAAAAAAAAACATGTTTGGCAAGGCGCCAAAGATTTTTGGCAATACTCCAAGAGAAATATATGGAGGCGCAGAGAAACACGCAAAAGTGCGCCAGGGCGCGTTTGCACCTTCGTAGGATCCAGCATGCCGTGGGCAATTAGAGGCTGGTGCATCGAATTTCGGCCGTCATATTCCTGCTTGGTTATGGGGTTATTCACGGAACTAGCAAAAAAAAAAAAAAAAACAAAGAATAGAAAAAAACCAGCGAAAAATTCAGCGAAAATTCGGAGAATGCTCCGATCGGCCGGAAACTTTGAGAGATCATTTAAAAAATACTCCCGGACATTCCCAGAAAATTTCAGATCGAAATATTAATTTAAAAAATATCGATTTTATTTCTGAAAATGTTCAAAAATCGATATTTTGGTCTGAAAATTTCAGGGAATCACTGGAAGTATTTTTTAAATGATTTCCCAAAGTTTCAGATCGATCGGAGCATTCTCCGAATTTTCGCTGAATTTTTGCTGGTCTTTTCTATTTTTTTTTTCTTTTTTTTTTTGCTGGTTCTGGGAATAACCCCATTAGGAAGTGTTTCGCCGAGTTTAATGCGTCAATCTCTAATTTGCCGGCAGTTGAGATGAAAAGTTAACAATCGTGAGCCAATTTTCGCTTCTCTG
Organism: Caenorhabditis japonica; assembly: GCA_963572235.1. NCBI lineage: Eukaryota > Metazoa > Nematoda > Chromadorea > Rhabditida > Rhabditidae > Caenorhabditis > Caenorhabditis japonica. Next base: position 1,159,047 of record OY754346.1, read on the forward strand.
CGCCTCCATTTCTGCACGAGTTTAGCTGAAATTGGCAGAACGCCACTGGGGTCTAGCTCGCCCAAAATTCCAATGTTTATTGTGTTTTCAAACGATTTTCGTCATGAAAATGTTTTTTTTTCCAATTCATAGATGTCAAAAAATGTCAAAAAACGAATCCTATGAGTAGGTCCATAACAATAAGTTTTCATTTTAATATTGAAAAAGAGCAGAAGACAATGCTCGGAAACACAGGGCGTGCTAGACACTACGTAAGGGCAAATGCGCCCTATCGCATTCTCTGCGTCTCCACAAAAACGCGTGCGAAGATGGAGACGCAGAGACGCGAGAAATTGGGCTCGAAAAAATTAAAAAGAAAGCTAATTCCACTTGAAATCCACAGGTGATTGAGCATGGAGTCAGCAAACGCGCCCGGATGCACACAAACATTTTTCTTTTTAGGATTTAGCGTCTTTTTAAGTTGTAAAGGCGGTTTTCTTTGATGTTTAGTTGTGCGACCGGGCGCTTTTGCTTACTCCCGGCTCATGCCCCTCTGGAAATAAAATTTTTGTAAATTGCGTCATTTCTCGCGTCTCTGCGTCTCCACTTTCGCACGCTTTTAGCTAAACTTGGCAGAACGCCACTGTGGAGTCGCAGACATGCGATGGGGGCGCGTTTGCCTTTACGTAGGGTCTAGGACCGTGAATTAGACTGTGGTGTGCGCGTTGTTTACTTTTAAAACTACCTAAAGTTTGCTTGACCAGCTTGATTTCACCCGCAATAGGTATGTATGCATGCATACATTTTGCTCTTCTTCATTCAAAAAGAACGCGACGCCTTCTTCTCTTTCTCTCCATCTATATTCTGTTATGATCCTCCTCTTTTCACACTTTCTCATCTCTTTCGTGCCTTCTCTTGTGTGCAGTACGTTATTGAATTATGCCTGTCAGAGCAAAAGAGCCGCAAACAAGAAGGAGTAGTCGAGCCGTTTTCTATTCACTTCTCATTTTTTGTTTAACTCTTTCAATATCAATACATTTGCTTCTGAAATCTGAATTCTGAAAATTGGATTTTCCAAATAAAACACAGTACATGGTTTTTTCCCTTCTCGAAAAAAAAATTTAAAATATAAATAAAAAAATAAAATACATATTTTCCCATGCGTTAAAATAGTTTCGACACGCATCGCATTGTCCGTCGTGTTCTTCCAAGGAAATTGGTTTGCCACTCTGCGTCTCCTCTCTCGCCACACTATTTCGCGAGTCAGGAGATGAAGATGCATGATAGGAAAAAGGGCACAACACCATCTAATAGTTGTGGTAACTTCATTTTTGGTTTGGTTAATTTTTATCTTAATTCCTTTGTTTTTCCTTCTTAAATTTGTTTTTTTGAAACTTTAAATGTTGGTATGTAAATATTTATTTTTACTACTTTCTAAAGCGGATTATTTCAGTGTGTGTAGTAAAAATTGACTGATTAGTATTATTCTTATTTTTGTTCCACCGTATTCAAAATTTAAGTTTCAATTTTACGAAAATTGCGAAAAAATGAACTATTCACCTACAGTATCCCGGAAAACTTGATTTACGGAGAGAATTAAGCCACGTTCCACGGTGTCCAGAATTTGAAAAGTAGGCGGAGCCGAGCAAACGTGCTCCACTGGAATTTTTCGCGCGAAATTCAAATTTTGAGTTATTTTTTAGGTTTTTCGGGAAAAAAAGCATAAATTCTTAATTTTTTCCCAAATGTGCTCCAACTGAATTATAGCTGAGGTCTTTAGAAATGTTTTAAGCCTAAGAACGTCGAATTTGGTTCAGCCACCATTTCGGAATAATCGTTTTTAGCATTGCGGAGCTAAAAAAGTGAGTTTTTTTTGGTGTTTTTGCAGGAAATTTGGTCGATTTTATGGTATTAAAAGATACAATACATTTATTTTACAAAGAAAAACAAGTTTTACTGAAAGAATGCAAGAATCGAAAAACGCGCAAGCACCGAAAGTGCGGCGCGCAGCAAATTAGGCTCTGCCCACATTTCAAATCCTGGACACTGTGCGTTCCTAAAAATGTTTTAACCGATGTGGATTGAAGATTAGTTTAATTTATTGTAACACAAAAAGTTATATCTGAAAATATGAGGCAAAATAAACATTAAAAAAAAACAAAAATTAAATGTTTATTTTTGTTTTTCGGTTAAAAAATATTTTACAATCAGGATAAACCCATTTTTGATTTGCTAGTAGTGTGAAAATAGACATTTTACCTAGAATTGAAACAAATAAATTAAAAAAAAGAAAAAAAAAAATAATTTCAGGTATTTTCATGGTCAAAAATTGCAAAACTTAAATTTTGATAACTTTTTTTTGAAATCATTGTTTTGAAAATTCACTGGTATCGAACGAAGGCCGTTGTGCGTCTGGACAAATTTAACTTTTACTTAAATTTTTTCAAAAAAAAATCAGAAAATTCTGGAAAATCGCTACGCGTCTAGAAACATTTTGTGTCTATCTAGTTAGGTAAAATCTTCATGATGCAACTCGATTGAAAACACAAAAACATGAATAACAAAAAAAAACACACACTCATACTACGACGCTCCGCTCGAACAGTCCAGCCTAATCAGAAGAATTCAAAGTTTAACCTCTAAAAAAAACTTCACCCCATTCTGTTTCCGTACAAAACGAAAGTACAACTGAACACAATTTCTGCCACTTTTCACGTTTTAAACGGAAAACCATAAAAAAATGCAGACACTGTGTTATCATTTAAACGGAAATCGCAAAACAACACACAAAGAAACGAGAAAATAAAAGAAAAGAGTCGGAAGAAGTTGAAAAAAGCACACTTTGTTTAATGTTCGCCAATAAAACATGGTGAGCCGAAGAAGAACATTTTTGCTTGCGTTTTTTTCTGTCATTCTCTCTCTCAATTTCCTTCCATCATCTTCTCGCTTTGTGCCTCCTGCTTTGCGTGTCCAGACGGACACAAAGCCGCATTTCTTACATTTTTAATAGAACTTTCCTCTCCTCCTCCCCTGATCGCATTCTTTCCCATCATTGACAATCACAAAATCTGGAACTTTTTTGAATTTGAATTTAATAAATTCTTCAGTATGTGACTCATTTTTTTCTCTTTTTTTGTCCTTTTTGTTTCCCTGTACGAGCGAAAAAGGTACATATGTATGTATGTACATTGATTTTGAAATTCCATGTATTTTATTTTCGTGCCATCGAGTTTTGCTTCAAAAGTTTTTTGAATTTTTCTTTTTTTGCCAGCAAACGGGGAATAGACGGCGTGCTATATCCTACAAAAAGGCAAACGCGCCCTATCGCATTCTCTGCGTCTCCGCAGTGGCGATCTGCAAGTTTAGCCAAACGCGGGCAAAATTAGAGACGCAGAGATGCGAGAAATGGCGCCCTGGGACTGTTTCCAACTGTCCAGGATGTGTCCAGGATTTGAAAAGTGTGCGGAGCCAAGCAAACGCGCTCCACTGGATTTTTCCCGCGAAATTCAAATTTTGAGGCATTTTTTTATGTTTTTCGGAAAAAAAAGCATAAATTCTTAATTTTTTTCCCAAATGTGCTCCAACTGAATTATAGCTGAGGTCTTTAAAAAGTTTTAAAGCCTAAGAACGTCGAATTTGGTTCAGCCACCATTTCGGAATAATCGTTTTGAGTTTTTTGGTGTTTTTGCAGGACGAAAATCGAAGTTTGGGCAATTTTATGGTAATAAAAGATACAATACATACATTTTACAAAGAAAAACAGATTTACTGAAAGAAAAATAATAAAATCAATAAAAAAATGCGAGAGTCGAAAAATGCGCAAGCACCGAAAGTGGGCCATGCTAGTTTGCTGGCGCGCCCGAAAATTAGGCTCCGCCCTCATTTCCAATCCTGGACACCGTGTAGCAGAAATTTTCACGGTGTTTTCGAGAAAAAATTTCACGATGTTTATCTCTGCGTCACTATTTTTGCACGCGTTAAATTAAACCAGAAAACCACCGTGGAGACGCAGACATTCGATAGAGCGCGTTTGCCTTTACGTAGGGTCTAATTGTGGACAATTTAGAAGGTTTAGCTATCTATCAAATGGGTTTTGAAATGAAAAAAAGTTATTAGCGATTTGCTGAAAATAATTGACTTTGTAAAAACGATTAAAACGAATATTTTAAACGTCAAACCGGCCGGAATAGTACAAAAATGGTTGAGAAATAGTAATTTGGAAATTCATGATTAAATTCTCTGTTCTGGGAGCAGTGTACTGTATGTTTTAAGAGAGAATTATTAAAATAATTTTAAGTTTTAGAAACCTTGATTTTTTTAACTTTTGAAAATTATTTTTTGCTTAAAATCGCTCAATCTCCGAACCCAAATTAAAAATTCTAAATTGTGCGTTCGGGCGCGTTTTCTTATTCACAGATGTTCATCTTACTGTAGTTCAGAACGGTGCCTGATTCAATATTCCTTTCGTGCTAAGACCTTGCGCATTTTTAAAACCATAAGGCTCGGCCATTTTTTGACAAAAAAGTCTCGTTTTTGGATTAAAATGAAGGTGTCATCCTGAATAATCAGACCATGATTCGAATTTCTCAAAAAGGTAAATTTTCGAGTGAAAAAATAATTTCATTATCCGACGAACATGGTGGCGCATTGGAAGACGACGGGGGAGGCGTGTACCGTCCTCGTTTAACGTTCAAAAAAAAAAAAAGAAACCCATAAATTCCGTCGCTTGATTTATTGTCAATTGCCCACTTCTTCTGCCCATTTTCTCTCGAATTCCACTGCCTTCCTTCTTTTTTTTTGTTGGATCCTACTATTAGACCCGTTTAATTATTCAGTCTGACTAATAGTGGACCAAGTCATTTTCCCCTTTTCACAGAGGCAAATGAGACGAGACGCAGGGCTCCGAAAGCTCTCAATTTTATGCCCATTTCCGGAAGAGACTCTTTTTTTTTTGCTCTCGGTGCCTGCCGCTTACCTTTGTTTTCTTTCCAGCACTTAGTCAAAGCAGAAAAATAAAAAGGAGAAAAGAGCACTTAGTATCCAATTTTCAGTTCCCACAACTACTACTACTTGCTTGTCTTGTCTTGTCAAACGACGTAATGAATGTCAATCTTTTTTTTATGTCGTCGTTTAGTTTAGAATTAGTGGAGCATGTGAGTGCTACAGTAAGCTGCATAATTTTTTTCCAGGATCATTTTTTGAAATGGGCAGTTCAAAGCATTCAGAGCCGAGGTTGCATTGCCTGAATACAGTTGAAAAAATTTAACAAAAAAGGAACATTTCGTGTGAGAAAAAATTGGCTGCGTTGTCTAGAAGTCTATTTTGGCCAGAAAAGCAATTTTTAAAAATATTTTTCTACCAAGTTTCCGGGAACAATATGCGCCTGTATATGACCCTCCAAGTTTATTGCTCTTGGCGCATTTCTCGTGAATTGTTTCGTGTACTCCCCGTGGAAAATTCGACGGTGTTCCATTTTTGTTCATTTTCTCGATTTTTCTAAAGTTCTCAGGCATAAATATTCTGCAAAAATTTTTCGATTTCCTCTGAATCCCAAATTCCCCGTTTGAAAAAACACACAGTTAGAGAAACGAGATTTTCCCACGATATAGCATTGATAGTGAAGAGACACAGAGACTACCCTCTCCTCCTCACCTACTGCGTCTCTTCACAATCAATGCTATATCATGGGAAAACATCGTTTCTCTACCTGCGTTTTTTTTAAAACACTAAGGCTCGGTCATTTTTTGACCAAAAAACCTCGTTTTTAGATTAAAATGATGGTGTCATCCTGAATAATCACACCATGATTCGAGTTTCTCAAAAAGGTAAATTTTCGAGTGAAAAAATAATTTCATTATCCGACGAACTTGGTGGCGCATTGGACGATGGAGGAGGAGAATTGGAAAAAGAACAGTTTTTTTCTCGTGAATAACCAAAAAGTTTGCGACCAAAATTCGCCGTTTTTCAATTGAAATGAAGCTTTCATAGTGAATAATCTAAAAATGAAAAAAAAAAACAATTTTTTGTTGAAAATGGCAGTAATGCAAACGCGCTCCTGGGGTGCTGGCGACTGCTTCAAAAGTTTATTTTTTTTTGTGAGGAGCACCCTGTGCATGCCACGCCTAACCCGTCGTCCAATGCTCCACCAAGTTCGTCGGATAATGAAATTATTTTTTCACTCGAAAATTTACCTTTTTGAGAAACTCGAATCATGGTCTGATTATTCAGGATGACACCATCATTTTAATCCAAAAACGAGGTTTTTTGGTCAAAAAATGACCGAGCCTTAGGGTTTAAAAAAACGCAGGAAGAGAAACAATTTTGGACGAAGGCTGGGGTGCCGTGCCCTGGGCATGCTGTAAGCTGTAAAAATCTTGATAATTATAGTTATTTAGTACACCTAGAAGCTAGAGACCACGTGACATTATTTGCCTCCCAAAAAAGTTTAAAAGAAAAAAGCCCTGCAAATGGTTAATTTTCCAATGTTCCCCTCCTGTTTGGTATTAACTGCCTATCAGTTGTACACACACACACATTCACATATACAAACACTATAACACTTCGACCGTTATCAATCTGCATAACCAGATCACTCCTTCTTTCCTCTTTTTCTTTTTTTTCCCCCCGTTTCTCACCGCCACCACATTTGCTTTCTTTTCCTTCTTCGCTGAAAACTAACCATTTTAGTTATTTTTTTTCTATCGTTTCTGGTTATGAAACACGTCCTGTTTTATTGGCAATCATTTCGTTTCGGGGGGGGGGGGGGGAAATAGGAAATGAAAAGTGTTAATGTTTCCATGGATTTACGAGCAGTGGGAGGATGGGGTAGCGTTTGGTTTAAAAGTAGGGAAGATCAATGTTTCGGGGAAAACAAATTTTAAGTTTGTTCTTTTTTCTCCCTCTTCGTCGGATAATGAAATTATTTTTTCACTCGAAAATTTACCTTTTTGAGAAATTCGAATCATGGTCTGATTATTCAGGATGACACCTTCATTTTAATCCAAAAACGCCGCCTTTTTGTCAGAAAATTACCGAGCCTTAGGGTTTTAAAAATGCGCCAGGTAGAAACGATTTTGGATTTCCTATATCATTGATATTGATAGGTATCAAAACAAAATAAGGTCCACATTTGTTTTCCTAAAAATCAGAATTCTATTTTCTTTTGAGCTTATCCCCCTTCTTTGTTCCTGTTTCCCCACGACAACTTTATTTACAAAAGAAAAAATGTCTGATCCCACACGCCCTTCTTCTATCTCAACTTACCTTTTCGCTGATTCTAGGCGACAACTTTTCTTTTCTTTTCTTCCTCTTTATTTTTTATTTATTTCCTTGTTACCCCAATTAACTAATAAACGAGTAAAAGCTTTTACTGTCATGCCATTTTTTTGTGCAATGAATGCTGCAGTGAAAAGAAAACAAATAGTTCATCCAATCTAGTGGTTCACTTTCTATTGGTTTTGATCTCTGTTGTCCTATTAGTTGGAGAGACAGAGAAAAGCACTTATTTTTCGTGTAATATCTGTCTATCCACTCGGATCATCCACTCTTTACTTTTTCCTTTTCCTTCTCATTTCTTTTCGATTATCTCATCTGCAAGTTGAAATTGTGTCAAAATGATTGAGCTTTTGGATTCGGTTTCAAGTGGCGCAATCTTTTTGTTTTGCTTTTTATGCCCTTATATCCGGCCCTCCTCCGCTCCATTTCCGACAACGTCGTCATACTTTGCTCCTCATCCCCTCCTCCGCTTCTAACGTGCACAATTTCCTTCTACTGCTCTTTTGAGAACACATTAAACAAACATTGAAAAATTGTTTGATGCTCTGAAATCTCTTTTACGTTTATGGACTTTACGGATTCCGTAATAATTTGAAAGCTATTTTCTTCAGTTTTGTAAGAAAAAAAAAACAAAATTTCGTATTCTCTTCTACCTGGCGCATTTTTAAAACCCTAAGGCTCGGTCATTTTTTGACCAAAAATCCTCGTTTTTGGATTAAAATGATGGTGTCATTCTGAATAATCAGATCATGGTTCGAATTTCTCAAAAAAGTAAATTTTCGAGCACGGCACCCCAGCCTTCCACAATTGTTTCTACCTGGCGCATTTTTAAAACCCTAAGGCTCGGTCATTTTTTGACCAAAATGCCTCGTTTTTGGATTAAAATGATGGTGTCATCCTGAATAATCAGATCATGGTTCGAATTTCTCAAAAAAGTAAATTTTCGAGCACGGCACTCCAGCCTTCTTCCAAAATTGTTTCTACCTGACGCATTTTTAAAACCCTAAGGCTCGCTCATTTTTTGACCAAAATGCCTCGTTTTTGGATTAAAATGATGGTGTCATCCTGAATAATCAGATCATGGTTCGAATTTCTCAAAAAAGTAAATTGGTAGCGCATTTGACGACTGGGGAGGCGTGCGTTTGTTAAGAAAAAAAAAAAAACTTCGTATTTTTCTTAAAATTAAAAAAAAATGAAATAAACTTCCGGTACTGCTATGCACAGTGGAATTTATTTATCAATTTTGAACACCAAAACCAAACAAAAATCTTTATTATTATTTCTGGTGTCAGTAATTGTGGGTAATCGATTTTAGAACTGCGGTTATTACTGTCTTCCCAATCATTCCCAACGCTTTGAAAAACATGAAATAAATCACCGGCTCAGGAAATTTGAGTTTTAACCTCACAGTCAGGGGTGGGACAAAAAAAATTTCCCACAAAAAAAAAAATTTTTTCCTCAAAAAATTAACAAAAAAAAAATTTTTTTTTGATCTTCAAAAAATTAACAAAAAAACAAAAAAAAATTCCAAAAAAAGCACGTATTTCTGCCAGTTAAAAAGAAATTTTCCAAGTTTTTGTTAAAAATTAGAGGTTTTTGCCCAAAAACCAGAACTTTTTTTCGCCTCCGTGGCTCTAAAAAAATGTTTGGCTTGCGGCGCATCATCAAAAAAAAAACATCAAAACATTTTTTTGTCTCATCCAAAAAAAAAACCCGAAAAAACAAAAAAAAATCGAAAAAATAATTTTTTTTTGGTCCCACCCCTGCTCACAGTTCTAAAAGCGTTCATCCTATAGTAATTGATGTTCTTAAGTGAGCAGTAAAATTCAAATTTCGTCAGATTCCTAATCCATAATTTTTACGTTTCTTACTGATTGTGAGATTGAAACAGAAACAAAAAATTCTGCTATCTGTATTTTTGGCCTAGAGTTTTGTGGAATCGAAAGTCGAGTTGCGACATGAGAGCGCGAAACGGAACTCCGCCCACGCGACCACGCAAACACAGTGGTATTTGAAGAGACGCAGACAAAAAAGGGATAGCCGACTCATGTTTTCATAGAAGCCCCCTCCCCCCCCCCATTTTCTCTTGTATTCTTTCCCCTTTAAACAATTCTCGAAATTCACTCAAAACTGATAACACTCACAATCACTTTATCACATTCGCCTCTTTCAGCCAATAACGCTCCCGCCCATCAGCGTTTGCTGACAACATCAGGTTGAGGGAGCCGTGCAGAAGTAGGGAGAGACGACGGCACCGTCCGTCTTCTTCCTCCTTTCTTCATCCAAACAACGACGACTTCTGATTCTGAGCCATTGATTATCAGAACGGAACGTCTTCTTCTTCTTCTTCTTCCTCTTCTTCTTCCTCTGCTACATTTCAACAGAAACCATGGCAAAGGAATTTCAGTTCAACTGGAAACCGCCCATTCCGCAGCTCCTTCTACAAGGCTCGTGTTTCGATCGATATGATGACGTAAGGCATTTCTTGATGTTGAAAAGAATGATAAAAATATGATAGTGGAAAATTCCTGATTTAATTGTTGTCGGCTCGGCATTCATTTACGCCGCCGACAAAGAAAAATTAAAAGAAAAGAAAATCGAGGTGTGTCCGTACAGTTTTTGAGATTTTTTCGTTTCGTCATTTTTTAATTGTTTTTTTTTGTTTAGAAAATTAATTCAAAATTAATCCGTTTTTTTTCTTGTCAGAGAGAAACGAAACAAAAAAAAATGATAAGAGACGGCTTAACGGCTGACGACAAATTTTTGCTCCTACCGGTCTGATAAGACACAAAGTTAAATTGGAAGAATGAATGCAAACGCGCTCTAATGATACTAGATCTGCGCCCTCATGGAATTAATAATCTAGTAGTTTTTCTGACCTTTAAAAGATAGTTGGCGCTTGAAATTTTTTTCAACTCATCTTTCTTATATAGAAAATTTTAGATTAGTCTGTGTGTTTGTTTGTGTGTCTCACACACGAGTTTGCAGTCGGCAAAACTCGAACCCGCGACCTGTCGATTGACGTTCAAACGTGCTAACCACTATACCACACGGGTCACGAGAACTTGAAAGAAATAGGGAAAAGAAATGATTGTCCTTTCTAATTAAAAAAAAAAAACAAATGCGTAAAAATAAACATTTGACCAAGGCGACTTAGTCGCCACAAGCTGCAAGCTTGTTTTAAATAATATAATTTTTCATAAATATTTACCAATTCCGTTTGAAATAATTTTGTTAAAAAGAAGCAAAAATCATCACAAATCGGCAGAAAATAATAAAACGACGGTAAATATTGTGTTTTCAATCGACTTGCGACATGAAAACGCATTTCATTTCATTTCAAGTCTGCATTCACCGTTCTGTCTGTGTCTCTTCAAATATCACTGTGTTCGCGTTATCGCGCACGCACAAATAAGTGGGCGGAGTTTAGTTTCGTTTCGCGTTATCGTTCTCGTTCTCGTGTTGCAAGTCGATTAAAAACACAATACCACGAGAAGCATACATTTTCACGTCATGAGATTAACGTCTTCCTGAAATACATAACTATCACGTCATCTGGAAAGGGAAACAAATTTACTTTTAAAATGTACTAAAAAAACAAAAAAAAAATGTTACCGGAAATAAATATATCAATCGTAGATAATGGATGACGTTTTTTTAGGAGAGTACATGTCTAGAGTTGAACGCACAAGTGCGTGTCGACGAATACGGATTCTTCCTCTATTGGCTCGTCGAGGGAAAAGATGCCGTCGTGCTTGATATGGGCCAAATTTGGGAAGCCCGACCGGCTGGTCTACCCAAAGATGGCCGCATCATGTTCGAGTTGGAGCAGCGAGGAGCTCGAGAGACGATTGAGGAGAGGACAATTTGGGTGACACATGGACAGGATCTTGTCAATGTGCAATCGTTTTTCTTGGTTGCCGATAGTGTGGAGATGGCGCGCACGTGGAAAACTGGAATCAATGAGATTTTGAAAAACTCGAGAATTCGACATGTTTGCCCAACGACACAGTTACTGAAATAGTGCGTTTTTTTTTTTTTGAATTTTTTTAAATGTGTGATCAAAGAAATGTTAAAGAAAAATTGAGCCCAAGATTTTTTCTTATGAATCCCTGAAATGTCCATCCGGACCAAATCCAACGCCTGAACTTCATTTGAAGCTCTACTCATATACTGAGTCGCGTTGAGTGCTCAGTTCAGTCGATACTATGACTGGGTCAGCGGAGCTGCCGACCTGAGCCTCGTCGGTCTCCAGAGAGATCGACGAAAAGGCGACGAGTGCGAGAGTCTCTCACAAAAAAGGGATGACTTGCCTTTTTGCAAGAAAATGCAGTTTGGACAAAACACGAACTCGTGACATTAGGATTTGTATTCAAGCGCACTACCGACTGAGCCACGGAGGACAGAAACCTCCCCAAAACAGAGTGCGTATAAATGAATGAGGAAGAGTGGAACGAAAGAAATAGAATGTGGCGACAAAGTCGCCAATAGGCTGCGCAGCAGGCTTGTAAAAAATAATAAAATTTGCTCCAAAATCACAGCATAGACGAGCAGAAATCCAACGGACTGATCGAGACGACGCAAGCGCGGATGAAAACTCTAAAAATTATTTTAGGATTAAAGGGAGGCGCGGCGCTACGGTAGACAAACGGGTCTCGCCGCGACCGCGCAAAGCGCGCGTCGTTTGAATTATATATTTGAGGATTTTCGTTTCCACAGTTGTTTTCAATGGAGAAAACTATAGTTTTGCGTCCCGAAATATGATTTTTGGGAAAAGCAAGTCGATTATTGATGCTCTTTTTTTCAGTTGGAAATGGCTCACATTGAACGTGAACGAACGACGAAAAATCCCCATAAAAATCATCATTAAAACGTTTTCATCGGGAAAACCCGAGAAAATGGTTCAAAAGTGTCTAAATGATTTGGGTCTTGGCGGTGACAAAGTGAGTTTTTCTTATTTTTTTTTTGCTTTATTGTTGTTTATTTATAATGCCTGTGTTCATGTTGTGCTGTGCTATGATGATGATGATGATGATGATCTATCCTATTCTATAAAGTTTCTTTCTATCCTCTAAATTTCATCTACTATGCATATTATGTGCTCGGCACAGCATGAAACAATTTCTATACTGTATTGTGGTTGTGCATTTTCTACAGTACACTCCGGTTCGAGTCATCAATCGGTCGATGAGCAAGAAACTTCGCAACTTCTACAAATGCAGTCGAGGACGGAAACGAAAGGTTTGACATGTTGTGACAATATTCCATTGCATGACGCATACGAGCTGTGCGATTAGTGCTTTTCATTTTTCAAAAATTTCTAGAGAACAATAAATAGTGTTATTTTGCAGGAAAGAGAAGAACTCGACGTGGAAATTCTGACTTTTGAAAAGTTTCTGAGGTTGTACAACAAGATTTGTCCACGAACAGAAGTTACGGAACTTTTTGTTAAGCTGTGAGTTTTTTGTCGTTATTTTGACGTCGCGAAAATTAGGTAGAGCCACTCGTGCTTAGCGGCTGAGGTCTCGCCGCGACCAGCGCGTATACGGTAGTTTGTTTACGAATAAAATACGAAAACACTTGTTTCTTAAAAAAAAAACGGGCTGGTCGTAGTGAGACCACAGCCGCAACGCACGAGCGGCTCTGCCTGGTTTTCGCGACGCAGTAATATTCAAAATTTGCGGATACAGTATAATTTCACGTAAAAAATTTGTCTCGCAAGCTGAATCGTGGCGAGACCCAACAATTGCTGACGCGTAACTTGACACACTGTCTCGCTACGTCACGAATCCATAATATCGTCGCAATTTTTTTGCCTATTACAGTAAGCAGTGGCTTGAAAATTGAAAACCCCGTTCCTCTAATTTTTTCACTCTCCTGTCATCTCTGCGCCTCTTACAAATTTTGCGCGGGACGATAATAAAACCCCGCTTGTTTTTTGCACGCTTTAACTCTTACTGTAATTGGCAATGAAAAATCAGCTTCCGGAAGCAATTTGAACAACAGAAAACAACCGAAACCATATGACCGATTTTTTAGATCCGGCCAAAAAGAGTACTTGACGAAAGATCGACTGATAAACTTTCTGAATGATGAACAGCGAGATCCGCGTCTCAACGAAATCCTTTTCCCATTTTTCGACCCTCCACGGACGGGACAATTGATTGCCAAGTACGAAAGTGATAGCAATTACATTGAAAACGGTAAAATGTCCGGAGATGCGTTTCTTCGATTTCTGATGTCGGACGAGAACCCGCCAGTGTTTTTGGATCGAATCGAAATGTTCATGGATATGGATCAATCATTATGTCACTATTACATCAACAGTTCGCATAATACGTACTTGACGGGAAGGCAATACGGTGGAAAGTCCTCTTCTGAGATTTATCGACAAGTTTTGCTCAGTGGATGCCGGTGTATTGAATTGGATTGTTGGGATGGAACTGGTGAAAATAAAGGAGAACCGATCATTACTCACGGAAAAGCTATGTGCACAGATGTGTTTTTTAAGGTTAGTTAATTCGTGATTAAAGAAAATGTATAACTAAAGCTTTCAGGACGTTCTATACCAAATTCGTGACACCGCGTTTGCTAGGTCTGATTTTCCAGTGATATTGTCGTTCGAGAATCACTGCTCGAAATCTAACCAATTGAAGATGGCCAAGTACTGTATGGAGATTTTCGGCGACATGCTGCTCTCAAAACCTTTTGATGATGCACCGGTGAGATTTTGCTCCTTTTGCTATGATTACACGCCTCCCCCGTCGTCCAATGCGAGAAACTCGAATCATGGTCTGATTATTCAGGATGACACCATCATTTTAATCCAAAAACGAGTCCTTTTTGTCAGAAAATGACCGAGCCTTAGGGTTTTGAAAATTCGCCAGGTGATTGAGACACAAATTGTGACAAATTAGGAATCATGGGGAAAAAAGCACAGCACGGCACCCCAGCCTTCTTCCAAAATGTTGCGCATTTTTGAAACCCTAAGGCTCTGTCATTTTTTGACCAAAAAGCCTCGTTTTTGGACTAAAATGATGGTGTCATCCTGAATAATCAGATCATGATTCGAATTTCTCAAAAAAGTAAATTTTCGAGTGAAATAATTCTTTTATTATCCGACGAACTTGGTGGCACATCAGATTGATATTCCAAGTAAATCCCAAAGTTCAGCTAGAGCCTGGCGTCTTTCTACCATCACCAAATCGTCTCCGTCGAAAGATTCTGATCAAAAACAAGCGGCTGAAAACTGACATTGAACGTCATCAACTCGATCAATTCCTTCGAGAAGGAAAGTTGGATGAGGAGGATGAGTTGAATGAAACGCCAGAAGTGGTTGGAGAGGATTCGGTGTCGCCTCGTGAGTTTTTTTTTTGTTTTTTGAGCTTCCCAACTTTATTGCAGAAGCGAATTTTTATTTTTTTTCTATCTCTTTTGCAAAAAAAAAAAAAAATTAATTCTTATTTCTTTCTTTAACTAACTAACAACTCGACTATGTTTTTAAAAATGTTTATAGTTATTTAAGAACTAACTAAATAACAGATACTGTCGGCCTGCCACGACGGTTAAATGCGCTTAACTGAAATTAGTACTTGAAGATTCAATCGAATTGCGACATGAGAACGCGAAACGAAACTCCGCCCACTTTTTTGTGCGCGCCACGCGAACACAGTGAAGAGACGCAGACAGAACGGTGAATGCAGACTTGAAATGTGATGCGTTTTCATGCCGAAAGTCGATTGAAAACACAAGAAATGTTCTGGCCAAAAAGAGAAATCATTAAAACACGTTTTTATTCGAAAAAAATGAAGAAATAACTGAAGAAATGAAGAGATTTTTCGTCTCCCAGTTTCACGTGAAATGTCACTCCGTCACGAATCCATTATACCATGCTTGCCACGGCGTGTTGGAGGCTACGTTTTTGAATTATTTTTCAAAAGCGAATTTTCGCGCGCGCTACTCTACTCTCGCGTCCCTGCGTCTCCTCCGCAGAGACTTTCATTCTTACTTTTCTTTGTGATTTTTTTTTGTTTCCCATTAAAAAAAAATTATATTTTTGAAATGGTTGTTTTTGAGATTAGTGTGATAAATTTTTTTGTTGGAAAATTGATTTTAAGTCGGTTTTTTTTTCGTAAATAAAACAGTTAATTTTAATTTAATTTAAATTCTGAAAAACAAAATACGAAAAAAAAGGCAATACTCCAAGAGAAATATATGGAGGCGCAGAGAAAAAGGCAAAAGTGCGCCAGGGCGCGTTTGCACTTTCGTAGGCATTTTCCAGCATACCGTGGCTTGCATTTGAACAATTGGCAAATTGAAAAAATATTCACATAACTTTACGAAACTTGTCTCTAATAATTGTTTTTTCGAAGAAAATACAAGAAAAACAAAGAATATTAAAAAAAAATGAAAATCGCTTTGATCGTCGTGGTGGGTCGACAATATATACAGAAATATATTATATTAAAAAAAAACTAACATTTTTAAATTTTATTTATTTTGCTTTAAATACTTTTATTTTCATTTTAATTAACTTAACCGATTGCCTCTTCTTTGCTACCCGCTCTAACATTCACCACAGCTTTTATCACACCTTTTAGCAGAAAAAAACCGCTTTTCCCCTCCCCCTCCTCTCCCCCGTCCCAAAATACCCCTGAACAACTTGTGATAGAACCAATTGAACCACAGGCAGCGGCGGCTCCGCTCCAGAAGGCTGCTCAGCGCCAGAAGACGTTGACGACGATGAAACATCGGATGACGATGACGATCCGTCGGTGCAGACCTCGTTGAACGTGGTCCGCC
The DNA here is from genome assembly GCA_963572235.1 of Caenorhabditis japonica. Taxonomy (NCBI): domain Eukaryota; kingdom Metazoa; phylum Nematoda; class Chromadorea; order Rhabditida; family Rhabditidae; genus Caenorhabditis; species Caenorhabditis japonica. The sequence continues at coordinate 1,175,103 of OY754346.1, forward strand.
GGGTGCCACTGATCCCACCGAATGGTTCGAACAACCGGAATGGCTCCGGTCGCAGCTCACTAGACACTCCGTCTCCAGTTGGCTCTGGTGGCCTTATGGTGCCTGATCGTGGCGGGACGCCGACGAGCGGAGGAATGACGGCGTCGTTCAAAAACGCGGTGCTCGCCAGATCTCCGAACTTCTCGTCGTTGCGTCAGAAATTGTCGTTTAAGCGAAGACAATCGCCATTGGGTAGGTTTGCATGGTTCTTTCTCACCGAGTGTGCGGCACCCCACGAGCACACACTGCTTTTTACTACTAATCGCATCCGCTTGTCTGTCGGTCTTTGTGCATGTTTGTTTATCTGTTTATCTGTGTGTCCAGTGTGTGAAAAAAAACAGAAAAATAGGAAGGAGATTACTGTTCGCAACTCGAGTCGAGTCCGCAAACACGTTGTGGCTACGGCTTGCTGGCCGGAACGTTGTTGGTCTGCTTCTCTGCGTCTCGTCTTCGCATCAGTTGAGTGGCTGTGCATCTAAATGCAGCCTACTGTAGAAAAATACGACCACGCTTATTGTGTTTTCAATCGACGTGCGACATGATAACGCGTGACTCCGCCCACTTTTTCTCGCGCGACCACGCAAACACAGTTTGATTCGAAGAGAAGCAGAGAAAACATGTATTTTTTCTCTCGTTCTCCTGCTGCAACTGGATTGAAAACACTATAGTTTAAATTTTATTTTCCAACGTTCCGTCCAACATACCGTGAGTGCCCAAAGAATTAAACTGGCAATACTAGATTTTTGGAAAAAAAAACAATCTTTGTTATTTTCTCTCTCTCTCTCTCTCTCTCTCTCTCTCTCTCTCTCTCTTTCTTCTCTATGCACCCCCCATCATCATACCACTGTTGTTCTCTGGATGTTGTTTCTATTTCTTCCAGCTGGCGATCAACGAGCACATCCCGAAGTGGAGCCGGTGTCAGCCTCATCCCCAGCCACACCCTCTATTTGTGGTCAGCCTGGTGCTGTCGCAGGAACGTCATCTTCCGCTTCCGCTTCTTCCGCCTCCTCGATCACCATCACAACCACTGGATGCTCGGCACCGTCGACGTCTTCACAAAAGGCGGGCACGCCTGCGGGTGAGGACGGTTTTTCTATTTTTTTGCCCATATTCGGCGTATTTCCTACTGTAATCCCTTTGCTTTTCTTCTATTCTTTTCGTAGACTTTTTTCCTTCTTTTTGAGATTTTTCCACTCCTATTGGCTGCCGCTTAAACGATTCTTTTTTTTATAGGGTTTTTTTTAAAGAAAAATTAGGAAATCGCGCTGTATCTCTATTTTTGCACGCGGCAGAACGTCAACGTCACTGTGGAGACGCAGAGAATGCGATAGGGCGCGTTTGAAACTAAAATATTTCCTTGTTTGTTGAGTAATCAACAAAAACCACTAAAATTAAGTGCGCTACCAAGTTCGTCGGATCATGAAATTATTTGTTCACTCGAAAATTATTTACTTTTTTGAGAAATTCGAATCATGATCTAATTATTCAGGATGACACCGTCATTTTAATCCAAAAACGAGGCGTTTTTGTCAGAAAATGACGGAGCCTTAGGGTTTTGAAAATGCGCCAGGTAGAAACAGTGTATTGCCGCACTGGTTGACCATTAATTAATTATTTTTTTCAATTTCCAGGCGAACTCCCATCCGCCAAAGAAACAGACGAAGCGCATCCGGAATTGAAGCAGAATTTTATTGCAAAAAATCTGAAAGGCTTTGGTTTTTCGAAAAAACAAGTAAGTCCACGTGAATCTTTTTTCCAGATATTTATTCATTTTTTTCTCGCCTTTTCAATATTTCTTTCATTTTCTCGATTTTTTTTCTCATAATTTTCATTTATCATACATATATTGTGTTTTCAATCGAGTTGCGACACGAGAACGAAACTCCGCCCACTTTTTTGTGTGCGGCCACAGACATGTCGCAAGTCGATTAAAAACACAATAAGTAATCAATATTATTTGCTTGCGGATTGAAGTGCTCTTTATATATATATATCACTCTAATAGCAATTTTTGTTGAAACATTTCTGATTCTGATTCTGTTTTTGATTTCTCAGATTTCTGATTTCTTGTCCTTTGGTACTAACTATCCACTCAGATAGACAGAAATAATCTTCCTGATTTACAACCAACCAAAAAAAAAACGTTCCACCTCAGCCTGACACTCTGCTAACCGCATCACCAACACTCTCGACGTCATCAATGATTTCACCGACGGCCATCCCCAACTCTTCGGCCACGGCCACACTGACAACCATCAAAATCTCATCGCCACCACAGCTCCAGACAATGGAAAGGTCTCGGAGCGAAAAACGATCGTTTCGCCAGAAAAAGGGCGTGTTTGGCGATGAGTTGCACTCCGACTCGGCGGCCCTCATCGATTTTATGCGGACGGCTTCTAGTCGCAAAAAGAAGGTGCGGAATGGATGCAAATTGAAAAAAAATAAGAGTTCAGATAAAATGAAAATGTTACAAAAAAAGAGAGACACAGCATGCTTTGATTTGGCTCTGAAAATTTTGAGTTTGACATGACTAGTTTGCACTAACTTTTATACTTTTTTTTTTCTTCTAATTGACACGTAAATCCGGCATACTATTTTCCTCTTTTACAGCTCTGTTTTTTCAAATTTTGTACAAAAAGGGGACCCAAATATTCAGAATTCATTGAATATTTGAGAAAACCTTATTACACAGGTAAAATGAAATGAAATGCGGTGGATGCATATAGTGTCCGTATTTGAAGCATATATGTAAATTAGGCTCGTCGTTTGATTAACGTTTACACATTTTACTAACCAAAACGACGACATGATTAAAATACGGACACTATATGCATCCACCGCATTTGACCTGTGTAAAAAAAAAAAAACTTCCAAATGTTTCCTGTGTCACACCTTCCTTCTACTGTCAACGTTTTCTGTTTTTTTTTTTTTAATTCCACAATTTTCTATCCTTAATCGCACGGTTTTGTTCACATTTGCATGATAGATTGTCGCATTATAATATTTTTTCCCCCATTTTTCTGCTTTTTACTCATCATCCTTTAATTGGATTTTCTCCATTTTTCTCCTTACCCTTCTCCTGTTTTAACCTCGACATTAACGCTTTTTTCTTTTTTTTTTTCTTCCCAATTTTCTCACGGGCTGCACTAATCCACACTATCCATTTGAATGATGCAAGTGCGTTAGAGCAGACTTGCATCATTCTGGTGAATAGTAACGCATAACTGTAATTCACACATCTAAAGTGTTCCTGAATAACTTTACATTTGATAATGCTTTTACATGTTTTTACATGGTGTTGTCGATTTTGTTCCAAACCCTTCTTCTCACCCAATCACCAAACAAAAAAGGAAAAAAAAACATTTAAAAAATTAAACGTTTTGCTTATTATTCAAAAATGTTTGTTTTTGTTTGAAATTTTAAAGTTTTGAGTTTCATTACCCTTTAGCCACAAACCATCACCAACAAAAGTTAGGCAAAAATATGTACTGATAAAAAATAAATCAAAATAACTTCAATTTTCAGCCAATTTTGACAAAAGAAGAAGAGGAACGAATATTTGCCGAATATCATTATACGGGTGCCACCACCAACATTCATCCGTTGTTATCCTCGCTCGTCAATTACACTCACCCTGTCAAGTTTTCCGGGTTCGACGTGGCGGAAGGTGAGCACCACAGTAAACTTACAGCGCTGCACGCCTCCCCCGCCGTCCAATGCGCCACCAAATTCGTTGGATAATCACTTGAAAATTTACTTTTTTGAGAAATTCGAATCATGGTCTTATTATTCAGGATGACACCATCATTTTAATCCAAAAACGAGGCCTTTCGGTCAAAAAATGACCGAGCCTTAGGGTTTTAAAAATACGCCATGTAGAAAGAATTTTGGAAGGCTGGGGTGCCGTGCGCTGGTCAATTGGGATTTAACTTATTCAAAGGGAATATATTTTTCCTGAAAAGTTCTAAGGTTGATATTGTCGAAAAAATGAAGCAGCGATCTACAGTAATCCGAAAAACACGATTTACGGAGTGATTTAGACCACGCCCCTGAAGATGTTTATCTTGTTTTTTTTGTTTTGGTTTCGCAAAAGGAAGTGGCTCCGCGACGTTTCAAAACCGAGTGTATTTTTCGAAAAATTCCTCTATAATTTTCGGGCAGTTCTCTTCCGGCTCGCCAATTTTCAGATACTTGAAATAGTAGCCAAACAGCAGCCAAATAGCCGCCAGGCAGCAGCCAAATAGCAGCCAAACAGCAGCCAAATAGCAGCCAAACAGCAGCCAAATAGCAGCCAAACAGCAGCCAAATAGCAGCCAAACAGCAGCCAAACAGCAGCCAAATAGCAGCCAAATAGCAGCCAAATAGCAGCCAAATATCAGCCAAATAGCAGCCAAATAGCAGCCAAATAGCAGCCAAATAGCAGCCAAATAGCCGCCAAATAGCAGCCAATTAGCCGCCACATAGCAGCCAGGAAGCTGCCAAACAGCAGCCAAATAGCCGCCATATAGCCGCCAAATAGCCGCCACATAGCTGCCAAACAGCAGCCAAATAGCCGCCATATAGCCGCCATATAGCCGCCAAATAGCCGCCACATAGCCGCCAAACAGCAGCCAAATAGCCGCCAGGTAGCTGCCAAATAGCCGCCAAACAGCAGCCAAATAGCCGCCACATAGCAGCCAAACAGCAGCCAAACAGCAGCCAAACAGCAGCCAAATAGCCGCCACATAGCAGCCAAATAGCCGCCAAACAGCAGCCAAATAGCAGCCAAATAGCATCCAAACAGCAGCCAAATAGCATCCAAACAGCAGCCAAACAGCAGCCAAATAGCAGCCAAATAGCCGCCACATAGCAGCCAAATAGCGGCCAAATGGCACCCAAACAGCAGCCAAACAGCAGCCAAACAGCCGCCAAATAGCAGCCAGGCAGCTGCCAATTCTTGAAAAATGTTTTTTTTTTGGCGGCTATACATACTTTCTATAGCCGACAACTCACGGGTTCCGACGTTTGCTATGCTTTGCGGAAAAGGGGCGGGGCCTATAATTATCAATAACAATTTTTTTCAATCGAGTCATGAAAACATCGCGGTTTTGATATGACTGGTTTTGAAACGTCGGGGAGCCAAGGAAGTGGGGAAGGTCGCCGCTTTATTTTCGCGATAATATAAAAACGGGGAGTTTTGCGCGATAGATCTATGATGAGCTGATAGCGGACGCAGAATATAGACCTATCAGAATAGACCCACGGGTGCCATTTTTAAAATGCTTTTTTCCCGCCGACGCCCGCGCGATGCGGCTGCTTTGCGTCAAAACGCTGTCTCTCAGTCTGCGTCTTGTCGCTCACACGCTCTCCTCTCTGCGCAGATCTGCCAAAAAAATTAGTTTCGAAAAAGGCGGATTCTTTCGAAAAAAGTGAATACACTTTACTAACAATACTCCTAAACGCCTCCCCCGTCGGATAATGAAATTATTTTTTCACTCGAAAATTATTTACTTTTTTGAGAAATTCGAATCATGATCTGATTATTCAGGATGACACCTTCATTTTAATCCAAAAACGAAGCATTTTTGTCAAAAAATGACCGAGCCTTAGAGTTTTAAAAATGCGCCAGGTATAAACAATTTTGGAAGAAGGCTGGAGTGTCGTGCGTCGTTCAATGCGCCACCAAGTTCGTCGGACAATGAAATTATTTTTCCCTCGAAAATTTACTTTTTTTGAGAAATTCGAATCATGATCTGATTATTCAGGATGACACCTTCATTTTAATCCAAAAACGAAGCATTTTTGTCAGAAAATGACCGAGCCTTAGGGTTTTAAAAATTTTGGCGGCAAATATGTATGTTTCCCATTTTCAGCCAACAATCTGCACTTCCACATGTCTTCATTTTCTGAATCCACGGGTCTTGGCTATTTGAAACAGTCCGCGCCAGAGTTTGTTAACTATAACAAACGCCAATCGTCTCGAATCTACCCGAAAGGAGCACGCGTCGATTCGAGCAACTTCTTGCCGCAAATATTCTGGAATGCAGGATGTCAGATGGTCTCACTGAATTTCCAAACTCCCGATGTATACATGCAGTTGAATATGGGAAAATTCGAGTACAACGGAGGCTCCGGATATCTTTTGAAACCCGATTTCCTCAGAAGGCCCGACAGGACGTTTGACCCGTTCTCAGAGAGTCCTGTAGATGGAGTGATTGCAGCTCATTGCAGTGTACGAGTCATTTCTGGACAATTTTTGTCGGACAGAAAAATTGGAACATACGTGGAAGTTGAGATGTACGGATTGCCAACGGACACGATTCGAAAAGAGCACAAGACAAAAGTGATACCAGGAAATGGACTGAATCCAGTGTACAATGAAGATCCGTTCGTGTTCCGAAAAGTGGTGCTGCCCGAACTGGCAGTGCTCCGATTCGCGGTCTACGATGAGAACGGAAAACAGTTGGGACAACGGATTCTGCCGTTAGATGGACTGCAAGCCGGGTATCGACACATTTCGCTGAGATCTGACACCAATCAAAGTTTCATTTTGTCCCCTGTGCTGTTTGTGCAAATAGTGATCAAGACGTATGTGCCGGATGAGTTGAGCGGTAAGAGAAATTAGAGCTAAACGACGGAAAATTTGAAGCCAATTAAAAAAATAAAACTAGAAACCGGATCGAATCCTTTTGCAGGTCTTGTGAATGCGCTCGCCGATCCGAAAGCTTTTCTCTCGGAATTGAAGAAACGAGAAGAAGCACTTGCTCATATGGGAGTTGACGATAGCGATATTCCGGAGGTGAGTGAATGCTTTAATGGGTTTATTCACAAAACCGGAAAAAAAGGAAGAAAACGGAAAAAAAAACTTCGGGAAAAATCGGAGAATGCTCCGATTGACCTGAAATTTTGGGAAAAATTGGAAAAAAATTCTCCTGTACACGCTCAAAAAATTTTGGACCGAAATATCGATTTTGAAAATTTTCAGAAAAAAACCGATAATTTTTAAAATCGATATTTCGGTCCAAAATTTTGTGAGCGTGTACAGGAGAATTTTTTCCAATTTTTCCCAAAATTTCAGGTCAATCGGAGCATTCTCCGATTTTTCCCGAAGTTTTTTTTTCCGTTTTCTTCCTTTCTTTCCGGTTTTGTGAATAACCCCATAATAGTTTTATTGTTTCAAATTTCCAGGTTCCCAATATGAAAAACGCGGCGTTGCGCAGCATGAAGCAACCACCACGACAAAACGGCTCTTCAGCCGATTTGCTGGCCAACAATTCGACACCAGGAACAGCGAGAAGTGAGCAGAACACGATGATGACGTCATCGAGCACAGTACGATCACCAAATGACCAGCCGGCGCCAGTTGCCGTCGATAAGTTCAAGGTGAGCTGGCTTTTCGCGGGCTTTTTTTGGTTGCCGTTTTAGACGCCGTTTCATTAGACGCGCCATTTTTTTTTAGTTTGAAAATATTCATAACCCATGAAACCCATTGGCGAAACACCGCCCCACGCCTCCCCGTCTTCCAATGCGCCACCAAGTTCGTCGGATGATAAAATTATTTTTTCACTCGAAAATTTACTTTTTTGAGAAATTCGAATCATAGTCTGATTATTCAGGATGACACCATCATTTTAATCCAAAAACGAGGCCTGTTGGTCAGAAAATGACCGAGCCTTAGGGTTTTAAAAATGCGCCAGGTAGAAACACCATTGGAAGAAGGCTGGGGTGCCGTGCGCCCCCACAGGTTTTTCAACTGAACACAGTTCAAAAATGTGCGCAAATGTGTCGTCTCGTTATATCTGCGTCTATTATAAAACGAGCATCACAGGTGAAATGAAATGCGGTGGATGCATATAGTGTCCGTATTTGAATCATATCGTGCATTTATGTAAATTAGGCTCGTCGTTTGATTAACGTTTACACATTTTACTAATTCTGCCACAAAAATCTGTGCCGTTACAAAAAAATGCAGGGGCAAAGTCGCCAAATGTCACATGCAAGCAAAAATGCAAAAAAAAAATAAAAGGTTATTATGTACCATCAAATGGACCAAAAGGACGACATGATTAAAATGCGGACACTATATGCATCCACCGCATTTCACCTGTAATATGGTATTCTCAGTACGGAGCGCTGCAAACTCGCTCCCTTCGCACAGTAGAGGACGCGGCCACGTTGGCGATTTTTTGCTCTGATTTCTCTAAACCTCACTTCAAATGCATGCGAAATTCATGGTTCGATTGGAGCGAGTTTTCAGCGTTTTATATCGAGTATATCCGGCAAGAATACGCTGGAAAAATCGTGTTTTTTAAAGAAAATTAGAAAAAAAAGCGTTTGCCTGCCAAATTCGACGCGCAGTGTTTTTCTTGTTTGCAACTGAAAAACCCCCTACTGAAACAATTTTTCTCATAAAAGAAACTGGCCAACCTTACTCGATCGTTCACCCGAAAAGCCACCTCTGCCCCACCATCAAATAGCCCGAAAATCGGAATTGGTCATCCGCCGTCTGGCTCAAAACCCGCCTCTTCAGCAGCCGGGGCGCCAGAACGTCTTCAGGTTCACACCCAAATAGAACACCCAATTTTTATTGAAACCTTTTTCTTTTTAATCCCTGAATGAACTTGTACATTTCTAGAAATTAGATTTTTAAAGAAAAGAAAATAAAAATTATGAAAATAATTCAGGTGGACCCAATTGAAGTGGACGATCTTCGACGAGACAAAGCGTTTGCAAAGCTGCTCAAAAAGTTTCAAAAAGATCTTGACGATCTTCGAAAAAAGCACCAAAAGCAGCGTGACAGTATTCAAAAACAACAGGTGAGAAATCAATTTTTAAAGAGATTTTCATTTTTTTTAATACTTTACATTTTTTTTTGTAATTTTCCGATCCTTTGTCAGCTTTTTGGCTGTTTTAGGTAATTAATTTAATTTAGATTTAGAATAATATATGCTTTTTATTTAATCTCAACACGGTGTCCAGAATTTGAAAAGTAGGCGGAGCCGAGCAAATTTTTTTAAATGTTTTTCGGGAAAAAAGCATGAATTCTTAATTTTTTCTCAAATGTGCTCTAATGGAATTATAGCTGAGGTCTTTAGAAATGTTTTAAGCCTAAGAACGTCGAATTTGGTTCAGCCACCATTTCGGAATAATCGTTTTTAGCATTGCGGAGCTAAAAAAGTGAGTTTTTTGGTGTTTTTGCAGGAAATTTGGGCAATTTTATGGCATTAAAAGATAGGGGTTTTACTAAAAGAATGCGAGAGTCGAAAAACGCGCAAGCACCGAAAGTGCGCCATGCAAGTTTGCTGACGCGCCAGCAAATTAGGCTCCGCCCACATTTCAAATCCTGGACACCGTGTCAACAATAAAATTTAGCCGGCTCGCCGCCGAAACTCGTCTATAGCGTGGATCGTAAGTTTATCGTGTTTGACTGACATTTCCTGGAATAATATGAAAAGTTGACGTTTTTGAAGCTAAACACGAAACGTTTTATTTTATTTTATGTCACCGTTGTGCTCGGCGTCTTCCCCTACATGTCTTTCTCTCTCTCTTTCTCTGAAACCTCTCTTCTCTCTCTCGCTCTCTCGCTAAAATGGTTAAATATATACTTGTGCCAACAAAAAAAATAATTTTTTTTTTGTTGGCATGAATAACAAGTTAATTAAGAAAGTAAGTGGTTCTCAGCACATTTACGTACCCGCAATTTTCGTTTTCGCTTTTTTGAGTTTCACATCATATTGTGTTTTCAATCGACTTGCGACATGACAACGCGAGACTCCGCCCACTTATTTGTGCCCCACCTGTCTGCGTCTCTTCAAATATCACTGTGTTCGCGTGGTCGCGCACAAAAAAGTGGGAGGAGTCTCGCGTTCTCATGTCGCAAGTCGATTGAAAACACAATAGCTAAAAATTAAAATTAATAAAAATTCAAAAAAATCGTGGTCAACGTCTTCGTCTTCGTCTGCCGAGTTTCTCCGTCTCTATGTGATCTTTTTTTTGCTTTGTGTGCAAATATTGTTAACCGGAAAGAAGAGAGAAAACAAGAAAATAACAAAAATGTTTCGTGATATTATGGATTTGTAACGTAGCGACTCGTTCCTGCAAGTTGTGCGCCAGCAAAATGAAAAAAAAATCGTGGCGACACATTGACACCCTGTCTCGCTACGTCACGAATCCATAATACGTCTTTTTTAACTTTCTAAAAATCCAGGTGCGTCCATGTTCTTCCGTTTTCTTCTTTCCTTTAACTAAGTTGCAGTCCGAGAAGTTTTTGAGTCCATCTTCCTTTCCATCTTGTTTCCTTTTTAATTTAAATACTCCTGAATTATTGTTTTTATTTATTTATATTTTTATTTATTGGTCTGTTAAAATCCTGAACCACCGCTCCATTCTTTCAGCAAACCAACGTCGACAAGCTCATCACCAACAATCGACGATCGACGAAAAAAGAAAAAGGCTCAAGGAGATCGTTGACGGCTTCAGTGTCCTCAGGATGTGGAAGCAGTCCAAGTACGGTAACCACATCAACCGGGACAATGAGCTCAGGTCATCCCGCTTCTCCTTCAACTCCTGGGGCATGTGGGTCTGATGGCACTTGCTCACCGGCCACCATCGGAAGTCCAGTGCCACATGACTTGATTAACAATGATCGGGTGAGTTTTTGTGGAAATGCTTTGATTTTTTGTACACCGACAAAATTCCCTAGGGAAATCGTTGATTGTTGTTTGTTGATTTGATTAGGCTTGTGCAGTAAATCTAGATGTGACTTAACACCCAAGAGATTTTCAGTTTTATTTTCTTTTTACCGGGCTCTCTAATTCTCATTCACTAGAAATATGAATAGGGCTTTTTCTCAGTTTGAAATTTAATTGCCTTTCCAAAAATTTTCTTCTACCTCTATTAAAAAACATGAGAAAGTAATTGTTTAACATTCCTTATCTGATTGTAAGGCTGGATCCATAAAACTGGCTGCTGCCCGGTGACTATCGGACATTGGTGAAAACAACAAGACGACATGGCTTTAAAAAAGAAAATGCAGTGGACAAAACACGAACCCGTGACATTAGGATTTGTATTCAAGCGCACTACCGACTGAGCCACAGAGGGCAGAAATCTTCCGGAAACAGAGTGCGTATAAATGAATGAGGAAGGGTGGAACGTAAAAAAATAGAAGCAGGCTAGTTTATTAGGGAAACCCCGTTGCTACGGGAGGAAAAACCGTATCATTGAGAAGTGACGGGAGTTGCTTTACCCGTCATGGAATATCAATCCTTCGTTGAGTGCTCAGTTCAGTCGATACTTTGACTAGGTCATCGAAGCTGCCTGCCTGAGCTCATCGATCTCCAGAGAGATCGACAAAAAGACGACGAGACAAAATAATAAAACAAGAAACAAGAATTATAAAAATAATGAAAAGGTGCTCCAAAAAAGACGACGCAAGCGCTGAGGAAAACTCTGGAAACTATTTTAGGATTAAAGGGAGGCGCGGCGCTACGGTAGACAAGCGGGTCTCACCGCGACCGGGCAATGCGCGCGCTGTTTGAATTATATTTTTGAAGATTTTCTTTTCCTGAATTGCTTTTAATGAAGAAAACTATAATTTTGCGCCCCAAAATATGATTTTTGGAGAAAACAAGTCGATTATTGATGCTTAGAAAAAACGATTTTCCTGTCATTTTCCAGTTTTATGGATCCGGCCTCACAATCAGATAAGGAATGTTAAAAAAATATTTTTATTGCTATTTTATTCGAACCTTCAATAAAAGAGCATGTCCTTCTAATAGAGTAAATACGGTCTTTTTATTATATGATTTTACGCAAAACGAAAATTTACTGTAACTTTGCTTGCTGAAAATAATACTCATAAAAACTTCTAGGTCCGCTCATTGGTCAACACGCAAACTGGCGAGTGGTCAGCAATGGTCCGCCGTCATGACGAAGAGGAATTTGAGCTGAAAAAAGGACAGCTCAAAGAGCAGTTTGACCTACTAAAGTAAGATTGCTTAAAATGTCCTTTTTACTATTTTTGTTACAGGAAATTGATGGGCGAAGCGCAGAAAAATCAAATGCAAGCGTTAAAGTTGCGATTGGAGGCGGAGGGGAAAGATTTGAAGCAGACGCAGACGAAGAAAAGTATGGAAGATTCGAAAGTTATACAGGCGGTAGGAAAAATGATTTTCTAGTCTTAATAAAATCACGTTTTCAGGAGAAGAACATTAAGACGAAAGCAGAACGAGATCGACGACTCAAAGAGCTCAATGAGAAGAATTTGAAAATGTTTGTCGAGGAGAGAAGACGTCTGGCCATGAAGTGAGTTTGGGTAGCCAAGAGGACACAAAAAAGAAAACAAAGTGACTAGCTTGACCTTCAACAGCGTTAGGAAAGCTCTAGGCGTCACATCAGAATACACATAAAAGCTTATATTATTCATATTATTTCAGATCCCAAAAGCACGAAGAGCAGCTGACAAAACGACATTTGGATCAGCTCGAACAATTGGAAAAAGACTTTCAGAAAGCGCTGGAAGTAGAAGTTGCCAACTATAAAGAAGAACAATTGGCTGCTCAACCGTCTTCCGTTGTCTGATCAACCATTTCTATTTATTGATCCGGTGTTTTCCTGAACTTACAAAAAAGGAGAAAACAATTCCGACAAAATGTGTACATTCCCAATTCTCTACATCCCTATGATTCTGTGAAACGTGTGAAAGTAGGTGAAACTTGTTTTTTTTTCTTCTTCTTCTTCTACAATTCTTTCCCCCATTTACGCAAATGTGCTCTACTAGACAATAAACAAATCCAGATGCTTAATTGACAGATTTAGCTCTTTTTCTTTCCCACCTTTCTTCTTTTTTCATTCCATTCTTCTTCTTCTTTTTTTTCGTGTTTTGGGTAGAAATTTTTGAATCTGAATTATTCCATTTTTTTTATAATTAAAAAATATTTTAACATTTAATTTAATACAACAATTTTTCTTTGCCACCCCACCCACAAATCTGGTATTTTCTCGCTGTTTTGTTTTTTTTCCTATAAACCCCACTAAAATAATAAAATTTATGTATCTGTTTCATGAGAACAGAAATCAGAAATTCAAAAAAAGCAAATTTTATTTACTCGAATGCCACTTGGGATCTGTTTTGGAATACAAACGTATATAAATCAATACATAACAAAAGTATGTTTTAAAGCCTGGGGAGGTTAACCAAATAATAACAATTAAATAGCCTAGGCTTACAGGACACACGTCACCCGTCGACTTTTTGGCCGTGCACTACAAACACGCCAACCCTCGACCCCTGCGTCTCACTGGTCTACGCACACATCTCGCCGCCGGACTCTCGCGTTATAAGTCTCTCCTCCTGGTCTCCCGCCTCGTCAGGACTCGCGCGCCGAATACATACATTTTCCCGCCAAATCATGACGCGGGAAACCGTCCGAAAGCCGCATTCCAATCACTCGGGATGCCACTTTTGTTTATGCCACCTACCTATTGCTTGCTCCATTCTGTCTGTCATTGTCCCCGTAATCTTTGTTGTGCTCACCTTTTACTTTACGTACCTCAGTACGGAGAGCTGCAAAGTGGCTCCATTCGCAGAAGATGAGGCGGCCACGTTGGCGACGAGAATGTGCAGAAAATAGAGAGAGCGTGACCGATGTTTTGCTCATAAGCCCGCTTTTTTTTCTCTGAATCTCACTCTAAATGCATGCGCAGTTCAGTTCACTCTGCGATTTGAGCGAATTCGCATCGCTTTATACCGAGTATAAGCAGCCGAAGAAGAGCTATATATTTACGTAAAAGCGTCGAAGCTGAAAAAAAAAAATCAAAAAACATGTCGGGCCCTCGACTTCCCGGGAGTCGTGCTTAGTGCTGAAAACGGGGGTTGTAAACCCCAACGTTGTTAAAGATAACCGGTGTAAAAATAACAAAATAATTACGTTACTGACCGTTTATTATGTCGCTCAAGAGCGATAAGTCGGCGCTGAGCCGATAGAAATAAATTAATAATAAAGGGTTTTTATAAATCGGTTAGAAACATAAAACTGGCGCTGAACAAAGGAAGATATAAACGGTTTAGCGCTACAAAAAGGTTTATCTTTTTTATATATAATCTTTTTTATATATGAAAACCCAGATCGGGATGTCTGTGTGCGTCCGCACTTGCCTTTTTGCAAAAAAATGCAGTGGACAAAACACGAACCCGTGACATTAGGATTTGTATTCAAGCGCACTACCGACTGAGCCACAGAGGACAGAAATTTTCCCAAAACAGATTGCGTATAAATGAATGAGGAAGAGTGGAACGTAAAAAAATAGAATGTGGCGACGAAGTCGCCAGTAGGCAGCCGCGCAGGACTGCGCAGCAGGCTTGTATAGAATAAATATTTAAATATTATGACAAAACTGTCGTAATCGCCGTAAAAAGGGCCAAAAACGTAGGCGCTGTTGTAGACGAACGTCACAAAAATCGGTCGACTTCCTGAGATGCGCGGCACATATTAAAGGCGCATGGTGTCGATCGGTGGAGATGGTCTCGTCGCGCTGCGGTGTAAAACGGCGGCAGTTCAAAAAGGGGTTTATCAACCGTCATCATTAGCGGTGTTGCGCGAGAGAGTAAGAGATTTAGAGAAAAAAACAGAGCTCGCCTCCGCATGTAATAAATCTGTTATTTCAATGAGTAGAATATTTTCAAAAATTAGTAAAATCATGAAAATTAAAATTAAAATATTAATGAGATAATTCAGAAACCGTAATCTACCATAAAACTTTTTCACTATTATTGAGATACATAGTTCGCTGGAGCGCATTTTCAGCAACGTAGCGTACAATTAGACGCCTATGTAGTGATAGAAGCTGTCTGGAAACAAGAACAATTATAAAAGAAGACATTAATTGTTAAACGTACCCGTCGACAGGTTCCCGTGGAAGTGCACGAAAATCCGGCGGGACAACAAGAAGAGTATCCAGGACAACATGTTCCGCCAGTGAATGGGCAACATCCTGACAATATTCGAGAATTTTTTTTTGTGATCTACTGGGTATAAAACGCTGAAAACTCGCTCCAATCGAAAAAAGAATTTCGCATGCATTCGGAGTGAGGTTTAGAGAAAAGAGAGCAAAACATCGGCCACGGCTCTCTCAATTTTCTGCACTCTCTCGACGCCGCAGTGCGAAGGGAGCGAGTTTGCAGCGCTCCGTACTGAAAAGAAGAGAAACGAGATAATATTTAGAATTTTTAATGTTTTAAATCCTGAAGATTGTGAAGCGTGCCTTTCTGTTAGCGAATGAAAATGTTAAAATAGGATTTTATTTATGGTACGTCCAAAGTAAAAAAAAACGCAAAAAAAGACAAAAAAAGGCGTCCAAAGTAACTTTGTTTTTGCGTCTTTTTTCTCTACAGTATCCCGCCAAACCTGCACATCTTAGCGACGCGCGAAGCAAATAATTTGAATTTCACATGTTTGTTTACATTTTTGATTGTTTGAAACATGTTTTTAGTTGTTTTTTTTGTTTGATCTGCAGGTTCTGCGGTATACTGTAGAGAAAAAAGACGCAAAAACAAAGTTACTTTGGACGCCTTTTTTCGTCTTTTTTTTACTTTGGACGTACCATTAAATTTGTAAAGTATTTTGCAAATTTAAAGTTTTTGAATAATTTGGAATTTTCCGAATGGCCAATGGCCAAACATTTTTGTTTCTAAACCAACAAATATCAAGCCAATGTGGGAAACAAAATTTGCATGAGGGAAACAACGAAGAACATTGTTCTTATAAACGTCGTCCAATGCGCCACCAAGTTCGTCGGATAATAAAATTATTTTTTCACTCGAAAATTTGCTTTTTTGAGAAATTCGAATCATAGTCTGATTATTCAAGATGACACTATCATTTCAATCCAAAAACGAAGCCTTTTGGTCAGAAAATAACCGAGCCTTAGGGTTTTAAAATTGCGCCAGGTAGAAACAATTTTGGAAGAAGGCTGGGGTGCCGAAAAATAAAAATAACAAACCATATTGTTCATTGCCAATATGGCAACAGACAGTATATTCGTCACACTGTGTTGTCCGCTTTTCGTCGCATAGATTTGGCTCCAGTGTACTTTCTGACACATTTATGCATGATATAACTGAATCAGTTTTATTAATTTTTCTTTTTTTTTTGTTGCAAAAGTAAGTACATGGAATGCAAATAAAAAAATTTACCAAGAATGAGGAAAAAGTATGAATATGTACAACAAAATCGCTCCATATTGAGGGAAAGTAGAGAAAATGATTAAATTAAATTATGATCGTAGCATTTTTGTGTGATTACATTGCCCCAGTCAAAAAAGTTAAAAATGGTGGGCGCGGGTGATAAGGAATTGAAATAGTGATAATCTCATTATCATAGTTTAATCGATTCCTTCAATTGAACACTGGTTTCTTGTTCTTTTGTAAACTCGGCTGGCTGATCGGTGAAGAAGAAATAGGCGGAGATGTTGGCCTGCAAATGAGCTCTGTATTGTTTTTCATCTATTCTTTATGATTAGTGGCGTTGCACTGTATCATTCGGCCAAAATAACAGTTTAAACTCACCACCATCAAAAGTGCAGACATGATTAAAAACGAATGAGTCCACTCCGTTCGGTCATCTTCATTGGATACTGTCAAAGCCACTATCGCAGGAACGAAGAAAAGAGCAAGACACTTGCAGAATTGAATGGCGGCAATTACCACGTCGGCGAATTGTTGGGAGACGTATCTAGAGCGACAAAATCATTTTCACTTGGTTTCGGCATTATTAGTGTTGATATGTTTTTATTTTTTCTACCATCGGGGTCGCACTTGGCCAAACCTACTCATTATGTTTTTAAGTGATATTAATGTGAAAAAAAATCTGAGAATGTGTGCTGTAGTGCTGTAACTAGTGCTGATTCATGCCAATAAATAGTTTTGAAGTCATACACTTATCAACAAAAACTAGGCTTAATTAGACTCCGAATTTTTTAGACTATTCAGACACAAAACAAATTTCCAGAATAGGCGGGGCTTCATGTGACTATTCCATGCTATTTGTTACAGCCAATAAAATAATAAACAACAGAAATTGATAGCTATTAAAATGTTTATCAGCTGCTGAATTAAAATTTATGAAACTGTTGTTGATCTCTAATCAAAATGTTGATTTTTCGATAATAAATTTTGAAAAAAATCTACAAATAATTAAATTACAAATAATTAAATATATTGAGAGAGAGAGATTTGGAATGGGGAAAACAGTTAGTTACGACGGCCAAACCAAATAAATTTTCGGTTATTAGGCATCGAGTTCGACGCATGTGCCAAATGCATTTAAGCTATTTTTCCATGGTGCCTATTGTCGATAAACGATGTCCAAGAGCATCAATAATCGACTTTCTTTTCCCAAAAACCATAAATTAAAAGCAATTAAGGAAAATAAAATTTTCAAACATATAATTCAAACAGCGCGCGCATTGCGCTGTGTGCAAGCACTGCGCGGTCGCCGCGAGACCCGCTTGTCTACCGTAGCGCCGCGTCTCCCTTTAATCCTAAAATAGTTTCCAGAGTTTTCCTCCGCGCTTGCGTCGTCTCGCGCAGTTCGTTGGACTTCTGCTTGTCTATGATTTTGGAGCATCTTTTCATTATTTTTATAATTCTTGTTCCTCGTTTTATTGTTTTGTGAGAGAGCAGATCGCTACCGCACTCCTCGTCTTTTTGTCGATCTCTCTGGAGATCAACGAGCTCAGGTCGGCAGCTTCGCTGACCCAGTCAGCCGTTTTCAATGGCTTTTGGTTTCTTACAATTTCAATTTTCTCATGTTTTCCATGCCTTATTTATTTTCAGATTTCCATTTACATACCTTCCACACTGATAAAATCCTCCACAACTCGTGGACATTAGACAATTAACAGCAGCCAAAAGAACCATTGCAATCCATCGTTGATCATTGGAAACAAATCCGAAACCGCCGAAAAGCAAAGAGACGATTCCGCATGCAATCGTGTTGAATATCAACATTTTGGTTTTTGGATTAATTATTCTGAAAATTGTATTTAACAGTGGGCAACATGCTTCACGCCTGCCCCGTCGTTCAATGCGCCACCAAGTTCGTCGAATAATGAACTTATTTTTTCACTCGAAAATTTACTTTTTTGAGAAACTCGAATCATGGTCTGATTATTCAGGATGAAATCATCATTTTAATCCAAAAACGAGGCTTTTTTGTCAAAAAATGACCGAGCCTTAGGGTTTTAAAAATGCGCCAGGTAGAAACAATTTTGGACACTCACGTAAGTCGATCACTGATATAGGCGGCGGTAAATTTGAATGGAAGTTGTGCAAAGTTGGTAATACTGATTACCAATGCGGTTTGATCAATCTGAATCAACATTTTAAATGTTTACAAAGCAATTTATTTCTCACCGGGTATTCGAGCACCGAGTTCAAATATATTGGCGAATAAGTAATGATCATAATTGACATGGAAAGATCCATAAATGCATTGAACCACGTGCATATCAGCGCTGGATTTGTCATCATCTTCAAGTACGGAATATCCCTAAAAACTTCACAGGTTATACTGCAAAGTCAAAGTTGAAAGTTTTTGCCATCGCTCACCTTTTTTTGCTGAAATGAGAAGCTGTCTTTCCCTTTTGAATGTTATCCGATTCTTTTTGTGTCACACTTTGATGTGTCAACGGATCGTCAGAATAGACAATGACCCAGAGCAAGAAACATACAGCCCCGGCCACAGAATGCACATAAAACGATGCTCGCCATCCGAGACTTGAGGTGCACAACTGAAAAACCAAAATGTATATCTCCGCTCAAAATTTATGGGCACCGTACATATCCAGTTATGGCTGTTGTGATGACAGTGGCAAATGGTGAAAACACAGTTAAAAGTGAGATAAAGAAAGCAACTTCGTCAAGTGGCGCCCATTTCACACAAATTATACCAATGACTGCGAAATCGGCGGCATAGGCGATTCCCTGGAAGCAAATACATACAGTACTGGCCATAAAGAATGCGACAACTAGTTTTTTGACAATAACTTCTTGGAATGTTAACTTTTTGACCCAAATTTTTTGTGAGATTTTTTCAGCACTATCAAAAACGTTTCTGTCAAGTTGATTTTAAAATTCTGCTGAAAATTAATTTTTTATTCAATTTTTTCGAAAATTCATTAAAATTGACATTTTTGGAGATCTATTGTCGGCCCGCCAAAATGGTCAAACGCGCTCCGCTGAACTAAACGCTATGCGATTTCCATTTTGGTCTCCAAATTATTTCATTTCACGTATAAATTCAACGTGAAATGAAATAATTTGGAAACCAAAATGAAAATCGCATAGCGTTGAGTTCAGCGGAGCGCGTTTGACCATTTTGTCGGGCCGACAATATACAAATAAGCTCTAGAATCACCGAAGGTCAAAAACAAAAGGAAGGTAACTATAAAAAGTGATTTAATACTTGGTTGGGTATTCTTTGGCATCAATAACAGCCTGGCATCTACGTGGCATCGAATCCAGGAGCGTCTGAACCACCGTCATCGGGATACTC
Source organism: Caenorhabditis japonica (assembly GCA_963572235.1). Lineage (NCBI taxonomy): Eukaryota > Metazoa > Nematoda > Chromadorea > Rhabditida > Rhabditidae > Caenorhabditis > Caenorhabditis japonica. Next base: position 1,194,677 of record OY754346.1, read on the forward strand.
TTCCAAGCAGCTTCGAGTTGAGCGAATTTTTGGTTGGCATTGGAGGCTCGGACTCCTTTGAGACGTCGTTCTAGCTCCTCCCACATATGTTCGATAGGATTCAAGTCCGGAGACTGACTTGGCCATTCTAGGAGATCCACACGGCGACGTGGAAACCAATTGGCAACATGACCCGAAGTGTGCTTCGGGTCATTATCCTGCTGAAACACCCACGATCGGCCCAAATTTTCTTTTGCCCATGGTCGCATTGTGTTCTCCAGGATTTCTTGGTACACACATCGTCCATGGTTCCAACAATTCTCTTCAATGGACCCATGGAAGTGTCGGAGAAGCATCCCCAAACCATCACAGATCCACCTCCATGTTTTACCGTCGGACATTGGTACCGAGGAGCATATCTGGAGCCAATAGGACGTCGAATCCATTAAATACCATCAGTACCGAACAGATTGAACTTTGATTCGTCGCTCCAGATGTGATTAGCCCACTCTCGAGGTCCCCAGGACAAGTGCTGTTCAGCCCATTCAATGCGAGCTTTCCGGTTTTTAGACTAACGAGTGGCTTTTTGACTGGTCCTCGTCCGTGCAGTCCAGCAACTTGCAGACGTCTTCTAATAGTCCTTCTCGATGGCACCGGCTTATTTGGAGACGTCACGAAAACTTGAATATCCGCAGATGTCCGTCTAGGATCTTCTCGGCACGCGCGCAAGATATTTCGATCCATAGCTCTGGAAGTGGTTCGGGGTCTTCCTGGAGATTGACGATGAACTACACCATCCTGAATAGTCGAAATCAGTTTAGAAAGCTAATTGAAACCTTACATCATCACGGTTATTCTTCAAACCACGTTAAATTTCGCTGGAAGAAGAACCAAACTAGGTTGCGAGTATCTTCGGATGCGCGCCTAGTTCATGCCCACGTACGATGCTTTTTCGAACGTCCACAGTGAAACTTTTTTCCCAAATGGTCTGACTATGGCTGAAAAACAATAAAAAACTAATTAGAACTACTCCCAATTAATTTACATTCAACTTTATACAAAAAACTGAAATACATGAAAAAAGTGCAAAAATGAGAAAAACTTAAAAAATTAAAAAAAAATATTTTTTTTGCAGAATGATGCAATTCGCAAGTACGCAAGTTTTTGTTTGGTTCCATTGCAGATACAGTAAGAAATTCGGGTCAAAAAGTTAACTTTCCAAGAAGTTATCGTCAAAAAACCAGTTGTCGCATTCTTTATGGCCAGTACTGTATTTAGTTTATCAAAAAAAAAGCCTCTATTGTGTTTTCAATCGACTTGCGACATGAAAACGCATTTCATTTCATTTCAAGTCTGCATTCACCGTTCTGTCTGCGTCTCTTCAAATATCACTGTGTTCGCGTAGTCGCGCACAAATAAGTGGGCGGAGTTTCGTTTCGCGTTCTCGTTCTCATGTCGCAACTCGATTGAAAACACAATATTTCTGTAAAGTTCTGCTTCGCTGAAATTGTTTTTTTTTAATGAAAAACCAATTAAAAAAACCATAAAACGTGTAAAGATGCATTAAAAAAACATTGCACTGCCACCAAATGCGTCTTAATGATTCCATAGCGAGATTTTTTAGCACACTTTGAAAGTTCATGCGATCAAATTGTTTAATGGGGTAATTCACGCGATGTCGAGAATTGTAAAAAAATACAGGTAGAGAAACGGGGGTTTCCTCCTCATATAGCATTGATAATGAAGAGACACAGAGACTGCCCCCCTTTCTTTGAACTCCTCACCTTCTGCGTCTCGTCTCTTCACTATCAATGCTATATCAGGGGGAACCCCCGTTTCTCTACCTGTATTTTTTTACAACGCGCGTGAATTGGAAAAAAAAAACGAAAACAAACAGTTTGTTTTTCTCGTGAATAGAAAAGAACTGAATTTTCAATTTTTTTTTAGAAATTCCAGTTTCAAAAAAACTTCAAAAAAAAAAAAAAAAATTAAGAGCCAGACTCTTAGAAAACCGAAAATGGTTTTTCAAGATCTAAAGTACCTGTATCAATCGTACAACCAGAAGAAGAGCATAGTTGTTGGCAGCAGCGATTGGCGTCAAAGAAGTGGACACGAGGGACACAATTCCAGCGGTCAAAAACACGTATCGTGCACCAAACTTGACGTACATCCAATTGTACGGAAGAGTTCCGATTACAGTGCCAATCGCTACCGCCCACATCAATTCGGCTTTTTCATCCGATGTGTAGTCGTAGATTGAATGGAGTGTCTGGAAAAAAACGCAAAATGTTTATCGGTAATCTTTCTTATATATAAAAACCCAGATCGGGATGTCTGTGCGCGTCCGCACCTGCCTTTTTGCAAGAAAATGCAGTGGGCAAAACACGAACCCGTGACATTAGGATTTGTATTCAAGAGCACTACCGACTGAGCCACAGAGGACAGAAATCTTCCAAAAACAGAGTGCGTATAAATGAATGAGGAAGAGTGGAACGCAAAAAAATAGAATTCGGCGACGAAGTCGCCAATAGGCTGCGTCAGCAGCCGCGCAGGACTGCGCAGCAGGCTTGTAGAGAAATAGGAAATCTAGAAAAAAAAATTCTAGTTTTTCTAGTAGATAGGCATGCTCTATGTACTTGCCGCTGTTTTCTGTTCAAATGACCAACTTGAAACACAGGTGAAATGCGGTGGATGCATATACAGGGTGGCCGATAAGTATAGGACGCTCGCTTTCAGCGTTCCCTGGCACGGTGCCAAGGGATATTTTCGAAAAATTTCGAAACTTTTCGAAAGTCCAGAGACTATATAAGTAAGCTTCTCAGTCATTTGTTCTCACTTCTCCATATCGCCGAGCTATGAAAAGTTCTCCTCATCGTCCTTCCATTGAACTCTTGTTCAAGAGAGGCCTCGGAAGTGCTGAGATCGCTCGACGCCTTCAAATTTCGTCTTCGACGGTTCGAATTCTTCGACGGCACTTTGCTGGTGGTCCATTTATCCTTCAACAAGACTGGGCACCGTCCCATGGCTCGAGATCGACATTGGCCGTCTTGGAGGCGCATTTCCCTGGATTCCTGGACAAGAACTTGTGGCCTGCTTCCAGCCCGGATCTCAATCCGATGGATTTCAGCGTTTGGGGCATGTTGGAAGGGAAGATCGCGGGAAAAGTTTTTGCTACTGTCGATGACTTGAAGGCCGCTCTCGAGGTAGCATGGGCTTCGATCGACGACGGATACCTGCGGCGCACTGTCAATTCGGTGAAGAAACGTTTGAGAGCCTGTGTCAAAGCTCGTGGATCCAACTTCGAAATTCTCTTGTAAAATCAAATTTTCTGCTTATTTTTTGTTGTTTAATAAAGGTTGTTCTCGAAAAATCCTCAAATTGAAAAAATGGGAGCACTTTCAAAACGTCCTATACTTATCGGCCACCCTGTATTTTTCAAACTTAGTACTAATTTTTAAATTGTTAACTTTTTCGTATGACTCTTATCAAAGGTACGGTAGATCATCGAAGTCTAAGCATTCCTGCACCAATTTTTGAAGTTTATCGCTTCTCAGGTAAAAAACGGCAAGCGCTGCAAGCAAGAGGACGGCATGAAAATGGCAAGGGCGCGGCATGGAACCGGCATGGGTCCGGCACAGGCGCGGCAAGCGAGCGGCACTTTGTCGGCGGCAAGGTTGTGGCATAGATGCAGTCGCGCACCACGGTTTAACTATGGCTGCAGGAGACGCAGAGACGAAGGGTTTAGTAGTGAAGCGGCAAATGGGCCGTTTTTTTAACCAGAGTTCTACAATCTACCGTACCTTTAAAATGAGTTTTACGAAACAGATATAAACTTTTTTAATAATACGGGACACGGCACCCCAGCCTTCCCTTCTTCCAAAATTGTTTCTACCTGGCGCATTTTTAAAACCCTAAGGCTCGGTCATTTTCTGACGAAAAAACCTCGTTTTTGGACTAAAATGATGGTGTCACCCTGAATAATCAGACCATGATTCGAATTTCTCAAAAAAGTAAATTTTCGAGTGAAAAATAATTTTATTTGCCGACGAACATGGTGGACAACAAATAACTTTAAAAAAATTACAAAAAAAATAAATAAAAACAAACCCCATTTGCATCGGGAATTGCTCCGTGCATGTCGTCTTTCATGCAGATGAATGCAAAATTCATGATGGTGTAATTAGAAAATATGCTCATCAGACAGAAAAATGCGACCATCATAACGATGAATCGGTAGTAAGGAATTTTTGGCAACCACATTCTACAGTTACTATTCCCCTGAATGCCACTTTTCCGATTCTGTTTTTTCTCTCTCTCTCTCTCTCTCTCTCTCTCTATCACTCTTATCTCCCACTAGTTGCAAAGAACAAAATGAGCGACTAGTCGAGGGGTTCGTAAAGGTGCCTGAATACCGGATTAATGATGAATTTTACCCACTCGTCCAATTTATTAAATCGTTTTTTTCTTTTCACCCTCTCACACTCTCTGTACACGTGTTTTGCTGGTGGGCAATTATTATCAATTTATGGGTGTTTTAATGGTCGCAAACTGTACCAAAGTTCACGGTCGTTTCGAGTTGAACGTGACACTTTTTGATCTACCATTATCCCGTTTGAACATGTTTAGTTGTGTCAACTCATTCAACAAACATGCTATTTTTATTTTTGGGTTGAAACATAAATAATAAAAATGAAGAACAATTGTTTTTTTGGTGTCAGACAGGGTCAGCACAAAATCCACAGGTTGCTGCACAGGAGAACTCGGAAATGAGTGGGGATTGTGAAGTGCACATTCCGTTTGCCTTGTAAGTCGAACATCTGAAAATTTCAAACACATGAGCACTGTCATTCTTTCTAGATGCCGAGAGGCAATTCTTTGGTATTTTGACGTGTGACCGGTATGTGCTTTTCAAAAATGGTCAATGTGACTTCTTCTCCCCCCCCCCCCCCCCCTATCGGTTCCTGATCGTTTTAATTCCAATAATTTGTGCTCTTCTCTTACGGTACTTTTTCAGAACAGTCAAATCAGCAGAGAAATTTTGGGTTGTATAAAAAAAATTGGACTTTGATTGAATTAGCACGGCTCTTTGGATAATGAAATTAATTTTTCACTCGAAAATATACTTTTTTGACAAATTCGAATCATGATCTGATTATTCAGGATAACACCATCATTTTAATCCAAAAACGAAGTTTTTTTGTCAAAAATTGACCGAGCCTTAGGGTTTTAAAAATGCGCCAGGATTAAAAAACAGAAAAACCATTTTTTCCTCCACTGGTGTGAGTCATTTTGTTTTTGTACAAAAATATAAGGACAATATTTCTTTTTTACAACTCTGATTCATAAAATTTACAATTACTCTCTCTACTTTTCCGGCCAAGTTCAACAACAACAACAAAAAAAAGAGATATTGTGTTTTCAATCGACTTGACTCCTCCCACATTTTTCTGCGCGACCACGCGAACACAGTGACATTCGAAGAGACGCAGACAGAACGGTGATAGGATTATTTTTTACAACAATAACAACAACTAAAATATAGTTTTCCTATTATTTTCATAACACATGTTTTCATATGTATGAAAGTTTTGCGAACGTATTGTTATCGAATAAAAAGTGTACAAAAATATGTGTTCACATGAGAAAGTTATCAACAATTCTTTGCAAATGTGAAAATTCAAAGATCCGGCATTCCGTTCTATTGCTTATTGTCTGCTCAAATGCCAGATAATTCACGGCGTGCTCCGCTGAGTTTCTGCGTCTCTCCGGCAAGAGTTTGCTAGTATCCTCGCACTCTGCTTGTCTGCGTCTCCTCTTCGTATCAGTATAACGCAGAAAAACGCTGCGCAGCTAAATGCGACCACGCTTACAATTAAGCGAGAATTGTTTACAATTAGGCGAGAATTTTCAGCGGATGTCGCCGAGAACCTTCCACCAATGCGCCACCAAGTTGGTCGAATAATTAAATTGTTTTTTCACTCGAAAATTTACTTTATTGAGTAATTCGAACCACTATCTGATTATTCAGGATGACACCATCATTTTAATCCAAAAACGAAGTTTTTTTGTCAAAAACTGACCGAGCCTTAGGGTTTTAAAAATGCGTCAGGTAGAAACAATTTTGGAAGAAGGCTGGGGTACCGTGCGCCGTGATAATTCGAGGTTGACGCACCAAACTCGGAAACCCTTTTTAAACAAACAGTCATAAGATGGTCTATGCCGGATTTGAAATACCCGGAATTTTCACATAAAAGTAAACAATAGAACGGCATGTCGGGCTATTAGAGTAAATAGGTTGGCAATAATAATCCGCGACACGACACCCCAGCCTTCCATAATTGTTTCTACCTGGCGCATTTTGAAAACCCTAAGGCTCGGTCATTTTTTGACAAAATGTCTCGTTTTTGGATTAAAATGATGGTGTCATTCTGAATAATCGGACCATGGTTCGAATTTCTCAAAAAAGTAAGTTTTCGAGTGATAAAATAATTTAATTATCCGACGAACTTGGTGGCGCATTGGAAGACGAGGGAGGCGTGCGCGATGGAACATGTCGACCTGTGCACAATTTCGAGCGCTTTTTTTTCATTAAAACGGTTCCTAACACCTTGTCGATAATTGAATACGACACACTTACTCATCGCTCGCAAACCGATCAGCACAATTGCTGGACGCCGGTTTTCCGCACAAATCCATACTCGCCGCACACATCACTTTGAGTTGTGCCGTATCGTACAAACTACATCCTTGATCGTTGGCTTTTTTCAAAGCGACACACGTTTCTTTATCGGACATGTCGTTGCACGTGACAGTGGTGTTGACATCAACTTAAAACAAATAATGTGGAAGAATGAGAGTTCTTGATTGACCACCAACCATAACGATATGAGAACGTGTACTTGGTGATGTAGTAGCGATTGTAGGTGAATACCGGAAGTGGGTTTACTTCTGAATTCATGATTTCTCCATTGAACTCTTCACAACAATACCTGAACAAATAGATTAAAAATTAATTTCACTGTGACATTTCTATTAAAGAACAGCACGCCGTTCTATTTTTTGGGTCATTCTTGGGTGTCTTTTTATGGGGGTGCTTTCATCTACCACCGTTGAACTAAACATGCCCTTTCATTGACTAAACAAGATATTATTGTTTTAAAAAGTTTGTCACCTGTCGAGAGGCGCGAATTTAAAAAATAGGCTCCGCCTCCTCGCCGAAATATTTTTGCAATTCTACGCGCGCCAATTTGCAATCGCGGTGCGCGCAATTTTCTGCGTCGAATTTCTGTCCAACGCCTTTCAATTTCCCCTGGAAACCTTTATAAAAATTGTTATTTTGAAGCGAATTTGGCCACTGTTGATTTAAAGTGAGTTTTTGATTTTCTTAATTGGATATTTGTTAATAAAGTAACGGAAATTCAACGCATAAAATCGCGCGCACCCCGATTGCAAATTGGCGCGCGCAGAGTTGCAAAAATATTTCGGCGAGGAGGCGGAGCCTATTTTTTGAATTCGCGCTTCTCGCCAGGTGACAAATTTTTTAAAACAATAATATACCGCATTTTCTTTATTTGCCCGACAGGCCGGCTTATACGCCAAACCTTCTGTTTGGATGCAGATAAATTAGAAACTGTCGGGAAATTAGAGGCTGAAAAACCGAAAACAGTACTTCAAAATAGGCAAAATCTGGAGTTTAAACAGTTAAATTCTGGCTCCGGGAAATTTCGCAGCCTGTAAACACATTTACACTAATTTCACTTCTCTCTCAGCGGTCGACTACACACTTGCACGGTGTGCCAAAATCCGAAAATGTTTGAACAGTTCGCAATGGAGCGCGCTTGCATTTTCAGTGCTAAAATGGCCGCTGATCTTCAACTTCAGAATATTTCATTTTTGTTGATTTTTTCAATATTTTGCAACATAATTATTGTTAAGAAATTTTTTATCTACAAAATAAGCTAAAAAACGTAAAAATTCGTCGGCAGGGAAGCTCGTCATTAAATTCTGCACTTTTTCAACGGGATTTTCAATATTTTTCAGATTTTTCGTAAAATGGAGGAATTTCATTAAATTTTACAACATCCGATTGCTTCGAAAGTAGATTGGGATCATTTTCATGCACAGATGAGGTAAAAATAATCACGGACAACGTCCCTATAATCATTTGAACAAAAATTACGTGGAATCGGGTGTGTTCAAGCCGATTTGCTGCTCCAATTTGATTTGAAAATTCATATATTCGGTTCATGGAATGCTCAAAACTACCTGAAAAAAATAATTAAACTGCTTCGACGCTGCTCTCGGCTTGAAATCATCAGAAAAAGAAATTTTTCGAAAAATTCGTACAAATTTTTTTCCTTTTTTTTCACTTTTTTTCCGTGTTTTCTCCGATTTAGTCATATGCCCATTAGTTCCTATGGGCATTTAAACGGGTCATTGGTTCTGATTGATGCCAAAGTACCAAACATGCAACTTAAATTAGAACGGAACATTCAATATTACAAGTACCAGGCGAAAATTAAAGGAAATTCGGGTTTAGCCGAGAGCTGAACAATTATATCATTGAATTACAGAATTTCCGATCAAATTGAAACAGCAAATTGCCTTGAAGATACTCAGTTTCACGTTATTTTGTTCAAATGCTTATGGGGACGTTGTTTGTGAATATTTTTGCCTCATCTTTGGCTCAAAATAATCGAAATCTTTTTTGGAAGCATTATTTTGTTGAAAAACTTGTTAAAATTCCTTAATTTTACGAAAAACCTGAAAAATGTTGAAAATCATCGTTCATTTTAGCACTGAAAATGCAAGCGCGCTCCATTGCGAACAGTTCAAACATTTTCGGATTTTGGCACACCGTGACTTGGTAAACATGTTTTTGATAAACAAGCATGGTCAGAGAAACGAGAGAGTGTGTATATAAGGAGGTTGGCTGCGAAACGTCTCGGCGGCGAAATGTCTCAGCTGCGAAATGTCCTGGAGCCTAAATTCTTCCCGATACTTTTCTGAAAATGTCCGGAATCACGCCAATAACTGGAAAAAAAATTATATCGATTTGTCTTTAAAAACCGGAGAAAATACGGTAATTGGTTTATAACTGATTTCGAGGCTTCTTGGGGTTCAGACTATAGAAAGTGTTATTCCAGGAACATATTCTGACTCCGAAATTCAGAAACTGTTAAATTATACGAAAAAAAAAAGACAAAGCAGTTAAAAAATAATTGAAAACGAAAAATGAGTCTAAAGTTCACTCCGCATCAGGGTGGGACAAAAAAAAATTACCAAAAAAAAAAAAATTTTTTTTTGCTCTCAAAAAAATTAACAAAAAAAACAAAAAAAATTCCAAAAGAAGTACGTATTTCTGCCATTAAAAAAGAAATTTTCCAAGTTTTTGTTGAAAATTAGAGGTTTTTGTCAATTCGGAGCAGGGGTGGGACAAAAAAAAAATTTTCCACAAAAAAAAAAAACTTTTTTTGTCTCCAAAAAAAATTACCAAAAAAAAAAAATTTTTTATTTTGTCCCCCAAAAAAATTACCAAAAAAAAAAAACTTTTTTTGTCCCCCAAAAACATTACCAAAAAAAAAAATTTTTTTTTGCTCTCAAAAAAATTAACAAAAAAACAACAAAAAAAATTTTTGTCCTCAAAAAATTTACCAAAAAAACAAGAAAATTCCAAAAAAAGTACGTATTTCTGCCATTTTAAAAGAAATTTTCCAAGTTTTTGTTGAAAATTAGAGGTTTTTGTCAATTCGGAGCATATACTGAATAAGTTTTTGCCCAAAAACCGCAACTTTCTTTCGCCTCCGTGGCTCTAAAAAAAAATGTTTTGCCTGCCGCGCATCATCAAAAAAAAAAAATGTTGGTTTCATCCAAAAAAAAACCCGAAAAAACAAAAAAAAATCGAAAAAAAAAATTTTGCTCCGCATCATCCATTGTTTGTGCATATTTCACTAGTTTTCGAAAAGTGTGCAATTATTTTTTAGGCTACCGTTGAATAACACGGGGTGTTGAGAGGTACATGAAAATGAAAATTTAAATTTCGCGGGAAAGTTGCCACGTCACTCGAGAAAAAATTGCGCGAATGTGGGTTCATATCTTTTGCATGATTCTAAATATTTAAAAAAATATTTACCCATTTATTTTATGCAGAAATCGTATTCCGCCACACGGTGTCCAGGATTTGAAAAGTGGGCGGAGCCGAGCAAACGCGCCCCACTGGATTTTTTCGCGCGAAATTCAAATTTTGACCCATTTTTTGTGTTTTTCGGGAAAAACAAGCATAAATTCTTATTTTTTCCCGCATGTGCTCCAACGGAATTATAGCTGAGGTCTTTAGAAATTTTTTAAGCCTAAGAACGTTGAATTTGGTTCAGCCACCATTTCGAAATATTCGTTTTGAGTTTTTTGGTGTTTTTGCAGGATAAATCTTTACGAAAATTGAAGTTTGGGCAATTTAATTGTATTAAAAGATACAATACATACATTTTACAAAGAAAAACAGGTTTTACTGAAAGAAAAAAAAAAGAAAAATCAAAAATAAAATTCGAGAGTCGCAAACTGCGCAAGCACCGAAAGTGCGCCATGAAAGTTTGCTGACGCACCAGCAAATTAGGCTCCGCCCACATTCCTAATCCTGGACACCGTGCGCCAGAACTTCGTTTTTGAAAATCCAAACTGTTTCAAATCTGTAACAACCGCGTTTCCTCAAATCTATGTGAGCAGTGGAGCGCATTTTAACGATGTACTCTTCAACACACCCTGAATTAGAGGTGCCGTTCTAATAAACTTTCACAGTTTCTTAATGAACCCACCGAGTTTGCGTCATAGTCTGATCTGTCTTCAATTTTGGTTCGATTCCATTAAAAATACAACCGTATCCGCATTGTGTGTTATACGAGGAATCTATTCGAAACTGTATCACTTTTCCCAGCGGAGCCATTATCCAATGATTACAATATGTAAAATTAGAACGGGCGGACGCAGAATTCGACGAGTCTCCAAATGTATAATTTTCTTGTTTCCAGGAGTTAGTCGCCGTTAAAATTGAACCGCATTCGTAATTCGCTTTTTCAGTGCATAAAACGCCGCCAAAACCGTACGGACACAGACATTCACTACAATTCGCCGGATTATTATATCCACCATTGGCGCATGAAAGAGAAGTTTCACAAGAGCACGAATAGTGTGTATTGAGCATTTTGATGTCTAGAAAAGTTACGATTCGACCGCCCATCGTGTAAACCATTTGCGATTCTTTTGGGACAATGGAATCCACTCCACCAGATTTCACAAATCTGAAAGTTGACTGTTCATTTTAGTCTTGTATGACCTGTACAATAATAAATTTTGGTGGCACTTGCCAATTCTCAACATAACAAAACAGATGAATAAAACATAGCTAAATAAAAAAAAAACTAACGATCTTCCTCCATAGTGCATAAAGCTTCCATACTCGTAGCTTACCAAATTTGTCGACGTGGCTCTGGTGAACTTTACGAAATTGACTTTTGAAGATTCTTGAACGTCAGTCAAATCAATTGTTACGTAATCGTCTCGGTCGTAACGCATTTGAGAGTGGAAGACGCCAAGTGTATGTGATAGTTCGTGGGCAGCGGTGCCAACCTATAAGAAACTGACTTTATGCAATTTTTAAGGTCGTATTGTTTTTTCAATCGACTTGCGACATGAGAACGCGTGACGTGACGTGAATCGTGACTCCGCCCACTTTTTTTTTGCGCGACCACGCAAACACAGTTCGATTCGAAGAGAAGCAGAGAAAAAATTGGATAATGAAATTATTTTTTCACTCGAAAATATACTTTTTTGACAAATTTGAATCATGATCTGATTACTCAGAATGACATCGTCATTTTAATCCAAAAACGAGGTTTTTTGGTCAAAAAATGACCGAGCCTTAGGGTTTTAAAACCCATTAAAAAAAAAAAAAAAAAAAATTCTGTTTCTTACCAATTCACAGCCAGAGCCCAACGACAACGACTGCTCACCACCAATCATTCCGACACTTGAATAGCATCCAACACCATTGAAAATCTTTAAAAAAAAGTCATAAAAGTTAAAAAAATACTACTTTTCCAGTTACATACCTTGACCCGATTAGTGGCATTTTTATTTTCGCTGAAAGTGATACACGTTCTATCCGAAAGAAATTTCATTGCTTCGAGGGCAATATCCTTCATATTTTTACCTGAAATCGGGGGTAATATCAAGTTAATTTGCGGTTTATATTCATAAAATTCGTTTTTTGACATTTTCTAACATTTTTTAACGTTTTTAAAAATTTTTTTGACATTTTTTGACATCAATGAACAAAAATATTTTTTTGTGTTTTTTCCTCTTATGAATAGGTTCATTATGGGGTTATTCATGAGAAAAAAAACTGTTTTTTTTCCCAATTCACGCGATGTCTCGATTTGTAAAAAAAGTACAGGTAGAGAAACGGGGGTCTCCCCCTGATATAGCATTGATAGTGAAGAGACACAGAGACTGCCCCCCTTTCTTTGAACTTCTCACCTTCTGCGTCTCTTCACTATCAATGCTATATCAGGGGGAGGCCCCGTTTCTCTACCTGTATTTTTTTACATTTCTCGACATGGCGTGAACAAACAGTTTTTTTTCTCATGAATATGTTTACGGAAGTTCTGTCTTGTTAGAGGTTTCAAGGCAATTTATGGCTGCAGACGTATTAAAAAAAATCCTTTTCCGCTGGCCGATAAAAGGCTGCTGGGAATTTAGAGATTTTTCTGTAATTCATACTAAACATGGATTTCGAACTTTTAAGGATTTTATATCCCTAAACTTAGCGTTTTGCAGAATTCATAAAAATACATTTCGTTGATAAAACTTACTGAGGCCTCTAGAAAAATAGTAATTGACTTGTTTATTCGGCCAAAACTGTGCGGAATTTTGAATTTGCCGCTTTTTTCGACCTCCGACTGGGATCGAAGAGTTTTCAGACTCGGAACACGTTTCTGATAGTTCCGATATTTGTTCTCTAAAATTAAAGGTTTTATTGTGTTTTCAATCGACTTGCGACATGAGAACGCGAGACTCCGCCCACTTTTTGAGAGCGACCACGCGAACACAGTGATATTTGAAGAGACGCAGACAGGTAGCGCACAAATAAGTGGGCGGAGTCTCGCGTTCTCATGTCGCAAGTCGATTGAAAACAAAATAACATATGTAAATAAAAAGGAAAAACAAACTCGTCAAGATTAATGTCTCCTTGAAATAAATAATCATTGAGTCCCGCCCTCTCATTCACTTCGAACATGTCAAGAGCAGGAAGTTTTTTCATCGTTTTCACTTTTCGATATGTTTTGTGCAGTTTTTTCGACTGGTTCTTGGTAATTTTCACAACGTTTATCTGCTCTCCCATTTGTTGCAATTGTTCTTTTCGCTTTTCCGGTGTTACGCCTCGAAGACTCTTGAAATAAAATACAAAAACCATGTGAGTAAAAGAATAAAAAAAGTGGTTACATGTTTTAAAGCTCGTCTAGCGACAGATGTCAAAACAAAAGATGGCAGTGTAGTGTTTGCGGACAATGTAGAATTTGTCGAAGGAATTTTCACATTCACAGTTTGATTCAAGACAGATGAACTGATTGTAATTGAAGAACGAAGAGTAGAATTGTCCTTTTCCTCAATTGTATAATTGAATAACCATTTGACCATTTGAATTCTATCCAGGTCCTGAAAAAGAAATTGTAGAAATTGTCAATTATTACTCAGTTTTGTAATACACAGGTGAAATGAAATGCGGTGGATGCATATAGTGTCCGTATTTGAATCATATCGTGGATTTATGTAAATTAGGCTCGTCGTTTGGTTAACGTTTACACATTTTACTGATTCAGTCACAAAAATCAAAAATTAGTGCTGTTACAAGAAAAGCAGGGGAAAAGTCTTCAAATGTCGCATGCAAAAATGCAAAAAATAAATAAAAAGCTATTATATACCGTCCAATGAACCAAAAGGACGACATGGTTAAAATACGGACACTATATGCATCCACCGCATTTCACTTGTGTATGAAAACTTGCATTGTGTTTTAACTATTTTTTTTAATTAATAAATATCTAGAATTTTCAGAGAAATAAAACTATAGGTTCCCACTCCAGAAAATCGTAATTTTTTTCTGGAAGTTTTGAAATTTTTGGAATGTTTAAAATGAAGCTGTTGCCGGTCGCCGGAAAGTTGAATAGAAATCACTAAAATTATTAGTGTAATTTTTTGAAGATTAAAATTTCAAAATTCAATACGTCATGCAGATTCCGTTGAAACCGCCAAAAGATCATTTAACGGTGCAACCTCGAAATACAACTCAAATGAAAAAAAAAAACAGAGACGCAATATAACTGTTTGGAATAGAACTGTTTGAATAGAGCTGCACAACGGGGTTCTGACGTTTGCTCTGGCGAATGTGCGCTCCGTTGAACAAATCTTGGCAGTGTGCCAATTTATGCGAATTCGTATTTTTCGAAATGAATTTTGAAGCAGAAAGAGCCGCAAAACTGGCTCTCTGCAACGACCTCAGCGCGTTGGATTTTGACGTCAAAAATTAATTTTTAAAAAGTCGGTCACCAGAACCGCGTGAAATAGAACTGCGTAAAAATTTCGATTAAGAGAGATAATTTTTTTTTCTTGTTCTCCCATTTTAAATGAAAAAAGTATATTTTGCCGCGTTCTATTTCACGCAGAACGCCACCCCCGTCGTCGTCATCCAATGCGCCACCAAGTTCGCCGGCCAATGAAATTATTTTTTCACTCGAAAATTTACTTTTTTCAGTAACTCGAACCACTATCTGATTATTCAGGATAACACCATCATTTTAGTCCAAAAACGAGGTATTTTGGTCAAAAAATGACCGAGCCTTAGGGTTTTAAAAATGCGCCAGGCACGCCTCCCCCGTCTTCCAATGCGCCACCAAGTTCGTCGGATAATAAAATTATTTTTTCACTCGAAAATTTACTTTTTTGAGAAATTCGAATCATAGTCTGATTATTCAGGATCACACCATCATTTTAGTCCGAAAACGAGGCATTTTTGTCAAAAAATGACCGAGCCTTAGGGTTTTAAAAATGCGCCAGGCACGCCTCCCCCGTCTTCCAATGCGCCACCAAGTTCGTCAGATAATAAAATTATTTTTTCACTCGAAAATTCACTTTTTTGAGAAATTCGAATCATAGTCTGATTATTCAGGATGACACCATCATTTTAGTCCAAAAACGAGGCATTTTTGTCAAAAAATAACCGAGCCTTAGGGTTTTAAAAATGCGCCAGGCACGCCTCCCCCCGTCTTCAAATGCGCCACCAAGTTCGTCGGATAATGAAATTATTTTTTCACTCGAAAATTTACTTTTTTGAGAAATTCGAATCATAGTCTGATTATTCAGGATGACACCATCATTTTAGTCCAAAAACGAGGCATTTTTGTCAAAAAATAACCGAGCCTTAGGGTTTTAAAAATGGGCCAGGTGGAAACAATGCGTGCTGTCTGAAATAGAACTACGTGTCTTATTTTCCCTTTTAAAATGTAAACGGTCTACTTCACGTAGTTTTATTTCGAGCAGTTATTTTACAGTACAATTCCGTTTTGATACAGTTCTATTTCGACGTAACACCCATTTAACTGCTCGTCACAAAACCAACCTTATCATCAACTGAAATGGAAATTTGAACAATTGAACCAAGAAGTAAAAATAAAAAACCGATGAAACGGCAAAAGAAGAATCGAAGGGGCATATACGCATGAGAGTGCGCACTGCCTCATTCACATCACCAAATATATATATTTTTCGGATGTTTCGTTAAAACTGTTTTTCAATTTGTAATCCATTTCGACGCGTTGATTCGTTCTTTTTTTGAACTCATTATAAATTGTTATGATTAAAATGGAACGCTTTTTTGTTTCAAAAACTATCCATCTCACCTCTTTATATTTCTTATCTTATTTCGAATGAGTGTGCAAACAAATAAAAATGTTGTGAAATTCTATCAATTCACCTTTTTTGCACAATTCAATGATATTGTGTATCATTGAGTTGTGAAAGAACAATAAACTAACAAACTGACCATACCATTGCTGAAAATGACTGAAAATCAAGTATTTGTTGAAGATGAGATCTCTGGCCACACAGTAGTCCATAATGGAGCTGTAAGTTAAAATGTTTTATTTATGGTGGAACAAGGCTCCCCCCCCCTTCGTCCAATGCGCCACCAAGTTCGTCGAATAATGAAGATATTTTTTCACTCGAAAACTAACTTTTTTGAGAAATTCGAATCATGATCTGATTATTCAGGATGACACCATCATTTTAATCCAAAAACGAGGTTTTTTGGTCAAAAAATGACCGAGCTTTAGGGTTTTAAAAATGCGTCAGGTAGAAACAATTATGGAAGAAGGCTGGGGTGCCGCGTGGAAGCTTTCCATTTCTGGTAAAATTGTCACTTTTTGCAGCAAAATGGAGCTAATCCGACTGGAAATGGGGAGGAATTCGATAGAAGACGATCAGTGGACATTGGCACTTCAACAACTCAGATTATTATTGAGTGAGTTTTTCATCAATTGATGAGTTTTTTAATTCAAAAATGAAATTCATTGAAATTTTCGAAATTTTTGTTGTTGTAATTTTTGGAAGCAGCCTTCCAAAAAAAAGCGCATCTTTAAAACCCTAAGGCTCTGTCATTTTTTGACAAAAAGGCCTCGTTTTTGGATTAAAATGATGGTGTCATCCTGAATAATCAGACCATGATTCGAATTTCACAAAAAAGTAAATTTTCGAGTGAACAAATAATTTCATTATCCGATGAACTTGTGCAATGATTTTAAAAATGCGAAATAGGTTTGTAATTAAATAGACTGACTGGTTAGTTAAATTTAAACATATTTAAGCGGTAAATAAAATATTCAAATTCTCAGAGCCGAACGACCAGCAGGCTCTCGTGACTGTTGGACCTCCATGTGCGACGTGTTTGGCACCCGACAATCCGAATACATCACCCAGTTACGGCCAATCGGAGCATATCTTTTGCGTTGCCAAGAGTTTCTGCGCATTTTCCAGTTTGAACTGGAGAGAGATATTAAAACAAGACAGACGGCAATCAACACTTATCAACATGTCATGGATTGTGTAGTTGAGTTAAATCATATTTGCAGTAAGATTTTAAGTGCTTCCATGTCATTCACAAATTATTTACCAGTTTTCAGTGCACCGTAATCTGAATATTCCGCCGGATGAGCACACAATGTTGAGGTCCGTGGCTTATGAACTTGCGCTTTTGGCTCGAATTATTGAGGAAGTGGCTAATCAATTGGTTAACGAGAAAACAACAAGAAGTCGGTCCAACTCTATGCAAAGGCTGACTATATCTGCACCGGTGGGTGTATGTTTGTATTTTTGTTTTTTTTGATGTCCGTCACTCGCCCTTTTACTTTTTTGAGAAATTCGAATCATGATCTTATTATTCAGAATGACACCATCATTTTAATCCAAAAATGAGGCTTTTTTGTCAGAAAATGACCGAGCCTTAGGGTTTTAAAATTGCTGGGGTGCCGAGCGTCAATCCGTTCACAGTTTCGATGCGGGTGTTGGCCGGCATGAAAACGTTATAATAGATTCGTGATGAAGCACGGCACCCCAGCCTCCTTCCAAAATTGTTTCTACCTGGCGCATTTTTTAAACCCTAAGGCTCGGTCATTTTTTGACCAAAAAGCCTCGTTTTTGGATTAAAATGAAGGTGTCATTCTGAATAATCAGACCATGATTCGAATTTCTCAAAAAAGTAAATTTTCGAGTGAAAAAATAATTTCATTATCCGACGAAAATTTTTTCGAGTTTTTTAAGACGAAAAAAACCGAAAAAAAATTTTTCGGTTTTATTTTCCCGAAAAAACCGAAAAATTTCGAATGTTGTTTTTTTCCTGAAATTCAGTTAAAAACAGATTATTCATTCAATACATTCAACAAAATCAGTAGTGACGTATTTACGAATATCATACCGAAATCGCACAAAAAATTTATCTGGTTTTTGGCGGATTTTACAACAAAATTAAAAAAAAAATAGAAAACCACGGGGAGAATACGAAGTCGAGATTTGCTAGGCCGGCGGCCGACCGCGTCTTTTCGAAAATTGTATTGCCTTCAGCAATAATCGGTTTTTTTTTCTTCGATTTTTTTTTTTCATTTTTTGGCTATTTTTTTGATTTTGCGATTTCGATGTGATGTTTGTAAATCCCCCACCCAATACTACAATTTAAGCAATTTTCCCAAAAAGTTGGGACCTCCTTTAATTGAAATAGGTGCAAAAATATAAAATACATTGATGAAAAAAACATTTTATACAAATCTTGGTTATTCTGCGCACATACTCCGCGTCTTGAACGCATCCCAATTTTTCGAAAATTTTCGAAAATTTTTCGGTCGAAAAATTTTTCGAAGTTTTCAGACCGAAAATTTTCCGGCCGAAAAGTTTTTCGAAGTTTTCAGACCGAAAATTTTTCGGTCGAAAAATTTTTCGAAATATGACCGAAAAAACCGAAAAAAATTTTTCGCACAGCCCTGATGCCCATGTGCATGTCCATCCCTTTTTACCCGCAATTTTAAAACTTTCAGACTGTTCACATGAGCACTGAAGGAGACGAAACACGAGATATCGGCTCCGGTGGCAACATTCCCGGTGTCGACGAAGGATCGCTCAAAGAAAACATCTCAAAAGTGTTCGATATTGTGGAGAATCTTCTCAAATACATTGACAAAAAGACTGAAAGACGATGGTGGTTGCGTGATGTGATTAACTTCACGCAAGCGGCCATCAAAGTGGCACTTTTTATCAGTGCTGCAATTTCAGTAGCATATCATCAGAATCAGACTGCTCCAATTATAACATTAGTAATCACATGTATTCAGGTAAGATTTTTTTGGAGGCCGCCTGTGATGAAAAGTTATCTAATTTTCAGGGCATCACGGAAGGACTTGATCAGTTCTTTCTCAGGAATAAAAGTCCGGACGATATTCACATTTCGGTACTCACCAATACGATGAACAATTTGAAAAGCTGATTTGTCTTGCTAAATAAATATTTTTTTGTTTTTTATTTTTTTAATTTCCTATTCACGGCACCCAGCCTTCCAAAATTGTACCTACCTAGGGCATTTTTAAAACCCCAAGGCTTGGTCATTTTCTGACCAAAATGCCTCGTTTTTAAATTAAAATGATGGTGTTATCCTGAATAATCAGACCATGATTCGAATTTCTCAAAAACGTAAATTTTCGTGTGAAAAAATAATATCATTATCCGACGAACTTGGTGGCGCATTGGAAGACGGGGGAGGCGTGTATTGTGTAATGTTCCCGATATTTATTTTTTTAACAATTCCTATTTGTTGAATATTTATTTATATTTTTGCCCACAGATGCATACCAACCAAAACAACCAAATTCAAGTATTTTAATTTTTTCATAAATTGAAGCACGAATATAATTCTGTTTTCATCACTTTTGGTCCGTATTTTTTGCAGCAGCCCCATTCCTTTGGCGTTACTTTCTGAAAACAAATTTCTACCAATAATTTGGCTAACAATAAGCTGACCTTGGCAAGAGCAGTGCAAACTTTGTTGACAAACTGTTTGGTGACCATCGGAAGAATCTGGCCGTACACATTGTTCATGCATGCATTTAGTTTTGCTGTTCCTGTTTTTTGGTTGTTAGCTTTGCACTTGTTGAGCACATTCGTAGCCTTCTTTATAATCGGTTTGCATTGATTATAGACTGGAGGTACGCCTTTGTCCACCAGAGCCATTAAGTCAGTGCAACCGTTGACTAGAATTAAAATTACATTTTGATCAAACAGTTCAGAGTACGGTAACTCACATCCATTGTAAAGGGAAAGTCCTACAAGTGCCTTATTTTTACTGTTGCTAATCACGCATTTCTTGAAGTCTGGAAGAAAAGAAAAAAAGGAAATTATGGTTTTGTGGACTCTCATTTGTGAAAAACTTACTAGAAAGTATACCATCGACGTCATCTGGATTATTGTAGAATGGAACTTCAGAGCACACCAAGATCTGAAAGTTAAATGGGAATTGTTTTGATTGAATGACTAGATGGCACGCCTCCCCAAGAAAATTTACTTTTTTGAGAAATTCGAATCATGGTCTGATTATTCAGGATGACACCATCATTTTAATCCAAAAACGAGGCATTTGTGTCAGAAAATGACCGAGCCTTAGGGTTTTAAAAATGCGCCAGGGGTGCCGTGCCTTCTAGTATCTTTTTTGCGATTAACCTACCGGTTCCAACTCTTTTGCAGTATAAAAAGTCAATCCCAGATTGATAGCTTTCTGACAGGCCTTTGCTCGATTATTTTGACCGGAAGCCAGACCAACAAAAATTGCAGAAATAACCGCCAGAATACTGGAAGAGCGAAACAAGTTTGCCATTATAAACAACTCCGTTCCTACCCTTTAACCTATTTTAACCTTTCTTTTATACTAAACATTTTCATGGGCGTTTGTAGTTTAATGAGGAAGACCAATAGTAAAATGATAAATCCTCTACTTGTGGGATTTAGTAAGAAATAGTGTGTGAAATATAGATTAATGAGCATTGTAGCCTACGTTGTTGCATAGATGATCAAAATTCATACGATTTTGATGGGCTTTGATGGGTATATATGGAGTTTGTGATAGAATTTACTCACCTTTTTTTTTGCAAACTCTTAACGATTTCATCCAACTACTATTTATTCATAGATCATTCCATCAGAATGGTAGCTGCATATTACAAATTTTTAACGGTTTTGTTTTTTTTTTCTTAAAACAAAATTATTGAGCAACCAACTTACAACCCTGTCAATATTTTGCGAGCAAAAATTCATGGACCTTTATTGTTAAACAAAAGGTACCCTGTTCCACGGCACCCCAGCCTTCTTCCAAAAGTGTTTCTACCTGGCGCATTTTTAAAACCCTAAGGCTCGGTCATTTTCTGACTAAAAAGCATCGTTTTTGGACTAAAATGATGGTGTCATTCTGAATAATAAGATCATGATTCGAATTTCTCAAAAAAGTAAATTTTCGAGTGAAAAAATAATTTCATTATCCGACGAACTTGGTGGCGCATTGAACGACGGGGGAGCCGCGTGTTCCTATAAAAATATATTTAAAAACATTACCCGACATGAACATAGAATTGTTTCGTCACTTATAAATACTCGGCAGAAACCCGTAAAGCCAAATAAAACGGAATGGCTTGTGGGGAAAAGTACAGGGTGGCCGATAAGTATAGGACGTTTTGAAAGTGCTCCCATTTTTTCAATTTGAGGATTTTTCGAGAACAACCTTTATTAAACAACAAAAAATAAGCAGAAAATTTGATTTTACAAGAGAATTTCGAAGTTGGATCCACGAGCTTTGACACAGGCTCTCAAACGTTTCTTCACCGAATTGACAGTGCGCCGCAGGTATCCGTCGTCGATCGAAGCCCATGCTACCTCGAGAGCGGCCTTCAAGTCATCGACAGTAGCAAAAACTTTTCCCGCGATCTTCCCTTCCAACATGCCCCAAACGCTGAAATCCATCGGATTGAGATCCGGGCTGGAAGCAGGCCACAAGTTCTTGTCCAGGAATCCAGGGAAATGCGCCTCCAAGACGGCCAATGTCGATCTCGAGCCATGGGACGGTGCCCAGTCTTGTTGAAGGATAAATGGACCACCAGCAAAGTGCCGTCGAAGACGAAATTTGAAGGCGTCGAGCGATCTCAGCACTTCCGAGGCCTCTCTTGAAGAAGAGTTCAATGGAAGGACGATGAGGAGAACTTTTCATAGCTCGGCGATATGGAGAAGTGAGAACAAATGACTGAGAAGCTTACTTATATAGTCTCTGGACTTTCGAAAAGTTTCGAAATTTTTCGAAAATATCCCTTGGCACCGTGCCAGGGAACGCTGAAAGCGAGCGTCCTATACTTATCGGCCACCCTGTATTTAATAAATCATAATTAACATCTGCAATATTTTTTTCGAAATCGTTCGAAATTTCGGATAAGTTCATAACTATTGTGTTTTCAATCGACTTGCGACATGAAAACGCATCACATTTCAAGTCTGCATTCACCATTCTGTCTGCGTCTCTACAAATATCATTGTGTTCGCGTGGTCGCGAACAAATAAGTGGGCGGAGTTTCGTTTCGCGTTCTCATGTCGCAAGTCGATTGAAAACACAATAGGGCCCCGGATTTCTTGAATAGAGAACAATTTCATTTTCATGTGATTTGTGCCTCTTTTTAAAAATAATTACGAAATTCTCCAGTCCTCAAAATCGTTTTTAAATAGCATTTTTGAAGCCGCCGCAAAAAAACAGAAGTTGTTGCTGGGGAGTCTTGCGTTGGCTATCGAAAAAAAAAATTTTTCTAAAGGAAATGGGGATATCGAAAACCTTGCATTTAACAATTTTCAATTATATAATATGTGTTCACGAACAAGGTGTGCAAACGACGCTCCGATGTTCCGCAATTTTTCCACTGTTCCGCAGTATTCGCTGCGAGACGTCAGTGATAAACTTCGGAACATCGGAGCGTTGTTTGCACACTTCGTTCGTGAACACATAATAGTGCGGAGAATTCCTATTATTGGAATTATTGCCACACTGATTATCAAAATATCGTCTTTTTTCTGTTTTGGTTGTTGTAATTCTTTTCGCGATATGTTCATTTCGTTTCTTATTTTCTTTGGTTTCATGATCTCTGTTAAACTTGTGTCACTCAAAATAAATTGATAACATTAATTTTAATAACTGTCCGCTCTGAATGTATATAAACCACTTTTTCAAAATCTTGCATAAACTTCAATAAGATCAATAAAATAAATCTTATGAACAAATTAAAAAATCATTATCTTTTTACTTCTGAATGTTGTAGCAAGCGTACGGCTGTACATTCACAACCTTCGGGGCATACTGTTTAGCACAATTCCATTCCTTTGCTGTCATTTTCTGAAAAATTAAAAAGAATAGTAGAATAAGAAAAGCCCAAATAAGTTACCTTAGACATGGCAGTGCAAACTTTATTGACAAACTCTTTGGTAACCATTGATATGCACTGTCCGTACACTTTATTCATGCACGCATTCTGTTTCTCTGTGCCTGTCTTTGTATTGCTGGCTTTGCAGTTGTTGAGCACTTTCAGTGCCTTATTGATCACTGGTTTGCACTGAATGATAAACGGGTTGGTGAGTTTGTCGACAAGAGCCATCAAGTCAGTGCAGCTGTTAACTGTAATTCAAATTTGATAGATAATTGTGGAGAAAACATATGTACATCCATTGTAGAGAGAAAGTGCTGTAATTGCCTTGCTCATGCTGTTGTTGATTACACAATTTTTGCCTTCTGGAAGTAAAACTTTCATTTAGGAGTTTTTACGGCAAAGGAGAAAAGTACTGTTCTTGAACGTTGAATTTATATTATAATTAACGTCAAGATAACAGTAACCACATCTTACTAGAAATAATTGTATCGGTGTCATTCGGGTTATCGTAGAACGGTTTCTCAGCGCAGGCCAGAATCTGAAGCAAATAATCATAACTCGACCAATAATTCGCAAGTAACACCCACCGGCTCCAATTCCTTTGCAGTGTAGAAAGTGACTCCCAAATTGACTGCTTTCTGACATGCTTGAGCACGATTCGCGTGTGCGTACCATACGAAAGCCACGAGAAACAAGAAAAGCGCAACTTTTTGCATCATTAATATTAAGAGAGAAGAGTCGTCAAGTTTATATACTGATGATTTCACAGTATCTTTTTTGTGTTGTTAATTGGTATAGGATTACCAAAATTGTGTGCGGATAAATGGATCAAACGTTCATAAAACGCTAGATTTACAGAGCAATTTTTTTTTCAAAAAAAACCAAAAAACCAAATTCGGCAATAATCGGTCGCCAATTGAACTTTTTCTGTGACCATAATGCAATAAATACAGTTTAGTGTGAAACGGTGTACGGTGTATAAATAGTCTGGTGTGCTTTTATTAAATTGCAAATCATTTTCTCATAGTCAGTATTACGCTGCACGCCTCCCCCGTCGGATAATGAAATTATTTTTTCCCTCGAAAATTTACTTTTTTGAGAAATTCGAATCATGGTCTGATTATTCAGGATGACACCATCATTTTAATCTAAAAACGAGGTCTTTTGGCCAGAAAATGACCGAGCCTTAGGGTTTTAAAAATGCGCCAGGTAGGCTAGGGTGCCAGGCGCTGGCATGGTGTGCTGGCGACTGCCTTTTTCAAATGCCTCTTTTTCACGTCAAAATCGACGCGCTGCGTCCTCTGCGTCTCATTGACTACACGCTCTCTGCTTCAAAATTCAGTTCAAAAAAAAAAGAATTGGCATAAATGGGCACACTGCCAAGATTTTTTAACGGAGCGCACTTTCGCAACGGCAATCGCCTTCCGCGATTTCAATTTTTCCATACAGAATCGAGCACTTATTGATTTATCTCCCTTCCGAATTTTTTGTGGCCTCGAGGGTTCAACCGACGGGGCGACTAGGGAACTTTTTTTTAATTATATATTTTTTATTAAAAATCAAGTTTTCTTTGTAGTCCACGAGATTGGATTTTGGAAGGAGCCAATTCAAGAAAATTTTGGCGCGGATATGAAAAAGGGAAAGTGTAAGAAAGTGTAAGAAAGTGTAAGAAAGTGTAAGAAAGTATAAGAAAGTGTAAGAAAGTGTGAAAAAGTGTAAGAAAGTGTAAGAAAGTGCAAGAAAGTGTAAGAAAGTTTGTAAAGATTCTAGAAGTGCCAGTTATTTTCAAATATATTGCGAGTTACAGTAAGTGGTTACGCAAAAAATCTATGACCGCCTCTAAATTGTTAGTAATTTTTCGTTTGCGGTTATGGAAGATTTTTAGCGTTACGAATACCGTAATCGGTGGAAAATCATTCAATTCAAAAAGAGAATATTCTTTTTCGCACATAAAAAATATTTTAAAATTTTCTGTACATAGGCTTGTGTAACGCGGAAAATAACCAGAAATTCTCTGAGAAGTTTTCTTTGTGAACAGGTTTTACAGATATCTTGTTCTGGATTTTTCTATATTACAAAAATAAGAGCCACTTTTTTTGTAATTGGTCTACGTTTTTCCTTTATTTAATTATGCAGAAATAAGATTAAGCATAATATTTACAAAATGTCATAACATGAACATTTTAAAATGTTTTATTAAGTTTTGAGCAAGGTTTTCCAGTTTATAAGCTGTTTGTTTGTTTGTTTGAAGAGAAAGTGCAAGAAAGTGTAAGAAAGTGCAAGAAAGTGCAAGAAAGTGTAAGAAAGTTTGTAAAGATTCTAGAAGTGCCAGTTATTTTCAAATTTATTGCAAGTTACAGTAAGCGGTTATGCAAAAAATCTATGACCGCCTCTAAGTTGTTAGTAATTTTTTGTTTGCGGTTATGGAAGATTTTTAGCGTTACGAATACCGTAATCGGTGAAAAATCTTTGAATTCAAAAAGAGAATAATTTTTTTCACACATAAAGAGATATTTTAAAATTTTCTGTACATAGGCTTGTGTAACGCGGAAAATAACCAGAAATTCTCTGAGAAGTTTTCTTTGTGAACAGGTTTTACAGATATCTTGTTCTGGATTTTTCTATATTACAAAAATAAGAGCCACTTTTTTTGTAATTGGTCTACGTTTTTCCTTTATTTAATTATGCAGAAATAAGATTAAGCATAATATTTACAAAATTTCATAACATGAACATTTTAAAATGTTTTATTAAGTTTTGAGCAAGGTTTTCCAGTTTATAAGCTGTTTGTTTGTTTGTTTGAAGAGAAAGAGAAAGAGAAAATTTAAGTGTAAGAAAGTGTAAGAAAGTGTAAGAAAGCGTAAGAAAGTCTAAGAAAGTGTAAGAAAGTCTAAGAAAGTGTAAGAAAGTGCAAGAAAGTGTAAGAAAGTGTAAGAAAGTGTAAGAAAGTTTGTAATATTTTTTGTTTGCGGTTATGGAAAATTTTTAGCGTTACGAATATCGTAATCGGTGAGAAATTGAAAAATTGAAAAAAAAAATCTTGAAAAAAAATTGAAAAAAAAATCTCGTAATTTTTAGAAACTTTAAATTGGCCTACATGTATTTATTTTTAAGTTTTTCAAAACCTTCACTACAGCAACAATCTTTATTCCAAGTTCTCCACAGACTTTAAAAGTTACTTAACAATATTGTAGCAATTATACAACTTCACATTCATCACCTTCGGCGCATAAGTTTTTGCACAATTCCATTCCTTGGCTGTCATTTTCTAAAAAAAATGTGTTTTTCAGAGATTTAAGAAGAATAAAATACCTTGGACAAAGCAGTGCACACTTTGTTCACAAATGCCTTGGTGACCATGGCCAGACACTGTCCGTACACTTTGTTCATGCATGCGTTCTGTTTAGCAGTTCCAGTTTTCTTGTTGTTGATCTTACAGTTGTTGAGCACTTTTGTGGCCTTATTGATCACTTGTTTGCACTGATTCTGGATCGGTGTCAACAGCTTGTCAATAAGAGCCATCAGATCAGTGCAACTGTTGACTGTAATTGGAAAAAAAAGCGAATTTAATACTTAATTCACTTCACTAGATGACTTACATGAGTTGTAAAGGGAAAGCGCCGTAATAGCTTTGTTCAGACTGTTGTTGATCACACAGCTTTTTCCAGCTGAAATCATGAATGAGTGATAATTTCATTCATAAACTCACTAGAGATAACTGTGGCAGTGTCATTTGGGTTGTTGTACCACGGAGTTTCAGCACAAGCAAGAATTGGTTGCATTTCGGATGCTGTATAAAATGTAACCCCCAAATTGACAGCCTTCTCGCATGCTTTGGCTCGATTAGCCTGACTGAAAACCGATGAAATGCCAATGGCAGCAACTAGGATCAATGTTGGGATTGTTTTGCGGAGCATTCTGAAAAAAATTTACTTTTTTGACAAATTCGAACCATGATCTGATTATTCAAAATGACACCATCATTTTAACCCAAAAACGAGGTTTTTTTGTCAAAAAATGACCAATCCTTAGGGTTTTAAAAATGCGTGCAGCAGCGAAAGAGACAAATTGAACTCAAAAAGTAATGAAAAAGAGATGAACGCTCGCATAAACATTTAATCGGTGTAAAAAAGAGGATTTGATGGAGATTTTTGCTCGTTTCGTGACAATGACACGGTACGCTTTTTATAACCCGAAAAAATGGGATGGGTTAAAATGGGACGCGACGGATTATCACGGTTCAATTCGAACAACGGATAATTGAGAATCACAGTGCAACGATTGGCAAATCCGATGAACTTGATGTGAGACTGAAATGTGTTGGTCCATATCGAACACTTTGCTCTTTTCAGGTTACAGATCAAAAATGTCTTTAGGAAAAAAAAAAGCGGATGTGTTGCCGGTTCTTTCAAAAGATTCAGATTTCCAAATTTGGACCCCTTGTTGCCTCACTTCTCAGGAAATTTTTGGCTAATAGCCATCGAATTTTTGACATATTGTATTTTCAATCGAGTTGCAACATGAAAACAGGAAACCCCGCCCACTTTTGTGCGCGCGACCACGCAAACACAGTGCTATTCGAAGATACGCAGACAAAAAAGGGATAGGAGACTCACGTATTCATGATGCAAATCAATTATAAACACAATATGTCAAATTCATTTTGCGCATGATCCCAATTTAAAGGCCATTAACCTTTTTCAAAGGGTATTAGCGGTTTTCCATGGCTAAAATTCCTCGAAAATTGCCACCATTAAAAATTCGAAAAAACTCGAAAAAAAATAGCCATGGCTAAAAGCCAGCGATTTCAGGACGTGAGCCAAACTATGGCACACGACCCGATTCGATAGATGTTATCCGTTTTCTATGGCTATTAGCTGAAAACTTCCTGAGTTCGGTGCGTTGAACGGCACCCCGTCGTCCAATGCGACACCAAGTTCTTTGGATAATGAAATTATTTTTTCACTCCAAAATTTATTTTTTGACAAATTCGAATCATGATCTGTTTATTCAGGATGACACCATCATTTTAACCCAAAAACGAAGCGTTTTTGTCAAAAAATGACCGAGCCTTAGGGTTTTAAAAATGCGCCAGGTAGCCTTGCGTTGCCCAAAAAGTTTCGTGGGGATCCAAATTTCGAATCTGAGTTTTCTGAAAGAACCCGCAAGTGCGTCTGCGGTTCACTGACCCCAATCTTAAGAAGTTATGTTTCTTTTTATTTATTTTTTCAATCAAACAACAAACCAAAAAGTTTATTTTGCTTACAGTTTGAATGCAGAGTTGTTTTTCTTCCATAAACCCGAATGCGTTAAAAAAAATCACCGTAATGCTCTTTGTTCCTTCTATAGAAGGTCAAAACGCTCAATCCCCCACACTGGAGAACCACGTGCGGTCATTGTTACATCTACATCAAAAACCACAGCGATTAACAAAGTTGGAGGCTAGACCGTATCAGAAGTTGATCGGAGTTCGTTGGTGACTTAACTTTTGACATTTTCATGCATAATCGAAACATATGTATGCATCTACAAAATTCAAGAAAATACTTGGTATACCGTCATGCCCTTCTATTGTTTCATTTCATCAAAACTGCCCACGGCACCCCAGCCTTCTTCCAAAATGGTTTCTACTCGGTGCATTTTTAAAACCCTAAGGCTCGGTCATTTTCTGACTAAAAATCATCGTTTTTGGACTAAAATGATGGTGTCATCCTGAATAATCAGATCATGATTCGAATTTGTCAAAAAAGTAAATTTTCGAGTGAAAAAATAATTTCATTATCCCGCGAACTTGGTGGCGCATTGGACGACGGGGGAGGCAGCTTCCGGGTAGTTAGAGGTTTGCACCATGACTGTGCGAAAAATAAGTTTCGAAAAATTTTCGAAAAACTTTTTTTTCGAAATTTTCAGACCGAAAAAAACAAAAAAAAAATTTTTTCGAGTTTTTAAGACGAAAAAAAAACCGAAAAAAATTTTTTCGGTTTTATTTTCCCGAAAAAACCGAAAAATTTCGAAAAATGTTGTTTTTTTCCTGAAATCCAGTTCAAACCCGATTTCTCATTTAATTCATTCAACAAACTCAGGCAACTCATTTCTTGCTACAATAGGAAATTTTGGAATTATAAACTAGTGATTTATGGATATTTGGCGACCTCTTATAATTCCAAAATGTTCTGTACAGATTCCAAAATTTTCTGCACAGGCGCGCATCTCCTGCACAGATTCCAAAATTTTCTGCGCTGATTCCAAAAATTTCTACGCAGATTCCAAAAATTTCTGAACAGTTACCAAAATTTTCTGCACAGATACCAAAATTTTCTG
Organism: Caenorhabditis japonica; assembly: GCA_963572235.1. Lineage (NCBI taxonomy): Eukaryota > Metazoa > Nematoda > Chromadorea > Rhabditida > Rhabditidae > Caenorhabditis > Caenorhabditis japonica. The sequence goes on from OY754346.1 coordinate 1,224,010, forward strand.
GACAGATTCCAAAATTTTCTGCGCAGATTCCAAAAATTTCTGGACAGATACCAAAATTTTCTGCACAGATTCCAAAATTTTCTGCACAGATTCCACAATTTTCTGTCCAGATTCCCCGGAATCTAAACTTTATCGATTGAATAAAAGAAAATTCATTTTATTTGTTATAACAAAAAAAAGGGAAACATTTTAAAATAGAAAAAAATTAAGCCGATGTCGATGGCTGTTCCGCGTCGTCCGTTCTGCACCTTTTGACGAGCTTCGATCTGGCCGCCGCGCTGAAAATAAATTATGATATTGGCAAAACAAAAATTGCACTTTTGAAAATTCAAACGGCAATGAAAGAAAGAGGAAAACCTGCTTTTCCAAAAAATCACTTCACGTTGGGAAGGTATAAAGTTCTTAATTTTTGTCGGAGAGCTTTAAAAAAATTTTTCTGTGGTAACTAGAAGAGTTTATAAAAATAACCAAAAAATAAAAACTTGGGTTCATCGCTGAAAATTGTCTGTGTTTTTTTTGTTGAAGTTTAGCGAGGTATAACGCAAATGTGCGCAGTTAAAATTAAATTCTGTTTGAAAATTTGAACTCTCTGTGTTAAAAACTATATGATTAAATCATAAGATGTAGCTTGTTCAACCTACTTTACCCCCAACGATGCGGTTTTTTGGAGACCATTCCTGTAATTTTCAGCTAAAGTAGGCATTTGCAGAAAATTCTGATCGCCTCCAAGGGTGGGATTTTACGGTTTTTACGGGTTTTTAAGGGACCGTAAAAAATTTTACGGATTCCGTAAAATCCGTAAAAATTATAAAACTAATTTGTCCAATTCGAGGAGAAAAAACCGAAATTTTTGTATTTTTCTTGAATTGTTTTCTAAAAATTCTGCCGAAGTAGAAAATGCTTTCAATTCAGTGGGATTTATCCAAAAATTATTTCAGAAAAAGCTCAACATATTTTTCGATGTTGCATACTGAAATTGAATAATACATCCTTTGAATTTTAGGGGCTAATTTCCAATCTGATGCTTTTCTTTGTTGTTGGCCAAATTTCTATATAAGATTTGTATTTCCTAACAAGATCTGAGTTTCCTGGACAAGTTCCAAAATTTCCTATTCAGATTTGGATTTCCTATTATAGTAAGAAATGAGTTGCCTGAGAAATCAACAGCAAGAAAAACGAAAATTAAGAAAAGTCATAGCTTTCAAATGAAAAAAAAAAGTAATTCAGCTGAAAAATCAATTTTTCTGGAATCTCATACTTTGAATGTTTTTGCACAACCATTTTGGTTGTAAATAGAAATATTTGATGTGGGAAGCATTTTTTTTTCAAAAGTTTTGCCTTGACTAAATATTCAAAGCTGTACACACTAAACACTACGACAAATTGCGTATGTGCATATTTTAAGGAGGTGCCAACTTTTCAGAGGAACTGTTTAAAAATATAGTCGTCACTTGGGGATTCCTAGAGTTTTTGGCACGTATTCGGCAGGAATCGGCAGCTGTGTGGCTAATAGCCATGGAAGACGGCGAATAGCCATGGGAAACGGATAATAGCCATCGTATTCGGGGCGTGCGCCGCTTGAAAATGGCGAATAGCCATCGAATTCGAGACGTGCGCCAAATACATATGGCATACGTCTCGATTCGACGGCTATTATTTAAAAAAAAAGCCAGATAGTTTTTTTGTGCGATTTAAATGTGATGTTTGTAAATCCCCCATTCAATACTACAATTTAAGCAACTTTCCCAAGAAGTTGGCACCTCCTTTAATTGAATTAGGTGCAAAAATATAAAATACATTTGTGAAAAAAAATTTCATAAAATTTTTGGTTATTCTGCGCACATACTCCGCGTCTTGAACGCATCCCAATTTTTCGCAAAATTTCGAAAATTTTTCGGTCGAAAAATTTTTCGAAGTTTCCAGACCGAAAATTTTTCGGCCGAAAAATTTTTCGAATTATGACCGAAAAAACCGAAAAAATTTTTCGTCCGAAAAATTTTTCGCACAGCCCTGGTTTGTACATCAAATTTCGCTCGTCTCATGCCTGCTTGGTTAGAAAGTGGAAACCTCTAAATACCCGGCAGTTGTGATGAAATGAAATAATAGAAGGGTATGCCCTTGTATTAGAGTTCTTACGGTATTTCCATAATATCCACCGATGGAAAGCGTGTTGTTTTTTGGAACCAGAAACAACTTGTTTCATGAAAATGTGCGAAATATCGTCAAAAATTCCTTGGAAAAGCAGCCAAGTTGGTGTTGGAAGGTTTCTTACCTTACCAGTTAAAGGGGGTGCCAACTTTGTGGGGAAAGTTGCTTAAAATATACTCTTGGGTGGGGGATTTACGAATATCACATCGAAATCGCACGAAAAAATTTTTCTGATTTTTGGCGAATTTTACAAAAAAAAATAGAAGACCACGGGGAGTACACGATTTGGCGCGAAATTCAAACGCCATTTTTCGTTTTCATCATTTTTCTCCGGTCTTTCTCGCGTTTTTTGGCATTAATCTTTGAAAAATAATGTACAGACTTTATTTCGTGCTTTAAAATAGCAAATTAATGCGTGTTGATCACAAAAGTCATGATAAAACAAATTCGGAACAAAAATTCTCATACCTTCCATTTTTGTTCCTTTTCCTGCTCAATTCCGCATTAAATTCACTATTTTATCTGTAAATTTTATATTTGAACAAAAAATGTTCACAAGAAATTATTTAAAACGATGAATCGAACGAAAGGCAAATATCGATTTTTCGATATTTGTGACTAAAATGTGTTTTCGCGAGTATCTAAAATTTCAATAAGCGATTAGAGCATGTTTTATCGAAAATCGATAATAAAAACGAGGAAAATTGCACGAAAAATAAATATTTCGGGTGAAAATGGATCTTTCTAGAAGCCGCCGCCGCGGGTTTCCTAGTCCACGGCCACGATTTTCGTGTACTCCTCGTGGTCTTCTATTTTTTTTTGTAAAAATCATAAAAAATCAGAGAAATTTTTTTGTGCGATTTCAATGTGATATTCGTAAATCCCCCACTCAAGAGTATATTTTAATCCACTTTCCCCAGAAAGTTGGCACCCCCTTTAAGGATTTTCTCCGCCAATACCTACAACATCTTCGATTTTGAAATCAAACTTTCCCAGGGAATTTAGGGCCGCTAATGCGTAGCTAATTCACAGAAAGTTGTCCCGAATCGGAGCAAATTGTCAAAAAATCCCTAGGTCAGTCGAGTGGGTTCGTCGGATAATAAAATTATTGTTTTTACTCGAAAATATACTTTTTTGAGAAATTCGAATCATGGTCTGAATATTCAGGATGACACCATCATTTTGATCCAAAAACGAGGATTTTCGGTCAAAAAATGACCGAGCCTTAGGGTTTTAAAAATGCGCCAGGTAGAAACAAGTGGAACCCACGTTAAAAGTTTGAGCTTTGGTGGTTTTCAACTTTTCTAGCATGCCCTGAGATTGAACAAAAGTTATTGAAGAGAAAACTACACCATGTACGGTTGGAGCAGTTTTTTGTTTCAAGTTTTTCGTCCTAGATAAGGATAAGGCTAACACCGAAAAATATATAAAAACTGCTTCCGTGAATCGAGCCCAATAATTTCACTGTTGCCCTTTATTTTAGTTTTTATTTATCTGATTCTTTGTATTTTATTTTAGCATGTACATACATACATTCGTTAAAACAAGAAAAATATAAATTGTTTCATTGTTTACACAGTTATTCAATTAAAAATAAATCTACTTCTCAATGTTATAGCATTCGTACGGCTTTACGTTGAACACCTTCGGGGCATATTGTTTTGCACAATTCCATTCCTTAGATGTCATTTTCTGAAAAATAAATTTTTGAATATCAGCCAAAATGGCTGGATTACCTACCTTGGACAATGCAGTGCAAACTTGGTTCACAAACTTCTTGGTAACCATTGATATACACTGTCCGTACACTTTATTCATGCACGCATTCTGCTTTTCGGATCCAGTCTTTTGATTGTTGGTCTTGCAGTTGTTGAGCACATTCACAGCCTTGTTGATCACTTGTTTGCACTGATTGAGGAATGGTTTGGTGAGCTTGTCCACTAGAGCCATCAAATCAGTGCAGCTGTTAACTGTAATTGATTTTCTTATGACAATATATGTACAATAGTTTAAAAAAAACGTACAACTATTGTAGAGAGAAAGTGCTGAAGTTGCCTTGTTCAGACTATTGTTGATTACACATGTCTTTGCGTCTGAAAATGAGCTTGAACTTTATGGTTTTTGATTTAAAGTTCAAATTCTTACTAGAAATTATAGTGTCCGTGTCATTCGGATTGTTGTAAAATGGTGTTTCTGCGCATGCAAGGATCTTAATTTTTTTTTTTAGAATTTTTTTTTTTGGTATTGAAAAAAAAAAAACTTTATTTTTTTGACAAATTAGAATCATGATCTGATTATTCAGAATGACACCATCATTTTAATCCAAAAACGAGGCCATTTTGTCAAAAAATGACCGAGCCTTAGAGTTTAAAAAAAAGTGCCGTGTACTCTAATAGCTTTGATTCTACTTCACTCACCGGCTCTAGTTCCGAAGCAGTATAAAATGTGAGCCCAAGATTTACGGCTTTATCACATGCTTTTGCTCGATTTGATTGCCCATGAACCGTAATCAAAGCAGTCACAGAGAAAACAGCAATTGCTTTTAATAACTTTACCATTTTTTATCGGTTTTTTGATTTTAAAAATCGTGTAGAACAGTTACTATTTATGTACGGTTTTTTGCGTCATACAAACAGATTACAGTAAATTAAAAGTTGGCAAAGTGCTCCCGGATCACAGTGTTTTTTGATTCGTGATTAGATGAAATAGAAAGAGAAAGTGTGAAAAATACAGAAAATGGGTACAAAAAAACAAAGAGTTCAATAGATTTGAGAGAAGGACAAATCCGTGACAGTACTATGGTAAACAATTATTTTGATCAAATACATAAATCTTATGTTTTTTGATTCTATTGTTCTGATGTGATCCCATCGACATGCCGTTCTATTTTTCGAAAGGTGTCTTGGTGTGTCGTGGGCGTTCCTGTTTTTTTTTCAATATTATGTACGATTGGTCCAGTTTTTCATGTATCGGATATCTCTTATCGCTTGTGCACGCCTTTCCCATCGTCCAATGCGCCACCAAGTTCTTCGGATAATTAAATTATTTTTCACTCGAAAATTTACTTTTTTGAGAAATTCGAACCATGGTCTGATTATTCAGGATGACACCATCATTTTAATCCAAAAACGAGGCTTTTTGGTCAAAAAATGACCGAGCCTTAGGGTTTTAAAATTGCGCCAGGTAGAAACAATTTTGGAAGAAGGCTAGGGTGCCGTGCTGCCATACACGTTACTATCATGCACGGCGCGCTGGCGCAGTTTTAAAACCCTAAGGCTCGGTCATTTCCTGACAAAAAGGCCTCATTTTTGGATTAAAATGATGGTGTCATCCTGAATAATCAGATCATGGTTCGAATTTGTCGAAAAAATAAATTTTCGAGTGAAAAAATAATTTCATTATTCGACGAACTTGGTGGCGCATTGGAAGACGGGGGAGGCGTGCGGCGTGTTAGAACCTACGTAAAAGAAAACGCGCTCTGTCGCACGTCTCGATAGAGACATTCTGCCAAGTTTAGCCAAAGCAAAACTAGAGACGCAGAGACGCAGAGAGTTCTTCGGCGTCTTCTCGAATTTATCAAAGCTGTCTGTTTGTTTGTTTGTTTGTTTGTTTGTTTGTCTGTCGCGTAAAAAGTGAGCCGAGAGAGAGAGAGAGAGAGTTAAAAAAAAAATAAATTTCAAACCATTGCCATTTTCAAAAATTATCGTTAATCTCTCATTTAATAACTCGTTACAAACGTTCAATTTTAATTTTTTCAATTTCAAACAAAATGTTACTGATGTTTAGATCATAAAAGATCATGATCATACTCATTTTTTCAAAATAATTTGATCATTTGATCAACTTTTTGGTTTTTCGTAATGAAGATAACGTGACTCACAATGGTCCTACTTCAAAACCAAAAAAAATCATTTCTCGACTTTAAAAATTAAAAGTGAAGAAGCGGGCGATTCGATGTATAGTTTTTACATAACTGAACGTAAGTAATTAACGACAATTAGCGTGGATAATTGTTGATTTTTTGAGTTTTGCACCTGATTTTGGCGATATTCTTGCCAGTTTTTACAATGGCTATGTGCTCGTGCAATGATCGAGATCGAGAGCAGTTGCATTTGGAGAGAAGACAGGTTGAGATTCATCTTTTTTTGTAGCTTGTCCTTTTTGTGGCGCCTCATTCGAATCATGGTCTGATTATTCAGGATGAAACCATCATTTTAATCCAAAAACGAGGATTTTTGGTCAGAAAATGACCGAGCCTTAGGGTTTTAAAAATGCGTGCGCCTTTACGTCAATTCTTGTGAATTGTTTCAGGCGCTGCGTGATCGTCAACGAGCAGCTGTAATTTCCGGACGGAGCGTCCGCAGTGTGATTGAGACGGAAGTCGAGTCAGAGACATCGCAATGTCCGCGAATGACGTGTGTTCAGATGACTCCACGTCTGAAAACTCATGGTGGATCGAACACTTCAGACGTATATGACCGACTGAACCAGGGCGGCAGCGCGATTCAAAAAATCGATAAAGAGAAACCGCCACAGGTCCAGATCACGAAAATCACTTCAATCGAGAGCACGAAAAAGACGTCGTCGAAAGAGTCGGATGAAGAATATCCGGATGAAAGAGAGAAGTTGTCAGCGGAAAAAGACTTGAATAGTGTTAGTTCTAGTTGAAATTAGCAAAAAAAATCATAAAGAATAATAAAAATTGTGATATATTTTCGCTGAAAACTCGCTCCAATCGACCAAGAAATTTCACATGCATTTGAAGAGAGGTTTAGAGAAATCAGAGCAAAAAATCGGCAACGGTCTCTCAATTTTCTGCACTCTCTCGTCGCCAGCACTGTGGGGATTTTTTTTTGTTTTTTCGGGTTTTTTTTTTGGATGAGACAAATCAAAAAATTTTTTTTTGATGATACGCCGCAGGCAAAAAAATTTTTTTTAGAGCCACGGAGGCGACAAAAAAGTTCCGGTTTTTGGGCAAAAACCTCTAATTTTCAACAAAAACTTGGGAAACGTCTTTTTAACTGCCAAAAATACATACTTTTTTTGGAATTTTTTTTGTTTTTTTGGTAAATTTTTTGAGGACAAAAAAATTTTTTTTTGTTTTTTTGTTAATTTTTTTAAGAGCAAAAAAATTTTTTTTTTTTGTTAATTTTTTTAACAGCAAAAAAAATGTTTTAGAGATTTTTTAGAGACAAATAAATTTTTTTTTTTTTTGAGGACAAAAAAATTTTTTTTTTGTCCCACCCCTGGTGCTTGTGCAGCGCTCTTGCAAAAATTTTCAGGTGTCACGCTGTGTTGAAGCGTACATTTTTTTCTTCAAAAATAATAAAATGTACGCAAATTGCCGTCACATGCGCTTTCAAATTATAACGTTACAGGTTTCTGTGCATGCGCCGAAAATTACGACAATTCAAAAAATATTTTCATTGAAAACGCATGAAACAATTCTGTTAATTCAAAGAAAAGTGTTTCTAATCGACTTATTTATTTTTTCTTATGGGGAAGAGTACAAAAAAAGTTTGAAAATTACGTCAATTTATTGATTACTGAAATATTGTGTTTTCAATCGAGTTGCAGCTGTTCGCGACCACCCAACACACACGTTATTTGAAGAGACGCAGACAAAAAAGGGATAGCCGACTCATTTTTCATGCTGCAACTCGTTTGAAAACACAATATTTCAGAAACAGTGACCGTAACCATAAAACTTTCTTTCAATGAGTAGTGCGAGGGGGCGCGTTTGCCGCGGTGCACCGTTAAACACCCCGTGGGTGTTAGTTAGTCATCCCCCTTGAAGGATATTGTGAGCTGAACATATCACTCCTTTGCGCAAAAACCGAATTCTTCCGAAACCAACTGAGCACTTCTTGACGAATAGTTCGGTTCATAGTTAGATAGATTATTGCAGGGCAGCCTAAAAGTTTAAGGAGTTATTAGGATTTCATTATTTTTGATGGGTGGACCGGACCCACCATGAACTAGTGACCATGAAAGCTCTCCGAAGAGCACAATGTACTCGTTGGGTGTCACGAACATCATCACTGAGTAAACAAGAGCTGCAGAGCAGTTAATTGAACAAATCAACGTAGATTGAATAAATACCTGACCAACATTTTTCATTACTCCCAATTTTTAAAACAAAAAGCTTACACTTCGGCTTGATGAGACCTTATATCCCCTTTGACTTTTTGTCATAAAGAAACAATATGCTCCGTAGAAAGTTATTGTACCAGTGATAAAAACCACATTGTTCAGCACTTGAATAGGATTGTAATAAGCACCGCTCATATCCTTATAAATCAGCGGGTCTCCAATAAAAGCCATTACTGTTGAATTGAAAAGGATCGGGTGAGCAAAAATGATGACCATAAGGGTGTAAACAAAAGGTATGGTAGCCACCAACCAAGTGCGATAGGTGGAAAACAGAAACTCGGATATTCGTGGCGCTAGAATGTCGCAGATGCGATTGATTATAAGCAGTAGAGTGAGAGCACAAGAGCACACCCAACCGCCTAAAGAGTTAGAGTTAAAAAAAAGAGTAAAAAGCTAAAGTATTACCCAGGGCGAAACTGCCGGCAACGTAGACTAATTCTGGATAAGTACAAAAGACGGCACCGACAATAAACAGGTAACCGGACAGAACGGATGTGATTGCTTAAATTAAATAAATCGTACAAAAATCGTTTCATTAAAAAAAAAAAAAAAAAAAACTCACAAGTAGCAATCATATCGGTGACACCCAGCAAAAACATAATCTTGTAACATGAATGTTGCAGTAGACGTCGTTTGTAGATGGCACACAGGCATGGAACGTAAATGATTTCAATGAAAATCCCGAACAACATCACAACGAATCCAAGGAGAGGTCTTTTGGTGCCTAACTGCTCCGTCCATTCTTCAGATGTTTTCGCAGAACAGTTGTAAAGAGGATTGGCCTGCACTCCACCGTATTGCAAAATAGAAATCATTTCTGTAAAAACTTTATCGAAAATTGAGAAAAAAAATAAGTCTGGTAAAATTATTCAGATTGCAGACAAGCCAACAATCGGTGATTTTATAGCGATGTGTCAGATTTACAAAATTTAATTTTGAATGATATCAATGCTGAAAAACATGATAACATCATCAAACATGACTATATTGAAAAGCATCAGAAATGCTGAATGCTCGTGTAATTGAAACCGTGAGCAAAAATCTCTGGAACCAGCAAATGCAAAAAAAAAGCATACGCGTTTCCTCTTCTCAATTTGAATAATACTTCATAAAACAATGTATTTCGATCATTTATTTGTTTTATTTATTAAATGTTACAAGTTTTCTTTTCTAAAAACAATTGAAGTTTTGATAAAGGGAGGTTCACACCCCAGCCTTCTTCCAAAATTGTTTCTACCTGGCGCATTTTTAAAACCCTAAGGCTCTGTCATTTTTTGGCAAAAACGCTTCGTTTTGGGATTAAAATGATGGTGTCATTCTGAATAATCAGGTCATGATTCGAATTTCTCAAAAAAGTACATTTTCGAGTGAAAAAATAATTTCATTAATTTCATTCCTTTGTTTGTTGTTGTCTGTGTCTCCACACTATCAATGCTATATCAGTGGGAGACCCCCGTTTCTCTACCTGTATTTTTTTTTACAATTCTCGACATTGCGTGAATTGGAAAAAAAAACAATTATTTTCTCATGAATAACCCCATTAAATAGATTGTTAAATTTCATCAGTTTGGTAAAAATTTTTTTTTTTTTTTTTAATGTAAAAACGTTTTTTTTTGTTGCTTTAAATAATTTTATCGGGTCCGTGGATTGATACTAAATCACATTAACGATATTGATGTGAACATTATCTTGCATTGTTGTTTATGGCTCTTGATTGGAGCTGTGAGCTCAACAAATCACTCCTTTGCACCACGGCCGATTTCTTTCGGAACCAACTGAGAACTTCTTGTCGAATCGTTTGATTCATTGTTAGATAGATTATTGCGGGGCATCCTGAAAGATTATTCAAAAACATTACATCGTAATTGAGGCCTCACCATGAACAAGTGACCAGGCAAGCTCTCCAAAAAGAACAATGTACTCGTTGGGTGTGACGAACATCATCATTGAGTAGACTAGGGCTGATGAGCAGTTGATCGAACAAATTAACGTAGATTGAATAAATACCTAAACAGGATTTTTCCTTATTTACATATTGTATTGTGTTTTCAATCGACAATCGACTTGCGACATGAAAACGCACATTTCATCACATTTCAAGTCTGTTCACCGTTTTGTCTGCGTCTCTTCAAATATCACTGTGTTCGTGTGGTCACGCACAAATAAGTGGGCGGAGTTTCGTTTCGCGTTCTCGTTCTCGTGTCGCAAGTCGATTGAAAAACACAATAAAGAATGTAAACCTACACTTTTACTCGACGAAACCTTAAAACCCCTCTGTTTTTTTCGCATAAAAAAGCAATATGCACCGTAGAAAAATATTGTTCCAGTGATGAACACAACATTATTACAATTCTGTATAGGATTATAATAGTAGCCGCTCATATTATCATGAATCCGTGGATCCCCAATCCAGGCCATTACTGTCGAGTTAAAAAGGATTGCTGGTGTGAAAAAGATAACAGCAATCGTGTAAACGATGGGGATAAGAATCACGATCCACGAATAGCTTCTGGAGAACACAATTGCCGAAATGTGTGGTACGAGGATATCGGAGATGCGGTTAATTATCAGCATTAGAGTGAGAGCACAAGAGCACACCCAACCGCCTGAAAAACAAACAATGAATTGAGCTAATTGTGAGCAACTAAATACCATATCTTACCCAGAGCAAAACACCCGCTGACGTAGATCAACTCAGGATAAGAACAGAACACGGCACCGGCGATGAATAAATAACCGGAGAGAATGGAAGTAAGTGCTTAAATTAAATAAAGGGATAATTACAGAATAGCCACCCATATACATTTTCATTTCAAAATAGTTTCAACAAAATATTTCAAAATAGGTACCCATTTGATACGCTGTAGTATAGCCACCCACAGTCGGCGCCGCGTGGGTGGCTATTCTGGAATGATGGGTGTCTATTCTGGAATGATGGGTGGCTATTCTGGAATGATGGGTGTCTATTCTGGAATGATGGGTGGCTATTCTATAGCCTGTTGGTGTGGGCACTTATATTGGAGGGTGGCTATTCTGAAAGATTGCCTATGAAACCAGTATAGCCACCCATTACCACTGAGTGGGTGGGTTAACTGTAATACTATATTCCAGTAAAAGCACCCATATATTTCAAAATAGCCTCCTACAGAAAATCGCAAAAACCCCATTTTTCAGTTACCGTAAATACTGTATTATAAGCCCATGGGCTTCTATTTTTCAAAGGGGTATCAAGGGTAGGCTTATATTACAGGTGGGCTTCTAATACAGGTGGGCTTATATTACAGTATTTACGGTATGTGGGTGGTTATACTATAGCGTGGGTACCTAAATTGTAGTGGGTGGCTATACTGGAATTTTCCCTAAATAAATCGTACGAAAACCGTTCCATTTAAACTCACAAGTAGCAATCATATCGGTGACACCCAGCAAAAACATAATCTTGTAACACGAATGCTGGAGCAGACGTCGTTTGTAGATGGCACACAGACATGGAACATAAATGATTTCAATGAAAATCCCGAACAACATCACAACGACTCCAAGAAGAGGCCTTTTGGTGCCTAACTGCTCCGTCCATTCTTCAGATGTTTTAGAAGAACAGTTGTAAAGAGGATTCGCCTGAACTCCACCGTATTGAAAGATAGAATTCATTGCTGTAAATATGATATTTTGGTTTGAATGCTTGGAATTTTGAAATCAACAAAAAAAAAATGAATTTTCTTGAATTCATCTTGGAGATAAAGTAAATTGAACAGACAATCAGGGCTTTCATAGAATTGTGTTTTGTTCATTCATCAATGGTTAATATACCGTATTACAAAACACAAACAGAAGTGCTTATACGTCTGTAGTGAAAATAATAGGAAAGTCTGCGCTTTAACATTTCCAATAAAATAGATTTCTCCTGAGGCTACAAAATAAAGAAAGATACACGCCTCCCCCGTCGTCTTCCAATGCGCCACCAAGTTCGTCGAATAATTAAATTATTTTTTCACTCGAAAATTCACTTTTTTGAGAAGTTCGAATCATGGTCTGATTATTCAGGATGACATCATCATTTTAATTCAGAAATGAAGTTTTTTGTCAAAAATTGACCGAGCCTTAGGGTTTTAAAAATGCGCCATTATTGTTAGAAGAAGTCAAAAATAATATGTACATATGTACATTACGTGAAATATTCGTCAAACATCATCGAAGTGTATGTATGTACGTCTAGCGAAAAATATTAAAGATGATGAATAGGAAATACGGAAGCTTTCTGTTTTCCCGCCAACTTGGTTTTTGGTATTTTTTTGTCTGAGATCACAAAAAGTTGAAAAAAAGAGGGTGAGTGTTATCTGTCTGTCATACTGATGTACTTCAATTATTGAGAAAAGATGAACAATATAGTACATATCCTTTTAACGTATTAATAACTTTGTTATTCACGGGGCACGGCGTCTTTTAGACAGCCTTTTTCCAAAATTGTTTCTACCTGACGCATTTTTAAAAACCTAAAGCTCGGTCATTTTCTGACAAAAAGACCTCGTTTTTGGATTAAAATGATGGTGTCATCCTGAATAATCAGACCATGATTCGAATTTCTCAAAAAAGTAAATTTTCGAGTAAAAAATTAATTTTATTATCCGACGAACTTGCATTGGACGACGGGGTGTTTTTCAATTTTCGAGTGCGAGGTAGCAAAAAAAGCAACAATAAAATAGAAACAAGTTTGCTTTTTACCCTTTAATAACCCCATTATGGGGTTATTCATGAGAAAAAAAACGGTTTGTTTTTGTTTTTTTTTCCAATTCATGCGATGTCGAGAATTGTAAAAAAATTAAGGCTTCCATTCGGACCAATTTTCGTCCGTCCGGTCCGTCCGTTTGTCCGTCCGTCCGCCGTCCGTCCGCTTCGTCCGCGGTTCGTCCGGTTCGTCCGCGGACGGATCGGTTGGTCCGTTTCGTCCGGTTCGTCCGGTTCGTCCGGTTCGTCCGTTTCGTCCGGTTCGTCCGCCACGCTTTATTTGGCTGGGAATTTTTATTTATGGAACTCTCTTTAAAAATTCTGACATTGAAAATGTAAGCGGTTGCAAATTTATGTAGAATTAGCTTTGCAAAAACAATTTTTTTTATTTTTTTTCCGAATTTTTGATAGCAGAAACAAGACATTTCTGTTGATTTTTGAAGAAAAAAGAACAAAAACAGCTTTTGAAAACTAAATATAGCAGAAACAAAAATAAAAACTGACAAGAAAAAAAAACGGACAAAGCGGACCGACTTCGGACGAACCGGACGAACCGGACGAACCGCGGACGAGCGGACGAACGGCGGACGAAATTCGTCCGCTTTTTTTTCGTCCGAATGGAAGCCTTAAAAAAATACAGGTAGAGAAATGGGGGTCCCCCCTGATATAGCATTGATATTGAAGAGACGCAGAAGGCGAGGAGTTCAAAGAAAGGGGGCAGTCTCTGTGTCTCTTCATTATCAATGCTGTATCCCCGTTTCTCTACCTGTATCTTTCTTATATATATTACGCTATTCAAGTATGTCCGTCTGTTCGCTTGGAAGATAGCCAGCCCGTATTCCTCAAATAGAGAGAGCATTAGGATTGAGGGATCGTGGTTGATGGGAACTATTTTTAACCACGCCTTTGGATCAACAAAACTCAACATACCTCAGGAGGAATTGAACCAGGGAGTGCAGATTACAGTTTGCAACTCACTAGCTACTACACCAAGTGATACCGATTGCAAACGATATGAACTGATTATTAAATTTTCGCGTCAAGCGGGAGTTCAATTGGTTTTCACGTTTAACTATTTTTTTTTGTTACTGCTACGACGAAAGTCGTATAAATATTTATTGTCGGCCCGCCAAAATGATCAAACGCGATCTGCTGAAGAGTTTATGAGACGGAAGCGACAAAGCGAGACTCCAGAAGAAAGTGCGATCCGGAAAAAAAAAGATCGAGAGTCCAGACGTCTTCGGAGAGCAGATTCTACCGAGAAGGAGAAAATGATGGAAATGATCAGCAACTCGCAATCAAAATTGGAGACAAGACTGTCTGAAACGCAGGAAAGGGCCGACGAAAGAAGAGCAAGTCTTCAAAGCAATGCCAAGGCTAAAAGAGCATCTGAAACCAAGGAGCAACGCACTGAGAGATTCACATACCATTCAACCAGATATCGTAATAAAAAGGATGAGAAGAATGCAACAACGGCCAAAGACGCATTTGGAGGTGGGAGATAGCTCGGATGCTGACAACTTCCAGAGCAACATCCGACAGTTCAATTCGGCATTAGCTCTCGCATCAATGGGTGCACAGGTGGAAGAGTTCAGAGACTACGGACTTTTCTCTTACAAGATCCATGAACAGATCTACCTTGCAGCTGGACCTCTCCATCCATCGACTGAAAAGGCCCTTTCCTATGGACAATTATACACCATGGACACGAAGCAGGCGGCTGAAGAGAGGCGCAGTGTTGCTCCGAACAAGAACTTAGCTGATCAGGAACGAGCTGGAAAGGACCTCGAAGGGATCAAGGACTTCAGAAAACACACCTACATCGAAATGCCAGAGTGTTTCACCTTCGACAAGACAAGAGGAGAGTGGAAAACTAGAAAAAGAGGCGGAGAATGGACCATCCGAGGGATCTATGGAGTCTCTCCATAAGATCCTGAAAAATACGCTCTACGTCTTCTCCTTCTGTACATCAAAAGTGCCACCAGCTTCTCGGATCTGAAGACGACTAAAGACGACAATGGTACATTTCAGAGGATTTTCTGAATCGGGGACACGATCAGGAGGAATCAGAAGCACGAGAGACTACGACATTGATGAAAGATTGGTCCGATTGGGAAAATCAATAGACACGTTCACCACTGCACCTACTATTGTCATCGCCAACTCTACTGACGATTTCGTTGATTTGGACTCCCACCGAGCAAAAGGAGATCAACTCTACGCCACTTTGAATCCCCGCCAGAAGGAATTTTGTGATGCTGTCATTGCCGCTGCAACTGACTTCACTCTTCTTCAGATCTTTGTTCTCGATGGCCCGGGGGAGCTGGGAAGACGTACACATACAACGTGATCCTTCACATGCTCCCATCAATGAACAAGAACGTACAGTGCACCGCCTGGACAGGAATTGCCAGCACATTGCTCTCAAATAGCCGGACTTCTGCGTCACTGTTCAAACTGAAAATCGGAAACGATTCCAAGAGGAGCAACCACAGCAAAGGAAGTAACGAGACAAAGAAGCTGAAAGAAGTGGATGTGATCATCTGGGACGAGTGCTCCATGATCTCCAAAACTGCATTGGAGATTGCTGATTTCGTGCTTCGAGACTTGCCCGACTCTCCCTTCTCTTTCGGAGGAAAACGTATTGTTCTGGGCGGAGATTTCCGTCAGATCCTTCCTGTTATCCGACGCGGAACCAAGACTGACCTCATCAACAACTGTATCAAGAACAGTTACCTCTGGAATCAATTCCAGAAGTTCTCGCTTCTAGACAACATGCGGATCATCAATGCAGATGCCAACTGGATCAAGTTTCTACTAGATGTTGGTGATGGAGTAGCAAACGACTACGAAGATCGAGTCACTCTTCTAGAAGGTCTCCCAGTTTTGGAAGATCTCGTGGATGATGTGTTTGGCGGTGTGAGAGGAGACATTTCGGACGACGGGACGAAGTTGAAGACGAGTCTACAAACAAACACATGACTACAGAATTCCTTAACTCTGTTCGGACATCTTCGCTTCCTCTTCACCGTCTTCGTCTGAATGTTGGCTCAGTCGTCATGATTGGAAAAATCTGGACGTGAGCAGTGGAATGTGCAACGGCCCTTCGTCTAGAGTTTCAAGCGAAAGTGCATCCTCTATTCATTCGTCATAGGATCCAACAAAGGAAAGGACACCTTCGTGCCGAGGATCACCTGCTACGAAGACAAAAACCTTCCATTCCACCTCAAGAGAACACAGTTCCCGGTCAAGTTGGCATTTGCCATCAGCATCAACAAAGCACAGGGACAATCGTTTGGAAGAGTTGGACTCTACCTCCCGGAAGACGTCTTTGCTCACGGACAGACATACGTTGCTCTTTCCCGCGCCAGATCAAAGAATGAGCTTTTCATCAAATCTACTTCTGAGCGACTATTCAACGTTGTGTACAAAGAAATTCTTTGATCTCATTAATTTTTTATCGTTTTTTTTAAAGATAGTTCTGTTGTTCAAATAGTTTTTAGTGAATAAATTGTTGTTTTGAAACTAAAAAGGCTATTTTGAACTAGATCAAGCTTAATCATACGCCCAACCGAACAGCCGCCGCAGGCGGCTACTCAAGACTGATCGGCGCCGATAGGCGTCAGATCAGGCTTGTTTTTTTACAATTCTCGACATCGCGTGAATTGGAAAAAAAAAACAAAAACAAACCGTTTTTTTTTCTCATGAATAACCCCATTACAGAACATTTCAGTTCCAAAAAAAAAAACTTTTTGCATGATGATAACTTTTGATGTTTGTCAGTATTTTTTTGAGGTTTCGTATCACCAGCGTCTTCTCAGCTCCTACTGTACTGATTTGTATCAAACTTTTTAAACCCAAGGGGCATGAGGCGACCAAAGTTTGGTGGCGATGTGTTTTAACCATTCCACCGGCGAATGCTGCCGAGAATCTTCTAGATTTTTTATAAAGCGTTGAATTCGATGTTTATCCATGGAAGATTTCGTGTCCGCCCGCCCGCCCGCCCCGTTTTCGAAGCTCATATTGAATTGATTTGCATCAAATTTGTCCAAATTTAAATTTTTTTAAAGTGTGTAACAGACATATTGTGTTTTCACGAAACTCCGCCGACTTATTTGTGCGTGCGCGACCACATGAACACAGTGGTATTTGAAGAGACGCAGACAGAACGAAATCACAATTAATAAAAGCGGTTGAACGCAGACGGCCGTACCCATAAACTAGCTGTCTTTTGAGATAGATCTTTGAATAAACTCGCTCTACATGAAACTACATATACTTCGACGAACTTATTGGAAACTCCAGTGCACACAAAATTTATTAAAGACCAACTTTTTTTTTTTCAAAATCAGCTAGACCGAAAAAGCGAAAAAAATGCTTCCGCATTTTCCAAAAATTGCCATTAATGTATTTTTCGCTAGACGGATTAGGGGAAAAAACGTCTTTTAGAAGCATAGTTCTTTATTTAAAAAAAGTATAAAACATATAATAATCAGGCTTCTTTTATTCTTTTTGTTGTTTCACCAAGAGACTAGTTTTACCACTGAAACAATAGAATATATGTTAATGAGAAAATATAATATTCTCCAAGGAATCATACTATAAAGCTCATGTGAAAATTAAATCAACTGTTTTCAATATTTTAGCTCTGAGGAAAATCTTTGATGATTTCACGTGTTCACAAGTACTGACATTTATCTGTCTGTAATCATGTTGTTTACCAGAAAAAAAGAAACTTTTTGTGTCACACCTGGTAAATACGTGAGCAAAATACTGTAAACTAATAATTTGTATGCATTTCAATGAAAGAAAAAGAAACATAAGATTTTAATAAAACCAACAATAAACAAGGGAAAAAATTCAAAAAAAATATGGAAAAATTGAAAAACTCACAATTTCTGGAAGGTCTTCCAATGCGCCACCCATTTTTTCGGATAATGAAATTATTTTTTCACTCGAAAATTTACTTTTTTGAGAAATTCGAATCATGGTCTGATTATTCAGGATGAAACCATCATTTTAATCCAAAAACGAGGATTTTTTGTGAGAAAATGACCGAGCCTTAGGGTTTTAAAAATGAGCCAGGTAGAAACCATTTTGGAAGGCTGGCTGGGGTGCCGTGGGGTGCGTCGTATTTTTTGAGCGATTTAGGTATTTTTTTTAAATACTGTTTTAAAGATTTTTGAACGCTTTTCTCCTGCTCAAAAGTGAAGGAAGGCAAGAACGGAGACAAGTGCTCGAAGTAGAAAAAGAGTACTGTTCTTACATCCCCGTAGTAGGTGGTCATGCGTGCCGCCCAAAGGCCTGCCATTACTGCGAAGAAACATCCCACCAATCCAGCATCGGGGTGGCCGGCCTGTGAATCATCCAACTGGTTTCTAATATTCCTATGATACGCGCTTCATATTGTAAGGTCTAGGCTCGCCTAGCCCTGAAACCTCCTAGAACACTCCATCCGTTCACCCTTTATCGATTATCTGCCGACCAGGCTTGTTCGGAAAATGCTTTTCGGAAAATCGGAAAAGGAAATTTTTTTCCGAAATAATTTTTCGGAAAATCGGATATCCGACATTTTTTCCGATTTTATTTTTCGGAAAATCGGCTATACGATTTTTTCCGATTTTCGAAACTAAAACAGGATTTTTTTTTAATTTTCTATTTTCCGAAAAAGATTCTTAACAATTGGCTCATCTTATTTCTTTGAAAAATACGAAAATCAACAAATTAACCAAAAATTCAACAAAAAATCAACAAATTAACAAAACATTCAACAAAACATTCAGTTTTGAGCAGTTCTTGGTACTTAGAAGCGGCACCTAAAAGAACTGCAATTTCCCGATCATTTTCGGAAATTTTTCCGACGGGAACATTTTCCGTGTGCGACGGAATTTGACACCTCCAAATGCTCGTCTAGTGGAGCGCACTTGCATACCTCCTCGCGTCGCGCGCCGCTCATATATCAACGTCCATTGCGGGCACTCAGAATGTGTGCAGCGGTGGCCTAGTGGTGAAAGCTTGCGGGCGCCAATCTGAAGGTTGTGGGTTCGATCCCCCTCCGCGGTTTTTATTTTTTTTTATTCTTTCGTATCTGCTCAGACTAAATCTTATGGATTTTTGTTTCGAATACCACAAAAAAATTACATTTGCGTGTTGGAGGAGAACGTTGAAAAAAAAAATTAAATTTTCTTTTTTTTTCGAATTACTTTAAATTCGGTAGTTTTATTTAAATCCTTCGACAAGTAACTTTTATCCAGAAAGTTCAGCGGCAAAACGCCGGAAGCATGTGTGAAACCTTAAAAATGAGCGACCGGAGGGAGCTGGGCGGAAGCTTGCTTTGAATCTGTGGTTCAAAACAAAAAACAAAAAAAAAGTGCACCAATAGGTATTGAACCCAGGCCTCCAGATCGGCGATCGAAAATGTACACCACTAGACCATCACAGTACACATTCTTACTGCCCGCGATGGGCGTTTATATGATCGGCGCCAAAGGAGGAGGTATGCAAGTGCGCTCCACTAGACGAGCATTTGGAGGTGTCAAATTCCGCCACTGTCATTTTCCGGATAATTAATTCGGAAAATTTTCCGACGGGTAATTTTTCCGAAAAATAAATTCGGAAAATTTTCCGTCGGAAAAAATTTCCGAAAAAAGTCGGAAAATTCGGAAAATCGGAATTTCCGTTTTCCGACTCCGACCAAGCCTGCTGCCGACCACGTGTCTACGTCTCTCAACTGCCACCCTCACTCTCGCTGCTCTCAATGCAAGCGCGCCCTCGCGCGCTCTCTCATCTCCTGGACTCTCTCGCCGACGCCTGTTCTACCAATCGACCAACGACTTTCCCGCGAACTCGGACGCGGGAATTTTCCCTATAAATAGGCCCAAAAAACCTCATTCGAGAGGTTATTTCCTGCTCCCCACCTACGAGCCACGGGCTCACTCTTACTATATCAAATCGCTAGGAATATTTTTTCTTTTACAAAATGGTGCAGGTGAATAAGTGCCTTTTCTCAATCAGCACTGATTTGAGCGCAATGAAAACATCTAATTTTTCGTGATTGTTTACTGTCAGCGGATTCTGTTTTTTGGGTTACAAAGAAATTAATAATATTTTCATTTATGTACAGAAAATATACTATCTATGATGAATAAACTTACTTTATAAAGTAAGTTACTTAATCACAATTATAATGATAACTTAACAGAAAACAAGGCGATATGGGACTGGTACGGAGCAAATAATTGGAAAGGTAGGCCACAAGATTATTGAAAATACTAAAATAGAAATTATCAATTAAAACAAACAAAATTGGAGATCGGCAAAAAGCTAGAACAGGGATCAAATTAAGGAACAGTGAAATGAAACTTAAAAGCTTTTGGTGTCAACAGAGAGTAAAACTATAATGATAATCAATTCTTTACAGACTTCTTCGGACGGAAAGACGTGCGAAGTCTCGAGAGTTCCTCTTTGAAAATGTCACCGGATTGGAGAGCGCTGATGAGTTGCTCAAAGTCGCGCTCTTTGTGATTTTCTTTTCGGCGAGTGGTGGCTGGAAATGTTTTGTTTTTTTTTTCAAACCTAACACAACTTACATTTTTTCGCTAAAAAGGATCGCGCAATAGTTTGTCGCTTGATTTTCTCTTCCTCTTCCACCTCCATCCACAATTGATGGTGATATTCATTGAAAGTGATCAGGAATTTGTTGACAATTGAGAAGAACTCTTCTGGAGTTGTTGTGCCACTGGATGGAGAATAGCAGAAGTACTTAGCGCATTCGGAGAACTGAAAATAAAAAAATACAATTGCGTTTGAAAGTGTGAGGAAAATTTAATATTATGTTTTTCGTTGAAGAACTGAGAAAAAGGGTGCGATCGATTTAAAGGCGCATGGCATTTCCCGTCTCGAAGGTCCCGCCGCGCGCGCCACGGAAAGAGTGTTGATAGAGATTTTTGAAATTTGATCGACATTCATTCTATGTGTTTGACGAGGTCGTTTCGTCTGGGTTTTTCAATTTTTTTTTGGTTTTTGTTTTTGTTTTTTGTAAACATTATATTTTTTTTAAGAATTATTCATTTTGAAAAGCACATGATTCGGATATTCAGTGTTTTTTTCCGCTTTCCAGTTGTATTGTTTTTGTTGCGGACATTAGTCATTATAACCTAAATCTTATTGCTAAAATGTTTCTTTTCGCTTTTCTTTTCTGCCTTGAAAATTTTAAGGTTCAACGGAGGGAAAAACACGTACTGTCAAGGAGACAAAAATTTTCAACTTAAAAGTGGACAGTGTTTGCAAACAGGAGATGGTCTTGGACAAATCGAAAGAAAGGTATTTCAAAAAATAACTTAAACTTAACTGGCCCTAAGAAAGTCGCCTTCGTGAAATATATTTGTTTTTATTGATTTTTGTTTTTTTTTTTTAATACAAATGGTAATCATTTCTTTTCCCTATTCCTCTCAAGTTCTCGTGACCCTTGTGGTATAGTGGTTAACATGGTTGAACGTCAATCGAAAGGTCACGCGATCGAGTTTTGTCGACTGCAAACTCGTGTGTGAGACACACAAACAAACACACAGACTAATCTAAAATTTTCTATATAAGAAAGATATTGTTTTAAAAAATTTGTCACCTGGCGAGAGGCGCGAATTCAAAAAATAGGCTCCGCCTCCTCGCCGAAATATTTTTGCAATTCTGCGCGCGCCAATTTGCAATCGCGGTGCGCGCGATTTTCTGTCTCGAATTTTTGTCCAGTGCCTTTCAATTTCTCCTGGAAACCTTTATAAAAATTGTTATTTTGAAGCGAATTTGGCAACTGTTGATTTAAAGTGAGTTTTTAATTGTCTTCGATCGATATTTATTAATAAAGTAACGGAAATTCAACGCATAAAATCGCGCGCACAGCGATTGCAAATTGGCGCGCGCAGAGTTGCAAAAATATTTCGGCGAGGAGGCGGAGCCTATTTTTTGAATTCGCGCCTCTCGCCAGGTGACAAATTTTTTAAAACAATAATAAGAAAGATGCTTGCTCAGCATTTTTGGCGTACGATGAAAATGAATGAGTACTGTCGGATTATTTGGATTTTATAAGATTGAGATTGACGGGCCGATTTCAACCACATTTCCGTAGCTCAAGGATGCAGTTCGATACCGCCGGAAAAGGAATACGGGCCGGGACGATTCAATAACTATTGTATTTGAGCGTTGACGAAACGACCTAACCTACACGTTAAAACCTACTTATTCACGGCGTGCTAGACCCTACGTGAAGGTATTCGCGCCTTTTCGCATGTGTCTGTGTCTCGACAGTGGCGTTCTGCCAAGTCTAGCCAAAAGCGTGCAAGAATGGAGACACAGAGACGCGAGAATTGGCGCTCGAATATTTGATCGAGAAAAAGTTTTCTGAAACGTAGTCCCGAACATGCCGTGTTATTCAATGAATAGTGTGAAGTACTTCCTTTTCCGTAGAGAAGAAACAGAAAAACATATTCTCAGAGAACGAAGAAACAAGAGAATTAATTTTTCCACCGTACCTTATTCTTCATCTCGCGGAAGAGTTTATCCAAATTGTGATACTCTGACGTGGCAGTTTGAATAAATGAAGCGGCGACTTGGGTAAAACGATCAGTTGTATCGGGAAGTCTCTCTGGAAGCTCTTCCTTGCTCGCGGACTCCAAAAAGTTGAGCTCTTTTCGAACTGTTAACAACGACTCTTCCAGCATTCGAATTTCCGCCGCTGTCTCTGTTTGGCTGAATCTAGCAGCTTCCGTTACCGTAGCCAATTCTTTTTTGAATTTTGTCAGATCAGGATACTTTTTCTCGACGAATTGCACCAACCAGTGCAACAGGTTCCGATCATTTCTCAGTGTATTCTTCACATCCACCAGTCTATTCAGTGCTCCCAATTCGAATCCATAAGCGTTTCCATTACGTTTTCCACAATTCAAATAGTTGCCAACTGCTAGAACAATGGTGAGAATTTGTCGGAATCTCTTGTTTCCTTGCATTGATGCCGAGGCTTTTGAAACGACTTGAATGTGCGGGAGAAGTGCTTCGACTCGATCGTGGAATGTTCGGATAATGTGCATGCATCGAAGACGTTGTTCAAATCTTGGAATTGTGGAAATTTCGTACATGTAACGATCGGCAAGAGCTAGAACGGTAGGCGTTCCGTGCTTCATCACAGACTCGTTGATCTGGGTCATCTCTTCTTTTGTGGGCATGAATTTAAGCATTTGCTCAATCATGTCTTTTGGAAGTTTTCCCTTCTCATCCATCGACATCATCGCTTGTTTTATCTCCTTGTGACTCAGTTTGAGTTTTGAGAGCATTATGGTGCAGTTTTGATAGCGTCGAGGATCAATTACAGTGACCTGAAAAATTTGGATGATTATTAGAAAATTATATTATTTTCTACTGGATTAGATAGGAAAAATAACTAATTCACGGTGTCCAGGATTGCAAAAGTGGGCGGAGCCGAGCAAACGCGCCCCACTGGATTTTTTCGTGCGAAATTCAAATTTTCGGGAAAAAAAGCATAAATTCTTAATTTTTTTCCCATATGTGCTCCAACGGAATTGTAGCTGAGGTCTTTAGAAATTTTTTAACGTCGAATTTGGTTCAGCCACCATTTCGAAATAATCGTTTTGAGTTTTTTGGTGTTTTTGCAGGATAAATCTTTACAAAAATCGAAGTTTGCACTGGGGTATGAGGAGGGAGTGAGTAAACGCGCCCGGACGCACACACGCAACGCATCCAAATGAGGCCCAAAAAATTAAAAAAGGCGCGCGAATAATTTCACATTATCAGAGAGAAAAACCATAGCAAAATCGTGAAAATTACGAAACTCTATTCACATTTATTTCGCGCGCGTTGGTTTTTCTCTCCAATAAGGCGACATTTTTTGCGCGCTTTTTTATTTTTTGTGCCTCATTTGGATGCGTTGCGTGTGTGCGTCCGGGCGCGTTTACTCACTCCCTCCTCATACCCCAGTGAGTTTGGGCAATTTTATGGTATTGAAAGATACAATACATATATTTTACAAAGAAAAACAGGTTTTAATGAAAGAAAAATAACAAAATAAATTAAAAAATGCGAGAGTCGAAAAATGCGCAAGCACCGAAAGCGCGCAATGCAAGTTTCCTGGCGCGCCAGCTAATTAGGCTCCGCCCACATTTCCAATCCTGGACACGGTGAATTGAAAATAGAATAACTCCACAACTCACATTTGCTTGCGGTCGTCTGTTAATGGTTCCGTACAACGTATCAGTGTCGTCATCTCTGTGCGAGGACCCTGCTGCAAAACAGCCGGACAACTCGGTCAGATCCATTTGTTTGTACATCTTCTCATCTTCCACACCATCCCAAACAGTTCCTTTCGACTTCTCAAGCGTCACTCTCTGCCAATTTAAAGTTTTCATATTTCCCGGCGGGTCGGGAACACTTTTAAGCGCATCTTTCGGTGGACCATTAGCCAGTAATCCCATTGGAGGTGGTGGTGGTGGTGGAGCAGGTGGGCAGACTGGTGGTAGAAGAGGTGGAGATGGGCATGGATCCGAAGGACTGGAAGATGCTGATGTGGAAGCCAAGGAGATTCTACTTCCACTAGAAGCTCGGCCATCTGAAAAGTCAGCGAGTCGATTTTCCATTTCAATAAGTCTGGTCCTCTCGTGATCCATATCTTCTCTCGCCTTCTCCAACTCTTTTGCAACTCGTTCGTAATCGCAATGATTCTGAAGTCGGGACAGAATTTCCGCCATATCCACACAATTTTCGACAGGAGAATTTACATCGGTCATACCATTCACAGTTGTTTGCAAAGTGAGATGTTGGAGAATCAAATCGAAAAGACGCCAAAGTGGCACATGTTGCTCATCGGATGGCACCATGAACAGATGTTGGAGAAGCGATATGAAGTGGGGAAGAGCCTGGCTGTTCTTCAATTTCATATGAAGCGCCTCGGTCAATCCAGCCACTGACTCAAAGTCCTGGCTGATTGAGGACGAAATTGAGGTATCGGTTGAAGTGCAACTTCCAGCCAGTGAGATCTCGTCTTCTTTTCTCATCATTTCGAAAAGATCGACATGGTCCTCGAGTCTTTGGGAAGCTTCTGAGCGGCATTGTTCTAAGGTGGTTGACATGCCAAGAAGGAAGAGTTCACTGCGAAGATGTTGACGGTATACTGGGCAAGTCTGAAAAAAATTTAATACCGTGTGCTAAATACAACAAAAAAACTCTATACGGCACGCCGTTCGTCGGATAATTAAATTATTTTTTCACTCGAAAATTTACTTTTTTGAGAAATTCGAATCATGGTCTGATTATTCAGGATGAGACCATCATTTTAATCCAAAAACGATTCCTTTTTGTCAGAATATGACCGAGCCTTAGGGTTTTAAAATTGCGCCATGTACGGTGAATTATTAAATAGAGATTAAATATGCAAAAGAGAAAATCTGGCGGCTAGACTGGACACGGCAAAACAATACAATACTGTCCACTCACTAACATTGCAGCCACTACAATAGTACTAGGAAGTTGGCAAAAAACTCAAAAAGGAAGGAGGAAGCCAGCTATCCGTGAAATTCGCCAACAAGCCTACCTCGGCTGCGCCAGTCCTTAGCAACGCATTGATGAGGCCAAAGATTGCGGTTCGCACGCGATCCGTGTCGCGATCGGTGGCGTAGTGACGGTGCAAATCCGCCACCAGCGTTTGAAATCGTGTTCGTTCGCCGAGTAGTGGGCTGATCTGAAGCGGGGAAAATTAGCTTGAAGTGATGTTTTTCAGGCAATTTTCGGCGCGTGTATGGGGGATATAGGCAGCTATGTGGCTAATAGCCATTAAAAACGGCTCATAGCGAGCGATAATGCTGCTGATTATGGCGATTAGCCGTTTTCCATGGCTATTGAAAAACGGCTAATAGCCATTGAATTCGGGATGTGCTATCGAACGCATATGGCACACGACCCGAGTTTGAATGCTGTTAGCCATTCTTTTAAAAAATGGAATTCAATGCTAACTACCATTACATTATGCTAAACGTTTGGTTTTTTTTTTTCTAAATTATTTAGGGTTTTAAATTTTAAGATTCTTCTTTTTTTTTTGTTGTCCTTGATTTAGAAACATTGATTTTTGTGTTTTCAATCGACTTGCGACACGAGAACGAGAACGAGAACGAGAACGCGAAACGAAACGAAACTCCGCCCACTTATTTGTGCGCGACCACGCGAACACAGTGATATTTGAAGAGACGCAGACAGAACGGTGAATGCAGACTTGAAATGTGATGCGTTTTCATGTCGCAAGTCGATTGAAAACACAATAGCTTAAACAGCAAAAACCAAATAGAAATATTTGGAAGGAATGCGTGAAAAGCATATCAGATGAACAAAAAAAAAAGAAAAACCAGAAAAAAACTGGTAATAGAAAAGACAACTTTGATTGATAAATGATCAAAGAAGGGTATGTAGCTTTTTTTATTTGCATATTTATTTACTATCAAAAAAACCGGAAAATGCCTGGAATTTTTAATAAATTCCAATGCGCCACCCATTTTTTCGGATAATGAAATTATTTTTTCACTCGAATATTTACTTTTTTGACAAATTCGAATCACTATCTGATTATTCAGAATGACACCATCATTTTAGTCCAAAAACGAGGCTTTTTTGTCAGAAAATGACCGAGCCTTAGGGTTTTAAAAATGAGCCAGGTAGAAACAATTTTGGAAGAAGGCTGGGGTGCCGTGCATGGTTTATCCAATCCAAAAAAAAAAAGATTCAATGGACATATATTCAAAGTACTGTGAGAATGCTTCGATTGGTCTGAAAATTTGGGAAACAGTGTCAAAAATTTGGGAAACATTGCTCGGACATGCTCAGATATTTGTGGATCAAAATGTCGATTTTTAAAAAAATTTGATTTTTTTTTTGAAAATTTTTTAAATCTATATTCTGGTCCGAAACTTTCTGGATATTGTTTCTCAAAACTTCATATCAATTTTTTCCGTTTTTCTACAGTACATTGAATAGGTTCATAAGATTTGAGAAACCCTAAATAGGAATATATTAAAGCTTTCATTGTGATATTGTGTTTTCAATCGACTTGCCACATGAGAACGCGAAACGAAACTCCGCCCACTTATTTGTGCGCGACCAAGCGAACACAGTGATATTTGAAGAGACGCAGACAGAACGGTGAATGCAGACTTGAAATGTGATGAGTTTTCATGTCGCACGTCGATTGAAAACACAATATTTCATTGTATACTTTTTTTATTCCCCAATTTTTTTCGTATCCTCCAGACTCACCTCAGTGATCGCTTTCAGCACTTGCACGTGCCCTTCGTCCGGAATGAAGCACAGTCCGGACAGGATCTCGATTGCCACTATCTGCAAATACCACTAATAACCGTTGATCACAGTTTCATTATAGTTTCAGCATCTAGCAGAAAAACTCCTACCGTACTCAAAAAGCCCAGGTATTTCAACTGGAACATCATCAAATGGGTGAGAGTGGTGGCTGAGATGAGGAAAAACAGTACTAGCCATATTTTAGTATGATTTTGGAGAGTTTTACAAAACATTTGTGAAGAATGAGCAGTTTTGGTGGGTCAGCAGCAGCAGCTGCTACTGACGGAACGGAACGGAACGAAACGGAATATAACGTAGTACAAATAGTACATCTAGAGGAAGAGAGAGAGTGCACTGATTGGTGAGAGCGCAGAGAAACTGAGTGCGCAAGAGCCGAAGCGGAAGAAAGAAAGAAAGGAAGAAAGGAAGGAAGGAAGATGAGAGGACCTATTATGCAACATGATTGATAATGATGATGATATCAACTCGGTGTGATAATGTACATGTACAAAAAAAAGGGGAACATGTACAGTTTCAATAAGTATTGTGCGAGAAAGGTGTGAGGTGTGATACCGGATAGATAGACGGATAGAAAAGAAAGTGTAGTTACGACTCTGAATTCTGCATTTATTCTAAATTCGGAAATCGGAAAGTAATCAGATATCCGCAAAAGATAGCATCGCGGGATCAGAGACGCAGACGTGTGGCTATCATCAAGGGCAAAAGATTTGGAGAATGGACACGACGGATTTAGTCTCAAAAGTCAAAGGAAGAAAGAAAGGATGAAGGGATGAATTGAATTTTCTTTTTCCTTTTTTTTAATACGAGGAACGCCTCCCCCGTCTTCCAATGCGCCACCAAGTTCGTCGGATAATGAAATTATTTTTTCACTCGAAAATTTACTTTTTTCAGAAATTCGAATCATGATCTGATTATTCAGGATAACACCATCATTTTAATCCAAAAACGAGGCATTTTGGTCAGAAAATGACCGAGCCTTAGGGTTTTGAAAGTGACGTGAGTGGTACAGTAACCCAAGCAGGATACCGCCTCAAAAAATTATTGCAGTGTCACAATTTTAGAAAAGCACGCTCTAGATTAATGATATTAAACGCTTATCTCATATTCAGTTTTGAAGAAAATTTCGAAATGTAAAAAAAAAAAATTGACATGTTTTCCCATTATGAAACACCAAAATCATGGCTAATTTTCCATTTATGAGTCCATTTCGCAATAAATGCATGCAGAAACGAAGAAGAAGAAGAAGAATTATTGCGTAATTCACCAAACACACACACACACACGCAAACAGTAGAATTATAAATTGCCCCTAACCTGTGTTCCAACTTTTCCTTTTTTGTTCCGGTTTTTTTTCATGGTGAACTTTTTTGTTTGACAATTTGCAAAAAGCATTTCATGTATGCATTATGCACGACCCGTCAGTTGAATGATTTCATTGAATTTGGACGTGAAAATTGAGAAGGATAGAACAGAAAATCTATTGTTTTAGTTGGTTGAGCACTTGCTTACTTACTTACGTGTGATTACGGCTCAATTTATGGAAATTTAGTTGATTGTTTTACTAAAAACTTCCTTAGAAAAAAGTAGGACGCTGACATACTGTAGCTCATGCCCAGGGGCCCCATAAGCTACCGAAAAAACTCAATTTGCAAGCCTCTACGTACCACGCCTCCCCCGTCGTCCAATGAAATTATTTTTTCACTCGAAAATTTAATTTTTTTTTTTTTTTAATAAATTCGAACCATCACCTGATTACTCATGATGATACCATCATTTTAATCCAAAAACGAGGCAGTTTTGTCAAAAAATGACCGAGCCTTAGGGTTTTAAACAATTTTGGATGAAGGCTGGGGTGCCGTGCGCACGTAAAGTACGATAAAACATGAACTAAAATCTATAATAGATCTATTGCACTCACTTCCTCGTGAAAATGTTAAGGGAAAAACCAACAAAAACATGGAGTTGTAATCGCAACTCTCTGCCCACTGATTAAATTTTAATGTCATTAGCGGGACCCTCAAAACTTTTTGCTCTCTGTTCTACTCTGCTGCTTTTCGAGTTGTTTGTTCCTATTTCCTGCCAAACAAACAAGCTCAGTCTTTGCAGAAGTGGTTCTGAATTAATGAGAAACAGAGAAACAAGGAGCCGTGCAACCAAACAGTGCATGAAATTATTTTTTCACTCGAAAATTTAATTTTTTTTTTTTTTTAATAAATTCGAACCATCACCTGATTACTCATGATGATACCATCATTTTAATCCAAAAACGAGGCAGTTTTGTCAAAAAATGACCGAGCCTTAGGGTTTTAAACAATTTTGGATGAAGGCTGGGGTGCCGTGCGCACGTAAAGTACGATAAAACATGAACTAAAATCTATAATAGATCTATTGCACTCACTTCCTCGTGAAAATGTTAAGGGAAAAACCAACAAAAACATGGAGTTGTAATCGCAACTCTCTGCCCACTGATTAAATTTTAATGTCATTAGCGGGACCCTCAAAACTTTTTGCTCTCTGTTCTACTCTGCTGCTTTTCGAGTTGTTTGTTCCTATTTCCTGCCAAACAAACAAGCAAAGCCTCTGCAGAAGTGGTTCTGAATTACTGAGAAACAAGGAGCCGTGCAACCAAACAGTGCATGAAATTGTTTTTTCACTCGAAAATTTACTTTTTTGAGAAATTCGAACCATCACCTGATTATTCAGGATAACACCATCATTTTAGTCCAAAAACGAGGCCGTTTGGTCAAAAAATGACCGAGCCTTAGTGTTTTAAAAATGCACCGGGTAGAAAAGAAGGTGCCATGCAGTGCCACAAAAACACAGTAATTGTTGAACGGAAAAAAATTGGTTGTAATTCGATTACGCGTACAATGGGAAAAAAGCAAAATTCAAACAATTTGGCGGAAGTGTTTAAAATGCGTTAATCGAGGTAAAGAAGGGGGATAATCATAAAACTTGACCCAGTTGACTAGTAATACCCAGAAATGAGATGAGGGTCATTCAAAATGTATGAAAAGTTGATTTGCAATCAGAAAGTGAAAAACAACAGCTATGGAAAAACAGAACGCTCAATCTTAATTCTAAAACGAGCACAAGGTAACGAAAGTAGTAAAGCATGTCATGTTTTGTTCATACCTCGAGGTTATACGCCTTTTTTCTTATCACTTGAATATATACATATTAGTGGAAAATGGAAAGAAAACAAAACATTTTCCTCAAATGTACAACAAAACACGTGTTTATTTCCGTCAAAACAGTAAATAAGGTTTGCGAAATAGTTCTAGCGCTGATTATTAATGAAGGAAATAGTATGAGCAATGAAAATTCAAAAAAAAAAAAGGGAACACGTAATTTGAGCTCAGTCGTGAAATTATTTGAATGGGTGTACGGCCACTTGAACTGTATAAGTGTTCGACGACTATTCAACGAAAAAAAAAGGTCTGAATGAGGTGAGAAGAGAAAAACGTGTAGACTGGATAGACTCACCTTGCACTTGAAGTCTCGAAAATCGACGGCTCTCGCGATGCTCACCAACACGTGCTGCTCATCTTGGAGCACCGCCGCGCGTCCGTTCTGTAAAATAAGGTATTCTTAAAAGTCTGGACAGTTATGGAATATTTATGTTTCAACGTGTTCATGCATGCATGCATGCGTACTCTTTCATCAGGAAATGGCAGACACAGATGTCGACATGAGACGAAAATCACCGGCCGCCAGGTATTAGGTTTCTTCATAGCACGCATGCGGAAGGGCGTGCGAGACGAGACGGCAACGCACTGTTCACTTTTCCGGACGCTCCCGAGATGGAAAGGATTATGTTCGCCTCACAGTGCTGTTTATACGTCATCCCCCCACCCAGCCGAGCCCTAGATTCTAGGCGGGAGCGGCTCACGCTTGGAGAACATAAGGCAGATCGTGTAATGGTCTAGGATTGGAGTTCAAAATTCAAAATGAATGTTTTTTTCCAATTTTTTAGTTTTATTTATTAAGATGCATCACCAAGTTCGTCGGATAATGAAATTGTTTTTTCACTCGAAAATTTACTTTTTTGAGAAATTCGAATCATGATCTTATTATTCAAGATGACACCATCATTTTGATCCAAAAACGAGGCCTTTTTGTCAGAAAATGACCGAGCCTTAGGGTTTTGAAAATGCGCCAGGTAGAAACAATTTTGGAAGAAGGCTGGGGTGCCGTGAAATGTGGCATTGCAGTAAAATTTGGATGAATGTTTTTTTTTTGTGTTTTAATTTTTTTTTCTTTTTTTTTTGAAATTTTAATGCGATCAGATTATCATGAAATTCATGTTTTACGGTGCTCTTGCGGTATAGAACTGCTTGAAATGGAGATTTAAGGGCACAGAAAATTTTTGGCTAATAGCCACCGAGCTATATCTATATGTACTATATGTATTTGGCACACTCCCCATATTCGAGGGCTATTAGCCGTTTCCGTCGGCTATAATTTTCAATATTTTTCCATTTCAAATTTCGGTCATCTTGTGTCTGGAAAAAGTCGCAAAATCGCTGAGTAAGCGCGAAGATTTTTTCCTATAATTGTTGCATGTAAACATTATATAGCTGCGTTTCCAACAGACGAATTTTTCATAGGCGGTGGTATTACAGCCCTTTTCGGCGGCTAATAGCCATATTCGACGGCTAATAGCCAAAGTCGTCGGCTAGTTGCCATATTCGACGGCTAATAGCCAAATTCGTCGGCTAGTTGCCATTATCGCCCGCTATTAGCCTTTTCGACGGCTATTAGCCATTTTCAGTGGTTATTAGCCACCTAGACGCCGAATCTCGCCATAACGCGCCAAAAATTTCCTGAGAACAGTTCCTATACCGTTACAGTTCTATTCCACAATAGCCCAATGTTTTGCAATACCAGTTTCTACAGTAAGATAAAATTTAAATTAAAAAAATGCCAATTCAAAAAATTACGAAGAGTTTTTATCATATTTCATACCGGCCGCATCATCAAAACACATTCTTTTCTTTGTTTTTTCCTCCTGCATAAATCAAATTAATTCAGCCTAAACCGCTGCGCACGCGCGCGCGCCTAATCTTTGCACCCAAACCAGAACAAAACCGTTTTTCCTCTCCGTTTGCATAAAAACTGACCGGAGAGTTGAGAAGAGCACGAAGAGCGTAGAGGAAGAAGAGGGCAGGTTGCTCAAGAGTGTACTGTAGATGACACTTGTTGAGCAGTTCGGTGAGAAGAGTTAGACCACTGGCCGCAAGGAAGTCTTCTAGATAGCTGAAAATAGGGAATCGGTGAGCTTGTAATCTTTCTGAGGGGGTACAACGGTAAAGAACAGCGCCGAATAGAAATTCCTAAAATGGCGCTCAATGACCCACAGTGTACAGTGGTATACGGCACCCCAGCCTTCTTCCAAAATTGTTCCTACCTGGCGCATTTTTAAAACCCTAAGGCTCGGTCATTTTCTGACAAAAAGGCCTCGTTTTTGGGTTAAAATGATGGTGTCATCCTGAATAATCAGATCATGATTCGAATTTGTCAAAAAAGTAAATTTTCGAGTGAAAAAATAATTTCATTATTCAAAGAACTTGGTGGCGCATTGGACGACGGGGGTGCCGTGTGGTATAGTATTTCTAAAAGTGTTAGCGGTTCTGTGTCAAACAGCTCAATTTCGGGCAGTTCTATGCTGTTGTACCCCCATTTGTGATTGCATGTGAGAATGGTGCTAGCCTAAATAATTTCCTAATTGCCAATAAATACATGAAATTTTATAACGTGGGCAATATACATGCATTTGGCGCATGCCCCGAACTCGATGGCTATTAGCTGTTTTCGATTTTTTTTTATTGTGTTTTTTATAAAGCCTAAATAAAACAGAATCTTGTAATGAACCAGGCAATTACGCACTTTAATAAAACGGCTTTTGAATAATACACTTTTTTCACTCGAAAATTTACTTTTTGGAGAAATTCGAATCATGATCTTATTATGAAAGATGACACCATCATTTTGATCCAAAAACGAGGCGTTTTTGTCAGAAAATGACCGAGCCTTAGGGTTTTAAAAATGAGCCAGGTAGAAACAATTTTGGAAGAAGGCTGGGGTGCCGTGCCACACGCCTCCCCCGTCGTCCACTGCGCCACCAAGTTCGTCGCATAATGAAATCATTTTTCACTCGAAAATTTACTTTTTTGAGAAATTCGAATCATGATCTTATTATTCAAGATGACCACATCATTTTGATTCAAAAATGAGGCATTTTTGTCAGAAAATGACCGAGCCTTTGGGTTTTAAAAAGGCTGGGGTGCCGTATACAGTATACTATGATTTAAAAAAAAAAACCGTATGCGGATATAATATGTACCAGTTAGAAAAGCTTAGCAAACGAATTTAAATACGATTGACACATTCTGATAGGAAAATTCGAACAGAATGCATTCAGAATTTCGGCTCGAAACGAAGCAGGCCCATCCTAATTTCTGAATTGTTCCCTCGAGTCCTAATGAAATACACCCGCTTTTAGAAATTGTCAATTTGATGAATGAATGAATGAATGTTGGCAACAAACGCCAAACACATTAAGGTCCCTCGCGATAGTGGACGTCTCTTTTAACGTCATCTGGCTAAACATAATCTGTTAAGAAATCAAAAAAAAATCACCTGAAATTCTGAGTTCTCAGCGAGATTACCAGATCCTGTAGTTGGCGGGTTGTGTTCGAGTCGATGACGAAGGACGCTTTCAGATTTTTAAGAAACCCAATGAAGTGAGATGCGTCTTCCGTTTGAAGACACTGTAAACTTTTTTTTAGGGGAAAAAATAATAGTGCTGAGCTATGACTCGATCGCCAGAAGTTCAATAGAAACAAAACAAAGCATTAACTCTTCCACTCCCACATTTTCGCGTTCGTTCATCATTGCGATTCCATTCTCGCCACTTGATACCCATCTGCGTCTCTCTGTCTCACACACTATTTCACACTCACACTTTTCTGCCGGCCGGTAGGTGCGGAGGGCAAAAGCAATTGATGATGATTTGCATACAATAGAAATTTATGAAATAAATCGTTTATGATTTGTGTGCGTCAAATGTCAATATGTGAATGCGCTTTGGCCACTCGGGTGGCATCATTGGCACTAGAGTTCTAATAATAATAAAAAAACAACGAAATTTCTCACGCTTCTTCGCTTGAAACCTGCCGACTTCCTTAGTTTGTTTTTAAATTCTTGTTTCGTTATAGAGGGACAAGCCTGCTGCGCAGTCCTGCGCGGCTGCTAACGCAGTCTATTGTGCGACTTCGTCGCCACATTCTATTTTTTAAAGTTCCACTCTTCCTCATTTATTCATATGCACACTGTTTTAGGGACGATTTCTGTCCTATGTGGCTCAGTCGGTAGTGCGCTTGAATACAAATCCTAATGTCACGGGTTCGTGTTTTGTCCACTGCATTTTCTTGCAAAAAGGCAAGTGCGGACGCACACAGACATCCCGGGTTTTTATATATAAGAAAGATATTGTGTTTTTTATTGAGTTGCATCATGAATACGTGAGTCTCCTATCCCTTTTTTGTCTGCGTATCTTCAAATAGCACTGTGTTTGCGTGGTCGCGCGCACAAAAGTGGGCGGGGTTTCATGTTTTCATGTTGCAACTCGATTGTAAATACAAAAATAAAAATTATATTTCTTTGTTGTCGGCCCGCCAAAATGATCAAACGCGCTCCGCTGAACTCAACGCTATGCGATTTTCATTTTGCTCTCCAACTTTTTTCATTTCACGTATAAATTTAACGTGAAATCTTCTTCTTTTAAGGCTGCCCAACGATTCGCAACCCGACGTTTCGAAACCGCGTCATTGCTGATATTGGGTTGCAAATTGACGAGTAGTGAGAGCGCGCCGGTTCTGTTTGTCGCGGTTTGGAACTGCTGGGTTTCGAAAGTTTCAAATCTACATAATTGGCGGGATGACGCGGTTTCTAAACGTCGGGTTGCAAATAGTCGGGGAGCCTATTTTAATACTTGCGATGTATGCCAATTTTTCGGCTCTGGGACGTTTCGAAACTTTTTTGCATTTTTGCGTATGGTTTTTCGCCAATTGACACCAAAAAAATGCGGGCATTTGGTAATTAATTTTCGTTTTTATCAGTTATTTTTTTGGGAATTTGAATCCACTAGTATGCCGCAAAAATTCAAAAAAGTTTCGAAACGTCCCAGTTTCGAAACGTCTTGTTTCGAAACGTCTTTCGAAACGTCCCAGAGCCAATTTTTCACGTGAAACCATACTGGAATCGGCCAGAATATTGAGACGAAAATACTGACGATTTTTAAAAAAAATTTTTACAACATGGACAACTCTGAAACCGTCTAAAAAAATAATCAAAATTTTCTAAAAAAAAAAACGGTGTCAAAAAAGCGCAGAAACATGGTTGAACACTGTGTCTTTAAACAGTCTTGGTTCATATTCCCTCAAAATTGGCACACTCGTCACACCCCAGCAGTCAACTGTGAATGTGATGAAAGAGAATTGCGTGACTGTTAAATTGACCTAATTCTCGATTTAAAGAAAAGGAAAACATACGTGTTGTGACACCAAAAGTGACATTTTCTTCTCGAGTGAATAGTCGTGCATCTCGTGTTGTTTCTCCTCGGATAGTCCCAGCTCTTTCTGAAATCAATATATTCCGTTTTTCTGGCCTGAAGTAGTATTTTATGTGCATATTTATCTCTCAAACCTCACAATCAGCATTAATGATATACATTTACCGCAAGCCTATATAAGCCCCGCCCACTCAGATTGGTTTACAATAAAATACACGAAGGTGGAAAAAAATTAGAGATCAAAAAATTCTTACCACTAGGCACTCAAAATCTTTCTCAACTTTTGCCGGATCTAGAGAAACTGGTGGAAAAATGACGTTGTCGCGCTCATGATTTTTTCCGGGGTCGTCTTTGTCTCTGTAATAAATTAATATTTAGTGTGTTTTTATGTATACCGTCGTCTATTATGGAAAAAAAAACCCGTATTGTGTTTTCAATCGAGTTGCATCATCAAAAAAGAAACATTGATTATTTTTTTTCACGCAAAAATTCAAACTGCACTAAAATTGGGCGGGGTTTCATGTTTTGATGATGCAACTCGATTGAAAACCCAATAGAATATGATGGATCTGTCTAATTAAATAGTTTAATAGCTGATATGTACTGTAAAGACTGTATTAAACTAGTCAATTTATTAGAATGTTACCTTGTATTCCAAAAAATTGCTTATTTTTACAGAATTTTTTGGCTAATAGCCATAAACTTCGGTGTATGGGCCAAATGCTCACCCTGAATTTAATAGCTATTAGCCTTTTTCAATGGCTATTAGCACGGCACCCCAGCCTTCTTCCAATGGTGTTTATACCTGGCGCATTTTTAAAACCCTAAGGCTCGGTCATTTTCTGACAAAAAGGCCTCGTTTTTAGATTAAAATGAAGGTGTCATCCTGAATAATCAGACCATGATTCGAATTTGTCAAAAAAGTAAATTTTTGAGTGAAAAAAATCAATTCATTATCCGACGAACTTGGTGGCGCATTTGACGACGGGGGTGCCGTGATTAGTCGTTTTTCATGTCTGTGTTATTTAATGCAAATAAACTCAGAAAATTTTTGGCTATTAGCCGTCGACTTCGGGTCTCATGTCAAATGAGAATCAATGGCTAATAGCTATTTTCAACGGCTAATAGCCATGAAGCTGCCAATATCCGGCATATCCTTGCCAAAATTTTTCTAAGAACTGATTGTATGGGTTTTTATTTCTAGCAAGGCTCG
The DNA here is from genome assembly GCA_963572235.1 of Caenorhabditis japonica. Taxonomy (NCBI): domain Eukaryota; kingdom Metazoa; phylum Nematoda; class Chromadorea; order Rhabditida; family Rhabditidae; genus Caenorhabditis; species Caenorhabditis japonica. Next base: position 1,261,188 of record OY754346.1, read on the forward strand.
GTTTTGAAATTCTACGTTTTTTAACTCATGGGGAATTCTGATTAGACACAAAACGATTTAACAGCTAGAAACCAGCAATTCTAGAAGTTCACTCATATTTTTTTCGGCATTTTTTAAATACACACCTTCCAGAACGCTCATATTACAGTTTAGTGAAATTTGAAATATTTCGGAAGCGGTAGAGCACAACATTTACCAAAAACAAAACTGTATCCTATTGGAAATTTCAGGAAATTTCACAGAGATGACGGGGTGCTAAAAGTTTGGCTCTGGGACGTTTCAAAACAAGACGTTTCAAAACTGGGACGTTTCAAAACTGGGACACTTCAAAACTGGGACGATTCAAAGCCCGCCACTTCAAAACTAGGACGGTTCAAAACATTGAGTGCAATTGTGCGTCACGGTGTACGCACTAGTGACACCAGAACACACGCACATTAAATGTTTATTTTCGTTTTGTCATTGTTTTAAACTCTTTTCACGTAATATTCATTTTCTTTTTTCGTTTTGTCATTTTTTAACTCTTTTCACGCGGTTTCCTCTCGTTTCGCATTTTTTTAAAAATAATTTTTTGCCGGTATTTAAATTTGGTCAAATTCGTCGAGCTCATGCTTTGTCTTTTGTCGAGTGCTTTACCGGTAAAACGCTTTAGTAAATTTTCCGATAAATTTAACGAACCTTTACCGGTGATTTATTTTATTTAGAAAAACTTCAACAGCGTGTCTTGCATCGGCCAGGCTGAGCAACGGAATTTCACAAAACCGGTAAAAACTGCGCGAAAATTCGGAGAATGCTTAACCTGAACTTTCGGAAATTTATGGAAAAATGCTCAGAAAAATATGAACCAAAATATTGATTTTTCCGAATACATTGTTATTTTTCTACTTTACCGGTAAAGGTTCGTTAAATTTATCGGAAAATTTAATAAAGCGTTTTACCGGTAAAGCACTCGACAAAAGACAAAGCTCGACGAACTTGACCGAATTTAAATACCGGCAAAAAAATATTTTTTAAAAATGCGAAACGAGAGGAAAACGCGTGAAGAGAGTTAAAAAATGACAAAACGAAAAAAAGAAAATGAATATTACGTGAAAAGAGTTTAAAACAATGACAAAACGAAAATAAACATTTAATGTGCGTGTGTTCTGGTGTCACTAGTGCGTACACCGTGACGCACAATTGCACTCAAAGTTTTGAACCGTCCCAGTTTTGAATCGTCCCAGTTTTGAAACGTCTTGTTTTGAAACGTCCCAGAGCCAAAAGTTTAAGGCGGTCTGAACCGTTAGAAATCCAAATTACTTTATTCACACCACACCTTAACAACTTGAAATACCGTAGAAAACAACAACAAAACCCTTAAAAACTAACCGTTCTCTGTAGAAACACGAAAGCGCTCGATCCACCCAATCCTCTATGTATTCCATTGGTTTCTCGAGAATTTTCTGAAAACTATCAGTTTCACAATCAGTCGGAGAGCGAAGTGCTAGAAATGACAGAAAGGAAACGAAAAATTGACTAGAAAAGTAGTACAATGTGCCTACCACTGCCATGCAACAACTATATAGTTTGTGACTTTTAGGCAAAATTGAAAACGGAGAATGGAGAATGGAAAATATCACATCGAGAATGGTTGAAGGATGAATTAGCAATTCTGTTTTTCTATGGAAAGGAGAAGAAAAAGATTATCACAGCGGGAGGTACGCTATCCAATTTGCTTACTTAAAAAAAAACCGCTTCTTGGGGGGGGGGTATAAGCCTTAGAAAAACCGTACATTTATGCATATACAAAAAAAACATTTTGACGTCTGCGAAATCGGAATCGGCATTAGAATCCGCATCCGAATCTTCTCAAGCTGAATATCTTCACGGCTGATACGGTTTGCCGCGCTTCGTTTGGCAACAACCATAACCACACGCGTAGAATAAAGAAATTGGAGTAAAAGAAAAAGCGAATGTGTTATGGTCAGTGAGGAAGAGAGTACTAGAGGGGGTAAGGGCCTGGAACGTCGGTAGATGCGCGAAGGAAGGAAATTTGAGACTTTCTGGTGGGGTGGTTGGGTAGGACAAAAATGAGGGAAAGGTGTCTGCGAGAGCACTGTACATTGTTGGAGGAAAAGTCTAGTTGTTTTAATGAACTTTTTCTTCTTTTTTCAATTGAGTTACGAGTTGCATCATGAAAACATGAGTCGCGTCGCCTATCCCTTTTTTGTCTGCGTCTCTTCAAATAGCACTGTGATTGATTGCGTGGTCGCACATATAGTAGGCGGGGTTTCGTGTTTTCCCAAAGAAAAGAAACAACTTGAAAAACCAAGGTTGTCGCAATAAAGAAAACTGTTAAGTCAAAAGAAAAAAAAAAGCTACAAGTCCTCATTGAGAACAAGCAAAAAGTGAAGAGACAATTGAGCCGAATGATCTGATCTGGTCTCAACTGTCCGCTTGTATTGAAAGCGAGATTCAACAAACTTGTGAAACAATAGAAGGAAAAACAATGTACATTGGTGGGATTTTCTTAATACAAAGAAAAACACGGCAATACCACTGGTGAAGCGCCACGGGCCCGCAGCGGGCCCGCCGCGGGCCCGCCAGCGCACCGCTGACAGCTAAAAGAGTACACGCGTGGTGCACGCAGCGGGCCCGTGGCGGGCCCGCCAGCGGTTCGCTACCTGCTACATCGCGTGGGTGACCCCTTTCTTGCTTTTTTTCTTTATTTGATATTTTCTATTAGAAATTAACACTGATGTTATTAATAAGACAGTTTATTAAAAAACAGAAAAGAAAAATTTAGAAAATTATTAGATTATCACAAAGTTCTTCGATGACGTTGCCCGAATCATCTCATCGTCGATCGTCCGTATCGAGATGTCGCACGTGTCTGAAAATTGAATAAGTTTATTATGTGAGAGCTGGCGCTAAATACGGCATCCCGGAGTTTTTAAAAACTTTATTTCCACAAGTAAATTGCGTAGAGTTTCATGTTATTTTAAAAAGTACATAAAAAAGTTTTCAAAAACAGTTGAAAATAACTCTTTTCAAGTTTTTTCAACTCTTTTTAAGCCGTAGAATTTCAAATAAGTCTAGGAAGACCGATAGTTGCATATAATTGACACGGACTTTGTAGAATCACTTGAAATGGTACGCGGTTTAACTGGGCTTCTAACGTTTTCTATATTTTTAGGGAATATCGTTGTTAAAACGAAATAGAGCGTTATTTTGTGTCATCCCTATTTCATTCAGTTCCTTTCTTCAAAAGCATATTTCCAAATTTGATCTGCGCAAAAAGCACCTAAATATTTCGCACCAGAACTTGGTCGCTCCAAGCCCCGTGGCTTTGAAAATTTTTGGGCAAGTTTTGTGCCAATCGGCTTTTTTTCCACTACGTACCGATGCAGATCCTAGGCCATTTTGAGAAATCTTCTCTTCCATGAAAGAAATCCTGGATCTATTTTGAAAATGAAAGCCAAATGAAAAATCGGCTCTGGGACGTTTCAAAACTTTTTTGCATTTTTTCGTAGCGTTTTTTGCCAATTGACACCAAAACGCACGCTCATTAGGTTTTTATTTTTTTCTTTTATCAATTATTTATATTTTTATGGAAATTTAAATACACTAGTACGCCGCAAAAATGCAAAAAAGTTTTCAAACGTCCCAGTTTTGAAACGTCTTGTTTTGAAACGTCCCAGAGCCAAAAAATCGGCTCAATAAATATTGTTCTTCGTTTAATTTACTACATTTTTTAAAGTTGGTTCAAATCGGTGCGCTACCGGCTTTAGGAAATTTGTTAAAGGTATTGCAGTCGAGCAAAAAATAACGGATTTCCGCTTCCATTTTCAGTTTTCTGTACTTTTCTGGGAAATAAAGGTCTAAATAAAAAATCGGCTGGCTAATTATTTTTCTTCATTTAATTTTCTAAGTTGACCCGATATTACGCAAACACCGCGTTGCAATTTTTTGTTTTCAACATACGTAATACAATTTATTTTGCTCTTTTTTCGCAAATTTCAACAAGACTAAAACTTTTCAAAACATACCGATTGGCCAGATGAATTCGATTATTTCCATAGCAGCCTCGCGTCTTTACCACCTGAAAATAATAAATATCTCAACAAAAAAAGCCCATAAAACGTACTTTACAAACTTACTCGTTTTTCAGGCGGATTTTAACCTCAGCCGACTGCAAAATGTCGCCATTTTGATTCGTTTTTCCCCTGAAAACACAAAAAATTAATTAAAAATGAAAATTAATGATAAAAAACGGCAGAAAAACACGTAAAATTGAAGTTTTTTGACAAAAAAATATTTAAAAAGTTAAGCCCCGCCCACTTTGCAATCTGCGGCACACGATTTTGCAATAATGCTGCGCGCTATTTGTTTCAAGAAAACTGGGTAATACTGACTTTTTACATTAATATTTTCGATGAATAATCAAAAAATGAGTATAAAATCACAAAATTTAACATTAAAAACATTAATTTACACGTAATCACTTTAAAATAGGCAGATTGAGCGATGTTAGCCTGTGCTAAACTCATTGTCAACGTCAATCCGCAGTACCCGATTGTCAACGTTATTAAAACGGTAATTTCAGTATTATAGAATTTCAAGCCTGCTACGCTGACGTGTACTGGATATTGACACAGCATTTAAGATACTTGTTAAAAAAGGCACGCGATAAGGATAAGGCGATAAAGGCTCCTTTACCGGCTTGACTCTTTTAGCAGCGTAGAAATATTTTTCTATGAAAACTATAATCGATGGAAAACACATATAATGGATTCGTGGCGGAGTGACATTTCACGTGAAACCGGGAGACGAAAAATCTCTTCATTTCTTCAGTTACTTCTTCATTTTTTCGAATAAAAACGTAAATGCTGAATTTTTAATAAAGGCTGCTAAATTATTTTTAGCAGGTACTGTAAGCTTCGTTACTGAAGCTGCACTTTTTTAGAGAAAATACAGTGTTTATAGATGTGAATTATTCACAAGAAATGAATTACATTCACGACATGTAAGAATACGTTTGCAGAGTTGGGTAGCGAACGAAACTCGTAGTTTTTTGAATTCCTTCATCTGTTTGTTTGAATTTTGTATAAATAATTTTGTTTTCAATGAACTTGCGACATGAGAACATGAAACTCCGCCCACTTATTTTTACGGTGTTTGCGGATTTTTGTTTTCATGATGCAAATTGTTTGAAAACCTAATAAACACTTCTCAAATTAGAACAAAACGTTTTCAACAAATATCAAAACAAACGAAACGTTAATGAAACTTTTCTGCAACTTATCCGCGGTCGGTCATGTCCAATTCTTACAATTAGAACAAAGTCTACTAAAAATATTTGTACTCGTTATTATTCACATAAAACTAGGAAAGAAAAAATTTATATACCTTCTTGAGACAGTTTACCATCCGCCCACCCGTTCGTCAGCTGGACGCTGGCGGGCCCGCCGCGGGCCCGTAGCGGGCCCGCCAGCGCATCACCACTGAATATCAGCATTTTCGATCAAAAACTCAACTAATTAGTGTCCTATGCGCAATTTTACTTCGTTTAAAATAACTATAATTCATTTATAAACCCATTGGAAACAAAATTTTTTCCACCTGTCAGTCACCTACCAAATATCATAGCCGCCGCGGGCCCGCCAGCGGCCAGCGAGGGCACCCAAGCGCTGGCGGGCCCGTAGCGTCTGCGGAGCCGCCGCGGGCCCGCGCGCGGTTCACCAGTGACGGGGTTATTGATGCCTTGGCAAACATTCCGGAGAAACAAAACACAAAAAATGTGACGGATAGTTTTGACCTACCTAAACACATAAGTATTCGAACGAAAAGCCATAAAATGAGGAAAGTAAGGTGAGGTGCGAATGAACGTCTCGTTTTATATGAACTGCGCAGGTTTTTGGCTGGTCAAAAGCGCGGATTATGCTAAGTGTGGGGTTGGTTCTGTATTTTGGCGAGAATTAGGTCTGATGTCTGGAAGTGGAGGAGAAGCGGACAAGTTTCTACGATACAAATTTTAGTTTGGTGTCTGAATACGAGACGTGGGAACGTAAACTTTGGAAGCCCTGAAATTGTGCGATCAAAGGTGTTTTTTTTTTGGTTTCTCTATTTACATTTCTTATTTAGTCAGAATGATAACTTGAATTTTGAAATTGCCTTTTTTGTCTGCGTCTCTTCAAATATCACTGTGTTCGCGTGGCCGCGCACGCACAAATAAGTGGGCGGAGTTTCGTTTCGCGTTCTCGTTCTCATTCTCGTGTCGCAATTCGATTGAAAACACAATATTTATTGTTATTCTCAGTACGGAGCGCTGCAAATCCGCTCCTTCGCACAGTGGAGGATGGTGTTTCTACCTGGCTCATTTTTAAAACCCTAAGGCTCGGTCATTTTTGGACCAACAGGCTTCGTTTTTGGATTAAACTGATGGTGTCATCCTGAATAATCAGACCATGATTCGAATTTCTCAAAAAAGTAAATTTTCGAGTGAAAAAATAATGTTATTATCCGACGAACTTGTGCGCGGCCACGTTGGCGACGAGAGAGTGCAGAATTTTTCGCTCTCATTTCTCTAAATCTCAATCAAAATGCATGCAAAATTCACTGTGCGATTGGAGCGAATTCGCAGAGCTATACTTGACAGAACGCCGCTGTGAAAACGCAGAAATGCGGTAGAGCGCGTGTGCCTTCACATTGGATCTAGCACGCCGTGTGCAACCCTGTTTTGGAAAGTTTGGTGCAAATCAATCCAGTATAAGCTGAAAAAGACACATAAGCACTTAATTATAGTAAAGATAAAATAGCAAAATATCCTAGTTTTTGGAGCTTTTTTTTTTTAACCATCAAAAATGCCTTAAGTTTTTATTTTGCACGCCTCCCCCGTCGTTCAATGCACCACCAAGTTCGTAGGATAATGAAATTATTTTTTCACTCGAAAATTTACTTTTTTGAGAAATTCGAATCATAGTCTGATTATTCAGGATGACACCATCATTTTAATCCAAAAACGAGGCTTTTTGGTCAAAAAATGACCGAGCCTTAGGGTTTTAAAAATGAGCCAAGTAGAAACACCATTGGGAGGCTGGGGTGCCGTGTTTTGTTAAGTTTCTTAATGACATAAAAATAAAAAGACAGTTTTTTGTCAGAAACTTCAGATTTTCAGTCGTGATCAATCTTGCATGCTCCACTGGCAACTCAGTAACAGAATAAAAAGAGTTGAAAAAACCATTTAATTGTAAGAACCTTTAGAACACACAGAAGAAAAGTATGCAAGAGAAGATGTTGAAAAAAACTAGCAAATCTTCAGAAACTTGGCCGAAAACCGAGAAACACACCTCTTGACAAGCGACGCGACGTCCAGGCGGCGGCAGCAGCTTTTTGACCAGTCTAAACAACAAGAAAACAAACAAATGAGACGGAGAAAACGAAAACTATTGGTTTTACCAACACCGTAGGAATGATTTAGTGGACAAAAAAACACACACAAATGTTGGCACGCCCTTTTCTCGGATTGTTTTTAAATTGGCAAGCGTGCCGAGATCGGATTACGGTGGAAATGGGTCCATTTTTTTTGGGAAGATGTGAAGAGTAGTGGGGCTTCTTCAAAGAAGGTGGTCTCGCGGTAAAAACCAAAAAAAAAAAAAAAGAAACAATCGAAACCAAAACGGGGAAAAAAGTGAAGTGTCAAAGTGCGTGCGGCTCACGAAAAAAAAACAGGCAAATGAAGAGGACACGCCTACCTCGTCGTAAATTTACTTTTTTGACAAATTCGAATCATGGTCTGATTATTCAGGATGACACCATCATTTTGGTCCAAAAACGAGGCCTTTTTGTCAAAAAATGACCAAGCCTTAGGGTTTTGAAATTAAAAAAAAAAATTTAAAAAAATTTTTTTTTTTTTTTTTGAAGCGAAAAATCAAATTTTAAATGCAAATCGTCGTGGCTACGTCATTTGGGCTAATTTTGCAAGTTTATCCGAATTTTACAGGAATTTTGCAATAGAGCGAGGTTGAGGATGTATGTGCCGCCGACTATAGAGGAAAACTTTAGGATAAAAACCTTATTATAGAGAACTGTTTTAGTATGAAAAAAATTGTCCTAATTGTTTTAAATTACTTCCAAAACCTGCTTTTCAGTTGCTGGGACTTTTTTTTTTCAGTAAAACCTGCTTTTCTTTGTAAAAATGTATGTATTCACGGTGCCCAGCATTTGAAAAGTGGGCGGAGCCGAGCAAACGCGCCCCACTGGATTTTTTCGCGCGAAATTCAAATTTTGACGCATTTTTAATGTTTTTCGGGAAAAAAAGCATAAATTCTAAATTTTTCCCACATGTGCTTCAATGGAATTATAGCTGAGGTCTTTACAAATTTTTTAAGCCTAAGAACGTCGAATTTGGTTCAGCCACCATTTCGGAATAATCGTTTTCAGTTTTTTGGTGTTTTTGTAGGATAAATCTTTACGAAAATCGAAGTTTGGGCAATTTTATGATATTAAAAGATACAATACACACATTTTACAAAGAAAAACAGATTTTACTGAAAGAAAAATAATAAAGTCAATTAAAAAAATGCGACAGTCGAAAAATGCGCAAGCACCGAAAGTGCGTCATGCAAGTTTGCTGACGCGCCAGCAAATTAGGCTCCGCCCAAATTTCCAATCCTGGACACCGTGGTATTAAATTATTTAATACCAGAAAATTGCCCAAACTTCGATTTTCGTAAAGATTTATCCTGCAAAAACACCAAAAATCTCACTTTTTTAGCTCCGCAATGCTAAAAACGATTATTCCGAAACGGTGGCTGAACAAAATTCGACGTTCTTAGGCTTAAAAAATTTATAAAGACCTCAGCTATAATTCCATTGGAGCATATTTGGGAAAAAATTAAAAATTTATGCTTTTTTTCCCGAAAAACATTTTTAAAAAATTACTGAAAATGTGAATTTCGCGCGAAAAATCCAGTGGAGCGCGTTTGCTCGGCTCCGCCCACTTTTCAAATCCTGGACACCCTACAGTGACTGAAATTTTGCTTAAAATGTGAAAAATAACATAAAACAGCAATTTTACAGGAATGAATGAATGCGGAATAAAATGAGCATACAAAAGACGACTGGATTCAACAAAACGAGTTACGAATACCAACAGGTAAATACTAAACCAAAAAACTACCGTCGGAACAACTACTGAACACTTTTTTCTTCCACACGAACAAACAGAACGTCAGCAAAAAAAAAATGTTGATTCACAAACAGATGCACTCCCTGATAAGACTTATCAGTCATTCTTATTCTATAAAGTTTAGGAAACGAAATGACATGAAGCATATGCTAATACTAGTAGCCCTTGACCTTCTCGAAAAAAAAAACAGAGGGTTGGTCTATTCATAATAATCATCAAACGGACAAGAAGAATGAGAAGAAGGGGACAAGGCAAGTCATAAAACGGCCAGCCCGACCACCTGGGAGAATTCAGACTGAAGAGGTCCACCTTTCCAAAAAAAAAGTGGGCGGAGTGAGTCGAGAGTGATTCATGATCCGCCATTTTACCATTTTGGTGTCGCGAGTGGGCAACAATTATGGTATTTTCTAGCAGGTGGTGGAGAAGAAGGACAATGACGAATTGTGGAATTCATTCAGTAGAAGAAATAGAGGAGACAGTAGGATTAGGCCGGAAAATAATGGACCAGAAGTTTGGTGCTGGTCTCACGTGATACTTTTTAGTTTCAAGCCGTCAAGGCGAACTGTTCCTGTGCTACTAAACACCTGTAAATGGTTATGCGCTTTTACCCCCCCCCCCCCCACCATGTCTTATCCGCAAACAAACAGAGGATGTTCAATACAAATACAGCAGCCTTTGGATCAGCAAATGCGCTCTAGCGAACAGATATTTATTTATTTATTTACAAGCCTGCTGCGCAGTCCTGCGCGGCTGCTGACGTAGCCTATTGGCGACTTCGTCGCCACATTCTCTTTTTTTACGTTCCACTCTTCCTCATTAATTTATACGCACTCTGTTTTGGGAAGGTTTCTGTCTTCTGTGGCTCAGTCGGTAGTGCGCTTGAATACAAATCCTAATCTCACGGGTTCGTGTTTTGTCCACTGCATTTTCTTGCAAAATGGCAAGTGCGGACGCACACAGACATCCCCATCTGGGTTTTTATATTCTCAGTACGGAGCGCTGCAAACGCGCTCCCTTCGCACAGTGATGGACGCGGCCCCGTTTGCGACGAGAGAGTGCAGAAAATCAAGAGAGCCGTTGATTTGCTCTGATTTCTCTGAACCTCTCTCCAAATGCATGCGAAATTCTTTGTTCGATTAGAGCGAGTTATCAGCGTTTTATACCGAGTATATATAAGAAAGATACGCCCATTAGGGCACGGCACCCCAGCCTTCCAAAGGTGTTTCTACCTGGCGCATTTTTAAAACCCTAAGGCTCGGTCATTTTTTGACCAAAAAGCCTCGTTTTTGGATTAAAATGATGGTGTCATCCTGAATAATCAGATCATGATTCGAATTACTCAAAAAAAGGAAATTTTCGAGCGAAAAAATAGTTTCATTATCCGACGAACTTGGTGGCGCATTGGAAGACGGGGGAGGCGTGTAGGGTGCGTGAAAAAGTATAGAAAAAAGTATGAAATGGTCTTTAAAGTAAAGCTCGCCAAAATCAACCTCCAAAACTTTTTGATTCGACATTTTTTTCGGTTTGTGCCGTTTTAAAATCAAGCGCAGGTGAGACAACAATTTCAACAAATTAAACACGCTTAGTTTGCAAAATCACCCCACGGACCCTGCGTGCACATACATAATTACCGTGCGCCAAACATCGCTTTTGTGTGTCCTTGACTTTGGCGCTTTCTAATTTTGTTTTGTGCAGATTGGAATTTCAAATGCAAATCCAAAACGCCATGAAACGAACGAATGAACCATATAACTTTCTAAGTACTAAACCCTCCTCCCACTTTTATGACAAGTAGACGGAGAAAAGGCAAAACGAAGACAGTGTTTATGAGTCTTCCTGCTATTTATAAGACGCCATTCGGATTCGGAAGAAGAAGAAGAAGAAAAGGTCATCAGCAGAAGACGTTGGTCGTAAACAAAAAGCTCAAAAAAGTTAAGAGGAAAATTGGGGGAGTTAGGTAAAAAAAGGGTTGTGATCAACGACCGACTAGAGCCTTCTGGCCAACCCGCCTCCCTCACACTCACAAACAGACCGAAAAAAAAAAGGGAAAAACGTCTCGCTGCATGTACTGTCAACTTATTTACCGTGCGGATTGCTTTCCGCGCCTTGCCGTGTTGCTCTGTGAGCGGCAAGGCGCGCGCTAAAGTTTGTGGTCACCAGACGACGGATACGTCGTCGTTTTCACACGCAATTTGGCACTATTTGGGTTGGAGATTAATAAAATAAGCAAAATTGGGTTGATGGAAAGAAAAACAATAGGAAGTGGGTGAAGTGGAAAATTTCCTTGGAAAGAAGTTTTCATTCGACAAAAGATTCGCAATCAAAAAGAAGGAAAAAAATACAGTATTTACTCTGTTAGAACAGCAGTGCACTGCACATTTACTTTTTTGAGAAATTCGAATCATGATCTGATTATTCAGAATGACACCTTCATTTTAATCCAAAAACGAGGTTTTTTTGTCAAAAAATGACCGAGCCTTAGGGTTTTAAAAATGCGTGCCGTGCACTGGGTTTTCCCGGTTTTTAATCAAAATTGACGATAGTTAACCGTTTTTTTTTGGAAAACGACAGCAATGACGAGGTGAGAGAAACAGGCATCCCTAGCCATGACATTTTCCGGAAAATGTAATTTTCCTGTTTCATGGATCCTAGCTCAGGTAAGAAAATAAAAGTGCATGCCATTCTAATAGAGTAAATACAAAAAAATTGTTTTTATAACTAACATACCTTTTGAAAAAAATGAAAGTGAGCTGAGCTTGTCACCGAGGGCTAACAATATAAAATTATAATAGCACCACCAAGTTCATCGGATAATTAAATTATTTTTTCACTCGAAAATTTACTTTTTTGAGAAATTCGAATCATGGTCTGATTATTCAGGATGACACCATCATTTTAATCCGAAAACGAGGCATTTTTGTCAAAAAATGACCGAGCCTTAGGGTTTTAAAAATGCGCCAGGTAGAAACAATTTTGGAAGCTGGGGTGCCGTGCCACATAGTTCGTTGGATAATGAAATTATTTTTTTTTGCTCGAAAATTTACATTTTTGAAAAATTCGAATCATGGTCTGATTATTCAAGATGACACCATCATTTTAATCCAAAAACGAGGCATTTTTGTCGAAAAATGACCGAGCCTTAGGGTTTTAAAAATGCGCGTTCACGAACAAAATCGACTTACCGTGCTACGATGCTCCGCAGTTTTTCAAAAAAAAAATTCGCTCGTCAACAGATAATAGTACAGTACAAACGCGATGAAAATCTTAAACCCCCCTCTTATTAAGGTTGATTCTCAATAGAGCACACTTGCAATAATACAAAATCTTGCTCGCGATGAAACAAGCACAGTAAAATATTGCACCCAGCTCATCGGGGCAACTCACTTGACGCAACGATGAACTGCATGTACATGTTATGATCTACTCGTTTCGCGCGCGCGCGCCCGCGCGCGCAACAGCCGAACAAAACGCGGCGCAAAAAAGTGGTGAACAAGCAAACGAACACCTCTGGAGACGCAGAAAGACATTGCACACGCCAATGAAATAAAAGTGTCGCGGTGTTTAGTGCGTGTGTTGTATGTAGATGATGATGCCGATGATGATGGTTGTCAAGCGTCAAGCGCCAAGCACATTGCGATGAGATATGAACTGGTTGGGTGGCGAGGAGAAGCAATATGTATGTATACACCCCCATTGTGTACTGTACCTGGAGACCTACACGCCGGCAAATACTAAACGGCTAGGCGGCGAGTGTCGAGAGATGGATGGAGGAAGAAGGAAAGAAGGCGGTGTCATGGTTGGGTGGTGAAGAGGAAAGTAAGTTAGCGAAAGCGTGAAGATATTCACGGTAATTTCCAGTAAGATATCTTTTTCCCCATGAACGATTTCCTGTTTTATCAGAATGGTCATTCATGAGTAGGAACAGCTCAAAGCTAGAAAAAATCGGATTTTAGCATCATTGGTAGATTACGAATTTCAAATTTTTGAACTTTATTTTTTTACTCGAAAATTTACTTTTTTGAGAAATTCGAACCATGGTCTGATTATTCACGATGAAACCGTCATTTCAATCCAAAAACGAGGTTTTTTTGTCAAAAAATGACAGAGCCTTAGAGTTTTAAAAATGCGCCAGGTAGAAACCATTTTGGAAGAAGGCTGGGGTGCCGTGCGTCGGATAATAAAATTATTTTTTACTCGAAAATTTACTTTTTTGAAAAATTCGAATCATGGTCTGATTATTCATGATGACACCATCATTTTAATCCAAAAACGAGCCTTTTTTGTCAAAAAATGACCAAGCCTTAGGGTTTTAAAAATGCGCCAGGTAGAAACAAGTTTGGAAGAAGGGTGGCAAACAACTACTAAAAAGCCCAAAATTGCCGTAAAATGGAAATGAACAACACCGAAAGGTGCTCTGCTCTCGACTTGCAATCAATTTCTCTCGTTTTCTTGAAACGCTTTTTCTGTCCTTTTTCGTGTTCCCGCGCGACCCGACATTTGTCATTTCATTTCATTTCATTTCGACTGTTTTCACAAGAAAGACAGCCGTCGATTTACGAGCGAGAACAGAACGGATTCTTCCCGTTGGCTCGGCGCCGAAGCAACAGCAAGGGGTTTGCGCCGCGCCGCGCCGCGCCGCGCCTCAGTTGAAATTCCCCTTGTTTGCTCTTTTCGGCGGGCGCAGGCGAGTAAGTGAAAAAGGGGTGAAAACGAATAAGAAATATCCGAAATCGGCAGCCAGGACTGGACACTCTAGATGTATATCCTCGATTTTTGACAAGAGACGCATAAATATGTTTTTGTTGTTATTTGGTGAGCTTTTGGAAGGGGAAGGGGAAAGCGGAAGCACGAGGGCATGGATTAAGCATGAAGTGGTGGGTATCCAATTACAGGATATTGAAACATGGAGATTTGAAAATTTAAAGGTGTTTTTAATCACGGGATGTCTGCCCAGGACACGGCACCCCAGCCTTCCCTTCTTCAAAATTGTTTCTACCTGACGCATTTTTAAAACACTAAGGCTCTGTCATTTTCTGACAAAAAGGCCTCGTTTTTGGATTAAAATGATGGTGTCATCATGAATAATCAGACCATGGTTCGAATTTCTCAAAAAAGTAAATTTTCGAGTGAAAAAATAATTTCATTATCCGACGAGCTTCGTGGCGCATTGGACGACGATCTGTATTTTCCCTACAAATTCTCAACTCCATCAGAATGGCCTAGCCCCGCTCTGCCTGCACCTAAATAAATGTCCTTACAGTTTTAAATGTTCTCAAATAGTTGCTAATAAGCTCTTTTTAAAAAGGAAAAGTACGCGAGATTTCTATAAGTCGGGCAGGACGGTGGAGCGTACTTGCTGACTCTGCGTTTTTCACAATCTCGGAGAATTCACCTAATAGCCTCAAACTTTGTGAAATAATGCACCCAGACATGCTCAGAAAATTCTGCACCGAATTTTCGACTTTTCTCAAAATTTGTAAAATCAACCCGCATGAGGTGTGAAAAAGCGCGCCACCGTAACGAGCGATTCGGCTAGTAGAAATGGCTCCCGGACGTTTTAAGCAGTCTGTAGTTCTGTTCGTTTTTTGGGGCTTTTCCCCATGAAAAACCGATCAGAGCAACAAAAAATAAAGATGATTTGTGTGCAAACCTGCAAAAACGTCCGGCAGCCGCAGAAATATATAGCACAACTTTAAAAAATCACAGTTTTACTTTGGGTAGAAAAATCTGGAAGGCAACCAAGCCGAAGGTGCCAAATGCAATTTCGTCGCTTCACTTCTCTAGTATTAATTTAGCTTTGAAACTTGCCTACGGATGCACCGGATAATATATCTGCATTCGAGGATACCCCGGATCAGAACTGTCATGATTCAGAACCGCTTCTTGCAGAGCATTTACGTATCGAAACTGGTATTTAAAAAAATTAGAAAAAACACATTTTTCAGTGCAAAACAAGTAATTTTCAAACCATTTCTATTTTCGTTTTTTGAGGATCACACGGTGTCCAGGGTTTGAAAAGTGGGCGGAGCCGAGCAAACGCGCTCCACTGGATTTTTCGCGCGAAATTCAAATTTTTACGCATTTTTTTTATGTTTTTCGGGAAAAAAAGCAAAAATTCTTAATTTTTTCACAAATGTGCTCAAATGGAATTATAGCTGAGGTCTTTAGAAATTTTTAAAGCCTTAGAACGTTGAATTTGGTTCAGCCACCTTTTCGGAATAATCGTTTTTAGCATTGCGGATCTAAAAAAGTGAGTTTTTCGGTGTTTTTGCTGGATAAATCTTCAAGAAAATCAAAGTTTGGGCAATTTTGTGGTATTAAAAGATACAATACATACATTTTACAAAGAAAAACAGGTTTTACTGAAAAAAAATCAATAAAAAATGCAAATCGAAAAATGCGCAAGCACCGAAAGTGCGCCATGCTAATTTGGAATGCAGGAAATAAGAATAACGGAAGGAAATTTATGGATATTAAAAGGTAGTTTATGGATTTTATCCGTAAGTTTCCTAATATTATGTGTTCATGAACGAGTGGAACCTACGACGCTCCGATGTTCCGTAGTTTTTCACTGCGGTCTCGCCACAAATCCTGCGGAACAGCGGAAAATCGTAAGTACCAATCGTTCGGGAACAGATAATAATACCAGATACACTTGTTTCCCAATTATTTTCTTCGCACAGGTGAAATGAAATGCGGTGGATGCATATAGTGTCCGTATTTTAATCATATCGTGCATTTATGTAAATTAGGCTCTAGATATTTAATGAATCCGCGTCGTTCGATTAACGTTTACACATTTTACTAATTCAGTGAAGTACAAAAATCAGTGCCGTTACAAGAAAAAAAAACTTGTAAGAAAAGTGAAAAAAAAAGCAGGGGCAAAGTCGCCAAATGTCGCAGGCTTGATGCAAAAAATAAATAAAAAGTTATTATATACCGTCCAATGGACCAAAAGGACGACATGATTAAATTACGGACACTATATGCATCCACCGCATTTCACCTGTGCGGTAGGCCTCAAAAATCATGTGAAAGATATAAAAAAAATCGTAAAAATGGAAATAGAAATGAAAAAGTGTCTAGTGACGAACAAAACACAACACTGCGGCTTCCATCCTACGCGGATCAATTTTCGGCTTAACGTGAGACTGACTGTGCTGATACTTTCAAATGAAAGGAAGGCAATTCACAGCAACTGTATTTAGATTCAAAATGAACAAATAAACAAACAGACAATAAAAGATGATCATTATCGTATTATATTTTACGTGAAGAAAACGGAAAAAGTTTCCCGCTTTTTCCGGATGTGTTTTCTTTCCGCAGCGGTAGACTATGCGTAGTGACGCGGTAAGCCATTGAGATGGACTGAGCAAACATGAAGCAAAAAAAAACAGTTCAACTTTTTGAACCAGAGACATTAGAAAGGGAAGAGACAAGTATTGGATTTGTTCTAATTTCACTAACCTTGGCATCTGCCTCTCGAACAAGCCCACTTACAGTACTAATTATTATTCATTCTATCCTACCGCCTATTTCCTTTTCTCGTCTCATTACCTATTCACTCGCAGATACCTGTCTTCGGCTATACCTTTAATTCCAAACAAGTGTGGCGTGAAACTTTGCAAATGCAACCCAAGCTTACATTAAAAGTGAACAAGAAAATGCGTAAATTCGAATGGAACTTGTTGAAACTAATGGAAGCAAAAGATATTAATACAAAAGATGGTGATAAGTAGATTATGATAATTCGAGTGGGCGCATCTAGTGATAATCTTTCCATTCGACTCGTTCAACAGAGATTATACTGTTCCTGCGGAAAATGATTTAATGGTTTTTGGTGGTAAGGTGGTTCCAATCAGTATGGATTTTCAACTGTTTGGACAAATTTATCGAAAAGACCGAAAAGCGGTATCCGAAATACCCACACTAGTTCTAATTTGTCATTTGTAACTTGATAGTCACCCACTGAATAGGGAAATGGCAAATAAACAACTGCTAACAAAAATGAAAATAGGGCTAAAAGCACTCTTGGGAATTGATGTTTGAATAGCGTCCCTACACGCATTACCCTAGTAATAAACCAAACAGGATAGTTGTTTCGATTAACGGAGGGCGGTAATTAGCTCCCGTTCGTTTCTGTCACTTTGAGACGTTTCAATTGCTAACCCCACCAATTGAGAACAAGAAAAAATTGCTTTCACTTGAGCTATGTACTTTGTTAAAATTTAAATACCATTGTGAACAAACAATTTATGTAACAAAGACAAGGAACTTATTGCTTTCTGCGGAAGGAGCATCCGTCAGTGAGCTTGGCCTTTCCTCTGGTCGGCTGGCAAAGGACGGTGTTGCATCCGACGCAAACGACGACGGTCGTGGCGTGCGAGAAGACGGTCGAAATCTGTAATCATCAACATTTTTTGTAAAAATTGTTAAATAGGTGCTCGTCCAACACCTTAACGGACATTCAAAATTTCTAAAAAAAACCAATAAATAATTACCTTGAAGCATCCGGAGCACTTGACGTCCATGAAGTAGGAGTTCGGGTGTTGAACAAGACGCTTCAGCTTGTGGCGTCTGATCTCCGTTTGGGGCTCTGGGTGAAGCAGGTCAACGGCCAAAGGCATTTTGTTTCCACTAGTTTGGCGAAGCGCTGAAAACCACTAGAATTATATTGATAATGAAAAGGGAATCAAAATAGAAGAATTGTCCAATGTTGAGGAAAATTTCGCAATTCTAAATTCAAAAAATATTCTTTCGAAATATTGCGAAAATCCCGAGCACTTGCAAAAACGCGATTTATGGAATTGAAAATGACATAAGAGCTCTGTGACGTAAGACAATTCCTTTTTCAAATCTTAAACTAGTGATAAATATTTCTGCGGCGAATAATACTGACAGGGTGGGGATCGCCTGGCTAGACTCGAAAAATTTCTAACAAGGTTCTAGTAATTACTATATTTCCCAGGCGGGTTCTCAAATTCCGGAGTCAAGCTTAAATTTTCGAGAGCGTGACAAAACCGGGGAAAAATTTTGCAAGTCTGCGGCACGGTTTTGGTACACGAAGTGCTACAGAATGCAGGAAAATCCGTGCCGCAGACTTGCAAATTTTCTGATAAATGAAACGATGAAGATTTTTGTCTCCCAGTTTCACGTGAAATGTCACTCCGCCACGAATTCATTATAACTCAAAAGATAAACTAAAATAAATTACGATTAAACATAGGAAAAAACGCAGAAAACCACCTTTTTTTAAAATAAAAATTGGACCACCATGAAAAGGAAAGCAGCAAAACTAAATTTGACAATTAATTTTTTTCAAAAAAAAAAGGCGATAACTTCAGAATCCCTCGACACGGCTGATGAAAAATTGTAGAACATGGATATTTTGATTTTTAAAAATTTTCAATAATATTTTATCGCAAAAAAATACAAAAATACACCTAAAAATCATGAAAAAAAAAGGAAAAAGTTTTAGGCCCAACTAAAAATGAAAAGAAGAGGCCCGAAAACTGTGCCTTGTTCGTGTCAAATTGCAAGTCTGCGGCGCGTAATTTCGGAGTGTCGTAGTGCGTGGTGTTTAGTGACAAACGGCGGGAATTTATTTTTGGAACAATTTCTTGTTTTTTTCTGTACATTTTCCCTCAAAAATCCAGTCGATTTTTTCTAAAATTAACGCGAATAAATATTTCGACTTTAGAAATGTTAGGTCTGTCTCATTTCAGTTTAAACCATGGGAGATGTGCCGAACACGTCCATTAAACAAGAAATATTAGATAAATCAATAGTTGGAAGCAGCCGAAAGCCGATTGAGCTTGACGACGATGAAGAGTCATCTGACGGGGAGGTTAATATTTGCAAAAATATTTGTGAAATGAGTTTTTTCTCAGAATTCCGTGATTATTCTGGACAGCGACACGGAGGCCGAAAATGCAGATGTTGGTGACGAAGAGGAGGATGAAGATGGCAATGGTGAAGAAGATTTAGAAGAAGAATCGGAAGATGAAGACGAGGAAGAGTCGGAAGAAGATTCGGACAGCTCGGTTGACTCAGAATCTGTGGATTCCGTGTGGTCAGATGTCGGCGAAGCAAATGGAGATAAAATAACAACAGAAGCGGCGGTGAGAATTATTGATTATTTAACGAAATTTTTTTCTATAAATAAATCAATATTTTTGTTGGTTTAGGAAGTACAAATAGTAAAAAAGTTTGAAAAAGCAATGATATTAATCGCCGACAACAAACCGGAACATGGCAAACGGACTCTGGAAAAACTCTTGGAGGACCCGATTATTGCTCAGTATAAAATGGAAGATACTGATTATGAATTACTCGAAGAGCCTCCAATGCTTGCCAGAATGCTCCAAATCTTTATAGCAGCCCACAAAAACCTTGCTAAATTAAATCCCGACGAAGAAGTGTCACACCTCTGTCAAGTTCTTGCCTATGAACCCAACAATTCAATAATCTGGCTTGATGTCGCCATGAAATCAGTAGAAAACGGCGATTTGAATTTTGCCAAGTACGCATTCAAAAAGTGTGAATCACTGAACGAATCTCTCGAAGCTCACGCTACTGTTCTGTACATTTCGTGTGAATATTCAGCTTGTCTCAAAATTCTAAAAATGTTTAAAGAAGAAACCGATGGTCTTAACGACAAAATGAAATATTTAAAATACAAAATTCGATCGACGAATCAGTATTACAAACAACTCAGTGACAGAGTTTTTGAGGAGGATGAAGTGTACGCAGTCGATAATAATGTGCTTGATCAACGCAAAATTCTAGTGTTTGACGAGCGAATTGGCGATTTAATGAAGAAAGTTGAGGAGAAACGAAAAATTCGGGAAGCTGAATTTGAAAAAGGAGAAGAACGATTGTCGCCGATTCACGTTAAGATTTTTGCCGATCAAGAGTAGGTTTTTTTGGGTAAAATCACGAAACCAGCAAAAAATGCAAAAAAAAAATCAGCGAAAATGTAACCCAGTGTTTTAAATCTAATCTATGTACTATTGATCTCACCAACTACTTGTTTCTTAATTAATTCCACTAACTAACTTATATTGCATACTTCATCAATAAATCATTCAATTCAATTCGGAGAATGCTCCGATCAGTCTGAAATTTTGACAAAAAATGTCAAAAATACTCCCGGACATGTGCAGAAAATTTCAGAACAAAATATCGATTTTGAAAATTTTCAAAAAAATCGATATTTTGGTCTAAAGGGAGTATTTTTGACAATTTTGTCAAAATTTCAGACTGATCGGGGCATTCTTCGAATTTTTTGCATATTTTGCTAGTTTCCGCGAATAAGCCCATAAAATTTAAAGTCACTCACGAACATCATTAAATTAAGTTTCCTGGATTTCCCGTAATTTTGACTGTTTCTATCGAAATTTCAAAAAATGAGGTTTAGTCATTGCGGTGTATTTCTTCAATGGGCCTGGTAGATTCCTAATGGGGCTATTCTCGGAAACAGCAAAAAAAAAAAAACAAAAAAAAATACGATTAGTCGTAATCATACAGGGCATGTTCAAATGTTTTTGAACTGACAATGAAATACAGCATTCGAAACTTTTAATCAGATCCATCATAAAATATTTCAAAAAAAAAAAGAAGATAAAACTGATTTTTTTTTTGTTATGGGGTTATTCTCGGAACCAGTAAAAAAAAGCAAAAAATAGAAGAAACCAGCAAAAAATTCAGCGAAAAGAATGCTCCGATCAGTCTGAAATTTTGACAAAAAATGTCAAAAACGCTTCCGGACATGTACAAAAAATTTCAGAACAAAATATCGATTTTAAAAATTATCGAATTTGTTTTTTGAAAATTTTCAAAATCGATATTTTGATCTGAAATTTTTTTTGCCAAAATTTCAGACTGATCGGAGCATTCTCCGAATTTTCGCTGAATTTGTTACTTTTTTTGCTGGTTCCGTGAATCAGTTTTATCTTTTTTTTGAAATATTTTATGATTGATCTGTAAATAACTTTGGGAATGAATGCCAAGAATACTCCCGGATTAAAAGTTTTGAATTCTGTATTTCATTGTCAGTCCAAAAATATTTGAACATGCCCTGTATATGGAATCACTGAAATTCAACTCTAATTTTTCAGCCTTCCCACTGTCTGCACCGTTTTCTGCGACCTCTTCGATCGTATTCACGCCTACTCGAATCCCCATTATCAACTCATCAAAATCATCGAATGGGAATCTCGACAAGACCATCTTGACGTCCGAAAAACTGTTTCCAGCATTGTGGACATTGTAGAATGTATAGAAGAATTGACGCAGCAAGTGGAAGAGGATGTGGAATCGAAGAAGAAACGGAAAGGAAAGAAACGGCGGAATAAGGAGGAAAAGAAAGAGTATCTGGCGACGTGGCGAAAACGACTTTTTATGGATCGTGCTTCAGAAGACGTCGAGTCGGAGCAGAATACGACGGCCGATGAAGATGGTGGAGAAGACGACGAATCTCAAGACGAATTCGTGGAAGTTTCAAAGAATACTGAAATGCCGGAGATTGAGTTGGCGGCGACGTTCGGGTTAACTTTTGGCTCTATTGAACCGATTAAAACGAAAGGAAGGGGGAGGGAAAAGTGAGATTTTTGAAAAAAAAAAAAAAGGAAAATCCTCCGATTGCTTTGAACTTTGACTCCCGGGCATTCCTAGAAAATTTCAGATCAAAATATCGATTTTTCTGAAAAATTTTAAAAGCGGTTTTCTACCAGTTTCATCGAATTTTTTTTTCTACCTGTTCCATCGAATTTTAGAATGCCAGAATAGCCCCCCCCCCCCCAGCGAGTAAATCGGTGCAAAATCGACTCTGGGACGTTTCAAAACAAGACGTTTCAAAACTGGGACACTTCAAAACTGGGACGATTCAAAACCTGCCACTTCAAAACTAGGACGGTTCAAAACTTTGAGTGCAATTGTGCGTCACGGTGTACGCACTAGTGACACCAAAACACACGCACGTTAAATGTTCATTTTCGTTTGTCATTGTTTTAAACTCTTTTCACGTACTATTCATTTTCTTTTTTCGTTTTGTCATTTTTCAACTCTCTTCACGCGTTTTGCTCTCGTTTCGCATTTTTTAAATCGACAAAAGACAAAACATGAGCTCGGCGAATTTGACAAAATTTAAATACCGGCAAAAAATTATTTTTAAAAAAATGCGAAGCGAGAGCAAAACGCGTGAAGAGAGTTTAAAAATGACAAAACGAAAAAAGAAAATGAATAGTACGTGAAAAAAGTTCAAAACAATGACAAAACGAAAATAAAAATTTAATGTGCGTGTGTTCTGGTGTCACTAGTGCGTACACCGTGACGCACAATTGCACTCAAAGTTTTGAATCGTCCCAGTTTTGAAGTGTCCCAGTTTTGAAACGTCCCAGTTTTGAAAAGTCTTGTTTTGAAACGTCCCAGAGCCGCAAAATCAACTGACGGGGGGGTGACACCTGGGGGGCTATATTGGTAAATTACCAATTAACAAAAAAAAATACCCGAAAAAATATGTCTTCCCTGACGAAAAAGGCGAAATTTTCAATTCCTACCCGATAAAATGTCAGAAAAAAAGAAAAAAAAATTGCGGGAAAAATCGGAGACCGGAAATTTTTGGAAATATTGGAAAAAATTCTCCTGTATTACACGCTCAAAAAATTTTGGACCGACCAAAATATCGATTTTAAAAGTTATCGATTTTTTTCTGAAAATTTTTAAAATCGTTATTTTGGTCGGTCCGAAATTTTTTGAGCGTGTACAGGAGAATTTTTTCCAATATTTCCCAAAATTTCCGGTCAATCGGAGCATTCTCCCATTTTTTCCGGTTTTGTGAATAACCCCTTAAAAAAACTTTCAGAACACCTCCGCCTTCCGATCCTCGAGATTTTATCGACTGTGACGGCATTTTGGCTCAATTGGAATCCAAATTCTCTTCTGGATCTCACACCATCATAGAAATTCTCGAGTTCTCCCTCTTCACGATTTCCGCACACACGCCAGCTCGCGGAGCTCTCCCCGAATCGATGCGAGAGGTGACGAGAGAAATGTACAATCGAATCGCGTTCTCGTCATTATTAATGCATCGAAAGTACCACGAATTGAATGTAACTGTCATGGAGTTGGATTGTCGCAAAGCCACAGAAATTTGTATACGAAAGTACATTTCGTTTTTTCACCGACCCCAGGATGAGGAGTATCAAGGCACTTCTGATCAGGAGAATGGAGAAATCGTCACAGATCATCCATCAATTGATCGGCTGCTAAGGCTCAGATTCATGTGGAAATATGCAAATTCTGGGCTGAAAGACGATATAAAGTTTGTTGTTTTTGTTCAAAAGGGGTGCCAACTTTCTGGATTTACGAATATCACATTGAAATCGCACAAAAAAATTTCTCTGATTTTTTATGATTTTTCCAAAAAAAAAAAATAGAACACCACGAGGAGTACACGAAATTCGTGGCCGTGGCCTTGGAAACCCGCGGTCACGGCTTCTAGAAAAATCCATTATCACCAGAAATATTTATTTTTCGTACAATTTTCCTCGTTTTTATCATTGATTTTCGATAAAACTAGCTCTAATCGCTTATTAAAATTACAGATACTTGCGAAAACACATTTTATTCATGAATATCAAAAGTTTAAATAGTTTCTTGTGAACTTTTTTTGTTCAAATATAAAAGTTACAGATAAAAGAGTGAATTTAATGCAGAATTGAGCAGGAAAACGGGCAAAAACAAAAGGTATGAGAATTTTGTTCCGAATCCATGCCTTAATTTGCTATCTGAAAACACGAAATGATGTTTGTAATGGGGTTATTCATGAAATGGCAAAAAACTGCGCGAAAACTCGAAAAATGCTCCGATTGACCTGCAATTTTGGGAAATGATAAGGAAAACTCTCCCGGACATTCACAGAAAATTTCAGACCAAAATATCGATTTTTAAGAAATGTTGATTTTTTTCCGAAAATGCTTAAAATCTATATTTTGGTCTGAAATTTTGGGGTAATGTTTGGGAGAATTTTTCCCTTTATTTCCCAAAATTTCAGATCAATCGGAGCATTTTTCGAGTTTTCTGCCGTTTTTTGCCATTTCGCGAATAACCCCATAAATTATTTCCCAAAAATATTGGAAAAAGACGGGGGAAAATTTTGAAAAAGAAAATGGCGTTTGAATTTCGCGCCAACTCGTGTACTCCCCGTGGTCTTCTATTTTTTTTTTGTTGTAAAATTTGCCAAAATTCAGAAAAAATTTTTCGTTCGATTTCGATGTGATATTAAAAGTTGGCACCCCCTTTAAATTGTCGCCAACCAAATAATATTCCAGGTTGTCCTATCTCTACGCCCTTGAGGAATGTCTTCGATGCGAAGAAGTCGTTGCAACGTCTTCTGGTTCTTTTGCCACCTGGGACGTCTCTTTGGCGATAGAGGAACTTGAAAAGAAATCTAGAATCGAAAGTGTCAAGCAGCTTTGGAACTCGCGAGTTTACACGGATCTCATCAAAATAATCGAGAACGACATTGAATTCGGTGATATATCGAACGAGGAGACGTTGGAAATGCTTGGATACTGGATGGAAGCTCTTGAAAAGTTGGAAAAACACAAAGCGCTGGCTCTTCTTTCCGCTCGAACTCTTCATTTTTACCTCTTCACAAAGTATGAGACTGGAACGTCGGAACAACTTGAAAAACTTGTGCAAAGGTTGCTCGATAAATTGCAAAAGAAGGAATTTTCATTCAAAAAAGTCGATAAAAAGGTTGTCGTTTCTCTCGGATATCTGATTTGTCTGGCCATGAAAAAGTACAAAGAAATTGAGAAAAACTGGAAGAATTGGATAATTCTCTACAATATTTGTAAAGTTCGACGAGGTGCCTCCGCCGAGGAATACATTGAAACGCTAGACAGTTCTACGGATCCGCATGCGATGCCACTTCTCGAGTTGGATTTGTTGGTGAAGGCGCACGAGGTGCTTGGCGAAGAAAAGTGTTGTTCTCAAGATGAGGTTTGTTTTTTTTTTTCGGCAAAAATAGGCTTTACCATAATTTATTGGAAACCAGCGAAAATTCGGAGAATGCTCTGAAATTTTGGCAAAAATGTCAAAAATACTCCCTTCAGACCAAAATATCGATTACGGGGTCGCCGAGGGAACATCGAGGAAAGCGCGCTCTACCAGACTACCGTAATTTGCTTTAATTCGACAAAATTGAAATGTCACGTTTTGGAAATTGCGTGAAAATAGAAATCCACGAAATAGAAATGTAACAAATCAGAATCGTGACAATATGAAAACGCGTGAAAACAGAAACGTATTATGACGTTCCTGGTCTCGCAGCGAAGACATTGCGCGGTGTTTATCATTAATAAATTTAAATACTTTTTCATCACATTTTTTTTTACCAAATACTATGCTTTTTTCGAAACAACAAACAATGAAAAATGGTGGGTTTTTGACGAAAATTGTTTAAAAAAATTGAAAATTTTTTAAATTTATTTACGATAAACACCGCGCAATGTCTTCGCTGTGAGACCCGGAACGTCGTTTGCAAAAGTCATTTGTGAACGCATAATAGCAGAGCAGAAATGTGTCGAATTGGAAGTAAAATGGCAATGCAATGAAATGCGTTTGCGAGATTTATTTTTCAAAACGACTTTTTCGATATTTTTCACGTTTTTTTTTTCGGTTTTTTCACGTTTTCCGGTTTTTTTTTCCATTTCCGCGAATCGAAATAAAAAAAAAACCGAAAAAAAAACGTGAAAAAATCTAAAAATACGTGGAAGACATTGAAAAAAAACGAAAAATATCGAAAAAGTCGTTAAAAAAATAAATCTCGCAAACGCGCTCCATTGCCATTTTACTTCCAATTCGACACATTTCTGCTCTTCTACGTTTCTGTTTTCGCGCGTTTTCATTTTGTTACGTTTCTGATTTATTACATTTCTATTTCGTGGATTTCTATTTTCATGCAATTTCCAAAACGTGAAATTTCAATTTTATCGAATTGAGCCCCGAAAATTGGCAAAATGTCAAAAATCGTATTTTTTCCTTTAAAAATTGAATGGTGCCGATTTCACTGCGTATCGCTCACGATGTTGAGTCGCTACGCAGTTGATTGGTTGCAGGAGCGGCGCGTTTAAAATTATTTCAGCGTTGGATCTTCCGCTGAAAAAACTTATTTTCATTCCGCTGTGTGGGCTGACAAAAATAGTTATGGACCTATTCACAAAACCGGGAAAAATTGCGGGAAAATGCTACGATTGACCTGAAAATTTGGGAAATATTGGAAAAATTCTCCTGTACATGCTCAGAAAATTTTGGACCGACCAAAATATCGATTTTAAAAATTTTCAGAAAAATTCGATAATTTTTAAAATCGATATTTTGGTCGGTCCAAAATTTTTTGAGCGTGTAGTACAGGATAATTTTTTCCAATATTTCCCAAAATTTCAGGTCAATCGGAGCATTTTCCGATTTTTTTCCGGTTTTGTGAACATGAAATTCCATTTGATCTTTTTCCAGTACAAATTCCTCTTCTTCGTCGTCGACCGCTTTCGCGAATTGATCGAGGACATACCCACACTAGAATTGATATACGACAAGGACAACGGATGGTTGTGGGACAATTTGAACCTGGAAATATCCCAAATTCTATTCTGCATGTACGGAAAGTACGGGCGGAAGCGAAAAGCGGCGGAGGATCACGAGAATGGTGGACAATGCGCGGCAAATTTGGAGTCGGCACGTCGCGTCATCCCCATCATTCTGGTACAACCATTGCCACTTTACGATGAAAAAGAGAAACTTTCGCATGATGTAGTCGATCTTCTCAACTCGAAGTTTTCATTTCTCCTCAAAATGTCGCCTTCTAAAAAATTAAATGTTGCCGAACTGACGAGAATACTTCGCGAGTCGAACACTCTTGAAGACGTCAACGGCGCTTTGAAAAAGTGTCGTTTTGAAGAGGAGGAGGAAGATGGATATGTCCAATCACTTGTTTGGTACGCAATGGCTCTATCCGCCTACCGCACTTCTTCACACAAAGAAGCGCTCAAGTATTCGGAACTCTATTTGCTCACAGAGGACTCGGAATATGATGATCGATTGCGGGCATCCGTGTGGGGAATATTGGCGCATCAGAATGTGTTGGAGCTGTTCCAGGTAAAGCGTATTTCTTTGTATTTTTCAGGTCTTTATTGTCGAATTTATTGAGAACCGACACATAGGCCACAACCCGTCGCGCACTTTTACCCCTGTTATCATTATTTTTTTTCTCTCATCGCTGTTCAATAAATTGATTTATTTTACAAATAATTGCGAATGTTTGTATTTTTTGAACTAAATTTAACAATTATTTTCCCAATTGAGCATATGGCTAAAAAAAAGTATGGTGGTAAAAAAGGCTCAATTGGGAAAATAATTGTTGAATTTAGTTGAAAAAATACAAACATTCGCAATTATTTATAAAATAAATCAATTTATTGAACAGCGATGAGAGAAAAAAAATAATGATAAAAGGGGAAAAAGTGCGCGACGGCATTTCAGAAAAAGTGTGTGGCAATTACGTTTAGGGGGTGTGGCCAATTCAATCAAATTTCAAGTTCCCGCGCCGAAAAAGTTTAGGAAAAAAATTGAAGTACACGAGGAGTATACGAAAAATTGTGGCCTAGGAAACCCGCGGCCGCGACTTTTAGAAAAATCCATTTTCCTCAGAAATATTTATCGATTTTTGATAAAACATGCTCTAATCGCTTATTAAAATTACAAATAATCGCGATAAATCGATATTCGCCTGTCGTTCGATTCAACGTTTTAAATTATTTCTTGTGAAAATTTGTTGTTCAAATATAAAAATTACAGATAAAAAAGTGAATTTAGTGCGGAATTGAGCAGGAAAACGGGACAAAAATGGAAGGCATGAGAATTTTTGCTCCGAATATGTTTTATCATAACTTTTGTGATCAACACGCGTTATGGACCTATTCAAGAGAGAAAAAAATTAGTTTTTTCGATGCAGAAACGCCAAAAAAAGAAAGAGAAAAATTAATTTTCTGCCGACGATACTGTAGTCATATGTGGCAAGACCCATTCAAATATACCGATGCGCCTTTAATCGCGTATTTGTTTAAATCGATTTTTTTTCACTGATTTTTCTTAAATTTACACAAAATCATCGTTTTTTCGCTCACAATAATTTAAAAAAACAAAAAAAATATATATATATATATATTACAGGGTAAAAAAATGTAACCTGTGTTTTTTTTTTAAATTATTGTGAGCGAAAAAACGATAATTTTGTGTAAATTTAAGAATAATCAGTGAAAAAATCGATTTAAACAAATACGCGATTAAAGGCGCATCGGTATATTTGAATGGGTCTCGCCACATATGACTACGGTATCATCGGCAGAAAATTAATTTTTCTCTTCCTTTTTTTTTTTCTTTTTTACTCTCTTGAATAGGTCCATTAATTTGCTATTTAATACACGAAATGATGTTTCTACATTATTCCCCAAAGATTAATGCAAAAAAGGAGAAAAACACGAGAGAAAACTGTTAAAAACGAAAATGGCGTTTTCGCGCCAAATCGTTTACTCCCCTTGGTCTTCTGTTTTTGTTTGTAAAAATCATAAAAAATCAGATTTTTTTTGTGCGATTTCAATTTGATATTCGTAAATCCTCCGCCACCCAAGAGTTGGCACCCCCTTTAAAACTTCCTTTTCAGCTCGATCCTCATGAAATTCACGAACAATGGAAGTGGCGAATCATGCCGTTTCGAATGGCTGTCGATGCTCAGGAACACGAGCCAGTTCCTCACTTTCAACTCGCCACGACACTCTATCAACTTGCTTCTTCTCTCGCACGTTTCTATCGTTATCTACCTGAAACAGATGCTCGAAAGCCTGCTGCTGACGATACCGAGATTAGCGCACTACGCTTCGAATCTCGCGACCAATTCGACAGGTGTTTGGAGCTCACGAAACTTGGCGATGATGGCTCACAACCAGAGCACCAGTGGCTCTGCTACTTTTTTATCGGAAAATTGGAATCAAAAAGTGCAAAATGCGATGTGGTGAAAGTGGTGGAAAGTTTCTACGAAGCTGCGTGTGGATGTGAGTTGGCTGGGTTTTATTATCC
This sequence comes from Caenorhabditis japonica, assembly GCA_963572235.1. Lineage (NCBI taxonomy): Eukaryota > Metazoa > Nematoda > Chromadorea > Rhabditida > Rhabditidae > Caenorhabditis > Caenorhabditis japonica. The sequence continues at coordinate 1,290,496 of OY754346.1, forward strand.
GCAAAAAGTGCAAACGAAAAAACAGACTAATTTCGAACCGATTGAAGTGCACTATCAAGTGTTCTCGGCAGTTTATAAATATTTGATTAGGAGAAAGGAATATCCGTCGCTGGAAGTGCTGCGAAAACTACGAGTTTTGCTAAAAGTGATGCAAGATGGGCACAAAGTAGCTAAACCCAATAGTTCACTTTTCAAATTCAATCTGGAGATTTGCTCAATCGTCGACTCGCTTGTTTGTGATACAGTTCAGAACGAGAAGAAACGGAATAATGAGGTGCATAGTATGGAAACCCAGAAGGAAGCTGTGGATGAGCTCAAAAAGTTTTGTTTTAATGCGTTTACCCTCATCACGGATCGTTTCCCACACATTAAAGCCTACTATCGGTTAGCCCAAATCGCAATGGAGCAGTCAAACTCTATCGATACCGCTTCGGAGCACATATTCAAGAACGTGTTCAAGCGGAAAAAGAGGGACGACGGAATGTTTGAGAATGTCGTCGAAATATCTTGCAATGATATAAGTCGCTACGGATCACACCAATTCCACATATCACGATGCCTTCAACTTGGTGTTCAAATTGCTCAACGTCTTCAGGATTTGCATAACGTGGTGGCGATTCTGGTGGCGATGGTGAATGCGGTGACGAAAGAGGATGAGTGAGTTGGAAAATAAAATTTCAACTGTGTGAGCTAAGCGTGGTCGCGTTGCGGACCAGGGGTGGGACAAAAAAAATTTTCCACAAAAAAAAAAACTTTTTTTGTCCTCAAAAAATTTACCAAAAAAAAAAAAAACCTTTTTTTGTCTCCAAAAAAAGTTACCAAAAAAAACAAAAAAAAATTTTTTTGTCCTCAAAAAATTTACCAAAAAAACAAAAAAAAATTCCAAAAAAAGTACGTATTTCTGCCATTTAAAAAGAAATTTTCCAGGTTTTTGTTGAAAATTAGAGGTTTTTGTCAATTCGGAGCATATACTGAATAATTTTTTGCCCAAAACTAAAAAAAAAAACAAAAAAATTTTTGTCTCATCCAAAAAAAAAATCCGAAAAAAACAAAAAAAATCGAAAAAAAAATTTTTTTTTTGGTCCTACCACTGTTGCGGACCGATTTACGAGGCTCCGCCCACTGCCCTGCCTTATTTTTTTTTTGATTTTAGCATTTATTTTTTCACATTTTTTCCTCATTTTGCAGTTTTCTTTATGTTTTTTTTAAACAAATTTTTACTTTTAGGTCGATAAATGTTGTTTTCGAACGAATATTGCACAAGAAAATTCGAGAAAAAGAGAAAAAATGGAAATGGCGGATGATGCAAAAATTGTGCTCTAAATGTTAAGAAAAATATTCACCAATTAAATATTTTTTACCATAAAAAATTTATCGATTTTTGCATCATCCGCAATTTCCATTTTTTGTTCAATATTCATTCGCATACGCCATTTATTGATCAGAAACAAAAATGTATTTAAAAAAAACTGAAAGAAAACTGAAAAATGAGGAAAAATGTGAAAAAATAAGGAAAAATCACAAAAAAAATAAAGGGCGGAGCCTCATAAATCGGTCCGCAACGAGAGTACGCAAACACAGCGCGACAACTTTAATGGACCTATTCAAAGTACTGTAGAAAAACGGAAAAAATGACAAAAAACTGGGAGAAAACTCGGAAAATGTTCCGATTGGTCTGAAATTTTGGGAGAAACTGTCAAAAATGCTTCCGGACTTGCGCAGAAAATTTTGAACCGAGATATCGATTTTAAAAAATATTGATTTTTTTTCTGATTTTACAATAAACCCACTGACCCTAAATCACATTGATGCAAGTTGTGCGCCAGCAAAATGAAAAAAAAAATTGGTTTCTTTTAAGCTGCCAAGGGCTCACGAAGTACTGGCGAGTGCCCTGTTGAAAACGTGCTCTAATGGACCTATTCAAGAGAGAAAAAAAAGGAAGAGAAAAATTAATTTTCTGCGACGATACTGTAGTCATATGTGGCGAGACACATTCAAATATACCGATGCACCATTAATCGCCTATTTTTTAAATAGATTTTTTCACTAATTTTTCTTAAATTTACACAAAATCATCGTTTTTTCGCTCACAATAATAAAAAAAAACACAGGTTACATTTTTTTACCCTGTAATATTGTGTTTTCAATCGAGTTGCGACGTCAAGAGGTCAAACACCGCCCACTTTTTTCACACGAACATTAAATTTTAGTGCATTTTGAATTTTTGCGTGAAAAAAAGTGGGCGGAGTTTGACCTCTTGACTTCGCAACTCGATTGAAAACACAATATTACAGGGTAAAAAAATGTAACCTGTGTTTTTTTTTAATTATTGTGAGCGAAAAAAACGATGATTTTGTGTAAATTTAAGAAAAATTTGTGAAAAATTGATTTAAAAAAATACGCGATTAAAGGCGCATCGGTATATTTGAATGGGTCTCGCCACATATGACTACAGTATCGTCGGCAGAAAATTAATTTTTCTCTTTCTTTTTTTTTTTTTCTTTTTTTACTCTCTTGAATAGGTCCATAACACGAGCACGCGCCGCAATCGTCGGGAAAACATTTGGGCACTGCGCCAATGAAAACATTTAGAAAAGAGACGAGACAGAGAAGACGAGAGATTTTTCGCGCCAAAAAATAATCGTTTGAAAAAAAAAGCTGACGCATAACTTGACTCCATTATATGTTTTAGCGACCACGTGGCAAAAGAGTTGTGGAATCCGATTATCACGATAACTTTGGAAGCAATGGAACACATTGTGAAGTCCAAGGACATCAATGGTAACTGTTGTTTTTACATTTAAAACGCCTTTCTTTTCCTTTTTTTCAGCAAGAAACACACCGTCACCGGCTCCCGGAGAGTTACCACAACCTCAGTCCACTAATTCATCGAAACTCTCCACAACTACGATTCGCAACGAATTGTGGAGACTTCACAAGGCGTTTTCGAAAAGCTCAAAGCCCGACGATGAGCTCATAAAAAGGATAAAAGTAAGACGGAAGAACTGATAACTTTTGTGTTCAAGTCTGTCGAAGCGTTGCGTTCAAAAATGACGTCGATGAACGGCGACGGCAGCATGCGAAAAAAGTACAATGTGCAGAAGCGGAAGCTGGACTCGCTCACAGACGCTAGCGTTCCGTTGTTGAAGCGTATTGCTGAGCAGTTTTCGGTGGCATCGGCGACAAAAATGACAATGGCAACGGATGGGGTTACGAGCAGCACGTCTTCCACAGCAGTTTTACCGCCTGCTCCGAAGCTTGCAGGATCAGGATCCGCTACAAAGCAACCCACATTATCTGCACTTTCATCCTCATCGTCATTCCCCTATCTACCGCTCAGTGATTCGGATGATGATGATGATGTGCAATGTATTGATCCGGCACCACCAGCAAAAAAGGCGGCTCCATCGATTCTACAAAAACCGGCCGCTACGAAGCCAACACCGCCGGGACAACAAAATATTCAGATTCAGAATACGCCCACTTCTTTGACTACTGTAGTTCAAAAGCCCGGAACATCATCTGCGAAAGTTTTGAAACCGGCAACGACATCTTTTACAGTGCAGAAACCGGCATCTTTGCCGTCTACGGTTCAGAAACCAACAACATCAACATCAAATGCTCCTCAGAAACCGGCAGCTCTCTATTCTAAAGTTCAGAAGCCACCCACATCTTCTGCAGCCCAACCCAACGTCGCCATGGCCTTGTTAACCGGAATGGCGTCCACTGATCCAAGCACTCGCCTATATGCCACTCAAGCGTTGCAGACGCTTCAAGCAGCGCATGCAGCGCACGCAGCTAAATCGGCTCAGGAAGCACAAGTGGCAAAGATGGTGCAGGCTCTCCAGGCGGAACAAGCGGCTGCAAAAGAAGCGAAACGATTGAAAGCCGCCCAGGCTCGAGCTGTTCAACAAGTACAAGCTGTGCAGGCGCAGTTTATGGCGCAACTTGTTTCCGCCGCAACCGCAACTGCACCAGTTGTGAGACCGACACCAGCACGGCCGAATCCCGCTCCAAAACCACGTCCAAAACCACAACAACAACCACAGCAGCAGCAGCAGCAGCCGCAGCCTCAGCAGAGACCATCATTGGTAGGAAAGCCTCCAACGTCTTCACCTGTTCGTCCCACACCTGTACGCCCCAATGCTCCATCAACGTCTTCTAACAATAATATGACGGCTGCTTCCACCGCTCAACAACGCTTTGAGACTCTACAATTTCTAAACTCGATACCAGATCCGGCGATGAAGGAACGCCTTATTCAACAACTTTTTGTGAGTTTTTTAAACGATTGTTTGCGTACTTCTCCCATTGCCGGGACGTTTCGAAACTTTTGTGCATTTTTGCGGCGTAAAATAAAAATAATTGATAAAAACAAAAAAATAAAAACCAAAATTTTGGTGCCAATTGGCAAAAAACGCTACGCAAAAATGCAAAAAAGTTTCGAAACGTCCCAGAGCCATTTTACACGAAATTATTACTAAAAGTAAGGATTTGAAATTTTGAGAAATGTTGTGAAAAAGACTCTGCCACATCATCACGAAACCGCGTTAACAGCAGTGGGAAAAAAATGAAATATTGTGTTTTCAATCGAGTTGCGACGTCAAGAGTCTCCGCCCACTTTTTTCACGCGAACATTACATTTTAGTGCATTTTAATTTTTGCGTGAAAAAAGTGGGCGGAGTTTGACCTCTTGACGTCGCAACTCGATTGAAAACACAATAGTCAGTCAAAAAACAAATTTTCCAGAATTTAATGAAAAAAAAAATTAAAAAAAGAGCACAAATGCTTCCCGCAGCATTTTTTTCCTAGAAATAAATTTGTTTTTGGAACAAAAAGCGAGAAAAAACACAATATTATTTTTTCAATTGAAAAAATTATTATCGGCCCGCCACGTCGGTCAAACGCGCTCCACTGAACTGAACGCTATGCGATTTTCATTTTGGTTTCCAAATTATTTCATTTCACATTGAATTTGCACGTGAAAATAAATAATTTAGAGACCAAAATGAAAATCGCATAGCGTTTAGTTCAGCGGAGCGCGTTTCACCATTGCGGCGGGCCGCAATAATGGAAATGAACTTTCCTGGTTTCGGAGATGTCGTGGAGACGTGGAAAACAATTTTTTTTTCCAAAATATTCAAGATAAATTTTCTTCTATAGCTTTATTCTGTTTTTCACGTACCGCGATGGGCGTATTCAAATAAATAAATAAATTAATTTTATGGCTCTCGGACGTTTCGAAAGTTTTTCTGCATTTTGTTGTCGCGGTGTTTGAGGAATTTTCCTCAAAAAGCTTTTAAAAATGATTGTGTGCAAACACCGCGACGAAAAAATTCAGAAAAACTTTCGAAACGTCCGAGAGCCAATTTTGTTATTTTTCACATGTCTATAAAACCCTATTCAGCGCATTTACTCTAATAGCCCGGCATGCTCTTCTATTGTTTACCTTTCATCTCAACTGCCGGGTAATTAGAGGTTTGCGCACCAAGTTTCGACCGTCTCATGCCTGCTTGGTGCGTTAACCTCTAATTACCCGGCAGTTGACACGCAAAGTATTGTCGGACCGCCAAAATGGTCAAAATTCATTTCGCGTTGAATTTACACGTGAAATTAAATAATCTGGAGACCAAAATACATTTGATAATGTTCAATTTTTCAGGGTAACAACAAATAGTCTGTCAATTGTTTGAAATATAAGGGAACAATAATGATCTCACATTTGGAATCTACTAACGGTTGGTTTTTAAATTATTTTGATTCTTTTTTTTCCGGTTTTTTTTCGAGTATTATCACTGTCATGTACTTTGTAAAATAATGATGATTACTATCCATTTTTATTATCTTTTCTCGTTACTTAAAAAAAAATCTTTAACGAAAGTTTGTTCATTTACAACGTGTTGTCAATAATACTCACGGGGTCAAGAAAAAAAATAAACGCACTTTTTTCTGAGGTATAAAAACGGGGGCGCAATTGAAAAGAGGATTTAGAAAATGCTCGTAGGGTCTAAAGAACTTTGAAGACCTTTTTTCATAAACTAATAATGAGGGACAAGTGGAAAGGAGATCCCGAGTACGCAAAAGGCTAAATACAAGGTGTGAGTGATTAGAACCGATAGAGGACGTTATTAGTTTTGAAGAAACAACAAAATTTTTACAAGAATGTTCAGCATTGTGATGATTCGGCGACTTTGTCGATTGACAGTCCCTCCATATGCTTTTCGATTTTCGGTTTGCCGTTTGGCGGCTTTGGTCCGCCCGTTTTCTTACCGTCTGTAATTTGTAGTGTCGTTTTTTGGGGATGAAATGTGGAGAAAATTTTGTTGGTATCATAAAATAAAATTTTTTTAAATTTGAATTTTGAAAAACCATGCACAGCACGGTGTCCAGGATTGGCGCATTTTATTGTTTTTCTTTGTAAAATGTATGTATTATATCTTTTAATACCATAAAATTGCCCAAACTTTGATTTTCGTAAAGATTTATCCTCTGCAAAAACACCAAAAAACTCAAAACGATTATTTCGAAAAGGTGGCTGAACCAAATTCGACCTCAGCTATAATTCCATTGGAGCACACGTGGGAAAAAATTAAGAATTCATGCTTTTTTTCCCGAAAAACGCGCGAAAAAATCCAGTGGGGCGTGTTTAAATCCTGGACACTGTGATTTTGTAATAGTTAATCAGAATACTCACAATGTTTGTTTCTCCCTTCTTTCTGCTTGGCTCTTTGCATCGCCAGCGATTCTTGAGGAACGACAGAGAGAACGGTACCGACCGCTTTTGTTCGACCCTCGCGGAACACCATTTTTGTTCCGGCGCGGATGTATTCCGGTTGACGGATGAACTTGAATTGGACTTTATCGCGATCGCCGGTGCGAAGCACTTCCTGAAATTCAATTTGGAAAAAAAATATTTAAATTGACTGGCAGTTTTGCTTTTCTTTTTATTTTTTTGCTAATGTAGAGCCGCCAAAATGGTCAAACGCGCTCCGCTGAACTCAACGCTATCCAATTTTCATTTTGGTTTCCAAAATATTTCATTTCACGTTGAATTTATACGTGAAATGAAATAATTTGGAGACCAAAATGAAATCCACGTAGTACTGAGTACAGCGGAGCGCGTTTGACCATTTTGGCGGGCCGGCAATAAATGGAAAAATATTTTTTATGGATTATAAAAAAAATATGCATTTTTTGAATGATCAGGAGCAGAATTTTGGATTAAAGGCTACTGTATGCAGTGTACGTAATGTTCCGCATACGGTTTTCGTCGTTTTCAACCTTTCTAAATTAAAAAATGAGTGAATTTGGCAATAATTTCGGCCCTGGGACGTTTCCAAACTTTTGCATTTTTGCGTATAGTTTTTCGCCAATTGACACCAAAACACGTGGGCATTTGGTAATTATTTTTCGTTTTTATCAGTTATTTTTATTTTTTTGGGAATTTGAATCCACTAGTATGCCGCAAAAATTGAAAAAAGTTTCGAAACGTCCCAGAGCCATAATTTCGGCTCGGGGACGTTTCGAAATTTTAGTGCATTTTTAGAGCTCAATTTTCCGGTAAATTTTGACAAAATCGCCGAATTTACCGATGAAAGATTCGATAACTATTTTATCCTTGGCCGAATTTTTTCACCGGCAAATTGCTCATTTCAGGCCGGCTTCATGCCGCACGGTGTGTTGAAGCGTACATTTTTTCAAAAATAATAAAAAGTACGCAAATTGTCGTCACATGCGCTTTCAAATTATAACGTTACAGATTTCTGTGCATGCGCCGAAACTTACGACAATTCAAAAAATATTTTCATTGGAAACGCATGAAACAATTCTGTTAATTCAACTAAAAGTGCTTCTAATCGACTCATTAATTTTTTCTTCTGCGGAAGAGTACAAAAAAGGGTAGAAAATCACGTCAATTTATTGATTAACGCGATATTTCAGAAACAGTGACCGTAACCATAAAACTTTCTTTCAATGAGTAGTGCGAGGGGGCGCGTTTGCAGCGGTGCACCGTTCAACACACCGTGTGCCGATAATTCTCTGTGGGGTGCTGAGTTCGTCCCCGCCATGCGCCTTTGACACAGATACACAAATTAATTTAAAACCACAAACCTTTCCCATTGCAACCAACGTGGCAGTCTGACGAACCGATCCAATGTGCAGCATCGCTTGATAGTTGGTTTTGATGGTTGTCGGGTGGTGCAGGACGAGAATTTCCGCCTCAAAGAGCATACTAGCAACTGGTTTCACTTTCGGATCCACCAGTACCATTCCTTTCCGGACGTCCTTTTTTGGCACTTTTCTTTAACAAATAAATACAATTTTACTTACTTTTTTTTTGTTTCAACTTTGAAACTCACTTCAACGCAAAAGATGCAGACTGACCACACTTGACAATTCCGACTGGCATACGTTTTCGATGAATCGATTTTATCGGAATCTGCTGGAAATCACCATTTGAAGTGGGGCCCAGGAGAAGAGTGTCGTTGAGACGGACAGTTCCGGCGAGCAATGTTCCACTGGCAATCGTTCCAACACCATCTACCCAATAAATGTCATCAATCTGAAATTACAGAAGAATTTAAGATTTTTGGCATTAGAAACATTAAGGACCTATTCACAAAACCGGAAAAAAAAACTGCGGGAAAAATCGGAGAATGCTCCGAATGACCTGAAATTTTGGGAAATATATTATATTCGAAAAAATTCTCCTGAAAAAAACACGCATAAAAAATGTTGGACCGACCAAAATATCGAATTTTTTCCTGAAAATTTTTTTTGGTCCAAGATTTTTTGAGCGTGTTCAGGTCAATCGGAGCATTCTCCGATTTTTCCCGCAATTTTTTCCGGTTTTGTAAATAACCCCATAATCCAATAATTTTTTTCCATTTATTTAACATTTTTCAGTTCAAATTTTTTAGCACGTCGGACCGTGAGTTTTTTTTTCACATAATTTTCAGACCAATGAGCATTCTTTTAATTTTTTTTTAATGATTTAAATAAAATTAATAAAAATTAACCTGAAAATGCGCCGGATCGTGCTCATTGAGTGCTCTTCGCAGTGGAACGATATTCAAGAATTGGCGAAGAAGCGGAAGATTGGTGCCCTCCACGTTCGACACTTGGAATATCGGACATACTCTGAACAAATCTTTGTTTTTAGACTGCTATGGTGAATGCATGATCAGCCGCGCTCTATTGACAAAATTCTGCGAAACCGTGCCGTGCCGCACTTGCAAAATTGGCGCGAATTCAAATTTTTTATTTCATTGTTTACTAACGGAAAAAAAAGAAAAAAAATTGCGGGAAAAATCGGAAAATGCTCCGATTGACCTGAAATTTTGGGAAATAATGGAAAAAATTCTCCTTTACATGCTCAAAAAATTTTGGACCAAAATATCGATTTAAAAAATATTCAGAAAAATCGATATTTTGGTCCAAAATTTTTTGAGCGTGTATAGGAGAATTTTTTCCAATATTTCCCAAAATTTCAGGTCAATCGGAGCATTCTCCGATTTTTTCCCGCAATTTTTTTTCCGGTTTTGTGAATAGGTCCATAATAAATTAAGTAATTCACATAATTTTTCATATTTATTAACCAAAAATAATTTAAATTACAATGTGTTGCAAAGTATTCACCAGCACGTCGCAGTTGCCTCCTTCTTTGAAAGTCTTCAGCATCGTCTCTTTACTCGATCCCCAGGAAGCTCCCGACAGTGCTCGCAAGATATTGTTGGATTTTGCCAGCCTTTCGCTCACTTTTGCCACTTGTCCATTCATTTTCATCATTGTATCAAACTCCACTCCAAGCAATCTGGTTCGGTTTTGCATCGGGATCGGCGTGCCGTCCCATGTTAGTCCGGGGTCGAAGTTGAATTCTTTGGTGTCTGCTGTGAAGATCGTGACACTTGATTTGCCTGCCGAAATGTCCAGGTGCCGTTCGTCAAACCATGTCTTCATGAGGTCCAGCGCATTTTGCGATGTATCCGCCGCCTTTTGCAAGATCGGATCTTGTACCAGAATCGTCGTGTCGTCGGCATATCCAATTATTTCTGCTCCTGGGATGGTTGGCACTTCTCTTATGTAGAAGTTGAAGAGGGCTGGTGACAGGACCGCGCCTTGGGGTACTCCGCCTCTCAGTGTGCGCCACTTCGATTTTTCCTCACCGAATTGGGTCCGGATCTTCCTCTTGTAGAGATAATTGCCGAGCCACCTGGTGATGGCTTTGTCCTGGATTGCACCGTCCAATTCACATAGCAGTCGTGCTATGGAGACCGTATCGAAAGCCGCTTTGAGATCGAGACAGGTCATGATCGTCCTGTTTGCCGGTTTCGGCATATTCAGACCTCCCACAATGCGGTTTGTGACTTCGATGATCGCCGTTGTCGTCGAGTGAGCCTTCTTAAACGCATGCTGTGACGTTGGCGACTGAATCTCCGGCTTTATCCTCTCCAGGATGACCCTTTCCAGAACTTTTGCTACTGGCGACAGTAGTGATACTGGCCTGTAGCTTTTGATCTCCGTCAGGTCCTTGCCAGGTTTTGGTAGCATGAACACGTTGGCCTTTTTCCATGAGTCCGGGATTTTGTTTTCCGAGATCGTGGCGTTGAAGAGTTCAGCTAGCGCGTGGATACCGTTCTCGGGGAGATTTTTGAGGTGAATGTGGCAGAGCCCATCTGGTCCCATTGCTCTTGATGACTTTCCATTTGTGATCGCTAACTTCACTTCGGCGTGGGTGATCATGGTGGCCATTGTGGTTTTCGATTTGACCAGGTTCCTCTTCGCCCTTCTCCACGCCATTTTTTCATCTTTGTTTTCCCTTCCTTCGCCGACTGTTACCAGATTCTTTGCCATGGCATTAGCAATGGCTTTCGCATTCGTCGTGGTCGTTCCGTTTGGTAAATTGACAGGTCCTGCGCTCCTTGCCTTCGGTTTGAGACCTTTGAGCAGGCTCCATAGGCAGTTGCTGTCGGTTTTACGCTTGATCTCCATGTCTTCCACCTTGTTTAGCCATCTTTCTTTCCTGAGCTCTCTCCTGGATTTTTCAATCTCGTCGTTGATTTCGGCAATCTTTCCATCTAGGGGGTTCAGCTTTTGAATCTCGTCTCTCTTTTTCAGCAGGTCATCCACTTCCTTCGTGTCACCTTGACACTCACGTGTCGGGACAAAACGACCGCTTGGGATATGTTTTCCGGCTGCTTCGAGAATGGCCTTGGAGATCAACTTTTCCAGCGAGTAGGCATCTCTGGGTCCCACGTAGCTCCTGATCCTCGTCTCGACGTCGGTTTTGAAACCCTTCCAGTCGGCTTTTCGGTAATTTGCAATTACGCGTTTTGGCTTTTCTCGTTTCGGGATCTCCGAGTCCATGGCAATGATGATGGGGAGGTGGTCAGTGTTGACTACTCCGCAAGTATGCCAGGTTGCACGTGAGGCTATGTCCGCGGTGGCCATTGTGATGTCCGGGGAGCTGAGAATTCCGGTGGCGGCTCTGGTGAAGGTGTTTTCGTTGAGAATCACGTGGTTGCCGCGCGAATCCAACTCATCCTCGATCATCGACCCTCTCTCGTCTGTTTTGTGGCTGTGCCACGCGCTGGAGTGAGCGTTCCAATCACCTGTTAAGATGTGCTTACGGTCTTCCATGTCGAGAATTTGTAGGACTTCTTCGCGGACTTCCGCTGTTGGCGAGTCTGATGAGCGCGGTGGGAAGTAGACGTTGGTAATCAGCAGGTCACCAATCTTGATAGATAGGGTCTCGGCCGCTTTCTTCATCGTGGATCGAATGATCGTGAAGTCCCAGTCTTGCCTCACCATTGTGCACACTCCTCCTCCGTGTTTGTTCCTCGAGGCCATAGCAGTCTTGAAGCCAATTGGAGTGTATCCCGCGTGTGTGGTATCGATCTTCGTTTCCTGGAGGCATACAACGTCCGGCTTCTCCTTGCTGATGATAGCACCGAGCTCGCTGTTTCTTCTGGCCCAGCCATTTACGTTCCATGTCAGAATCTTCACACGTTTGAGTGTGTATTGAGCGCGTCGTGGTGGGATTGGCCTGAGTCTGCACGTCCCTTTGCTGGTCTTTGGTCTTGCTAGTGGTGTGGCGGTGGCGGTTAGTGACTTGGTCATGACTTGGTCGCATTTCGTGCAAGTGTGAGTTTGTTTCGTTTTAATGTACACGTTCAGATCTTTTATTTTAGTGCACCGCAGGTGAGTCCAATTTGTACATTTGATGCATTGTACAGAGTTTGTGCCGACATTCTTGTGGCATTCGGTGCATGGGTAAGTTGGCCTCGGTCCTGGATTTCTTTCGACATCATTTGACAGCGTGATGAGGATGGCCTGCAGCCATATGGGTCTTGCGCTCCATGGTAGTACTTGACCCAGCAGTACTACCTTAATCGAAAAAAATGGATTGACGAAGCCCTCCGTTGATAACAAAATAACGGAGCAGCAGTAGTCGTTGATTGTTGCAGGGAATTGCTCCCCCATTTGGGGGAATCCCATGGCCGTCGAAAACGGTCCCTGCAGTTCCATGAGGATCAAGCCGCTAGCAACTTACGCCGGACCAGCGTGGCACCAACTGATGTCGGACACGCAAATGGCCAAGTTGGAAAGGCAATACATTGGAGGTCTAAAGGCATGCTGCGGACTCACGAAGGACACACCCAAGGAGCTCGTGTACTACGAGACTAAGATGATGCCACTAAAAGAAGAGCTCGAGCTGGGCAGCGAGCAATTTGCCATATCGGCGATGAGAACCCCTGGCCACCCGGCAAAAGACCTACATACCAGAAGACCGGCCGAACGCAGCAGCGGAAACAGGCCCCGCACACCACCACTGGAGGCTACAAGGTCAAAAGAGGATGAGTGGAGAAGGCAGAGAGGTGACACAAAGTCGATCCAGAAAAGGAACCACACCGTCTTCGTCAAAAGGTATCTGGGCATCCGTCAGATACACCCTACGCTAGGGACAACTCCCCCGCAAGTGAGCCAAGATGAGGAGAAAATGCCGAGAAGTACACGTGTGGAGCTGGCTAGGCTCAGATCTCAGAGGTCATTAATGCTGGAAGAATACAAAGCCAAGGTCGAAAACAGGGCGATTTCACCGTGCATCAAATGCGGAAAGCATGAGGGCGACCTGTGCCATTTACTAAGGTGCTTCCCAACAAAACCACTACAAAAATCGAAACTATGGAAGGATCCTATTGGAGTAGCCAGAGCGCTAGGCCTGGCAACAACACAATTCGACCCCGGCGGAGCCCCAAGTTGAGCAAATAGAGGAGAGGCATAGTTGTTGCACAACTACTACTACTAGTTGCCTCCTTCTCAACAGCAGTATTCCTTCCTTTGCGCTTTTGCTAAAATCAATAAATAATTTACAAAAAATTAGTATCATTTTTAAAATAATAAAAAGGAAAGAAATATGCAGCGAATAAGGCAGCTCAAATTTGAATTTGAATCTTCCCGCCGAAAAGGCGCGCCGCACACTTGCAAATTCAAAAGTCCGTAAAGCCAAAAACTAACTTTTTGCTAGGGAAATTCACGGCAGCGTGCACCACATCATCCATATTTTTAACCAGTATTGGAATTTTTTTCGCACTTCGCACCAATCTCGAGATATTCTTCATGGTTTCCTCGAGAACTTGCGCCGGGCACATGTCTATTTTTGTGACCACCAGATAAACGGGAACTTGAAGTGAGAGAGCCAACGAAAGATGCTCTTTGGTGGTTCCGATGATTCCCATATTGGCTCCAATCATTAACATTGTATAATCCGGCATATGACCCGTCATTCCGAAGATTGTCGTTTTCAGGTATTTCTCGTGACCTGCCAAATCGATAAAAGTGACCAATTTGCTGCAATCAGAACCAATTTGCACCCAATCCAAATTATGATTATGGGGATCTGGCTTATTGACCACATTTCCATGAACATCGAATCCGAGAATGTCGTTACCGACAGAAGACGTCCGTCCCGACTCAAATTCGTGCTTGTGGCGGAAAAGTTTTGTTCGTGCTGTACCTCGGCCGTCGTCTAGAGCCGAATGGGTGAGCACTCCGAGCAGCGTCGATTTGCCGGCATCGACGTTACCAACAACGGCCACACGAGCCTCGATAAAATCTTTTTCGGTGGGCGGATCACGGATCAGCCAGACCTCGGTGAACATATTACCTTGCTGCTTTCGGCGCTCTATTTTGGTGCCTACCGCCGGGATTTGTTGCAAAATTTTCTCGTGAACCACGACGGCTTCTTGCAATTGTTCTTCGCTCAATCCAGTGCGCGGGTTTTTCGAGTTGGAATTTATCGGCACACCGAGCTCCACCAGGCATTCGCCTTCTCCCTCCATAAGGAGTTTTTTAACGTGTATCAGGTACTTTTCCACGTCTTCTGGCACGTTTCTAACGAGGAAATCGGCGTCGAGTCCACGCTTTTGTTGATCTTTCTCGGCGTCATCGGCATCTGCATCACCGTCCGCGTACAATCCGCACAGGTTTGCTGCTTTCTGTTGCTGGCTTTCTTGTATTCGATCCATATTGATTTTTGGGTCCAAAATTTGACTTCTGAAAATGGAAAATATACAATATAATGGGCTTCACAAAACCGAAAAAAAAGAAAAAAATGGAAAAAAATGCGGGAAAAATCGGAGAATGCTCCGATTAACCTGAAATTTTTGGGAAATATTGGAAAAAATTCTCCTGTACACGCTCAAAAAATTTTGGACCAAAATATCGATTTTCTGAAAATTTTTAAAATCGATATTTTGGTCCAAATTTTTTTTGAGCGTGTACAGGAGAATTTTTTCAAATATTTCCCAAAATTTCAGGTCAATCGGAGCATTGCCCGATTTTTCCCGCAATTTTTTTTTCCGTTTTTGTGAATAACCCCATAATATAACAAATGGACGAAAATACGCAAAATTAGAAAAAAATGTCAATTAAGTTTCCAAATTCAATATTTAATTAATTCCAAAAATTATCTCGCATTTTTAAGTTAAGCATGATAATTTTATGGGAAAGATTCCGGAGACATGTATAATTTATTGATTTTCTTTGAACCTCTGTTGGAAAAGAATATTCAAGCTTTATGGGGTTATTCACGAAATGGCAAAAAACTGCGCGAAAACTCGGAAAATGCTCAGATTGATCGGAAATTTTGGGAAATATTACCCCAAAAATTCTGAAAATGCTTAAAAATCGATATTTTGGTCTGAAATTTTGGGGTAATTAATGTCCGGGAGAATTTTTCCCTTCATTTCCCAATATTCCAGGTCAATCTGAGCAGTTTTTTGCCATTTCGTGAATAACCCCATAAAGCTCGAATATTCTTTTCCAACAGAGTTTCAAAGAAAATCAATAAAAAGGGATTATCCATTTATTTCGAACCGGAACAATCGAGAGAAGCAGATAAAATCACATTGGTGATGCATGCACAGCCGAGTGCGTAAATATATATAAAATATATGAAACGTTCTCGCTGACTGGCTGTGCGGACAACGTGTGTACTGAGGGAAAAACGAAAGAAAACGAGGAAAAATAGCCAACAACCGGTTCGGCTTCTCTTCTCCTCCTTCCCTGTTTTCATTTTTATACACACACCGCGTACTATGTACAGTTTCTAGAAGGCGAACTTTTATCACTTTAAGAATTATATTTAACATTGTGAATTATATCACAATATTTCACAAAATGAACAACCAGAAAAGATTGCGAAATCCGGCATAAACTGACGACACTTCTCTTTGCAACAAGGTGGTGTTTACACCATGTTCATAAATTAAATATGAGGAAACATGGAAAAAAACATTCACAATTGTTTTGGAAATGAAAGTGAAAAGCAAAAGCGATCAATAACATGTGGCGAGTTGGCTTGTCAGGAACATGTCAGATAAGTGAAAAAGGAAGGAAAAATTCAGTTGGAAAATCATCCTTATATTGTTTTTTCAATCGACTTGCGACATGAAAACGCATTTCATTTCATTTCAAGTCTGCATTCACCGTTCTGTCTGCGCCTCTTCAAATATCACAGTGTTCGCGTGGTCGCGCACGCACAAATAAGTGGGCGGAGTTTGAGTTTCGTTTCGCTTTTTCATGTCGCAAGTCGATTGAAAACACAATATATAAAATGCCGTTTGGGTCTGTAACTGAGTTTCTTGGTGTGTCTGTTTCCAAACTGCATGGCGGAAGCGAACTGAGTGCCCAAGACTAACATATTTAAACTCAAACTGTGGTCTATTGCTTACCGGCACGCGGAATTCGTATTAAAAAATTAGAAATCAAAAGTATTTAGTTTTTCATACAGTCAGGCTTGTTGTTTACTAAAAAGATGGAAGATCGATAATTATTTTGAACTGTGTCAGCTCTTATGGGGTTATTCACGAAATGGCAAAAAATGGCAAAAAAGGCAAAAAACTGCGCGAAAACTCGGAAAATGCTCCGATTTACCTGAAATTTTGGGAAATGAGGGAGAAAACTCTCCCGGATATTCCCAAAATTTCAGACCAAAATATCGATTTTTAAGAAATATTGCTCTTTTTTTTCTGAAAATGCTTAAAATCGATATTTTTTCTGAAATTGTTGGGTAATGTCCGGGAGAGTTTTTTCGGCGCTATGCGGGTTGGGGGGGGGGCCACCCAAAAAAAATTGTTTTTTTCGTTTTTTTGGAGCGGTTTCGCATCGCTTTTGATTTGTTTCATATATTAATCTCATTCTGTATTGATTTTTTGTCCGGAAAGTTCAGCGGCAACGCGCCGGAAGCATGTGTGATACTTTTCAAATATGCGACCGGAGGGAGCTGGGCGGAAGCTTGCTTTGATCCTTCTGAGTGTTTAATCGGCTCCCAGTAACCTTTTCTTATCTTTTTTGGGCTCACCTTTACACTTTTAATCACAAAAAATCCTCCCGCAAAGCATGCTTCCGCCCAGCTCCCTCCGGTCGCCCTTTTGAAAAGTGTCACACATGCTTCCGGCGCGTTGCCGCTGAACTTTCCGTGCATCGATAAGTGCTCAGAAACACATATTCAACGCGTGAACAACAAAAAAAGTGAAAAAAAAATTATTGAAAAAAAAATTTTTTGGGTGGCCCCCCAACCCGCATAGCGCCGTTTTTTCCCTCATTTCCCAAAATTTCAGGTAAATCGGAGCATTTTCCGAGTTTTCGCGCAGTTTTTTGCCGTTTTTGCCATTTCGTGAATAACCCAATTAAAAATTCAAAAAAACAACAAAAAAAAGCCAAACAATCAATTCGCGAATTTGAATTTAAAAATTCCAAAACAAATAAATATCAGACTTGTGCGGAAACGTAAATCGGCTTTGTCGGATTTCAGAAATTTACGAAAAAAAAAATTGATCAATTGACCGTACCTCAAAGGCGCATTGCTGAAAAGTTCAACTGGTCTCGCGCGGATAATATTTTCTCACGATATTTTTTTCTGCTCTCTCCGAGTTTTCTCCCAATTGTTTGTCTTATTGTCGGCCCGCCAAAATGGTCAAACGCGCTCCGCTGAACTCAACGTTTTGCGATTTTCATTTTGGTTTCCAAATTATTTCATTTCACGTTGAATTTACACGTGACATGAAATAATTTGGAAACCAAAATGAAAATCGCAAAACGTTGAGTTCAGCGGAGCGCGTTTGATTATTTTGGCGGGCCGACAATATTTGTTTCTGTTTTTATACCGAACATGTTCGCGAACACTGAATAGGCCCATTCATAATATGCAAAAGTAAATTTTAAAGTAAAAGTTCGTTTATAAGCAGACTACGGTGCTGTCGCTTTAAATTATTCTCAGTACGGAGCGCTGCAAACGCGCTCCTTTCGCACAGTGCTGGACGCGGCCACGTTGGCGACGAAAGAGTGCAGAAAATTGAGAGAGCCGTGGCCGATGTTTTGCTCTGATTCTCTAAACCTCACTCCAAATGCATGTAAAATTTTTTGTTCGTTTGGAGCGAGTTTTCAGCGTTTTATACCGAGTATAGCTATTCTCGCCTTTTTTTTCCTGGAAATTAAAAAAAAATCTTTGGCAATGCCTGCCAAAAATCCAAATTTTCTGAATTCTTTTAAAGAATTCAGAAAAAACTAAAAATGGCAATGGGGTTATTATCGGAACCAGCAAAAAAACCAAAAAATAGAAAAAACCAACAAAAAATTCAGCGAAAATATACAACAGTAACATTTTAAATGCGCAATTCAAATGAGAAATTGCATTTTGAATTTTATTAATTATTCTCCAATACAATACTTTGTTCTTTGTACTTTTTTAATGGTAACAATCTCAATCTCATGCTTGTGGAACTGGTGCTTTAGGAGCTTCTGTTCGCATTTGGTGGATTTTTTCGGGGCCGAAAACTGTCACAGAGCACTCCTGAAATTTTTTTATTTGCATTTGCAAATCGCAAATCGGATACCCACCAAATTAGCTTTAACATGCATTACAGCTCCATAATTATCAAAATGACCGCAATAATGAGGTGCTGAGAAAATGGTGACGAGCTTTCCACTCGCAAAAAATTCGTACCCATCGATGACCACTTGATGGGCGCGCACAATCAGATCTAGTTGATGTTTCTCTAGAAATTCATGTACCGCCGTCTCTCCAAAAATTCGACCGGCTCCTCGAGGCGAATCAATGTATCGACCATCGGGAACGCCACTCACTGGATCCGCCCAGCACAAATCGGCTATTAAACCAACGTCTGGTACATCACAAGGTCGTTCTAGCTTTTCGAGTTGTTCCAGGTCTACTAGGTCTTCCGATATTCCACCATGCATACAAATGATTCGTCCGCTGACGATCGCAGTGAGCGGCATACAATAGAAGGCATACTGGAATGCCTCGTAGACAGTTGTCGAATAGCGCTTTTTGCATTCCATGTAAAAACCGTACTGCATATTGACCGGGCGACTCTCGTGATTTCCACGTAGCACGTGAACATTATTTGGGTAGAGGAGACGGTAGGCAAAAAGAAGAGTGATCACCTCGATCGAAAATGGTCCACGATCAACGTAGTCACCGAGAAATAGGTACTTTGCAGTCGGTGTTTGATGCGGAAAACCGTTCAAACTAAAAAGCGAAAGAAGATCCTCAAATTGTCCGTGAATGTCTCCACAAATGGTGACGGGCGCTTCTACTTCCAGTTTCACTTTGTCTCTCCAAAACGCCTCACGAGCACGATAGCATATCTCAATAATTTCTTTCTCTTGAAAAAGTGTCTGACAATTTCCTGGACACCACTCTTCAGAAAGGCGATTTATCACAGAACGCAGAAACTCGTAGATTTTTCCGCTGTTCGGCGCATCTCCCGATTCGTTCATGTTTTCAGTTAGAAATAGAAAGGAATTAAAATTTCAATGCGAATTGTACCTTGTTTTTGGTTTTTATTGCTGGTTAGAGTAAGAGTTCACGCGGGAAAATCATTGCCACTATTTATTTGATTTTCAATCGACTTGCGACATGATAACGCAGTCTGCGTCTCTTCAAATATCAATGTGTTCGCGTGGTCGCGCACGCACAAATAAGGGGCGGAGTTTCGTTTCGCGTTCTCGTTCTCGTGTCGCAAGTCGATTTAAAACACAATATTATGGATTCATGAATGAGGGGCAAAACGCGGTGAATTGTGGGGCAAAAGTGGGCTGGTCTCGACTAGATTTTGACAGACTACGGTTAGCGTGAAAAAATATTTTTTTTTCATTTTGTTTTAAATTAAAACGCATTTTTATAGTTTTTTCTCAACAAAATGTGTTTTTGAAAAGAAATTACCCATTCCAGGTTACACAACATAGTGAAAAATAGTGAAAAATGCTAGTCAAAAGGCCAAAAATCGTGTTTTTATTTAAAAAAAAAAGAAGAAAAAATATTTTTTGCGCTAACCGTAGTCTGTCAAAATCGTGGCGAGACCAGCCAACTTTTGCCCCACAATTCACCGCGTTTTGTCGCTCATTCATGAATCCATAATAGCAGCTATTTTCCGCGCAGTTCTATTTTTTGGAAACACCTTTTTACTCTATTTCCCTAGTACGCCGCCCGGCACCCCAGCCTTCTTCCAAAATTGTTTCTACCTGGCGCATTTTTAAAACCCTAAGGCTCGGTCATTTTCTGACAAAAAGGCCTCGTTTTTGGATTAAAATGATGGTGTCATCCTGAATAATCAGACCATGGTTCGAATTTCTCAAAAAAGTAAATTTTCGAGTGAAAAAATAATTTCATTATCCGACGAACTTGGTGGCGCATTGGACGACGGGGGAGGCGGGCGCCGGCAATTTTTAATATTTAAATCCAGTCTAGATGTCTCAAAGTATTTTATGAATCATCGAAATAATTGCTGCATTCATTCATTGATATTTGAATTTTTTGAGCATCTCGCTATTACTACCGTCTTATAATTAGCAAAGATTAATTTAGCCATTTAAAAATTACTTTTTCATGAGTACTCTCAACATGCTTTGGACACAATTGAAGAAGTGTGACCGTAATCCATTCAAAACATTTTAACGAGAGAGTGTGAGAAAATAAGTTACTTTGGATTTTTTGCTCACGCTCATTCTCACTCTTTCGTTTTAATGGATTACGGTCACACTGATTTAACTGTGTGTAGTCGTGCCGGGAGAACTCGAGAAAGAGTGTTTGTTTTAAAACGCAAAGTGAGTCTTTGCAGAGTAGAGAGTAATAATCTCACAAGATCCTGTTTGTCTTAAACTCCATTTTGTTAAACGCCTTCAGAATGTGACACTGCACGGTGTCCAGGATTTGAAATGTGGGCGGAGCCTATTTGCTGGCGCGTCAGCAAACTTTCATGGCGCACTTTCGGTGCTTGCGCAGTTTGCGACTCTCGAATTTTTTAAATTGATTTTTTTTATTTTTCTTTCAGTAAAACCTGTTTTTCTTTGTAAAATGTATGTATTGTATCTTTTAATACCATTAAATTGCCCAAACTTCAATTTTCGTAAAGATTTATCCTGGAAAAACACCAAAAAACTCAAAACGAATATTTCGAAATGGTGGCTGAACCAAATTCGACGTTCTTGGGCTTAAAAAATTTCTAAAGACCTCAGCTATAATTCCGTTGGAGCACATGTGGGAAAAAATAAGAATTTATGCTTTTTTTTCCCGAAAAACATTAAAAATGCGTCAAAATTTGAATTTCGCGCGAAAAAATCCAGTGGGGCGCGTTTGCTCGGCTCCGCCCACTTTTCAAATCCTGGACACCGTGCACTGAAAAGTTTTAGTTTTATTTACAATGAAAACCTGACAAAAAAAGAATAACAAAAATTACATAATCCACGCCTCCCTCGTCGTCCAATGCGCCACCAAGTTCGTCGTCCAATTAAATTATTTTTTCACTCGAAAATTCACTTTTTTGAGAAATTCGAATCATGGTCTGATTATTCAGGATGACACCATCATTTTAATCCAAAAACGAGGCCTTTTTGTCAAAAAATGGCCGAGCCTTTGGGTTTTAAAAATGCGCCAGGTAGAAACAATTTTGGAAGAAGGCTGGGGTGCCGTGTAATCAGGTAGTCCAGAAAGTGTGGGATTATTTCAACCTGTCGGGCGGGCAATTAGAGTAAATATGGTAGGCAGGCTGGACATTTTAGGCTTTTATTCAGGTAAGATACAAAGTTAGATGTCTGAAAAAAAATTGCAAATTCAAAAAAAGTTTAGAACAATTTGAATATTGAGCGGCATCGCAAAAATAAACGTGACAGTTTAATCAAATGGAACACGTGTAATGTGACAAACACAAAAAAAGGAAAAGACAAATCATTTTTTGAAGAGCAAAAAAAAAAAGAAAAGAAAACGACAAGTTGCATTCGGTTCAAAAAAATTGAAAGAGAAATGCATTTCTGTGCCAACGGTCTGAAAACGTTTGAACGCAGTGACGTTGCCGCCATATCGACAGACGGCGATCGTTTCGAGCTGAAGCCCGTCGAGTCGGAAATCAGCAGAGAGCTCATTCAGTTGGGAGCCGTCAGTCCGCGTTTGCCCAAGCGCAATGTTTTGGTGCCATTTTCAACGTTTACGGTTAGTCTGGCGCTAATACAGTTCTCTTGCATTGTCGTTAAATGTTTTCCAGGTCAAATACCTTCTTGGTTTGACGCAAATTAGGTCTTGCGAAGAGGAATCCGACTGGTTCCAATTGGAAAAAACGTTGGAGGAAATCACGAGCTACGCGAAAAAGTTCCCGGTGATTCGTTCAATGGTTGAAGCCATCTGCGATCACATGCTATCCACTTTAAACGATCAAAACTGTTTTATTCTGCACAAAAAGTTGAGCGAGTTCGATTGTGAGAAGCACGTGGCGAAGACTTTGGAGTACATCAAGTACAATTTGGTTCGAATGGTGGTTTTTGAAAAAACGGTTGACGTGGAATTCTTTCGTCTTACCGCAGAAGACCTTCAAATGCTTTTGAATTGTGATGATATAAATTTGGACAAGGAAATTCACATTGCCGAAGTTGTCAACAAATGGATTTCGGCCAATTTTGAAATGAGGGAAAAATTTCGCCCGATTTTGATTTCGAGTGTCCGAGTCAATTCGCTCACTCAAGATGTAAAATATTCAGTATTTCATTTAACTTTTATCTTTTCGTAATGCAAGTAATTTTCAGACCGCAGGAATGTTCGCCGACTTTAATCTCTCACTGGAGAAATCCCGAAAAACCCGCGACGTCCTTTTGGTAATTGGAGGATGGCTTCATAAAAAGGCGTGCAATCGAATCGAGTGGTTTGATCCGGAGCTTAACGTGTGGAACGTTTCCCAACAGACTTTACCCATGGAGTTGGCCTATCACGGTGCGGCAGTTCTCGACGATCACCTCTACGTTTTTGGTGGTTCAAACGGTCAGAAAAGTCGCTGTGAGACATGGAAGTGTTCGGCTAAGGCGTGGCGTTGGGAGCGATGTGATAACATGTTGGAGCCACGCAATTACATTTCGAACAGCTCCGTTGTGTATGATGGCAAAATTTATGTGTTTGGAGGACAGAATTGGCGCGAAATCAGTCGGACTCATCAGAGAAGTGCAACTGGAGAGGTGTACGATCCAAAGACTGATAAGTGGACGTCGATTGCGTGAGTCAATTTTTAACGGAATAGTTTTGTTGTTTTTGTTTGCTTTCAAAGTGTCGTTAGTTTAACGATGCATCGTTTTACCTACCAACTTTAATCTCACTCTAAAATTTTAAATGGGGTGCCAACTTTCTGGGGAAAATTGCTTAAAATATACTGGGGGAGTTACGAATATCACATCGAAATCGCAGGAATTTTTTTTTCTGATTTTTGGCAAATTTTACAAAAAAAAAATAGAAGACCACGGGGAGTACACGATTAGGCGCGAAATTTGAACCCCATTTTCTTTTTCATCATTTTTTCATTACTCTTTGGGAAATAATTTACAAACATCATTTCGTGTTTTTAGATAGCAAATTAATGCGTGTTCACGGTGTCCAGGATTTGAAATGTGGGCGGAGCCTAATTTTCTGGCGCGCCAGCAAACTTGCATGGCGCACTTTCGGTGCTTGCGCATTTTTCGACTATCGAATTTTTTTTATTGATTTTATTATTTTTCTTTCAGTAAAACCCGTTTTTCTTTGTAAAATGTATGTATTGTATCTTTTAATACCATAAAATTGCCCAAACTTCGATTTTCGTAAAGATTTATCCTGCAAAAACACCAAAAAACTCAAAATGAATATTTCGAAATAGTGGCTGAACCAAATTCGACGTTCTTAGGCTTAAAAAATTTCTAAAGACCTCAGCTATAATTTCGTGTGTGAAAAAATTAAGAATTTATGCTTTTTTTCCCGAAAAACATAAAAAATGCGTCAAAATTTGAATTTCGCGCGAAAAAATCCAGTGGGGCGCGTTTGCTCGGCTCCACCCACTTTTCAAATCCTGGACACCGTGGTGTTGATCATAAAAGTAATGATAAAACAAATACGGAACAAAATTCTCATACCTTTAATTTTTTCCCGTTTTCCTGCTCACTTCCGCATATATTCTAGCAAAAATTTTCACCAGAATATATTCAAAACGTTGAATCGAACAACATGCAAATATCGATTTATCGATATTTATGACTAAAATGTATTTTTACGATTATTTAAAATTTCAATAAGCGATTAGAGCATGTTTTATCGAAAATCGATGATAAAAACGAGGGAAATTACAAGAAAAATAAATATTTCTGAGGAAAATGGAATTTTCTAGAAGCCGCGGCCGCGGGTTTCCTAGGCCAAAGCCACGATTTTTTGTGTAAAAATCATAAAAAATCAGAGAAATTTTTTTGTGCGATTTCAATGTGATATTCGTAAATCCCCCACCCAAGAGTAGATTTTAAGCAACTTTCCCCAGAAAGTTGGCACCCCCCCCCCCTTTAAATGTCGAATTTTGAATTACAGGAGCCTCCATGACATGCGTTCAGACTGTGCGGCCGCCGTTTATTACGACCAAATCTTTATCTCTGGTGGTTTCAACGGTGTTGTTATTATGGATACTGTAGAAATCTACAATCCATCTGGTGACTTTTTTGTCCGTCATGTCAGTCTACCGTACCCACTCTCCGGTCATTGCATGATCTTCCACGCTGATCGTCTTCACGTTATTGGCGGATTCAATGGTGTGGAGCGCGAGAAACGAATTTTGATGTGGCATCATACTGGTGAATGGAAGCATTGTGATCAAGAGTTGGTACGAAGCCGATCTACAAGCTCTGCGTGCTCTTACAAGGGAAGTGTGATTTCCGTTGGAGGATACACGTCTAAAGTGGAAAGCAGTTGTGAGACGTGGGTTTATTTATTTATTTTTTTCCTATTAATTTTTGTGTTTGATACTTTTTAACCTATTTCTTTACAGCCTTCTATCAGGACCGAATGCTCGCTTTCAGCAAATTCCGCCGATTTTGCGTGCTAAAAGTGCTTTAAAAGTGGTCGTGGCTCCAAATTGGCGTGCTTATCTTGAGGAACGTGGCACAATTGTCGGGGGATTTGAGGAAGTGGAGGAAGAAGATTCTAGAGATGGATACACGACAACTTCGGCCGTTTCGATGAGTGGCATTGAGGCGGCGAACAACTCGAATATTTAGCATGTATAAAATTGTTTTAAATGTTCATAATATGCTTTCCCCAAGATAAAAATTATCGTATTTGACAAGCATTGTTTTGAATTGCATTTCCCTTTTCAGAGATGTGCCCAAACATGACCCGAATGCCATAAAATCAATAACACAAGTTTGAGTCTTACGTGCCATACAAATTAATTAATATACAAAAATCACGGCATGCTGGACCCTACAACAGTGCAAACGCGCCCTGTCGCACTTTTGCGTTCTTCTCTGCGCCTCCGTATATTTCTACTGGAGTATTGCCAAAAATCTTTGCCGCCTTGCCAAAGTGTTTTTTTTTTGGCTAAATAGAATGTTCTTCGCATTTTTGGTCTCTTATTTTTCAGAATTTAAAATAAATTAAAATGAATTGTTTTATTCACAAAAAAATACCGAATTAAAATTGTAATGTCCGGGCTCGCCCAGGCTTACATCCTTCCCGGGACACACGTCACCAGTCCACCTTGCCTCTCCTACCTGTCGATAACCCTCGATCATCCTGCGTCTCTCTGGCCTCCTCGTACATCTCGCCGCCGGTCTCGCACCTCCTGCGTCTCGCTGATCAATGCACACGTCTCGCCTCTGGTCGCACACCACCTGGACTCTCTCGCTCTCGCGCTCGGATTCAAATCTTTCCCGCCTTTTCGTTGCGCGCGAAAGCGCTCACGAAAAGGCTATAAAAGGGCCTAAAACCCTCATTCCAGAGGTGGCTCTTGTTTATGCCAGTTGGCCCTTTGCTCGTCCCTTTGCCCCTGTTGTTAGTCCCGTAGGTTTTCCCCGCTCTATTGTAATGTACCCTTTATTGTAGCTTGGGCTTGTGCCCCTTAATAAACGTTTTGTGAGTGTAACCGAGCGGTGTTGAGTAGAGTCGCGCGGCGCATAGCGTGGGCCAAGCGGCCCACGTTACTGGTAAGCAGCGAGTGTGAGTCGGCGCGCGGCATTAGGCCAATCCCGCCCGCCTTCTCAAAAAGATCCCCGCCAGCGCTTTACCCACCCTCCCACCCAGGTTTCTCTTTCCGTTTTTGGTATTTTTTTTTTTTTTTTTCTCTTGTTCTCGGGCATTTTTTTTTGAATTTTTCTCTTCTTTCAGGGCAGCTATAGGGTTTTAATAGGATGTAGGAGGCCGCCGTCGCGCCCGTCCCGTGGTTGGTGCACACCCGGGCGGGTATAATTTTTACAGCTGGTTTGGCTAATAGGCTAGGCGTTAGGAATTGCGGCACGAATTATCTCGTGACCTTATAGGTAAGTCCCGCAAAGGTCGCGCCTTCAGCGGGTTTTAGGTTAAGTTTTTCTCTGCCTCGGGGCCATTTTTCTCGTTTTCCGACCTCTGGGTCAATTTTTCGACCTTTGGGTCACTTTCTAAATTTTCGGCCTCTGGGTCACTTCCATTTTTCCGACCTCTGGGTCAATTTCTCGGTCTTTGGGTCATTTTCTTTAAATTTTTCTTACGGCCTCGGGGCATATATTCCAATTTTTCGGCCTTTGGGTCACCTTTCTTACTCTCTCGGCCTCTGGGTCATCCTTTCTCTTCAATTTTCTTCGGCCTTGAGGCCTATATTTAAAATTTTCTCAGCCTCTGGGCCTATTCTTTTTTTTTTTTTGTCGGCCTCGTTTCCTCCCTAAATTTTTTCGGTTCAAGGAGCCATGGCCTTTGCGGGCGTGTTGCCACGGGCGGAGCAAAACACTCTCCCCGAGACACACCTCGTAAAGCGTCAATCCGTTCCCAAACCATTATTTTTCTCTTGGGCCTCTGGGTCAAATTTCCCGTTTTTTTTTTGGTCGTTTTACGTCTCCGTTTCCTCTTATCCATTTGTCGGTACCGAGTGTCTGTCGTCGCGCAGATACAGCACGTACCAATTTTTCAGATAAAATTTCACCCACTTCATTGGTTTCCGAGATGGAGCATCAGGTCCACTTGTCGTGTGACGCCGTCAGCGACAAGGCGTCAATAACCACCATGCGCAATGCCGTTTGCAAGGACTTACATGCAACCCACGAACGAATCTCCGATGTCTTCGGACGTATCCAGGTAAGAATTGAGAAGCTTGAGAAGGAAAGAGCCTCCTCGGCCTTTACGGACGTGTTGCCACGGGCGGAACTAAACATTCACCCCGAGACACACCCCGTGAAGAGCTTGGCCGATTCCGACTCAGCAAAGCTTCAAAAACTTACCATCAGCAAGCAGCCGCGAGGCAATTCAGTCTCTCCTCTGGGAGAGCAGGTTAATCCACGTTTTCCAGACAAAGCAGAAATAGCAGCGCCATTTTCCGGCAAAGCAAGAAGAAATCCAGTAGCCAACACAGAAGAAAGCATGATAGAAAAGGAGTCAGGAGCCAACAAAACTCCAGCCCGTGTGGTCGCTGTAAGGAGTCAGTCCAGCGGAAAGGCACCCGCCAATCCCGAGGAAGACATAATTGTAGCGAGCCAATCCAACGCGGCAGCCGAACGCGACGCTCATCATCCATCAGTTAACGTCATCGCCCAGTCAGATTGCCAGCAAGCAGCAGCAGCTACAAACAAAAGAGGAAACACACGTTCAAGCAGTCCAAACAGCAGAATCACCCGAGCTGTGTCAGCCAGTCAGCAACCACGAGTCAATGTATTTGCAATGAAGTCAGCCGCCACAGTACCCATCTTCTCCGGAACCAGCAAGGAAAATTTTCACGCATTTGTCCGCAACTTCAAAGATCATGTAAGACTCACCAACGAGCCGGACGATAGAGAGGTGAGAAATCATTTACTGACAGTTCTCGCAGATTTTGCACGCGACACCGCCGAGGAAGCATTAGACCGCAACCCCGACGCATCATCGGATGACGTTATTGACGCGCTACGCGCCCAGTACGAAGATCAGTATAGCACGCAAAATCGTTTAGATGCTATCAAGGCATGTTTCCAGTATGCTCAGGAACCAGTCCAAGATTACTACCATCGCATTCGGAAATTAATGCGAGAAGCACAAACCGGAACAAACCGCACAGAAGTAACTCAAGTAGCCAAAGAAGCCTTCCGCATCGGCCTTCAGTCCGACATCCGTTTCTACGTCACCACCGCTAGATCAACAGAGTTCGATCAGATTTACAAGGACGCCATTTTCTTTGAAAAGGCTCTGCAAGATAAAGAAAGGAAAGACCGAGCCGATACCGCCGTCGTAACGAGTCACCCGCGCACAGCAGAAGTATTCGCTCAAGCTGCCCTACGACATCAAAAGCTGTACTACAACTCCGACGACAAGGTGAGCTATTATCCCGCGGCCAACGCTTTCAACCAACGCACAGGTAATACCAATCGGCAGAACCAGCCAGGTCGAGGTTTCAGCTCCAACCAAAACTTTAATCGCAGATACGATCAGAACCGTACCCGCAGCAACAATTGCTGGTATTGCAGGATCTCAGGTCATTCCCGTCAGGACTGTAGAAAGAGAGAAGCTGATATGGCACAAGGAATATTCAGGAATAAAATCGACAAGCCGCTCAACACTCCAATTCGACCACATCCCTCCAGAAACTTCGAACTACGGCGATCACCAATAAATCCTGTGGAAAATCACCAACAACCAGCAGTGAGAATGCTCCAGACAACATGCGAATCGCACAGACAACCCATCCTTGTGGACCCCCAAGAAGCCCAGGCACGTTTTGAGAAACAAAATCGAACAATCAAGATGCAGGCAAACAAAATGAACGACTTCAAGTGGCGTCTCGAATCCTATCAGATGGGAACATCCCCAAGAAATTCACCACTTCCAAGAGTCAACGTGACCACCACGTCAGAGACAGTTAGTAGCCAAACTACACCGACAGCCGCCACAGTACGACAAGTAAGCGAATCGTTTATCACCGCACAGGTACCAATCAGAGCAAATGGACACCCATGCCACGCACTCATCGACACCGGTGCAAACATCACGGTCACCAGTGACGTCGCAAAGGAAACCTTCTGTAACACACCGTTGGAGCCACCAAAATCGAGCACAGCACTCGGACTTGGCGGAAATGCAGTAAACATGGTAGGAGCCGCCGTTATAAAGTTCCAGATAGGCCCGTTCAAGGTCGATCACCTCACCCACTTCACAGAGGGAAGATGCACTCCGGCCGGTCCCACAGACTACACGTTCATAATCGGAAACGACGTGTTATCCCAGCTGCCGAAGTTTGTTTTCGATTACGCCAACGCCCGTTTTATCATCGGTGGAGCAATTCTCCCAATGGGAAACCAGCAAGAAAGAGACTCCCGCCCAGGAAACTACAGGTTATACCTAGGGGAAAACACCACGTTTCCAGCCGAATCTGAACAGCGAGTAAAAGGAATCCTGAACAAAAAGCTCATCAACCACGACATGGTGGTACACCAACAGTC
Organism: Caenorhabditis japonica; assembly: GCA_963572235.1. NCBI lineage: Eukaryota > Metazoa > Nematoda > Chromadorea > Rhabditida > Rhabditidae > Caenorhabditis > Caenorhabditis japonica. The sequence continues at coordinate 1,319,944 of OY754346.1, forward strand.
GGATCTTTTCGACAGGCTAGGATTGTCAATCACGCCCACGGTGTTTCGCTCGCAAAACGCCCTACTCTTGGTAACTAATCCAACCCGCACAGATATTACGGTGCCAGCTCGCGCTACAATTGCCAATGTCGGACGTATCCACACCGCCCCAGACGGATCACTCCACTGCTCGGACACAGCCAGCGACGAAGCGTTCCCAAACATCGCAACCACCGACAGTCGTCTTCAGCCACTGGATCCCGATTTCAAGATCGATTTCAACTCAATCCAGTGCAAAGAAGAAGAACGACGCCAGTTGAAGCAACTCTGCGAAGACTACGCCGATGTACTCTCAAGGAACCCGTACGATTTGGGAAGCTCTAAGACAGACCCAGTGCACATCTACACGACAAGCGAAGTTCCCGTAAAGAGCCGTCCATACCGAGTCCCAGTCAAGTATCAAGCAGAATTAGAACAACACATAAACGCTCTGATTCGATCCGAAAGGATCACCGAATCAAACACACCATGGACCAGCCCCATCGTGCTCGTCAAGAAGAAAAGTGGAGCTCTTCGTGTTTGTCTCGACTTCCGACGACTGAACGACATCACGATACCGGACAATTTTCCGCTCCCAAGGATCGACGCAATACTCGAAAAAGTCGGCGGCGCCCGATACTTCTCCAGTTTGGACATGGCCAACGGATACCTTCAGTTGAGACTCGACGCCGAATCAAGCTACAAATGCGGTTTCATCACGGAAACCAAAGTTTTTGCATACACCCACCTGCCATTTGGACTCAAGTCAGCCGCGTCGTATTTCCAGCGAGCTCTGAAAACGGTCTTAGCCAACATGGATCGAGACGTCCTCGTCTACATCGACGACATCTTAATCTACAGCCAAGATTTCGGTCAACACATTGCCACGTTGAGGAATGTCTTCGACCGCTTCCGACAGTTCAACTTGAAAGTGTCACCTAAAAAGTGTGAGTTCCTAAAGAAAGCCATAACGTTTTTAGGCCACACAATCACGGAGAGCAATTACACACCCAACGAAGCGAACGTGAAATCCATCGCTGAGATGTCAACCCCAAAGAACTTAGCCGAGATTCGACGGTTCGTCGGAATGGTGGGATTCTTCCGCAAGTTTCTGCCCAACCTCGCTACAGTCGCGGAGCCACTCACCCGGCTCAACAGGAAAAACGAAAAGTTTCGGTGGGAAACTCCTCAGCAAGAAGCCTTTGACACTCTACGTGAAGCTTTACTCGACAAGCCGATCCTCGCATTTCCGGATTACGAGAATCCGTTTCATTTATTTTGTGACGCGTCAGCCGTCGGACTGGGAGCCGCACTCATGCAAGCAGAGACCGAAGAGGAGAAGCATTTCAAAGCCATTGCGTACACGTCCCGGACATTAGCGGATTCCGAAACTCGGTGGCCAGCAATCCAGGTAGAATTACTCTCTATAATTTTTGCTCTCAGACACTTCCGTCCATACATATGCCTGTCAAAGATCATTTTGCATTCCGATCACCGCCCGCTATCCTACCTGCTGTCAAAACACAAGGTCAACGACAACCTCGCAAGATGGCTAATCGAATTGCAACAATACGACATAAAAATCGTGCATATTGACGGAAAGAAGAACACGGTCGCCGATTACCTTTCACGGATGCAAGGAGAAAGTCAACCAAAGGAAGCAGAACTTGAAGATATCGTTTCTTTTCCGATTTGCATGGCGAACACCACCTATGAGCACGTCCCGCCCACGGTTCTAAAAATCTCAGGAATGAACTCCATCGACATCAACGAGGAACAAAGAAAAGACCCTGTGCTCGTCTCTGTCAGAGCCCTCATCGAGAAAAGACCAACACCATGCATAGATTTGCCCAGCGAATGGAAGCACTACCTGAAATTCGTCAAAATTTCGAAAAGAGGGACTCTGGTTATCAATTTTCCCGGAACTCCAGGACTCGCGGAAGACAAAACGATTGTTCCAGGAGCGCTTCAAGAACTTGTCATCACCGGACACCACGCGAGTCTTTTGGGTGGAGGACATTTTCATTGGAGACCAACCATGCACAAAACGCAGAAGAAGTTCTTTTGGCCCGGAATGAGGACGTCAATCATCCAACACTGCTTGCGCTGCCAACAATGCCAGTTGAGAAGAAGCAAACCACCAGCACAACGCGAACAACAGCTCGTCGTCCCGACCAACTACGTATTCCAAAGAGTGGGAATTGATCTAACCGGACCGCTCCCAGTCACGGCTCAAGGCAACCGCTACTATATGAACGCCATCTGTTGGTTTACCAGGTACGTCATCTCAATACCTTTACCAGACACGAGAGCCGACACTTGCGCACGAGCACTGCTTAACCACGTGGTACTCAAGTACGGAGCGATGTCGGAGCTCATATCGGACGGAGCCAGCGGTTTCACTTCAACAGCGTTTGAGCATTTCTGTGCTCTTTTGGAAATCCAACACCACACCGCAATTCCGCACCATTCGAGAGGGAACGGAGCAACAGAAAGAACGTTCCGGACGTTCCACAACTCTATGGCCAAGTACGTCAACAACAAGCACAATGACTGGGAAGACCATCTCCAAGCCGTCGCATTCGCATACAACACCGCCCAACACTCGACAACAGGGGAATCGCCGTTCTATCTGATGTACGGGAGAGACCCGGTGTTTCCAATTGAAAAGATTATCCATCCGGAACCCGGAAACGATGCAACACAAGACCCGCACGAGTGGAAACACCACCTCACCACCACGATACAGCAGGCATGGAGGGACGCCGCCGATCACACGGAAATAGCCCAAGGAAGATACAACAACACCGCCAACCTTGGGGCGCGTCCAATCGATGTAAAATCCGGAGACCTCGTGGTAATGAGGAACTTCAAATCAAAGGTGGGTCTGTCCAGGAAATTAGTAATGCCATGGGAAGGCTTGTATCGGATCACATCGTTGGAACGACCTTTTGCGTACATAGTCGAATGCCGCCGCCCAACAAAACCTCCAAGAAAAGTGCACCTCGATCAGATCAAGAAGTTTCTGGAGACTTCCACGTCGACCAGACCATCTCATCAACAAGTCGATCTGTCACCAGCACAGCTTCCACCGATCGCGCGTTCAGCAACACCAATGCGCACATCGGGTAACATCGTCGCCAGCCCAAGTCAAAATGGACCGTACACACGTGCAATGCCATCCAGCGCGTCTCGACAGCCTCTTCCGCCTCCACTCGTCACTGGGACAGCAGTGAACCACGACGACACTCCATACGTGCTCCGCAAAACACGAAGGAAGCCAGTGAGATACCGGGATTGACTTCTACACAGACTTCTCCGACACGCCGCGAGAAAGTTCCGGACACACAAACCATCACGGCAGTCCAGACTAAGTTTTATTTTGGTAATTTAAAAAAAGAAAAAAAACCACTCACAATTATTTTTATAACGTTAGGTTCAATTCCCCACTCTAGTATTTCCCCCACACTTTTAACCCCGTATAGTTTTGTTTTCCAGACTCCCCCTTCAATTGTACAAAGACAGCAACGAGCAAGCAGGCAGCACACCATCCATCCGAGATCATCAGTTATCAATTTTGCCAATTTTGCCATCCGAGACACCATCAAGACCAGAGAGACCGCAACTTCACCGCAGAAGGACCATACGCTAGGCCTAGGCCGCCCGGACCTTCATTTCGATCAACGTCAAGGATCAGGGTCGATCCGGAGAAAAAGGGGGGAGGTGTAATGTCCGGGCTCGCCCAGGCTTACATCCTTCCCGGGACACACGTCACCAGTCCACCTTGCCTCTCCTACCTGTCGATAACCCTCGATCATCCTGCGTCTCTCTGGCCTCCTCGTACATCTCGCCGCCGGTCTCGCACCTCCTGCGTCTCGCTGATCAATGCACACGTCTCGCCTCTGGTCGCACACCACCTGGACTCTCTCGCTCTCGCGCTCGGATTCAAATCTTTCCCGCCTTTTCGTTGCGCGCGAAAGCGCTCACGAAAAGGCTATAAAAGGGCCTAAAACCCTCATTCCAGAGGTGGCTCTTGTTTATGCCAGTTGGCCCTTTGCTCGTCCCTTTGCCCCTGTTGTTAGTCCCGTAGGTTTTCCCCGCTCTATTGTAATGTACCCTTTATTGTAGCTTGGGCTTGTGCCCCTTAATAAACGTTTTGTGAGTGTAACCGAGCGGTGTTGAGTAGAGTCGCGCGGCGCATAGCGTGGGCCAAGCGGCCCACGTTACTAAATATATTTTCCAGCAAAAAAAAGTATCAGATAAATCTCAAAAACAACTACTTCAAAAACATTATTTTTTTAAATAATAAACAAAAAAAATAATTAATGAGAAAAAAATAGAATAAAGAAAAGTGAGAAAGAAAAAATAAAATTTCGTAAATCGACACAAGTCTCTGCGAAGGAGACGCAGGGAGGCAGAGGGTAGAGTAGCGCGCGAAAATCAGCTTTTGAAAATTATTCAAAAACGTAAAGGTAAAGTGATAAGTGAATATAAAACGAGCGAGGGGCGAACCGAAATTATTTTAGGATTATTTACATTTGTGCGTCGACAGGAGCGTGTTGTGCGTCCAGGTGTATGCGAGCGTTTTGGCGCCAAATTCAAATTGTCCAGCGGCTCTCGGGTAGACGATGGCGCGGCTTGCTTGTTTTTTTTACAATACAATTGGAATAAAGTTTCGATAGGAGATGCTTTTGGTGTCTCCGGGTTCGTGCCAGCGAATTTCCACTATAAATTTCAGTCCATTTACATCATGATCATGCGAAAGAGAGAGAGAGTGAGAGAAGTAAGAAACGGAGAGTTTTATTGTTATTTAAATTTTTTGGACTCGCGCTGCAAACGGGTTCACAAAAGCTCTGCCCACTTTTTCAATGTGAAATGAAATAATTTGGAAACCAAAATGAAAATCGCATTGCGTTGAGTTCAGTGGAACGCGTTTGACGATTTTGGCAGGCCGACAATAAATTAAATATTTCACGGGAATTTTTGGCGATTTTCCCCAAAAATGACACAAAGTGGAGGAGGCGGCCACTTTGGCGAAGAGAGAGTGCAGTAAATTGAGAGAGCGTCGCCGATATTTCTCTGAATCTCACTCCGAATGTACTGTGCGATTGGAGCGAATTTGCAGAGCTTTATACCAAGTATACCAATCTAAATTGGGCAACAGCATGTTCCGGTTTTATTTTTACACTTTGTGTCAGTATATTTAACTTTTTGCGGAAATGAAAGTGACGAATGAAGAATACGACGTGAAGTGGTAAAAAAGCTGAGAAGAGGAACAATAAAAGGAAGAGACTAGGAGTCGAGTATGTATGTCCATGGAAAAGATCGAAAGCGTTTTTACAATTTACTGACCGAATTCAGTTTTGTCACGGGCACTTTTTAAAAATCTGTATATATTTTTTTTGGTATATCCTATGACTGTTAACTCGTTCATCGTGTTTATTATCTCATATTTTTATTTGTTCATGCAAATGCATTATCCACCTTTTTTGTTATCAAAAATTCATCTATTGATAAAGATCGAGATCAAAACGATCTTTTGAAAGCAGATAAATAGAAAATGATAGAAAAGCTTTTTTAATTTTTTTTCTGCTTTTTAAAATATGTAAGAAAATTTCCTTATTCGCTTCAATTTTATTTTTATGACCATTTCTGTTTTTCCTCAACTGCAGCGATATAGAACTAAATTAGCAACGGAGCGCGATTGCATTGCTTGGCCGTCAATGCGGGCCGACAGAAAAATGGTTAAAGTTTATTCAAAAAAAAAAAACAATAAAACAACTATTTTTGGTGAATAGATCAACTATAAAACTGTTGAAAAAAAACCCCCGCAAATGAGAAATGCCACAATTAGAATGAGCAGGCAATGCAATCGCGCTCCATTGCTAATTTAGTTCTAAATCGCTACAGTTTTATTCCGATTAGTTATATTCCGAACAGTCTGATGCCCGGGCAAAAAAAAACGCCCGCGTGAAATGTTTTTTTATTTCTTCAAAGTATTAATAAAAATGGTAATCTTTACTATTGTGTTTTCAATCGAGTTGCGACGTCAAGAGGTCAAACTCCGCCCACTTTTTTTCACGTAAAAATTCAAAATGCACTAAAATTTAATGTTAGCGTGAAAAAAAGTGGGCTGAGTTTAACCTCTTGACGTCGCAACTCGATTGAAAACACAATATTACTAATAAAATTTTTCTGTGTGTCTGTCTGTCTGTGTATGGGTATGTTCGCGGTGCTAGCGCGGTCCCCAGAAGTCCGTGGAAGGCCAAAATTGGAAATCTGAGTCTCCTGAATGCCGCGATGATGCCCGTCTTTTTCAAATTTTGATATCATTATTTTGAAGGGTACTTTACTGTTAGGCCCTTCAACTTTTCTTCTGCACTTTTTGCATTTCTACTGTCGAAATGAAATCCGCCAGGAAACTCCGAGTCGTTTCAAATGTGAGATCACACACTGGAGACCCTTTCAGCCGGCGCGATGTTCAAGTGGTTTGTAGTCTAGCCTGGCGTGCGGGAGGTCAGGAGTTCGAGTTTTACTGTGGTTTTTTCTTTTTTGTTAGAGAGTTTTTGTTTAGTTTGTGTCAATTTAGCCGAAAAGTTAGATTCAAATACGTTTCTTCTTATTTTTGAGCTATGTTGTAATATTTATTTTTTTATTTGTCGTTTAAAGTTAATCTTAAATGTTCATCCAACCTATCTGTTTTAGTTTATGAGCGGTTATGGGCCAAATATCGCCAATATGTATGTTATTTTAATTTGAAGTAAACCAGGAATTTAATTAATTGTTCCGCATTAAACAGTCCATAATGCACGTTTGCCTTGGACTGAGGTAATTGAAAAGCTCACGACAATTGGTTTACCAATCAGTTGTTACTGAGTTACTGTAGTTGAAAAAATCAAAAACTATTTTTCTTGCTGCACTGAATAGGTTCGTGACATATTTTTTCGCAATCAACAAGCATGGCCCTATCAAAAACTATTTTTGATCTTTAATTTATTAGAATGATATAAAAAAGCGGATTGACAGGAACACAGAAAAACATTTATTAATTGATTAAATTTTGGCTATTTACTCAATGTTTCTTTGACATACAGTAAAATTCTTTGAAAAATCAGGGAGACTCGCGCATCCCCAAGCTTACCCAGAAGGTTTTTGACGGCGATAGCCGTCAACAACCTTCTGGTTAAATAAATGTTTATTATTGAAACAAATTCGGAGTCAACAATTCGATTGAAACTTGTTGTCCACTCGATCTTAAAAGGAATCTTGAATTATTGTTTTTATTTTCCGCAAACCTCTTTATATTTGTGAGTCACAAATTGTGACCTTCTAAATTTTCTTGAATCCTCGCAACTTTTTCATTCCGCGAAACGCTGGAAAATGGCTATTAGGTGTTTCCCACAGCTATTAGCCATTTCCGTCGGCTATCATTTTCAAATTGTTTCCCATTTCAAATCTCGGACTTCTTGTGTCTGGAAAAGGCCGCAAAAACACTGAGTAAGGCATGTAAACATTTTATAGCTGCGAATTTCTCATAGGCGGTGGTATTACCCCATAATGGCTAACAGCCATTTTCGGAGGCTAATAGCCGTATTCGACGGCTAATAGCCATAATGGCAATTAGCCGATTTGTCCCTAGATGCCTATTCTCACCATATACAGTAGCGGCCACTGAAATATCCCTTTTTGGGTTTTCAGCTTCAACTTTTTTTTTTTTTTAGAATTGTGTGTGCGTATTACCGGCATATATAATGCACTTTCTCCAAAATTTCGTCGCGGTGCAGCAAAAGAAAAAAAAATTCTAATTTGATTTTGATAGTTTTTCTGTTTTTTATGGACCTATTTAGTACAGGAAAAAAAACCGATTTTCGTGGATTTTTTCCCTATGCAAAATTGAGGAAAAAAGACAAAAAACTACAGTAGTCGGGGTTTCTTAACGTAAACTACTTGTCGTGTCGAGACCGACCGATGAAATAATCGGATGCGTCTTCAAATTTCATCCGAATTCCCATTGAAAATTAAAGGCGCATTGCATTTTTCACTGCCGGGTCTCGACGCGATGGGTTTTTTTTTTATCAGGTTGAAAATGTTTCTATCGTTTATTACCTCATTTACAAGTCGTTTCCCGAGTGAAATCTCAATAAACGGTTTTTTGTTAAAAATTGAAAATCTAATTTTTTGAATTTTTCAAAAAGCGAAACTGGATCATATTTCTCATTTATTCTGGAACATTTTCACAGTTGACATCAAGTTTCTAGCTCTTCTCTAAAAGAAGTTATATTGTGTTTTCAATCGACTTGCGACCAGGGGTGCCGTTTTTTTTTTTTTTTTTTTCGCATTTTTCGCATTTTTCGCACCTAGTGCGAAAAAATTTTTATTTTTTTTTCGCATAGATTTTTTGTTTCAAAAAATTTTCGCATTTTTTTGAAAAAATCAAAGATTGGAAAAAAAAATTTGGATTAAAGACTAGAATACGAGTGTTAGCGATGTCTCGAAAACGGTTTTCGCACATTTCACGCAATTTTCCACCTTTCTGCAGGAATAAAATTGGTAAATTTGATAGTATTTTGATAAAAAACGATAAATATAGGCGATGAAAATGAAAAACATTTTTTGTTTTTTTTTTGGTTTTTTTGTTTTTTTTCGCAATTTTCTTTTGCGAAAAAAACTTTTTTTGTTTTTCGCAAAAAAAATTTTTTGTGGCACCCCTGCTTGCGACATGAGAACGCGAAACGAAACTCCGCCCCCTTTTTGGTGCGCGACCACGCGAACACAGTGATATTTGAAGAGACGCAGACAGAACGGTGAATGCAGAGTTGAAATGTGATGCGTTTTCATGTCGCAAGTCGATTGAAAACACAATGACCGCTAACAGTACGCGCCAAAAATTTCCAGAGTTATTCCGAAAATCAACAAAAGAAGGATATTAATGCATAACTAACTAACTACTTCCACCCTCACTTGGTAGCAATGAATAAAAAATGGGTAGTTTTGTAGTTCTAAACTAATGTTATAAGAATCGGGAATGAGAAGAAACAAACATGAATTTGAACTCTGAGTAAACATAAGCACGCCTCCCCCGTCGTCCAATGTGCCACCAAATTCGCCGGATAATAAAATTATTTTTTCACTAGAAAATTTACTTTTTTTTGAGAAATTCGAATCATGATCTGATTATTCATGATGACACCATCATTTTAACCCAAAAACGAGGCTTTTTTGTCAGAAAATGACCGAGCCTTAGGGTTTTAAAAATGCGCCAGGTAGAAACAATTTTGGAAGAAGGCTGGGGTGCCGTGTGGTGTTTTTAGAAAGTTGCTGAATTTTCCGAAATTTTAAAATCACTGTCCGACCAACGTGTTCAGTTTGTTTCCACTATTCACTTTGAAAAAAGATACGTGAGAAAAAATTCTATAAATAGAAAGAAGAAAATGGAGAGTGTCCTGCACCACACGGCACCCAAGCCTTCTTCCAAAATTGTTTCTACCTGGCGCATTTTTAAAACCCTAAGGCTCGGTCATTTTCTGACAAAAAAACCTCGTTTTTGGATAAAAATGATGATGACATCCAGAATAATTAGATCATGATTCGAATTTCTCAAAAAAAATAAATTTTCGAGTAAAAAAATAATTGGAACTTTAGACTAAAAAAAATATTCCGAATAATTATTTTCCATCAAAGTCCCTTGAGCCAACCCTTCTAATTTAGCCTACAAAACCATTGAAAACAAATTTCTAAAAGATGAATGAATGCGATTCTGCAACAAGTTTGCACAGCCGCAGCTTACAATTTCTTCTTTTTTTGCAAACTACAAACGATCTCTGAGCTCATTTGTGTGAACCAGTCTTGCTCACGATCGCTATCGTTTCATTTTGCAGCAGAAATGTTCATTTGGTTACGGAATATAAGAAGGAAGCGGCAGATGCAGATGTTGCGGTTGGCAGTGGTAAGAATTTTGAAAATACAGTTACAAATTTTGGAAATTTCAGGTGATTGTTGCTTTGTTGGCCGCATTTGCATTCACCATTAACATCAGAAGTGCTCAGAATTCTTCATTGCATTCTAGATTGAGCAGGTCGTCTGGAAAACAAATTGGGTAATTGCAAAATGTTTGGCGCTTTTTTAAAACCCTGAGGCTCGGTCATTTTTTGACCAAAATGTTTCGTTTTTGGATTAAAATGATGGTGTCATCCTGAATAATCATACCATGATTCGAATTTCTCATAAAAGTAATTTGGTGGCGCATTGGATGACGGGGGGAGGCGCAAGTGCGCTCTAGTACTTCGTGGTTTTCATTTGAAAATGTTCCTTTACGTACTTTGGAAAAGTTAAAGGTTGCACATCTAGAAGAATTAACTTGTACTTGTGATACTTATGAGGTTCTACCTCAGTTTTCATCATGGATACTAAGCTCCACCAAGGAGAACGAACACGCGATCAAGAACCAAAAAGTTCAAAATGGACGCTCAACATTGCAGTCCAAACAATTAATGGAAATACAGAGAAGGGCAAACATGGTAATAATGAAAAATGATTCAGATCTCCGAACAATTAATCCCAAACACCAATGCTTAACCATCTCCAGCCGCTCGTTTCATCCACCAAAACCTTCAAAATCCATTGAAATGGTTGTTTTCTCAACTGCCAATTCGTGGTGCAGCAGATAAATATAGTGACCTGATCACGAAGGATGTGTCAAGACGAAAAAAAGTCACTCGATGAACATTTTCCCCCAAAAAATAAAGATTAACACAACAACACTCTTATAAGATATTGTGTTTTCAATCGAATTACATGAGAGCGCGGTGCGAAACGAAACTCCGCCCACTTATTTGTGCGCGACCACGCGAACACACTGATATTTGAAGAGACGCAGACAGAACGGTGAATGCAGACTTGAAATGAAATGTGATGCGTTTTCATGTCGCATGCAGCGCAATAGGGTTTTCATTTAACAAAGCTAAAAGAGGATACATATTTAAAATGATATGCTTTCAGACAAAGTTCATTCAATAACCTGTGGAGTATAAACATGTTCTCCGATTCCGATTCCGATTCACAATCAGATGCCACATTCACACCTCTTCTGACCTACCACCCATTTAACAACTCTTGCAAGTTTCCACTTCCCAACACTTATGCAATCGACATTATGGACTATACTTTATCGGAACGTCTTCGTCAAATGAAATGTCCAATAAAAGAGAAAGATTACGCATCGATGGACTCGGAAGGATTCATGTATGTGCACCCGCACTTTGTCGATTATCCGAGGCTAGAGCATTATGTTTCGTGCAAAGTGGATATTATAGAAGGTGGTTTGAGGCAACCGGAGAAGAATATGACGAAAAATATGTTCATAGTTGAGAAGACATTGGATGTGAGTTTGGTTTCAACCGAGTTAAAATTGTCTGGAATTATTGTGTTTTTAATCGACTTGCGACGTGAAACTCCGCCCACTTATTTGTGGGCGACCACGCGAACACAGAGATATTTGAAGAGACGCAGACAGAACGGTGATTGCGGACTCATGCTTTCATGTCGCAAGTCGGTTGAAGACACAATATGGCCTGCGCCTTTTGAGCCCGGTTTTTGATAAACTTAGTGAAAATTTATCAATAAACAAGCCTGCAGCTTGTGGCGACTAAGTCGCCTTTGTCAAATATTTATTTTAAATGATTTTTTTTAATAGAAATGACTATCATTTCTTTTCCTTATTTCTCAGCACGGTGAAATGCGGTGGATGCATATAGTGTCCGTATTTTAATCATGTCGTCCTTTTGGTCCATTTGATGGTACCGTATATAATAACTTTTTATTTAAATTTTGTATTAAAATAAATAAATTGAATGTATATACACACAAGCCTGCGACATTTGGCGACTTTGCCCCTGCTTTTTTTCACTTTTCTTTTGATTTTTGTGGCTGGATCAGTAAAATGTGTAACTGTTAATTAAACGACGCGGATTTACCTAAATGCACGATATGATTCAAATACGGACACTATATGCATCCACCACATTTTACCTGTGCGGGATCGAGTTTTGTCGACTGCAAAATCATGTGTGAGACACACAAACAAACACACAGACTAATCTAGAATTTTCTATATTAGAAAGATAACCGATAAACTTATCGAAAATTTCGACAAATTAAATAACACAAAATTTTTTAAACTTTTCTTTTCGGATGTTCAAATTACTTAATTGTATAGTTTAGGCTCCCTCCGACGAACGTTTTTTTGTGAATGCTGACGCATTTATTGTTAAATGCTACAATCGATCAAAAACAGCAGTTCACCCGGAAGTTCCAGTTTGGTCGAAACCATTTCCCGGTATGAAGGATAGAAATCTTCCAATAAACGAGGTGTGTTGCATGAATTGTGTATACCATATAACAGGGCTAATGGGGTTATTCATGAGAAAAAAACGGTTTGTTTTTGTTTTATTTCCAATTCACGCGATGTCGAAAATTGTAAAAAAAAAATACAGGTAGAGAAACGGGGGTCTCCCCCTGATATAGCATTGATAGTGAAGAGACGCAGAAGGTGAGGAGTACAAAGAAAGGGGGCAGTCTCTGTGTCTCTTCACTATCAATGCTATATCAGGGGGAACCCCCGTTTCTCTACCTGTATTTTTTTTTACACTTCTCGACATCGCGTGAATTGGGAAAAAAAACAAAAACAAACCGTTTTTTTTCTCATGAATAACCCCATAATTTTCATGATTTTAGATTCTACGCGCCAAAGATTTACCATCATACGGTGATTACGGTAACAAAATACGTACAGAGATGAAAAAACCTGTGGAACGGTATTCAGTGGATATTCTAGGGTTCGTATCAATAATTCTAAACAAAAATGTATATTTGTTTATCAAGATTCGACTCAACAGCTCGAACAATGTTCATGAGGCACATGCCACGTACGGTGGAGACGATGGAAAAATTGGGATTTCATTTTTTGTACGGTTACACCAAAGTTGCCGACAATTCGATGGTTAATCTAGCGCCAATTCTGGTTGGCGATATTCCGGAAGCTCTTGCCAAACCGAAACACGACGATTCGGGAGATATCAATATAAATTGGATTCTGCCAACACAGGATAAAACCGATCCGACAAAACTTGAGTTTTTATGGAAAGTTATGAAAGAAAGTGAGTGAAATAAATGACGATTCCTAAAAAAAAAAAAAAAAAAAACTTGTTTTTACCAGAATATGGATGTGAAAGTCTTTTTAACGAGGACATCTCAGGAAAATCACTGGGACTTTTCAACTATCCAGGGCATGAATTTCTTCCTGGATTCACTGAAAATCCAGCTGATCACTATTACCGTGCCTACTATTTAGCAGTTTATGAGAATTGGAAATACGAAGCGTGCAAGAATGGAGAGCAGTTGCAAAACGAGTTTGTCAACATTTGGAGACGGTTCGCTCATCGTTACAACAACATTTGTCATTTCGGCTTCACTTTTGTAACAACATTGACGCACGAAGCAGGTTTTGTTCTGGAAGTGTTGGACGAGAAAGTTAGTTCTCATCTAAATGCTCTTCATGTTGACGGAGATCTGGAAAACAGTATATCGGTGATTATGGGAGATCATGGGAATCGAATTGGGGCGATTCAAAGACGATATCACGGAAGGATTGAAGAGAGAATGCCGCTAATGGCAATTCGACTACCCACTGACTTTGCGCAAAAGTTCCCTGAGGAGTATAGGAACTTTTTGGATAACAAGTACAAGCTTACAAGGTATTCAATTTCAACTTGTCCCAATTTTTTCTTGAACCATGTTAAGTATGCCAATTTTTAGGCAAAGTATTATTGTTTTAGAAAATTTGTCAGCTGGCGAGAGGCGCGAATTCAAAAAATAGGCTCCGCCCCCTCGCCGAAATTTTTCTGCAATGGCTGCACCTCCGTTTGCAATCGCGCCGCGCGCGATTTTCTGCGTTGAATTTTATTTTTCTGAAGCTCAATTAAGTATGCCAATTTTTAGACAAAGTAGTTTAAAATTCACAAATGACTGGGAAATCTTTCAAAAATCAAAAGATTATTTTTTGTTAAAACTGAAAAATAAAAATAAAACCAATTTTGTTCGATTTCAATAATATTCGTGAATTCTCCACCCCAAAAAGTTAGTACCTCATATGAGCAAATATTGTACTTTTTTTAAATTTTTAGGCCCAATCTTTCGGCTCTGGGACGTTTCGAAACTTTAGGGCATTTTTAGCGTGAATTTTCGATTTAACCGTCAAAGATTCAACAACTCTGGTATCCTTGGACGAATTTAATCAATAGTGCAAAGTTCAGAACGTCCCAGTTTCGAAGTTACAGGTTTCGAAACGTCCTAGAGCCAATATTTCCAGCAGAAGTACATATTTGAACCACACTCCCAGAGATACATATCCTTACTAATCCTTTTTCAGTAACTTTGACATCCACAAAACACTTCATGATATTGTTCACATGCGACTCGGCAAGGATAAAACTGATTCTCTAAATAATGACAATGGCCGAGGGATTAGCCTTTTCGATGCAATCTCCAGCACAAGAACCTGCTATGAAGCAAACATTCCGGAAAACTTTTGCATGTGTATGACTGATGTGTCGAATGTTACATCGCCATTGCCAAATGTGACAAAGAAAAATGCATCGGAACAAAAGAAGGTAATTTAATTTTCAAAAAAACATTTGACCCAGGCAGGGGTCGAACCTGCAATCTTCTGATTAGAAGTCAGACGCCTTATCCATTAGGCCACAAGGCCACGAGTTTTTGTGCCCGCCACTGCCTTGACAAACACGCGCCCCGCGAGGGTGGTCGCTGCTGCTCTCTCACTTTTTCAATGCTTTGCAGGATCAGTTTGACACACTGAAGGGTTGGCTGAAAAAAGAAAAACTTGAAGAATGTGTGGATATATCTAGTTTGGAGACACAGGATGATTTCAAGGAGATGGCCATCAATCCGTACGCTCGATATGGGTTGAGAACAAAGTCAAATGTGACACAAAATGAGATCGCATTAAAGCATCAGGAGAAAAATCCTAATTTACAGGTGAGTGGTTCACGTTAAAAATCAGTTAAAACATTTTAATGATATTGTGTTTTCAATCGACTTGCGGCACGAGAACGAGAACGAGAACGAGAACGAGAACGCGAAACGAAACTCAAACTCCGCCCACTTATTTGTGCGTGCGCGACCACGCGAACACAGTGCTATTTGAAGAGACGCAGACAGAACGGTGAATGCGGACTTGAAATGAAATGAAATGCGTTTTCATGTCGCAAGTCGATTGAAAACACTATAATTAGTCAAATTCTATCCATCGTAGTTGAAATTTCGATATTTTGCCTTCTGTTCAAATTAAAAATCACCCTTATTAAATAATGCACTATGGTATTTCAGTACAATTCATTCGAATTCACAGTAGTCGGCTCCTACTTGACTTCGGAAGAGCCTCTGAGCATGCTGGTGCGCACAGAGATTTACTTTGAACGTAACATCAGCTCCGTAGTGTTCGAGCCAATGATTCGAGAATCTCCAGCCAAATGCCAATTCGTCTCCATTTTTGACGTGTGCAAGTGTTTGCTCAATAATAATTTATAATTCTGCATAATAACAAGTCTTGGTTTGTATTGTTTTATCCGTCTAACGAAACGGGTCCATTGTTTTTATTGTGTTTTCAATCGACTTGTGACATGAGAACGCGAAACGAAACGAAACTCCGCCCACTTTTTTGTGCGCGACCACGAGAACACAGGGATATTTGAAGAGACGCAGACAGAACGGTGAATGCAGACTTGCGGTTTCATGTCGCAAGTCTATTGAAAACACAATAGATTCGAGTTTTTTTTATTTTTATACGTTATGCATGTCATTATGAACTAATTGTGAGAATAAAAGGTTTGAAAACAATGTAATGCAAAAAGGCAAGGATGGATGGGGGTAAAAGAGTTTCCATTGGAAACGCAAACAATTTTGTACTTTACATAGGTAGTGGTGGATTTCAAGATTTCAAACATATCAGAAAAAATTTAAAAAAAAATAGAAATTTTTAAAACAGCGGCAGTGAGCACAATTTCCTACAATGAAAAAAAGATACAAATTTTTGATTATCGAGCAATCAAAACAGCAAGAAGAACCGAAAGCATTGAAGCAATAAAACTCAACTGAGAACTCTGATTGCAGAAATCTTTTCCAGCGCAGAAGAAGGATTCACCTGCAAAAGAGAAGAAGTCCATAAAGAGCACATTCATTTTTGATCTACCTTTAACTTTTTCCTTATTGGCCCAATAGAGCGGCACGTTTAACTCGCGAACCTTCATCGACGCGTCCTCCTCTTTGTTGTTCACACATCCCTTCACGATCACGTTGTGCTCTGCAATATGCGCAATATACAGAAATGAATTTTCATAAATAGATGCCAAAACAACCGGAAGACTCACTAATATCCTCTAGCTTGAAGCATGCTCCCTGGCAGCAGGTGAGTCCCGATTTGCAGTTTTCCATGTCGCGACCCATGCACGAGTAGCACGAAATTTCGTTTTTGGCCGAGCAATTTGTGGCCGCCCAGCTGCCTGGAAAGGGGATTTAGTGAGAATTAAAACACCATACAATAATTTTAGGACCCCCGACCGCAAAAGGAGGGGGCGGGGCCTAGTTTGAGGCTTTATTACACGAATACTACCGAGTTATCCAAATACACGGTGTCCCGCACGCGATGTGCGCCAGCATTTTTCTGTTTCGTCCGGCACCCTCTCGCTCTCTCGCACGGTGCTTGATCAGACTCTACAGTAGATTTCCATAATTGTTAAAAGCAAGAAAACCATTATTTTTTTACACGTTCTTTTTGGAATTAAATTAGAAAACTATTTTACGAAGACATTTGGACGTACGAGCATGAAAAATGCGCCAGAATAATAAAAATGCACTTTCCATAGATTTATGTAGATTGGACCTATATTTTCAATAACATCGCTTCCATATCATTGTACGTTGTTTAGAAGTATTATTTAAGACAATATTCATCATTCACAAAGTTACAAAAGAAATGGACGACGTCAGAATGGTTTCTGTGCGCATACAGTACTCCCACTAGTGCTACTGGAACTTATTCAAACATTAATAACTCAATTAGTTGGAGTCCTAATAACTCGTATGACATCTTAAAATGACCGCATACAAATTTAGAAACTTCGTAAGGCAACGGATCTTTGAACCAGGCTTTTGTTTTACAGAAATTTTCAAAAAATGACCCATTTGTTCGAGTTTTAGTGCAAAACTTGATTTATTAATAACTTCGGTACTTTTCAACCAATTTACTTGATCAAAAGCGGAAAATAACCGCATTCAAAATGCAAAATTCTGTAAGGCAGCCGATTTTCGAAAAAATAATTTGTTTGGCGAATATGGGCTACAGTATCCTAAAATTCATATTCCGAGCCCTTAAATTCAGACTTTCTGATATCGAATGTGGGTTTTTTGTTCATTTTATATTTTTTAGAAGTGAATTGAACAAACAAGTCAAGAAATTCACAAAGAATACGGGTTTACCTTAGCTACAGAACCTCATAACACAGTAAACTTTGGTGTGTCATTTAAACGAGTATGGAAATTTTTTTGTACAGTTTTCTAACTCAAAAATTAAATTGAACCATTTAATGTATGTTTTATTTGTGTTTTCTTCAAAAAATCCATTCATTTTCTTTTTTTCCGAGTGTTTTTATGACGCACATTTTCCAGGCGAGTTCCGATGCAATCGCGCTCCACCTGCACGCATTAGAGATGAGAGACGCCGAGGCGTCTCTTTTCTCGATCACCGGCGTCGCTTTTCTCGTGCGGGACACCGTGAAATACACGGCGTGTTGGAGGCTACGTTTTTGAATAATTTTTCAAAAGCGAATTTTCGCGCGCTATTCTACTCTCGCGTCCCTGCGTCTCCTCCGCAGAGACTTGTGTCGATTTACGAGATTTTATTGTTTCTTTCTTTCTTTTCTCTGTTATTTTTTTTTGGTTAATTTATTATTTTTTTGTTTGTTTCTGATTTAAAAAATTATGTTTTTAAAATGGTTGTTTTTGAGATTAATGTGATACATTTTTTGTTGGAATATTGATTTTAAGTCGGTTTTTTTCGTAAATAAAACTGCTAATTTTAATTTAATTTAAATTCTGAAAAACAAAATACGAAAATTGGGATTAAAAATGCGAAAAAACGTTATGTTTTGCCAAAAAAAACATATTTGGCAAGGCGCCAAAGATTTTTGGCAATACTCCAAGAGAAATATATGGAGGCGCAGAGAAAAACGCAAAAGTTCGCCAGGGCGCGTTTGCACTTTCGTAGGGTCCAGCATGCCGTGAAATACTTTACAATGCTTCTGTATAAAATTATTGACAAGGAATCGATTGGTGCCATCAAATTTGTCTGAAAATGGCTAATTTTGACTGAAAATCAGGAAAAACTGAAATGCAAGTCAAAAAATCTTTTTTTTTTTAGGCTTTTGAGATTTATACCGATAGTTTTTGACATGCTGAATGGAATTTTAAAACTATAATTTAAGTTTAAATGAGCCCATTTTTTTATACCCGTTCAAACTTCATTGTGGAAAATTTTCAGCGAGCAACTATTCTAGTAATCACACAAAAATTTTCAAAGCCCTTGCATAAATTCAAAGCACTTATTGGGTTTTTAATCGACTTGCGACACGAGAACGAGAACGAGAACGAGAACGCGAAACGAAACTCCGCCCACTTATTTGTGGGCGACCACGCGAACACAGTGATATGTGAAGAGACGCAGACAGAACGGTGAATGCAGACTTGAAATGAAATGAAATGCGTTTTCATGTCGCAAGTCGATTGAAAACACAATAAAAGCTTTCCAAAGTGATGACCATTTTCGAAAAAATCATGTTTTTTGGCAATTGGAAAGCATGATCAAATTCAGCAAAAAATTCTCTATCAAATACATTGAAAAAAATAGAAAAAATAGATCAAATAGATACCTGATAAAAACGCTGCGAAGCCACACAGAAAAAGGTAGGATCTCATGTCGAAATGGTTTTATCCAAGCGCTGAAACAAACAAATTAAATGAAAACAAAGTTTGGGTAAAGTTTTGGGCCACATAAAGCAAAATGAAGGACGATCGATGATAAAATGTGAGCGTGGTGGTAGTGGAAAACGGCGAGAAGAAGAAGTAGAAGCATAAGAAGAAGAGGAGAGCTCTCCTCCTCTTCTGGCAGCTCTTCGGGAGTGGGACGACAGACAGAGAGAGAGAGAGAGAGAGAGAGAGAGAGAATGAGAGGTCCGCCTTCAACTCTTTCTCTCTTCTTAGAGCTTGACGTCTTCTTCTTTTTTTCCATTTCACATTTCTTGGTGAGCAAAAGCACACACGCGGGTCGAGCACCCGATTTCGGCAAAGAGGTCCACAACTTTTATATTCACCGAAAAAAAAAAACGGAAAAATATGGGGAGAGAGAGAGAGAAAGGGGTAAAAGCTGGGAGAATAAACAAAAAATGTATACACAAACTAAAGCACAAAAGGACACCTAGAATAATAGTAAAAACAACACATTTTTCTATACTAGATTAGAACCCCAACCAAAACTCGAATCATGTGCAACGGCATACTTTTTTGAGCTGTTCTATTTAGTCAGTAAAAGCTCAATTTCAGGCAGTTTTATTTTGCTACAGTTCTACACAGAAAATCCACCCAATTCTAGGAGCTAGAGCAGCTGGAAAAGTATTTTGTGGCACATGTTGGGTTATTGAGTTCAATTTCACGAATTTTTTTTTCAATACAGCTTCATTTCAGATAATTATACTTCGAGGAGTTCTATGTAGCTATTGTGTTCTCAATCTGGTTGCATCATGAGAACACGAAACCCCGCCCACTTATTTGTACGCGACCACGCAAGCATAGTGATGTTTGAAGAGACGCAGTCAAAAAAGGGATAGCAGACTCATCTTTACATGATGCAACTCGTTTGAAGATACAATACAGTATTTTTCCGCAATTTTACTTTTGTCCCAGAAGCTGTTTATAAACTTTGAAAATAGCCAAGTTTCCCACGAAATATCTCGGAGCGCTTTTTTGACACAGTTGAAATAAGTGCGACCGTAAACCAGATAAAAATGTAAATGAGTCTTATTTTTTCTCTTGTTCTTCGTTTGTTATTTCGAACTGGATTACATTTTAATGGGTTACGGTCGCTCTCCTTTCAACTGTGTCAAAAAAGCGCTTCGAGATATGTATTTCGTTGGAAAATTGGCTATTTTTAAAGTTTATGAGGAGCTGCTGAGACGAGAGTAATAACACTGGTTGTTAAACATAATAGATTATCAGATTAAAACGTTTTTTGACAGTTTTCGACTTTAAAAGAAGGGAAATTAGTGATAAAAAACAAGGTAAATATTATTTGTAACTCAAAAGTGACATTTCGGTTCGGTTACACTTGTGTAGTTCAGAGCAAACGCTTGTGGTAAGTATGAGAAAAAGGGAGAGATCAGGAAAATGCTCACGAGAGGACGTGATAAATCAGAGATTTTGTGTTGAACCTTTTCCCATTCGTAATGTTTAGAGGGTGCCAGTTTTTTTTCGCAGAAAAAAAAACACACACACATTTTCAGAGTTTTTTGAAGATTTTTGATTCTTCTATACATAACTGGCCGTGCGGGGTCGATTTGAGGCTACTGGTAAATTAATGGTGCCTGGAAATCAGAGTAAATACGGTATTTTTTGGGGCTCTGGTACGTTTCACCAAATTCGGCCAAGTATGAAATAGTTGACGAATCTTTTACTGATAAATTCGGAGAATTTTTCGAAATTTACCGGAAAACTTACCGCTGAAAATGCACCAAAGTTTCGAAACGTCCCAAAGCCGTTTTTGCTCTTTGCGGTCTTATGTTTCCAGCCAAAAAAATGGAAAACTTTGACGCCTCCCCCATCGTCTTCCAATGCACCACCAAGTTCGTCGGATGATGAAATTATTTTTTCACTCGAAAATTTATATTTTTTTGAGAAATTCGAACCACTGTCTGATTATTCAGGATGACACCATCATTTTAGTTCAAAAACGAGGCCTTTTTGTCAAAAAATGACCGAGCCTTAGGGTTTTAAAAATGCGCCAGGTAGAAAAAATTGTGGAAGAAGGCTGGGGTGCCGTGCTGCGGTTCGATCTCTCTGATAAATTTCAGAGCTTATGTAAGTGCATTATTTTTCATCTTGCCTTTAAATTTCCAACAAATTCGAAACCTTAAACATTTTATCGCCTCGATTTTCTACAACGGCAATTCCAATCGTGAAGTCTAAAGGTTAATCGTACTAGAAACATTTTTTTTTCTATCATCAATCGTATATTCCTATTCATTTTCTTATCTTAAATTCACTGAGATATTCTCTTGCGGTGTAAAACCCTGTACCCACAACTTTCACTCATCGCCCTCGACACAATTCGGTTTTTTTTTCTAATTTTTAACCGTTTCAACATTGTCATTATCAATTTCATCTTCTAAATAGTTTGTATTTGATTTTATCACCTTTGCTTCCACTTGGAATCTTTAGTCTAGTATTATGCAATTGCAATAAAAACTTTTTGATCTTTTATTTTACAACCGCGTTGATTCAATTGCCATTAATTAATTACACATAGAATGGCGTAATCAGGTTTTGCCTAGACCGGAAGGTCATATAGATTAAGATGGGTTCCAAGACAAACGAACAATATTTAATTTAAAACAATGTTGATTTATTTACACATAAAACTAAATAATTGTAGGACTAAATTTGTACATACAAACAAACAGGTAGTGAAAACTAGAGTTCCTTCTCAATCTGTCGAATCTTCGATTTGACTTCATCTTTCAGTACCACCGAGTCTTTTTGAATTTCACGCGATGGCACAGTTGGGATAATCTTTTCCGGCACTACATCTTCAGGTGTCGCGTATGCCAAAATGAATCTGCAACAAAAAAAGATTTCAGTAGAGCTCAATGCATAACACTAAACCTTCCTTCGATCTCCACCTTGCATACCAGATCCCTTTTGAAGTGGATTTTCTGAGAGAAGTCTTCATAGGAGACAATCGTTTCAAACTGTGTCTTGAAAATCTTTTCAGAGTGTTTTTGAAGTTTAGTGGCAAAGCGATGAACATTGCAGAGGTTGGTTTTGACGCGAACCTCTTCGAAGGAAGTGGTCATGAGCTCATTGAGCATTAGGTTACAGCACACGTATCCGGATGGGTTGTAGAAGCAGGAAGGCAATGGGAAAGTGTTGTTGCCACCCTCACCTTTGCGTCCGTAATAGTACTGTCCCACAAAGGTTTCGTCGTATTGCTAGAAAATGTTTACAAGTAGATAAAAGTATGCTCACGCCTCCCCCCGTCGTCTTCCGATGCGCCACCAAGTTCGTTGGATAATGAAATTATTTTTCACTCGAAAGTTTACTTTTTTAGGTTTGCTTGTTGGATAGGTTTGCTTGTTGGATACCTCCTCGCGGTGCAAACTGGGCAATGCTGTGCTCCTACGACAGGGGAAATTGGACACCACTGTTAGGCACAGTAGCCAAAATCCACTCTTTGCCACGGTAGTGTCCGATACTCGTGAAGAAGGGGCTTCACGCCGGCCTAGTAAGCCTGCTGAAGTACAAACCTAAACTTACTAAAAAGCTGAATCAAAAGAATGTAAAGGACCCGTCCAGGAATTCACCAGCTCGGCCACGGTGCTCGCCGAGTTGTCTTGGTCGGAAGAAAATGTTTGGAAGGAGCACCACGGATACGGAAATTACTGAAGCGTCATACGGCCCCAAGAACAGAAGGAAAGGCAACGACTTCCACATCGGCTCTCTCAACGTCAGATCGATATCCGATCAATCCAAGGCCGAGGCATTCGACTTGCTAGCTGTCAATAGCGGCTGCAAGGTGATTGCCCTACAAGAGACGAAGAGAAAAGAAGGGGAATGGGTCTTGTCCAGTGAAGCCGAACTGATCTGCACAAGACGCGAAGCTCGCGAAGGAGGACTGGCTTTTTGGATTCACAAAGACTGGCTCGATAGTCTGGTGGAAACGAAGAGAGAGTCGGACCGTATTAGTACGGCGTCGTTCGATTTTCATGGATCTCATCTCCACGTCATCAACGTCTATGCACCCACCTCGGCCGCTAATGAGACCCAGTCGGATAAGTTCTACAAGGATCTGAAGAAAGTATACACACGGCTATCGAAGTGGGACTCGTCGATCATCATCTGCGGAGACTTCAACGCCGTCGTCGGATGCTCTTCAGACGATCTTCCATTTGTGGGTGGACACGGAACTGGTCAAAGAAGTGATAATGGTGATCGGCTGGTGAACTTCGCGTTCTCCAGCAGAGTTTCAATACTTAACACGATCTACCCCAAACGACCCAACCGGAAGTGGACATGGATCAGTCCGAACGGCAAAACGAAGAACGAAATCGACTTCATTCTCACGAACAGGCGAGAAATTGCAGTAGACTGCGAAGTATACTGTGATTATCTCAACTGCAGTGACCACCGTCTTTTGCGCGCGAGATTCCGCTCAACCGCGAAGAAGGAAAAGTCGAGGAAGTTCGCAAAGGCCAAGCGGGCTGGAGGCGAAAGATCATGGGACCCCGTCAGATTCAAGAACACCATCACCGAAATGCTCACGGAAAATCCACCAACATGCTATGAAGAACTCACGGAGTCGATAAGGAGCGCTGCCAGCACAGCTACGCATGCAACTCATCAACTCAGCAGGATTTCCGAAGCAACGAAGAAAATGATGATGTCCCGCTTCCAGATGATACACGCCGGACAGACGAAGAACGCGGATCTAGCGAAAATCAACAACGAAGTTCGAAGATCTTTGGAAAATGATTTGGACAAATGGCGAGAAGTTAAAAGTCTCGAAGCCGCGGTGAAAGGAAGAAGCTTGAAGAAAACGAAGCGAGCACTGACACTCAAATCCTCCCCGTTCACGAATTTAGAACGGCCGGATGGATCAACGACATACAATCGTCCCGAGATCAGGAAGCTAGTTCTCACTCACTTCTCCAATCTGTACGCAGCGACGACGCGAGAGCCACAATCCAGATACAACCATCCAGATGAGCCGGAAATTCTCCAACATGAGGTCGAACACGCAATAGTCACCTCAAAGACGAACATTTCGCCAGGACCTGATCAGATTACAATGCTACAATTAAAGCTGGGAATTGAGAGCATAGCTCCTCATCTCACAGCCGCACTGAATCAAGTCCTCACGAACGGGAGAACACCGGAAGACTGGAAGACGGTGAAGATTTCTCTCCTTCCCAAGACCACGAAACCGAAGAAAGTGAAAGATTATCGTCCGGTTGCGTTGTCCTCAATCGTCTCAAAACTCTTCACAAAAATCCTTACGAGAAGGATCACCGCCAAAAGCGAGGATTACCTGGAAGAGTCACAAGCAGGATTCAGACGTGGAAGAGGATGCGCAGACAACATTCAAGTCGTCGCGCAGATGTGGGAAAAGTGCACCGAATTCAAGATTCCGCTCGTAGCGGTCTTCCTGGATTTCACTTGTGCCTTCGACAACGTTAATTGGACGAAGATATCCCAAGTCCTGAACAATCTTCAAATCGGAAGAAACGTGATTCGGGCCTTAAACAACTCAAACTCTTCGGCGATTGGAGAGCTGAACGTTCTGAACAAGAAGATGAGGTTCAAGATCAAAAGAGGAGTACGTCAAGGTGATTCGTCGTCTCCACTACTCTTCGCGCTGGCTCTTCAGGCGATCTTGGATGAGCTAGACCCAGCACCTTGTGAGGATGATAAGACCGGAATTGACATCAATGGAGAATCAATTCACCGTTTGGAATTCGCAGACGACGTTGTTTTATTCGCGAGCTCTGTGAAAGAGGCAGAAGATAGAGCAAATCGGATTGCAATGGGATGTCCCAAGTACGGCCTCAATATAAACCCGTCCAAGACGCAAATATTGATGAATAAGTACGTCACAAGATCAGATATCGATATTCTGAACACGAGGATTGAAATCTCCCAAAAGGTCAAATACCTCGGAAGAACGTTTGCGGACGACGGATCTCTCACTGAAGAAGTCGCTAGAAGGATTCGCGCGGGATGGGCTGCTTTCAACGCCATTCGGCGGGAGCTCTTGCAGTCTCCTCAGAAGACAAGAATAAGACTTCTCACAACAACTGTCATCCCAGCGATGACTTATGGATGCGAGACATGGACTTCCAAGGAGGCAGACACGAAGAGACTACAGAGAGCGGTTAGCAACATGTTCGAAATTGCCGGATGTGACCCACCAGACATGGAAAAGCAAGTCTTACGAAGAAAACTGAAGTGGGCAGGACACGTATCACGCATGAAATACGACAGATGGGCGAAGATAGTATCAGAATGGGATCCTAGGGGATCAGCACGACCACGCGGTCGTCCTCCGAAAAGATGGGCCGACGACATCAAGGATTCGATCAAAATCTTCATCCACAATGAGGCCCTCAGGGGCAACCTCGGGCACGGCCGCCGAAGAATTGGCATACTCGAGGCAAGACGAGCATGGTCCACTGTCGGAAGGGATCGTGTAACTTGGCGCAGCTTGGTTCGCAGTATCCAGGATGGAAACTGAGGTCGAACCTCACAAGTATCACAAGTAAGTAAGTATACATAACTGGCCGTGCGGGGTCGATTTGAGGCTACTGGTAAATTAATGGTGCCTGGAAATCAGAGTAAATACGGTATTTTTTGGGGCTCTGGTACGTTTCACCAAATTCGGCCAAGTATGAAATAGTTGACGAATCTTTTACTGATAAATTCGGAGAATTTTTCGAAATTTACCGGAAAACTTACCGCTGAAAATGCACCAAAGTTTCGAAACGTCCCAAAGCCGTTTTTGCTCTTTGCGGTCTTATGTTTCCAGCCAAAAAAATGGAAAACTTTGACGCCTCCCCCATCGTCTTCCAATGCACCACCAAGTTCGTCGGATGATGAAATTATTTTTTCACTCGAAAATTTATATTTTTTTGAGAAATTCGAACCACTGTCTGATTATTCAGGATGACACCATCATTTTAGTTCAAAAACGAGGCCTTTTTGTCAAAAAATGACCGAGCCTTAGGGTTTTAAAAATGCGCCAGGTAGAAAAAATTGTGGAAGAAGGCTGGGGTGCCGTGCTGCGGTTCGATCTCTCTGATAAATTTCAGAGCTTATGTAAGTGCATTATTTTTCATCTTGCCTTTAAATTTCCAACAAATTCGAAACCTTAAACATTTTATCGCCTCGATTTTCTACAACGGCAATTCCAATCGTGAAGTCTAAAGGTTAATCGTACTAGAAACATTTTTTTTTCTATCATCAATCGTACATATATTCCTATTCATTTTCTTATCTTAAATTCACTGAGATATTCTCTTGCGGTGTAAAACCCTGTACCCACAACTTTCACTCATCGCCCTCGACACAATTCGGTTTTTTTTTCTAATTTTTAACCGTTTCAACATTGTCATTATCAATTTCATCTTCTAAATAGTTTGTATTTGATTTTATCACCTTTGCTTCCACTTGGAATCTTTAGTCTAGTATTATGCAATTGCAATAAAAACTTTTTGATCTTTTATTTTACAACCGCGTTGATTCAATTGCCATTAATTAATTACACATAGAATGGCGTAATCAGGTTTTGCCTAGACCGGAAGGTCATATAGATTAAGATGGGTTCCAAGACAAACGAACAATATTTAATTTAAAACAATGTTGATTTATTTACACATAAAACTAAATAATTGTAGGACTAAATTTGTACATACAAACAAACAGGTAGTGAAAACTAGAGTTCCTTCTCAATCTGTCGAATCTTCGATTTGACTTCATCTTTCAGTACCACCGAGTCTTTTTGAATTTCACGCGATGGCACAGTTGGGATAATCTTTTCCGGCACTACATCTTCAGGTGTCGCGTATGCCAAAATGAATCTGCAACAAAAAAAGATTTCAGTAGAGCTCAATGCATAACACTAAACCTTCCTTCGATCTCCACCTTGCATACCAGATCCCTTTTGAAGTGGATTTTCTGAGAGAAGTCTTCATAGGAGACAATCGTTTCAAACTGTGTCTTGAAAATCTTTTCAGAGTGTTTTTGAAGTTTAGTGGCAAAGCGATGAACATTGCAGAGGTTGGTTTTGACGCGAACCTCTTCGAAGGAAGTGGTCATGAGCTCATTGAGCATTAGGTTACAGCACACGTATCCGGATGGGTTGTAGAAGCAGGAAGGCAATGGGAAAGTGTTGTTGCCACCCTCACCTTTGCGTCCGTAATAGTACTGTCCCACAAAGGTTTCGTCGTATTGCTAGAAAATGTTTACAAGTAGATAAAAGTATGCTCACGCCTCCCCCCGTCGTCTTCCGATGCGCCACCAAGTTCGTTGGATAATGAAATTATTTTTCACTCGAAAGTTTACTTTTTTAAGAAATTCGAATCATGATCTGATTATTCAGGATGACACCATCATTTTAATCCAAAAACTAGGCTTTTTTGTCAAAAAATGACCGAGCCTTAGGGTTTTAAAATTGCGCCAGGTAGAAACAATTTGGGGCTACTACGGTATAGAACTCGCACGGAGTAGAACCGCTATGGAATAGAACTGGATATGCAATAGAACTCGCACGGAATAGAACTGCTACGGAATAGAACTGCACGGAATAGAACTGATACGGAATAGAACTGCACGGAATAGAACTGCTACGGAATAGAACTGCACGGAATAGAACTGCTACGGAATAGAACTGCACGGAATAGAACTGCTACGGAATAGAACTCATACGGAATAGAACTCGTACGAAATAGAACTCGTACGAAATAGAACTCGTACGGAATAGAACTCGTACGGAATAGAACTCGTACGAAATAGAACTCGTACGAAATAGAACTCGTACGAAATAGAACTGGTACGAAATAGAACTGGTACGAAATAGAACTGGTACGAAATAGAACTGTTACGAAATAGAACTGGTACGAAATAGAACTGGTACGAAATAGAACTGTTACGAAATAGAACTGGTACGAAATAGAACTGGTACGAAATAGAACTGGTACGAATTAGAACTGGTACGAAATAGAACTGGTATGAAATAGAACTGGTACGAAATAGAACTCGTACAAAATAGAACTCGTGCGAAATAGAACTCGTACGAAATAGAACTCGTGCGAAATAGAACTAGTACGAAATAGAACTCGTACGAAATAGAACTGGTACGAAATAGAACTGGTACGAAATAGAACTCGTACGAAATAGAACTGGTACGAAATAGAACTGGTACGAAATAGAACTGGTACGAAATAGAACTGGTACGAAATAGAACTGTTACGAAATAGAACTGGTACGAAATAGAACTGGTACGAAATAGAACTGTTACGAAATAGAACTGGTACGAAATAGAACTGGTACGAAATAGAACTGGTACGAATTAGAACTGGTACGAAATAGAACTGGTATGAAATAGAACTGGTACGAAATAGAACTGGTACGAAATAGAACTCGTACGAAATAGAACTCGTACGGAATAGAACTCGTACGAAATAGAACTCGTACGAAATAGAACTGGTACGAAATAGAACTCGTACGAATTAGAACTGGTACGAAATAGAACTGGTACGAATTAGAACTGGTACGAAATAGAACCAATAGAACCAGCTGGAATGGAGCTGTATTGAGAAACCCTCAGCAGGAAATATACCTCAGGGACTCACAATGAATAATGAAATAATTCTTCGAATTGCTCGAGCGGTTCTGTGTCGGTCCATTTCAGGCGGTTCTATTCCGTAACAGTTCTATTGCGTGCGATTTCTATTTCGTACCAGTTCTGTTTCGTACCAGTTCTATTTCGTACGAGTTCTATTCCGTACGAGTTCTATTTCGTAACAGTTCTATTTCGTAACAGTTCTATTTCGTACCAGTTCTAACTCGTACCAGTTCTATTTCGTACGAGTTCTATTCCGTACGAGTTCTATTTCGTAACAGTTCTATTTCGTAACAGTTCTATTTCGTAACAGTTCTATTTCGTACCAGTTCTAATTCGTACCAGTTCTATTCCGTACGAGTTCTATTTCGTACGAGTTCTATTTCGTACGAGTTCTATTTCGTACCAGTTCTATTTCGTAACAGTTCTATTTCGTACCAGTTCTATTTCGTACCAGTTCTATTTCGTACCAGTTCTATTTCGTACGAGTTCTATTTCGTACCAGTTCTATTGCGTGCGATTTCTATTTCGTACCGGTTCTATTTCGTAACAGTTCTATTTCGTAACAGTTCTATTTCGTACCAGTTCTATTTCGTACCAGTTCTATTTCGTACCAGTTCTATTTCGTACCAGTTCTAATTCGTACCAGTTCTATTTCGTACCAGTTCTATTTCGTACCAGTTCTATTTCATACCAGTTCTATTTCGTACCAGTTCTATTTCGTACGAGTTCTATTTCGTACGAGTTCTATTTTGTACCAGTTCTATTTCGTACCAGTTCTATTTCGTAACAGTTCTATTTCGTAACAGTTCTATTTCGTACCAGTTCTATTTCGTACCAGTTCTATTTCGTAACAGTTCTATTTCGTACGAGTTCTATTTCGTACGAGTTCTATTTCGTACGAGTTCTATTTCGTAACAGTTCTATTTCGTAACAGTTCTATTTCGTACCAGTTCTAACTCGTACCAGTTCTATTTCGTACGAGTTCTATTCCGTACGAGTTCTATTTCGTAACAGTTCTATTTCGTAACAGTTCTATTTCGTACCAGTTCTAATTCGTACCAGTTCTATTCCGTACGAGTTCTATTTCGTACGAGTTCTATTTCGTACGAGTTCTATTTCGTACGAGTTCTATTTCGTACCAGTTCTATTTCGTAACAGTTCTATTTCGTACCAGTTCTATTTCGTACCAGTTCTATTTCGTACC
The DNA here is from genome assembly GCA_963572235.1 of Caenorhabditis japonica. NCBI lineage: Eukaryota > Metazoa > Nematoda > Chromadorea > Rhabditida > Rhabditidae > Caenorhabditis > Caenorhabditis japonica. The sequence goes on from OY754346.1 coordinate 1,349,901, forward strand.
AGTTCTATTTCGTACGAGTTCTATTTCGTACCAGTTCTATTGCGTGCGATTTCTATTTCGTACCAGTTCTATTTCGTAACAGTTCTATTTCGTAACAGTTCTATTTCGTACCAGTTCTATTTCGTACCAGTTCTATTTCGTACCAGTTCTATTTCGTACCAGTTCTAATTCGTACCAGTTCTATTTCGTACCAGTTCTATTTCGTACCAGTTCTATTTCATACCAGTTCTATTTCGTACCAGTTCTATTTCGTACGAGTTCTATTTCGTACGAGTTCTATTTTGTACCAGTTCTATTTCGTACCAGTTCTATTTCGTAACAGTTCTATTTCGTAACAGTTCTATTTCGTACCAGTTCTATTTCGTACCAGTTCTATTTCGTAACAGTTCTATTTCGTACGAGTTCTATTTCGTACGAGTTCTATTTCGTACGAGTTCTATTCCGTACGAGTTCTATTTCGTACGAGTTCTATTTCGTATGAGTTCTATTTCGTACGAGTTCTATTTCGTACGAGTTCTATTTCGTACGAGTTCTATTTCGTATGAGTTCTATTTCGTACGAGTTCTATTTCGTACGAGTTCTATTTCGTACGAGTTCTATTCCGTACAGTTCTATTCCGTAGCAGTTCTATTCCGTGCGAGTTCTATTTCGTACGAGTTCTATTCCGTAGCAGTTCTATTCCGTGCGAGTTCTATTCCGTGCAGTTCTATTCCGTAGCAGTTCTATTCCGTACAGTTCTATTCCGTACAGTTCTATTCCATAGCAGTTCTATTTCACAGCAGTTCTATTCCGCGCAGTTCTATTCCGTAGCAGTTCTATCCCGTGCAGTTCTATTCCGTAGCAGTTCTATTCCGTGCAGTTCTATTCCGCGCAGTTCTATTGCATATCCAGTTCTATTCCATAGCGGTTCTACTCCGTGCGAGTTCTATACCGTAGTAGCCCCAACAATTTTGGAAGAAGGCTGGGGTGCCGTGATGCTCCTTATTGTGGCCTCAGAAAGAAGGTCATTGTGCAAAATTGTTTCTACCTGGCGCATTTTTAAAACCCTAAGGCTCGGTCATTTTTTGACAAAAACGCCTCGTTTTTGGATTAAAATGATGGTGTCATTATGAATAATCAGACCATGATTCGAATTTTAAGAAAAAGTAAATTTTCGAGTGAAAAAATAATTTCATTATCCGACGAACTTGGTGGCGCGTTGGAAAACGGGGGAGGCGTGGATGGGGCTATTCCTCACCACATAATAACTTTTATGTTAGAAAGGAATTTAAAAATAACCGACGACTTATCCAAAAAAAAATCGTTCGGAAATGGAAAACTTTTTCGGAAATGGCTTTTGAATGTTACTTCTATTATCGTTTCAATATTCTTGCCGGCTACTCAGGAAATTTTTTGGCGCGTATATGGCGAGATTCGGCGTCTAGGTGGCTAATAGCCACTGAAAATGGCTAATAGCCGCCGAAACGGCGAATAGCTACGACACAATAACATGAAAATTCAATCCGTCTTTTTATTTGTTTTATTCATTTTATCATACCAGGATTTTCTTCCTATTTCACGTACTTCGTAATAAAATAAATAAATAAATAATGGCAACTAGCCGACGAATATGGCTATTAGCCGCCGAAAAGGGCTATTAGCCATTATGGGGTAATACCACCGCCTATAAAAAATTCGTCTGTTGGCAACGGCTAATAGCCATCGAATATGGGGCGTGTGCCAAATACATATGGCACACGCCCCGAATTGATGGCTATTAGCCAAAAATTTCCTGAGTACCATATGAGCTCGCAAAAGTTTTATAATAGACGCAGACATAACGTTCAGTTGAAAAAACCTGAGGGGGCGGAGCCTGGTTTTTTCGCGCCACTGCTTACTGTAGTCGGCAAAAATATTGAATGAATAATAAGACATTGATGAGGCCTCAAACTTTTCAATCTACATATTGTTTTTTCAATCGACTTGCGACATGAGAACGCGTGACGTGACTCCGCCCACTTTTTTTCGCGCGACCACGCAAACACAGTTCGATTCGAAGAGAAGCAGAGAAAACATGTCTTTTTTTCTCTCGTGTTTCTTCAAATATCACTGTGATTGTGTGGTCGCGCACAAAAAAGTGGGCGGGGTTTCCATTTTTAAATGAATTTTTCTGCTAAGGAGAAAAAGCCCGATATCCGATTTTCCAAAACGCTTTTTCCGACCAAGCCTGCTTGGTGGTCGAGAATTCCCGGCTGATGGCCTTTAACCCAACTCACCGGTGTTTCCACAGCCTCCTCGTACCCTGGAGTAGTAGTTGTTGGAGCCGCTGTTGTAGTTGTGGTGGGTATTGGCGTTGTAGTTGTTCTCTGTGTAGTCGTGGTTGGTCTCGGAGTGGTAGTGGTTGTAGTTGGGATTGGTGTAGTAGTAGTAGTAGTAGTAGTAGTAGTAGTAGGCCTCTGAGTAGTCGTGGTTCTTAAGGTGGTCGTGGTTGGTGGTGGAAGTGGTTTCGTAGTAGTTGTGATAGGGGCACGAGTAGTGGTTATTATTCTTCTTGGCTGTAAAAATGACTGTGGGTACACAAATATACACACAGGTGAAATGCGGTGGATGCATATAGTGTCCGTATTTGAATCATATCGTGCATTTATGTAAATTAGACTCTAGGTATTTAATAAATCCGCGCCATTTGATTAACGTTTACACATTTTACTAATTCAGCTACAAAAATCACAAAACTTGGAAGAGCAAAAGACCAAAACGGCGACATGATTAAAATACGGACACTATATGCATCCACCGCATTTCACCTGTGCAGAAACTGTGGCTTACGGTAGTAGTGCGACGAGCAGTTGTTGGTCTTGGTCTAGTGGTTGCCTCCACGTAAATCGGGCGAACCGGAACCGGTTTCTCAATATACGGAGCCGGCGTAGCAGGCTTAATGTATGGGGCCGGTCTTACTGGAGGAATAGGCTTCTCAATGTACGGAGCCTGGGTGACGGGAGCCGGTGGTCTTTCAGAGTATCCGGTTGGAGCCACTGGTCTTGGTCCTGGAGCCGGGAGCCTGGCCTGTAAGATTAAGCAATGCGTTATTTTTTGCTTTGCATTCAAAAAATGTGGAAAGCAAGCGCACGTTCAAGTAGGTGGTATCGGTGACCTCATCTCCATAGGCGGCTTGTTTTGTGAAAGTTTGTGGGCGTGCTGGTGCAACGGCGGGCTGGAACGGACAAGGGTTTGTGGGTGTGTGGGAACAAAAACGAATTTCAAAACAGGTGCTGAACGAGTTTTTCTCGGTTATGTTGAACATATAGAATACTGGCCAAAAAAGAATGCGCGTTTCGCTGTTTTCTGTTCAAAATGACCGAATTTGTGCGATGTTTCGCTCTGATTTCTCTGAATCTCATTACAAATGCATGCGAATTTGCAGTTTTATATCTAGTATACTAGGTTTGAAAGTTAAGCACAAACTGACTGCACTTCAAGACTTTATGGCAAACACTCAAAGTTTGTCATTTTGAAAAGAATACTGTAGTTTTTTATTTTGTCTTATTGTATTTGCACCACCGTGTGTTGGCCCGTACGTTTTTTCAAATGCAAGCAATTAAAGTTGGCTACGAATTGTGTTTTCAATCGACTTGCGACATGAAAACGCATCACATTTCAAGTCTGCATTCACCGTTCTGTCTGCGTCTCTTCAAATATCACTGTGTTCGCGTGGTCGCGCACAAATAAGTGGGCGGAGTTTGAGTTTCGTTTCGCGTCCCACGGTGTCCAGGATTTGAAATGTGGGCGGAGCCGAGCAAACGCGCCCCACTGGATTTTTTCGCGCGAAATTCAAATTTTGAGGCATTTTTTATGTTTTTCGGGAAAAAAGCATAAATTCTTAATTTTTTTCCCACATGTGCTCCAACGGAATTATAGCTGAGGTTTTTAGAAATTTTTTAAGCCTAAGAACGTCGAATTTGGTTCAGCCACCATTTCGAAATATTCGTTTTGAGTTTTTTGGTGTTTTTGCAGGATAAATCTTTACGAAAAGCGAAGTTTGGGCAATTATATGGTATTAAAAGATAAAACACATACATTTTACAAAGAAAAACAGGTTTTACTGAAAGAAAAACAATAAAATCAATAAAATAAAATGCGAGAGTCGAAAAATGCGCAAGCACCGAAAGTGCGCCATGGAAGTTTGCTGACGCGCCAGCAAATTAGGCTCCGCCCACATTTCAAATCCTGGACACCGTGCGTCCTCGTTCTCATGTCGCAACTCGATTGAAAACACAATACATGACGGAAATTTTCGCGTTTGAAAAAAAAAAACGAACGACCAACAAACACACCGTGTGCAGAATTAACTCATGAAATCTACATACTTCAAAACAAACTTACCGCAATGTAGACCGGACGAACTGGCCGTGGCGGCTGCGGACGGAGTTCAAATCTTGGATATTGCGGCTGTTGTGGTTGAATGTATTGTTGTGGTTGAGGACGGTACTGAGCTGGTTGAATGTATTGTTGAGGAAGAACATACTGGCGAACTACTGGAGCCGGCTGGAATGGGTACTGTCTAACCAGGTTTGGGTTGGGCTGAAAAATATTTAAATCGATTTACTAGTCGAGCTTGCTTGGTACTTGGGTAGTAAAATTCACCTGTGAAATGTACACCTGTCCAGTTGGTTGAAATTGCTGCACAATTGGCTGTTGTGGAACAAAAGTTGGATGTCTCACGTAACCTGTGTGATAATGTCTTTTTGGACGCTCATCTCTCAACGGATCATAGAGGTTAGGAAGTTCTACTTGAAATTGTTTTGGTTTAATGGCGCGCACCGTTTCACCCGAGCCGAACCGTATTAGATCAGGGGAAGCTTGCGTGGAGGCGAGCTCTAAAATTGGTTAGCTGAACTGAAAAGTTATCTTATCACTTACCTTGTTGCCCAAGAGCTCCTATTATAAGGGACAGTACCAAACAATAGTGCGAAAACCGCATCGTTTTGTGATGTGATTCGCGCAGTGAGTGACTGATGCTTCTTCTAACGGTTACCTGACAAGCTGATCCCGCCCACTCTCAAGTTGAACTTGAATAGAGATCGAATGAGATAGCGCGCATTAAGCTTGTGGGGAGGGCAAAAAATTATTACGCAACACATATCAGTCAAGGGCGTCGCGCGGTGAGTGATGACGAGAAGAAGAAGAAGAAGAAGTACCCTGTGAGAACGCATGCCTTGACGCTTGCCATTGTTCCATTTGCACGATTAAATGTGTGTGTTCTAGTGCTTTATAAACATTACACTAATCTTTGACAAAGCGCAGAAATGATAAAAGAAGCGAGTTGTTTATTATGCATTTTATTTTTGTTGGTATACACGGCATCCCAGCCTTCCAAAGGTGTTTATACCTGGCGCATTTTTTAAACCCTAAGGCTCAGTCATTTTTCGACCAAAAAGCCTCGTTTTGGGATTAAAATGATAGTGTCATCCTGAATAATCAGACTATGATTCGAATTTCTCAAAAAAGTAAATTTTCGAGCGAAAAAAAAAATTTAATTATTCGACAAACTTGGTGGCGCATTGGGAGACGGGGGAGGCGTGGTATATAGTTACAAAATATAGAAAAACATAATTTTTCACAAAGACGGTATAAGTTTAGAATCCGACCCCATACACGCCTCCCCCGTCGTCCAATGCGATGCGCGACCAAGTTCGTCGGATAATGAAATTATTTTTTCACTCGAAAATTTACTTTTTTGAGAAATTCGAATCATGATCTGATTATTCAGGATGACACCATCATTTTAATCTAAAAACGAGGTTTTTTGGTCAAAAAATGACCAAGCCTTAGGGTTTTAAAAATGCGCCAGGTAGAAACCATTTTGGAAGAAGAAGGCTGGGGACTCCACAGTATAAGACCACAATCGCTCCCCCTCGGACACTTTGGAAATAAGTTTTCAGATGATAAGGAAGGTCATGCGATCGCCAAGAATACTGTAGTTGGAGTTGGAAAGTATACGAGTCTCGAGTCAAATCCTACAGTCTGTTTCATAAGTATAGCACCCACCTCGAAGTAGTCTGTCTTGGTATGCCTGGGCAAAATTGCAACATGAAACTGCGGATTCAGCACGGATTAAGCATGCAAAACTACCCCGGAAATATTTTTTTATGATATTCTGTCTGAAGACATCCCTGAAGCAAATTGATGTATGTATCAAAAAAAAAAAGTGAACCGTAACATATGTGACACCAACACTTCTTTTTTTTGTATGTTTACACAACGGCACGGTGTCCAGGATTTGAAAAGTGGGAAGAGCCGAGCAAACGCGCTCCATTGAATTTTTCGCGCGAAATTCAAACTTTGAGGCATTTTTTTATGTTTTTCGGGAAAAAAAATCATAAATTCTTAATTTTTTCCCAAATGTGCTCCAACTGAATTATAGCTGAGATCTTTAGAACTTTTTAAAGCCTAAGAACGTCGAATTTGGTTCAGCCACAATTTCGGAATATTCGTTTCGAGTTTTTTGGTGTTTTTGCAGGATAAATCTTTACGAAAATCGAGGTTTGTGCAATTTTATGGTATTAAAAGATACAATACTTACATTTCACAAAGAAAAACAGATTTTACTGAAAGAAAAATAATAAAATCAATTAAAAAAAAATGCGAGAGTCGAAAAAGGCGCAAGCACCGAAAATGCGCCATGCTAATTTGCTGGCGCGCCCACATTTCCAATCCTGGACACCGTGAACGGCCCCTTTGTCGTTTCAGTTTAACGAAAAAAAAACGGAAAACTTCTTTTTGCGATGATGATGCCGTTCGAGACGAATGATGGATCTCTTTTTCAGTTTTTTGACGATGGAATCTCATTTCAGCAGTTGTATGTCACATGAAAGGAGAAAAGTCGAAAATTTTGTTCAGCGAGAAAAAATTATGAGGTTCAATAGTTTTTATTTTTGCATTTTGTCTATTAGAGGTCCTCCCCGTTTTGTGTCAACACGAACAGTCGTGTCTGAGTAGACACATTGAGAGTCTAATGGGGTTATTCACGAAATGGCAAAAAATGGCAAAAAACGACAGAAAACTGCGCGAAAACTCGGAAAATGCTCCGGTAGATCTGAAATTTTGAGAAATAAGGGAAAAAATTCTCCCGGACATTACCCCAAAATTTCAGACAAAAATATCGATTTTAAACATTTTCTGAAAAAAAACAATATTTCTTAAAAATCGATATTTTGGTCTGAAATTTTTTGGGAATTTCCGGGAGAATTTTTCCCCCACATTTTTCAAAATTTCAGGTCAATCGGAGCATTTTCCGATTTTTTTTTCGCGCAGTTTTTTGCCATTTTTGCCATCGTGAATAACCCCATTAAAAATATACATGATTGTGCACTGTGCTCCAAAAATGCACAGTGGCGGAATTTGACACCTCCAAATGCTCGTCTAGTGGAGCGCACTTGCATACCTCCTCCTTTGGCGCCGATCATATAAACGCCCATCGCGGGCACTAAGAATGTGTACTGTGATGGTCTAGTGGTCTACATTTTCACAGGTTTTGCGCGATAGGCCTATAATAGGTTGCGCGATAGGCCTATCGAGTACCCGCGAAGGACCCTATAGTAAGCCTATTATAGGCTTATCGCGGCTCGCCGCCTATAATAGGCCTATAATAGGCTTATCGCGGTTGACTTTCGCCTATAATAGGCTTATCGCGGTCATCAATAAGCCTATTGTAAGCCTATAATTGGCCTATCGCGGATATTCCTAAATCGAGGGTAGGCTTGTAATAGGTCTATAAAACGTCTACAGACTCACCCTATAGGCTCAAAAGTGCTCGCATTCAAGCCATTTCATGTAAAAGAACAAAACACTGTTAAAAAATAATAAAAATTTATTGCAATTGTAGCACATAGAATAGTAAAAACAATAAAAAGAAGATGATTGGGAAGAAAATATAACAGAAAAGGAAAAAAAGACATTAATTTGGGTTTTCAAAGTTTTTAAAAGTTGGCTAACACGTAGTTCGTTTTTAAATAGTTTTTTTCTCGTGGGACCATGAAGACTAGCTTATCTGGAGAAAACCTATGCATAGTGTAGTTTTTTCCTATTTTTCTCTAAACAAAAAATCAACTAAAGTTTGCATGATACAATTGCATATTCCCATTTTTATAGTGAATCGCGATTATTTTGCAAGTTTTTTGAAGTTCTATTACTGCGTTTCGAGTATTGTCGGCCCGCCAATCTAGTCAAACGCTCTCCGCTGAACTCAACGCTATGCGATTTTCATTTTGGCCACCAAATTATTTCATTTCACGTATAAATTCAACGTGAAATTTAATAATTTGGAAACCAAGATGAAAATTGCATATAGCGTTGAGCTCAGCGGAGAACGTTTGACCATTTTGGCGGGCCGACAATAGTGTGCGTTACCGAAAAAATTTTTACTGGCAAACGCGCCAAAATTCGCCGGTGATTTACCGAACTTGGCGGTAAATTCGACAAATTTATTGGTAAATTTACCGGTAAAATCGTCAAATCTTTACCGGTCACGCACACTAGTCGCGAGGAGCAGGCAGTGGCAGCGTCGTGTGGGTCATGCCGAGACGACATGTCGATTTACGAAATTTTTTTAACCTTACTGAAAATTTTAAATTAGCAGCGTAAATCGACACACTGCCGCAATGAGACTCACGCGATGCTACCACATTTTTGCCTGCTCATCGCGAAGCAGTATTACCGAAAGCTGGAAGAATTCTAAAGTAATCAAGGTATACATTTGATACGTTTTCCTATGCACGAATTGGTGTTGAAACAGGCAAATTTGAACTAGCGGCTGTACATCGCCGACCTGAATATTTTATTCGAACTTTGGTCATATTTTTTACTTCACACAGCCTGCTACTTTTGGGGACTACTCGCCTTTTTTCTATTCTTTTTTTAAAATTAATTTGTTGACCCTCGTGGTGAAGTGATTAAACGGTTTGAACGTTAATTGAAATTTTTTAAACTGAACGCACTGTTAAAAAGAAAGGTAATTAAAACGAAACTATTTCTTGTGTTCGCCAAGTTTTAAAAACATTTGAAACCTTACAAAATACAATTGTCGTCCAATGACATCCACTTTTTGCACTCTCTTCTTTCGGTCCCTCGCCTCGATCTGAAATAAAAATTGATGATGAAAATGACAAAAAAAAGTCATGAACCTATTCAGTGCTCGACTAAAACGGAGGAATATTAAGGGGCGATCAGTACGCCTATTTTTGCAGCAACTTGCCGATTTTGGGGCAAGAAATCATTTCCCACTGTTCTTTTTCTACCTTTTTCAAAAAACAATATTTCAATATAAATCAAATTATCGAAATAAATTAATGTTTTGTGTGTTGAAGAATCGTTTCTCACCAGAATCTATTTAAAAAATGGGAAACGGATCATTTTCGGCCAATATACGAGTATATTTTCATTGGAAAAAGGTAGGAAATGAACAAAAGTAAGAAAATAACAGTGGGAAATGATCGTTTGCCGAATTTGGCAGCAAATTGTCGATTTTAGGAAAAAATCGCCCCGGTAAATTGCGGCAAGTTGCCTCAAACTCGGCAAATTGTTGCAAAAATCGGAAGATTGCCGACAAAATCGGTGTACTGGCCACATCTCTACGGTAATTTTCCGTTTCTGGAGTTTTTCAGTATAAAGGATTCGTCGCGGAGTGACAATTTTTCACGTTTTTAATTGAAAAAATGAAGAGATTTCTCGTCACCCCGTTTGCCTTGAAATGTTACTTCATCACGAATCCATTATATTATGGATTCGCGACGTAGCGAGACAGCGTGTCAAGTTATGCGTCAGCAAATGTTGCGTCTCGCCACGATTCAGCTCTTGAAAGCGTGAGAGGAAACAATTTTTTGCAAATTTTTTTCATTTTGCTGGCGCACAACTTGCAGCAACGTGTCGCTACGTCACGAATCCATAATAGGAAATATGGAATTCCGTGTTTTTTTCTGGCGATGTAGAAAACTTTTTCTATTATGTAGACAACATAATACTTACATGGCATGTCCTTTCGCCGCTCCTCGTGAAGATCCATTCTCCACTCCGTGATCGCATCGTCACCTGAAAAATGAACAATTTAGTGTTATTTATATGAAGGGAAGCAAAAGATTTGTGAGAAAAGAGTCGTGCTCGCCGCTCCTCAATGCCAAATTGCCATTGAGGGGCGGCACGCCGATTTTTGCAGCGAACTGCCGATTTCAGGAAAAATCGCCCCGCCGAATTGCGGAAAGTTGCCTCAAACTCGGCAAATTGCAGCAAAAATTGGACAATTGCCGCCAAAATCAAAATACTGGCCACATCTCAACGGTAATTTGCCGAAGAAATTAGCGTGCTGAAAACTGCCAGTGGTCAGACGCGCCGATTAAGGCCGGAAATCGCCGAACATTCTCTGAGAACATGTTTTACGGGGTACTTTAATGGGGTTATTCAATGGCAAAAAACACCGCAAAATCTCGGAAAATGTTCCGATTGACCAGAAATTTTGGGAAATAAGGTCAAAAATTCAGACCAATATATCGATTTCGAACATTTTCAGAAAAAAATTCAATATTTTTTAAAAAATCGATATTTCGGCCCAAAATTTTGTGTTAATGTCCGGTAGAATTTTTTTTCTTTATTTCCCAAAATTACAGGTCAATCGGAGTATTTTCCGAATTTTCGCGCAGCTTTTTTGCCATTTTTGCCATAAAGAAAAATGTAATACTTACATTGCATGTCCGGTTTGCCGCTCCTCGCAAAAATCCCGGCTCCGTCATCGCATTTCCACCTGAAAAATGAACAAGTTGAATGTTATTATATGAAATGAAGCAAAATATTTGTGAAAATAACGCGTGAGTTCAACAATGAATAAAAATTTTTTTATTTAAACCCTCTTATCGGCCTACAAACGTAATTTTCGAGTTTGGGCGGCTTTATCACATATTGGAAAAGATTGACACTTTTGATAAACAAAATCATGTTTTTTTTTAACAAAAATAAAGAAAATAGCAAAAGAAATGAAGATAATCTGGCCTAAAAAATGTATCGCGAAGTGTCAATCCTTGCGAATGTGTCATAACAGGGAAAAAACAAGAAAATTTCTATTTATTAAAAGATAAAAAAATATTTAAAATCTGAAAAACGGAAAACAGTTGAAATGCGACGGCAAAAATTAATTAGGCCAAAGAAAATGTTTTTTCTTATGAGTGCTTGCTTGCGTCTCTACCGATATAGTGTAGCCGTGGAGCGCGTTTGCGTTGCCCTGACGTCACGCCGCTAGACCTACAAGTAGGCCTAACGCGGTCGCCGCACACCACGTCCGCGATAAGCTTATTACAGGAGGGTAGGCGCTGCTGCCCGCGATAGGCCTATTATAAGCTTATAATAGGCCTATATTTGGCCTCAACCTATTATAGGCCTATCGCGCAAAACCTGTGTTCGATCGCCGATCTGGAGGCCTGGGTTCAATACCTCTTGGTGCACTTTTTTTTTGTTTTCTGTTTTGAACCACAGATTCAAAGCAAGCTTCCGCCCAGCTCCCTCCGGTCGCCCATTTTCAAGGTTTCACGCATGCTTCCGGTGTTTTGCCGCTGATCTTTCTGGATAAAAGTTACTTGCCGAAGGATTTAAATAAAACTAACGAATTTAAAGTAGTTCGAAAAAAAAAGGAAATTTTAATTTTTTTTTCAACGTTCTACTCCAACACGCAAATGTAATTTTTTGTGGTATTCGAAACAAAAATCCATAAGATTTAGTCTGAGCAGATACAAAAGAATTTAAAAAAATAAAAACCGCGGACGGGGATCGAACCCACAACCTCAGGATCGGCGTCCTCAAGCTCTCACCACTAGGCCACCGGTGCACACATTCTCAGTGCCCGCAATGGGCGTTGATATATGAGCGGCGCGCGACGCGAGGAGGTATGCAAGTGCGCTCCACTAGACGAGCATTTGGAGGTGTCAAATTCCGTCGCACACCAAAAATGCATGAAGAATAAAGGGAAAACGCATTATTATTCAAACTCGCGCGCATTTCAACTCAATGGCCATCGAAAGCAAACGCGCCCCACCGCATCAGACTTCTCTGCGTCTCCTCGCTTTGCACACACTCTACATTTTCTTCCGTCGACGACTTATTTTAAAACGGGACTTACTTTTTCCACGTGCTCTCCTCGAATCTCCCGTGATCCTTGTTGTTCATTGAAAATTACAGCACACAATGCGACGAATTCGACTCTTTTCTCCCTTTTTTTCCTTTCAAAAATAACAGAAAAGCCATATTTCGTTTCGCGAAAACTAGAAAACAACGAAATTAATTTCGACAGCGTGCAGACGAATTTTCCCGCGTTTCCAAAATTAAAACATTTTCGCTTCTTTTGATTTTTTGTTCGAATATTCACTTGACGTCATCTGCTGCTACTTTTTTTTTTCAAAAACATTGGTTCGGCAAATTTTCCCACCCCTCCTCCACTTATTTTCTTCCGGTTTTTCAGTTCTCTTGGCCGCCGATTATTTTTTCGTACCCTCGTAGAAAATGATATCGTTTTTTTTTTTTGCCCCTCTGATGCAAACCAAAAACCGGGCAGAACTTGGAATGAAATTTGAGGCTCGTCACTGCACAAAACACTCTGCTCGCGACATGAGCAACTCGGTGCCATTTTAAACTAATTTTATGTCATTCTCGTTTTCGTTCGCCGGAGACGTCATGAAGCGATACGACGCATTGATTTTTTTTGTTATTTCTAGAGCCAGAATTTTTTTGTGCAGTTGAATCCGCGAGAATTTCAATGTATACTAATGGGGTTATTCTGGCTCGGAACCAACAAAAAAAGCAAAAAGTAGAAAAAAAAAAAGCAAAAAATTCAGCGAAAATTCGGAGAATGCTCTCATCGATCTGAGACTTTGGGAAATCATTTAAAAAATACTTCCGGTCATTCCCTGGAAATTTCAGACCGAAATATTGATTTTGAAAATTTTTAGAAATATTGTCGGCCCGCCAAAAAGGTCAAACGCGCTCTGCTGAACTCAACGCTATGCGATTTTCATTTTGGTCTCCAAATTATTTTTTTTCACGTATAAATGCAAAATTTTTAGTACTTCCGGTCATTCCCTGAAAATTTCAGACCAAAATATCGATTTTGAAAATTTTTAGAAATATTGTCGGGTCGCCAAAAAGGTCAAACGCGCTCTGCTGAACTCAACGCTATGCGATTTTCATTTTGGTCTCCAAATTATTTTTTTTCACGTATAAATGCAACGTGAAATGAAATAATTTGGAAACCAAAATGAAAATCGCATAGCGTTGAGTTCAGCGGAGCGCGTTTGACCTTTTTGGCGACCCGACAATATTTCTAAAAATTTTCAAAATCGATATTTTGGTCTGAAATTTTCAGGGAATGACCGGAAGTATTTTTTAAATGATCTCTCAACGTTTCAGACCAATCGGCCTGTTATTTCTGGGAAATTTTTTCGGAACTTTGGACTGCAAAAAAAACTCCTGATTTCAGAAATTTTTTGAACTTTGGGGAATGGTTCGGTTACCCTATAAGGACGCAACATCGGTTTCTAGGCGGGAGTACTGAAAAATCGGAGACGCGTAAAATATCACAGAAATTGACAAAAGATGTACTTTTTTCTGCAGAAAATATATATTTTTTCATAAAATGAATATTAAAAACACTGGAAAGTGCAGAATGAATAATCTCATAAGCACCTTCGGAAGTCTTCTTTCAATCCGATCTTTTTAGTACCCCCGCCTCGAAAACCAATTTCGTTAAAACGTACGTCCTTATGGAGTAAGCGAACCATTCCGGCACAGGGTAAAATGTTTAGAGAGTTAAACAAATCGCTCTTCCACCCACTTCTCCCACCCTAATCTCCACCCCACCACACCCGACAACGGCGAGCTCATTGTGTGTTGCGGGTGTGTCCGGGGGGCAAAGAGCAGTGCTCTTCCTCTTCTCAGTCTCATTCCTTTTCGGTTCTGCGTTTTGTTTTGTTTCGTTTCGCATCACATCTCCCTCACTTCGTCTCCATTTTCGCCCCGACCGGAGAGAGGTCGATGTCATCTTCCAGAGTGCTGTCACTGCCAATACAATATTTTATTTATTGCTTCTGATGAGGTGCTCGCCTTCTTGTTTTTCTATTTTTTTTTCTTCTGGGAAGCTCTTTTTTGTTTGACACACACGAACTACTTTTGAATTACTGAAAATGGGACGAAAATGCGACAAATTTTTGGTTGTTATGAATTCTTCAAAAAGATTGTCGAAAAAAGCTTAGGACTAAATATTATTGGATTCGAATTTTAAATATTTTCGGCCCGCCAAAATGGTCAAACGCGCTCCGCTGAACTCAACGCTATGAGATTTTCATTTTGGTCTCCAATTTTTTTTTCATTTCACGTTGAATTTAAACGTGATATGAAAAAAAAAATTGGAGATCAAAATCAAAATCGCATAGCGTTCAGTTCAGCGGAGCGCGTTTGACCATTTTGGCGGGCCGAAAATATTTCAAAAATTAAATTTTTTTGTGTTGTGCATGTCGGCGGCATTTTTGTAAATTTTTTCCAAAATTAATTGTGGAATTAAATATTTGCATTTACACTGCTTTTTAAGCATTTATTAAAAAAAAAATACATTTCTTAGCATAAACCACCGTACCCCCTTGAACCCCGACAGTATTTTCAAAGGAACATTTTTTTTATTTTGGGACATGGGATGTTTTTCATCATTTTCTTCGTTTAACACCATTATCTTTTAAAAAGTAGACGGAAAAATACGTGAGACGCATTTTTTTGCTCTGAAAATTGTCCTTGAAAATAATTAGAAAACGTTTGAATTTGATATTTTTCGTAATTATAGCATTATTCTTTAATTTTAATCAAACCCTGCTTTCTAAATAAATAAAAAATATTTGGGGCTCTTTTGGAATAGAAATTCGACAAAATTGAAATGCCACGTTTTGGAAATTGCGTGAAAATATAAATCCACGAAATAGAAATGTAATAAATCAGAAAGGTAACAAAATTAAAACGCGTGAAAACAGAAATGTAGCAGAGCAGAAATGTGTCGAATTGGAAGTAGAATGGCAATGGAGCGCGTTTGCGAGATTTATTTTTCAAAACGACTTTTTCGATATTTTTCACTTTTTTTGTCGATTTACGTGAAAAAAATCGAAAAAAAGTGGAAGACATCGAAAAAAAAACGAAAAATATCGAAAAAGTTGTTTTAAAAAATAAATCTCGCAAACGCGCTTCATTGCATTGCCATTTCACTTCCAATTCGACACATTTCTGCTCTGCTACATTTCTGTTTTCACGCGTTTCCATTTTGTTACGTTTCTGATTTATTACATTTCTATTTCGTGGATTTCTATTTTCACGCAATTTCCAAAACTTGACATTTCAATTTTGTCGAATTTCTATATTCCGAAAGAGCCCCAAATATTTAGATAATCACTAAAACTCTAAACTTCTGCCGAAATGATAACAGAGAAAATTGGCATTTCGTCCACCATTTGCTCATTAAAAATTATAAATTTTATTTCAATCAAATATATTCCGTTTCATGTTCAGCTCTTCTAAATTAGATCATTAGTCACCCTCCGAGTATTGTGTTTTCAATCGACTTGCGACATGAGAACGCAAGACTCCGCCCACTTTTGTGGGCGACCACGCCAACACAGTGATATTTGAAGAGACGCAGACAGGTAGCGCACAAATAAGTGGGCGGAGTCTCGCGTTCTCATGTCGCAAGTCGATTGAAAACACAATACAAACAGAAACAATTATTCAACCATTGCTAGCCCTCTGTTCGACTTTGTTGCTTTTCACTTATCAGCTGAATGCTGAGTGTTATCAGTAAACAGTTCATTTCGCTTTACTATAACTAGGAAGGTACTTTCTGGTACATTTTGGAAAATTCTGAAAAAAATAGTGATACTAGATTTTTTTGGCACATTTTACCTGTAAAATCCTACATTTTCCACATGGGAGGTGTACCAACACGCAGGACGCTGAAAATGTCGATGGGTGCAGCGATTTGCGCCACCTATCGACATTTAATGGTGTATCGAAGGCGATCGTGTGGAATGTAGGATTTTATGGACCTATTCACAAAACCGGAGAAAAAAATTGCGGGAAAAATTGGAGAATGCTCCGATTGGCCTGAAATTTTGGGAAATATTGGAAAAAATTATCCTGTACACACACGCTCAAAAAATTTTGGACCAAAATATCGATTATAAAAATTTTCGGAAAAATCGATATTTTGGTCTAAAATTTTCTGAGCGTGTGTGTACAGCAGAATTTTTTCCAATATTTCCCAAAATTTCAGATCAATCGGAGCATTCTCCGATTTTTCCCGCAATTTTTTTTCCTG
This sequence comes from Caenorhabditis japonica, assembly GCA_963572235.1. Taxonomy (NCBI): domain Eukaryota; kingdom Metazoa; phylum Nematoda; class Chromadorea; order Rhabditida; family Rhabditidae; genus Caenorhabditis; species Caenorhabditis japonica. Next base: position 1,366,261 of record OY754346.1, read on the forward strand.
GATTTGAAGTCAACCCATTTCTGGAAGAGCATCGCGTTAACCCTCTAAAGAAAATTTTTTGGTAAATTTTGTCCTCCATTTCGTGCTCCGAGAGCTAGCTCTATGTAGGCGTCGGAAATCGCCCCATTTCCGGCGGTCCGTCGTGCTTTTTCCTTTTTTTCGCAAAAAAAGTTTTATTTTTCTAGTTCCTCTTTTATTTATTTATTTTTTTTTTTGAAATTCGGATTTTGGGCATTTCCAGGTTGATATCTATCGGCTAGTCTAATCTTTTCCGTTTCTGCACGGCATGATTGATGCCGATTCTTGCTGTCACTTTGAATTCCCCAGATACATTTTGATGAGCGGTGAACGTTGCGCCTGCACGCACGCGCGTATCTTTTTGGACGGAGAAATTACTTCAGTCTATAGGTATAACTGAAATATGATATTGAGCTCTTTTTTATTCCCTTTTTCAAACTGGCACGTAATTGCCGTTTTTGAAGAAAAAACAGAGATAAACGATGATGTTGTGAAGAAGCGGCGATGGCGCGAAATTGAAAAACAATGGTTGGTAAGAGTCTCTTGGCAATTGTTGGTAGGAGATTCTCCTTTTTTTCTATTTTGAATGCATATACAACTACTCGAGTATTCCTATTTTGTCACTCCTTGACAAATTTCCAAACAAAAATAACTACATTTCCATTTTTTTAATTTTGAAACAAAGTATTACGTATCCCTGTACAGTGTGGTCTCGCCACGGACGGTGTTTGCAGACTTGTGGATTTACGCTCGAATTTGAATTTCTCCATTTCGGAATTTTTCGGCGAATTAAATTCCCTTCAAAAAATTGAAAAACGCCACGTCGAAAAATTTCGAAATGGAAAAATTCAAATTCGAGTGTTAATTCACAAGTCTGCAAACACCGTCCATGGCGAGACCGCAATGTTCACCATTTGACGCGGTATCACCATTCCAGGAAGACGTAATAGTTGATTAGAGGGCTCCCGGACATTTTCAACCCACTCAGGCAACTCATTTCTTACTATAATAGGAAATCCAAATCTGAATAGGAAATTTTGGAACTTGTCCAGAAAATTCAGATCTTGTTAGGAAATACAAATCTTATATGGAAATTTACAAACTATAAAGGGATCTTGACAGATTCGAAAAATTCTTGGAATCTATACAGAAATGTTTGGAATCTGTACAGCGATGCGTATCTTGGCAGAAAATTTTGGAATTTGAGCAGAAGTTTTTGGAATTATAAGAGGTTGCCAAATATATACATGAGTTTCCTAGTAAACTCATTTCTTGCTATAATAGGAAAATTTGGAACTATAAACTAGTAATTTAAAGATATTTGGAGACCTCTTATAATTCCAAAAACTTCTGCCAAGATACGCATCGCTGTACAGATTCCAATAACTTCTATATAGGTTCCAAGAATTTTTCGAATCTGTCAAGATCCCTTTATAGTTTGTAAATTTCCATATAAGATTTGTATTTGCTAACAAGATCTGAATTTTCTGGACAAGTTCGAAATTTCCTATTCAGATTTGGATTTCCTATTATAGTAAGAAATGAGTTGCCTGAGAATTTCCGGGAGCCGATTAGAGATTGTTTGTTAAAACTTTCAATAAAATATAAATTTTATTGAAAGTATTCAACAGCGAAGCGGAGAAAACAATATAGGGAATCATAACATTGCGGTTTTTTTGTTCTGGTCGCTCTGATTTTTGTCTGGAGTTGAAAAACGGTGAACGACAAAAACCGGTTGCCATGTCTATTGAAAAACAATCAACCGAGTGGCAACCGTAATCTCCTTTAAAACCGTTTGATCGTTGCCGATTTTTGCGCCCCAGTTCAGTTTTTGAGCCGTTACCTGCCAAAAACCGATGTATCACGCGCGGACGTGCTGTTTCTTTATTTTCTAAACAAAAGTGCACTAGAAATGTGATACTTTCTACACAAAGAAGAAGAAGAAGAGATAGGACAGAATGAAATCATTATTTTTTTTGTCTTCTTTATGATATAAATATATTTCTCTAATTTCCGTTCCGTTTGTGTTCATTGTTCTCTTATTTTTCCATTTTTTCTCGACGCCATCTTCATTAATAGATATTGTCCATTCGCAAAAAAAGCAAGTGCGCTCCACGAAACTTGGTACTTCGTGGATTTCATTTTCGTCGTCAAATTATATCATTTCACGTGTAAATTCAACGTGAAATTAAATAATTTGGCGAAAAAAAAAAATGAAATCCACGTAGTACAAAGTTTTGTGGAGCGCACTTGCTTTTTTGAGAGTCCAGTAAAAAAAAGAACTTGGACGATGTTGCACTGAACTGACCATCCAAACCAGAGGGACGAAGATGGAGAAGCAACATGAGAGCAGCTCGATGGCGATGCGGCTCTACGCGACTTGGGACGTCGATAGAGCAACGCCTTCTACGGTTCCCAGGTGAGCTGCAGAATTAGTGGAAAACAAGGAAGTTGGGAAATCGTGTTTTGTGTTAATTTTCTGTTTTGACTTTTGGTTGTTATTTTCGTGTTATTTTATTGAAAAAAAAAATATGGAACGGAGGTGCCAACTGGGGGATTTACGAATATCACATTAAAATCGCACCGAAAAATTTCTCGGATTTTTTATGGACCTATTCACAAAACCGGGAAAAAATTGCGGTAAAAATCGAAGAATGCTCCGATTGACCTGAAATTTTGGGAAATATTGGAAAAAATTCTCCTGTACACACACGCTCAAAAAATTTTGGACCGACCAAAATATCGATTTTTTCTGAAATTTTTAAAAATCGATATTTTGGTCCGTCCAAAATTTTTTGAGCCTGTACAGGAGAATTTTTTCCAATATTTCCCAAAATTTCAGGTCAATCGGAGCATTTTCCGATTTTTCCCGCATTTTTTTCCGTTTTTTTTTTCTTTTTTTTCGGTTTTGGGTTGCTATATTGTAGTGGGTGGCTGTACTGGAATTTTCCCCAATTACTAAATTTTCAGAGTGTTCACAGTTTCCATCAATCGCATTTTGCTGGACTGCATGCCTTCGGACCTCACAGCGATCATTGTGACCGCGAAACTTCCGGTATTGTGGAACCGCCAAAATGGTCAAACGCGCCCCGCTGAACTCAACGCTATGCGATTTTCATTTTGGTCTCCAAATTATTTCATTTCACGTATAAATTCAATGTGAAATGAAATAATTTGGAGACCAAAATGGAGCGCGTTTGTCCATTTTGGCAGACCGACAATATTTATTTATTCATTATTTCTTTCATTTTCAGCTTTCAAAACGAAGCAGATATTTGCGGAGCAACGAGATAAAAGTAACGCCGGAGCACGGTCGGATCGATTTGGACTGTGACATATCGTTCTGCATCCAATACCCTCACTTTTTGAAGCGAAAGTCCAATATTCTACAATTGTTGATTCAGCGTCGGAAAAAGTACAAAAATCGATTACCAGGTGGACTACGCGATCTCGCTGTCGGAAACATCAATTTGACCTATGTATGTTTTTTTGTTCTTCGCAATCTGTTCAATTTTCTATTATATAAAAGTTGATTTATTTTAGGTCATGCAACAGGGCGGATTGCGAGAGATACCGTTGACTGTCTCATCAGAAAATGAAGTCGAGTTGAAAGGAAGTAGGGTTTTTTTTTTAAATTTAGTTTGGATGAAAAGGATAAAATAAAATGAAAGGCAAAAAACTGCGCAAAAACTCGGAAAATGCTCCGATTGACCTGAAATTATGGCAAAAATACGGCTCTGGGACGTTTCGAAACTTTTTTGAATTTTTGCGGCATGCTGGGGGCTGCAAACGCGCTCCCTTCGCACAGTGGTGGACGCGGCCACGTTGGCGACGAGAGAGTGCAGAAAACTGAGAGACCGTGGCCGATGTTTCGCTCTGATTTCTCTAAATCTCACTCCAAATGCATGTGAAATTCTTTGTTCGATTGGAGCGAGTTTTCAGCGTTTTATACCGAGTATACCAAAAAATAACTGATATCGTCTATTCGCGAAAAATGCAAGTGTGCTCTATTGAACTTAGTACTTTGCGAATTTCATTTTCGTCGCCAAATTATTTTTCCTCTTTTTCTTCGAATTTTTGCTAAAATTCTTCGTTTTCCTTGATATTTCTTTGTTAAAATGACGAATAACAAACAAATTCGTAATATTTTGCGAAAAACGTCCTGATTATGCCCAATTTTTGTCAAAATTCGCCATTTTTCAAAATTACCGCTTCTTAAAAATTCCTAAATAATTTATTTGAAAGGGTTTTTTCTCAAATGTTTTTATGATGATGCATTTTAATGTATGCTTTCTTTTTAAACCGAAAATTACTAATAATTATGAAAAATAGTATTTTTCGCGAAAATTCATATTGGAATCAGTAATTTTCGGTTTAAAAAGAAATAAAACATTAAAATTCATCATCATTTAAAAAAAAAAGTGAGCAAAAATGTTTCCCTTTCAAATAAATGATTAAGGAATTTTTTAAGAAGTGGTAATTTCGAAAAATGACGAATTTTGACAAAAATTGGGCATAATTAGGACGTTTTTTACAAAATATTACGAATTTGTTTGTTATTCGTCATTTTAACAAAGACATATCAAGAAAAACGAAGAATTTTAGCAAAAATTCGAAGAAAAAGAGGAAAAATAATTTGGCGACGAAAATGAAATTCGCAAAGTACTAAGTTCAATGGAGCGCACTTGCATTTTTGCGAATGGACAATAAAAACGAAAAATAAATACCAAATGCCCGCGTGATTTGGTGTCAATTGGCGAAAAACAATACGCAAAAATGCTAAAAAGTTTCGAAACGTCCCAGAGCCGAAATATCGGTTTTAAAAATTTTCAGAAAAATAAATAAATATTTTTTTAAATCGAAATTTAGGTACAAAATTTTCGGAGCATATCCAGGGGTGTTTACTTTTGTCCTTATTTCCCAAAATTTCAGGCCAATCGTAGCATTTTCCGAGTCTTCGCGCAGTTTTTTTGCCATTTATGTATATTTTCATAGGACGAAAAAAACAAAAAAATGTCAAAAAACGAATCCTATGAATAGGTCCATTGAACACTTTCTCCGGGAGAAAGTTGAGATTTTTTTCATTTAAATGCCTATTTCGACAGTAAGATGTAGTCTTGAAAAACCAAAACATTTATATTTTATTGTCGTGAAAACCTCCATAATAAACAGCTTTGGCAGCACAATATAATCCAATTTTGTTTCAGTAGGAATGTGTTCCGGAAAGATATTTTTGGCATCGTGCTACTCTCAAGCTCCAGAAGTGTTTGACGATCGTGACAAACAAAAAAAGAACGAAGAGTCAGAAGAAGAAACGGAGACCGATTACGATGACGTCGCAGACGATATAAACGAGTTGCCGAGCGGACGAAGTGCCAAAGGTCAGAATGGCCGAGGAAACAAGGGCAAAGCTTTGAAGCACCGAATGAACAAACTGTTCAACATTTTTCGTCCGGAAGACGGTCGTCGACCGCCCGTTAAAGAGATGCCTTGGGAGGACGATGACAATGACATTGATTCGCCGTATGATTCGGGACCCGAGATGTTCAATGACGATGTTTCGATTCGGAGCAACCGACGACCGCAACTTGCCCCGTTCTTTGAGGCAAACGAAAAAATTGGAGATTTGGCGGCAATGTACGAGGTGTCGGATGGTGAGAATGATCAGGCGGATGGCGGGTGTTATTCGGATGAAAATCTAAAAGAGAATCGGAGATTGGTGATGCAGAAAGATTCGACAGCCTCTGTGCTTGCGGAAAATTATGCGCAAATTCCGGGGCGGATCCCGTCCTTTGATTCGCACTCGATGCCCCACTCTTCCACCCTTAACTCGATTAAAAACGATGCTCACGGTGTGCATCGAGGAATCAGCTTGTCGGAGCAACTGTGCTCGATTCTCGGCACAAGCATTTCTCCGGAAATTGGTGACGCCGTCTGGCTGTGCAATTTGTCCGAGTTGACATCGTTTCAATCTTTAACCGCCCAGGTTCCGATCGTGAACTGTCCGTCGTTTTCTCAGGTGCGACAAACGTTGAACCACGTTATCAACCGGATTCAAAATTTGTCAGTTTTTTTTTTCCTCTAATTTTTTTTTTTTAGTAATTCCCTTATTTCCAGCTGCCACTCAAACTCGTCGAATCCGCCGTTGACGATTGTCGGAATCATTGGAACCGATAAACTGTTCTCGCAGGCTGTCAAGGCGTACGTCGAGTGTCTCGCTCATAAATCGCTTGCCAATCTTATTAATCATTTGCGATTTGTGACAATTCCGGCGACAAGTTCACTCTTTTACAAGCTTATCGAAGGTATTGATTTTTTTCATGTTGGTTCCGATCATGGCTGTGCGAAAAATAAGTTTCGAAAAAATTTCGAAAAACTTTTTTTTCGAAATTTTTAGACCGAAAGAAACGAAAAAAATTTTTTTCGAGTTTTTTAAGACGAAAAAAAAACCGAAAAAAAATTTTTCGGTTTTATTTTCCCGAAAAAACCGAAAAATTTCGAAAAATGTTGTTTTTTTCCGGAAATTCAGTTAAAAACAGATTATTCATTTAATACATTCAACAAAATCAGTAGTGACGTATTTACGAATATCATACCGAAATCGCACAAAACATTTCTCTGGTTTTTGGCGGATTTTACAACAAAATTAAAAAAAATAGAAAACCACGGGGAGAACACGAAGTCGACATTTGCTAGGCCAGCGCTCCCGGTTTTCTAGGCCGGCGCGGCCGACCGCGTCTTTTCGAAAATTGTATTGTCTTCAGCAATAATCGTTTTTTTTACTTCGATTTCTTTCATTTTTTGGCTATTTTTTTGATTTTGCGATTTCGATGTGATGTTTGTAAATCCCCCACCCAATACTACAATTTAAGCAATTTTCCCAAAAAGTTGGGACCTCCTTTAATTGAAATAGGTGCAAAAATATAAAATACATTGATGAAAAAAACATTTTATACAAATCTTGGTTATTCTGCGCACATACTCCGCGTCTTGAACGCATCCCAATTTTTCGAAAATTTTCGAAAATTTTTCGGTCGAAAAATTTTTCGAAGTTTTCAGACCGAAAATTTTTCGAAATATGACCGAAAAAACCGAAAAAATTTTTCGTCCGAAAAATTTTTCGCACAGCCCTGGTTCCGATCACAACGGTGCAAAAAAAAATTGGAAATGGTTGTTTTTTATTGGTATTTTTAAAGAAACTAAAGAAAAGGCTCTGGGACGTTTCGCAACTTTAGTGCATTTTTAGAGGTAAAATTCGACAACTACTTTATCCTTGGCCAAAATGTGTCAATAGTGCGAACACGGCGTCGAAAAATAGGGCTCTGGGACGTTTCGAAACCTGCCATTTCGAAACTGGGACGTTTCGAAACTTTTTTGCATTTTTGCGTATGGTTTTTCGCCAATTGACACCAAAACACGGGGCCATTTGGTAATTATTTTTCGTTTTATCAGTTATTTTTATTATTTTGGGAATTTGAATTCGGCTCTGGGACGTTTCGAAACCTGCCATTTCGAAACTGGGACGTTTCGAAACCTTTTTTGCATTTTTGCGTATGGTTTTTCGCCAATTGACACCAAAACACGGGGCCATTTGGTAATTATTTTTCGTTTTATCAGTTATTTTTATTATTTTGGGAATTTGAATTCGGCTCTGGGACGTTTCGAAACCTGCCATTTCGAAACTGGGACGTTTCGAAACTTTTTTTGAATTTTGCGGCATGTTAGTGGATTCAAATTCCCAAAAAAATAAAAATAACTGATAAAAACGAAAAATAAATACCAAATGCCCGCCTGTTTTGGTGTCAATCGGCGAAAAACAATACGCAAAAATGCAAAAAAGTTTCGAAACGTCCCAGTTTCGAAATGGCGGGTTTCGAAACGTCCCAGAGCCAAAGAAAATGTGTTCGGCCTTCAAAAAATAAAGAAATACCATTACCAAAAGTAGGCAATATTAAGATCGGTTCGTTAAGAATTTTTAAAAATGTTCACAAGCAGTAATTTACTAAAATTGATAAACTATAATTTTATTCACGAAATAGCAAAAAAAATATTAAAAAAAAAAACTGCGCGAAAACTCTGAAAATGCTCCGATTGAGCTGAAATTTTGGGAAAAATGGCCAAAAAATTTTGGACCGAAGTATCGATTAAATAAAATATTGAATTTTTCTGAAAATTTTTAAAATCGATATTTTGGTCTAAAATTTTCTGTGCATAGGAGGAATAGAAATTCGACAAAATTGAAATGTCACGTTTTGGAAATTGCGTGAAAACCCACAAAATAGAAATTTAATAAATCAGAAACGTAACAAAATGAAAACGCGTGAAAAAAGAAACGTAGCAGAGCAGAAATGTGTCGAATTGGAAGTAAAATGGCAATGGAGCGCGTTTGCGAGATTTATTTTTCAAAATGACTTTTTTCGATATCTTCCACGTATTTTTCGATTTTTTTTTCACGTTTTTTTTCGATTTCGATACGTGGAAAATCGAAAAAAGCGTGAAAAAAAATCAAAAAATACGTGGAAGATATCGAAAAAAGTCGTTTTGAAAAATAAATCTCGCAAACGCGCTCCATTGCCATTTTACTTCCAATTCGACACATTTCTGCTCTGCTACGTTTCTGTTTTCACGCGTTTTCATTTTGTTACGTTTCTGATTTATTACATTTCTATTTTGTGGATTTCTATTTTCACGCAATTTCAAAAACGTGACATTTTAATTTTGTCGAATTTCTATTCCGAAAAAGCCCCGGAGGAGTACATGAGTATTTTCCCCTTATTTCCCAAAATTTCACTTAAATCGCCGAGTTTTCGCGTGTAGATTTTGAAATTCTCAACAAATTCTTTACCAAAAATTGTGGAAAACTGAAAATAGCATTATTTTTTATTTTTTTTATTTTTTGCATTATGCATTATTTTTTTAAGGAATTGATGCGCAATACGACAATCTCTGTCGAGACCTTTGGGATCGTTTCGGCGACATGAATCCATCGGAACGTTCTGCATTGGCCGCCAAAATATCCGCGTGGCCAAGAAGTGTTGCATCGTCGAAAATGAACTTACCAATCGGAGAAGCGATGCTCCAACTAACCGCCGATCGAGATTCAGACGGTGGCCGTGTCTTCTTGCCGTTCCTCAGCGAAGTTCGTGTCGGAAGTCAGCAGTGTGAAATTGAGAACGATGATGATTCAAACGGTGTCAGTGGATTCGCCTCGAACGTTGTTTCACCGCGAGAAGAGTCGAAAATCGACGGATCTTCTCCACCGCACTCACCACAGCTGCGAAATGTGGATGGACAAGAGTTGAATATGGATTTCTGGCTGAACAATGCGGCTCCGTCGCAACAGCCGAGTTGTTCTTACTACGAGTACCCGCCGCCTGCCACCAATACAACGCCAAACTCGAAGAAGGAAACGACAAAAGTGACGATTAAGGCGCACTTTCGAACACTTCTCGTCTCGCGTTCGCCCAGTTCTGGATCGCTTAGTTTGACGTATCTAAAAGAGAAGCGAAAGGATAAAATGCTCCAGAAGCTAGGAATGAAGAAGGGACAGGTTTGATTTTAATTTATAAATATTTAAAATGTGGGCGGAGCCTAGTTTGCCGGCGCACTTTCGGTGCTTGCGCATTTTTTTAAAATCGATTTTATTTTTTTCTTTCAGTAAAACCTGTTTTTCTTTGTAAAATGTATCTTTTAATACCATAAAATTGCCCAAACTTCGATTTTCGTAATTTTTCGTGGCTTTTTGGGGGTACGACAGAATAGAAATAGGCGAAATAGAAATGCTACAAAATAGAATTGCTACAAAAAAGAACTGGAAAAAATAGAACTGAGCGAAATAGAACGGCTACAAAATAGAAATGAGCGAAATAGAAATGCTACAAAATATAACAAATTTTGGCGATGGAGCGCGTTTGCATTATTTTTTCAATTGCTCAGTTTTTCGCCGATTTTCCATTTTTTTTTTCTGAAACTGCATTGATTTTATACCTTTCTTCATTTTCGATGTTGTTAAGTGCGTAAAATATCTGAAAATTACTGAAAAATCCTATAATAATCGGAAAATTCGAAGAATAATGCAAACGCGCTCCATCGCACCGATTTCTATTTCGCCCATTTCTATTTTGTAGCATTTCTATTTCGCCTATTTCTATTCTGTCGTACCCCCGGTTTTTTTCCCTATGCAGAATTGAGAAAAAAAAGACAAAAAACTACAGTAGTCGGAGGTTTTTTGACGTAAACAACTTGTCGTGTCGAGACCGGCCGATGAAATAATCGGATGTGCCTTTAAATTTAAACCTAATTCCCATGGAAAATTAGAGACCCCACGAAAAAGGGGGAAAGTGTTGCAACGCAGGAACGAAAAGGGGGGAAAATGGGCACAGTTGACTGCAAAAGTGCCGCACGGTTTTTTCTGCATTTTTGGAGAATGAGCAATAGTGTTTTTTTCCTGCTTTTTTTTTGCCTGAAATTAGTTTTTTTGGGTATTTGGAATGCGGAGACAAAATAGAAACGATTAAAAAAGAAAAGGAGCGGAAAAGCTGCGAGAGGTCCACAAAATTATTCATTTTAGTGAAAATTAATATTTTTCGCGAAAATTCGGGTGATTTCGCATTAAAATAGGTGCTAAAAAGAAAGAATACATTGAAATACATCGTCATAAAATCATTTGAACTAAAAACTTTCCAAATAAATTATTTAAGAATTTTTAAAGCAGCGGCAATTTCGAAAATTGACGAATTTTAACTGAAATTGGGCATAATTAGGAAATTTTTCACAAAATATTACTGTTTGTTTGTTATCAGTCATTTTAACAAATAAATATCAAGGAAAACGGAGAATTTTAGCAAGAAATCGAAGAAAAAGAGGAAAAATAATTTGGTGACGAAAATGAAAATCGCAAAGTACGAAGTTCAATGAAGCGCATCTGCATTTGTCGCGAATGGACAATAAATACCCAAAAAAAAACTAATTTCAGGCAAAAAAAGCAGAAAAAAAACACTATTGCTCATTCTCCAAAAATGCAGAAAAAACCGTGCGGCACTTTTGCAGACAAACTGTGCCCATTTTCCCCCCTTTTCGTTCCTGCGTTTCAACACTTTCCCCCCTTTTCGTGGGGTCTCTAATTCCCATGGAAAATTAAAGGCGCATTGCATTTTTAACTGCCGGGTCTCGACGCGATGGGTTTTTTTCCTGGAAAACAACCTGCATAGGGAAAAAAACCGCAAAAATCGGTTTTTTTTTCCTGCGCTGAATAGGTCCAGAAAGATTTATCCTGCAAAAACACCAAAAAACTCACTTTTTTAGCTCCGCAATGCTAAAAACGATTATTGCGAAATGGTGGCTGAACCAAATTCGACGTTCTTAGGCTTAAAAAATTTCCAAAGACCTCAGCTATAATTCCATTGGAGCACATTTGGGAAAAAATAAGAATTTATGCTTTTTTTCCCGAAAAACATTTAAAAAAAGCGTCAAAATTTGAATTTCGCGCGAAAAAATCCAGTGGGGCGCGTGGACACCGTGCAAAAGAAAATATTTTTCTTTTCTTCCAGAAACAGAAATACGAGGAAGGTGCAGCACCGTCACAAGTACCGTCAATTGGAAGAATGCTGTGCAGCGCGTCAGGAAAACACAATGAACTTACAGGTATTATATGAAGGGGTTTCTATTAAAATGAAGAAATTTCAGTAATCATTGACGGAACGGCGTACAACGGCATTCGCTACTTCCAGACTTCTCCGCAATGGCAAACACATGTTAAATCGTTCCCCATCGCCTTTTACACGCCGAATGTTTGTACTGCCTAAAAACACACTTTTTGTGCAAAATTATCATTTTTTTTTTCACCGCTTCCACTCATATTTTTACCTGTATAATAGAGATGTCTTCTTTTATTTATTCGGCTTAATTCCTCCTCCCATTTCTTGTACATTGAAATTTACATTTGCATTCATTCATTCATTAATTCATTCATTCATTCGGTTTCTTTTCGAATAATATTCCGAATTTCCATGCTTCATTTGCTTTACAATAATGCTTTGTTCTTCCCAAAAATGTTTTTTTTTTTGACATTCCGATTTTTATGTTTAAAAAAAAGTTTTTATTTATTTATCGCTAATTTTAAAATGTCATTATATCTTTCTTTTTGATTATTTTTAAGTTCATGTGAAGATATCGGATGGAAATAAGTTTTCCAAATAAACACAATTTAATTCATATTTAGATAATGGGAGACCAAAGATTTCGGATTGGAAGAGAAAATTTCAGCGTCTCAGCGATGGTAATTTATTTTTTTTTTCAGAAATGTTTTTTATTTAATATTGTGTTTTCAATCGAGTTGAGACATCAAAACGTGAAACTTTGCCCACTTTTTTCATGCAAAAATTTAAAATGCACGAAAAAAAGTGGGCGGAGTCTTGTCTGTAATTTTTGGAAAGCTTGAAATGTCATTTATTTTCAGCGAATCGCTAATAACTTGATCATTTCTTAACCGATTTGATCGCACAAGATCTTAAGGTCTCCACAATTCGTTTCTTGTAAAAAAAATTGTTTCTTAATTAAACTAACTACTAACTATTAACTGTAAATATCTTCTAACTTATATTGCTAATTGTTGAGTCAGAGGTTTAACTGCCCTTTATCAATAAACCATTCATTCAGAAAAGTTCGCCGCGGCAAATCCCGACGACATTTCGGTTTTTCATGATAACCGTATTTACTCTAATAGGGCGGCATGATGTTTTTCCTCAGTACGGAGGGCTGCAAACGCGCTCCCTTCGCACAGTGGTGGACGCGGCCACGTTGGCGACGAGAGAGTGCAAAAAACTGTGAGAGCGTGGCCGATGTTTCGCTCTGATTTCTCTAAACCTCACTCAAAATGCATGCGAAATTCTTTTTCGATTGGAGCGAGTTTTCAGCGTTTTATACCGAGTATATTTATATATTGGCTAGAAAACATTTCGCCGATCGAGTTTTGTGCATCAGTCTCTAATTACCCGGCATGTGTACAAAAAAATACAAATAGGACGGCATGCCGGGATATTAGAAGCAATAAAAAATTTGCGACACGGTGTTTGCGTTACGTACATTTGAAAATTAAAAAAATTCACATTTCTTTAATTCTCAAAGTACGTAAACACCATTTCGCAACTATCGTATCTTAAATATTACGCTTTTTTTAAGAAAAATTGCCAATTTTCAGAATGGAAATGAACGATATCTGTCAATGCCATTCGCACGAGTCAAGCCACCGGTCGTGAATAAGGTTTTTTTTTTTTAATTACGACAATAATTGAAAAAGCGGCTAATGCAGTAAGATTCATTAAAAAATTGTTTTGGCAGTCTAACGATATTATAAGATAATTTAAAAAAATTCCAGAAAATAAAGTAAATTGTTTGGTTTTGAATGAAAATTTAAAAATATGCTATTCATAAATAGAAATGTCGAAAAAAAAAATAATAATGACAAAAATTGAGGAGAAAAATCGAAGATTTTTTCGATTTCAATTTTTGTATTTTTCCCAACATTTCAGGCCAATTGAACCATTATTGGACTTTTCTCCTAATTTTTTTCTCATTTTCCGACATTTCTATGATAAGAAACTAATTGAAAAATCAGCTAGAGTTTGAAAATTTCATAAAAATTATTTTTAAAAAACACGTCATCAAAAAAAAAATGACTTTCTCCACATTTGTCTAGAAAAGGACACCTGTTTTCCCACTCAAATCTATTTCTCCATCGTCACATTGCCCCCTCAACGACCATTTCATACGCGCTCTGTCGCAACCACGCAAAGAGAAAAATAGGGGGAGACGTGGAGTGTTTGATAGACACAGAACGGCGGGCGTATTGACTCTGCACAGGAAACGATTCGTGTATTGTATTCAGTTTAGTCATGATCAGTCAGTTTTTCCCACTTTGTTTATTTTTTTTTCGCAATAATAACAAGTTTTCGAGTCCCTTTAAATTAATTTTTTGAATCTCAAACAAAAAAAACAAAAAATTCCAGATAGACGGTCGGGCTCGAATACTTCGTCCTCTACGCCAAACAGTCATGCAAACATCCACAACGCATCCGAATCAGGCGACGCCTTCAACTTCTAACGTCTCCTCTTCTTCTGAATCACGTCAATCGTCATCAATGCACCACTCTCAATCCATGCCAGTTCTCCAGTCAAGGGCTTCTAATTCTGGCGCGAAACCAAGTACTGCAAGTCAAAATCAAACGGCTAGCGGTCGATCCACACTTACTTTTCCATCGAACACCACAGAAAGAAATCTGCTTCCGCTGCTCACATGGATCGAAATGATGCGTCAAAAAATGGAGAAAATGCGGCAAAAATCGAAGAAAGCGTTGAGCGAATCGATGCGTGATCACTCGACGATGGAGGACCTCTCTCGAGCCAGGGAGGTTTTTGTGGAGATGGCCAATATCTATAATGAGCTCAATCGGACGTCACAAATCAAATGTAGAATGAATGCGGTTTTTGACAAACGTGCAATATACAAGGCAACTGAAGCGGCGATTAATGTAAGTGTTTTTATTGAAAAAAAAACGGCAGAAAACTCGGAAAATGCTCTGAAATTATCCGAATTAAGAGCAAAAATACTCGTGGATATGCTCAGAAAAATTTGTAAAATCGATATTTTGGTCTAACATTTCCTGAGCATATCCAGGAGTACTTTTGTCCATTTTCCGAGTCTTCGCGCAGTTTTTTTTTGCCATGAGTATATATTTTTAAATTTTTGGCAAAAAACTACGCGAAAACTCGGAAAATGATCCGATTGGCCTGAAAATTTGGGAAATAAAGGAAGAAACTCTGCCCTCAAAAAACCCACAAAAAAAAACAAATCCCACAAAATTTCAGACCAAAATTTCGATTTTTAAGCATTTTCAGAAAAAATCGATATTTTGGTCTGAAATTTTGTGGGGAATGTCCGAGACAGTTTTCCCCCTTATTTCCCAAAATTTCAGGTCAATCGGAGCATTTTTCGAGCAGTTTTTTGCCATTTCGTGAATAACCCCATAATAATGGCACGTCCAAAGTAAAAAAAAGCGCGCGGTTGTAAACATGTTTACAATTTCTTTTTTGCTTGTTTGGCGGTAAACAACAAAGAAAAAGACGCAAAAACAAAGTTACTTTGGACGCCTCTTTTCGTCTTTTTTTGCGCTTTTTTTCTACTTTGGACGTACCATAATTTTGAAGCATGTTTGGGAGTACATATTTTTCAATTTTTTTCAAAAATTTCAGACCAATTTAATCATTTTTGGGCTCTGGGACGTTTCAAAACTTTTTTGCATTTTTGCGGCGTACTAGTGTATTTAATTTTCCATAAAAATACAAATAATTGATAAAAGCAAAAAATAAAAACCTAATGAGCGTGCGTTTTGGTGTCAATTGGCAAAAAAACGCAACAATTTTTGAAACGTCCCAGTTTTGAAACGTCCCAGAGCCCATTTTTGCTCTTCAATTTGTCTTTTTTGTTGGACATTTCTATAAATATCAGGGCTGAGCGTAAAATGTATTTTTTTTACGTAAAACGTAAAATTAGCGGATTGAAAATTCGTAAAATATCACAGAATTGATAGAAAATTGATCAAAAAAATGAAGCATCAGATTGGAAAACATCTCCTAAAATTAGAATGTTGCGATATTTTTGTTTTTCAGAATTCAATATCCAGAAAAATAATCATTTTGAATAAATTACACTGTACTGAACGTTATATCTACAGTACTGGCCAAAAAGAATGCACGTTTCACTGCTTTCTGTTCAAAATGACCAATTTTGAGTGTGTGCCACGAACTCTGAAAGTGCACTACTAATTTAAAAATATTTGTGTTGAACGTTCCAACCTAGGACTACATTTTACTAGTTGATAACTTTTTTGTATGACTACTCTCAAAGGTACTGTAGATTCCTGTACAAATTGCAACAATTTTTGAGCATTATCGCTTCTGCGAACTACAGTACCTTTGAAAGTAGTCACACAAAAAAGTTATTAACTAGTAAAATGTAGTCCTAAGTCGGAAGGTTCAACACAAACATTTTTAAATTAGTAGTGCACTTTCAGAGTTTGTGGCACACACTCAAAGTTGGTCATTTTGAATAGAAAACAGCGAAACGCGCATTCTTTTTGGCCAGTACTATAACTTTCAGTACAGTGTAATTTATTCAAAATGATTTCAAAAATAGCTCAACATATATTTTTCGATATTGAATTCTGAAAAACAAAAATATCGCAACATTCCAATTTTAGGAGCTGTTTTCCAATCTGGTGCTTTATTTTTTTGATCAATTTTTTTATAATTCTGCAAAAATTTTTGAAAAAACTTCAAGATATCGAACTGAAATAAGGGCTCTGGGTGTGCGACGGAATTTGACACCTCCAAATGCTCGTCTAGTGGAGCGCACTTGCATACCTCCTCGCGTCGCGCGCCGCTCATATATCAACACCCATTGCGGGCACTGAGAATGTGTGCAGCGGTGGCCTAGTGGTGAGAGCTTGAGGACGCCAATCTGGAGGTTGTGGGTTCGATCCCCCCCGCGGTTTCTATTTTTTTTTATTCTTTGTATCTGCTCAGACTAAATCTTATGGATTTTTGTTTCGAATACCACAAAAAATTACATTTGCGTGTTGGAGTAGAACGTTAAAAAAAAATTAAAATTTCCTTTTTTTTTTTTTCGAACTACTTTAAATTCTTTAGTTTTATTTAAATCCTTCGGCAAGTAACTTTTATCCAGAAAGTTCAGCGGCAAAACACCGGAAGCATGCGTGAAACCTTGAAAATGGGCGACCGGAGGGAGCTGGGCGGAAGCTTGCTTTGAATCTGTGGTTCAAAACAGAAAACAAAAAAAAAGTGCACCAAGAGGTATTGAACCCGGGCCTCCAGATCGGCGATCGAAAATGTAGACCACTAGCACAGGTAGTGCGCGTTCAGCTTACAATAGGTTGCGCGCAAGGCCTATCGAGTACACGCGAAGGGCAGCGAAGTAAGCCTGTAAAAGGCTTATCGCGGCTAGATGCCTGTAATAGGCCTGAAATAAGCTTATCGCGGGTTAATTTCTCCTACAATTTGCTTATCGCGGTTGTCAGAAAACCTATTGCACGCCTATAATAGGCTTTTCGCGGCTATTGAAAGTTCGAACTTGGGCTTACCGCGACACATTAAAACTGAAATATCTTATTTAAAAAACTTGAAATTAACCATTTATTTAAAAATAAATTTATTTAGAAATCATTAAAATAATATATTAATACAATTTAACAAGAGAAAACAATAAAAAGAAAACATGTAAAATAACAAAAGAGCATCACAGAGAAAAATAAGACGGTTAAGGAAAATTTTGGCTGCCTGGAGAATGTTTTACTTTTAAAAAGACATTCGAATTTTCAAACCCGTATGAAATTTTGTTTATATCGTTTTAAAAAAGTTATCACCTCCGAGGCCGCGTGAACTTTGAAATTAGGCTCCGCCTCTTCACGCGAATTTCATAAAATTTTTATTTTCCTTCTTTTTTATGTTCATGAAAATTTAAAAAGGTAGAAATTCGCGTGAAGAGGCGGAGCCTAATTTTAAAGTTCACGCGGCCTCGAAAGTGACAACTTTTTTAAAACAAAAATATCAGGTACAAAAGGCGATACTTGAGTTCACGTTTTTTTTTTGGAAACTGGGGTTTTTCACGATATGGTTAAAAATAAGAAAAACGGCAAAAAAACTGCGCAAAACTCGGAAAATGCTCCGATTGACCTAAAATTTTGGAAAATAAGGGAAAAAAATCTCACAAAATTTTGGACCGAAATATGGACTTTTAAAATATATTTATTTGTTCTGAAATTTTTTACAATCGATATTTTGGTCTGAAATTTTGTGGGAATGTCCGGGAGTATTTTTTCCCTTTTCCAAAATTTCAGGTCAATCGGATTTCCCGAGTTTTCGCGCAGTTTTTGCCGTTTTCTTCCTTTTTTGCCATTTCGTGAATAACTCCATTATGTAATAAATTCGTGGCGGAGTTAAAAAATTTTGCCCCAGACAGCCGGTAAAAAAAAAGGAAAAGAACTTATAATATTGATCCTGTCCAAAGTGACCATCGCTCGGCTGGGCTCCATATTGTCGCCAGACACATACACAATCTGAAAATTTTTGTACTTAATTGAGTTGCTGAACCTTCAAATAAAACTCTAATCAAGAAGCAACATGTCCACAAACACGATTTTTTTTTTCAATATTTATTCTTCGATCACTATTTTGGAAAGGAATTAAATGCGGTTTTTAAGTTATCATATTAATGCGCCGCGAAAAGTGAGAGTCACAGCCGAGTCCCACGCTCCGCTGTGACATTTGCAATTTTTTGAAGCAATGATTACTGGTTACATGAAAAAGCTTGAAAAAAGATCAGAAAAGTTTGACTCGCTCGCTAGCTGCGTTCTTCGAATCGGTAGGGGCAGCAATTGTACGATTTTTGCGGCGAATCGCCGATTTTGGCAGGGAATTTTAACAGCAAATTGCTACTGCGAACAGGCAACTTCCCGCAAAAATCGCCAAATACCGAAAAAATTGATCAATTTTTGCCAGTATCGACGTTTTTTGCCGAAAACTCTGTTTCTACTCTTGTTCTACATAAACTAAAAACTCACATTCTGCTGAGTCGGGTAGTCGGGCAGGGTCGATTGAGGAGGCGGCGTCGGGCAGTCTGAAAGTAAAAATTAATTATCGAAGGAAGAAAAAACGTCACTGTGCGGGTTAGTGAGGGCCACCCAAAAAGTGTTTCATATTTTTTGTCATTCAAGTTTTAAATATGCCTTTGAAACAATTTTTTGAGTACCCCTTCCCTCAAAAAATGGCGCGAAATTGCTATATCGAAAAAATCGATAAACGCCGATTTAAAAAAATTTTTGTGATTTAAATCGAATTGCGTCAACAAAAAATTAAACGCCGTCCACTTTTTTACACGCAAATTTTAAATTTTTATGGATTTTGAATTTTTGCATGAAAAAAGTGGACCCGTCGAAGTTTTTGATGATGGGTATCGATTGAAACCATATCTGATTAATTAAAAAATAATTATTAGCAAAAAAAATAAATAAAACTGTAAAGAACTTCGAAAAAGCGACGGATTAAGGCAAAAAGGCCCAAAAAAAAATTAAGCAGCTCAAAAATGTCTCTGCGTACGCTGCGTCTCGTCTCGTAGCCGTCGAGCGCGCTTGCATCGTACAGCCGGCGTGGCGGCGCCTCTTGTAATAGGCCTAACGCGGTCGCCGCACACACCGCGTGCGCGATAAGTCTGTTGCAGGAGGGTAGCCGCTGCTACCCGCGATTGACTTATTTTAAGCCCAGAACAGGCCTATATTTGGCTTACGCCTATTATAAGTTGGACGCGCTTTACCTGTGAGACCATCACAGTACACATTCTTAGTGCCCGCGATGGGCGTTTATATGATCGGCGCCAAAGGAGGAGGTATGCAAGTGCGCTCCACTAGACGAGCATTTGGAGGTGTCAAATTCCGCCACTGTGGCTCTGGGAAGTTTCAAAACAATACGTTTCAAAACTGGGACGTTTCAAAACTGGGACACTTCAAAACTGGGACGATTCAAAACCTGCCACTTCAAAGACGGTTCAAAACTTTGAGTGCAATTGTGCGTCACGGTGTACGCACTAGTGACACCAGAACACACGCACATTAAATGTTTATTTTCGTTTTGTCATTGTTTTAAACTCTTTTCACGTACTATTCATTTTCTTTTTCGTTTTGTCATTTTTAACTCTCTTTACGCGTTTTGCTCTCGTTTCGCATTTTTTAAAAATAATTTTTTTGCCGGTATTTAAATTTGGTCAAATTCGCCGAGCTCATGAGCTCGGCAAAAAATTATTTTAAAAAAATGCGAAACGAGAGGAAAACGCGCGAAGAGAGTTAAAAAAATGACAAAACGAAAAAAGAAAATGAATAGTACGTGAAAAGAGTTTAAAACAATGACAAAACGAAAATAAAGAGACCCTGACAAAACCGGGGAAAACCACGAAACCGGGGAAGACAAAACGGGGGAAAAAATCGGACAAAACCGGGGAAGAAGCTCCGCCCCCTTTTGCAGCTGCTGCACGATGTTTTGTACTGGAAGTATTGAAAAAGTGCGCCGCAGACTTGCAACTGGACAAAACCGGGGAAAAGTTGCAAGTCTGCGGCGCACTTTTTCAACACTTCCAGTAAAAAACATCGTGCAGCAGCTGCAAAAGGAGGCGGAGCTTCTTCCCAGGTTTTGTCCGATTTTTTCCCCGGTTTTGTCTTCCCTGGTTTTGTCTTCCCCGGTTTCGTGGTTTTCCCCGGTTTTGTCAGGGTCTCAAAATAAACATTTAATGTGCGTGTGTTCTGGTGTCACTAGTGCGTACACCGTGACGCACAATTGCACTCAAAGTTTTGAACCGTCCTAGTTTTGAAGTGTCCCAGTTTTGAAACGTCCCAGTTTTGAAACGTCTTGTTTTGAAACGTCCCAGAGCCGAAATAAGTTGCACTAGAAGAAATTTTTACTGATTTCACGGATCCATTCGGTACGTCTAATCCCAAAAAAAAATTAAAATATTTATAATGCTATAAATTCTTCCAAGTTTCAGTCAGCCGGACACAAAAATGTCAAAAATATTCCAATGTTCGACAAAATGCAGGAGGCGATGGATAAAAGGAACGCGATCGAGGTAATTATTTAAAATAACGTATCAACTTTTTTTTTGTTTCTATGGAAATTTACAAAAAATGTTTGCAGAAGAACATTGCCGCCGTCGCGGATAATTTTCGTCAGAGCTCTGTGATTCCGCGTATATCTCGATTCACTGCTCCGCCGCCGATTAAATTTTCAAAGCACGTCGAAGATTCTAATAAGGGACTTTTGATGGCGATGGAGGAGGTGATGAACAAAGTTCGCGGTGATCCAATGTCGTGGAGATTCCGGAGAATTAGTCATCCGTTTTTTAGAAATTCAAAATGTTTGATTGAGGTGAGTTTTGAAAGTTTACGGCGGTTTTTGCAATTGCGTAGATATAACTGAAAACTTGCGAAAGTGTGCAGCAGTGGCAAAAGGGGGCGGAGCATAGTTTTCCCGGGTTTTGTCAGGGTCTTTTATGTACTTCCATAATAATTGTTCTTCCCTAGGTACACTATTGCGCACGACGTCCATCGGGTGAAAAAGATTTCGTTCCACACATGAAAGCGGTAATTGTTCTAAAATACGGTATTCTCGAAGATTTGATGATTGGTGGAGAAGACGAGGAACTATATGATCAGGAGCGAATTCTTGAGTCAAAACGTCAAGTTTACAATGAATTCACAAAGTCTGCCAAGGAAATTATTCTATGCTCGAGTGTTACCAAATTCACGTACGTATTTGAAATCTTTAATCGTTTAATCGTGATTAATGCAAAGTTGTAGCTCGTCGGCCAACTTCACCGCATGCAACAACTACATTCAGTCGTACGTCAATTGCTTCTCTACAAAATGTTTTTATTGCAAGTGAGTAATTTTTATTTTTCGGAAACTTTATTGTGTTTTCAATCGTCTTGCGACATGAAAACTGAGTCGGCTATCCCTTTTTTGTCTGCGTCTCTTCAAACAGCACTGTGATTGCGTGGTCGCGCACAAATAAGTGGGCGGAGAAATGTTCCGATCAGTCTGAAATTTTGACAAAAAATGTCAAAAATACTCCCAGAAAGTTTCAGACAAAAATATCGATTTTTGAAAATTTTCAAAATTGATATTTTGGTCTGAAATTTTTTGCACATGTCCGAGAGTATTTTTGACATTTTTTGTCAAAATTTCAGACTGATCGGAGCATTCTCCGAATTTTTTGCATATTTTATTGTTTTCGTGAATAGACCCATAATAAAAAATAAAGAAATTTCATATCCAAATATAAAATTATCTAATTACTCGAGTCTTCAGAGGGAATGAGGATTTGACGTAAAGCCACACCCACTGAGCTTTTTGCATTTTGTTCAGTTGAAAAATCGTAGTGGGTGTGGCCATGATTTTTTCGCGTCGACTTTTGTGGCCTACAATTGGTCTACAAACTATTGTGCAAATAAAACAATGCGAGACGGTTATTGCGTACTTTTGAAAATGAGAAGGGGAAGTTTTTCCTGATTTCTGTAATGGACCTATTCACAAAACGGGAACAAAAAAGAAAAAAACCGAAAAAAATTGCGGAAAAAATCGGAGAATGCTCCGATTGATCTGAAGTTTTGAGAAATATTGGAAAAATTCTCCTGTACACGCTCAAAAATTATTGAACCAAAATATCGATTTTTTCTGATAATTTTGAAAATCTATATTTTGGTCCAAAATTTTTGAGCGTGTACAGGAGAATTTTTTCCAATATTTCCCAAAATTTCAGGTCAATCGGAGCATTCTCTGAATTTTCCCGCAATTTTTTTCCGTTTTATCTTTTTTTTCCGGTTTTGTGAATAACCCCATTATAGAATTCAGGAAAAACAGTGACGCAGACTTGCAAAGCGGCGGAGCTTGTTCCCCTGTTCTTGGCATTTTTCACCCGGTTTTGTCAGTGTCAAAGCTAGGCGTAAAATTTATTTTTAACGGATTCCGTAAAATTTTGAATTGCACTGTTCTGTAACGAAATTTAATTACTGAACCAGAAATAATGATAAAAACTGAAATAATAATGGCCAACAACAAAAATAAAGAAAAAATTAAAAAACCCGTGGACCACAATCTGCTGTCGTCTGTCGTCGCTGTAGTTTTGTAGTTCGGGTTTGAAATGTCCGAGTTCCCGGTACTTAAAGTCGAAAAATAGGTTGAGCTTTATCAAAAATGATCTTGGATAAGTTCCTCTGTACGGAAATTTATATGTACCGGCTGTAAAAATTTTACGTATCTTTATTCTCAATACGGAGCGCTGCAAACGCGCTCCGTATGGTGGACGCGCCCGCGTTGGCGACGAGAGAGTGCAGAAAATTGAGAGAGCCGTTGCCAATGTTTTGCTCTCTTTTCTCTAAACCTCGCTTCAAATGCATGCGAAATTCACTGTGCGATTGGAGCGAATTTGCAGAGCTTTGTACCGAGTATATGAAAAAATTATTATCTTTCCAGAAAGCACCTGCGCCAACTAATGCCACCTACTGTAGTCACTCGTGAAGTGTCGCCAATAATTGCTCACAAATTGTGCATCAACACGCAGGTTCCTTGAAAGTTTTAAGACACATTTTTATTTTCTGTGATCGATCTACCGATTTAGTATTGTTGTTGTTTTTTTTTTCGTCATTTTTTTCTAGGTTTGCACCATTTTCTGACTCGATTCATTGGCTTTATGTCCCGATTTTTGACACATTGTTTTTTTTTGTTCTTTCTGGAATATTTCGAGGTCTTTCTTCTTTGTTTTTTACAGGTAGTTTTAATAATAAATACGGAATTAAAATGTTTATTTTTCCAATTTGCAACACAATGATGTTCCAACATGTTTTATTGTGTAGCATTTTTCAATTTTCCGATGTTACGACCAATTCTAGCAGAGAGAAATGAAATGATGTTTTCAGAATACAAAAAATAAAAAAAGAAGAAGGTTTGCCTTTAAAAATGATAAAAATTTTTCTTGCGAACAAATATACGGATTGATATATAAATAAATATATACGAATACAAGAACGAGAAGACGTCATTTTATTTCAAACGACGTCTCACTCTTTTCTCCTCTCTTTCCCTCATTCTGCTCTCTCATCGGTCCTCTTTCTCTCTCACAAGATCAATGGAAAGTGTCTGCGTCTCTCTGGTCCACACACTATTTCTCACAAGAAGCGCTTTGGTTTTTGGGATTTCAAAGGTGTCCTTTTCCCTCGAATCGTCTATACTGATTTTTATCATAATTTTTGCTTTTTTTTTGTTAAATTTGATGTGAAAAGATATTAGCTGTTTTCTGTAAGCTATGAATATGCACGCCACCCCCGTCGTCCAATGCGCCACCAAGTACGTCGGATATTGAAATTATTTTTTCACTCGAAAATTTACTTTTTTGAGAAATTCGAATCATGGTCTGATTATTCAGGATGACACCATCATTTTGATCCATTAACGAGGCCTTTTGGTCAAAAAATGACCGAGCCTTAGGGTTTTAAAAATGCGTGCCGTGGCATGTGCATTGAAATATTTGTAAATATTTAGTTTTTGACAAAAATTGCGACACGGTGTTTGCGTACTTGGAAAATTCAAACGAAAATGAATGAAAAGAGCATATTTAGCAAATTATAAGATACATTTTGAGCTTTCAAAAATACGCAAAACCGTATCGCAATAAAAAAAAATCAATCTATTTTGTTCGCTGAATACGAAAAAAAAAAAAAAACGAAATTCATTCGTCGAAAAATTTCGAAACAGAAAAATTCAAATTTGTATTATCAACGCGTAAATCCACAAGTCTGCAAACACCGTTTGACGCGGTATCACCATTCCAGAAATACGTAAAAAAAAAATTTTTTACATTTCATGAATTTTTAATGGGGTTATTCACGAAATGGCAAAAAATGGCAAATAACGGCAAAAAACTGAGCGAAAACTCTGAAAGTGGTCCGATTGACATGAAATTTTGGGAAATAAGGGAAAAAGTTCTCCCGGACATTCCCACAAAATTTCAGACAAAAATATCGATTTTAAGCTTTTTCAGACAAAAAAGCAAAAATTCTTAAAAATCGATATTTTGGTCTGAAAATTTGTGGGAATGTCCGGGAGAGTTTCCCCCTCATTTCCCAAAATTTCAGGTAAATCGGAGCATTTTCCGAGTTTTCGCGCAGTTTTTTTTTTTCCGTTTTTTGCCATTTTTTGCCACTTCGTGAATAACCCCATAAATTTTCATATTTTGCAATTTTTTCCTTTTATTATCAAAATTCTTTAGTTTTTTTTTGCTTTTAGAACTGTGCGGTTTAGAACATTAACAAAATAGAACTGAGCGGTTTAAAGATCAATTTGAAATGATTGGAAAGAGAGGAATAAAATAACAGGCTCAGGAAAATTGAGTTCTAAGCGCCGCACACAGGTTTTACTTAAAGAAAAATAATAAAAAATAAGTTCCAGCAACTGAAAAGCAGGTTTTGGAGGTAATTTAAAACGATTTGGACTATTTTTTTATACTAAAAACAGTTCTCTAAAATAAAGTTTTTATCATAAAGCCTTCCTTTAAAGTCGGCACATACATCCTCAATCTCGCTCTATCGCAAAATTCCTGTAAAACCGTGATAAACTTGCAAAATTAGCTCGAATTCTAGTCTTATTGTTTTTTACAACAGAAAACAACGTAGCCACGACAATTTGCATTTAAAATTTTATTTTTTGCTTCAAAAAAGGAAAAAAAATTAAAAAAAAATTTTTTTTTAATTTCAAAACCCTAAGGATCGGTCATTTTTTGACAAAAAAGCCTCGTTTTTGGATTAAAATGATGGTGTCATCCTGAATAATCAGACCATGATTCGAATTTCTCATAAATGTAAATTTTCGAGCGAAAAAAATAATTTTATTATTCCATGAGCTTGGTGGCGCATTGGAAGACGACGGGGGAGGTGTGTGGCGGTCCCTTAAAGTTAAAAAAGTTACGGATCGTTTAGCTATACAAAAAATAATACGGAACGAGACGTTTACACGTCCATATCGACCATACCGTTCGTCGGCCAATGAAATTATTTTTTCACTCGAAAATTCACTTTTTTGAGAAATTCGAATCATGGTCTGATTATTCAGAATGACACCATCATTTTAATCCAAAAACGAGGCATTTTGTTCAAAAAATGACCGAGCCTTAGGGTTTTAAAAATGCTGAGGTACCGTGTACCGCATCCAAAATGTGGAGACATGTAATCCGTACGTGTTAATCCCGCCTTCCGCTCTTCCGACTGTTTTCCCCCCGCTTCTTCACCATCCTCTTGTTTGCTTTTCCTTTCGACCGTTTTCACTCCTCAGCCACTTGCTTCTTTCTGTTTTCTTTTTCCCTTTCTTTCTTCCGCTGGCTCGCACCTTTACCCTCTTTCTGACTCATCTCAACTTTAGTCTTTAGGTTATGCGGTTCTGTGGCACATAAACTGCGAACACGTAGAGCAAGGTAAGTGCAATAAAGAGCACTAAAAAAGAACGGAAATCTGTTTTCAGATGGTGTTGGCTGCCGTATTGTCTATGCTACGGTATGTGGCGGGAAGTGACGACCGAGATTTTGTAGATCGTCTTCACTCGTACTTCACGTGCAATTTGCTCATTGGATTAGCAGTTTTAGTTTCTTTTAAGGTTGGCATTTTTTATAAAAAGGTGAAGAAAAAAATTTAAAGTATCTTGCAACATGAAAAATGAGTCTGCTATCCCTTTTTTGTCTGCGTCTCTTCAAATATCACCGTGTTCGCGTGGTCGCGCACGCACAAATAAGTGGGCGGAGTTTCGTTTCGCTAGTCGATTAAAAACACAATATTGACCCACGGCGCGGCCAAATCGACGTGGCCGAGAAAATTTCGGAAACTCGGCCACCTCCCTTTTAATGCATTGCGCCGAGAGGCAACTATGAAACTTTGTTTTTTTGCTGTTTTTTTTCGTGTTTTTCATTATCGTTTTGTAAATAAATGTTTAAAATAAACTTTACTTTCAGGATAATTCACAACCGAGCTCGGATTTGTTCCGCACACTTCCCTTCGCAAGTCTTCAAAAGTAGTGAGTTTTTATAAATGTTTTTCTCGAAAAAAAATCTTTTAAAGTCTTTGAGTTTTTGCCAAAACGTTCTCCAGGAAATTATCTTTCATTTGATGCTAAATATTTAAAGCTGTATGTGTGAATTTAGAAAAAAAACCACGAAAAGTCGAAAAATGTGAAAATTTTCAGACAAAAAATATTTTTTCTCGAAAATCAATCCTTTTAATTGTCTGGTATTTTGCCACAATGTTCTCCAGGCCATTATCTTTCGTTTGATGCCAAATATTTGAAGCTGTATGTGTGAATTAAAAAAAAAAACCACGAAAAGTCGAAAAATGTGAACATTTTCAGACAAAAAAATTGTTTTCTCGAAAACCAATCCTTTTAATTGTCTGATTTTTTGCCACAATGTTCTCCAAGCAATTCTCCTTCTTTTGATAACAGATACTTGAAGCTGTATGTGTGAATTTCGAAAAAAAAACCACGAAAAATCGAAAAATGTGAAAATTTCAGACAAAAAATATTTTTTCTCGAAAAACAGTCCTTTTAATTCTCTGATTTTTTGCCACAACGTTTTCCAAGCAATTAGCTTTTTTTGATATCAAATATTTAAAGCTTTATTTATGAATTTTGAAGAAAAACCACGAAAAGTAAAAAAGATGTGAAAATTTCAGACAAAAAATGTTTTTCTCGAAAAAAAGTTATTTTAATTTTCTGATTTTTTGCCACAATGTTCTTTAAGCATTTCTCTTTCTTTTGATATTAAATATTTAAATCTTCATGTACAGATTTTCGAGAAAAACCACGAAGAGTCGAAAAATGTGAAAATTTTCAGACAAAAACCATTTTTTCTCGAAAAACAGTCCTTTTAATTCTCTGATTTTTTGCCACAATGTTCTCGAGGCAATTCTCCTTCTTTTGATAACAACTACCTGAAGCTGTATGTAAGCATTTTCAAGAAAAACCACGAAGAATCGAAAAAAATGTGACAATTTTCAGAAAAACAACTATTTTTCTCGAAAATAAGTAGGTATAGTATTCTGAAACATTCCCCCAACGTACTTCAAATAATTATCTTGTTTTTCTTGTCTAAAATATTAGGTTTTCACGACTTTGTTATACATTTTTTGTTTTTTGTGGCTATTTTGATACTTTTCCTCGTATTCTTGTTGCCCGAATCTTATTTTATGATTGTATTTTATTTTTCTGTTGTTTTATAAGCATTTTTAATGAAATAAAGCAACTAATTTCGCTGTTAAGACCTTTAAAAAGCAAAATTAAGACCAAAACGAATTGGTGATGACGCGCAATCTGCACTGTTGCGCCGCGGTGTTTGCACACCAGTTTCGCTGCCAATACTGCTGTACCATTACAAGTTTTTCCTCGGCCACGTCGCGTTGGCCGGGCCGTGGACCCTATTATCGATTCAATTTTTTGAAAGTCCACAGTTATTTTGAGAAATGAAAAAACCACGTTTAATAGCGTTCGGTAGAAAAAGCTGAGGGGGGGGGGGGGGGGGGGTGGTTTTAGATATTCCGCGTGAAACCGGCAAGGGGATTGAATCGATGATACCAGGCCTGAAATGTACGTAAGAATTTAATTTTGAAACTTTATGCAAACTAGGTGGAATTTGTTGTTTTTATCTCATTTTATTTTTTTTGAAATTTATTTTCGAAATGTTCGAGTTACGGTTACGTCAGCACATGGTTTCCAACCACATAGTGTCCAGGATTTGAAATGTGGGCGGAGCCTAACTTGCTGGTGCGTCAGCAAACTTGCAAGGCGCATTTTTCGACTCTCGCATTATTTTAATTGATTTTATTATTTTTCTTTCAATAAAATCTGTTTTTCTTTGTAAAATCCAAACTTTGATTTTCGTAAAGATTTATCCAGCAAAAACACCGAAAAACTCAAAACGAATATTTCGAAATGATGGCTGAACCAAATTCGACGTTCTTAGGCTTAAAAAATTTCTAAAGACCTCAGCTATAATTCCGTTGGAGCACACGTGGGAAAAAATTAAGAATTTATGCTTTTTTTTCCCGAAAAACATAAAAAATGCGTCAAAATTTGAATTTCGCGCGAAAAAATCCAGTGGGGCGCGTTTTCTCGGCTCCGCCCACTTTTCAAATCCTGGACACCGTGACCCATATTTAAAATTTCTTCAATTATTGTGTTTTCAATCGACTTGCGACATGAAAACGCATTTCATTTCATTTCAAGTCTGCATTCACCGTTCTGTCTGCGTCTCTTCAAATATCACTGTGTTCGCGTCGTCGCGCACAAATAAGTGGGCGGAGTTTCGTTTCGTGTTCTCGTTCTCGTGTCGCAAGTCAATTAAAAACACAATCTCTCCGTTGATTAAAAAATATATGATTGTACAATCAGCAAGTTTCAGCAATTTGGTGGAAAGCCAGTCGAATGCCTGGTCCCGGACATGTTCACCAGTAGTTGGGAGCAATACGCTGAGAATTACTGTTGGGCAAGTGACACGTACTATGTACCTATCAACGAGCCAGTCGCCGGAATTCAAACGGACGAAAAACGCCAGCGAAAAATCAGTTATTACCAATGGGTACCATTCTTTCTACTGCTGGAGGCCGCGTGTTTTCGGTTGCCCAGTTTGCTCTGGAAGTATTTGGCGGGACACTCTGGGATCAAGATCAATGAAATTGTGAAACTCTCGTCGGACCCTAATAACATAAAACCGGATATCAAAAGAGCAAATATCAAATCATTGACAGTGCATCTTCAAGGAGCATTACGGTTTCATAGAAGACTTCAGAAAAAACAAATTCGCCCCCACAGATTTTTGTGGTTGTTCAATCTTCCCTACTCTGCATTCTTCGTCACCTCCATGTACCTGTGCACCAAGTTTTTCTATTTGGCAAATGTCTGTCTTCAACTTTTATTTATGAACCGCTTTCTGGAAACGGACAAATACAGGTGGTACGGTCTCGGAGCACTTGTTGATTTGCTCAATGGAACAACTTGGGAACAATCTGGAATGTTTCCACGTGTCTCGTTGTGCGATTTCGACGTCCGAATGATGGGAAATTTGCAAGAGCACACGATTCAATGTGTGTTGGTGATTAACATTTTCAACGAGAAGATTTTCATTTTGCTTTGGTTCTGGTATTTGGCCTTGTTGGTTTTCACGTTTGGATCGTTCTTTTATTGGCTGATTGTGTCATTGTGGGGACGGTTGAACAAGCGATTTATTATCAGACACTTGGAAATGAGCGATATTGCATTTGATTCCACAGGTGAAAATTTTAAAATGCAATTTCTAGCCAACTTTCTGGTGGCTTAAAATATACTCTTGAATGGGGGATTTACGAATATCACATTGAAATCAAACAAAAAAAATTCTCTAATTTTTTATGATTTTTACAAAAAAAATAGAAGTCCACGGGGAGTACACGATTTGGCGCAAAATTCAAACGCCATTTTTCTTTTTCATAATTTTTCTCCCGTCTTTTTCCAATATTTTTGCATTAATCTTTGGGAAATATATTACAAACATCATTTCGTGTTTTCAGATAGCAAAATAACGCGTGTTAATCACAAAAGTGATGATAAAAGAAATTCGGAACAAAATTCTCATACCTTTAATTTTTCGCGTTTTCCTGCTCACTTCCGCATTAAATTGACTCTTTTATCTGTAACTTTTATATTCGAGCAAAAATATTCACCAGAATATATTCAAAACGTTGAATCGAACAACAGGCAAATATCGATTTTTCCATATTTATGACTGAAATGTGTTTTCGCGATTATCTAAAATTTCAATAAGCGATCAGAGCATGTTTTATTGCAAATCGATGATAAAAACGAGGAAAATTACAAGAAAAATAAATATTTCTCGTGAAAATGGAATTTTCTAGAAGCCGCGGCCGCGGGTTTCCTAGGCCACGGCCACAATTTTTCGTGTACTCCTCGTGGTCTTCTATTTTTTGTTGTGAAAATCATAAAAAATCAGAGAAATTCTTTTGTGCGATTTCAATGTGATATTCGTGAATCCCCCACCCAAGAGAATATTTTAAGCAACTTTCCCCAGAAATTTGGCTCCCCTTTAACTTATAATAAGACATTTTTTCAGAAGAAGGCGCAGAAGATCACGTTTCTCGTTTTATACAAAACTATCTGAAAATGGACGGAGTATTCGTTATCCGAATGATGACCCTTCAATCTGGTGTCATTTTCGGCACCGACCTGGTTCAAGAGCTTTGGCGCAACTTTTTCGGCTCGGAAAACCAGTTGAAACGAAGCAATTCGATGCCTAAAATCGAGCACGCTGGTAATGAGGAATGGTGGCCGGCTCCGCCCACGTTGGTGAATCCAATTTATCCGTGGAGGTATCGAGATGAGAATCAGGCGAACGCGTTGCGATGGAGACGTGCTCTTGGAGCAAATGTGGATCATACACTTGCAACTCAGGATTTGATGGAAAAATTGCTGCCGCAAAATGCGGATACAAGGCCCAGTGATGAAGAGTTATTGTGAGTTTGTTAGAATGTTGTTACATTGACCTATTGTTACTAGGGTTATTTTTGGCGCATCTATGATATATGGCAGCTATGTGGCTAATAGCCATTGAAAACGGCTGATAGCGGGTTTAAAAATAAATAATATGTCGAGCGGGCACTCGATTTTCCTGATATTTTTCCTTTAAAGTCACAGTGCGCATTGCGCGCCGCCAGATGCAAAAGATAAACTATTTTCACGTGACCTCTGGCGTGCGCGGAAACGTGGGCGGCGAGCTTGCTGGATTCAGACAGGCGGTGATATGATTGATTATTCCTAATTCCTAATTCTTTTTTCCTTATTATTATTCTTTGCTTTGGTGTTCTGATTGGTATTCGTCAGTGTCAATAAAGTGTTTATTGACCACCTTCGTTTTGCCGTGAAGTCGTGAGCTACTGGTAGCCACGCACCGTCTTCTCAGTCGCTTCATCACACGTGCAGCTAGCTTGGGAGGGAGCCCCCACCAAGATAGTTCGCGCACTTGGGGGCCGAGCCAAATCGCCGAAAAGTGAGCTTTCCACGGAGACTCCGGGAAACTCAACTTTTCACTCCGACTTCATTCGCACCGCTCAATTGGGAGGGAGACCCCCACCAAGAGAGTCCCGCGACATCGACTAGGATTGCGACCATCCAATTTTCGCGAGAGAAGACAAACGTTTTCAGTGTTCTGGGACAGAGACCCTGCCAGACACTTGAAAATCTCGATTGTTGGTGTTTCTGGAAAACATCCAATCAATCAGCTAATTTCGGATATAATCCGATAACGTTGGACTTTTCTCGGGACAATTGAAGATTTTGAGTACTGTGATAAATTAGCAAGACCTGCATTTCTCACACACTCTTTTACACCGTCATCCAAAGCCTTGACAAAAATCAAGAACAGATGACGTCAACAACAAAATTTGTGATCGAACACGAACTGGAGGACGAAAACGGACAAGAAGGTGGACACAAATACGAATTCATCGACGATAAGACTCTCGATGTGGACATAGACTGTGACAGCCTTGAAAGAGAGCACGAGGCGAGAACAAGAGAAGATGAAGCTCGGTTAAAGGTGATCGAGCAAGATCTTCGAACATATGGAAAAGTTGCCCCGAACGAGGCGAAAAGAATGATCGAACCTATCAGAGAAAGATTCTCACAGAGGGAAAAATTGATTGTGGAGAATGGAAATAAAATATTCGAGCTTCAGTTGGAAAATCGGGCATTGAAGACGGAGTTGAGAGTCCTTCAAGAAAATGAGCTTTTCGGCAGCAGGTCCGATATCAAAGACGTCAAAGCCATCCAAGAGTTCATGATGATGAACGGAATTGCAAGCGTGAATGATGTTGAGGACATTTTGGATGAATGCAGTAAAAACCGACGAAATCTCATTGAAACGAAAGAATTGTTGCAGATTACTATGCGTGAGGAGAATAATCTCAGCGGCCGACTTCTCAAACTACGAGCCCAAAACACAGAGCTACTGCGCAAGATCGATATCGAGTCAATGAAAAGGAGTTTAGAGCAAGTTGACATGAAGCTCAACGCAGAAAGGCTAAAGAAAGAAAGTGAAAAAGTGGCGTACGAGGAAAATTGCTGTCAGCACACGGGCAATTTCTCACCACACAGACTCTTGCAGAACTGCTCGCGAGAAATTTGCAGTCTTCAGGAGGTACAAGTTGATCGAATTGAAAAGCCAAGAGGACGAAACCAAGGCACGGATCAAATCTTTGAAGAAGGGTTGGACAGTGTGGGCACACAAGAGAGTGACTTCTACGGAAAGAAGGGTTTGCCGGTCCAGACTGAACTTTCCCTACTCAGCCAGTTGTACCTGGAGCAGAACTTGCCGGAGCCGCCAAAATATACCGCAGAGAAGGACTCTGTGAGCATAGGAGCATTCGAAAGAACGTTTGCAATGAAATTCGGGAGACTTTCGACAGAGCAACAGGTCACTCTCCTCGAAACAAAATATCTAGCTGGAAAAGCGCTAAAGGCATTCCGAGGCCTTGTAGAGATGGAAAAGGACAGTGTCAGGAGCATTCTAAAGGCCCTTGCCAATAGATTGAGAATCTCAGTTGAAGATGAAACAAGAAGAGCGAAGACACGTTGGGAGTCGCTGAGAATTGCTGAAAACCAGTCAGTTGAAGACTTCTGTTTGCTTCTTGACGAAGTTGCAAGAATCGCTTACCGACGTCTGCCGCCAGAGGAACTCTCCTCTTTGAAAACAGCGAAGCTCCTCGGAGCCATTGCTGGAAACGAGGCATTACGATGCATGATCGACGCCAAACTCCTAGAATACCCAGAAAAGGAACACTACGATATTTGCCGGCTTTTGGCCGTTAGACATGAGATGAGTTTGAAAGAGTCTAGAGAGAAAAGAGAAGTAAGGAGCGAGCGAGATGGAAAAATGGTGACACTTGATAGAAA
This sequence comes from Caenorhabditis japonica, assembly GCA_963572235.1. Taxonomy (NCBI): domain Eukaryota; kingdom Metazoa; phylum Nematoda; class Chromadorea; order Rhabditida; family Rhabditidae; genus Caenorhabditis; species Caenorhabditis japonica. The sequence goes on from OY754346.1 coordinate 1,399,869, forward strand.
AGTGCGAAACTTTTCGAACGTGTTGCCAAATAGTCAAAGTTTCTCTAAGGTCGCAGTGCAGTGTTTTAAATGTGGTTTATACGGTCACACCGCCAGAGTTTGCCCGACATTGGTTGAGGCACCAGTTCAGAGAAACACACTGAAGGAACCCAACCTAAAAGTGGAAAGCATCGACATAAAAGGGTTAGAAGTGAAGCAGGGAAAACGAGTGAAGAAAGACGTAGTTCGAGGAACTAAAATGATCGAGAAAGGAAAAATTGGAGCTGCTGATGTCGACTTTGTTATTGATAGCGGGTCATGCATATCGCTGATGTCTATGAAAACGTGGAACCGGATTTTGAAAATCAACGGCGTGGAATGGAAAAAGAAAGTGAGAAAGGAGAAAACTGATCTTAGGACAGTTTTCACGGCCGCAAACGAGCCCATCAAGCTGATTGAAAAAGTTTCAGTTGAAACATCCATGCGGACAAGGACTCGAAGATTGGCCTTTTACGTTGCCGCAGTGGACCGAGAAACGATTATTCTGGGAACTGAAGGATTCAAAGCCATGGGAATTCAACTGAAAATTAATGAACCGCCCAGAGATGTTCGAATAGTCGATGAAGTTAAATTGGACAGGCATGGACAAAAAATCGTTGAAATTGTCGTCGAAGGTATAATCCACAAAGAAAGAAGACTCTGTCTCATTACTCCAATGTCAAGATGTTTGACTGCAGGAGTTTGCCAAGTGAACACTGAAGGAAAAGCACGGATCAAAATTGCCAACCATATGAGCGAAAGTATTTTTATTCGAAAGGGGCAAAATATTGCAACTGGAGAGCTAAATGGATTTGAAGTTTTGAATAAAAGACCGGAACTGCTAGGAAAATTGAACAAGTGGCTTCGGGATACAAAAGATACCAAACCGCACAAGCCGACCGTGTGCGAGGTTAGACGGGAAGTCCAATTCGGTGGAAGACACCCGAAGGGCCCATTCGAAAAGGACGGAGAGGATGCCGTTGGCAATGTTCATTCAGATGCGGATTCCAGATTCGGACTTGCTCATGGACGAAAGAATGGTCGAAAATTTGTGAAGAAAAATGTCAGCACAGGACAGAAAGAGCACAAGAGACGCTCAAAGGAAGAGCTGAATGGAACTAGACGTGAACAGCATGTCCAGCCTGCGAACCGAACGTTCACGCGCCCGCGTAGTTGTTTAGCGAGAAACACATTTGGCGAGAAGAACACCAACGGACCCGTCGACACGCTGCTTGTCATGGCACCACGTGTCTCTGAGAATGTCACTCTAGCTTTCACGGAAAAGCTGATTTTGAAGAGATCGCAGTCCGCTGAAGAGATGCTGCTGAAGCAATTCAAGAAGAAGCGCTACTCACGGATGATTATGATCATCCCATTTGCGACTGATGATGGCTACGTGGACCAATGGTCAAGGCTGATCAACGTGGTGCCGGGATCAACAAAAATCTTGCTGATTCCCGCGCCCACCTCGATTAACGATTTTTCACTGGCTGGAGCATTCATCTCCCTTGTGGCGAGCGTGAAGAGGTCGAGAGGTGAACTCGACGTGATTTCTCCTGGCGATCGGGTGATGGCACACAAGAATCAGAGGCTTGTGGATCTGGGCGATCAGATGAACCCGTTCGACTACTGGCATGTCGTCAACAACGTGATCCGCGGACGGAATCTGGTATGGCAACCGCTGAAAGTGAGTGTGGTGGATATGGGTCAGACACGGAGGAGATCGGAATTACGCCAGAGACGGCAGTACCCGCATCGCGAGAAGTGATAATTAATGTTTACATTTTATCGTTCCTTTCCTTATTGTTGTGTGTCAATTATTTTATTTGTTGTTATTGTTGTAAGGCTTGTTCTGATCGTTTTGTTCGGTTGGTCCACAGCTCATGCCGATTTCGTTCCATTGTTTGCCGTTGTCATGCACTGTAGGATCACACGTTTGCTTTTGTGGGCGGACTCGAAAAGGACCGGGATGTCGAGCGGGCACTCGATTTTCCTGATATTTTTCCTTTAAAGTCACAGTGCGCATTGCGCGCCGCCAGATGCAAAAGATAAACTATTTTCACGTGACCTCTGGCGTGCGCGGAAACGTGGGCGGCGAGCTTGCTGGATTCAGACAGGCGGTGATATGATTGATTATTCCTAATTCCTAATTCTTTTTTCCTTATTATTATTCTTTGCTTTGGTGTTCTGATTGGTATTCGTCAGTGTCAATAAAGTGTTTATTGACCACCTTCGTTTTGCCGTGAAGTCGTGAGCTACTGGTAGCCACGCACCGTCTTCTCAGTCGCTTCATCACACGTGCAGCTAGCTTGGGAGGGAGCCCCCCACCAAGATAGTTCGCGCACTAATAAATGGCTGTTAACCGTCGGATATGGCTACATATTGTATTTTCAAACGAGTTGCAGCATGGAAAATGAGTCTGCTATCCCTTTTTTGTCTGCGTCTCTTCAATTAAAATTGTGTTTGGGTGGTCGCGAACAAAAAAGTGGGCGGAGTTTCGTTTCGCGTTCTCATGTCGCAACTCGGTTGAAAACACAATAGTTGACTCCTATAAAAATCCGCCTGTTGGCATGGTGGCCAAGCCGCATCGCGCTTATTTCCATGTTTTCAGAAAATTAAGCGTGGCCGCTTTCTCACCGGAAAATGATGACCAACATCACCAAAATCATTGTAAGAAGAGAATTGAACAGTGTCGTGTTGTTATGCATTTACTGTAGTGATGGCTCTGGGACGTTTCGAAACTTTTTTGCATTTTTGCGTAGCGTTTTTCGCCAATTGACACCAAAACACGTGGGCATTTGGTAATTATGCCGCAAAAATTCAAAAAAGTTTCGAAACGTCCCTAGTTTCGAAACGTCCCAGATCCGTAGTGATGGTCCTATAACTCTCTGTTATTGTATTTTCAATCGAGTTGCAGCATGAACACACGAAACACCGCCCACTTATTTGCGCGCTACCACGCAATCACAGTGCTATTTGAAGAGACACAGACAAAAAAGGGATAGCTGGGATAACTCATGGGTTCTTGCTGCAACTTGTTTTTTTTACGATTTTTTTAAAGCATGAGTTGTAATTTGTATAAAAAACGAAAAACAAGCAACAAATTTCTCAATTTTCCAGAAAGCGCCGTCCCATGACTGTCCACGCGTCTTACGTGGATGAAGCAGTTCAAACGCAAAATGAAGAAAACGTAGTAAACCAGCCAAAACCATATTCAAGCATTTCTCGACCAGTGTCGACGGCTACAGATATAGACCAACCAAACAGAAGACCATCAATGAGCACATTCAGGTGAACAAGGTACCATGACCCGTATAATTATTTACTACCTCCCCTAGTGCCTTACCCGGTATATTTGTACATTCTTATATGTATCATGAATTTCTCTCATATCAACCTATTGTTTTTTCAATCGACTTGCGACATGACATGAGAACGCGTGACGTGACTCCGCCCACTTTTTTCGCGCGAAGAGAAGCAGAGAACTCGATTGAAAACACAATATGACCTATGCAATTAATGACCAAAGAATATCAAATTTGTTCATAATCAACTTGAAGATAATATAATGAAAATAAAAATACAACTATTTTTTTTTCTTCAATTACTTGGATTGAAGAGATTTGGCAAAACCAACTCTCTGGCCTCCGACATCATAAATGTTACAGTATTGACGAATGAACGGATCTCCCAAAATCCAGGATGGTCCGAATCCTCCCGAGCTGAACGGGAAGATGGCAAAGATACAGTTGTCTGATCCGTCGCCCAATGGAATAATGGTATTTGACGAGTCAATGTTGTAAACCTGGCTTCCGATAGTGATGTCGACGGTTCCAATGGTAGCAGCGCACGGGAGAATGTAGACGCCGTAGTCGTCGCGCCACGTGGCACCAACCGCATTGGCAAGACCGGTAACGTAGGCCGCTGGTCCACCGATCAATGAGGTACCGGTGTCAGAGATAACTTGCCATCCCTTGGTAGATTTGTAGCTTCCACTTCCAATAGCGCTCATTTTGAACTGATAATAGGTGGCAGAGGAAAGTGGTTGATAGGCAATCACTGGTCCACAGTTTGTGGTATCAACTCCTCCATAAGTGTATACTCCTCCGCGAACTCCGTTTTCATCTCCCTCGTGCTCGAGGAAAACTGTGAAGAGTGGAAGATCGACGAGTCCTTGATTGATAGCGTTGATGAATGGTGGGGTCACTTGATCGACAGCGATCGACTGGAATGCCAAACCGAGAATTCCGTCAAGTGGTTGACCCTCGAAGAAGGCGGCAAGAGAAGTGGCCTGTCCGAAAACAGTGTTTGGCACGGCGAGTTGTGGCTCTCCGATTCCTCCGAAAGTAATAGTGTCCTGTCCAAGGAATCCACGAGCGGATCCGGTTCCGTACTCGATGATAAAGTTTCTTCCGTTCTTGGTGTAGGATGAAGATTTGGAGGCGTCGAATTTCGCTTGGTAGAAGCAAGAGTCGGTGTAGTTTGGTCCGGCTCCACAGCACGCTTGGTCGTGGCATTCGAATTGGCAGAGGACTGAAATATGGAGTTTTTTTTATTATCTTTTGAAGTTTTGAAACAAAAATGTAAAACACGACTACGGTACGCGGCACCTCAGCATTTTTAAAACCCTAAGGCTCGGTCATTTTTTGACCAAAAAGCCTCGTTTTTGGATTAAAATGATGGTTTCATCATGAATAATCAGATCATGATTCGAATTTTTCAAAAATGTAAATTTTCGAGCGGGAGGCGTGCGGTAGAGTGATAATATCTACCATAATTCAAAGAAAAATCAAAAAATTAAGAGCTCGACTAGGAAATTAAAAAAAAAAATGCCCTTAAGCGTCGGGAATCGTCAAAAACTTACAATTAAAAAAAACTTCCTCAAGAAGATCCCTAACATAAAGTACGTGGTGGATGGAGTCCCTTTTTAAAGTATATCTTTAACAAGCTTGCAGCTTGTGGCGACTAAGTCGCCTTCGTCAAATACTTGTTTTTATAAATTTTGTTTTTTTTTTCAATAGAAATGGTAATCATTTCTTTTCCCTTTTTCTCTAAATTTCTCGTGACCAATGTGGTATAGTGGTTATCATTTTTGAACGTCAATCTAAAGGTCGCGAGATCGAGTTTTGTCGACTGCAAACTCGTGTGTGAGACACACAAACAAACACACAGACTAATCTAAAATTTTCTATATAAGAAAGATAACAAAAACCTAGCTCTACAGGAATTGTGTTTTCAATTTATTTGCAACATGATAAAATGAAACCCCGCCCACTTTTGTGCGCACGACCACGCAAACAAAGTGCAGTGCAATTTGAAGAGACACAGACAAAAAAGGGATAGCAGACTCTTGTTTTCATGATAGTCGCCCAGGCTGGCGGAATGCTCTTAAACCCAAATAACCCTCTGCATCCCTGCGTCTCTCGCCACGTGTACAACGACACTCCAGACACGCGCGGTTTAGCAGCCACGTTTTGACTATGGGTGAGCCGCGCATATTTAGGTTTTGTTGTTGGATTTTTTCTCTCTTTAATTTTAGTTTTGGTTTTTCTCGAGTAGGTTTCCGTTTAGGCATTTTTTGTGTTGGAATTATTGATTTCTGTCAATAAATCCGTTTTATTCTCTTATATTTGGCTCGTGTTATTATTTTTTATTGCGTTTCCTGCACAAATTTATTCGAACCCGGGCATCTTTCGGAGAGAAAGATCCAACTTGATGCAATTCGTTTAAAAACACAATATTTCCGCAAATGGTTTTTATAAAATCCAGAACTCTTGAAAATCTGATAACTGTTTTTCTGTTTTGTCAATGTCAGTGGCAAAGCGTGGCAATGAGAATTTTGCAAAAATAAGCATTGAATTGCCAATCAAACTCACTTCCTTGACAAGTAATCTCCTGAGAGCAGTTCTCCGGCTTGGTTCCGCACGTGATATCCGGAATCCACAAGTTTGACGATCCAGTGTCAAGAATCACCTTGAATTGCTGCTGTGGAGTACCCACAGTGATGTTTCCGACGTATGCCTCGTCCTCGTAATCATTCACATACTGTCCCACAGATGCATCCACTTGTTTGTTCAACATGAATCTGCGAAGCTCACGATCTTTGCGATACTGAACCCATCTTCCTTCGCGGATCAGACGGTTACGGTACGGCTCGATTTTGACGAGAGGCACTTGAACGACAGCTGCGTAGATGGATGCCACCAGGGCGAGAAGTACGAGGAGGGACCTCATTACCTGGAAATACCATTTACATTAAAATCGAAAAAAAAAAGAAAAGTAAAAATGGTTGATGCTGATCTACAACCAGAATGAAACGAATTGGTTGCCAACCAGGAAAATGAAATCAGAATTTTATCTATTTTTTCCAAAGCTATGTAACTGATAATTTTAATGACGCCAAGAACCGAACCAAACCGATCAGTTGCTGATAAAGTGTGTCCGGTGTCCGTTATCGGACGGAAAAAAGTACAGAGAGTGAAACTCGTGGATTTCTCAAACGGTTTCTACTTGTGACATGAAAACGCATTTCATTTCATTTCAAGTCTGCATTCACCGTTCTGTCTGCGTCTCTTCAAATAACTGCGTTCGCGTGGTAGCGCACGCACAAATGAGTGGGCGGAGTTTGAGTTTCGTTTCGCGTTCTCGATATTTCAATAAATGTGTTGTCACTAAAATCAATTTTACAATCAATCACAATTTATTTCAGCTTTCACTTCCACACTGGGTCACTGCCCCCAAAAGTGGGAAAGCGCCAGCAAGCTTAGCGCACTTTGCGTGCCTTGGCGCGCTTGCCGACGAGCGCTCATTTTCAACAGGAAATGTGGTTTTCTCAATTTTTTTTATTAAATTAGAAACATTTGTGTTATATTTTCTAGATACGTTTGTTTATACAGGTATATTCGACAATTTACGAGGTCGCTCAATGAAATCAGTGGAGAAATGAGGACGAAATATAAAAAAATGGGAATAACGGCAAAATCATATTTTTTCAAATTTTCTGCCGAATGGGCTCAATATTCCAAATGTCTTAGACATAGCTTTGTAGGCATGGTCGAGACACACATTTTAAGCGCAGAATCGGTCGGAAAAGTTTAAAACTGGCGGCGAAATACGAATTTGAAATGACGGACAATTTCTCATCTGGCACAGAATTTCAGAAATTCTGATATAAAATGAGGTTTTTTTGTTTCTTTTGTACTTTGTGAAAATACATTAAATCAAAACATTAAGAAATTCACAGAAATATAGCTGCAGCGCCTCAGAAAACGGTAAAATCCGGCGTTTTTAAACTGCCATTTAACCGAGTGTTGAGAACATTTATTATGTGTTTAATGTTTCGAAAAAAAAACTTTAATTGTTTTATATCGATTTCATACATTTTTTCTTCAAAAAAACCAATTTTCTTCCCGTTTTTTCGTTATAATCAGAAGGTGCAATTATTCTCGGCGAGGTACGGTGCAATTGCGCTCTATCTGCACGCATTAGAGATCAGAGGCGCAGAGGCGTTGTGCTAAATTCTGTATCTCTGCGTCTGCAAACGCAAAGTGCGCTAGCCAATGTTGTTTTGCGCTTTCCCGCTTTTGGGGCCAGTGTGGGTGATGTCTTTTTTCAAGCCAAAGCCGAAAGCATTGCGGCTGCGTCGCGTGACAACGCTGTCTATTGTCTGCGTCTCATCGCTTACACGCTTTCTGTCTCAAATATAAATTTCAAAAAATTTGAAAATTGGCACACTGCCAAGATCTGTATGTAAAACGGAGAGGGGACAGTCGCCATCACCTCGTGTTTCAACAGAGATTGAACAACTATTGTGAAAACAAAATATTGCAACGCGGTGTTTGCGTACTTTTGAAATTCAAACAGCAATGAAAGAAATGAAAGCAATGAAAGCAATGAAAGCAATGAAAGAAAGAAAAAACAGCAAAAAAAAATGAAAGAAAGCAATGAAAGCATGGAAACTGAAGAGATTTGTTCTCATTTTCGTTTGAATTTATAAGTACGCAAACACCTTTGTTTTGTTTTCAAAATGTTTTATTTTATTGATTTTTTACGTGATGTTGCAACGAGATCTCATTTTATGCCACATTTGATTTTTTTTTTTCAATCCATATCGATCATATTGTGTTTTCAATCGCGTTGCGACACGAGAATGCGAAACTCCGCCCACTTATTTGTTCGCGACCACGTATAATTGAATAGACGCCGACAAAAAAGGGATAGCCGACTCATTTTTCATGCTGCAACTCGTTTGAAAAGACAATACGGATTGATGGTCATCTCCTGGAAATTATCCAACATCTTAAAACTGGAAAAATCCACACATTCTTCCAGTTTTTCGGGTTTTCAGCCAATCTTTCCTTCAGTGTGCCAAATAGATACTGCAATTGCAACGAATGGAAAAACGGAGAGAACAGCAGCGACCACCCTCTAGGCGCATGTTTATCAAGGACGCTGCGGGCAGCAAAACTCGTGGCCTTGTGGCCTAATGGATAAGGCGTCTGACTTCTAATCAGAAGATTGCAGGTTCGACCCCTGCCTGGGTCAAAGCTTTTTGAACATTTTCTTTTATTGTTCCACAGTCGTTAATGCTTTTAAGGTGATACAGAATTTAATTTTTTATAAATATAAGAGAAATACATTTTATAAACGGTTTGATGTTTGGTGTAAGAAAACAAACGAGCATGCAGCAAAACATTAACAATAAGAACTAATTCAAAAGAGATCTAAAAACTCGTTTATAAAATCACGCTTTCCGTGTTTCGGATAGAGCATTCGATCTAAAAGTTTCATATTTTGCGGCGAGATTCGGTGCAGTGATATGAACTTTGACGAAATAAAACTGATATTCTGAAAATTTTTCCATAAATTCAAAAGTTTTTTTGCCACTTACTGGGAATGGATAATAGTGATATCCCGAATAAATTTCGGCAATTTCTTTTGTATGAAACGGTATAAACCGATGCATTCCATGTTCGTCACGTGTATCCTGAGGCGTAATTTCTAACGATGCCAAACATCGCCCCATTCCTCGATCCTCAGCCCAGTCATAAGGACAAAGGTTTTCATTGTGATACAAATGTTGCACAAATAATCGAACTGCCGCGTTTGATAAAATGTATCCTCCACCGCCAGCGTTGTAGCCGTTTTCCTGTAAAAATTCCGTAGAAAATATATACATATTGTGTTTTCAATCGACTTGCGACATGAGAACGCGAAACGAAACTCCGCCCACTTATTTGTGCGCGACCACGCGAACACAGTGACATTTGAAGAGACGCAGACAGAACGGTGAATGCAGACTTGAAATGTGATGCGTTTTCATGTCGCAAGGCGATTGAAAACACAATAGTTGCCTTATTAAAAACATGATTATACCAGGAATGGTTTCATTCGATATCCCAAATAAAGCGGTTCAGATGGATCCAATGTATTCAGATATTCTCTCAAATGATCAATTACAAAATAATTGTCATCATCTGCCTCAAAATTTAAAAATATTACTTTTTTCAATGTTTCTTTCAAATTTTCCACCGACCTTTAAGTACCAATCAAAATCTTTTGAAATACGTGTGTACGAGTAGTAAAAACCGAGCATAGTTTTCCGAAAAAGGTCATAATAAGTATCATCCAGATTTCGGTAAACTGTGGAATATGGAATCAATGGATCCGGAAGCGGTGTTTTGGCAAAAAATCGACCGTTGTCACATCTTGGAAGCCACGTGGAAGCCACAGAAGGAACGCGATCATGGTAGTGTTTTTTGGTAGTCTCCACAAAACAAAACAGTTGGCCGGATGAGGGAAGATTGTAGGTTGACGCGGAATGTTCAGTGCCATATGTTAATTTATTTATGTTTCGAGACCTAAAATTTATTCTATAGGTAGGGACCACAAAGTGTTTTTCAAAACAAATATTCTCTGAAATGTTTTTGTTGCATTACATTCTACAGGCAATTCTAAGACTTTTGCCAAAAAATCAATCCAAAAGAGCTATTCGCTGTCGAGTTACATCCGTTTTTATGCTCATTTTCAATGTACTGATTTTCTGCCAGCCCAGTGGGCGGGGCGATGTTTGCAAGAATCCCGCGCGAGATAATCGTTCAATTTGAAGCTCACAAAAGGAAAACGCCTCATAGACTGATCGCGAATCAAGAGTTTTACCACTGCGCCACACCGCCACTCTAGCGCGCAGCTTCTTTTTCCTACATATGGTCGCCGCCTCACTGCCTCCTCGCTGTCGCTGCCAGATGAAATTGATGCTGATTCATGCATAAAATGTACAAAATTTACACAGAAAAGTGAAAAAAAACCTAAAAGGGGGATTATAACTTGAAAATCTGTGAAAAGGATTTAGTCAAAAAAAGGCTGTAGAATCCGAATCCGCCATAAAAACAGTGGGACTCGACCGGCATCACCCTCAAAATTGCAAAAAACCAGAAAATTGGTTTTGAGCCGATCACTTTAGGAGGTAGGAAAGTACTTTAAAGTCGATCAATCGCTCTAAATTCTTGGCCTTGACCTTATAATTGATTGTTCTATTGGTTTCTAAAATAAAAAAGATAGGTCATCACTTAAAAAATCGAGATAAATTTCCTCCCACTTTGACTGAAAAAAAACCTAAAAGGGGGAACTAAAACGTAAAAACCAACTGCATATTCGAATTCAGCACATAAAAAACTATAGGAATCAGTAATAAAAAGAGTGGGACTCAACATGGAAAGACCCTAAAACTTCGATTTTCTAACTTTCGCTTCATTTTGTGTTTCGATTTCGGGTGGAACTAATGATTTTTCAGCAAATCTGATATTACCAATCGATTCCTCGTGGTCGATTACATAAGGGAGCATCTTAACATGAATGGTTATACTAGTAGTATCCGCGTTCCAGAATCGCAATATTGCACCACGATCCAAAAACGCGCTGGGTAGAAAAATCGGAACGCCCCGCCCACCTCTCTTTGTGGTCCCTATCTATAGGATGCATTTATTTACCTTTTGAATTTCACCCATTTTCATCGCCGATTTTCCAAAATTTAAAAATAAGTGAATTTTGTCGTCAGATATGGTGCATTTGATCAATTTCACTATATTTGGCTTTAGAAAACGTGTATTATATCGAAAATTTGAAAAAAAAAGTTCAAAAAAGTGGAAAATTAAAATTTTTGTGCATTCTGTCGTCAGATAAATTTTAAAGCAATTTCTTGGTTAATTCCACCATGTTTTGCTTCAGAAAACGGTTTTTTGAATCCAAAAATCGAAAAAAAACAGTGAAAATTATCAAAAATTCAAATTTGGTGCATTTTGTCGTCAAATATGATGTTCCGTCAACTTTGCGGTCAATGAACATGATCTTCTATTACAGAATTTACGGTAACTAACTTTGCATAAAAAATTCTGAATGGGTGTAGAACTGATGTGAAATGGGTAAAAAGATCAGCAGGAAATCTAAAAAAAACAATGATCAGAAAAGGCATTTTGTAAAAATTACTCACAAAAATCTACGATGGCCAGGAAAAATTAACAATTGACAAAAGGCTGTAAAAAAGAGTACATTAATAGCTAGACGATCCAGATGAGCCGAATTTCTCGTTTTCATAGCAATTCAGATGTAAGGAATAATGCAAATCGGAAATTTAAATACACTCAACCTATTTTAAGTGAAAAAAAAAACAACTGGGCGTTGTTCATTACACTCTTTGAAATTCTCGAAGATGATGTTTAGATTAACATCTTCTTTGTCGGCATAACCCATTATTATAAAAATTCATCAATTTTTAATTGTTTTCTTTATTGACAGTGAGAGATCAATTTGTTATTTATTGGGCGTTTGCAAAGATAAATAGTATCGTCTCTACTTTCTTGTCGGTTACAGTATGATTTCACGTAAAAAAAAAAAAACCTTGAAACGCCAGAAGCATTTCGCGAAGAATTCACTTACAGCCACGCCCACTCAGCGTTTTGCATTATATACGTTCAACAAAACAAATCTGAGCGGATGTGGCCTGAGATTATGAGACCCCACGAAAAGGGGGGAAAATGGGCACAGTTGTCTGCAAAAGTGCCGCACGGGTTTTTCTGCATTTTTGGAGAATGAGAAATAGTGTTTTTTTTCCTGCTTCACGGAGTAATGGCGAGTGACCTGGTGCAAACGTGCTCCATTGATAACACACGCACGCCGCACGCGCCGCATTCGACGGCAAAAATTTTGGGCACTGTGCCAATGAAAACATTTAGAAAAGAGACGAGACGGAGAAAACGAGCGAAAAAAGAGACGAGACGGAGAAGACGAGAGCGACGCGCGTGTTCCCGCGCCAAAAAAAGTCGTTTGAAAAAAAGGCAGTCGCCATTACTCCGTGCTGCTTTGTTTTGCTGGAATTTAGTATTTTTGGGTATTTGAAATGCGGAGACAAAATAGAAACGATTAAAAAAAGAAAAGGAGCGGAAAAGCAGCGAGAGGTCACAAAATTATTGATTTTAGTGAAAATTAATATTTTTCGCGAAAATTCGGGTGTTTTCGCATTAAAATAGGTGCTAAAAAGAAAGAATACATTGAAATACATCGTTATAAAATCATTTGAACTAAAAGCTTTCCAGATAAATTATTTAGGAATTTTTAAAGCAGCGGCAATTTCGAAAAATGGCGAATTTCAACTAAAATTGGGCATAATTAAGAAATTTTTCACAAAATATTACGAATTTGTTTGTTATTCGTCATTTTAACAAAGAATTATCAAGGAAAACGAAGAATTTTAGCAAAAAATCGAAGAAAAAGAGGAAAAATAATTTGGCGACGAAAATGAAATTTAAATTCGCAAAGTACCAAGTTCAATGGAGCGCACTTGCATTTTTCGCGAATGGAAAATAAAGACCTCAAAAATACTAAATTCCAGCAAAAAAAAGTAGGAAAAAAACCCTATTTCTCATTCTCCAAAAAATGCAGAAAAAACCGTGCGGCACTTTTGCAGACAACTGTGCCCATTTTCCCCCCTTTTCGTGGGGTCTCTAGATTATCCGCTTGTACTATTATTTATGATGTAGTTTTGTTAAAAGGTGCCGCACCAAGTATTAACATTTTTTTTTTCTAAATTTGATCTTGTCTTGTTCATTAGAATGGTCGCAGAAGAGGAATTTTCAGATTTTTCGACAAAGTTTCGACAATTTTTAATGGGGTTATTCACGCTGTGAAAAAAATGTTTTTTACATTTTTTTTCTCTATTCTGGCGATGTCAAAAAATGCAAAAAATGAAAAAAACTCGAGTGTGCGTCGACTTTTTTAAAAATTTTAAAATGTTTCTTTGAATTCAAAAGTTCTGCTTCCATTTTTTTTTTGTTTATTTTTCAAACTATTTATCTCTACAAGACTTCTTCTATTGTATGGTTTCAGAATTACCGTAAAAAACTCTAATACAACAGCATGCCCTTCCATTGTTTCATTTCATCACAACTGCCGGGTATTTAGATGTTTACACACCATTCTCGGCAAAACACTTTCTAACCAAGCAAGCATGAGACGTCCGAAGTTTGGTGTGCAAATCTGTAAATACCTGTCAGTTTTTATGAAATTAAACAATAGAAGGGCATGCCGCTGTATTATAGTTTTTACGGTACAAGAAAACTAAATTTTCGTAAAGGGAAAATCATCAATTTACAGGGATGTCAGACGATTCGGATGATGAGTCAGTTTTTGTTAATAGTGAGCAGCAGCAACCACAGCCCGAAGTGAATATAGACAAATCGAAGAAGGCGGGAAGGCCGTTCTCGTTTTGTTAAAAGTTGTTTCTTGTTTTGTTACGGTGTTTTTATAATTCGGTGTCTTTTTCGCAGTTTGTTTTTCTGTTATGATTCTCCTCAAATTTATTTATGTTTTACGGTATATTTTGTTGTTAGGTTTTTTGTTGTTATTCTGGCATTTTACATGCAATGAAGCGGATCTTAGTTGAGAATATTTATTAAGAAACTATTAAGTGACATTTTTTTATTTTCTAGCCGAAAAATGACACCGGCTCACAGTCGTCTCACAAGACCAAAGACCAAAAAAGACAAGATTGCGGAATTGTAATACAAAAATTAGCGCAAAAGTCATTAACTTTCAAAGATATTCTCAAGTTTATTTTTGTCAACTCTTGCAGTAAACTCTGACCCCCCAGCTCTTCCGTTGTTGTCCGCTCTCAACGATGGTAGAAAATACTGCTCAAACCGGTGGATGTAGAAATCTTCCGCATTCGAAAATTCCTATGGTACCATTCGTTCTCGCTGACATCGGTTTTGGTCTTTTCAAAAACGTTATGACACCATTTCGATCAAATCAGATGGTTTCGAGCAACCATATCCGGTTCAACGAAAAAAATTCTGGAACTAGAGTAAAAATTGAAAAGTTATTTGGCATTCTCTGTTCCAAGTTCCAAGTTTTCGGTCGAAATCTTCGGTTGAGTCCGGAAAACTGATCATTTCTCAGTGATCCATAACATATCTATTGAACCTCTTATTGGGGCTCATCCCGAAACAACTGCTCCAGCGCTTCATGGTCCCTACAGAACAACTGAAGAGCAAAGATCCGCGTTCATGGACTATCTTTTGAACAATAACTAAATTTTCAATAGTTTTTTGTTTGAATTTGTTGTTGTTGAACCTATTGAATACATTTTTTTCCAAAATTTAGTGCATACTACTGAAAACCGTTTAAAAATTTGAAAACAAACAGCATTGGGAAAGAAAGAATTAAAAAAATTTTTTTTACCACAATTTAATTATTGGAAACTGGCAAACTTGACAGAAAATGCGAAAATTTGACTGAAACTGCGAAAAACAAGTGAAAAAAATTCCCCGTAAATCGACACAACTGATGGCCGTGGCCTCCTGGCCTAGAAAAAATATGTTAAAAAAGTCGACGCACACTCGAGTTTTTTTCATTTTTTGCATTTTTTGACATCGCCAGAATAGGGAAAAAAATGTAAAAAAAACATTTTTTTCACAGCGTGAATAACCCCATAAGATATCATCATGAAAATCAACCGACCTACGTAACTTTTTGCCTTGAATCCAATTTTGAAGACGCCATGTCAAATTCGTAATTGGTCGCAACATGTAACTTCAAAATAGGGGTGACCGTATAAATGTCCAACAGAAACCCAAGCTCAGCTTTGTTTAGATAAAAAAAGTATTAGTTGTACTGTATAACAGTAGACTTAACAACGACATTCATAAAATAGATTGTGCAATGAGAGTTAAACCAGCAGCCTATGGGTTGTACTCGATTGGAAGGTTCTTACCACGGACCATTCCATCTCCCTGGAACCACTCGCGACGGAACTGCTTGGCGGCACCATCTGGGGTGTTGGTCCACTCGATGGTGATACGGTCGTTGTTGGTGTCCTCCTGTCCGTAGGCGAAAGCGTCGCAGGAAACGGCGAGAACACGGCATGCTGGCACCTACCTCAGTGCAAACGCGCGCCAATCACACTAAACGTTTGATGAAACACTGTGACCCGCGTGTTAAGAGAACATTCCCTCGCGGCGTTGCGAACGCTTCTGCTGTATCAAATGTTTTAAAAAAATAAGGGATATCTGCGAGAAAAAAAAACATTTTTAATTTTTGTTTTCGCGGAACGTACGCAGCGAATTGAACGCGCGAAAAAATCGAATTTCATAAAATGAGACAGAAACGTAGATGCCAGCATGACGTGCGAGAAGCACGGAACCGATTGGGCCATGGCGATTTCTGATGAGAGAGTGTAATTACTCTGTGAAGATACTTACAAGTTTCCCATTTTTATACGGAACAGATAAGGATCTAAGCTCTGCCCACCCACGTAATACACGTAGACACACGTGGCTCGCTTGTTTGCGTGAAAGCTCCGACTAACAAGGGAGTTACATATGGTCGGGATTTCAGAAATTTCTAAAAATTTGGTGGCATATAGTATCACTGGTGAACCGCGCGCGGGCCCGCGGCGGCTCCGCAGACGCTACGGGCCCGCCACGGGCCCGCAGCGGGCCCGCCAGCGCTTGGGTGCCCTCGCTGGCCGCTGGCGGGCCCGCGGCGGCTATGATATTTGGTAGGTGACTGACAGGTTGAAAATTTTTTGTTTCCAATTGGTTTATAAATGAATTGTGGTTATTTTAAACCATGTAAAATTGCGCATAGGACACTAGTTAGTTGAGTTTTTGATCAAAAATGCTGACATTTATTGGTGATGCGCTGGCGGACCCGCTGCGGGCCCGCCGCGGGCCCGCCAGCGGTAAGCTGACGATGGTAAAATTTTTGTCTCCAGAATGTTTCTAAATGTTTTTTTCCTGGTTTTATGTGAATTATATCGCTCATGATGAGATATTTAGTAGACTTTGTTTAAAGAATTGGACTTGACCGACCGCGGATAAGTTGCGTAGAAGTCGCATAAACGTTTCGTTTGTTTTAATATTTGTTTACGCAATTTTATTCTAATTCAAGAAATCTTTAATTTATCCGAAAATTCAAATAAAACAGATGTAGGCAAAAGTAGGCGGTATTAGAAAACCTACGAGTTTCGTTCTTTGGGAAATTGAGCGACGCGACGAAATGCGGGAAAGTCTGCAATTCACGTTGCGTGATCGAGAGATTTTCTGCGTTTTCTAATTCTTATAGTTCTTCCAAAAAAAATGTTGCTACGGCGTGTAGTATCGGTTGCTAAAGAGACCTTTATCGCCTTTTAGCGTGCTTTGTTTTTCCAAGCCCCCTAAATCCACTATCAATAGACAGTAGACGTCGGCGCAGCAGGCTTGGCAGCCTATTATACTGCAATCACCGATTTAATAACGATGACAATCGGTGACTGCGGATTGACGTCGAAAATGAGTTGAGCGCAGGCTAACATCGCTCAATATGCCAATTTTAAGGCGATTACGTGTGATTTTTCTTTATTTTTTCTGTTGTTTTCCGTGATTTCATACTCATGTGTGATCTTTAATCAAAAATGTTCCAAAAATAACAACGGAAGCGGAAAATACTGACCAGTCATTCGTCACACAAGAGGCGCGCAGCATGGTTGCCAAATGTTGTGCCCATATTGCAAAGTGGGCGGAGCTTAACATTTTTGAACGATTTTTGCCAAAAAACTCCAATTTTGTATGTTTTGCTGCCGTTTTTAAAATCATTTTTCTTTCTTTTAAATCTTTATTAATTTGGTTTGAACCTTTTTCAATTTTTTTTGTTTCAGGTGCCAGCGGGACAATGGACATTTGACACCGCCGACGTCGGTAAGATTTTCTTTTCTTTTATTATTTTTACTGTCAAAAATAAAAAAAAACGTTCTAAAGAAAGAAAAGAAATAAAATTTACGAGCGGATCTAAATTGGTTATGCCCTAACAATGATTTTGAATAGATGCGGCACGCCGCTTCGAAAAATATCGATTTTTTCCTATTGAATAGGCTAAAGATTTATAAATTTTACCTATCTTTTTTACAAGAAAAATAAATAACTCGCACAAAAAAATTGCTAACATTCAGAGAACATAAATTTATTTTGAAATAATGTTTTAAAAACCATCGCTGAATGAATTCTAGCTCCGTTTGTACTCTTTTTTATTGATAAAAAGTTCAATATTTTTTTAAGCAATTGCAATTATTAGCAGAATAATGTATGAGTCCTCTTTTTGCACAACTAAATACAATACAAAAGCAAAAGTGCAGAATTTTTGGAAAAAAGTTTTTAAAAAAGCATCGTCGAATAAATTTAGGCGTGCTTTGTTACGAGCAAAAACACCTCTGTGACTTGTAGACCGTGATTTCGGTTCTGCTCGTTCGAAATTTTATTTTTTACAACAAAAAATAAAGCAAAAAAATGTGTTTATTCATGTCTTTTGCACCTGTGTCCGTGTGAGGTTTCGTGTGCGTGTTTTCAGCTACTACTGGACCGATTTGCATCAAACTTGGCAAAACATTTTTAAAACAAAGTGGAACAAGGCTGCCGAAGTTTGATACAAATCGGTTAAGTTTGAAGTGTAGCATACTGAAGGCACTTGGGGTCTTTTCACCGTTACACCGGGGAAAGCCGCCGAGAATTGTCTAGTTAAAATGAAACAAAAATATGAGTTTTGAGTAATATTTTTGACTTTAATTCTGTCGAGCATTAAGCAATTATATTCTTCTCTTGAATAAACCGGTCCATTTATAATTATGAGAACCGATACTAGCGTTCTCGCGTTAGAAAAGATTGTTCCAAGCTCTGAACAATTCGGGTGTTTTGAACGACGTTTTCTGCTGATTTATAATAACTAGACGGTTCTCAGTGGCTATAGCTTGTGCAACAGTGAAAATACTTGAAAAAAAAGAATTGATTGTAACGGCCATGGAGCACAGACTCATGCGCCGGCAGAGAGCAAACGCGCCCGACGCTTAACTGAAAATTCATACAAAGGAGGCCCCAAGTTAAATGATATAAAAACTGACACTATTTTGGCTTTGTTTGTAAAATTTTTCACGTTTGCTGGCTCATGCCCATGTGATAGTGGTTTTCGCTCGCGTTTCCTCAAGTAAAAACGTATATTTTTAAATGTCCGTTGAAAAAAATTATACATTGTTAAGTTTGAACTTCAAATGAATAAGCAAAGACATTGAATTGAACGGAAGTTGTGTCATAAAAATTAGAGCGCTTTGCCTAATAAAAATATAAAAAGAAATTATGAAATTATCATCCTCCGGGAGGCCGAATATCTTACACAACAAAATTTACTGAATTTTCAGACACGTGCCACATCTTGATGAGGACAATCAATGCTGAGATGAGCGGGACAACGACAACGACGAATTTTGGAATAATATAAATAATTGCTGTATTGAATTTTTTATATATATATTTTTTTTTCAATAAATATTGATAGAAACACGAACTGTGTTAGTTTTCATGAGAAAATATCAAATAAAGAAAAAAGCAAGAAGGTAGTCACCCCGCGATGTAGCAGCTAGCGAAGCGCTGGCGGGCCCGCCACGGGCCCGCTGCGTGCACCACGCGTGTACTCTTTTAGCTGTCAGCGGTCCGCTGGCGGGCCCGCAGCGGGCCCGTGGCGCTTCACCAGTGATGAGGTTTTCGATTTGGCTGAAATAAAGCGTCTGAAAATATTTTGAAATGCAATAATCTTTATCATTAGTGACTGGTTACTGTTATTCTCAGTACGGAGCGCTGCAAACGCGCTCCCTTCGCACAGTCGTGGACGCGGCCGCGTTGGCGACGAAAGAGTTCAGAAAATTGAGAGCCATGGCCGATGTTTTGCTCTGATTTCTCTAAACCTCACTCCATATGCATGTGAAATTTTTTGTTCGTTTGGAGCGAGTTTTCAGCGTTTTATACCGAGTATAGCTGTGACGCAAAATCACTCTATCGATGAAGCGACGCGACGGCAAGAAAATTAAAAGGACACTCGTCCGCGTATTCACTCGTCCGCGTATTCTCACTCGTCCGCGTATTCTCTACTAGTATGACGACTTCCCCGGAATCCCCCAACTCTCGTTCTCGTTCTGCCTCCGTAAGCCGCCCTGCCAAAAGAAAATGCAATGACGATTCTTTGAATGCTCTGAACTCTGGTCAAGTCGTGCCCATCAAGGATTTTTTGGAGCTCAAAGCAACTTGTGATAGAATGGCGAAGCAAATTGAGGACCTTGTCAAAATCGTTGCCGCTCTGGCTCCTGCCGCCAACCTTCCTACTGCTCCTTCTTCCCGTACTACTCAAAATGTTGCTTCGCATCAGTCTCCCGCCCAGTCTTCATTAGATTTGGTCAAGGAAGCTGCCCAGATGTTAAAGAAATCGAAGAGAGCAGTAATTGAACTGCTTCCTGACTCTCCGGACGACCCAGAACAAGACAATAAAGACATGGCCACAATCCACAAACTGGCATCGAAGCACAATCTCACGGCTCCTACATCTGTATTTAGGCACAAATGCAAAAGTAAACTTCGTCCGCTCAAGCTGGAATTCAACAGCACTGCCGATCGGGACTCGTTCATCAAAGGTTTCAATCGATTTGTTAGACCATCCGAATTTAGTTCCATTGCAAGGAAACCAAGATGTCGTCGGGACCTCACTCTTAGCGAGCTGACAGTTTTGAGATGTAGCCGGGAAACGATTTACAAAGCGAACAAAGAAGCTGGTATGACTGTTTTATTTTTAAATGATATCTATGTTAAGAAAAATATGTCGCCTCGTCCTTTTCATTGATTTCCAGTTCGCCCCCTTTAGCTACCTCCCCACCTCTCGCCATCGATTTGTTCGGGCCCTATAACTCGGTTTTGTCATCATCCTCCTCTCCCCATCCCCTCTCCGATCAATATCCACAGCGCAGTAATTCCTCTTCACCTAACTCTAACTCATCAGCGGGAGTGGTTCCAGTTATTATCAACTGTTCTTTAGCCAATGTGCGTGGAGTTTCTTCTCTTTCTAAGATTTTTCAACTTATCGACTATTTTATTAGTTCCAAAATCGACATACTCTTTATCACTGAAACTTTTCTTTCCGATAACATACCTAGTAGCCTTTTTTTAGCTTCCAATCCTGACATCCAATTCCTTCGTTTTGATCGCATTTCAGAAATTCAAGGAAAACGTTCCGGTGGAGGAGTCGCTATTTTATGTAAATCTTCTATCAATCTTTCCATTTCTGACATCAATATGAAATTTCATTACCCCCTCCACCGATCCGAAATCCTTGTGTGTCAACTTTTATCGTCTTCCTTCTCTCCTAACTCTCTAACCTTGTGTTTAGTCTATCGTCCTCCGGACTGTAACGCAACTGAAACTGCTAATCTTATTGCTCATCTAGACTCTTACCTTCCGTTCTCCTCCACTCTTTGTGTCGGGGATTTTAATTTTCCCAACTTAGAATGGTCTTCTCATTCTTCTACTAGCAATGATTTCTCCGATTTTTTGGTATCTAAAGAATTTTCTCAGTGGGTTCATTTCCCTACTAGGGTCACACCCACAACTTCTAACATTTTAGATCTCGTTATATCTTCACGTGATATTACTCCTTCCCATATTACCCTTCAGCTAGGTTTGCTAAATTCGGATCATGCTAGCGTATCCTTCTGCGTCCCCTTCTATAATGCACCTAGGCCCTCCACCTCTTTTCCTTCTTTGCCAAAACTCTGCTATCGCAAATGCAACTTTTCGAAACTTAACGCGCGTCTTGCTTCTATTGATTGGGATCTCACTTTCTCCACCCTCCTTTCAGTTTCTGATAAATTCTCGTTCTTAATTGAAACTCTTGATAATCTGCTCACAGAACTCTGTCCTCCTATCACCTTGGGGCCTCGTCCTAAATCATGCTTGCTTCTGCGTAAATTACGTAAACTCCGCCGCAATAGTAAGTACTGCACCTCACCTGTAGCTAACTTTAATAGACTTCAGCAGTACCGTACCCTCTCTTCAAAATACCGCAAATGGCTTAGTAACTACCAGTGTGCCTTATCGACAAAGGTTCGACAAATTTGTCGGTAAATTTGTCAAAGTTTTTCGTCGAAATTTATCGACAAAAAATCGACAAATTCGACAAATTTGTCGATAAAAAATTTTGACAAATTTGTCGAAATTTTTTGTCGTTTTTTGTCGACAAATTTATCGACAAAAACGACAAATTCGAATTTTTGTCGATAAATTTGTCGACAAAATTTTGACAAATTCGACAAATTTTTTTGTCGATAATTTGTCAAAAAGGGCATTTGTCGACAAATTTTTTTTCGATAAGGCACACTGGTAACTACGAATCTAAATTTATTGAGAATTCCAATTGCGCTCAAATTCGAAAACTTGTTGCTAGCCGGCTTAAATCCAGATCAACTGTTCCCGCAATCATGTTCAATGGTCAATCTCTTGTGTCTGATAGTGAAAAATGTGGCGCTTTTGCGGAAACTTTTCTTAGTCATTTCTCGGCACCTTCCGGTACCGCCAATTCGTCTTGCCCATCGAATTTTTCCTTTCCTTCTCCAGTCACCCCTTCTTGCTCTAGCTTCAACCCATTTCAACCCTACATTATCGAAAAGTTTCTTCAAAAACTACCACCAAAGTGTGGTTTCTCTCCACACCTAACTAATTATCTTGTTCTTAAAAGATGCGCTACCTCTCTCGCCCTTCCTCTTTCCATCATTTACTCTCAATCTTATCTCACGTCCACCATCCCTGACACTTGGAAGCAAGCTGTAGTCATTCCTTTATTTAAGAAGGGAGATCCTTCTAACATCGATAATTACCGCCCTATATCTCTCACCGACCCTTTTGCGCGAGTTATGGAGCGTATTATTTGTCACGGAATCCGAATTGAGTTAGGTCACAAATTTAGCGAGCACCAGCACGGTTTTTTAAATTACAGAAGCTGTACTACAGCATTAGTTTCCTCCATCTCAAAATACCATCAAATCCTCAAAAAGCATAATTCTCTAGACGTAGTTTATTTTGATTTCAAAAAAGCTTTTGACACTGTTTCTCACTCACTGCTACTTTACAAGCTTGCAGAATTTGGCATTGACCCCCTAACTTGTTCCTGGTTCCGTGAGTTCCTCAGTAATCGTTCCTTCACTACAAGAATTAATAACACTTTTGGAAACGATTACCACCCTATTTCCTCTGGAGTTCCCCAAGGCTCCGTTTCGGGTCCATTATTGTTCATAATTTTTATTAATGATCTCTTACTCTCACTCCCACCATCTTTTCACTTTTCTTGTTTCGCTGATGATATCAAAATTTTTTCTGAAAACCCCTCTCTCCTGCAAGAGGGAATTAAACTTATATCTTACAAAAACCACAGTACTGCGCCTGGGCTCTAAAAACAAAACGTTTCCCTATTATATTGATAATTTTGAAATCCAAGGTTCTTCTTGCGTCAGGGATCTGGGACTTTTTACTGACTCTAAGCTCTCTTTCAAACCGCACATTGCCCGAATCGCTGCTCTTGCTCTCTTGCGCGCTAAACAACTTTTGAAATGCTTTTCTTCTCAGTCCACCAAATTCTATGTTCATTTATTCAGCACGTATGTTAGACCTCTTCTTGAATATTGCTCAGTAATTTATTCTCCTTCTCCTAGTGGCGTCTTAGCTAGTAAACTTGAACATTCTCTTCGTTTTTATACCCGTCGGGTGTTGCAGCGGTGCAACATTCCATTTTCCTCTTATGAACACAGTCTAGAAATTCTTAATTTACCTTCCTTAAGGCACACCCGTCTCAAATCTCAACTCCTTCTTTTATATCGATTGGTTACTAATACTGCACATTTCCCCCATCTCACTGAGTATGTCGCTTTTGTTAGATCTTCTCGCAGACCAATGCTCTTAGTCAGGATTGATAGATGCTCCACGCACTTCTTTGCTAAAACTGTTCCTATTTGGAATTCTCTTCTCCGGAACTGCTCCTGCTTTTTATCTCCTTCAGAATTTCGCAACATTCTTGATGCTAATATTTCCCGTTTATGAATGTATCCCCTTCCCTCTAAACATAACTTTTTGCACTTTTATTCTCCCATACATTGTTAAATTTTTATTATAATGTACACTTTTACACTTTTTTCTCTTATTTTAAACTTTTTTTTCTCTTATCTGATTTTCTTCTTTTTTTTTGATCAACTACGGTTTTCTCATGAATCCCGATGTGCCTCTTGCGGGGTGGATCGCGATCTTTCTTATTTTTATTCTTCACGCCCCATCGCTCATTTATTGGAATGTATCCCCGGTATTTTTTTTTCAATTGAGTGTGAATGAATAAAGAATATATTAAAGGACAATATCTTGAATTGAACTCTATGATCAATAGAAAAATACTCACGTCTGTTCGGAAATGTGTCTCTAGAATCGTTCCCTACTTTTTTCTGATCTTTGAATTTTCATTTGTCACCTTTCATCTGCCATTATCTTTATCATTAATCATTTTCTATCATCCAATTATTTTTCAATCACTTTTTGATTACATTTATTGTTGACCCGCCAAAATGGTCAAACGCGCTCCGCTGAACTCAACGCTATGCGATTTTCATTTTGGTCTCCAAATTATTTCATTTCACGTGTAAATTCAACGTGAAATGAAACGATTTGGAAACCAAAATGAAATCCACGTAGTACTGAGTTCAGCGGAGCGTGTTTGACCATTTTGGCGGGTCGACAATACAATTATTTATTGTGAAAAAAAAATTGCAACGCGGTGTTTGCGTACTTTTAATATTCAAACGAAAATGGGAACAACCCTCTTCATTTCCCGTTCTATTTCTTTCATTGTCGTTTGAATTTCAAAAGTACGCAAACACTGCGTTGCAATTTTTTTGTTTTCACAATACAGTAACAGACATTTTATAAAAAACACTTATCTGAAATCCGGAATGTCAAATGAACAAAAAAAAGGGATACGGAATTCGGAATACGGAAAGAAAATATAATTTACAGAAATAATTTAAGTTATACTCGATATAAAACGCTGAAAACTCGCTCCAATCGAACAAAGAATTTCGCATGCATCTGGAGTGAGGTTTAGAGAAATCAGAGCAAAACATCGGCCACGGCTCTCTCAATTTTCTGCACTCTCTCGTCGCTAACGTGGCCGCGTCCATCACTGTTCGCAGGGAGCGCGTTTGCAGCGCTCCGTACTGAGAATAAACAAACGAAAGTGTCTCTTGCTCTTCCTAATTTGGGTTACGGTAGGACATCACTATTTTTTTCTGGATTTTTTCGAAGTTTCACGCCATCGAAAAAATTTTGATTTGTTGTTCTAAAAAATCTGTCATGAGAACGCGAAACGAAACTCCGCCCACTTATTTTTGCGCGACCACGCGAACACAATGCTATTTGAAGAGACGCAGACATAACGGTGAATGCAGACTTGAAATGTGATGCGTTTTCATGTCGCAAGTCGTTTGAAAACACAATAGTCTATTTTACTACTCTTCCCACCCCCCCCCCCCCCCCCCGTTGAACGCACTTTGGAAGCAGCTGTGAACTCACTTTGTCAAGAAAACGCAGACGGGTCGAAATATGATGTGGTCACGTCAAATTATTAAACTTTTTCTTTGAACTCATTGTCAGAGAATTAGCACCATCAAGGCTAACAACGAATTTTTACATTAAAAAAATTAAATAGTTGATCGTTCTTTGGTTCACTGGAATTAATATTTACAATTAGGATCCAGTGCAAATAACGAGTAAAATGTTGCGATTCAATCGTTATATTATTCTTCACAAAAGTGCGCTTCTGATTTCTTTCATTTTTCATTCATTTCATTCAGGCAAACAAACGGAGCCATGGTGCACTTTTTTTTTGTTTATTCTTAAACTTTCCCCCTCGACTGCACTTTGCACTGCACTTTTTGAAAAAAAAATTTAGTGGCTCGCTGTGGTGCAGTTATATTCCGAACTTCTTGCACGTTGATACTGAACAATTATTCAAAAAATGGCAAAAATCGGGATTACGATTGGTGTGAAGGGATAATGTTCCGCCTCCCGTCAGAAATTTTCTGTTGCGCTGAAAATGTTTTCTTTTCATCGAAAATCTTGTCTTTCGGCGTAATTTTTGAAATACTGCGCAATTTTTCGCCAACGACGCTCCGAAATTACGCATTCTCTCGTTGTTTATCGTAAATCGAAACAAATTTTTTCATTTTCTTTTTCAAAATTTTCTTTTTTTTTATCCACGTCGCCAGTTTTTTCTTCCGCCCGAAAAATTGTCCCATTCCGCTCTTTTCTGTGCAGATATTTATTTAATTGTTTGAAGATAATTTACAGTGGGATAGTGCCCTCTTGTACCCTCTTTCTCCCTCTTTGACATTCACTCTCATTCACTTTCTCAGTCTGCGTCTCTTGTGGTCCGCAATCTCTTGCACGTCGGGTCGCTTGCAGGGCTCACGGAGCATCCCTCCCATCCGGCGCATTACACCGCTCGTCCGGCGAATTGAGAGCACCAGCTGAAAGGAAGTGAGGACGCGGTTTTCCTCCCACTTTTCACTCACTCACGTTATTTTTTTTTTGTGACGTGTTTTTTTTCTTCCTGTGATTTTTTGTTCTCTTTGTTTCTATTTTCTGTCTTTCTGTTTTTCTTTTGTTAAATATTTAGACGCAGGAACAGATGATGTTTATCGGATGTGCCAACAGAAAGCAGTTTTCGAGTTAAAAGAGGATTTGGCTGGAAAAATTTTACCCAAACTTTTTTTTCCCCGTTTTTTAACTTTAACTTTACTAACTGATATATGATAAAATAATCGATAAAATTGTGTAGAATCTATGATTTTTTGTGGCTCTTTTGGAATAGAAATTCGACAAAATTGAAATGTCACGTTTTGGAAATTGCGTGAAAATAGAAGCCCACGAAATAGGAATTTAATAAATCAGAAATGTATCAAAATGAATGAAAGAGCGTGAAAATAGAAACGTAGCAGAGCAGAAATGTGTCGAATTGGAAGTAAAATGGCAATGGAGCGCATTTGCGAGATTTAATTTTTAAAAAGACTTTCGATATCTTCCACGGGGGGGGGGGGGTACGACAGAATAGAAATAGGTGAAATAGAAATGCTACAAAATAGAATTGCTACAAAAAAGAACTGGAAAAAATAGAACGTCTACAAAATAGAAATGAGCGAAATAGAACAGCGCGAAATAGAAATGTGACAAAATAGAAATGGGCGAAATAGAAATCGGTGCGATGGAGCGCGTTTGCATTATTCTTCGAATTTTCCGATTATTATAGGATTTTTCAGTAATTTTCAGATATTTTACGCACTTAACAACAGCGGAAATGAAGAAAAGTATTAAATCAATGCAGTTTCAGAAAAAAAAATTCATAATCGGCGAAAAACTGAGCAATTGAAAAAATAATGCAAACGCGCTCCATCGCCAAAATTTGTTCTATTTTGTAGCATTTCTATTTCGCCTATTTCTATTTTGTAGCCGTTCTATTTCGTAGCATTTCTATTTCGCTCAGTTCTATTTTTTCCAGTTCTTTTTTGTAGCAATTCTATTTTGTAGCATTTCGCCTATTTCTATTCTGTCGTACCCCCCTTCCACTTTTTTTTCGGTTTTTTTTTTCGGTTTTTTCACGTTTTTTTTTGATTTCGATACATGGAAAAAAAAATCGAAAAAAAAACGTGCAAAAAATCTAAAAATACGTGGAAGATATCGAAAAAAAACGTGAAAAATATCGAAAAAGTCGTTTTAAAAAAATAAATCTCGCAAACGCGCTCCATTGCCATTTTACTTCTAATTCGACACATTTTTGCTCAGCTACGTTTCTGTTTTCACGCGTTTTCATTTTGTTACGTTTCTGATTTATTACATTTATATTTCGTAGATTTCTATTTTCATGCAATTTCCAAAACGTGGCATTTCAATTTTGTCGAATTTCTATTCCGAAACGCCCCAAATTTTTAATTTAAAACGCAAAGATATGATGAACGGGAAAAAAATGCACTTTTAAACAATTTTAATTCAATTGAAAAGTGAAGATTTCTCTTCTATATCGTATTACACGATTTCGTACTTCTGCAGAAGAAGAAAATCAACGACCAAATTCTTACTTGTACCCATTGATAGAAAACTTCAAGGTTATGCCCTTTTTTGTTATCAAATCAAATGGAATTGACTTGTTTTTCCTAGTATTTTTTAAAATCAAATATATTGTGTTTTCAATCGACTTGCGACATGAAAACGCATCACATTTCAAGTCTGCATTCACCGTTCTGTCTGCGTCTCTTCCAAGATCACTGTGTTCGCGGGGTAGCGCACAAATAAGTGGGCGGAGTTTCGTTTCGCGTTCTCATGTCGCAATTCGATTAAAAACACAATACCACCTTAAATATTTTTCAACAAGAGGCAACAAAAAAAATGCGAATCTTTTTCGTTTTATCTCTGGTTTTCGCTATTTATAAAATCCGACTAACAGCGCTTTTCTCTCTTTCCGGCGACTCGCAAGCAGCTTGAAACATTCAAGAAATTTTGAGAATTTTCTTCGTCTGCTCAGATTTCGTCACTTTTCTCATACCGCTGTGTTCTTTTTTGCTTTTTTTTGTTGAAGGCTGTCGCTCGTATTTTATTGCCTTTCTTTCTATTCAATCCGTCGTTAACTGTACTTTTTCTTCTTTTTTTTTCTATTTCATTCTTCTTCTCCTTCAAAGTCGTTCTCATTTTGCAAAAATTCGTGATTATTTTGCAGAATAATGGACGAGAAAGGGGAGCGTGAATCGCTGAATCAAATCAAACTGAAACCACGTATATCGCTATTCAATGGATGCACAATTATCATTGGCGTCATTATTGGCTCTGGAATTTTCGTTTCACCGAAAGGAGTTCTTCTCGAAGCTGGAAGCAGTGGAATGGCATTGCTCATTTGGCTCCTTTCCGGTGCTTTTGCAATGATTGGAGCAATCTGCTACTCGGAGCTCGGAACATTAATCCCAAAGTCTGGTGGAGATTATGCTTATATTTATGAGGTATTTAAGTAAACAAACTTGTTGGAAATTAAACTTTTTTTTTGTTTCGGGGAAACTGTTTTAAAATATAGTATAAAGTGGCGGATTTATTTACGAATATCACATCGAAATCGCAGAAAAAAATTGAAGTCCACGGGGAGTACACGAAGTCGAGGTTTCCTAGGCCGCCGGCCGACCACGTCTTTTCGAAAATTTTATTTTCTTCAGCAATAATCGGTTTTTTTTTCTGCTTTCTTCATTTTTTCACTATTTTTTTTGGCAAATTATTAATGGACTGTTCACAAAACCGGAAAAAACGGAAAAAAATTGCGGGAAAAATCGGAGAATGTTCTGATTGACCTGAAATTTTGGGAAATATTGGAAAAAAATTCTCCTGTACACGCTCAAAAAATTTTGGACCAAAATATCGATTTTAAAAATTTTCAGAAAAAAATCGATATTTTGGTCGGTCCAAAATTTTTTGAGCGTGTACAGGAGAATTTTTTCCAATATTCCCAAAATTTCAGGTCAATCGGAGCATTCTCCAATTTTTCCCGCAATTTTTTTTTCCGGTTTTGTGAATAGGTCCATTAAATTCGCCAAAAATCAGAAAAATTTTAGTACGATTTTAATGTGTTTAATATTCGTGAATCCCCCTGAATATTTTGAATAACTTTCCACAAAAAGTTGGCATCACATTTAAATGAGTAAAACAAATTTTACAGTGAGAAAACTATTTCCCGTTTTTTTCCAGGCTTTCGGACCACTTCCATCATTTCTTTTCCTCTGGGTGGCTCTCGTCATTATCAATCCAACATCTCTCGCTATCATTGGAATCACGTGTGCCACGTACGCACTCCAACCGTTCTACTCTTGTCCAGTGCCCGATGTGGTCGTCAATCTTTTTGCCGGTTGTATCATCGCTGTGCTCACCTTCATCAACTGTTGGGATGTCAGAATGGCCACTCGAACCAATGACTTTTTCACCATCACTAAATTGTTTGCCCTGGTGTTAATCATCACTTGTGGTACATATTGGATGTCGTTGGGACATGTTGAGAATTTACAAATGCCTGATGTGGGGGAGGGCACCCAGACAAAAGTGTCGGCAATTGCGATGGCATTCTACTCTGGAGTATTCTCGTTTTCTGGATTCTCCTACTTGAATTTTGTGACCGAGGAGCTCAAGAATCCGTTCAAAAACTTGCCCAGAGCAATTTACATATCGATTCCAGTGGTTACTATCGTCTACATGCTCGTCAACATTGCGTATTTTTCAGTGCTCTCTGTAGATGAGGTTATTTAAATACAATACACGGTGTCTCAAAGTGGAAAAATGTCTTCACTCAGCAAAACTAGACCACTTTTCATATTGAAAATCTGTGCTGAAAATATATTCTTCAGATAAAATGCTTCATTTTTATTACAAAAACACCACGATTGGTGCAGAATTGACGGATGAGATGCATTTTAAAATAATTATTATGG
This sequence comes from Caenorhabditis japonica, assembly GCA_963572235.1. Lineage (NCBI taxonomy): Eukaryota > Metazoa > Nematoda > Chromadorea > Rhabditida > Rhabditidae > Caenorhabditis > Caenorhabditis japonica. The sequence goes on from OY754346.1 coordinate 1,429,768, forward strand.
GGTTATTCTCGAAAACAGCAAAAAAATTCAGCGAAAATTCGGAGAATGCTCCGATTGGTCTGGAACTTTGGGAAATTATTTAAAAAATACTTCCGGTCATCCCCTGAAATTTTTCAGACAGAAATATCGATTTTGAAAATTTTCCGAAATATATCGATATTTTTTAAAATCAAGACCTAAATATTGATTTTAAAAATTATCGATTTTTTTTTTTGAAAATTTTCAAAATCAATATTTTGGTCTGAAATTTTCAGGGAATGACCGGAAGTATTTTTTAAATGATTTCCCAAAGTTTCAGACCGATCGGAGCATTTTCCGAATTTTTTGCTGGTTTCAAGAATAACCCCAGTATAATTATTTAAAAATGCATCTCCTCCGTCAATTCTGCACCAATCGTGTTGTTTTTGTAATAAAAACAAAGAATTTCATCTGAAGAATATATTTTTGGCACAGATTTTCGAAAAGTGGTCTAGTTTTGCTAAAAATCAAAGAAGAGACTAATTCCAGTTGAAAAAATATCTGTCGCTGCGGTGGGGAGCAGGGGGTTTTTTGTTTTTTTAGCATTTTTTTAAAGCAAAAAAAAAACAATTTTTTTTGCTTTAAAAAAATTAAAAAAAAAAAAACAAAAAAACATTTTTGTCCTCAAAAAATTTACCAAAAAAACAAAAAAAAATTCCAAAAAAAGTACGTATTTCTGCCATTTAAAAAGAAATTTTCCAAGTTTTTGTTGAAAATTAGAGGTTTTTGTCAATTCGGAGCATATACTGAATAAGTTTTTGCCCAAAAACCGGAACTTTTTTTCGCCTCCGTGGCTCTAAAAAAAATTTTTTGCCTGCGGCGCATCATCAACAAAAAAAAAATTTGTTCTCACTCTTATGGACCTATTCAGTACATGAAAAAAACCGATTTTCGTAGTTTTTTCCCTATGCAAAATTGAGGAAAAAAGACAAAAAAACTACAGTAGTCGGAGGTTGACGTAAACAACTTATCGTGTCAAGACCGGCCGATGAAATAACTCTATGCGCCTTTAAATTTCAACCGAATTCCCATTGAAAATCAAAGGCGCATTGCATTTTTCACTGCCGGGTCTCGACGCGATGGGTTTTTTTCCTGGAAAACAACCTGAATAGGGAAAAAACCGCGAAAAAAATGCGCTGAATTTTTTGTCTCATCCAAAAAAAAACCCGAAAAAACAAAAAAAAATTGATTTTGGTCCCAACCCTGGTGGGGAGATATGCGCCAGCAGTTATTCCTAGCAGCGCTTTTCCCGTCCCGGACACCGTGTAATAACTAAAGTTTTTGCTGCAATTCAATTTCTTATTTTTTTTTGTTGCAGATTCTCGACTCTGATGCCGTTGCCATTACATTTGCCGACAAGATTCTCGGCTCACTCGGCAGCAAAATCCTCATGCCCCTCTTCGTCTCATTTTCCTGTGTTGGATCACTCAACGGAATTCTCATTACCTGCTCGAGAATGTTCTTCTCCGGAGCGCGCAACAATCAGCTTCCCGAACTGTTCTCAATGATATCCATCAAGCAATTGACACCGATTCCATCACTAATTTTCCTCGGAGGAACTTCGATAATCATGCTGTTCATCGGCAACGTCTTCCAGCTCATCAACTATCTTTCGTTCGCCGAATCGCTTGTTGTGTTCGCATCGGTCGCCGGACTTTTAAAGTTACGATTCACACTTCCAGCTGATCAATTAAGGAATCGTCCGATAAAAATCAATTTGTTGTTCCCAGTGGTTTTCTTCCTCATGTGCCTATTTCTTCTAATTCTACCGTTCTTCCACTCGGACCCGTGGGAACTCATTTACGGCGTCTTTTTGGTGCTTTCCGGAATCCCAATCTACGCGGTGTTTGTCTGGAATCAGTGGCGTCCAAGCTGTATACAATCTGTGTGGATCGGATTCACGCATTTTGTTCAGAAGCTGTTTTATTGTGTTCCAGAGATCTCAAGTTCTTCGTAACTAGTTAAATATTTAGCATCCTTGTTTCTCCCCTGTACCCAACTTCACCCCTGTGACATTTTTGACCCAGAAATTTAGAAAATTGGCACTTTTCAAAGTTTCCGCCCAATTCATACAATTTTTGAAATTTCTTTAAGTTTTTGTTTCTTTCTTTTTGTTCGTTCCATCCACATATATTTTTTTTTACTGTTACTGCATCCCTCCAGATCTTTCTTGAATTCATTTTTTTTGTTTCTGGCTTTCTTGCGGACATATCCCGACAAACTGATAGCTTTCTACTGCTCATTACCGAATTTATGCGCCTTTGGCATAACTTATTCTTTTTTTTTTCGTCCTCGACGAATAATGACGTCATAATGTTTTTGAATCTGAACTCAAAATAATAAATTTTGGACTTACATTTTTTCGAGAGCGTGACATAATCACGGCGTTTTTTTCACTACCTGCTGTAGAAAATTTGCTCACGAAACAGCCACCAATCAGCGTGAAAAGTGGGCGGAGAAAGGGGCGTGTTTTGCAAAAACTCCGCGCAGTTTTTCATCTTACATTTTTGAGTCGCCGTTGTGAACATTTTTGAGTGTCTGTTATGGTCATTTTTGAGTCTCTACTGTGAATAAACAACTAAAATTTATTGATTAAAAAAATTAAATAATTAATTGAACAATAAAATAGCATAATTATTTATAAATACAATTAAAAACATCCGAATCAATACAAAAACAAGCATAACGAGGCTGATATGACTGATAGACACAATAATACAATTTCAGGGGTTATACATAAGAAGTAATACAAATAAATTCAAAAAATACAAAAAAATGATGAGAAAATGCCATAAAAACCCCGATCGGTCTGAAATCTGGGAGCAAAATTTCAAATTTTCGGGCAAGTCGGAAAGGAAGAAATTTACAGAAATATTGAATGTAAAAAGTATTTGAAATTTTTCTATGTTCAGTTTTACCGTTTTCTAATTTTTAAAGCAAATTCGTGAACATTTTGAATTCTATTTTACAGTTTTTAATTTATTAAAAGGCAGTTGCCTCACAGGCATTTCATTTGCTGTATTTTTCAGGAAAATAATGGATTTCAAACGACTGATTCGAATAATTATCGTGGCTGAATGAGGTTCGTAAAATATCCCATGAGAATCGTGAATTTTCTCGTGAAACCTCGTGCGAATCCACAAATCTCACAAGGGCATTTACGAATCTCACGAGATATTTTACGAGTCTTCTGAGGCAATTCACGAATCTTATCCATCCACGATGATTATCCGAATCGGTCGTCTGAGCTATTACAGACCGATCGGTGTTTTTTTTTCACATTTTTAGGAATTTTCGATTTTAATAAACTAAAAAACTTAATTTTCCTGTGAAATGTTGATTTTGTCCATGCCCGCGATGTCATTTTTGTCCATGCTCGCGATGTTGTTCAGCCGTCCTCGCGCTCCGCGTTCTTGAATGGCCATTATTTCCTATCGTATTCTGAAATAAAAAATGTATATTTTATTTTAGCTAAATAAGAAAAATAAATGTGAAGAAAGAGAAAAAAAAACGAAAAAATAGACGGATAAATTAATTTCGAAATAAATCTCGACATTTACGTTTTTTCGGTGACCGAAGAGAATCCTCGACCCCCAGCCCCCTCCGTTTTAAAAAGTTTTTCAGCCTTAATGACAGTTTTTTTCGCTATAAAAAGGAGCGCAAAATGTAGGAAATTTAATTTTGAACAATCGTATCAGAAAACATTTGAGGTCGAACAGAAAAATTTTGAGAAAACCGAAAAAAACAGCGTTTGGTCGCCAATACGACATGGCCGTGGCCTGGAAAACTCCGTTACTGGTAGTGAGAAAAACGCCGTGCATAATCGGGACAAATTTGCAAGTCGGCGGCACGGATTTGAAAAGTGGGCGGAGCCGAGCAAGCACTGGATTTGGCATTTTTTATGTTTTTCGGGAAAAAAAGCATAAATTCTTAATTTTTCCCAAATGTGCTCCAACTGAATTATAGCTGAGGTGTTTAGAAATTTTTTAAGCCGAAGAACGTCGAATTTGGTTCAGCCACCTTTTCGGAATAATCGTTTTTAGCATTGCGGAGCTAAAAAGGGATTTTTTTCGTGTTTTTGCAGGATAAATCTTTACGAAAATGGAAGTTTGGGCAATTTTATGTCTCTTAATACCATAAAATTGCCCAAAAAACCGCAAAAACACCAAAAACTCACTTTTTAGCTCTGCGATGCTAAAAACGATTATTCCGAAATGGTGGTTGAACCAAATTCGATGTTCGTATGCTTAAAAAATTTCTAAACACCTCAGCTATAATTCCGTTGGAGCACATTTGGGAAAAAATACAAATGCATGTGACAAAAAAAAGCTGAAATTCAAGACAAAAATTGTCCAAAAGGAGTACACGAACAGGCGGCCTAGAAAACGCGCTTCAAACTTTTGTTTTCCGTGCCGTGTACTCTTTTTGGAAAACATTTTTTTAAACTCCATTCTCGATATTTTTTGTTATTTTTTCCCTTTTTATTAAAGTTTCAGAAAACCAAAAGTTTAAATATATTTTGTTGTTGAAAACTATGCTGATCACTGATAAATAATGTTTGTTTCACTCTGGTCATATGACTGATAATAGACAATTTCCATGCGGCATTGCATGCACTCTATTTACATTTCACACAATTTTTTTTCCAAATTTTCTCTAAAAATTTTATATTTTAACCCAGAAAAAAGTGCAAGTGCTCTTTTCTTTTTGGCCGCGAAATGACCAAACTTTTCAATTTTTTTGGTGTCAAAATGAAATCAAACAGATCAGATCAGATCAGCAAAAGATTGATGCATCAGTGCAGAGCATGTGTTTTTTGTATTGAGATCTGAGGGGTGGGAGGAGTGTGGTCCGTCCACCACGCTCTCGCTGATATCAGTGAGCTGCCGTAAACACATTATTCGCGACGAAAAATGTTCCTGAAGACTCGCAAATCGTCCACAAATTCGAATTCTGATTCGTCTTCAGAATCCACTTCATCTTCGTTGGCGAGACGTCATTTGAATAAAGAGGAAAAAACTGGAGCGCGCGCGCCACGTCAGCCGGTAACGTTTCACCGTGGCAAGAGAGGTTAGTAGGAAAAGGAAAATAGACTAAAATTAAAAAAAAAAATAACAACAACATTTTCAATTTCTTCTAGCGCGACGCAAGATGATGGAGAATCCATACGTGTGTCGGGCGGAGCTCGACGAGCTCACCGCTGACGACTCCATCATCGATTATTCGGTATTCTCAGATGATTCGTTCTTGCTCATTGTGCTTCTTACTTCTAAAGGTGAAATCGGGAAAACTGCTCTTCAAATTGTTATGGGACTATTTTTGTTTCCTTTTTCTTAATATTTATTGTGTTTTCAATCGAATTGCGACATGAAACGAACGAGAACGCGAAACGAAACTCAAACTCCGCCCACTTATTTGTGCGTGCGCGACCACGCGAACACAGTGATATTTGAAGAGACGCAGACAGAACGGTGAATGCAGACTTGAAATGAAATGAAATGCGTTTTCATGTCGCAAGTCGATTGAAAACACAATAACCCCATTAAAAATTTATATTGATCCATTAAGGAGACGTACAAGCCTACTTGGAGACGTCACGTGACACCAAACCGCGAAAAAACGTGGTAAACGTGAGGACAGCGTGCTCGATCAACGTGAATCCTGTTACCGTGTGCATTGGTAAGGGTTTGAGAAACGTTGGAAAAAGTAGAAAATATTCACAAAACCGGAAAAAAAAAGAAAAAAAAATTGATCTGAAATTTTGAGAAGTATTGGAAAAAAAATTCTCCTGTACACGCTCAAAAAATATCGATTTAAAAAAAAAATCGATAATTCTGATTTTGCCAATTTTTACAACAACAAAAAATTGAAGTCCACGGGGAGTACACGAAGTCGAGGTTCAGCCTTTTTTTTTGATAAATTATTTATGGATCTATTCACGCAACTAGCAAAATTCTGAGAATGCTCCGATCAGTCTGAAATTTTGACAAAAAACGTCAAAAATACTGTTCAAAAATTTCAGACCAAAATATCGATTTTGAAAATTCTGAAATTTTCTGTCCGTGAGTATTTTTGAAATTTTTTGTCGGAATTTCAGACTGATCGGAGAATTCTCCGAATTTTGCTGGTTTCCGTGAATGGACCCATAAATAATTTATCAATGAAAAATGAAAAATACCGATTATTGCTGAAGACCCCGACGGCCTAGGGAATCTCGACTTCGTGTACTCCTCGTGGACTTCAATTTTTTCTGCGATTTCAATGTGATGTTCGTAAATATTTAAATCCCCCACTTTCTACTAAATTTTCAAGCAGTTTCCCTGAAAATTTTAATTATTTCAGGCAGCCAGGCGGCGTTCGTTATCTTTGGACTCGCGGATGGTAATTTACTCGTGACGCCCATTAAACTGCTGATTGTGAGTTCTTTTTTTTTTCCTCTAGAAAATTTTGATATCCGGTAAGTTGCAATCTGTTATTTTTCCGGTCAGACAAAATCCCATTTAAACCCATTATCTCAAAAAAAAAAAACAATAAGGAACCCCGCGAAAAAAACCCCCAAAAAGTGTCATGTGCTCCAATACATTACTTTTGATGAATTTTCACGACTTGCTTGTTTTCTTTTCTTTTTTTTTCCAACCAAAAGTCATCTTTTTTTTCAGGACGTGACGTGGGGCGGCTCTTCTTGGTCCACCACCACCGTCATCGATCTCAGCTTGCCTTCGGTGGATCCATGTTTGGCCACGCCCACTTGCACCAAATGCTTTGTTTCCAATTTTCCGCCATGCACCATGGCTGTCGTGGCTAATAAAGTGAGGCATTTGAATAGCGCTAAAGTTGCGAAATGACAGATTTCGAAACGTCCTAGAGCCGTCAGTTGGAAGCCGCAGCTTCCACCGATGGCAATCGGATACTCTGTTTTGAAAGAATGTTTTTGTTGTCGGCAAAATTTGTTTCTCTCTGAAAAAAAATAGCACCAGTTGCTAGGTACAAAAGTATAACGTGAAAAAAACACAGAAAAAATTCATATGTGTGGTCAACTGAAAAGTAAAAAAAAAACCTCACTAGGGGCTGGTTTGTATCGCAAAGGGCCCAAAATCCAGGTTATTATTGTTTATTTGCTATTTTTTTTTGCTGTGATTTTTCCTTTTTTTTTCACATTTTTTCCTCATTTTGCAGTTTTCTTTATGTTTTTTAAAATACATGTTTGTTTCAGATCAATAAATGGCGTTTGCGAATGAATATTGAACAAGAAAATTCGAGAAAAAATGGAAATGGCGGATGATGCAAAAATCGATAAAAAATGTTTTTTTGTTTTTTCATGATAAATTGTGTTGTATTGTATTTATTACGTTTCAAAAATAAACGTGAAGTAATGGTGCTACCTCGGAATAGAACTGAAGTGTAATAGAACTGCAGCGATATAGAACTTGCTTCGCAATAGAACCGTTCGGAATAGAACTGCTCGGTAAAGAACTGTCGCAAAATAAAACTGTTTTGGAATAAAACTGTAGCGTTTTAGAACTAAATTAGCAATGGAGCGCGATTGCATTGCTTGGCCGTCAAGGCGGACCGAGAAAAAAATTATAAAAGTTTATTCAAAAAAACAACAAAACAAACAATTTTTGATGAATAGCTCAAATATAAAACTGTTGAAAAAAGCACGCGCATGAGAAATTCCAATATTTGAATGAGCAAGCAATGCAATAGCGCTCTATTGCTAATTTAGTTCCAAAACGCTACAGTTTTATTCCGAACAGTTTTATTCCCAAACAGTTTTATTCCGATCAGTTTTATTCCGAACAGTTTTATTTCGCTACAGTTCTATTTCACTACAGTTCTATTCCAAAGCGAGTTCAATTTCGCTACAGTTCTATTACGCGTCAGTTCTATTCCGAGGTAGCACCGAAGTAATAAGAAAGAACAGAAAAATAAAAGTAATGAAAAAGAAGCAAAGATATTTGTAGAAATTCAAGGAGATGGAAAATAGAGAGATTATAGGTGAAAAAAAAGAAAATCCCCCATTTTTTAATCGAATTCTCATTCGAACAACACATTTAGCGACCTGAAATCAATTATTTCCAAAAAAAAAACGAGGAAAAAAAAATGGAAAAATTACCATGAAAAAATGAAAAATATTTTTAATCGAATTTTCTTGTTTTATTGATCAGAAACAAAACTGTATTAAAAAAAAACATTAAAAACAACTGCAAAATAAGGAAAAAAATGTGAACAAATAGGAAAAAGCACAGCAAAAAATAGCAGGGCAGTGGGCGGAGTCTCGTAAATTGGTTCGCATTCTAGACCCGCTTAATCGACCTTATTTCAGGCGGGAAACATTCTTCTTGTCGATTTGCACCTTCGAAAATGTGTATCGGAGCTCAAAGCGCCACAAAGTTTGCATCAAGTGGAAGTGTTACTCGATGAGAATTCGATCGAACTGCTCGTCTCGGGATTCACTGGCGCTCAATGGATCATTCCGATCGAAAGAGGTGGAAAAGGATACCGTGAAGTGCTGACAACATGTGTGCCCAGCGATTTGAAAGTGGTGAGTTTTCGATCACCACAGTAGTCTAGAATTCGGCAAAATTCAGATTTTCTCACAGGCAGTTATTATAAGGATTTGAAAAGTGGGCGGAGCCGAGCAAACGCGCTTCACTCGATTTTTTCGCGCGAAATTCAGGTTTTGAGGCTTTTTTTTACGTTTTTCGGGAAAAAAAGCATAATTTCTTCATTTTTTTTCCAAATGTGCTCCAATGGAATTATAGCTGAGGTCTTTAGAAATTCTTTAAGCCTAAGAACGTCGAATTTGGGTCAGGCACCATTTCGGAATAATCGTTTTTAGCATTGCGGAGCTCAAAAGGTGTGTTTTTTGGTGTTTTTGCAGTGACATAAAATTGCCCAAACTTCCATTTTCGTAAAGATTTATCTTGCAAAAACACCAAAAAACTCACTTTTTAGCTCTGCAATGCTAAAAACGATTATTCTGAAATGGTGGCTGAACCAAATTCGACGTTTTTATGCTTAAAAAATTTCTAAAGACCTCGGCTATAATTCAATTGGAGCACATTTGGGAAAAATAGGAATTTATGCTTTTTTTTCTTGAAAAACAAAAAAAAATTTGAATTTCGCGCGAAAAAATCCAGTGGAGCGCGTTTGCTCGGCTCCGCCCCGCCCACTTTATAAAATCCTGGACACTGTGCGTATTCACTTGAATAGCCCGGCAATTAGAGGCAGTTTTTTGTTTAAAAAAATAAATAAATGTCGCCCATTCAGACGTTTTCCCAAATGGAATGTGCCGATTCCTGTCAGGTTTGTTTCTGTTCCATTCTTATTGTTCTCTGCTTCTCTGTAATGGCTTTAACTCGATTTGGCTGCGCGATCATTCCATTTTTGCCTGATTCTCACGTTTTTTTTTTCATTTTTTTTTCAGCTCGGACCCGCCACAATGCAATTTTTCCCCGCCGAATCGTGTGGAGTGATTGCTCTGGACACTGCCGAATCGGTCGTCGAGGTGTACAACACGTTCCATTCTCTAGCGCACTCGTCGAAACGAACTTTTAAAGTGCCGCCCGAGACGTGGATGGTTCATGCCGGAGAGAACGTCTTGTTCACCGTCTCGAATGAGAACGAAATTAGAAGCGCGTTACATTTTGGGGTAGGTGTTTGAAATTTGAGGGCCTAGTTTTTGAACTGGATTTGGCAGAATTGCACCGATTCCTCAACATTTTCCACATCGTACCGCAATGGGCGTATTCACAAAACCGGGAAAAAAAAAAGAAAAAAACGAAAAAAAAAATTGCGGGAAAAATCGGAGTTTTGGACCGACCAAAATGTTTTGAGCGTGTACAGGAGATTTTTTTTTCCAACATTTCCCAAAATTTCAGGTCAATCTCGGATTTTTCCCGCAATTTTTTTTTCCGTTTTTTTCTTTTTCTTTCTGTTTTTTATGAATAGGTCCATAAATAATTGCAGTTTATGTCGGCCCGTCTCGAATACACACTGATTCGCACTTCGAACGAATGGCGTCCACTCGGAATTGTGGCAATGCCACAGCGGTCGCACAAATTGGCTGGCATATTCGTGGTCAACGAGCGCGGTCTGGTACGTGTCGAACAGTCGACCAGTCTGTGAGTTTTTTTTTTTGAGCTATTCTCATAAATGTTTCCAATATTATTTAAATGCAAAACTAATTTTGGGGAACTTTTGGAATAGAAATTCGACAAAATTGAAATGTCACGTTTTGGAAATTGCGTGAAAATAGAAATCTACGAAATAGAAATGTAATAAATCAGAAACGTAACAAAATTAAAACGCGTGAAAACAGAAACGTAACAGAGCAGAAATGTGTCGAATTGGAAGTGAAATGGCAATGGAGCGCGCTTGCAAGATTTATTTTTTAAAACGACTTTTTCGATATTTTTCTCGATATCTTCCACGTATTTTACGATTTTTTTCACGTTTTTTTCGATTTTTTAAAATTTTCCACGTATTGTCGAACCGCCAAAATGGTCAAACGTGCTCCGCTGAACTCAACGCTATGCGATTTTCATTTTCGTTACCAAATTATTTCATTTCACGTTGAATTAATACGTAAAATGAAATGATTTGGAAACCAAAATGAAAATCGCATAGCGTTGAGTTCAGCGGAGCGCGTTTGACCATTTTGGCGGGCCGACAATATCTTCCGCGTATTTTTTTCACGTTTTTTGTCTATTAAAAAAATTGCACGTATCGAAATCGAAAAGAATCGAAAAAAACGTAATGGAGTTATTCACGAAATGGCAAAAAATGGCAAAAAACGGCAAAAAACTGCGCGAAAACTGGGAAAATGCTCCGATTGATCTGAAATTTTGGGAAATGAGGGAAAAAACTCTCCCGGACATTCCCACAAAATTTCAGACCAAAATATCGATTTTTAAGAATTTTTGCTTTTTTGTCTGAAAATGCTTAAAATCGATATTTTGGTCTGAAATTTTGTGGGAATGTCCGGGAGAGTTTTCCCCCTCTTTTCCAAAAAATTCAGGTAAATCGGAGCATTTTCCGAGTTTTCGCGCAGTTTTTTGCCGTTTTTTGCCTTTTATTGCCATTTCGTGAATAACCCCATTAAAAAAATCGAAAAAAAATACGTGGAAGATATCGAGAAAAACGTGAAAAATATCGAAAAAGTCGTTTTGAAAAATAAATCTCGCAAACGCGCTCTATTGCCATTTTACTTTTAATTCGACATATTTCTGCTCTGCTACATTTCTATTTTCACGCGTTTTCATTTTGTTATGTTTCTGATTTATTACATTTCTATTCGGTGGATTTCTATTTTCACGCAATTTCCAAAACGTGACATTTCAATTTTGTAGAATTTCCAATCCGAAAGAGAGCCCCATGCAAAACTACTTTTTTTTTTAATGGAGTTAATCAAGCATGAAAAATATTGTATAGTTTTTCACAGCATGGATAAGGAAAAATAGGAAAAATCGTTTTTTTTTTCCTCTTCTTGATGTTTTTGAAATTGAAAAAATAACCAACAAAAGTGTGTACTTTTATATCTCAAATCTTTTTTTTTTTTTAATACCATTTTTCTTGGATTTTGCCTGGTTTTTTTTTTGCATGACCCCCTGGGAGTTGAGAGAGAGATGTCACAATTGTTCAACGATTTTCACTTTTTTTTTTTCGACTAGACTCACTCTTTCAATGAGACATATAATGTGTTCTGATGCGTCTTTTGAGCTGTATTGATATTTTGATAATTGTGGTGGTGTCCCAATATTATAATTTTCCGGTGCTTTTAGAAAAAACTGTTAGTTTTCCTTGTCCAATGAGAATGAAATTAGTGCACATTTGTGATCATTATTGCCGAACCGTTATTGATGCGTAACCGACCTCTTGTTCACCATATTTGCACAGTTGGATTGAGCGATTACACGCAAATGTTTCATCCCTCTGTCTGTCTGTCCATCTGTCGTCTGTGCCCTTCTTCCTTTCTTTTTTTTAAGGCGGTCTGTTTTCTTTGAAAAAAATGGGAAACCTCACAAGGGAAGTCATTTTGGTGGGGCTTTGAGAACTTGATGAAACTTGTGTCAGAGGTAGTCCAGACCCTCCTGAATCGAAATCAGTTAAAAAAAACTGCGGGTTTTGCCGTCTTCTGGAGTTATGACGTCTTCAAGATGGAGCGAAAAGGGGTGCCACCTTTATAAGCGCTCGCTTCCCTTCTTTTCAACAGCGAGGTGGTGGCCGAGGGGATGAGAGCGCGCTCTGTGGATCTGACGATGCATGTTCGACCCCCACGCTCTGGCGATTTTTGTTTTTTGTTTTTTGCTCGCATGCCTTCTTTATTTTTTTGAATTTTTATTGTCATTTATGGTCTTATTATGTGTTTTCGTACATTTCCGGCGTGTTCAAAGACGTATCGGTTGTAAATCGCAATAAAAAAAATGAGTCGATAAACAAGTTGTAAAAAGAGGAGGTCCTGTAACTAATCTCGAACGATGGCACAATTATTGTTTTTTATTAAACACTATTCATATTTGTCGTTTTTATCATGCCATCTGCTGATATTATTCTCGAATTTGTCAATTCCCAGAAGCTCTTTGTAGTTTTGCAAGAGATATCTGGTAAATTTCCAGCAAAGGGTCAGGCAGATAATTTGGAAGTGACATGCCATACCAGTCATATTATGACAAAAAAACTGATGCTCGACTTTTTTAAAGACGTCTACTTTGACTCCTCCATGCCAATCAACACGCTTCTTCTTGTTGATTCGTGGAGCAGTTGGAAGGACAAATCTGCCATCGACAGCGTAATCCCGCCAAGCCACTCATGCGAAACGATGATCATACCACCCGGTTGTACGGGAAACATTCAAGTTCTGGATGTCGGCATTTTCAATGGGTTCAAAAGGGTCATCAAGTATATCACTGGGTAATTGCAATTTGATAGGCCGGACTACAAAATCAATCGGAGAGATGAAACATTGAAAATGCTTTCGGCGGTCTACAGGCAGATTTGTCATCCGAAGTTGCAGCCATGGGCACAATACGCGTGGAGTGCCAGTGGATACAATATCGTTCGCCCACCAGGATTTTCAACTCCAGCAGAACTTCTGTTCCCCAATAACGTGGCTGCTGATTGTTCATCAACGGGTTGCAACCAGGGATGTGATTTCACGGTTACGGATTTCACGGATTTCACGGTTTTCACGGCATTTTTTGAAAAAAATTATTTCACGGATGACCGTGAAAAAATATTCCGTGAAATCCGTGAAATTTTCGTGATTGAGTTAAATATTTTTAAGGCTAGTGCGATGACTGCTGTATCATCCCTTTAGTGTTTTTACTGTCAGAAAACGACAAAGTTTCGAAAAAAATGCTCATTGTGCATGCAACACCCTGAACTGACAGAAAAATTCGAATCTTGTCGATTTTATTTCGTGAAATCGTATTCTCACCTGCACCAAGGTTGTGAGTGAGTTGCACAAATTCAAAACTATAATTAAGGTTTCAACCTTATCATGTTTAACTTTTAAATTCAAGACTACATTTCACTAGTTGAACACTTATTCGTACGACTCCATTTAAAAGTACTGTAGGCAAAGCAAGGACCAGTTAAAAATTGATGGAATTTAGACAGAGAAACATAGAATTTTACTTACTTCTCATTTCAATAATTTACAGTGTTTTTGAAAGGAGTTGTACATGAAAGGGGATACTAGCTTTAAGAACTGGGCGGTTTAGAACTCAATTTTCCTGAGAGAGTGTTATTTTTTCCTTTGTAAACATTGTCTATCTAATCATATTTAAAATGATTGAAAAGACAGGAATAAAATAACAGACTCAAGAAAATTGAGTCTAAACCGCACAGTTCTTTTTTGTAGCAGTTCGCAACCACACAAATCTAAAAGCGGGTACCCCCTGAAAAAAGATCAATTATTAAAATTAAATTCAGGTAAAAAAGTACTACACAAGTATTTTTAAATCGATAGTACACTTCCAAACCTTTGTTACTACACTTCTAGACTCTGATTTTTCCATGTTTAACCAAAAAAAAACAAAACACAGTTGTTTCGGTGAGTTCTGTATTTCATTTTTTAATGATGCAACTCTATTGAAACACAATACTTTGATCAATTTTTGAAAATTTGTTTTTTCACGGATTTCACGGTTTTCACGGTTTTTCACGGTTCTTCGAAACCGTGAATTCACGTTTTCACGGATCCGTGAAAAAAATAATTTCACGCACATCCCTGGTTGCAACGAAACTTCTTTCATCAAATGCCTATATTGTGATAATCTTCTCTGTATTGATCATTTTTTGGTGAAGGAAGTTCACGATTGTTAATAATATTTCATTTTCTTTCTATTTGCTTTACGAGCACACATCTTTTTTACAACTTGTTTATCGACTCATTTTTTTATATTGCGATTTACAACCGATACGTCTTTGAACACGCCGGAAATGTACGAAAACACATAATAAGACCATAAATGACAATAAAAATTCAAAAAAATAAAGAAGGCATGCGAGCAAAAAAGAAAAAAACAAAAATCGCCAGAGCGTGGGGGTCGAACATGCATCGCCGGATTCACAGAGCGCGCCCTCACCCCCTCGGCCACCACCTCGCTGTTGAAAAGAAGGGAAGCGAGCGCTTATAAAGGTGGCACCCCTTTTCGCTCCATCTTGAAGACGTCATAACTCCAGAAGACGGCAAAACCCGCAGTTTTTTTTTAACTGATTTCGATTCAGGAGGGTCTGGACTACCTCTGACACAAGTTTCATCAAGTTCTCAAAGCCCCACCAAAATGACTTCCCTTGTCAGCGTATCTGTTCTCCGTCTCTTTGGATTTTTCCCCTCGATTTTCGACTCTAGTTTCGTGATGATTTTTGGTGACCTGCAGTATCTGGCAGACCCACGAGTCTGTTTCCGAGTTTCTCAATTTTCTCTAGTCTTTTGATAGCCAAAAAGCACGAATTTCATTGGATCACGTGGAGTTTTTTTGCAAATTGGAAGTGAATTTGTCGGCTCTGGGACGTTTCGAAACTTGCGCATTTTTGCGGCGTACTAGTGTATTTAAATTTCCATAAAAATATAAATAATTGATAAAAGCAAAAAATAAAAATCAAATGAGCGTGCGTTTTGGTGTCAATTGGCAAAAAACGATACGAAAAAATGCAAAAAAGTTTTGAAACGTCTTATTTCGAAACGTCCCAGAGCCAATTTGTCGATTGAAGCCTGAGGCTCGAGGGTACGACAGAATAGAAATAGGCGAAATAGAATTGCTACAAAATAGAAGTGAGCGAAATAGAACTCGTGGTGCGATGGAGCGCGTTTGCATTATTCTTGGAATTTTCCGATTATCACAGGTTTTTCAGTGATTTTCAGATATTTTACGCACTTTTGGATCTATTCACAAAACCGGAAAAAGGGGAAAAAATTGCGGGAAAAATCGGAGAATGCTCTTGACCTGAAATTTTGGGAAATATTGGAAACAATTCTCCTGTACACGCCCAAAAAATTTTGGACCGAAATATCGATTTTTTCTAAAAATTTTTAAAATCGATATTTTGGTCGGTCCAAAATTTTTTGAGCGTGTACAGGAGATTTTTTTTTCCAATATTTCCCTAAATTTCAGGTCAATTGGAGCATTCTCAGATTTTTCCCGCAA
This sequence comes from Caenorhabditis japonica, assembly GCA_963572235.1. Taxonomy (NCBI): domain Eukaryota; kingdom Metazoa; phylum Nematoda; class Chromadorea; order Rhabditida; family Rhabditidae; genus Caenorhabditis; species Caenorhabditis japonica. The sequence goes on from OY754346.1 coordinate 1,445,442, forward strand.
TTTTTTTTCCGTTTTTTTTCTTTTTTTTTCGGGTTTTGTAAATAGGTCCATAAGTGCGTAAAATATCTGAAAATCACTGAAAAATCTGTAATAATCGGAAAATTCGAAGAATAATGCAAACGCGCTCCATCGCACCTCCAGTTCTATTTCGCTTATTTCTATTTTGTAGCCGTTCTATTTTTTTTATTGCATAATCGGCGAAAAACTGAGAAATTGAAACAAATACTGCAAACGCGCTCCATCGCACAACGAGTTCTATTTTGTAGCATTTCTATTTCGAGGCGCATCCTCTTTTTCACTCTTCTGGCTATTTTTCAGTAGGTGCACTCATTCATTGAGATTTTATTGCGTGAGTTTGTGAAAGTTGGCTCAACGGTTCGTGTTCGGGTTGGTTTTGGTGGCCTGCATACTCGTCAAACACCCAAGCATATAAAATTCGGAATTCCGAAATTTTAATTTCACGTTCCGAACTCTGATCGGAAAATTCGGAAAAGTACCTGAATAGGTCCAAAAAAATCATAGATTCTACACAAAAATTCTAATGGGGTTGTTCACAAAACCGGAAGAAAAAAGGAAGAAAACGGAAAAAAACTTTGGGAAAATTCGGAGAATACTCCGATTGACCTGAAATTTTGGGAAATATTGGAAAAAATTCTCCTGTATTACACGCTCAAAAAGTTTTGGACCGACCAAAATATCGATTTTAAAAATTTTCAGAAAAATTCGATAATTTTTAAAATCGATATTTTGGTCGGTCCAAAATTTTTTGAGCGTGTAATACAGGATAATTTTTTCCAATATTTCACAAAATTTCAGGTCAATAGGAGCATTCTCCGATTTTTCCCGAAGTTTTTTTTCCGTTTTTTTTTTTCTTTTTTTTTCCGGTTTTGTGAATAACCCGATTGGAATTTTTGTGGAGAATCTATGATTTTTTTTGACCTATTCAGGTATTTTTTTTTCGAGTTTTCCGATTGGAAACCGGAATTCCGTCGGAACATTGGATGTCTGCCGCCTATCTGCAAGAAACGCACCCAGACAAAACTTGAACCCGCAATGTCCTATAAACATTGACGTGCTGGACGTACCTACCAACTGGCTACAGAGGTCACGACGAGGAGTCTGCCCAGCAGGCTTGTTTTTATATCAAAAGTGTTTGGATTGAGGATATCATTGAAATGATATCCGAGAGGAATAGTGTTCGAGTGTGCTGGAGGACGGACCACCCTTCCATCTCTCTTTCTCGACGATGTAAACAGCTGTGTCGGGTGTCTCACTCATCCTTCTTTCCTTCCTTACTTCCTCGAGTCTTTTCTCTTTGACATAGCTATTGAAAATCAGGCAATGAAATGAGTTCTCGCCCTGGCTTGAGCCTGTCACACGTTTTTGCCTTTTGATCGTTCCGTCTTTTCCCCTGAAAATTTTTTAGAAAATTCGACATTTTTTTGTCGCAATTTCGCATGAAAATTTACCATTTTGTGAAAATGCTGCTGTTTTACAAAAAGAAAACCGAAACGCAAAAATTGGGGCTCTTTCGAAATAGAAGTTGGACGAAATAGAACTGTATGGAAATTGTGTGAAAATAGAAGTTAACGAAATTGAAATTTAAAAAATTAGAAACGTAACAAAATGGAAACGCGTGAAAACAGAAGCGTAGCGGAGCAGAAATGTGTCGAAAGCCATGGAGCGCGTTTGCGAGAACTTTTCCAAGAAACGAGGAAAAACCCTGCAATTTTGTCCAATTTTTTTTTAGGTTTTTTCCTTGTTTCTTGGAATCTCGCAACCGCGCTCCATGGCGCCTTTACTTTAGTTTCATTTCGACACATTACTGCTCTACTACGTTTCTGTTTTTACGTGCTTCCATTTTGTTACGTTTCTAATTTGTTAAATTTTGATTTTTTTGATTTCTATTTTCACACAATTTCCATACAGTTTTATTTTGTCCAACTTGTATTTCGAAAGATCCCCAATTTTTGCGTTTCGGTTTTCTTTTTGTAAAACGGCATTTAACGAGAAAGATTGATAAAATTTTACAAAATGGTATATAAATTTTCATGCGAAATTGCGACAGTTTAGTTTTTTATACAACGGGTCTCTTTTATCTCCCAGCTGCAACTCGTTTGTTTTGAGACGTTCCGCATCCTACGTTTTTTATTTGTTTTCTTCTTTCAGAACTCTTGCTAAAATCGCCGCCGAATTCTTCCTTCGACTGTCTCCACTGCAAGTGAACTTGAAATCGGTGGTGCAGGTGGCAAATGCGTGCAGAGTGGACACTGCCGAACTGCAGGCCTCGTTGATTCCGAATTTGCTGAGCACCAGGAAGAGCCGACAGTTGACGAACAAGGAGCTCACACAGATTTACGCCATCGCCAAGGCTATTAACGTTGGTTCATTTTATTTGGTATTTTATTGGCAAAAAAGTCTGCGTTTCAGCTTTCCATGTCCGATCTACTCAAGGCGTTTGAGAATGAATCGATCGGTGAACAACTGCTTCCCGAGGTGACTTTTTTTTTAAATTTATTTATTTATCCGAAAAACTTGCTTTAGGTGCTCAACACGATTCAATCGAACCCGGCAAAACACGCAAATTTGATGCAACACGTTGTTGAGATGTTTGTGAAGCGCGCCTTGTCGGCCGAAGGAAATGTGGACAAGATTCGAGACTGTGATGCAGAGTTAACGTGTGTTTTTACGAATATCACGTCCAAATGTGGTTTAGAACTGGAACGGTGATTTTGCGTCAAATGGTGTACATTGCGGTCCGGTCTCGCCACGAACGGTGTTTGCAGACTTGTGGTTTTGAATTTTTTGTTGTTGTTATTTGAGCAGTTTTTAATTTCAACATGCGATAAAAAATTTGCACCGGTAAAGAAAAATTAAAAACTGCAAATTTTCGAAACGGAAAATGCAAATTTGCGCGTAAACCCACTAGTCTGCAAACACTGTCCGTACTATTGGACGCCATATCACCATTCTAGGAATACGAATACGAGGAATTAAAAACAATTTTCTTGAGCCTTTCCTGTTTTTTTTTTTTACAAAAGTTGCGGCATACTAGTACGCGTGTTTTTTGGTGCCAATTGGCGAAAAAAAGCTACGCGAAAAAATGCGAAAAAAATTTTGAAACGTCCCAGTTTCGAAAATTGAGGCGCAGGGGCATTTATTACGTATTCCCGAGTACGTGAGATGTCGTAAAATGGGTCTTGACACGATCGGTGTTTGCACACTTGTGGATTTGAATTTTTTTTTTTTTTTTTTTTTTGAATTTTTTCTTATTTTTTTCATGTTATTTTTCTGTTTTTTTACTTATATTTTATACTTTGGGGGTCATTCATGTAAAAAATAAAACGATTTTTCCAATTCACACATGTCGAAAAATGTAAACAATCCACGGGGTGTTGAGAGGTACATGAAAATTAAAATTTAAATTTCGCGGGAAAGTTGCCACGTCACTCGAGAAAAAAACGCGCGAAATGGCCTGTTCAAAACGTCGTTACTGCGGCCCCACAGAAATTTTTTTTTACTTTTTTTCTTGTGGGTTCATATATTTTGTATAATTCTAAATATTTAAGCAATATTTCCGCCAGCGCCTCGTTTTTGAAAATCCAAACTGTTTCAACTCTGTAACAACCACGTTTCCTCAAATCTGTGTGAGCAGTGGGGCGTATTTTCACGATGTACTCTTCAACACGCCGTGACAATCTAGTATCCCAAGTACTGTAGATTGTTTACACGTATGCATACACCGATCGTGGCGAGACCCATTTTACGGCATCTCACGTACTCGGGAATATTGTGAAAACAAAAATATTGCAACGCGGTGTTTGCGTACTTTCGAAATTCAAACGGCAATGAGAGAAATAGCATGGGAAATAAAGAGATTTGTTCCCATTTTCATTTGAATTTTAAAAGTACGCAAACACCGCGTTGCAATTTTTTTGTTTTCACAATACGTAATAGTAACATTTAAAATTAAAAAAAGCTAAATATCACGATGCACCCACCAAGATTGCACCAATTTCACAGTGAAACCATCTTCATTTTCAGAAACTTTCTCGCTCGACACGAGCACCTCCACAAAGGAGCCGTCGAATGCGCTCGAGCCGGACTTTGGAAATGCACGCAAGTTTTAGTTCGTCGTGATGTGCACGAGACAAAGTCGAACGCGGTTTGCGTGGAAGTCCTCACCCACATCGTCAAAAACGGAATACAAATTTGGAAGACGTTGAATTCGACGGATCGCCTTCAACTCATGTCTCTGGTTTGCCACCTGGATTGGACGAATCTTTGCGACGCAGACGGTGCTCGATTGTGTGCGCTGCTTTCCGCGTGGCAACGTGACGTCAGTCTTCCGTCGTATCACGAAATGTGCCTCCGGGTCGCCCGTTCCAACCAGGATCTTTTCCTCCGACCGTGTCAGATCCTTTCGCTCGTCTCCTCTGTTCACATACTTGCCGACAATAAATCGATCGATTTGACGTCGGGAAAGATTCCCGATTTCCGGCCGCTCGCCGGTGGAACAAATTGTGGAGCGGCGATTATTGAAGACGATCGGATCATGATTTGGGGAAATTTCACGAATGCACAACAAAAGTTGGAGATGCCGCGTGAGTTTTTTTTTTGTTGCAAAATACCCGGGAAAATTCCAGTATAGCCACCCATCATTCCAGAATAGCCCCCCATAATTCCAGAATAGCCCCCCCATAATTCCAGAATAGCCACCCATCATTCCAGAATAGCCCCCCCCCATCATTCCAAAATAGCCACCCATCATTCCAAAATAGCCACCAATCATTCCAGAATAGCCACCCATCATTCCAGAATAGCCCCCCATAATTCCAGAATAGCCCCCCCCCCATAATTCCAGAATAGCCACCCATAATTCCAAAATAGCCACCCATAATTCCAAAATAGCCACCCATAATTCAAAAATAGCAACCCATAATTGCAGAATAGCCACCCATAATTCCAGAATAGCCACCCATCATTCTAAAATAGCCACCCATAATTCCAAAATAGCCACCCATAATTCCAAAATAGCCACCCATTATTCCAAAATAGCCACCCATAATTCCAGAATAGCCACCCATCATTCGAAAATAGCCACCCATCATTCCAAAATAGCCACCCATAATTCCAAAATAGCCACCCATAATTCCAGAATAGCCACCCATAATTTCAAAAGAGCCATTCATCATTCCAAAATAGCCACCCATAATTCCAAAATAGCCACCCATAATTCCAGAATAGCCACCCATAATTGCAGAATAGCCCCCCCCCCCATAATTCCAAAACAGCCACCCATAATTGCAGAATAGCCCCCCCCCCCATAATTCCAAAACAGCCACCCATAATTGCAGAATAGCCACCCATAATTCTAAAATAGCCACCCATAATTCCAAATTAGCCACCCGTAATTCCAAAATAGCCATCTATCATTCCAAAATAGCCACCCATCATTCCAGAATAGCCACCCCCTATAATTCCAAAATAGCCACCCATAATTCCAAAACAGCCACCCATAATTCCAGAATAGCCACTCATAATTCCAAAATAGCCACCCATCATTCCAAAATAGCCACCCATAATTCCAGAATAGCCCCCCCCCATAATTCCAAAATAGCCACCCATCATTCCAAAATAGCCATCCATCATTTCAGAATAGCCACCCATTATTCCAGAATAGCCACCCATTATTCCAGAATAGCCACCCATCATTCCAGAATAGCCACCCATCATTCTAAAATAGCCACCCATTATTCCAGAATAGCCACCCATTATTCCAGAATAGCCCCCCCCCCCCATAATTCTAAAATAGCCACCCATCATTCCAAAATAGCCACCCATCATTCCAAAACAGCCACCCGTAATTCCAGAATAGCCACCCATCATTCCAGAATAGCCACCCATTATTCCAGTATAGCCACCCATTATTCCAGAATAGCCACCCTTAATTCCAAAATAGCCACCCATCATTCGAAAATAGCCACCCATTATTCCAGAATAGCCACCCATTATTCCAGAATAGCCACCCATAATTCCAGAATAGCCACCCATCATTCCAGAATAGCCCCCCCCATCATTCCAGAATAGCCACCCATCATTCCAGAATAGCCACCCATAATTCTAGAATAGCCACCCATCATTCCAGAATAGCCCCCCATCATTCCAGAATAGCCCCCCCATAATTCCAAAATAGCTTTTTTTTCAGAGATTAATGCTAAACCAAAATCACGTTCTGACTCGGTCACAAATGGGACGAATGGAACCAATGGAACGGTTCCTCTTCTCTCTGTTGCTGCTCCCCCAAAACCGGAACCAGTAAGTCCTGCCGCCCACCACTTTATGTCAATTTGTCCTGGTTTCAGCAACTACCACGTGTAATTGACTATCCAGGAGGCAGACCACGAGCACTCTCCTGCGGCGCCGAACACATTCTCGTTCTCTCCGCGTCCGGACAACTCTCCGCGTGGGGCGGCAACCGATTTGGACAGTGTGGCGTTGGACACGCGTTTAAACTCTCCAACCTGCAGCAAATTGATGGCGATTGGCCGCCAATCGAGCAGATTGCTTGCGGACAGTTTCACTCGGCATTCATCTGCACCGACGGATCTCTTTGGACGTTTGGATGGGGTGTGTGGGGACAACTCGGCCAGGGAGGCCGTCGAAACTCGAATCTACTCGTGCCCACTAAAGTTAATGGCCTGATATCAAAAGTGGTACAGGTGTCGTGTGGAAGAGCTCACACTGTAGTGCTCACCGACTCGGGGCGTGTCCTGGTTTGTGGCTCGGGAAGTTATGGACAAATGGGCGTGGACGATGAGATCAAAAAGACGTTTGCTTTTGAACCACTTGCACTTGGACCATTGCGTGTGAAACTTATTGCCACCCACTATTATCACTCGATTTGTGTCACCGAAGAGAATCGGATATTTGAGTGGGGCCGCAATCCGCAAGAACTCAAAATGCGAATGTTTGTCATGAAGAAGATTCGAAGTGCACAACTGAAAAACACGGAAGATTCCTCGGTCAACTCTCCCGCCTCTCCTGCCACCCCATCTCAATCTCCCCAAGCGAATGGCTCGACTCCACGTGTCAATCTCGGTCTTCCCGCTGAAATTCCACGTGAAGATTTGGGACTTCGAGAAGTGAAACATTTCCTTGATGGACAAGTTGTTGAAGTTGCCACCGGGCTGTCACACTCGGCGCTAATCACCTCTGAGGGAACACTTTACACGTGGGGAAAAGGACTCGATTATCAACTCGGCAACGGCAACAAAACTGAGCGAATGGAACCGCATCAAGTGTTTGAACCGGACGGTGTGAAATGGACCAACATTTCGTTGGGTAAGTTGATGGGATATCGAGTGCATCAAATGCATTTTATTTGAAGTAATTTTAAGTCGGCCCGCCAAAATGGTCAAACGCGCTCCACTGGACTTTTGAATTTGCAAGTGTGCGGCGCGGCGCGGCGCGCCTTTCGGCGGGAAGATTCAAATTCAAATTTGAGCTGCCATCCCATCAGTCGTTTGGCAATTTTTTTAAAAATATTTATTCGCTGCATATTTCTTTTTTTATTATTTAAAAAATGATACTAATTTTTTGTAAATTGTTTATTGATTTCAGCAAACGCGCAAAGGAGGGAATACTGCTGTTGAGGAGGCGCAACTGCGACGTACTGTGGAGTATTTTGCAATACATTGTAATTTAACTAATTTTTTGTTAATAAATATGAAAAATTATGCGAATTAATTAATTTATTAGTAAACAATGAAATGAAAAATCTCGATCTTTATTTTCGAAATGAAGTATCAAAACTAAAAGTATGCTATGGGTCGATTGGACAATTTTCAGCCGATTTACAGCACTTTGACTATCAGGGCCCACATGGGTTAGTCAACTTTACCTTTTATTGAGAATCAACGAAAGCAAATAGTATGAAAACCGTAAAAAAGCGATGTTTTTTTTTAAACTTTTCTTCTTCGAATTTTGTTGTTTCTCCATAAAAGTTAAAGTTGGCTTACCCATGTGGACCATGATACTCAACGTGCTGTAAGTCGGCTGAAAATTGCCCGATCGACTCATAGTCCATTAAAATCCTACCTTTAGTTTTAAAACTTTGGTTTGGGAATGTATATCGAGTCTTGAAAAATCTGAGAAAAATTATTATTGGATCGAAAATGTTGGCAACTGAATTTTAAAAAAATCTGCAATTTTCAAAAATGATCAAACCTATTTTTGAAGCTTGTCAAAAACATTACGGGTGAGATTCATGCGAATTTTCAGAATCGTAATCCTCTCCATTCAAAAGTTATACTCCAAAAACAAAAATATGGTATCTCTTTGTCCGGTCTATTGTAGGCACATAAAACACCTATCTCACTTCATACTCAGCTCACATGATAAATTAATGATAGAACTGTTATGGGCATATACAATAGATTCATCTCTGTTAAACCTCTCCAAATGACGACTTTTTCAGGCAATAATCACACCCTCGGATCGGCTATCGATGGAAGTGTATACGCGTGGGGAAAGAACGATTTTGGTCAATGTGGAGTTGTCACCAAAAAGAGCTCAAACGCTGGCGATGCACAGAAAAAGTTTTACTTCCAAGCGCGAGACGGCCGTCGTTTTATGCCAACCGTTGACGAGAGCAACTTTGTTCCAAAACCAATTGCGATACCTGATGTTTGCGTTCGGACCACTTCAGAAGATGAAATTGAACGGTTCGATGAAGAAGAACTGGTTGAACGGCTAAAGTCATCCGATATTACTGTGGTCCAAGCGGTTTCCAAACATTTATGCAATACTAGCTCTTCCAGTGACGGTGCACTTCAAAATGGGGTTAACCACGATGAATCGGAAGAAACACGCAAGACGTATTCTGGAGAAGAAGGACCTCTGTGCACGACAAGTGCTCTCGTTCACTTGATGGCTGGTGATGTAAAACGAGCGATTCGAATGATTGAGTGGCTCAAAAAAGATCCTTCCACCAGTGAAAAATCGCTGCTCGCACTATCCTCTCTCATCTGGGAAGTTATTGCGAATCATGAAGACGTTCAATCACGCGAAGCTCTGTCTGCTGCGTTCCGCCACGTGCCAATGTCTGATTCGATGCGACGTGGCAAACAGATTGCTCAGCTCTGGCCGGCGGTTTGGAACGACGAGGGAGTGCAGAGCTCGTTGAGTATCGATGAGAAGATTGCGATGCTCGACGGTTTCACGAGTGCATCCAATGTGCCAATCTGTCCTACGGTTGGTTTTTCATTGTTTTTTTTTTTCAACAATTTCCGCTGTGAATTGGTTTTTTTTTCCTCTGGAGCAGTGTGCTTCACCGATTAAATTTTTGGCGATTAATAGTTGCTGCCAGATAGCTGCCAAATAGCCGCCAGATAGCTGCCAAAAAGCTGCCACAGAGCCGCCACATAGCTGCCAGATAGCTGCCCAATAGCCGCCACATAGCTGCCCAATAGCCGCCACATAGCTGCCAAATATAGCCGCCAAGCAGCTGCCAAAAAGCCGCCACATAGCTGCCCAATAGCCGCCAGATAGCCGCCAAAAAGCCGCCACATAGCTGCCAAATAGCCGGCAGATAGCTGCCCAGTAGCCGCCCAATAGCCGCCAGATAGCTGCCAAAAAGCTGCCACATAGCCGCCAGATAGCTGCCAAATAGCCTCCAAATAGCCAGTAAATAGCTGCCAAATAGCCGCCAGATAGCTGCCAAAAAGCTGCCAAAAACCTGCCAGATAGCTGCCCAATAGCAGCCAAAAAGCTGCCAAAAAGCTGCCAAATAGCCACTAAATAGCCGCCAGATAGCTGCCCAATAGCTGCCAAGTAGTCGCCACATAGCCGCCAGATAGCTGCCAAATAGCTGGCAAAAAGCCGCCAGATAGCCGCCAAATAGCTGCCAAATAGCCACTAAATAGCCGCCAGATAGCTGCCACACAGCCGCCAAATAGCCGCCACATAGCCGCCAGATAACTGCCAAATAGCCACTAAATAGCTGCCAATAAGCCGCCAGATAGGTACCCAATAGCTGCCCAATAGCTGCCCAATAGCCGCCAAATAGCTGCCACACAGCCGCCTCTTAACTGCCCAATAGCTGCCAGATAGCTGCCAAATAGCCACTAAATAGCTGCCAATAAGCCGCCAGATAGGTACCCAATAGCTGCCCAATAGCCGCCAATAGCTGCCAAAAAGCCGCCTCTGAACTGCCCAATAGCTGCCAGATAGCTGCCAAAAAGCCGCCAAATAACCACTAAATATCCGCCAGATAGCTGCCCAATAACCGCCAAATAGCTGCCAAAAAGCCGTCACATAGCCGCCAAATAGCCCCTAAATAGCTGTCAAACAGCCGCCAAAGAGCAGCCAAAAAGCAGCCAAATAGCCGCCAGATACCTGCCATATTACTGCCAAAAAGCCGCCAGATAGCTGCCAAATAAATGCCAAAAAGCCGCCAGATAGCTGCCAAATAGCCGCCAGGTACCTGTCTGGTAGTGCCCTCTTGGAGAACGCGACCGGCTATACATACTTTCTTGTACCGACAAATTACGGGTTTTGACGTTTGCTATCATTTGAATTTGTTTAATTTGAAAAACCATATCGACGATCCGAAATTACGAATCGCTCATTGTTTAGCGATATGTTTTGTCGATTAAATTAATCGTGATTAATCGACTAATTAATCGACTAAAACCGGTGAAAATTAATCGACTATTGTGAAAAAAAAAAAATTGCAACGCGGTGTTTGCGTACTTTTAAAATTCAAACGAAAATGGGAACAAATCTCTTTATTTCCCGTGATATTTCCTTCATTGCCGTTTGAATTTCAAAAGTACGCAAACACCGCATTGCTATTTTTTTGTTTTCACAATAATTCATCGTGGAAAGTTTACGCGGCCGTGGCCGAAGGCGTCTCAGCCAAAACTGAAATTGTTCTCTCTATAAATGTTTTTTTAAATTCTAGATTCCATCCTCCTCCCTGGAATCTGCTTCAAAAATCCGCGTCTACGCACAATGTGCTCACACGGAGCCCGCCGTCGTCGGCTCACCACCAGAATGCTCGAATTGCGTTGACGAGTGGGCGGAGAAGGTCCGACATACTCTAGGAACCCAACTGTAGTCTTATTTTTAATTCCCTAGTTTTGATTGTACAATACTCTTTTTTTTTTTTTTTTTTTTTTAGGATCCCAACAACAAACAAATATCCGTATTTACATTTACAGGCATCATTTTTTCTACGGGTTAACTTTAACAGATGCGTCACCATTTTCATTATTTTCCAATTGCCAATTGATTAGGTTTTCCGAAAAGAAAAATCCCGTGACAATTTCTCTGCCTTAACCATCAAATGTGCTCAATATCCCACACACTCCCCCTGTCCACTTTTTCCTCTCGGTTTTAACGCGGTACCTTTTTTTCTATCAATTTGCGTTTTTTCTCATTCACAAATCGTTGTAAATGACCGGTGTATGATACTATTTTCAATAAAACTTTTGGTAAACATCATCAACCTCGCTCTACTGCAAAATTACTGTAAAAGCGTGACACACTTGCAATATTAGCTCGAATTTTATTGTGTTTTCAATTGACTTGCGACATGAGAACGCGAAACGAAACTCCGCCCACTTATTTGTGCGCGACCACGCGAGCACAGTGATATTTGAAGAGACGCAGACAGAACGGTGAATGCAGACTTGAAATGTGATGCATTTTCATGTCGCAAGTCGATTGAAAACACACTATTTTTATCGTAGCCACGACGAGTTGCAGTTTGAATTTGATTCTCCCTCCAATTATGTGAATTTTTCTTTTGAAATTATCGATTTTTGTAGAATTTGTGGATTTTTGTGAAGTTTTTTTTTGGATTATCTGAAATTTTACAAAAAAAGAGGACCATTCTTATAGAAAGATCTCCCACACAACCTTACGAAAAATAGAAGAGACCCCTCTAATTGAAGGGCTCCTCAAATATGTGAAAGAGAAAAAAACGTTATGTTGATTTCGATATAATAGATTCGTGGCGGAGTGAAATTTCACGTGAAACCGGGAGACGAAAAATCTCTTAATTTCTTCAGTTACTTCTTCATTTTTTCGAATAAAAACGTAAAAAAAATCGTCACTCCGCTATGAATCCATTATATATGTGTATGTACAGAATCAAAACCACAAAGAAAGAACTATCTAGAAACAAGAAATCGAAAACAATTTTGTCGGAAAACCGATGCGCAGATATCTTTCGAAGGAGAGCCTGTGGATTCAGTCTGTCCAAAACTTTGAACTACACTTGTCGTAGGCTTCGGAAATAATAAAAATCGACTTTGACGGATGCATTGGAGAATCTTAAAGTTAGGCCAATAAAAGCAAATAACTTTTTCAAATAATGTCGGCCCCCGTTGTGCTCAACGCTTCATTTCACGTTGAATTTACACGTTAAATACAATAATTTGAATACAAAAATGAAAATCGCATAGCATTGAGTTTAGCGGAGCCGACAATAACAGAATTACCTTTTACTTACCTCTTTATTGAAAAATATGTACACGAATGCGCTAGCACTGTTGTTCAGTGAAATTGAAATCATAACGGTTGAGTACAATTCGACTCGTCCACTGCCAAGAATGGTCGGAAAAAGACGGAAGAGGATCCAAGAAATAGTGTAGAACAATGATATGATAAAAAATTGAAATGCATAACTGGAATTTGCCATTGTTCCGATTAAGCTTTCCATCCCGTCCGCATTGCCCGGTCTGCGATTTTACGTGACGGTGTTTGGACACACCGTCACGGTACATTGCACGTATTTCAATTTTCGGTTTTTTTTTTAATGAATTCCCAATGGTATTAAACATGATTTTTATTGTTTTTTTTTTCGTAATTTCAATTTATAATATCAAAAATATTTTTAGGAAGTCGAAAATGATTAAAATGGAGAGAAGTTGTTCGTCAAGTAGCGAGGATAATAAAATTGAGGAACCATTGGAAAAAATAGGAAAATCAATAACGCCATTTTACAGGATTCAAAAAACATTAGAAGATCACGAATATAAAGAGGTTTGCGGAAAATTAAAAAAATAATTCAAGATTCCTTTTAAGATCGAGTGGACAACACGTTTCAATCGAATTGTTGACTTCGAATTTTTTTCACTAATAAACATTTTTCTAATAAACATTTTTATTAATGGGCGTTTTTTTTGCCCGGGCATCGGACGGCCCTTTACCCGGACGGGTCGGGCGAAAAACGCCCGCCGTGGAAAGCTTAGTTCCGATAAAGACGGCAATTTTAATTTTTCTTAGAAATATGGTTCTACAGGATAGATTTCTGATGTTTAACTCACGAATATTCCTTGTTGGTTGTTGAACTTGATGTTGTTCTTTCGTCGCGTATCACACCTTTCCTCGCTTTCCATATTTTGAGCACAATCTTCAAACAAAAACAATTTCGATTTTATTATTTCGTATGTTACCAAACTGTAGCACACAACAGCTGTGAAGGAGCACGTAAAGTTGAGGGGAACATCGATGAACATATTAGAAAAGTTTGCTTTGTTTTCAATTTCTTGATACCGTATTGATAGTATTTGAGAATCGTATATCACTGCGCAACATGAAAATCCAAATTGTGCAAGGTATGTCAAACAAAATGATATCAGAAAAACGATCAGAAAAACCAGTAAAAGAAGTTTTCGGGTGAAGAAGCCATAGTTTTTGAAGCAAATTACAACTAATCTGAAAGAAAAAACATTCACAAAATTTTTTGTACGGAAATAATTTTCTGCTTAATTGAAACGCTTATATTCATTTAAAAATTGGAATAAAATATCCCAAAGATTTAGTTAAATTCAAAAATAAAGATTTTATTTCTATTGTCCATTCGCGAAGAAAGCAAGTGCGCTCCACAAAATTCGGTACTTCGTGGATTTAATTTTCGTCGCCAAATTATTTCATTTCACGTTGAATTTATACGTGAAATATAATAATTTGGCGACGAAAATGAAATCCACGAAATACTAAATTTTGTGGAGCGCACTTGCTTTCTTCGCGAATAGACAATACGCGAAAATTCAAGCCTCAGAATGAAAACTTTGAAAAAGCTGAATTTTCTCTGAAACTCTTGAAACATTTAAAATAAAACAAACCTATTGACAGCCATAATTATCTGTGTGAGAGAACCGAGATACCAGCAAAACATAAAACACGTTCCAAATATCAATGATGTTTGAATATCCGTACTGCTATTTGTGATATATGCCTCAAAATATAGTATTTATTTTTTTCGGATCATGGGGTTATTCACGGGATAGCAAAAAAAATGTCTTTCCTTTTTCTTGTTGTTTTTTGTTACCCCGTGGAAAATCCCAAAAGTAAAATTCCAGATCGGGATGCCTTTATGCGTCTATTCGAATATCCGAATGCTCCCGCTTTGCTTGATTTAATTTCACGCGTTCTACCAATTTAACCAAACAATTCATACAGGACCTGTTCTACAGTACTACCTGTAAAACTGTAAAGCCAAGAAAGAATCTTGTCTGTTCTTTATTTATTTATTCCCATCGCAAGCTCATGATTAGTACTTTTGCGCACAACTGTGCAGCAGGCTTGTAATTTTGAAGCCACCCGTCGGGCTGCGGTGAAAACAACAAGAAGATGTGGTTTAAAGCATTTATTAAGGAAAACCAGTTGCTACGGGAGGAAAAACCTTAACATTGAGAAGTGACGGGAGTTGCTTTACCCGCCATGGAAAAGCATTTCCTGAAAATTGCACTCGTGGTCTTATGCAACCCTGAAATGTCCATTACTTATCTGGATCGAATCCAACGCCTGAGCTTCTGAAGATTGACTCAGTTCAGTCGGTACGTTGACTGGGTCAGCGGAGCTGCCGACCACAGCTCGTCAATCTCCAGAGAGATTGACAAAAATGCGACGAGTACAAGAGCGTGCTGCTATCTCACAAAATAATAAAACGAGGAACGAGAATTATAAAAATAATGAAAATTTGCTCCAAAATCACAGCATAGACGAGCGCGCGGAGGAAAACTCTGAAAACTATTTTAGGATTAAAGGGAGGCGCGGCGCTACGGTAGACAAGCGGGTCTCACCGCGAACGCGCAATGCGCGCGCCGTTTGAATTGTATATTTGAGAATTTTCTTTTCCTCAGTTGTTTTCAATGGAGAAAACTATAGTTTTGCGTCCCAAAATATGATTTTTGGGAAAAGAAAGTCGATTATTAAAACTTCGATCCTCACATTTTTCAAGATCAACGGCGTTAAATAGAATGTGGTCAGCAGTAAATTAAAAACGTCGGCAAAAATGTTGACAAGCGAAATGATGTAAATTGGGCTCTTTTTTAATACAAAAATAAGCCGATAAACGGGAATGATGACAAGAATATTGGCCATCAGACCATAAACGGAGATTACGCCAAGAAGAATACCAAGGCACAGTTTCAATGTTATTTCAAGCATTCTTCTGAAAAAAAAAAACTTGAAGGATCCTGATGTGTCTTGCTTTGTGTTCACGTCAAATTATTTCCAAATTATATGTTTGAGTTGAAAAACCACAACCGCACTTTGCCAAAATGAAGTACAACACCAAAAAACAAAACAAGCAGTGATTATTATCAAACACTCGAATTTTATGGAAGTGATGAGCTGACTGAAAAAAGGGAATAACACTTTTTTGCCGTTCCATTGGGAACATTATACTGTTGTCTCACTTTCAAATCGACTACTCCCATGAAAATTGTTAAATCATTGAACAAATTAAGTAAACGCTGAAAATCTGCTCTGTGTACCCAGATATTTTTCGAAACAAAATTGCCTTGCGGACGCGACCTTATTTGTCCCATTGGAATACCTTCCATTGCAAATATTAGAGCAAAGAGCAGTTTATATAGGTGTTCTATGCTATGATGGAGAAAAAGGGGAAGAAAATGTCCTGAAACAACGGTTAATCTTGTGGCTCGGAAGCCTATAGTGTTGTGGTCAGACGACCTATCGGTACCGTGTTCGAGACGACGACTGGCCTGGGGTCATGTCGAGTCGACACGTTAATTATTTTAGGCCCGCTTTCGCGGGCGCGGTAGATTCTCAGAGTCCAGCAGGGCGCGGCTGCCACAGCAGGCGCGGACGTGGCCGCGACGCTGTAGGAGCGGCCGCCGGCCGCCGCAGGAGCGACGAGAGAGTGCGCGAGACAGCGAGAGGGATTTTTATTGATTATTGTATTGCGCCTGTATATTCCTTCTCCTGCCTCGATTTGGTGATTTGGTGAGTATTTGTTATTGTTTTGTAAATATTGTAAAAATAGGTGGAATAATTATTGACTAATTTATTCCGCGACATTATTGAAGTCATGCAAAACAAGGATACCTTTTTTTTTTAAATAAAAGGACAGGCTTCATTCGGAGTTATCGCAACTCGCCACGCGATGCCGAGAGGTTTTGCTAACCATCCCCAACCAAAAGG
This sequence comes from Caenorhabditis japonica, assembly GCA_963572235.1. Lineage (NCBI taxonomy): Eukaryota > Metazoa > Nematoda > Chromadorea > Rhabditida > Rhabditidae > Caenorhabditis > Caenorhabditis japonica. The sequence continues at coordinate 1,461,906 of OY754346.1, forward strand.
AGTCACAGATCAAAGCTTGAAGAAGATGTAGGTTCTTGGGTGATTGATCCAGACATTTTACAGACGATCCAGCGGAGCAAGGGAGAGCGTCTCGAGAGCAAAAACGAGTCGCGCCACTTAAAACTGTGCCATAGGCAAATGGACGGGTTTTCACAAATTTTTTACTTATCATTTTGTTAAGTTATCATTATTAGGTTGTCTCGAAATGAATTTTAGTTTGGGTGCGAAAGAATATTGTAAGCGTCGGCTGAACCGTTCCATTCTGAGCTAATTTCGAGCTTATTAATAGCGAATATTGTGTTTTCAATGGACTTGCGACATGAAACCGCATTTCATTTCAAGTCTGCATTCACCGTTCTGTCTGCGTCTCTTCAAATATCACTGTGTTCGCGTGGTCGCGCACAAAAAAGTGGGCGGAGTTCCGTTTCGTTTCGTTTCGCGCTCTCATGTCGCAAGTCGATTGAAAACACAATAGCGATTCACGAGGACATCTAACTGAAACGGTAATGAACATTAAAAAAATATATAAAAGTGCCACCAATGCGCTGGCTTCAAAAATACAATATGTAGAAAAATATTTCATTAAAAAAAACAAACAAAAAGTTGATAATAAGTCAATGTTTTGTTGAATTGGTACCAGTGTTATTATGACTTGCTCGAATAACACTTTGACCATCTGTGGAATGATTGTAAGCGTCCGAAGACGTTTGAGCGCGTTTAAACAAGTGGAATCCGCTGGATTTGATATTGCGCATTACCTGAAATACAGTGGTAGTTCAGATACCGTTTTTATCAACCAACCTCTTGATTACTGATTAAATAGACCAGTGCATTGGCACTGCTATTGATAGTGACCGCCGTCGAAATTGTCACAAACCATTCCAGTCCGTTATTCCCAATGAGAATAGGAAAAACACGAAATGTGATCCAGGAGAAGGTGTAGAAAATTGAGATAAAACAGAATTGCATTGCGTAGCTATAAATCAGGAGTCAATTTTATTCCATTAATGCCCAAACTTTCTTACGTGATTTCTCGATTCCTCCGACTTCTTCTGTTGTGCTGGGTGTGCAGACTATGCGATATTCCTTTTGTGGCCTGTCGAACCGTCCAAACAATCTGAAAAATGGTTTTTGCTGTAAAGTGCAACCACGCCGCTGCTTACCACTGAATAACAAATCGTGGCAATTGACGAGCTGGCAAAGTTCAGTGGTAGATCAATAAACATGTTCGGATAGTTGTCCAAATTATCTATTTGATAATAGGAATAAGAAAGAACGACGTGATCAAAGACAAACCTATAAAATAAAAATTGTTTTCTTAACTTATTGTGTTTTCAATCGACTTGCGACATGAAAACGCATCACATTTCAAGTCTGCATTCACCGTTCTGTCTGCGTCTCTTCCAATATTATTGTGTTCGCGTTGTCGCGCACGCACAAATAAGTGGGCGGAGTTTCGTTTCGCGTTCTCATGTCGCAAGTCGATTGAAAACAGTTGCCGAAGGCAGGCCCCATCCATACCCTGTAGCTTAGAAGGCGCGCGCGGTACCACGCAACGAGGCTCCGATATCCCGTCACGCTCGATTTAGCGGCTCCGGGACATTTCGCAGCCGGACATTTCGCAGCCGAGACGTTTCGCAGCCGGACATTTCGCAGCCGAGACGTTTCGCAGCCGGACATTTCGCAGCTGAGACATTTCGCAGCCGGACATTTCGCAGCTGAGACATTTCGCAGCCGGACATTTCGCAGCCGAGACGTTTCGCAGCCGGACGTTTCGCAGCCGAGACGTTTCGCAGCCGGTAAACACTAATTTCGCGCGGATAGGTCAGCCTCCTTATGGAAGCACTCTTTCGTAGAACTCTTACGAAATAGAACTGGTACGAAATAGAACTGGTACGAAATAGAACTCGTACAAAATAGAACTCGTACGAAATAGAACTGGTACAAAATAGAACTGGTACAAAATAGAACTGGTACGAAATAGAACTGGTACGAAATAGAACTGGTACGAAATAGAACTGGTACAAAATACTCAGGCATTTCATTTCTTGAATTATTAGAAAAATTAGAAAATATCAGAAAAAATGGGAGTAATATTAGGAGACCCGAGTAAAATTAGAAAAATTAGAAAATATCAAGAAATTTAGGAATCTTAAACAGATATTTTAATATTTGTAACGAGTTCGCAATATGCGAATCTGATCAGGAAATTTACGGATCTGATCAGATCTAATATTACCCCTATCGCAGCGCGTTGGGCTGCGTCGCGTGTCGCCAAACGAGAGTTTGAAAAAACATTTTTCAGTATTCTGGCCTAAATTATTTTTTCGTTTGTTTTAATTTAAATTTTTTTCAACTAAATAATTAATATTACTTTATTATTGATTTAAAAATGTGCCACTTCACAATCCGCGTTAAATTTAAATTAAGACTGCGCCTTTTTGCTGAATTTTCAGGTGATTCTACTTTTACTTTATTTTGCCCGTGGAAATTTTGCAACAAGATTGCAATTTAAGGAAAAAAGAAGCGGAGCCGAATTTTATGAATTTATCCACAAAAGTATCCAAAAAAGGGAAAAATTACAAACAATTGGGATAAAACTGTTTTCAAAATTTATTGCATTTTTCCCAAAGTTCGAGACTTATCGAAGCATTCTCCGGGTTTTCTCCTAACTGTTTGTAATTGTTTTCTTATCTTTGAAATTTTGCTGAATAGACTCACAAAGTTCACGCCGCTTGTGAAGTGACGAATTTTTAAAACCGATAATATTTTTCAGAAGTCAGGTGCATCGTGTCCGTGTCTTGAACCAAGGTGCCAATCGAAAACAGAAGTCCTCAAAACTCTATCACCACCAACAACAATGGCCCAATCTGTCCCACCAGGAGATATTGCAACCCATCCGAACGCTAAGATCGTGTTCAACGCGCCGTACGACGACAAGCACATTTATTACATCAAGGTGATCAACTCGTCGGCTCGTCGTATGGGATACGGAATCAAGACCACCAACATGAAGCGTCTCAGAGTTGACCCACCATGTGGAGTGCTCGACCCAAAGGAGGGACCAACACTCCGGATGGAGCCGCCAAGCAGTTCCGTCGCGAGTGGTTCCAGCGAGACGGTATGGTGCGCAGAAAGAACCTTCCAATCGAGTACAATCCATAAGTTGGTTGATTTTAAATAAATAAAAAAAAAGGTAACGCTGATTCTTTTTAATTGTAAAAATATTTCCATTTTAGGCCAAAATCGTTGTTTCGTTTCACGGAAGATTCAAGTTTCACTCGACGATTTTTGGCGAATTTCCGTCAAAACTTGGAAAACTCGCTTTGGAAAATGCAATGTAATCTTTTTTTTAATGCTGAATCATAATCATTATTTTCAGCGCGACATCGAGATCCACACAAGCTGCCAAAACAATGAGTAGGGCCTTCTAGGACGAGAAAGTTAAAACGATGCCCTAGAAAAATTAGGCTGTTTTTTTCTGCATTAATTTCCCTATTATTTTTTATGTATTCTATTTTTTTGTTGATTGTTAACTCTGTATTTTATTATTTTTTGTATTATTTTTCGAAAAATAAAATATATTTAAATGGTGATTTATCTACATTATCGCGCTGTTACGAAAAATCAATAAATGTTGACTCGAAATTCGACGGAATCTTGTCAGAAACTTTACGAATCTTGTCAGAAAATTTACCGTTTTTATCAGGAAATTCACGAATTATTTTAGGAAATTTACGGATATTATCAGAAATTTTAAGGGTAATATTAGGCGATGCGAATCTGATCAGATATTTTACGGATCTTATCAGGTATTTTATGATTCTTATCAAGCCACAATATAATCTTGAATCGGTCGTTTAAAATCCGTAAATTTTCTAATAATTCAAGAAATGAAATGCCTGAGTAGAACTCGTATGAAATAGAACTGGTACGAAATAGAACTGGTACAAAATAGAACTCGTACGAAATAGAACTGGTACAAAATAGAACTCGTACGAAATAGAACTGGTACAAAATAGAACTGGTACAAAATAGAACTGGTACGAAATAGAACTGGTACAAAATAGAACTGGTACGAAATAGAACTGGTACGAAATAGAACTCGAACGAAAAAACCAGCTGGAATGGAACCTTATTGAAAAACCCTCTGCACGAAATAGAACTCAGGAACTCACAATGTACAATAAAATAATTCTTCGAATTGTTCGAGCGGTTCTGTGTTGGTCCAGCTCCATTTCAGGCGGTTCTATTCCGTACCAGTTCTATTTCGTACGAGTTCTATTTCGTACGAGTTCTATTTCGTACGAGTTCTATTTTGTACCAGTTCTATTTCGTACCAGTTCTATTTCGTACCAGTTCTATTTCGTACCAGTTCTATTTTGTACGAGTTCTATTTTGTACCAGTTCTATTTCGTACCAGTTCTATTTTGTACCAGTTCTATTTCGTACGAGTTCTATTTTGTACCAGTTCTATTTCGTACCAGTTCTATTTCATACGAGTTCTATTTTGTACCAGTTCTATTTCGTACCAGTTCTATTTCGTACCAGTTCTATTTCGTACCAGTTCTATTTTGTACCAGTTCTATTTTGTACCAGTTCTATTTCGTACGAGTTCTATTTTGTACGAGTTCTATTTCGTACCAGTTCTATTTCGTACCAGTTCTATTTCGTAAGAGTTCTACGAAAGAGTGCTTCCATAAGGAGGCTGACCTATCCGCGCGAAATTAGTGTTTACCGGCTGCGAAACGTCTCGGCTGCGAAACGTCCGGCTGCGAAACGTCTCGGCTGCGAAATGTCCGGCTGCGAAATGTCTCAGCTGCGAAATGTCCGGCTGCGAAATGTCTCAGCTGCGAAATGTCCGGCTGCGAAACGTCTCGGCTGCGAAATGTCCGGCTGCGAAACGTCTCGGCTGCGAAATGTCCGGCTGCGAAATGTCCCGGAGCCGATTTAGCGATCCACGCACACGGGCGTTCGGGACCAATTTGGTTTTGTTTTTTTCGAACGGGTTTTTGTTCGTTTTTTGTGTGATCCGTTTGGTTTTTTTGTTTTCTTTTCTTGTTCTCTAATTTTGTTGGCTTAATAAAAGCTATCGCTCTTAAGAACCCGTCTTTCTCTCGTTAAATTTTGTTGGAACCCAAAAACCCCTTATAAACAGCGGGTTACGAAACACAATAAACAAACTTACGCGCAACATGGTGTGCCATACTGAGACATGTACATAAGAAACACGCAAAATGGAATGATAAATCCAAAAATAATGCAGATATTTTTCTGCGTAAAAAGATCGTTTCTACGGTAATAGATGACTACCAATCGGTTCACGGCCATGACTATTTGTGTGATTGAGGTCAGGTACCAGCAGAACATAAAGGTTGATCCCATCAACTTGGGGATTGTTCCTGATTTATCCTCGGAGAAGAAATAGCTCTGAAATGTTTTCCGTGTGAAATATTCTCAAACGCGCTCCGTTCGCACAGTGGTGGACGCGGCCACGTTGGCGACGAGAGAGTGCAGAAAATTGAGAGACGATGTTTTGCTCTGATTTCTCTAATTCTTTATTCGGCTCTGGGACGTTTCAAAACAAGACGTTTCAAAACTGGGACGTTTCAAAACTGGGACACTTCAAAACTGGAACGATTCAAAACCTGCCACTTCAAAACTAGGACGGTTCAAAACTTTGAGTTCAATTGTGCGTCACGGTGTACGCACTAGTGACACCAGAACACACGCACATTAAATGTTTATTTTCGTTTTGTCATTGTTTTAAACTCTTTTCACGTAATATTCATTTTATTTTTTCGTTTTGTCATTTTTTAACTCTCTTCACGCGTTTTCCTCTCGTTTCGCATTTTTTAAAAATAATTTTTTGCCGGTATTTAAATTTGGTCAAATTCGCCGAGCCCATGCTTTGTCTTTTGTCGAGTTCTTTACCGGTAAAACGCTTTAGTAAATTTTCCGATAAATTTAACGAACCTTTACCGGTAAAGCAGAAAAACAACAATGTATTAGGAAAAATCAATATTTTGGTTCAAATTTTTCTGAGCATTTTTCCATAAATTTCCGAAAGTTCAGGTTAAGCATTCTCCGAATTTTCGCGCAGTTTTTACCGGTTTTGTGAAATTCCGTTGCTCAGCCTGGCCGATGCAAGACACGCTGTTGAAGTTTTTCTAAATAAAATAAATCACCGGTAAAGGTTCGTTAAATTTATCGGAAAATTTACTAAAGCGTTTTACCGGTAAAGAACTCGACAAAAGACAAAGCATGAGCTCGACGAATTTGACCAAATTTAAATACCGGCAAAAAATTATTTTAAAAAAATGCGAAACGAGAGGAAACCGCGTGAAGAGAGTTAAAAAATGACAAAACGAAAAAATAAAATGAATATTACGTGAAAAGAGTTTAAAACAATGACAAAACGAAAATAAAAATTTAATGTGCGTGTGTTCTGGTGTCACTAGTGCGTACACCGTGACGCACAATTGCACTCAAAGTTTTGAACCGGCCTAGTTTTGAAGTGGCAGGTTTTGAATCGTCCCAGTTTTGAAGTGTCCCAGTTTTGAAACGTCCCAGTTTTGAAACGTCTTGTTTTGAAACGTCCCAGAGCCCTTTATTCGATTGGAGCGAGTTTTCAGCGCTTTATACCGAGTATAAAACAATTTGTTTGAATTGGATTTTATAGCCAGTCAAACGTAATCTCGTCACATATTGACAATACAAGTTTACTACGGTATAAAACTCGCACGAAATAAAAATAGAACCGCCTGAAATTGAGCTGTACCAGAGTTCCAGAGACCCTAGTTCCATTTTAGCCGGTTCTATTCCGTGCGAGTTCTATACCGTAGTACGGTATTGCAAACACCTCGTTTCAACCAAACCAGACATTTTGACCCACCTCAAAAACAATTGATGGCGACAAGTAAAAAGTCGCCATCAACATATTCACTATATCCGTCATCAGGTTGATAAATGAAATTACATAAATCGGACTTTTATGCTGTATAAAGCCCAGTCGAAACACTGGAATCACCACCACCAGATTGACAACAAGACCACAAAAGGATAAAAGTCCAAGACCGAAGCCGAGGGCAGTTTTCAGAGTGTATGCGAACATTTTTAGCGGCCTGAAATATGCTCTCAAAAATGAATAAGATCAAATTTTCTGTCTGCCTAAGAAAAAAAATAAAATTCCGGAACATTTTGAATAGGTGATTTAAAAAAGAAAAAAAAACAAGCACAGCGCACGCCTCCCCCGTCTTCCAATGCGCCACCAAGTTTGTCGAATAATTAAATTTTTTTTCGCTCGAAAATTTACTTTTTTTGAGAAATTCGAATCATAGTCTGATTATTCAGAATGACACTATCATTTTAATCCCAAAACTATGAGCCTTAGGGTTTTAAAAATGCGCCAGGTAGAAACACCTTTGGAAGGCTGGGATGCCGTGCAGCGTCACAGTGTATTAAAAAAAATCCAACAATTCAAAAAATTTCAGTCGACATCGTTCTGTTTCGCTGGTCTCACAATTTTCCAGACTTTGTCCTAATTGAGAAGAAAGGAGTTGTGGGTCATTTCGAGACGAAGTGGGATGTCCGTGTTTAACGGAAGGAAGGAAGGAAGCGGTAGGCGCACAGATACGTGATTCAGATGAAATGCAAACAAAGAGAGAAGCGGAGAGCTATTTGCATACTTATAATGAAGAAGATGTCGTGGTGGATGAGAAAAATTTCAAAACGAAGAAAAAAGTGGTTCTGGGTTCAATATGTTGGCTATGAGGTGGAAAAATTAAAGAAACGAACCAAACATGATGTTTTATTTTTTTCTTTGTCATCAGTTTTTTGAAATAGCTACATAAATATGAGCAAAAAACACAATTCACGAAACATTATTTGAAAGTATCTATGCTCTGTGATTTTGCAAATATCTGGCCGAGCGTTACTGAATTTTTTAAACCTGAGAACCGAGAATTCTATACAAAGAAGAATCAATAAACACAAGTAAGTAAGATCAGCGGATTGTAAAAATTAATTAACTGAGAAACTTTTCATCTTAACAGTAAGTTAATACAAGTAGAATATGGATTTAAATTACCCAGATTTATAAAGAAAACGGGCTGATTGAAAGGCTAGAAGTTAAACGGCTAATCGGTGTGCGACCGACTGCGTCTACACATTGGCAGTCCTGCCGGTTTTATACCGAAGTTTTTCTCACATAGGTCCAGCCTTTTAATCTCTCTATCTCCAACATTATGACAATTACCTTTTGTTTCTTTTTCCTAGAGTTCCTTTATGAGATTAGGTTTTGTACCCTATTGCCTAAAATCGAAGGATTAGTTTTTTGGCACGTCGCAGAAGCATAATCTTCACTGATACTTAACCTAGAGGTACGCTTAATGTGATCATCGTTGGTTTTACTGAAAGAGTGCTAACAATAAGTGTAAGTGAAGATTAGTATCAAAGTGAAAGCCGTAACTAAATAAAGGAATCGGAAACTAACAGATGGTGTTTGTAAAAAGTGCAAGCAGGAAACTAACATTTAGTTATTGTCGACCCGCCAAGAGAATTTTGACTACTTTATTAGACTTTCTGTTTTGTCCACCAAAAAATTCTTAAGAGACAAAGCAAAGTTTGGAAAACAGGTTCATGCACATTTCCCGTGGTATTATGCATTCGTGACGTAGCGAGACATCGTGTCAAGTTATGCGTCGGCAATCACCGGGTCTCATCACGATTCAGCGCGTGAAACCTAGCCCACTTTTTTCACGCAAAAATTCAAAATGCACTAAAATTTAATGTTCGCGTGAAAAAAGTTTTCCCGTTTTGATGTCGCAACTCGATTAAAAACACGATTCATCAGTCTTTTCTTATTGCATGGACCAAGACTTTTGAGAATTATGTCAGACCTTGGAAAACAAAGGATCAAAAAGTTGGACACCTGATTTTTGGTGCTCATGATGCGACGTCTTCTGTCAGATTCCGTATTTGGATAGCTCATTCCATTGAGCAGTCAACTAAAGTATATATTGTGTTTTCAATCGAGTTGCAACATGAGAACTCGAAACTCCGCCCATTTATTTGTGCGCGACCACGCAAACACAGTGGTATTTGAAGAGACGCAGACAAAAAAGGGATAGCCCCCCGATTCATGTTTTCATGATGCAACTCGTTTTAAGGGTTTTAGTTTTGAATTCAAGCTGATGTTTGAAGCAAATAAACAGATGCGTGAGTTTAGAATCAGCCACATTAAATAAGACCGAAGTCTGTTGAAACTGTAACTTTCTCTGCGCCCACTTTTTTGACGCGTATTTTTTAATTTTCTGAATTTAGAATCGATTATGAACTAGCTGGGTGCATTTATTTCTCCCGATATCCAAAAAATGAGCTTCAAATTATACGACTTTTGAATCATGAAAAAATAATACAACAGTTATTGTGTTTTCAATCGACTTGCGACATGAAAACGCATCACATTTCAAGTCTGCATTCACCATTCTGTCTGCGTCTCTTCAAATATCACTGTGTTCGCGTGGTCGCGCACAAATAAGTGGGCGGAGTTTCGTTTCGCGTTCTCGTTCTCATTTCGCAAGTCGATTGAAAACACAATAAAATGAAAAACGTTCAGAAAAAGAAAAAGAAGTGAAAGAAAAATCTTTGGTGAAATATGCAAAAAGGTAAAAAAGTAATCTGACAAATGAACAAAAAACGGATCGACAGAGTAACGAATTGTGCAAGTAAAAAGCCTGCTACGCCGTTGTTTCCTCATTTTTCGCACGCCTCAATTGTTTTTGCGTAAATAAGGAGCATTCATATTCGAACTATTTTTCCTCATTCCTCATGGTTTCTGTGGCAAATTTGTAGAGCCGTGAAAGTTAATCAAGCGTTACAAATTTGGGTTCTGGTGGTGGACACAGACAACCCAAACTTTTAAGGTTTTCGGGTGAGAAATGTAAAATTTGGGCTATAACGAAGAGTGTCGCCTGCATATTTTGGTAGCCGACGCAAGTTCGAGTTTTTGTATTTGTATCGTGCGCTGAGTTAGGGGTGCTACGGTATAGAACTCGCACGGAATAGAGCTGCTACGGAATAGAACTGCGCGGAATAGAACTGGTTGAAATGAAACTGTACTAAAAAAGCAACTGCACGAAATAGAATTCAGGGACTCACAATGTACAACGAAATAATTCTTCGAGTTGTTCGAGCGGTTATGGGTCGGTACAGCTCAATTTCAGGCGGTTCTATTCCGCGCAGTTCTATTTCGTAGCAGTTCTACTCCGTCTGAGTTCTATACCGTAGCACCCCCGCTGAGTTCGTTTCCGCCATGCAGTTTGAAAACAAACACACCAAGAAACTCAGTTACAGACCCTAACGGAGTTATACTCAGGAAATTTTTGGCGCGTATATGGCGAGAGCCGGCACCTAGGTGGCTAAAAGCCACTGAAAATGGCTAATAGCCGCCGAGAAGGCTATGGGCGGGCGATAATGGCCACTAGCCACCAAATTTGGTTATTACCCATTATGGCTATTAGCCGCCGAAATGGGCTATTTGCCACGTCTGTTGGCAACGCAGATATAGAATGTTTACATGCAACAGTTAAGGGAAACAATCTTGGCGCATACTCGGCGATTTCGCGACTTTTTCCAGACACAATATGTCCGAAATTTGAAAGGGAAAAAAACGGCTAATAGCCATGGAAAACGGCTAATAGCCATCGAATATGGGGCGTGTGCCAAATACATATGGGACACGCCCCGAATCAGTGGCTATTAGCCGTTTTCAATGGCTTTTTTCATTGCTAGTAGAGACCGAATCAAAGGGTTTTAGCCCGACAGTATAAGAATTATGATGAACAAATTATGAAAAACTTTTATATTTGAAAGGCATTCAATATGTCCCCAAATGGGGAACTTATAATGTTTTGTCCTGCAGCGATAATGTTTATTCTACGACCTATAATTTTTTGCAAACTCTCGACAAGTACATCGAATTGAAAATGAAGATTAGAACTTTCCTTGCAGAAAAATAGACGAGGAAATAAGTATTCGGGATTAGAATTTATCATAATTTTTCTCTGGGCCCACCTTTCATGTATTTGTGTACCCACTACTCCCACGTCACATTGGCGTCAATAAATAAATAAACAAATGAATGTGTAGCCAAAACTTATTGGTTACAACCAAAAAATTTCTAAAACTTTATTTCGATTATTCAAAGAAAACAAAATGTCGAGTGAATCGACGGATTGGGATCTGATATTACTTTTTTTTTCCTCCTGGGACAACCCATCTTTTTCTAGTTATCTCATGCTGAGTAATAGGTTTTTCTGATAATGAGATTTGATAAATTGTACGAATAGACAAAAATTTAAAAAAAAATGGAAGAAAATATTTGCTGGTAAAGATGAAGTTCATTTCTAAAATTGCATGTTCCATCTGGCATTTTGACACTTTCAGAACCACAAAAACAAAAAACGTGTAGACGTGATATCCTTAAATTTAATTAAATACGAAATAACTGCTTAATGTCTGGAAAAGAAAGTCTGAAAGGGTAAGAATGTGTGGAAGTGACAGATGAGACAAGAAAATATGTAGAAAAGATAAATAAGACAAACAAAAAATCAAAAGATGAACTTTATTTATTTACATGTGTATTTATATATTGTGTTTTCAATCGACTTGCGACATGAAAACGCATCACATTTCAAGTCTGCATTCACCGTTCTGTCTGCGTCTCTTCAAATATCACTGTGTTCGCGTGGTCGCGCACAAATAAGTGGGCGGAGTTTGAGTTTCGTTTCGCGTTCTCATGTCGCAAGTCGATTGAAAACACAATATATATACATATACAATATTAAAAACTATGAAATTGAAAAAATAAAGATAGGCACACAAGTATTCTTTAAAATTATTTTAATCGATATTGCTAAACACTAATAAAATTATTTGTTCGATTGGTGTCAACTGCGGACACTAGTATAATTTTTCCCTTTCCGCCACGTTTGTTGGACAAAAATGGAAGTTTCAAAGATTTCTTCACTTCTGGATTCGTCGACAAGTAAATTATTGAGTTTGATGAGCAATTTAAAATAATCAGAATTGGAACGACGGCAAACCATTCCGTTTGATCGGCGGGCACAATGTGGGGTAGAATTTCGAAAAGAACCCAAGTGAAAATGTAGAAAATGGAGGTGAATAAAAACTGGAGAAGGTATCTGAAAAAAAAAACATGTTTGTAATTTACTCAACTTGTCATAATTTAAGCGATCACGATCAACCAACTCGTCCCATGTAATTGGATTTCAGAATCTTGTATAGTCGGCGAATACATCATCAACCTCGCTCTACTGCAAAATTTCTGTAGAACCGTGTTGCGCTTGCAAGATTAACTCGAATTCTAGTTTTATTCCTTTTTTTCGATGGAAAATGACGTATGCACGACAAGTTGCGGTTAAAATTTGATTTTTCGCTTCAAAAAAGGCGCACTACACTGTTGAAAATTGAAAAGTGCGGTAGAGCGAGGCTGATGATGCATTCGCCGACTATATTCAAGCCAATTCCCCATTTTTCTGAGGCGTTTACAAGGCTCTGGGACGTTTCAAAACAAGACGTTTCAAAACTGGGACGTTTCAAAACTGGGACACTTCAAAACTGGGACGATTCAAAACCTGCCACTTCAAAACTAGGACGGTTCAAAACTTTGAGTGCAATTGTGCGTCACGGTGTACGCACTAGTGACACCAGAACACACGCACATTAAATGTTTATTTTCGTTTTGTCATTGTTTTAAACTCTTTTCACGTACTATTCATTTTCTTTTTTCGTTTTGCCATTGGCCGATGCAAGACACGCGGTTGAAGTTTTTCTAAATAAAATAAATCACCGGTAAAGGTTCGTTAAATTTATCGGAAATTTTACTAAAGCGTTTTACCGGTAAAGCACTCGACAAAAGACAAAACATGAGCTCGGCGAATTTGACCAAATTTAAATACCGGCAAAAAATTATTTTTTAAAAATGCGAAACGAGAGCAAAACGCGTGAAGAGAGTTAAAAAATGACAGAACGAAAAAAGAAAATGAATATTACGTGAAAAGAGTTTAAAACAATGACAAAACGAAAATAAACATTTAATGTGCGTGTGTTCTGGTGTCACTAGTGCGTACACCGTGACGCACAATTGCACTCAAAGTTTTGAACCGTCCTAGTTTTGAAGTGGCAGGTTTTGAATCGTCCCAGTTTTGAAGTGTCCCAGTTTTGAAACGTCCCAGTTTTGAAACGTCTTGTTTTGAAACGTCTTGTTTTGAAACGTCCCAGAGCCGTTTACAAGCCAGCAAAATAACCGGCCCCACGTTGCTATAATTCCATTGGAGCACATTTAGGAAAAAATTAGGAATTTATGCTTTTTTTTCCCCAAAATTTGAATTTGGCGCGAAAAAATCCAGTGGGGCGCGTTTGCTCGGCTCCGCCCACTTTTCAAATCCTGGACACCGTGGGCCCTGGTAAAATGTTGATATTTTATTGGGCGCTACTGTATTCCAATTATTCTTGAACCAATTCTTAAAATTTATAGATTTTGATCACGTCCCGACAAAAATCTTTCAACAAAAATGATCAGTTTTTTTGCACAAATGAATTATAAAGCATCAGAAAATTCACTCACTTCACATCCTGGTTGCCTCTTGTACTCTGAACATTTTGTGGCGTTCTCAGTGTAGACTTTCGTATTGTGTTGAACACAAAAACATAGCACAAAGTAGACGTACATGTGCAAAAAAAGTCATTCGCGGCGAGCATAGAATTGGAAAAATTATATACACCCTCAATTTCAATGTACGTGTATGACATTAGATTGTGATCGGCGACGAAACTGAAATCTTATAAAGATAAAATTTTTAAAAAAGTTATATTTTCTCACATGCAACAAGGAAAAAGATACTGAACACAAATTGCTGAAAATATTGTCAGAGTTAGAATAAAGGCGAATATGATAATTGTAGTGTGAAAAGTGAAAATTCCTTTCTGTCTCAAACTGATTACTGTGAATCTGAAAATTTTAAAATAAAAATAAAAATTTATTTTTCAAAAGTACGAACCGATTTACAGCCATCACAATTTGCACGAGAGATTCCATATTCCACGCACTTATAAAAAAACCGCCAAGTAGAATGCTCAAAAAGCTGGTACGATCTTCGGTTAGCAGGTAGCGCTAAAGTGAAAACATTAAAAAATGTGTACCACAAATGTATTACGTAATCCTGGAATGGTGACACTGCGGTGTGTGCAGGCTTGTGTATTTATGCGCAAGTTCCCACACAGTCTGCAAACACCGTGGTATCACAATTCCATAGACTTGAGGATACGACCATAGACATTTGATTATTGAAAACACTCATAGAACTTTTATCAATTTCATATTCTTGCTGGCTACAGTAATCAGTTGCGAAACTCCGCTTAATCAGGTTTTTCAACTGAACGATGTGCGAAAATGTAAGTGGGTGTTCGTCGGATAAAGAAACCATTTTTCACTCGAAAATTTACTTTTTTGAGTAACTCGAACCACTATCTGATTATTCAGGATGACACCATCATTTTAGTCCAAAAACGAGACGTTTTTGTCAAAAAATGACCGAGCCTTAGGGTTTTAAAAATGCGCCAAGTAGAAACAATCTGCGTCTATTATAAAACGGAAGCCTATGGTAGCCGGTAAGAATATTGAACCAATAATAAAATAGTTACTCATTGTCAGATGACAATATGTGATATTTTCCCTTTTTTCTGAATCGTATTCCTGGGCTCTGCAATTTTGTTGTGCATTTTGCAGTCCAATCATTGTGAAAGTTGATGTTCGCTGACCACGATGATCAAAGCTCCGAAACCAACAATTTTTGGCTCGATTTGAATGACAGAGTGCGTTGCTTTGTCGGAAAAAAAATGGCGGTTGATGAATGGCATCAAATTTGTCTTGATGATTTGCTGATAACCTACATGATTTTTAGTTTCTGGTTTGCAGTGAACGCTGCCCAACACGTGACTGATCCACCTCCGGAATTAAAAATGCGTGTAGTTTTTCTAGCCATCCGGTAGAATTCTTTCTCATCAGAAGGATGTATGTATGTTACACGGCACCCCAGCCTTCTTCCAAAATTGTTTCTACCTGGCTAATTTTTAAAACCCTAAGGCTTGGTCATTTTTTGACAAAAAATCCTCGTTTTTGGATTAAAATGATGGTGTCATCCTGAATAATCAGATCATGATTCGAATTTCTCAAATAAGTAAATTTTCGAGTGAAAAAATAATTTCATTATCCGACGAACTTGGTCGCGCATCGCATTGGATGACGGAGGAGGCGTGTGTTATGTTTTTTTTATTTTTACATTCTGAATCTTATCAACGAATTTATCATAATTGACCGTCCAGTTGTCTCGAAGCTTTGTGCTTAAATGCTCTTTTGATTTTGGAGCTTTGGTGTCTAGCAGATCGGTTTCCGTGAACGCTTGATTTTAAGAGAAAGGACAGGCGAAATGGGCTATACTTTTGATGTTCTCATTGTTTTTTTTGTTACGTTTATCCATTTAATCCTTTTTGATCAGACTCAAAGATCTAAATTGCAGGTTATTTTGATTTTGCATTTCCGTGTCTGCTAGCAAATGGAAAATTTTGTATTTAATACATTTTTTGCTAGGGTCTTATTATATGATTCAAATTTTTTAAAGAATACAATTTTTTCCCTACGATGTCGAAAAATAATGGAAAAAGTAAAAATACTGTCGTCTTCTTGAATTATTTTTCTGCATAGCAAAAGACAATTAATATCGAATAAGTAACATTACGTGCCACGGCGCATTTTTAAAACCCTAAGGCTCGGTCATTTTCTGACAAAAATGCCTCGTTTTAAACTAAAATGATGGTGTTATCCTGAATAATCAGACTATGATTCGAATTTCTCAAAAAAAGTAAATTTTCGAGTGAAAAAACAATTTTATTATCCGACGAACTTGGTGGCGCATTGGAAGACGGGGGAGGCGTGCCTGGCGCATTTTTAAAACCCTAAGGCTCGGTCATTTTTTGACCAAAAAGCCTCGTTTTTGGATTAAAATGATGGTGTCATCCTGAATAATCGGACCATGATTCGAATTTCTCAAAAAAGTAAATTTTCGAGTGAAAAAATAATTTCATTATCCGACGAACTTGGTGGCGCATTGGAAGACGAGGGAGGCGTGCGTGCAAGCTAGTTGCCGTATGAAAAATTAAATCAGAATGTTGTTTCTTTTTGAAAATATAACATATATGGGCAAAAACTTTGAGTTACTTTCCGGTCTTACTTGCTCTTCTTTTTTCAAAAAAAATGCTTACATTTGCCATAATAGAGCCGGACAAGTACAAACATGTGACGCTGAGTTGACACAAATCAGATATGATATTGAAGGAGGCAATAATGTAAATTGAACTTCGTCGAGAGACAAACGCCAACCGTAAAACAGGGAAAACAATCAGCAAGTTCAAAGTGATAGAAATCAATCCTCCGGAAAATGAAATCATTCCGAGCAACCATTTTAGTGTCATTATTGTTGCGAATAGAGAATGTAGAAAAAAAACAAGCGAAAATAAGTTATATAGTGATCTTGGTTCGGAAATTACAACTATTGTACGTATATACGTTTACATAAAAATATTGTTGTTATCTGTTCAGTTTTTTTTTGGTCGGGTACAGTGGGAGGTGGCGCAAAAATCATCCATGAGCACGCCCACTCCGATTTTTCAACTGAACACAATTCAAGAACGGGCGTGGCTTTTCTTTTCTAGGGCAGTGAATCTCGCTGCGGTATTTTTAGAATTCAGGCGGATTTCGTCATTCTGGAAAAGACGTCGTTTCGACTTCTCTGGCTTGCGGTGGGTGGCCGATCAAGAAGTTTGGCGCATTTTTAAAACACTAAGGCTTGATCATTTTTTGACAAAAAAGCCTCGTTTTTGGATTAAAATGATGGTGTCATCCTGAATAATCAGTTAATGGTTCGAATTTCTCAAAAAAGTAAATTTTCGAGTGAAAAAATAATTTCATCATCCAACGAACTTGGTGGCGCATTGGAAGATAGTGTTGCAGCAGGCAGCACAAGGGGCGAGATGAGGAGGAACTTGGCATTTTGCCATGAAAAACGGAGTGTGTGCGAGTTTTACTGCCAAAGAGGCAAGAATCGAATGCGGAGCAGGACTGGCGCAAGGAAATTTTTAGCTGACAGCCGTCACATCGAGCCGCGTGCCATATGAGTTTGACGAACGTCCCGAAGTCGATGGCTATTAGCCGTTTTCGGGCGCGTATATACCGGGAATTGGCAGCTATGTGGCTAATAGCTATAGATGTGAATAGTGACGTGCACGAAATGCATACAGTGCGCGTCATAAAGATACGCCACCCCCCAAATTTCGGGTTTCCGTCAGAACCGGAAATTTTTGAGAAAAACTGTTAATGCCATTGAAATCAGCGTGCGAAAAAACCTACATGCACAAGTTTTCAGAGTATTACCTCAAAAAATACAGCCCCACCACCAAAAAGTCACTTTTTCGACCGCGTCATAAAGATACGCCACCCCTCAAAAAAGGGGTAAATTTTTTATTTTTTTCAACTGTTCGCTCATTTTATTCACGAATTTTGTTGTTGTTATTATTGCAATTCATTTTTCACGTTTTTTTGTTGATGTTTTCCACATCGTTTCAACATTTTTGGTCATTACTTTCTCTTTCAGCACAAGATTTTGAACTTTTGAGTCTACCGTTCTTTGATAGCACGGTAGCAGTTAGATGTGCATAAATAAGAGACAGTATGATGTTCAGGTACAGCAATCTGAAGTTTAGATCCAACAGAAATTAAAATTAGGAACTCTACTTGATACCAATTGATTCATTATCAACGCTTTTATCTATGGGACGGTTCGCAACCAAAAAAGTCAAAGTTTCGGAGTGACCAACGAATTCTCCAGATCTCAACTCCATCGAGAATGTTTAGAATCTTCTTTCTAGAGCTATTGGTCACAATGGTAAATAGTTTCAATCAGTTGCAGAGTTGACGAATACCAATGAGACACGATCATTCCATCCTTCAACTCTGAAAATGTTTGAAACTGTTTACAAGTGTTATAAACAGCCCAAACATGAATACCCCGAACATTTTCGATAGGGTTAAGATCTGGAGAATTCGCAGACCACTCAAAAACTTTGACTTTCTTGGTTGCCAACAGTCCCATGGTTACCAAATCGTTGATAATGAACGAATTGGTATTCTTGCGTCGCGGGGAGCAGGTAGAACGTGACAGAGTTGCGTGGGTCTAGCCGAGACGGCTTGTCAATTCACGATTTCTTTTCCAACTTACTAAAAATTGTAAATTCAGACCGTAAATCGACACACACACTATCGCGGTGAGACAAACGCGATGCTGCCACGTTTCTGCCTGCTCTTCGCGATACAGTAATAGGAAGTAGAGTTCCTAATTTTAATTTCTGTTGGGTCTAAACTTTAGATTGCTGTACCTGAACATCATACAGTCTCTTATTTATGCACATCTAACTGCTACCGTGCTATCAAAGAACGGTAGACTCAAAAGTTCAAAATCTTGTGCTGAAAGAGAAAGTAAGGACCAAAAATAATGAAACGATGTGGAAAACATTAACAAAAAAAACGTGAAAAATGAATTACAATAATAAAAACAACAAAATTCGTGAATAAAATGAGCGAACAGTTGAAAAAAATAAAAAATTAACCCCTTTTTTGAGGGGTGGCGTATCTTTATGACGCGGTCGAAAAAGTGACTTTTTGGTGGTGGGGCTGTATTTTTTGAGGTAATACTCTGAAAATTTGTGCATGTAGGTTTTTTCGCACGCTGATTTCAATGGCATTAACAGTTTTTCTCAAAAGTTTCCGGTTCTGACGGAAACCCGAAATTTGGGGGGTGGCGTATCTTTATGACGCGCACTGTATGTCACACGGCCCGATTCGATGGCTATTAGCTAAAAATTCCTGATCGAGAGATTGTCAGAGATGAGCGGGATTCCGCCATCCGTCATTCCACTTTCCGTCGCCAGCAATTTCTTCCGTCCTAAAATGTACATTACACGGCACCCCAGCCTTCTTCCAAAATTGTTTCTACCTGGCGCATTTTTAAAACCCTAAGGCTCGGTCATTTTCTGACCAAAAAGCCTCGTTTTTGGATTAAAATGATGGTGTCATCCTGAATAATCAGACCATGATTCGAATTTCTCAAAAAATTAATTTTTCGAGTGAAAAAATAATTTCATTATCCGACGAACTTGGTGGCGCATCTGAACTAATTGTAAATATAAATTGTTATTTTTATTTTTCTTTACATTCTCGAAATTTGACGATAACTGTGTGTCAAAATAATGTAATTACCGTGTACATGTGTAATTACAGTGTGAAAATATTAGTGACAGTGCAAATGATGATGTGAATGTTACCTTGAATTAAACTGTAAACAACGAACAATTCTATTACTGCTACAACAACAACAGTGAATTGGCGGATATTACTAGCACTACAACCACTACATCCGCTTCTAGTAACATGGGCTGATAATGCTATCTTTTCAATTACTTCTAGTAACACTACATTATCCGACTTTACTACTACAATTGGCTCTTGTAACATTAAATTGGTGAATATTACTTCTAGAACTGCTGCCAATCGTTCAAAACCTGTAGGAGGCTGCTTCTAAAGCTGTCTCCATATCAGTCAACTCGCCAACAGTGAAATGCAGCCAAGAATAAGCAATAGAGATCAGGGCTGTGCGAAAAATTTTTCGGACGAAAAATTTTTTCGGTTTTTTCGGTCATATTTCGAAAAATTTTTCGACCGAAAAATTTTCGGTCTGAAAAGTTCGAAAAACTTTTCGGCCGAAAAATTTTCGGTCTGAAAACTTCGAAAAATTTTTCGACCGAAAAATTTTCGAAAATTTTCGAAAAATTGGGATGCGTTCAAGACGCGGAGTATGTGCGCAGAATAACCAAGATTTGTATAAAATGTTTTTTCCATCAATGTATTTTATATTTTTGCACCTGTTTCAATTAAAGGCGGTCCCAACTTTTTGGGAAAATTGCTTAAATTGAAGTATTGGGTGGGGGATTTACAAACATCACATCGAAATCGCAAAATCAAAAAAATAGCCAAAAAATGAAAGAAATCGAAGAAAAAAAATACCGATTATTGCTGAAGGCAACACAATTTTCGAAAAGACGCGGTCGGCCGCCGGCCTAGAAAACCGGGCGCGCTGGCCTAGCAAATCTCGACTTCGTGTTCTCCCCGTGGTTTTCTATTTTTTTTTAATTTTGTTGTAAAATCCGCCAAAAACCAGAGAAATTTTTTGTGCGATTTCGGTATGATATTCGTAAATACGTCACTACTGATTTTGTTGAATGTATTAAATGAATAATCTGTTTTTAACTGAATTTCAGGAAAAAAAACAACATTTTTCGAAATTTTTCGGTTTTTTCGGGAAAATAAAACCGAAAAATTTTTTTTCGGTTTTTTTTTCGTCTTAAAAAACTCGAAAAAAATTTTTTTTCGTTTTTTTCGGTCTAAAAATTTCGAAAAAATAGTTTTTCGAAAATTTTTCGAAACTTATTTTTCGCACAGCCATGATAGAGATGTCTTAATATGTTAAAACCATAACACACGCCCGTCGTCCAATGCGATGCGTCACCAAGTTCGTCGGATAATGAAATTTATTTTTCACTCGAAAATTTACTTTTTTGAGTAATTCGAACCACTATCTGATTAATCAGGATGACACTATCATTTTAATCCCAAAACGAGGCTTTTTTGTCAGAAAATGACCGAGCCTTAGGGTTTTAAATATGCGCCAGGTAGAAACAATTTTGGAAGAAGGCTGGTGTGCCATGCGGTATCGAGAATTGTGAGAATTTTTTTTGGGTTACCAAATCCTTGGTAGCCTCAGTTGCCGGGCATAGAAAACTGGTTTTTATACGTTTGATTCTGCATTATGGGCTTTCACTGATAAACAAATTGAGCACAGGAAAAAACAATGCAGTGTGTAGTTATTGTTCAATGGGATGGTTGCCGATCTTTAAATTGGATTATTGCAACGCCATGTCTCGCTCGACCCGACGGGATGTTTTCAATAGTTGGATCTTTTTTCTGAAAGATGCCCGGGTTCGAATAAATTTGCGCAGGAAACGCAATAAAAAATAACACGAGCCAAATATGAGAGAATAAAACGGATTTATTGACAGAAATCAATAATTCCAACACAAAAAATGCCTAAACGGAAACCTACTCGAGAAAAACCAAAACTAAAATTAAAGAGAGAAAAAATCCAACAACAAAACCTAAATATGCGCGGTTCACCCATAGTCAAAACGTGGCTGCTAAACCGCGCGTGTCTGGAGTGTCGTTGTACACGTGGCGAGAGACGCAGAGATGCAGAGGGTTATAAGAGCTTTACGCCAGCCTGGGCCACTCAATTAAATAACCTTACGATAGTTTTTATTGTTTTTCCGCAATTCTGTAGGACTTCAAAAAAAGGCTTCTATTTTTTATTTTCTTTTTTTTTTGTGTTTCTGTATTATACTCGGGCCAAAAATTGTTATTTTTCGAAATGACATTCTCGAAAAATCGGCGAATTCTAACGAAAACTGGACAATTTTTTGTTGTTTTTTCGTTTATTTTTTAATGGAATTTTTTTCGCACTCTTGATCGGAAGATCTTTTCTGAGCAATGCCAAATAGACCTGCACATTATGCGAAGAAATGATGGAAAATGGACAAGACTGATGAAAGAATGGATTCTGAGAGATAAAAAGAGACTTCTTGGAAGCCTCACCTATCTGACATGCTCAGAAAATTTTGTACCAAAATATAGATTTTTCTGAAAAGTTTTAACATTCACAGGTGAATTAATCATGTCGTCTTTTTGGTCCATTGGACGGTACCGTATATAATAACTTTTTATTTATTTTTTGCATTAAAAATATATTAATTGAATGTATATACACAAGCCTACAAGCGAATTTGCCCCCTGCTTTTTTTCACTTTTCTTACAAGTTGTTTTCTTGTAACGGCACTGATTTTTGATTTTTGTGGCTGAATTAGTAAAATGTGTAAACGTTAATCAAACGACGCGGCATTATAAAATGCACGATATGATTCAAATGCGGACACTATGTATATGCATCCACCGCATTTTACCTGTGTTGATACTTTGGTCCAACATTTTTAGAGAAAGACCGGAAGTACTTTTGAACTTTTTTCTGAAACGAGTTTTTCTTCTATTTTTGGCTAGCTATTTTTTCCTTCTTTCGCCGAGCCGTTTCTTTGAAAACCCCGCTAGTTGTATAGTAGATTTTACCATTTTTTCGGAAATTAGAACTGTCGGCAGTAAAAAATAGTTTGATTTTCTGTTATTTTATTAATTTTCTCGCCGATACAGTAAGCGGTAGGTAGCATCCAAAATTTAGATTTATGTACAATGAATTGGCTCGACGACTAGAGTTTGGCATTTGCGAACCATTTGATCGGCACTCAACAGGTAAAAAACGTTTTTAATTTAAGACAGGAAAATTATGAAGATTTTTCTGAAAGTTTGTGTAAATTTGACATGTTAAATACTAAGCTCTATTTTGACGCATTTGTTTAAAAAGAGAAACTGAATCGAGCAGAATGTAGGTTTTGAGTCAAACCAACAAGATTGGGGTTTGAAATTTTACAATCCCAATAAAAATATTAGGAGAATCTCGGAAATGAAAATCCCTGGCCAGTGATTCTGACGCAAAAATACACAAAAAATCAATTTTTTTTTGACGCATTTTTTTATGTTTTTCGGGAAAAAAAAGCATTAATTCCCAATTTTTTCCCAATTGTGCTCCAATGGAATTATAGCTGAGGTCTTTAGAAATTTTTTAAGCCTAAGAACATTGAATTTGGTTCAGCCACCATTTCGGAATAATCGTTTTTGAAACGGAAGACGGAAGACAGAAGACGGAAGACGGAAGACGGAAGACGGAAGACAGAAGACGGAAGACGGAAGACGGAAGACGGAAGACGGAAGACGGAAGATGGAAGACAGAAGATGGAAGACAGAAGACGGAAGACGGAAGACGGAAGACGGAAGACGGAAGACGGAAGACGGAAGACGGAAGACGGAAGACGGAAGACGGAAGACGGAAGACGGAAGACGGAAGACGGAAGACGGAAGACAGAAGACGGAAGACGGAAGACGGAAGACGGAAGACAGAAGACGGAAGACGGAAGACGGAAGACGGAAGACGGAAGACGGAAGATGGAAGACAGAAGATGGAAGACAGAAGACGGAAGACGGAAGACGGAAGACGGAAGACGGAAGACGGAAGACGGAAGACGGAAGACGGAAGACGGAAGACGGAAGACGGAAGACGGAAGACGGAAGACGGAAGACGGAAGACGGAAGACGGAAGACGGAAGACGGAAGACGGAAGACGGAAGACGGAAGACGGAAGACGGAAGACGGAAGACGGAAGACGGAAGACGGAAGACGGAAGACGGAAGACGGAAGACGGAAGACGGAAGACGGAAGACGGAAGACGGAAGACGGAAGACGGAAGACGGAAGACGGAAGACGGAAGACGGAAGACGGATTTTACCAGTTCTCGTTCGGGGAGTTCTGCTTTGGGGCAGCATCTTATTATTACAGTAATGATTGAAAATTTGGAATACACCAAACTTAGCTTTGCAGTTAGCTTTTTTTCCAGTGGTATCAACAAACCTAACCACTGGCTATTAGCCTATTTCAATGGCTATAAGCTAAAAATAAATGACGAAAATAACCAAAAGCCTGAGAAAGTTATCGTTTTTATCAATTTATATACGGGAACTCGGAATCGAAATTGTGTGGACCCGCGACGGAACTTCAACGGATCTCGTGTCGTCAATTGTTAGCATTCCAGTGTATAAAAGAAGTTTGTTGGTGGAAAGACGATTTCTGATCTTTAATCAATTTTTTTTGCAATATACGCATATGCTCCGCATTTTTGACATACCTCTTTATTGAACATGATGTAAACTAATGCATTTGCACTACAGTTGCACACGTGGCACAACGAGGTGAGAATGAACCACTCCACTTTCTGTCCACCAAAAAACATTGGGAAAAGACGGAACAAGATCCAGGTGATAGTATAGAACATTGAGATCAAGCAGAATTGCATTGCATATGTCAATTCTTGATGACTACGCCGCTTGTTGAAGTTGTTCTGCACACAGTTATTCACCGATTGAGAAGCGTTACGGATTGTTACGTAGATCTAAACACGAAAATCCGAATTTGGGAAACAATTTTTTCTAGCCACGATCTGTACGAATACAACAATTTATCCTGATATTGTGTTTTCAATAGGCTTGCGACATGATAACGCATCACATTTCAAGTCTGCATTCACCGTTCTGTCTGCGTCTCTTCAAATATCATTGTGTTCGCGTGGCCGCGCACAAATAAGTGGGCGGAGTTTCGTTTCGCGTTCTCGTTCTCATGTCGCAAGTCGATTGAAAACACAATAGTTGAGCTTTACTGTAGACTTCAGCATTTCAGTTCATTTCAGCAAATGTCAGCGTCGATAATTAATGAATTGAACCAAAAAAAAAAAAACTAACCCAAAAATAGCATATAACAGGAACAATTGAGCTTAAGGCATTCAGTGGGATATCACTTTGATCAGTGAGGTTTGGAAGATCATCAATTTGAAAGTAAGAGTACGACAATACAGTGTGATCAACAAGAAATCTTAACGAAAACAAATTGTGTTGGTTGCTTAACGTGAGTTTTGCCAAACTTACATGCAACATGGTAAGACATATTGAATAACATAGCTTTTGACAATTGCAAACATGAGGGAGAACGTGAAAAAAATTACTAAATTTCTTCGAGAGAAAATTGATGAGCTGTGAAGACAAATTACAGCCCATCTGAAAACGTTAAACATTTTTTGGAACTGATATTGGTTTTCAAATTTTTACATACCTGTTGATTGCCATTACAATTTGTGTAATATTCTCAATATACCAGAAAGTCATAAAAAGGAAAGATATGAAAACTGTAAAGCTACCATTTCGTTCTTCTGTGAACCAAAAGCTCTAAAAAAATTATTTTCACTGTTTGAAATTGATAAATTCAAATTTTTACTTACATTGGGAATAATAGTTGGAGCCAGATAAAAAGTCGTTATTGATAAATGAAATATATCGTTTAACATATTCACAAATGAAATCACGTAGATTGAAGATTTTTCTTTAGAAATCGCTAAACTGAGCACTGGAGTCAGGACCAAAATATTCAAAAAATGGCCAGAAAATGAAAAAAATAGAAGGAGCATTCCGAGGTAACTTTTTAGGTCGAATATCATTTTTGCTGTATATGGATAAGATTATCAATGTAACTGATAAGGCAAATAAAGCTTAAATACAAAAAAGGAACAACAATTAAATGATATCAGACGTATTTATTAAGTGTATCCGACTAAACTCTATAACAAAAGATGCATTACCAGACTGGGCAGATGTTTTGTTCCAACGAAAATACCCAATAAGCATAAAAGAAAAAAACTGCTCACAGGAAAACAAATAGAGTCTGCTCTTTTAAGATTAACCTTAAGGGCGGTGTGCTTTTTTTTTTTTTGGCAAAAGCAAACTTGAATCAAGGGGTAAAAAGTGAACCTAATGAAACTACACTGTTTCAAGCATTAGAGAAAAAAAAAGTGATGCAGAAAAAAACTGAGTTTTAAAGTTTAGTTGGGCACACACACTCATCATTAAATTTCACAGAAGAGAAAAGGTTATCATGATCTGAACTAGATAGTTGAGTTCCAAGACCACACTTAATACCAAAATTGATTTGAAAAAATCTTAAGTGAATGTGTTCTGCTTCAAGAGGGATTCTGGGGCTTGTGTAATATTGCTCCATAATTTATCAGAGATTTATCAGGTCAGAATTTTCTCTCAAGTTCTCCAAAATTTATCTGCGATTTGGCATAGTTTCTTCAATAATTTGGTATTTATAGAATGTTCTGACTATTTTTGTGCATTCGTTACTCTTTCCTTTGTGCTGTTACAAAACGGTGAATGCAGACTTGTGCGTTTTCATGTCGCAAGTCGATTGAAAACACAATAATAATAAAAATCACCTTATCAAACTTCAACAACTCATTTTTCTCTGTGCTTCTCTTTCTTAATTTTTTCTGTAATTTTTCACGACGTCTAAATTAATTAAACATCAGGAAATCCTTCAAAACCAACTTTTTGTAGACCTCTGTTTTGATTTTCACGTTAAAACCCAATGGAAGTTAAATTCCGAAGTCACAAGGGGAAAGGGGAAACGTCGGTTTTAATGTGGCGCACAAAGTAAAAAAAAGCACGCGTGAATTCGCGAAACACGCGCACAAAGTGATGCGAGATTTGCGCGATTTTGAAGCGTCATTTTTACAAAAAGATGTTATGTCCCTTTAAAAATCTTACGGTATTTGTTATATTTTTAGTCGATTTTCGCAACATTTTGCGGCAAATTGGCGTTTTCTGCGGTTTTAAAAATATTTTTCGATAAATTAAATTAATTTAGCCTTAATTGAAAGAGTTTACGTCACGTAATCACTGTTTTTTTATTGACCGAAAGATCGGCTTAAAAAATTATCATTAAAAAATCAATTTTTTTAAATTGATATTCCGGTCCAATTTTTTTGAGCATATCCAGAAGTATTTTTTGCCTTATTCACCAAAATTTCAAGTCAATCGCAGCATTTTCCGAGTTTTGCGCAGTTTTTTGCCATTTTGTGCAAAACCCCATAAAACAATGCTACAAAGTTATTCAGAAAAGGATACAACAAAATAAAGTAACATTTGAATTGCAGACATGCCGGCAAAAAAATTAGGTAGGTTTCCAAACAATGGAAATTTACTTTAAATAAGAGAAAACAGTGATTACATGGCGCAAACCCTTTCAATTAAGGCTAAATTAATTTACTTTACCGAAAAATATCTTTAAAACCGCAGAAAACGTCTATTTGCCGCAAAATGTTGCGAAAATCGACTAAAAATATAACAAATACCGTAAGATTTTTAAAGGGACATACCATCTTTTTGTAAAAATGACGCTTCAAAATCGCGCAAATCTCGCATCACTTTGTGCGCGTGTTTCGCGAATTCACGCGTGCTTTTTTTTACTTTGTGCGCAGCATAAAAAATAAGGTTTATGCGAATGAAAAAAAAAATCCAAACAGTGCTCAGAAATATTGCGACGCACTAGCGTGTTCAGGTATTGTCTGTTTGTGAAAAAAGCAAGTGCGCTCCACAAAAATTAGTACTACTGTAAGCGTCGAGCCCTTCCCAGGCGCCCATCACTCGGCGTCTCACTACGTGCGACACCTCATCCGCGCACCCTCGTCCACCTCTCACCCTGCGTCTCCACTCGTTCACCACCGACGTCCACGCACACTCGCGCCGCCTGTCGTCTGGTGTCTCCACGCCGACCGTGCACTCTCGCCAGGAGGACTGTTGGACCATTTCGAATGACGCGTTTACCGTTAATCCACCAATCACTGATCTTATTGACTCCACCCCTTTTTAACTCTATAAAAGGCGAGAAACCGTTCATTTCAAGGGGTTTAACTTCTGCTCGCTTGAGCTTTCTCTCGCCGCTTCCTTTTACTCTTTTTCTCCCTTTTTGCTCTTTTATTCTAACTTTTATTGTAATTAAGTATTGTCCATTCGCGAAAAAAGCAAGTGCGCTCCACAAGCGCGCCTTTTTCGCGAATGAACAATAATTAAATAAAGCCGTTTTTAATAAGCCGCGTTAGAGTTATTTTAACACGAGTTGGCCTCATTTCACGTTGAATTTAAACGTGAAATGGAATTATTTAAAACAATAATGAAAATCACAAAGTAATAAGTTTTGTGGAGCGCAATTGCTTTCAATAATGAGTATCGTAATGAATCAGTAAAATTCCCATTTTTAAATTTAGGAAACATTAAATTGTAAATGATTTATTGCTCATTCTAAACAATTGCTTATTAATTCTGAAATCAGAACCTGTTCACTGTCTGCCAAATAACCCATTTAGGCACTTTGACTTTTGTTGGTATATACTTTGCCACGTCTGTCTTCCCCATCGTTTCAAGAATTGTACGAACACTTCGAATGTTCTGCGGCTCCATTCCTAAAATATAAACCCTACGTTTTGATATTTATGCATATTTATAGGTACCTTGTTTGTCGGTGAAGTCGTACTTTTGCGCCAAATCCTCGGTGAAAAGAGTTTTTCCAGACTTTTTCAGTCTTCCTGGGTCCATTGCCAATCTGGCCAGCGCTTTCCCCGTAAATTCCGGAGATTCAGCTTTTTCGAGTGACGGAACCTGAATTATTCTGTTCGTCTATGTAAAAAAAATATTTAATTCTTACCAGTAATTCCTTTCGTTTATCAGTTTGAGAGCTAGCTCGAGAAAATCCTCCTGTTTCAGTTTTAACCGGTCCTGGCACCAACGTAATTACACAAACGTTGTAAGGCTGAAAAATGGTTTTGGAGTAATTTTTACTTTAAGAACTTTGGACAAGCTCGCCTTTATTCATAATTTCCCAGTGAGTGGTAATTTTTGAACGATTATTTTCGGAAAAAAAAAACGAAAAATTGTTCAAATTTGATAAAATTTTGAAAATTTATGAGCCCCATTTTAAAAACTAAATTAAAAATCACAAAAACGATTTAACAATTGGAATCCTATACGTTGGCGACTCGCAATTGAAGGCCATTTTATTTTTTGTTTTCATTTTATTGTGTTTTCAATCGACTTGCGACATGAAAACTCAAGTCTGCATTCACCGTTCTGTCTGCGTCTCTTCAAATATCACTGTGTTCGCGTGGTCGCGCACAAGTAAGTGGGCGGAGTCTGGCGTTCTCATGTCGCAAGTCGATTGAAAACACAATAAATAGGTAGCTTAAAAAACTTCACTTACACCCAATTCCACCGCCATATCAGTTGACATTCGTGCCAGTGCTTCTTTCCCAGCACCATATGCAACATTGAAAACGTACCTAAAATTCTAGAACATGTAAAATAATAAATAAACACAAGGTGTTGCGGACTACGTTTTTAATTTTAATTTTTTTTTAATTTGAAAAAATTGCCGTCTGCGTAGCAACCCATCCAGCTAGGTTTTTTTGTGCAAACGTCACAACTCACGAAAAATCACAACACATTTTTCTTCAAAAGTATGAAACAAATCTGTTATTTCAATCGATTCATAATTTTTTTTAAACCTATGTACCAAGATAAATCAAATATATAAAACAGCTTGTGAATTTAAATTTCAACAAGATGATGCAGAAACCGTAATCTTTCTTATATAGAAAATTTTAGATTAGTCTGTGTGTTTGTTTGTGTGTCTCACACACGAGTTTGCAGTCGACAAAACTCGATCTCGCGACCTCTAGATTGACGTTCAAACGTGCTAACCACTATAACACAAGGGTCACGAGAACTTGAAAGAAAAAGGGAAAAGAAATGATTACCATTTCTATTTAAAAAAAACAAAAATTAATAAAAATAAATATTGTCGACCCGCCAAAATGGTCAAACGCGCTACGCTCAACTCAACGCTATGCGATTTTTATTTTGGTTCCCAAAATATTTCATTTCACGTTGAATTTCTACGTGAAATAAAATAATTTGGTGATCAAAATGAAAATCGCACAGCGTTGAGTTCAGCGGAGCGCGTTTGACCATTTTGGCGGGCCGACAATATTTGACGAAGGCGACTTAGTCGCCACAAGCTGCAAGCTTGTCTACTATAGAAGTTTCTTAATAATTTTAAAAAGACGTAGTGCGTTGGTGGGTTTGAAGCTGTTTAGCGTTTAACACCCCGTGTATAAGACATTTTTTCACGCGACTTTTTATAATTCTTGATGTTTTATGGATTCGTGACGTAGCGACACTTTGCTGCAAGTTGTGCGCCAGCAAAATGAAGCGTGACCCAACAATTGCTGACGCATAACTTGACACGCTGTCTCGCTACGTAACGAATCCATACTATGCACACTCACTTCAATCCTCCTAACGAAGCGACGTTCACAATAAGTCCACTTCTTTGTTCGACCATCATTCTGGCAGCGTACACCGAACAGTAGTAGTGATTTCTTAAAACAATGTTTCTTAAAACACACTATTGAACGTACCTTAGCCCCACATCATTTATTGTGTCCCAAAACGAGGGGTCCTGGTCAAAAAATGGCTTTCCAATCATCTCAGTAGCTTTCTGAAAAACAGATGATTTCACTGGTAAAATGAAACATGTGCTGACACCAAGTGAATTGTAAACATTGTTAACCAGAATATCAATGTGTCCGTCCTGATCCTCTTTGATTTTTTCGAACAAGAACTTGACTTCTGTCATGTTTGAGTGATCCACGTAAAGCGCGATGCCCTTACCACCACGTTTTGTGATTTCTAAAAAAAAATCAATAGGCTGCGTATTACTCAATTTTTTGAACTTCTTACCTTTCGCGACATGTTGTAAAGAAGGAAGTCCTAGTTTGAAGTTTTCACTTAATTCTGGGCGTCTTCCAGTAATGTAGACAGTAGCACCGGCTTCACCAAGTTGCAAAGCTATGCCACGTCCTAAAACATCAGAAAAAGTTCAAAACAATAACTAAATGATATTACCGATTCCTCTGGAAGCGCCTGTAACCAAAGCAACTTTATCCTGAAGTATCACTCCCATAATTTATGCGATGGATGTATAGCTATTTCTGTATGGCTGACAGCAACTAAAATGGTCAGATACATGATTCATACGAACACGGATTATCAGATTACCCGATTTCTCGTTTTGTACGTTTAATTGGATATTTTTACACATGTATACATATAAATAATGGAAAGTTTTTTAAAACATAAATATTGTTATTGAATTATTTGGTTCATAATTTTTTATTCACTAATCTTTTAACAATTTGAAATAATAATACAAACTGTGCTGTGCAACTATTATTGTTTTAAAAAATTTGTCACCTGGCGAGAGGCGCGAATTCAAAAAATAGGCTCCGCCTCCTCGCCGAAATATTTTTGCAACTCTGCGCGCGCCAATTTGCAATTGCGGTGCGCGCGATTTTCTGCGTCGAATTTTTGTCCAACGCCTTTCAATTTCCCCTGGAAACCTTTATAAAAATTGTTATTTTGAAGCGAATTTGGCCACTGTTGATTTAAAGTGAGTTTTTGATTTTCTTAATTGGATATTTGTTAATAAAGTAACGGAAATTCAACGCATAAAATCGCGCGCACCGCGATTGCAAATTGGCGCGCGCAGAGTTGCAAAAATATTTCGGCGAGGAGGCGGAGCCTATTTTTTGAATTCGCGCCTCTCGCCAGGTGACAAATTTTTTAAAACAATAATAGCATAGTATTGTCCATTCGCGAAAAAAGCAAGTGCGCTCCACAAAACGTAGTACTTCGTGGATTTCATTTTCGTCGCTAAATTATTTCAATTCACGTGTAAATTCAACGTGAAATGGAATTATTTGGCGACGAAAATGAAATCCACGAAGTACTACGTTTTGTGGAGCGCACTTGCTTTTTTCGCGAATGGACAATATACAAAAATACAGTGAAAAAAAAAACATTTTATACAAAAAAGACACACTTAGGAAACAATCGGAAAAGTTCGATTACTTCCAGAAGGATTTTGTAAAAAGCTGATACTCACACGACCTCTGCTTCTCTTTTTTCTATTTTTTTTACTCCAATATAAGACGAAAACTCGAAATTCGGGAAATGTTAATACTAAAACCAGCGAGTTGATAGTTGAATGAGTGGTCATCACCATCAGCATATACCATGAAAATACTGATTGAAATTTCGATTTTTTGCATTAAAACGGAAATTCGGTAACTAACCCTGCGCATTTTCAAAATAAATCAAAAGCGGCAAAAGTGTCAAAATGCCAGGCAAGATTCCAATTGGGGTAGTAAGAAATTGAGCCAACAAACTTCGTAAAGCATTTTTATGCTTATCTAGAGTAGATTTTGATAAGATCGCACTGCATCTTGACAATGTTTTGAACATTTGAACTACCAACAATGATACAATAATAGTAGATTGTGTACATCCTACAGTGATTAAAATCAGTGTTCCCAGAAATTGGGGATTTGCTTTATAAATTTCAAAATTGTTCAGCTGCTCGAATTGAGCCCGAAAAATGTTATAATCCTGAAACCAATATGTTTCTCAAGTTGATCTATTGTGTTTTCAATCGACTTGCGACATGAGAACGCGAGACTCCGCCCACTTTTTTGTGCGCTACCTGTCTGCGTCTCTTCAAATATCGCTGTGTTGGCGTGGTCACGCACAAACAAATGGGCGGAATCTCGCGTTCTCATGTCGCAAGTCGATTGAAAACACAATACGACCAATAATTTTCTAATGCCATACATACAGTAGCGGCCACTGAAATATCCCCTTTTGGTTTTTCAGCTATAACTTTTTTTTAGAGAAGAGCAACGAATTTGAGGTCAACTGTGAAAATGTTCAAAAATAATCCAGAAATATGATTCAATTCAACTTTTACCGATAAAAAATTTGTTTTTCTGAAAATTCCAAAAATTAGATTTTTCGACTTTTAACAAAAAACCTTTTATTGAGCTTTCACCCGGGAAACGACTTGTAAATGAGGTAATAAGCGATAGAAATAGTTTCAAACTAATTAATACTAATCTGCAAACCCTCGAGAATCGATAACAGCTTGACATCTTCTTGGCAGGTTGGTTAGAACAGACTGTGGAATCTGAGCCCACGCAGTCTGCAACTGAGAGAATTTCTCGTCGGCATTTTGAGCACGGATGCTGTCGATAAATGATGCCCAAGAGCATCAATAATCGACTTGCTTTTCCCAAAAACCATATTTTTGGGAAGCAAAACTATAGTTTTCTCCATTGAAAACAACTGAGGAAAAGAAAATCCTCAAATATATAATTCAAACGGCGCGCGCATTGCACTGTGTGCACTGCGCGGTCGCGGTGAGACCCGCTTGTCTACCGTAGCGCCGCGCCTCCCTTTAATCCTAAAATAGTTTCCAGAGTTTTCGACCGCGCTTGCGTCATCACACACACACACACACACTTGCTTGGACTTCTGCTCGTTTGTACTGTGATTTTGGAGCACGTTTCCCTTCGTTTTATAAATTTTCCTCTTTTACGTATTATTTTGTGTGAGAGCAGAATGCTCTCGCACTCGTCGCCTTTCGTCGATCTCTGGAGATCGACGAGCTCAGGTCGGCAGCCACGCCGACGCAGTCAAAGTACCGACTGACTGAGCACTCGACGCGACTCAGTACACGAGTCGAGCTTCAGATGAAGCTCAAGCGTTGAATTAGGTCCAGATAAGCAACGGACATTTCAGGTTTGCACAAGGCGGCGAGTGCGTGTCCAGGAAATGAATTTCCATGACGGGTAAAGAAACTCCCGTCACTTTACAATATTAAGGTTTTTCTCCCCGTAGCCACGGGTTTTCCTTAATACCGTAAAACCTACAATAGAAGAACCCCTATAATTAAAGCACCCCTATTATAGAAGGACAGTCTTAGACTTCCAATGAAAAATAGAAGGACACCCTATAATACAAGGACCCCTATATTAGAAGGACACTTTACTAACTTAAGAACACCCACGATTTTTTTAAACGTTTGTTTCCGAACTTTTATTTTTTTTTCTTTGTTTCCTTGTTAAAATATATAATTTCAACATGACGAAAGCGAGGATATGTCAAAAAATCAGTTTATGAGTTCTGATTATCGACGTCTGCCGGATGGTGGCCGTCGTTTGAAAGCCGCCAAATTTGATAAGAACTTATTGGAGTGAATTCAAAATCATATTATCCATCTATGAGAGTTCCACCGCTCGCACACTGCGGACTTTCCCGCACATCGTCTTGCGTCTCTCAAGTTCTCACGTAGAAAATACGTATTCCGCCGATGGCCTAGCGCTGCATGGCCTAGGTTCTAATAGGGTCCCGGTGGAAATTTCAGAGATTAATAATTGAAAAGAGAAGAATAGAGACAGCAGAAAAATTATTAAAAAATTGTTTTAAAGTGTATTGTTTGGAACACATATTTCGGGGGGTACTACGGTATAGAACTCACACGGAATAGAACTGATCCGGAATAGAACTGCGCGGAATAGAACTGGCTGAAATGGAGATGTACTAAAAAACAACTGCACTAAATAGAACTCAGGGTCTCACAATAAACAACGAAATAATTCTTCGAGTTGTTCGAGCGGTTCTGGGTCGGTACAGCTCAATTTCAGACGGTTCTATCCCTCGAAGCTCTATTCCGTAGCAGTTCTATTCCTGTTGAGTTCTATACCGTAGTACTCCCACCCCTCCCCCGTTTTCCAGTCGCCGAACGGCTGGTTTGATGAAAGATTTTTCATAAAAATGATTCCTTTAAAAATTGTTTCTTCCTTTATCATGCTCCGAAAATTAGAAGGACACCCTATAATTGAAGGACACCCTATATTAGAAGGACATCATTTGAGGGGGGTTGAGAATAGAAGGACATGTCCTTCTATTACAGGTTTTACGGTAAATTGTTTAAACCACACCTCTGTGTTATGTTCACCATTGTCCGCTAGCCACCGGGCAGCAGCCCGACGGGTGGCTACAAAAGATGCCGGAATGCGTCTCTCAACCTTTTCCCACAAGTGCTCGATAAGATTGAGGTCTGGGCTCTGGCTGGGCCACTCCATTACGGTCACACGGTTGGTGGCGAACCAATTCTTTAAAAAAAGATTTATCCTCTCTTTTCTCCCAAAATGTGTTATTTTCACGTGTACTCTAACCATATTTCCTTTTTCTTTTTTGCCACTTCGTTTTCTTTGTTTCCTCTTGTACATCTCTTCTGTATTATTTACTTTTCACGTACCGCAATGGGCGTATACAAATAAATAAATAAAAAAATAAATGGTTTGAGACATTTCTTACTTACTTTGATGTGGTTGGACGTGTGTTTCGGGTCATTATCTTGTTGAAATGAGTAACGAACCCTTAGAGAGACACGAGCGAACGGGAGCATTACATTTTGCAAGATCTGTTCGTACAAAAAGCGATCCATGTTGCCTCGGATGCGGTGAAGAGGTGCGACCCCATGGCTGCTGAAGCAGGATCATACCATCACGTTGCCGCCATCATGTTTTACGATCGGAGTTTGGTATTTTGGGTTGAATCTGGTCCCTACTGGTCGTCTCACATAAGGAATTCCATCCGAACCAAATAACATGAACTTGCTCTCATCACTACAAAACTCGTTCCCACTGACTTTGAGTCCAGTTGAGATGAGCTCGCGCCCAGGCCACACGAGCTGCTCTATTGCGGTCAGAGATGTACGGTTTCTTCACAGGTCTTCTGCCAAACAGTTCAGCATCGTTTAGGCGCTGTCGGATCGTTCTGCCGCTTGCCACAGGTGATCCACGGGGAGAAACCTGATCGAGGACGTTAGGGGCACTGAGCCTAGGGTTGCTTCTCGATGCGCGTACGATGTTTCTGTCTGTTAGATGGTTTGTAACTCAAGCCCATGAGTGTTTTCTTTTTACTGGTTGTCTATTTTGAGCTCTCCAGCGCTTCAAAAATGTTCCAATTGTGGAACGATCGACTTTGAACTGCTCAGCAAGTTGCCTGAGAGTTCGTCCCTGCTCGCGTCCTCTAGCAATTGCAAATTGCTGGTTAGGGGTCAAATCTACTTTTCTTTTAGTTTTTGTCTTTATTTAGATCTATAGATATTGAAGAATCTACAAAATATTGGAGTTTTGTAGCTTTAAAAAAAATAGAAAAAACGATCAAAATCGTGAAAATTGAAAAAAAAAATTAGAAATATTTTTATCGGTAAAAACTAAATTGGATCATATTTTTGGCTTGGAACATTTTCACAGTTGACCCCAAGTTCCTAGCTCTTCTCTAAAAAAAGTTATAGCTGAAAAACCAAAAGGGGATATTTCAGTGGCCGCTACTGTACTTACATTATCAATAATTACCCATTGCTCAGTTTTTGATAATTTTGAAAAATAATATGAAAGGGTATAGGTGAATGCGTAGCCCAATAAAAAAATAACTAGACCATTGTATACACTACGTGGCAACAAATATTTTTTACCAATCTTTGCAATTGCCTGATGTTTTCGTAGAAAGCATATTGTGAGCGAATTGACTTGAAATCCGACAAGAAGAGAAAGAATGGTCATAAGAACATGAGGTTGTATCTGAAATCGGCTAGACAGAATTCCAACGGAATAACCAGCTCTAATTGGGAATAATGGAATAGGTTGCATTAGAAATGATAAATGAATATCGACCAGGAGACAGGAAATCTGAAATAATAAATAAGAGTAGACAGTCATTAATGCTCTCTATCTAACCTGGAAGGTCAACAAGAAATATTTAAAATTATCCATTTTCGTACTGTGAAATAACAATAAATATACCACAAAAAAGTTTGTTATAATGGCAATACACCCTGCCACGAAATAGTGATGAGTTACGAAATCGGGAGTGCGGAAGTCAATTTCTGATAGTCTCAAAGGCATTTCCTTGGGAATTCGGACAGATTATATGTAAAAGCAATGCAATAATTATATGTGGATTTAGTTGAAGCTGAAAAGCAACAAAAACCCACCTGCTCACCGCTTCACGGTGTGTTGAAGCGGACATTTTTTCAAAAATAATAAAAAGTACGCAAATTGCCGTCACATGCGTTTTCAAATTATAACGTTACAGGTTTCTGTGAATGCGCCGAAACTTACGACAATTCAAAAAACATTTTCATTGAAAAAGCATGACACAATTCTGTTAATTCAACGAAAAGTTTTTCTAATCGACTCATTAATTTTTTCTTATGCGGAAGAATACAAAACAAGTAGAAAATCACGTTAATTTATTGATTAATGCGATATTTCAAAAACAGTGACCGTAACCATAAAACTTTTTTTCAATGAGTAGTACACACCGTGCGCTTTCAATACTACAAGTATCACGAGCATCGCTCCTTTTCCATCTGGGAAAAAATAGTGTCTTACTTCCCTACAAGCCTGGCTGTATCAAAAGCTACTGTAGATTTTTTTTCATTTCTAAAAAATTACTTCTTACTCTTTTTTTAATTGTTTTTACATTCATTTCATGCGTGACCCCTATGGCGCAGGCGGTTAAACGCTTTTGGGGTTATTCTTGGAACCAGCAAAAAAAGCGAAAAATAGAAAAAAAACCAGCAAAAAATTCAGCGAAAATTCGGAGAACGCTCAGATCGATCTGAAACTTTGAGAGATCATTTAAAAAGGACTCACGGACATTCCCTGAAAGTTTTAGACAAAAATATTGATTTTGAAAATTTTCAGAATAAAAAATCGATATTTTTTAAAATCAATATTTCGGTCTGAAATTTTCAGGGAATAACCGGAAGTATTTTTTAAATGATTTCCCAAAATTTCAGATCGGTCGGAGCATTCTCCGAATTTTCGCTGAATTTTTTGCTGGTTTTTTCTATTTTTTTGCTGGTTACGAGAATAACCCCATTTGTGTTGGTCTCGGGCGCTCAGTTCGCTCCCGCCATGACGTTTGCAAACAGACACACATAGAAAATTAGTTACAAAGTCCAACGGAATTTTATATACTCGGTACAAAGCGCTACAAACGCGCTAGAGACTGTTGAAAATGTTGAGAGCGTGGCCGATGTTTCGCTCTCTTTTCTCTGAATCTCACTAAAATTGCACACGAAATTCACTGTGTGATTGGAGCGAA
Source organism: Caenorhabditis japonica (assembly GCA_963572235.1). NCBI lineage: Eukaryota > Metazoa > Nematoda > Chromadorea > Rhabditida > Rhabditidae > Caenorhabditis > Caenorhabditis japonica. Next base: position 1,499,709 of record OY754346.1, read on the forward strand.
TTTTCAGCGGTTTACACCGAGTATATTATCGGTTCAATATTCTTGCCGGCCCGTGAAAGCGACACACCCGCTCACGTTTTTGCACTGCGAATTTTGGACCAAAATATCGATTTTTTCTGAACCTTTTTAAAATCGATAATTTGGTCCCAAATTTTTTGAGCGTGTACAGAAGAATTTTTTTTTCAATTATTTCCAAAATTTCAGGTCAATCGGAGCAATCTCCGATTTTTGCCGCAATTTTTATCATTTTTCTTCCTTTTTTCCGGTTTTGTGAATAGGTCCATAAGGGGGCGGTTTTTTTGATATTAGATTACTCTGTGTGTAAATGTTTGTGTGCCTCGTTTGACTTCCACAAAACTGGAACCCACTTATCGACGTTCAATCTTTTTACCGACGTCACCATAGGGTTACGAGAACTTCAGTGAGTTACGGTAAAGTAAAAAATACATTTATAATTTCGGCTGCCGGACACAACAACTGGTGATCAGGATTTCGAACATGGGCGCGCAGTAACTGAAGCTTAGATCCTATAAGATCCTCATATCTACTGTACCACGAGTCGAATGTGCAATGGTTGTCCTTGTCGTAGACGAACTTCGACAGTCTTGCTGATAACGAATCCATTGATGTTGCTGCTTTCTGCGGGTGAGACGGCTTGGCTTGACTGGTCACCGATTTATTCACTAAGCTTTTAAAAATTTTAAATAGTGGTACAAACTGGGGCTGTGCAACTAGCATAGTATACAAAAATACAGTGAAAAAAAACACATTTTATACAAAAAAGACACACTTAGGAAACAATCGGAAAAGTTCGATGACTTCCAGAAGGATTTTGTAAAAAGCTGATACTCACACGACCTCTGCTTCTCTTTTTTCTATTTTCTTTACTCCAATATAAGACGAAAACTCGAAATTCGGGAAATGTTAATACTAAAACCAGCGAGTTGATGGTTGAATGAGTGGTCATCACCATGAGCATATACCATGAGAATACTGATTGAAATTTCGATTATTTGCATTAAAACGGAAATTCGGTATGGGGCTATTCACGTGAAAAAACTGTTGTTTTTGTTTTTTTTCAATTCACGCGATGTCGAGAATTGTAAAAAATACAGGTAGAGAAGCGGGGGTTCCCACTGATGTAGCATTGATAGTGAAGAGACACAGAGACTTCCCCTTTCTTTGAACCCCTCACCTTCTGCGTCTCTTCACTATCAATGCTATATCAGGGGGAAATCCTCGTTTCTCTACCTGTATTTTCTTTTACAATTCTCGACACCGCGTGAATTGGAAAAAAACAAAAAAAAACAGTTTTTTTTTTCTCATGAATAACCTCAGTAACTAACCCTGCGCATTTTCAAAATAAATCAAAAGCGGCAAAAGTGTCAAAATGCCAGGCAAGATTCCAATTGGGGTAGTAAGAAATTGAGCCAACAAACTTCGTAAAGCATTTTTATGCTTATCTAGAGTAGATTTTGATAAGATCGCACTGCATCTTGACAATGTTTTGAACATTTGAACTACCAACAATGATACAAGAACAGTAGATTGTGTACATCCTACAGCGATTAAAATCAGTGTTCCCAGAAATTGGGGATTTGCTTTATAAATTTCAAAATTGTTCAGCTGCTCGAATTGAGCCCGAAAAATGTTATAATCCTGAAACCAATATGTTTCTCAAGTTGATCTGCGACCAATAAATTTCTAATGTCATACATACTTACATTATCAATAATTAACCATTGCTCAGTTTTTGGTAACTTTGAAAAATAAAATGAAAGGGTATAGGTGAATGCGTAGCCCAATAAAAAAATAACTAGACCATTGTATACACTACGTGGCAACAAATATTTGTTACCAATCTTTGCAATTGCCTGATGTTTTCGTAGAAAGCATATTGTGAGCGAATTGACTTGAAATCCGACAAGAAAACAAAGAATGGTCATAAGAACATGAGTTTGTATCTGAAATCGACTAGACAGAATTCCAACACAATGACCAGCTCTAATTGGGAATAATGGAATAGGTTGCATTAGAAATGATACATGAATATCGACCAGGAGACAGGAAATCTGAAATAATAAATAAGAGTAGACAGTCATTAATGCTCTCTATCTTACCTGGAAGGTCAACAAGAAATATTTAAAATTATCCATTTTCGTACTGTGAAATAACAATAAATATACCACAAAAAAGTTTGCTATAATGGCAATACACCCTGCCACGAAATAGTGATGAGTTACGAAATCGGGAGTGCGGAAGTCAATTTCTGATAGTCTCAAAGACATTTCCTTGGGAATTCGGACAGATTATATGTAAAAGCAATGCAATAATTATTAGTGGATTTAGTTGAAGCTGAAAAGCAACCAAAAAATCCACCTGCTCACTGCTTGCAATGAGACTATAATGACGCATATTGGTATGAAGTTTCGGTTGTGAAATTTCTAGGGTGCACTTATTCGATTTGGCTGAAAAATAGCGTCTAATTGCAATCTTCTTTTCACCATCACCCCGATTTCCATCCTAACAAAAGCTCCTGTGGTATGAGGAGGGAGTGAATAAACGCGCCCGGACGCACACACGCAACGCATCCAAATGAGGCCCAAAAAATTAAAAAAAAAAACGCGCGAATAATTTCACATTATCGGAGAGAAAAACCAAAGCAAAATCGTGAAAATCACGAAACTTAATTCAAAATTATTTCGCGCGCATTGGTTTTTCTCTCGATAATGCGAAATTGTTCGCGCGCTTTTTTATTTTTGGGCCTCATTTGGATGCGTTGCGTGTGTGCGTCCGGGCGCGTTTACTCACTCCCTCCTCATACCCCAGTGCTCCTTTTTATCGTTTTAATTTTCTTTTCCGATACTGTATTTTCTGGCGCAAAAGTTTAAAGAGAATCAAACATTTTTGCATTTTGTTCAGTGGAAAAAATTGAAAGGCGTAGTTTTATATGCAAAATCTACACGAGTATCGCTCTTTTTCCTTCTGGGAAAAATACTGTCCTATATACTAAATTTCGATTTTTTATTATCGAAAATGTTTCGATAATACTATCGAAAAAAATTTCGATAATTTTCGATATTTCTTCGACATAAAATTTTCGATAATTTTTCGATAATTCCTCGATAATTTTATCGAAAAATTTATCGAAGAATTTATCGAAACTGCTTCGAAAATCCACACTGTCTTCACGCAACCGAACCCAGTAATGCTGGAATTGGAACGCGCGGTGTCGCGCCACTAATGCAGTCAAGGATAAATTAAATTATTAATTTAGAAAAAGAAAGGACAAAAAAACATCTGTATTGCCAACTAATTAAATATTTTAGGCCAACATTATGTCCAGCGCCCCTCGCGTCGCGTGCGCGGTCGGTGGGTCTTGCCGCGAAGCAGGTGCGCGTATGCGCGGGAATTCAAATTGGTATGCACGTTTTGAATGGTAAACTAATTATTTGAAATAATTGAGTCATCAGCAAGAAGAATTGAGTAATTTGTCGCATTTAGGCGGAAGCATAATAAGGTTGAGGGTTCAAGCTCTCGGGAGCACAACCCACAACAACTCGAAGTGGACAAATCTTATCGACCGGCCTAATAAAACATTCTGCTTGAGTATGCTAATATTAAATGTTTATCTTACAGAGCTTGATGTAATGATACGTTAAAAAAACAAATTAAATATTGAATATTCAAATTATTAGATGAACAAGAACATTATCGTCCATCCGTGACAAAAGCAGTACTTCGGGATTTTCATTTTCGTTGCCAACATTGTTTTTGACACAAAAAAAGACGATTCCTCAAGTAAACGAAACAGGTCGACGACTTTCAACACCATTTTGCATAAAACTGATATGAAAATGACTTTTTCTCTTGTGTCGTTTACACACGCTACAGAATAAGACGACAGCTCGGAATTCGGGTAATGTGAAAATTAAAACCAGCGAGTTGATAGTTGAATGAGTCGTCATTACCATCAACATGAACCATGAGAACACTACAAAAGAAATTTAAATTTGGGCATTAAATAAATAAAACGGACACTAACCTTGGGCATTTTCAAAATAAACAAAAAGTGGTAAAACTATGAACAGTCCAGGCAAGATTCCAATCGGAGTGGTAAGAAATTGAGCCACCAAACTTCGCAATGCAGTTTTGTGCTTGTTAAGTGTCGATTTGGATAAGTTCGTACTACATCTTGACAATGTTTTAAGCATATGGATCAACAACAAAGAAACAGTAAAAATAGATTGTGAACATCCCATAGCAATAAACAATAGGGTTGCGATAAATTCCGCATTTGGTTTATAGACTTCAAAATTGTACAAATTCTCAAATTGAGTCCGAAAAATGTGATAATCCTGAAGAAATAATGTCGTTGAATTTCTGATGATTATCTTACATTATCAATAATCCACCATTGCTCAGTTTTTGATAATTTTGAGAAATAAAACGATAACGTGAAAGAGAATGAAAAGACCAAAAAATAAAACCCAAGACCGTTGTAAACTCTTCGTGGCAAAAGACACTTGCTACCAATATTCGAAATTGCCTGATGTTTTCTAAGAAAACATATTGTGAGACAATTGACTTGAAGTCCAACAAGAAAAGCTAGAATAGCCATCAGAAAATGAGTTGGTGTCTGGAATCTAATAGACAGAATTCCAACAGAATAACCAGCTCTAATTGGGAATAACGGAATTGGTTGCATAAGAAATGATAAATGAATATCGACAAGGGTACAGGAAATCTGAAAGAATGAATAATAGTAGACACACATTATTGCTTTCTATCTTACCTGGAAGGTCAACAAGTAATATTTAAAATTATCCATTTTCCTACTGTGAAATAACAATAAATATACCACAAAAAAGTTTGTTATAATGGCAATACACCCTGCCACGAAATAGTGATGAGTTACAAATTCGGGAGTGCGGAAGTCAATTTCTGATAGTCTCAAAATCATTTCTTTGGTATGTTAAAAAAAATTAATGCAAAGATTATGAGTTTTTTAGAGGCTGGCGAACCTGAAAACCTATTTTTGATGGGCGGTCCATTCGATGAAAATATTGTGCTTTCAATGGAGTTGCAGCATGAGAACGAGAGAAAAAAAGACATGTTTTCTCTGCTTCTCTTCTCTTCGAACTGTGTTTGCGTGGTCGCGCGAAAAAAAGTGGGCGGAGTTTCGTTTCGCGTTCTCATGTCGCAAGTCGATTGAAAAAAAAATAGATAATAGGAACGACCGTAACGAACGGAGGCGGGAATTGTTATCGTTTTTCAGAGTAGTTCCTCTTCAGCTTTAACCAATGAATCTTTGTTGACGTGTCACATAAAACATGAACTACTCTAGTTGAACTTAGAAGTCAGTAATAATTCAATCAAGTAGATACCAGCATTCAACCCTTATAAACAAAACGTCAGGCATTGACAGCACTCTTATTTTTCAGGAATTTTGTCAAATCTAACCAAGCGGAATTACAGAGCAATCAAAAAAAACATCATGGCCAACAAGATAAAACGATTTATTTCTTGAGCTACACATCCCATATTTATGTCCATACCGCCAAACTCAAATAATCATGGAAACCGATTTGTATTTACTTTGGAAATGCATCTGTCGGTCTTTTTTAACGTTCAAAAATGCTCAATGATCGTCAAATTTGCGCTTTACACCCTAACAGAACGTCCAGTTTCTTGGTTTTTGCTTCACTTCTACAGTAAGAAGGCATCCCACGGCCACCCCAGCCTTCTTCCAAAATTGTTTCTACCTAGCGCATTTTTAAAACCCTAAGGCTCGGTGATTTTTTGACCAAAAGACCTCGTTTTTGAATTAAAATGATGGTGTGATCCTGAATAACCAGATCATGGTTCGAATTTCTCAAAAAAGTAAATTTTCGAGTGAAAAAATAATTTCATTATCCAACGATATTGGTGGCGCATTGGCCGACGGGGGGAGGTGTGGGGTACAGTTGAATGTACCGAGGAAAAACTTTTCTTAAAAATTAAATTCGCAAGAAGTTATTTTGGTATTGTGCAAACACATGCGTACTGTTGAAAATGAACTCGGAAAAAAAAAAGAAATTGTTTCGATTACAGTTTCCGGAGCAAGTCTTTCACTCAAACCCCTAGTCTAGACCATCATACACGCTATTAAGTGCCACAAATAAAAGTACTCAGGAAAGTTTGGCGCGTATATGGCGAGATTTGGCATCTAGGTGGCCAATAGCCACTGAAAATAGCTAATAGCCGCCGAAAAGGCAAAAATCGGACGATAATGGGAACTAGCCGGCTAATTTGGCTATAAGCCATTATGGCTATTAGCCGCCGAAAAGGGCTATTAGCCATTAATGTCAGCCGCCTATAAAAAATTCGTCGGTTGGCGACGCAGTTATAGAACGTGTACATACAAAAATTAAGGGAGACAATGTTGGCACTTATTCAGAAATTTTGCGCCTTTTTCCAGACACAAAATGTCCGAAATTTAAAATGGAAAACTTTGAAAAATATAGCCGACAGAAACGGCTAATAGCCATCGAATATGGGGCGTTTGCCAAATACATATGGAACACGCCCCGAGGCGGTGGCTATTAGCCAAAATTTTTCTGAGTAGTTTAAGGTCACGTGTTTTAGTTCCGCATGATTATTATGTATATGTTTTTGAGCGGCCCATTTTGTCCTTCAGCTCTCAGTTTTTTAACGCTTCTGCTGTGTCTCTGTTTTTGGTGTTGACTTTTGTTGAGATAAAGTTTTTGTTTTCGCCATTCTCTGTCCATTTTTCAAAGGAACTCTATAATTGATTTTCAAAAGTACAAAATTACCGCGCCGCAATTTTTTAGTTTACAAAATAGCTCTAGAGAACACATTTAATAATAATTGCCACAGGCTTACTTGATTTACGGGTTTTTGTTTCCGCCAGACTACCAGGTGAAAAATAAAACGGAAGAACACTACAATTTTTGGTAATAGGTTATGCTTGAAGATAATGCTACAGTAAATGCTTTTTGGTTTTCAAAGGTGGGTTGGGGCAGGTGATATTTATTTTTAAAAACATCAGAGCATATTTGAAAAATAAGTAAAAAGAGGGAAGGTTCATTGAAAGTTGTAAAAATTAAAACAAACTCAATTCTCAGTCAATTTTTTATACAGAATACCGTATAAAAACGAAAATAATGAAAAACAAAAAAGAGAACACTCGGATAATGTACCGGTTGGTCTGAAACTCTGGGAAGTAAAATAAAAAATACTCCCGGATCTGCTCCAAAAATTTTGGACTCAAATATTGAATGTTAAATTTTAATTTTTTTTCGCATACTTTCAAAATTGATACAAAATTCATAAAACAGAACTGGGAGTTTTTTTTTAAACTTGGTTTACCATAACATGATACCGATCGGAGCACGACCTATTAAATATGAAGTGTTTGTGAAGGGCCTTCAGTACTTGGGCTTCGCAGCATGTAAAATGGAGTCAAAGTTTTTTAACTTGTTCCTCACGATTTGACTGGTCCGGAGAACATATGTTGCTCCACCAAAAACGGAACACGGAGTGGACTCAAAATATTGTCAGCCGAAATATAAAGTGGTGTGTTTTGGTCAATCATGACGGAAAGCGTAGCTCTCGTTTGTACCTCAAACTTAAAACTTAATAATTTTATTAACAAAGTGCATGAATAGAATACATTTGCAAAATCCTACAGTGCGGGTAGACTGATAGCCAAAAACCGAAACGATAACAAATCATGACTAGTACCGGTGTGAATTAGAAAGGGATCAAATTAAAAGAAAATCATTGAATTGCAAATGGTTACAATCAATCAGACTCGTGTGATCCAAGGGTGATTTTTCGGTCTTCTTCGCAGTAAATGCTGTTGGCTTTTTTGGATTTCTGAATGAACAAATGTTAAAATTACAATTAATTTCTCATCTATGTTTTGAAATCAATTTTCGTACCTCTTCCCATTTGTATTGCAAAATGCCAAGCCTGTCTTCGCACTCATTTCGGATCGCTTGTCGAACACAAGGTGTTATGGATTTCCATTCTGCGCAAGCTTCTTTGGCGCTCTAAAAAATTAACAAATAAATAACGAATTGCATTAAAAATTGTTTCCTACGTACTCGTTTCTTCTCATTGAAAATCTCTCCAAGGCACGAAATTTCATTTCTCTTGTCATAAAGCCGGTTGGCACACTCTGAGAATTCTTTCGTGTAGTAGTAGATAAATCCGCAAATGCTAATGTCGTTCAGAATATTTCGGATTGCTCGGCATTTGATTTCGCGGGCGCATTCCTGAAAAAAGTTGTTTCAGTATATACATAAATGTTCTTATTATACACTTACCAGTGTGACGTGACACAGCCCAGCAAGCGGTTCGTAGTCTTTCGGTGGCCGGAGAAGAAGTTGGGTATGGTTGAGACTGGCGGCCGCTGCTCCGAGCTCATCGTCTTTCTGATAAAAAAATGTTTTCGAAGTGACTTTTGATTAATTAGAGACCAAATCCATGAAACTGGATATGATGACCGTCGTTTTTCCAAAAAAAAAAAAAAAACTCGGAAAGCGTTGAATTTCGTATAACGAGGATGAGAGATGCAAAGAAAGTTTTCTATCTTTTTTCCATTCATATATTGTGTTTTCAATCGACTTGCGACATGAAAACGCATTTCATTTCATTTCATTTCAAGTCTGCATTCACCGTTCTGTCTGCGTCTCTTCAAATATCACTAGTGTTCTCGTGGTCGCGCACGCACAAATAAGTGGGCGGAGTTTCGTTTCGTTTCGCGTTCTCATGTCGCAAGTCGATTGAAAACACAATATTTTTTGTAAGATCACGTCAATTGTTGGGTGAATGCAAAGTTTATTAAATATTAACCATTTTGTTTTGTAATTGTTCATCAATTGTATCAAAAATTTTCATTTTAAAAACCCAGACTGGTCGCCAGATCTTCCTGGTTGGTTTGCTGGCGCCCTATTTCATTCCACTTTCCCAATGACTGCTTATTTTTCTGTATCATTTAATTACTATTACTACAATTTTTAAATTGTTAGACAAGACATGTTGAATGATCAAAATGTGTGTTCAAAAAACACCAAATTTTACATAATGATAGCCTCTAATGTGTTCTTTCTGATCTTGACGATGATGCGAATGGAAGGTTTGGGTGAAAAAGGGAAAAATAATAAAAAAAAAAAATTAAAAATCGATTTTTAAGTTTTTTTTTTCCTTATTCAAATGACGGAAAAAAAAGAAAAAAATCCGTGGCCGCGAGCCCGCAAAAGTTTTTTAGGCCCTCCGCTGTGAGACCTGCGAAATATCGATTTAAGGGCGAATAAATTGTGAAATTTTTTTTGGAGAACTGCTCGTATTTTATTGCTTACTTTTATTTTTTTGCGTATTTTATTGCTTTCAAAAAAAAAATTTCAAAAATTATTCGCCCGTAAATCGATATTTCGCAGGTCTCACAACGGAGGGCCTAAAAAACTTTTGCGATGACCTAGAAAAGCCACGGATTTTTTCTTTTTTTTTCCGTCATTTGAATAAGGAAAAAAAGGAAAAAAAAAACTATTTTTTCCGATTCTGAATAACCCCATAATGAAAAACCTTTTTCTGTTAAACTTTTCGTTTGTTGGAAATTTGTTTGAAATTTGATTTGTTACTGCAAGTTGAGTTGTCATAATCGAAATAAATAAATAATATAAGTTAATTCAAAGTTTTTCACAAAATAACTATTGTGCTGAAAAAATATTTCAATTTTTTGTTATCGGAATTCGACCATTTCCCGCAAAAAAATTAACCGATGGAAAAATTAATTATTTCAAATTTTCCACTCGAAAAAATGTTTTTCTTACAAAATGATTACTTAGAATATGAGAACGCGAAACGAAACTCCGCCCACTTGTTTTTGCGCCACCACGCGAACACACTGATATTTGAAGAGACGCAGACAGAACGGTGAATGCAGACTTGCGCAAGCCCATTGAAAACAACACAATAATTGTTTTAACGACTGTTTCGAATGGGAAAGTTAATGAAACGGCTAAATACTTTTCAAAAAATTTACCTTTGCACACTCCATAGCCTGTGCGGCATGTTTTCTGGTACAAAATCCTGGATCCGGTTTGCTCGCCTGGAGTCCAAACATGTAAATCGCCACAATCGAGCCGACAATGACCAGAATGCACGTGAAACACGAAAGGTTCAAGATCAAACATAGTTTGCTTGATTTTTTCATTCTGAATTATAAATTTTCAAGTGAAACTTTAATTTAAAGTGTACATAAATTGAACGGTAAGTGGAATAACAATTTAAAGAAACTATGCTGTTTTTACGTTTGATTTCTAAAAGTGCAATATAATATTTAAAAAATTTAAAAAAACGTTGTGACTTGCATAGAAAGGGACATCGTTCATATCAACCAAACTAAAGGCTACAAGAGAGAAAAAAAGAATCAAAGACTGATCATTTTCTAGAGGAACAAATAAAAACAAATCAAAATCCAATTTGAACTGGTTTAATTTGTTCTCTTTGGTATTTTTTTACTACGTAAACGAAAAATGGGAAATTGAGAAAAAAGCGCCGGAGTGGGTGTCGCGGAATAAAATCCCGCAAAGGGCTAATTCCACGACTTTTCTCAGAAAAGTGTTGCCGTAACTAATTTAGTACTACTTGCATAAAAATCTAAAGCAAAAATACAACAAAATCAAAACGCTATCGAAAAACATAAAAGAAATACAACAAAAAGTACAAAAGTCACTAATCAATAAACGAGCGTCGAGTGAGAGAAATAGACGCATCGAGAAAGAAGATAGGAAGCACACCAATCCAAGAGACGCAGACGGCGCGAGACAAGAAAGTGGCACAGTGCGAGTCGCTCCAGTCGGTAACTACAAACGCGCCAGCAAGAAGAGAGACTATGTGAAAGGCTGAGAGTGCAAAGGTCGCAATCGCTACGCTGCCACCGTTGCCTGAGTAAAAAACGTAAAAAACCAAAACATCGGGCAGTCCCAAAAAACTGTTCAGTTGTAAAAAAGCTACCGCTCGGCGGAATGCTGAAAAAATCCGATTCAAGCTAAGCAAGAATTTTTCCTACACGATACACCCAAAAAACAAGAACAACAATTTATTTTTATTCAGACCTTCGTTCAGCATTTTTTATTTTGTTTTCCGCGATCCTCCGTCTTCAAGGTTCGTCTGCTCGCGGTTACCTTCTGCTCGGCGATTATGTTTTATCTGCTCCGTCTTCCTTTCTACAATCTCTCCCTTAATTGAATTATGATTTCAAGTTTTATTTACTAGAATTTCCCTCTTCTCTGTCCTCAATATGGACAGAGATCTATACGGGGAGGAGTATTTTTTGCAATTATTTTTTTCTCCCGGTTAATAAACCGTTTTCTAGTACAACCGTCTTTGCGTTTTCTAAGAGTCCATTACACACTTTCGCCGGATTTTTGAGTCTCCATCCTCGTCGAATAAATCCGCACATGGTGCAATCGACCGCGTTTATTTCCGTTTAATCTTCATCTGAATTTCTATTCACCCATATATAGGCTTAACAATTTTAGTACATTTTTTTTTCTCCCTCTCTTCTATCCGATTGCTTAGCCATCCGTATATGGCACATTAAACCGTTTAAAAATCCTTTCTTTTTTTATTTTTTGTCTTTCTTCTCTCTCTAACCAATCACGAAGATTCAACAACCAGAACAAAAACTGTTTTTTTGTTCCCCCGAAATTCATAACAAGAACCCTGATGGAATCTCAAGTGTAATAGGAACTCGAAACGAAACCAGAAAAAATTGAATTTCTTTCTACAATTTCTATTAGATAAATATATATACATATAACCAAAATCACCACAAAAAGAAAATACCTTGCAAATATTCCAAACAAATCTCTTGCATCGCGCATCCCTGTTGGGCAAGGGAGGGTGGCAGGCCGAAGCGAGAGTACAACAATGCCCCGAGAGTTCCAACTAAGCTCAAAATTAAAACGAAACCATACCTTACGCATCGTACTTTAATCCGCAAAAAATCGCATCGCATCTTCAGTCATCTAAAATCAAGAACATTCTATATTCCAGAAGTCAATTCCAGTCACCAACCGCTTTCCAGTCACCAACCGCCATGGCCACCACTACACTCGACAAAACGGATGTCCCAGAGTTGGCGAAACTCGGGATAACCGACTTGGACGAGGGAAAGGTGCCGAGCGCAGAGGAAAACCATCAGATTCAGATGGTCGAGAAAATGGAGATCGATGAGAAAGGTACACACTTTCACTAAAAATTAGCTATCTAAAACAAAAAATTTAACAAAAACAAATTCTAGAGTGGAATACGACAACAAACGACGACACGATCACAATGATAGCCCAAAAGTTGACGAGGCTGATCGTAAATAGCCAGAAGACCGAACGAAAATGGGAGCATGAATTCGAAAAGCAACGAATCAGCGCTTCCAACATCGCCGATCAACTCCTCGAAGCCACCCCAGCAACAGAGCAACTAGTGGATGCCTTCAACAATCTTGTCGAGGGCTTGGTGCCAACCATCAAAAAGATCGAGGAAGCCAATGAAAGAGTGCAAGAAGAGATAAAAAAGTCGTCGACAGTGATAGAAGAAAATTCAAAACAAATCAAAAGCCAGGCGGAAACAATTTTTAAACTGTCAAAAACGATCAACGACCTCCACATAACAATGGCACACCAATCGGCGGCGAAATACAAACAACAACTCGAGGACTTGCCAAGAAAGAAGCCGAGGATCGACGAAGACATGCGTAGCACAACGCAAAACGTCGGAATCCGCAGATGCTACATATGCACCGGTGTTCACCAGGCGGACGAGTGTGACCAATACAAGGACGGACCGACAAGACTAGAAGAAATGACAAAACGGAACAGGTGTATTCGGTGCACGAAAAAAAATGTACCTGGACACCCGTGTCAATTTCCAAAAGGCCGCACGTGCACCTACTGCCAGAAAGTCCACTTGAACGCTCTCTGCCCCGTCAAATTCCCGATCGACACTACGCGTCAAAAGAAAATGGCCCACGAAACTCAACACTATAAGATACCAAAGAAAACGTCTGGCAATTGAAAAACACGGCAAAACAATACCATGTTCGTTGTTCTGTATCTCTCGTGTTTCGTCAGTTTCCTTTTCCACACACAGCCGATTATCATCGTCCTTGCCATTTCGACATCCCTTTCTAGGTTTTTTTTCCCTTTCTCTCACATCACAAACACATTTTTGTTTTTTCTCCTTTAGCACGATTTTAAAATATAATTTATTTCTCTAGAAATAAGCCAGGCACTACAGGTACTCAAGAATGCAGAGGCATAGGCGCACAACAAAAATACCTACATTACAAAATTCCGAATTTCAATAAACGCGCCACCTCAGCATCCACAAGTGAGTATCTGGCGTGCCCTATTATTCATTATCCATGTTTCCTCGACACCATGTCCTTGCTCTCCATGGCTCAGCCGAAATGATCCAAAGATCTCCACCGATTGCCGAGTCCTAACCTGAAATTGTTCTGTTAGTTGCATTAACAATAAAGAAAATGACAAATAAAAAAAGCGATGCGTACGAATTCGTTAACAACCTAGGAGAATACCACTAAAACATTTTTTTTTTGAACTCTCGAAAAAAAAAAAAAAAAAAAAAAACAATTCAACCACCGAACCACCAATACAAAAACCAAACAGTTCGAGTTACTCAATGCTAAATGCTAAGAACTAATATGATAAAAACCAATAGCAAGAAGAAACTAGTTAAATTTAGCTGTAACTCGAGTCGAAATCAACTCCACGGCTTGCAGAAAACAATGCAGAATCATCCAAAAGGAGTAGCTGGAGCTATTCAATGCCCAGTCAAGGTCAGCGAGTAGAATACTCACAGGCATGAACATCATCAGGCAATTTTGCGTAAGCCCTGTATAAGATGTAGTCATCGCGAGTTCATTCGTAAAGACTTCTGACTCATACTACCTGCCGGGAACGATTCTGAATCACCAATCAAGATCGAAACAAGCCATTCAATCAGGCTCAAGACCATTCAAGGTCCGCTGAGAAATTAGGTGGGTAAAAACAGACCATCTAATCCAGTTCAAGACCGTCCGAGGTCCTCTGAACAATGCTGCAGGCCAAACCAGGTCACTCAATCAGGCTCAAGACCACTCAAGGTCCGCTGAGCAATTAGGTGGGTAAAAACAGACCATCTAATCCAGTTCAAGACCGTCCAAGGTCCTCTGAACAACGCTGCAGGCCAAACCAGGTCACTCAATCAGGCTCAAGACCATTCAAGGTCCGCTGAGCAATTAGGTGGGTAAAAACAGACCATCTAATCCAGTTCAAGACCGTCCAAGGTCCTCTGAATAATTCTGCAGGCCAAACCAGGCCACTCAATCAGGCTCAAGACCATTCAAGGTTCGCTGAGCAATTAGGTGGGTAAAAACAGACCATCTAATCCAGTTCAAGACCGTCCAAGGTCCTCTGAATAGTGCTGCAGGCCAAAACAGGCCACTCAATCAGGCTCAAGACCATTTAAGATCCGCTGAGCAATTAGGTAGGTCAAACAAGATCACCTAATCCAGTCAAGACCGATCATGGTCCTCTGAACAACTATCAAAACCACACAAAATTATCGATCCAAAACAAAAACTTCTCTCCTTTTTTTTCTTTTCGAAATTTTACACGTTTAGTTGTCAACAAAAGGTACAAGAAACAGAAAGAACAACATCGAACAGCTATACCAGAAAAAAATCCTATTTATTTTTTTGTTTTTTGTTTTGGCCTCACTAAAATTCATGATGTTCGCAATTGTTGCCTAATTTAGACCAACCCTACTACTAAAGAAACATTGTTAAATTTCAGGTTCACTTAACTTGGAAATCAATACTCAGTACGCCGCTGAGAACGATCAACATGTCGATCAACGCCGAAAATGATACACGATCAAACAACGCCGCGGAGCCGGCAAGACAGGGAAGAGCCATCGGTTCGATCAAAGCTCATTATTCTAAAATCGTCAAATCTAGCGACGAGAACTACGCAAGAGCAGCCCAATGTGTGGGGGATCTTGATAACCCACGGCGAAGCTCAAATCTACGAGTTCTGAAAAATAGAATCTCATCAAACATCCGAGATCTGCAAAACTACAAAAGCGAGATAATCAATAGAGTGAACGATCACGAACTACTATCAAGAGAAGGAGCAAAAGAAAGGGCTATAGAGAGCATTATGAACCACTGCGCAGAACTAAAAATCGATAATCTCATCAGTCGGTTGCGGGAAATGCTAACTATAGTGGATAGAGAACTAGCCACGAGCCCAGAACCAACCCAAGAAGAACTACAAAGAGAACAAGAAGCTATGGAACAAGAGATTAGCAATGTTTCTGCAGAGTTTCTACAATTTGACGACGATGACGAAATAGAAGTATGTTTGCGAGACGTAACAGTGCAAAATGAAACAACAATTCAACCGATTCAAACAAGAATGGAGGATACAAGAGCCGATTCAAACATTAATTTTGCACCGCAAACTACAACTCAAACGGCTAACGTACACAATCAAGGAGATAGCGGAAAAATGCTAGAAACTTTGATAAAAATGCAGGCCGATATTCAAAAATTATTTCAACTACACCAAAACAATATTGGAACAAATAACTCACATCATCATACTTCACGAGGAGGACACGATAGCAGCGGTGGAGCGTCGATGATGTCAGCGCCTGAAATGAATACATACGGTTTAAATTTCGGAAATGAGAGAAACGTAACCAGACAAAATATTACGAATACAGTAAATCAACCAAGACAATTAAATAACATCGTACACCAAAATCAATCAGTATCTCCACTGCAACGAGCACAAAATACCATAAGTATGACAGCAGATGGCGCGATAATCAATAATTTTGAGCAATCAAATCGAGACCAAGTTCGAATTCAGAAGAATTCTCAGAATGTACCAACGAATAAGTGTGATTCATATAATCATCAATTGAACAATCAATTTTCAACAACACCAAGGCAAACAGAACAAATATCCCAAATATTTTCGCCAAATAACGCGTTGCAGCGAACGCTTCCAAGTTTCCAAAATTCAACTTTACCTAATCAAAATTCGCAACAATATCAGAATCACAACATGTATTTCCCTAATGTCAAAGAACTACTAGACACCATTCCTACATTCTCGGGGGAAGATCCAGACATATATCCAGAATTCATCACTCAGTTCAACGAATTAGTGCATCTAAATCCAACAATGAGTATTCCAGTCAAATACAGCGTTTTAAAACGCCTTTTAACTGGTGGCGCGGCCATACTCATAACAACATCTACTTTCTCGGAAGAAGATTACTACAACACATTAAATCTTCTACGTGTCACATACGCCACGGATCGAAGACAATCTGTAATGCGAAAATTTCGACAAGCACAATTCCATGCAACCAATTACGATGAGATGGAAAGAGATTTAATAATCCATGTCACATTAGCAAATAAACTAAAGATCCATGGAGTCCAGGTGGACAACCCAATGGTGATTGACGAGTTCATCCAAAAACTACCTTATCATATTATGACTTCGATCATAAAGAAAACAAAAGACAATAATCATACGTTTGAAGAAATAATAAGATTAGTCAGGGACCAAATAGGGATTTCAAGATATGTTGAACAAGCACGGGACAAGAAGAAACTATCAGAGGTGGTCAACGAAGTATATGTGACAAAAGGAAACTTCTCGCCGAGAAGATCAGGTAACGATTATTACAAAAGAAAAAATTACGAAAGAAAATCATGTCCGTACTGTGACGGAAATCATCATCCTAACGCATGTGAAATTCCAAGATTTAACAAATTATCAAAAATCAGGGAGGCGAATCGCTGCGTCAATTGTTTGGGCTATGGCCACAAAAAATCAGATTGCCGATCTATAGGCAAATGCGTACATTGTGAGCAAGATCACCATACCTCCTTATGCAAAACACACGACCCGAAAAAGCACGACCTGCAGTTTTTTCGGGCCCAACTCAAAAAACCTGAGCATTAATGCTCAGCTCAGGGCCAGCAGAGAACCAATACAAAAAAGTCCTTTGCTAACTGTTGCCTTGCCCACAACTTCAAATACTATTCACAATACTCTAAATTTCACTAAAACCATACAAAAAACGATAAACAATTCAAAATCGCCGCCTCAAGAAATATATACATGCAATGTGGCAGATACTCTATACAAACTTCCGGTAATGTCTCTACAAACTCCAACAGGGGACACAATACTAGCTCTAGTAGACTCCGGGGCAACAAAATCGATAATATCGCAAAAAACAGCCGAAAGACTAAAACTTGTGACAATACGGGAAGGGGAAATGGAAGTGCGAGGCATAAATGGGGTAGAGACAGTAAAATCAAGCTGCGTCGAATTAAAAATCAAAGCAACTGGCAGCAAAGTATGGACAACACGAGTTGTCACATACCCAGTCTTTCCCATAAAATTCCAAGCACCCGAATTTTCCCTCGAGGACATCAAATATCTAAAATCAATAAATATCGATGTCGATAGCATAACAAAAACGAAAATTCACAACAAAAAACCGATAGACATGATTCTAGGCAACGATTTTCTTGCAACGGCAGCACCCAACATGAACAAAAAACTACTACCTAGTAAAAGAGCTATAGACGTTACACCAATGGGCATAATCACCTACCCCACACCAAACAACGAGTTTTTTATATCACAAGAATCGATACTAAACGTAGAGATAAAAGATTATTTTAAACCAATATTTATCAATGCGTTACAGACAAAAAGTTACCAATCGGTTTCGGACCAAGATCTACAAGAACGTGTAGCCCAATTATTCGAGCTAGAACACGTGGGCATTACGCCACCTGACGCAAATGATTTGAAACAAACAAAAGATCAATATCTAATACAAAAATTCAAACACGAAGCAAAAATGATAGATGGGAAAATACACGTAGCACTCCCATATAATGGAAAACAAAAAGAGCTAAAAGACAACTACCCGATAGCAATAAAAAGACTGACGTCATTGGCAAAGAACTTGAGTAAATGCAAAGAAACGAGACACGAGTACCATAAAATAATACAATCTCAACTAGAATCGGGTATTATCGAGAGAGTCGATGAACAAAAACCACCAACAAACGTCCCCGTATACTACATACCACACAGAAACGTCATGAAAGACGATTCTCTCACAACCAAACTACGAATAGTTCTGGACGCATCGAGTCACATGAGAGAAAATATCTCGTTGAACGATTGTCTTCATGCGGGACCATCGATACTACAGAGTATACTGGGAATAATGTTACGAGCAAGACTTTCAAATTATTTACTAGTAGCCGACATAGAAAAAGCTTTTCATCAAGTAAGAGTACAAGATGAGTACCGAGATGTAACACGGTTTTTATGGCTAAAAAACCCAGAACGGGAAGCAACGCCAGAAAACATTGTTACTTACAGGTTTTCACGTCTTCCGTTCGGGGTATCGTGTTCACCGTTTTTGCTAGCAGTGACCATCTTAATGTATCTAGAAATCAACCCTAACGAAATCAACGAGAGAATCATAAAAAATCTATACGTAGACAATGTTATGATAACGACAAACGAAGAACAAGAGCTTCCCAAAATTTATAAAGCAACAAAACAAATTTTCGAAAAGATGGGTATGAATTTGAGAGAATATCAAATGAACTCACAAAAAACAAGACAATCAATACCAGAAGCAGATAGAGCTAGAGAAGAAACAGTGAAACTTCTAGGACACCTTTGGGATTGTAACGATGATACGATCACAATCAAGATTCCAAAACCTCCGGAAGGTGTTCCGACGAAACGAGAAGTCGTATCATTCCTAGCATCTATTTACGACCCAATGGGAATACTATCACCTATAATAGTTCCAATCAAGGAACTAACGCAAGATTTGTGGGAAGAAGAAGTTTCTTGGAAAGAAAAAATTCCACTTCGAATAACGAAAAAATGGGAAGCAATAAAAACAACCTTCAAACAAACAAGCTATACAATGCCACGCCGTTTAGTTTCCGTTGCAAACTATAAAGCTGTACAATTATTACTGTTTAGCGATGCGTCCGAAAGACATTTCGCAACAGCCGCTTATCTACATTTTCAGTTCGAAAACAGCACGCCTGTAACGAAACTAATCATGGCCAAATCAAAAGTGAAACCAAAAGGAACAGAGCTGTCCATTCCACGATTAGAGCTTATGGCAATTGAAATAGCAGTCAATGCGGCAATGACGCTAACGCAAGAACTCGAGTTAAAAAAGTTGTCAAACATTAAATTTTTCTCAGATAGCATGATAGCCCTTTATTGGGTACTAAAAAGGGAAAAACTAACCAAATTTGTAGACAACAGAGTTTCTAAAATACACACTATTGCTCGATCGCTAAAAGAACAAAATCTAAAACCTTCATTTCACCATTGTCCAACAGACCAAAACCCAGCAGACATTGCATCCCGTGGATCAACAATCGATAAACTCATGGGAAATGTGCTGTGGGAAGAAGGTCCTGAATTTCTGAAACGACCAGAAAATGAATGGCCCATAAGACTCGAAGGTACGATAAATTACCCGTCAGAATTCAGGGATCTTATTGAAAAGGAAGTGACTTGGAAAAAACCAATCAAAGCAAATACAAAAAAAGCAACAGTCCTCACGATCGCCGAAACAACCATCCAACAAGATTCAATAGTTCGATACAAATCAGCCAGGTCATTTGAAAAACTGATAACAACAATGTCAATGGTATTCCGATGGTACACCCGAAAATTATCAAACAAAAAGTGGAACTCGAGGTTAATGAAGAAACTAGCGGAATCAAACACGGACGAAATAAGCCGTAGATCGCTAGTAAGAGACTTCGTAATAGCAGATCACTATCGAGATCAAGAGAGAAAGGGAATACCAATTCCGCAAAAACTTAATTTGATCAAAGAGGAAAGCGGAATACTCAGACATCCGAGAAATCTCAAGAGATCAGAGCTTCCGCAAGAAACCAAAGAACCCATTTTTCTAATGCGAGAACACGATCTCACCTACCTCATTGTCCGCGACATACACCGAGAAAATGCTCATCTTCCTGCTAGCTACATGGCTGGGGCAGTATATCGAAAATATTGGATTCTAAAAGTGGGAAAAATCATACAGAAAGTCACCCAACTATGCTATAAGTGCAAAAAACAGTCCGGTCAACCATTTCAATACCAATATTCCAAAAACTTACCAGAATGCCGAACAACCCCAGCAGCACCGTTCCGTCATGTCGGCCTAGACTATTTCGGACCAATACGCTACACCAACGTGCTGAACAAAAGTGCGAAAACATGGGTATTGCTGGTCACGTGTTTAGTTACACGCGCAGTACACTTGGAATTAGTCACTGACAACTCGACAATAACGTATTTATTGGCTCTAAAAAGATATTTCGGAAGGCGCGGGGTTCCAAAATCAATTTTGTGCGATAATGCTCCCGGGTTTATACTGGGCAACAAAATGGTTAATGATGATATTCGAAATAACATACATTCAAGCGAGACATTGACGACATTCCTAGCTTCAAGAGAAATTCAACTAAAATATATCACTCCTTTGTCGCCATGGCAAGGAGGCGTATACGAGCGTATCGTAGGTATAATAAAGAATCAATTTTACAAAACAATAAGCAAAGAGGAATTAAGCTATGTTGAGTTAGAGACAGTGCTTATTGAAGTAGAAGCATCAGTTAACAGCCGACCCATAACAAAGGATCAATCAAACCCAAACGAACCATTCGCACTCAGACCAATAGACTTCATTATCCCGAACATACACCTAACTATACCAAACAATATCAACGAAAATACAGTGTCCGAAAGTAGAACAGAAAAATTAACACTACAATATCACACAGCATTGAACAAAGTTTTGGACAAACTCTGGGAAACGTGGAGTACGCAATATCTGCTTAATTTGCAAGAATCAAAAGCGAAAAGACATAACTTTACAAAAACAAAACCGAAAATCGGCCAACTGGTTCTCTTGCATCAAGAAAAAACAGCTAGGCACAAATGGCCTTTGGCTCAAATAGTAAAATTACTGCCTTCCGCAGATGGAACGATAAGATCAGTTCTAATAAAATGCAAAAAGCAACTTCTCAAAAGATCAGTCAAACACCTTATTCCGCTGGAAATCGACGAAACGGAACAAGAGGAAAAGATTAGAGAAGACACCGACAACACTCAAACAGAGCAAAATGACACGAGAAAGCCGGAAAATTACGAATTGACGAAAGAATCAGAAGAAATTTTGAACGAAAGCGAAAACCAAACTAAGAAGACCGGAGATCTCGAGTATGAGACTAGAAAAAGGCTGCCAAGAAAAGCAAAGAAACCAATTAATTACGACAAGATGAACAGAGGCTTCTCTGTCGCGGGCGGGAGTGTCGCGGAATAAAATCCCGCAAAGGGCTAATTCCACGACTTTTCTCAGAAAAGTGTTGCCGTAACTAATTTAGTACTACTTGCATAAAAATCTAAAGCAAAAATACAACAAAATCAAAACGCTATCGAAAAACATAAAAGAAATACAACAAAAAGTACAAAAGTCACTAATCAATAAACGAGCGTCGAGTGAGAGAAATAGACGCATCGAGAAAGAAGATAGGAAGCACACCAATCCAAGAGACGCAGACGGCGCGAGACAAGAAAGTGGCACAGTGCGAGTCGCTCCAGTCGGTAACTACAAACGCGCCAGCAAGAAGAGAGACTATGTGAAAGGCTGAGAGTGCAAAGGTCGCAATCGCTACGCTGCCACCGTTGCCTGAGTAAAAAACGTAAAAAACCAAAACATCGGGCAGTCCCAAAAAACTGTTCAGTTGTAAAAAAGCTACCGCTCGGCGGAATGCTGAAAAAATCCGATTCAAGCTAAGCAAGAATTTTTCCTACACGATACACCCAAAAAACAAGAACAACAATTTATTTTTATTCAGACCTTCGTTCAGCATTTTTTATTTTGTTTTCCGCGATCCTCCGTCTTCAAGGTTCGTCTGCTCGCGGTTACCTTCTGCTCGGCGATTATGTTTTATCTGCTCCGTCTTCCTTTCTACAATCTCTCCCTTAATTGAATTATGATTTCAAGTTTTATTTACTAGAATTTCCCTCTTCTCTGTCCTCAATATGGACAGAGATCTATACGGGGAGGAGTATTTTTTGCAATTATTTTTTTCTCCCGGTTAATAAACCGTTTTCTAGTACAACCGTCTTTGCGTTTTCTAAGAGTCCATTACACACTTTCGCCGGATTTTTGAGTCTCCATCCTCGTCGAATAAATCCGCACAGTGGGCCCTAATTAATTAAAAACCAATTTATCCACAGGTGAAATGCGGTGGATGCATATAGTGTCCGTATCATTGGACGGTATATAATAACTTTTTATTTAGTTTTTTGCATTAAAATAAATGAATTGAATGTATAGCGATGTTTCCCCTGCTTTTTTTTCTTGTAATGGCACTGATTTTTTTTACTTCACAATCAGCTCTTCCAAATTTTGTGGCCTTTGTGGCTGAATTAGTAAAATGCGTGAATGTTAATCGAACGACACGGATTTATTAAATATCTAGAGCCACTATATGCATCCCGCGCATTTCACTTTTTAAATTTTTAAATTAAACTGGTTTAATTTGTTGTCTTTGGTACTTTTTCACTACGGAAACGAAACATTGAAAATTGAGAAATTGAGAAATTGAAGAGAAAGATAATGAAGAGAAGATAAGAGATATCGATCAAATCAAGTCAGGAAAAAAAAAAGAATTGTCGCCCCTGCTGCTACTACCGTTTTGCGCGTAGTTTGCCGACAACGACAATGGAAAGAAAAGTGAGAGAAAAAGGAAGAAAGGTATGAATGGTTTTCTGAAATATATAGTTTCGGGTAAACGACAAACCCGATTCAATCTAGTGATCACACTACATACTTTGAAAGAATGAGAAAACGCTTTTTTTTACGAGAATAGTCAACGAGCAATGGGCGGGGCTGAAAAATTGTGGCAATTGACAATTATAATTATCCATTAGATGACAAAACAAAAATTTGTCAAAAGGTTAATTTACTACGACACAAACATTTAGGGCGTCTCCTGTGTGGAACATGTCAATGTCTGACGATTGATAATGACAATGACAATGATTTTTGATTCTTACAGTAGAAAGAAGACATATGACCAGAACACTTATTTATATATCAGAAATAAATTTCGAATCGAATCGCGACTCGGTTCGACCCGCACCCCCCGCCCTCTATCTGTACTTATCGATTTAGATTTGATAAGAAAGGTAAAATTGTAAAAAAAAAATTAACGATTTCCGGTTTTGTAGGAGACTATCGCTGGCTGTCTGACCTCTGGAATAATCGATTGGAATTCCATAAAATAATAGTCTTAACGTTCTTTCAGAAGCCGTCAGTTGACCTCACTTCATGATCAGCTAGTAGGGAAAAAAAGAAAGAAAATGCCGACGTCAGTGACGTCTTCTTCTTTTTTCGTTTTGGTCACACCACACCGTGCCGCAATTTAATTCAATTTGAAATAAAAAACAACGAAAAGCGAAAAAGAAGAATTCGACCAGTTGTCTACGGCCTAAACAAGAAGTACAGTGGAGGACATAAACTTTTCAGCCTCTTGACGCATTTCCCTTTGTGGCTAACACGTAATTGTTGAAGATGTCCAGAATAAATGAAAATTACTTGTTCAGAATCGGAATTAGTTGTGGTCGAAGGCGTTAGGCGATGGGACCGACTAATGAGCTAATTTGATCAAATCGATACGCAACAAATGTTTTTAAAAAAAAATTTTGGGCGATTCTCTTTTATAGTTTTGGTGAAATTCAATGTACATAAAATTGAAAGTTTTCAATCGACTTGCGACATGAGAACGCGAAACGAAACGAAACGAAACTCCGCCCACTTATTTGTGCGCGACCACGCGAACACAGTGATATTTGAAGAGACGCAGACAGAACGGTGAATGCAGACTTGAAATGAAATGAAATGCGTTTTCATGTCGCAAGTCGATTGAAGCGTTCAAATTAACTCTGTCTAAAACATTTATTCTAAATGTTTGGAAAAGTTAAAGCAATGGCAATATTACTTCATAGTAACTTCCTCCATAATCCATTTTGAATTCCGTTGGATTGCACTTCATTCCGCGGTAAAAAGAAGAAGCAACCTGAACTGCTATGGATTTTTTTTCTATGAAGAATTAAAACCCACTTGTCCAAACCGATATGCTAGCGTTATGCCATTACTACCGCACTCGGCGATAATTGCCTGCTGCACACATGGCTGAATGGTAAGCCATTGTTCGCATCGATTGTATCGGGCCTGGAATTAATAAGAAAAAGTCAAAATAAAGCTGTGACTTACCAAGTGTTCCGTGCTAAACAGAGTGCCCAGGCATGTTTCGTTTGACGCAAGCGCGATGAGCTGGGAGAAAAAAATATTTTTTAGTCATTTCATTATGGGGTTATTCAGCGTCGGAAAAAACAGTTTTTTTCCTTATTCAAATGACGGAAAAAATAGAAAAAAATCCGTGGCCGCGAGAGTTTTTTTCCGTTGCTTTTCTAGGCCATCGCAAAAGTTTTTTAGGCCCTCCGCTGTGAGACCTGCGAAATATCGATTTACGGGCGAATAATTTTTGAAATTTTTTTTGTTGAAAAATACAGAAATTCATTGGAAGTAAGCAATAAAATACGATCAATTCTCAAAAAAAATTTCAAAATTTTTTCGCCCGTAAATCGATATTTCACAGGTCTCATAGCGGAGGGCCTAAAAAACTCTTGCGATGTCCTAGAAAAGCAACAAAAAAAAACACGCGGCCACGGATTTTTTTCTTTTTTTCCGTCATTTGAATAAGGAAAAAAAGGAAAAAAAACTATATTTCCGACCCTGAATAACCCCATTATTTAAAACATTTATATTATGAAACTAGTCAGCGCAGGAAAAAAAAACCGATTTTCGCGGTATTTTTCCCTATGCAGGTTGTTTTCCAGGAAAAAAACCCATCGCACCGAGACCCGGCAGTAAAAAATGAAATGCGCTGTTAATTTTCAATGGGAATTTGGTTAAAATTTGAAGGCGCAATGAACTATTTTTTCGGCCGGTCTCGACACGACTAGTTGTTTACGTCAAAAAACTTCCGACTACTGTATTTTTTGTCTTTTTTCCTTAATTTTGCATATGTACTATACCCTGTACTGAATAGGTTCATCAAACCGGAAAAACGGAATAAACTGTATTGTGTTTTCAAACGACTTGCGACATGAAAACGCATCACATTTAAAGTCTGCATTCACCGTTCTGTCTGCGTCTCTTCAAATATCACTGTGTTCGCGTGGTCGCGCACAAATAAGTGGGCGGAGTTTCGTTTCGCGTTCTCATGTCGCAAGAATATTGAAACGATAATAATTGTTATATTTTTTACCGTCTGGCCGCACTCTGCAAACTCTTCGGCATAAAATCTATAAAATTCACAAGCTAAAAGTGTGTCGCTGTCTCGAAAATCGAACACATAGTCACGAGCCTCTTCACAATTGATTTTGCCAACACATCTCTGAAATTCCCAAATAGAATCAACACGCCTCACGCCTCCCCCCATTGTCCAATGCGCCACCAAGTTCGTCGGATAATTAAATTATTTTTTCACTCGAAAATTTGCTTTTTTGAGAAATTCGAACCATTATCTGATTATTCAGGATGACACAATCATTTTAATCCAAAAACGAGGCCTTTTTGTCAGAAAATGACCGAGCCTTAGGGTTTTAAAATTGCGCCAGGTAGAAACAATTTTGGAAGGCTGAGGTGCTGTGCGCCTGGAAAGCAATTTCATAATTTTACATACTTCCGTTTTTTCACAAAGATCAGCAACAACTCGATAGTCAGAAGGTGGTCTCAGAAATTGAACTGTTTTGTTGACCTTCAGAAGAGCGTCTTCAAGGCGTCGCGTCTTCTGAATTAACAAAAAAATTATATGCTTTTTATAAAAGATGCAGCCACTTACACGAGCACATTCCGCTCCCAACAAAAATTGAGTTCTGGTACAAGAATTCAAGAACCATTCTGATTGTGAGATTGATTCTTCCCATACGGTCATCATGAAGCTGATGAATAAAAAAGCAAGAGAAAAGGCACAAATCCAGCAGAAAAGTTTTATTAAACAAACAATAGGCATTTTTGCATTAGTGGACATGTTCTTGAACTTAGAAAATAGAATAAAACTCAAGATTTTATACTATTTTGTTTTCAATCGACTTGCGACATGAAAACGCATCACATTTCATTTCAAGTCTGCATTCACCGTTCTGTCTGCGTCTCTTTAAATATCACTGTGTTCGCGTGGTCGCGCACAAATAAGTGGGCGGAGTTTGAGTTTCGTTTTGCGTTCTCGTTCTCATGTCGCAAGTCGATTGAAAACACAATATTAATTCGCGTAGGAAGCCAATGAAGCGTTTTCCCATGTATGGTGAAAAAATTAATTCAATAAGCTTTTCGGACTTTTTTTATGAGTGAGAAACATTTCACAAGACTGTGCAGATCGACGGGCGGAAATTGGAGGCTTCCTGCAAACAAAACAGTTATCATTTGCATTAAAATGAGCCTTACTTTTTCATAATTGACCATCACCGTGCCATTTAATTGATGACACGTCGATTTGATTTGTGATTTGACGCACTCTTGGATAGAGTCCCACTGTTCACATTTGTCCACATTGGGCTAAAGAATGCGTCTTATTTACAATTTATCACTTCAAAAATAAAATAAATGTCAATACCCACGTCATCATTGAACAATGCGTTCAAACAATCAATTCCATCGTCTTTTTTGGCAAATAACTGAAAAGGAAAACAAAATATGGTGAAAAAAAACCAGAGGACCCACCTTCTCGGCACACGTGGAAAAGTTTCGATAATAGAAGACGTAGAATTGACATGGTGAAAAGGTGTGAAGAACATCAGTGGACACAGATGACTCGTGTTTGGTCACGCAGTTCTGAAATCATTGATTTTATTCATTTTTTTTCTACAGTCCAAAGTTGCACACGATTTGCGACATGAGAACGCAAAACGAAACGAAACTCAAACTCCGCCCACTTATTTGTGCGCGACCACGCGAACACGGTGCTATTTGAAGAGACGCAGACAAAAAAGGGATAGCCGAATCATTTTTCATGGTGCACCTCGTTTGAAAACGCACTATTTACCACTGTATTTTTCGGCGTGAGAGTTTTTAAACAAAAACACAGGAAAATACAGTGGCAACTTTGGACGGCAGAAAAAACGTGATTCCAGGAAACCGTGTCAGCCTTAATCAGTATTTTGTTTTCGTTTAAAAAAAAAACTCAATGCAATGAAAAACTGACAATTGCTTGCTCACACTTATTAGCCAATTGTTTGTACTCTGTGGGACTCTTCCAAAATCGATGTGTCACATTCAGCTCATTTTCCAGGCGACTTGCATCGTCGATTAGCTGAAAAATCATAGAAGTGAATGTCTATGAAAGACAAAACATAATGTATTGTGTTTACAATCGAATTGCGACATGAAAACGCATTTCATTTCATTTCAAGTCTGCATTCACCGTTCTGTCTGCGTCTCTTCAAATATAATTGTGTTCGCGTGGTCGCGCACGCACAAATAAGTTGGCGGAGTTTGAGTTTCGTTTCGCGTTCTCGTTCTCATGTCGCAATTCGATTGAAAACACAATATTAAACCTTTTTTTAATAATACCAGTACTCATTATATTGGCAATAAGTTTCTTTGCTACGAACCTTATGTGGGTTTTGAGTAAAATCAAAATTAATTAAGGAAAAATTAATTCAAAACTGGAGTTAAAAATTAAAAATATAAATAGAACTTTCCATTTTTTCCATCCACTTTAAAGATCAGAATCAAAAATTAATGTCACTAACCGGTACGCAATGTTGTAATTTATCATGTTCTGCATTCTTCTCCAACACAGAAAATACGTAAAAAACAATGAATAAAAATATAAAAAGTATGAGAACAATTGTAAAAGCAATACCAATTGCGATCAAGACATTTTTTGTCGAGTCTTTCATTCTTTTCTGGAAAAAAAGATTTAAAATTGAGATAAATAATCAACGTAAAACCGGTTTAGAAATACAGAGAAGAGTAACGACAAATAAATAAAATAGCAACAAAGTAAAGAAAACAGAAAGAGACGATACAATTTGGTTTTCTTCTCTATGTTTGGCAAAAAAAAACCACGAAGAAATTTTAGAATTTTGCTTTACCAAAAACCTTTTTATTTTAATTAAATTCAAACTGCAGTGGCGTTTTTTTTAAATGGATACTTGTTCAAATTGACTGCATAGATGTTAACAATGCCCTTGATTTCAAAATGATACGATAACCGTTTATTTTCGAGAAATTTTTTACAGTACACGGCACCCCAGCCTTCTTCCAATGGTGTTTCTAACTGGCGCATTTTTAAAACCCAAAGGCTCGGTCATTTTTTGACCAAAAAACCTCGTTTTTGGAATTAAATGATGGTGTCATCCTGAATAATCAGATCATGATTCGAATTTCTCAAAAAAAAAAAAATTTTTTTTCGAGTGAAAAAAATAATGGAAGACGGGGGAGGCGTGCAGTACAGTACGTTTCAAAAAAAAAAAAGAACATTTTAAAATTGTAACAGATAAAAACAACTGAAAAAGGCATCATAAATAACTGAGTACAATCAAAACCAAAAAAGATGAGAAGGCAACGAAATTGTGTTCAAAAATGAGGAAACAGTCTAGAACGACCTTGCTAGGGGTCATTAAAAGATTGAAGAATGGAATACTTTGTAGTTTAAAAAGAGAAGACATTGTGGTTCTGGTCTGTAAAAAATACTAAAATTGATTGTTTTGTTTTCCAGTTCTCAGGGTAACAAAAGTTGTAAAATCCTTACCAATTGAAGCTGCAAACATACAATTAAAACACGGTGAATTCTGTCTGGAAAATCTGAAAAAATTGTAATTAATTTAATTTAATTAATACTTTTTTTCTATAATTTTGCTTCTTTGCACGGCGCATTTTTAAAACCCTAAGGCTCGGTCATTTTCTGACAAAAATTCCTAGTTTTTGGATTAAAATTATGGTGTCATCCTGAATAATCAGGTAATGGTTTGCATTTCTCAAAAAAGTAAATTTTCGAGTGAAAAAATAATTTCATTATCCAACAAACTTATTGGACAACGGGGGAGGCGTGCTTTCTTTGTAATATTGCGAATCAAAAAATGATTATTTGCTTTTTACCTTGCGGCTGTTTTTCCTCAGATTGTTCACTTTTTCATTGTGACCTTCTCTGTAGTCGCCCAGGCTGGCGTAATGCTCTTAAACCCAAATAACCCTCTGCATCTCTGCGTCTCTCGCCACGTGTACAACGACACTCCAGACACGCGCGGTTTAGCAGCCACGTTTTGACTATGGGTGAGCCGCGCATATTTAGGTTTTGTTGTTGGATTTTTCCGCGAGTTGTTTCTGGTTTTTTTTCTAGTTTTAGCGTGGCTCTTTTAATTCTAGTTTTGGTTCTTTTCAAGTTTCCGTGTGAGCTTTCTTTGTTTCTTTGGTGGATTTATTGAGTTTCACGAAATAAATCCGTCTCTTCTTACATTTTTCTTGTATTTTCTTTAACTTTTGTGTCTTTGAGCACAATTTATCTGGAGCCCGGGAATCTTTCGAAAGAAAAGAAACAACTCTGTAGAGAAGGCGAAAACACTTGATTCTATTTTTGATATTCTGCGTATTTTCGTCATCCCAGCAGAATTTTAAATGACTGTAAGGTTAAGATTGAAGTACAATCCGAGGTGTAACTTTGACATGAGATGTCAAACGTTTAGGACATTTTACTTTGGTCTGCGAGTGTGTTTGTTTGCTTGTCTGACAGCAATTTGCAGACCGAGGCTGGCATCCATTAAATCGAGCCTGCGTCGTTCGATTGAGGCTCCACGTGCTACCAACTTCTTGGAAAAAAAAATGTATTTACATAGAGAAAAAGTGTGCTTATGAAAAAAGAGGCTTGTTTATCGGTAATATTTTTATTTTTTCGGGCCTTGCCAAACTGTTGCCAACTGTTTGAAAAGTCATTTTTTGTAATTGCTTATTTTGGGTCGTCATTTCTGTATATTTGAAAATAATTGTGGAATCTGTGGTATTTAATTCATCTTTTAATTTTTTAATGCCACCGCTTATAAAAAATTCGTCTGTTGGCACCGCAACTACCGATTTCAATGGTTATTAGCCAAAAATTGAAAATGAACCGGGAGTAACAAAGACGAAAATTCAAGTAACTTATGCAAATTAAGTTAAAGAGTATTTTCTTTAACTAGCTTAATTTGTTACGCAGAATTCACTTCCTCCATGATTAGCATAGCAGACGGCTTTTTGTCCGCCGAGTCGCTGCTCCAAAGGTCTGACTTGCTCTCTTCTTTTCTTCTAGACGTTATTTATTTACGTTACAATAAATTTGTACTAACTTATTTGCCGTGGCGGTAATTCTTGAATTGTTATAGTGGGAATTTCGTAATTTCCTGGCTGTGCATGTTTCTCACTTGGCTCTTTAAGTGAAACACTTTTTCACTTTTCGACTTAGCTTGTGAGTGAATAAAAAAACCAAATTAAAAATAAAGTGCAGAGCGATTAGACGGCAGTTTCTTCAAATTAAGGAGCTTTTTATTGTGTTCTCAATTGACTTGCGACCTGAGAGCGCGAAACGAAACTCCGCCCACTTATTTGTGCGCGACCACGCGAACACAGTGATATTTGAAGAGACGCAGACAGAACGGTGAATGCAGACTTGAAATGAAATGCGTTCTCATGTCGCAATTCGATTAAAAACACAATAATTGGTTTATATTGCCGTTAGCCCTTCATTTCTAGTTCTCTGTTTTTTACTGTCCTGTCTTGAATGGAAAATGTATGCAGTATTTAGTTTTCTTCTTAACTGATCTGATCAGCACTTCGTAATCAGTAAAATATCCAATAACATGCCAAAACGACACACGGAAGTTCAATATGAGGCAAAACCAATTTATCTAATACAATCTTTGCTCGTTTTTGATCAAAGATCTTTTATCAACGAGGAACGAAAATTGAATTGTTAAAGAGGCCAGTATTTTCCAGACAAGTCAACGTCTCAATTATCTGCTTTTTGTGGTGGTTGCCACGCGTGAGAACTAAAATATTCACTTAAGTAAAATAAAGTGAAAACAAAAATAAAAATAAAAATAGCAAAACGTCTGAAATTTTTCCAAACCAAAATTTAAGTTCAAACGTCCTTCATATGTCACCCGTTTTTCCAGTTTAGTGTGAAAACGAGAAATTGCACGAAAAGCTGCATACTAAATGTCTCATTTTCTTTGATCACTTACCATAAAACAAACAACTAGCTGATTATACATAAATTAGGAAATTCACAACAAAATTGGAAAGCTCTCACCACTTTGTAAAAAATATCAACTTGTGTTTAATCTACTTTTAAATGCATGTATTTTTTTGTGTTTCTCGGAAATTGTGAACAAAAATGTTTCTTTTTCTTCTTCTTCTTCTTGTTTTCAGAAATATGCACAACATCTCTTTTGCCTTGTTTCCTACCCACAAATTCATTTAGACTCAATACTGCCCGGCTTCCTGTTATGTTTTGAGTGGAGAAGTAGAAGATGACGAATATGAAGCTAATTTACTTTTTTTTTTCTTTCTGAAAAAAAAAACAAAACTATATACAACCCCAGGATTTTGCTCATTTCATTTTCCTCATTCATTTGCAAATAACAAGCAGTCAAGTGAGATTGCCTCGAAAACACGTAAATAATTTCAAACTGGATATTTTTCTATAATGATTTATTTAAGCATTCGGAAAATGTGTTATTTCCCATTAACTTTTCACCATTTTGGACTATTGAAGCTCAGAAAACTTTTGAAACCCTGTTATTGTGTTTTCAATCGATTTGCGACACGAAAACGAGAACGCGAACGCGAAACGAAACTCCGCCCACTTATTTGTGCGCGACCACGCGAACACAGTGATACTTGAAGAGACGCAGACAGAACGGTGAATGCAGACTTGAAATGTGATGCGTTTTCATGTCCCAAGTCGGTTGAAAACCCTGTTACTCATTTTTATTTTCCATAGTTGAAATTTCAGAATTTTTTGACGTAAAGAAGCGGAGCTAATCAGAATGTCTCAATCTGGAAACACGTTTCATTTTCGAATATCAACAATGTCACCGGTTATCGACTATTTTGGACGAACACATTTCGAGCTTGTGAGTGAATAAAATTTATTTTGTCGTTAGCCTTTTGATCCAAGTTCTCTGGTTTTTTTTTTGCTTTTTTTTTGCCCAATTTTAAACATTTTGGAACAGACATCATTCTAAATTTTCTTGAAGCCAATTTAAACCTTTTTAAGCAATACATGAATCCAAATGCCACTGATATGGATAATTCCCCAAATCATTCAGCATCTCATCGGTACACTGTTAATGAGATGTTTGGAATGCTCATTCTGCCGTTAATATTGATCGGAATTTTCGGAAACACTGTATCGATTTATGTATACAGTAGGAAACATATGAAAAAGAGTACGGTAAGAAAACAACAGGAAGAGTTGAAAAATCCAGAAACATATTGACCTTATAGGTTGGCTTTCTTCTGTTAAGTGTGTCAATTGTCGATCTTATTGTTCTGGTCACCGCATTGCCGACGTTTTCAGTTTACAAGCTGCCATTTTTGTAAGATTTAGACTAAACAATAGTGTATTCCTGTATTTTCCAAAAACATGATATTGATTCAACTATATTTACAAAAATTTCGTACATATCACGGTGTCCAGGATTTGAAATGTGGGCGGAGCCTAATTTGCTGGAGCGTCAGCAAACTTTCATGGCGCACTTTCGGTGCTTGCGCAGTTTGTGACTCTTGAATTTTTTTAATTGATTTTTTTATTTTTCTTTCAGTAAAACCTGTTTTTCTTTGTAAAATGTATGTATTGTATCTTTTAATACCATAAAATTGCCCAAACTTCAATTTTCGTAAAGATTTATCCTGCAAAAACACCAAAAAACTCAAACCGAATATTTCGAAATGGTGGCTGAACCAAATTCGACGTTCTTAGGCTTAAAAAATTTCTAAAGACCTCAGCTATAATTCCGTTGGAGCATAAAAAATGCGTCAAAATTTGAATTTCGCGCGAAAAAATCGAGTGGGGCGCGTTTGCTCGGCTCCGCCCACTTTTCAAATCCTGGGCACCGTGCATATAATTACAAAAATTTATTTTAATCTATTCTCAGTACGGAGCGCTGCAAACCCGCTCCCTTCGCACAGTGGTGAACGCGGCCACGTTGGCGACGAGATAGTGCAGAAAATTGAGAGAGCCGTGGCCGATGTTTTGCTCTGATTTCTCTAAACCTCACTCCAAATGCATGCGAAATTATTTGTTAGATTGGAGCGAGTTTTCAGTATGGAAAAAGATGAAAAAAAAAACAACTTTCAACGTCTAACAAACATACATTGCCCAAACTATTGATTTTTTCAGACGAGGATACAATAAACTTGGCTCATTCCATACTATTTTTAGTGCAATTTCTATTGTCTACATTTATCCGATTGGGTGTGCCGCAAAAATGATAAGCCAATACATTATAGTGCTAATCGCAGTGGAACGATGGTTCGCCGTGTGCCGTCCACTTCAGGTGCAAGTGTGGTGCACTCTGAAAAACACCATTAAAGCAATGGGCTTTATTATTGCGTTTGCAGTGATATTCAATGCTCCGAGATTTCTAGAGTTTTCAGCGGAGTCGGTGGAATTCGGATGGATTATGAATTTATAATGTTTATTTTCAGCTTATCAACTGGAACTGTTAAAATGGGACTATCGCATAGCGCTAACAACAGATGGTACTTTGTGCTGTACTATGGAATTCGATCGATAATTTTTGACACTTTGATCCCTTTTGTCGTGATATCCGTCATCAACATTCAAGTGATAAAACAGTTGAAAAAATCCAACGAGGAACGAAAAATGTTGACAACTCAGCAGCAAAAAGACAAGAAGACGACCACAATGCTACTGGTTATGGTTATTTTGTACGCCATCTGTCACATGTTCAACACAAGTTTGAAATTTGTGAATTTGGTGTTCAAAACATATGCGCAGTTCCAGGTAAGTTTTTTGTAAGTGTGGGTCACCTGTATTAAAAGGCTTGTGACGTGTGCAATGGTTTTCCGTTAAATTATACTGCAATCCACGGTGTCCAGGATTTGAAATGTGGGCGGAGCCTAATCTGCTGGCGCGTCAGCAAACTTCCATGGCGCACTTTCGGTGCTTGCGCATTTTTCGACGATCGCATTTTATTTTATTGATTTTATTGTTTTTCTTTCAGTAAAACGTGTTTTTCTTTGTAAAATGTATGTATTGTATCTTTTAATACCATATAATTGCCCAAACTTCGCTTTTCGTAAAGATTTATCCTGCAAAAACACCAAAAAACTCAAAACGAATATTTCGAAATGGTGGCTGAACCAAATTCGACGTTCTTAGGCTTAAAAAATTTCTAAAGACCTCAGCTATAATTCCGTTGGAGCACATGTGGGAAAAAATTAAGAATTTATGCTTTTTTCCCGAAAAACATAAAAAATGCCTCAAAATTTGAATTTCGCGCGAAAAAATCCAGCGGGGCGCGTTTGCTCGGCTCCGCTCACATTTCAAATCCTGGACACCGTGCAATCGGCAAAAAAAGAAACAATAGTACATACTTTCAGTTCACCCTAATTCGAATCCTTCACCACGTGTCCAACGTGCTTCTAGTCACTTACTCAATGTCGACGTTTTTTATCTATTTGATATTTTCGGTTAAGTACCGACAAGTAATTGCTTCAATGGTCTCATGCCGGTATTCTCAAGTTGATTATAGATTATGGCTTTTTGAAAACATGTTGTAATTTCCAGAAAACTCGATTCGTTTACGTTCGTATCCAGAGGCCATAGCAATAGTAAACTAAGGCTGGCTGTCGGGAAAATGTCTTCTGGAAGTTACACGGCTATCAAAGTTTTGTGATAAGAAAGTTTATCATTTATTATTCATCAATTATCACTCATGCTGTGAATTAAATAAGCATTCTGATCTTTGTACATACACACCAAATTAAATCACTGACTAGGGAACCACTTATCTAATGCATGGACTCTGCCTTAACAGACGACACACAAGAGCCGAGAAAAATAGCTCGTGAAAGGCTGTTTTTTTGCTGAAACCAATGCTAAAAAGATGAAAACTATGGACTGAAATATATTTTCAGAATATTCAGAAGCCTCGAGTTGGATCTTTCTTTCCGAAAGACGCCCGGGTTCCAATAAAAATGCGCAGAAAACGTAATAAAGAAATAACACGAGCCAAATATAAAAGAATAAGACGGATTTATTGACAAAAATCAATAATTCCAACAAAAAAAATGCCTAAACGGAAACCTACTCGAGAAAAACCAAAACTCTAAAAAATTAAAGAGCCACGCTAAAACTAAAAACAAAAAAAACCGACACGCGGAAAATCCAACAACAAAACCTAAATATGCGCGGCCCACCCATAGTCAAAACGTGGCTGCTAAACCGCGCGTGTCTGGAGTGTCGTTGTACACGTGGCGAGAGACGCAGAGATGCAGAGGGTTATTTGGGTTTAAGAGCATTACGCCAGCCTGGGTGCACGGGGTCGCCGAAGGAACATCGCTGAAAAAATTTTGATCGCCCCGCGAATGCGGCCAATTAACTGCGTAGCGACTCATCCACGTGCGCGATACGTGGCGAAATCGGCGCTGTTCAATTATATTTATTTTCATTTGTTTATTTTTTGTTTTTAATTTTTTTACTCAACTTTCGATTTATTTTGTTAGAGTTATTTTTTATTTTTATAATTCATGTGATGTGATGCTGAAATATGTGAAAAAACACACATGCAGAGCAATTTTTTCCTCATGATATAGCATTGATAATGAAGAGAGGCGAACGGTGAGAGGAAGAGGAGAGTCTCTGTGCCTCTTCACTATCAATGCTATATCATGGGAACACTGTTTTTTCAACATTGCATGAATCGATTTTTCACTAGTTTGTGACGTTTTTGTTTTCAAATTGAATAATCCGTTTTTATGTGCACTTTTATTTTGCAAATTATTGATTTTTTAGGTAAAACATCCCGAAAGAAGGACCCGAAGGGAGGGAAGGCTCCACCATCCAAAAAGAAGGAGGGATATGGAGGAGGAAAGACCCACTGGGGTCTGAGGAGGGAGTGAGTAAACGCGCCCGGACGCACACACGCAACGCATCCAAATAAGGCCCAAAAAATAAAAAAGGCGCGCGAAAAATTTTCATTATCGGAGAGAAAAACCAACACAAAATCGTGAAAATTACGAAATTCTATCGAAAATTATTTCGCGCGCGTTGATTTTTCTCACCGATAATGCGAAATTTTTCGCGCGATTTTTTATTTTTTGGGCCTCAATTGGATGCGTTGCGTGTGTGCATCCGGGCGCGCTTACTCACTCCCTCCTCATACCCCAGTGAAGACCAAAAAGAAGTGGTCGAAGGATAAGGTGGAAGCTCTACAAGAAGGTGGGTTTTTTTTTGTTTTTCCGACATAAATTTGATATTAATAACATTATTTCAGGTCATAAGCTACATGCTCTTGTCCCACAAACGCTGTACCATTACCAGCCCACGGAGTATTTCACAGAGGTAAGTCTATTCTGATTATTATGCGCTTATTCACGAAATTAGCAAAATATGCAAAAAATTAGGCCAAACTTCGGAGAATGCTCCGATCGGTTGAAACTTTGAGAAATCATTTGAAAAATACTCTCGTGCATTCCCAGAAAATTTCAGACCAAAGTATTGTTTTTTTTCAAGGCGATATTTTCATTCAAGGTTTTCTCGGAATGCCTGAGACTATTTTTCAAATGGTTTTTCAAAGTTTCAGACCGATCGGAGTATTCTCCGAATTTAGGCTGAATTGTTTGCCTTTTTGCATATTGCTGGTTTCGTGAATAGTCCCATTAGAAATTATTCAATCTGCTCAAACTTCACGGAATCTTTCCAACTCTCTATTTTTCCAGCCGTACAAAGTGAACAGAGATCAAGAACTGATGGAGATGTCAGTCACGGTTTGGGCTACGAGTTGGCAAACTAAACGTGTTCCATCCTGATGACCCGGTCGATGAGGGATGAATCATTCAGCTGGCTGGAAGAACCACTTTTCTGACAAATTCTACGGTGAAACTTCTTATGATGTAAAATTTCCAAAAACCACAAAAGCAAAAAAAAAATAATTTCCAGGATGTTGGTTCAGAACTCGAAAGCTATCGATGTCAAGGATTCGTTGTACGGTATACTTCAATGGTTCTCAAAGAATTTGTCCGACCGAAACCACTCTACTAGCCACATTATGTCAGGGCTCATGAGAGAAAAGTGGCAATGGATGTGCTCAGTTTTTCCATAGAAAACTCAACAAAGAATAACACGAATAGTGATACAGTGCGAACAGACTTCCGGTCGACAGCCTCTTTTCAGCAAGTTTCCCTCTGTAATCTCAAGTCAAATCTTATAATTCGTCCGGTCGCGGAATTTATTCTTATTTTTTTAATAATAAAAGTTTTTTTTTTAATGTTTGTACCTCTATCATTCTCTGATGATATGTCTCTTTGTTCTCCATTCCGCGATTCCCGCAAATCATAGCACGATGAGGTTTTGGGAAAAAATAAAATCGTTAGAAAAAATGATGCGACTTTGCTCCAAAAAATAAGACAAAAATGGAAAATGTACGATTTTTGGCATGATGCCAAATCTTAATCTAGGATACTACGGTAGTCTAGTAGAGCGCGCTTTCTCGATGTTCCCTTGGCGACCCCGTGTGGGTGGCTCTCGTAAGCAGGATTTGAAAACTGGAATACACCTTATAAAAGCCCCTCTTTCGAACTTTTTCATCAGTTAGGCAATAACTTTATTCCTGGGAATTTTTTTGGAGTTTTGGATAGCAAAAAACTCCTTTTTTTCAAAAACTTATTGAACTTTATTGTTAGACGCGGCGTTAGATAAATAGTTACCTAGTAAGGTTCCGAATGCAATTAAAAAAAAATAATTTAGTTGTTATTCTTTATTACACTTCATACCCTTCGAAGCCGACTATTGCATTTGCGTTTCAACTTCTCCAATCCTTTCACGTCGCATGTTATATATAGTGTCCGCCGAGATCACACTGAAGGATGAGGAGGGAGTGAGTAAACGCGCCCGGACGCACAACGCACACACGCAACGCATCCAAATGAGGCCCAAAAAATAAAAATGACGCGCCAATAATTATTTTCACATTGTCGGAGAGAAAAACCAAACAAAAATCGTGAAAATTACAAATTACATTTACATTTTTACATTAATATGCATTAAAATGTTAATATAATAATGCAATTACACTGGGGTATGCGGAGGGAGTGAGTAAACGCGCCCGGACGCACACACGCAACGCATCCAAATGAGGCCCAAAAAATAAAAAAGGCGCGCGAAAAATTTCGCATTATCGGAGAGAAAAACCAACGCAAAATCGTGAAAATTACGAAATCCTATCCGAAATTATTTTGCGCGCGTTGATTTTTCTCTCCGATAATGCAAAATTTTTCGCGCGATTTTTTAGGGCCTCGATTGCATGCGTTGCGTGTGTGCGTCCGGGCGCGCTTACTCACTCCCTCCGCATACCCCAGTGCAATTATAAACACTCAAAATGATATTCGTATTCTCATGTAAAATTCAAATAAAAAATGTGAAAAATGAATGGAAAAATATTTAAATTAAGGCGTACAATTTTGCAACAACACTCCGTTTTTACACTTGCACCTTATTTATTATTAGCCTCCTCGCGCTTTTTCTCTTCAATAATGCGAAATTTTTCGCTCGTTTTTTTTATTTTTTTGGGCCTCATTTGGATGCGGTGCGTGTGTGCGTCCGGGCGCGTTCACTCACTCCCTCCTCATACCACAGTGAGATCAAGGAGATCCGAGTTTGAGCATTTCAAAGAACTCCAGATACTTTTTGTTTTCTACAGTCGAATACGGCTGGTTGTACGTTACCAGGAATCTTTGAAAAAAAAGGTAAGCATTAAGATAATTTAATGTAGTTTACGATACCTAGCCTGTTGCTTCCGGATTTCTGGGATCGAATAGAAATGCGGCACTCCATGCGTAATTTTTTTTATTAAGAATGGCCTATTGTCCATCCGTGGTGAAAGCAAGTTGAATTTATACGTGAAATGAAATTATTTGGAAACTAAAGTAAAAATCACGAAGTTTTCAATCGAGTTGCAGCATGAGTACGAAAGATAAAAATACATGTTTTCTCTGCTTCTCTTCGAATCGAACTGTGTTTGCGTGGTCGCGCGAAAAAAAAGTGGGCGGTCATGCGTTGTCATGTCGCAAATCGATTGAAAAAACAATACAAAGTTTCGTGGAGCGCTCTTGTTTTCGCTACGGATGGACAATACCAAAAAACAAAAGAAGAAAATAACAGATAAAATTGTAAAAATTGTTATTGAAATAAAATTTTATTATGAATTGAAAAAAACAATTATTTTTAATCAATAAAAAGAGATACATCATTGACCCTGTGAAGTGTTTTTTTTTTCTTTCGAATCATCGGAGTTTTTCAATACCGGCATGTTGTTCGTTATTTTCAGAGAAATTTCAGTAGAAATTATTGATAATTCTGATCAAATGTTTGCGACAAATAGTGCCACCAATAGACGAGCTAAAACACTGTTTCATTTCGAACAGACTGCTTTGAAACTTACATTGAACATTGTGAAAGCCAATGGAAAAGCAACAATTGAAAACTTGTCCACCGCCTCTGGGTGGAATCTTGCCATGCAACCCGATGTAGGTGGTGGTGACGAGGACCTCATCTGAAAGTTTATTTAATGGAAAATTAGAAAGAAAAAATGTGGAGAAGACACTAATGGTGTATAATAGGACATGTGTAGTACACGTTGCAAACCAACTCAAAAGGTGGGCGTGGAGCGTTTCTTGTCGGTACGACTAACCAATAAGACACGTGAAAAAACATGACGTTTTTTTGAACACAATAGACAACAGGATGAAGTTTAACACAGGGAATTTCGTATATCTATTGATACTAAATACTTTTGATTACCTCGTCAATCAGGGGTCTATCGGATTCCATGGAAACTGGCAGCTGAATAGGACAATGAGGTTAGTGTGAAAAGTGGAGAAGTGGGTAAGTTTTCAACATGGGATTTGTCAAAAAATAAATAAAATTCGAATAAAAAGTGGGATTTTTTTCGAATTCTTTGAATTACCTGATCAAATGTGAGTGGAATTTCTGAATCAAAAGTTGTCATTTGAAGATTCAATGGTGATGGTGGTCCGCCTGCTCCACGATTTAAAGATCCTCTGAAACAAAATGAGCGAATTAGAAAAAAAACTTTAAATTGATTTTATTAGGCAAGACAGCGCAGAAAATTTGCTTTAAAACAATACTATTTTATGAAAAAAGTGATAATGCACATCCTTTTAAGGCTTCCATTCGGACGAAAAAAAAGCGGACGAATTTCGTCCGCTGTTCGTCCGCTCGTCCGCGGTTCGTCCGGTTCGTCCGGTTCGTCCGAGGTCGGTCCGCTTCGTCCGTTTTTTTTTCTTGTTAGTTTTTCTTTTTGTTTCTGTTATATTTTGTTTTCAAAAGCTGTTTTTGTTCTTTTTTCTTAAAAATATCAACAGAAATGTCTTGTTTCTGCTATCAAAAATTCGGAAAAAATTTAAAAAATTTGTTTTTGCAAAGCTAATTCTACATAAATTTGCAACCGCTTACATTTTCAATGTCAGAATTTTTAAAGAGAGTGCCATAAATTAAAATTCCCAGCCAAATAGAGCGTGCCGGACGAACCGGACGAAACGGACGAACCGGACGAACCGGACCGTCCGCGGACGAAGCGGACGAACCGGACGAACCGCGGACGAAGCGGACGGACGGCGGACGGACGGACGAACGGACGGACCGGACGGACGAAAATTGGTCCGAATGGAAGCCTTATATCCTTTTTCAAAAAATGGAAAAAATAACACAGTTGAATCAAGTGCGACCGTAACAAATTCAAAGAGAGAGAGAGAGTGATCGAAAATAAGAGACCACATTGCTCACCCTTATTCACTTGTCCCTCTTTCTCACACTCTCTCATATTGTGGCATTTATTCAAATTTGGCAAATTCGAGGCGAGACACCGAGATTAATCGTGAGTTTTTCTAATTTTTTGAAAAAGGATGTGCATCAGCTGAGACGAGAGTAAAGTTTTTGTGTAGTTTTACTAATTTTCTCCATCAATTGTCAAAACTAACCTTCCGGTAACCAACGGTGTGTCCTGTCGATTATGGCTATGTCCGTTTCCATTACTGGTCGGATGATAGTGTGATATTATCGATCCCCCATTCGCATATCCATTGCTTCTTGTCCGGCACGATCCGTTTGCCCACACTTGCGAATTTCGCATTCGTTCTCGCCGCCGTTCGGCGCTGAAAAGAAATTCAATTATTTCTTGACTTCCGTTATAAATGTTTTTGTTAGTCTTGTTTTTTTTCTGTTTGTCAAAACCAAAATACACTTTATTTTCATGTTTTTTTGTTCTTACAACTCACTTTCTCACACTATTCTGACAACGGGATATGTAGCACACAAATGCCAACTCGACCATGGTTCCGAATACAAAAGAGATGCACCCGAGCATCCAAACGTCCATCGCTGCAAGCAAAATTACCGTAATCCATGTTGTTTATGTATGTAAATACAAACCTTTCACATATGAAACCCTCGGAAGATTTTTCAAAATGTTTCCAAACTGAAAAGTCAACGCAAGCAATGATGAAATGCCGACTGTGGTCCTAGCTGGCAGAGCCTTTGGCTCCATACAAAATGACACCCATGACACAATTATAGTGAGATATGTGGGCACATACGCTTGAATAATATAGAAACCATATCTTCGCTTGAAAGTAAACGTGACTTGGAGTTGATCCCAGTATCCATTCGGATACAACAACGTCTCTTTTTTCGTGGAGTAATGGACCATGTCAAAGTCCGGAAGTTGGATTGGCTTCATCAGAGTGACTGCTTCCTCCATCCAGTGCAGTTCTACTTCTTCCGAGTTGTGGCTGTAGGACTCGAAAATAAGAATACACGTTTGTACGTCAAATGGGAATTGGCGAAGATCTAGGTTGCAAGGCGATTTGACGCTGAGACGATGGTTGATCCAAACTGTTCCGTTCTGCAATTCTAGTTATTTCCTATTGTTTCTATGAAAGTATCTATCTAATTGTTGACAAACCCTTGCATTTTTCTAATTTCTTGGAGTACCCATCACCCCGTGTCTTTCGAAGCGCTCTGTCACTTCTAAACCAAACCCTTTTGCCAAGATGTGAAGAGCACAGAAAGGCATTGCATCCGAGTAATTAGATACATGTATGTATCCACATCAATAATTCACTAATCGCAGAAAGACATTACTAACGCTTTTTCTAGACTGTGTGCTCTTGTGACGTCACAAACCTCGTACAAAATGACCATCACATTTTCCGATGGGGACGCGTGTACCGTAGTGCGCTTCGAGTTTATCATACACGTGTTTGGTGACCAGATTTTTGGCAGTAACCTCGTTTCCATTGTGATGTTTCTGAAATTAAATGTTGGAATTCAACTTTTAAATTTATTCAAACCGTTTGCAAGCAGGAAGATGTGCAAAAGACAGTGCAGAGTCGTGCCAAAGTTGAGTGAAAAGGATGTCGATCTCAAAGTCCGATGAGATTTCGTTCAAACTTCCCATATCCTGAAATATGGTCCCTTTGCTTATACATTTTTTGTTGCCATGTTTCGGTGTTTTTGTTCTCAAAGTGTTTCCAAAATTGTCCCTCATGGTCTATCTTTTCGATCCCAAGGGACCAGTTTAGCCGACAAACTTATCAAACACTTTTTCATCAAATTCTAGCGGAAGCGACAACTTTATAAAGTTGGAGGGTTGAATGCAAAAATATAATTTTTTTTGCTTATGCTTTTTTTCTCTATGACAGTTCCAAAAGTTCAAACTTGGCAATAAAATGTAAAGTTTTGCTCATAACAAACCAAACAAATAAGACCGCTCTGGTCCCGGACAAGTAAGATGGATGACCATGGAAGGAAATGTTGCCCACATGAAAACTTTCATTAGCTGCTCGCGTCCAAAAATTGGCTGTCATCTAGCTGTGTTTTAGGCAAGCGCCATGCCTGCAGAGTTCAAAGCAAAACGATGTGCCTTCTGGGCAAAAAACTTGTCAGTCCATCAAGTTTATCCTCATGTGACAATCCGCCGCGTAGTTCATAAGGTTCAGAAGAGGAGCTGAGGAGAGAATTGTGGGAAAAATAAAAAGAAAAAAGGAATGAACAAAAAATCAGGGCTTTTATTTAGGTTTAGCATCAAATAGTCAGTCTTACAGATTAAGTAACATTTAAAAACATTTTTGATTATATTTTTTCGTTGTTATTGTAAACTTTAAAAACAGTAAGCTGGTAACATAAACTTATTTTACTTACTTTGATGTGAGTAAGCTTTCCATCCCGGACGGGCCGTCTGAAATCGCCCGGTCTGCGATTTTACGTAACGGTGTTTGGACACACCGTCACGGTACATTGCACGTATTTCAATGTTCGATTTTTTTTATGAATTCCCAATGGTATTAAACATGATTTTTATTGTTTTGTTTTTTATAATTTCAATTTATAATATCAAAAATATTTTTAGGAAGTCGAAAATGATTAAAATGGAGAGAAGCTGTTCGTCAATTAGCGAGGATAATAATATTGAGGAACCATTGGAAAAAAAAAATCAATATCGCCATTTTCCAGCGTTTCGCGGAATGAAAAAGTTGCGAGGATTCAAGATAAATTAGAAGGTCACGAATATAAAGAGGTTTGCGGAAAATAAAAATTATAATGAGAAATTTTCGGCTAATAGTCGTCAATTTTGGGGCATGTTCCGAATTCCTTTAGCAATGCCCCGAATTCGATGGCTATTAGCCGTTTTTCATGGCTATTAGCCACATAGCTGTTAATGAAGAGATTTCTTCCCATTTTCGTTTGTAATTTAAAAGTACGCAAACACAGTTTTTTGTTTTCATAATACGCGGCGAAAGCTAAAATTTCCTGAATAAGAAATTTTAAAATGCTGCTCACCTGCACGTGAATCTCAATGTTCACTTGCACACTATCCTCCGCATCCGGCAACATTTTCGTGTAGTTGCTCATGATTGTGTTCATAATTTTGCCCTCCGACCAAGCGCCCTCCGGACATTTTCGCCGTTTTCCTTTTGCCTAAATGTATAGTATAGAAGGACTGAAATTAAATTATTGCATCCTACTATAGTATCTGTCTTTCATAGTCAATTTACGAGAAATCATAAAACAAACCTGAGAAAAATGTACAAAGAGTAAGAGAAGAAATGCGATTTGTACGCCAAACTTGAGCATCATCGGCCACACCTCATCTACGGATGTGAAGCTGGAAAAGAAAAAGCGTTCTTCGTTTCAAAAAAAGTAGCAGTTTTCATCAAGGAAAACGTTTGAAAACCACCACAAAAATGGGTCTGAACACTCTTGATTAGAAAAGGAAGAGGAAAGGAAAAAGGAGGGTTGCAGCAAGAAAAAAATGAAATAGTTGAAGAACCACTTCACCTTCTGGAACAAGAGCAAGTTCAAAAAGATAAAGTACTTCCATGTTCATTCACTACGATGACAGACTGGTCAAAAAGAAATTCTAGTGAACAAGAAGACCTTCTAGAGCATGTGCGCGTACGTTGCTCA
The DNA here is from genome assembly GCA_963572235.1 of Caenorhabditis japonica. Taxonomy (NCBI): domain Eukaryota; kingdom Metazoa; phylum Nematoda; class Chromadorea; order Rhabditida; family Rhabditidae; genus Caenorhabditis; species Caenorhabditis japonica. The sequence goes on from OY754346.1 coordinate 1,544,668, forward strand.
AGCTCCACACGACACGCCCCTCGGGTTGGGCGCGGATACATGTTGCGACGCTCGCCAAACTAAGGCAATCAATGTAAGTGAGCAAAAAGTTTGACATTGACTGAAAAAGAGGGTGCACAATTAGCAATAGGATGATTCCCGGAAGAAGGAAACACATGAATAAATAGTTTATATTGGAATTGGAACCCAGCAGGAAGGGATGATGGGTCTGATGAAAACGAAAATGACATCACCACGTGGGTCAAAAAAGAATTGATGTGCATATGTTCTAACCTTTCAGATGTTGCTTCTCGATGCTTCAAGAATTGAGATGGCGTTGCCAGATAAATGATTCAATTTCAATTTACACGGGTCATGTGTTGTAGCATTTGAATTTTTCAGTTTTAAAACGGATTCAATTCAAAAGGTGAAAGGGAATATAAGAAAAAAAGTAGTAAAAGTGATTTGGAGCCTAACGGGATGCATTCGATTCACCACACTAACCACACGTCTAGAGACCCAGGAACAAGAAATAGGTGAACATCTGGCTCGTAAGGATTTGGAATTATGACGCTTACATCTTCCGACTAGACTCTTCAGAGCAAAAAAAAACGTTTTTTCAGAGACATATTTTTTATCATCTTAAAGTAGCTCCTTTCATGCGTAACACTAATTTTTGTTTCGTTTTTGATGTTGTGAGTCACAAATTTTAAATATTTAAAAGCCAAATCGGCTGCTGTAACGGTTACTGTAAGAAATGATTTTTTAATTTAAAATTCACCGTGGTTTCAACATTAAGCTGTGCAGAAAAAGAAAAAAACTCCAAATTTTAAAATATAAACTTTGGTTTTCATATTTCGGAAATCATTAGAGAGTTTTATTGTGTTTTCAATCGACTTGCGATATGAGAACGCGAAACGAAACTCCGCCCACTTATTTGTGCGCGACCACGCGAACACAGTGATATTTGAAGAGACGCAGACAGCACGGTGAATGCAGACTTGAAATGTGATGACTTAATATATTTGTTTGTCTGTTTCCAAGAAGCATGGAGAAAGCGAACACCCGCTTTCACAAAAAAAACTGGGCCTCGCGTTAGTCTCACATGCGTTTACCCGTCTGCACCGCGCAATGAAATTATGGGCGAGTAGATTTAAAAAATATATAAAACTACGAGAGACAACTTGGCTAATAGCTATTGAAAACGGCTATTAGCCACCCCATATTCGACGGCTATTAGCCGTTTTGAATTCGGCGCACATCCCGAATCAGATGGCTATTAGCCATAATGGCTAATAGCCATTTTCAGCGGCTAATAGCCATATTCCGCGACTATTTTGCGCTGGCTATTAGCCACCTAGATGCCAATTCTCGCCATTTCGCGCCAAAACAAGAGATCCCTCAACAGTAACACCTTCACCATCGCATCTTTGATCTGCCATCATTCTCCCACCCATTATGATGGCTCATAAAAATAACTCAATTTGTTCGAGTGCTATGTGCTTCTTCCGTCCTGCACGCACACGTCTTCTATCAGAAGGAGCACGCGTGGCAAACAAAAGGAGCATCTTCTTCTTCCTCGCCTTTTTTTCTTTGCTTTTTCTCAAACAAATTGGAATTGTGGCCGAGTGGAGTGGTGGAATGCTTTTCAACAAATTACATTGATAGAAAAAAAAATGATGATGATGGTTCGAGTTGTGGAAGAAGAAGAAGACGGACGAAAAAAGTGAACGACGACGACGATGATAATGATGGTGATGATGATGGGATGAGATTGGAAAGTGGATTTGCAGAAAAAAAGTTAAATACACACAGATGAGAATGAGCCACTGGGGACAGACAGCCAGTGGTGGTAAGAAGGTGGTGGAGGAACCGATTTGGAAGAAATCCAATCTGGGAAACATGGAAAGAGGGAACTTTGTATTTAGAAACAAAATTTCAATTAATTTATGGGGTTATTCACGCGATGTCGAGAACTGTAAAAAAATACAGGTAGAGAAACGGGGGTTCCCCCTGATATAGCATTGATAGTGAAGAGACGCAGAAGGTGAGGAGTTCAAAGAAAGGGGGCAGTCTCTGCGTCTCTTCCCTATCAATGCTATATCAGAGGGAGACTCCCGTTTCTCTACCTGTATATTTTTACAATTCTCGACATCGCGTGAATTGGAAAAAAAAAACAAAAACAAACCGTTTTTTTTCTCATTAACAAGCCTGATGCGCAGTCCTGCGCGGCTGCTGACGCGGCTGCTGACGCAGCCTATTCCACTTTTCCTCATTCATTTATACGCACTCTGTTTTGGGAAGATTTCTGTCCTCTGTGGCTCCACAGCAGAAATGCGGTGTATCTATTACAAATGAAAGTCTATGGTGAATGCACGATACATCAACCGCAGCTAAAAATCAGCTAGTGACTCGCTGATAGATCTATCTTTTCTCTGCCTTGCGATAGCTCGATAGTGTATCTATGGCCCACTCATGTCACTGGAGCACGTTTGCATTATTTCTATAGGTAGCTATTTTTTTATTATTTTTTCTCCTATTTTTTGTTATTTTTGTTCATATTTTATCAATTCTTTAAAAATGTTTTTGTTTTTCAGATCAGGAGACCTATTGCGAAGCATTGCGACCGTGAAAATCGAAGAAGGTAAGCCAAATATAGCGGATTCGTGACGGAGTGACTCTGGGTGACAGAAAACTGTTGACTTTTTCGAACAAAACGTGAATTCAAGTGTCGCTTCGTTACGAATCCATAATGAAATTTAAAAAGCACATTTATTGTTTACAGAAACACTGCTCGTCGTAGACGAATCAAAGAAGATGGCAAAAATTTAGTGAGTTGTTTCATTAATAAAACAAACGCGCAAAAAGTTTTTAAAAAATTGAATGGATTTCAAACGCGCCCGGCCATCGGAAAAAATTTTCGCACAAAGACGTAGAAATTTGTGTGCAATCGTTTAAAAAATCGCAGGAATTTAGCTGTTGCCTGTATTTCGGTGAATCTGTGCCATAAAATGGAGGAGAATTTTCAAGAACTTGGTTTCGGCTTTGGTTCCACTAGTGAAAATGTTAATTTGATTTACGAAACTATACAGTTTGAACGTCATGCAACTATTTTCGTGATTTTTGCTCCAATTTTATGATTTCAACATCTGTAGAGACTTGTAGAATAGTTAAATGGAGGGCTCAAAAACTTCAAAATTTGGTATGAAGCAATTTAGTACGTTAAATAATGTTTTTTTTAACCGTACGGTAAACGTTCATGAATACGTTTACCGTACGGTAAACGTTCATGAATACGGCCTCTGATCCGTACGCGTTCATGTGAATTGACACGGCCATCCTTTTTTTTAGTACCTGGGCTGTGAGGGAAGGGGCGATGCACAGGAAAGATTTAAAAAATCGCGGAAAAAAAAATAAATTAGCAATATTTACAAGAAAGATGGTTTCGTATCTATTTATTTCAGAGGTTCTGTTCAAACGATTTCGAAATCTGGAAGGTCCTACGCAATCCCCGAAGATTTAACAATTAGAGTGATGAAGATTTGCAGAAGAACAAATTGCTAAATATCATATTATTTTTTTTATATATGTCAGATAATATTGACCGATAGATTATTGTTGATATTGCTGGTCATTTTACATTAATTATCCCGGTGCATATTCGTTTCCGCTTTAGCTTTTAGTGTATAATATCTTTGATTGATAATAAAAAAATTTTAATCAATAAACTCCAAATAGCTCGCAAGTGAAGAATTACTCGTTAACAATAGAGCGATCGAAGTCGAAAGCTTAACCTATTATGAATGCATAATACGCCAGAAATGCGCCAACGATGCGTCAATGATGCGCCAATAAATGCGATCGATTCATTACGCGTCTATGATGACACCCTTGCAGTGCCCCCATGCCATTTGCGCGCGAGTCACCAGCGAGCTGTAATGCACGTGTCGCATTTCACCTGTGTCAGTCGGTAGTGCGCTTGAATACAAATCCTAATGTCACGGGTTCGTGCTTTGTCCAATGCATTTTCTTGCAAAAAGGCGAGTGCGGACGCGCACAGACATCCCGATCTGGGTTTTTATATATAAGAAAGATAACCCCATTGCCGCATTTAAACATTGCACCGGCAGAGAAAACATCACGGTGTAGCTGCAAGACCCGCGGAAAATCGGAGCCTCGTAACTGACTTTTGCTCGTGAACACATAAGACGCCACCAAAAGTGCACTGAACTGTGATCTTACTATGTATGTATATATATTTTTTTTTTTGCTAAAGTCTTGCAGTTTGCAGGCAACATCTTGTTAATTTTTTTGAAATTTAAAAAAGTGAAAAGTGAGTGCGTCAAAGTGGAATTAGGTAGATTAAGCTAGCACTGAAGCGTTGCACGTAAGCTTTTCACAAAATAAGAGAACGGAAATTGAAAAATTTCAAAACTAAAATTGGGATAGTGACGTTATTGTTGCAAAAGTTGAAAAAAGAATGGAATGTTGAATTATTTTGTTTGGTTTTCATGGTTGAATAGTCGTATTATTATTATTCAGGATGATGAGGGCTCAATATGTGTTGGGCTCTGTTGTCTAAATTATTATTTATCGAAAGGCGGACTCGTCGAGTGATGACGATGTTTTGAAAACGGGCTGGCAAAACGGCTGGCAATGAGATCAGTGTTTTCTTTTTTTTTTGCATTGTCTCCCGGAAAACGTTCAGAACGCAATTCCGGCGCTGAAAAATTGGCATGTTCCTCTCTGAAAGGCGCCGTAATTATTTGTTTTGGAAACGACGTCGTTGCAAAGAAATGAGAGGACGGTGAGAAACAAGATTTTGGAAAGCGACGACATATTCTGATGACTTTGCTCCAGAATCCAGACGAAACGAAAGAATATTATTACATTTTCTCAACTTCGTTTTGTCATTTTCATACGCAAAAAGAAGAAAAAAAACAGCAGTCTAACACGAAAAAAGTGCAAAAAAAGTAAGCAATTGGATTTAGGAGATATAAATGGATATGTATCTATAGAAAAAGGAGAGGGTGTAAACGGAAAATAACAAAATAAAAACAAAAAAAAAAACAAGAAAAAAGAATGTAGCAATTTAAAGAGGATTTTAAGACAGCTCAAAACAAAATAAACTATTTATTATTGTTTTAAAAAATTTGTCACCTAGCGAGAGGTGCGAACTTGAAAAATAGGCTCCGCCCCTTCGCCAAGATTTTTCTGCAATGGCTGCACCTCCGTTTGCAAGCGCGCTGTGCGCGATTTTCCGCGTGGAATTTTCGTTTATTTTTTCCGCCAAACCTTCACAAAAATACATAGTTAAACGTATTTCCAAATTTTTGCGCGAATTTTTTATTATTTATTTGTTTCGAATTTTTATAAAAAGTCGAAAATTTCGTTAAAATTTACCGGTAAATTTAGCACTACAAATGCATTAAAGTTTCGAATTGTCCCAGTTTCAAACGTCACAGGGCTATGTAGCCAGACTTGTTTAAAAAAAAAATGAAAAAGTAGGATTGGCACCAAACCTGATCTCGGGACGTTCACCTACCTCAGTCAGCCTCAAAAACTTTGTTAGAATAACACGTAGATTTTTCATAAAAATAAGCAGTAGCAAATGGGCACAATAGGCTTTAAACTCAAATTTTTTTCCTCAAAAAATTTCTTTGGCATCCCTTTGGAACCGCCATTTCCGTCAAAACACGACAACTTTCTCACGAGATGGGAAGGAGCACAACGTGACAGAAAAATAGGTGACTTAACTCGAATTTAAAAGAAAGTGCAAACGAATTTAATATTTTCATTCTCATATTTTCGGTAAACATGAGCACGCAGGAACAGAGGGGTCGAAGAGCAGAGATGCGTATAGAGCGTAATTTTCTGTGAGGTGAAAGTGTATTTCAGTTTTGAAATGTTATTTATTTTTTAACTTATTTTTTATAGTCGCTCGTTGATTAGTTTCATATATAATTTTAGTTTTTGAAGAAATAGAGAATTCTATTTGTAGGCCACCCTCTTGGTGCTGGGCTTCCCTCTTTTCTAATCTTGTAGACCAATTCAGTGAGTGAGATTAGATTTTGGGGGGAAGGAGTTGTCCCAATCTGTCTCTGTTATCCTTCAACTTGTTTGCTTTTCTATTCTCTGAAAAACACAATAAGAGGTTACCAGAACTCTAGTCACCCCTAATCACTGTGTTTTTCTTCGTTCCCCGAAAAAATGCGTTGCTGTTTCTGTTTGTTGAATTGCATTGAAAAATTTTCTTGTTGAAGAAATACGCAAATTCACTCTCGCCGCTAAATTTGTTTTCCTCACATGCCTTTTTTTTTCTTGACAAGTCTGAATCCAGTTCAAGCGAGCTGTGGTTTCCACTTGAGAATGGTAATTTTATCAGAAAGATTTGAAACTTCTAGGAAAGAGGTAGCTAGTAAGCGCAGAAATGGGAGACAAAGAAGTGAAGACAAAAAAGTGGAAGAAACTAAAAGTTCGCATGACATGACCGTCGATGCCGTCGCCATCAAAAGAGATTACGAATGGCTTACGGCGTGGCGTGCCATTTGCAGAAAGTGTTTCAACTGGTGTGGTCAAAGAGTCGGACATAGTTTTACAAAGTCTAAGGGAGTCGTGATTGACTCAAAGCGGTTTAAGATTCTAATATTTTATGTTAAAAATGTAAATGTATTTAAGGGTATTGTGAAAACAAAAAATTGCAACGCGGTGTTTGCGTATTTTTGAAATTCAAACGACAATGAGAAAAATAGCATGGCAAATGAAGAGATTTGTTCCCTTTTCATTTGGATTTCAAAAGTACGCAAACACCGCGTTGCAATTTTTTTGTTTTCTCAATAGCACCATTTGAAAAACAGGAGCCTGAATAACCCTTATTGTAGCCTCAGAAATTAAGCATTAAAAGTAAAACGCAAAAGAAAACATGAAAAAAGCTATGATTTATTCAGAAACAAAATTTGGCCGAGGATTACTAAAATGGACGAATCCGCGAAACCTTAAGCGATAAACCGCAATTTCCTCTTTTTGAGGATACATTATACTCTCACATATTTTCAGATTAATGTTTTGAATGATATTGAGCACAATCTATAATGTTCTGGTAATAAACCTTTCTTTTTTTTGAACAAAGAGCTATTTAGTCGCCCAACCCGCTGCATCTCTGCGTCTCTCGCCATGTGTACAACGACGCTCCAGACACGCGCGGTTTAGCATTCACGGTTTTTGTTTTTTTGGCTTTTGCCGCGAGTAGTTTTTAGTTTTTAGTTTTAGCAGTGGCTCTTAAATTTTAGTTTTTGGTTTTCTTAAGTAGGTTTTTCGTTTAGGCATTTTGTTTGTGTTGTATTTATTGATTTTTGTCAATAAATCCGTTTTATTTCCTCATATTTGGCTCGTGTTAATTTTTTAATTACATTTTCTGCGCATCTTTACTGGAACCCGGGCATCTTTCAGAACGCTGACGTATATTAACAGCACTAATGCGCTCCATTGAATGGCGCGAATTTGAATTTCTTCCACTGTCTTTCCTTTCTCCCCGGATCGTACATGAATTATGTATTTTTTTTTAATTTAATAAATTTTTTTGTCGTACACGCTTTGAATATGCGTTTCTAAGCATTTATCGATGAACCGAAAGTCCAGCGGCAACGCTCTGGAAGCATGTTTGACACTTTTCAAATTGCGAACGGAGGGAGCTGGGTGGAAGCATGCTTTGCGAGGGGATTTTTTGTGATTAAAAGCCTAAAAAGATAAGAAAAGGTTACCGGGAGCTGAGTAAACACTCAATATATATGATCAAAGCAAGCTTCCGCCCAGCTCCCACCGGTCGCATATTTTAAAAGTATCACACATGTTTCCGGCGTTTGCCGCTGAACTTTCCGGGCGAAAATAAATTCTGAATGAGATAAATATGTCAAACAAATCAAAAGCGATACAAAATCGTAAATAAAAACAAGAGAAAAAATGTTTTTTGAGTGGCCCGCAACTCCATCTGCCTGAAATTGTGAAAACGGAGTCGGGATAGGAGGAAATCAATGTACAGAGGAAAAAATAACGGTGCACGACCGTGGAAGATTTCAAATTCGCGCCATTCAATGGAGCGCATTTACTCACCTCTCGCTTAGTGCTGTCGATATACGTCAGCGTTCTTTCAGAAAGAAAAAAAATTAAATTCAGACAACAACTCCTAAAACTTCTCAGAAAACCTAAAGTGGCTTCAGTTTTTGAACAAAAACAGTTTTCAGAGCCTTCTAGAGCGAGTCATAGCTGAGATAAATCACATAAGGTTAATTTCCGGGAAGTTTGTTTTTTTTTCAAATAATAGACTTCTAAAAATGACGTGAAGTTATCTACACTACATCCCTTGGGATTTTGAATTTCAGACAATAATTTAATATTCGAGGATAGAAAATATATTTCCGCCTGGGACTGAAAAAAAACTCACAAAACTATAACATTCAAAGAATTCGAGCTTGTCATCTTGATGGCTTGTCGGGTATCAGATAACTTTTTATCATGATTTTTAAAAAGTGATCAACAACCACAGACAGAAAAATGAACTTTAGAAGATAAAGAAAAAGCAAATAGTAAAAAAAAGAAAGAAAAAGTTAGCAAAGAAGTGTGAGAACTGTCGCTTTTTTATTGAAATTGCCTTGAGCTATACCGTGATGCGAAGCGTGGGAAAAGTTCACACAGCCATCAACAAAAAAAAAAAGATGTCCTTGGAATGGGCTGTTTCTTTTTTTTGCTCCAAAAGGGAGGAGAGGTGAGCATCTCTGAGTGTCTGTGTAGTGTATGCATGAGCCCCACAGAGATGCGTGAAGAGAATGACGCACCCACGAAATTTAATTTAGAACGCTCTTCTGTCCGCTTGCCACCCACCGGATGGCTTTTCCTATTAAAATGTGTACATTTACCTGTCAGCACGTGTCTCTCTGAATGCGGAGGAGGCTCCGTTCATTTTACAAAAGTGCAATCGCGCTCTACTGAACACGAATATTGGCTTAAAAAGAGAGAGGGCATGTCTTTTCAACAATCTAATAATTATAACTTTTATTGGGTGGCACGGTGTCCAGGATTTGAAAAGTGCGCGGAGCCGAGCAAACGCGCCCCAGTGGATTTTTGCGCGCGAAATTCAAATTTTGACGCATTTTTTATGTTTTTCGGGAAAAAAAAGCATAAATTCTTTGTTTTTTCCCACATGTGCTCCAACGGAATTATAGCTGAGGTCTTTAGAAATTTTTTAAGCCTAAGAACGTCGAATTTGGTTCAGCCACCATTTCGAAATATTCGTTTTGAGTTTTTTGGTGTTTTTGCAAGATAAATCTTAACGAAAATCAAAGTTTGGGCAATTTTATGGTATTAAAAGATACAATACATACACTTTACAAAGAAAAACAGGTTTTATTGAAAGAAAAATAATAAAATCCATAAAAATGCGAGAGTCGAAAAATGCGCAAGCACCGAAAGTGCGCCATGCAAAAACCAATAGCAAATTTAAACAAAATAAAAGAATAGGACCTATAACCTTGTTGCGCCGAAAAAAAAAGTTTGATGATGATGGATGTGTAAGTCTGCGAAACATTCTGAGGACAAATGAGTGATTTGTCAAAAACAAGCTAGACGAAAATTTCAAACAAAACAAAAAAAGTTTAAAAAAAATTATTCTCCAGCCCGCCGCATGACTTCACTTTTTCGACTCAAATAACACAGGTTAAATGCGGTGGATGCATATAGTGTCCGTATTTGAATCATATCGTGCATTTATGTAAATCAGGCTCTAGATATTTAATAAATCCGCGTCGTTTGATTAACGTTTACACATGTTATTAATTCAGCCACAAAAATCACGAGCTTTGGAAGAAGAAAGAAAAAGAAAAAAAACTTGTAAAAAAGTAAAAAAAAAAGCAGGGGAAACGTCGCCAAATGTCGCAGGCTTGTGTATATACATTCAATTTATTTATTTTAATGCAAAAAAATAAATAAAAAGTTATTATATACCGTCCAATGGACCAAAAGGACGACATGATTAAAATACGGACACTATATGCATCCACCGCATTTCACCTGTGCATGAAGTTGTTCATTTATTTATCCTTTTGTATCTCTTGGGAACAGGGAAAAATGTTCTAAATATAAAAGAATGACGATAAATGCAACAAAAAATAAATAATGAAAAAAGGAGAACACGTGACGTATGTAGCCGTTAATTTTTTGTTTTGACGTTCTTTTCTACTCAAAAAACAATGATCATAGACTTGGATGCAAATCGCAAACAAACAAAGTGAAAAAAAAACATTCACGGTTGAAGGTTCACGCTTTAATTCAATTGCTCTTTGGGACGACAAACAGAGCAGCAAATGGATTCGAAGTCAGTGGAGACAGTGGAGACACAAAATATGTATGCATGATGCGTGTAAATTGGTGTCCGAAAAAAAAAAACAGAGATGACGATCAAAAACCTCACACCACACATATTCGGGATATTTAGGAATGCCCCCCCAATCAATCTGGCTCTCAAATTTCAACACAACAAATTGGCGGGCCAAAAAAAAAATGGAGAATGGCGAGAATGAAAAGGGCAAGCTTTCAGCTCAAAACATTCATTGACTCCCGAACGTTTTTATTTACTGAACCCATCGCAGAAACCCAATCAGCTCTATTCCTGACCTATGACCTATCTCTAACCTAAATCACATCACGGCCAGCAACTCATAATAATAAATCACCCAGAAAAGTACCCGCGTTGATGAAATGAGGAAAAGAAGAATGTTTGTCTTTCCTTTTTTTTTCTTGCTCTACCTTTCTTCTATTCTCCTCGCACTACAAATATTTCCTATTACAATAAGTTGGCATGCATAAGCGAAAACATTGGAGAAATAGGAAACATTTGTGGCTGTTGTCTCTTCTACTACGCGACCCATTATTGAGAAAAAAGAATAGAAAGAGGTCAGAAATAAATCGCATTTCCGGGTGAAAGAATGGGAAGCTGGACGGACGGGCGGGCGCATTTCATTTATGACATGTGAGAATGGTGGAGGAGCAAGGGGGTCCAAACACCTTTTTAGAAATCAAGGCACACTTTTGGGGAAAATTTTTGGGAAAATGATATAAACAGCTGATTGGAAAACTAAATACTCTTTTTTTTCTGAAAATAATTATTACACACAACACCCCAGCCTTCTTCCAAAATTGTTTCTACCTGGCGCATTTTTAAAACCCTAAGGCTCGGTTATTTTTTGACCAAAAAACCTCGTTTTTAGATTAAAATGATGGTGTCATCTTGGATAATCAGATCATGATTCGAATTTCTCAAAAAAAAAATAAATTTTCGAGTGAAAAAATAATTTCATTATCCGACGAATTTGGTGGCGCATTGGACGACAGGGGAGGCGTGTTACAAGGTTTGATAAAAGTGTTTATATCATGTAAAGTACAAAATTTTGATTCCAAAAAAAAGCAGTGTTTTATGGTTACCAAACGTCGAAATGTTGGGCTTGCCAGCACAGGTGAAATGCGGTGGATGCATATAGTATCCGTATTTGAATCATGTCGTCTTTTTGGTCCATTGGACGGTATATAATGATTTTTTATTTATTTTTTGAATTGAAATAAATAAATTTAATGTATATACACAAGCCTGCGACATTTGGCGACTTTGCCCCTGCTTTTTTCACTTTTCTTACAAGGTTTTTTTTTCTTGTAAGATCTTCCAAATTTCCTGATTTTTGTGGCTGAATTAGTAAAATGTGTAAACGTTAATCAAACGACGCGGTTTCATTAAATATCTAGAGCCTAATTTACATAAATGCACGATATGATTCAAATACGGACACTATATGCATCCACCGCATTTCACCTAAGAGCAGGCTTGGTTAGGAACTTTGTTTTTCAAAAATAGAGAATTTTTCTCCCGCAAAGTACCGTAAATACTGTATTATAAGCCCATGGGCTTCTATTTTTCAAAGGGGTCTCAAGGGTGGGCTTATATTACAGGTGGGCTTCTATTACAGTATTTACGGTATATTGTACATTTAGTTTTTTTTCGTTGCTTCCAATATTTTGGTGGGGCCACGAACTTTTCGACTTCTTTCGGAAAGTTATTATTTTTTTATTGTCTCAAATTGATTTTTTGTTGTGTTGAAATGAGAAAAACCCTTTACCAACATATTGTGTTTTCAATCGACTTTGCGTCTGCGTCTCGCAAGTCTGCATTCACCGTTCTGTCTGCGTCTCTTCAAATATCACTGTGTTCGAGTGGTCGCGCACAAATAAGTGGGCGGAGTTTCGCACACAATAGCCTCGTCGCCAGGAGTTGTAGTTGCGGAACGAAACTCACTTTTCAAAAATTTCAATTCACCCATCTTCCATCTTCCATCTAACAGATAGGTTCCTTTTTCCTCATTTTGATTTTTTTTTTCTTTTTTCTTCCTCCTTTCTTTCTTAATTTCTCTTTCTCTCTCTCTCCTATTTTTCCCAATTGATAAACACCGTCGTTTATCAGTGTTGTGATACACTCTCACCGCCTGTTCTCCACTTCTCTCGGTCCACCCAATAATGTTTTTCTATTTTCCTTCAACTTGCTCTGATGCTCCTTATTCCTAAAAACCTCTATACTTTCAGAATGAAACTTCTCGTACTTCTCTGTCTTTTTTCACTGGCGGTCACCGCTAGCATTGTTGGAAAAAAGGCAGTGGGCGCGAAAGGAACTCTTCTCTGCGGAAAAGTTCCAGCTCAAAATGTGCGAGTTCGTTTGTTCCGTGTGAAGCCGGGAAAGAAAGATGGTGACCAGTTGCTTCATTCTATATGCGTCTTTTTTAATTATAGATGTGGCCCAAATTCTTGATGAGAAGTATACCGGACCACAAGGAATGTTCCAAGTTGAGGGAAACACCAATGGATTTCCGTTGAATGAGACTGATCTTCAGCCAGTGATTTCCTTTTACCATCATTGTGATGATGACCCAAAAAAGTTGGAAAAGGTATTTTGAGTTTTAAATAGAATTATGAAGACAGTACATATGGAACTAAAATATATTATATTACTCTCGGCTCAGCTAATGCACATCCTTTTTCAAAAAATTAGAAAAACTCACGATTAATCTCGCTGTCTCGACTCGAAATTGCCAAATTTGAATAAATGCCACAATATGAGAGAGTGTGAGAAAGAGGGACAAGTGAATAAGGGTGAGCAATGTGGTCTCTTGTTTTCGATCACTCTCTCTCTTTGAATGTGTTACGGTCGCACTTGATTCAACTGTGTTATTTTTTTCCATTTTTGAAAATGATGTGCATTAGCTGAGTCGAGAATAATATAAATTCAACGTGAAATGAAATAATTTGGCGACGAAAATGAAAATCACGTAGTGCTAACATAAGTTTCGTGGAGCGCACTTGCTTTCTTCACGGATGGACAATATACACAATTTTCAGTTCTTTAATGGGGTTATTCAAGAGAAAAAAAACGGTTTGTTTTTGGTTTTTTTTTTCCAATTCACGCGATGTCGAGAATTGTAAAAAAAATACAGGTAGAGAAACGGGGGTTTCCCCCTGATATAGCATTGATAGTGAAGAGACACAGAGACTGCCCCCTTCTGCGTCTCTGCACTATCAATGCTATATCAGGGGGAAACCCTCGTTTCTCTACCTGTATTTTTTTTTACATTTCACGACATCGCGTGAATTGAAAAAAAAAACAAAAACAAACCGTTTTTTTCTCATTAATAACCCCATAAAACATCCCAATTTATCTTTCAGACCGCATTCCGCCGCTTCAATTACAACGTACCAGCACAATTTGTAAATCAAGGAGCTTCTGCTAAAAAAACTTACGATCTCGGATCATTGAACATTCAATTAGAGTTTCCGAACGAGAAACGTGAGAAGCAAATTGCCGAGAAAACATCTGCCTAATTAATTTTTCGTAGAAAACAATTTTTTATTGATTTAAAAACTTTAAACAAAACAGTAAACAAAGTAAATGTGAGGAATGCATAGATTTTGTTTCTTTCTATTTCATCGGAACGTACCCGGATGACTAGGTTCGGGAAAAATAAAGCTACCAGGGTAGGAATAATTGTTTTACTACATGGTCGCTTGAACAGTATTCACAGAAATGAAAAAGGAGCAGTGTAAAATCAATATGAAAAAGAAAAATAATAATAATTCGAGATCAAAAAACGTTCGACACTTTGTCGACTAGTAACCTGCCGGATAGGTGGCCGTTTTCCGCCGGAAGTCACTATTTCCCTCGACAAATCCTTCCACTAAAATCAATCCCTGCACTACCGATTTCTGACGTGGAACGATAGTGAAATTCTGTTTGTACTGCTCCACTAGAACATCTCTCAAAGCTTGTGGCATTGCCTCTTCTGTTTCGGTGGTCTCTGGAAGGTACTGATTGTGGAAACGCGGAGCATCAATTGCAGCTTTGACAGTTTGATTGAACAGAAGAGTTCTGATGACAGTTTGCGCGGTTGCTGAAATAATGTAAGAGCCTCCTGATGCTCCGGCCACCATCTCCACTCGATTCTCGTTTTTGTTGTAGATGATCATGGGGCTCATTGAGCTCATCGGACGTTTGCCAGGACGAATGAAGTTGGTTTCGGAAGGAGCATATCCAAACGAGTTTTTCTGGCCGGGAGTCGAGAAGTCGTCCATTTGGTCGTTCCATACGATTCCAAGGGTTGGAGAAGCACGCATTGAGCCAAGGCTGTAATAAGATTATTGGCGCATTTTTAAAACCCTAAGGCTCGGTCATTTTCTGACAAAAAGGCCTCGTTTTTTGATTAAAATGATGGTGTCATCCTGAATAATCAGACAATGGTTCGAATTTCTCAAAAAAGTAAATTTTCGAGTGAAAAAATAATTTCATTATCCGACAAACTTGTTGACGCATAGGAAGACGACGGGGGAGGCGTGAAAAATAAGGATTTTAATTATTGATATTGCTTAAAACTGATTTTCTATTTTCTAAAAAAATCAGTTCAAGTTTTTGAATGGGGAGGACCCGCCTCAATCTACCCATCTTCAAAACAGGGCCGCGAATTTTGTAAAAGTTAAACATCTCTCTGAAGCCTTACTGGTAAACGTGCTAGTGCTGTTTAAAGGGGAATATTGTGTTTTCAATCGACTTGCGACATGAGAGCGCAAGTCTGCATTCACCGTTCTGTCTGCGTCTCTTCAAATATCACTGTGTTCGCGTGGTCGCGCACAAATAAATGGGCGGAGTTTCGTTTCGCGTTCTCATGTCGCAAGTCGATTGAAAGCACAATAACTATTTAAGTGTCTGGACATTTGCCACTAGCGCCAAAAAGAGTGGGACTCCCTATTGTCAACGCAAGTTCAATTAAAATGGTTACCTAAATTTCTTTATTAAATTCAAAAACTTGAGTTGATTTTATTTTTTTCAGACTTACATCTGATTAACTGTTGAAGTACAAGAAATCGCATTTCCATGAGAATCGATAATGGAGACGTGAGACGTTCCATGATCTGGAGCCTGAAAATCCATAAATTTCTAATTTTTTTTAATTTTGTTTCTTTCAAAATTAAAACTGAATCCTCATAAACAACCAATACGAAACCAATACAAAATAATCACTATCATTCGCACCGTCACAGTACAATATAAACTATACATGCTTTCTTACCGTATTGATACTTTCCGAGCTCGGCTGCAAATCAGTTTATGGACCTATTCAGCGCAGGAAAAGAACCGATTTTCGCGGTTTTTTCCCTATGCAGGTTGTTTTCCAGGAAAAATGCAATGCGCCCTTAATTTTCAATGGGAATTCGGTTGAAATTTAAAGGCGCATATAGTTATTTCATCGGCCGGTCTCGACACGATAAGTTGTTTACGTCAAAACACTACTGTAGTTTTTTGTCTTTTTCGTCAATTTTGCATAGGGGAAAAAACCACGAAAATCGGTTTTTTTCCTGTACTGAATAGGTCTATTATTATTTTTTTTTTTCTATTCAATTTTGAAATACATATATTTTAAATTTTACTCATAAATTAATTGGCAATGCTAATTTATTTTTCATAAATTCACAAGCCTGGCTGCATCAAAAGCTACTTTTGATTTCTTTTCATTTCTAAAAATGTTTTATTCTTCATCTTTCTTTTAAATTTCTTTTTCATTCATTTCTTGCGTGTGCCCTGTGGCGCAGGCGGTTAAGCGTTTGCCCTCCAAGCGAATGATGCAGGTTCGAGTTTTTGTGTTGGTTTCTGGCGCTCAGCTCGCTTCCGCCATGCAGTTTGGAAACAGACACACCAAGAAACTCACAGTCAGTTACAGACCCAAACGGAATTTTATATATAAGGATGATTTTATTTCATTCCACCAACCATGTCTTTCTTTTCCCCATCGTAGTAATCGAGAGGTTGTGCAGTATCCTTAATAAGAGCCGCAATCTTCTTCGTGTACGCTCTAAAATCAATACATTTTGCTTATCCTCTCACTCAGCCAGCCATACTCTGTCATCATATCATCCACCAGTGCTTTAGCGGATTCAACAAACTTCACATCGCCGAGCTTAGTGCGTTGGCCATAAGCAAACTTTTCAGCCTCGATGAGTCGATGATAGACTAGAGGATCATCCAGATCTACTTTTCCATCTTTGTAGAATTCTGCAGGAGATTTGGATTAAATATTTAAATGTGAAACTTTGTCGAACTCACGAGCCATAACTTGAATAATACTCTGGGTGATCACAAAAGAGGAAGGCGGTGGTGGTCCGCACATTTCATAGTCTCCTGGAAGATGTGTGCTCAGAAGTGGTGCATCATCAATTGTTGTTTCATAATCAGCGAGATCAGATTCATTCACGAATCCTCCGTTATCAGTGATCTCTCCAGCAATCGTTTGAGCCATTCCACCTTTGTAGAACAATTCGACGGGGTCTGTTGCGTTTGCAAGTAAAGTGTAAGTGTTGGCAAGTCGTTGTCGTTTCAAAATATCGCCTTCCTCGTAAACTCTATTGGTTTTTGGGTTCACGAAAATGTCTCTGAATACATAGGGAAAACAATTATCACTTTTAGTGATTTTTCAAATCTTCTATATAAACTCACTTCATTGTTGGTTCTTCTCTAATAAACTTCTCTTTATCGGCAAGCACCATTGCCAGGTTTGAAGAAACTGGGAATCCATTATGAGCCAGAGCAATTGATGGTTGAAATAACCTAGACCATGCAACTTTTCCAGATCCATACGAGTTAAACACGGTCCAGAATCCATGAAGTTCCGAAGGTGTCGCGATGGATTTATAGCCCATCACCGCTTCCTTTGGATTCTCCACAAACATAGTCTCTGTGGCAGCAGCCGGCGCAGTCTCACGAGCATTGATCGTTTGGCACATACCAGTGGATGCGTTGTACAGAGTCATAACAAATCCACCACCAATTCCAGATGATTGCGGATTTACTGTTCCGATGCAAAGAAGCGATGCAATCATGGCGTCCACGGCGTTTCCTCCCTCGATCAAAATGTCGCGACCAATTTCCGAGCAAAGTCCATGGTCAGACGCCACTGCCGCTTTTTTGTAGTGAGCGAAGAGAGATCCGGATGGTGTCGGCCAATCGAATTGCACTTTTCCGTCCTCGTCACGTTGTATAATCAACTGGAACAAAATTAGACGTCAACTTTTAATTGGAAAATGTTTCTAAAATGTGTTCATGTTCATCTATTCTAAAAATGTATGTACATACACTCAGGAAATTTTTGGCTAATCGCCACCGATTCGGGGCGTGCGCCATATGTATTTGGCACACTAACCATATTCGATGGCTATTAGCCGTTTTCCATGGCTATTAGCCGTTTTCTTGAAAAAGTCGCAAAATTGCTGAGTAAGCGCGAAGGATTCAATAACTGCGTTTCCAACAGACGAATTTTGTGGCTGATGGCTAATAGCCCTTTTCGGCGGCTAATAGCCATAAGGGCTAAGAGCCAAATTCGTCGGCTAGTTGCCATTATTGCCCGCTATCAGCGATTTTCAGTGGCTATTAGCCACCTAGACGCCGAATCTCGCCATATACGCGCCAAAAATTTCCTGAGCACACATACTATCCTAAAAAACACATTTATCCAAAACTATCTAAGTATTTCACAACAATGTATTATTAACTGTTCTCTATGCAGATACTGTACAGCACAACCAATACACATCCGTTCATTTCATGTACCAGCTTTTTCGTGACGGGACCTTGCTCAGTTGTCGACTCAACAGCCACGTGGCGCGGCGACTCAAACTCTTCATCTCTGGTCATCGACCGATTAATCGCCTCCTGCTTTACTTTTTCTTTTTTATGTATTTACATAGTTGTTTTTATTTACAATAAACGAAATTAACAAAATACGTTGAATAGTTTCAATTTAACATTGGCAAACATGATCGAGAGTAAGCCGGATTAAATGCAACTCACCTCATTTGTTGGTTTGTCATCTTTACTGTACTTAATTCCGACCACAATGGCCAGCGCGAGGGTGGAGAGCAAGAAGATGATGGTGAGAACGGCGAATGCTATTGTGATCCATTTGGAGCATCTGAATTACCAAAATATATGTATGATATTTTTTCAGTTTTATCCTGCAACGCACTTATTCTCTTCGAAACCCATTTTGAATAGGAATACTTTTGTATATGTAGGGTATGTATGTAGGCACCCAACAGTAATCAATATAAAATAAAATAAAAGCGAAAAAAAAGAAGCAGCTTGTCGCTCTTATCTTCTATTCCAAATCCTCTTTCTGACGGATTTGGAAAATTTAGTGGTGAAAAGGTATGTACGCGCAACGAGTCAAAAATTTTACTCTTTTTTTTTGGTTCATCTGAAGGCGTGTCAATGTGTATGTTCATGAGATGACTACAACAACTAGTTCACACTGATCTCATACCTTCTCGAGTGGATAAAACTGTAAAAAGTGCGACGCAACTTTTTCAAGTTTATTGGACCACGAATGGAGTCTGCACACACTGATGAACAATTCCGATTGTTATCAATCGGAAATAGCTCTGGCGAATAGACAATGGAATCAGTTTCCTCTACAGTGATCCGCATTCTAATAGTAAATCTGTGAGATTCCAATTCTCACTCTCATTTTCTCTTGCGGCGCGAAAACGAAAAGCGCTCAGTTTTTGACAACGGGCAAGAGCAAACACTTGGTGGCAGCGTGCACCGATTGGACACATTATGTTCATTTGGCATTCGGCAAATTGGGATACATTCCTGGGAAAGGAATGTCACAAAAGTTCAACGAGGTATCAAAAACTATCCAACGTGCAATGTTCAGTAAGATTCAGATTGTTGAACATTTGGTTTTCTTTGTTCAATTCAAAAAGGCAAATGGTCAAGTTTTCTCTGACGGGTGTTTTTAGAAAAAAACGGTGTTTGATGTTCAATAGAATACAATTAAGCCGTAATTGGGAAAGTGGCGCTTTTGCGGGATCTCTTATGGGCTTATTCATGAGAAAAAAATGGTTTGTTTTTGTTTTTTTTCCAATTCACGCAATGTCGAGAATTGTAAAAAAAAATACAGGTAGAGAAACGGGGGTTCCCCCTGATATAGCATTGAAAGTGAAGAGACACAGAGACTGCCCCCCTTTCTTTGAACTCCTCACCTTCTGCGTCTCTTCACTATCAATGCTATATCAGGGGGAGACCCCCGTTTCTCTACCTGTATTTTTTTACCATTCTCGACATCGCGTAAATTGGAATAAAAAACAAACCGTTTTTTTTTCTCGTGAATAACCCACGGCACCCCACTCAGCAAAAACCCACAACTTTTACGCAAACTTTAAAGTTTTGCAACTGTCACGCAAAGCATCCACAATGCACGCGCAATTTTCGAGAATCTCGCAAGGTTTACACAAAAATTCAGGGAAATTTCGTGAACTGTGCTAACTTCATGCAATCCTTACACAGACTTTACGCAGTTCTCGCACTGTCAGAGATGAGAAGTTGCAGTAACTTTGCGCTGGAGTTGTGGGTTTTTGCTGAGCCAGCCTTCTTCCAAAATTGGTTCTACCTGGCGCATTTTTTAAACCCTAAGGCTCGGTCATTTTTTGACAAAAAAGCCTCGTTTTTGGGTTAAAATGATGGTGTCATCCTGAATAATCAGATCATGATTCGAATTTGTTAAAAATTAAATTTTCGAGAGAAAAATAATTTAATTATCCGACGAACTTGGTGGCACATTAGACGACGGGGGTGCCGTGTAACCTCATTATAGTAAGAAGGAATATAACTTTAATTGGACAGGATTTGAGCAAAAAAACAACAAAAAAAAAACAAATTTTCAAAATTAATCAAAGTACATATTTTTTGCGATTTAATGATAAGAGAGAAATCACAAAAAATGATTTTTTTAAAGAACTTGCTGATGAATTTAGCGAAAAACTTGCGAAAGCATCAACCAATGAAAATAAAATGAGAAAATGCTCCGCAGCTCATCTACTTATAGTTTTTTACAAACTCAATTTGATCTTTAAAAAACCACTCACCCTTTTTTGTGAGTTTCCTTGCGATGGTTGCGATGGATATTATTGATATCCGAGGAGAAAACTTCACTTGGACTTCCTCTTCTAGGCGATTCGACGTCGCCGACACGGGTGATCATTCTGAAACTTTATATGACGATTTCAAAATGAATCAGAAATGTCTTAATGCAACTTTTTAAAAGTCATCTTAAATACTCAAAGGGGCGTGCGTGGAGGACCTATCTAGCCATTATTTGAACTTTGTTGGTTGTCGGCGAACCACCTCCTCCACAAATACCGAACTAAATATACTCTGGTTCAGTGAGCACACATCGCGCCAAGACATTTTGGAAGTTCAAATCTGGTTATTAGTTGACAAAGAGTAAAAGATCGGACGCTTTGTAATAAAGATATATAACCAAAAAAACAACAAGGGATTACTGTAAAAGTGAAACGATGGTAAAGAGTAGATTAGTGACTTGTGTTTTTAGTGATTTCTATTTACACGGAAGTGTTTTTTTTTGTTGCTAAAAGATTTGAAAAGTTTGGATATTAGCGGATACACGTAGAGGTAAATAAAACGTCTTTGACCTTATCATCTAACTCTTTTGAAAAGTTAGCTAATTGTTTACATTTCAACTGCGCACACCCACACTATTTATATTGAAACCCAGCTTTGCACATTCCTTAGAAGAAATGGTAAAAATGCGGTGCATTTTTCAATTAGACTCCGCCTATTTGTTTATTTTAATCAGGGATCAGTGTTCATCTTTTAACAGTTATACTACGGGAAGCTTTATAAAATATTTACGGTCAAAACGGGTGGGGTAACTTTTGGTATATGTCTGCGGTTTTCACCAAGTACAGAAGATCAAAACATAATCCTACAAGTGCAAATTGATTTAACCGGTGTGTGAAATTTTTCATAAAGCCTAAAGCGGCAAAAAAAAGAGAGTGCACGGCACCCCAGCATGCCTTCCAAAATTGTTTCTACCTGGGGCGCATTTTTAAAAACCCTAAGGCTCGGTCATTTTCTGACCAAAACGCCTCGTTTTTGGATTAAAATGATGGTGTCATCCTGAATAATCAGACCATGATTCGAATTTGTCAAAAATGTAAATTTTCGTGTCAAAAATAATTTTATTATCCGACGAACTTGGTGTCGCATTGGAAGACGACGGGGGAGGCCGTGTGTTGCACGTAATTAAAAATTGGTATTTGAAACTGGGTACACGTCTGGGACACACTACATACAGTAGAGACTTATTCAACACCGATGTGAAAGGTTTGGAGCAAAACACTGTTTTTGGATACTTCCTATACCGTAGTTTCTGAACCGGTGTGATATTTTTTTTTTCGAAAAAAACGTTTCGAAATTTGAAACTTTGCTACCACGAAAAAGAGACACCGTGCGCTTTCGCGAATCGTCAACTCCTCAGGAAATTTTTGGCACGTAAATGGCGAGATTCGGCATCTAGGTGGCTAATAGCCACTGAAAATGGCTAATAGCCTTGGAAAAGGCAAATAGCGGGCGATAAGGGCAACTAGCCAAAAAATTTAGCTATTAGCCATTATGGCTTTTAGCCCTCGAATGTGGCTATTAGCCGCAGAACAGGGCTATTAGCCATTATAGGGTAATGCCAGCGCCTATAAAAAATCGTCTGTTGACACCGCGACTGTAATATGTTTGCATGCAACAACTAACAATAAGGGAAACAATTTTTGCGACTTTTCTAGACATGGCCAACAGAAACGGCTAATAGCCATCGAAAACGGCTACCCGCCTCTGGTCAAATTTTTTTCAACTCGTTAAATATGTCAGTTTTAAGTAGTTTTCCAGATTCTTGAATATGGCATCTGAAAGCGCCGAAAAACAGAAAAAAAAAAGGTTGCGAAATGCTTTTTTGCGAAATGTGTATGTTTATCGCAGTTTCGAAATGTCGGGTTTCGAATCGTCGGGAAGCCCAAAAAAGAGATTTTTCCATGCAGATGAACAATTCATGAGCAAAAAAATGTTTTCGGATGCACGCCTCCCCCGTCGGATAATGAAATTATTTTTTCACTCGAAAATTTACTTTTTTTGAGAAGTTCGAATCATGATCTAATTATTCAGGATGACACTATCATTTTAATCCAAAAACGAGGTTTTTTTGTCAAAAAATGACCGAGCCTTAGTGTTTTAAAAATGCGCCAGGTAGTGGGATGCCTTCTTACTGTAGAATTAAAGCGAAAACCAAGAAACTGGACGTTCTGATTTTCGAAAGCAAAACTATCAAAAACCATTCCGTTTCACGTGATTTTATGGGCGCCCAGCCCTACCTACTGAATAGCCAGATGCTCCACCTCTTTCAGGCAATTAAACTGCAAACTGAAAACACTTATTCTTCAACAATAGGTATTTTTCTTCTTTGGAAATGTGTGAACAAATATTTCCAGAGGAAGTATAGATGGTGTTAACAATCGGATTATAACGAAAAAAAAATGGTAGGAGACAAGTAAGAACGAGAACAACAATAATAGACACGTCTAATAGTCGGAGGAGTTGGAAAGCAAACATCTAGACTGAATGGTGGGTGGAAACTGAAATGGTAAAAATGAGAAAACATGGGTGGGGAAGAAGAAGGCGTCGAAGAACAATGTCACAATATTGCTGATTCGATCATTTTCGTCCATCCATCGTCCATTGTCATTCATTCAAAAGTCACACAACCCGGGGTCAAGACAAGTTACAACATACAACTAGAAGAAGGGCAGTTGTGTTGAAAGGAGGAATCGCGACGGAACGAGAAGAAAATTAGATTAAAGAAGGGCTGAAAAGAATGGTAATTGATGGGTGTGTTCTTTAGTTCACTGATAGTGGATAATGGAAAAGAATGTGTTTGGGGTTTGGATGAAATCGGATCCAGTTTCATTTCCTATCAAATTGCTTTTTTTTTTTTGGAAACAATTATCATAGGTTATGGTCATGTCATAAAGTGTCATAAAACAAGGCATACACAGATTTTGGAAATACAGGAGACTTTTAACAAAAAAAAAAGAACAAAGGTTGAAATTGCAATGCCAATTATTGATCCTAGTTTGTCTGCTGCGTTACATTTGATTGTACTCTTTTTTTCCATATTTTTCAGCGCACACCGATTATTATTATTACTAGGTATCTATCCGTATCCAGTTGTAATTCGAGGCACTGTGAATAGAAGGAGAAGCAGAGAGGGACGACACAGGTGATGCGTATCGAGAATGGTGGGGTGGGCATGGCAAAAGAGGATTCGGATTTGTTCTGTTTGGATGGGAACATTCGGCGTTTATTTAGGCACTTATAAATAGGGATGGCACGCCTCCCCCGTCGTCTTCCAATGCGCCACCAAGTTCGTCGGATAATGAAATTAACTTTTCACTCGAAAATTATTTACTTTTTTGAGAAATTAGAACCATGATCTGATTATTCAGGATGACACCATCATTTTAATTCAAAAACGAGGCTTTTCGGTCAGAAAATGACCGAGCCTTAGGGTTTTAAAAATGCGCCAGGTAGAAACAATTTTGGAAGGTCCTAGAGTGTAAAATAGTTTCTTGACTCATTTGAGAGCAGAAGTCATAAAAACTGACCAAAATCGCTTTGGAATTTTACTCAATGCGGGGAAGTTTGGCAAACATTATTTTGCGAAATAGTCGCTACGCAGCTAATCACCTCTGTTATTTACGGTTTCTTCTTTTTTTTTTACCAAGAGTCACGTTAACCGAACAAAACAGTAGTGGATGGGTGAAGGCATAGAAAAATCAGATGACTTTGAAGTTTTGGATAGGCAAAAAGACCTTGACTGGAAAGGGCAAGCCGGATTAGTATTGCAGAAGGCCAGAGAACTGCCATGTAGTCAACAGGAAATTAAAGATTTCTCATCAGGTTGGGTTTTATACAGTACTAGTATTCTCAGTACGGAGCGCTGCAAACGCGCTCCTTTCGCACAGTGGTGGACGCGGCCGCGTTGGCGACGAGAGAGTGCAGAAAATTGAGAGAGCCGTGGCCGACGTTTTGCTCTGATTTCTCTAAACCTCACTCCAAATGCATGCGAAATTCTTTGTGCGATTGGAGCGAGTTTTCAGCGTTTTATACCGAGTATAGGAAATATTTGAAGAGACGTTTTAATCTAACTTGCTCTGAAGACATATTTTACGCGGTTTCAAAAGCAAATCCGGTGTTTTGAAGAACGATTTTTTGAAAAATGTATATTGCCGGCGTGCAGAAATTAATCATGCGCCCCACCGACGACGCGACTTTTCTCAATTTTTCGTTTGTCTAACTGTTTTTTTTTTAAATTTTCAAAAGTGCCTCAAAGCCTGGGGATATTAATAAAAAACTTTTTAAAAGTGTTTAAAAGCTTCAATCACGTCATCTGGAATCTTGTCAAAAAATACGAAATAGTTTGCAATTGAACACTGAAACTTTCGCGTCGAAAATCCTGCTCACGTTTCACTTTTAAACAATAAATTTTATGTGTTAATTTCAGATTCCAAACTTCCAGACGCTCCTTCTACATTATATGAAAAATGCACAGATTTGGACTATGTAAAATTGATTTTCCCTGTTCAAAACTACCCCCTCCCACGGCACTACCTGACGCATTTTTAAAACCCTAAGGCTCGGTCATTTTCTGACAAAGAAGCCTCGTTTTTGGATTAAAATGATGGTGTCATCCTGAATAATCAGACCATGATTCGAATATCTCAAAAATGTAAATTTTCGAGTGAAAAAATTATTTCATTATCCGAGGCGTGCCTCCTAAATTTGAGGAAATTCCCAACCGGAGAGTAAACTGACATTCCTTGTTAGTATCAAAGTTACAACTTCCATTATCAACTCAGCAAATAGATTGCCCTTCCCAAGAACACCCCATATTTTTAAACTTGTTTTTTATTTTTCAGAAAGACAAATTTTGCTAGGGAAGAACAAAACAGTCGAGTAGACACATCAAGTTTCGACAAAACAGGTAACTTATCTGATGTCGGGAAATTTAATGTCGTAAAAAGTTTGAAAAGTCGTTTAAAATGTTTCAAATTACTCGTTTTATTGACAGTTCAATTCACAGGTGAAATGCGGTAGTGTCCATATTTGAATCATATCGTGCATTTATGTAAATTAGGCTCTAGATATGTAATGAATCCGCGTCGTTTGATTAACGTTTACACATTTTACTAATTCAGCCACAAAAATCAAAAATCAGCGCCGTTACAAGAAAAAAAAATTGTAAGAAAAGTGAAAAAAAGACAGGGGCAAAGTCGTCAAATGTTGCAGGCTTGTGTATATACATTCAAATTATTTGTTTAAATGCAAAAAATAAATAAAAAGTTATGATTTAAATACGGACACTATATGCATCCACCGCATTTCACCATTTTCATTTTTGAAGCTGAGGGGTGTGGCCTTAGATTTTCCGCGTGAAACTGGCAAGAAGATTAAATCGAAAATATTAAACTTTAACAACAGTTTTCACGTGACTTCTTGTGCACTTTCATGTGCCAGTTCATATTCTTCTTGCAAATTTCAACCATTTTAACTTTATTTCTGTATTGGGATAAAAAAGAAAAAGCATGAAAATCAAGTTTCGTACTGTTCTGCTAATATTCCTGTTCATCAAGCTATGCCTTCTTTTTACAGGTAGTTTAAAAAGAATTAAAAAATTAAAATAACAAAACCTGTTTTATTCAGTGCTTCAAGAGTCAATCGAATCGATAAACGCTAATGATCATCCACTTCTCTTCGGTTCCAGCGACATTTTCCACTTCGACTTACTTTTGACAATAATTTGTGGAGTTTCAATGATTGTTTCGATTTTCACGATTATGTTTTTCATCATTGGTCATAATCGATGTCGGAAACCGTATATTTTGTTGGCATTTGGAATTTATTTGATATTGGTTATACCGTTTTTCGTTTCAGGTTAGAAACCATACTTTTCTCGGATATAAACAAATTTAAATTTTTGTACAGGAGTGATTCTAATTTTCAACGATGATCCAACAAATCTTCGGATTTCGCCTAGTGTCAATCGTAGTTTTGCAACAATGAAATATTTGACAGGATTGTATCACAATGTGACTAATTCCAAAGCTAAGAACTCATCCAAATGGCAACAGAGTTTTAAGAAATACAAGAATTACACAAAACAAGCGGTTTGTAATTTTTATTCTGTTTTTTTTTTTTTTTTAATTTTTTTTACGAAGATTTTTGGTGCAATTCGATTAAAATGATTAAATTATTGTTTTACTCGAAAATTTACTTTTTTTTTGAGAAATTCGAATCATGGTCTGATTATTCAGGATGACACCATCATTTTAATTCAAAACCGAGGCTTTTTGGTCAGAAAATGACCGAGCCATAGGGTTTAAAAATGCGCCAGGTAGAAACAATTTTGGAAAAAGGCTGGGGTGGGGTGCCGTGGGTAGTAAGCTTTCCACCATGGACGGGCCGTCCGAAAACGTCCTTTACCCGTCCGGAGAACGGGTGCCCGCTGCCCGTCCGCGTTGCCCGGTCTGCAATGTTACGTGACGGTTTCCTAGGATAGAAATAAGGGCATATCGCGTTGGCAAATGTGGAATCATACAAAATAATATTTTGTCACGGGAAATTGAAAATGTGTGTAGAAAATACGTGAACTTTTTTCTTCCATTTTTTAAATAGTTGGAAAAAATAATAAACATTTCACGCGGGAATTTTTCTTTTTCCCCGGGGATCGGACGGCCCTTTCCCCGAACGGGTCGGACGGACGAAAAACGCCCGCCGTGGAAAGCTTAGTGGGTAGCCAAAAAGGGTCAATACTCAACGCTTTTTAATTATTGATTTTTTTATTTCGGTTGATCTTCAGGTACTGAATTTGTGTACGGTCTCTTTGGGTAAGATTAGTTAATTAATTACTACTACTCTTTTTGTCCAAGTTTGCAAATTTGGTGAATAAAAAGCAGTCGGAACCATAAAAAAACGTAGAGTCTGGGACCCAAAGATCCGGGACCCATTGAGTATTTCTTAGCCGCCAAAAAGCACTTGGCACAGAAGAATGCAACCGAGAATCATCTAGAGCCCTTTATTTAAAACCAAACAAAACTGAAAAATTCCAGGAAAAAATGTTCACTGTAATGGAGCACATTCAAAAACGATACTGTTGTTGTGGATTGACCGGTGCACAATATTACGGATTCAAAAATGTGAGCAAAAAATACTGTTATTAAAACTCGTTATTGTTCAGAAAACCACTGCGATGAATCAATCCGTTCCCATCAATTCAGAAGTGTCCATACAATGTCCAAAATACTCATCTTTCAAAAACTCCACCTGCTTCCATGCTCACTTACGTGGATGCGAAGGCCGACTGAAAAGCGTGCACCCCACTAGGATTCTGATGTATTCCGTGTTTGGATGCACATTTTCCATTTCATTTCTTTGTCTTTTGCCGTTTATTTATTCACAGTTTGAGGTTAGTTTTGTAACTCGGTGATAGCACATTATTTTTGAGCGAAATTCACGTTCGAAATTCAAAAAATTACCAAAAAAAAAAAATTTTTTTTTTGCTCTTAAAAAAATTAAAAACAAAAAAAAATTTTGTTCTCAAAAAATTTACCAAAAAAACAAAAAAAAATTCCAATTTTTTTTTGAAAATTAGAGGTTTTTGTCAATTCTGAGCATATACCGAATAAGTTTTTGCCCAAAAACCGGAACTTTTTTTCGCCTCCGTGGCTCTAAAAAAAATTTCTTTGTCTCACTTTCACCATTGAAAAAAAAAACAACACATTTTTGTCTTGTCCAAAAAAAACCCGAAAAAACAAAAAAAAAATCGAAAATTTTTTTTTTTTGAATTTTTTAAGCAAATGAGCTGTAGCTTAGAAATTGATGCACCATTTTGATTTTTTTTTAAATTCAGCTCGACAGAAGATGTGCACGTTCAGCGTACATTCGTGAATGGAGACGTTCAATTGAGCAACATGTGAACGATCAAAGAAAAGGACCAATTCGATCTTCGGGTGTCAGTTCGAAAACCAATAAGAGTGAAATTGTTTGTCTTTACATTTTTAAACTTAAATTATGTTTTGTGTGTTTTCAATCGACTTGCGACGTGAAAACGCATTTCATTTCTAGTCTGCATTCACCGTTCTGTCTGCGTCTCTTCGAATATCACTGTGTTCGCGTGGTCGCGCACGCACAAATAAGTGGGCGGAGTTTGAGTTTCGTTTCGCGTTCTCGTTCTCGTTCTCGTTCTCGTTCTCGTTCTCGTTCTCGTGTCGCAAGTTGATTGAAAACACAATATAATTTGAGGTACAAAGCGAGTAAAACCATAAATAAGAACAAACCCAACTTTGTGAAACATGTTTAATTTCAGCAGTCGGATAGTCCGTCACAAGCTCCTACGACCACGCAGCGAACTAATCGATGATCCACAAGTTTTTTGGCAATAAAAGACTTTATTTTCGCAACTTTTAATTGGTTCTATTAAAAGAAAATTGATGCTGTTTAACATCGCAACCTAGCAGAATCCACAAGTTTTTGGGCACTGATCCTTCATCAAGCTCACGTAGACTGTGTTGGTGCACAAGTAGGCCTTGGCAGCACACTCGGACACTCCGGTCGATGGGTTGACTTTGTCGACACAGCCTGCAAAGTTTGGGTATTTTAAAAATTGTTGCAAGTTGCATAATTAATTTACTGGATGAGGATCCTCCGTTGTTGTTGTTGTTGTTGTTATTGTTGGAGCAACGGTTGCAGGTCTTTGGGCATTGCTGAAAAATTGGTTTTAGATGGTTGCGGAATGTAAATGCGAAAAAAATATTTACCTCAGTCATCAACTGGTAGTAGACAGAATTGTTGCAAAGGCCGGCATTCTTCGGGCAATCGGACACTCCTGTCGAAGGATTAAGCTTGTCCACGCAGGCTAAAAATTAATTTTCATTCAAATTTCTCTTTTTTAAACATACTGCTAGTAGGAGTAGGAGTAGGAGAAGCGACGGTGGTGGTGGTGGTTGTCGAAACTTGAATATCGGCATACTCGCAGCACGTGGTGTTTTGAAGGCAAGCCATTCCTTCTGGGCAGAGATATACGTCTATGTTGTTGGCGGTTTGGGTTTTAAAACATGCTGAAATTTAAAAATGAACTGCTAGAAACGTACGACTCTTACGGGATTGTTCATTGGCGCAAGTCTGCGCGGCGGTCGATACAATCAGAGCGCCAAAAGCAAAGATGATAAACAGCATTTTTTTACCTGGAAATTTAACCTTTTTTCTTGAAGAAAAATTTGGTCAGAAAATATAAGATTATTATTTGCATTTAAGCACGCCTCCCCGTCTCCCAATGCGCCACCAAGTTCGTCGGATAATTAAATTATTTTTTCACTCGAAAATTTACTTTTTTGAAAAGTTCGAATCATGATCTGATTATTCAGGATGACACCATCATTTTGGTCCAAAAACGAGGCGTTTTGGTCAAAAAATGACCGAGCCTTAGGGTTTTAAAAATGCGCCAAGTAGAAACAATTTTGGAAGAAGGCTGGAATGGATTTTTACTACTCGCCTCACTACTTTTATACTACTGTAAACTGAGTAAAATAGTTTTTTTCCGGCTGCAAAAGCTGGATAAACATTATAAATAATTTTAATTTAATACAGTTTATTTTTTACGTCCCCAAGTGCCACAATCTTTATAATTTATACAGCCTGCACACGGCATCTTGAGTAGTTATTGGCAACGCGCTCCGCTGTGTGTCTGCGTCTCTCCGGCTACAGTTTGCTACAAAAAAAACAGTATCCTCGCACTCTGCTTGTCTGCGTCTTCTCTTCGTATCAGTTTAACGCAGAAAAACGCTGCGCAGCTTAAATTTTCTTTTCCAACGTTCCGTCCAACACGCCGTGGAAGATTCAACATCATCTTATCAAAATGGAATTGTTTTTATAGTGTAAAACCACTTCGGTAGTGCAAAAGCAGATGACGAAAAGTGGCCGGGGCAAATTGGGTAGTATAAAAATTGGGTAAATTGTTGTGAAAAAATTGACAGTCGCCGAAATTTTGCTCTGTCCAACGTTCTCGGAATGTCTTCATCGATAAAAAATTTATTTTAATTTGGAGACCAAAATGAAAATCGCATAGCATTGAGTTCAGCCGAGCGCGTTTGACCATTTCGGCGGGCCTACAATACGTTTTTTAAACTATTGGTAATGAAATTTCGGAGGTCATCTCTCTCAAGTCTCTGCGTCTCTAGCTTTGCAGCACTTAGCTGAACTTGGCAGAATGCCACTATCGAGACACAGACAAAACAAGTCGTGTGCAAACTTGATTGTGCGACACACACAAACAAACACACAGACTATCTTAAATGTTCTATATAAGGAAGATAACTGAGCAAAAAAAATGCGCCACCAAGTTCGTCGGATAATAATTATATGTTTTCCCCGAGACAAACGGGTAATGTTAGCACGCGCGCATAGGGCCCGGATAAATTAATCGATTAAAGGCGCATACTGTTTTTCGGTGCGCGGGTCTCGCAACGAACAGCTGAGAGAGCAGACGGGCGACCTTTTTACGTCATTCTACGAGTTTCTGAAGACGTTGGACGTTGATTGCTGATATTCTGGTCAATTTCAAAATTTTTTCGTGGCGAAAACGATGGATGGAGAAGAATACTCGCCGGAATTAATGGATACTTTCGCCGAAAAGATTCTGGAAAAGCTGAAGCCGGCAATAAAGATGTTCGCGAAACAGAGGGAAGAAGAAAAACCACCGACCCTGTCGCAAAAAGGGCTCCAAATGCAAGCCGACCTGAATACGAAGCTGATCAATATGCTGGAGTCGGCAATGGAAACCGGAGATTTGCCAGGTACGATAAAAAAGGCGAGTGAATTGTTGAAAGAGCGCAACAAGGAGTTGAAGCTATTGGATACGGATCCGGAAGCGCTGAAACTGGTGTCGAAAATGAGGGCTGTGGCGGAAGCGGCTGGAACGTCATCGGACACGTTGGATTCAAAACTGCTGGCAATTGCTCAAATCGTGAAGGAAGAAAAGCCGAGGGAGAAGAGGCTGCCTCCAACAAGAAGCAACCGGTGGTTTCCAGGAGCGGGCTCCATTTATCGGCCGAGTGGAGTCCGCAGCAACAACTTCTATGGCTACGAACGAGTCGGTAGATTTCGGATCGGACACCAGAAGATTCAAGCGGCAAGCGGAGTCAAGAGAAGATGAGCCTGAACGACTTCATGCAAAAATGCCTGTCCGGTGCTACGCGTGTCAGAGACAAGGCCACTACGCAAGCGAATGTCCCCAGCTCAGAAGGTATTGTATATCCAGAAAGACTTACAGATCACCTGAATTTCTGGAAAACGGTTACGTCCGATCCATGGATAATTAGTATAGTGGAGTCAGGTTATGTGATTCCGCTAGAATCAATAGATAATCTTCCTCAGCCAGAGGGGATGAGAAAAACTTCGCAAAATAATATTGATTTTGTAATTTCAGAGGTCAATAAACTTCAACAGTCGGGAGTGGTTGTGGAGTGCAGGACTCCAAGAGTGGTTTCACCACTGCAAGTGGCAGTAAATGGTGAGAAAAAGCGTTTGATCCTGGATCTTTCAAAGTTAAATAGGAGTCTGGCTCCCCCTCATTTCCGTCAGGAAGATTGGAAAACGGTCTGGCCGTTTTTGAATAGAGCGAGAGTTGCTGCAACTTTCGATTTTCGTAGTGGCTACCACCACATAAAAATAGAAAAAGGCTCTTCAGAGCTGCTCGCTTTCTCGCTAGCGAGTCCACCGGCGCCACCGTTTTATAAATTTAAAGCGCTCCCATTTGGTCTATCGACAGCGCCATGGGTGTTCACAAAACTTTTTCGACCACTGGTGGGTCGGTGGAGAGCAAAAGGAATAAAAATTTTCCTTTATTTAGATGATGGGCTAATTTTAGCAGAAGATAGAGAGGAGGCGGAAAGAGCAGTGAAGATAGTGAGAGAGGACTTGGCCGCAGCCGGAGTATGCGTTGCAGAAGAAAAATCAAACTGGGAGCCCAGCGCGCAGTTTACATGGTTAGGATTAGAAGGCAACCTAAACGCGCGAACGGTCACTTTGACCGAGAAAAGAGAATGCTCTTTGAGAAGGCAAATAGAGAAAATGAAAGAGAGTCAGACTCCTACGATCCTGGATCGGCAAAAATTATGCGGTTATTTGTCATCAATGACAATCGTTTCAGAGCACTCGATCAGTCGACAACGAGAGATGGCGATCACAGTGGTCGAGCATCAATCGATGGGTGAAACGCAGCGCCAGCAGATCCCTTTGTCGCCAGGTGAGGAAGAAGAATTAGAATTTTGGAGCAGGAATTTAGAAATTAAAGCGCTAGTAAGAACGATGGAAGAAAGATTTGAGCCCAGTTGGTTTTTATTCACTGACGCATCGGCAGAAGGGTTAGGAGCGGTATTAAAAGACCCATCAGGTGGAGTAGTGTTAAAGTTATCAGCACTACAGTGCGTCCAAAAATTTTAGGACCCCCCTCGATTTTAGGGTCCCAGACAAAACCGAAAGTGATATAAAAAATCTGTGAATGCAGTTCGATTCAGAATCAAAAATAACCCCCAGTCCCAATTTTTCATGATCCTGCCATGTCCCGTCCCCGCATACGACGAAAAAGTTCTATTTTTGACTGTCCAAAAATTATAGGACCCCCTGAGAATTTGGATGCGCGGATGATTTTTTAGACCATATTTTCTCCTTAAATTTATTTTTTATAATCTTTATATCATTTTAAACTACTTCTAAAACTATTTGTCATAAACTTATCATATATTTTTTTCTTTGAAGTAGGTTTTCATGGAATGGTTACACTTATGCCAATAAAACACATTAATTGTGAGAAAATCAGTCTAAACGCAAAAAAACGTTTAAAAAATTCAAAGATTATTAGTATTTGGTATCCCCGCCGAATTTCTGGATCACTTCGATCACCCTGTTAGACATGTTGACCACCAATGTCTTCAACTCGGCTTCAGTGATTGGATCCCATTCAGCCTTGGTAGCATCCTTAAGGTCCTGGATGATGTTCAACTGTTTTCCTTGACGATAGACGTGACGGACAAGCATACCAAAAAGATTCTCGGTTGATTGAGATCTGGGCTACAAGCTGACCACTCGTTTCAAAGCTAACCAATCCCTTGTAGAGTTGCTGATGTGAGTTGCGGCGTTTTCCTGTTAGAAGATGTGGGTGTTGCGTCGTTTGCGGAAGCTTATGCTTCTTCCCGTAATTGATAGGATCGGTGGCATAGGGACGAATAGCATTCCGGCTTCTTCCAAGTTGCCGGGACATC
Organism: Caenorhabditis japonica; assembly: GCA_963572235.1. Taxonomy (NCBI): domain Eukaryota; kingdom Metazoa; phylum Nematoda; class Chromadorea; order Rhabditida; family Rhabditidae; genus Caenorhabditis; species Caenorhabditis japonica. The sequence goes on from OY754346.1 coordinate 1,578,439, forward strand.
TCATGTAGCTTCAATCCCAGTTGGTGCGTCACATCAACTTTGGCCTGTTCCGCGGGAGTGAGGAAAGGAACGCGAGCCATGTTCGAATGAATGGTTCGCAGGCATACTTTTAGGATATCGACCAATTCCGCTTTTGTTTACGGTAGCTGAACTTCAAACTTTCAGCACAAACGACATTAAAGTAACATTAGTGAACCCAGCTCATCACAACAACACAGCTTACATAGTCGATCATTTCTTCAAATACCGAAGGCACTGCGGATCACGGTTCTCTGTGTAATCGGACGACTGCTGGTGCACCGGTATGTCTTTGCACATGTTTCTATTACCCAATTGGAGTCTGTGTAAATCGAGGATGAAGAAGAGACCCGAACCTGTGATCTTCCGCACGACAGCAGTCACCACTACCGACTGAGCTATTTGCTGAATAGGCAAACATACAAATTACATGAGAAGTCTACAAAAACAGCTCAAAAATAGTTTAAAACAATATAAATTTTACAAAAAACGAAAAATATGGCCAAAAAAGTCACCCGCACACCCAAATTCTCAGGGGGTCCTATAATTATTGGACAGTCGAAAATAGGACTTTTTCGTCGTATGCGGGGACGGGACATGGCAGGATCATGAAAAATTGGGACTGGGGATTATTTTTGATTTTGAATCGAACTGCATTCACAGATTTTTTATATCACTTTCGGTTTTGTTTGGGACCCCAAAATCGAGGGGGTCCTAAAATTGTTGGACGCACTGTAGGAGATGATAAATTCAAAAACGAATCTAGTGCGAAGAGAGAGTTGAGAGCCATAGAAATGGCCGTAAAAAGATAAAGAGTTGGAAAACAGGAAGTATCCTGATACATTCCGATAGCCAAGCCGCAGTTATCATTTTAAGAAAAGGGTCCATGAAGCGAGAGTTACAAGAAATAGCGGAGAGAGTGTGGTCAGACCTAAGAAATATTGGCCCAGCGCAGTTTAAGTGGATTCCGAGAGCGGAGAACACAGAGGCGGATGAGGCTAGCCGAGATTTCGACTACGATGATTGGTCGGTACATGACTGGGTGTTTAGGTGGGCACAAAACAGATGGGGTAAATTGGGTTGCGATTGGTTTGCAAACAGAGAGAACGCAAAAACAGCAAATTTCTATTCCAGATTCGCAGAACCTGGTTCCGCTGGTGCCGACGTGTTCGAATGGGTTGCCGAAGCGAAAGAACTGGGATTGGCATGGTGGGTCCCTCCTCCTAAGGCGGTTCCAAAATTAATGGAAGTGGCAAAAAGAGAAAAATTAAAAGGGGTACTTGGAGTGCCCATGTGGTACGCGCACCCGTCTTACCAGGCGCTTGTCGACCGTCACGGTCAGTTCATAAGTAACATGGTAGACTGGAAGGTATTTAAGGTCAACACAAAAATGATTGTCCCAGGGGTTGGCTCGGCTAGGAGCGAGCGAATGGCCTCGGAATTTTCCCGTTCTCCTTTTCTGCTAGCCTTAATAGATTTCTCCCAGTAGCCCCCGGGTTTTGCGGGTTCTACAAATTCGAAACTCCAAACCCGACAATAAATCTGTAAAATTAGAAAAATTTTTTTTTTTTTTTTTTTAGTGTGTTTTCGGCCTTTAGCCTCAATAGGAGCAGGGGAAAACTATTTCTCCGCAGCCGAAGGTAGTGGAGAATTATATGTTTTCCCCGAGACAAACGGGTAATGTTAGCACGCGCGCATAGGGCCCGGATAAATTAATCGATTAAAGGCGCATACTGTTTTTCGGTGCGCGGGTCTCGCAACGAACAGCTGAGAGAGCAGACGGGCGACCTTTTTACGTCATTCTACGAGTTTCTGAAGCTCCCACCCACCATCCCAGAGAGAAAAAAGAAGTGAAAGCTCAAAAGATTCCATTTACAGAAGGAGAAAAGCGAGCCTTCTTGGACAAAATCTCCCAAGTGGCAGAACAGGGAGGCATACCCCACCTGGTGGATATCCTCGAAAGGGTACCGATGAGAGCACGAGCAATAAGCACAGCCAAAGCCTACCTATCCGAATGCAACAGAAGATGGTTGTGGAGTGACGGGAAAAGAATGCTGGTTGGAGGAACAGGCGAGCAGAGATTTTTACTCTTCCTGGCGGAGAGATCTCTGGAAGTCGGAAGTAGCGCGTTGGCAAAGGCGGTGGCGGCATTCCAGTTGTCAAACAGCACACTTTCACCATTCGCAGCACAACTCTCGTCGGACATAATAAAATCTCGGAAGAAATCGGAAATATTCCACAGAATACAACCAAAGAAAGTTTCCGAAGACGTCGTCCTGAAGATTATCGAATTGGTGACGGATGAGAGGAAGTCGGAAAGGGACACCTTGTTGGTGGCCATTTCGTGGTATGCGCTGCTGAGAGCGGAGGAAGCGGCCAATTTGCAATGGCAGGATATCGGAGGACATCGAGGCACTCTCAAAGTAACCGTCAGACAAGCCAAGAACGACCAACTAGCCCTTGGTCGATCTACATTCGTAGAGTGCAAAGAAGGCTCGCTGCTGGATTGCTTACTAAAAAGATGGGAAGCAAAAGAAACGAGGAATCCGATAAAAAGCAAGTACGTTTTTCCCAACCTTACAAACGGCGCAAAACTATCAGCTAGGGCCGTCGCGGAAATATCCAAGGAAAAACTGGCGTCAGTCGGCATGGTCGCAACTCATCACGCATTACGGAGAGGAGCCGCCAATCATCTTCAAGAAAAAGGGCTCACTTTCGAACAAATCAAAGCTAGAGGACGATGGAGGTCAGCGGGGGGCGTATCCAGATACCTTACGGACGCTCCAGCGGCACAAGGGATCGTGGAAGAGATTGCGGAGGAAAGCGGAAACGAGTTGACAACTCGAGAGGAGGCCGGTGCAACGCCAGAGAGAGAGCTGAACCATATAAATTATAATTGATTGTTACTCACCAGTCTTTGTTTATCAATTACCACTGTTTCGTTTATTACTCATCATCATGTTCAATGACCCAACACATTGTTACAATAATCATGTTTTTTATTAACATTAGAACCCTATCTCGTGCATCTTGCCCTTTTCCGCTCTACGAGTCTCACCTCACCTCCCCTCTTTTCACCACAATACCATCTTATTGCCCGATCGCATCGATCGGTTTCGGCTGCATCTTGCCAACCCCTCTTTCAGCTCTACGAGTCACACAACATCTCCCCTATCTTAACCACATTATCACCTCATTGCCCGATCGCATCGATTTCGAACCTGGTTCGATTAATGGTTACGTCCAAATTCGAAACTCCAAACCCGACAATAAATCTGTAAAATTAGAAAAATTTTTTTTTTTTTTTTTTTAGTGTGTTTTTGGCCTTTAGCCTCAATAGGAGCAGGGGAAAACTATTTCTCCGCAGCCGAAGGTAGTGGAGAAAATTATTTTTTTTTAATCGAAAATGTACTTTTTTTGAGAAATTCGAATCATGATCTGATTATTCAGGATGACACCATCATTTTAATCCAAAAACGAGGCCGTTTGGTCAAAAAATGACCGAGCCTTAGGGTTTTAAAAATGCGCCAGGTATTGTGTTTTCAATCGACTTGCGACATGAGAACGCGAGACTCCGCCCACTTATTTGTGCGCTACCTGTCTGCGTCTCTTCAAATATCTCTGTGTTTGCGTGGTCGCGCACAAATAAGTGGGCGGAGTCTTGCGTTCTTATGTCGCAAGTCGATTGAAAACACAATAGAAACGATTTTGGAAAGCAGGCTGGGGTGCCGTGAACAGGAAAATTGCATTTTCCGGAAAATGACCTTGTCAAATTCATCAATTTCTAAATTTGGTGTTCCAGAAAACGGTTTTCCTCTCGTTTTCCAGTTTCATGGATCCGGCCTTTGAACAATTCTGAGATAAAATCTGCGGAAAACATTAGATTGAATTCTGTCTATTCTCGCATCTTAACTAGTCCAGTAATGTTGTGTTCTGCTTGCTTGTATCCGATCATTTTTCTTCTAGCTATTGTTTTATTATTTCGACTGGAAAAAATAGATGTAACTTTTAACGAAATCATTTTGGTAACCAAGCGTCTGCTTTCAGCCTAACAAGGAATTTTATGCCAAGTATCCAAATCAGACATTGTGTTATCAGAAATTATTCAGAAAATACACACAAAATAGCGCTGTGAAAGTAATTTTATTATGTGCATCAAACACATTGTTTAAATATAAAAACAAATTTCAACAGGCATTCGACAATTTGCCAGTAATCATCCATCAATGCTCGCGAAGCTTACTTCGATCGTATTATGAAACAATCAGAGCAGGAGGAAGATCGATTTTGTATTTGTCTAGGGAACAAGTTTTAGAAATTTTGACATATAAATTTTTATTTTTATGTATTAAGGTGGAGAAAAACAAGATTTTTTCTCAAAAAGCATTTGAAACAAGTGAAGAGGAACAGTGTGCAATTGTGCATGTCACCCAACAAATTGACGACATTCGGTTAGAACTTAAAATGAAGGTATTGTACTGACGTGTATATTTTATAGTTTTTTCTCCACAGGTGATTCGCGTGACGCAAATAATTTTTGAAAAATTGTTCGCGCAGTATAATGGATTCGTGGCGGAGTGACAATTTTTTCACGTTTTTATTCGAAAAAATTAAAAAATAACTGAAGAAATGAAGAGACTTTTCGTCTCCCAGTTTCACGTAAAATGTCACTCCGTCACGAATCCATTATATGCAAATTAGGTACACGGCGTCCAGGATTGTAATTGTGGACGGAGCCTAATTTGCTGGCGCGCCAGCAAACTAGCATGACGCACTTTCGGTGCTTGTGCATTTTTCGACTCTCGCATTTTTTTTAATTGGTTTATTATTTTTCTTTCAGTAAAATCTGTTTTTCTTATTTTTTTCGTAAAGATTTATCCTGCAAAAACACCAAAAACACAATTTTTTAGCTCCGCAATGCTAAAAACGATTATACCGAAATGGTGGCTGAACCAAATTCGACGTTCTTAGGCTTAAAAATTTTCTAAAAACCTCAGCTATAATTCCATTAAAGCACATTTGGGAAAAAATTAAGAATTTATGCTTTTTTTTCCCGAAAAACATAAAAAATGCTTCAAAATTTGAATTTCGCGCAAAAAAATCCAGTGGGGCGCGTTTGCTCGGCTCCGCCCACTTTTCAAATTCTGGAAACTGTGATTCAAGACAATTTTCCGTTTTTTCAAAGTCCGACCTCTACATAAAGGATCCTCAAAACCTTGTTCTATTTATTTTCAGTTCCACGGAAAATTTTGCAAAATCAATCCACACAAAGAGCATTCTCTTCTATTTTTATTTCAGGAAAAGTACCCATCCTGCAAACTTGTAAAAGTGAGCTCCACGGCGTTCCCAGATGCTGACAATAATGTCGAAGTAGTTCGCGCCAAATTGACAATGACTTTTGACAAAACGAAAATTCTATTGAACCAAAAAACGATAGATTTGGAAACATTTCTTCGAGTATACTTAAATAAACGAATTATTGGTGAGTGATTGAAAAAATCCAAAGTTAGTAAGAGATTTCTCATGGATACGCTCAAAACCCTATTTTTATAGAAGCTCTCTATCTGGACGACTCTGTTCCGATTCAAGACTTTTTGAGTTTTTCAATGAATAATGAGTCTACCAAATGGTTTCCAGCTTGCCAGTTAACCGTAACTCTGACTCGTCCAAAGTCGAAAAATGAAGAAATTGACATTTGGAATTTTATACAACGCATAATTATGAAGACTGGGTACGTTTTGCATAGAAAAGGATAAAATTTTTTGTCGCGATTTCAGAATGGTTGTTGTGGATTGTAAACCTGTGAATAAAGACGCTCTCAACGTGGTGTTTTACAATGTAATGCATGATTATTGCACATTCAAGTAAGTTGCATTGTAAATCTTTGTTTATCTTGATTTCTCACCTTTTATAAAAAATAATACCGTTTATTGACCGAAAATTATCAATATCCTATTTTTAATAGATTCTGGTAAAAAAAAAGATTATTGAACACTTACAATTAAAACATTAATTTATTGTGTTTTCAATCAAGTTGCGACATGAGAGCGAGCGCAAAACTCCGCCCACTTATTTGTGCGCGACTACGCAAAAACACAGCTATCTGAAGAGACGCAGACAAAAAAGGGATAGCCGACTCATTTTTCATGCTGCAACTCGTTTGAAAACACAATATTACGATAATTTGTAAAAACTAGTTTGTCAAATAACGTTTTGATCACTGTGAAAATAATTAAACTGGGAAACTGTTCGGAAACAGGTTAGGCCTTTAAAAAAGTTGAGCAACAGTTGAAATGGTGAACAACAGTCTTTACACAGATGGGCGACAGATGGGTTGATCTAGGACTGTTGATATCGCGCACCAAAAACCACGTTTTCGCTGGGAAAGGAGGTGTTTTTACACAAAAAAAATGACAAAAATCGATAAATTGGTCGAAAATCGTCTACCAGACACGACACTTGTCAATCGGATTCATCCGGCTTCCCGGTGCACAATCATAGGCTTTCGCAAAGTCGAAACTGTTCGAGAAGGTTCCTTTTACTCTAAAAATTAGCGCGCGGGGTGTGCGAAACCTAGGCCACGGCCACATTAGGCTAAAATATGAATTTTTAATTCAAAAAAAAAGCGAAAAAAAAATATTTTTTCACCTAATTTGACCAAAAAATTAGAATTTTTGAAGGTAGATCAAATTTTGGCGCGCGCGCGGATTTTGCAAAACTTAGGCCACGGCGCTCAGACAAAAACAGCAATTTTTAATTAAAGAAGCTCAAAAAATGGGTTTTACACGATTTTTAGTCAGAAATGAGCATTTTTGATGGTAGATCAAATTTTGGCGCCCGCGAAACTGGCAGAGCGTCGTTGGAGGCAAAACCTAGGCCACCGTCATATTTCAAAGGTTTTGAGACTAAATCAGCAATTATATATTATTAAACTGGTCAAAAAGAAGGTTTTTATCGATTTTTTCCTGAAAATAAGCATTTTAATGGTAGATCAAATTTTGGCGCGCGCACGTATTTTGCAAAATTTAGGCCACGACTACGTTAGACAAAAACAGCAATTTTTATGTAATTAAAGAAGCTTAAAAAATGGGTTTTTTACGATTTTTAGTCAGAAATGAGCATTTTAATGGTAGATCAAATTTTGGCGCGCGCGCGGATTTTGCAAAACTTCGGCTACGGCCACGTTGGGCAAAAATAGCAATTTTCTATGTATACAACGCTCAAAAATATGGTTTTCGTCGATTTTTCAACAAAAACTTTGAATTTTAATGTTACATCAAATTTTGGCGCCCGCGAAACTGGCGGAGCGTCGTTGGAGGCAAAACCTAGGCCACGGTCACATTTTAAAGGATTTGAGGCTAAATCAGCAAAATTATATTATGAAACTGGTCAAAAAGTAGGTTTTTATCGATTTTTGTCTGAAAATAAGCATTTTAATGGTAGGTCAAATTTTCAAATTTTGGCGCGCGCGACACTGGCGGAGTGTCGTAATATGCGACACATAGGCCCGCACCATGTTTTGAAGGCTGGCATATGTCAAAAAATATTAAAAAGATGGTTTTCACCGGTTTTCACCGGTTTTTCAACGAAAAATGTGAAATTTGGCGGTAGATCAAATTTTGGCGCCCCACCCCTGCTCCGCAGACTGATAGAAGTTGCCCAGTTTCAACGTCAAAATCAAAATGTTTTTCTTCCAGACATTTCTCAATTCCATTCGACGTAAAAGGTATCAAATTTTGACTCCCTTATAGTGATGAATCTACACAATATAATACAATACTTTTTTTTTCTTGTTATGTTTTCTTTTCCTTTCGTTTCCATGCACGAAAATAAAACATTCGATCGTTTATTTTCATATCACTGATTGTTTGAACATACAAACACAGACGAGTAGTAATGTGTGTCCGTGAAGAGGCGAGTGGGCGGAAAAGGTGAAAAAGTTCTTGTAAAGTGGACAGAGAGAAGTAGGAGGAATATAAATGAGTCACAGTCAAGAGTGCTGCTGAAAAAGTGTGTACCGGTATTTGAATTTTAATGAAATGTTCAAATACATTTAAAAAATTTGATTGCAGAGCCTATTGTGTTTTTGATCGAGTGAAAAACAAGTCTGCTATCCCTTTTTTGTCTGCGACTCTTCAAATAGCCCTGTGCTTGCGTGGTCGCGCACAAATAAGTGGGCAGAGTTTCGTTTCGTTTCGCGTTCTCATGTCGCAACTCGATTGAAAACACAATAATCCTCCCAATTTATTGCACGTCACAAAAATCGTGAGTTTCATAATCAAAATGATATTGTATTGTATTGTATTGTATTGTATTGCGAAATTGTGCTAATCTAAAAGCTTCAAACTCCACGAAAGCGGCAAGTTAAACTATTGTTTGCGCTACCCAAATCAAACAAAAAAAGGCGTTAAAAACAAATGAAAAAAGCACAATGTTTGAACAGAAGACCGAGTTGCCCCACCCAAGCAACCTCCTCGGTTCCATTTCCATCATGGTCTGTCACATGTTCTTCATCTTCATTTAATTTTATTTCATTTCCATCTTTTTTTTTGATGTTCTTCGGTCAATTCGATTCTTCAGCGCGACCACACCCTTAAATAATTGATTAAAGTGATTTTGTCTCTTAAGTTGACCATTCCAATTCTCGTTTTGATCCTTCCCGTATTCGGTGTCTCACCGTTGTGTCTCTCCTTTCCTTCTGTGCATTCGTCATATCATATTGACAATGATAACGTACGAAATGATTGTCAACGCCGAGGAATGAATGGAATATTTTCAGTCATGATAGCGCTCCTTTTCTTTTGTGCGTGTTTCAAATTCTTTCCCGTCTGATGTTCTTATTTTTCTTCGTTTTTGGTTTTAATGTTCTACGGCCAACTATGTGTAAACAAAATACGGCGTACTGCATCCAGATACAGTGATGTTGTTAATTATGACTAGCTATCATTAATCATTCATATTTTCGTGGCAAGACCCACTGTGCAACTATCGCGCCTCCCCCGTCGTCTTCCAATGCGCCACAAAGTTCGTCGAAATTATTTTTTCACTCGAAAATTTACTTTTTTAAGAAATTCGAATCATGATCTGATTATTCAGGATGACATCATCATTTTAATCCAAAAACCGGGCATTTTGGTCAGAAAATGACTGAGCCTTAGGGTTTTAAAAATGCGCTAGGTAGAAACATTTTTGGAAGAAGGCTGGGGTGCCGTGACTATGACTGCACATGAACATGAAAAATTTTTTTCTTTTTTTTTTTAAATTTTATAATAAAAATTGGTGAAAATTTCCATCTAAAATTGAAAAGAAATTCTTAACAATACTTTGAAATTTTCAGACAAAAAATTCTTACTGAATTAGTCCTAAAAGTGCGTCGGGGCGCGCTTGCTGAGTCCCGGCTTATACCCCTGTGTTACAGCCAAAAATTTTTCCCCAATATTTTTCATAGTGTCTTGCCCCACGCTTCAATTTCAAAAAAAAAGCGTGCTTTCAAAATGCCAAAAAAAATTCAAAAATTTAATCTTTGTATCGCTAACTAATTAGAAATTTAACTTTTTAGTAATAGGGCCAAATTGTTCAAATTTCTTTTAAATTGTTTTTCAATTAGACCATCAAAATATAGTTTTGTGTTTTCAACCGACTTGCGACATGAAAACGCATCACATTTCAAGTCTGCATTCACCGTTCTGTCTGCGTCTCTTCAAATATCACTGTGTTCGCGTGGTCGCACACAATCAAGTGGGCGGAGTTTCCTTTCGCGTTCTCGTTCTCATGTTATCACGCAAGTCGATTGAAAACACAATATCAGATGTTGAATTCGACTCCTTCAGGTACTTTTGAACAGACACACAAAGATAAAGAAGAGATATTTGAAAAAAAAATTCAAAAAATGCTCAATTTAGCGGTCATCTGGTTCTAGAACTTTCTCGCCTATTCCCAATCCTAATTTAACAATTTTTCGAAAAAAAAAATTGTTAAGAAGTCTCCGTCTCTCCCTCCCGCCACCTCTCTGTTCCCGTCCATTTCTTCTCGAAGACTCCCGAACCATCGAGAGAAAAGGCGAGAGAAAGAAAGTGAATGGGCGTGGTCAACGGAAACGAAACGGCGCCCCTCAATTGATTCGTAACTCTCTCTCTCTCTTTTCAAAAGAGACTCAGAGACTGTGCGTGTGTGTGTGTGTGTCAAACCCAAGTCACCCAACCAACCACTGTCAAAACTTTTGTTTCGGTGTCTGAGACCTCTGGATTGAATCGTCAGCGTCCGTACCGAATCCGGTCCTACCACACCCCTCTCTCTCTTCCGACCGATCGCATATTGAAAGCAAGCAAACGGGAAAATTCTCCTTGCCCAATTTTGGCTTTTCGATTTCACTAATATTTTTCTAATCACCTTCAAAGATGCCTGTTGTTGTAAGTTTTTCTTGTCTCCCATTTTATCAGCAGCTGCTCTTTTTTTTTTCTTTCTATTTGCTCATCCCTAGGACGCATCTGGCGTGTTAAACGTATAACAAAGAAAAAAATATGCAGTAGGCTCTAATTTTAGTTTTTTTTTTTGTTATGTTCCCTAAGAAAAAACAATGAGGGAAGCAGCTGCCCGGCTGCTTTTTGTTGATAGCAAATCTCACAAAAATGTTTTTGGAAAACGTGTGAATTGACGGCCTTGAACACACATGCAAATCGTTTTGATCGCTAATCCGGCGGCGGGAATCGAATCGAAACGCGTAAAACGTTCCATTTGAACTGTCGATAATAGGGCATTTTGACGAATTGAAAACGACGAGAAGGGGGGAGAAAATTCAGGAGAAAACGATAGTCAGAGAAAAAAAAATATTAAATGATGAAATACAATATTCTCTTATCAGTTAACTTTAGTCCACTTCCACTTTTAACTTTAACTGTCAACCAACCAAACTACCATTTCGACCCAACCTACTTCCTCTTTATATTTCAAACTTTTTTCTTCTAATGGCGTCCACGGTGAGCTTTAGCTATATAGTTTCAAGTTTTTTTTTTAATATTCTAGATTATCTTTCTTATATACACAGGTGAAATGCGGTGGATGCATATAGTGTCCGTATTTGAATCATATCGTGCATTCGTGTAAATTAGACTCTACGTATTTAATAAATCCGCGTCGTTTGATTAACATTTACACATTTTACTAATTCAGCCACTAAAATCACGAAATTTGGAAGAGCTGAAGTACAAAAATCAGTGCCGTTACAAGAAAAAAAAGGGGCAAAGTCGCCAAATATCGCAGGCTTGTGTATATACATTCCATTTATTTTTTTATTTTAATGCAAAAAATAAATAAAAAGTTATTATATACCGTCCAATGGACCAAAAAGACGACATGATTAAAATACGGACACTATATGCATCCACCGCATTTCACCTGTTTTGTTTGGTTAACGTGCACACTTTTTTTTACTAATTCAACCACAAAAGTTACAAAATTTGAAATAGTTAGTATGAAACAATCAATGCCGCACGCCTCCCCCGTCGTCTAATGAAATTATTTTTTCCCTCGAAAATTTACTTTTTTGACAAATTCGAATCGTAGTCTGATTATTCAGGATAACACCATCATTTTAATTCAAAAACGAGGCTTTTTTGTCAAAAAATGGCCGAGCCTTAGGGTTTTAAAAATTCGCCAGTGCCGTGTGCCGTTACAAGAAAAAATAAGAAATTCCAAAGGCTTGTAAACATTTTTTTTTTGATTAGTGTGAGAAATAAATAAAGTTTAATTTTATAATGTCCAATGATCATGTGGACGATAAGATTCACAAACGGAGACTATATGCATCACCTCCTGGGAGGAATAATTGAGTTTTAAAAATGAAAAATTCAAGAACCGCCAGGCGTGGATATTTTAACGTTCAAATTATCTGCACGTTGAAAAAAGTAAAAAAACAAATTTTTATTTCAGAACATCCCCATAAAAATCCTCGGACAATCCCACTCGCATAGTCGGAGCAATTCATCCTCATCAGTCGATAACGATAGGCAAAGTCAACCTGCTCAGCCTGCTTCGCAGCAACCACAAGCGCAACAACAAAATCCAAACGTCAATACTTCCAACATGAACAACGGATTCCCATCAAGCTTCCCTTCGCGTAGCCCTATTCCGGATTTCTCCGACTTCTCCTCCTCTGGATTTGCCAATGATCCAGAATGGACCAAATTTTCTCAGTTCCCAAACTTTCCCAGCAACTTTTCCAGCAATCGGCCCGACTTTCATGGTAGTCGATCCGACTTTCCCAGCTTTTTCACAAGAGATGGTGGACTGTCACCAAATCCAAACATGCAGTCGTTTAGAAGAAGTCCAACGCCAACTTCCACTCAATCTCCAACGTCTACATTGAGAAGAAATTCTCATCAAAATCAGACACCACCATCAGCTCAACCACATCAGCCTCAACGTCAGACGACTCCACCAAGTAAGACTACTGCGGCTTCTTCTCGCCCAACTTCCCGCCCAGCTTCCCGTACTCGTGAGCCAAAGGAAACTGAAGTTCCGGAGCGTCCAGCTGTCATTCCGTTGCCCTATGAGGGAAAGCTGGAGAAGAAGGGCAGTCGTGACTCGGAAGGGGAACCACTTAACGAAAACATTGCTAAAATTACCATTGGCAAAGATAATTGTCAGCTGTGCCCTGAGCAGGAAACGGTATGTTTAAACATCTTACTAATAAAAATTATCAAAACTTTTTCAGGACGGTGATCCGTCTCCACTGACTTCTCCTATAACCGAGGGAAAACCAAAAAGAGGAAAAAAGTTGCAAAGAAATCAGAGTGTTGTGGATTTCAACGCTAAAACAATTGTCACTTTGGACAAAATTGAAAAGCAAGTTGAGGATTTGAGGTGAGAAATTTTATACATATTGTGTTTTCAATCGAGTTTCGACATGAGAACGCAAAACGAAACGAAACTCCGCCCACTTTTTTGTTCGCGACCACGCAAACACAGTTCTAGTTGAAGAGACGCAGACGAAAAAGGGATAGCAGACTCATTTTTCTTGCTGCAACTCGTTTGAACGTACAATATGTAATTGACATCCAAAAAGCACAAACTAAATTTCAGAAAGAAAGCCGCTGAGCTCGAGATAGAAAAAGAGCAAATTCTCCGATCCCTCGGTGAAATCAGCGTTCACAATTGCATGTTCAAGCTGGAAGAATGTGATCGTGAAGAGATCGAAGCGATCACTGAGCGTCTCACAAAACGTACAAAGACTGTGCAGGTAGTTGTGGAGACTCCGCGAAATGAGGAGCAGAAGAAAGCATTGGATGATGCGAATCAGATGATTGATGAGGTTTCGGTGCTCATGAAGTCAAATATTGAGAGGGCCAAAGCTGTGAGTTTTGTTTTTGTATATCAATCAATGTGCTCAACCGGTGGCAAAAACCGGTTTTTCTAAAAAACCGGTATGAATCGGTTTCACCGGTGAATACCGGTGTTTTGTGTGAAAACACAACGACGCGCAATTGCGGACCCATTTTGTTTCGTTTTTGTTTCGAATTTTGTGTTGTTTTTTAAATGGATTTTCTGCAATAGCGCGTCGCTGTGTTTGCACAGAAAACACCGGGTTTTTCAGGACAGAAACCGGTTCACGGTGATTCTTTTACTACCGAGCACACTATTCTCGTCCACCGATTTGTTTTTTCTGTCGCGATTTTCTAAATGACTTCGGATCGAGAAGTTTTTTGTCACACTACTTCCTCTCATTATGGCGCATATTTAAAACCGGAATTGGTCTGATTTTTTACGTACAATTTCAAATGCACGGCGATTCTTTTACTGCCGGCCACGCATTTCTAGTCCCCCGATTAGGTTTTTCCTGTCGCGATTTTGTAAATGACGTCTGATCAAAAAGTTGTCTGTCACGTTACTAGATCTCATTAGGGCGCATATTTTAAACCGGTATTCGTTCGTTTTTATACGTACAAATTCAAATGAAACTGTTTTTCCGTGGTGGCCGAACTGATTTCCGCAAATTTTTTTGCCGCATTTTGCAAAAAGGGGAGGGAACTCCGCCCACTTCATGTGATGAGGGAGTGAGAGAGTGCGAGAGGGAGAAGGGAAATACTTGCGACCGGGGGACTAGAAATGCGTGGCCGGTAGTAAAAGAATCACCGTGTTTAAATGGATTTTCTGCAATAGCGCGTCGCTGTGTTTGCACAGAAAACACGGGTTTTTGTTCAGGATAGAAACCGGTAGTTTGAAATCGGTAGAGCACATTGATATCAATTGAAAATAAATGCAAAATGTTTTCAATTTATTTTCAATTTTCAGTGCCTCCAAACATACTTGAACGCCTGTTCTTACGAGGAAACAGTCGGTGCCACATGTCAGAATTTCTTGAAAATCATCATTCAAGCCACAGCTGATGATCAGAAACGCATCAAACGTCGTCTGGAAAATGTGATGTCTCAAATTGAAAACGCCGAAAAGACAAAAGCGGATTTGATGGACGATGAAAGCGAGTGATGATCGTGAATTTTCCGTTTCTAATTGTAAAATTATGTTCTCTTTTTATTAAAAGTATTGCTCCCGCCACATTTGACGTGAATCTCTGCCCTTTTTTCTAGTGTCTTCTGTGATTTATTGATTCATTCATTATTTTTTTTGTACTTAATCCCTTCCCCCCCCCCCCCCACATCCATTCCTGCTACGGTTCGGTTCCGTTTTATGAACTTGTCTCATTTTTATTGTTTTTTAATACAAAAAAAGTGAAAAAAAAATAAATGGTGCTTGAAACTTTTTGAATAAATAATTAAATAACATAAATAATGGCAAGTAACTGAGCAAAAGTTGCATTTGTATGTTTTTTGTAGTAAAATTTTGATTGTGAGTTTCAGAAAAAAAAATTAACAATTGAATTGCAAAAATCATTTGACAAAATTGTGAGATATCCCGTTTTGAGGTGGATCGGAAGAAGAAGAAGAAGAAGAAGAAGAAGAAGAAGAATTTGAATAATAAAAACATAAATTAAATAATAAGAAAGGAATAAAACTATGAGAAAGGAATGAGTTAGGTGGTGAGACTCTGGTTGGGTTGGGGAAAGAAAATAATTTAGGAAATGCATTTAAAAAATAAACATTTACTTTCCTGACGTCTTGAAAAGATACTCGAGTTGGGGCGGTACGGTGGGTAAGAGATCTGCTGGCGGTTGGAAGTTCTTGGCGAATTTCAGGAACTGGAAAGAGAAAAATATGGTTTATTAATAAAAAGGGGGTGCCAACTTTCTGGGGATTTACGAATATCACATTGAAATCGCACAAAAAAATTTCTCGGATTTTTTATGATTTTTACAACAAAAAAAAATAGAAGACCACGAGGAGTACACGAAAAATCGTGGCCTAGGAAACCAGCGGCCGCGGCTTCTAGAAAATTCCATTTTCACGAGAGATATTTATTTTTCTTGTAATTTCCCTCGTTTTTATCATCGATTTTCAATAAAACATGCTCTAATCTCTTATTGAAATTTTAGATACACGCTGACGTATATCGACAGCACTAAGCGAGAGGTGAGTAAATGCGCTCCATTGAATGGCGCGAATTTGAAATCTTCCACTGTCGTGCACCGTTATTTTTCTCTCTGCGCATCGATTTCTTCCTTGTCTCCCCGGAATTATTAATTTTTTTTCGTAAAAATAATTTTTTTTTTGCTTTTTTTGTCATAAACGCTTTGAATATGAGTTTCTAAGCATTTATCGATTCACGGAAAGTTCAGCGGCAACGCTCCGGAAGAATGTGTGACACTTTTCAATTTGGCGACCGGAGGGAGCTGGGTGAAAGCATGCTGGGGGACTGGATTTTTTGGGATTTAAAGTCTAAAGGTGAGAAAATGTTACCGTGAGCCGATGAAACACTCACAAGGATCAAAGCTAGCTTCCGCCCAGCTCCCTCCGGTCGCATATTTGAAAATTATCACACATGCTTCCGGCGTTTGCCGCTGAACTTTCCGGACGAAAATACATTCTGAATGAGATAAATATATCAAACAAATCAAAAGCAATGCAAAATCGTCAATAAAAACGAAACAAAAAATGTTTTCGAGAGGCCCCCAACTCCATCTGCCCCAAATTAAAATTATTTTGTTAATTTTTGAACGGAAGTGGTGAAAACAGAGAGGGGAAAGAAGAAAATCAATGCGCAGAGAGAAAAATAACGGTGCACGACAGTGGGAGATTTCAAATTCGCGCCATTCGGTGGAGCGCATTTACTCACCTCTCGCTTAGTGCTGTCGATATACGTCAGCGTTTTAGATACTCGCGAAAACACATTTTAGTCATGAATATTGAAAAATCGATAATCGGCTGTCGTTCGATTCAACGTTTTCAATAATTTCTGGTGAACGTGTTTTGTTCAAATATAAACGTTACAGATAAAATAGTGAATTTAATGCGGAATTGAGCAGGAAAACGGGCAAGAATGAAAGGTATGAGAAATTTTGTTCCGAATTTGTTTTATCATTACTTTTGTGATTAACATGCCTTAATTTGCTATCTGAAAACACGAAATGATGTTTGTAAATTATTTCCTAAAGATTAATGCAAAAAAATGAGGAAAAAGAAAATGACGTTTGAATTTCGCGCCAAATCGTGTACTCCTCGTGGTCTTCTATTATTTTTTTTTTAATTTGCCAAAAATCAGAAAAAAATTTTCGTGCGATTTCGATGTGGTATTCGTAAAAGTTTGTTGGCACCCCCTTTAAGGGAATTAGCAGTCTCTAATAAAGAATACTTTTTTTTCCCGATTTTTTCAAATAAGCTTGATCCCAATTAAACGAGGGTCTTACCTGATCCTTGAAAACATCCATGGCTCCAGCAGTATTTGCCCATCGTTGAAGTCTTTGAAGGTTATCCAATCCAATGGTTCTATCCACATGTCCCAACAATTTCGCCTGTGAATCCAACTTTTGCGATCCCAACGCCACCTCCAAAATGTCAATAGCAGCGGTTTCAACTGGAGTTCCGTGTTCAAAATGATCAATCGCCTGATTGAAGCCCATATCCGCTTTGCTCAACACACTCAGCAGCGCAGAAGGCTTGACAGTGGTCACTGGATTCTCGGTAGCATCCACTGCTTGTCCACTGTACGGTGACTTTCCAGCGGCCGCACCTCCAAGTCCAACAGCTGGAACTGGCGGTGGAGCAGCTCCTCCCGGGAAAATTGGTGGTCCGTAGCCATCTCCTGTTGGTCCTTTAGAACGCGTCAGTGCTGAATCACCGGTGAAGAAATCGCCCTCGCTTGGACCAACGCCTGTATCTCCGCCAAAGTCTGGATCTGGACCGGAAGGAGCAGGTGGTGCAGCTCCTCCTCCTCCTCCTCCTCCAAATCCACCACCGCCTCCACCGAATCCTCCGCTTCCACTTCCAAATCCACCAGATCCGGAAAACTCCTTTGGTGGAGCCACTGGGCGGAGACCTGAGTTTTGTGGAATCACCACGGGTTCATCCTTGTCCAGCACTGGGTTTGGCTGTTTTCTGAAAGATTTTTCTGTATTAGCGGCTCTATTTTCAAAACTCTTTTTTCGTGATTATAGGAGCGTTTCAATTCGTGAGCACGCCTCTTCACGGCGTGTTGGAGGCTACGTTTTTGAATTATTTTTCAAAAGCGAATTTTCGCGCGCTATTCTACTCTCGCGTCCCTGCGTCTCCTCCGCAGAGACTTGTGTCGATTTACGAGATTTTATTGTTTCTTTCTTACTTTTCTTTATTATTTTTTTTTTGCTCATTTATTATTTTTTTGTTTGTTTCTCATCACGGCTCCCCCTCCTTCCAATACGCCAGCAATTTCGCAGTGGTGCGCGCTTGCATCATTCGCCAGCGGCGAATGTAATTTTGTACTGAAAAATCAGTTTTTTTCATTATTTCACTCAAATAATTATGTTTTTGAAAAATGAATATCATTTGCCGATAGAGGAGTTTCTTGCGAACATTTCGAGCACTTGGACGTCAACAAAAATTCAGAAATGGCCGAGCCTTAGGGGTTTGAAAAACATCTACGATTTCTACGATAAAATATTGAACAATCTCATAATAAAAAGATAGAAATTAATAAATTATCAATTTTTATTCATTTTCAGAATAGTTATGCCTAAAAAATTGTAAAAAATATTTAAAAATCAAATAAAAATGGAAAAAAATTCTGCTATTGCGCAAATCACATTGTTTACGTGGAGTACACACTCTAACGTAAATCGCCGACACGAATTGGGAGCCGATGCAAGTGCGCCCTATTGCACACCTAAAATGCGCGCGCTGTTTAAATTTTAAAAATTTTCGGCTTTGCAGATGTGAAATCAGTGCACAGAAAAAAATGTGTACCGCAAGAAAAAGAAAGATTTTCGACAAAATTTGCGATAAGTTTATCCAGAAATCTGTCAATAAACCTTTTTATCCAATATTATTGGTATATGAGTGATTTACATGAAATATGGCAACCGGGACATTACAAAATAAGCTCCATGCCTTGTTTTGTCGTTTTATTTTGAATTTTTTGCTCAATTTTTCAAGAAAAAAATATTTCGGATTTGTGAAAGCATGCATTACGGATTGGAGGCTACTGATGTTTCGCTTTTCCGGCAGCGGATAACACACAACAGGCTCAAAGCATGTTTCCATCCAGCTCCCTCCGGTCGCCCATTTTGATAGTGTCACATATGCTTCCGGCGCGTTGCCACTGAACTTTCCGGTTATGAATGAATACTTAGAACGCAAATCCGAACCGTCGAGGACAAAAAGTGCAAAAAAAGGAAAAAACTGTCAAAATTCGGTGGCCTCCAACCCGAATAACGCCGAAAAATATTAATTAATTCATAAAATTCACATAAATAAAGAAATAATGAAGTTTCCTGCGGTTGTTCTCTTTTTTTTCGGCCCTGATTCTCATCTGCAAGACCGAAAAATGTGTTAAATTTAAACAGCGCGCGCATTTTATGTGTGCAATAGGGCGCACTTGCAGCGGCTCCCAATTCGTGTCGGCGATTTATTGTGTTTTCAATCGACTTGCGACATGAGAACGCGAGACTCCGCCCACTTATTTGTGCGCTACCTGTCTGCGTCTCTTCAAATATCACTGTGTTCGCGTGGTCGCGCACAAAAAAAGTGGGCGGAGTCTCGCGTTCTCATGTCGCAAGTCGATTGAAAACATAATACGTTAGAGTGGAGTACACGGCCGTACGACCATGGCGTGCCAGTGCACGCAAAATGCGCCAACCAGAAAAAATTTTGGAAGGCTGGGTCGGTTTTTTTAGTCGGTTTTTTTCGTAAATAAAAAAGTTAGTTTTGATTTAATTTAAATTCTGAAAAACAAAATACGAAAATTGGGACTAAAAATGCGAACAACGTTATATTTTGCGAAAAAAAAAAACATATTTGGCAAGGGGCCAAAGGTTTTTGGCAATACTCCAAGAGAAATATATGGAGGCGCAGAGAAAAACGCAAAAGTTCGCCAGGGCGCGTTTGCATTTTCGTAGGGTCCAGCATGCCGTGCTCTTTTGCTAAAAATCAATAGGAATGACAAAGCGGTGAGCTTTTATCAGAAGAGGTAGGTGCGCCATTATTTCTAGGGCGCTTCTAATACAGATTTTGCGGTAGCTGGAATTTTCTATATTCAATAAAAACCGGAAACAGCATGTGAACCTATGCGCCACCTCGAAAATTTACTTTTTTGAGAAATTCGAATCATGATCTGATTATTCAGGATGACACCATCATTTTAATCCAAAAACGAGGTTTTTTGGTCAAAAAATGACCGAGCCTTAGGGTTTTAAAAATGCGTCAGTTGCAATTCTTGAAAAACATTTTTGATCAGACATTGGTTGAAAAGCCTTTTCTGTGAATGAACTGCAACAACAAAATTACCTCTGAACCACCTTCTTTGGAGTTGTAACAGTGGTTGTTGTAGCTGGAACTTCTGTAGTCGCTTCCTCCTTCTTTGCCTCCATTTTATCGGCTGGCACGTTGAAATTGAATCCATTATCTCCTCCTCCAACTCCAAAGCCAACATTCTGGAACTCTGGTGGCAGTTCCGATGGTCCGAATCCGAATCCAGCTCCAGAATCCCCGCCAGGTAAAACTCCCGAGTCGGGAACGATTCCAGAATCTTCTCCCGGACTAATTCCAAAAGATTCTTCTACTGGTGCCTCCGTTGTCGTAGTGGTTGTTGTCGGGAATTGGGAAGAAGTGGTTGGTGGAACATAGACAGTGGTGGTCTCCACTGGTGGAAGAATGGTGGTACCGTAGCCGAATTTGGCGCGAGCACTGTTCATGAATGGAGTGAGGTTTGGATCTTCGGGCATTGGAAGTTCAGCGGCTTGTCCTGTTAGAAAACACTATTAGAAAAAGCAAAAAACGACAAGCACAGAAGACAAAAAGCCCCAATCAAATAGACGAAGAAAGATAGAAAGCTACCAACCAGGACGACGAATTCTCAAGCGGGGTCGGACGGACAATTTCTCCTGCACAAATTTGACACCCTTCAATATTGGTTTGGTTCGTGAATGATAGTCTCCAGATGACGGCAATTCGGCGGGAATCGGCTGAGGTTGTGGCTCAGGTGGGACAAATCCTAAACAGCACATGGAAAAGGAGAAGAAGTAGATACGTAAAAGCAAAGCACACAAAAAGCAAGCAAAGAAAATTTCCAACCAAACTAACCCTGATCAAGAGGATTGACAACTTGGAGAATTGGCTCCGTGATTCTTGGGCGGTTTACCTCTACCATTTTTTCAGACTTCTTTGGCACATTTAATTGTCGGATAGTGTATGGATGAGCTGGTTGGTGAGGGGTTTCAGTGGAGTCACCCTGAAATATTATGTAAATAAGTAGAAAATTTGTGTTCGACTTTGACTTAACTGCTTCTAGGTTTCAATAAATTCTAGAATTTCTAGAAGAAATGTGAACAACAACATCGCCTACGTCGAATATTTATTTGTATTTCTTTTTTTACAGAAATTCCAGGGTATTTTTCCCAAATGTGCTTCATTGGAATTATAGCTGAGGTCTTTTGAAATTCTTTAAGTCTAAGAACGTCGAACTTGGTTCAGCCACCATTTCGAAATAATCGTTTTTAGCATTGCGGACCAAAAAAGTGAGTTTTTGGTATTTTTGCAGGATAAATCTATACGAAAATCAAAGTTTGGGCAATTTTATGTCTCTTAATATCATAAAATTGCCCAAACTTCGATTTTCATACAGATTTATCATACAAAAACACCAAAAAACTCACATTTTTAGCACCGCAATGCTAAAAACGATTATTCCGAAATGATGGCTGAACCAAACTCGCTGTTTTTAGGCTTAAAAAATTTCTAAAGACCTCAACTGTAATTCAGTCGGAGCACATTTGGGAAAAAATTAAGAATTTATGCTTTTTTTTCCCGAAAAACATTAAAAATGCCTCAAAATTTGAATTTCGCGCGAAAAATCCAGTGGAGCGCGTTGGCTCGGTGAATGCTAATATATTCTTTTTTCTAAATAACTCGCTCAAATTCTCGTGACCCTTGTGATAAGTGATTAACATAAATTACCGAATTGAGCAGCGGATGATTGATATTCTTAAAGTTGATACCCAAACGCTTCCATCTCGCCTCAATTCTTTTCCGTCTTGCCTCGTCTAAACTCTTTTCGAATCTGTTTGGAGTCTGCACAATGTAAGTGGCTGGCACCGACGATTCAGCAGAAATTTCAGTCGACACCTCTTCTCGAACTGAATCCGTTGGACGAGCGGCTCTTGGTGGCACCACAGCTCGCGGCACAAACACATGATCCTGGAATGTTGCTTGGCATCAACTTTCACTTTT
This sequence comes from Caenorhabditis japonica, assembly GCA_963572235.1. NCBI lineage: Eukaryota > Metazoa > Nematoda > Chromadorea > Rhabditida > Rhabditidae > Caenorhabditis > Caenorhabditis japonica. Next base: position 1,600,266 of record OY754346.1, read on the forward strand.
TTTTGTTGAATTTCTTTGGATTAGAATTGAAACAAAAGAAACACTTTCGTTTTCCGATTGACTCCCGGCGCGCGACTGCGATGCGATCCAAGATTCCATGCGATTCCCTTTTGCGTGACCGCTGCGCACAGAGGGCATTTATTCCGGTGCCTGTCGTACATAAACCAGAATTCGCGGTTTCGATATCGACACTCTCGCCACACAATACAATTTGTCTATCCATTTCACATCCGAACTTTGGCCAAAACTCTCTCTCTCTCTCTCCCTCTTTTCTCACAAAGGAAAAAGAAGAAGATGCAGCAGAAGCGTCATGCATACACATACATACAAACACATGTACATATGTACATAGATGGTATCGGTTGGCAATCGTCAATCGCCATCCATCCCCATTACGTCAGAGTAAAAGCAATGAGTCATGTGAAAATAGGAACACGTTTTTTGCCCATTGGCTTTTGCCATAACACTGACCTGTTCGGAATCTTCGTTTGAAAAACGCGCCGGTTGACGGCGCCGGTCGACGAACTGATGTGTTGGCGAATGTTCGACGGTTTGAGGAATCGGTCGGAGCAACTGAAAAGCATTATTTAAATTTATTATTCTCAGTACGGAGCGCTGCAAACGCGCTCCCTTCGCACAGTGATGGACGCGGCCACGTTGGCGACGAGAGAGTGCAGAAAATTGAGAGAGCCGTGGCCGATGTTTTGCTCTGATTTCTCTAAACCTCACTTCAAATGCATGCGAAATTCATTGTTCGATTGGAGCGAGTTATCAGCATTTTATACCGAGTATATCTGGATAAACGTTTTAAAAATTTACCCTTAACCTTCTGATGCCATATAGTCGGCGGTGTGAGTGTGGTGCATCGCCATAGGCTCCATCGTTCAGTTGCTATAATCTTTCTTATCTTTCTTATATTTCTTATATTATGGATTCGTGAATGAGCGATAAAACGCGGTGAATGGTGGGGCAAAAGTTGGCTGGTCTCGCCACGATTTTGACCGACTACGGTTAGCGCGAAAAATATTTTTTCTTCTTTTGTTTTTAATAAAAACGCGATTTTTTGCCTTTTGACTAGCATTTTTTCACTATTAAAAATTTTTGTGTAACCTGGAATGGATAATTTCGTTTCAAAAACACATTTTGTTGAGAAAAAACTATGAAAATGAGTTTTAATTAAAAAAAAATAATAATAAAAAAATATTTTCGCGCTAACCGTAGTCTGTCAAAATCGTGGTGAGACCAGCCACCTTTTGCCCCACAATTCACCCGGTTTTATCGCTTATTCACGAATCCATAATATTGTGTTTTCAATCGACTTGCGACATGAAATCGCATCACATTTCAAGTCTGCATTTACCGTTCTGTCTGCGTCTCTTCAAATATCACTGTGTTCGCGTGGTCGCGCAGAAATATGTGGGCGGAGTTTTGCGTTTTCATGTCGCAAGTCGATTGAAAACACAATAGATCGAGATGTCTGTGTGCGTCCGCACTTGCATTTTTGCAAGGAAATGCAGTGGACAAAACACGAACCCGTGACATTAGGATTTGTATTCAAGCGCACTACCAACTGAGCCACAGAGGACAGAAATGTTCCCAAAACAGAGTGCGTATAAATGAATGAGGAAGAGTGGAACGTAAAAAAATAGAATGGGTGCGTCAGCAGCCGCGCAGGACTGCGCAGCAGGCTTGTAGGTTTAATAAGTTCGTCTCCCATGAATGTTGTTCTACGTAATAAATAAACATAATTTGCCAATCTATCTAGACGATGAAATAAATCTAATTAAAAGTCTTCACGAGAAAGAGAGAGAAGGAAGAAAAAAAAAAAAGTTCTTACCGCGAATAATGTTGGCGCTATGAGTAGAAGTGACAGCGAGAGAGACAGTAACCTAATTGGCATGTCTCTGATCGCAACGACGACGCGAACGCCGTGGTGTTCTTTTTTGCCTGAAACTTGGCATTAAAAGTGTTAGAAACAAAAACAAAAAAAAGGAAAAAAAAAAGCGAAGAAGATGAAGCTTAGAATGACCCATTTTGAGGATAGAAATAGAATATGGCTAGCATGTGTATTGGTCAGGGTGAGAGTTTATATTTGCTACTTTGTGTGGTGTGGTGTGCGCCACAGGATATAAACAGTAACAAGGATGCTAAGTAGGAGAAGAAGAAGATGAAGAAGACGAAGAAGGTGGCCGGCCGTCTAACGAATGAAGCGCCGTTTGCTTTTGCTTACGCGAGGAAGCTTCGGAGACGCAGATGTGGTGGGCGAACGGCGGCGCGAAGACAGGATTACGGTGAGAAGCGACGCATAGAAATGAATAGAGAGGACCAATTTCGTGCGAGCGGATAATGAAGGAGTCTGGAAACGGACGGAAGAGAAGAAGTTTGCAACATACAAAGGATGTGAGTTCCTTAAATTAACCGAAGCAATTTCCGATAAATTTTTTCTACCTGGCGCATTTTTAAAACCCTAAGGCTCGGTCATTTTCTGACAAAAAAGTCTCGTTTTTGGGTTAAAATGATGGTTTTATCCTGAATAATCAGATCATGATTCGAACTTGTCAAAGAAGTAAATTTTCGAGTGAAAAAATAATTTCATTATCCAAAGGGGTGCCGTGCATATAAATTGAAGAAACATGGAAACCAGTTGTTCGAAGAAGTACATCCTCTTTGAACAACTAATGACGCGTTCTATGGGAAGAATGTTAAAATTTCTGTTTTATCTCGGCAAAGGATCAATTATAAGAGACACACACACCGACTAAATTCGCCAAGATGAAGCGGTCAAGAAAATAGATAGAAAAGCGGTCAGCCCTCCTTTCGCTCACTTTCGTTTCCAATCAGCGCCAGTAGCGGAAAATGTCATGATTTCACTGGCCGTCGAGAAGAAGCGGATGCCTGATAGGATAGACGGTCACAATTAAGCAGCTTCTTTACATTCGTCTTTTTCTTTTTCTTTTTTTTTCTTTCACCGGTGTGATTTACGAGCCAATTTAGTGGTGGTGGTGGTGAAGGAGTGTGGATTATAAATGGTTGTACGCTCAAGGGCGCCCGGCTAATTTCTGTCCAATTTCGAGAAAGAGAGTGGGAGAACTTTTAGGATGGCGGGCAGTGTCTGGGCTACAAATGTGATGAAAGCTAGAGATAAACTGTGTGTGCAGGAAATGATGGAATATTGCACTTGCCAAATAGAGCATTAACATACCGTAAATACTGTATTATAAGTCCATTGGCTTCTATTTTTCGAAGGGGTCTGGAGGTGGGCTTATAATACAGTATTTACGGTAGTTATTTTGGTATAGTGCAGTGAGAAGTTCTCATCCCACTCCGCATTTTTAAAACCCTAAGGCTCGGTCATTTTTTGACAAAAACGCCTCGTTTTCGGATTAAAATGATGGTGTCAACCTGAATAATCAGACCATGGTTCGAATTTCTCAAAAAAAAGTAAATTTTCGAGTAAAAAATAATTTCATTATCCGACGAACTTGATGGCGCATTGGACGATGGGGGGAGGCGTGCCACCCACTAAAATTTCAAGCCCAATTTGTTCAATAAATTTGCAGACGAATTATACAATTGTACACTAGTAGTGGTGATTTCTCAGAAAAAAAACCCGTCAGACTCGAAGTATCATTTTGAAGCCGAACAAATACCCTTGAAAAAAAAAACAAAAACCTCACTAAAAAAATTTACGAGAAATCGTGATACACCCTCGGATAGAAATGCATTTTTAATAGGAATTATTTTACGAACAATAGTGATTCTATCAGAGTATGCACGGTATTCTTACACAGGTGAAATGCGGTGGATGCATATAGTGTCCGTATTTGAATCATATCGTGCATTTATGTAAATTAGGCGCTAGATATTTAATAAATCCTAAATCAGCCACAAAAATCAAAAATCAGTGCCGTTACAAGAAAAAAAAACTTGTAAGAAAAGTGAAAAAAAAGCAGGGGCAAAGTCGCCAAATGTCACAAAAATGCAAAAAATAAATAAAAAGTTATTATATACCGTCCAGTGGACCAAAAGGACGACATGATTAAAATACGGACACTATATGCATCCACCGCATTTCACCTGTGTAACATATACGGTATTTGTTAAGAACAACGTCTTGATTGCTCGATGAAATCTAGTCCACTAAATTGAAGTTTATAACGTTGCCGATAATTCTAGCACAAAACGAAATGGGAAGACTAAAGTAACAAGAATCGAAACTTGACGATGTCACTGTCTTAAATGGCAATTGTCAATCGGACATCTAAACGCAAGCTTTCACCTACAAAAACGAATGTCTTCAAATACGCCGAAAAGGTGTGATGAATGGCAAAGTGATGTTGGGAACATTTTGCGGAAAGTGAAAAACGCTCCAGGGGGCAGAACGAGTTAAGCGGTTTTCTCCTTCCTTCCTCTTTCACTTTTCTGCTTCTGTTTTGGCTAAGCCCCGTCTCCGTAGTGTTCACCTTTATCAATTAAGCGATTGCTAGTCGAGTGGAGACAGAGATCGTGCCAATCAAAGAGACGACAGAAAAGGATCAGAGCCTTTTTTTTTCCAAGCTTCCGATGAGGATGACGCCTGATGCCAAAGTGTACATTGTAATGTTGCGTAACAGGCGGAGAGGATAAAAAGAATGGATTTGGCATGAAAACGATTTTCTCTATCATTCAACGGCGAACAGGTTTTCAGCTTTATGAGTGGGCGAGGCGAGGTCGTCTAGGGGATAGACAGATGGACGATATGATAACGAAGGATAAAGATAAATGATGAGGACGGTGTATTTGTATGTGTGGAAAGGATATATTCAAATGAAGGGACAACAGGAAACGAGGGGAAAGAATATTCAAATGAATTGAAAATAAATGGAAAAAAAGAAAGGGATACAAGTTTCCTGCTGCGAGCATTCGCATTAATTTGTAGATCTAGCAAAAAAAATCCGGATGTCCGGAAAAGTTTGTTTTGATGATTCCTGTTTCGCTTGTCACCCCACGAACAGAGCACGAACCTGAGTTATCTATAGTGCTCCTAATTTGCACATTTTACATCCGATCTCCGGGTCCGAAACACTGAAAAAAAAACTTACAGTGAAGTAGCAGGCTGTTCGCCGGCTTCACCACTCTTCTCTTTATTTTTTCGTACGCTATTTTCATCCCTTTTTTGTCAGCGTTTGATATTAAGCGCGTTACGAATAATTTTTTGTTTCTACCTGGCGCATTTTTAAAACACTAAGGCTCGGTTATTTTCTGACAAAAAGGCCTCGTTTTTAGATTAAAATGATGGTGTCATCCTGAATAATCAGATCATGATTCGAATTTCTCAAAAAAGTAAATTTTCGAGTGAAAAAATAATTTCATTATCCGACGGGGGAGGCGTGTACCGGTCAACGACAAAATTAAAAAAAAAAAAAAGTTTTTGATAATCGTCATTTTCATTTAACAAGTGTATTTTTCAGATTTTTTGAATGTTTTTCCAACGCCTTTTGTCATTGGCTTTCCATTTTTAATGATTTTCGTATTTTTGAAAATTAAAGCCATTTCTCTTCATTTGCTCTTCTATTTCTTCATTTTTCTTTCGAATTTTCATGTCCTGAAAATTGTTTTGAACGCGGATTTTCGAGCGTCATTTCTCTTGTTTCTGCATCTCCTATTATTGTGTTTTAAATCGACTTGCGACATGAGAACGAGAATGCGAAACGAAACTCCGCCCACTTATTTGTGCGCGACCACGCGAACACAGTGCTTTTTGAAGAGACGCAGACAGAACGGTGAATGCAGACTTGAAATGTGATGCGTTTTCATGTCGCAAGTCGATTGAAAACACAATATTCACGCGCTAAATTTGACAGAACGCCACTGTGGAGACGCAGACAATTGCGATAGAGCGCGTTTGCCTCTACGTAGGGTCCAGCATGCTTTGCATTATGTGAGTTACACGTAAAGTACCGTATCTTAGATAATGAGATTTTTTTCTACCGCATGCATATTCTTTTGCACGCCACCCCCGTCTTCCAATGCATCACCAACTTCGTCGGATAATAAAATTATTTTTTCACTCGAAAATATACTTTTTGAGAAATTCGAATCATAGTCTGATTATTCAGGATGAAACCATTATTTTAATCCAAAAACGAGGCCTTTTTGTCAGAAAATGACCAAGCCTTAGGGTTTTAAAAATGCGCCAGGCAGAAACAATTTTGGAGTTTTGAAATACGCGATTTGATAAATAGAAATTTTTTCATAAATACAGGAAAACACCCATCCATCTGCAGCTGATTGGTTGATTGTTTTAAAAATAATTCACGCCGAAAAAAAATTTTCACGTGAATTTGTTTTTTCTTTTTGCACCGCCCGATAAAAACGTTCATAATTTCCAAATTATTTTTAACTTTTTGAAATTTTAAACAAATGACACCGTCGACGGAGCCGGCGGCAGCGCCGTTGCCAGACGACTCGTCGATGATATGGGATCGAATTTACATTCAGGTGAGTATATTCTTTTCCGATGCGTACCGTCCGAAATAAAAACAAAAAGGAGAGAGAAGTAAATTTGCAACAGTGTTGACTGTTGCGATTATGGAAACTCGCCGTCGTTCTCCTAGGTACTAGACAACAAATATGAATAATATTGAGTCGGCTGTTTCATTTTCTTTTTGTTCCGTGTCATTTTGCAAAAGAGAATAATAGCCTCTTTTGAAGTAGTGATTGATTGGAAAGTCAACGTTTCGTATCGGGTTTCAACTTTTCCATTCCATTCAATTGAACGTGAGCGCTGGGTTTGCCTGCTCAATGTTTTGCGTTTTCTTTTTCAATTACAGGGTGGCCGATAAGTATAGGACGTTTTGAAAGTGCTCCCATTTTTTCAATTTGAGGATTTTTCGAGAACAACCTTTATTAAACAACAAAAAATAAGCAGAAAATTTGATTTTACAAGAGAATTTCGAAGTTGGATCCACGAGCTTTGACACAGGCTCTCAAACGTTTCTTCACCGAATTGACAGTGCGCCGCAGGTATCCGTCGTCGATCAAAGCCCATGCTACCTCGAGAGCGGCCTTCAAGTCATCGACAGTAGCAAAAACTTTTCCCGCGATCTTCCCTTCCAACATGCCCCAAACGCTGAAATCCATCGGATTGAGATCCGGGCTGGAAGCAGGCCACAAGTTCTTGTCCAGGAATCCAGGGAAATGCGCCTCCAAGACGGCCAATGTCGATCTCGAGCCATGGGACGGTGCCCAGTCTTGTTGAAGGATAAATGGACCACCAGCAAAGTGCCGTCGAAGAATTCGAACCGTCGAAGACGAAATTTGAAGGCGTCGAGCGATCTCAGCACTTCCGAGGCCTCTCTTGAACAAGAGTTCAATGGAAGGACGATGAGGAGAACTTTTCATAGCTCGGCGATATGGAGAAGTGAGAACAAATGACTGAGAAGCTTACTTATATAGTCTCTGGACTTTCGAAAAGTTTCGAAATTTTTCGAAAATATCCCTTGGCACCGTGCCAGGGAACGCTGAAAGCGAGCGTCCTATACTTATCGGCCACCCTGTATATAATCTGCTGTTATTTTTAAATTCAACGTTTTAACAGTTTCACCATTTATTTGGCAATCTATCATTACCCACCATGTGCGTTACCTACCAATTGTAAAATTTATTGTTTTATTGGGAAAACAAAAAAATGCAACACGGTGTTTGCGTACTTGTGAAGATAAAAAATTTTCGTGAGGTGTTTTTTTTGTTTTCCCAATACTTGCTCAGTTTCTATTGTGTGTTTCAAAAGAGTTGCATCATGGAAACCTGAGTCGGCTATCCCTTTTTTGTCTGCGTCTCTTCAAACAGCACTGTGTTTGCCTGGTCGCGCACAATCAAGTGGGCGGAGTTACTATCTGTTCTATGTTTACGCATGGTGAGTTATGTTTCACGGTGTGTCGGCTAGTATTTATTTACGCCTGCATTTTTTTTTGCGTTCGAAAACCCGTACTCGCCATCACACCGTGTATTTTAAGAATTTAATCCGAAAATGTTTAATAACGGTTCCATCCGTTTCTAAAATGCTTTGGACGCACAAAGTTTATCAAATCGGCACTTCTACAAACAAATCTGATACCAACGTTAGAAAATATTACAATAATTATCTTATCATTTATTTTGTTACGAAAACCAAGACGTCCTACAAATTTCCTCTTTACGAAATTTTTAAGAGAATTTCATTCTGATATTTCTTTTTTTGTTAAATATTTACTGTGGAAATTTACAGTCCATTTATGCGAAATTTTGTCTAAAGCACCTTTGTGTACTACGGTGCTCCGCTCGAACAGTTCAGTCTCATTAGGAGACTTACGAAACCAATTAGAAATATCCCGAGTCTAATTAGAAAGTTCCTAAATTTGATTAACAAGGGAAGTGTTTAGGGTCACCAATTTGGAAATTTCTGAAAATTTAACCACACATTAGAGATGGTTTGAAAATAACTCTCAAAAATTTCTAAAAAAGGGCCGCCACTAGGAACCGAGATATGACGCTTCAAAGTTTGGGCCACGCCCCTTTTAAAATTTAACACAGGAAAACGCGATTTATCAGTAGAAAGAGCGGAAAATACTCAGCGCCAAAGTCACTGCCTTCCTCCCCCGTTGATTTCATCGGTTCGGTGGTCCAGTGGTAGAGGTTTCAAGTGGTAGTGGCAAGGCGCTGGGCTCGATTTCCGCATAGTGGAAAAATTTTTGCATTTTTTTTTTTTCAAATTTTCAGAAGACGTGATTGAAGGTTTTCAATCAATTTCATGACTTTTTATTACCCTTTCGTAGTTTTAAATAACTTCAAGAACTATTTCACACGTTTTTGAGGAAAATTTTTTTTTGAAAAATTTACGAATTTTTGTCCACCAATTGATCATCATTTTTGAAATTCAAAAAATTAAAAAAAAAATTATAACAAGCTGTAATCGAAAACTGGCTCTGGGAAGTTTCGAAGCCTACCATTTCGAAACTGGGAAGCAAAACAGTTTGGAAACGTTCTAGAGCCCAAAAACTGGGCAACAATTTTAATTACTGCACTGATAAATCGATCAACCAATTGAAATTTTATAATTATCTCTCTTAAAATACGTTGTCAATAAACAAAAAGGTGTCTATGATTTTTCGCTATGGAAAAATCATACAATTTTTTTCAAAATTTTTTGAATTTCAAAAATAATGATCAATTGGTGGACAAAAATTCGTAAATTTTTCAAAAAAAAATTTTCCTCAAAAACGTGTGAAATAGTTCTTGAAGTTATTTAAAACTACGAAAGGGTAATAAAAAGTCATGAAATTGATTGAAAACCTTCAATCACGTCTTCTGAAAATTTGAAAAAAAAAAATGCAAAAATTTTTCCACTATGCGGAAATCGAGCCCAGCGCCTTGCCACTACCACTTGAAACCTCTACCACTGGACCACCGAACCGATGAAATCAACGGGGGAGGAAGGCAGTGACTTTGGCGCTGAGTATTTTCCGCTCTTTCTACTGATAAATCGCGTTTTCCTGTGTTAAATTTTAAAAGGGGCGTGGCCCAAACTTTGAAGCGTCATATCTCGGTTCCTAGTGGCGGCCCTTTTTTAGAAATTTTTGAGAGTTATTTTCAAACCATCTCTAATGTGTGGTTAAATTTTCAGAAATTTCCAAATTGGTGACCCTAAACACTTCCCTTGTAAGGGGCGCCAAAATATGGTTCAATTTGAATTAGATAAGATGTGAAACACTATTGCGGTTAATTAAAACAATTTCAAAAATGCGGAGAATTTTCCAAAGTTTTTCGACAGAAAAATTGAAGATGAAAATTCCATATTTTCTGCCGAAATTTTTTGTTTGAATTTTGATACTTTCCCTAAAGTTGAATACCAATCGCACCATTTTTCGCATATTTACTTATTTGTTTGTGATTTGCTGAATAGAGCCTAATAAAAATATTTTCCTTTTTCCTATTGCGCTCCACCGAATTCAGTGCTTTGTGATTTTTATTTCGGTTTCTAAATTATTTAATTTCACGTATAAACTCAACGTGAAATGAAATAATTCGGAAACCAACATGAAAATCGCATAGTTTTGAGTTCAGCGGAGCGCGTTTGAACGTCGTGGCGGGTCAACAATAACAGTTTTATTTATATCAAACCCAAGTTCCATCATACATTTTCGGTTTTCTTTTATTTTGCTCTGAACGACCTCAGGTCTGACAAGCATGTTTGTTCGTTTTTACGAGCTGTCATCATCGTGTTTGTCGCTCCCGAAAGGGAAGAGAACAATCTTTCCTGTTACTGCTATCGTTTTCGAATTGAAGTGTACATATAGAATTGAATGCATCATGCCTCAGGAATTTTATGGCATATTTAATTCTTATCGATTTCACCTCCATTTCTTCATGTCATCACACTGGCCAACCTCGTTTGCCGCACAGAGTTTTCTCATGTGATTGCATGTATTTATACCCTATTTCTCATTTCCTCACGCCTCGCTTTTTCTTTACAATTGTTCGTACGTTTCGGTATTGATCTTGAATTTCTTTTTCTTACCCAGAATGGAGGATCATCGCTTCACAGACACTATTCTTCGAACCACAAATGTGCAGTCGGCAATTCAAAGGTTTGAAAAGCGTCAGCCTGCTCCGCCACCGCCCTTTCGCGAAGAACTTGACAAGCCGATAAAGCAGAATCTAGAACCGCCCAGAAATCCATATGAATCACCGCTTTTCGTCAACACCAATGTTGTCTATCCGGTGGAAGAAAGTTCTACATATTTTCCACAAATCACACCTCCTCGTGAACATGTCACGTATGGAGCCACGCAGGATTCTAATTTAGAAATTGAGAATCTAACTTTGAATCGATTTGAAACTGGTTTCAAGCCTTCAAACTTTGGAAAAACTATACAAGGCATCTACAACTCTTCGGAACAACAACAACAACAAAATCAGACTGACTTGTTTTCCCCTGGAAGCATATCAGTTAATTCAAATGTCATGTCACCGGATGAATCGTTGCAAACATCCGCAGAACGGAAGGATGTGAACGAAAGTACGACGATAATCGATAACAGTGTGAGTCAGAATAACAATAAAAAGTAATTGTCAGGAAGCTATTGGAAAAACAAAAATTGCAACACGGTGTTTGCGTACTTTTTAAAATGAAACAAATTTCTCTTATTTTGCCCTTTTCTGATTTTCGTTTAAATTTTCAAAAGTACGCAAACACCGTGTCACACTTCATTGTTTTCTAAATATATTGCAAAACTACCGTAACCCGAAAATACGTTTCTTTCCTCGTTTCGTTGTCTTGAAGATTTCGATATTTTTCATTTTCTTAGTGTGTTTTCAATCGAGTTGCGACATGAAAACGCATTTCAAGTCTGCATTCACCGTTCTGTCTGCGTCTCTTCAAATATCACTGTGTTCGTGTGGTCGCGCACAAACACGGCGTGTTGAGGACTACGTTTCAAATAAATTTTTTGAGATCAAATTTTCGAGCGCCAATTCTAGCGTCTCTGTGTCTCCATTTTTGCACACTTTTTTCTATACTTGGCAGAATGCCACTGTCGATACACAGACACATGCGAAAAGGCGCGAATTTCTTTACGTAGGGTCTAGCACGCCGTGACAAATAAGAAAAAATGTGTTGTCTGAAAATTTTGTATGAAAGGTACAAATTCACTGAAAATATTACCTTTTTATTGGTGAAATGTGATATTTCTCGCATTTGTGATAGGAAAATGGTTGACGATAAAATAGGAAATTTCAACTCGCACAAATTAATAAACGAGCAAAAATCATTCAAAAAAACTGAGACATTTTGGAAAAAAAAAACAAATAAAAAACACAGGCGCGGGTCTTGCAAAACTTATCACTACGTTCTAAACCCTACTTTAAAAAAATGCTTGAAATGCAGTAGTGATTTACAAAGATCACATTAAAATGGCACAAAAAATTTTGTGATTTTCGGCAAATTTAAAAAAAAATAGACGACCGCGGGGAGTACACGAGGTGGCGGAAAATTCAAACGCATTTTTTCTTTTCTTCATTTTTCACTAGTCATTTTCTCGAAATTGTTCTAATTTTCGGATTAATCTTTGAGAAATAATTTAAAGACGACTATTCATATACCGTATTTCCTCTAATATAGGCGCATGCGCTTCTATTGTTTCATTTCATCACAACTGCCGGGTATTTAGAGGTTTGCACACCAAACTTTGGTCGTATCATGCCTGCTTGGTTAGAAAGTATTTTGGCGATTTTGGTGTGCAAACCTCTAAATACCCGGCAGTTGTGAAGAAATGAAACAATAGAAGCGCATGCGCCTATATTAGAGGAAATACGGTAATCTCGTTTTGATTGCTAAAGTAACTTTTTTTTTTTCATTTTTCTTTTCTTTTTTTCTGGCGTGAGTTGACATGTCGTCTCTCGATGAATTAGACAATATTTAGTATTTTTTCCTTACCTCCCCCCCCTGCCCGCAAGGGATCGAAACAGTTTATCCTAATTTTTATTCAGTACAAAACAGCGGTGTGCCAAAGTATTTTTCGGGAAAGTTATTAATACGCAGATATTTTTCTAAATATCAAATAAAATTGAAAAAACGGCATTAAATTGATCAAAACCAGCAAAAAAGGAAAAAAACACAAGAAGAAATTCGCAAAACGGTATTGTTTGAATTCGTTGCAAGACCCGCAAAACATTTTTGAACTGTGCCTTTAAAAAACACCGTACTTTCCAAAACATTCCAGGATTTTCAGACATTTTCCCATCGAGAAAATCCCCGGCAATTGTTGGAAATAATGGAGACTATTTTATATCAGAATTTGGTTTAAAATCAGCTACTTTTCCGGTCAATTGTAATGTACAGAGCACTTTCTAAGCGTCAATCCGAGACCGTAGTTCACCATGCTCGTCAGTGACTAGTCTGCATTTTGTCGTCGTTTTCGCTGTTTGCGTCCGCTTTCGAACAGTTTTCCCCGCCGCGGCGTCCGCGAGCGAGCTGTTAGCTCTCACCGTTTATTATCATTTCGGCCCCGCAGCCGTTCTATGATAAATCAAATTGAAACACTCACTACTGTTACTGATGGATTTCGCTCCGTTCGGATCGGATGTCGAGGTGAGATTTGCTATTTTACGGAGGTTAAAATACACTATTACCATGGCCTTCCGGTAAATATCGGAATAGCCATAAAACGAAATAAAGCGATGTAAAAAAAAAGCGATGTATCGATTTTGCAAGGCCCGCTCCGCGAATCTGTGTTTTTTATTCATTTTATTCCAAGTTTTTCCAATTTTTTTCATGTTTTTTGTTTGCTTGTTAGTTTTTTTTTAAGTTGAGCATTTTTTAATTTGCCGAGTTGATCAATCGCCTGCCGTTCGTTCTCCAGTCACCAATTCGATAGTTTGTTGGATTTCCGAAAATTTCCCATTCTTGGACAGTGTTGCGCCTCTTCAAAATAATGCGTATCATTTCGTAATAATAAACTCATCAATAATTGCCGCTCTTATTTTTTTATCTGTTTCTACCAAACTATTGCTCTTATTTCCCTGCACCTACTTTTAATGTATCTGTGTACACAATATCATCACGTCACATTGGCGTAAATAAATAAATCGAGAAATTACACATTTTACCATTTTAAATTGAACAAATCTATAATTTTGGTGTCGGTGAACATTTTTTTTTTCGAATTTTCAGTAATGGACCTATTCGAAGTAGTGTGGAAAAATGGAAAAAAAATGACAAAAAACTGGGAGAAAACTCGGAAAATGCTCCGATTGGTCTGAAATTTTGGGAGAAACTGTCAAAAATGCTTCCGGGCTTTCTCAGAAAGTTTTGGACCGAAATATCGATTAAAAAAAATATTGCTTTTTTTTCTGAAAATTTTTAAAATCAATATTTCGGTCCAAAATTTTCTGATAAAGTCGGGAAGCATTTTTGACAGTTTCTCCCAAAATTTCAGACCAATCGGAGCATTTTCCGAGTTTTCTCCCAGTTTTTTGTCATTTTTTCCGTTTTTCTACAGTACTTTGAATAGGTCCATAAATTAGCCATTTATGTGAAAGAAGAAAAATACCGAAATTTTCAAGATAACGAGGAAAAATACAAGAAACAAACACCTTGGAGGTGCCAACTTTTTTGGGAAACTGTTTTAAAATATAGTATTTAGTTTTTACGAATATCACATCGAAATCGCACAAAAAATTTCTCGAATTTGTTTAAACGATTTTTACAACAAAAAAATTGAATACCACGGGGAGTACACGAATTGGCGGCCTAGGAAACCGGTGGCAAGGTTTTTTCGCGAAAATTTATTTTTTGAAACTGACAGAACCTATATTTCTGCTTAGCTGCTGCACTTCTTGCCGATTTGTAAATACTTTATCGAAAAAATTGTGAGAAAATCAAAATCGCTAAATAAAATACAATTTTTCTAGAAGAAGAGGTCGGCCGCTGGCCGGGCTCACTGGCCTAGGAAACATTGACTTCGTGTACTCCCCGTGGTTTTCTATTGTTTTTTTGTAAAAATCATAAAAGATCAGAGAAATTATTTTATGCGATTTCGATGTGATATTCGTAAATCCCCCACTCAATACTATATTTTAAAGCAGTTTCCCCCAAAAGTTGGCGCCTCCTTTAAGTTCCCACTTTATCTTGTCGAAAATCAACTAAATAGTAAAGCTAAAAAGCGTAAAATAAAAAGGGTTTTCGTGTTTTGGGTTTTCCTGTTTTCCTTTCATATAACAAACTAATGGGCAGGTATGCTTTGCATTCAGCTGTATTGTTTTTTGCTATTCCCGCCATCATTTATATTCTAGTGACCGTGATACGGTCCTCATTGAAATTCGTGAGAAATGCGTTCTTGACGTCACATTCCGAACAGGAATCGAATGAATGTCCTCAATCTGACGCCTTCACCTTTTCCTGAAGTGTCTACTTTCCCCGCATCTTATTCTGCTAAGTCTCCTTCTTCTTCTTCTTCGCATTTTCCTCCGTGAATTTGTATCCGGCGTACTGCTGCGCATGGCGGCGTGTCCAATCGAGGCAAAACGCCGTCATCCTCTCTAGTTCGATATGACTGTACACCACCGTTTGCAACACTAATCTAAAGTTTTTTTTTTTTACTGTGATTTTAAGCCGAAAAAAAATATTTCTTATTTCTTAATGCGATAACATTAAAAGTTCAAAAAATCACTGAATTAATAGAATTGGACACAAAAAAATTAGAATATTAGTCAGCAGTTCTTTCACATTTTTTGACACTGTTGAAATTGGTGTGACCGTAACCCATTAAAAATGTAAACAAGTTTAAATAAACACGAACCAGTTCACATTTTAAATGGGTTACGGTCTCACTCATTTCAACTGTGTGGAAAAATGCGCTTCGAGACATTTCGTGAGAAAATTGGCTATTTTGAAAGTTTATGAGCAGCTGCTGAGACGATATTTTATTTTCCTTCTCTAAATTGTTAAGTTTCGGAGTAAGATTGCATTAGAATGGAATGCACTGGCGTGTTTGCCCAAAACTTTGTATCCGGCCGTTTTTTTTTTTTTGGCTGCACTGCTTTCCTCCGAAAATCGGTGTGCAAGAGGCGGTTTTTGATCAGACACGTGGAGAGATTTGCGCGATGTTTTATTAGAAAATTATTGCATCTTTTTTTGAAAGATGGAAATTCATTACAAAGTTTTGAATTGTTTGTGAAGAATGTGGCAAGTACTCTGATTAAAAACGCTGCAAGCGTATCGCTAAAAATGTATTTTTCCATGCAGTGCACACAAAATGTTTGTTTAAGGTTTTACCCGAGGTGTTTATGATTTTTACAAATCTTCTGAATTCATAGGGAAATTAAGATATTGTTGGTCCGCCAAGATGGGCAAACGGTCTCCGCTGAACTCAACGCTATTCGATTTTCATTTTGGTCTCCAAATTATTTTATTTCACGTATAAATTCAACGTGAAATTAAATAATTTAGAGACCAAAATGAAAATCGCATAGCGTTGATTTCAGCGGAGCGCGTTTGACCATTTTGGCGGCCCGACATTGCAGCAAACAAAAGCGGTTTTTTTTTCCTGTTTTTCGAAACCAAAATTTCTTTAAAAGACATTGTATCTTGTACTCCCGCTAATTCCTTAAGTAGCACAACGGATTGAGTGTTGATCAGAGCATGAAGCCCACCTATCTGTATTCCGCCCGCCACCAAGGATTTGGAATGTTTGAACAACACGGTGACTGTCAGCGAGGGAAATAAGTGCGAGAGATGGACGAGACCCAGATGACGGGAAGGAAAAGTATACAGTTGGTTGGAGAGAGCGCTGGGTTATGTTTGTAGTCTTCCCCTGTATTATGTGGGAAATGTGCCCGTGTAGGAGCAGCTTAACGCCCCATTTCTCTACTTTTCACGCCTTTTCCGCTCCGTCTCGCACCGCTCCGTGCTGCGCGAGGCGCACCGTTCTGTTTTTTTTAAAGTCTTGTTCAAAACGTGTGCAATCAATCGATTTATCGCTCGTCGCCTGGTTGGAATGCATAGTATAGTGATAAGAGCAGTCGAGTTGAGTGTTTGATTCATCATTAGATGCAAATATACGTTTTGTTGCTCTCTTCTTTTAGTTTTCCGAATACCTTTTTCTTATCAAAACCCTTGTTGAAGAATTGAGAATGTTTTGGTTTTTAATCCAAGTTTTGCGCAATATTTTCGACTTGAAGAGGCTTTTTTTTTGCAAAATTTTAAGTTTTCACACACGCAACGCATCCAAATGAGGCCCAAAAAAAAAAGGCGCGCGAATAATTTCACATTATCAGAGAGAAAACCAAAGCAAAATCGTGAGAATTACGAAACTCTATTCAAAACATTTAGATGCGTTGCGTGTGTGCGTCCGGGCGCGTTTACTCACTCCCTCCTCATACCCCAGTGTACCTGTAATTCTGGAAAACGATACATATGTATTGTCGGCCCGCCAAAATGGTCAAACGCGCTCCGCTGAACTCAACGCTATGCGATTTTCATTTTGGTCTCCAAATTATTTCATTTCACGTTGAATTTACACGTGAAATGAAATAATTTGGAAACCAAAATGAAAATCGCATATCGTCGAGTTCAGCGGAGCGCGTTTGACCATTTTTGCGGGCTGAAAATAGAAATGTTTAAAATTTAAAAATTGCATGCCGTATCCAATGTAATAAATATGTCCTGGAATCTGGTATTTTTGCAGTCCAAAGTTCCCCAAATTTTTCAGAAAAAAAATATACACGCACAGCTGAAAACTATTGAAAGTCAAAAAAAATTCCAGTTTTAAAAAATTTTGTTGATTTTCTTCCTGTTTATGGACCTATTCACAAAACCGGAAAAAAAAAGAAAAAACACGGAAAAAAATTGCGGGAAAAATCGGAGAATGCTCCGATTGACCTGAAATTTTGGGAAATATTGGAAAAACTTCTCCTGTACACGCTCAAAAAATTTTGTACCAAAATATCGATTTTAAAAATTTTCAGAAAAATCGATATTTTGGTCCAAAATTAAATTTTTTGCGTGTAAATACAGTAGAATTTTTTTTTTCCAATATTTCCCGAAATTTCAAGTCAATCGGAGCATCCTCCGATTTTTCCCGCAATTGTTTTCCGTTTTTTTCTTTTTTTTTCCGGTTATGTGAATAGGTCCATTAGGAAAAATCTATATTTTTCACATGAAACAGCGTCGTTAAGGACTCGTAACGTTAGAGTTTTATGACCAAAAATGCCACAAAAAAATTCCTGTCCTGTTTGCCCCTTTATCGTTTTTTTTTTTGGCACGTTGTGATTCACGTCATTGTATTGCGGCCGGCCGGCCGCCCGCCTAGTTGTATATGTGTGTGTACTAGGTCTGATTCATTTTATGTTAGAAATGATTGCGTTTTTTATTGGACAGACGGCCAGACGAAAGATTAAAATGTTATTTTTTTAAATATTTCGATTGCAGAAGCTGGATCCAGAGGCCATCTTCACGAAACAGGAGCGCATCGGACGCGGCTCATTCGGTGAAGTCTATAAGGGTATCGATAATCGCACCGGACGGGTTGTCGCGATAAAAATTATCGATCTCGAGCAGGCGGAAGATGAAATCGAGGATATCCAACAAGAGATTCAGGTTCTTAGCCAGTGTGATTCCCAATATGTGACAAAATACTTTGGCAGTTTTCTTAAAGTGAGTTTTTTTTTTTTAAATTTATGCAGAATTGAGCAAAATATGAAAAAAAAATTCAGCGAAACTTTGGAGAATGCTCCGATTGGTCTGAAACTTTGGGAAATCATTTAAAAAATACTTTCGGTCATTCACTGAAAATTACAGACCAAAATATCGATATTTTGGTCTGAAATTTTCAGGGAATGTCTGAGAGTTTTTTTGTAAATGATTTCTCAAAGTTTCAGACCGATTGGAGCATTCATTCTCCGAAGTTTTGCTGATTTTTTTTTCTTCATATTTTGCTGGTTCCGTGAATAATCTGATTTTTAAGGGCTCCAAACTATGGATCATAATGGAATACTTGGGAGGAGGATCGGCACTGGACTTGACGAAAAGCGGAAAACTGGACGAAAGCCACATTGCGGTGATACTTCGAGAAATTCTCAAAGGACTTGAGTATCTACACAGCGAGCGTAAAATTCATCGGGATATCAAGGGTACTTTTTTTTTCTAAAGATTCTGAAAACTAGATTGAATTTGGCAGTAATCAGGGCTCCGCGACGTTTCTAAACCAGGCGTTTCAAAACCGCGGCGTTTCAAAACCAGACGTAGCTGCCAGATAGTAGCCAAATAGCCGCCAGATAGCAGCCAAATAGCATCCAAATAGACGCCAAATAGCACCCAAATAGCAGCCGAATAGCCGCCAAATAGCAGCCAAATAGCCGCCAAATAGCAGCCAAAAAGCCGCCAAAAAGCAGCAAAATAGCAGCCAAATAGCCGCCAAATAGCCGCCAAATAGCAGCCAGATAGCAGCCAAAGAGCAGCCAAATAGCAGCCAAATAGCCGCCAGATAGCAGCAAAATAGCCGCCAGGTAGGAACCAAATACCAGCCAAATAGCCGCCAAATAGCCGCCAGATAGCAGCCAAATAGCCGCCAAATAGCAGCCAAAAAGCCGCCAAAAAGCAGCAAAATAGCAGCCAATTAGCCGCCAAATAGCCGCCAAATAGCAGCCAGATAGCAGCCAAAGAGCAGCCAAATAGCAGCCAAATAGCCGCCAGATAGCAGCCAAATAGCATCCAAATAGACGCCAAATAGCACCCAAATAGCAGCCGAATAGCCGCCAAATAGCAGCCAAATAGCCGCCAAATAGCAGCCAAAAAGCCGCCAAACAGCCGCCAGATAGCAGCCACATAGAAGCAAAATAGCAGCCAAATAACAGCCAAATAACAGCCAAATAGCAGCCACATAGCAGCCAAATAGCCGCCAGGTAGGAACCAAATACCAGCCAAATAGCCGCCAAATAGCCGCCAGATAGCAGCCAAATAGCCGCCAGATAGCAGCCAAATAGCCGCCAGATAGCAGCCAAATAGCCGCCAGATAGCAGCCAAATAGCCGCCAAATAGCAGACAAATAGCCGCCAAATAGCAGCCAAATAGCTGCCAAATAACAGCCACATAGCAGCCAAATTGCCGCGAAATAGCAACCAAATAGCAGCCACATAGTCGCCAGATAGCAGCCACATAGCAGTCAAATAGCAGCCAAATAGCAGCCAAATAGCCGCCACATAGAAGCCAAATAGCAAAAAAATAGCAGCCAAATAGCTGCCCGATAGCCGCCAAATAGCAGCCAAATAGCCACCAAATTAGCAGCCAAATACCAGCCAAATAGCCGCCAATTAGAAGCCAAATAACCGCCAGATAGCAGCCAAATAGCCGCCAAATAGCAGACAAATAGCCGCCAAATAGCAGCCAAATAGCTGCCAAATAGTCGCCAAATAGGAGCCACATAGCAGCCAAACAGCAGCCAAATAACAGCCACATAGCAGCCAAATTGCCGCGAAATAGCAACCAAATAGCAGCCACATAGTCGCCAGATAGCAGCCACATAGTCGCCAGATAGCAGCCAAATAGCAGCCACATAGCAGCCAAATAGCAGCCACATAGCAGTCAAATAGCAGCCAAATAGCCGCCACATAGAAGCCACATAGAAGCCAAATAGCAAAAAAATAGCAGCCAAGTAGCTGCCCGATAGCCGCCAAATAGCAGCCAAATAGCCACCAAATTAGCAGCCAAATACCAGCCAAATAGCCGCCAATTAGAAGCAAAATACCCGCCAAATAGCAGCCAATAGCCGCCAAATAGCCCCCAGATAGCAGCCAAATAGCCCCCAGATAGCAGCCAAATAGCCGCCACATAGCAACCAAATAGCCGCCAAATAGCAGCCAATTAGTCGCCAAATTGTCGCCAAATAGCCGCCAAATAGCCGCCACATAGCAGCCAAATAGCAGCCAAATAGCCGCCAATTAGCCGCCAAATAGCCGTCAAATAGCAGCCAAATAGCAGCCCGATAGCAGCCAAATAGCAGCCTAATAGCAGCCAAACAGCCGCCAGATAGCAGCCACATAGAAGCAAAATAGCAGCCAAATAACAGCCAAATAACAGCCAAATAGCAGCCACATAGCAGCCAAATAGCCGCCAAATAGCAGCCAAATAACAGCCACAATTTTTTTCCATCGATTCATGAAAACATCGCGGTTTTGAAACGTCGCGGAGCCGTAATCAGATATATTCACGAACTTGTGTCGTAAAAATTTGCATCAAATTATGTGTCTTTTGTAATTAAAATTAAAAAAAAAAAAAAAAACTATATCGGCACTCTGCGACACTACCTAGTAAGAATTTAGGTGCAATAGCAGTCAAATAGCAGCCAAATAGCCGCCACATAGAAGCCAAATAGAAGCCAAATAGCAAAAAAATAGCAGCCAAATAGCTGCCCGATAGCCGCCAAATAGCAGCCAAATAGCCACCAAATTAGCAGCCAAATACCAGCCAAATAGCCGCCAATTAGAAGCCAAATAACCGCCAGATAGCAGCCAAATAGCCGCCAAATAGCAGACAAATAGCCGCCAAATAGCAGCCAAATAGCTGCCAAATAGTCGCCAAATAGGAGCCACATAGCAGCCAAACAGCAGCCAAATAACAGCCACATAGCAGCCAAATTGCCGCGAAATAGCAACCAAATAGCAGCCACATAGTCGCCAGATAGCAGCCACATAGTCGCCAGATAGCAGCCAAATAGCAGCCACATAGCAGCCAAATAGCAGCCACATAGCAGTCAAATAGCAGCCAAATAGCCGCCACATAGAAGCCACATAGAAGCCAAATAGCAAAAAAATAGCAGCCAAGTAGCTGCCCGATAGCCGCCAAATAGCAGCCAAATAGCCACCAAATTAGCAGCCAAATACCAGCCAAATAGCCGCCAATTAGAAGCAAAATACCCGCCAAATAGCAGCCAATAGCCGCCAAATAGCCCCCAGATAGCAGCCAAATAGCCCCCAGATAGCAGCCAAATAGCCGCCACATAGCAACCAAATAGCCGCCAAATAGCAGCCAATTAGTCGCCAAATTGTCGCCAAATAGCCGCCAAATAGCCGCCACATAGCAGCCAAATAGCAGCCAAATAGCCGCCAATTAGCCGCCAAATAGCCGTCAAATAGCAGCCAAATAGCAGCCCGATAGCAGCCAAATAGCAGCCTAATAGCAGCCAAACAGCCGCCAGATAGCAGCCACATAGAAGCAAAATAGCAGCCAAATAACAGCCAAATAACAGCCAAATAGCAGCCACATAGCAGCCAAATAGCCGCCAAATAGCAGCCAAATAACAGCCACAATTTTTTTCCATCGATTCATGAAAACATCGCGGTTTTGAAACGTCGCGGAGCCGTAATCAGATATATTCACGAACTTGTGTCGTAAAAATTTGCATCAAATTATGTGTCTTTTGTAATTAAAATTAAAAAAAAAAAAAAAAACTATATCGGCACTCTGCGACACTACCTAGTAAGAATTTAGGTGCAAATATCCTATTGGACCGTCAAACAGCGGCCGTAAAAATTTGCGATTACGGAGTGGCCAAATCGCTCGCCACCGTTCTCAAAGCCAACACTTTTGTGGGCACCCCGTTTTTCATGGCACCCGAAGTAATTAGGGGTGATTACGGCATTGAGGTACTTGCTATGAAACTGATTGTCTGAACTTGTCCTCTCTGTAGTTTGCTCCCCTTGTTCTGATTCCTATCCTTTGTCTGAACCTCTGGTCCGTATCTTTCAGCTGCAAACGTGCTGGTCAGTGAGAATGGAGACGTGAAAGTGGCGGATTTTGGTGTCGCTGGTCAGCTTACTGAGACTGTCAAAAAGCGCATAACGTTTGTGGGATCTCCGTTCTGGATGGCACCGGAACTCATCAAACAGTCGAGCTATGATTACAAGGTTTTTCCATGTTCATTATCCCCCATGTCTTCCTTCCTTTTGTCCACAATGTTTCTTTAAAAAGGGGCAGCAACTTTTAAAATTTGCAGGCCGATATTTGGTCACTCGGAATCACGGCCATCGAGTTGGCGAATGGAGAACCACCGCATTCAGATCTTCATCCAATGCGTGTTCTCTTTCTGATTCCCAAAAATCCACCTCCCGTTTTGCAAGGAAGTCAGTGGTCGAAACCGTTCAAGGAGTTTGTTGAGTTGTGTCTGAACAAGGATCCGGAAAATGTATCGTTTTTTTTTTTCGCTAATGGGGTTATTCGCGGAACCAGCACAAAAGCGAAAATTCGTAGAATGCTCCGATTGATCTGACACTTTTAGAAATCATTAAAAAAAAACTCGCGGAAATATCCAGAAAATTTCAGACAAAAAAATCGATATCATTGTTTTGTTTAAGTTGTCGCGCTCGCGTTGCGGACCGATTTACGAGGCTCCGCCCACTGCCATGCTATTTTTGCTGTGATTTTTCACATTTTTCCTCATTTTGCAGTTTTTTAAATACATTTTTGTTTCACATCAATACATGGCTTATGCGAATGAATATTGAACGAGAAAATTCGAGAAAAAGAGAAAAAAAAATGGCAAATGATGCAAAAATCGATAATAAATGTTTTTCGTCTTTTCATGGTAATTTTTGTATTTTTTCCTTATTTTTATTTTTTGGAAATAATTAATTTCAGATCGCTAAATTTTTTGTTCGAATACGGATTTGATTAAAAAGTGCGATGAATTAAGAAAAATCCCCCATTTTTAATCGAATCCTCATTCGAACAACACATTTAGCGACCTGAAATCAATTATTTCCAAAAAAAAAAAATGAGGAAAAAATGCAAAAATTACCATGAAAAAACGAAAAACTTTTTTTTTAATCGATTTTTGCATCATTCGCCTTTTTTTTTAATATTTTTTCTCGAATTTTCTTGTTCAATATTCATTTGCATAAGCCATTTATTGATCTGAAACAAAAATGTATTTAATGGACCTATTCAAAGTACTGTAGAAAATCGGTAAAAATGACAAAAAACTGGGAGAAAACTCGGAAAATGCTCCGATTGGTCTGAAATTTTGGGAGAAACTGTCAAAAATGCTTCCGGACTTTCTCAGAAAATTTTGGACCGAAATATCGATTTTAGAAAATTTTCAGAAAAAAATCAATATTTTTTAAAATCGATATTTCGGCCCAAAATTTTCTGAGAAAGTCCGGAAGCATTTTTGACAGTTTCTCCCAAAGTTGCAGACCAATCGGAGCATTTTCCGAGTTTTATCCCAGTTTTTTGTCATTTTTTCCGTTTTTCTACAGTACTTTGAATAGCTCCATAACAAAACATAAAGAAAACTGCAAAATAAGGAAAAAATGTGAAAAAAGGAAAAACCACAGCGAAAATAGCATGGCAGTGGGCGGAGCCTCGTAAATCGGTTTGCAACGCGAGTACGCAGACACCGCGCGACAACTTAACTAAAACAATGTCCGAGAGTTTTTTAAATGGTTTCTAAAAGTTTCAGAATGATTGGAGAATTTTCGCTGAATTTTTTGCCGGTTCTGTGAATAACCGCCATGATTTATTTTCACAATTTTTAATTTGCAGCGACCCTCTGCGAGCACACTTTTAAAACATCAGTTTATCAAACGTGCAAAAAAGAACAGCATTCTCGTGGAGCTCATCGAACGAGCCGCAGAGTATCGATCAAGGACGGGCGTCTCAAGTGACAGCGATCTCGACGAAGATTCGGACGGGGGAGGTGGAACGAGCAAGTGGGACTATCCTACTGTACGCGGACCACGTGTTGGACCCGGTGCGGACGATGAGGGAACTGTTCGTCAGAGAACGGATCGACCGAGAGGACAAATTGGTCAACGTAGGTCGCCGAGTGGTTCGCCTGGTGGCACCATAGTCAGAGTACGTGTTTTTGTGACTCTGGGACGTTTCGAAACCTGCCACCTCGAAACTGGGACGTTTCGAAACTTTAGTACTATTTTTCGGCGCCGTGTCGCACTATTGACAAGTTTCGGCCAAGGATGAAGTAGTTGTCGAATCTTTTACCAGTAAATTCCGAGAATTTTTCGAAATTCACGGGGAAATTCACCTCTAAAAATGCACTAGAGTTTCGAAACGTCCCAATTTCAAAGTGGCAGTTTTCGAAGTGACAAGTTTCGAAATGTCCCAGTTTCCAAACGTCCTGTTTCGAAACGTCCCAGAGCCGTTTTTATGTTACTGTCTCTTTACGTAATGTGTATTCTCCAGGGAAATCCTCAGGTGGCCAACATTGCTGAACAACTCCGCAACGCTTCTGTCAGCTCTTCAGGCTATGGCTCTGGTGGGAATGCGTCGGCTTCACAGTACCCTACGCCATCTGCTCCTCCACTTCCTCCAACACATACTTCTGTAGGCGCAACAACTATCACACTGGGAAGCCCCAACGGATCACCGACGTCATCTCTGGCACGCACTCAATCAATGGTATCGCCGGTGAACGGAAAAAGAGCCACATCGGCGAACTCTTGGGAACTGGACAGGAATACTCGTTCCGCTAGTGAGCGTGTTTCGCCCTCTCCAGCTTCACCGTCAAGGTACCAACAACAACACAGAACGCCATCGTCATCGAGTGTTGAAAATAACGGACGTCAAGAGTACACGAATGGATTCTCCTCGTCTAGTGTCAATGGGAATCAGCAGCAGCAGACTGGATCTGGTGGCCGTCATGACTATGGTCACTTGCCAACGTCGTCACAAGACCCTCTCCATCAGAACCGAATGTACGGATACGGAGCTCCGCCACCATCTCGCGAGTCACAAAACACGTCTTCACGAATAAAAGGAGCCCTGGATTGCAGTCTATTGCCCGCTCTCGAGCATCTCTCGCGAACTCGCCACGCAACTGCTGCTCTCGATCAATTGCGAAACGTGTTTAGAGAGGTTGAAGAATCGTGCCCAGGCATTTGCAATGATATGGTCGAGGAGTTGATGACGAGAATTGCGATTCCGCAAGTAAGATTGAAACTGTGGGAAATTTGTCGATTTTTTCGATTCTATTGTCAAACCGCCAAAATGGTCAAACGCGCTCCACTGGACTCTACGCTATGCGATTTTCATTTTGGTCTCCCAATTATTTTGTCGGTTTTTCTTTGATTTTTTTTTTGCATAAAATCTTCTTTTTTTTTCGTGCTTTTTCCTTGTAAAAATATTTTCTTGGGTTTGGAAACAAAGAGTTATGATTTTTTAAAGTGCGGAGACTGCGAAAAATGTTGATTTTTCACTGAAATTCAGAAATATGCGCAAGATTTTGACAAAACTTTATGAATTTGGTCTCGAAAAAATATTTTTACCAGGAGAAACCACGAAAAAAGAAGATTTTATGCAAAAAATCAAAGAAAAACCGACAAAATAATTTGGAGACTAAGATGAAAATCGCATAGCGTTGAGTCTAGTGGAGCGCGTTTGACCATTTTGGCAGGGCGGCAATAGAAAAATAATCAAAAAATACCAAAAAGAAACACTTGTCCTTAAAAATTACCGAATACTGGAAAAAATGTTGCCAGATTTTTGTAAATTCGAATCATGATGGTTAAGTTTTTGTTCGAAAAACAAGATTCCGCTGCTCTACAAAAAAATTTGCAAAATGAATCAAAACAATTTTTGTTCCACTTTTGCTCCTGGAAATGCTCAAAAAATTTTGGACCGAAAAAATTATTCCCCGAATTTTTGGCTATTTTGAGAATAACTTATCAAAAATTCAAATTATCAAAATTTCCAGGTCAACCAAAGTGATTTTGAAGCGGCGATCCGTCGATTGACAACACCACCGTCTTAAACTACAGTAAACACAACTACAAAACAAAATCTTGTTGTATCTCAGAACATGTACTATCCGCCCACATACCCCACGCACAACAACAACAAAAAAAAAACGCTGTACGATATTGCTGCTCAATTCAGTTGTGTTGCTTATCGGAAACAACTTTTTTCTTCTTCTCTACACGGTTCTCATCATTTCTTTTCGTCCGCCCCTCATTGAACTTTTTCACTTGGAAAAAGCTTTATGCCGCGTCCAAAGTTCAAAAAATTCCTGAAATTACGAGTTTTTTGCAGTCCAAGTTTGCACAAAAAATCCCGGAAACCGATATGTTTAAACTTGAAATTTCCCAAAAAAATTGAGCAATTGTGGGAAAATTCAAGGAAGGTCTCGCAGCGACGCAACTACGGTAACGTCGGTTTCAACTGTGACCGCCTGTTTTTTCTGGGATTTTTTGTGGAACTTTGGACTGAAAAAAACTCGTGATTTTGGGAATTTTTTGAACTTTGAACGCAGCGTTACATTTTTGAGCAGTTTCAGCTCAATAATAACTTGT
This sequence comes from Caenorhabditis japonica, assembly GCA_963572235.1. Taxonomy (NCBI): domain Eukaryota; kingdom Metazoa; phylum Nematoda; class Chromadorea; order Rhabditida; family Rhabditidae; genus Caenorhabditis; species Caenorhabditis japonica. The sequence goes on from OY754346.1 coordinate 1,627,083, forward strand.
AAATATACATACAAAGTCGATTCGATTTGTGTTTTTTCTTCAAATTCCTTTGCATCTCTTCTCATCGTCTAAATATTTTTGTGTTTTTTTTGTCTCGTTCTAAATTTCTACCCCTGTCCTCTCGTCTACCAAAATTCTATGATGATCGCCGGTCTCATTTTTTTTTCCTCATTTTTAGGGTATCGTATTCTATCTTTTGCCTTGGTTTTATTTTTTTTTGTTTATTTCCAATTATTTTTTCTTTTATTTAATATGGAGTGAGGTTCATACAAGAAAAGTAGAGGTGTTGCGAAAACGCTTTTTTTGTTGTTGTCAGAACCTCCATTTAATTTAAAATCGCGATCATTTTTTCTTGCTCTCTTTTTTTTTTTGCTCCACCAACCTTTGATGGTTTGCCCCCTCTGATAATTAGTGAAATGAACGTACCATGTGTCCCGTCCGTTTTGTGAAATAAACTATTCCATGAGTAATATGAATTATGATAAAAGTTGTTATATTTTCAAAGTTTGCTTACTTTTTATTGGGAAACTGCTGGGAAGATTTTGAGAAGCGTTGCAAACCGATTTACGAGACTCCGCCCACTTTCTTGCTATTTTTTGCAGTTTTCCTTCTGTTTTTTTAATACATTTTTGTTTCAGATCGATAAATGGCATATGCGAATGAATATTGAACGAGAAAATTCGAGAAAAAATGGCGAATGATGCAAAAATCGATAAAACAATTTTTTTTGTCTTATTGTGAAAACAAAAAAATAGCAACGCGGTGTTTGCGTACTTTTGAAATTCAAACTGCAATGAAAGAAATAGCATGCCAAGGAAGAGATCTGGTCCCATTTTCGTTTGAATTTTAAAAGTACGCAAACACCGCGTTGCAATTTTTTGTTTTCACAATATCATGGTAATTTTTGCATTTTTTTTTGTTGAGAAAATTGATTTCAGGTTGCTAAATTTGTTGTTCGAATACGGATTCAATTAAAAAATGCGTTGAATTGAGAAAAATCCCGCATTTTTTTTCTCTTCTCGAATTTTCCTATTCAATATTCATTCGCATACGCCATTTATGGCTCTGGGACGTTTCAAAACAAGACGTTTCAAAACTGGGACACTTCAAAACTGGGACGATTCAAAACTAGGACGGTTCAAAACTTTGAGTGCAATTGTGCGTCACGGTGTACGCACTAGTGACACCAGAACACACGCACATTAAATGTTTATTTTCGTTTTGTCATTTTTTAACTCTCTTCACGCGTTTTGCTCTCGTTTCGCATTTTTTAAAAATAACAAGCCTGGCTGCATCAAAAGCTACTTTTGATTTCTTTTCATTTCTAAGAATGTTTTTTCGTCACTTTCTTTAAAATTTATTTTTCATTTATTTCTTGCGTGTGCCCTGTGGCGCAGATGGTTAAGCGCTTGCATTTCAAACAAACGACGCAGGCTCGAGTTTTTGTGTTGGTCTCGGGCGCTCATTTCGCTTCCGCCATGCAGTTTGGAAACAGACACACCAAGAAATTCAGTTACAGACCCAAACGGAATTTTATATATAAGGATGATTTTTTGCCGGTATTTAAATTTGGTCGCTCATGCTTTGTCTTTTGTCGAGTGCTTTACCGGTAAAACGCTTTAGTAAATTTTCCGATAAATTTAACGAAAAAAAAAAAGCGAAACGATAGGAAAACGCGTGAAGAGAGTTGAAAAATGACAAAACGAAAAAAGAAAATGAATAGTACGTGAAAATAGTTTAAAACAATGACAAAACGAAAATAAACATTTAATGTGCGTGCGTTCTGGTGTCACTAGTGCGTACACCGTGACGCACAATTGCACTCAAAGTTTTGAACCGTCCTAGTTTTGAAGTGGCAGGTTTTGAATCGTCCCAGTTTTGAAGTGTCCCAGTTTTGAAACGTCCCAGTTTTGAAACGTCTTGTTTTGAAACGTCCCAGAGCCTGAAAATCCGCCCACTTCTTTTTCACGCAAACATTCAGTGAAAAAAGCGGGCAGAGTTTCACGTTTTGCTGTCACAACTCGATAAAAACACAATATATCGCCACAATTTTGCGAAGAAAATTGGGTGAAACTAAATCTGCAAGAATCACCAAAAAATACATGGCTGAATTTCGGCACACACGCACTTGGTTTACCGTTAATAGTTATACGAGACGCCGCCGCGATGCCGCGACGGCCTTGTCCCGAATTAACGTTTTCTTTTTTATTTCGAAAACTACGTAGCCGCTTCCACGTTTCGTTCGCTCTCATATGTACCATATCCTCGCGAATTATGTTTTCTGAGAGAGCGACATCAAAACGTGAAACTCCGCCCACTTTTTTCACGCAAAAATTTAATGTTCGCGTGAAAAAAAGTGGGCGGATTTTCTTATTTTCGGCAAATTTTAAGAATAATGTCTTTAAATCGTTTTCTTTCATTTTTTGTGACAAATTCATTTTTTTGTCGTGGCGGTCTACAGATGAATTTAGACGCGTGTTCACTTTTCCGAAGGCGAAAACTACAGGTTTTCCTCTCGCCAGAATAATATTGATTTGCCTGGCCGATACGACGTCGAAAGACTGTTTTGGCATTAAGAGATTTAGAGATACATATAAGAACCACACTCTCCCTTCATTAAAACTGTGACGACTGACGACTCTTTCTCTCCCAGACAACTTTCTATATTCACAACCGTATTTATTTCCTTACCTTTTGGGAAAGCGAAAAATAAAAATAAAAATAGCGACACGGTGTTTGCGTACTTTTGAAAATTCAAACAAAAAATATTGTGTGTTTCAATCGACTTGCGACATGAAAACGCATCACATTTCAAGTCTGCATTCACCGTTCTGTCTGCGTCTCTTCAAATATCACTGTGTTCGCTTGGTCGCGCACAAATAAGTGGGCGGAGTTTCGTTTCGCGTTCTCATGTCGCAAGTCGATTGAAAACACAATAGCCTAGGAAATGAAAATAAATTTTTCCTATTCGTTTGAATTCTCAAAAGTACGCAAACACCGTGTCGCTATTTTTTCCTTTCCCAACCATATTTCTTGTTTTTGCTTCTGGTCGTGTCGATAAAAAACCAGTTAGTTTCTAGAAACGAGGGGTTTATGGAGCAACGGAGAAGATGGTTTGCGTGGTTGTTCATCGCACTCATTCTTCACAATGACGTCGTCTTGTCAGCATATCATTGGAAAATCAGTGACGATGGAAAGAAAATTGAAGCGGTGGTGAGTTTTGGTTGAAAATAAAAAATCGTGGATTGGCTTGCATTATGGACCTATACCTATTGACAGAACCGAAAAAAAAAGAAACAAACGGAAAAAATTGCGGGAAAAATCGGAGAATGCTCCGATTGACCTGAAATTTTGGGAAATATTGGAAAAATTCTCCTGTACACGCTCAAAAAATTTTGGACCAAAATATCGATTTTAAATATTTTTAAAAAAATCGATATTTTGGTCCAAAATTTTTTGAGCGTGTACAGGAGTTTTTTCCAATATTTCTCAAAATTTCAGGTCAATCGGAGCATTCTCCGATTTTTTCAGTTTTTTTCCGGTTTTTTCTATAGAATAATGCCCTTGTATTACGGTATCAAAGATATGAAGTATAGACATTTTAGATGGTATTTATAGCAACTAATGCAAGTCCAGAACGAATTTTCTAATCATATTCCACGGCGTGCTGGCCGGAATTCCAACGTTCCGTCCAACAACGTATTCTCGACCTCAAAAAATTAAATAAAAACTGTTATTCTCAGTACGGAGCGCTGCAAACGCGCTCCCTTCGCACAGTGATGGACGCGGCCGCGTTTGCGACGAGAGAGTGCAGAAAATCAAGAGAGCCGTGGCCGATGTTTTGCTCTGATTTCTCTGAACCTCTCTCCAAACGCATGCGAAATTCTTTGTTCGATTGGAGCGAGTTATCAGCGTTTTATACCGAGTATACCTTGACTAGTTTTCCGAAATGAAACGATTAAAATTATATTTCAGCAAAAAAGCGAATACCAATTGAAAATGCCCGGTTCACTGACCGATTTCATGAAGCAGGTGGAGAATATGAAAACGATCAAAAGACATATCGGTGACATGCAGAAAATGTTGAATACGATCACTAGGCGCGAGAATATTGACGATCCAGGGTTTGAAGAAACATTTAAAAAGGAGGAGGAAGCGTGTGTGTTAGTTTTTATTATTTCATTTTTATATATTGCCGGCCCGCCAAATTGGTGAAACGTGCTCCGCTGAACTCAACGTTATGCGATTTTCATTTTGGTCACCAAATTATTTAATTTCACGTTGAATTTATACGTGAAATTAAATAATTTTGAGACCAAAATGAAAATTGCATAGCGTTGAGTTCAACGGAGCGCGTTTGACTATTTTGGCGGTCCGACAATACACAATTTACTCGCAATGAAAGCAAAACGTGGTTCGATTGAAAGAAAACCTCAAAGTATTTCATAATTAAATACATATTTATATTGTCGTCCCGCCGAAATGGTCAAACGCGCTCCGCTGAACTCAACGCTATGCGATTTTCATTTTGGTCACCAAATTATTTAATTTCACGTATAAATTCAACGTGAATTGAAATAATTTGGAGACCAAAATGAAAATCGCATAGTGTTGAGTTCAGCGGAGCGCGTTTGGCCATTTTGCCGGGCCGACAATAATTAAATACATACTGTTACTGTTGTAGGAAATCACGCGGAATCAAACTCGAAGCTGATAATTTCCACACATCGTTCACCTCCGAGCTCTGCCCCGAGTTCCACGAATCCTACCAACAGTACACTACGTTTGTCAAAGAGTATTTTGGCTCTCCGCCCGACACCAATCAACGACCGCCGCGATGTGACTATTGGTTTGAAGCGATGAAAATAAAGAGCCCAAATAATGACGATTTGGGAAAGAGTGTCATTGATAAAGTGGGTCCCGAAGATGAGTTGTTCTACAAAGTTATCGGAATGTACTTTCCTGGATTTGCTAAATTCACACGCGATCCAGACGGAATGGCACGATATGGAAATATGCTATCGAGTATGCTGGCACATGAAACTCGGGTAGGAATGTTTTGGGGGGGGGGGGTTTGTTTAGGAATAATAAAAAATAACTATTTGAGAAATAGTGTCAGAAATACTCCTGGGCACGATAATTTTTCTTATTTTGCATTTTCTCAATTATCTCATTTTAATGTATAGAAAAAAAAATCAATTTTGCAGAAAGTTTCACACAACGCCTACCTTCACATGGCGGCTGCAGCGTATTGGCGCGCCCAAGGCAAAATTTCCTATGCATTTACGTGCTATGCAACTGGTCTTATGGTCGGGTAAGTTATGAATTTACCGTGAAACGTGAAACGCAATTTGGTTACACCTTTCATAGAAAAAAAATTCCTAGCGCACGGTGTTCAGGATTTGTCGCGCCAGCAAACTAGCATGGCGCACTTTCAGTGCTTGCGCATTTTTTTAAAATTGATTTTATTATTTTTCTTTTAGTAAAACCTGTTTTTCTTTGTAAAATGTATGTATTGTATCTTTTAATAATTTTATTGTGTTTTCAATCGACTTGCGATATGAAAATGCAAGTCTGCATTCACCGTTCCGTCTGCGTCTCTTCAAATATCCACGGCGTGTTGAAGAGTAAAAATGCGCTCCACTGCTCACATAGATTTGAGGAAACGCGGTTGTTACATATTTGAAACGGTTTAGATTTTCAAAAACGAGGCGCTGGCGGAACACGTTTTCTGCATAAAATAAATAGGAAAATATTGTTTAAATATTCAGAATCATGCAAAAGATATGAACCCATAAGAAAAAAATATATCAAAAATTGCTGCGGCGCCGCAGTAAAGACGTTTTGAATACGCCATTTCGCGCTCTTTTTTTCTCGAGTGATGTGGCAACTTTCCCGCGTAATTTAAATTTTAATTTTCATGTACCTCTCAACACGCCGTGAATATCACTGTGGTTGCGTGGACGCGCACAAATAAGTGGGCGGAGTTTCGCGTTCTCATGTCGCAAGTCGATTAAAAACACAATAATATTTCTAAACTTCTTGCAGGCTGGAAAATTCGAGCGATTTTCGAGAAACTCACAATATTGGCTAACAATCGATGAAAATCAAATAAATTGCTTTTTTTTCATGATATTTGTTTTATTTACATGACGAATTAAAATCTGAGAGATTTCACTGCATTAAACGTATTTTCAGCGTTATTCTACTCCCGAGTTTTTTTTTAACCGACAGAATACTTGAATTTTGAGGTCATACGATCTTAGAATTAACAAAAAACATCGAAGAGCGGTTTTTTCAAGCAATTATGGATTTTTCCCTTAACCAAAGTGAATTATTCCCCATAAAATTGCCCAAACTTTGATTTTCGTAAAGATTTATCCTGCAAAATCACCAAAAAACTCACTTTTTTAGCTCCGCAATGCTAAAAACGATTATTCCGAAATGATGGCTGAACCAAATTCGGCGTTTTTAGGCTTTAAACGTTTCTAAACACCTCAGCTATAATTCAGTTGGAACACATTTGGGAAAAAATTAAACATTTATGCTTTTTTTCCGGAAAAACAGGAAAAACGGAGGCTACCCCGAATCAGAACGTTCCCGAATCAGAACTGTCCCGAATCAGAACCGTGTCCTGAATCAGAACTGTCATAAATCAGAACTGTCCGGAATCAGAACTGTCCCTAAGCAGAACTGTTCGTTTCAGAACTGCCCTGAATCAGAACTGTCCTGTATCAGAACTGTCCCGAATCAGAACTGTTCGTATCAGAACTGCCCCAAATCAGAACTATCCTGTATGAGTTTTAAATAAAATTTGTTTTATTATGAAAAAACAACATATTAGGCCGTAAGCATGCTTATTGAATAGTTCTGATTTGGGGCAGTTCTGATACGAACAGTTCTGATTCGGGACAGTTCTGATACGAACAGTTCTGAATCGGGGCAGTTCTGACTTAGGACAGTTCTGATTCGGGACAGTTCTGCTTTGGGGCAGTTCTGATAAAGGACAGTTCTTATACAGGACAGTTCTGATTCGAATAGTTCTGATTCAGGGCAGTTCTGATTTATGACAGTTATGATACGAACAGTTCTGATTTAGGACACGGTTCTGATTCAGGACAGTTCTGATTTGGGACAGTTCTGATTCGGGGTAGCCTCGAAAAACGCCTCAAAATTTGAATTTCGCGCCAAAAATCCAGTGGCGCGCGTTTGCTCGGCTCCACCCACTTTTCAAATCCTGGGCACCGTGTAGCGGATTAAAAAATAAAAACATATTACTTACTTGTTTGAGCAATTACCAAGATTGCAGGGAAAGCAATCATGATTGGCATTCTCCCCATCTAACCTCGGAGATTATGTTGTCGGTCTCAACTCTACTCAATCAAGGTGTTCTCCCAATAGAGGCTCATCTTATTCTTAAGGTATTCACAAAACCGGAAAAAATCGGAGAATGCTCCGATTGACCTGAAATTTTGGGAAATATTGGAAAAAATTATCCTGTACACGCTCAAAAAATTTTGGACCAAAATATCGATTTTAAAAATTTTCGGAAAAAATCGATATTTTGGTCGGTCCAAAATTATTTGAGCGTGTACAGGAGAATTTTCCCCGAAATTTCCGGTCAATCGGACCATTCTCCGATTTTTTCCGGTTTTGTGAATAACCCCATTTTTTTTTTAGCAATTACCGACAAATTTACCAGTATGCTATAAAGGAATGGTGCACGCGTCGACCGCCGACGCTTCAGTTTTTGGTGGGCCGGAAAATGAACCGGATTCTGACGAAAAACTGCCGTCAATTCATCTGAAACTTACCAAAAAAGAACGAAACAGCATTTTCAGCAACACTTTCAAAAACTATGCGGGATCGCTGAGATACTTTAAGGTTTCAATAAAAGTAAGAAAAAATAGACGTGACAATTTTAGGATGCAAAAGCTCTGCAAAAACAAGCCGATGGCGATCTGCTCGATCAGTTTTTCGATCTAGTCGAGTCGAAAGCGTACGTAATCTCTTGCTACATGCGACTGTACGAGGCATTGGAAACACAGAAAAATAATCTAGAAGCACTGATGAATGAGAAGAGCGACTACCAGAAATTATACAAGAAAAAGTGGGAGGTGAGCGACAAGGTGCTAGAATTGCAACCGACGCCCCAGTTTCGATTCACTCAAATGCTGTTTTTCGATGAAGTAAAGTATGGTCCGCATCACTGTGAGTTTTTTTTTTAATTTGTCAATTTTCATTTTACAAACGCTTTATAGAAAATTCGAATATTGGATCTTTTTTTAAAGGGGGTGCCAACTTTGTGGGGAAAGTGGCTTAAAATATACTCTTGATTGGGGGATTTACAAATATCACATTGAAATCGCGCAAAAAAAATTCTCTGATTTTTTGGGATTTTTACAAAAAAAAAATAGAAGACCACGAGGAGTACACGAAAATAGTGACCGGGGCCTAGGAAACCCGCGGCCGCGGCTTCTAGAAAGATCCATTTTCACCAGAAACATTTATTTTTCTTGCAGTTTCCCTCGTTTTTATCATCGACTTTCGATAAAACATGCTCTAATCGCTTATAAAATTTTTAGATGTTCGCGAAAACATATTTTAGTTATAAATATCGAAAAATCGATATTCGGCTGCCGTTCGATTCAACGTTTTAAATAATTTATTTTGAAAATTTTTTGTTGAAATATAACCGTTACAGATATGAATTTAATTCGGAAGTGAGCAGGAAAAAGGGCTAAAACAAAAGGTATGAGAAATTTTGTTCCGAATTTGTTTTATCATTACTTTTGGGATTAAAATGCGTAAATTTGCTATCTGAAAACACAAAATGATGTTTGTAATATATTTCCCAAAGATTAATGCAAAAAAAATTAGAAAAATACGGGAGAGAAATGATGAAAAAGAAAATGACGTTTGAATTTCGCGCCAAATCGTGTACTCCCCGTGGTCTTCTACTTTTTTTTGTTGTAAAATTTGCCAAAAATCAGAAAAATTTTTTCGTGCGATTGCGATGTGATATTCGTAAATCCCCCACACAAGAGTGTATTTTAAGCCACTTTCCCCAGAAAGTTGGCACCCCCTTTAAATCTGTTACTGTAATACTATTTTATGATTTCTACAACAAAAATAGAAGGGCGGTACACGAAGTCGCGGCCTCGAAAACTGGCGGCCAGCATTTTTCCGCAATTTAGGCTGATTTGTGAATAAATTATCAAAAAAAAAATAGTGAAAAAATGAATGAAGAAAATACCGATTATTGCGGTCGGCCGCCGGCCTAGAAAACCTCGACTTGGTGTACTCCCCGTGATTTTCTATTTTTTTTTGTTGTAAAATTTGGCAAAAATGGTGAAAAAAATAAGCATTTTTGGAAAGTTTTTTGCTTTTTTAGACGCACCATAAAGGAGTTTCCCTGAAAAGTTAACGCCTCCTTTAATGAAAAAAATCGTTTTTTTTTTTGTATTTTTCAACGCTGTGCCAAAAATGTCCAAAAAATACCGTACTTTGCGACATCAAAACGTGATAAAGGCACTGAAATTTAATATTTGCGTGAAAAAAAGTGGGCGGAGTTTGACGGTTTGATGTCGCAACTCGATTGAAAAGTTGTTTTCAACAGGTCGAAGATGTGCTCGAACTCAAATCAACCGGTTTCCATCCTCAAATCACCCAATGAATGTGGCCACTACAATTTTTTGTACGGTAAGCATTTTCCCGTATTTTGATCGAAAATAAACGCTCATTATTAGCTAACCTGCTCATTGGAAGCGTACACGGAAGCTATGGTGCCAATCCGTCAGAAAACTCTTCGCAATCGTCCCTCTGTCAACGAAACGTCCTGGACGGTCACACCAGTTTACCCCCAAAACTACACGTTTGAAAAGAAACTCTTTGAAGTCGGCAAAAATGCCCAGCAACCTGGCTATTTTAGAATGATCGAGCCGAGGTTTACCAATAAAGAGTGGGTTAACAAAAAAAAAAAGATTCGTGATTGTTTTTCGATCTGCAGAATTGATGAATCTGTGGACCGTTATTGGAGACGGGCGGATTGGCCGAATTCTCTCGATTGCCAAGCTGTAGTCTCATCGTCGAATCCTTTCCGCATCAATACGTTCCCGCAGGTGTTCATCTCACCGGAGAATCGCGGATGGATGTAAGCTTTGAAGCTTTTATCTTATTCAAACGACGGAAAAAAAAGAAAAAAATCTGTGGCCGCGAGAGTTTTTTCCGTTGCTTTTCTAGGCCATCGCAAAAGTTTTTTAGGCCCTCCGCTGTGAGACCTGCGAAATATCGATTTACGGGCGAATAATTTTTGCAATTTTTTTTTGAAAAAATACAGAAATTCATTGGAAGTATAGTCGGCGAATACATCATCAACCTCGCTCTACTGCAAAAATCCTGTAAATTTGATTTTTCGCTTCAAAAAAGGCGCACTACACTGTTGAAAATTGAAAAGTGCCTTAGAGCGAGGCTGATGATGCATTCGCCGAGTATAAGCGATCAATTCTCCAAAAAAAAAATTGCAAAAATTATTCGTCCGTAAATCGATATTTCGCAGGTCTCACAGCGGAGGTCCTAAAAAACTTGCGATGGCCTAGAAAAGCAACGGAATAAAATTGTCGCGGCCACGGATTTTTTTCTTTTTTTTTTCCGTCGTTTGAATAAGGAAAAAAAGGAAAAATAACTATTTTTTTTTCCGACCCTGAATAACACCATTAAACAGTTTTTTTTTCATAATCTTTAAAATACTTTATTCAAAAATATCATTGTAATTTTCAGAATCGATGAACTTTTGACCATCCATCTCGGCTTAACACCGTCCGACACTCTGCCGCTTCCGTGGTTTGAACCACGATGCGATTTTGTCAAAATGGAGAACCTTCGAGTGTTCACCGGCTTTGAGGCTATCGAACGTCTTCTGAATCCGCGATTTGACCGACGCTCCGACGAGTTCGCCGAGAAAATGTTGAAGACGACTCTGGTGAGATTGGCAGGACGAGTTATCGAAGATCACGAAATGGGAGGAAGAATTTACTTATTGTTGAAGCTAGTAAGAATTTTTAAAATGTACAGGGTGGCCGATAAGTATAGGACGTTTTGAAAGTGCTCCCATTTTTTCAATTTGAGGATTTTTCGAGAACAACCTTTATTAAACAACAAAAAATAAGCAGAAAATTTGATTTTACAAGAGAATTTCGAAGTTGGATCCACGAGCTTTGACACAGGCTCTCAAACGTTTCTTCACCGAATTGACAGTGCGCCGCAGGTATCCGTCGTCGATCGAAGCCCATGCTACCTCGAGAGCGGCCTTCAAGTCATCGACAGTAGCAAAAACTTTTCCCGCGATCTTCCCTTCCAACATGCCCCAAACGCTGAAATCCATCGGATTGAGATCCGGGCTGGAAGCAGGCCACAAGTTCTTGTCCAGGAATCCAGGGAAATGCGCCTCCAAGACGGCCAATGTCGATCTCGAGCCATGGGACGGTGCCCAGTCTTGTTGAAGGATAAATGGACCACCAGCAAAGTGCCGTCGAAGAATTCGAACCGTCGAAGACGAAATTTGAAGGCGTCGAGCGATCTCAGCACTTCCGAGGCCTCTCTTGAACAAGAGTTCAATGGAAGGACGATGAGGAGAACTTTTCATAGCTCGGCGATATGGAGAAGTGAGAACAAATGACTGAGAAGCTTACTTATATAGTCTCTGGACTTTCGAAAAGTTTCGAAATTTTTCGAAAATATCCCTTGGCACCGTGCCAGGGAACGCTGAAAGCGAGCGTCCTATACTTATCGGCCACCCTGTATTGTTAAAAATTGTTAAAAATTTACAGGGTATCGGTCCGAAGTGGGTGCGTTTGAACCTCGCTGGACTATACTGGAGAGTTCAAGGAAATCCACATCAGGCGACGAAATGCCTTCTCGGCGCTTTCATTGACAAGCCGGAGGAGTCGTTTCTCGCGATTGTTCAACTTACTCAGGTCATCTTGAAAGCCACACGGATAGTGAATGATGCACACGGATTCTTGCAGCAACAATTGAATCTTCTCGGCTATAAAGAGCCAATGTTTCATTATGTGCAGGGAAGAATGCGTCTGTTGCTCCATGATGTTGACCAAGCGATACAACATTTGAAAGAAGCCATGGACAAAGATCCAGAAAATGCGGTGATCGGTGAAGATCTTCTGAAAATCGCGTGCAGTGGAAAATCGACGAAAGCGGCGATCTCTTCGAAATTTCCTACTGTATGCTGCTCGCCAGTCATTCAGAATGCAGTTTGCATTCGCCCACATAAAGACTCTGAAGATCAATGCTATGTCGTCGAAGCGTCGAACATTCCGGGCGCGCCACCTCAACTCGTCTACCACAGATGCAACGGTGTCTACGATGGGTTCAGTAAAAAGACGTCAGACTATGCTAGCATTGTCTCGCCATTTTTGCCTATATTTAGTACGGTAGCATCGCGAAATGATGTCACCAACTGGGTGAACCGGGTCGACGGAATTCAGACAGTGGAGAGTAACGAATTGCCGTTAGATTACGGTGGCTGGAATAACTTTTTCGCTGAGAGACCCGCCGAATGGTGGGATAGCGCAAATAACGAAATGAAATACGTGCTTCCGACCGAGGAAGAAGAAGAAACGAACGATTGGGTCGAAGAATGGAAATCGAACTTGGCGACGATTCCCGAGAAACCTCTTTCATTTTTGTGGATCCGTGAAAAGTCTGCCATGATGCAGTACGACACTAAACTTCCAGCACAGCTTCCCAATCCCTCTATTCATCAAATCCGGCGTGGAATCTCGGTATTCCCGCCGCCACGTGTTGCCACAATGTCGTGCAACGGAGTTGCTAAACTCGAAGCAATGTTTGAAAACGCTCCGTCGACGTGGGTCTCACTGACGGCCAAAGGAGAACAAATTGAAAAGTATGTCGATTTGCGCGGCCCGATGCCAGCAAAAGCCGCACTTCAACCGGTTTGTCCCAGTATGGATAAATACGCCAACTCGGCAATTCTCGGAATGGAGCACATTCCGGCGTTCGCACTCAGTGATCAGTTCTTGTTTTATCAGCCAGAGTTGGCCTTGTCGGAGGCATTGAAAACGCTTGGAAACGAACGGGACACCATTGAGCATGTAGGAGCTCGACTTCATGCCGCTATGCTGCATGCGAATGCAAGTAAGTTCCAAACATGAGCAATACAGAATGTCGCATTTGGTTTTTTGAGCATAACTTTTTTTTAGAGTGGACCGTTTGAGTTTGCAGACTTTCTGTTTGCAGAAACTTGCGGAAAAAAAAAATTTATTTCAATTATTTTGATTTTTTTTTTAATTTTTTCAGTTTTTCGCCTTTTTTGTTTTAAATTTTTAAATTTTTAAGGGTTATTTTTATAGATGGTTAGACCTTTAAGAAAAAAAAAACCATGTCAGTAGACATTCGCAAAGCGATCGTAGGTGGATGGAAACAAGGAGTTAAGACCCGAATGCTTGCGCGTCAGTTTTCGTGCTCCCCAAGGACGATTGAGAGAATATTGAAGCGATTTCAAAACTCGGTATTATTTTTGAAGCTGTTAAAAACTATTTTTGGAAAACCCCGCCAAACCACCAAGAACATTGATCGAAACATCGTAAGGGCATCTAGAGAAGATATATACGTACTTCTACGGACATCCAAATGAACCAACCCCATCCAGAAGAACTATCCAAAGACGTCTGGCAGAAAATGGATTGCACGGAAGACGCCCAGTGAAGAAACCGCTCATCAGCGAGAAGAATCGTAAAGCGAGAGTTGCATGGGCGAATTATGTCTGGAGCGATGAATCTAAGTTTAATTTGTTCGGAACTGATGGAATTAAGTGGGTGTGACGTCCTGTGGGATCCCGCCTCGACCCCAAGTTCCAGTGCCCAACTGTGAAACATGGAGGTGGATCGTGTATGGTGTGGGGCTGCTTTTCAGACACTTCTATGGGACCGCTTCGTCGTGTTTTTGGGATTATGGATCGCTTCGTGTATGAAGACATCTTGGAAAATACAATGAGACCATTGGCACGTGCAAAAGTCGGTCGGGCATTCGTTTTCCAGCAAGACAATGACCCCCAGCACACTTCTGGACATATGAAGAATTGGTTTCAACGTCGCCGTGTAGATCTTCTGAACTTTCCCAGTCAATCTCCTGACTTGAATCCTATCGAGCATCTCTGGGAGGAGCTTGAGCGTCGTGTCCAGGCTTTCTCGGAAATGAAAATTTCTCTTCCGAATTCCGTCGGAAATTTCCGATTTTGTAATTTTCTCTTCCGATGTTCCGACGGAATTCCGAGTTTTTCATTTTCGTTTCCGAATTTCCGTCGGAATTCCGAAATTTCAAATTCTCGTTCCGATTTCCGTCGGAATTCCGACTTCCGACGGAATTCCGATTTCCGATCGGAAAAATCGGAAATGAACCTGAATAGATCCATAAAATCTTGAATTATCCACAAAAAGTTTTTAAAAAATTGAGGAAATATACGTAGACTCGTGTTTTAAAGGCTCCGCGACATCTCGAAACCAGACATCTTGAAACCGCGTTAACAGTGAGGAGGGGGGTTGAAAAAGAGGTAGGAAGTAAATTTTTTTTTCATAATTTAATGACTATTCAACAAATAATCAAAAATTGCAAGATTGAATTGACAAAAAATTTTTAATTTTCAACGAACTTTTGAAAAATTTCCATTTAACTCGCAGAAATAAACATTTTTTTTTGGTATAATTTTCTTAAACAAATTTTTTTTTTGAGAAAAACATAATATTTGTCCTTAAAACATTTAAAAATTAAAAAAACAAAAAAATGGTAATTTTCCAATGTTTTTGTTGAAAATTAGAGATTTTTGGTCAATTCAGAACATATCCCTGGTTTTGTTCAAATAGAGGCATTTTTTGCGCCTCCGCGGCTTAAAAAAACCTTTTTTCTCACGTGCATGAACAAAAAAAAAACATTTTTTGGTCCCACCCCTGCTCCCGATGCAAGGTGCAGTTTGCATACTGTAAACATTTTTTGGTGGCCTCCAAAGAAATGACGCTCAAATCTTGCAATTTTTGATTATTTGTTGAATAGTCATTAAATTATGAAAACATTTTTTTCACTTCCTAACTCTCTTTCAACCTCCCTCCCCACTGCTAACGTCTTGGCAAAAACACCGAACAGACTAACGAGAGTTGTTAGACTGTTTGGCGCAATCTCTGCGTTTTGCACACTCTTTTCGCAATAACTGTTGTATTCCACTAAACAGTCTAAAAGCAGATGTTTCTAAAACAACAGTCTAAAGACAGCTGTTGCAAAAGAGTGTGATAATCGAATAGACTTTTGTCTGCTTTACGCCAAACAGTCTGACAACTCTCGTTAGACTGTTCAGTGTTTTTGCCGAGGCGGTTTCGAGATGTCGCGGTTTCGAGATGTCTGGTTTCGAGATGTCGCGGAGCCGTTTTAAATAGGAAATTTGTGTGACGGACATCGAATTTTTTCCAAAAAAAAAAACTATTTTTCGTACCAAATTTCGACAGAAAAACATGTTTTTTTCCGACGTCGGAAAAATATTATTTCCGACGGAAACGGAAATATCTTCGGAAATAATTTTGTCTCGGAACGGAATCGGAAATTTTTTCGGAAGTGAAACTGCCTCGGAACCGGAATCGGAAATTTCCGACATCGGAATTCCGACGGAATTCCGACTTCGGAAATTTCCGAGAAAGCCTGGTCGTGTCCAAGGTGTAAGAGCATCGAATGTCAATCAGAAGTTCGATCTTCTTGAGGCTGCATGGAAAGACATCCCGATGTCTGTCATTCACAAGCTTCTGGACTCGATGCCAGGCCGTTATCGACGCAAAAGAATATGCAACTAGATATTGATAAATTATTTTTTCATTTCTCCAATCACACTTATCCTTTTTGACGTTTTTAATAAAATTTTGTGTTTTTGATCAAATTTTTTGAAACTGACGATGTTGACTTGTTAAAAACTTGGGATTACCGTAAAACCTGTATTAGACTTGCCCCTTTATTAGACTTGCCCCTCTAATAGACTTGCACCCGAGAGAGGCCTTCGAACAATAGACTTGCACCCTCTAATAGAATTGCCCCTCTGTATACGCAATAAATGCGGCAAAAAATGCGTAATTTCACTTCAATTTTTTTTAATTAGCGATGGAAATAGAAAAACAGAGAAAACTCTGGCCGGTTCAGCCTGAAATTCTCTGAGCGATTTTTTTGGGGGTACTATGGTATAGAACTCGCACGGAATAGAACTGCTACGGAATAGAACTTGCACGGAATAGATCAGCCTCAAATGGTGCTGAACCGACACAGAACCGCTCGAACAACTCGAAGAATGTTGTGCATTGTGAGTCCCTGAGTTATATTTCGTGCAGTGGTTTTTTTCAGCACAGTTCCATTTCAGCCGGTTCTATTCCGCGCAGTTCTATTCCGTAGCAGTTCTACTCCGTGCGGGTACTATACCGTAGTACCTCCATTTTTTCTGTAATTCGTACTGTCTCGATTTTGATTTTTTGTTGTTGTTGAAACATATAATCTTTCTTATATATAAAAACCCAGATCGGGATGTCTGTGCGCGTCCGCACTTGCTTTTTTGCAAGAAAATGCAGTGGGCAAAACACGAACCCGGGACATTAGGATTTGTATTCAAGCGCTCTACCAACTGAGCCACAGAGGACAGAAATCTTCCCAAAACAGTGTGCGTATAAATTAATGAGGAATAGTGGAACGTAAAAAAATAAAATATGGCGACGAAGTCGCCAATAGGCTGCGTCAGCAGCCGCGCAGGACTGCGCAGCAGGCTTGTTTTTAATAAAAAAAGACTACCTAGCCTTTTCGAGGTTGGAAAAATAGACTTGCACCCTTTATTAGACTTGCCCCTCTAATAGACTTGCACCCTGGCAAGGCCTTTAAACAATAGACTTGCATGCAAGTCTAATACAGGTTTTACGGTAACTGCCAAAAGTACTATCCCAAATTTTCAGAGTGATCGGTCCACTCTAAAAAAAGTTATGCTCCGCTGAATTAAGTACTTCGTGATTTTTATTTCCTTCTAAAAATTATTTCATTGAATTTATACGCGAAATGAAATAATTTGGATACCAAAATGCAACGCACTTGACCGTCCTGTCGGGTCGACAATAGATAATTATGATTTTTAACTTCAGAAGATGGAAAAGTCAGTTGGTTGCTCTGTGTGCTCTCCTCGCTCTACTGGCGAGTCACTGGTAACGCTGAAAACGCGATGGGCTGCCTCCGATGTGCTCTTCACACTGCACCACCCAAAATGCGTGACGTCGCTTTGGTTTCTCTCGCCAACATGTGCCACCAAGCTGGTCTTTTGAACTCGGCGCTCATCTCCGCCGGTGCGGCTCTCAGCTATTCACCACGCCTCGTCGCAATTCATTTTTTGCTCGGAAACATTTATGCTTCAATCGGTGACTATCAAAGAGCTCTCAACTTT
This sequence comes from Caenorhabditis japonica, assembly GCA_963572235.1. Taxonomy (NCBI): domain Eukaryota; kingdom Metazoa; phylum Nematoda; class Chromadorea; order Rhabditida; family Rhabditidae; genus Caenorhabditis; species Caenorhabditis japonica. The sequence goes on from OY754346.1 coordinate 1,644,565, forward strand.
TACTACTCGACTCTCTCGCTTCAATCGAACTTCCAGCCGGCGAAGGACCGTATTCGGACTATCTACTGTCACTCTGGCAAAGAATTTAATTTTTGAGTTTTATATTTTAATTTTTTAGAACTTGTTACATTTTTTCCCATTAATCAGTAATTTATCTTCTTTTTTTTTCCACAGTTTCTTACACATTTTCACTTTCCTTTTCTTGCTTTTTAAATCTTGTTTTTGTTGAAACGGGTACGAACTGAATTTGCCTTTCTGCTATTATCTGTTCGAACATATTATTTATTATCAGACAGCAATTTTGTTTGTTCATTTGATATCTCCTCCTGGCGCGGCGATTGGCGACAAATTGATATACAGGTGGCTTGTGGAATCAAATTTCTTTGGCAGATGTTTTTGGACTACTTCTCCCGTCTGAAAATTGATTATCAATGAAGTTGAAAAAAAAGGGCGTGACCAGATTGCTCTTATCTTACGATGTGCTGAAACCGGTGATATGGTAATGTGAAGAGAAGAACTGATTAGACACGGTGCCTACCTCGAAACAGGTGCCATTGATTGGAGTATAGACGATGAAGAATCTGATAATGAGGAAAAAGTTGAAATTATTCGGAAAATGGTAAGTTCGACAATTATATGAATATTTGAAAAATTACGGTGGTTTAGCTCGACGAAACACTTCAGTATTATCAATCTTTTAGTAGGAAAAGAAGTCCGCAAGGAGAAAAAGTGAAAAGTTTGGAAGCCATGTCCTCGCGATTCCGATGGATCATTTTGAGAAAAATTTTGAATATTATGCAAAAATATGAAAAAAAGGCTCCCCGACGATTCGAAACCCGACGCTTCGATACCGCGTCATTTCGCCACTCACGTCGATATTGATACCGCGACCTTTCGAAACCCGTCAATTCGAAACCGCGCGTTTTCGCAACCCGTCAATTCGCAACCCCAACACTTCGCAACCCGACATTTCGCAACAACGTCATTTCGCAACCGTTTATTACTTTTCACCTTTTCCGGGTTTCTGGTTTTCAGAATTTTGTTTTATTTTAAATTATTTTTTATTTTTCACGCAACCTAATTAATGAGTTGGATAAAATTCTGGCGAGAGAAGCGTTCCAACTCAATTCATGAATTTCTCACCCACCAGGATGTTGAGACGGAAAAGCAACCCTATCTACTATCATGAAGGTTACATTTTCCGCCATTTTAAGTGTTTATCCGATGGATCGCCACTCCTATACTGTGATAACCGGTGAGTGCTGAGATAAGAAACTTTTATCAAGAATTAATTCAGAAAAACGGAAGTTGGATGTAATGCCTTGGCTCATTTACGAAATGGGTCTGTAGTTCTGAAGAGAGCCCACAACGGGCATAAAGCGAATGATGGAATAGCTAAAGCAAAGTTAGCAAAAACGTCTTTAAAAGAACGAGCGGGTGTTTGCTCAAAGCCACCACGTGAGCTATTGTTCGATGCCAAACTGCAGTTTGGAACTATACCGGTTGACATTGGAAGTAATCTGTTATTAAAATTTCTAAATATGACGAAATCTTAGGAACAAAAGAAAATTATGCAAGGATGATACAACGCGTTCGGAAGTCGGAGTGTGACGATTGTGCTCGAGTCAATGCATTGATCTCGGAATTCACAGGGCTGATGTCTACAGATATAGGTAACAAAGACCATATTATCATCCTTATATATAAAATTTCGTTTGGGTCTGTAACTGAGTTTCTTGGTGTGTCTGTTTCCAAATTGCATGGCGGGTGCGAACTGAGCGCCCGAGACCAACACAAAAACTCGAACTACGGTCTATAGCTTACCGGGCATGCGTTTACCCGACTGCGCCACAGGGCACACGCGGAAATTGCATGAAAAATTTATATTTAAAATGAAGAATAAAAACATTTAAAAAAATCAAAGGAAATCAAAAGTAGCTTTTGATGCAGCCAGGCTTGTAAATACATATTATTTTGCAGATGGAGTTTTGGACTACGCCCCAATTCCACCGCAACTTCCACTAACAGGATTGGAGTTTCTTAAAGCCATCAGATCCGCAAGAAAATACACTTAATCTGTGGAACTTTAACTGATTCAATTATTTTTACGTATTTTCCATTACTATATCAAACTTTCAAATATTGGTGGCGAAATGACGTTGTTGCGAAATGTCGGGTTGCGAAGTGTTGGGGTTGCGAATTGACGGGTTGCTAAAGCGCGCTGTTTCTGTTTGTCGCGGTTTCGAATTGACGGGTTTCGAAAGGTCGCGTTATCAATATCGACGTGAGTGGCGAATTGACGCGGTATCGAAGCGTCGGGTTTCGAATCGTCGGGGAGCCAAAAAAAACCCCCGGTATGAATATTTTAATTGTGGAACTAATTATGTTTATACTGAAGAACTTCTAATAATTTGAGTTTAGAGGGATTCATAAATCGAAACAAACATTTATGGTAGCTTCGGGAAAATAGTGTAAACAAAATCTGTGTAAAAATCGTAGCTATTTCTATTTAGAAATACAAATAGATAGGTGCCGCATTTCATCTGTGACTATTGGATGCTTGAAATACGTGTCAAAAAAACCGGGAAAACAAATTTATGATGAAAACCAACACTTGAAAATATGCAACTTTAGACAGAAGTTTCGTAACCAGGTTTTGAAAACTGAAATATAACTTTTGAAAAAGGTCGATAGCGCAGCGGGTAGTGGTGACCGCCTCCGTCCGAGAGGCCACAGGTTCGAGTCCGCCTTCACTTCCCGGGTTCACTCAGCCTCTAATTTGGTAGTAGAGAAATCTACGAAGATTGCTCGGTCATTCCCCTAGCCAGGAACTTAAATAATGTTTGGCTCTGAACGGTACGTGATCCCCAGTATCTTCGGTACTTGAAGAACGAATCGACTTTGTAATTTTTGTTTGTGACATCCCTCTTTCGAACTGTGTCGCCGCGACAGTTAAGAAAGATGTATCCCATCAAATAAATGGTGAGCATTTATTTGATGCGATGAGACTGTACTGCAGGCATTCCGTGATCTTCAATAACCAAGCAACGGAGAAGAAAATACCTTTTATTCATATTTGAACAATAATTCACAAAACAAAAATGCCAGAATTAACAAGAGAAAAGGAACATCTCTGGATGCGACATTTTCACCCGGAAGATGCTGAACGTGTCAGCCAGGAAGATTCCCTGACGACGTGCTGTCATTGAGGACTGAAAATAGTTTGGACAAGATAACAGGGCCAATTTTTTTGGAAAACAATTACTCACCTGATATTTCCTGTTCAAAGCCAACATTTTGGTCAACCTATGCGAGTATCTCGAGTTTTTGTCATTTCCCAAATAGTATTTGTGCAAATCATTAGCAAGGATATCTTGAAGCCGTTCCAAAATTTCCTGAATTCTACCGCCTAACTTGTTTCCGGTCATATGGAAACAGAGGTTACAGAGCATATAAGTGAGCTCCTCATCGGTCGGTTTCAATTCCATAAACTCGATTATCAATTGATCACAAAACCAAATGTGGAGAGGACCAATGAAACTAAAATAGAAAAGGTCAAACGTCAGTGGGAAAAACGATCACTTACGATTTCACAACTTCATGAGATTGGTCGGAAAACCAGTCAGTGTCTATTTCCAGTTGTTTGTAATTGATTCGACGTTCGGGGTCAAATACGAACTCATGATTCTCGCATAACTTTTGGCTCCTCATCTCTGCAGTCATTGCAATACGTTCCATTCGGGTGAAAAGGTGCCACATGCACTTCAGAATTTTTAGCTAAACAAGTAGCAAATTATGAAAATTATTTCTGGTGTTTATTTCATACAATACTCACTTTCTGTTCTTGTTCGAGTTCTCTGAACTCTTCAAAATGCATTATCCATTTTCCAGCTCTTCTCATTTCTTCAACCCAATTCTTCCATGTTTCTGCTTTTCCTATTTTTCTCATTTCCGGTAGACTTTCCCATACTTGAGATTTTCGAACTACGCGGAGACCATGTGTTAATTGTTCCAAAGAACTTTTAAACTTCAACTTATTGTCAATTTTTGGCGTTTTTTTGAGAATGTAATCGGCGTCGCTTATGATTGGAGACAAGTCAAAAAAAGTAATGTGCTCCATTTTCGAACCATCGCGAAGTGAATAGTTGTAAATCGTTTTTCTACCAACAAAGCGTTCCACTGACTAAAAAGAGTTGCAACTTTTAAATAAAAAAACAAAAGAAAGTTACCAGAGGTATGATAGATTCATCCAATTTTCGTCTTTTAGCTGAATAAAAATTTTCCGAACATACGAATCGATCCCTGTTTCTTTGAATATCTGAAACTCATTTTTGTTATATTATTTGTCTGAAATTGTTTTGCACTGCTTACTCACTATCAGGTTTCATTCCCAGTTGAAAACATTTGTCGGCTCTGCATCTTTTGCAAATCCACCTAAAGTATTATTAAAGTTTTAAAATAAATTAGTATCTGACCTTCCGAAAACATCGGGTGCACATCTGTTATCTCCTTTTCGACATTCAAATTGTTGTTTGTGGGTGACAAATACTCGTCTGTAAGTATTTATTCGAAGCCAAGTGACTATCACAAAAAAACAAGGTGCTTACCTGAAAAAAGCAGCACACGCTCTACAGCAATCCGCACCAAAATGATTGCCATGCGCAGGTTGAAAACACACTAGACACTTTTCTGACATTGATTTGGGTGTGCTAGACGAAGAAGAGGTTGATGGGCTCGACGAATCAATCATTATCGGCTGCTGCAAATAAATTTTATATGAAATGAATAGGATTGTTCAAACAGTATGTACGACTGTGGAATCCCATTAGTTTTATAACGAGAAGTATTTTGAAAAAGTGAATTTTTTTAAATGTGCAAATAAATTTGTAATGCGGCGTAAAGAAAATTACCAGTGCATGCGAAATGTCTCCCCCCGATAGTACAACAGTTGATAGCAAAATCGATTCGGAAAAATTAAAAGGTTTGCCTCGTGTCTTTGCGGTCTGACGCAACTCATTGCGACGGCGCAAGTCAATTAAAAAGCGAGAGTTAGAGATCGAAAGACGGTCTAAGCGTTGCCTTACTAGACTTTGGTAAGACTTCATTTTCAGGAAATTGTTCCATCTTTTTATCGTTTTTCTTTTATAGAACGGCGCCAGAATGAGGTTTTGAAAAATATAACGGCACACGGTGTCCTAGGATATGAATAGTATCTAAATTAAATTAATTTTTTCTCTCCAAATTTGTCAAGTCTGATCCAAGTTATGAACTTGCTTATTTATAACTTACACAGGTGAAATGCGGTGGATACATATAGTGTCCGTATTTTAATCATGTCGTCCTTTTGGTCCATTGGACGGTATATAATAACTTTTTATTTATTTTTTGCATGAAAATAAATAAATTGAATGTATATACTGTATACAAGCCTGCGAATTTTGGCGACTTTGCCCCTGCTTTTTTTTCACTTTTCTTACAAGTTTTTTTCTTCTAACGGCACGGATTTTTGTACTTCAGCACTTCCAATTTTCGTGATTTTTGTGGCTGAATTAGTAAAATGTGTAAACGTTAATCAAACAACGCGGATTTATTAAATATCTAGAGCCTAATTTACATAAATGCACGATATGATTCAAATACGGACACTATATGCATCCACCGCATTTCACCTGTGTAATTAGCCTCGGAAATATTTTGATCAGACTGCACTTTTCGAACGGATGGACATAGTTATTAAAGTTCAAAAACTTTATGAAATTGAATTTTTGTTTGATAATTTAAACACCGATAATCGGGTTTAATTGTTCTTTGATCTAAAAAAGTGGTCGATGTTCACCTGTTTCTAAATTCACAGAAGCGGACAAGTGTTTTGTTCTTTTCTGGGCTAAACATCTCAACAATACATTTCAATTTTTCAAAAAACGAGACAATCTGTAAAATCTGAAATGACTGAAAAATTTAAAAAATAGTTAAATACTTTCCTTATAAATCAAGGATTCTAGAATTTTTATATCCAAGCGTAAAGCGTTTATTAAAACCGAATATTTTTTTCCTATATTTAAAAAAAGCTACAAATACCTGAACATGGTAGATAATAGGTAAGATGATCAAATTTTGCGCTTCCATTTTATAAAGGAACTGAGTGGGTTATAATTTGATTAGCACATCAAAAACCAGGCAAATTATAGTTAAAAAGGGCAATAGCTGAACTAGATTGCTATCGTGTAGTCTCCGCGTTGATGTTTGTCAGTATGTGTGTGAGATTTCCTACTAGACCGATTTGCACCAAACTTGGCGAAACATGTTCAGACTGAGAATCTTCCTGTATAATATAAAAAATCTCTTTAGTATAAATATTTTATTTTATTTTTATACCAAAAAGGGTTTGAAGACAGTGTTTTTGTGAACGGAAATAAAAAAAGGAATCAGAAAATTCGGTAAATAAGAAACTTACAATTAGAATCATGGATTCCACCAACAAAATAAAAATACAAAACATACATTTTTATTGCACTTTTTTTAAAAAGAAAATTGATTATGTAGTGAAACATAATATTACATGTTCGATAGCTACGAAATAACAAATTAATCAAACTAAACATTTAGTTTGTAATAATTGGGATCGGAAGAGATCATTGTTATAAAATTAAATTACACAAATTCAAAGAGCTGCCCACTTGATGATCAACATGATACCAGCAGATATTAACCCTTAAAATGACAAAGTGAACTATGGTTGCTTAAACAAGTTAATTTTTACCTGCCACGGGAAGAGTGACCACCCAGGAAATGACAATTTTTCGAAACACGGACCACTTGATTCCTTCACCCGAACGAATTGACCCGACGGCCACCACACTTCCCACCTTTAAATAATATAAATAATTTTAAAAAAATCTCAAATAGATTATACCAAAAACGAAACGTACCAAACAATGTGTGGTGCTGATTGGAAGACCAATTTTACTAGCGAGCAATGCTGTCATTGCTGCACCGAATTCAATAGCGAATCCACTGGCTGGATTGATTTCCGACATTTTCTGACCGACAGTACGGATGACTCTATGCCCAAGAGTCCAGAGTCCGACGCAGATTGCCAAAACTCCGTAGAGCAAAACGTATATTGGCACTGCTTCGTTTTGTGCGGTATTTTTGTAGCGGTAAATTGAGATTAAGGCTGCCAATGGCGCAACAGCATTGCTCACGTCCTGTGCTCCATGAGCAAATCCGGCAAAACAAGCTGTGAAAACTTGAATCGTGGCAAACAATTGTGTAGTACTTCTACTGTCTGCACGAGTCCTATCAGGAAGTAACCATTTGAAAAAGTTTCCAATCTTTCCTGGTGACTGTGGCTTTTTGTTAGAGTTGGCAGTGAACTCCTTGAGCTGAGCAGATCCTCGAGCCGACTCTATATCAGAAAATATTGGCGGAGTCGGTGGAACTTCCGAATCTTGGATTTTAGCTTGAATTCTTGGTTTCATGATAAAATGTGCAAAGAGAGCAGCAAGAGTGCCAACGCCCAACACAATTATGGCAATTCCCCAGACTGGAATTTTGTCGAAATGAAGAACTGAATGAAAATAAATTATTTGAATTCGGATCAACATTATTGTTGGTTATTACGTTTCGATCCATCCCAGAAGATCATGAGCGCATTGAAGCCAAGACATACAAAATAAAAGATTGGCAACATTCGAAGACCACTTTTCACTGGATTTGGAGTGCGGAGTACGGTGTGATCGACAATGATATATAGGATGGAGGAGATGGTACCGGAGAGAAGAGGGGAAACAAACCAGGAGCATACTGAAATGTAACGGACTGATTGAAATTGTTTTCCGGATATTAAACTCACCAATTTTCACAATCGCAATCCACTGAATTCCCTGGAATCCCCGCAACACTATCGAAAAACCGACCGTGGCACCGACCAAAGAATGCGTTGTAGACACTGGCATATGCAAAACAGTGGCAATCATAAGCCACGAAGCGCAACCTGTGAAAAACAATAACACATTTTCCATAAATTATGGACCTATTCATAGGAGGAAAAAAAAAACAAAAAAAAAAATGATTTTTTTGTTTGTTTTTGTTTTCTTTCCTATTCATGATTGTCAAAAAATGTCAAACAATGTTAAAAAACGTTAAAAAATGTTAAAAAATGTCAAAAAACGAATCCTATGAATAGGTCCATTACATGAATTTGAGTACATACCTCCTAAAATAGCTACTTGGCCGAGCAACAGTGCTCTCGGGTCATCCGCATATTGCGTTGTGTCGACAACTCCTTTGCGCATTGTATCCGTCACACTCCATCCTGGAAATGAACAAGGGTATGAGTTGTGATGTGTTGTGTCAAATCACTTACCAACCAGAACCGATCCCAGTGTTTCAAAGATTGACGCCATTATATATGCCTGGATAATTGTGACCACGCCGGAACCTTCAACACTTGAATATAGGTTTTTAATTGATTTGTTAAGACTTTTAGTTTTCAAACGACTTATACGGTGTCTTTGGATGTAGAGTACCGGACAAAAAGATATCATATTTTGGTTTTTGGAGTATAACTTTTGAATGGAGAGGGTTATGATTCTGAAAATTTGCATGAATCTGCCCCGTAATGTTTTTGACACGCTCCAAAAATGGGTTTAGTCATTTTTAAAAACTGCAAATTTTTCAAAAAATTTCAGATGCCAAAATTTCCGACCAAAAAAAATTTTTTTTTCAGATTTTTGAAGACTCAAAATGTATTTTCAAAATAAAGTTTCACACCTAAAAGTATGATTTTAGTGGATTATGGGTTGATCAGACGATTTTTAGCTGACTTACAGAACTTTGAATATCAGGGTCAACATGGGTAAGTCAACAATAACTTTTATTGAGAATCACCAAAACCGAAGAAAATTGGGGCAAATTAGATAAAAACTGATAATGAGCATAATTCATTGGATTTTATTCGGTTTTGGTAATCCTTAATAAAAGTTATAGTTGACTTACCCACTTGGACCATGATATTCAAAGTGCTGTAAGTCAGCTGAAAATTGTCCGATCGAGCCATAGTCAACTAAAATCATACTATTAGTTTTAAAACTTTATTTTAAAAATAAATTTTGAGTCTTTAAAATACTGAAAAAAAAATTTTTTTTTGGTCGAAAATTTTGGGATCTGAAATTTTTTGAAAAATCTGCAGTTTTCAAAAATGACTAAACCCATTTTTGGAGCTTGTCAAAAACATTACGGGACAAATTCATGCAAATTTTCAGAACCATAACCCTCTCCATTCAAAAGTTATACTCCAAAAATCAAAATATGATATCTTTTTGTCCGGTACTGTATGTTTTTTGTAGTTTTTGCTATTTTTAAATCACATTAAGAAAATTATTTTTCAAAGTATTTACTCATTCTAAATTGTTTTCTACCTCAACTCGTGAAAATTAGTTATTCCGTCGCCTCCAACTTACCTACTGAAGTTCCAAAAGCATTCGAAACATCATTGGCGCCCATTCCAGCACCCAACACAAACGCCAGAACGATTCCAAGTATAAGAGCCCATAATACGGTACTCTGCAAATAAAAACATTAGATAATTAATTAGAAAAATTATACCTGATCGAACCCGCCAACCACATTGCTAAGTGTCGTTGTTAACTCAGCGGCAACATTCATGACTGAAAAAATTGAAAAATAACATTACAGTTTGGAACGAAAAGAGTATTATATAGTGCAACGACACAACTCGATGAATTGACGTCAACAGTTCAAATTTTTATTGTTTTTTTTTTCATAGAACCGGACGAATTCTGGCGCACAGTCGCATTGTTAATGATTCGGTGACTGCTGGCATTTATACTGGAAATCGACTGGACGCCGGATGGTCTTTTCATTTCGGGGACACCCTCGGAATGAGTCAACCCAACCGGCAAAGAGATTTTTGATTAATGAAAACTTTGGGGGCGTGGCGTGGGAATCCTCGGAGAATTTCCAGCAGTTTGGGAAAAAATAGAGGATTCATAGAAATACAAAACATTTTACTGGCTTCGGCTAGTTTTTTTTGTTTCAATATTAAAACAAACAGGATAACAATTGTTTTCAAACAAGCAAGCGTTGTGTTAGGATATGTATGCAAATCAAATAGAAATAAAATGTTTTTTTTTTTCAAATTTTCATGATTTCATTTTTGTGGAGCTGTTCACCATTTTCTTGGAACGTCTCAAAGGAATTTCACAATACGTGGAAAATGCGAAAAAAAAAATACTGCTGGTTAAAAATTTCAGTTAAGAAATTATCCAAACCCCTAGTTTAAGCCACACAACGGAAGGAACGAGCAGAGAAAAAATAACAGAAAATATTTTTCCTCTTCAGCCACAGGAGAATACCGGAAATGTATAGGATAGGATGCAATTTATGAATCAGAACAAAAAACAACTAAAAAAAAAAACTATTTTAAAGTTGGAATGGGAATGAACCGCGTCTCACAGTAATCCACCTCCCCCCCCCAATGTAGATAGAAATAATTTTTAATACTTTGAAGTTTTGTTTTGCAACTTTAGCAAAGTATGATCTTCCGATTTTCGCAGAAATAATGATTTTAGTATTTAAAACTTTCTTTTAAAAGCAAAAAAAAAGAAGACATCTAAAAACGGAAATACCACTAAAGAGCGGAGCATTAAAAAGGAAAGCGGTGCAAAGAACGTCTCCAGCAAAGAATCCCGTCGGCATTTAAATGACGTCCTTTGAAAAGAAGAAAGATTCAGATGAATAGACGAATGCCTGATAGAACGCAAAATTTCCATTGTTATTGGCTGATTGTTTTTTGGTTTCTTTGTAACTGTTTTGTTTTGTTTTGCAACGCTCAGCGCTGTGAAAAATAGCGGTTTTTTTTGTCTGCAACTTTTTTTTTCCGAGTTTTCAACGCCAAAAAAGTTAGTAAAAATGCTTTCTGCATTCCTCAGATATTTTGAGTGATCATTTAACCTTGACGAGAATCTAATAACAAAAACGGAAATTAGTTTTCGTGCGCTCTAAGAAACTTATTACAATGGTAAAAAGTGGTCAAGAAGCGCTGCAAATGCGCTCCATTCGCAAAGTAGGCGAGGTCTACCTTGTCTGCACGAGAGATTGCAGTGGATTGAGACACATTATCTATGTTTTGATGTTAAAATTATACCAATTCATGACTTCGTTCTTAGGAAAAATTGCAAAAAAGTCAAAAATTATGAAAAAAATTTTTTTTTAGTTAAAAACATTTTTTTTCTCAAAAACGGTTTCTTAGAATTTTTTGAAACTTTGCCATGACGTTTTCCAAACAATTTTCTATTTTTTGATATAAACATTATACCCGGTTCATGATTTAGTTTTTGAGAAAAATTGCAAAAAAGTTGAAAAAAAACTCAAAAAAAAATAAAACATTTTTTTTCTCAAAAACGGTCTCTTAGAATTGTCTCAAACTTTGCCAAACTCTTTTCCAAAAAATTATCTATTTTTTGATATAAACATTACACCCGGTTCATGATTTAGTTTTTGAGAAAAATGCAAAAAAGTGAAAATATCGAAAAAAATATTCAAAAAAAAAAAAAACATTTTTATCGAAAACGGTTTCTTAGAATTTTTTGAAACTTTGCCATAACGTTTTCCTAACAATTCTCTATTTTTTGGTATAAAAGTCATACCAGGTTCATGACTTAATTTTCGAGAAAAATTTCAAAAAAGTCAAAAATAATGAAAAAAATTCAAAAAAAAAAAAAAATAATAATAAAACTTTTTTTTTCTCAAAAACTGTATCTTAGAATTGTCTGAAACTTTGCCACAATGTTTTCCAAAAAATTCTCTATCTTTTGATAGAACCATCATACCCGGTTCATGATTAGTTTTCGAGAAAAATACAAAAAAGTGAAAAAGTCGAAAAAAAATTTCGAAAACGGTTTCTTAGAATTTTTTGAAATTTTGCCATAACGTTCTCCTAACAATTTTCTATTTTTTGATGTTAAAATCATACCAGGTTCATGACTTAATTTTCGAGAAAAATGGCAAAAAAGTCAAAAATTATGAAAAAAAAATTCAAAAAAAAAAAAAAAATTTTTTTTCTCAAAAATTGTCTCTTAAAATTGTCTGAAACTTTACCACAATGTTCTCCGTAAAATTCTCTATTTTGTGATGTTAAAATTATACCCGGTCCATGATTTAGTTTTCGAGAAAAATTGCAAAAAAGTTGAAAAAAAAATTCAAAAAAAAAAAATAAAACATTTTTTTTTCTCAAAAACTGTATCTTAGAATTGTCTGAAACTTTGACACAATGTTTTCCAGAAAATTCTCTATCTTTTGATACAAAAATTATACCCGGTTCATGATTTAGTTTTTGAGAAAAATTGCAAAAAAGTAAAAAAAAGTTGAAAAATAATTTAAAAAAAAATGTTTTTTTTTTCTCAAAAACTGTATCTTAGAATTGTCTGAAACTTTACCACAATATTCTCCAGAAAATTCTCTATCTTTTGATACAAAAATTATACCCGGTTCATGATTTAGTTTTTGAGAAAAATTGCAAAAAATTAAAAAAAGTCGAAAAAAAAATTCGAAAAAAAAAATTTCGAAAACGGTTTCTTAGAATTTTTTGAAAATTTGCCATAACGTTTTCCTAACAATTTTCTATTTTTTGATGTTAAAATCATACCAGGTTCATGACTTAATTTTCGAGAAAAATGGCAAAAAAGTCAAAAAAGTTGAAAAACAATTCAAAAAAAAATTTTTTTTTCTCAAATCCGTCAAAAAAAATTTATTACTATTACTATTTTTATTATTTGTCAAAAATACCGCAAAAACTATTTTGCTTATCAATGAAGACCCAGGATTTTTTTCTTGTGTGAGTTGATCCGTTACACTGTCATTTTTCGGCTAGAATAAAACCACAAGCTCAACTCACACATTGATCGATGAACTTTCTCGCGCACTATCAATTCTCCACTGATGAATTTCCTTATGCACGTGAGAAAAAAGTTAAGAGTGGAAGACTGTGCAAAAGACTTGGCTTCCACTTAAAGTGATCAAAAAATTAAATTTAGGCTAAAAAAAACGGTTCCGACTTTTACAGGGATCTGGAAAAATAGTTGCCCATTGTTTTTACTGGAAAATTTAAAATTAACAAGACTTTTTGTAGACTAGCCACCGCTACTTTCTCTTACAAATAATAACCAAAAATCAGAAAAAAAAACAAATTTTCCTTGTTTTTAAAGTTGTCCTCCTATTGAGTTAAAACAATAGAAAAAAAACAAATAATCTAAAAAGCAAAGTCTGCTTGTTAGGATATTTTCGTGATTTGGCTTCTCCTTTATGCACCATCCAAAAGTAAATAAATACATGTCCACTCAAGTGTATTGTTCGACTGGTCAACTCATGAGGAACTGCTCGTTCAGCTCAAGACTGATGATTTCTGAGTGGTATAAAATAATGACGTTTCGGCATGTTGCATGCAAACAGTGGGTAATCGACAAGACAAACACACGTGTTTTAGCGGAAATTAAGAAAAACATTCAAAAAACAACTGATTTGTCGGTTTTTTAGTGGTCTCGTCTTTACCCGTTTAGGTATATAGATAGAATCCGCCCTCATTGTCCCTATTTTGGGAAAAGTCGAATGTACTTTATATATATTTTCATATTTTATTTCATTCACAGAATGCATAGAAAACAAAACATGTTTCGTCACAATTATAATCATGGGATGTCACAGTGAGAAACGTCTCGAATTACACCCGTTGAGCTTGAGAGAATGTGAGAAAAATGAATAAGAACCGGTGCAAAACAAAAAAAAAGTTGTAATTTAGATTTAGAGATCATTCGGGCAGCGCGTAGACGGCGTCAAGGTAGCTGTGAGCAAATTCATGCACCAGGGACCTGTCCGGAATACTCTGAGCAAGGCCGTAGATTGCCGCTTCGCTATTTTTATCCGCGTCACTGGCTTGAGAGTGTCGAACAAACTTTACGGCAGCTTGACAGTCGGCAATAAAGTTCTCGACAAGTCCGGGATGAGTGTGGTTCATAGTGATCATGATGTGAACACTGAAAATTGTGAATATGAACAACTCAGAGAATTTTTGGCTAATACACATTGAAAACGGCTAATAGCCACCGATTCGGAGCGTGTGCCATATGTATTTGGCACACGCCCCATATTGGATGGCTATTAGCCGTTTCCGTCGGCTATAATTTTCAAATTTTTTCCATTTTCAATTTCGGGCATCTTGTGTCTGGAACAAGTCGCAAAATCTCTGACTAAGCGCAAATATTGGCTCCCTTAATTGTTGCATGTACATATTCTATAGCTGCGTTGCCAACAGACGAATTTTTATAAGCGGCTGACATTACACCATAATGGCTAATAGCCCTTTTCGGCGGCTAATAGCCATAATGGCTAATAACCAAATTCGTCGGCTAGTTGCCATTATCGCCCGCTATTAGCCTTTTTGGCGGCTATTAGCCATTTTCAGTGGCTATTAGCCGTCTAGATGCCAACTCTGGCCATATACGAGCCAAAAATTTCCTGAGGCATGATGGCTAGAACATAAAATTGTAGCCTTCATTCCGAGATCACAAAAAAGTTTAAAGGTTGGTTTAAAGGGGGTGCCAACTTTGTGGGGAAAGTGGCTTAAAATATACTCTTGGGTGGGGGATTTACGAATATCACATCGAAATCGCACAAAAAAAATTCTCTGATTTTTTATGATTTTTACAAAAAAAAATAGAAGACCACGAGGAGTACACGAAAATCGTGGCCGTGGACTAGGAAACCCGCGGCCGCGGCTTCTAGAAAGATCCATTTTCACCAAAAATATTAATTTTTCGTGCAATTTTCCTCGTTTTTATTATCGATTTTCGATAAACATGCTCTAATCGCTTATTATAATTTTAGATAATCGCGAAAATAGGGTTTAGTCATGAAAATCGAAAAATCAATATTCGCCTTTCGTTCGATTCATCGTTTTAAACAATTTCTTGTGAACATTTATTGTTCAAATATAAACGTTACAGATAAAAGAGTGAACTTAATGCGGAATTGAGCAGGAAAAGGGACAAAAAAAGATTGTATGAGAATTTTTGTTCCGAATTTGTTTTATCGTTACTTTTGTGATCAACACGCGTTAATTTGATATTTTAAAACACGAAATGATGTTTGTAATATATTTCCCGAAGATTAATGCAAAAATATTGGAAAAACACGGGAGAACAATGATGAAAAAGAAAAATGGCGTTTGAAATTCGCGCCAAGTCGTGTACTCCTCGTGGTCTTCTATTTTTTTTTTGTAAAATTCGCCAAAAATCAGAAAAATTTTTTCGTTCGATTTTGATTTGATATTCGTAAATCCCCCATCCAAGAGTAGATTTTAAGCCACTTTCCCCAGAAAGTTGGCACCCCCTTTAACTCACCCAGCTGGAAACTGTAATCCATTCAACTGCCAGTGCCTTTCTTTCATATAATTATGGAATCTATATAGTTCTACACCATCGTCACATGTCCAGCTCACAATGCAAATTTCACTCGATCCCTGCAGTTTAATTCCAGGAATCTGTGACAATCCATCTCTAATCCTTTTTGTAGTCTCCACAATCTTTCTTGCGTTAGCTGTATACCCATCTTTTGCGTGATAAAGCATGGCAGCCCAACACAATGCAATATTGTGCCCGGCTCGAGATCCTTCCATAGTTGCCGAGGCGTAGATTCCACCTTGCCAGTCAGCATCACAAAAGTATTGATTGTGAAGAAGTTCTTTGTTTCGGTACAACACCACCGAAGATCCTTTCGGTGCGAGTCCGTACTTGTGGCTGTCGGCGGAAATTGAAGAAACGCCTGGCACGCGGAAGTCATAGCGAACTTGATCTTCTTCGAGGAACGGCAACAGGAACCCTCCAAGACAGGCATCCACGTGAACTGGAATATCAAATTCTAACCCTAGCTTTCCAATTGCTTCAATATCGTCAATAGTTCCAAACGGAAAATTTGGAGCGGACCCCACCAACATGCAAGTTCTCGAGTTGATTGCGGCTCTCATTTTACCAATGTCAACTTTGAAAGTGACTGGGTCCACTGGGATCTTTCTAACTCTTATACGGAACGTCTCGGCAGCTTTGAAGAACGCCGCGTGCACGGAAGACGGCACAACCATCTCTGTGTACATTTCTCCACGCTTCAGAAGTCGGTTACGATGAGCTAAACATGCAAGAAGAATCGAGATAGATCCTCCGGTGGACATGGTTCCACAAGTTTCCTCATCTCCTCTCATCATATTGCAACACATTCTGACGACTTCTGCTTCCATAATTCTGACTCCTGGGAAGAGTTTTGGCCAAAGTGGATTCGACCAAGCGTACTTTCCAAAAACTACTTGATACATTTGTTGTTCATCACTATCGTCTTCACGATTGAAGACGGCACCGGAAACTCGTCCTGCCAGATAGTTTGGTCCTTCAAGCTCATCATAAATTTCAGCTAGTCTGAGTACTTCATCTTTTCCTATTGAATGTTTTGGAAGTGTTTTGAAATACGCTGCAAAGTGATCGTGGATCGCCAAACTCTTCTGCAGCTCGGATTTAACTTCGTTCAGTTGTTTCTGAAAAAAGGATAAATGAATAAAGGGGGGTCTTTTGGATTGGAAATTCGACAAAATTGGGGCTGTCACGTTTTGGAAATTGGGTGAAAATAGAAATGTAATAAATCAGAAACGTAACAAAATGAAAATGTGTGAAAACAGAAACGTAGCAGAGCAGAAATGTGTCGAATTTGAAGTAAAATGGCAATGCAAAGAAACGCGTTTGCGATATTCATATTTTAAAGGGGGTACCAACTTTCTGGGGAAAGTTGCTTAAAATATACTCTTGGGTGGGGGATTTACGAATATCACATTGAAATCGCACAAAAAAAATTCTCTGATTTTTTATGATTTTTACAAACAAAAAATAGAAGACCACGAGGAGTACACGAACATCGTGGCCGTGGACTAGGAAACCGGCGGCCGCGGCTTCTAGAAATATCCATTTTCACCAGAAATATTTATTTTTGTTGCATTTTCCCTCGTTTTTATCATTGATTTTCGATAAAACATGCTCTAATCGCTTATTAAATTTTTAGATGTTCGCGAAAACACATTTTAGTACTAAATATCGAAAAATCGATATTCGGCTGTCGTTCAATTCAACGTTTTAAATAATTTCTTGTGAAAATTTTTTGTTATTGTCCATTCGCGAAGAAAGCAAGTGCGCTCCACGAAATTTAGTACTTCGTGGATTTCATTTTCGTCGCCAAATTATTTCATTTCACGTTGAATTTACACGTGAATGGAAATAATTTGCCGACGAAAATGAATTCCACGAAGTACTAAGTTTTGTGGAGCGCACTTGCTTTCTTCGCGAATGGACAGTATAATATAAAATTTACAGATAAAATAGTGAATTTAATGCGGAATTGAGCAGGAAAATGAACAAAAATGGAAGGTATGAGAATTTTTGTTTCGAATTTGTTTTATCGTGACTTTTGTGATCAAAACGCATAAATTAGCAATACGGAAACACGAAGTAAAGTCTGCACATTATTTCTCAAAGTGCAAAATTAATGCAAAAAAATGCGAGAAAGACCGGAGAAAAATGATGAAAAAGAAAAATGGCGTTTGAATTTCGCGCCAAATCGTGTACTCCCCGTGGTCTTCTATTTTTTTTGTTGTAAAATTCGCCAAAAATCAGAAAAATTTTTTCGTGCGATTTCGATGTGATATTCGTAAATCTCCCACCCAAGAGTATATTTTAAGCAACTTTCCCCAGAAAGTTGGCACCCCCTTTAAAACGACTTTTTCGATATTTTTCACGTATTTTTAGATTTTTTCACGTTTTTTGTCGATAAAAAAAAATTTCCCACGTATCAAAATCGAAAAGAATTGAAAAAATACGTGGAAGACATCGAAAAAAAAACGAAAAATATCGAAAAAGTCGTTTTGAAAAAATAAATCTCGCAAACGCGCTCCACTGCCATTTTACTTCAAATTCGACACATTTCTGCTCTGCTACGTTTCTGTTTTCACGCCTTTTATACTCAGTACGGAAAGCTGCAAACGCGCTCCCTTCGAACAGTGATGGACGCGGCCACGTTGGCGACGAGAGAGTGCAGAAAATTGAGAGAGCCGTGGCCGATGTTTTGCTCTGATTTCTCTAAACCTCACCCCAAATGCATGCGAAATTCTTTGTTCGATTGGAGCGAGTTATCAGCGTTTTATACCGAGTATATTACAGTTCTATTTCGTGGGTTTCTATTTTCACGCAATTTCCAAAACGTGAAATTTCAGTTTTTTCGAATTTCCAAAATGTTGATCGCGTCGCTTGCACGTGATACTCACTCACATCAATCATTTTCCGCACAAAAGGCACCTTTTTAATGGTTGTGAAGAACCAGACGTTGATTCGTTTTCGGATGCCTAAAAGTCATTATCTTTTTCTTTATCAAGAGTCATGATCAATGAAACAGTGGGTTTAAAATTTTCGTTTCTTTAGAGCAAACATTCATTTTAATAAAGTTTGTTTTGTTTTGTATATATTTAATTTCAATTAAATCCACCTCCAAATATTTGTTTCTAAATACAATTTTGACCGAATTGTTTTTAAAGAACCACGGGGAAATTCGTCTAGATCGTTCCCCGCTGCCCAACATCAGTTACATTTCGCTATGATCTGCATCTATTTGGCAAATACTTACCAAAATCGTCGGAATGCATGTGATTCAAGTGAACACACGCATAAGTGATAAACGCTGTGGCTCCAATCAAGGCGACTGGATTGAATTTGTGCAACTCGGTAAATAAATTGTCACAGACTACGGTAGCCTGTTCTAGCAACTGATCAGTAGCAGTGGTGATAAATGTCATTGTTCCAGGAAAATTAAAATTATCAGTTTTAAAAATAATTGCCCGCACATTTATATAGACTTTTACTATCTCTCGCAGAGGAGGCGGAATCAATCCAATTCCATGCGTAGTTGGTTTCAGATGATCACATCCCAACTCTCCTCCTCCTCTTCTTTATCAATCTATTACTCTATCACCTCTAATCAGTTGGTCGCTTATAGGAAATAGTGAGGTGGTCAGAGAGGGTTTTGGGGAACGACGTGTCCTAGGGATGTGTTTCTAGTATGATCGGCGTCAATGTATCCGAAAGACATTTCCACTGCGTTTTTTTTTAACGTTTTCTAAGAAAACAAAAGGTATCTGTAGCGATTTAGAGATATAATCATTATGAACCGTGTAACTTCGATTTTTGTTTTTAACCTACTATTTTTTTTGCTGAAATTACGGGCACAATGATTAGCATCATAACATCTGGTTCACTTCACTTATCTTTCAATTTAACTGTGCTCCGGTCTCATTACGAAATTGTCACAATTTAAATGAATTTCATTTAGTTTTCAAATAGTTCTTGATTTTTTTTTAAATCTCGGCGTTTATTGTGTTTTCAATCGATTTCATTTCATTTCAAGTCTGCATTCACCGTTCTGTCTGCGTCTCTTCAAATATCACTGTGTTCGCGTGATCGTGATTGCGCACAAATAAGTGGGCGGAGTTTCGTTTCGTTTCGCGTTCTCATGTTCTCACGCAAGTCGATTGAAAATACAATATGAGCAAATTTCTTTTCCACGGCGTTGCGTTGGGAACGTCTCCTAGAGGAAACTGTGCAATGAAAACCTCATGCGAAATGTTGATCAAAAACCAAATGATTGATCGCAATCATCATTTAACCAACTAGTTTCAATCATTCTATTTTGTGGTCCGAATGACATGACATCATCACAATTGAACATTTCATGTTTTTCTAGACCATTGGTACAAACAGCTGACTTTTTAATTTCCTTTATTTGTTCTTCAGCAATTTTTTTGTTCGGTTAGTGTCTTTCGGTAAAAATCATTATTTATTAGTTGTTTAGCATGCATATTGTGTTTTCAATCGACTCTGCGTCTGCGTCACGCAAGTCCGCATTCACCGTTCTGTCTGCGTCTCTTCAAATATCACTGTGTTCGCGTTATCGCGCACAAATAAGTGGGCGGAGTTTCGTTTCGCGTTCTCATGTTCTAACGCAAGTCGATTGAAAACACAATAAGTTAATCAAATTTCAAGTTTCCACACTTTAGAGAAAGTTTGCATAAAAGTGGATTCTGCATTTGCTTATCGAATCCGGAAAGAAACAAAAGTTTTAGTGATAGTGCGAGCGATAAGGTACTGCCGTTGCAGCCACAACAAAAGTCAAACCGACTTATCAAACTACATACTTTTAGTGGATGATGATTGAATGATTGTGGAATGATTCAAATCTTAACAAAACAAGCTTCCTACCGTATCAATCACAATCCCATGGTCGGGTCTCTACTTTATGTCACGTATCAATATTTTGTGGTCAAACACACAATTATTCAAAACACTGATCAGGCGCCAACCTGAATGTGTACAAAATCATCACATTTAAACTAGACACAAATTTCTTGATTTTCCGCAGTTATCGTTGGTTTTTTATTTTATTTTTTGTAATCATTATCACACATTTCCTCACAATTAGCACATTCCATGGTCGCGATAAGATCTGTGTGAAGTTTGATATTGGCTTCTTTATATTTTTTGCAAGGTGGTGTGGTCATGGGAAAAGTTCACAAAACGTGTCTAGGAATAATTTTCACAGAAAAATACGTCACACGGCACCCCAGCCTTCTTCCAATATTGTTTCTATCTGCCGAATTTTTAAAAGCCTAAGGCTCGGTCATTTTCTGACAAAAAAGCCTCGTTTTTGGATTAAAATGATGGTGTCATCCTGAATAATCAGACAATGATTCGAATTTCTTGAAAAAGTAAATTTTCGAGTGAAAAAATAATTTAATTATCCGACGAACTTGGTTTTTACGCAAACTTTGTTCCCAAATGCTTTGTTTTTCACAAGAAGAGATCAACGACCAAGAAATATGAACGTCTATCAAGATATTATCGGAGGGAGTGAATTATTTAAGAACAACCAAAAATAAGGTTAAATCATATGGAATCACAAGCACTCATAAAATTTGATTATCTTTTGAAACGTAAAATAAATAAATGAGTGAAAATAATATTATTTCTTTATGAAAATCTGCCATTTGGCCACACGCAGTTCCTCGGCCACGGCCATGTAGTCTCGCAGCGATAAAATGAAAAGATCACATCAGCATTAAGTTTTATCGAGTTTTTGATCGACGTTCGCAATTGCAACACTGCATGAACGAGTAAAAAGAAAATGGAATCAAGAGGCGATATGAGAACGCCAAACTCCGCCCACTTATTTGTGCACCACCACGCTAACACAGTGATATTTTAAGAGACGCAGACAAAAAAGGGATATCAGAGTCATTTTTCATCCTGCAACTCGTTTGAAAACACAATAATCTTTATTCTTATGATCATGGCTCCGCAATTTCAAGGGATCAGAAAATCTAGGGGTTTTCAGGTCCAAGATTCTAAAAATTTGGAATAGGTTAAAGTGTTTTTTATTCTTTTCAAGAAATCGGTTAAATTGAGTCAAATATGTATGTGATCAGAAATAAAGGATCCAGAATAAAACATTCATAAATGACTATTTTGTTTATCCGATAACCTTTTGATTTAGTTTCAGAGTGAATTGAATTTCGATGTGCACATGTATTTATGCCGCCCTTAAAAATGTTTGAGAAAGTCATTTCTAACTGATAGTGAGTACGAAAAATACTTTTACCTTTTCTGTTAATTTGAGCTTTTGAACTTGTGGAACTGACAGAACTGTCATTTTCTCTATACACGAAACACTTTTATAAAACAGTTCACATCATTAAAAATAGACAAAACCACACCGATAACTACATGTATCATTGAACACCGTAATTGTTTAATTGAGTTGAGCTACAAAGCGTTATAGTCAGCATACTAGAAAACATAGTACAAACTTTCAAAAATCAAAAGTTAAGTGGCTAAAGATTGACGTGTTCATGATTTTGCCGTCACAGTCAGTACCGTAATTATTCGGTTTTTTTTGAAATTGGGCAAACGAAGACATAGTGTCAAAAAAGGCGATTTAGTGCATTCCGAAAAACAATATTTAGCAATCTTTGAAGGCACAACGAAAATCAAAGTTTGGGCAATTTTATGGTATTAAAAGATACAATACATACATTTTAGAAAGAAAAAAAAAATAAAATCCATTAAAAATAATGTGAGAGTCAAAAAATGCGCAAACACCGAAAGTGCGCCATGCAAGTTTGCTGGCGCGCCAGAAAATTAGGCTCCGCCCACATTTCTAATCCTGGACACCGTGCCTGCGTTAATTTTGCATGTTGATTCCAATTTTCAAAGTGTGAGGTCTTCATATTGCATGCGAACGCCGTAACAGGTATTTTTGGAAATGGATGCGCTTATACTTATGTTATGCACTGTAGCTATATTATCCTAAAGTAGTAAAAAGCTGCAACACCAGGTAATCACAATCAGCAAGCAATTACTGATACATAACTCATCAATGTTCACTCCTTTGAAATCAGACTCGATACAATACTCGAACTGCAAAACAAACATATTTTTTAGCAGAAACTACAACATGATAAGATTCTTAAATCACATTTGGTTCATTTTTTAGGTATAGACACAAAGAACAAAGCAACCTGAATTTTCAACAGTGAATGAATGACATAACTATGGATATTATTTTGGACAACAGAATGCAAAAAACTCGTTGTGTTCACACGTGTGAGAGCTCGGACAGAAGCGATCGGAGCACGCCTTTCCAATCACTGCACTTTCCCAACCGTCATTTCGTTGTATGAGAGCAGGTTTTTTGTTATTGCAAACCGGTTTGAATGCCGCTTGGTAGCGATCTGAATTTTTATTTAGAAAAGTAAAAATGAAAATGCATTTTATAGTGTTTTCAAACGACTTGCGACATGAAAACGGAAGTCTGCATTCACCATTCTGTCTGCGTCTCTTCAAATATCACTGTGATCGCGTGATCGCGCACAAATAAGTGGGCGGAGTTTCGTTTCGTTTCGCGTTCTCATGTCGCAAGTCGATTAAAAACACAATATGTTTTAAAAAACAAAATTTTTAAACATATTTTCATGTATTTTTGTGGCTAAAGCGCTAGAGAAATTTCGGTCACACAATGCAACTTCCTTATTTCTGAGAAATACGGGCTTTGTAAGATTTTCAATCTATTTCTATCCTAACTTACTAGTCAAATCCTCTTCACAACATATTCCGAAAAATGCTCCATTTTGACACCTGTAGCCATGAGGACATCCATCTTCGTTCATCAATGGCCCAGGCGTTGTAGTAGTTGTACGACCTGAAATGTTGTGGTTTTTTGAAACTTTTGATAAAATTCGATACCCGGCGGTGGTAGTGGTGCATTCGTCGATCCGCACGTGATCCATTGGCCACTAGATTTTCTAGCAGGTTTTGATTGCATCGCACAGGAAAAATAGTCGGCTCAAACATTTTGCTCCAAAAAAAAACTAAAATAAGATACGTACCTAGAACACATTCCGAATAACATGCGGATTTTGTGGGGAACGAGTTCAAATTTCCCCCGCAACCCTTGTGCTCAAATGGAAGGCATTGGAAGGTTTGCACGTCGAACCAGTACTGAAAAAATTTTAATGAATATTTAATAAAAAACAGGGAAGTTACCCTGATCTGTGTACTATTTTGATGGCATTTAAACCCCGGATCTCTGTTTTTGTTGCACCACGGTTTTCCAATTGGCTCAATTTCTTTGGATTTTGTAGCATCCGGCTTTTCAAATGCTGGGAACTCCAAAGAGTCTATGGAAAAGTCTGAAAAATTCAATGTTTGGAAGAATTTTGTTTTCAAACTGTATTGTGTTTTCAATCGACTTGCGACATGACATGAGAACGCGAAACGAAACGAAACTCCGCCCACTAATTTGTGTGCGCGGCCACGCGAACACAGTGATGTTTGAAGAGACGCAGACAGAACGGTGAATGCAGACTTGCGTGACGCAGACGCAAAAGTCGATTGAAAACACAATAACTTTACCAATATTCATGCAGTTCATTTTTACTGTATTGCTCAGGGGATTTCTTGTTCCGGGCACTTCTCTTCCAGTTTTAGTGTCCACGCAATAGCATTGATTCTTTTGATTTTCACATTGAACGGGCTCAAAATCTCCTTAATTTTGAAAATGGTTAGAATTCACTTTTATGGGTTTCACTCACCCTTGCTCACATCGCACTTTGGCACAAAACTGTTCTCAGGTGGGTCACCATTTGCAAATAACTTTTGTAAGTAGACAAGACAGGCTGAAATAAAAAATAAAAAACTTTTGTTCCGAGCGGACAGGCCTGGCCTGGACGGTAAAAATTTTAAAATCAGTTTGGCCCTCGACAAGTCATTAAAAACACGAACTTCCACACTTTGGTGCCGTTTTCGGACTACTTGTTCTTGTATCATACGCAATAAGAGCTGTGTGTGGAGTAACACAGTAACACGATTCAGAGTTGCACTGCACAGATTCGTAGTATCCTGCAAATAATGTATTATATTGAGTAAAGCGCGTTGTATTTTAGATGGGTTTATTTGGTAGGGGGGGGGGATTGGGCAGGAATAGTTCCTGCCCCGTGCCCCAATAAGGTTAAACAACAAAAGATCTTAACAAAGGCCAAAAACACAAAATCAGAGAGAGATCTTGTATCAGGAAGGTGTCGCCTTTTTAACTGCTCCGGTGGAATGTCTCGGCGTGGGTGTCTCTGGAATGAAGAAAGTTAGAGAGTATATACAGTCCGTGAGGCGCAGGAAAATCCCATTAGCCGCGGGGCTGAAAGCTCTGGGAGCTCTCTGGCTGAGTCACGCGGAATGTGGTGACGTCGCATGGTGCTCAAAGTACAAAGTCATACTGTATCTCTAAGGGATAAGAGATCCCTTACACCTCCCCCCTTTTGATAAGGACCGACCCTGGTCCTTGCAAAAAATTGACCCCAGATTAAGAAATGTTTCCTCCCGTATGGGCTGCCTTGGAGGCTGCCCCGTTTGGGTTTGAGAAAAAATAAAGGGGGAACACACCTTTTCTATAATCCCAGCCTTTGTAGGACTTCGTCCTGGTGATGCCTGGCCGCCGGGTCGACTCTCTGCATCAGGTCGGACCACAACCTCGATTCCCACGCTGCGGATCCGTTGACCATCAGTAGACAGAGGTGTCGAGTGCGCGACAATGCCACATTGAGGCGATGGTCGGCCTCGAAGAAGGGCGAGTTGCGGAAGGATCGAGTCCGAGTGGTGAGCACAATCACTACGTCAAATTCCTGTCCCTGAGCGCCGTCAATGGTGGTAGCGATGAACGGGTCCGTATCCAAAAGAGAGGATAGGAGGTCGGCCTGGCTGCGGTAGTAGCAGAGCAGCGCGATGGAGGTGGTGCCGAGAGTTCCTCTCAGGTCTCTGGCAATTTGCAGAGCGGCTTGAGCTTCCGATCTGGAGAACGCCGAAGTGCCGGAGACCGTCTCTTCACCTGTGGTGTAGATCAGGTGGAGCGGGTACCGGTCCGGGAGGCCCAGGGCTCTTGCGTACTGATTTCGCTCTCGGGGACTTCTGACTGACTGTAGGTCCTCGGGATAGAACATCCTCGAAATGATGTGTGTAATTAGGTTAGGCCATCGATGTACTACATTCAAAGATGTGGCGGGGAACCGGTGGTTCCTGTCTGCTTCCTTCAGAAGGTTACCGATGGCGATCTGGTGGTGCAGAGGGTAGACCTCCTGCTCCGAGAATGGCGGGAGTTGCCGATGGTCGCCCACCAATCCGAACTTGGCGTTGGGGAAAGTGGCGAGTAGTGCAATTAGTGCGAAAAGCGGTAACTGGCTCGCCTCGTCGACTTGCACCGTGGCTACTTGGTTTGCGAACGGCGCCCATTGATTGGCGAAGCTATCCGCCACGGAAAAAAAAACTGTGCCGACGAGGACTGAAGTTTGGTGGATTTTGAGGGAACATTCCTCTCTCGTCATTCGGTCCTTGTCCGGGATCCGTTGCTTCACGACCTTCAACAGGTCTTTGGTTTTTAGTGGTGGCACGGGAGCTCTAGCTTTTTTTTTAGGTGGAACATTGCGTTTTGGGCAATTTTAACATCGTACCTGCATCCGTTTAATGCGGAATCGTCGGAGCGGCGTAGAGCAATTGCTAGCACTCTTTTCCAAAGTTCTGGGTAGTCGGCGTCGGAATGAGTACTGTCTTGTTGACGCTGTCGGTTCTGCTCCGAGATCAATCGGGTAAACCTCACTGGATTGTTCGCTTTCAATTCCGCCAGTTTGACGACTGCTTCTGAGGCGGATGCATTCGTCACTCCACATATGATGTTCAACTTCCCGGGGACGACATGACTGTCTTGCCTACTCCAGGGGGCGAGTTTGCCAACGTGGCTGCATTCTGATCCAATAAGCTCATCTGGCAGTATTCTCTTTGTGGGTCATTGAGGAAATCGCACACTTGGGGAAGCGAAGTGTCGCACGGTGGCCTGCGGTGAAGCCTGCCTCCGTCGGCGACTGCCTTCGCTAGTTTCCAAGCTGACGAGTCGCGTGGCACACCACTCAAGAAGTCGTTTTCTGGGAACAATCGGAGCCAGCCCGGATGGAGTTCCTTCGTTTGAGTCGCGGTTACTTGTGCGTTGAGAAGATCCATAGTTTCCTTTGACGTCAGCTTGTTGACCGTTGCGAATCGTGCATGTACTCGTAGTGCTCCCGTCACAGTCTCCGAGTGGTCAACTTCCATGATAATTTTCCGACCTCTGTCTGTTGTGAGGTGGAACTGGGAATGCCTCTGCCAAAATGCGATCTGGGCCGTGGTACGCGCGGAGCGGATGTTCCGTGGTAATGACAAGTCCCGGCGGGT
Source organism: Caenorhabditis japonica (assembly GCA_963572235.1). Classification (NCBI taxonomy): domain Eukaryota; kingdom Metazoa; phylum Nematoda; class Chromadorea; order Rhabditida; family Rhabditidae; genus Caenorhabditis; species Caenorhabditis japonica. The sequence continues at coordinate 1,671,468 of OY754346.1, forward strand.
CCGGGTGGATGTCTCGAGTCTCGGTGGTTGGGCTAGGAGAGTTTGCGTTGAGAAGCTCTTCCATGTTTACCTGTTGAATGGGACCGTTTTGAATGGTCTCTGTTGGTCCGGGAGTAGCTTGCGGAAGAAAAGTTTTCGGTTGACCCTCCCCCAATTGAGTTGGAAAGCCCAAAGAGCTCCGACTCCGTATATTGAGTGAAGATCTCGATATCCAAAGTTTTTGGTGCCAGGTTGTCATATGTCTTTACCTTCTTGAATTCCGGGTCATACTCCGTGTCGTCGTTTTCAGCGGTCACTGGATCAGGAGTACTGCATGAGCTGATCTGGTCCATTCTCCGTAATTACTTCCGTAGCTGAGGCGGCCTTGGTGTTGGCGTACAGTATTTTAGGCTCGTTGGTTGGGTTTGTTACGAGTAGGTTTACGGAATTCGCCGAAAATACCGCCGGAGCCACCACCAAGTCTTGACTTGATAAGGTATTTGTTTGAGACAACATGACTAAATCTTCCGTCTGAGCCACGCCTGGAACGATACATCTCCCAAAGGACTCAGATCTGGCCGGGATGACCGTATCTTTCATGACGTGTACCGCATGCCTGCTTGGAAAAATTGAAGCGTTACGCTGTTGGCCTAAGGGGAGTTTATCCTCGCCAATTTCAAAGACTCCTTTAGTGTAATCCAAATAAAACTTAGGTAATCTCTGGAGAAGGTCGTTTCCCAAGATAAATTCATAACTTTGGGGACCTGATGGTACGCACTTTCCTTTAGTGAAGTGAGTATCTTGGAACAACATGAATGATCCAATAGCTGTGTGAGAGGTCGGCTCTAGGAGCTGACCAATTCCCAACAGACAGCACATATCTTCGCTTGTTACTGTAAAACTAGCGCCAGTGTCTACTAGTGCCCAACAATGAATTCCATTGGCTTTTATCGGAATTTGAGCGGTGAAAAATTCTCGAGAGGTGGTTTCGAGAGCGTTTATCCTTGGAGTAGCTAATCTATTTCTAATTGCTTCATACTCATCGAGAGTAGGGCGAGGAGTTACTACTCGCTCAAGCTCATGCTTCGGCATGGATCGTGAAAAGGGAAGGTAAGCCGAGAGAAACCCGGTGGCAAAATACATTTTTTTTTAAAAGAGCTAAGATTACCCCAGTGACCAACGTGTCGACAATCAGAGTCCACACAGTGAAGATCACTCCCCCTAACCACTTAGCCCTATCCCTCGTTGTAATGGTTCTCATGGATTTCCTCTGAAATTGAACCAATTACCATATTGTGAAAAATCAGGGGTTCTTGGAGGGCTTGACTAATAAGGGAGTTACTAGAATGTAAGTCGTTTTCTGCGTGGAAGTTCTTGGTCTCTTTGAGCTCCGAGGTAAATGGATTAAGACTTACTAGAGTGTCATTGACGATAAACTGAAAATTAGTTGTTAAACTACATTCTACTGGGTGTGCTCTATTGGTGATCTCATTGGTAGCTAAATCAAGAAACGTTGTGATTGTGGTACCTTCAGGGAGGACTACCTCAATAGCTGGTTTGGAGTAGCACAAATTTTTAAAAGCAACAAACCTGTAGGAATCTGGGGCAAGAGCAGAACAAGTTTGAACTGCCAGGTATCCTATACTCACAAACCTTGCATGCACATTTTCTTTCCTGAGCATTTGTCTAGCTGCCAATGTTGGATTGCTTGCCGCTGCTGCCAATGAGGTTGTGGCACCAATCCAGGAAATTCCTCGCAAACCAATTAGCTGATGAATCCAAGACGGCCTTTTCCAATGCCAAAAGCTGCGCCACTAGCTGATTTGACGTGACGTAATTAACCTTGCCGTCTACTGACCACTCTTTGTTGGCAGTGTTTTCAGTGGATCTTTTTGTTCTCTCAGCTAGATTGACACCATATCCTTGATCCGTTACGATTAGTTTCACTCCACATGTCCTGGAGCTGCTGTCATTGAATGTGAGAGCCACCTCAAGATCCTTGATCAGCCAAATGTCTTGTGACATGAATCCTTTGAAAGATTTCCAAGAAACATACTCACATTGGGCGCTTGGGGTCCGATCCCAAGCAGATGCCCCTCCATCACGAGTTGTGCAAAAGTCATCCAAAAGTCATGTTGTGTAAAAGTCATCCAAAACTCATGTATCTGCATCCGTCCATTGAACCAGCAGGCGACTCCGGTACGTCCTTTCCGAATCGGTTGGCGACGTGAGTTCTCACCATGAAGCAGTTCGTTGTCTCAGCGGTTTGTGTCCCTTTGAAGATTGAAACGGGTGCTGACGGCCAATCGATGATAAGAGGGTTTTCCGTTTTCCAAACTCCATTGATAGCCACGAGGTCGCCGAAATTGCATCGTTGATGCTTCTTCATCTGCGAGCATTCCTCTGATGTCACCGTGAGTTGCTTCGACGTCGTCTTCTCCGTTCTATAGCCAAGGAGGTCTACAGAATACTGAGTTGTTGGCCGAATTATTTTGCGTAGGCGACCCTGAGAAAATCGGAATGGAGGAAGCCAATTTTACGCCTTATACTAAAATGCGGCCTGTTCTAGCATTTGAAATTTCCCCCTCAAACGCCGCTTCGTTCTTATTTACTATTTCGCTCTGATTTACAGTAGTCTCTATAAAAACGCCAATTTCTAGCGGAGTCTCCGTAACTATTTTTGGAGAGTTGCCACCTCTTGGGGATGTAGAGTTTGAGTGACTTCCACCAGTCCTTGTGTCTTCCTGCGAGCGGGTGATCAGAACCTGCTCAAGCAATCCGACTTTCTTCTCGATTTCCGTAGCTCGTTTCTCGACGGCCTCCAGCAGGCTCAAAGCAAAACTCGCCACTTACTGTCGGAACGTGGTGAAAAAAAAAAAACAACCTTGTGAAACCAAGAGGATACATGAAAGATAGATAAAAGATAGAAAACAAGAGAGAAGAAAAAAAAATTGAGAGATATTTTGTTTTGATTTAAGAACATTGTAGAATGAATGGATAAAACATATTTGCGTGAAAATGTCCAGCCGCGTACTATTACACTGAAAATTTTAACCTACGTCTAGGCGTACGGTCACTCTGACTCGCTCACTGTTTGCAGAAGCCGACCGCTCTGGCTTTCCTGCACCTACGCGACCTCGTCGCGCCCGATCTTTTCTCTCTTTTTGCTCACTAAAAAGATAACCTATTACTGTTGGCGGTGCACACTCAAAACCCAATCCCCTAGTGGGATACTGTAACTTCTCGGTTACCGCGCAAGGAAAAGAAAATGATTGGGGGGCCCGTCCCATGCATTACCTCCTTACGCCCCTGCACCTCTCTCATGCGAGCTAGCTAGGCCCGGCTTACAAATGTAGACGCTATCTTCCTATAGCTCTCACTGCTAGCAGAATTTTCCCTCCTGTCGGCGCACCCTAGCGCCGACCCCAACAGTACCTAAACATGGTGCCTATTGTTTCACTATTGCTACTTACCTCATTGTCAGACACATTTCCTAACTAATAACCTATCAAAATACGGTGGATCGTAAAAATTAGCGTGGGAACAAGTAAAAAAAAAAGAAAAAAAAATTAGTCTTCTTACTTTTCCTCAGCCGCTAATCACTCGCTGCTACCAGTAAAGCGCGTTGTATTTTAGATGGGTTTATTTGGTAGGGGGGGGATTGGGCAGGAATAGTTCCTGCCCCGTGCCCCAATAAGGTTAAACAACAAAAGATCTTAACAAAGGCCAAAAACACAAAATCAGAGAGAGATCTTGTATCAGGAAGGTGTCGCCTTTTTAACTGCTCCGGTGGAATGTCTCGGCGTGGGTGTCTCTGGAATGAAGAAAGTTAGAGAGTATATACAGTCCGTGAGGCGCAGGAAAATCCCATTAGCCGCGGGGCTGAAAGCTCTGGGAGCTCTCTGGCTGAGTCACGCGGAATGTGGTGACGTCGCATGGTGCTCAAAGTACAAAGTCATACTGTATCTCTAAGGGATAAGAGATCCCTTACAATTGTTTTTATAATCGACTTGCGACATGAGAACGCGTGACGTGACCCCGCCCACTTTTTTTCGCGCGACCACGCAAACACAGTTCGATTCGAAGAGAAGCAGAGAAAACATGTTTTTTTTTCTCTCGTTCTCATGCTGCAACTCGATTGAAAACACAATATTACTTTCGTCTCAGCTAATGCACATCCTATTTCAAAAAATGGAAAAATAACACAGTTGAATCAAGTGCGACCGTAACACATTCAAAGAGAGAGAGAGAGTGAGCGAAAACAAGAGACCACATTGCTCACTCTTATTCATCCCTCCCTCTTTCTCACACTCTCTCATATTGTGGCATTTATTCAAATTTGACAAATTCGTGGCAAGACACCGAGAGTAATCGTGAGTTTTTCTCATCATTCTCCGAATTTTCGATGAATTTTTTGCTGGTTTTTTTTCTATTTTTTGCTTTTTTGCTGGTTCCGAGTATAACCCCATTTGAATTTACATGTGAAATGAAATAATTTAGAGACCAAAATGAAAATTGCCTAGCGTTGAGTTCAGCGGAGCGCGTTTGACCATTTTGGCGGGTCGACAATAATAATAAAACATCTCAAATAGATTATACCAAAAACGAAACGTACCAAACAATGTGTGGTGCTGATTGGAAGACCAATTTTACTAGCGAGCAATGCTGTCATTGCTGCACCGAATTCAATAGCGAATCCACTGGCTGGATTGATTTCCGACATTTTCTGACCGACAGTACGGATGACTCTATGCCCAAGAGTCCAGAGTCCGACGCAGATTGCCAAAACTCCGTAGAGCAAAACGTATATTGGCACTGCTTCGTTTTGTGCGGTATTTTTGTAGCGGTAAATAGAGATTAAGGCTGCCAATGGCGCAACAGCATTGCTCACGTCCTGTGCTCCATGAGCAAATCCGGCAAAACAAGCTGTGAAAACTTGAATCGTGGCAAACAATTGTGTAGTACTTCTACTGTCTGCACGAGTCCTATCAGGAAGTAACCATTTGAAAAAGTTCCCAATCTTTCCTGGTGACTGTTGCTTTTTGTTGGAATTGGCAGTGAACTCCTTGAGCTGAGCAGATCCTCGAGCCGACTCTATATCAGAAAATATTGGCGGAGTCGGTGGAACTTCCGAATCTTGGATTTTAGCTTGAATTCTTGGTTTCATGATAAAATGTGCAAAGAGAGCAGCAAGAGTGCCAACGCCCAACACAATTATGGCAATTCCCCAGACTGGAATTTTGTCGAAATGAAGAACTGAATGAAAATAAATTATTTGAATTCGGATCAACATTATTGTTGGTTATTACGTTTCGATCCATCCCAGAAGATCATGAGCGCATTGAAGCCGAGACATACAAAATAAAAGATTGGCAACATTCGAAGACCACTTTTCACTGGATTTGGAGTGCGGAGTACGGTGTGATCGACAATGATATATAGGATGGAGGAGATGGTACCGGAGAGAAGAGGGGAAACAAACCAGGAGCATACTGAAATGTAACGGACTGATTGAAATTGTTTTCCGGATAATAAACTCACCAATTTTCACAATCGCAATCCACTGAATTCCCTGGAATCCCCGCAAAACAATCGAAAAACCGACCGTGGCACCGACCAAAGAATGCGTTGTAGACACTGGCATATGCAAAACGGTGGCAATCATAAGCCACGAAGCGCAACCTGTGAAAAACAATAACACATTTTTCATAAATTACATGAATTTGAGTACATACCTCCTAAAATAGCTACTTGGCCGAGCAACAGTGCTCTCGGGTCATCCGCATATTGTGTTGTGTCGACAACTCCTTTGCGCATTGTATCCGTCACACTCCATCCTGGAAATGAACAAGGGTATGAGTTGTGATGTGTTGTGTCAAATCACTTACCAACCAGAACCGATCCCAGTGTTTCAAAGATTGACGCCATTATATATGCCTGGATAATTGTGACCACGCCGGAACCTTCAACACTTGAATATAGGTTTTTAATTGATTTGTTAAGACTTTTAGTTTTCAAACGACTTATACGGTGTCTTTGGATGTAGAGTACCGGACAAAAAGATATCATATTTTGGTTTTTGGAGTATAACTTTTGAATGGAGAGGGTTATGATTCTGAAAATTTGCATGAATCTGCCCCGTAATGTTTTTGACACGCTCCAAAAATGGGTTTAGTCATTTTTAAAAACTGCAAATTTTTCAAAAAATTTCAGATGCCAAAATTTCCGACCAAAAAAAATTTTTTTTTCAGATTTTTGAAGACTCAAAATGTATTTTCAAAATAAAGTTTCACACCTAAAAGTATGATTTTAGTGGATTATGGGTTGATCAGACGATTTTTAGCTGACTTACAGAACTTTGAATATCAGGGTCAACATGGGTAAGTCAACAATAACTTTTATTGAGAATCACCAAAACCGAAGAAAATTGGGGCAAATTAGATAAAAACTGATAATGAGCATAATTCATTGGATTTTATTCGGTTTTGGTAATCCTTAATAAAAGTTATAGTTGACTTACCCACTTGGACCATGATATTCAAAGTGCTGTAAGTCAGCTGAAAATTGTCCGATCGAGCCATAGTCAACTAAAATCATACTATTAGTTTTAAAACTTTATTTTAAAAATAAATTTTGAGTCTTTAAAATACTGAAAAAAAAATTTTTTTTTGGTCGAAAATTTTGGGATCTGAAATTTTTTGAAAAATCTGCAGTTTTCAAAAATGACTAAACCCATTTTTGGAGCTTGTCAAAAACATTACGGGACAAATTCATGCAAATTTTCAGAACCATAACCCTCTCCATTCAAAAGTTATACTCCAAAAATCAAAATATGATATCTTTTTGTCCGGTACTGTATGTTTTTTGTAGTTTTTGCTATTTTTAAATCACATTAAGAAAATTATTTTTCAAAGTATTTACTCATTCTAAATTGTTTTCTACCTCAACTCGTGAAAATTAGTTATTCCGTCGCCTCCAACTTACCTACTGAAGTTCCAAAAGCATTCGAAACATCATTGGCGCCCATTCCAGCACCCAACACAAACGCCAGAACGATTCCAAGTATAAGAGCCCATAATACGGTACTCTGCAAATAAAAACATTAGATAATTAATTAGAAAAATTATACCTGATCGAACCCGCCAACCACATTGCTAAGTGTCGTTGTTAACTCAGCGGCAACATTCATGACTGAAAAAATTGAAAAATAACATTACAGTTTGGAACGAAAAGAGTATTATATAGTGCAACGACACAACTCGATGAATTGACGTCAACAGTTCAAATTTTTATTGTTTTTTTTTCATAGAACCGGACGAATTCTGGCGCACAGTCGAATCGTTACTGTTTCGGTGACTGCTGGCATTTATACTGGAAATCGACTGGACGCCGGATGGTCTTTTCATTTCGGGGACACCCTCGGAATGAGTCAACCCAACCGGCAAAGAGATTTTTGATTAATGAAAACTTTGGGGGCGTGGCGTGGGAATCCTCGGAGAATTTCCAGCAGTTTGGGAAAAAATAGAGGATTCATAGAAATACAAAAAATTTTACTGGCTTCGGCTAGTTTTTTTTGTCTCAATATTAAAACAAAAAGGATAACAATTGTTTTCAAACAAGCAAGCGTTGTGTTAGGATATGTATGCAAATCAAATAGAAATAAAATGTTTTTTATTTTCAAATTGTGATGATTTCATTTTTGTGGAGCTGTTCACCATTTTCTTGGAACGTCTCAAAGGAATTTCACAATACGTGGAAAATGCGAAAAAAAAAATACTGCTGGTTAAAAATTTCAGTTAAGAAATTATCCAAACCCCTAGTTTAAGCCACACAACGGAAGGAACGAGCAGAGAAAAAATAACAGAAAATATTTTTCCTCTTCAGCCACAGGAGAATACCGGAAATGTATAGGATAGGATGCAATTTATGAATCAGAACAAAAAACAACTAAAAAAAAAAACTATTTTAAAGTTGGAATGGGAATGAACCGCGTCTCACAGTAATCCACCTCCCCCCCCAATGTAGATAGAAATAATTTTTAATACTTCGAAGTTTTGTTTTGCAACTTTAGCAAAGTATGATCTTCCGATTTTCGCAGAAATAATGATTTTAGTATTTAAAACTTTCTTTTAAAAGCAAAAAAAAAGAAGACATCTAAAAACGGAAATACCACTAAAGAGCGGAGCATTAAAAAGGAAAGCGGTGCAAAGAACGTCTCCAGCAAAGAATCCCGTCGGCATTTAAATGACGTCCTTTGAAAAGAAGAAAGATTCAGATGAATAGACGAATGCCTGATAGAACGCAAAATTTCCATTGTTATTGGCTGATTGTTTTTTGGTTTCTTTGTAACTGTTTTGTTTTGTTTTGCAACGCTCAGCGCTGTGAAAAATAGCGGTTTTTTTTGTCTGCAACTTTTTTTTTCCGAGTTTTCAACGCCAAAAAAGTTAGTAAAAATGCTTTCTGCATTCCTCAGATATTTTGAGTGATCATTTAACCTTGACGAGAATCTAATAACAAAAACGGAAATTAGTTTTCGTGCGCTCTAAGAAACTTATTACAATGGTAAAAAGTGGTCAAGAAGCGCTGCAAATGCGCTCCATTCGCAAAGTAGGCGAGGTCTACCTTGTCTGCACGAGAGATTGCAGTGGATTGAGACACATTATCTATGTTTTGATGTTAAAATTATACCAATTCATGACTTCGTTCTTAGGAAAAATTGCAAAAAAGTCAAAAATTATGAAAAAAATTTTTTTTTAGTTAAAAACATTTTTTTTCTCAAAAACGGTTTCTTAGAATTTTTTGAAACTTTGCCATGACGTTTTCCAAACAATTTTCTATTTTTTGATATAAACATTATACCCGGTTCATGATTTAGTTTTTGAGAAAAATTGCAAAAAAGTTGAAAAAAAACTCAAAAAAAATAAAACATTTATTTTTCTCAAAAATGGTCTCTTAGAATTGTCTCAAACTTTGCCAAACTCTTTTCCAAAAAATTATCTATTTTTTGATATAAACATTACACCCGGTTCATGATTTAGTTTTTGAGAAAAATGCAAAAAAGTGAAAAAATCGAAAAAAATATTCAAAAAAAAAAAAAAACATTTTTATCGAAAACTGTTTCTTAGAATTTTTTGAAACTTTGCCATAACGTTCTCCTAACAAATTTTTATTTTTTGATGTTAAAATCATATTAGGTTCATGGCTTAAATTTCGAAAAAAATTTCAAAAAAGTCAAAAAAGTTGAATAATTTTTTTTCTCAAAAACTGTCTCTTACAATTGTCTGAAACTTTACCACAATGTTCTGCAAAAAATTCTTTTTTTTTTTGATATAAACATTGTACCCGGTTCATGATTTAGTTTTTGAGAAAAATACAAAATAGTGAAAAAGTCGAAATGAAAATTCAAAAAAAAAAAAATTTGTTTTTCTCAAAAACTGTCTCTTAGAATTGTCTGAAACTTTGACACATTGTTTTCCAGAAAATTTTCTATCTTTTGATAGAAACATTATACCCGGTTCATGATTTAGTTTTTGAGAAAAATTGCAAAAAAGTGAAAAAATCGAAAAAAAAATTCAAAAAAAAAAAATTTCGAAAACTATTTCTTAGAATTTTTTGAAACTTTGCCATAACGTTCTCCTAACAATTTTCTATTTTTTGATGTTAAAATCATACACGGTCCATGATTTAGTTTTCGAGAAAAATTGCAAAAAAGTTAAAAAAGTTGAAAAATAATTCGAAAAAAATAATTTCGAAAACGGTTTCTTAGAATTTTTTGAAATTTTGCCATAACGTTTTCCTAACAATTTTCTATTTTTTGATGTTAAAATCATACCAGGTTCATGACTTAATTTTCGAGAAAAATGGCAAAAAAGTCAAAAAAGTTGAGAAACAATTCAAAAAAAATTTTTTTTCTCAAAAACCGTCCCTTAGAATTGTCTGAAACTTTGACACATTGTTTTCCAGAAAATTTTCTATCTTTTGATATAAACATTATACCCGGTTCATGATTTAGTTTTCGAGAAAATTACAAAAAAGTGAAAAATTCGACAAAAAAATTCAAAAAAAAAAAAAAAAAACATTTCGAAAATGGTTTCTTAGAATTTTCTGAACCTTAACCACAATGTTTTCCAGAAAATTATCTATTTTTAATATAAACATTACACCCGGTTCATGATTTAGTTTTTGAGAAGAAAACAAAAAAGTGAAAAAATCCGAAAAAGAACAAATTAAAAAAATTTTTTTTCTCAAAAACCGTCTCTTAGAATTGTCTGAAACTTTACCAAAATGTTCTCCAAAAAATTCTCTATTTTTTAATGTTAAAATCATACCAGGTTCATGACTTTGTTTTTGAGAAAAATTGCAAAAAAGTTGAAAAAAAAATTCAAAAAAAAAACAAAACATTTTTTTTTTCTCAAAAACTGTATCTTAGAATTGTCTGAAACTTTACCACAATGTTCTCCAGAAAATTCTCTATCTTTTGATACAAAAATTATACCCGTTTCATGATTTAGTTTTTGAGAAAAATTGCAAAAAAGTAAAAAAAAGTTGAAAAATAATTTAAAAAAAAATGTTTTTTTTCTCAAATCCGTCAAAAAAAATTCGGGGTATAAACTTCCCAAAGAAAAAAAACCCGTAATAATTTGGTCTGTTTGATTGTTTTTGTAATGTCACGTTCTCATCCTTTTTGTTCGAGACATGAAGCTTTATGATCGTATGCGACAGATCAAAAATGAGCCGTGTTCAAAATTATAACGCGTGTTTCGTAAATTTCCTTAACATTGTAATTACATTCAGAGTTTTGAGCTCAAACCAAAACCAATTTTTTTTCAAAACTACCGCAAAAACTATTTTGCTTATCAATGAAGACCCAGGATTTTTTTCTTGTGTGAGTTGATCCGTTACACTGTCATTTTTCGGCTAGAATAAAACCACAAGCTCAACTCACACATTGATCGATGAACTTTCTCGCGCACTATCAATTCTCCACTGATGAATTTCCTTATGCACGTGAGAAAAAAGTTAAGAGTGGAAGACTGTGCAAAAGACTTGGCTTCCACTTAAAGTGATCAAAAAATTAAATTTAGGCTAAAAAAAAACGGTTCCGACTTTTACAGGGATCTGGAAAAATAGTTGCCCATTGTTTTTACTGGAAAATTTAAAATTAACAAGACTTTTTGTAGACTAGCCACCGCTACTTTCTCTTACAAATAATAACCAAAAATCAGAAAAAAAAACAAATTTTCCTTGTTTTTAAAGTTGTCCTCCTATTGAGTTAAAACAATAGAAAAAAAACAAATAATCTAAAAAGCAAAGTCTGCTTGTTAGGATATTTTCGTGATTTGGCTTCTCCTTTATGCACCATCCAAAAGTAAATAAATACATGTCCACTCAAGTGTATTGTTCGACTGGTCAACTCATGAGGAACTGCTCGTTCAGCTCAAGACTGATGATTTCTGAGTGGTATAAAATAATGACGTTTCGGCATGCTGCATGCAAACAGTGGGTAATCGACAAGACAAACACACGTGTTTTAGCGGAAATTAAGAAAAACATTCAAAAAACAACTGATTTGTCGGTTTTTTTAGTGGTCTCTTCTTTACCCGTTTAGATAGAATCCGCCCTCATTGTCCCTATTTTGGGAAAAGTTGAATGTACTTTATATATATTTTTATATTTTATTTCATTCATAGAATGCATAGAAAACAAAACATGTTTCGTCACAATTATAATCATGGGATGTCACAGTGAGAAACGTCTCGAATTACACCCGTTGAGCTTGAGAGAATGTGAGAAAAATGAATAAGAACCGGTGCAAAACAAAAAAAAAGTTGTAATTTAGATTTAGAGATCATTCGGGCAGCGCGTAGACGGCGTCAAGGTAGCTGTGAGCAAATTCATGCACCAGGGACCTGTCCGGAATACTCTGAGCAAGGCCGTAGATTGCCGCTTCGCTATTTTTATCCGCGTCACTGGCTTGAGAGTGTCGAACAAACTTTACGGCAGCTTGACAGTCGGCAATAAAGTTCTCGACAAGTCCGGGATGAGTGTGGTTCATAGTGATCATGATGTGAACACTGAAAATTGTGAATATGAACAACTCAGAGAATTTTTGGCTAATACACATTGAAAACGGCTAATAGCCACCGATTCGGAGCGTGTGCCATATGTATTTGGCACACGCCCCATATTGGATGGCTATTAGCCGTTTCCGTCGGCTATAATTTTCAAATTTTTTCCATTTTCAATTTCGGGCATCTTGTGTCTGGAACAAGTCGCAAAATCTCTGACTAAGCGCAAATATTGGCTCCCTTAATTGTTGCATGTACATATTCTATAGCTGCGTTGCCAACAGACGAATTTTTATAAGCGGCTGACATTACACCATAATGGCTAATAGCCCTTTTCGGCGGCTAATAGCCATAATGGCTAATAACCAAATTCGTCGGCTAGTTGCCATTATCGCCCGCTATTAGCCTTTTTGGCGGCTATTAGCCATTTTCAGTGGCTATTAGCCGTCTAGATGCCAACTCTGGCCATATACGAGCCAAAAATTTCCTGAGGCATGATGGCTAGAACATAAAATTGTAGCCTTCATTCCGAGATCACAAAAAAGTTTAAAGGTTGGTTTAAAGGGGGTGCCAACTTTGTGGGGAAAGTGGCTTAAAATATACTCTTGGGTGGGGGATTTACGAATATCACATCGAAATCGCACAAAAAAAATTCTCTGATTTTTTATGATTTTTACAAAAAAAAATAGAAGACCACGAGGAGTACACGAAAATCGTGGCCGTGGACTAGGAAACCCGCGGCCGCGGCTTCTAGAAAGATCCATTTTCACCAAAAATATTAATTTTTCGTGCAATTTTCCTCGTTTTTATTATCGATTTTCGATAAACATGCTCTAATCGCTTATTATAATTTTAGATAATCGCGAAAATAGGGTTTAGTCATGAAAATCGAAAAATCAATATTCGCCTTTCGTTCGATTCATCGTTTTAAACAATTTCTTGTGAACATTTATTGTTCAAATATAAACGTTACAGATAAAAGAGTGAACTTAATGCGGAATTGAGCAGGAAAAGGGACAAAAAAAGATTGTATGAGAATTTTTGTTCCGAATTTGTTTTATCGTTACTTTTGTGATCAACACGCGTTAATTTGATATTTTAAAACACGAAATGATGTTTGTAATATATTTCCCGAAGATTAATGCAAAAATATTGGAAAAACACGGGAGAACAATGATGAAAAAGAAAAATGGCGTTTGAAATTCGCGCCAAGTCGTGTACTCCTCGTGGTCTTCTATTTTTTTTTTGTAAAATTCGCCAAAAATCAGAAAAATTTTTTCGTTCGATTTTGATTTGATATTCGTAAATCCCCCATCCAAGAGTAGATTTTAAGCCACTTTCCCCAGAAAGTTGGCACCCCCTTTAACTCACCCAGCTGGAAACTGTAATCCATTCAACTGCCAGTGCCTTTCTTTCATATAATTATGGAATCTATATAGTTCTACACCATCGTCACATGTCCAGCTCACAATGCAAATTTCACTCGATCCCTGCAGTTTAATTCCAGGAATCTGTGACAATCCATCTCTAATCCTTTTTGTAGTCTCCACAATCTTTCTTGCGTTAGCTGTATACCCATCTTTTGCGTGATAAAGCATGGCAGCCCAACACAATGCAATATTGTGCCCGGCTCGAGATCCTTCCATAGTTGCCGAGGCGTAGATTCCACCTTGCCAGTCAGCATCACAAAAGTATTGATTGTGAAGAAGTTCTTTGTTTCGGTACAACACCACCGAAGATCCTTTAGGTGCGAGTCCGTACTTGTGGCTGTCGGCGGAAATTGAAGAAACGCCTGGCACGCGGAAGTCATAGCGAACTTGATCTTCTTCGAGGAACGGCAACAGGAACCCTCCAAGACAGGCATCCACGTGAACTGGAATATCAAATTCTAAGCCTAGATGTCCAATTGCTTCAATATCGTCAACAGTTCCAAACGGAAAATTTGGAGCGGACCCCACCAACATGCAAGTTCTCGAGTTGATTGCGGCTCTCATTTTACCAATGTCAACTTTGAAAGTGACTGGGTCCACTGGGATCTTTCTAACTCTTATACGGAACGTCTCGGCAGCTTTGAAGAACGCCGCGTGCACGGAAGACGGCACAACCATCTCTGTGTACATTTCTCCACGCTTCAGAAGTCGGTTACGATGAGCTAAACATGCAAGAAGAATCGAGATAGATCCTCCGGTGGACATGGTTCCACAAGTTTCCTCATCTCCTCTCATCATATTGCAACACATTCTGACGACTTCTGCTTCCATAATTCTGACTCCTGGGAAGAGTTTTGGCCAAAGTGGATTCGACCAAGCGTACTTTCCAAAAACTACTTGATACATTTGTTGTTCATCACTATCGTCTTCACGATTGAAGACGGCACCGGAAACTCGTCCTGCCAGATAGTTTGGTCCTTCAAGCTCATCATAAATTTCAGCTAGTCTGAGTACTTCATCTTTTCCTATTGAATGTTTTGGAAGTGTTTTGAAATACGCTGCAAAGTGATCGTGGATCGCCAAACTCTTCTGCAGCTCGGATTTAACTTCGTTCAGTTGTTTCTGAAAAAAGGATAAATGAATAAAGGGGGGTCTTTTGGATTGGAAATTCGACAAAATTGGGGCTGTCACGTTTTGGAAATTGGGTGAAAATAGAAATGTAATAAATCAGAAACGTAACAAAATGAAAATGTGTGAAAACAGAAACGTAGCAGAGCAGAAATGTGTCGAATTTGAAGTAAAATGGCAATGCAAAGAAACGCGTTTGCGATATTCATATTTTAAAGGGGGTACCAACTTTCTGGGGAAAGTTGCTTAAAATATACTCTTGGGTGGGGGATTTACGAATATCACATTGAAATCGCACAAAAAAAATTCTCTGATTTTTTATGATTTTTACAAACAAAAAATAGAAGACCACGAGGAGTACACGAACATCGTGGCCGTGGACTAGGAAACCGGCGGCCGCGGCTTCTAGAAATATCCATTTTCACCAGAAATATTTATTTTTGTTGCATTTTCCCTCGTTTTTATCATTGATTTTCGATAAAACATGCTCTAATCGCTTATTAAATTTTTAGATGTTCGCGAAAACACATTTTAGTACTAAATATCGAAAAATCGATATTCGGCTGTCGTTCAATTCAACGTTTTAAATAATTTCTTGTGAAAATTTTTTGTTATTGTCCATTCGCGAAGAAAGCAAGTGCGCTCCACGAAATTTAGTACTTCGTGGATTTCATTTTCGTCGCCAAATTATTTCATTTCACGTTGAATTTACACGTGAATGGAAATAATTTGCCGACGAAAATGAATTCCACGAAGTACTAAGTTTTGTGGAGCGCACTTGCTTTCTTCGCGAATGGACAGTATAATATAAAATTTACAGATAAAATAGTGAATTTAATGCGGAATTGAGCAGGAAAATGAACAAAAATGGAAGGTATGAGAATTTTTGTTTCGAATTTGTTTTATCGTGACTTTTGTGATCAAAACGCATAAATTAGCAATACGGAAACACGAAGTAAAGTCTGCACATTATTTCTCAAAGTGCAAAATGAATGCAAAAAAATGCGAGAAAGACCGGAGAAAAATGATGAAGAAGAAAAATGGCGTTTGAATTTCGCGCCAAATCGTGTACTCCCCGTGGTCTTCTATTTTTTTTTGTAAAATTCGCCAAAAATCAGAAAAATTTTTTCGTGCGATTTCGATGTGATATTCGTAAATCCCCCACCCAAGAGTATTATTTAAGCGAATTTCCCCACAAAGTTGGAACCCCTTTGAAACGACTTTTTCGATATTTTTCACGTTTTTTTCACGTTTTTTGTCGATTAAAAAAAATTTTTCCCACGTATCGAAATCGGAAAAAATTGAAAAAAAAACGTTTAAAAAATTAAAAAAATACGTGGAAGACATCGAAAAAAAAACGAAAAATATCGAAAAAGTCGTTTTGAAAAAATAAATCTCGCAAACGCGCTCCACTGCCATTTTACTTCAAATTCGACACATTTCTGCTCTGCTACGTTTCTGTTTTCACGCCTTTTATACTCAGTACGGAAAGCTGCAAACGCGCTCCCTTCGAACAGTGATGGACGCGGCCACGTTGGCGACGAGAGAGTGCAGAAAATTGAGAGAGCCGTGGCCGATGTTTTGCTCTGATTTCTCTAAACCTCACCCCAAATGCATGCGAAATTCTTTGTTCGATTGGAGCGAGTTATCAGCGTTTTATACCGAGTATATTACAGTTCTATTTCGTGGGTTTCTATTTTCACGCAATTTCCAAAACGTGACATTTCCGTTTTGTCGAATTTCCAATCCGAAAGAGCCCCGAATAAAGACAAAGATCAATGTTGATCGCGTCGCTTGCACGTGATACTCACTCACATCAATCATTTTCCGCACAAAAGGCACCTTTTTAATGGTTGTGAAGAACCAGACATTGATTCGTTTTCGGATGCCTAAAAGTCATTATCTTTTTCTTTATCAAGAGTCATGATCAATGAAACACACGGCGTGTTGAAGAGTACATCGTGAAAATGCGCTCCACTGTTCACATAGATTTGAGGAAACGCGGTTGTTACAGATTTGAAATAGTTTGGATTTTCAAAAACGAGGCGCTGGCGGAACACGTTTTCTGCATAAAATAAATAGGGAAATATTGTTTAAATATTTAGAATCATGCAAAAGATATGAACCCATAGGAAAAAAATATATAAAAAATTGCTGCGGCGCCGCAGTAACGACATTTTGAATACGCTATTTCGCGCTCTTTTTTCTCGAGTGACGTGGCAACTTTCCCGCGAAATTTAAATTTTAATTTTCCTGTACCTCTCAACACCCCGTGAAACAGTGGGTTTAAAATTTTCGTTTCTTTAAAGCAAACATTCATTTTAATAAAGATTGTTTTGTTTTGTATATATTTAATTTCAATTAAATCCACCTCCAAATATTTGTTTCTAAATACAATTTTGACCAAACTGTTTTTAAAGAACCACAGGGAAATTTTTCTAGACCGTTTCCCGCTGCCCAACATCAGTTACATTTCGCTATGATCTGCATCTATTTGCCAAATACTTACCAAAATCGTCGGAATGCATGTGATTCAAGTGAACACACGCATAAGTGATAAACGCTGTGGCTCCAATCAAGGCGACTGGATTGAACTTGTGCAACTCGCTAAATAAATTGTCACAGACTACGGTAGCCTGTTCTAGCAACTGATCAGTAGCAGTGGTGATAAATGTCATTGTTCCAGGAAAATTGAAATTATCAGTTTTAAAAATAATTGCCCGCACATTTATATAGACTTTTACTATCTCTCGCAGAGGAGGCGGAATCAATCCAATTCCATGCGTAGTTGGTTTCAGATGATCACATCCCAACTCTCCTCCTCCTCTTCTTTATCAATCTATTACTCTATCACCTCTAATCAGTTGGTCGCTTATAGGAAATAGTGAGGTGGTCAGAGAGGGTTTTGGGGAACGACGTGTCCTAGGGATGTGTTTCTAGTATGATCGGCACCAATGTATCCGAGCGACATTGCCGCTGCGTTTTTTGACGTTTTAGCGATTCAGAGATATAATCTTTATGAACTGTGCGCGGATCTATTCTTTAACTTTGATTTTTGTTTTTAACCTACTATTTTTTTTTGCTGAAATTACGGGCACAATGATTAGCATCATAACATCTGGTTCACTTCACTTATCGTTACTTTTAACTGTGCTCCGGTCTCATTACGAAATTGTCACGATTATTTAAATGCATTATGCATTTTATTTGGTTTTCAAAAAGTCCTTGATTTTATTGTCAAAAAATCTCGGCGTTTATTGTGTTTTCAGTCGACTTGCGACATGAAAACGCATTTCATTTCATTTCATTTCAAGTCTGCATTCACCGTTCTGTCTGCGTCTCTTCAAATATCACTGTGTTCGAGTGGTCGCGCACGCACAAATAAGTGGGCGGAGTTTCGTTTCGTTTCGCGTTCTCATGTTCTCACGCAAGTCGATTAATAATACAATATGAGCAAATTTCTTTTCCACGGCGTTGCGTTGGGAACGTCTTCTAGAGGAAACTGTGCAATAAAAACCTCATGCGAAATGTTGATCAAAAACCAAATGATTGATCGCAATCATCATTCAACCAACTAGTTTCAATGATTCTATTTTGTGATCAGAATGACATCATCACAATTGAACATTTCATGTTTTTCTAGACCATTGGTACAAACAGCTGACTTTTTAATTTCCTTTATTTGTTCTTCAGCAATTTTTTTGTTCGGTTAGTGTCTTTCGGTAAAAATCATTATTTATTAGTTGTTTAGCATGCATATTGTGTTTTCAATCGACTCTGCGTCTGCGTCACGCAAGTCCGCATTCACCGTTCTGTCTGCGTCTCTTCAAATATCACTGTGTTCGCGTTATCGCGCACAAATAAGTGGGCGGAGTTTCGTTTCGCGTTCTCATGTTCTAACGCAAGTCGATTGAAAACACAATAAGTTAATCAAATTTCAAGTTTCCACACTTTAGAGAAAGTTTGCATAAAAGTGGATTCTGCATTTGCTTATCGAATCCGGAAAGAAACAAAAGTTTTAGTGATAGTGCGAGCGATAAGGTACTGCCGTTGCAGCCACAACAAAAGTCAAACCGACTTATCAAACTACATACTTTTAGTGGATGATGATTGAATGATTGTGGAATGATTCAAATCTTAACAAAACAAGCTTCCTACCGTATCAATCACAATCCCATGGTCGGGTCTCTACTTTATGTCACGTATCAATATTTTGTGGTCAAACAGACATTTATTCAAAACACTGACAACAAAACGCCAACCGGAATGTGTACAAAATCATCACAATTAAACTAGACACAAATTTCTTGATTTTCCGCAGTTATCGTTTGTTTTTAATAATTTTTGTAATCATTATCACACATTTCCTTACAATTAGCACATTCCATGGTCGCGATAAGATCTGTGTGCAGTTTGATATTGGCTTCTATACATTTTTTTTTGCAAGGTGGTGTGGTGTGGTCACGGGAAAAGTGGGAAAAGTTCACAAAACGTGTCTAGGAATAATTTTCACAGAAAAATACGTCACGCGGCAGCCCAGCCTTTTTCCAATATTGTTTCTATCTGCCGCATTTTTAAAACCCTAAGGCTCGGTCATTTTCTGACAAAAAAACCTCGTTTTTGGATTAAAATGATGGTGTCATCCTGAATAATCAGACAATGATTCGAATTTCTTGAAAAAGTAAATTTTCGAGTGAAAAAATAATTTCATTATCTGACGAACTTGGTGGTGTGCGTCAGGTCAGGGCTTTACGCAAACTTTGTTCCCAAATGCTTTGTTTTTCACAGGAAGTGATCAACGACCACGAAATATGAACGCCTATCAAGATATTATCTGAGGGAGTGAATTATTTAAGAACAACCAAAAATAAGGTTAAATCACATGGAATCACAAGCACTCATTAAATTTGATTATCTTTTGAAACGTAAAATAAATAAATGAGTGAAAAGAATATTACTTGTTTATGAAAAGCGGCCATTTGGCCACACGCAGTTCCTCGGCCACGGCCATGTAGTCTCGCAGCAAGAAAATGAAAAGATCACATCAGCATTAAGTTTTATCGAGTTTTTGATCGACGTTCGCATGCGACAAGGCGACGAAGTAGCCGAAAGGCTGCTTTAACCAAACAGAAAACTGTGCCCTAGGCACGGCGGTACAACGGAATAGAACTTGTCCTGAAAATTTGCATATCCTGAAAAATCAATCTACGCAATGAAATTACAGGGTGTAGCACAACGATATGAATTTTCACTTTTCCACTGCTCTTATTCAACAAAAAATGATTCATAGTGGTTTTAAATACATATATTGTGTTTTCCATCGACATAAAAACGCCAAACTCCGCCCACTTATTTGTGCACGACCACGCAAACACAGTGATATTTAAAGAGACGCAGACAAAAAAGGGATATCAGAGTCATTTTTCATCCTGCAACTCGTTTGAAAACACAATAATCTTTATTCTTATGATCATGGCTCCGCAATTTCAAGGCATCAGAAAATCTAGGGGTTTTTCAGGTACAAGAATCTAAAAATTTGGAATTGGTTAAAGTGTTTTTTCTTATTTTCAAGAAATCGGTTAAATTGAGTGAAATATGTATGTCATCAGAAATAAAGGATCCAAAATAAATAATTTATAAAGAAATATTTTGTTTATCCGAGAACATTTTGATTCTGTTTCAGAGTGAAGTTTCGATGTGTTCATGGTGTCTTACCTTAAAATTGTTTGAGAAAGTCATTTCTAACCGATAGTGAGTACGAAAAATACTTTTTCCATTTCTGTTAATTTGAGCTTTTGAACTTGTGAACTGGCAGAACTGTCACTTTCTTTCTCTATTCACGAAACACTTTTATAAAACCGTTCACATCATTAAAAATGGACAAAACCACACCGATAACTACATGTATCATTGAACACCGTAATTGTTTAATTGAGTTGAGCTACAAAGCGTTATAGTCAGCATGCTAGAAAACATAGTACAAACTTTCAAAAATCAAAAGTTAAGTGGCTAAAGATTGACGTGCTCATGATTTTGTCGTCACAGTCAGTACCGTAATTATTCGGTTTTTTTTTGAAATTGGGCAAACGAAGACATAGTGTCAAAAAAGGCGATTTAGTGCATTCCGAAAAACAATATTTAGCAATCTTTGAAGGCACAACGAAAATCAAAGTTTGGGCTATTTTATGATATTAAAAGATACAATACATACATTTTACAAAGAAAAATAATAAAATCCATTAAAAAAATGCGATGGTCGAAAAATGCGCAAGCACCGAAAGTGCGCCATGCAAGTTTGCTGACGCGCCAGCAAATTAGGCTCCGCCCACATTTCTAATCCTGGACACCGTGCCTGCGTTAATTTTGCATGTTGATTCCAATTTTCAAAGTGTGAGGTCCTCATATTGCATGCGAACGCCGTAACAGGTATTTGTGGAAATGGATGCGCTTATACTTATGTTATGCACTGTAGCTATATTATCCTAAAGTAGTAAAAAGCTGCAACACCAGGTAATCACAATCAGCAAGCAATTACTGATACATAACTCATCAATGTTCACTCCTTTGAAATCAGACTCGATACAATACTCGAACTGCAAAACAAACATATTTTTTAGCAGAAACTACAACATGATAAGATTCTTAAATCACATTTGGTTCATTTTTTAGGTATAGACACAAAGAACAAAGCAACCTGAATTTTCAACAGTGAATGACAAAACTATGGGTATTATTTTGGACAACAGAATGCAAAAAACTCGTTGTATTCACACGTGTGAGAGCTCGGACAGAAGCGATCGGAGCACGCTTTGCCAATCACTGCACTTTCCCAACCGTCATTTCGTTGTATGAGAGCAGGTTTTTTGTTATTGCACACCGGTTTGAATGCCGCTTGGTAGCGATCTGAATTTTCATAGAAAAGTAAAAATGAAAATGCGTTTTATACTGTTTTCAAAAGACTTGCGACATGAAAACACATTTCATTTCATTTCAAGTCTGCATTCACCGTTCTGTCTGCGTCTCTTCAAATATCACTGTGTTCGCGTGATCGCGCACAAATAAGTGGGCGGAGTTTCGTTTCGTTTCGCGTTCTCATGTCGCAAGTCGATTGAAAACACAATATGTTTTAAAAAAACACAATTTTTTATATATTTTCATGTATTTTTGTGGCTAAAGCGCTAGAGAAATTTTGGTCACACAATGCAATGTCCTTATTTCTAAAAACTACGGGCTTTGTAAGATTTTCTGTCTATTTCTATCCTAACTTACTAGTCAAATCCTCTTCACAACAGATTCCGAAAAATGCTCCATTTTGACACCTGTAGCCATGAGGACATCCATCTTCGTTCATCAATGGCCCAGGCGTTGTAGTAGTTGTACGACCTGAAATGTTGTGGTTTTTTGAAACTTTTGATAAAATTCGATACCCGGCGGTGGTAGTGGTGCATTCGTCGATCCGCACGTGATCCATTGGCCACTAGATTTTCTAGCAGGTTTTGATTGCATCGCACAGGAAAAATAGTCGGCTCAAACATTTTGCTCCAAAAAAAAACTAAAATAAGATACGTACCTAGAACACATTCCGAATAACATGCGGATTTTGTGGGGAACGAGTTCAAATTTCCCCCGCAACCTTTGTGCTCAAATGGGAGACATTGGAAGGTTTGCACGTCGAACCAGTACTGAAATTTTTTTAATGAATAATTAATAAAAAACAGGGAAGTTACCCTGATCTGTGTGCTATTCTGATTGCACTTAAATCCGGAATCTCTGTTTTTGTTGCACCATGGTTTTCCAATTGGCTCAATTTCTTTGGGTTTTGTAGCATCCGGCTTTTCAAATGCTGGGAACTCCAAAGAGTCTATGGAAAAGTCTGAAAAATTCAATGTTTGGAAGAATTTTGTTTTCAAACTGTATTTTGTTTTCAATCGACTTGCGACATGACATGAGAACGCGAAACGAAACGAAACTCCGCCCACTTATTTGTGTGCGCGACCACGCGAACACAGTGATGTTTGAAGAGACGCAGACAGAACGGTGAATGCAGACTTGCGTGACGCAGACGCAAAAGTCGATTGAAAACACAATAACTTTACCAATATTCATGCAGTTCATTTTTACTGTATTGCTCAGGGGATTTCTTGTTCCGGGCACTTCTCTTCCAGTTTTAGTGTCCACGCAATAGCATTGATTCTTTTGATTTTCACATTGAACGGGCTCAAAATCTCCTTAATTTTGAAAATGGTTAGAATTCACTTTTATGGGTTTTACTCGCCCTTGCTCACATCGCACTTTGGCACAAAACTGTTCTCAGGTGGGTCACCATTTGCAAATAACTTTTGTAAGTAGACAAGACAGGCTGAAAAGAAAATATATTAACAGTTTTGTTTTAAAATTGTCACGATACGGGTCAGGCCGTATAATTGGTCCTGCCCGAGACAAGCATGCACATCATAAGATCATGCACGTTATTAAAGTAATTAAAAACACGAACTTCCACACTTTGGTGCCGTTTTCGGACTACTTGTTCTTGTATCGTAAGAAATCAGAGCTGTTTGTGGAGTAACACAGTAACACGATTCAGAGTTGCACTGCACAGATTCGTAGTATCCTGCAAATAACTTATTATATTGTTTTTTTAATCGACTTGCGACATGAGAACTCAATTTAAAACACAATATTAACTCGATTGAAAACACAATATTACTCTCGTCTCAGCTAATGCACATCCTATTTCAAAAAATGGAAAAATAACACAGTGCGACCGTAACACATTCAAAGAGAGAGAGAGAGAGTGAGCGAAAACAAGAGACCACATTGCTCACTCTTATTCACCCCTCCCTCTTTCTCACACTCTCTCATATTGTGGCATTTATTCAAATTTGGCAAATTCGTGGCGAGACACCGAGATTAATCGTGAGTTTTTCTCATTTTTTGAAAAAGGATGTGCATTAGCTGAGACGAGAGTAATACGATGAAATTGTTTTTTCTTTAAATTCTGAATTATTTTACAAGAATTTCAAAAAAATACCAACCTTTTTCATTGCATTTCAAATTATCATTGTTAAGTGTGCATGGACCAGTTGCTGGATTCCTAAACAATACAATTTAATTTTGTTCTCTTCTCACAAATTGACTTTTTAACCAATCTTAACAATCGTTCTCCAAATAGAGCATCCGTCCGGTAAATTGATAAAAGTAGGAGATGAACAAGAATGAGCATTTCTGAAGTGACAAATTAGAAAAGTTGTGGAAAATAAGAGATCAATAGATGACTAGGCTACAAGTGACTACCAGTAATAATAAAAACAAATATTTGTTTTTATTGGAACAGAACTAGATGGAATTAATTCTCAATACCTTTATTTGGTAATGTCGCAACAAGAAAATGGCTTGGTTTTTACAAAAAACAAAAATCGGAAAATAAGAAAAAAAATTAGAAGAGCTTTTTTTAAATGTATTTAAAAGTTTAAAATTACTGTATATTTTGTTTTCAATCGACTTGCGACATAAGAACGCGAAACGAAACGAAACTCCGCCCACTTATTTGTGCGCGATCACGCGAACACAGTGATATTTGAAGAGACGCAGACAGAACGGTGAATGCAGACTTGAAATGAAATGAAATGCGTTTTCATGTCGCAAGTCGATTGAAAACACAATAACAGTCCACAATTTATTTTCTTACCGAGTACCTTCTTAAAGCGTTATAAAACCAAATTGATGTAAAACGGCAAAAAAAGTTTGACGAAATAGAAAAAACTGAACAATTTACTTCCTTTCCATTCTCTGATTTCCATTTCTCTTCTTTTCTAATCTATCGATTGCTGACAACTGGTACAGGTACAAATTCTCTTTTTTCTTTTTTTTTATTCTTTGTTCATTCTGACATACAGGTCACTCCGGTACACAGCAAAAATTGACTGAAGACGGATTGTTTGACAAACAAATTGAAAAAACAATTTATTTAGTTGTTTTATTGAAATTAATAGGACATTTGAAATATAAACAAATAAAAAATGGCAGGCAAAATCCATAAATTGGAAAATTACAGAAAACTGTTTTCCGGTGAAGAAATTTCGAAAATTGTTAATTTTTGTGTGATGCATTTTCTCGAAAATGTTTTTTTTGTCGATTTCCAGTTTCGTGGATTTGCGCGCCATGAGAACGCAAAACTCCGCCCACTTATTTGTGCGCGACCACGCGAACACAGTGATATTTGAAGAGACGCAGACAGAAAGGTGAATGCAGACTTGAAATGAAATGCGTTTTCATGTCGCAAGTCGATTGAAAACACTATATAATTGCATAAATACCCGTAGAAAAATTTTTGCAAACATCTAAAAAATAAGAAACTGTAAAGAAAAAACAAAAAATACAAGAGAAACTGCTGGCGATAGAGTGAATGGCGAGGAGTTACACAGGTCCGTGTTACAGCAGCACACCTCTCTTTGTTTCGAAGTGACCACGCATTCGTCATTCTGCAAAACTATTTAAAATGAAAGAAGATAGAAGGTAAACACTTTTTGAACGGCAGGAAAATCGTATTGACGTTTTTAGAAATATTTAAAAACCCTGTACTTTTGGCTCTGGGACGTTTCAAAACAAGACGTTTCAAAACTGGGACGTTTCAAAACTGGGACACTTCAAAACTGGGACGATTCAAAACCTGCCACTTCAAAACTAGGACGGTTCAAAATTTTGAGTGCAATTGTGCGTCACGGTGTACGCACTAGTGACACCAGAACACACGCACATTAAATGTTTATTTTCGTTTTGTCATTGTTTTAAACTCTTTTCACGTACTATTCATTTTCTTTTTTCGTTTTGTCATTTTTTAACTCTCTTCACGCGTTTTGCTCTCGTTTCGCATTTTTAAAAAATAATTTTTTGCCGGTATTTAAATTTGGTCAAATTCGCCGAGCTCATGTTTTGTCTTTTGTCGAGTGCTTTACCGGTAAAACGCTTTAGTAAAATTTCCGATAAATTTAACGAACCTTTACCGGTGATTTATTTTATTTAGAAAAACTTCAACCGCGTGTCTTGCATCGGCCAATGGCAAAACGAAAAAAGAAAATGAATAGTACGTGAAAAGAGTTTAAAACAATGACAAAACGAATTAAACATTTAATGTGCGTGTGTTCTGGTGTCACTAGTGCGTAGACCGTGACGCACAATTGCACTCAAAGTTTTGAACCGTCCTAGTTTTGAAGTGGCAGGTTTTGAATCGTCCCAGTTTTGGAGTGTCCCAGTTTTGAAACGTCCCAGTTTTGAAACGTCTTGTTTTGAAACGTCCCAGAGCCGTACTTTTCAATCCTAGATTATCGTAATGTCTGGACCCACTTAAACTGTTTCAGTGTATTTTTTCTCTTTAATTTACCGGTTTCTTTTTTTGGCGAAATATTCTGTTTTCTGTTTTCAATCAACCTGCGACATGACATGAGAACGCGAAACGAAACTCCGCCCACTTATTTGTGCGCGCGCGACCACGCGAACACAGTGTTATTATTGTTTTGAAAAATTTGTCACCTGGCAAGAAGCGCGAATTCAAAAAATAGGCTCCGCCTCCTCGCCGAAATATTTCTGCAATTCTGCGCGCGCCAATTTGCAATCGCTGTGCGCGCAATTTTCAGTGTCGAATTTTTGTCCAGTGCCTTTCAATTTCTTCTGGAAACCTTTATAAAATTGTTATTTTGAACCGTATTTGGCAATTGTTGATTTAAAGTGAGTTTTTAAATTTCTTAATTGGATATTTGTTAATAAGTAACGGAAATTCGACGCATAATATCGTGCGCACCGCAATTGCAAGTTGGCGCGCGCAGAGTTGCAGAAATGTTTCGGCGAGGAGGCGGAGCCTATTTTTTGAATTCGCGCCTTTCGCCAGGTGACCAATTTTTTAAAACAATAATATGTGAAGAGACGCAGACAGAACGGTGAATGCAGACTTGAAATGAAATGAAATGCGTTTTCATGTCGCAAGTCGATTGAAAACACAATAACAAACTTTGCAAAACGGCGTAAAGTCGTCGCATCCATAAGTAGCTCCACCAGATTGTTCGGTTGTTCTGCAACACAAAATCAATCAGTTAATTTTCTTAATTCGTAACTTCAGGGATTACACCTACTTTATGCAAAAATCTGTTTGGCAGAGTCGTTGTTTGAACGGCCGCCCATCGCCGGAGAATCCTGAAAACAGCAAAAAGATGAAGGGGGAGCAATTTATCATTTTAATGTCACGCAACAGAAATATTGATGTAGGCGAGTTTAGAAGAGATGTGTAAAAAAAGGATAAAAAGTTTTGAAAAATATAACCAAAAATAGAGATTGTCTGTTTTTTCACAACTCAAAAACATTTTAAAAAACTGAAAAGCTGGTTACCTTTATAACATTTCACAGTCGATTCCACAATTGACGGCAAGATGAAGCAGAATAGAACCACTATCCAAATGACAGATTTCATTCGAAACATAAGTGTTTCCTATATATGCTCGCCTTGAAGGAACTGAAAGAGAATTTAGATTTTCTTGAAATTTCTAAATTGAATTGAACTGGAACTTGTAAAAAGAAAAGGGGGGGGGGAAGAAAATAACAGAACGAGCAGAAGAATAAGAATAAGAATACAAAGACGATGTAGGTTGAAAAAAAGAAAAGAAAAGAAAGAAGACGTGTGAGTAACCCCTGGATTGTATGCACTTTTTTTGCAAACGAATTCATTGAACTGAAAATTGTGTGAATAATGGATTAAGGTCTCCTTTGCAGTGTTTAGGAAAAAAATAGAAAAAAAGAAAAAGGCGTTTAAGAAACAAGAAAAGAAGAGGCATTTCCAAACGTGCCAAAACATTCTTCCGTTCTTTCTCTCCCATTTTGCTTTTCATGTTGTCTCCTGTCTGCGTCTAGAGCTCTTCAGGTCCTCCATACACATAAGTATGAAAATGATTCCGCCTAATTGGATTGAGAACTTCAAGCTTTTCTTCAATAAACCACAAGAAAGTGAAGAATATTGATCACGTGTGCACAAAAAGTGCAACAATAGAAAAAGACTAGAAACCTAAAAAAAAAAGAACAAATTGTGTTTGATAAGAAGCAAAAAACATTTTACTTTTTTATTTTGTTATTCATCAGACTCCCCACTTTAAATGAAATTTACTTTATCTTCCGTTTCAATTCTGCTTTTTCTTTTTCTTTTTCAATTTTTCTTTTCAAACACAACATGCAAAGAGTGCTATTGGGGTAGGTCCATCCCACTTTTCCATAAAGTTGGCTTTTTATTTTCAGGAGAATCCGGGTATGAAGGGCATCCACTTTGGAAGAGGGAGTGTGGAGATCAGCGTTGCATTAAGTGATCATTTTTCTAATTTTTATTAACTAATTTAGTGGTATTTTATCATTGTTTTAGAGTGATTGACGAACGAGGTGTAGAGCTTTACAACTGCGATCTGACTTCATTCTGTGATGTAAGTAAGCAGGCTTATTTACAAAATAAATAAGAAGATTTCTTGCAGGCCACAGGTTGTGCTTCAAATCATTTGGGTGGACAAACGTGTTGTTGTGACTCACAATTGTGCAATAGTTCATCGTCGATTAGAGTTTTCCCTTTCTTTTTGACTTTCTTCCTTGTTACATATTTTTTAATTGATGATTGACTAATAAATCGAAAAAAACAAAATCCACGCTTGCTCCATGTAGATTTTACAGCAACAGACTGAAATTTCAAAGCCGATCCGTTTTACAAGTACCGATGATACTGCGAATCACATTGTTCTGCGTCCTCGGACAACCATTCTGAGCCTGACATTGTTCAATTCAATTTTTAGCTAGGGAAATGACCGAGCAATCTTTGTAGACAATTAGTGGCTCGAGCCTGTGATCTCTCGAACGGCAACCACAAACACTAAAGACTGACCTATCGACCCCCGGGTCCACGCTATTTAAATAAATTTTCGTTTAATTTTTTTGTTGTTGATGATAATGCGACAAGAAAGACAAATGGAATGCAAGTTGTTTATTTTGAATGAAAAAAAGAAGAAGAGACTGTTTGTCCCATACCAATCTAATGGCGGGAGACAAAGACAGCGGATCTTGGTGGGCAGGCGCAGTAAGCCGCATCGTTTCCTGGAAGTCCTGGGCCTCCTGGAGCTCCTGGTTGTCCATCGGATCCAGAGTTTCCTGGGGCTCCATCCTGTCCGGCTGGTCCAGCTGGTCCTGGCTGTCCGTCTTGTCCTGGGGCTCCGTCTTGTCCTGATGGTCCAGCTGGTCCGGCGTTTCCTGGGGCTCCTGGGGCTCCTGGAGCTCCGGATCCGCGTTGTCCGTCCTGTCCTGGGGCTCCTGGCTGTCCGTCTTGTCCTGGGGCTCCTGGCTGTCCGTTGTCTCCTGGGGCTCCTGGCTGTCCATCGGATCCTGGGTTTCCACCGTTTCCTGGGGCTCCTGGCTGTCCGGCTGGTCCGGCTGGTCCGGCTGGTCCGACTGGTCCGGCTGGTCCAGCTGGTCCCTCTGGGCACTTGATGCAGTCCTGGGAGACTGGAGCGCAGGTGATTGGGGCGTAAGTAGCAGTGTTGTCCTCTCCCTTTGGTCCTGGGGCTCCTGGGAGTCCTGGCTGTCCTGGCTGTCCTGGTGGTCCTGGTGGTCCTGGTGGGCAAGTTGGCTTAGTTGGCTCGCACTGGCACCAGGCTGGAAGTCCAGAGAAGGTTTGACGCTTCTGACGGAAGATCGAGTTGAATGGGTTGACACGTGGCTTGGATGGTGGGGTGACGGTGATCTGGATGTCCATCATCTCAGTCCAGGCAGAGTCGGTCTCCATACGGAAAACGGAGACTCCATCGAGAACCTATAGAAAAATATGAATGTTATTGAATTGTAAGTTTTAAAAATAAGCTGCTATCTTACCTGGTCGTGCACCTCATTGATGGTGTTGTAGAGTTGTGGCACGGTGAAGAGAACCGCGAACACGGCGAAAGTGGCTGCAGTAGCAGAGGCAGTGACGAGAAGCTTCTCCATGACTGTAAGGCCAGGTGCTTTCTTCGGCGCTGATCGTCCCTTTTATACCCACCTAGATTCACCTGAACCGCCCATTGGCAGATACCTGCCGTCTAAGGTCGTTCTGCGCCTCTCATCATCTAATTCACTGTAGAAAGTCTACATCACAGTGGTTGTAACGTTATGTATGCGTCTTTTTTTCACATTTTCATAGCGAAAAAAAATGGGCGGGGTGTGGCTTGTACGGGGGGTAACAGATAGAAGTCAGCGAACCACCTGCCGACAAAAAAACTATGACAGAAGAAAGAACAATCGGTAAAACGATGAAATGACGGATATCAAAGCGAAGAAAACGAATCGGAAAGTAGAGTTTGCTTGTTGGATACCTCCTCGCGGTGCAAACTGGGCAATGCTGTGCTCCTCCGACAGGGGAAATTGGACACAACTGTTAGGCACAGTAGCCAAAATACACTTTTCGCCACGGTAAGCTTGCTGAAGTACAAACCTAAACTTACTAAAAAGCTAAATCAAAAAAATAGAAGGGGCCCGTCCAGGAATTCCCCAGCTTGGCCACGGTGCTCACCGAGTTGTCTTGATCGGAAGAAAATGTTTGGAAAGAGCGCCACGGATACGGAAATTCATGAAGCGTCATACGGCCCTAAAAACAGAAAAAATGGCAACAACATCCACATTGGCTCTCTCAACGTCAGATCGATATCAAATCCAAGGCCAAGGAATTCGACTTTCTAGCTGTCAATAGCGGCTGCAAGGTGATTGCCCTACAAGAGACGAATAGAAAAGAAGGCGAATGGGTCATGTCCAGTGGAGCCAAACTTATCTGCACAAGACGCGAAGCTCGCGAAGGAGGACTAGCCTTTTGGATTCACAAAGATTGGCTCGAAAGTCTGGTTGAAACGAAGCGAGAGTCTGACCGTATTATTCGGCAACGTTCGAGATTCATGGATCTCATCTCCACGTCATCAATGTCTATGCACCCACCTCGGCCGCCAATGTGATCCAGTCGGATAAGTTCTACAAGGGTCTGAAGAAAATATACACACGACTAACGAAGTGGGATTCGTCGATCATCATCTACGGAGACTTCAACGCCGTTGTAGGATGCTCTTCAGACGATCTTCCATTCGTGGGCAGACACGGAACTGGTCAAAGAAGTGAAAACGGAGATCGGCTGGTGAACTTTGCCTTCTCCAGCAGAGCGACAATACTCAATACGATCTACCGCAAACGGCCCAACCGAAAGTGGACATGGATCAGCCTGGACGGAAAGACTAAAAACGAAATCGACTTCATCCTGACGAACAGGCGAGAAATTGCAGTAGACTGCGAAGTATACTGTGATTATCTCAACTGTAGTGTCCACCGTCTTTTGCGGGCAAGATTCCGCTCAACCGCGAAGAAGGAAAGATCGAGGAAGTTCGCAAAGACCAAGCGAGCTGATGGCGAAAGATCATGGGACCCCGCCAGATTCAAGAACACTATCAACGAAATGCTCGCGGAAAATCATCCAATAAGATATAAAGAACTGACTGAGACGATAAGAAAAGCTGCCAGATCAGCTACACTCGCATCTCATCAACTCAGCAGGATTTCCGAAGCAACTAAGAATCAGATGTTGTCTAGCTTCCAGGCGATTCACGGCATGCTGGACCCTACGAAAGTGCAAACGCGCCCTGGCGCACTTTTGCGTTTTTCTCTGCGCCTCCATATATTTCTCTTGGAGTATTGCCAAAAATCTTTGGCGCCTTGCCAAATATGTTTTTTTTTTTGGCAAAATATAACGTTGTTCGCATTTTTAGTCCCAATTTTCGTATTTTGTTTTTCAGAACTTAAATTAAATTAAAATTAATTGTTTTATTTACGAAAAAAATCGACTTAAAACCAATATTCCAACAAAAAAATTTATCACATTACTCTCAAAAACAACCATTTGAAAAACATAATTTTTTTTAAATGAGAAACAAACAAAAAAATAATAATAAATGAGCAAAAAAAAAACAAAGAAAAGTAAGAAAGAAACAATAAAATCTCGTAAATCGACACAAGTCTCTGCGGAGGAGACGCAGGGACGCGAGAGTAGAATAGCGCGCGAAAATTCGCTTTTGAAAAATAATTCAAAAACGTAGCTTCCAACACGCCGTGCGATTCACACCGGGCAGACGAAGGACTCGGATCTTGCGGAAATCAACAAGGAAGTTCGAAGATTGCTGGAAATGATTGTGACAAATGACGATAGTTCAAAAGTCTCAAAGCTGCGGTGAGAGGAAGAAGTCCGATAAAAACGAAGGGTTTTTTTTTTGCCAGCCTAATATAAGCGCATGTAATGGGCAATGTTGTTTTTGAATTCCCGAATCACAAGAAGAATGGCGGCCTCGAGTGCAGCAACGGGCTGAAATTTATTTTGTTGATCGTGAAATTGTTGAAAAACAGTCCATAGATGTTCTTCATCAGATTCTGATCTCGAAAACATTCTGGACAGGTGAGAACATCGTTTTTTTGATCTTGAGCGAGTCCAAGCTGAATTAACTGGCATGTTCGGATGTGTTATTCTCAGTACGGAGTGCTGCATACGCGCTTCCTTGGTGGACGCGGCCAGGTTGGCGACGAAAGAGGGCGGAAAATTGAGAGACCGGGGCCGATGTTTGGTTCTGCTTTATCTGAACCTCACTCCAAATGCATGCGAAATTCTTTGTTTGATTGGAGCGAGTTTTCAGCGTATTTATTTTTGATGAGAATGCAACAAGAATCTTTTTTTTTATATATAACGCTATTCAACTATATCCGTCTGTTCGTTTTGAAGGGTCAGGGTCAAGTTCAATCGTTTTCACGTTCAACTCTTTTTTTCTGACACTGCGCCGATAGGCGCCAGATCACGCTTGTAACAAATATTGAATGAAATGAAAATCGTTTATTTCGAGTGAAAAAATGAAGAAGAGACTGTTTGTCCCACACCAATCTAATGGCGGGAGACGAAGACAGCGGATCTTGGTGGGCAGGCGCAGTAAGCGGCATCGTTTCCTGGAAGTCCTGGGCCTCCTGGGGCTCCTGGCTGTCCATCGGATCCAGAGTTTCCTGGGGCTCCATCCTGTCCGGCTGGTCCAGCTGGTCCTGGCTGTCCGTTTTGTCCTGGGGCTCCGTCTTGTCCTGATGGTCCAGCTGGTCCGGCGTTTCCTGGGGCTCCTGGGGCTCCTGGAGCTCCGGATCCGCGTTGTCCGTCCTGTCCTGGGGCTCCTGGCTGTCCGTCTTGTCCTGGGGCTCCTGGTTGTCCGTTGTCTCCTGGGGCTCCTGGCTGTCCATCGGATCCTGGGTTTCCACCGTTTCCTGGGGCTCCTGGCTGTCCGTCTGGTCCGGCTGGTCCGGCTGGTCCGACTGGTCCGGCTGGTCCAGCTGGTCCCTCTGGGCACTTGATGCAGTCCTGGGAAACTGGAGCGCAGGTGATTGGGGCGTAGGTGGCAGTGTTGTCCTCTCCCTTTGGTCCTGGGGCTCCTGGGAGTCCTGGCTGTCCTGGCTGTCCTGGTGGTCCTGGTGGTCCTGGTGGGCAAGTTGGCTTAGTTGGCTCGCACTGGCACCAGGCTGGAAGTCCAGAGAAGGTTTGACGCTTCTGACGGAAGATCGAGTTGAATGGGTTGACACGTGGTTTGGATGGTGGGGTGACGGTGATCTGGATGTCCATCATCTCAGTCCAGGCAGAGTCGGTCTCCATACGGAAAACGGAGACTCCATCGAGAACCTATAGAAAAATATGAATGTTATTGAATTGTAAGTTTTAAAAATAAACTGATATCTTACCTGATCGTGCACCTCATTGATCGTGTTGTAGAGTTGTGGCACGGTGAAGAGAACCGCAAACACGGCGAAAGTAGCTGCGGTAGCAGAGGCAGTGACGAGAAGCTTCTCCATGACTGTAAGGCCAGGTGCTTTCTTCGGCGCTGATCGTCCCTTTTATACCCACCTAGATTCACCTGGACCGCCCATTGGCAGATACCTGCCGTCTAAGGTCATTCTGCGTCTCTCATCATCTAATACTCTATAGAAAGTCTACATCACAGTGGTTGTAACGTTATGTATGCGTCTTTTTTCGCATGTTCATAGCCAAAAAAAAATGGGCGGGGTGTGGCTTGTGCGGGGGGTAACAGATAGAAGTCAGCGAACCACCTGCCAACAAAAAACTATGACAGAAGAAAGGACAATCGGTAAAACGACGAAATGACGGATATCAAAGCGAAGAAAACGAATCGGAAAGTATTTGGCGTTGTTTAAGCGAGCGTCACTAAGATTTGAACCTGATTGCGTGATTTTCTGTTCGTCCATTATGTTGCCATTCATTCTTTTTGTGGAAGAAAAAGAAAATGTATTGTCGCAGAGAAAAGTAGAAAACGTCGTCATGAGTCACAATAGAGGAAATTCAGAATTTGAAGTACAATCTCGAGTGGTTATTCTCTTCCCAAAACTTGAATCGTCTTGAAGGAAAGGTTCAAAAAAAATTATGAGGAAAATGTTTAAAAACTGAAATTCATCACCTAAACATGATTTATTGCTTTCCCATAATCTTCCCAAATGTTTTTCTCCGTATGGGAAATAAATAAATCCATTTGCCACCACATGCTGTTTTTGGAACAGGATAGGATTACTGTTCGATGCTATTAATTTGAACGAATCTTTCACATTTGCCAAATGATGCTTGGAAAGAAAATTGCATTATTTTTCCATTAGAAGGAAGACAACTTTATGTTCGATGACCTATGTTTTACAGATTGTTTTGCTGATTATTTTGTTGTTGACGATTTCTCTGATAATAGATGGACACAAGTGAATTCGAAAGAAATGAAACACGTTTTTTATGAATGAAAAATAATTCAAAAGTAAGTGATTACAAAAAATGAATTTAATGACGCGAGAGGAAGACAGCGGATCTTGGTGGACAGGCGCAGTAAGCGGCATCGTTTCCTGGAAGTCCTGGTCCTCCTGGGGCTCCTGGTTGTCCTGGAGCTCCGTCTTGTCCTGGGTAACCATCTTGTCCGGCTGGTCCAGCTGGTCCTTGTTGTCCATCTTGTCCTGGGAACCCGTCTTGTCCTGATGGTCCAGCTGGACCGGCGTTTCCTGGGGCTCCTGGGGCTCCTGGAGCTCCGACTCCACGCTGTCCATCGGCTCCTGGCTGTCCTGGAGCTCCATCTTGTCCTGGGAATCCTGGTTGACCATTGTCTCCTGGAGCACCTGGAGCTCCTGGGAATCCGTCGTTTCCACGTTGTCCTGGAAATCCTGGTTGTCCGTCTGGTCCTGCTGGTCCAGCTGGTCCAGAAGGTCCTTGTGGTCCGGTTGGTCCCTGTGGGCATCTGATGCAGTCCTGGGAAACTGGAGCGCAGGTGATTGGGGCGTAGGTGGCAGTGTTGTCCTTTCCCTTTGGTCCTGGGGCTCCTGGGAGTCCTGGCTGTCCTGGCTGTCCTGGTGGTCCTGGTGGTCCTGGTGGGCAAGTTGGCTTAGTTGGCTCGCACTGGCACCAGGCTGGAAGTCCAGAGAAGGTTTGACGCTTCTGACGGAAGACCGAGTTGAACGGATTGACACGTGGCTTGGATGGTGGAGTGACGGTGATCTGGATGTCCATCATCTCAGTCCAGGCAGAGTCGGTCTCCATACGGAAAACGGAGACTCCATCGAGAACCTTAATCAATAGTTTTGAAAATAAGAAGATTTATCTAAGCTAACCTCATCGTGAACTTCGTTAATAGTATTGTAAAGTTGTGGCACAGTGAACAAAACTGCGAGCACTGCAAGCGAAGCCGCTCCAGTAGAGATGGTTACAAGAATCTTCTCCATGACTGTAGAGAAAGCCAAGATGACATTCTTATTCCTTCCTCCAATTCCTTTTTATACTCTTACTCCTACACTTTTTTGCATAACTGGGTGATATTGTAATGCAATATTCATTTCCTTCTTTTTCGCCTACTCATTCTCTCCGATTTGTCTCATTCTCTCTTCATGAACTTGCGTTCTTTTCATCTTTTTTCGCGAAACTTCCTCATTTGGACGCTGGGAGAAGCCGCAACAAGGAACGTTATTGCAAAGTGGGCGTCGTTCAACACGGACAAAGACGAACAGGAGAACAGTTGGTGAGGAAGGAGGATACAATTCAGTAGTTTTCTTTTCTTGAGTGAGTGAAACAAATCCGCGATGAGTAAAAATGCTTGAATGGAATTTTGTTTCAATAGATTCTACTTTGTATACTTGTTTCACTTCAGATAGAAACTAAAATATTCTCGGCGGCATTCACTGGTGCCACGTTGGAAAAACCATAAGTACGTACCGCAACCTGTTCTTCGGGGGTGCATTTCAATTGGTGGTGCATTTCTAGTGGAGGATGTACTCTTATTTCTCTTAAATATTTTGAGGTTTTTGCTTATGTATCTTTTTTTGTTTCAAAAAAATACTTTGAGTTTTAAATTTTTCGATAATTACGTGCATGAGAGGGCACAACTATTGGCGGCATAATGACATTGTGTTTTCAAACGACTTGCGACATGAGAACGCGAAACGAAACTCCGCCCACTTATTTGTGCGCGACGACGCGGACACAGTGATATTTGAAGAGACGCAGACAGAACGGTGAATGCAGACTTGAAATGAAATGCGTTTTCATGTCGCAAGTCGATTGAAAACACAATAGCGACTGCCCTTTTTGAAGTTTTTCTTTTGCCGCCAACGCACACGCGGTGCGGTTGCGTCGCGCGACAATTCTGGATTTCTATGCGTCTTGTCGTTTACGCGCTTTCTACCTCCACATTCGCATAATTTGGTATTTAAATATTTAATATCTTTAGTGTGAGATTTTTGGAAATGTCAAAAGTTTACTGTCGTTTATTTGTTTATTCAATTGTACTTATTCATTTTTTTTTGTGCGTCATAAATTAATGTAGTTTTCGTACTTTCTATTGACAGAACTTGCTATCAGAATTACACTTTTTCATCAGGGCGGGAAGAATA
This sequence comes from Caenorhabditis japonica, assembly GCA_963572235.1. Taxonomy (NCBI): domain Eukaryota; kingdom Metazoa; phylum Nematoda; class Chromadorea; order Rhabditida; family Rhabditidae; genus Caenorhabditis; species Caenorhabditis japonica. Next base: position 1,708,042 of record OY754346.1, read on the forward strand.
CGACAAAGAAGCAGCGGAAGAGAAAGTACTTGTCTTTTCAAAGCGACGCATTCTTTCACTGAGAGTTAACAAAAGAAAGAGTGCAGTTGAGATGTGAGGTTGCTTTGATCACACTCATGATGTTTCGATTCAGTTTTGATGAAAATGTAAAACACTAATTTTAAGACAATGTTTGGTTGGAATGCAAATCGTTTATTTTGAATGAAAAAATGAAGAAGAGACTGTTTGTCCCATACCAATCTAATGGCGGGAGACGAAAACAGCGGATCTTGGTGGGCAGGCGCAGTAAGCGGCATCGTTTCCTGGGAGTCCTGGGCCTCCTGGGGCTCCTGGCTGTCCATCGGATCCAGAGTTTCCTGGGGCTCCATCCTGTCCGGCTGGTCCAGCTGGTCCTGGCTGTCCGTCTTGTCCTGGGGCACCGTCTTGTCCTGATGGTCCAGCTGGTCCGGCGTTTCCTGGGGCTCCTGGGGCTCCTGGAGCTCCGGATCCGCGCTGTCCGTCCTGTCCTGGGGCTCCTGGCTGTCCGTCTTGTCCTGGGGCTCCTGGCTGTCCGTTGTCTCCTGGGGCTCCTGGCTGTCCATCGGATCCTGGGTTTCCACCGTTTCCTGGGGCTCCTGGCTGTCCGTCTGGTCCGGCTGGTCCGGCTGGTCCGACTGGTCCGGCTGGTCCAGCTGGTCCCTCTGGGCACTTGATGCAGTCCTGGGAGACTGGAGCGCAGGTGATTGGGGCGTAGGTGGCAGTGTTGTCCTCTCCCTTTGGTCCTGGGGCTCCTGGAAGTCCTGGCTGTCCTGGCTGTCCTGGTGGTCCTGGTGGTCCTGGTGGGCAAGTTGGCTTAGTTGGCTCGCACTGGCACCAGGCTGGAAGTCCAGAGAAGGTTTGACGCTTCTGACGGAAGATCGAGTTGAATGGGTTGACACGTGGCTTGGATGGTGGGGTGACGGTGATCTGGATGTCCATCATCTCGGTCCAGGCAGAGTCGGTCTCAACACGGAAAACGGAGACTCCATCGAGAACCTCATCGTGCACCTCGTTGATGGTGTTGTAGAGGGATGGCACGGTGAAAAGAACCGCGAGAACGGCGAGGGAGGCAGCTCCGGTAGAGAGGGTGACGAGGAATTTCTCCATGACTGTAAGGCCAGGTGCTTTCTTCGGCGCTCCTCATCCCTTTTATACCCCTCATTCGTAAATTCCATAGTAAAAGTAGGCGGCGCATAAGGCAACAAAATTCGGCATCGTTGTTGATAAGAAAACAGCTATACAAGGAAAAAACAACGGTGGTCGTTGTCTTTTTTACGGCGATAAAAAATTCTGACGCCAGCCGTCAAGTACGACGACCACCAAGGTCGCTCAGCTATAGGAAGTCTTCTGGCGCGGTACTTGTCTGCGTATCTACGTTGCTAACAATATTTTAAGAATCTTGTTTCCGAATGCCATTCACTTATCGCCAAAATCTCACCTTGAATGGGTATAGATGAATAGCGGCGCACTGACACGACGTACAAAAGGACAGATTTGGAAATTGGAAACTTTTAATGTGTTTAAAATGATTTCATTGAAACGAGCATGAGATGAATACAGTGCCACGTAAAATACAGTTTTTTTTAACGTTCAGAATCTACCCAACTATTGTTTTTCCCGTCGTCGTTGTCATAAGTGGCTGCTTTGTACTGGTTTCAACCGGCGGAAAAGCGGCAGATGAGCCTTGTCCAAGAACCAGTGATTCCAATGCGGAGCCCTCCGAGATCCGACACTCACAGTTGATACCAGCGGAAACAGAAACTGGAACTAACTTGCCACTGTCATTACGCAACACATTCAGCTGCTGCGTTCCTGTTTGACATGACGCGTATCCTGAAAAAAAAAGTACATATGTCCTTGTGTCACTTTCACTATCCCACCACTGAGACACGATGTATCAGCATAGTCGCACACAACTTCATTCAGGTACGCCGGGTAATAGGAACTTGGAAGTCTACGCCAAACCCAGCAAGTACTGCATAACGATACCGTACCAAGACCGTCTGGAGTTACTCCTCGAGTTGTGCAAGATATCGGAAATCGGATTCCTAAATATGACTAACGTTGCACTTTTCTTTCCTAATGTTAATTTTTTCAACCGTTAGCGGATAACCAACCCGTTTGTGGTTTAATGAAGGTTATACAAAAACGGCGGCGACGCATTTTGCCATTCCGCTCAAGGTTAGACCGTTATCGAACATTGATGTTTTGTGAGTAATTTGAATTTTTTAAGATATGAGAGAAGATTGGGAAAACTTGGAATTTGCAAAATGAGAAAATGACGGACGCGGAAGTTGGGCGCGTGCAAAAACCTGAGGAATGTGTTTCCGAGCAAAAAAATATAGTAGGGGGATGAAAAGGGAGGAATTTTCTTGAACTTTCCAATGAAAACTGGTCCAGACACAACTAGTTTTTCCACTATATGTGACGCGTTCCCTACCAATAATTCCCGTAGAGTTCATCGCAGTGGTGTTTGGTTGCGAAATTGCAGTAGTAGCTTCCACGTCTCTTTTCTCAACTTTACGGATAACATAATGCTCTTTTTTGTTCTTTTTTCCAGTCCCATCAAAATAGTAGTCTTCTTCGTCTTCATCGTCTGCAATTTGCGTTTGTGAAGCCATTCAATTGAACAGAACATATAATGTTCCAGTACTTACAATCATCATAATCCCACTCGAAGTGCTGCTTAACCTTTTTCTTTTTCTTCTCATAAACTCCCTTTTCTTTCATAGTGAATCTATACTTTTGACAAGTGGTGAAGTTTCGTTGGTTGCTAAACACTTTGTCGATGGTGCCGGGGAGAAGACCTACCTAAAAACATCAGTAAAAAAACAATTTTTCAATGTAATTGGGACAACATTGGCCAACAATCATATTTTTAGAACATTTTTTACGCTATAGAAATGAATCTATATTGGTTTTATTTTTTTATTGGTTGAGATGTGAGAAATATACAGGGTGCGTCAAAATTGCGTGCACTAAACTTTCACGCTGATGAACTTTTCGTGAACGCAATATTCAAATTTTTATTGTCATTATTGCATTATTTTTCTATACCAATAAGATAGAGCGTCACGACAAAGTACACCCAGGACTGGTGCAAAGCCCACATGCCGGCGTTCATAGAGAAGGATATATGACCTGTCTCTTCTCCGGATCTCAATCCGCTCGACTTCTCTATCTGGGGAGTACTTCTATGTGCAAGACTCCATTCAAGTCTGGAGGCTTTCAAAAATACTTTGGTAGGGGAATTAGACAAATTGAGTACCCCCGTGCCACGGTGGAATCTTACCCACGACGTCTTCGGGCTGTCATTGCCGCCGAACGAGGCAGAATTGAATAATTTTTTGACATTATATGTGTTACCCATTGAATAAACTTTCTGTTGATTTTCATGTGTTTTGGACTTCCACTTTTGTCACGATGCGCGTTTGAAGTAGTGCACGTAAATTTGACGCACCCTGTATTACAACGCTGTCAAATATTTTTTCGAGATGCGAGGAGCGTCTTTGAATTTTTGTCGCGCAATTGGAAGAAAAACCACAAAATATCGTAGGTATTGAGACTGCTAAATACAGTTCACAATATTAAATATGCAATACTAATAGTTAAAATTGGAATGTGGTAAAAACGTCATGTAATGTTAGATTGTAGGAACAGTCATGGGGGTACAAATCGACCGAGAAGCTTTCTACTTTCATGTGGTGTTCACTTTACCCCAGCTTCTCTCTCGCTTCGTACCCCATGGGTCAAGACTTTCTACAATCTAATAGTGGCTTTTTTGCCACATATGAACCAGTGTTGGACGAAATGAAATTTTGGAAATCCGGAATACGGAGTACGGAATGCAGAACGAGAAAAACAGTGGAATCCGCAATTCCATACAACGCTGATATGAACTAATAACTAACCTTTCGGAGCTGACTGCGAAGATCTTTGTAGCAATCTCGGCATTGTTTGGTTTTGCAGTTGTTTAGAGTTTCCGCCTCAAAAAAATTGGTTTCATCATTTTAAAACATTAAAGGTATGTGCTGTGCTTTCAATCGAGTTGCAGCATGAGAACACGAAATCCCGCCCACTTATTGGTTTGTGACCACGTAAACACAGTGCTGTTTGAAGAGACGCAGACAAAAAAGGGATAGCCGACTCATTTTTCATGCTGTAACTCGTTTGAAAATACAATATGTATGTATGTACCGTTGACGGTTTCTCATGTCTTGTAATAGTGAGATCTGGAAAAGCGACAATCGCCTCCTCGAGACTAGCCGCTTGGAGTCGCGAGTCATACGGAATACAGTTTGGTAAAGTTTTTGGAGTGGAAGGTGGCAGGCATTGACACTGAAACAATATTTCCATCTATGCCCTGTAAACGATATGGACGCTAACCTTTGGAGGACTGCTCACTGTGGTCGATTGATAAATAATATCATTAAACAAATCGATTTTCCGTGGCATGTCATATTGTCGAAGGGAAGATGTCAAAAATGGAAAGAGAAAACACAAAGCATAAAAGAAATTGGAATATGAAGAAGACGCCAATATGGTCCTTCGACTCATCGACTCCGCATTCTGTACTTTCTGGCGTCTGCTTTTTCTTTTCGTTTTTTTTTAGCCTAAAATTAAAAATGCGTCGCAAAATACATATACATTGAAAAAAAAAGAAGGAAATGAACTTTGCCCGAGAAGGATAAATGAGGTATCTACCAACTCCCCTTTAATCCGTTTTCCAATATATGTATGTATTTACGCCTCCTGATTAAAATACATTTTTTTTATAAACGGAATTAAAATTAATGGTTACAAAAATGTTCAAACATTTTTGTTCACAATTCGTTTAAAAAAATCAAAAGATTATTTTCTGGGGTCAGACAATTTGCCTCAAAGGACAATTAATTAAATACATAAACAGAATAAAAATTCAAATTGTTATACACGAATGGGACACATTGCCCTTATTTTATCTGCTGTCAAAGGAGAAACTGTCTCTACAAAATCCACAAGTCCATTTTCCCGTCTCCAACTGTCCACACAATTCATTATTGCCGAATTGACAGCTCCACAAGACATCATCAAAGGAGGCTCACCAACACCTTTTGAGCTGTATACTTGAGCGCCATACACTTTATTTGCTCCTAAAAGTTTAACACGGAAGTCGTTCGGCACATCTTCCGCTTTGGGGATCTTGTATTTTCCGGACGAATTTTGGTCGAGTTTTCCGGTAGTCGGGTCGAAAGAAATTTTTTCGCAAGTAACAAGACCGTATCCTTGCATGAAAGCACCTTCAATTTGGCCAATGTCCAGTGCAGGATTCAAACTTTCGCCTAGATCCATGACCATATCTACTCCGATAATTTTATTGTATCCAGTGAGAATGTCGATTTCCATTATGACTGCACAAGCTCCTGTTGTGTTGTAGGGTGTCTCCGTTTCATCAACTCCATATTTGCTTCGTTCAACTCTGAAAATCACAAAAATCACAAAAATCACAATAATCAGAAGGCAGTAAAATCATTTACTAACATTCCATATTCAGTACACTGAAGTGGTACAAAATTAGCGAAAGCCTCCCTAATTGCTTTGTGCCAATCCCCACTGTTTTTATCAATGAAGGGTTGAAGTTTGGAAAGAATTCGTTTACAACACACTAATACGGCCAATCCGTTTGTGTCTGCGTTTTGACTCCCTCCAGTTTCAGGAGCGTTTGTCACTTTGTCTGTACTACTGTCTACAATTGTAATTGACTGGATCGGCCTTCTCAACGCTTCGCTACATACTTGCAGCATCTTTTGATTCAAGCCTTGTCCCATTTCTGTTCCACCAATAGATAATTGCACTGATCCGTCCAAATTTATTAAAAGACTTGCTATTCCATGCGCGGTGGGTCCTGCATGCGGGAGACTAAATCGTACGGATGACATTGCAATCCCACGTTTTATTGTTGTTGATTTTTTATTAAAATCCTTGATTTCTTGTTTCCTCAACTCAAAGTCACTCCATTTATAGCAATAATCCCAACATTCGATCAATGCATCACTGTGAATTTTTCCACCCATAAACCGTCGATCTCCTTCTAGAGCAAAATTCAGACGTTTAACGACTTCCACCTCTTTCCCAACTTCAAACGCAATTCTTCTCATCACACCTTCATTGACAAGTGTGCCTTGTGGATTACCATATCCACGAAATGCCGTATTGCTACATGTGTTGGTTTTGACGGGATATCCGGTAAAATGCAAGTTGGGAATGTTATACACCGAATCGATCATCACACCCATAACCATGGTAACTCCTTCAGAGTGATCTTTTGACCAGCCGCCATTTAGCCAAGCGTGATAATGGATGCCTTTAATTTTTCCTTGTGCATCGAAACCAACTCTAAAAAAATTCAAATTTTGGGAAATCATAGTTTGAATTTCTCACCTGTATTTCGAAAAAACCTCATGTCTTTTTCCAGTGATCATCATATCATCCGATCTTGATAAGAAACCGTACACTGGGCGGTTCATTTTCAAAGCCACTACAGCGCACATGCTTGCAATCCACGTGGCATTGTTCACTTTTCCTCCGAATCCTCCACCAAGTCTTTTGGTCTTAAATTAAAACATATATGTAGACTTCCATTTTCATGAGAAAAAACTAGTTGTTGGGTTCCAATAATACAAAAACAAAGATGAACTAAACAAAAGATTTATCGCCAAAAGATATAAACAGAAAAGGGCGAGAACAACAAAAACTAAAAAGAAAAAGAACTGAATGGCCAATCGGGCCGCTCAAAATAAATAATATCCACGTGGCACTAAATCGCGTGAACTCACGTGAACTTAAACTACTTTTATTTTTATTTTATTTGTGGCGTTTAACAGCGTGTATGGCGGTCTAGACGGAGTGCCGTGGCGCTGACACGTGTAGGCCGATAATAAAGGGGATTGGGTGAAGTACTTGCCACCGGCAACTTCCCCCCCGTCCGACAAACCGGACCCCTGGCCGGTGCTGGCACAATACACGTCCACTCGACTTACATTCTTCTCCTAACATGACCAGCCTTTCGCTCTTCCTAGCTTACTCTACTGCCACGTTACAACAACAACAAAACCCTACAAATTCTCAATCCCTAACCTTAAAACCTACTTCATAGTCTTAACAGGGCCTATTACACTTACAAAATCCTAAGCTTAAGAAACAAAACCTAAACTCAAAACGAATAGGACCAAACCTATGGGATTCCTACTATACAACACAAAATAACGGATAAAAGTAATACACGTCATAACCATTAATGAAAAATATCACTTATCGGAACTGACGTGTCGATGACGTTCCAGTCGTCTTGCAAGGGCCCGTAGCAAAGTTTCCACGTCCCTCCGCGATTCTTTTCCACTCCGAGATCGGCCCAGCCGTCGATTTGTCACTGTTTCGTGCTCCGTCACTCCCATGTCACTGCAGTCGACCAGACATTCCATCGAATCACTTGTCTCCGACGCCGACAATGAAGTTGGCGACAACCGATCCCTGTCCGGTTTCACCGTATAGACACCGGCGTGTCTGTTTTTCAACGTCCTTGTGAGAGACAAATCCGGGTTTTCAACACTGAATTTGCTCATTACGCTTTCCCCGGCACAGTTGACTGCTTGTCTTCGCGCCTCTCGTCTTCCTTTCTTGGCTCCCATCTGCACAGCCGACACCACTCTCGTCTGTTCCCGTGGAACCCAGCGTATTTTGTCTTCACTCATCCTGTCCACAGTGTCCACTGTCACTTGTGCAGCCTTCGGCGAACACCTTGTCGCGCATCGCGATCCTACACCGATCCCTTGATTCCTCTTTATGGACAGCGGGTTCGATACCATCCCTGCAACCTTTCTGTCTTCACTCTTCAAGCACAGGCTCGTCGGAACACACTGTTTCTCCGTTTCCATCCGGATGAACTGTCGGAGACCTGCTTTCGCTTTCGCTCTAACCTTAGCACCACTATGTGGAGGCCCTCTGAAGTTTGGCTTCGCCAACACTTCCACCTCTTTCTCCCACGTCGAATTTCTTCTCTTCGATCGTTCCCAACCATTTGTGGACATTGCCGATACGACCGACCCACTTTCGACCTTAAATCGCCTTCTCTGTCTCAGGCTTTCCACCGGCTCACTCATCTCTGCTTTCCTTGTTTTCTTGGCTGTGTCCACTTTCTGCACTGGCCTCGACGTACACTGTCTTACCACATGGCCCACACCTCCACAACGGAAACATTGGTTCGTTCTGCCATATCTTCTTAGCCTTTCCACCTCCCTTGTCACTTGTTGCAAGCTTCCACTCAACTCCTTCGCAGTCTTCCTCTCCTTCTCGACTGCCCTTTGCGCCCTGCGCATTAACTTCTCGGCTCTAAGCTTCTCTGCTTCACACTCCCGAATGCGTGCCTCAAGTCGCTCTTTCTCCTCCATAAACCAAATCAGTTCATCCTGATGGTTTTCTTCACCTTCTGTCCTTGAGCTTCTGTCCTCTTGACTCCCTCGCTCACAAAGTGCTCTCAGTTCCTCAACTGTTTCCAGATTCTGCTCCCTCATCAGCCTGAACACTGCTCGTGGCCACTTGTCACGTCCGATTTCTTCGAATCGCGCCGACAGTTCCTTACTGAACTCTACGATCGGTCCAACGATCATCTCCCGCTGGCTCAATGTGCACCTTTGCACCGAAATCAGCTTTTCCATCACCTGCTCTTCAACTTTGTCGGCCGCATTCACGAACCGCGCAAAATTCTTCCACAGCTTCCTCCGTCTCTTGACACCCACGTGTCCATCTTCGACGGTAAACTCCAAGTCTTCCGTTCCTCTCGCTCCCCTTCCGTCCATTGTCTTCGGCGTCATCTCGTCCATTTGTTTTCCGCCGGCAAAACCTTTATTCAAAAGTTTTGGGCTAGTCTCAGCGGTCTTCAACCAGTGAAACAAAATTTCGCAAACTTCAGAGGTCTTCAACCAGTGAAAATTTGACGAAAATTCGGCGAAAGTTGTTCAAACTTCGCTAAAACAATCACGAAGATTATTCAATCTTTGTGAGTGCTATCGATTTTTCAATGAATATTCGAAATGAGCGGGTCTCTTCAAAACCACGGCGCAAAACGAAATTCAAGGAAGAACCAATAGACCGGTTCGGCCCCCAAGTTGTTGGGTTCCAATAATACAAAAACAAAGATGAACTAAACAAAAGATTTATCGCCAAAAGATATAAACAGAAAAGGGCGAGAACAACAAAAACTAAAAAGAAAAAGAACTGAATGGCCAATCGGGCCGCTCAAAATAAATAATATCCACGTGGCACTAAATCGCGTGAACTCACGTGAACTTAAACTACTTTTATTTTTATTTTATTTGTGGCGTTTAACAGCGTGTATGGCGGTCTAGACGGAGTGCCGTGGCGCTGACACGTGTAGGCCGATAATAAAGGGGATTGGGTGAAGTACTTGCCACCGGCAACTAACTGTTTGTTTTTGTTTTTTTTCCAATTCACGCGATGTCGAGAATTAAAAAAAATACAGGTAGAGAAACGGGGGTCCCCCCCTGATATAGCATTGATAGTGAAGAGACGCAGAAGGTGAGGAGTTCAAAGAAAGGGGGCAGTCTCTGTGTCTCTTCACTATCAATACTATATCAAGGGGAGACCCCCGTTTCTCTACCTGTACTTTTTTACAATTCTCGACATCGCGTGAATTGGAAAAAACTGAACATTACTTACTTTCACAATAATTTTGTGAGCTGGAAGATTCACACATTCCGCTAGCATTAATTGAGTAAAACTTGTCCCTTGTGTAGAACAGTGAACAATTCTGAAGTTTCAACACTAAAACCATTATATAAAATTCGAATTGTTCCTTACAACTCATCCCCCTCACCAGGAACCACTAGACTGCTCTGAGTTTCGAGATAAAAATGCTCTTGGCCACCAATATTAATCTCTCCTTCTAGAATTTTTTCCGAGTCTTCAATTATTTTTTTAACGTCGTCTTCTGGCTTTCCGTAATGTTGAACGTCTCCAAGTAGTGATTCAGCTTTAATTGCTTCTTGCAAATCCAACAATGCTGGAAGTTTGCGATATTCCACTTTCACCAATTTTGCCGCCCGTCTCGCCAAAACAACATCATTTGCAGCAATTACACCGATCACTTGACCAACAGATTCGACCTTCAAATTTCAATCGCAAAAAAAATCTTTGTATTTAAATAGTGTGTTTACCTTTTTATCAGCAAAAATCTTTGTATCATCAGGCAAATTCATATTTGCTTTGCACATTCCTGGAGTGTTGTTTCCCGGGATATCCTCCACTCCAAAGTATCCCACAACGCCTGGAATTGTCAGCGCTTCCGATGCGTCTATCGATAAAATTTCTGCGTGGGGGACCGTGGAGAGGACGAATCCAAGATGGAGGGCTTCTGGAAAATGTTGCAAAGTTCAGTTACTGAGTTTTCGGTACCATGAGCTTGAATATCATTCACATAAAGCGCCTCTCCAGTGATTGCCCGCTCATTGAAATAGTTGGCGAGTGGTCTTCCTACTGATTCGTTTTGTGACGGCTGAAGCAAACATTCGATCAGTTTAGATTTTTTTTCGTGCAGTTGCAGTTAACAAACTTTAAAGTACTGCAGATAGTTGATATTGGACGGCTCTTTTTTCTTTTGGATTTCATTCAAAAATTCAGAAAATTTTGTTATCACTGCTAGATTATCGATGCCAGAAACTTTTGTCAAATCGACCACGTCATAGCTTTCTTTTCTGTTCAAATGATTTTCAAGAGCCTCCAATCGCTTCGGTGGTCCTCCCAAACCCACAAAAATTCTGCTGTTACCATTGCCAATAAGAGCGGCAAAATTGAACTTTGTGGAATCTTGCTCACTAGATTCTCCAAGTTTTATGCAGAAAAGACGGCGCTTCTGTAAAGACTCTTTTTGTTATTTCGTGAGCCTAGAAACTTTGCTCCGTCTTTTGTATCAAAAACTTACAATATTGGTATCAAAAACTGCATTAACGATAGTACATTTCCAGAGAATCTTCTCAGTTGTAAACTTCTCAATTCCAACTTGAATGAGCTCATCATTCTCATTAAGCAATGTCAATTTTGCATTCAAAACAGACATTAAAAGGAGAGTGTCACTAACAGAGTTTGCTGATTTCGCTCCAGAAATAACAGATCCGGTCCAAGTCTGTAAAGAAACAAAACATTTTTTAAAACTTATTATGGGGTTATTCATGAGAAAAAAAACTGTTTGTTTTTGTTTTTTTTTTCCAATTCACGCAGGTAGAGAAACGGGGATATAGCATTGATAGTGAAGAGACACAGAGACTGCCCCTTTCTTTGAACTCCTCACATTCTGTGTCTCTTCACTATCAATGCTATATCAGTGGGAAACCCTCGTTTCTCTACCTGTATTTTTTTTACAATTCTCAACATCGCGCGAATTGGAAAAATAAAAAAAAACAAACAGTTTTTTTTTCTCGTGAATAACCCCATTAAACAAATAAAAAATTCTATTATTACTTACAGCAAAGTTTGCCACTTGGGGAGATGAAAAGTTCTGGAAAAACTTGAAAATTTCATTGCCAATTTCAGATGCAGTGAAAGCAGTAGAAAGAATGTCAGAAAACTGTTGAATAGTAAGAGCTGATCCAATTTTTACGAAACCATCGTGTTTCTCGACCTCATTGAACTCTTTTACATACTTTGTGCTCACCCACTTTTGCGTAAATTGTTTCGGATTTCCGGAAGATACTAAAAACAGCTTTCGTATTGTGTTTTCAATCTACTTGCGACATGAGAGCGCGATACTCCGCCCACTTATTTGTGCGCGACCACGCGAACACAGTGGTATTTGAAGAGACGCAGAGAGAACGGTGAATGCAGACTTGAAATGTGATGCGTTTTCATGTCGCAAGTCGATTGAAAACACAATAAATACATAAAAAGTTCATAAAAATACCTAATTTTGTAATCAGCCCTGATGAAATAATATTATCAGCTTCTTTTCTGGCAATTTTGAATTTTTCAAAAGTTTTTGGTAGAGAAATTTCGATTCGTGGTCCTTTGAAAGTCACAGTTTCAGTGTTATCCACGTAATTCTGTAAGAAGAAATTTTGAATTGGGTTTTTTATTCTCGCGCTGCAAACCCGCCCCATCGCACAGTGGTGGACGCGAACGTTGGCGACGAGAGAGTGCGTTTGCTCTGATTTCTCTAAACCTCACTCCAAATGCATGCAAAATTCTTTGTTCGATTGGAGCGAGTTTTCAGCGCTTTATACCGAGTACACTCCGTCCAATAATGATAGGACCCCCCTTGATTTTTGACGTTCTGGCTAAACTAAGAAAGTCATAAAAAATCTGTGAATGCCATTCGATTCAGAATCCAAAATAACCCCAGGGGCCAATTTTTCATGATTCTACCATGTTCCGTCCCCGCACACTACTAAAAAGTCACTTTTTCGACCGTCCAATAATGATAGGACCACCTGAGATTTTGAGTGGGTCGGTGATTTTTTCGAGCGGTTTTCAATAAAATAAGTTTTTATTTTTATTTTTTATTTGTTATTAACTATTTTTCATCTTATTTTGTTCACTATTATGGAGTTTCGACAGTAATTTAGTGTCATTTGTAACGCAACTTTTTGAATTAGATCAATTCAAAGGGTTCCAAACCCTTGATTTGGGTGAGCTGTGTACCGTAAGCAGGATCGTGAAAGAAGTCTGAAAGTTCTAAAATAAAATATAGTCTTAAAAGTGCCCTTCCAAGTTAGTCATTTGTTTAATATCTCATCTTGGGCCAAGCTCCACTCCACACTGTTGCTGAGCAAGCACAGAGTTTCGTGATGCACCAACTGGGATCTTCTCTTCATATGATTTCTCGTTATGTTCTGTCGAACAATCGTTCCACTTCTTGTGATTGCATTGTGGACAATCTGCTTACAAACAGAAAGATTGAGCTCCGCACGAATGTCGTTGATGCTCTTTGGAGAATTGGAGACGACGCGAATGATGTTCCGTTCATCGCGGGAGGTGACTTTTCTTGGTCTTCCAGTAGATTTTTTCTTGCCGTAGTAGATGGGATTGTTCAAATAAGAGCGGATAGCGCTTCGACTCTTTTTCACATAACGAAAAATCATATGAAGAGAAGATCCCAGTTGGTGCATCACGGAAATATGTGCTTGCTCAGCAACAGTGTGGAGTGGAGCTCGGCCCATGATGAGATAATAAACAAAAGACTAACTTGGAAGGGCACTTTTAAGACAATATTTTATTTTAGGATTTTTATTACTGTACCTGCACATCATACTTCTTCCACGATCCTGATAAAGGTACACAGCTCACCCAAATCAAGGGTTTGGAACCCTTTGAATTGATCTCATTCAAAAAGTTGCGTTACACATGATACTAAATTACTGTCGAAACTCCATAATAGTGAATACAATAAGATGAAAAATAGTTAATAACAAATAAAACATGAAAATAAAAACTTATTTTATTGAAAACCGCTCGAAAAAATCACCGACCCACTCAAAATCTCAGGTGGTCCTATCATTATTGGACGGTCGAAAAAGTGACTTTTTAGTAGTGTGCGGGGACGGAACATGGTAGAATCATGAAAAATTGGGCCCTGGGGTTATTTTGCATTCTGAATCGAATGGCATTTACAGATTTTTTATAACTTTCTTAGTTTAGCCAGAACGTCAAAAATCAAGGGGGGTCCTATCATTATTGGACGGAGTGTATATTGTTTTTTCAATCGCCTTGCGACATGAGAACGCGTGACTCCGCCCACTTTTTTTCGCGCGACCACGCAAACACAGTTCGATTCGAAGAGAAGCAGAGAAAACATATATTTTTTCTCTCGTTCTCATGCTGCAACTCGATTGAAAACACAATACAAAATAATAAAAAAAGAATGTTTGTAAACTTACTCTGAGAGACGGTGGAAAAATGATTTCCTGAGTTGGATCATACTTTGGAAAATCTTCAAAACTCAGCAACTTATCTTCGTATTCCTCAGTTTCTGAACGTGTTTCCTTACAGCATCCACTTCCTCCTGCTCCCTTTCCACCACAACATCCACTGGATTCATACGAAAAACTGTAGAGAGCTTCAAGGATTGGACGGTATCCTGTGCAACGACAAAGATTTGCGCGAATTGCGGAATTTATTTGATCGATTGTAGGGTTAGGGTGGTTGCGAAGTAGTGCATATGCTGACATTACAAATCCAGGAGAGCAAAATCCGCCTGAATAGTAAATTAATTGTGGTACATCTTTTTTTTCACATTTTAATTTGGTTTGTTGGCTACAAAAGCTTTTAAAAGTGTTTGTTTTTTTTTTGAGATTATGATTTACAAAATCAGAAAAAAACTTGAATTCAAGTAGCTTACACTGCAACGCATGGCCTCGAGCGAGTCGGTCTTGAATTGGATGTATTTTATCTCTAGATCCAACTCCTTCTACAGTAATCACAAAACTTTTGTGAACATGAAAAAGCGGTACAAGACACGCATTAACAGCTCGATAATGTGCCTTGTTACACGTGTCATCCCAAGTTGCAAGTACTACGGTACAAGATCCACACACGCCTTCCTCACAGCCCAGTTTTGTACCACGTAGACCTACTGAAAAGAATGGAAGAAAAAATCCATGTTAATCGTTGAAATACTAACACTTGTTTCTGAGAAAATAAGCAAGTGAAAGTTCTGGATCCAGGTTTTGGTCCACCCAAACATCTTTGCCATTCACATTGAAAAATATACCAGTTGTCGCGGTGACACTCATCTGAATAACCAACAACAACACTTTTGTGCTTTTTTACACATTTAAAGGCTCAAAAACTAGTCTAGTCCGATGTGCACTAACTAACTAACAAGGGTCAGTTCTAGTTGTGTCGAACACCAAAAAAATAGGAAAGGAAGAAAGAGAGCAAATATTTGCGAGTTGAGAAGGCGAGAACAACAGAAAACAGTCTTGTTGTGTGCGTGTAAGACGTCAGCACAAGTGAAATGACATTTTTGAACAGAGAAAAAGGAGATAAGACAGTGGAGTGGTCAATTAAAAATTGGAGAGAAGAGAGAGATGATGGCTATCAAATTACTAAATACCGTGATCTACTTTTTAGGAAATGACAAATAAAATATGTTTTGGAAAGTACCTGCCAGATTATTCACAAATGACCTACAATTTTGCCTTCAAAAGTATTGCTTAAACTGAAAAATATGAAAACTAATGAATCGTCCAACACTGATCTTGATATATTATTTTGGAATGAAAATCTCTGAATCTTTGAATGTCAAAATGAATTATCAATGTTTCTATTTTTGTTCCTGTAACTACGCTTTCCACGGCGGACGTTTTTCGCCCGCCCGACCCGTCCGGGTAAAGGACCGTTTGATGCCCAGGCAAAAAAAACGCCAGCGTAAAATATTGTTTATTTCTTCAAAGTATTAATAAAAATGGTAATTAGAAAAATGTTTATTATTGAAACAAATTCGGAGTCAACTATTCGATTGAAACTTGTTGTCCACTCGATCTTAAAAGGAATCTTGAATTATTTTTTTTATTTTCCGCAAACCTCTTTATATTCGCGACTTTCTAATTTTTCTTGAATCCTCGCAACTTTTTCATTCCGCGAAACGCAGGAAAATGGATGGCGATATTGATTTTCCATTTTTTTTTTCCAATGCTTCCTCAATATTGTTATCCTCGCTACTTGACGAACAGCTTCTCTCCATTTTAATCATTTTCGACTTCTTTAAAAATATTTTTGATAGTTGAAATTACGAAAAAAAAACAATAAAAATCATGTTTAATACCATTGGGAATTCATAAAAAAAATAGAAAATTGAATTACGTGCAATGTACCGTGACGGTGTGTCCAAACACCGTCACGTAAAATCGCAGACCGGGCAATGCGGACGGGTATGGGGCAATTTCGGACTGCCCGATCGGGATGGAAAGCTTACCTGTAACTTCTTGACTTCGAGACTTGATTCATAAAGCGAAAAAAAGTAATCTAACTAAAATTAGTCACGGCATGCTGGCATCTACGTTTTAGTCTCATTTTATGAAATTCGATTTTTTCGCGCGTTCAATTTTCTGCGTACGTTCCGCGAAAACAAAAATTAAAACATGTTTTTTTCTCGCAGATAACCCTTATATTTTTAAAACATTTGATACAGCAGCAGCGTTGGCAACGCCACGAGGGAATGTTCTCTTAACACGCGGGTAACAGTGTTTCATCAAACGTTTAGTGTTATTGGGGCGCGTTTGCACTGAGGTAGGGGCTAGCATGCCGTGTTAGTATGTCTGGTTTTAAAAAGTCGTAAAAACGTCCCCAATTCACCAAAAAATAAGGTACTTACCGTAGAACCTGTATTAGAACGGCAAGCTGTTCTACACAGCTTTCCACATTGCCACTTTTCCATCTGGGACAAAATAGTGCCTTACTTCCCCTGCCATATTTTTGCAAGGCGCGTAGCGCTGCAAATTCGCTCCCTTCGCACAGTGGAGGACACGGTCACGTTGGCGACAAGAGACTGTAAAAAATTGAGAGAACGTGGGTGTTTTTTTGCTCTCTTTTCTCTGAATCTCACTCCAAATGCATCCGCAATTCACTGTTCGATTGGAGCGAATTTACAGTAATATCCCAATAATTTTCCTGTTTTTTTCCTTCGTGTTATCGAGTAAATAAATAAATAAATAAAGTGTTTTGGGGTGCCGTTATATTACAGCTGTCGTTCTAATACAGGTTTTACTGTATGTTGCACCCCGAACAGATTTCACAGAAAAAGTACTCTTCTTCTAATCAGTAAATTAATATAAATTGTGAACCAAAAAAAAAACCTTCGCCAAACACCAAGAAAACAAATTACTCAAAATGTAAGAATCCGGAAAATAAACATTTTGTTTATTTATCCCTGTACAATTTGACCAACTCTCTTACAACTAACCGCAACAACACAATACAATTTCTTAGCGGCGAGTTGTTCTTATTCCTTTGGCTCCTCCGTCGACGCAAATGACCGGTTCTTCCGGGCAAATCAAAGTAATATAAAAGAGAGTCATGGAGCTTGGAATTGGCACATAACTATTCTGTTCTTCTTCTACTGACGTTTTTTGGAGAGTATGAAGTTTGCCAAGTGCGCTGTCTACTTTGCTGTCATTGTGGCGATGGCGACGGTAAGCAAGGTTTTCTGAAATGCGGCTATCAGATACACCTCTTTATATTATTGCCCTCCATATTCAGGCCTCTGCAATCCGAGAAAAACGTCAATGCAATTGTCCAAGCAACTCGCCTTCAACATCATCCGCATCGTGCTCTTGTAACTCTGTCAGTCAGACGCAAAGTTGTACTTGTCAACAGAATCAAAACACTCCCTCCTATACACCGTACTCGAGCTCATCTTCTTCTTATTCTAACGATTGCAATTGCCAACAGCAACAACAACAACAACAATCATCACCAGTCACCGTACAAGTGACAACCAATCAATGCGCTCCGGCCTGTCAACAGTCATGCTCACAGCAATGTGATTCTCAGACTTATCAAAATTCCGCTACGAATATTCTGGCCAACTGTATTACACAGTGTCAAGCCAAGTGCCAGGCGCAGTGTGGGAACAATGGCTATCAAAGCAACCCCGTTCAGAGCTCCACTAATGCTCCAGTGCTCGTCCGATTAGACATTACCTCTGGAAGCTCTAACTCCAATTCCAACTCCAACTGCTCCCCGCAGTGCAATCAGCAGTGCAATCAACAGTGTGTTGCTCAAAATCAGCCGACCAATCAGTGCGCAAATGAGTGCAGCAATCAGTGCTCGAACGTGTGCAGCTCCTCCAACACTCAGAACTCGGGTTACTCCCAATGCGCTGCTCAATGTGCTTCACAATGCTTGGGCACGTCGAACCAGTACAGTCAGCAGTGCCAACAACAGTGTCAGACTAACAATTGCAACAGCAACAACAATCAGTATCAGCAAGTAGCCACTACTACCTCTGCTCCAATTGTCCAGGTAACTGACGTTTTCTTATGGGGGATGAATTGAATTTGAACTACTATGTACATATTTTCCCCAACAGATCGTATTGAACTCGTCAGTGCTGAACAGCGGCTCTCAATGTGAACCACAGTGCGAACAGTCGTGTCAATCACAATGCCAGGCTCAACAACAAAGTCAGCCACAATGTGCGCAGGCTTGCCAAACCAGTTGTGTGGATCAATGTCAACCGACAACCGTATCGTGCATGCCATCCAACACCAACAGTTGTCAGTGCCAGCCAAACTATTCGCAGTGTGGGAATCAGTGCTGCAGAAAGTGAAAAATCGATCAATATTTTTTGAATTCAATTTTTTTTTCTGTATATTTTGAAAACGAAACGAAAATAAACCAAATGAATACTCAATTTGAAGTGCGAAAGAAAAAGACCCACCGAAAGCCCCAGCTTTTTCGGCTACCGGACGTTTCGAAAGTGGACTTTTCGAAGGTTTTTCTGGATTTTGTCGACGCGCCGCTTTTTCAAATCGAATTTTTGCTTTATCCACCGTACTCGTCCAATCTGGGGCACTGAATGAATTCCATTTCTTCCGGTATCTTCGAAATCACTTGGTCGGATAGAAAATGTATTATTGAGAGGACTAACAAGCTTTCCACGGCGGACGTTTTTCGCCCGTCCGACCCGTCCGGGTAAAGGGCCGTCCGATGCCCGGGAAAAAAAACGCCAGCGTGAAATGTTTTTTATTTCTTCAAAGTATTAATAAAAATGGTAATTAGAAAAATGTTTATTAGTGAAACAAATTCGGAGTCAGCAATTAGATTGAAACTTGTTTTCCACTCGATCTTAAAAGGAATCTTGAATTATTATTATTGTTTTATTTTCCGCAAACCTCTTTATATTCGTGATCTTCTAATTTTTTTTTTTTGAATCCTCGCAACTTTTTCATTCCGCGAAACGCTGGAAAATGGCGATATTGATTTTCCTTTTTTTTTCCAATGGTTCCTCACACGGCGTGCTAGAGACTACGTTTCAGAAAACTTTTTTGAGATCAAATTTTCGAGCGCTAATTCTCGCATCTCTGTGTCTCCATTTTTGCACACTTTTTGTTAGACTTGGCAGAATGCCACTGTCGAGACACAGGCACATGCAAATAGGCGCGAATTCCTTTACGTAGGGTCTAGCACACCGTGCCTCAATATTATTATCCTCGCTACTTGACGAACAGCTTCTCTCCATTTTAATCATTTTCGACTTCTTTAAAAATATTTTGATAGTTGAAATTACGAAAAAAAAAACAATAAAAATCATGTTTAATATTCTCAGTACGGAGCGGTGCAAACGCGCTCCCTTCGCATAGTGGTGGACGCGGCCACGTTGGCGACAAGAGAGTGCAGAAAATTGAGAGAGCCGTGGCCGATGTTTTGCCCTGATTTCTCTAAACCTCACTCCAAATGCATGCGAAATTTTTTGTTTGCTTGGAGCGAGTTTTCAGCGTTTTATACCAAGTATACAATTGGGAATTCATTTAAAAAAAATCGAAAATTGAAATACGTGCAATGTACCGTGACGGTGTGTCCAAACACCGTCACGTAAAATTGCAGACCGGGCAATGCGGACGGGCAGCGGGTGCCCGTTGCCCGGACGGGTATCGGGCAATTTCGGATGGCGCGCGCACGGGATGGAAAGCTTAGAGAGGACAATGAAAGGCTCCGAGACTTTTCAAAACCGAGTGTACATAGTTTCAAAATATTCCTCTATAATTTTCGGGCAGTTTTATTCCGGCTCGCACACTTTCAGATACTTTGACAAAGGCGCCAAATAGCAGCCAAATAGCCGCCAAATAGCAGCTAAATAGCAGCCAAACAGCCTGTGAAACAGCAAAACGAGAGAGTGAGCAACCACGTGGAGACGCAGACGCGTTGCGAATTTGCTGACACTCTTTCTCTCAGCATGGCGCATTTCTTTCTCTTTTTATTTTTTTGTTTTTGTTTTTTTTCTAATTTTTTTTTTTCATAAATCCATTCAATAAATATATTGCCTAGTACTTTTAACTCAATACTTTTAACAAAAAATCTGTAAAACATTTTTAATTTGTCCGGAAAAAACAGGCTCTGGACAAAAATTAATAGCCCTAGAAAATCGATAATGTCGACGTCGTGTACAGTTCTTTTCCTATTCATTTACAGAGTTTATACACATTTCGCAATAAATATATAAAACAAACGTATTATTTTGTTAAATACTAATTCCTTGTTCTTGATTTCGCAACTTTTTTCATTAGTGCTAGTTATCATTTCAATGAAAAACAGTCACAAAATGATGACAGAATGCTGAAAAATACCAACTACAATTTTTGCCATTTTCAACCCATTTTTAATATTTCAGTGGCAATGTTCGCCTTTGGAAAAGGTGCCAACACGGGCATCTCGATCTACGAAAAAGTGGTAACACAGTTTGCCGATGCACAAGATAAACTTCGAGAGGCAATAAAAATGGACGAGAAAACGAAGCAAAGTGAGTTGTTTGATTTTTTTTCCTTGATATTTTTCAGAAATTTTCCTTTAGATGGGACAATCGCCGAAAAAATACGTACCGCAGAGCTCTACAAAGCAGCGCGAGCAATTTTCAAAGAGGCAAACGAGTTTAGTATTATGGAAATTCCGGAGAACAAACGATCGGAAATTCGCGAGCAGCGAGAGAAAATGAAAAAGTTGGATATGAGCGCTCAAGAAAGGATTCTGGACATTTGTTAGTCTTTTTTTAAATTCCAATTGTTGCTTTTTTCACATTTAAGGCAACCAAATTGATCCAAAAACTAGCCGACCAGTGGCTTCGAGAGGTCCTGCCCGTAGGGGTTCGCCGGCGAATTCAGCGTTGAGGGCGCCAATATCTGCTCCGGTAACATTTTTAGCCTTTTTCTGGGATTTTTCTAGCACAGCGCCGGATTTCGACACCTTAAATGGCTCGTCTAGTGGAGCGCGCCTGCACACCCCCTCCTCCTCGCTCTTCCAAGGATCAAAGCAAGCTACCGCCCAGCACACGTGCTTCCGGAGTTTTGCCGCTGAAATTTCCGGATAAAAGTATGAAAAAATCAAAAAAAAAAATATAAATTGGTGCAAAAAATAAGAAAATGACATTTTTCATTGCACCAAAAAAGTGTTTCAGATGAATTTCCTTTTCCAGCAACTTTCTAATGTTATTCGTAACCAAATTCCATAAGCTTTAGTCCTGGTGTGTGCAAAAATAAGAAAAAATAAATAAAAACCATCAAAAGGGGGTCACATCTGCACACCACTTGACCACGACGAAAATCACCCGCGATAAGCCTATTATTGGCCTATTACAGGCTGGGATCCTTCGCTGGTACTCGATAGGCCTATCGTGCAACCTATTATAAGCTGAACGCGCACTACCTGTGACTGCTCACACTCTCAATCCCACGAATGGCGTGGGTGCGCGACGCGAGCTGCTATGCAAACGCGCTCCACTAGACGAGCCATTTAAGGTACCACGTGTCGATTTCCGGCGTAGTTTTTCTGGCTTCTCTAGTTATTCATCTATTTATCTAACTATCGTCTTTTTTGTCGTGTAGGTTGAGAAAAAAACCAAAATCAATTCAAAGGAAAATCAAGAAAATGTTCACGTGTGCTCACGTGGCCAACGCTGCGGAGCACATCATCCGCCCACCGAGAAAACGAAGACGTTACCTGTTGCCGCCAAAAAAGTTGAGAAGTCTTCATCGTCAAATTCGAGTGTTCAGAAATCAGAGGTGTTATTTTCAATCTGTATCTGTCTGCATGGTTAAAAATACGTATTCTGTGTATTTCATTTCATATCTAAAGCATTTCTCACTGAAAACGTTTTCCAGAGCTCTGCGGTCAATCGGGCAGCTCTTCTCAAAGGTGTCGACAAAACGATCGGAGAACGTCTTCTGGACGAGGTCCTCGACAACACCGGTGTTCTTATGGATGACGTCGCCGGATGCCAATCTGCGAAATCGGCACTAGAAGAAGCTGTAATTCTCCCGGCCCTCAACCCCACCTTGTTCAGAGGTCTCCGCCAGCCGGTCAAAGGAATTTTGCTGTTTGGACCGCCCGGAAATGGAAAAACATTGCTCGCAAAAGCGGTGGCCGGCGAGTCGAAACAAATGTTTTTCAACATTAGCGCCTCGTCACTCACCTCGAAATGGGTCGGCGACTCGGAGAAAACAATTCGTAGTCTTTTTCAAATTGCCAGAAATGCTCAACCATCCATCATTTTCATTGGTAAGTATTTTTTTCACGGATACGTCTAATGGGGTTATTCACGAAACCAGAAAACTTTGGAAAATGCTCCGAAGAAATCATTTAAAAAATACTCGGAAATTTCCAGACCAAAATCGATATTTTGGTCTGAAATTTTCTGGGAATGCCCGGAAGTGTTTTTGCCATCATTTCCTAAAGTTTCAGGATAATCTGAGAAATATCCAAATTTTCGCTGAATTTCCCGTTTTTTTAAAGCTATTTTTTAATATTTCGTGAAACATCATTACGTAGTAAAATCAAGCTGTTTTTAGTCCAGGATTTGAAAAGTGGGCGGAGCCGAGCAAACGCGCTCCACTGGATTTTTCGCGCGAAATTCAAATTTTATTTTATTTATTTTATTGGTTTTATTATTTTTTCTCAGTAAAACCTGTTTTTCTTTGTAAAATGTATGTATTTTATCTTTTAATAACTCTAATGGGGTTATTCACAAAACCGGAAAAAAAGGAAGAAAACGGAAAAAAACTTCGGGAAAAATCGGAGAATGCTCCGATTGACCTGAAATTCTGGGAAAAATTGGAAAAAATTATCCTGTACATGCTCAAACATTTTTGGACCAAAATATCGATTTTAAAAATTTTCAGAAAAAAATCGATATTTCGGTCCAAAATTTTGTGAGCGTGTACAGGAGAATTTTTCCCAAAATTTCAGGTTAATCGGAGCATTTTCCAATTTTTCCCGAAGTTTTTTTTCCGTTTTCTTCCTTTTTTCCGGTTTTGTGAATAACCCCATAATTATTCACATTGAAGCATAACAACCTGTAAACTTCTTGCAGGCCGGAAAATTGGAGCGATTTTCGTGAAACGCACAATATTGGCTAACAATCGATGAAAATCAAATAAATTGCATTTATTTTCCATGATATTTGTTTTATTTACATGACGAAATAAAATCTGAAAGGTTTCACAGCATTGAACGTATTTTCAGCGCTATTCGGGTCCCGAGTTTTTTAAAATGGTACGTCCAAAGTAAAAACAACGCAAAAAAAGACGAAAATAGGCGTCCAAAGCAACTTTGTTTTTGCGTTTTTTTTCTACAGTAGGCCGCCTAACATGTTTTCAAACAAAACAAACATTTGAAATTCAAATTATTCACTTTGCGCGTCACCAAGAAGTGCAGGTTTGGCGGGATACTGAAGAGAAAAAAGAAGCAAAAACAAAGTTACTTTGGACGCACGGCGCGGCCAAATCGACGTGGCCGAGGAAATTTCGGAAACTCGGCCACCTCCTTTTTAATGCATTGCGCCGAGCGGCAACTATAAAACTTCGTTTTTTTTTCTGTTTTTTTCGCGTTTTTCATTATCTTTTTGTAAATAAATTTTGAAAATAAAGAATACTTTCAGGATAACTCACAACCGAGCTCGCATTTGTTCCGCACACTTCCCGTCACGAGTCTTCAAAGGTAGTGAGTTTTTATAAATGTTTTTCTCGTAAAAAAATTATTTGGATTCATCGAGTTTTTGCCAAAACGTTATCCAGGCAATCATCTTTCGTTTGATACCAAATATGTAAAGCTGTATGTATGAATTTTGAAAAAAAAAAAAACTACGAAAAGTCGAAAAATGTGAAAATTTCCGACAAAAAAAATATTTTTCTCGAAAACAAGTTGGTATTTCGTTCTGTTATTTTGCCACAACATACTCCAGGAAAGTCTCCTTCTTTTGATACCAAATTTATAAAACTGTATGTATCGATTATCAAGAAAAACCACGAAGAATTGAAAAATGTAAAAAATTCAGACAAAAAACTTCCTTTTTTTCTCGAAAACAAATTGGTATTTTGTTCTGTTATTTTGCCACAACGTACTCCAGACTATTCTTCTTTTTTTGATATAAAATTTATAGAATTGTATCACTTTATTTTCGAAAAAAATCACAAATTGCTGAAAAAAGTGAAAAATTGAGAAAAAAAATTTTTTTCTCGAAAATAAATTGGTATTTCGTTCTGATACTTTTCCACAACGTACTCCAGGCAGTTTTCCTTCTTTTGATACTAAATATTTAAAGCTGTATTACTTTATTTTTGAAAAAAATCAGAAACTGTGGAAAAAAGTAAAAAATTCAGGAAAAAATTTTTTTTCTCGAAAACAAGTTGGTATTTCGTTCTGATACTTTGCCACAACATACTCCAGGAAATTCTACTTCTTTTAATACCAAATGTATAAAACTGTATGTATCGATTTTCAAGAAAAATCACGAAGAATCGAAAAAAAGTGAAAAATTTCAGACAAAAACTATTTTTTCTCGAAAATAAGTAGGTATAGTGTTCTGAAAAATTTTCCCAATGTACTTCAAATAATTATCTTCCTTTTTATGCCAAAAATATTAGGTTTTCACGACTTTGTTATATATTTTTTGTTTTTTGTGGCTATTTTGATACTTTTCCTCGTTTTCTTGTTGTCCGAATCTTATTTTTTGATTGCATTTTATTTTTCTGTTGTTTTTTAAGCATTTTTAATGGAATAAAGCAATTAATTTCGCTGTTAAGAGCTTTAAAAAGCAAAATTAAACCCAAAACAAATTGGTGTTGACGCGCAATCTGCAGTGTTGCGCCGCGGTGTTTGCACACCAGTTTCGCTGCCAATACTGCTGTACCATTACAAGTTTTTCCTCGGCCACGTCGCGTTGGCCGGGCCGTGGGACGCCTCTTTTCGTCTTTTTTTTGCGCTTTTTTTTTCTTTGGACGTATAGTCGGCGAATACATCATCAACCTCGCTCTACTGCAAAATTCCTGTAAAACAGTGTTGCATTTGCAAGATTAACTCTAATTCTAGTTTTTATACTTCTTTTTAATGGGGTTATTCAGGGTCGGAAAAAAATAGTTTTTTTCCTTTTTTTCCTTATTCAAATGACGGAAAAAAAATAAAAAAAATCCGTGGCCGCGAGAGTTTTTTTCCGTTGCTTTTCTAGGCCATCGCAAAAGTTTTTTAGGCCCTCGGCCGTGAGACCTGCGAAATATCGATTTACGGGCGAATAATTTTTGAAATATTTTTTGGAGAATTGATTGTATTTTATTGCTTACTTCCAATGAATTTCTGTATTTTTTTCGTTTTTTCAATGGATGAATGATTGGTGATTTGAATTTTGATTGATAAACCTCAGATTACTATAATTTTCATCACATTTTTGACGATTTCGTACATTTCTCGCAGTTTTCCATGAGAATATTGTTGTTAGGGAGGCTTTGCTCCATTTTTTTCTTCGTCGCTGAGGTTATTCATATGTTGTTGTAAACATTTTATTTAAGCAACATTAACATCAATTAAAACATAATAATTGGATCAACAAGAACAACAAAATGTGAAGGAAGCCCAGAAGCGTCATATCAAACGCGTAACAAATGATTTTTTAGAGCAGTCCGCTGACTCTCCGCACACTTATAGGGATCAATTATAACTTCTTCATCATCACTTACTACTGGGGGAGAAGGAGCACCAATAGAGATGTTATGGATAACACAACATGAAATAATCAATGCGCGGCTGCGTTTAGGATCTAGACGAAGTTCTCGATTAAAAACTTGGAATTTTGAAACTAAAATTCCGAAGAGATTTTCCACTTTGACCCGGACAGAGCTAATTTTTTCATTGTACTTAATATCCTTTGTTGATTTCAGCTGGTTTTCGCGATACGGCGTCATTACAAATTTTGACAGGCCAAAGCCGTTGTCCGCCAAAATGAACGAAGGCATGACCGTGTCGCTTCCGGGAACTTTGCGGACTCCGGCAACTTCTGACGCTTTTTGAAGCAAGGTATCAAGTGGACCGCTTCTGAACATTTGGGCGTCCGAGTTCACTCCTAACTCAGACATCTGGATGTAAATGATTCTATGCTCGGCATCAGTTACGAAAAGAGAGTTAAAGCTGAAAAACCCTTTATAGTTGAAGTTCAAACTTCCAGTCCGGGGAGGGTGTTGGCATCGCCAATGTTTTCCGTCGAGCAGACCAAAGCAAGGGATGTTCCGACTTCGCCCATAAGGATCTTGCAAGTTCAGGAATGCGTTTTGCATTCGACGAACTTCATCTTTCGTTTCCGGCCATCTGATGTATTCGGGTGCCGCGTTAACAAGATCATCGATGCAGCGGGCTACGATTCGATTCACAGTAGGCTGGGAGAGTCCTACGTCTTTGGCGAGCGCATTCTCCGATGTGCCTTCTCTGCAGAACTTCAAAAAAATAGCCAATCGTAAAATTGCGGAACACTTCGAATCTCCATGATTGCAAATTGTTAACAAATGACCGAAAACGTTGTCACTGACGCCGACGACTTCCTGAATTTGGTATAAGAATTTTTTCTGAGGTTATATTCTCACTGAAATGTGGCCATGCTCAAATAAAAATGAGATTTTTCGTGAATAGAATTGAAATGTGGCTTTCCGTGTTAATCCGACCACGCTGTCCTCCCTGTACTTCATCAGTTGATGGAACGCCGACGACATCACTGTGAAATGACGAACAATGAGTGGCGCAATCCGAGCAATTTGGTCTCTCTTGTTCGCGTTGCGGGTAGAAGTTGGAGCCATCCTTATAATTTAAAGGTGGTAGAACTCTATTGTATTTAGATTTCAATATGTATCAGTTTTGATGAAACAGTGATTTTCAAAACAACATCAACAACAGTATGACAAATAACAACAAAAGAGATCAAATAACAACCAAGAATTGCAAATAATTATAAAACCTAAACCTAATAATAATCATCATTTTCAGTCGAATGATTAAATTCAAAAAGAGAGATGTCATTATCATAAGTGGAAAGATTCGAGGAATTATTAAAGGAAGAAGTACGGTGAAGAGAAGAACTGGGAGTAGAGGATGTAGGGTGAGTGGTGGCATCGGATGTGGGGACATTTGATGAAAAAGTGTAATCGTTGGGTTTTAAGTTTTTGATAAACGTTATCACTTTCGCTTCAGCGATAATCCGATCGACCTCGCTCCAGCCGACCACTTGCTGCTCGAAACTATCGCACACGCGTTTTGAACTGCACTCTCCACTACGGTCGGATAAAGACGTTTTCAATGCATCAAGCATAGAGTTAGTAGAGCTTTCCATCTTTTGGAAAAAATGATCGATTTGTCCATCGCGGGTCCTTGATCTTTTTGGTGTAGTTATTTGTACATCCATCTTTCTTTTTGGCGAGTCGCATCTAGTCTCCAACATTTGGACGGCGGATTTTCCCAGAACATATGCACTGAAAGTTTTATTCAATTTAGAACATGCGTCTTGATTTGAAAACTCACTTTCGGACCTCACGCTTGTGTCTTGCCCCGTCCAAAAATTCCATATTACTCGCGAATTGGAAATCCGACTCGGTTGTGCCACTCCCACTTTTCGAATTTTCAATACGAAGCGTATGCTTTCTATAGTCTCTAGACAACTCCTCGAATAAAACTCGAGCTGCTTTTCCTATAAGATATTAATATTATTATCTGAATACCTCAACCAACCGGGCATTTTATCACGGGGGATAAAATGGTGGCACTCGCGCTCAATGTCGTCGTAGACTTTCATTTTCAACTCTTTCCGATGAGAATTGTCCACGGAGCTGTCCCAAATAATCGGATATTCCTCAATAAGTTGGAGAAATTTAGCGATTTGAGATGCAGGGTACTGGAAAACTGTTGTTCATTTCGAAACTTGCTGAAACTTACCAGTGAGTAACTTTCTCCGACTTTTCTCTTTGACTTTCTCCCAACTTTTTTCTGTGTTACATCCTCTTCTTCTGGTTGTTCTGATGCCTTCATACCAAATAATCTTTTTGGAGCGTAGTTATTTTTTGCATTGAATTTGGCTCCTTTTCTTATGAACTGCCCGTTGATTTGATTTTCATCACGGAACGAATCCACGGTGTCTAGTTCGAAATCAGAATCGGAAGACATGGACAACTGAAAACAATATTCTCATGGAAAACTGCGAGAAATGTACGAAATCGTCAA
This sequence comes from Caenorhabditis japonica, assembly GCA_963572235.1. NCBI lineage: Eukaryota > Metazoa > Nematoda > Chromadorea > Rhabditida > Rhabditidae > Caenorhabditis > Caenorhabditis japonica. The sequence goes on from OY754346.1 coordinate 1,736,287, forward strand.
AAATGTGATGAAAATTATAGTAATCTGAGGTTTATCAATCAAAATTCAATTCACCAATCATTCATCCATTGAAAAAAACGAAAAAAAACACAGAAATTCATTGGTGTAAGCAATAAAATACAATCAATTCTCCAAAAAATATTTCAAAAATTATTCGCCCGTAAATCGATATTTCGCAGGTCTCACGGCCGAGGGCCTAAAAAACTTTTGCGATGGCCTAGAAAAGCAACGGAAAAAAACTCTCGCGGCCACGGATTTTTTTTATTTTTTTTCCGTCATTTGAATAAGGAAAAAAAGGAAAAAAACTATTTTTTTCCGACCCTGAATAACCCCATAACGGAAAATGACGTATCCACGACGAGTCGCAGTTAAAATTTGATTTTTCGCTTCTAAAAAGGCGCACTGCACTGTTGAAAATTGAAAAGTGCCGTAGAGCGAAGCTGATGATGCATTCGTCGGGTATACCATAACCGACAGAAGACTGGAGGTAAAAACAAAGCATACGATCTTGAAATTAACAAAAAAAAATCCGAATAAGACTGAAAATACGGAAAAATACGCATGGAAGAGCGGTTTTTTCAAGCAATTATTGATTTTTTCCATAACCAAAGTGAATTATTTCCCATAAAATTGTCCAAACTTTGATTTTTGTGACGATTTTTCCTGCAAAAACACCAAAAAACTCATAACGATTATTTCGAAATAGTGGCTGGACCAAATTCGACGTTCTTAGGCAGTTGAAGCACATTTGGGAAAAAATTAAGAATTTATACTTTTTTTTCCCGAAAAAAATAAAAAATGCCTCAAACTTTGAAATTCGCGCAAAAAAACACAGTGGAGCGCGTTTGCTCGGCTCCGCCCACTTTTCAAATCCTGGACACCGTGCCTGTGCAAATATTTCTTCAAAGTAATGAAGTTCGAAAATTAAGCTCGAACCAGAGAGAATTAAATTTTATCATTTAACAAAACTATCTCGGCAAACCAAAGTTTACAGAAACTTTTTTTTATTGCAGACGAAATTGACTCAATCTTATGTGAAAGGTCAGAAAAAGACGCGGAGGTGTCACGCCGGATGAAAACCGAATTTCTCGTGCAATTCGACGGTGCCACGTCATCACCGGATGATCGAATTCTGGTAATTGGTGCCACGAATCGGCCATACGAACTGGACGACGCCGTGCTGAGACGGTTTCCGAAGAGGATTCTCCTGAATTTACCCAACGAGACGGCTAGGAAAGAGCTTATAATGAAAACGCTGAAAAAGCACAATATGTTAGGTGGTTTGTCAGATAGAGATATTGGGTGGGTGCAACTTTATTAATTTCTTTTTTAAATGATGAATATCGGGAAGTTTCCAGATACATTGCGTACAGCACAAACGGCTTTTCAAATTCCGACCTTGTCGCACTATGTAAAGAGGCTGCTATGGCGCCGATTAGAGAAATTGATAGGTCAAAATTATCAAAAACTGATGGAAGTAATCTACGTGGAATGAGGGTGAGTTTGAAATATGGGCGCTGATTACCCGCAAAGAAATTTGTGCGTCATGCGGGAGCGTTTTCGATGTTTTCAACGGCTCTCGGACGTTTCGAAAGTTGTTCTGCATTTTTGCGTCGCGGTGTTAGCACGCTCTGTGTAGCCTGTTTATTTCCTTTTCTCATTTTTTGCGGACTTTCTTCTTTTTTTTTTTTCGATTTTTTGCAGTTGTTAAATATTTAATATTTTACTTTTCTTGTTTTCTTTTTCAATACTCAATGACGTTCGAAGAGAAAAATGAACGTCATCGATGTTTCAGATGCTGAAGAACCGCCAAGAAAATTAATATTGACCGAAAAAAAAGCAATGATACGCTGAATTCTGCTTTTGATGCGTCGACGAGATGGATGATGTCAATGATTTTCTAGAAATTATGGATTTTGGAAAAGATGACAAGAGCGACCACGAAAAATGTTTTTCTGGATTTTTTTAAAGCGATTTTTTATTATTTTGCTTGATTTTAATTGTTGTGTTCAGAAATAAATGTTTGAAAAATAGAAGCACATTTGGAGAAGAGGTTGAAAAATAGGGTGCTACCTCGGAATAGAACTGCAGCGAAATAGAACTCGCTTTGCAACAGAACCGCTTGGAATAGAACTGTTCGGTAAAGAACTGTAGAAAAAAAAACTGTAGCGTTTTGGAACAAAATTAGCAATGGAGCGCGATTGCATTGCTTGGCCGTCAAGTTTATTCAAAAAAAAACAACAAAACAAATAATTTTTGATGAATAGCTAAAATATAGAACTGTTGAAAAAAGCACGCGCATGAGAAATTCCAATATTTGACTGAGCAAGCAATGCAATCGCGCTCCATTGCTGATTTAGTTCCAAAACGCTACAGTTTTATAACGAAACAGTTTTATTTTGCTACAGTTCTGTACCGAACAGTTCTATTCCGAAGCGAGTTCTATTCCGAGGTAGAACCAAAACTATAGAGGCACCTGCGCTTAAATTAGAGGAAACACGGTAATATATGGTTTTCAGCCGTCTGATTTCGACAAGGCTCTCCGCACAATCCGCCCTTCAACATCTGAGAAAATCATGACAAAACTGACGGATTTCTCTAGAAATTTTGGCTGTTGATACGGTAACTTTCATATCATTTACGAGTATCCCTCCGTCCCTCCCATCTTTCTTCTGAAATCACGCAAATTTCTGTATAAACTGCACTTTTTTTGAGATCTCTTACCTTACTTTGTTTTCTGGAATAGCAGCTTCTGTAAATTAAAATGTTTATTTGCTAAAAAATTTCACAATCTTCATTTATTCATTTTTCATACGATTTAATAAATTAGGAAACATCAAAAAAGAAAACCCGCAAAATTATGATATTTCATAATCAAAAAATTCCTCGTCATGCCGCGATACTCATTTCCAGATTGTTTTTCGATTTTTCCGAATTTTGGACTTGTTCTCGAGACTGGAAAGGAAAATCTGTTTATTGCTTCTTATTTCTCCGGTTAAAGGGGGTGCCAGGGAAAGTTGCTTAAAATATACTCTTGGGTGAGGGGTTTACGAATATCACATTGAAATCGCACAAAAAAAATTCTCTGATTTTTTATGATTTTTACAACAACAAAAAAAAAAAAGACCACGAGGAGTACCCGAAAAATCGTGGCCGTGGCCTAGGAAACCAGCGGCCGCGGCTTCTAGAAAATTCCATTTTCACGAGAAATATTTATTTTCTTGTAATTTCACTTGTTTTTATCATCGATTTTCTATAAAACATGCTCTAATCGCTTATTAAAATTGTTGATAATCACGAAAACGATAAAAGAGTGAATTTAATTTGGAAGTGAGCAGGAAAACGGGAAAAAATGAAAGGTATGTGTTTTATCATTAATTGTGTGATCAACACGCATTAATTTGCTATCTAAAAACACAAAATGATGTTTGTAAATTATTTCCCAAAGATTAATGCAAAAATGTTGAAAAAAGACGGGAAAAAAGTGTTGAAAAAGAAAATGGCGTTTGAATTTCGCGCCAAGTCGTGTACTCCTCGTGGCCTTCTATTTTTTTTGTAAAATTTGCCAAAAATCAAAAAAAAAATTTCGTGCGATTTCCATGCACGGCGTGTTGGAGGCTACGTTTTTGAATTATTTTTCAAAAGCGAATTTTCGCGCGCTATTCTACTCTCGCGTCCCTGCGTCTCCTCCGCAGAGACTTTGTGTCGATTTACGAGATTTTTTTTTCTTTCTTACTTTTCTTTGTTATTTTTTTTTTGCTCATTTATTATTATTTTGTTTGTTTCTCATTAAAAAAAATTATGTTTTTAAAATGGTTGTTTTTGAGATTAATGTGATACATTTTTTGTGGGAATATTGATTTTAAGTCGGGTTTTTTCGTAAATAAAACAGTTAATTTTAATTTAATTTAAATTCTGAAAAACAAAATACGAAAATTGGAAATAAAAATGCGAACAACGTTATATTTTGCCAAAAATAAAACATATTTGGCAATACTCCAAGAGAAATATATGGAGGCGCAGAGAAACACGCAAAAGTGCGCCAGGGCGCGTTTGCACTTTCGTAGGGTCCAGCATGCCGTGCCATGTGATATTTTAAGCAAATTTCCCCACAAAGTTGACACCCCCTTTAAATTAAAACTTTAACTCACCCGCGTTCCAGTTACAATCAGCATCATGAAAATTGGCAAAAACACCAAACCATGTAGAATTGACAAATTGATAACAATGAAAACAGTTTTGAAAAAAATCTGTACAATATAAGAATCCACTAGCGTGAGCAACAATATTCCGAGAACGGTCGAAGAGGCGCCCAAAAAAACTGGCCATCCAAGAGTCTCTAGAGCCGCCACGGCTCTTGCATGCGAGTTTCCAAAGCTTTGTGAGAACGCATAAGCGATATGAGCAGACAAATCGACGGCAAATCCGATGCACATAATCACGGTGATAATCGAGACACTGTCCAAATTCACACCCCAGAATGACATAAATCCGAGTACACCCACGTTAATACTGGCAATGGAGAGCACAATTGAAATTGCACATTTGATATCAGGAATCATTATCAGGGATACGGCGAGAATAGTTCCCAAATCGAGGAAAATATTTTGAAAAAGCGACGGGGTCAACTCCAAGTATTGATCGGCGAATGGATAATACTCGTGAAAAGTTGTCACATTTAAATCCGAATATTTTTCTGCTATCGACCGCATTAACTTGCAACTATGCGTGTGATCTGTTGGAGTACGGTAGTTGCGAAGTCCGAGTTGGAAGCGGAATGCCGTAATGTTTGGCGTCTCGTCGAAAGTCTTATTCGCCCACACCATATCCATCTGCCAAAGCCTTCTTCCGCCAGCCACCACCAACCAATCCCGACATCTTTGATACCATTCAGAAGAAGTGTTAGGCTTTTGAATGTTCAACTCTTGTAGTTCAGTCTCCAAATGTGTTTCATAGGCACGGAGCCAGAGCATTGTCGCGTTGGGCTTCATTGTGTATTGGGTTCCTTCGAATTCTGACATCATCTCATCGAAAATCTTTCTGGTTTCGGGGTGGAAAAGGTTTGGAGGGTTATTGACAACAACTTGCATTTGAAGGCCCTCTCTCCAGAACGTTTCATCGATGATCGCGTAAAATTTGGAGAGGTAGAAGCTTTCACGAACTAAAAGTTTCGGGTCAAGACCTTCTTTGATGTTCAAACATCCACCGATTGCAAGAGTGATGTAGACAAGGTAGAGAAGGAGAGCGCACACCTAAAATCATTAAAATTTAAAGGTTGTTGCAACTGTGAACTTGTTACCTGAGTGCTTCTCTGTAAAATAAACGGTCCGATGATTTCACGGAATATTTTACTGACCAGTGTTTCTTCGGTATTGTGGCCTGGGTCCTGTAATCAGAATGAATGCAGTTTCGGTTTTTGGATCACTACTCTTACCTCATCATGCTTGTTCAAAGTGTGCTCCAACTTTGCCACCATCTCTCCCAACTTCGACTTTTTCATTTCCTCCTCTTCCACTGGTGAAACCTTTTTACTCTGTCGGCTCCGAATATCTCCACTCTGCCGATTAACTGATCCAGAGAGCAACCAAAGCTTCCACTTGTTATCAGTTTGATCCGGATCAATAGCCTTTCTGAAAATCAAGGCGTGCTGATCGTTCTCTTCCATCTCGGCGGCGTACGCGAGCACTGGTGCCAGGAAAATTATCTGGAAACTTTATATTAGGCATACTATAATCGGCGGATACATCATCAATCTCGCTCCACTGCAAAACGGCCCGAAATGAGCCCTGAATCGCGCGCGAAACCTCAACCCATTTGAATCTTCGCGGCGGCAAGTTTGATGTGCAGGATTCAATTATCGTTGCTTTTTCCTTGTTATCGATTAACCTTTGTCATTAAATTTTACGTGTTTTTACCGTTTTATTATTTTTCAAAAGTGAATTTTTGCGCGCGCTACTCTACTCTCGCGTCCCTGCGTCTCCTCCGCAGAGACTTGTGTCGATTTACGAGATTTTATTGTTTCTTTCTTACTTTTCTTCGTGATTTTTTTTTGTTTCTCATTTAAAAAAAGTATGTTTTTGAAATGGTTGTTTTTGAGATTAATGTGATAAATTTTTTTGTTGGAAAATTGATTTTAAGTCGGTTTTTTTTTTCGTAAATAAAAACATTTAATTTAAATTCTGAAAAACAAAATACGTTGTTGGGGTTATTCAGGGTCGGAAAAAATAGTTTTTTTTATCCTTATTCAAATGACGGAAAAAAAAAGAAAAAAAATCCGTGGCCGCGAGAGTTTTTTCCGTTGCTTTTCTAGGCAATCGCAAAAGTTTTTTAGGCCCTCCGCTGTGAGACCTGCGAAATATCGATTTACGGGCGAATAAATTTTGAAATGAATTTCTGTATTTTTTGAAAAAAAAATTTTCAAAAATTATTCGCCCGTAAATCGATATTTCGCAGTTCTCACAGCGGAGGACCTGAAAACTTTTGCGATTGTCTAGAAAAGCAACGAAAAAAAACTCTCGCGGCCATGGATTTTTTTCTTTTTTTTCCGTCATTTGAATAAGGAAATAAAGGAAAAAAACTATTTTTCCGACCCTGAATAACCCCATTATATTTAGCCAAAAAAAACATACTTGGCAAAGCGCCAAGGGTTTTTGGCAATACTCCAAGAGAAATATATGGAGGCGCAGAGAAAAACGCAAAAGTGTGCCAGGGCGCGTTTGCACTTTCGTAGGGTCCAGCATACCGTGAATGGGTCCGCAAGCCCGAAGTAATTCCGTAATGGACCTATGCACGAAATAAAAAAGGCCATTTAAATGAATTAATTTGACATTTTTTTTCCAATGCACGAGAGCAAAAAAATTCAATTAAATTGAATAAATTTGAACGCAGAAAAACGTTCGTGTCGAGATTCCGTAAAAACATAATTTATTAAAGGCGTACGCAATTTTTCAGTGGCCATATTTTGACACGAACGTTTTTCTGCGTTCAAATTTATTCAATTTAATTGAATTTTCTTGCTCTCGTGCATTGGAAAAAAATGTCAAATTAATTCATTTAAATGGCCTTTTTTATTTCGTGCATAGGTCCATAAGACGTGCATGGCAGTGCCGCGTCTCGCGCCAAGAACGAGAGCGTGGCCCGAACCGACCGCAGGACAAGGTTTTTCGGTGAATAAACATTTTATTCATTTAAATGCGTGTTATTTGTTGTCTGGACCAGAGTCAGTCCACCTTTTGCGTCATTTGTAAGATTAGCTTGAATTCTAGTATTATTTGTTTTGAACGGAAAATGATGTAGCTACCACTCCTCTCCCGTCGTCTTCCAATGCGCCATCAAGTTCGTCGGATAATGAAATTATTTTTTCACTCGAAAATTTACTTTTTTGAGAAATTCGAACCATGGTCTGATTATTCAGGATGACACCATCATTTTAATCCAAAAACAAAACGTTTTTGTCAGAAAATGACCGAGCCTTAGGGTTTTAAAAATGCACCAGGTAGAAACAATTTTGGAAGAAGGCTGGGGTGCCGTGGCTACGACGAGTTGCAGTTCAAATTTGATTTTTCGCTTGAAAAAAAAGCGCACCGCACTGTTGAAAATTAAAAATTGCCGTTAAATTACCTGATAGACATAACAAAAGAAACATTGAACACATGTGTACATGCAAAACATTTGAACACCTGGAAGAGTTGTCCAACATCCGACTGCAAATGTTGTCTGAAATAATTAAATGCTTTAAATAGTATAAAAACCCTATTCGCAATTTATCTATCACTCACAATATCCGTAAACGCTGTAATTGAAATGGCCGTTGCTGCTTCTGACAATGTATGCGCAATCCTCTCGCCTGCCGATTTCTTTGGACTTGTTCTATGCCATTCTGCACTCATAATGTACAAGTCATCAATTCCGATGCACAAAATCAAAAACGGTGACACGTTGACAATTGCATTGTACAACTGACCACACCACAGAATAAGCCCAAATGAAGTGACGGTAGCCATGACAGGAGTCATTAGACCCGCGGCAGCCACCAACGGTTTACTTCTCACCCAATCAATCATCACTTGACCCGAACTGTGCCTTTTCAGAACCACTGATACCAGGAAGGAAAATGTGAAGAGAATGGTGCAAGTGCCCACGAATTTTGGAGCAAGAGTGTCTGCTACATCTTGTAGACCCTCTGGCAAAGTCATATTGTGATTAAGGCCAAACTCTAAAAGTTCTGAAGGTGGATTTTCCGGATCGGTCAGCCATTTTGCCAACTTTAGTCTCCATTCTATTCCAAACTGGTCAACTTTTCCTTCTCTTGTATTATACGTCAAACGAATTGCAGTTGCATAATCGAAATGACCTTCTTCATCGACCAGGTTTGGTGCTCCAACTAATGCGCCAAAATAGATTGGCTCAGTGCCACGCCATCCAATCGGATAAGTAATATTGACCTGAGTGTTGATGATGTCACTCGCGAATTCGGCGAACGGCCCTGAGAAGTTGCCCCATCTGGTCTTTGGCATCAACATGGTAATGTGGTCGTTGAGAAAGCACGCCCAATCGTAACGCATGCATAAGTCGGTGTACGCGATCTGAAGCAAAAAGAAAAGAAGATTTCAGACGCACAATACGCGTTTTTTTACCTCATAGTCTTTTCCGCTTATTTTCACCGGAATCGTCAAGTTGTGAATTATATAGTCATTGATTCGCGCCACTTCATCAAGATACCGGATATTCAGAATGTTTGGTCTACCGTATTCCGGATGTTTTCGCCCGGCGGCGATCACATCGATGTATCCGTGTAGATCATAACTTTTTCCCGGCCAAAACTTTTCCTCGTCTAGCGGCCAATGCTCGGTGAGCACTGCACGTTCGTACCTCCACGGGGCGTTGGCAGGGGAAAAGACGTATTGAGGATCTCGGGTGGTCTACAAAAGCAGAAAATTCAACGGATTTTTAAAGTTCGTTTTTTTGCCAAGTTGCAGAAAAATAAAAATGCCTCCATGCGGGATTGAACCGCAGACCTTCTGTTTACGAGACAGACGCTCTGCCACTGAGCTATAGAGGCAGACGGTCTGAATTTTCAAAATAGTGTACACAAGGGTTTTAGAATAAATGCAACGAAGGCTACACGGTGTCCAGGATTTGAAAAGTGGGCGGAGCCGAGCAAACGCGCGAAATTCAAATTTTGACGCATTTTTTATGTTTTTCGGAAAAAAAAAGCTTAAATTCTTAATTTTTCCCACGTGTGCTCCAACAAAATTATAGCTGAGGTCTTTAGAAATTTTTTAAGCCTAAGAACGTCAAATTTGGTTCAGCCACCATTTCGAAATAATCGTTTTGAGTTTTTTGGTGTGGATAAATCTTTACGAAAATCCAAGTTTGGGCAATTTTATGGTATTAAAAGATACAAGACATACATTTTACAAAGAAAAACAGGTTTTACTGAAAGAAAAATTATAAAATCAATAAAGAAAATGCGCCAGCAAATTAGGCTCCGCCCACATTTCGAATCCTGGACACCGTGGGCTACAATTTATTTCAAATTCCCGCGCTACAAACACAAACACACCTGTTCCTCAAACCACAGAAATCCAAATGCGGAGAAGAAGAGGATGGAAAATGACAGGAGAAGAAAGTATAATCGGAACTGGAAAATAGGAATTATAGGTTGTCTTGGAACACCATTGGAACAAAACAGCATACCTTGTGAACATTCAGCCCAATTTTGTAGTATGTATCCTGAAGTCGATCATGAAACCACGTCATTTTAAGTCATCGAAACAGAGCTTAGGGGCTGAAACTGTTTTAATTTTATATTTTGGATGACAACAAATCGAAGAAAACAAAAGAAAAGAAAAGACGTAAAACTCCTAGTACTTAAAAAGTGAAAGAAGCTGAATCATCTTTTCTGATGATGTCAGGTTTATTAAAACATGAAAATGAGAAGAAAAAAAAATCAATAAAGAAAACCGAGTAAGTGTCAAAATATCGGATCCGGAGAATGCATTTTTCGGAGATTCAGAGAAGTCGAAAAGATGTTGTGATGTTGAAAAATGGAGAGAAGTGCGCGGATTACGAGTGGTGACACAACGACGTACGCGCGGACGCCGCGCGGAAAAGAAACCGATGAGATGAGATGCGAGGGAGACCAGTTTTGACGACGTCGGGCGACAGTTGGGCGGTACGGTTCATGCATGTGTTCGGCTGATAGGAAAGGATCGGCTTTGATGTCGTGATAATTGAAAATTATATCATAGGAGGGTGATTAGAAATGGAAACTTTAAAACATTTTCCATTTTAATCAACGTTTTTATAACGGATAACTTTTATTATTGCGTTTTCAATCGACTTGCGAAACTCAAACTCCGCCCACTTATTTGTGCGCGACCACGCAAACACAGTGCCACTTGAAGAGACGCAGACAAAAAAGGGATAGCAGACTCTTTTTTCATGCTGCAACTCGTTGGAAAACACAATATCTGGAGTCAATTTTTGAAATTTTATGATTTATAGAAATGCAGAAAATTTAATAAAAATTAGAGTTAAAAAAAAGGAAAAAATAAGGAACACTCCGATTGGTCCTAAACATTGTAAAATGGATTCGAAAATTTTCTGAAAGCTTCTGAACAGGCTCAAAAACCTTTTTATCTGAGATATCTAATTGGAAAATTTAATTGACTGTTCGAGATTTCGCAAAGTCTTTTTTTTTTTGGTATTTTCGTGGCGTTTTTCGACATTTTTATAGAATAATCTGAAATTAAGAATTCGCAACGGGAACTATCTGGTTTAGAACTACCAGAAATGATGATGTATGGACGAAGAATAACTCAAAAAACTATTCCATTCTACATGGTGGGTTACTGATTTCAATCTTGTGCAGTTTTTTTTCGTTACAGCTCCATTCAAAGAAGTTCTTTTACCGTTGCAGTTCTATTTTTTTTTTACAATGTGCAGCCCAATAAATCCTAATTACAGTTATTTTTAATTTTTTCAAAGTGCTTTCTCCAAAATGTTATATTTACAAACAAAATACATATTATTAAAACTTTATTATCTCAACATCAACAAATCATGGCATAACGTTGGTTTTGGAGCAATTCTAGATGGGTGAGAGTATCCAATTATTCACTACACGAGAACCCGTAGCATTTGTACCCATTTTCACAGGATATCTCGTATCGGCAATTATCATTGAAAAGAGTACAAAGTTTTGTACAAATCCACGTCGGCTTGAAGTAGCAAAGCGCCAGGAAGGAATGTTATCTCGGGGTGTGAGAGACGGAGGGGAGAACTGCAAGGGAAACATTTTAATTAAAAAATAGGTTGTTTTAAGTCAAGTACAAAACTCACTGCATAGATGCTGTAGAAAGCACAAAACCCTGTGTTGCCGCTGAGTTTATAAAGTTTTGCAGTGTGTTCTTGGTGGTTCTCCGAAGTCCATCCAAGTCAGAGGCGGTGAGTCCAAGAAAATCAATGTCATTTGTGAAGTTTAACTGTTGAAGTGTTACGGTACCTAAAATTTCAATTTGTTAAATGCCAAAAAAAAGAAGCCAGTATTTTGGATTTTGCCTTGCTTGCCTTGCAACTTTCCACCAACAGTTTTCATATTCACTTGGACTACTGTAGTGAATGGGATTACTCCGATTTTCTGACGGGTTCCTTCTAGGAAAAATATACACCGGCCAGTTATTGATATTGTCATGGTATCTGAATAACAAAACATTTTTTTAAAATCTAGAATTTTAAAGTTTAACACACCATTATTAATTGTGACCGTTGGTGGAGCCGCTGAGCGAATTATCAGTTCCAAGCGACGGTTGGGGTACACGGTTTTAATCTGAAAATTTATAATTAAAAAAAAGCTTTAAAAAAAAAAAGAAAACCTTTGAAATTTCATCAGCGATGCAAACTTCATCGAGAGTGCACGAAGTTTTTAGAAGACTTCCGACTCCTGGAGTTTTGGAATATACGTGGAAGATCAACGAGTTTGTGCTGAAAATACTTTTGCTTAAAATATCCAATTAATTACATACCGGTGAGCCTGGAAGAGCAAGCTATTAAGCGAATATTGCGAAACGACCACTTCCACCATTTTTCTAGCGCTGTTTTGCGGAATTCGGAACGGATACGGTGCGATGTAGGGAGATGTACCTTCTGAACAAAAATAAGTTAATAAAATCTATAATTGGCTGGAAACCATACGTGATCTAGAACTGTAAACATTTCCAGAAATTCCAAGGGAAAAATCAGATGACGTTGATGCGGCGTCGAGAAGTGTCAGGTCAACGAGAATGTGCGATAGTCGTTCCTAAAAATGGCAATTTTTGGTAAATATTTAGCCAATCTTAAAACTGTCAAAAATGACACTTACAATGTTGAAAAAGTTGGTAACATCTTCACGCGACAAACTGATTTTTCGGAGAGGAACTGTAAATTCAAACAGGTGATTTGAGAATTAAAAAGAACCTCACTATTGGGAATAATTTTTGCTGGTCTTCCATCAGTTTTCTCCACGTCATCATAGTAATCATCGGAAACTGATGGAGCTCTTTTGTGGCGAATAAAATGACGGAAATTATTGTTGTTCGGAGTGGTGGCTGGTTTTTTGGAAGTGCTCTGAAAAACAAAATTTGCATTTTTTCTGAATTTTTGCAGTTTGAATGAAAAACTGTAAAGATTGCCTTAGTTTGCAACGCTTCAAATTCAAAGCTATTGTAAAAAGTGAATTAGAAGGGCATGCACCAAATAAAACCCTCCACGCCTCCCCCGTCTTCCAATGCGCCACCAAGTTCGTCGGATAATAAAATTATTTTTTCACTCGAAAATTTACTTTTTTGAGAAATTCGAATCATAGTCTGATTATTCAGGATGACACAATCATTTTAATCCAAAAACGAGGCCTGTTGGTCACAAAATGACCGAGCCTTAGGGTTTTAAAAATGCGCCAGGTAGAAACACCATTGGAAGGCTGGGGTGCCGTGCCCTCTCTTTTGGTTTGTCTCTATTATTACAGAGGTGCTTTGATTAGATTTCAAAAGCGTTTTCAAAAAAAAATGTTAAAAATTCATAAAAACAATTATCGCATTTTCTATGAAAATCTTCAATTTTTTCACTTGAACGTTGGAACATAAAATTTAAATTGCGCGGGCTTTTTTCTCGAAAAAAAATGCTCGCCTAACAATAAGCGTGGCCCCATTTAGCTGCGCAGCGTTTTTCTGCGTTAAACTGATACGAAGTGGAGACGCAGACAAGCAGAATGCGAGGATACTAGCAAACTCTCGCCGGAGAGACGCAGACACTCACGCGGTGGGGCGCTGTTTTTATTTTAGTCTTATTTTACGGTTGTACGGTTATTCAAAAAATTCTCACCGGAACTACAATTTCCATAAGCTCTTTTGCACTCAAACTTCTCGGAATTCTCGCCAATCTTGAGGAAAAATGCATCTGAGTGAGCCGATTCATGTTTTCACAAATCGCCTCTTCTAACTGTATCCGTGACTGTCCGGAAAGAATCGAGCCAAATTTTTGATTGACTGCGTCAGTGAGCAGGCCCATGTTAGCCACTTGAGCCGTCACGATTCCATTCTCAATTCGGCACTCGTTGAATCGAAGGTACGGTTGATCATTTACAGTTTTTTGAAGATCCAGAACAGCGCTGACGCCAATGCTTCTGCCTGGAAATTGTGTAAAACGTGATTTCTATTTTTTAAATGTTGTAATAAAACTTGGGAAGAAAGAAACGTTTTGCAACATTTTGCCCTTCAAAAACCAGTTTGCCCATCTCTGACAAACCTGTAACGACAACGGTGCCAGTGATCGGAATGCTGAGAATCACAGTGATGGTTCCGCTGAGTTGCCCAGACACCCTGAAGGGAAAAAAAAATGGTAATCTTCCGCTCGACTCGTCGAATTGAAAAGACTCACACAAAGTCAAAATCGGTGACCCGAACGCGAAATTTGTTGGGAAAGTGCGGTTCAAACGCAACAAAAGTGGGTTGTCGGAACGATGACACGCGGAATGAGTGCGCCTATTCAAAAGATAGTTTTTACTTTTTGTGTCGCTATCCACTTACGTCTACACATCCTTCGGTGAAGCATTGTCGGGTGGATGGAATGTTGGCACGTGGCACTTCGTATTCGACTAGACCGCCTGAAGAAAAGTCTCACAGATATTGTGTTTTCAAACGAGTTGCAGCATGAAAAATGAGTCTGCTATCCCTTTTTTGTCTGCGTCTCTTCAAATTGGCACTGTGTTAGTGCGGTCGCGCACGAATAAGTGGGCGGAGTTTCGTTTCGTTTCGCGTTCTCATGTCGCAACTCGATTTTCTTGTGAACTTACGAACGATTGACGATGCCTGATCGAAGACGGCACGATTCAAACGGACCCTAATTGCTGGGCGTAGAGATTGACTTGTCACCTGTCACAAAACAATCATCAATCGTGTGTTTCTACAAAAAAATCAAACCAAAATCTCTCATTATCAGTTCAGACCAGTCTCTCTTTTCGCCGAAGATTTAGAATTTTGTAGCCTTCACTTCTAGACTACACGGTTTTTTTTTGGCGTATCATTTGACCAAAATAAATATGATACCTGCTAATCAAAAGTTTCTAGCCTAAAATCTATCACTCTCAAAATTAAATGATCTTTTACTCTCTCTCTCTCTCTCTAGAAGTCTGCCAAATTTTTTGAACCTTTTTCACTACAAAGTGTGTAACACACCACACCGATTAAGAAGCGGTCATTCCTTTCCAAGAAGAAGAAATCGTTGCGAACTAAGAATTTTAATCGCATTTTAAGATTTGTCCCTGAGAATTTGAAATTCTTACTCGGTTAAATATACAAGTTATGTTCTAAATTTTGTATGGAAATGAAGAATAATTATTTTTTCACTTCAAAGTTTACTTTTTTGAGAAATTCGAATCATGGTCTGATTATTCAGGATTGCACCATCATTTTAATCCAAAAACGAGGCCTTTTTGTCAAAAAATGACCAAGCCTTAGGGTTTTAAAAATGCGCCAGGTAGAAACAATTTTGGAAATTTGATTTGATAGGTACTCTAAAAAGCTAGAAAAAAAAGAAGCTAGAGTTTGAGATTTGATTAAAATAAAAATGCTTCTAAATCCTCCTCAAGAGTTTAAAGACAAATTACAAAGTAGACTTTAAAATATCTCACCAAATTTATGAAAAGTAGAAAGTATATCCACCAAAGCACCACTGAACGACTCGTGGCAATGATCATTGTTGGTTTTCAAAGAATGGAAGAAAAAAAAAAAGAGTGGAGTAATTATGTATTGAATGCAGCTTTTCTGCCTGCCAAACAAGACTGTCGCGTATATGGTAAACCTCGAGAAAAATGCCGAGAAAAATTGCTTTGATTCGTTTCACATTCTGCGTCGTCGATCCACTCTCGCTTCCTTCTCACTTTTGATCATCGTCGCCTGCGCTTCCCATTTTTTGCTGCTGATGATGATGATGATGATGGCGGTGACCCCAGAAAACGGCCACGCCTCCTCCTGCTGCTTGCCGTCGAGATTCAGGCGAATAAGAATAAGAAGAGAAGGAAGAAGAAGAAGAAGACGTCGGCGACCACACTGCAACAATAACAAGTCGTTCGGAACGAGAAGAACGACCATCTGACAAAGGGCGACGACGACGTCGCACCGATTCGATTCGGCGACTAGACCACACTTTCGGGATGGACCAATCGTGAGTGAAGGGTAATCCGATTTTCTAGTGAGACAAAATGGAACAAACAGGGTAAGAAGAAGATAAAGTGATAATTAATTTATCTTCTTCCGTTCTTTGAAATGCCATTTCTTATCATTTAGAGACTGTAGTTTGTAGTTCAGAGAATCTAAAAAAAAAGATTTTAAAGAAATTATTCATTAACTTTTTCCAGAGTGCACGCCTCCCCCGTCTTCCAATGCGCCACCAAGTTCGTCGGATAATGAAATTATTTTTTCACTCGAAAATTTACTTTTTTGAGAAATTCGAATCATAGTCTGATTATTCAAGATAACACCATCATTTTAATCCAAAAACGAGACTTTTTTGTCAAAAAATGGCCGAGCCTTAGGGTTTTAAAAATTCGCCAGGTAGAAACTATTTTGGTAGGCTGGGGTGCCGTGGAGTGGTTTGCAAATTTGGACCACAATATTCTGAAAAATATTTTGAACGGTACATTACCATAAACATCATCTAACTTCTTAAATTTTCAAAACTAAAATTTTCTATTTACGCGTGATACTTCAGCCATTCAAATAATTACAGTCTATACAATTCTCCATCGTGATTTTGACTTTGAACCACATAATCTGTCACAAACAACTCGAGATCAAATTTGTAGACTACGAATTCATTAGATTTATTTCAAAGTTCGACACAAGAATCATTCCTTTTTTGATGTTTTGTCTACGGATTCTTCTCCGTCCATTAGCGAAGTGCCGGGCGGTGAGAGATGTACCTGAAACCAAAAAAAAAAACAACATGGAATAATGTCCATTAACTTTGGATTTGCAGATTAATTAGGAATCAAGGGTTTTGTGAAAATGAAGCTTACGGAATCGGGCTACGGTAATAAAAACCGGTGCCAGTAGATTTCCAGGTGAAATGCAGTGGATGCATATAGTGTTCGTATCGTGCATTTATGCAAATTAGGCTCTAGATATTTAATAAATCCGCGTCGTTCAGCCACAAAAATCACAAAATTTGAAAGAGCTAAAGTACAAAAATCAGTGCCGTTACAAGAAAAAAAAAAACCTGTAAGAAAAGTGAAAAAAAAGCAGGGGCAAAGTCGCCAAATTTCGCAGGCTTGAAAAAATTAAATAAAAAGTTATAATATATTGTCCAATGAACCAAAAGGACGACATGATTAAAATACGGACACTATATGCATCCACCGCCAGTAAAACTTACATGTATTCTTCTTTTCTCCTTTTGGCTTTTTGAGAGGTTTGGGATTGGTCTATCTCTTTCTTTTTGACTCTAAAACTTTTTAAAAATAAATTAAAAATTTCTCAAAAGCTCACATATCGAGTTTTAAGCACTTGTCGCCGAACAATACACATTTTTTTGTATTTTGTTTTTTATCAGAATGAATTAAAATTTTAATTCAGATGTATTCACCACATTTTATAAACAGAGAAATGAACAAATTGTTTAAAAAACAAGTAAAAATGAATCACGTAAAAAAGTGAACTGAATAGGGAAAGAATGGAGAAAAAGAGACAAAAAAAAATAGAAAAATCTAAAAATCTAAATGAGCGCTGAAATATAAAAACCGGTAGGGAACAAAGTTAGCGGGTTAAAAATAACATTTTTGTTTTTTTTTAAAATAATAGTTGCGGTTACGAATAAATATATACAAATATAGAGAAAACCACCACAGAAAGTTTAATTTTATGATTTGAGGTGAAATGAGTTAGTTAGAAGTCTCATTGAAATAGTATTCATTGGCATCGGAAGGCAATTTCCAACCGGACGCGCCAAGCTCCAAAAGCAGTAAAATCATTTTGCGAGTCCATGGCTCAGAGACATCGATGAATGCATCTCTGAAAATGTTAGGAATGTGTCAAAAATTGTTATAAGAAATAAATACCTTATCAGATCTTTCAAAAGTGCCAACTGATCGGGACACTCTCTTTCCAAGTCATAGCCGCCTTTGATCAGAATTGAAATCAGACATTCCAACTCTTGAATTTTAACTTGCTCCAGAATTGGTGGACGGAGAAGATAGTTGAAGACGTCGAATACAATTGTGGCAAATTCACCTTTAGAATCCGAGCCGAGGTTCGCATAGAGCTCGGTTAGAAATTGAATGAACGAAATCCACATTCGGAAATGGTCTTCGCGAATTTTCTGACGGCATTCGAGATATTGGGAGAGAGCATTTATGAGGCCCTGAAACAAAACAAAAATTGATTTAAGAAAAGCATGGTTCCGACTTACCTTAACAAAAGCCGCAATACTCGGTGAGTGCTTGAAATTGGCGCAAAGCTTTGCCACTCCGCTGCCACCACCTCCTTCAATAGCATGACGACACAATGCTGATCCGATATTTTCCGCAAGCTCCTCATCACAAAATGCTCCACCGATCCATTGCTCAATTTCCACAGCGTGTGAATGCAGCTGTAGAGCTCTCAATTCTGTGATGGCTTTCTCGATTTCGTGCTCGCTCATCACTTTCTTCTGCACACAAATGATGTAAGCTGGAAAGAAACAAAATGCATACCTTCTGACTTTCCTTTCTCGAATTATTGTTGATCCTCTTGTTGTACTGCTGATGCGATGCGCCCGCACCGCCGCCGACATGTTGACCGTTCAGCTTATTCGAGTTCGAACCATAGGATTTCTACAATTATTGTGTTCTTTATGTGGCTGGCAAACGACGGTCCTGTTCTCACCTGTGATGACGGAGTTGATTCGGAACTCAGTGAGCTTTCCGTACGTTTCAAACTACCGGAATGCGTGTGCCGATCGTCAGATGAGATCTGATTGGAAGCGCGCGAGCTGGCACGTGAATTCGGTGACTCGCCGCAATCTTTCTTGTTGTTGTTTTCTGAAAAAAAAAGAAATTTAACTAAATGACTATAATTGCTTTTGAAATTTGATATGTAAGACTGGTTTTCGTATTGTGTTTTCAATCGACTTGCGACACGAGAACGAGAACGAGAACGAGAACGAGAACGAGAACGCGAAACGAAACTCCGCCCACTTATTTGTGCGCGACTACGCGAACACAGTGATATTTGAAGAGACGCAGACAGAACGGTGAATGCAGACTTTGCTTTCTCATGTCGCAAGTCGATTGAATACACAATATAGTAGGAAACTTGTGCCCCTCCGACAGGACCGAGCGATGGCGCCATTGGTCAAGGCTCAGCTTCCTGATTTATTAAAACATATTCAACCAGGGTTTACAGATAGTGATATTCTGCGTGAGATACCCAGAGATGGGAAGAGACCAGTTGGAAGATCATAAATAAATTGAGCAACTCCCTGCGAAAAGAATTATCAATTTACAAGTAACTTGAAAAATACTGGAAACACGAAATGCACACGGTAAAGTTTCGTGAAATTGTTATTATTATAGCGTGTTTCAGACGTTTCATTGACCGTATACATACGTGGAAAGTTAATTTTGGTAGTACCTAGAGTATGTTACACGGCACCTCAGCCTTCCAATGGTGTTTCTACCTGGCCCATTTTTAAAACCCTAAAGCTCGGTCATTTTTCAACAAAAAGGCCTGATTTTTGGATTAAAATGATAGTGTCATCCTGAATAATCAGACCATGATTCGAATTTCTCAAAAAAGTAAATTTTCGAGTGAAAAAATAATTTAATTATGTGTGTTATAAAATGATCAAAGTTTTGATCAAAATCCCTTGTAATATTTTGAAACTTTTTGGTCTCCATCATTTTTATGAAAGGTCTAGTGATTCCACCTAATGTATGAGCCCACCTTCTTTCAGAATTTGTGAAGTGACATTGTCACATTCGCTGGAGGAGGACAGCTTTTGACCGGCTGCCGACTTCGGTTTCGTTGACGGTATTGTCGTGGCAGACGTACCGTCGGATCGAAGTCCTGGAAATATAAAGAAGACAAAAAATAAAAAGTAGAAAGTGGTTACTTACCAGGAGGACGATAGATTTGCATGGCGGGGCGGTTGGTCGGCTTTTTTGTGTTGTTGGCTTGAGCTTTCTGCTCTTCGCTTATCTTGTCTTCAGTCTGAAATACAAAAAAATAAGTTTTTTCGCAACAAAAACCATAGAGAGCGCAGTGGAAAACTAAAAGATAGTTATTGAAAATCACGAAAATGTCCATTTCACTCGATCGTACGGACACAGGTTTATGCAAATTTCTTCTCTATTTGAAAGAACTTTCATGATGTTTCTCGTTATGCAACAAACTAAAAACTAGCACGATTCCGCTATGAAAAGAAAAGAACATTCATCTGTCGCCACAACTCTGATTTCTCTCAGCGCTCTCTTCACTCTTCACTATTTTGCAGAATGTAAGGATGCGGTTATCAGATACGTATAGGCGGCACCTGGAACCTCCTGGATGATCGATTGAATTGTTGTAACAAAAGTATTGGGCAAAATGTAAAACTCAAAAATGGCTAACAATGCGAGTGGTCTTGTCTCAGAAAAAAGTTGTTGTAGTAATAAGTGTTTGGTTTGTTTGCCTTAATGAGATTCGCACTTCGATGAGAGAAAAAAGAAAAGTTAAGAAGAGCATAAGCACAAGTGTCTGACCCTGTTCTTTTAAGTTTCAACAATCACAGCTAGGATTTGGAGACAATTTTCTACAAACTAAGAGCGAACACAGGTACACGCCTCCTCCCGTCTTCCAATGCAATGCGCCATCAAGTTCGTCGGATAATAAAATTTTTCTTTCACTCGAAAATTTACTTTTTTGAGAAATTCGAATCATGATCTGATTATTCAGGATGACACCATCATTTTAATCCAAAAACGAAGCCGTTTGGTCGAAAAATGACCGAGCCTTAGGGTTTTAAAAATGCGCCAGGTAGAAACACCATTGGAAGGCTGGGGTGCCGTGAGGTATTGTCCATTCGCGAAAAATGCCCGGATTATGTCCAATTTTTGTCAAAAATCGCCATTTTTCAAAATCACCGCATTAAAAAAAGCTGAAACAGGCCAAGAGGTAACATAGTAGCGATAAAAAAGGCAAAACGATCAGAAAAGCGGTGAGAAACACAAAAATTAATGATTTGAATGAAATTTGGCAGTTTTGGCTGAAATTCGGTAAAATGTTCATTAAAATCGATAATTTTTGTACAAAAAAGAAAGAATACACTAAAATAAATGATTTCTATTGTATTTTCACAAAAAAAACTTTACAAATCAAAGCGTTTGGAATTTTTTTTAATGCGGTGATTTCGAAAAAGGCTATTTTTGACAAAAATTGGACATAATCCGGGCATTTTTCACAAAATATTACGAATTAGCTTCTAATTAATAAATTTAACAAAGAAAAAACATGAAAAACGAAGAATTTTAACAAGAAATCGAAGAAAAAAAGAAAAAAATAATTTGGCGACGAAAATGAAATTCACGAAGTACTAAATTCAGTGGAGCGCACTTGCATTTTTCGCGAATGGACAATAGAACAAAATAGTGGGAAGATAAGAGAAATACCGTAAACCTGTAATAAAAGCGCATGCGCCTCTATTTTTAACGCTCTTTTTTGGTGCGTGCGCGTTTATTGAAGAAAAGCCTCAATTTGAGGTGTTTGCATTTAACTTTCAAACCGAAATCGTGCCATTTTAAAGGCTTATTTTTCAAAGGTAAACTATTACTGCGTCGCGAAAAGCAGTCAGAGCGGAGCGCTGTGGTCTCGCCGCGAAAAGTGGTGGTCACAGCCGAGTCACAGCAGAGTCACAGCAGCGTCGCGCACCTTGCCACAGCAGCGTCGCGCGCTCTGCTCTGACAGGTTTTCGCGACGCAGTAATATTTAGAAAAACCATGATAAAAATGAAAGTAATGGGCACATAGCGATGCGCCTCTATTAGAGGAGCGCTTCTACTACAGGGGCGGTATGTTGTGAGTTGGCGGCTCAACAAGAATACCTAGTAAAAACTGGAAAACAAACTAATCTCAGTATTCATATTATGTATGTATTTCTATGTATGACGAAATTTTTTTATAAGCGGTGGTATTACCCCATAGTGGCTAATAGCCTATTTCGGCGGCTATTAGCCATTTTCAGTGGCTATTAGCCACCTAGACGCCGAATCTCGCCATATTTCCTGAGTACAAACATTGTAGAGGTTCGAAAAAGATTGTCCCGTTTTTTTTGGAATTGATTGAGAAGTGCGCGAACTATCTTGGTGGGGGGCTCCCTCCCAAGCTAGCTGCACGTGTGACGAAACGACTGACGAGAACGGTGCGTGGCTACCAGTAGCTCACGACTTCACGGCAAAACGACGGTGGTCAATAAACAATTTATTGACACTGACGAATACGAATCAGAACACCAAAGCCAAGAATAAGAATCAGGAATCAAGAATGAATAAGGAATAAGGAATGAAGAATCTAACCGCCTGTCTGAATCCAGCAAGCTCGCCGCCCACGTTTCCGCGCACGCCAGAGGTCACGTGACAATAGTTTATCTTTTGCATCTGGCGGCGCGCAATGCGCACTGTGACTTTAAAGGAAAAATATCAGGAAAATCGAGTGCCCGCTCGACATCCCGGTCCTTTTCGAGTCCGCCCACAAAAGCAAACGTGTGATCCTACAGTGCATGACAACGGCAAACAATGGAACGAAATCGACATGAGCTGTGGACCAACCGGACAAAACGATCAGAACAAGCCTTACAACAATAACAACAAATAAAATAATTGACACACAACAATAAGGAAGGAACGATAAAATGTAAACATTAATTATCACTTCTCGCGATGCGGGTACTGCCGTCTCTGGCGTAATTCCGATCTTCTCCGTGTCTGACCCATATCCACCACACTCACTTTCAGCGGTTGCCATACCAGATTCCGTCCGCGGATCACGTTGTTGACGACATGCCAGTAGTCGAACGGGTTCATCTGATCGCCCAAATCCACGAGCCTCTGATTCTTGTGTGCCATCACCCGATCTCCCGGAGAAATCACGTCGAGTTCACCTCTCGACCTCTTCACGCTCGCCACAAGGGAGATGAATGCTCCAGCCAGTGAAAAATCGTCAACCGAGTTGGGCGCGGGAATCAGCAAGATCTTTGTTGATCCCGGCACCACGTTGATCAGCCTTGACCATTGGTCCACGTAAACATTATCAGTCGCAAATGGGATGACCATGATCATCCGTGAGTAGCGCTTCTTGTTGAATTGCTTTAGCAGCATCTCTTCAGCGGACTGTGCTCCCTTCAAAATCAGCTTTTCCGTGAAAGCCAGAGTGACATTCTCAGAGACACCTGGTGCCATGACAAGCAGCGTATCGACGGGATGATTGGTGTACTGCTCACCAAAGGTGTTCCTCACCAAACAACTACGCGGGCGAGTGAACGTTCGGTTCGCAGGTCTCACATGATGTTCGCGTTTGGCTTCATTGCTCCTCTCATCGAAGCTTCTCGTGCGCATTTCATGCTCTTTGCTGGCATTCTTCTTTGCAGCTTTTCGACTATTCTTTCGTCCATAAGCAAGTCCGTATCTGGAATCCGCATCTGAATGAACATTGCCAACGGCATCCTCCCCGTCCTTTTCGAGTGGGCCCTTCGGGTGTCTTCCACCGAATTGGACTTCCCGTCTAACCTCGCACACGGTCGGCTTGTGCGGTTTGGTATCTTCTGTATCCCGAAGCCACTTGTTCAATTTTCCTAGCAGTTCCGGTCTTTTATTCAAAACTTCAAATCCATTTAGCTCTCCAGTTGCAATCTTTTGCCCCTTTCGAAGAAAAATACTTTCGCTCATATGGTTGGCAATTTTGATCCGTGCTTTTCCTTCACTGTTCACTTGGCAAACTCCTGCAGTCAAGCATCTTGACGTTGGAGTAATGCGACAGAGTCTTCTTTCTTTGTGGATGATACCTTCGACGACAATTTCAACGATTTTTTGTCCATGCCTGTCCAATTTAACTTCGTTGACTATTCGAACATCTCTCGACGGTTCATCGATCTTTAATTGAATTCCCATGGCTTTGAATCCTCCAGTTCCCAGGATGATCGTTTCTCGGTCCACTGCGGCAACGTAGAAAGTCAATCTTCGAGTCCTGGTCCGCATGGCCGTCTCCACTGAGACTTTTTCAATCAGCTTAATGGGTCCATTAGTTGCTGTGAATACTGTCCTAAGATCAGTTTTCTCCTTTTTGACTTTCTTTTCCCATTCCACGCCATTGATTTTGCATATCCATCTCCACGTTTTTGTAGACATCAGCGATATGCACGCCCCGCTATCAATAACAAAGTCGACATCAGCAGCTCCAATTTTTCCTTTCTCGATCATTTTAGTTCCTCGAACTACGTCTTTCTTCACTCGCTTTCCCTGTTGCACATCTGAACTTTTTATGTCGATGCTTTCCACTTTTAGGTTGGGTTCCTTGAGAGCGTTTCTCTGAACTGGTGCCTCAGCTAATGTCGGGCAAATTCTGGCGGTGTGACCGTATACACCACATTTAAAACACTGCACTGCGACCTTCGGGAAGCCTTTACGGTCAGGCAACACGTTCGAAAAGTTTCGGACTTCTCTATTGACTGTCACCATGTTTCCATCTCGCTGGCTCCTTACTTCTTTTTTCTCTCTAAACTCATTCAAACTCATCTCATGTCTGATTGCTAACAACCGAGATATGTCATAGTGCTCCTTCTCCGGAGATTCAAGCAGCTTGGCGTCAATCATGCATCGCAATGCCTCGTTTCCAGCAATGGCTCCGAGGAGTTTCGCTGTTTTCAAAGAGGAGAGTTCCTCTGGCGGCAGACGTCGGTAAGCAATTCTTGCAACCTCGTCAAGAAGCAAACAGTAGTCTTCAACTGACTGGTTTTCCGCAATTCTCAGCGTCTCCCAACGTGTCTTCGCTCTTCTTGTTTCATCTTCAACTGAGATTCTCAATCTATTGGCAAGGGCTCTCAAAATGCTCCCGACACTGTTCTTTTCCGTCTCTATGAGACCTCGGAAGGCCTTTAGCGCTTTCCCAGCTAGATATTTTGTTTCTAGGAGAGTGATCTGTTGCTCTGTCGACAATCTCCCGAATTTCATTGCAAACGTTCTTTCGAAGGCTCCTATACTCACAGAATCCTTTTCTGCGGTATACTTTGGTGGCTCCGGCAAGTTCTGTTCAAGGTAAAGTTGGCTGAGCAGTGACAGTTCAGACTGGAATGGAGAACTCCTCTCTCTGTACCGTCCACTATCTTGCGTGCCCTCTCTGTTAAACACTTCTTGAAGGGCTTGATCCGTGTCTTGATTTTCTCCCCTTGGATTTTCAATTCGATCAATTTGTTCATCTCGAAGACTGCGAATTCCTCGCGAGCCATTCTGCGAGAGTCTGTGTGGTGGGCAATCGTCCGTGTCCTGGTAACAATTTTCCTCGTACGCCACGACTTTTCTGTCTTCACTTTCTTTCTTCAGCCTTTCTGCTTTGAGCTTCATGTCGACCTGCTCGAGATTCCTTCTCATTGACTCCATCTCCTTATCCTTGGTATCGATTTTGCGCCGCAGATCCCTGTTTTGGGCTCGTAGCTCAAGGAGTCGGCCACTGAGCTTATTCTCCTCACTCATACTCATCTGCAACAATTCCTTTGTTTCAATGAGATTTCGTCGGTTTTTACTGCATTCATCCAAAATGTCTTCAATTTCCTTCACGGTTCCAATTCCGTTCATCATCATGAACTCTTGAATGGCCTTGACGTCTTCGTTATCGGAACTGCTGTCGAAGAGTGCCTTTTCCTGAAGATCACTCGTCAATTCCTGAACTTTTTGGTGAAGTTCGACAATTTTGTTTTCTTTTTTGACAATCAGTTGTTCCCTCTGCGAGAATCTTTCTCTGATTGGCTCGATAATTTTTTTCACCGCATTCGGGGAAACTTTTCCATATGTTCGAAACTCTTGCTCGATTACCTTTAGCCGAGCTTCGTCTTCTCTTTTTCTCGCTTCGTGCTCCCTTTCAAGGTTGTCGCAGTCTACCTCCTCATCGAGAGTCTTGTCGAATATACTGATTTTGTGTTCACCGTCTTGTCCGTTTTCGTCCTCCAGATCGTGTTCGATCACAAATGTTGTTGTTGACGTCATCTGTTCTTGATTTTTGTCAAGGTTTTGGATGACGGTGTAAAAGAGTGTGTGAGAAATGCAGGTCTTGCAAAACTTATCACAATACTCGAAATCTTCAATTTTCCCGAGAAAAGTCCAACGTTATCGGATTATATCCGAAATTAGCTGATTGATTGGATGTTTTCCAGAAACACCAACAATCGAGATTTTCAAGTGTCTGGCAGGGTCTCTGTCCCAGAACACTGAAAACGTTTGTCTTCTCTCGCGAAAATTGGATGGTCGCAATCCTAGTCGATGTCGCGGGACTCTCTTGGTGGGGGTCTCCCTCCCAATTGAGCGGTGCGAATGAAGTCGGAGTGAAAAGTTGAGTTTCCCGGGGTCTCCGTGGAAAGCTCACTTTTCGGCGGTTTGGCTCGGCCCCCAAGTGCGCGAACTATCTTGGTGGGGGGCTCCCTCCCAAGCTAGCTGCACGAGTGACGAAGCGACTGAGAAGAACAGTGCGTGGCTACCAGTAGCTCACGACTTCACGGACAACGAGGGTGGTCAATAACCAATTTATTGACACAGACGAGCAGCAATCAGAACACAAAAATCCAAGACCAAAGCAAAAAGAATAATTAAAGAATAAGGAATGAATAATCTAACCGCCTGTCTGAATCCAGCAAGCTCGCCGCCCACGTTTCCGCGCACGCCGAAGGTCACGTGAAAATAGTTTATCTTTTGCATCTGGCGGCGCGCAATGCGCACAGTGACTTTAAAGGAAAAACATCAGGAAAATCGAGTGCCCGCTCGACAGAGATCAAACGCATAAAAAATGAAAATGGATATCAAATTTTTTGAAAAAGACGGTACGCGGCACCCCAGCCTTCCTTCCAAAACTGTTTCTACCTGGCGCATTTTTAAAACCCTAAGGCTCGGTCATTTTTTGACAAAAAAACCTCTTTTTTATATTAAAATGATGGTGTCATTGTGAATAATCAGATCATGATTCGAATTTTTCAAAAAAAGTAAATTTTCGTGTGAAAAAATAATTTTATTATCCGACGAACTTGGTGGCGTATTGGAAGACGTGGAATATTCATTTTTTTTTTAAATTCGCATTCGCAATCAGTAAAATCATACTGTAACCAGCAAAAATATTTAAATGATAATACATATATATTTTTCTTAAATATCTAGTTTGAAGCGGTTCTTTTTGCGACAGTAACGTAACCATCGTTAAAAAAAAAATGAAAAAAATATATATACCTGAAGAGTATCCATTTCTTTTGATGTATATTTTTTCGATTTTTTCTGTCAATGTTTTGTTGAAGATGTCCACGTTCTTGTTCTTGCTCCGTGATCTATTCACTGTGCTCGCTTATTGATGCTCAATTGAATTATGTTCTTCTGCACTTGATGCGGCAGAATTATCAACTACACAAACACAACTTTGAGAAGAATATATATACGGAATGAATACTAGAAGTAATCGATAACGAGTCTCGATCAAGAACTGACGTCGTCGTTGGGGGATCGTGTGCACTGTTCGTCACACTGTTATGTATGTGGTGGACACACGCACACAAAAAAAGTCGCCTCGCCTGGAAAAAAAAACGAAAAATAAATCGATTTTTGTTTATGATATAGGAACACAGTCGATCGGAACGGATAGGAAAAAAAATAGAAAGTTTCGAAGAAGAAAACAGGAGCATTAAATGGAATGGTGTAGAATGGAATGTAACGGAATGTGAGAAACCAAAAAACTGTTCTAAGTGCGTGGAATGGTCCGAAAAGTGCTCTCCTCACAATCGTTTCGTCATTATTTTGAGGCGCTGACATTTCTCTCTCGCGCTCATACGTTCTCTTCTTCCTCAGGCAACCACTTGATAATCCGTGTACGAAACAATGTTAAGCCGTTGTCAGTGATGGTGCGCTCGCGCGCGCGTTGCCGTAACACCGAGAGCGTCACTGATTGAAAACAAGTGAGCACTCGAGCAGATGGTCTAGATTGGTAGGCTCAACATTATTCCATTTATTTCCTAATGACGAATCACACTATTTGTCATCAGACTAAGAAATAGTGAGAAAAAAAACAAAAAAACCTGGCTCATATTGTGTTTTCAATCGAAACTCCGCCCACTTGATTGTGCGCGACCACGCGAACACAGTGATATTTGAAGAGACGCAGACAGAACGGTGAATGCAGACTTGCTACCTATGGCTGGGACGGCCAAATTCGATGACTAATAACTAAAAATTCCGTGACTAGTCGCATTATCAAATTGATTGTGTGGTTACTGACAAAGTTCACTCGAGCAAATAAGCCAATATGTGAAATTATGAGTCAAACATCTGTCATGAGGCTGAGAAAAAAAGAGAGGTAAAGAGAAGAACAGACAAAAAAAAATAAGCAGACAGACAAACTAAAGTTCAAATAAATAAAAAATAGAGAAATGAACGAAAAATATGGAAACAAAATGGAACTGTGCAAAAAAAATGATTAGAAAAGCTTTGCTGTAATTAAAAACTTTTTAAAGGAATTTTCGTTATTACTGAGGTTTTTATTTTCTTTATTTTTCAGTCCAGTGCCGAAAATTGAAATGTGTTTGGAACTAGTTGAGCTTTTTCATTCCATTATTATCATAAGTATACACTATTGTGTTGAGTCGAACCATGAGAACACGAAACCCCGCCCACTTATTTGTGCGCGACAACGCAAACGCAGTGCTGTTTGAAGAGACGCAGACAAAAAAGGGATAGCAGACTCAGGTTTTCATGATGCAACTCGTTTGAAAAACAATAAATTTGAAAAAAAATTTTAAATTTCAAAATAACACTCAAAACAGTGGCCAGAGCATCATCAAAACAGCAAAATGCGTGGGACACTCACACACTCTCGGGAAGAATTTTCGTCGGAAGGAAAATAAAAACATAATTCCTTGTCACTGTTTGCGAGCCGAACGGAACGGAACGCCAGCAGAGGGCGGATAGAGGATGAAAAGTGATATACGCTGAGTTAGAAAAATAAAAAATAGAAGAAAAGAACATGACAATAAAACTATTTTTAAAGCCCCGTCATTTTTCATTTTGACGAGGAAAAGTGTCTAAAAAAACTTTGAAACTGCTGACAAATGTTTCCAATCGATCAGACACTCTGCATCTTTTTCAACATTTACAACACATTTTCGCTTTGAAAATGAGAATTTAGCAGAGTTGATGATGAGAAATTAGAGAATCTGGTGATGGCTGCTCGGTGGCCAGAAGCCTCCCTCTCTCGATTTATGATGATCTTGTGGTTTACACTCTTTGACTATAAGCTTACGAGCGCTCATTCTCTCGTTCGCAATGAAGAAATAATTCCGTTTGTTCGCTGTTTTCCATCCATTTCTGTGATTTTCTGTTTTGGTGAACTCGTGGCGTGATTGCAGGAGCAAAAAACTTGTTCAAATGAAAATATTCAAGATGATATACGTTATAAATTACGGGAGGGGAAAAGCGAAAGATTACTGGTGAAGCCAGTGAAATTTATGATTTTCATCAATGTTAGAAACACAAAAAAAATTGACTGAAATTTGAGTTCGCACTTGACAAGACAAGTGCAAGTTTGGCGGGCGCAAGCGGCAGCTGAGTGCGCTGGGGCGCGATTACTCGGGACGTTTTTAAAGCTATTTAATAGACATTTATAACAGTGCCAAATGCATTTGGCGTACTCCCAGAATTCGTTGGCTAGTAGCCGTGTCTTTCATTAATTGTTTTATGCAAAACGGGAGGCTCCCCAGCTCCCTATTTCCAATTCTAGCGGAAACTATATTCCATAATGGCTATTAGCCATTTTTGGCAGCTATTCTTCTCGTCTCAGCAGCTGCTCAACATTTTTAAAAATGGCCAATTTCCCCACGAAATATCTCGGAGCGAATGTTTTGACACAGTTGAAATGAGTGCGACCGTAACCCATTAAAAAAATGTAAACAAATACTAAATAGCGTTCTGATTTCTTTTCTCTTGTTTTTTTTTCATGATTTTTTGAACTTGTTTACAATTTTTGAATGGGTTACGGTCGCAGTCATTTCAACTGTGTCGAAATATTCGCTCCGAGATATTTCGTGGGAAAACTGGTGAAACATTTTTAAATCAATGATCAGCTACTCATTAGCCGTTTTCAATGGCTATTAGCCACCTAGCTGCCTATATCCGCCATCTACGCGCCAAATCTTACTAGAGTACATTCGCATGGACTTGGAAATACCGCGAACAACACCATTTATGTGTGAGAGACGCAGTGAAGGCGTATGCTGTGAAGTGAACAAATTGAACACTCACTGCATGTCTCTCTTTCAATGCTGTCCACAGCCACGTTCACATATAGACACTGCAGTTTTGTGTGACCACCGGGCGTCGTGGCGGGCGTCTGTGAGCCAGCTTCTTGGCGGTAGATGAGTGCGGATGGAGTGAAGGGAGGAGTCCTGTGTGTGTTGTCGGCAACGGCGACCGAGCGTCCGTGCCAAGCGCTGCGTCGCCAGGGGTCATCCGGCGGAGGCTGGGAGGTCCCGGGCGGATAAGGAGAGGTGGACGGCTCAGGGCCGTGAGGCAGCAGGCAAAAGCTTCCGCGCGGGGCAGTGGTCGGATAGCGCTTGTGAGTTGCAACACGCACGCAGCCTTCCTGACACCTTCAGACCGCTCATCGTTTTGAAAATTTAATTTTAATTAGTATTAATGCGTCGCGAGTGTATGTTAGTTGGAAAACAATTACACAGGTGAAATGCGGTGGATGCATATAGTGTCCGTATTTGAATCATCTCGTTATTTTGGTCCATTTGACAATATATAATAACTTTTTATTTAGTTTTTGCATAAAAATAAATAAATTGAATGTATATACACAAGCCTGCGACATTTGGCAATTCTTCCCTTGCTTTTTTTCACTTTTCTCACAAGTTTTTTTTTCTTTTAACGGCACTGATTTTTTACTTCAGCTCTTCCAAATTTCGTGACCTTTGTGGCTGAATTAGTAAAATGTGTAAACGTTAATCGAACGACGTGGATTTATTAAATATCTAGAGCCTAATTAACATAAATGCACGATATGATTCAAAAACGGACACTATATGCATCCAGCGCATTTCACCTGTGGTAGACCGACACGCTGTCCCGGCAAGATCCACCCATTTCTTCTCGCGACGCAATAATAATTTTTTATGAACATTAACTTTTTAAAGTAACGATTTAAACCTTCTCATCAGCTTCTCCTCGTTTTTATGAAAAACGAAGCAAAATCAATTTTTTGGGAACATGGAATATTGAAACTGGATTTTTTTTTCGGGAAGACAGAAGTAAGAAAAATAACAAATCAGATTCCAAATGTTCACAATATCTTTCCTCGTTTTTAAGGCTATAAATTTCGAATCATGATCTGATTATTCAGGATGACAACATCATTTTAATCCAAAAACGAGGCTGTTTTGTCAAAAAATAACCGAGCCTTAGTGTTTTAAAATTGCGCCAGGTAGAAACAATTTTGGAAGCAGGCTGGGGTGCCGTGCGGTGGAAGACTCTCAACCAATGCTTCAGTTTTGAGGTTTCCCCTCTATACCCTATCAAAAATAAAGATTTGTTCCTTCTTTCATCTTAATCCTCTTCGTTTTCAATCAACCACTTTACATATATTCCACGTCTTCCTCTTTTTCGCTCTAGTTGTCACTACATAACGTCTGTGATACGAAAAAGAAGGAAAATTACGCGAAACGACGCGAAAAGACGCGAAAAGACGCGAAACGAAACGAAACGCGATTTATTAGAGAAAAGACCCGATGGTGGTTGTCATGGGGACGATTGGCCACTTGGAGACGTGCACATGTTCTTCTGTTTCAACTAGGTCCTATCTTCTGTGAAAATTGTGTCATTCAAATTTCTGTTCATGAGAAAATTGAGAAAAAACGTAAAGTCAGATTTTTTTCGGTTTTTTTTCTCTTCAACTTCCACTCTCACTCCGGCGTTTTTTTTTTTGCTCCTTTTAGTCTTCAATTTTATACTTTCTTGCAGATGCGGGCATCAAAAAACCAATGGGCAATTTCTCCGGAGACTATCATGTCGCATCACTTTCGGCTGGCCAAGGGTGTCCAACATGTTGTGGATGCGACACCTCCATATTCCATGTATAATAGTCCGATTAGTGAGTGTGATTTTTGAAGTTTTGAATTGGTGTTTCTACCTGGCCAATTTTTAAAACTCTAAGGCTCGGTCATTTTCTGACCAAAATGCCTCGTTTTTGGATTAAAATGATGGTGTCATCCTGAATAATCAGATAGTGGTTCGAATTTCTCAAAAAAGTAAATTTTCGAGTGAAAAAATAATTTTCTTATCCGACGAACTTGGTGGCGCATTGAAAGACGGGGGTTTCTGGACGAGCATAACAAAATTGAAGTTTTAAAATCTTTTTGATGCCTTTTCAATTCCAGGTATTCACTACCTTCCAAAACGAGCCTCTTCTGCTGAGCCATTTCGTCGAAAGGCAATGAGCAAATCGCAACGTGAGCTTAACGACTTTGTGAATGGACGAAACGGAGAGCCGGCCGGATTTCGATTACAACTTCCACTCAGGTCAAGTTTGACAAATCTGGTCAAACCGAAACTGCTCGAGAATCGCAATTATCAACCGCCGAGACGAAGAGTTGTAAGTTTTTTTTAAAAAATAGAATTTTTGGCTCAAAACATCAGAAAACGTTCCAACTCTTCTCATTACAAGCAATTTCAAGTCATTTCTTACAAGGGTAAAGTGAAGTGAATCCCAACTCGAGAAATATAGAGTTCATTTAATCTCTATTGGAATGATAATGCTTCTCAAGACTTTTTCTACAACCTAATCTTTCTTATATATATTATGTTTTTAATCGAGTTGCATCATGAGAATTGAGTCTGCTATCCCTTTGTTGTCTGCGTCTCTTGAAATAGCACTGTGCTTGCGTGGTCGCGCACAAATAAGTGGGCGGAGTTTCGCGACGCGACCTCATGTCGCAACTCGATTGAACACACAATATTACGCTATTCAACATGTCCGCCTGTTCGCTTTGAAGGGTCAGGGTCAAGTTTTACACGTTTAACTAAATCAGGCTTGTACTAAATATTTTTCTTAATTTTAGAAAATATTTCTGATTTTCTAAAACTAATAAAGCTCGTCCAAATTCCTTCCAAACCTCCCGATTGTTAACAAATATCTTTTTAGCCCTCAAAAACGCAAGCCGAACATCAAGAAAATCGTGAAAGTAAAACAAATAAGGCAACATTCTTGGGAATCAATCAGTTCAAAGATGCAGTGCTCACCGAGCTGATACAAAATGAAATGTACTCGGATCAGATGATTTTGAATTCGATCAAAACACACATGGAGAATTTTGCGGGGGTTATTCCATGGGTAATTAAATAATTAAAAAAAAATAAGATTACAAAACCAAAACACAAAATACTTTTTAGAATGATCTAGAAAAAGCATCGGATGAATTGATAAAGCAACTTGGAATCGATCAAAAGGTTCGAAAGTCTGGAAAACGGTTTGTTGATTTTTTCCGTTGTTGATTTATTGTGTTTTCAATCGACTTGCGACATGAGAACGCGAGACTCCGCCCACTTATTTGTGCGCTACCTGTCTGCATCTCTTCAAATATCACTGTGTTCGCGTGGTCGCGCACAAAAAAGTGGGCGGAGTCTCGCGTTCTCATGTCGCAAGTCGATTGAAAACACAATAAATGTTTAAAGTTTTCAGAACTAGTACTAAACCGCCATTTCCTTTGAAAATGGAAAGAATATCAAGCCCAAAAAGCCTTGAATCATTGTCATCGGCATCATCGAGCTCTTCAAAGTAAAACTTTTAGAACTGATAAAAAAATAAAATATGAAATTTTAGAACTTATTCGTCGTCTTCCGGCAGTTCCAGCTCTTCTTAATTTGCTTGGTTTTTTTTTCGTGATTGTTCAAATTGTCCTGTGATTTCTCACTCACTTTCATCCCATCTCAATTATTTTAGTACTATCAATTCCAAAATGTCTTTCTTGAATAATTGTTTTTAAGTTTTTAAATTTACACATTTTTTTTAAAGAAGTCTCGAGGTCTTTCATATTAATAAATTATTATTGTTTTGATTTGTTGTTTAAACCCCTTCACTCTCCTCAAGATGCAAAAAAGAGTATATTTCATCATCATCCCAAGAAGAAAATTTGCGTGAGATCACTTAAGAGCTCTGCTGCTCATGCTCACGCTCACGCGGTACTCTAAACGAGCGAACGATTTATTGCATTCCATGCACCCACCCCTTACAGTTTGAGTTCGTTTGCCCTCGTTGCGTGAAGTGGGGGTGAAGGCGGAAAGGTTGCGGCGTGCCGGCGTCTCTGCTCAATGCACACAAGCACGCATGCGACGCGGAGCTGGTTTGTCGACAGGGAGGGGCAAAAGAGCAAATGCCATTGAATAGTCGGAAAAAAAATCTGAGACGACTGGTAACCTGTAAGTCGGCATTGTCTTATCTTGTTGGCACAAGAGGTAGCGTTTCTTCTCGTTTTGAATTTCACTTGCACATTATTCTTGTTGGGTGCATAAATCGAAATTCCTTTACTTTATTTTACTGTGTTGCAGGTGTTTTTAAAAAGTAATTGTTTTTTGTTGTGAAACACGTGAAAAACTTTGATTTTGTTTTACGGCTGAAATTCTGTTTCTTCACAATTTTAATGCTTTGAAATTATGTAATTTATCGTAAAAAGTGTATTAGAAGCGCTCCTGTAATATAAGGGCCACCGTAATAAAAGCGCACCCGTATTCTTTAAAAAAAATGCAATAATTTTTTTTCACTAATCTTTGATAACGCACCACGTTAAATAGATTTGATATTTTTTTGTCGTTCTCATTCTTTTTAAGCATAATTTTTTTTTTCAAAAACATTCATGAGAAAAAAAAAACGGTTTGTTTTTGATTTTTTTTGTTTCCAATTCACGCAATGTAGAGAAACGGGGTTCCCCCTGATATAGCATTGATAGTGAAGAGACGCAGAAGGCGAGGAGTTCAAAGAAAGGGGGCAGTCTCTGTGTCTCTTCACTATCAATGCTATATCAGGGGGACCCCCGTTTCTCTACCTGTATTTTTTTTTTACAATTTTCGACATCGCGTGAATTGGAAAAAAAAAACAAAAACAAACAGTTTTTGTTTTTCTCATTAGATTTGAAAATTCAAAGCTCCCATTCAAATCGAAGCGTCACTCTAATAAAGGCGGACCAAAAAGAGAGGGTTCAAAAATAGAGGTGCACGGTATTGGCTTCTATTTTTGTGAAAATCCTAGTAGAACAAAACTCGGTCCATAATCCTCGAGTTCTTGATCTCTTGCTCAGTCATGTCGGCAGTCTATTGTCTAAATTTAGTGACTGCTCCAGTTCATTTTGAAAATTCGTTCGCCGTACCACACCCATTCTCAATGATTCTCAGCTGAGTCAACAGCAATGATTCGCTGGTTGCTGTTGCTGCTCCCGCCGCCAGGAGACACTTGTTTTGTCCACGCCTATAGACTGCGCATCGGACATTCTCTTTTCGTGTTTTGAAACCATCAAATCAATCAAAATTATCAGTTCACTCCATTTTTCGGGTAAATAAAGTTATTCGCTTTTTATGTTTGTTCGTGCGCGAATCGAATACATATATCAGTTGTCACCTCAAAGTTTATGTTTACTTTGTCACATAGCTGTGGTCAGTCGCGAAAAGAAAACAATACCGTCTCGAGAATGAATGACTATGAAAAGTATATACCTTTCTTCGGAGGATTTGAGAAGCGACGCACTTGACGCTCGTGCTCTTTTTACCCACATCCTTTATTCAGTCTTTGCTCTTTTTTTTGCAACATTTTTACGGTTTTGCTAGAGAAGAATGTTACTATGCATCTTTGAATAACATAATTTGTTTGTTTATTTATATGGAATCCTTTGCACGCCACCAAGTTCGTCGGAAAATAAAAATATTTTTTCACTTGAAAATTTACTTTTTTGAGAAATTCGAATCATGCTCTGATTATTCAGGATGAAACCATCATTTTAATCCAAAAACGAGGTTTTTTTGTCAAAAAATTACCGAGCCTTAGGGTTTTAAAAATGTCGGCTAGAAACTGGGGGGCCGTGCTTTGTACAAAACTCCCTCATAACTTTTTGTTTTAACATTTTTTAAATTCTCAGCTTAAAGTACTGTTGTCTCAAATTTTCATTTAACGGTTATCCGATCGCCCTGGATGATTTTATGAGATTCACGGCACCCCAGCCTTCTTCCAAAATTGTTTCTACCTGGCGCATTTTCAAAACCCTAAGGCTCGGTCATTTTTTGACCAAAAAGCCTCGTTTTTGGATTAAAATGATGGTGTCATCCTGAATAATCAGATCATGATTCGAATTTCTCGAAAAAGTAAATTTTCGAGTGAAAAATTAATTTCATTATCCGACAAACTTGGCGGCGCATTGGAAGACGACGGGGGAGGCGTGAGATTTAAAATACTCTGAATATTTTTAGCTAATAGCCATTGAAATGAGCTGTTAGCCACCGATTTCGGGACGTGTGTTTTTTTATATGTGGCGGCAATACCCCATAATAGCTAATAGCCCTTTTCGGCGGCTAATAGCCATATTGGCTAATAGCTAAATTTGTCGGTTAGTGGCCATTATTGCCAGCTATGTATCAGCCATTTTCGCGAAGGAAACTTGAAACCAGTTAAGAACATGCAATCTATTGAGCAACCCTATGTATTCCGTGTTTGGACATAGTGCCCATAGCTCTTTGTTGCTTATGCGTGAAAGAAAAACCGGAACAGTAGATGACGAAACATTGCGTGAAGAAAGAAAAGTTTCTGATGTGAGTCAGAGTAAAAAAAACGAAATGTTAGGTCAAGAGCTTTCTAACGGAACAGGTTTCCGGGAGGAAATGAGGTCAAAAAGTTGATAATCAGCTTGTCTGAACAAGATGGGCGGAGCCCACCATTTCACATGCCTTTGTTCATTCATTTACCTTCCGCTCTTTCCGCCTACCCCCCCGCGTTTTCCCGCTTATCAGCCATCTCTGCGTGTTCAGAGTGTGAGAGTTGTGATGGTGGCGTTTTCAGTTTCCGGTTGGAAGGGCCACACCGCCGCTAATCCTTCCGCACACACACATACACAAACTTTTTGTCGTCCGCATCCCTCTCTCTCTCTCTCTTTCCGCGTCCCCCTCTTATGCGGTGCAGACAGTGCGCTGAGAAAAAAGAGACGCGCGTTGCTCTTTCCAGAGACGGCAAGCCTCCCCAGGAGGGTAGGCTCTCCAAGAAAAGAGGCCTGAAGCTAGTTTCTGTATCCAACTCCCCCTAAATCTTTGCTTTATTACTTTTTTTGTGTATCTCTAATTGCAACTTTCTATAAAATTCCTCTCTTTGACTACCGTACCATCTTCCGTTTTTGCAGTTCTTATGGGTCTTCGAACCATCATACTTGCCACTCTGGTGGTTACCACAGTCTACAGTCAGTGTCCCACATTATCCGGAGCTTGTCGTTGTGCACCATCGGTTTACGAGCCGGTGGCCATCATTTGTCAGAATGCGGGAAGCTTGCAAAATGCCATTCAAGCTATCCAGGCGGCAAGAGATATTCCGGTAGGATTTTGTTTGTTTATTTTTATTTTTACTGATTTTTGTTTTTTTTTTGTTAATAGAAATGACAATCATTTGTTTTCCTTATTTCTCTCAAGTTCTTGTGGCCCTTGTGGTATAGTGGTCACAGGTGAAATGCGCTGGATGCATATAGTGTCCGTATTTGAATCATCTCTAGATATTTAATAAATCTGCGTAGTTTAAATAACGTTTACACATATTACTAATTCAGCTACAAAAATAACGAAATTTGGAAGAGCTGAAGTAAAATAATCAGTTTTCTTTCACGAAATGGCAAAAAAATGGCAAAAAACGGCAAAAAACTGCGCGAAAACTCGGAAAGTGCTCCGATTGACCTGAAATTTTGGGAACAAAAAAAGAAAAACTCTCCCGGACATTGCCCCAAAATTTCAGACAAAAATATCGATTTTAAGCATTTTCAGAAAAAAAAGCAATATTTCTTAAAAATCGATAATTTGGTCTGAAATGAATTTTCCCCCTCATTTCCCAAAATTTCAGGTGAATCGGAGCATTTTCCAAGTTTTCGCGCTGCTTTTTGCCATTTTTTGCCATTTCGTGAATAACCCCAGGGGAAAAATCGCCAAATGCCGCAGGCTTGTGTATATACATTCAATTTATTTATTTTAATGCAAAAACTGAATAAAAAGTTGTTATATACCGTCCAATGGACCAAAAGGACGATATGATTCAAATACGGACACTATATGCATCCACCGCATTTCAAGGTTGCAGGATCGAGTTTTGCCGACTGCAAACTCGTGTGTGAGACACACAAACAAACACACAGACTAATTTAAAATTTTCTACATTATGTGTTCACGAACGAGGTGTGCAAACGACGCTCCGATGTTCCGCAGTTTTCCACTGTTTCGCTGCGAGACCCCAGTGAAAATCTGCGGAACATCGGAGCGCCGTCAACACCAATCGTTCTTGAACAAATAATAAAACCAACTTTCAGATCGATTCTCTCACAATTCTCGACACTGCAATCCCATCCATTCCGGCCAACGCCTTCCAATCGTTCACCATCCTCCGTCTTGTCATGAACCGCAACACTCTTCAGTCGATTGACGATCAGGCATTCAACGGTCCACTCCTCGACTCGCTCATTGAGCTCGATTTTAATGACAACAACCTTGGACAAGTTCCACAAACTGCGATTCCAAGACTTCGCAATCTTCGCAAACTCTATTTGAACCGCAATCGGATCACTCAGTTGTCTTCCACCACTTTTAATTCATTCGAGTCGAAAGATTTGTTGTTAAAGTTGGAGTTGGCTGGAAATCGTTTGACTGATGGAACTCTCGGAGATGCCACTGTTTTCAGACCACTGACTCTTCTTCAGGTATTTTTTTTCCAATTCAAGCGATGTCGAGAATTGTTAAAAAAAATACAGGTAGAGAAACGGGGTTTCCCACTGATATAGCATTGATAGTGAAGAGACGCAGAAAGTGAGGAAAGGGGGCAGTCTCTGTGTCTCTTCACTATCAATGCTATATCAGGGGGAAACCCCGTTTCTCTACCTGCATTTTTTTACAATTCTCGACATTGCGTGAATTGGAAAAAAAAAACAGTTTTTGAACTTCAGAGTTAATATTTAAAAGACGACTTGTTTTTAACAATGAAAAATCATTCCCAAATTCAGGAACTTTCGCTCGAAACCAACTCTTTAACCTCGATTCCGTCATCAGCCCTCGTCAACCAGCGCAACACGCTTACCAACTTGAACCTCGGACTCAACAGCATCAACGATGTGCCAATCGGTGCCCTCGATTTCCCGGTTCTCTCTTCCTTGTCGTTGGAGTTCAACGGAATTACCGTGATCCCACCGCAAGCGTTCCAGGGAGTGCCGAATCTTCAATTCCTGTACATGACCGGCAACAAATTCCCGTCATGGGCTCCTGAGATGTTCAGGTACATTCCCCAATTGAAGACTCTGGGTATCGGAGAAACTCCCATCTCGGTGATTCCGAATAACGCATTCACGGTGAGCATGAAAAATGAAAAAAGGATAAAAAAATCAATAATTTCTGATTTAAGCACATCCCAAACCTGATCCGTCTGGAAATGTCAGAGGCCGCAGTGGACACTATAGAGCGAGGAGCTTTCCAGCGTACCCCTCAGATCCAGGCTATCGTTCTCAATAAGAACCGACTTTCTCAGTGAGTTTATTTTATTTTGATCAATGGTAATTCTAAAAAAATATTTATAAATTTACTTTTGTATAAAATATAAAACGCTGAAAATTAAAAAAAAAACGCGCCTATTTTGTTTTCAATCGACTTGCGACACGAGAACGAGAACGAGAACGAGAACGAGAACGAGAACGAGAACGAGAACGCGAAACGAAACTCCGCCCACTTATTTGTGCGCGACGACGCAAACACAGTTCTAATTGAAGAGACGCAGACAAAAAAGGGATAGCCGACTGCACTCTCTCGCCGCCTCGTCCACTTTGTTAATAGAGCGCATTTGCAGCGCCTTGTACCGAGTATAAACACTATGAAATTTCAGAGTTCGTGCCGACTTTTTCGAAGGACTCAACGCCCTGTATTCGATCGATTTGCAAGGCAACCGAATCGACAACGTTCAATCGCTGGGATTCGCCAATTTGCCGTCAATCTCTCATTTGGATATCAGGTATTTTGACCAGCAAAAAAAAAAAAGTTCTCCGGAGCAAAGCGTAAAACATGCGAGCCGGAGCCTTGCTGCGTAGCGCAGCTCTATCACACTTATTATTGTTTGCGTATATCGCGCACAGCAACTTCACCGGAGGGCACATCCTTTTTCTTTTTCTCACACTCTCTCACATGCTTAAATCGTCATTTCAAACAATTTGGCCAACGGGCAAAAGAGCCACGGGAAACACCTTTGTGTACAATAAATACTTATGAGTCATTTTTATGGTGATACAGGAAACATCGGCATAAGTCACGGTGTCCAGGAGCAAACGCGCCCCACTGAATTTTTTCGCGCGAAATTCAAATTTTGACGCATTTTTTATGTTTTTCGGGAAAAAAAAAACATAAATTCCTAATTTTTTTCCACATGTGCTTCAATGGAATTATAGCTGAGGTTTTTAGAAATTTTTTAAGCCTAAGAACATCGAATTTGGTTCAGCCACCATTTCGAAATAATCGTTTTGAGGTTTTGGTGTTTTTGCAGG
Source organism: Caenorhabditis japonica (assembly GCA_963572235.1). Lineage (NCBI taxonomy): Eukaryota > Metazoa > Nematoda > Chromadorea > Rhabditida > Rhabditidae > Caenorhabditis > Caenorhabditis japonica. Next base: position 1,776,810 of record OY754346.1, read on the forward strand.
ATAAATCTTTACAAAAATCAAAGTTTGGGCAATTTTATGGTATTCAAAGATACAATACATAAATTTTACAAAGAAAAACAGGTTTCACTGAAAGAAATATATTAAAATCAATAAAAAATATGCGCGAGTCGAAAAATGCGCAAGCACCGAAAGTGTGCCATGCAAGTTTGCTGGTGGACACCGTGTAAGTGGACATTTTAATACAATTAAATGTGAAATGAAATAACTTACCTCTATATTTCAAAATACATACATTTCAGTTACAATCTTTTGCAAACAATGCCGTCGGACGTCTTCCAAAACTCGTTCCTTCCACAACCAAACGACAGACGTGTTATTTACGCTTGTGGTAAATAAATTTGACTGTGACAATCTCAAATGCTTACAAAACTATTCAGGAAATCCATGGTACTGTAACAGTGAGCTCGAATGGTTCCGTACACTGCTCCGCGACAATCTGGATATTGACATCGAGAAGCCGGGATGCACGGCGGTGTGCGCATCGTCACCGAATGGATGTCCTGTTGAGGGAACTCCGCTGAGGTTTGTAAAACACGTGGAAAAAATGTCTAGTTTTTTGTTTGTGTTTAACTTTGGTTACTAGTTGTCTCTCTTTGCAGATCCGTCGATTTCTGTCAGAACAACGAAGAAGCACAACCGCTGGTGGGAAGAGCACTTTCGATGGTTGGATGGATTATTCTGGGTAAATACTGTCATAGATTTCAAAAGAGTTCAACTTTTCTCAGCGGTCATCATGACAATCTTGCTCATCTCGATCTGCCTTCTTGCAATGGTTCGCTACGGAATGAGCCATCAGAGGAAGAAGCAAAAGGATTCAGAGATGGCGGCAGAGGAGTTCCACGCTCAGACCACAGCTAGTGAGTTGTATTTCTTGTTATCACATGAAACTGAAATAAACTTCAGCCTCAATCTACAATGCACCAATCTCAGCGGTGGATCGACCATATTCTACAGTGCCACCGGTCAATCTCGACCTGCCGGCCGCCTACACCTTGGATGACAGGCCAAATTACCTGTACTAACCGCCCATCATTTCGCTGTTCTTCTTCTTCTTCTTCTCGCCCCTTTCTTGTCTTTTTCCGGGCCTTTTTCCCCTTTGCTCTAAAGTCAAAATCCTATCCTCACCCAGAAATTCTGTTTGTACGTACATGTGAATTCTATTTTTGCTACTTCAACTCGCTGACGCTGACTCCTCCTAATTAATAATCTATAAAAATTTTACTATTCACCATAATATGTGCCTTCTTCTGATGCGTTTGTTCTTGTCTGTATATTGTTTAATATTGAGTATAGGAATGAATATTTCTAATTTCTGCGTTGTTTTTGTGATTTTTTTTAGATGAATTTTTGGGACTCTTTCGGATTGGAAATTCGACAAAATTGAAATTTCACGTTTTGGAATTGCGTGAAAATAGGGGGGTACGACAGAATAGAAATAGGCAAAATAGAAATGCTACAAAATAGAACGGCTACAAAATAGAAATGAGCGAAATAGAAATGCTAAAAAATAGAACAAATTTTGGCGATGGAGCGCGTTTGCATTATTTTTTCCATTGCTCAGTTTTTCGCCGATTTTCCATTTTTTTTTCTGAAACTGCATTGATTTTATACCTTTCTTCATTTTCGATGTTGTTAAGTGCGTAAAATATCTGAGAATTACTGAAAAATCCTATAATAATCGGAAAATTCGAAGAATAATGCAAACGCGCTCCATCGCACCGATTTCTATTTCGCCCATTTCTATTTTGTCACATTTCTATTTCGCGCTGTTCTATTCCGCTCATTTCTATTTTGTAGCCGTTCTATTTTTTCCAGTTCTTTTTTGTAGCAATTCTATTTTGTAGCATTTCTATTTCGCCTATTTCTATTCTGTCGTATCCCCGAAAATAGAAACCCACGAAATAGAAATGTAATGAATCAGAAACGTAGAAGAGCAGAAATGTGTCAAGTTTGAAGTAAAATGGCAATGCAAAGAAGCGCGTTTGCGAGATTTATTTTTTAAACGACTTTTTCGATATTTTTCGTTTTTTTAAATGTTTTCCACGTATTTTTTCCATTCTTTTCGATTTCGATACGTGGGAAATTTTTTTAAAAATCGACAAAAAAACGTGAAAAAAATTTAAAAATACGTGGAAAACATTAAAAAAAACGAAAAATATCGAAAAAGTCGTTAAAAAAATAAATCTCGCAAACGCTCTTCTTTGCATTGCCATTTTACTTCAAACTTGACACATTTCTGCTCTGCTACGTTTCTGATTTATTAAATTTCTATTTTGTGGATTTCTATTTTCACGCAATTTCCAAAACGTGACATTTCAATTTTGTAGAATTTCCAATCCAAAAGAGCCCCGAATTTTTAACACTTGCTTCCACACAAAACCATGTTAAAGTCCGCCTAGTAGATGATTTGGCAATTCCAAAAAAACACCAGGGGCAACTAAGTGGATAGAAGCCGAGCGCAGATTGTGGTGGTCGGATGGTCGGAGCACATCTGTGTCTAATCGGTAGCGAAATGCGCATGTTGTTTCTATATTCTCCCAGCTGCTAACTCAACGGATGGCTCAAACGGAAAGAATTCCACACAGAACATTTCCCCCATTTCAAACTTTCATTCGGACCGGCCCGCTATAAATCACCGCGCCCGGTTACCATGAAATCGGACGGCCACCAGCTGCGAGCACGCAGGAAGAGTGTCAATCTTTGTCAAAGGCTGGGATCTGATTCGCCACAGCTGTGAACTTTTGGCTCTGAAGAATAAGGGGGCTCATTGTAGAAATGGTGTGTGCATCGGCTCGGCATCCGTCTGGTCGCCATATTGCGAGTCGATTTTGTCCACACCGGTCATTGCGCAATTTTTTGTCTCTTCAAAATTTAATTCAGTTTGGTTTTTAACGCAAATTTACCCAAAACGTAATTTTAAAAAAATTGAGAGACCATGGCCAATGTTTTGCTCTAATTTCTCTGAACCTCACTCCCAATTTGCAACGTTTTATACCGAGTATAACAATATTACTCTTGTCTCAGCTAATGCACGTCATTTTCAAAAAATAACACAGTTGAATCAAGTGCTACCGTAACACATTCAAAGAGAGAGAGAGTGAGCGAAAATAAGAGACCACATTGCTCACCCTTATTCATCCCTCCCTCTTTCTCACACTCTCTCATAGACGCCAAGATTAATCGTGAGTTTTTCCCATTTTTTGAAAAAGGATGTGCATTATTTTTAAATGTTCCGTTATAAAGTTTTAATGCAAAAATTAATTTAACAAACGCTTGTCATTTTTTTTTTTCAAATAACTTGGCCACACATGGCTACTACATACTTTTTATGAATGCATCTGCTCATATGTATATAGTTTTCAGAGAAAAACCTAACAGATGTTTTCTTTTCTATTTTTTTTTCATTGCCAGATTGCCGTCGGACAAGCCTTAAAAAGCGTCCGCCAGGAAAACAGAATGCAGATGTATGCAACTGTGCTCTAATGAAATGTGTTGTACACCCAATAGCCACAGCACTTTCCCATCTGCGAAAATGAAAATCTGGTCTCTATCGCATTGCAGCTGGGGCCACACTTCTTCCACCCTTTTGCCAAATCTGTTTCATGCTTATTTTCTTCTATAAGAAGATGGAGATGCTTCCACTTTATTCTGAATTTTAATTTATTCATAAACGCACAAATCTGGAAGTATTCCCTTCTTAGTCCTGCCAGGAAGACCTCTCTTTCTCTTTTTCTTCTTCCTTGTGAAGCATGCTGTCTAATAAACTAACTCACATCCATCAAGACGCCGCCTAATATTGACCATCCTCGCTGGCCTGGCCAAAAGTGAAGGGTCTTCAATTTGTTCAGACTAAAATTATATTTTCTAACCTTTCACATTGCTATTGTGTTTTCAATCTACTTGCGACATGAGAACATGAGAACGAGAAACGAAACGAAACTCCGCCCACATATTTGTGCGCGACCACGCGAACACAGTGATATTTGAAGAGACGCAGACAGAACGGTGAATGCAGACTTGAAATGTGATGCGTTTTCATGTCGCAAGTCGATTGAAAACACTATATTAAATACATAATTTGTTAATCCTTGTTCATCCCATTGACAGCAGTTAGGCAGACAATCAATACCACCAAAAGATACTGATCTCCTTGTGTCCCTCTCTGTCCTCCTGTTACCCCACCAAAACAATTAGCTGACACGTGTCGTGGTAACACCTGTGTTGGAGTGATGACCGGGTAGAAAACACCTATCGATTTTTGTAAGAAATTTCTTGATACTATTAAAATTCCCATGCTATAATTAACTCTCGCCTGCCGCCACCTACTTGATCACAACCAACACGTCTGTCTCTGATAGAAAGCAGAAGAAGCACCTGTCAAATTCAGGTGTTCCTCTCCTCTCAATTCACTTCTCAAACACACGCACACCACACCCGTCGCCTTCATCTGTTTTCACCGCCATACTTCTTCTTATTACAATTCCTATTCTTGTTATTACTACTCACTTTTTTGAAACTTTTATTCGCAGTATTTGGACCGGATGGAATCGTCAAGAGGGGTGTCTTCTGCCACTTCTCAGCACCAACAAGAAGAACCGTTAGATTTATCGACAGGAAATGGAAATGGGTGAGTGGGAAAACTGATTATTGTCAATTCGTCTAGATGGTAAAAAGCGCTTCACCGAATACATTACTTTGGGTTTTTCCTTTTGGTTTCCAAATTATTTAATTTATATGTGAAGTAAAATTATTTGAAAACCAAAATGAACATCAGGAAATACTATTGTGTTTTCAATCGAGTTGCAGCATGTTTTCTCTAATTCTCTTCGAATCGAACTGTGTTTGCGTGGTCGCGCGAGAAAAAGTGGGCGGAGTCACGTCACGCGTTCTCATGTCGCAAGTCGATTGAAAAAAACAATACAATTGCAAAAGAATTTCCGGTAGCTAATGGGCAGCGAGGCTGCTAATTTCCAACGTCAATTGTCCCGGGATTCTGCAGAGCTGATAAGGGCTACCTGGCAGCTACTCAGCAGCTAGTTAGCAGCTAGTTGGCAGCTACTCGGCCAGTTGGCATCGTTTTGCTTGATAAACTTTCCAAACGCTGGAAAATGACCGATAATTCACTGAGCGAATTAGGATCTTAAATTAGTACGGTGTCCAGGATTTGAAAAGTGGGCGGAGCCGAGCATACGCGCCCCACTGTATTTTTTCGCGCGAAATTCAAATTTTGACGCATTTTTTTTTATGTTTTTCGGAAAAAAACATAAATTCTTAATTTTTTCCACGTGTGCTCTAACGGAATTATAGCGGAGGTCTTTAGAAATTTTTTAAGCTTAAGAACGTCGAATTTGGTTCAGCCACCATTTCGAAATAATCACTTTGAGTTTTTTGGTATTTTTGCAGGATAAATCTTTACGAAAATCGAAATTTGGGCAATTTTGTGGTATTAAAAGATACAATAAATACATTTTATAAAGAAATACAGGTTTTACTGAAAGAAAAATAATAAAATCAATATAAAAAATGAGAGTGTCGAAAAATGCGCCATACAAGACTGCTGGCGCGCCAGCAAATTAGGCTCCGCCCACATTTCAAATCATGAAAACCGTGTTATCTTTTTCTAATTGCTTCAAAAAATTTCATAAAACAATTTCCAATAATTAAAATAAAAAATTAATGACAATTTGATATTCTGAGCGTGCAGTGTTGCATCTCTTGCTCATTGACTTCCGTGAGATTTAGTTGTCTTGTTAATCACTTATTCGCCACGTTGTGACAAGTAGAAATAGATCTACTTTTTGTCTTACACACCCAAAATTATTTTTCGAATATTTCAGAGAACTAACTGACGACCATGTTCAAATTGTGCAGCTAATTGAAGCGTGCTCACACATTTTTCAACAAAACCTCTACGCAATGTTCTTACAATCAATGCTCGATCAAGCCGTGTCTGTTCAAGCTCCGCCCGTTTCAAATACATCACCGCTTCTTGAAGAAAGTTCATCACCAGAAAAAGAAAACATTGTTTTTGTGCGTTCAAAGTCTAACTTGATTCTATCACCGAGAAAAGAATCAGACAAAGAACATAGTTATGAACATCAAGAACATGATTGCACACCAAGTCCAGTGGAAATTCGGAGAAGGACCTCATCCGGAAAGATTGATCGACGGATGGTCGGGAAAAATTGTAGTAGACGGTATTGGATTTAACATTATAAAATGACTGGCTGTTTCAAGTTTTTTCCTTATTACAGAACCGAAGCCAATGCTCGAGAACGTAACCGTGTGCAACAGTTGTCGAAGAAGTTTGACCAGCTCAAAGAATGTTTGCCGGTTGAAGACGATTCTAAAATTTCTAAACTAGCTACTTTGAAGGTATGGAAATGCTATGATTGTCCATAAAATTATGTTTCAAGGTGGCCTGCGCGTATATTGCATTCCTTGGAAGCCTTCTGAAAGACGACAACTTTGCTGAAGAAGACGATCTTCGCAGAAACTTGCACATAGAATTGGAGAGTGCCAAAACATTGCGAAAGTAACAACATTTAATTTGTCATATTTATTTCACTCCATGCCATCTCATCCCTTTGTTTTTTGATCTCTGTGATTGATTTTTTTTTTCATTTTTATCACGACATCTTCTAAAGCTGTTCTTTCAATTTTTACCCACCAAGCAGTGCAAAAAGAAAAATTCCGTTCAAAAGTCAGAAAGATTGCAATCACGCGGGCAACCGCAACAGCAACAGCAACATCAACAGAACGGAACGAAACGCGGAAGGGCCCCGCGCCGGCCGCAGCGTAAATTCTTAAGATCGCCGTGACATGAAACTAATCAAATTAACCTATAAAAGGGCAGTTGAACTATTTGGTTCAAGTCTACGATTATCAGGTTTCGACCCCAATAAATTGTATTTTCTTCGCGGTTTTTTTGCGACTGGTTAAGATCAAGCGCATAAAAAATAAACATGATTTTGGAGTGACAGGAGTTTCGAAAAAATGATATCAAATTTTGAAAAAGACGGGCATAATAGCAAGATTCAGGGCTTCTAGGGACTGCTCTTAAACTGCGAAAACGCCGATATGCAGACACACAGACACGCATAAAAATTGTATTAGTATAAGTAAAAATGCTGTACTTGTATTTACAGTACCGGACAAAAAGATATCATATTTTGGTTTTTGGAGTATAACTTTTGAATGGAAAGGGTAATGGTTCTGAAAATTTGCATGAATCTGTCCCGTAATGTTTTTGACAAGCTCCAAAAATAGATTTGGTCATTTTTAAAAACTGCAGATTTTTCAAAAAATTTCAGATGCCAAATTTTCGACCCAAAAATAATTTTTTTTTCAGATTTTTCAGGACTCGATATTTATTTTTAAAATGAAGTTTCAAAACTAAAAGTATGATTTTAGTTGACTCTGGGTCGATCGGACGAATTTCAGCTGACTTACAGCACTTTGAATATCAGGGTCCACCTGGGTAAGTCAACTATAAATTTTATTAAGAATCACCAAAACCAAAGAAAATTAGGGCAAATTAGATAAAAACTCTTAAAAAGCAAAGTTTATTTGATTTTATTTGGTTTTGGTGATTTTCAATAAAAGTTATAGTTGACTTACCCATTTGGACTCTGTTATTCAAAGTGCTCTAAGTCAGCTGAAAATCGTCCGATCGACCCATAGTCAACTAAAATTGTGCTTTTAGTTTTAAAACTTCATTTTAAAAATAAATTTCGAGTCCTGAAAAATCTGAAAGAAAAAAATTTTGGGTCGAAAATTTGGCATCTGAAATTTTTTGAAAAATCTGCAGTTTTTAAAAATGACCAAATCCATTTTCGGAGCTTGTCAAAAACATTACGGGACAGATTCATGCAAATTTTCAGAACCATAACCCTCTCCATTTAAAAGTTATACTCCAAAAACCAAAATATGATATCTTTTTGTCCGGTACTGTACATACCGTATTTGCTCTATAGCTCGGCTTATTTTTGAACTTCCAGATGAGATGACGAAATTAAATTAAGGGCTGCCGGCTTATTTTTAAAAGTAAACGTTTTTAGATCAAACTGAAAATCGATCTTTAAAATAGCCAAAATCTGGCAATCAACTATAGAAGTGAATCATCCCATTACTTTCCAAAAAAGAACAAGAAAGACTTTTCTAAAATATTATAAAGTCGCATTAACGCTAAATTAATACGACTATCACCTATTGCAATAATGCTGCTGACTGTTTTCATAAACTTTTATAAGATTAAACATATTTCTGATCAGATTCAATTTTTTTAAAGCCAATATGAATCTCAGTAGGTTTGCTAAATATTCTAAAACTCCCAAAACAAACTATAATGTCAGGATACGATCTGCAATTTCACGGTGTTATGCATCCTATGTTGCAGCATGAGAACGAGAGATAAAAAGACATGTTTTCTCTGCTTCTCTTCGAATCGAACTGTGTTTGCGAGGTCGCGCGAAAAAAAGTGGGCGGAGTCACGTCATGCATCCTTCGTGGAGGCTTCCAAAAACGTTTTTTTTTCTATGAAAATGTAGAATACCAGCAAAAATAGTTTGTAAATATTATTGGAAAATTTATCACCAAATTTATCACTTAATATGAAAAATTTTAAATTCCCGCTGAATGTGACTTTGTTAGAATATCGCGGTAGCCTTTTAATTAATAAAAAATTGTTCATCTTGATTTCAATGATCCCCGTCTTATCTTCTTTTTCAAACTATACTCTGGTCACTTTAGATTAAAATCACTAATTTACGGAATTTTCTACTACAAACTTTTTTTTTGCATTTCTGTCGGATGTTAAATATCGTCTTGTCTTTTACTGTGTTTGTTTCTTCGAAAAAATTGAATTCATCAGTTTTTAACACCATTTTTTGCGGCGCTGTGCATAGAAAACCGCTAATAGCCATCCCGAAATTTCCTGATTGAGGATACCCTTATATTAAAAACTGCAAAACGAATTCGATTTTGAAAGTGGTATTCTCAGTACGGAGCGCTGCAAACGCGCTCCCTTTGCACAGTCGTGGACGCGACCACGTTGGCGACGAGAGAGTGCAGAAAATAGAGAGAGCCGTGGCCGATGTTTTGCTCTAATTTCTCTAAACCTCACTCCAAATGCATGCGAAATTCTTTGTTCGATTGGAGCGAGTTTTCAGCGTTTTATACTGAGTATACAGTCCCCCTCAAATACCAAATTAAAAACATTTTCTTTTTAGATTAAAGATCATATTTAGATTGTTCAATTATCTTTCTCTCATGATCTATCTCATTTCCTCTAATATTTATCTTCCTGATCTGACACCAATCTTGGTTTCACAGATTATAAAGGTGCTTCTAGGAGCTCAATGAGCACTCTACCTACCCATCCATCGTCCAGAAGGCATCCAGGCTTGGTGACGATCAAACATCAGTGTAAGAGTGTCTAAAATATACCAAAAAGTACACACACACACTCTTTTCTTCTCTTCGTATTTGCCATGTGTTTTGTGCAAACGCATTGCAATGATGATAACCAGTCGGATCGTTTTTCTGCTGTTGCTGGAATACAAACGTCAAAAACCGACGAATGCAGAATGCGCTAGTATCGTTTTTTTGCCGTCTTATTTTCTATTTATAGAAATGGCAAGTAGAAAAGGTCTTTGTTGTTGTTTCACCTTTAAAAATATGTATGTCAAAACATTCGCTTTTCATATCATAAAATATCATATAAAAATTAAAAAAAATTAACTTTGAGATAGAAAGAAGCCGCGCAGATTGCATGTGGAACGCGAAACGAAACTCCGCCCACTTATTTGTGCGCGACCACGCGAACACAGTGGTTATTTAAGAGACGCAGACAGAACAAGTCGATTAGCTTTTTTTTTGAGTAGTGTTTGACTATCTCTTATTTTCCTGTTAAAAAAATATTTATATTATGAAGATTAACCACAGATTAATCAATGATCTTTGTTGCAGCATCGTTGTTCTTTGAAAAATCTTTTGTGGTTATTTTTCAAGCTTTTTTTCCATTTATTTCACGTAAACTACATATTTGTGGCAAATTGTTAGACCGCAATTTGTCTGATGCGGTTAGAGACCAAAACACACATGGCATGAGCTAACTATAAGACAAAAATCATATTCCTGTTTTTCATACATATTCTTGTTAAGCAAAAAATACCTAATTGTAAGCGCAACAGGCTTGATCTTTGCAAAATAATTTCAAACATTTTTCATTTTTCTCCTTGCATTTTCTTTTGAAAAACGTCCACACGATCAAGTTTCATTTTTTTCTTGTTTCTGGCGTTCTATTACGTAAAATATCCCTGTTTTCTCTACTTTTGCAATGCCCATTTCCCGTCGCTTTTCATTGACGCCGGCGAAAACATGCTCCCACCACCACAACCACCACCACCACCAAAATAGCCTTGGGACCATGGCTTGGCTCATTGGTCAGCGAAAACACATGATTATAAAAAAAAAGAAAGAAGAGGGGTTCAAAGATCTAACCAACTGAACAATCTGCAAAACAATTGGTTTGCAGTGGAATTTGTATTTCTTGCCCACATACTTTTTTTGTTGCCAATTTTGATTTTTGCTTTGGTTGCGATGGTCAGTTAGAACAAAGATAATAATGAAAATTTATTTAACATTCATTTCAGTTATAAATACTGTGTTTACTCTATTTGCCCGGCATGCCGGGAAATTCGCTGATTATTGCTTTAAAAAAACGAAAAATTAGAGTTGTCGAGAGATTAATGGTGCCGGGCAATTAGAGTAATCACGGAATATTTTTTACTATTAGTTAAACGTGAAAACCGATTGCACTTGACCCTGGCACGAGTTCGTCGTCTTCCAATGCGCTTTTTTTCACTCGAAAATTTATTTTTTTGAGGAATTCGAATCATGGTTTGATTATTCGGTGCTACCTCGGAATAGAACTGACGCGTAATAGAACTGTAGCGAAATTGAACTCGCTTTGGAATAGAACTGTAGTGAAATAGAACTGTAGCGAAATAAAACTGTTCGGAATAAAACTGATCGGAATAAAACTGTTTTGGAATAAAACTGTTCGGAATAAAACTGTAGCGTTTTGGAACTAAATTAGCAATGGGGCGCGATTGCATTGCTTGCTCATTCAAATATTGGTATTTCTCATGCGCGAGCTTTTTTCAACAGTTTTATATTTGAGCTATTCATCAAAAATTGTTTGTTTTGTTGTTTTTTTGAGTAAACTTTTATCATTTTTTTCTCGGCCCGCTTTGACGGCCGAGCAATGCAATCGCGCTCCATTGCTAATTTAGTTCCAAAACGCTACAGTTTTATTCCGAACAGTTTTATTCCAAAAAAGTTTTATTTTGCTACAGTTCTTTACCGAACAGTTCTGTTCCGAACGGTTCTATTGCGAAGCAAGTTTTATATCGCTGCAGTTCTATTACACTTCAGTTTTATTCCGAGGTAGCACCGATTATTCACGATGACACCATCATTTTAGTCTAAAAACTAGGTTTTTTGGTCAGAAAATGGCCGAGCCTTTGGGTTTTAAAAATGTGCAGTGCCTGGCCCTTCAAATTTCAAAAACCACAACTTAAAAAAAAGGTTTAAACTTTTGATTTTTGATTTTTGTTATTTTCGTCTTTTTTATCTTGTCCCCAATTGTTTTTTGTTCCTATTTTGACGAAAAGAAATGTTCCCATAGAGAGAAAACGAACATCTGCATCAATCATTACTAATGTGTGTTTTGAACTGCAAAATTGGGTACAGATAGACGATGTTCGTCATCAAATGAAATAAAAACTGAGAAAGAGAAAAATAGATTAGAAATGTCAATGATCATTTTCTCTAGTTCTGATTATCGAAACTATTTTTTTCGTGTGTTCATTTTCTTATTTAAAATTAAAAAAAAACGTTTCATACTTTGTTTTCAATCGACTTGCGACATGAAAACGCATTTCATTTCATTTCATTTCAAGTCTGCATTCACCGTTCTGTCTGTGTCTCTTCAAATATCACTGTGTTCGCGTGGTCGCGCACGCACAAATAAGTGGGCGGAGTTTAATTTCGTTTCGCGTTCTCGTTCTCGTTCTCGTTCTCATGTCGCAAGTCGATTGAAAACACAATAAGTACCTGGAAAATCAATAAACCGTAAAAATACAAAAATTGGCTTCTGAAAAGATGGTAAGAACCATTTTTTATGTCGAAAATTATGCGCTCTCCGCCTATGAACATTTATTTGGGATTGCTTTTTAATTTGTGAAAAATCTTGCTACTGACTAGTGAGCTCAATTTGAAGCCGCTCAAGAATTTTGATTCTTGGACCGAATGGAACTGATGACCAATAGATTAAATGTTCCGAAACGAATTTCGCGGTATGCCAGTTTATGCGAATTCACGTTTTTTGAAAAGAACTTTCGAGGGAGAAATCGTGGAAGCGATGAGATGAGATGAGACGTAGACAAAAGACAGCGGTGACACGCGACGCAACCGCAGCGCTTTGGGCGTTTAGAGTAAATACTTATTTTTCACTTTCATCCTTTTTCAGCCGTTGGTCTGCTCTCACCCGTAATCCCAAATTCTATGAAAAGTGAAGAGCCCCAAAAAATTTAGCAACCATTCTCTCCTCTGTTCCAACAACTGATCACAAGATGAAAGTCCAAGTGCTCGTCCATCAAAATAGAAGCGTAAAAATGTTATGTTTTACTCACTCTGAGAATTCCGGAGACTCACGCGACCATCAAACCAACCAGGCCGCGACCCCTGATCAAAACATAACCGAGAACTGAGTTTTGTTATCATTACACACTGCAATGGATCCTTCTAATCTTTTGATATTTTTCTGTTTTCTTCTGCAAAAAGAATCCATAATAGTAAGAAGTGATGGAAAAGAGAAAAAGGCGAAAAACACAAAGGGTCCACCCAAAAAAAAAGAGAAGAGAGGAACTGATGAAAAAGCGAACCGACCACAAATCTAGTGTTCTGTGATGCATTGTGTGAGGTTTCTCCAGCCGCTTGACGTCTCTCATGCCTTCAGGCTCACTCTCTTCTATTCTCCATTCTATCTTTCTCTCTTCATATTCCCTCTAGAGAGCACTTATTCGTCAGAGGTCCAGACACACGTCAGAACTACACTTTGTATGTGCGTGCATCTTCTCTCTCTATTCTCACTTCTTTTACTTTACCAATCGGTCTCTCTGATTCGTTTCTCATCTTTGTCTGTATTTTGGGTACTTTTCTAAATTTCTTTTTTTTTGTAGTTGTTTTTCATTTCTTGTCTACATATTCGTGCTACGTTTAATTTATTTAGTTTTTTGGTCTGAATCACAAGATTTTTGCTCTTTCTTTCTCTCTCGCTGTTTCTCTGCCATGTTGATCTTTTGATATTTTTCTCTAATTGCTATTACCCTTTCTTTCTATGTGTGCATCTATTCTTTTATTTAATTTCAGAACCTAGATGAAAAAATGATCCTTTGATTTTCAAACCATATGTTTAAGACGATTTTTTATTTTTTGCAGTATACATTCATTTAGATTTATAGGGATACATTTTGAATCACATTATCTCAGTAACAAAAAAAATACTATATGAGCAAAAATGTATTATAAAAGCCACTCTTTTTTTTGTTTTTGAAATATTTTCTAACTTTATTGTATTTTAAATTGTGTTGCGACATCAAAACGTCACAGGTGGAATGCGGTGGATGCATATAGTGTCCGTATTTTAATCATGTCGTCCTTTTGGTTCATTGGACGGTATATAATAACTTTTCATATATTTTTTGCATTAAAATAAATAAATTGAATGTATATACACAAGCCTGCGACATTTGGCGACTTTGCCACTGATTTTTTTCACTTTTCTTAAAGGTTTTTTATTTCTGGTAACGGCACTGATTTTTGTACTTCAGCTCTTCCAAATTTTGTGATTTTTGTGGCTGAATTAGTGAAATGTGTAAACGTTAATCAAAAGACGCAGATTTATTTTTACAATATGATTCAAATACGGACGCTATATGCATCCACAGCATTTCATTTGTGGTGAAACCTCGCCCGCTTTTTTCACGCAAAATTCAAAATGCACTAAAATTTAATATTGGCGTGGAAAAAAGTGGACGGAGTTTCACGTTTTGATGTCGCAACTCGATGAAAACACAATATGAGCCATAATTCTTAAAAATAAATATTATCCATTCGTGAAAAAAGCAAGCGCGCACATTGTGTTTTCAATCGAGTTGCGACATGAGAACGCGAAACTCCGCCCACTTATTTATGCTCGACCACTTAAACACAGAGCTATTTTCAGAGACGCAGACAAAAAAGGGATAGCCGACATCTCTCATTTTTCATGCTGCAACTCGTTTCAAAACACAATATATACAGCACGGCACCACAACCTTCTTCCAAAATTGTTTCTATCTGGCACATTTTTAAAACCCTAAGGCTCGGTCATTTTCTGATAAAAAGGCCTCGTTTTTGGGTTAAAATGATGGTGTCATCCTGAATAATTAGATCATGATTCGAATTTCTCAAAAAAGTAAATTGGTGGCGCATTGGAAGACGACGGGGGAGGCGTGTACAGTTTGAAAAATATTTCTTCAATAAAAAAGTCTTATTTGTTTGGGCACTCGTCTCCATAAATGTGTTCCGTTTGTGCACAAATCAAATGCGTTAATATTTTTAAAACTGATTTCATGAATACAATTTTAAAAAGTCAACAATTTGTTAAAATTTCAGTCAAAACTGAACTTGAAATTTGTAAACTTCAAATTAATGGTAGTCCGGTTACTCATCATAAGCTTTCTTTATAAATATCATCAAACATCGCAAAAATGGAACGATTTAGAATCGCCTAATCCTTTTAATCATCATATCTTATCCATTATTTTTGTTTTATGATGTCGCTGTATTCTGTTCATTTTCTTTCAAACTTCACCACAAAGTTGGCTATTTCATTTTTTTTTCTCTCTTTATCAACTGCCACATTTTTTTGCCGAACATCAATCTATTGATGTTTGAACATCCATCCATGCCTTGTGTCTCTTTTCTCTTCCACCATCCCCAGCATCATCTTCATTCTTATTTTCAATCTATTTTGTTACTTTTATTTTGTTCGGTTTTCAAATCATTCTCCAGACGAGTTAGAAAAATAGCAGGTATCTAGAATAATTTGTTCAATGAATTGCAAGTGCAAGGATCAATGGGAATTACTTAACAATAGGTTTTAATCGCTGGAACTTAATAGAACTCTGTGTCTCATCACACCAAGTTCATTTTGTGTTCTCGTACGATGCACTCAGAAGACCATTGTCCTATACTATTGACACACTTGTCTTTTTTTGTACACAATTGCGATCAACGTTCTTTTTCTCGCTTTACCTCACGTTTTTTTTGACTAGCATTTGTTTAAAAGGTTGTCATTTTTCTCAAGTCTAGCTTTTTTCGGATGCTCATTTTTAATGTGTTATTCAAAATGGGGGCTTCCAAATTATTATTTCTATGTTGGTTTGTTGTTGTAAAACTTTATTTTTTTTTTTCAACGTTTTTTCTACAAACTATATGTAGTATGCTCACCGGGTCGGCCCCAACAATATTACTTTTCGATGTCAACGGACAAAAGAAAAGAAGAGGACCAAAGGTTTTCCTTTTTCAAAAGTTTTCTTTCCCACCCATGATGCAAAGTACCTCCAATGTTGTTTGTTTCTTTTTTTTTCTCTCAAACTTTAGTTTTACATACATACTTCCTTTTAGTGTTTGAAAAATAATGTAGTTATGTATGCATTTCAGAACTTCCTAACTCTAGCCAGTTTTTCAATGTCTAATATGTTTCCGAGTTAATAATTCCTTTGTGCTCTCTGGCCTGGAATAGTCAAAAGCGTGCTCTCTCGCATTCAGCTGACTTAATAAATAAATTCATGGCTCCGTTTCCTTCTGAAACAAATTTATATGGTCATGCTCACATCAGCTTCCCCCTTTTTATCCGTTACCTCCATGTTTGCATGACTTGTCAAGCGCAGGTGTTCTTTGACGCTTCCTTTTTAATTTAAAAAAAAAAAAAACTAACTTTCTATAAAAGTATCAAATGAAATTTACTTGTAACTTTTCTCTAGCGCCCCTTGTTTTGATCCTCGTACTTTTTTTTGTTTCCAGAACTCTGATCCCTTAAAATTCCCCCCTCTGCGTGTGTGCATGTGTGCCATTGTGTGATCATTGATCTATGAAGCGTTGAGGAGGGTAAAAACGAAAAGACCCCGCGCTCCTTCTTCTCCTTCTTTCCTTCTTCTTCTTCTTCTTCTTCTTCTTCTTTTTCTTCTTCTTATTCTTCGTCTTCGTTTTTTTTTTGAGTTGCGTTGCAGTGTTCGACCTGATCTTTAAGCCCTAGAAGATAACGAATTTTTTTTTAGGAGTCTGCCAAAATAAGTCATCATCTAATAAAGCCGCAAAATAGGTACAGGTAGAATTGCTCAGCACGGCACCGCGAATTTTTAAAATCCTAAGGCTCTGCCATTTTTTGACCAAAAGGCCTCGTTTTTGGACTAAAATGATGGTGTCATCCTGAATAATCAGACAATGGTTCGAATTTCTAAAAAAAAAGTAAATTTTCGAGTGAAAAAATAATTTCATTTGGAAGACGGTGAAGGCGTGCTCAGTAAAACTAGCTGAAAAATTGTACTGCCCTAGATCTTTATCAATAATTTCAAAACGTTACCATTGCTGTTCTAGTAGTGCACATCGCATTAAGCTTCAGATTTATTTTGCCGAATCCTTCATATTGAAACGAAAAGTATGGAAAACATACACTTTTTGTTGTTTTCCATTTGATCATTCATGATCGCTGCCGCTTGTGAGTTCGATACCGCCTCTTTTAATCATTGGCCGTTGTGTAATTTGCTGAACTTTTTTTAAGAACAGCGAAGCACGTTCTTGATTACATGAAATTCTCGCTATGATCTTCACTTCAGAATTCAAAGAAATTGAACCTTTATGATCTTTTTTTTTTCAATTATTGGAAATTCGTTTGTTTTTCTAATAGTTTTGAAGAAACCAATCAACAAGTTGTTTTTACGCGATTGTACTTTTCCGCGTCCTCTTAAGCCCTATTAACAATTTTTCGTAGATCTGAAAATGTGTCGGGTACGGAACATATATGTATTTTTTCAAAAAAAAAAAAAAGAGTACGCTTCTCAGAAAATGTTTGGCTAATAGCCACCGATTCGGGGCGTGCGCCATATGTAATTGGTGCACGCCTCATATTCTATGGCTATTAGCCGTTTCCGTCGTGCCTGTTAACAGCCTTTTTCGGCGGCTAATAGCCATATTCGACGGCTAATAGCCATAATGGCTAATATCCAAATTCGCCGGCTAGTTGCCATTATCGCCCGCTATTAGCCTTTTCGGCGGCTATTTGCCATTTTCAGTGGCTATTAGCCACCTAGACGCCGAATCTCGCCATAACTCGCCAAAAATTTCCTGAGTACGCTTTGCACAAAAATTTCACACACTGAAAAAAAAAATGCTTTTTGCCTCTTTTCTTCAGACGGCAAAAAAAAATCAGACATTCTTTCCTTTTATTTATGGATGTTTCTCTCTTTTTGGTTGTTAAAAAATATTCATCGAGTGTGTTGGGTCACCTAAGCAACTGAACTCATTGTCAGTGACCTATATATTTGTTTCTTGATCGTAAAAAATAATGTATTATTATTATTATTATTATTATTTGGCTATGGAAAAATCAAAAAAACAATTATCGAGTGTTTGTTTCTGAAAAATAAAGTTTCAGTGATAATCATACATCAGGGCACGGCACCCGAGCCGTCTAAAAATTTTTTTTTATTTTTTTTTATTTGGCCCATTTTTAAATCCCTAAGGCTCGCTCATTTTTTGACAAAAAAGCCTCGTTTTTGAATTAAAATGATGGTGTCATCCTGAATAATCAGACCATGATTCGAATTTCTCAAAAAAGTGAATTTTAATTTCATTATCTGACGAACTTAGTGGCGCATTGAACAACGGGGGAGGCGTGCAGGGTACGTTTTTGTAATATTCAAAATGTATAATAAATCCGATTTGATTTAAAGTGTCAATTCCGAAAATATTCCGAATTTCCCGTTTCCTATTTTATTACCATATTTAGTTCAACTGGCCTCACAAGTACGCCAAATTTTTCATTTTACACGTTTTCCAGTAACATTGCCGTATCCGCCAAATTTGCCGTTTATTCATTCGCATTATTCATCCAAATCTAAATCGAACTGATAATTTTTTTTACTATTTTTAACTCTGGTTGAATCATCATCGTGAGTCAGAAATAATGAATGTTGTACTTGTTCATTTCTGAACATGATCTTTCACTTGTGATTTGCAAACCAAAAGCTCAACTTTTGACCTTTTACGATTTTCTTTTTCCTTCATTCATTTCTCTCTTTTCCAAAAAAAAAAAAATTTGCAATTCATCCAGTTTCATCAACTTCTTTTTTCGTCTCACGAGGAACTCAGAAATCTTGCATGTGTTTTGCTCCCTCTCTTTCTCACATTTTTCTTCTACAAACCCCTTTATTTGTCTGCTTTAACTATTTTTGATTTTGAAAAATTCTATAGTTTTTTTTTTCTATGAACAAGTTCTAATTTGATTCGCCCGGAACAAGGATATAGGTAAGTCTGGAAAAAGAAAGAAAGAAAGAAAACCAACTCAATTTTTGATCGCTTTAAATGCTGCCACCTCATTTTGAGATTCGAGAAATTCTCACGTTTCAATGCTTTGCTTTTTTCGTCTAAATCTTAAATATTCTATTTCTGCATTTAATTTAAGACAAGCTCTGAATGAGCCTTTAAGCTTCACACGCAGTTTCTAGATTGACATGTGTCACGGTTGTTTCAACCTGGCGCATTTTTAAAACCCTAAGGCTCGGTCATTTTTTGATCAAAAAACCTCGTTTTTGGATTAAAATGATGGTGTCATTCTGAATAATTAGATCATGGTTCGAATTTCTCGAAAAAGTGAATTTTCGAGTGAAAAATAGTGTCATTATCCGACGAACTTGGTGGCGCATTGCATTGGACGACGACGGGGGGAGGCGTGTATGTAGAACTTGCAAAAGATATGACTCTGAAACTACAACAGGAATTATTTTGTAATGTAGTAAGTGCTCCTTCTTCTGCTCAGCTTATACACACAAATACCCACACTTACACCCAAGCAGATGTTTGGTTCATTCTTCAGAATCTCAATGATCGGCCAGAGAATCAAAGAAGAGGAAAAAGGAAGAGAAAATAAAGAGGAACGAGATATGGTGAGGGTGGTATAAATATGGTGAGCCGGTGTTTGCTTGGTGTCAAAATCTCCGTGCATGTACCGTATACAGAGTGGATTTTTTCCAATAAATTGTTTTCTCTTCTCGTAGCTCGTGTACTCTGTAATAGCCTGAAGCACTCTGATCGTCAGGCGAACTATTTATTTTTCAAAACCAGTTTCTTCAAAATATATAATCAGTGTTTTTCATAAACCGATCAACACCTATCGGAAAAATATGTAAATGCTCGGCACTCTCTCACACGGCACCCCCTGGCCCATTTTTAAAACGCTAAGGCTCGGTCATTTTTCGACCAAAAAGCCTCGTTTTTGGATTAAAATGATGGTGTCATCCTGAATAATCAGACCATGATTCGAATTTCTCAAAAAAGTAAATTTTCGAGTGAAAAAATAATTTCGTATCACTTTAACTAAACTATTCAAATGTTGCAATCACTTGATATTCGTCACAAATTGCATCTTCGAATTATGTTTCTGATAATTTTTGGTTTATAGTTTCTGAAAAAGGTATGACCAAAATAACACACATTTTCTTCCAAAACATAATATTAAATCAAAAAGCATGAATACCAAAACTTCCAAAACACACCAATACCACTTCCTGCTTCTAGCCTAGCACGTTGTTCTTCTTCTTCTTATTCTTTCTTATACAATTATCTTCACATCACTTCATGAATAATTTAAATTGATTGCTCTGCTTGCCCCCCTGCCCATCCTGAAGTTTGATCATCGATCAATACAGTAATCTGTCTGAGTTTTGTAAAATGCGTAAATAACGAATTTTCGCATATTGTAGATTATAATTATGTAAGAATTTTGACGATTTTAGACCCCAAGAGCAACCTATAATTTGATGTTCTGTTCTGTTCAGCCCACTGAATTATGTGTTCAAAAACACCAAACATCTTCATATTTTCCTCTTCTTGTTTTCTTCGCCCCGCCCATTTTCCATACGGCCCTCCTATAAATTCAGAGCCGACTCTCATCTTGTTTAATGTTCTTCTCAGATTTTGTCTCCAGGTTTCTTTCGCACTTTTCGATGTCTGGGTTTTCCAAACTAAAGCCAACGAATTTTTGCAGAACATCCGCACATTTGAGAGTAAAGTGAGTGATCACTACTACCGGCGCAATGAGCACCTCTTGCGATCTGTGGTCGGTGCGAAGCGTGCGATTGCGCGTTGCCGTCGCCATCGCTCTTGCGCTTACCATCGAGGGATTGATGCGGTCTAATTTGAATATGGTATGCCTACTAATATTTTTTTTCGTTTTCAAAAACAAGAGGAAATATATACATAGCTTTATTCCAATTCACGCGATGTCGAGAATTGTAAAAAAAAATACAGGTAGAGAAACGGGGATAGAGCATTGATAGTGAAGAGACACAGAGACTGCCCCCCTTTCTTTGAACTCCTCACCTTCTGCGTCTCTTCAATATCAATGCTATATCAGGCGAAACCCCCGTTTCTCTACCTGTATTTTTTAACAATTCTCAACATCGTGTGAATTGGAAAAAAACAAAAACAAACGTTTTTTTCTCATAAATAACCCCATTAGAAAATACGCTAAAAATATCAATGTCAGCTTCACTCTTAAAAGTTCAAACTTATTTAAACAACAATTATCAACGTCAAGAAAATTACTATTTTCTAGTATTTTTGGAAGATCAAACACTAAATAAAAAGTCTCTCTGCAGGCGATTGTTTGCATGCTGAACAGCACGGCACTAACGGATGGCAAACCACCAACAATGATTGCCTCAACTGTAACGAACACGTCATTTGACCAAGCGGCAGTGGCAGCGACGCAGACGCCGGCGTGTCCCATGTTGCAATTTGGTGAGGCGGAAAAAGTTGAACATGTGAGTGATGGGACAAACTGAAAGTTTGTTTGGCAACAGATGCATACAATTCTAAATTGCCAAGAGTCAAATTTAGCAATAGGTTTGTTTTTCAGAAAGGAACAATCTGGTGGACGTCTCAAGACCGTGCCATCATTTTCGCCTCGTTCTACGCTGGTGGTCTCGCCGCGACTCTTGCCTCAGAAGTTCTAAACAGATACATTGGCGCGACAAAAAGTGTGCTCTACGGTGGCATTGCCAACGTCATCGGAACATTTTTCACTCCGTTTGTGGCGTCACAAACCAATTTCGGAACGTTTCCAATCATTCTGCTGCGATTTGTGATGGGATTTGGGCAGGTAATTTAATGGCACCGAGGGTGGGACCAAAAAAAAAAAGATGACAAAATTTTTTTTTTGGTAATTTTTTTTGGAGACAAAAAATTTTTTTTTGGTAATTTTTTTGAGGAGAAAATTTTTTTTTGTTGTTATTTCGGTAATTTTTCTGAGGAAAAAAAATTTTTTTTTGTTGTTTTGGTAAATTTTTTGAGGACAAAATTTTTTATTTTTATTTTTTTAAGAGCAAAAAAACATTTTTTTTGGAGACAAAAAATTTTTTTTGGTAATTTTTTTGAGGAGAAAAATTTTTTTTGTTGTTATTTTGGTAATTTTTTTAAGCACAAAATTTGTTTTTTCAAAATATTTTTTTTAAGAGCAAAAAAAATTTTTTTTGGAGACAAAAAATTTTTTTTTTCGATTTTTTGGTCTTTTCGGGTTTTTTTGGATGAGACAAATATTTCTTTGATTTTTTATTCGATGGTGAAAGTGAGACAAAACATTTTTTAATTTTTTTTTCGATGTGAGACAAAATTTTTTTTTTGTTTTTTTTTAAGAGCAAAAAAAATTTTTTTTTTTTGGAGACAAAAAAATTTTTTTTGGTAATTTTTTTTGTTGTTATTTCGGTAATTTTTTTGAGGAGAAACATTTTTTTGTTGTTATTTCGGTAATTTTTTTGAGGAAAAAATTTTTTTTTTAATTTTTTTAAAAGCAAAAAACTTTTTTTTTTTTGGAGACAAAAAAATTTTTTTTTAATTTTTTTGAGGAGAAACATTTTTTTTGTTGTTATTTCGGTAATTTTTTTGAGGAGAAAAATTTTTTTGTTGTTATTTTGGTAATTTTTTTGAGGACAAAATTTGTTTTTTTTTAAAATATTTTTTTAAGAGCAAAAAAACATTTTTTTTTTAGACAGAAAAATTTTTTTTTTCGATTTTTTTGTTTTTTCGGGTTTTTTTTGGATGAGACAAAAATTTTTTGTTTTTTTTTGAGGATGTGGATGAGACAAAAATTTATTTGATTTTTTATTCGATGGTGAAAGTGAGACAAAACATTTTTTGATTTTTTATTCGATGTGAGAAAAATTTTTTTTTCGTTTTTTTTTTAAAGCAAAAATTTTTTTTTTTTGGTAATTTTTTTTGAGGAGAAAATTTTTTTTTGTTATTTTGGTAATTTTTTTGAGGACAAAATTTGTTTTTTTTTTAATTTTTTTAAGAGCAAAAAAACATTTTTTTTTTTGGAGACAAAAAAAAATTTTTTTTTTTGTAATTTTTTTTGGAGACAAAATTTTTTTTTTTTGGTAATTTTTTTTGTCCCACCCCTGGCACCGAGATTCAATGCATAAATATATTTTTAATTTTAAGGGCGTCTTATGGCCATGTATGTTGGTCCTCATTGCTCAGTGGTTCCCAGCGACAGAAAAGTCAACTGCTCTCGCCATAGCTACAACTGGAAATCAACTTTCTGTGGTGATTGCAATGTTTGCGACCGCAGAACTTTGCCAATTACCATGGGGGTGGCCAATGGCGTTCCACGTTTACGCAGTTTGCGGAATCGTAATGTGCATCATTTGGTACATTTTGGTGTATGACTCTCCATGCCATGCCGATGATAAATTGTCGAAAGAAGAGCTACAGTATATCACAACCGAACGAGTCCGCTCACGCGCAAACAATCCAAACTGGTGGGCGCTTTTGAAATCACCAGTTGTCTGGGCGATTGCTGCTTCATCTTTTGCTCATAATTATGTGACAGTAGGAACCATTACATACCTTCCGCTTTATTACAAGACTGTGCTAAACATGAGCTTGACCTCGGTGAGTTTTTCAAACACAAAGTTGTAGAAAATTACTGTATTTTTCTTACAGAACGGAATTCTGTCCGCCGTCCCATTTATCCTCCAGTTTGTCTCAAAAGTGTTTTACGCTGGAATGGCTGACAATGCTAAAAAGCAAAATTGGCTGAGTTATGACTGTGTGACGAAACTTTCTAATTCGAGTGGTTAGTATGAAAACAATTTTTTATAATAGCCCGTTTACAACGGGTCTCTGGGTTCCTTTTATAAAAATAACGCGAGATACGAAAAAAACACGATTTTATTGCCCTAAAGGAGCAATGATTTACAAAAAACGAACAGAAAAACAAAAAAAAACTGTTTTCTAACCCGCTCAAAAACGAACCGTCCGTCCAGACTAAACTGCGCGCGGCGGGACATCGGAGTGTCGTTGCATGCCACCGCATGTGCCCTTTGAAAAAGCCGAAGCTGAGGGGGGATAACTGCCACCGGCAACTTTATTCTGTTTTATTCCTTGAATCAAAATTAAATATTTTTCAGCCTCCTTTGGAATTGCCGCTTGTTTTGGTCTCCTCTGTTTCTGTGACTGTTCGCAGCGCATCATCGCAATCTTCCTCATCTGCATGGCAATGGCCTTCGTCTCCGGCTACATCCCCGGCTATAACACATCGGCTGTAACGATTGCTCCTGCACAAACGGCAGCAATTGCCGCTTTTTCACGATTCTGGGGCCAAATCGCTTCGTCTGTTGCTCCGTATCACATAGGTGCATACACAAAAGGAGGCACTGCAGAAGAATGGAGAAATGTGTTTGGAGTTATTGCACTGATATGTGTAGTGACCGGCGTCTTCTTTCAGTGTTGTGGAACAGGTGAGAATAATGAAAAATAGGAAAAGTGTTAATAATTTCCTTTTCAGCAAGCCTCCAAGACTGGGATTCAGAACACTCAAAGGCTCCCATGGAGATTGTGCGGGAAGAATTGATTGACAGTTCAAAGCTCGACGATTCAACGCGAGTGACCACTGTCGAATAAAAGTTTTCCCAAACTCTGGAAGATTCATGACTATCATCACACCTCATAATCATCTCATACCGGTTGCCACACGCACGATTCATCGATCTGCCATCACAATTTTTCGAAAAGAAAATAAGTGCTTTGTTTTTCATTTTGATGTAATTTTTTCGCCTAATTCTGTGATAATATTTGGCTCTATTTGTCTTTTGTTTCGATAGTTTCTGAAACACCCCGAGTTTTCTTGTATGATAGTCGTTGGGAGGAATATATTATCAATTCAATATTCGTGCCGGCTACCACATGCGCCCGCGAAAGTTTTATAATAGACGCAGACATAACGAGCGACACATTTTTTGATCTACGTTCAGTTGAATTCTGTTGAAAAGACCTAATGGGGCGGAGCATCGATTTTTCGCGCCACTGCTTACTGTAGCCGGCAAGAATATTGAGTTGATAAAAGACCAAACATTGTTTGGTTTAATTTTCATCCAGAGAGGAAAAAAATCTGCTTAACGGGTAACTCCGATACATTCCGTTTATCTTAATAAAAAGTTTAGCTTTTTGATTGAACTGTGGTTTTTTAAAGTGTTTAAACCAAGATTTTTGGATTAGCGGTTGAGAGACACACTAACGTCTGAGTGCATTTGATCTGTGAGCTTTTCCTTGTTTATGGCTTCTCTGGTTGTTCCTGTCGCTGTGAAGAATTTTTGTACTAGTTTTAGGAAAACAAATAATGCTCTCCAAATTTTAGTTCAACAAGTTTTTTGGGTGCGCTATAAGTATTGGAAAATACCAAATCTGGACAGTTTTTAAGTAACCAAAACTTTTTGAAAAAATGGTTATTGAATCAGCGTGCCACAAACCCCTGGTCATATACAACCCTGAAATGTCCGTTTCTTGTCTGGACCAAATCCAACGCCTGAGCTTCATCTGAAGTTCGATTAGTTTCGAGTCGCGTTGAGTGCTCAGTTCAGTCGATACTTTGACTAGGTCACCGGAGCTGCCGACCTGAGCTCGTCGATCTCCAGAGTGGTCGACGAAAAGGCGACAAGTGCGAGAGCATTCTGCTTTCTCACAAAATAAGAAAACGAGGAACAAGATTTAAGAATATTAAAAAAAAAATGAAAATTTGCTCCAAAATCACAGCATAGACGAGCAGAAATCCAACGAATTGAGAGAGACGACGCAGGCGCGGTGGAAAACTATGGAAACTATTTTAGGATTAAAGGGAGGCGCGGCGCTACGGTAGACAAGCAGGTCTCGCCGCGACCGCGCAGTGCTTGCACACAGTGCAATGCGCGCGCTGTTTGAATTATATATTTGAGGATTTTGTTTTCCTCAGTTGTTTTCAATGAAGAAAACTATAGTTTTGCGTCCCAAAATATGGTTTTTGGGAAAAGGAAGTCGATTTTTGATGCTCTTGGGCATCATTTATCGACCAATCTGCCTAAATTTGGAGGTGTCAAAATTGAACTGTGTGTTATCCAGCGTTCAGTTGAAAACCTATGGTTCCCAGAAGCTTTCGAATAAATTCTTTACAAACAAGTGTTCATTTAACATATTTGTCTTGGGCTTTTGTTCAAAACAATAAAAGGAATGTCTGAGCCGTTGAAAGCAAATTCAAACAGATCACATCTCATTTGCAGGTTTTTTCAAAAAGAAACAATGAGATTTTCTCAAACGGACATTTTGTAGGCTCTTTTTTTGATATGTTCTTAATCAAAAAAGCAGGCAAGTGCAGAGATGAATAATGTTCCTGATGTTTGCGATTTTTGCCTTTCCAGCGTTTTTTCGGTTTTTTGGTTTCCTTTGCCGTTTGATTTTAAAAACTGGGTTCTAAGAAGTAGAAAGCGGAAGCCATTTTTTTTATTCTCACAGTCTTATATTATAGTCATCGTGCCAAAAAACTCTTTTCTGTCTATAATTTCAATGTGGCGTCACTGTTTGAGTCATTGTGCATTACTAAGAATCTTGGTTTGTGATATATTCAAGTGCACGTTTCTTACTTTTTATTTCTTGGCACATTTTACTTTATTTTTATCTACCCCTTGTCTTGCTGCCTCCCGCACCAATAAGAAAGAAATTAAGCTATTAAATACCTTACACCTAATTTTAGTTGGCACCTGCTACGGCCCTTATTGTTTTGACATTTAATTTCAAGTTTCTCACGACTTGGATACTGGTCCTCATCAATTTCTTACCTTTGTAAACAGTTTTCTCCTAGTTTTTTTTCATTGGGGTCTTTGCCAAATTTCCCACATCGATTAAACCAAACTTCGGCACAGTCTATGACTGACCCTTGGACAATTACATTACTCCTTCCGTCAACTCGAGGCTCTCAATTTATTACCTCGATTTTCGCTGTAAACCTCAGCATCTGCATTTTATAACTGAAATTCCTATACGGCGTTCCAATAATGAATAAAATAAAGAAAAGATTGAAGTTTACGTGTAATGTCTATCCTGGAAAATCGTTCTTCCCTTTTTCCCCAACTGAATTATCATGGCTAAAATGGAAACACCTGAGCATTCCTCAGGAAATTTTTGGCGCGTTATGGCAAGATTCGACGTCTAGGTGGCTAATAGCCACTGAAAATGGCTAATAGCCGCCTGAAAAGGGTCATAGCTGGCGATAATGGCAACTAGCCGACGAATTTGGTTATTAGTCATTATGGCTACATATACCCAGTAAAATGATCTTTTGGTTTTTGTCGGGCTCTGTCACGAGCTATGGAAAAAAGCGAAACATAACAAAAACTTTCTTGCCAACCTATTAACTCTATACTGACTGTTTGGCTTTTTTATTGACTTCATCAAGCCTCATATCACCATAAACTCAGAAGGCATCTTGCTCTCTTATGTCTGTCATCAATTATTTTCACTTTTCTCGAAAATCTTGACAACTTCATTAAAATTTCATCTTTCTCGCGACGCTCCACGATACTCTTGTGCATGTCTTGAAGCCAAAAAAAACTTTTTCGTTTTCAAAGGATAATCGCACATATTCTTTGCTAATCTTGCTCATCTTACATCCTTACAAGACCTCTCGAACAATGAGCACGTCAGAATACAATCAGAACCATCGTTTTTCTTTCAGTTCTCATCTCATCTTCCTTATGATATTTTGCCTGGTTTATTGTGTTTCCAATCGACCTGCGACATGAAAACGCATTTCAAGTCTGCATTCACCGTTCTGTCTGCGTCTCTTCAAATAGCATTGTGTTCGCGCGGTGGCGCACAAATAAGTGGGCGGAGTTTTGCGTTCTCATGTCGCAAGTCGATTGAAAATACAATATCTTTATCAACTACTCGATGTTTATGTTTACACGCCTCCCCCGCCGCCACCAAGTTCGTCGGATAATGAAATTATTTTTTCACTCGAAAATTTACTTTTTTGGAGAAATTCGAATCATGATCTGATTGTTCAGGAAGACACCATCATTTTAATCCAAAAACGAGGTCTTTTTGTCAGAAAATGGGCGAGCCTTAGGGTTTTGAAAATGCGCCAGGTATAAACAATTTTGGAAGAAGGCTGGGGTGCCGTGGTTTATTTATAAACTGTTCGACAAAAAAGTTCCACAGAAAATTCTTTCAGATCTCCAAAACATGATTGTTGACAGTTGCGAATCTATTGAACATACCGTAGAGGTGTGCAGAGTTTGCGGGAAACGGTCTGCTGGTACACACTATTCTGTGAGTGTTTTATCTCTTTTATTTTTTTTAAGACCGAGCTCATCTAACTATCAGGTACCCGCTTGTCATGGCTGCAAATCCTTTTTTCGTCGAGCCACATTAAACAAAACTGTCTATCCGGAATGTAAATTCAACAAATTGTGTTTTTTGGATACTCCGAGTCAGCAAAAACCCCGAAAATGCCGGAATTGTCGACTAGAAAAATGCTACAAAGTGGGAATGGTGGCAATGGTACAAGTAGTACATCAGAGAAAACCAAATCGAGAAAGTCCCACAGATTCTGAATTACCGGAATTGGCATGTTAAAAGTTTGCGGATCAAAATAAAACACTTTTTTCAGTCACTCTCTTCGCGAATTCAAACACAAGATAATTATGTGCTCGGTGTTATCGATGGGTTGCTCAGATTAGACTCTCAAATTGATAAATTTCGAAGTTCAGCTTACAATCCGTTTTGCGTTCCAAATCTTGAAACAATTCTCGCGACGACTGGAAAACTAAACCTGGCGGATAAATATGGAGTACTAAATAATGTGAAATGCCAAATTTAGAAAGTTAATCAATTTTTTAGAAAATGCAAGGTTGGCCAATCTCTCAGAAAGAATTTATCAAGCAACAATCGCAAATTAATAATATAAAATGCGAAGAAAACACTAATCTCAATCTCACGGCCTATGGCATAAACACGTACAAAAATAGTTTTTATTCTTACTAACGTAAAAATGTTCTTTTCAGAAAAGAGTGGCTCAGTTTCGACATGCTCGCCGCTGTGGAGTACGCCAAGAGTTTCCCATTTTTTCAACAATTAGAGTCTAGTGATAAGGTAAACACCACTGACCAGTTGTTAAAAATTGTAGGTTAAAGTAGATTCGGCTGATCAAAGCAACCACATTCATGAATCTTTCTTTGACTTCTGCATTCACCTCGTTCATGTCGAATATGGGATGTTTACAAATGCCAGACGGTGTTTGCATTTCTGGACCAGTAGGCAAGTATGGTTTTGTTAACTTCTAAAAAAATTTTATCAGGTCCCAAATTCGATGGTTATTCGCCATTTTTCATTTGGCGAACGCCCCGAATGCGATGGCTACTAGCCTTTTTCAATGGCTATTAGCCGTTTTCTATGGCTATTAGCCGTTTTCTATGGCTATCAGCCACATAGCCACCATATCCATATAGGCGCCAAAACTTTTGTGAAAATGCCCTGAATAAAATATTCGAGAGAAGTTGAACAGAATAGCCATTGAATTCGAGACGTGCGCCAAACGTATATGGTACACGGCCCGATTTGATGGCTATTAGCCGTTTTTAATGTCTTTTTGTTAAACATTTCCTGAGTACTCCTATGAGAAAAAGAGTGTATTGTTTTTCAATCGACTTGCGTGAGAACATGAGAACGCGAAACGAAACGAAACTCCGCCCACTTATTTGTGCGCGACCACGCGAACACAGTGATATTTGAAGAGACGCAGACAGAACGGTGAATGCAGACTTGAAATGAAATGAAATGCGTTTTCATGTCGCAAGTAGATTAAAAACACAATAGTAACCGAAAACTAATCCAAGCAAAATAAACAAATCGTAATAAAATAAGTTCCTAAGTTTGCACCAATAAATTTTAATGTACATAAAACTTTCCGAAATCAATTCACTTTTTTTTATAGAAGTGAACGCGAAATTCGTTCCTTCGAACGACGTCTCAGTCTCCGCGTCATGGCCCCACTCATCCGCAATATTTTCGATCGAAACGAGTACGTTCTTCTGAAAGCCATAATTTTGTGCAACAGTGGTATGCTATACAACCCAAAAAAAAACAGTACCACTATCATCTTTCAGCTGTCACGGATCTGTCGCGACAAGCACAAAATCATCTAAATCAGCAGCGACATAACTTTACCGGTGTGCTTCTTCTTTATTGCCTTACTCGGCACGGTTCAAGCAACGGACCGGCTCGATATTACAGTATACTCAACATGATAGACGTGCTCGAGCATCACCGACGCGATTTTTGTGATTTTATGTTGTTGTTGCACATGTCGTTGCCTTCCAGATATTCTGAACAACGATGGAAATTCCAAAGGGAAATTTTGAATTTTTGACGCATTAATGATAATTTAATACTTTCTACTTTTTATTTGTGATTTACCACGATTGACAGGGAATACAAAAAAGCTTTATTAAAATCTATTTTCTCCTATTGTCAACCATACAGACACACAACTCTGGATATTTTTTAGCTAATAGCCATCGACGCCCCATATTGGATGGCTATTAGCCCCATAGCTGCCAATTCCCGCCATACACGCGCCAAAACTTCTTTGAGAATGCTCATATTAAAAAGTGCGAAAGAAGTATAGCCATCGAATTCGATACATGCGCCAAACGAATATGGCACATGGCCTTATTCGATGGCTAGTAGCCGTTTTCATTGGCTATTAGCTGAAAATTTACTGAGAAATAAACCCAGTACGCTGATTCGCTATTATTTTTTGTACGACTTAAAAAAAAGTAGTTGCCGGCCCATATGTGAAAAATGTTAGAGTTGTAAAAAAAATGAACGTGAACTCATATATATGCATACACGTGGAAAGATGTGTCAATTTGAGATTTTCTTGTTTGCAAAATAATTCCTTTTTTTGGTAAACACCGGTTTTTTTTTTGTTTTTTATAACTTTTTCTTTTTGTTTCTTTGAATTTTTAATTAGGATATTCTTTGAATTTGCTTCCTATGCTATTTATGAAACGTTTGTACCAAAAAATATAAAAGAGATACTACGAAACACGCCTCCCCCTTCTTCCAATGCGCCACCAAGTTCGTCGGATAATAAAAATATTTTTCGAAATTCGAATCATGGTCTGATTATTCAGAATGACATAATCATTTTAATCCAAAAACGAGGCAATTTTGTCAAAAAATGACCGAGCCTTAGGGTTTTAAAAATGGGCCAGGTAGAAACACCAATGGAAGGCTGGGGTGCCGTGCGAAAAGTAGAGCATTTTTCGATTAATCTGAAAACTTGCTCAGTGGAATGAAAAATTGTATTTTCGAAATTAAATATTTAAATCGAAAACTTTTTGAGCAAGTTTCAAAATCACGGGGTGCTGGTGATTGCCTTTTTTCAAATGATATTTTTCACTTTGAAATCCAACGCGCTGAGATCGTGCCACGTGGCAAAGCTGGCTCCTCTGCGTCTCGTCGACTCAAAAAATGAGAATTCGCATAAATGGGCACACTGCCAATATTTTTTCAACGGAGCGCACTTTCGTCAGGGCAATCGCCATTACCCCGTGCAAAATATAAATAATAGTACAAAAGTTCCACATTTTTGGTGCACAATCTACAAAAAATTGAAAATATTTTCCATCCAGTGCATCTTTGCACAATTTTATTCGTTTGTAGATGCTTATTCTTATGGGTTTATTCAGGGTCGGATAAAAATAGTTTTTTTTTCCTTTTTTTTTCCTTATTCAAATGACGGAAAAAAAAGAAAAAATTCGTGGCCGCGAGAATTTTTTTCCGTTGCTTTTCTAGGCCCTCCGCTGTGAGACCTGCGAAATATCGATTTACGGGCGAATAATTTTTGAAATTTTTTTGTGTTGTATTGTATTTTATTGATTTCTTCCAATGAACTTTTGTATTTTTTCAAAAAAAAATTTTCAAAAATTATTCGCCCGTAAATCGATATTTTGCAGGTCTCACAGCGGAGGGCCTGAAAAACTTTTGCGATGGCCTAGAAAAACAACGGAAAAAAATTCTCGCGGCCACGGATTTTTTTCTTTTTTTTTTCGTCATTTGAATAAGGAAAAAAAGGAAAAAAAAACAATTTTTTTTTCCAACCCTGAATAACCCCATTAGCAACGCATCATCTTCTATTCTCGTACTAATTTTGAAAACATAGTCGCTTGCTTTGTTCACAATTTATGTACATTATTCAAAATGTGCTATCTTTTAAATTTCCTAATTTCACCTGTGTCACATCACAAATAACATAGTCTAGTGGTCAGTTATCATGCAGTATCTTTTTGGTTTTGATAACTTTATCAGTTTAAATTACGTGTGCTTTCTTTTCATGCTTTGATTTCTGTGAATTTTTGGATAGCGTGAATGTTAGGTTTCTCTTAAAAATAAATAACAATTTGGTTTGTAGAGATAAACCAAAGTTTAAAGTTTCAGACAAGTTCCATTAGGTCTTTCAAAAAAATGCTTGTTTCATTTCAAAAGACAGTTATATAACAAAAGCAAAATGAGCCATTGAACAAGGTCGGTTTGCCCTAACCTCAGAGCAAACAAGACAACGTTGTGAGCTCTATTTGCATTTCCTCTCGGTTCTCCATTTGTCAGTCTCCTCTCTTC
Organism: Caenorhabditis japonica; assembly: GCA_963572235.1. Taxonomy (NCBI): domain Eukaryota; kingdom Metazoa; phylum Nematoda; class Chromadorea; order Rhabditida; family Rhabditidae; genus Caenorhabditis; species Caenorhabditis japonica. The sequence goes on from OY754346.1 coordinate 1,809,153, forward strand.
TTTTCTCTGCTTTGTTGTCATTTCCAAAATTCCGTTTTCCTACTTGTTCCCATTTTCGTATACCTCCGATAGCCAAAATTATAAAAAAAATGGGTGGTAGTGGTTGTCGGGAAGATAAAAAAAGAAGAAAGCTGAACGTTTCTATTTCTGGTTTCTTCCTCTCCATACTTTTGGATTCATGCCATGTTTTCTACAAAGTTTTTGTGACAAACATTCTTTGACCACACTAACATGTCAGTTTTTCTGACAAAGAGCAACTAAATTCTTATGGCTTTTTGAAATCAGATCCTAATCAAGGTTTTATCTTTCATTTTTTTCAGAATATGTGGACCGTCGAAACTCTTGGCAAAAACGCTGACCGTCTTATCAAAAAATACGAGCACGTGCCGACTATTATTTCATTGGCAACTCTGTTCATCGGAGTTTTCGTGTAAGTTTATTCAATATTTTAAGAAACTTAATGTTCTCGTCAAAATCATTGTTTTTTATATAATTTAATTTATTTGTTTTTTTGTTTGTTCGTTGTTGTTGTATGCTCGATATAAAACGCTGAAAACTCGCTCCAATCGAGCAAAAAATTTCGCATGCATTTGAAGAGAGGTTTAGAGAAATCAGAAAGAAACATCGGCCACGGTCTCTCACGGCGTGTTAGAGACTACGTTTCAGAAAACTTTTTTGAGATCAAATTTTCGAGCGCCAATTCTCGCGTCTCTGTGTCTCCATTTTTGCACACTTTTTTCTAGACTTGGCAGAATGCCACTGTCGAGACACAGGCACATGCAAATAGGCGCGAATTCCTTTACGTAGGGTCTAGCACGCCGTGTCTCTCAATTTTCTGCACTCTCTCGCCGCCGCGTCCACCACTTTGCGAAGGGAGCGGATTTGCAGCGCTGCGTACTCAGAATATCCAAAAACAACTTTAAAAAACACCAGACTAAACGCAAACCCACGATGTTAGACTAAATTTTGAAAATTTCCGTAAAAAAAGGGGCCGAAGTTTCAAGGATAAGAGACGCAGAGAAAAAGTTTATGGAAAACGGTTTTCCTTTTGTTTTCCAGTTTTATGGATCCAGCCTCAGGCAAATACGTTGACTAGGAAATATAACATTTTCTGTTTTCGAAAAATTGTATTCACCCTAGATCAAAATTTTTCCACTTTCAAAAATACGACTTCCCGAACCACATAATCTCTACGCCCTTTTTTTGGCGGGGCGAGTAAAAAGTGAACTGTCATGCCCCCTTGTAACAGAACAAAAAACAGGTTAAAAACATGTGAATTTGCGCGAATCTCGCAAGTCCGGCACGGGGTTTTTCAGTAGAGCGAATTTGATGATTTTCCTCGACTATAAAAATTTCAAGGACACAATGTCCGTAAAATGCTGGTTGGAAGCACGTGTGATCATTTGAATTTTTAAAATTTATTGTTTTATCACCTGATAAGCATGTTCTTTCAGATTCTTGGCGCCTACCATTCTTGGTCAATGACACAAACAATGCTGCATTATAAATCATACTGTAAAATGTAAATACACACCACCATCAAGTTTAAACTGAACTCATGAATAAATACATGTAAACAAGATAATAACTGTGTAATTTTGTCTTTTAACTTATAATTTGGTCAACACTACTTCGTCTTGATATTTCCTTCCACCACAAGAGAAAGTGATGACGTAGGCAGGCAGAACAATTGCGGCACCAAAGAATGAAGTAATTCCAAGAACTATCAACATTGTTCCTATCTGGAAACAACAAAAAAAACGTTTCTTTGATAGACTGGCTGAACACACTTGATAAAACGAAGCGGTTTGAGTAAATAACAATGGAAAACCGGCAAGTAGAAGAGTGGCTGCGCCGAATATGCATGCAACACCGGCTGTCGAGTGAGAAGATGTGATTTTCTGGGTGGCACAAACATGTTTTGTATCTCTTATCGATACAACATAGTGCAACGTGTAATCGAAACTGAGACCTATGGTGATTATGAGTATCGTAGATTCCACTACGGAAAGCTTCCAGCCTGGAAGTTGAAACAATTATTTATTTAGTCTTTCTAACTGTTTTTTTTTATCTTTCTTATATCGAAAATTTTAGATTAGTCTGTGTGTTTGTTTGTGTGTCTCACACACGAGTTTGCAGTCGACAAAACTCGATCCCGCGACCTTTCGATTGTCGTTCAAACATGCTAACCACTTTACCACAGGGGTCACGAGAAATTGAAGGAGTTAGAGAAAAAAAAAGATCACCATTACTAAAAATAAAAAGAAAAATCAGTAAAAATACATATCTGACGAAGGCGACTTAGTCGCCACAAGCTGCAGGTTTGTTATTGAAGAATAAATTAAACACTATTTTTTTTTACTATCCCGATAGCATTTTAGTAAATACAATTCGTACTTTTTTCGTGGGCCTAGTTTTTGAAATGTCCTGCCTTAATTTTAAAATATTATGAGCTCAAATTTTCCGCCATTTTTCATTGCGGAACATTGGAGACTCGTAAGTACCACTCGTTCGTGAACTTTTTTTTATTACCCATCAAATGAAAGTAAACATTTCTTGGTTAAAGATTAATCCCATTTTGGCCATCAACTGTCGATAAATGATGTCCAAGAGCATCAATAATCGACTTTCTTTTTACAAAAACCATATTTTGGGACGATTAGTTTTCTCCATTGAAAACAACTGACAAAAAAAGAAAATTCTCAAATATACAATTCAAACGGCGCGCGCACTGCGCGGTCGCGGCGAGACCCGCTTGTCTACCGTAGCGCCGCGTCTCCCTTTGATCCTAAAATAGTTTCCAGAGTTTTCCTTCGCGCTTGCGTCGTCTCGCTCAGTCCGTTAAACTTTTGCTCGTCTATGCTGTGATTTTGGAGCATCTTTTCATTATTTTTATAATTCTTGTTCCTCGTTTTATTATTTTGTGAGAGAGCAGTCTCGCACTCGTCGCCTTTTCGTCGATCTCACTGGAGATCGACAAGCTCGGTAGGCAGTTCCGCTGACCCAGTCAAAGTATCAACTGAACTGAGCACTCACTCCCGTCACTTCTCAATGTTAAGGTTTTCCTCCCGTAGCCACGGGTTTTCCTTATAAATATTTTTAACCACATTTTCTTGTGTTTTCACCATTGTCCGTTAGTCACCGGGCAAAATAAACTTACCCAACAATATCAAACTAGCAATAGTCCACAAAATCACAAAAAGAATAACGATTGAGGAGAAAATTGAAAGTTTGACAGCTCGTATACAGCAAATAATCACAATCAGACAAACTCCAATTGAAATGACTACTGATGTAAAGCTGGAAGATCTGCAACATAAACAAAAAACAGAAATGAACAGATGTGCTGGCTCCTACTGTATCTGTGCGACTATATCATAGAATCGGGTAATTTCGGTAGAAGACAGACAATTTACTGAATCATTGCTAGTTGAATTCTTGATACGGTTGCAAGAATTTTGGATATCTTGGAAAAAATCTGAAATTTCCACAGCATCAATTCTCAGCTTTTTGTCAGACGGGATAGATATAAAATATCTAAAAACGGATTAACTTTTATCACGGAATTTTTTTAGCTAACTAACCCCACAATATTCAAATCGTGATCAATAAATGGCCCATCTCCTGGAATTACAGCAAAATCGTCTGGAAATTGATGTATTAAATTTCGTTGACGAACCGAGCCGCTAAGAATGCAAGCACTCGAAATCGTCTGAAAGCTTTTTAAAATCAAAAAATATTTCTTTTCTTTAATTTACAGCATTTTCAGATAGACACGACTCATTAGCACGAAGCATTTGATCCGCCCAAGAAGTGTGAGTGTAATTGGAAATTTTATATTTTCCTAACTCAGAGTTCACCAGTTTACTGTAGTATTCTAACTTTTCCAATGTGAGTTCAAACTTAGGAAAAGTTTCAGAAAAATTGATAGTCGGGCGAATGTAAGGACTGAGTCCGGAAGGCTCTCTGAATGAATAGGTTTTATGTTAGAAATTTTTCTTTTTAAGACAATTACTTAATTTCCTGAATCCCAAACACAAAGTTCTTGACTAATCTCGCTGATCGTTGCCACTGAAAATTAAACCGATGAGCATTATTGTCATAGTATTCGTGAACATTCGAATCAAGCAAAAGCTGAAAATAACAATTCAACGTGTAAAATTTTAAAATGACCGACTTTTGTGGGATTTGTTCTGGGAATCGTCAATCCAGGATCATAGAAAATAACAAGAACAGATATGCCAGTAAATACGATGCTAACGAAAACAATGGCAAAACGGAAATAGTACGTGAATTCTGTGAGTTTCTCGGAACGCCAATTGGTAGCAGTTGTAGACAGTTTTTTACTGGCTGAGCTGGTTAAAATGATTGCTCCAGGCAGAATTAAAACCACTAGAAGATAATTTATTACAACTGTTAGGGCTGCGTAAATTCCAAAGCATCTGTAATTTAATAATAATTCGTCCCAACGTGGAAAAATGTCTTCAACTGTCTGCACTGTCTTCTCTCTCTCTCACCACCGCAGCGCAGCTATTTTTTCGACGTGAATTTGTTTCTTTTTCGATTTTCAGCAAAACTAGACCACTTTTCGAAAATCTGTCATTAAAATATATTCTTCAGATCAAATGCTTCAGTTTTATTACAAAACCACCACGATTGGTGCAGAATTGACGGAGTAGATGCATTTTAAAATGCTGAAACATCGAGAAAAAAACCGAATTAGCACGTTTCGAGCTGGTCGTGGTATTAAAATGTTCGCGAGAAAATTCTGCACAAGGAGACATTTAAAATGCATTATTATGTTGCAGAAAATTGAGTTTTTAGTAAAATTCTGTACTAATTGTTTCAAAATGCATCTTCTCCGTCAATTCTGCACCAATCGTGTGTTTTTTGTAGTAAAAATGAAGCATTTGACCTGAAGAATATATTTTAATGACAGATTTTTGAAAAGTGGTCTAGTTTTGCTGAAAATCAAAAAAGAAACAAATTCCAGTTGAAAAAATAGCTGCGCTGCGGTGGTGAGGAAGAGAGAACGAGAGATGCGCCAGCAGTTATTCTTAGCGGCGCTTTTCCCGTCCGGGACACCGTGTCACATAATATTCTCTATATCCAACCTTAAAACAATAACGGGACTCGTTAAGTTTGTCAGAAACGTAGTGGCCGTGGTCAGTGACGTCACAAACATTGAAGCAAGAGAGTGATGTAAAGAGAGACGTAGACTGCGCGAAAGTAGATCAGTTTCTCGATATAATGGTACGTAAACGGAGCCAATTTTGTATTCCAAAGTTGACAGTTTCTGAAATTGTTAAAGTGTTTCATTTGGAGAACAACTGGAATCAAACTTCAACTTCTCTTCTAAAATATACTAAAAGTAAAAAAGCGTCATCCGCGCCAATCGATATCAAAATCACCACTACAAGCAAATTGATAAATGGGAAAAAATCGATTCTAAAAACTGTAGCGTAGAAAAAGAATGCAACTCCAGAAGAAAGTGCGACAACAATTAGAATCATTCCGGTGAAGATTATACTTTTAGAGTACAAGAAAAAGGAAAGAAAAACAAGAAGAGCTGGAAATGCAATATAATTTAGTTTAAATAAAACTTTTTTTTTCTGTAGTATCACCTGAAATTCCAGCAATCCATGAATCCCATTTAATATTTTCTTGAAAAACTTGATTTTTCATGTTCAACGCAACTCCGGCCATTCTGGTATGCGGATTTTGCTCCAAATACAATTTTAAACTTTCGATGAGTTTGTCGTAAAATTTACGGTTTTTGTCGTGTTTTCCATCCCACATTGTGATCTGAAGTCATTTTAATACCATTATAAAGTTTTTAAAACTGCTATTGTGTTTTCAATCGACTTGCGACATGAAAACGCATTTCATTTCATTTCAAGTCTGCATTCACCGTTCTGTCTGCGTCTCTTCAAATATCACTGTTTTCGCGTGGTCGCGCACAATCAAGTGGGCGGAGTTTCGTTTCGCGTTCTCGTTCTCGTTCTCGTTCTCGTTCTCGTTCTCGTGTCGCAAGTCGATTGAAAACACAATATTAGTCACCTTTAAAACCACATTGATAACCAGCTCTGTTGAGTTCTCATCTAATGGAAGAATCCAATTGTTCACTTGATTTATAGAAAAAACTGTGCAAATATCAAGAGTAGAATTTAATTTGCAAGTTTTTAGTAGTTTTTGGAAGTTTGTAACGCTATAATAATGTTTTGTTATTGGGGTAAAAATACATTTTAACATTTTAAAACCAATTTTCAGTATTGTAGTTTGGAAAACGGAATTTTTAAAAGTCGTGAGTTAGCTGCTGACGCGCTCTTTTGAAGACTGTTTTTTTCTAGCCTCTCGTTATTTTTTCTCACGCGAATAAAAACTTTTGTTACACTCGGTATAAAACGCTGATAACTCGCTCCAATCGAACAATGAATTTCGCATGCATTTGGAGTGAGGTTTAGAGAAATCAGAGCAAAACATCGGCCAAGGCTCTCTCAATTTTCTGCACTCTCTCGTCGCCAACGTGGCCGCGTCCACCACTGTGCGAAGGGAGCGCCTTTGCAGCGTTCCGTACTGAGAATAATAGTTTCTTTGTCACGCTTCTGTTACTCTCTCAAGATTTGGCTTTGTGCGGAAAAATAATGCAGGATTTTGATAGCTGTCAAAATGCACTGAATCGACTTGCGACATGAAAACGCATCACATTTCAAGTCTGCATTCACCGTTCTGTCTGCGTCTCTTCAAATATCACTGTGTTCGCGTGGTCGCGCACAAATAAGTGGGCGGAGTTTCGTTTCGCGTTCTCGTTCTCGTTCTCGTGTCGCAATCCGATTGAAAACACAATAACATACCAAAGTGATTTTTTATGGTAGTAGAATATTTCACTGACCGAGAAAAATAGAAAATCAGCCCAATTTTGAGCGATTAGAGGTTAGAGGCGATCGCTCACTTCAATTCACAAACCACAATAAATTTTTTTTTTTTTTGAAATTATTTATTTTCCAAATTGAACGATTATGATTGCAAATTTTTGGTTTTTGTTTCATTGCTTTTCATAATAATAATTGTGTGTTAATTTTTTGTATTCTTATATTCTCAGCCACGTTGGCGACGAGAGAGTGCGGAAAATTGAGAGACCGTGGTCGATGTTTCGCTCTGATTTCTCTAAACCTCACTCCAAAAATTTTTGTTCGATTGGAGCGAGTTTGCAGCGTTTTATACCGAGTATAAAGGATTTTTCGGAATGATCAATAAAATTAGCGAACATATTATTTGTTGGGGCATCGCTGGATACGGTTACCGATGAAATTTGGGCAGGCATTGGTCACCAATCTGCAAATAATACATCAGAAAAACATACTCGTTTTGATTTATAGCATCACAAGAATTTTCCGTGCTGATATTCGAACACGTGGTGTACAACGGAAGATTCAACGAGTGTTTCAGAGGCTTGAAGGAGCTTGTAAAATTATTTTCAGTGGTAAGTTTATCAATAATATTGTCCACGCGGCAAATATGTTTTAAAACGGAAATGGTGAACAGCTGCAAACATAAATTTTTAAAGAAACTAAAATTCTTTAACAATGTTTTGCTCATACCTCTTGATAACTCGAAACTCTAATTATCACTTTTCCAAGATATTCAATCATGTCGTATGGGAAAGATTTCCCAATAGCAGCAAACATTTCGCAGTGGTCCTCAAGATCTGACGAGTTTGGCTCAGAATCCACCCCATACTCGTCATAGTTCACAGTTATTGGATCCAATGTAGTTGTGCTAGTGGAAGGAAGTGTAAAGTTCTGAGCATCACGACGTTTTCTAGCAGTCACATCTTGCCTAGAAAATGTTTATTGCTAGGCCTGAACATAATATAATTTCATACTCAAAATACCACCGTAAAATGTTTTCATTAGAAGTCTGGTGTGGTTTCATTGCTTCCAATGTCAAACGGGCCGCTGAAAGTGACGTTCCCCTGGTTTCAAAGCCCTGAATTTTCGGATTGTGAAACTAAAATTATATTTTTTTTAAACAACTTTTGTTGGATCCAAATCAATTATGTTATAGTGAAAGAAAACCGACCAAGCAGTTAGAAAAGTGGATACAGTAATAGTGATGAAAATAACTGCAATTGGATGTCCAATTACCAAATGAGCATACCTATAAAAACTATAATTATCTGTTTGTCTGTTTGTCAGTGCCAACTGACCTATGGAAAAGACGTTCGGTGATCCGTGAAACAGTCATGGAAGGAAAGAATAGGAAACAAAAAAAATAAAAAATTCAAGAATGCGTAAAACCAAAAAGGTGTGGAGAGTAAAGCGAACGATGAACAATGTTTGCGCTTTTCTCAATGACGAGAAAGAAGAAGACGTAATACGAATGCAATCGAAATGCACATTTACAACGAAACAACACTGTTTGTCATTCGTTCCACTCTCGAAACTTCTCATTTTTATTGAAATCAAAACAGTACAGAAAACATCAGGGATCAGCCTGAAATTGGGAAATTCTCTAACAATTTTCAAAACCGAAAAAGCTATATGGCTGGCAAGAATGGATAGTGAGTCCGTTAGAGCGCATCCACATCGCTTAGAATCTTTTTTTTTTTTTTTTTCAATTTTAAAGTATTGCAAATTTCTCAAAAACCAATGTCGGCACTTTGCGTTGCAGATAATCATTGTTATTTTTTTGTTGTTTTTTTAAGTTAGCAAAAACCATAAATGGAATTCGAATTTGTCATTCGCTTACTTTCTCTATCTCATTAGGGAACACCTGTCATTAAATTTTCCATAAATTATTATGCTTTTTCTAGAAACCGTACTCACTCTCCTGTGTAATTTTGCTAATCTGAGCACTACCTTTGTGCAGAGCACACTTTGGATAAAAACCAATGCGCGCCAGCAAACTTGCATGGCGCACTTTCGGTGCTTGCGCATTTTTTAACTCTCGCATTTTTTAAATTGATTTTATTATTTTTCTTTCAATAAAACCTGTTTTTCTTTGCAAAATGTATGTATTTTATCTTTTAATATCATAAAATTGCCCAAACTTCGATTTTCGTAAAGATTCATCCTGCAAAAACACCAAAAAACTCAAAACGATTATTTTGAAATGGTGGCTGAACCAAATTCGACGTTCGTAGGCTTAAAAAATTTCTAAAGACCTCAGCTATAATTCCGTTGGAGCACATTTGAGAAAAATTAAGAATTTAAGCTTTTTTTTCCCGAAAAACAAAAAAATGGGTCAAAATTTGAATTTCGCGCAAAAAAATCCAGTGGGGCGCGTTTGCTCGGCTCAGCCCTCTTTACAAATCCTGGACACCATTTCGAATTTTTTTCTCGTCAATCTTCGAGTTTCTTAGAAAGCGTTTTATCAAAAGTATTCAATTAAGTTTATATATAATACCAGTAGAACAAAAAAAAACAATAACAAATAAAAAATCAGACACTTCCCATAATTTCTTTGGCTACACTTTCAAGTACTGGCTCGCAAAGCTCCATTCCGGCGGCTGTGATATGAATCGAATTGTCGACGTAGGACAACAACCGATCCCTGTCAAAGGTCAGGTACTTGTTGCCGCTCACAAAAACGTGACTGAGATCGAAGAACTGCAAAATGAAATTTGTCTTCAAAAAAAAAAAGGATTAAAAGCGTACATGGCATTTTTCACACTTGACCAGTTTAAATCGTTTTTTAGCGTTGCTCATTTCTTTATCAGCGGCCTGTCGATCCAAGTGCAAGGATTCCAAATCTTCTGGTTTTTGTGTTACGTAATGCAGGAAAAAGTTGAGAAAATTGAGATTATACAATGGATGAGAATCAAGAATGTAGATTTTTTTGACATACCTTTAAAGAAACGATTTGTTTTACATACTGTTTACAAACCTACTTTTCATAAAATGCAATATTCTCATTCATCTGTTGCAAATATTTGTCTCGTTCCTCGTCAAAAATTGTTGTTCGAATTGATGGGGGGTATCTGCAAGTTATTTTTTATTTAGCTGAATTTTCGTAAAATTACGTGCCTTGATGTTATGAACAAGACATCCGGTTTGTAAAGTTCCACGTGATTTTTGGATATTTTCAATGCTTCCAGTGATGTAGAACTGTCACCGAAAAATCCATAGTTTTCTGAAAAAAAAAGTATCATTTTAAGGAAAAAAAAATTAATTCACCTCCAATAGAAATATATCTCCAGTCGGAATAATTATAATTGAAGTGAGCCCGCATGTGCTCTCCCAAATTCATAACATAGCTATTGCCAATCATCATCACAGAAAAGTTTCCTTTTCCAGGCTAAAATCAATTTTAATAAGTTTCGCTTTATTATGTGAACTGTTATAAATAATTACCGGATATCTACAAAATCCAAACACACTTCTCCGGTCGATATCATTTGGAACTGTGCTTTCCACACATTCGTCTTTGACGGGCTCATTGTCCCATAGGTTTGGCAAAAATAGTTTATTTTTATCGACTATTGTTTGAAGCTCTTCTGGAAAAATGCTGTTCCAGAAACTGTGAGTTCTGACGCTGTTTTGAAGGTAGGCATTGGAAAGAATCAGAAGGAAAATGAGAGGAACCATGGCTTTCAGGTCGAACTTCAGATACTGTTTTTCGAAAAGATGGTGAAGAAGTACAGCGGTGACAAACGTGGACACTGAAAAATATCATTTTTTTTTCATTTAATTCATTCTACTTTTTCACAAAGTGATGCAACTGTATGAAGTAATTTATGGAGTTTACAAATTTGCGTGGCTGCACACGCGTCTCACTTTTTTTTCATGCAAAAATTCAGTTATTTTCACTATTTTTGCTAGTTCAACTTGTCCATGCACCGTAGTTCCGAAAGCACTTTCTAAAAGGTGTTGACCATGCAAACAGATTACAGGCACGCAGACAAAAGCATATTAAAAAATCGATAGTCGCCCAGGCTGGCTTAAAGCTCTCAAACTCTCTGCATCTCTGCGTCTCTCGCCACGTGTACAACGACACTCCAGGCACGCGCAGTTTAGCAGCCACGTTTTGACTATCGGTGAGCCGCGCATATTTATGTTTTGTTTAGATGGCATTTGCCCGAGTTTTTTTTTTAAGTTTTGCGGTGGCTCTTTAATTCTAGTTTTTGGTTTTTCTTAAGTAGGTGTTCCGTTTCGACTTGTTCTTGTTGTGGAGTTATTGATTTTTGTCAATAAATCCATTTTATTTTCTTATATTTGGCTCGTGCACTTTTTTTTTTATTGCGTTTTCTGTGCATCTTATTGGAACCCGGGAATCTTTCGGAAAGAAAGATCCAACTCGATAATATGAATAAAAATGCAGTGATTTCTGCGTCATACATTTAAGGCTTCCATTCGGACCAAAAAAAAGCGGACGAATTTTGTCCGCTGTTCGTCCGGTTCGTCCGAGTTTTTCTTTTTGTTTCTGCTACATTTTGTTTTCAAAAGCTGTTTCTGTTTTTTTTCTTTAAAATATCAACAGAAATGTCTTGTTTCTGCTATCAAAAATTCGGAAAAAAATTAAAAAAATTGTTTTTGCAAAGCTAATTCTACATAAATTTGCAACCGCTTACATTTTCATTGTCAGAATTTTTTAAAGAGTGACATAAATTAAAATTTCCAGCCAATTAGAACGTGCCGGACGAACCGGACGAAACGGACCAACCGATCCGTCCGCGGACGAACCGGACGAACCGCGGACGAAGCGGACGGACGAACGGACGGATCGGCGGGACGAAAATTGATCCTAATATACTCGGTATAAAACGCTGAAAACTCGCTCCAATCGAACAAAGAATTTCGCATGCATTTGAAGAGAGGTTTAGAGAAATCAGAGCAAAACATCGGCCACGGCTCTCTCAATTTTCAGCACTCTCTCGCTGCCAACGAGGCCGCGTCCACCACTGTGCGAAGGGAGCGCGTTTGCAGCGCTCCGTACTGAGAATAGAAGCCATACATACATTAAGAAACAGTAATTTCTTGAATGACTTACATATACAAAAAATATGGCACTTTGCTGAAGCTCCAGAAAATATTGCTATAAGTGGCCAATGAACCAGATAGACCGCAAATGAAATATCGCCCAGATAGGAGAGCATGTTATTTTTTAAAAGCTGAATATTTTCATTCGAGTCGTTTGTTGCAATTTAACGAACCTGATTATCTTGGGGCTCACTTGCAATCACAAATGCAGTTGCCAAAGTTACCATCGGCCTTAGAATGAGAACTTCAATTTTATTCGGTAGCAAACATAATGAAATTACTGCCAGTGCTACAGTTACCAAATCTTCTTGACTGATCGGAAGAGTTATTCTTATTTTAGCCGGTTTGAATTTTTCAGAATACTCGTAAAAGTTGACTTTGTTCCAAAATAAAGCCATGAAGCCGGCAGAAAATTGCCAGAGTCGTAGAAACATGAAATTAAATGCAAACTGAGAGTTGATCAGCGCGAAACAAATAAAACCGATTAAAGTGGTCATTGTCACTGCTACAAGCTTCAGCAAATCGTTTTTCAAAAACTGAAGACCGTAAAAAACAAATGGTACAAGAAGATAGAATTGCATTTCTAAACCAAGCGACCATAAATGAATGAAAGCATTCATCGAAGAGCCATCTGCTAGGAACTGGAAAAATTTAGGTTTGATACGTAGAAATGTATTATCCTTTATTTTTTACCTCTCTGAAATAATCAGCACTGTCATGAATAATTAGTTGATTTGTAACAAGAAACAATGAAGAAAGTGCATATCTTTGATTGGTCCCCCACCAGAAATCTCCAAGATATAAATGGACTGTCAATAATGCGACGAATAGAACCAAATAATAGAGAGGAAGTATTCTTCGGAATCTTCGATAATAAAAATCAAAAACATTGAGAACCGTTTCCAATTTCCTCTTTGTTAGATTTCGAGCCATTAGGTACCCCGAGATTACAAAAAACCTATTTTTAAAGATGGATTACTATTTTTTGAAGAGTCACTTACACATCAACACCTAAATATCCATTAACAAACAAAGTTGGGTACAAGTGATAAAGAAGAACGAGACTTATTGCGATACCACGGAGACATTGAATATCTTGTCTCATTTTGAAAATTAAAAAAAAAAGTATCACCACAATGAAAATAAAAGTAGACAAGTTTCATCAACTAGACGGCTTTATAGTTCATTCAGATTCGGGTCGTCGCGCATTAAAGGAAAATGCAAATTTTTGGCGTGCTGAGATGCGACACTTTTCGTTTGTGGGTTAATAGTGGTGTGTTCGGAAAATTATTTTCACTTTTTCTGATCTTTTGTACTTCTTGGATGCGATTATTGAAGATTTTGTTCAAAAATACCGCAGACAGAACAATGTGAACAAATCTTGAGGAAATCTCTCTTATTATTAAGCGACGGCCTTTATCTTTCTTATATATAAAAACCCAGATCGGGATGTCTGTGCGCGTCCGCACTTGCCTTTTTGCAAGAAAATGCAGTGTGGACAAAACACGAACCCGTGACATTGGGATTTGTATTCAAGCGCACTACCGACTGAGCCATAGAGGACAGAAATCTTCCCAAAACAGAGTGCGTATAAATGAATGAGGAAGAGTGGAACGTAAAAAAAAAGAATGTGGCGACGAAGTCGCCATTAGGCTGCGTCAGCAGCCGCGCAGGACTGCGCAGCAGGCTTGTAATGAATGAAAAGTTTCTACATTTCTTCATTTTTTCAAATAGAAATGTGAGTGTCAATCCGCATTGAATCAATTATTATCGATTCAATTTTCTTGTCGGTTATTGTGTTATCAATCGAGTTGCGACACTAAAACCTGAAAAGCTTTAGATCCAATTCAAAAAATTTCATTAAATTCTTTTTAAAATTGCGTATTCATTCTCCGTCTAGACGTTCCGTCTGAGCATTCATCTTTGATACTTGAAAATATTTATTATTCAAGCATCTATGACCCCGTTTGTTTTGAATTTCCAGTTATACACTTTTTCCTGTCTTTATTGATCTTCTCAATGTTTATTGTGTTTTCAATCGACTTGCGACACGAGAACGAGAACGAGAACGCGAAACGAAACTCCACCCACTTATTTGTGCGCGACCACGCGAACACAGTGATATTTGAAGAGACGCAGACAGAACGGTGAATGCAGACTTAAAATGTGATGCGTTTTCATGTCGCAGATCGATTGAAAACACAATAGCTTCCTGAATTAAAAAACTGGTTTAGTTTTCGTCAAGTTTGAGTTTTGTTCTGGGTACATACATATTACAGTAGTTGCTATGTATATTAAGAATGAAACTTCAATAAAATAATCACATTTATTTGTTTTGATATACATAGAAGACATGAGATCTTCATCGATTTTAAATTTAACAACCTCGCAATGTTTTTATCAAATAGAGATCATTCTATAAACCCTAATGAACATAGAATAATCGATGATTGTTCTCCAAAACTGTCAGACATTTTGTGCAAATCTTGCACATTTATGACTTCCTTGTCGCACATTTTTCTTGCCACTATCATTGTTCGCATAGCTGATGACACTTCCATTGCAATCTTTTCCTTCTCTTTTTTCGTGTTTCTTCTCAAAAATCTTTGGAAAGCAAAAACCGCAGGTTAACCAATTCAATTGTTCGCGGAACGCCTTCCTGAATCGCGGTGATCGGAGATAAGTTACATAATACGCTTGGCAGTAGTTTGGCATCACCACGATAACCTATAAAATATTTATATGATTTCTGTTTCCCAAAAGCTGCGTAAGCAGTCAGCGCAAAACTTCCCAGCAGGCTTGTATTCATAAAACACCTACTAGATAAGGAATGTAATGAATCACATCCTTCACATCGTGAATAGTTTCCACCATTATCCGGAAGATGACGACTACGGACCACCAAGAAACGATGTAGATTAAAACCAAGAAGAAAGTGGAGCGGAACACTTTGTGTTTTTCTTCACGTAAACTGTTTGTGCGTGATCCAGTAGAGTGCCTACTTCCTCGCATGTTTTCGGCTATAAATATAAATTTATATGCTCAGTACGGAGCGCTGAAAACGCGCTCCCTTCGCATAATGGTGGACGCGGCCACATTGGCGACGAGAGAGTGCAAAAAATTGAGAGCCGATGTTTTGCTCTGATTTCTCTAAATCTCACTCCAAATGCATGCGAAATTCTTTGTTCGATTAGAGCGAGTTATCAGCGTTTTATACCGAGTATAATAACAGCTGCTATATGAAGGCTATCTGCATGTTTCCGGAATTTTGATAGCTGATTTGATTTTTTTTTAAATTTTTACAATGCCCCTTTTCAGATCCTAGTGAAAAATTGATGCAGGTTTAAAAAATGTATTTCTGGGTCACAAAAAAAAATGTATGTACGTCAACCACCTTCGACTAACTCATTTTTCAACTCTGTTCACTCAGGAATCATATAATTCCTCATAGAAAACATTGCAACAACCTCCACTTACATTTCCTGACCGCAGCAAGAACGGAGCATAAAATAATCACCAGTGTAACGCTATTCAGAACAATCAAGGCAGTGGACACCATTTGATATATTCGAATATCGGTTGCTGAAAGAAAAAAAACGTGGTAATTGGAGACATCTGGACGCACGTACTCAACATAAAAATGCAATAGGGCGTCTGCTCGTCCGGGATAAAAATGAAGCTGGTCACTGATGTTGAGATGGCAAAAATTAAGGGGAAAATGCACATGATGGTTACATAGCGATGTTTGTTCCAGATCATGTGTCTGGAAAACATTGTAGGAATTTTTGAATGAATAATTAGCATAACAATAGCAAGCACTTATTTTTAGAAAGAAACGACCACAGACGGATCAAATTTTTCTGTGAGAATTTGTTTTGTTTCGGTAGATGTGATCTTTGCAAAAAATGTATTGTTCTTGGAAAAAAAAAAAACTTCATTTTAAGCGTATTTTTTTTATTTATGAAGACTAAGCTTTCCATCCAATCCGAAATTGCCCGGTCTGCAATTTTACGTGACGGTGTTTCGAGACACCGTCACGGTACATTGCACGTAATTCAATTTTCGATTTTTTTATGAATTCCCAATGGTATTAAACATGATTTTATGGTTTTTTTTTCGTAATTTCAACTATCAAAAATATTTTAGGAAGTCGAAAATTATTATAATGGAGAGAAGCTGTTCGTCAAGTAGCGAGGATAATAATATTGAGGAACCAATATCGCCATTTTCCAGCGTTTCGCGGAATGAAAAAGTTGCGAGGATTCGAAAAAAAAAATTAGAAGGTCACGAATATAAAGAGGTTTGCGGAAAATTAAAAAAAAGGTGGACAACAAATTTAAATCGAATTGTTGACTCCGAATTTGCTACACTTAGAAACATTTCTCTAATTACCATTTTTATTAATACTTTAAAGAAATAAAAAACGGGCGTTTTTTTTTACCCGGGCATGGGACGGCCGCCCTTTACCCGGACGGGTCGGGCGGGCAAAAAACGCCCGCCGTGGAAAGCTTAATGAACACTAACTTGATAGGAAGCATAATGCTAAAGCACAAATCCAGTGCAATTGAGAAAAATAGAGCCGATTGGAACATCATGGCAAATAAATAGACCAAGTTGTACTCAAAACACTTTTTTCGCGACATTGGGGTGAACCTGGAAATAAGAAATCACTTGTAAGAACGATGAATTTTTTTGGTTTTTCTTTGAACTTACCTAAGCTGAGTAACTAGTCCAATGATTTCCGAAAAGTTGCAAATCAAATGGGTGATGGCGAGTATCAAGACGAACATCGATCCTTTCGTTCGCAAAATCTTTTTCCGCCATATAGCCACAATCACATTGATGTTTCCAAAAAGCCAAAGAGCCATTCCGACCGATATAATGGCTTCAAGCATGTGTTCATGCATGTTTAGCCTCAATTTTAAAAATAAATGAAGAAATCAGGGAGGAAATATGATTAAGGAGCAGGGAAAATAGAAATACAAGGAGCAGCAAGAACCACGTAAAAATTCAGATCGGATGGGCTCTGAGAGGAAGAGTAGAGTTGGAGAGAGGAAAAGATGGGCGTGGTTATTTCTGGAGACCCCTTTTTTCATTTCTATTTTTGCTACTCCAGCCACTATTCCTTTATTTGTTTTGACTTTTCTGAACAATTTCAGCGGGTTTTTGCTTTTTTTTGTTTTTGTTTTTTTTCTTTACTAAGTTTGATCCTTCCTTCCTAGTGCATTTTTTCTGTGTTTATTTGCAGTAGGAAACTGTCGACCAAATGTAGAATGCGGAATTCAACAAGAAAGGTTACAAAGTCGATACGTTCTTCAAGTACCGAAGGTGATGCGGATCACGGTTTTCTGCGTACGCGGACCACTGGTGGTGTACCGTTCAGAGCCAGACATTGTTTAAGTCAATTCCTGGCTAGGAGCTTATCTTGCAATCTTCGTAGATTTCTCTACTACCCAATCAGAGGCTGGGTGAACCGAGGGGGTAAGGGCGGACTCGAAACTGTGGCCGCTCAGACGGCGGTTATCCCCCCACACAAAAATTTTCGGAATGATTACTTTTTGCTTTTCTTGGATATGTAAAAAGGAAAGAAGTTCTTGAGAGATTACGTTAAAATTTTTAGAAAAATACGTCGGTGGGGAGACGGAATAACTGAATGACAGAAAACAAAACATTGAAAATAAACATATACGCTCACACGTCTTCAAAGCAATACACTTCTTGTTTATTATTTATTTGCCAGACGCTCATTGAGGTTTTTTTCTCTAATTTCGAAGAGTTGACCTTATTGGTCTGAGTCAAACGGATATCTCACTATTTCAAAAAAAAAAACAATTGAATTAAAAAAGAAAAATATCCAAAAAAGATGATAGAAGAACAGTGATCTTGATGATCGCATAATCTGATAAGAATCGGTACATGAGGCAAGGAAAGATGGGAGACAAAAGAAGTGGATTATTTAGGTGATATCGTGCAATGTGCACGCGTAAGAACTTTTGTGAGCCACTGCGTAACAAATTTCCACAAATTTTTATTTATTTTTAATAATCAGAATTTATTGTAACAGATCGGCAGCCTCTGAATTTCCGGCTCCGGGACATTTCGCAGTCGGACGTTTCGCAGCCGAGACATTTCGCAGCCGGACGTTTCGCAGCCGAGACATTTCGCAGCCGGACATTTCGCAGCTGAGACGTTTCGCAGCCGGTAAACACTTCTCACTTCTCTCTCAGCGGTCGACTACACAATTGGTAAACATGTTATTGATAAACAAGCATGGTCAGAGAAATGAGAGAGTGTGTATATAAGGAGGTTGGCTGCGAAACGTCTCGGCTGCGAAATGTCCGGCTGCGAAATGTCTCAGCTGCGAAATGTCTCGGCTGCGAAATGTCCGGCTGCGAAATGTCCGGCTGCGAAATGTCTCGGCTGCGAAACGTCCGGCTGCGAAATGTCTCGGCTGCGAAACGTCCGGCTGCGAAATGTCCCGGAGCCGAATTTCCGGTATCCTCTAATAAGCTGGTATATAAAAAAACGACTGAAAAATAGACCGGCATGCCGGTTTGTTAGAGTAAAACCATAAATAAAATAGTCTAGTTATACTTCCTAATGACGCACTGATATTCTAAGTACGGAGCGCTGCAAACGCGCTCCCTTCGCACAGTGGAGGACGCGGCCACGTTGGCGGCGAAAGAATGCAGAAAATTGAGAGAGCCGTGGCCGATGTTTTGCTCTGATTTCTCTAAACCTCACTCCAAATGCATGCGAAATTCTTTGTTCGTTTGGAGCGAGTTTTCAGCGTTTTATACCGAGTATAGAAGAATAAATCCACAGCAGACGAGAAGACGCTGAGAAAAACCTAGTTTTTTTCAAGTATTGATGGACGTTCGCGACTGACAACACCGCTATAATTTCAAACAAAATTTTTGAAATTTGGAGTTGGGAAAATCACAGAATGAGCAAGAAAGTTCTTATTGTTAGTGTAAACAAACTAGACTTTTGTTGACCTAAAGTTTTCCTTTTCTGATGTCTTCTACTTTAATTAATCGTTTTCCGTTTGCACAATAATTGAAAACTTTGCACCACCACCAAGCGTGCGTGTAAAATGATTAGAAATTTGTAAAATGTCACAGATATTCAAGACTGAATATAATAAAAAATCAGTGACGCAGAAATTCTTTACGAATATTATGTATATTCTTGCTCTCTTTTCAATTGCATCCCAGAAAACCCAGAACAGGAAAAGGGGAATTTTAAATAATAAACAAAAATTCGAATTAAAAAATGCCAAAGTAAAAAAAAAGGCGAAAAAGGAAAAACGAGTAAGAAATGATAAAGGCAATCTTATCGTTCAAAAGAAAACAAAGTAGACAAGAGAAAAAGAAACTGTTAGAGATTTGGAAAGATTTTTTTGTATTGTGTTTTCAATCGACTTGCGACATGAAAACGCATCACATTTCAAGTCTGCATTCACCGTTCTGTCTGCGTCTCTTCAAATATCACTGTGTTCCCGTGGTCGCGCACAAATAAGGGGGCGGAGTTTTGCGTACTCATGTCGCAAGTCACGGTGATTCTTTTACTACCGAGCACACTATTCTCGTCCACCGATTTGTTTTTTCTGTCGCGATTTTCTAAATGACTTCGGATCGAGAAGTTTTTTGTCACATTACTTCTTCTCATTATGGCGCATATTTAAAACCGAAATTGGTCCGATTTTTCACGTACAATTTCAAATTCTACGTGATTCTTTTACTGCCGGCCACGCATTTCTAGTCCCCCGATTAGGTTTTTCCTGTCGCGATTTTGTAAATGACGTCTGATCAAAAAGTTGTCTGTCACGTTACTAGATCTCATTAGGGCGCATATTTTAAACCGGAATTCGTTCGTTTTTATACGTACAATTTCAAATGAAACTGTTTTTCCGTGGTGGCCGAACTGATTTCCGCAAATTTTTTTGCCTCATTTTGCAAAAAGGGGAGGGAACTCCGCCCACTTCATGTGATGAGAGAGTGAGAGAGTGCGAGAGAAAGAGGGGAAATACTTGCGACCGGGGGACTAGAAATGCGTGGCCGGTAGTAAAAGAATCACCGTGCAAGTCGATTGAAAACACAATAGAATAGAAATAACTCAGAGAATTATCGGCAATTTGCCGTCGAAATCGGCGGCCTGGCCGCCTCCTGTGGGCAGATGCGCCGATTTAGGCGGCAAATTGCCGCCGAGGGGAGGCAATTTGCCGATCGCGGCGGCAAATTGCCGCATAGGGGCAGCAATTTGCCGATTTTCGCGGCAATTTGCCGCTTTTTTTTGTGGCTTTTTTAGAGTACCTGAAATTTCCATTTTTTACTGATTTCACTCAAGATGCTCAACGAGCACCATGTATACAGAAAACCAAAAATAGCCGGTGAGCTCTGTGGCACCGTGCCACGGAGCCTTCCTCCAGAGTTCCCCAAACACCGTTCAGAATTCTTTAACCCAGTCCCTTGCAACACCAGCGTTGACGGCGGGTATACCTTCTCTTGTGGACCGACACTTCACGGGTTTCGACGGCCCTTATGTTTTGCACGGGAAAGGGGCGGGGCGTAGCGTGGTGACACCAGTTTTTTGTGGATTTTATAATATTAAGACGTTTCCCGAATACTTACTTCATATGCCTGCAGTGGGATATAAGCCCCCCCCCCCCAGCATAAATAATTATAGTCTCTCACCATCGTAGTCCCCCGACTATCTCGAATCAAAACGTTTCCAAATCAGAACTATGGTAAAGGTGAAATCAGCAACATGATTGGAAAAGAAAAAAAAAGATTTTATGAGCCACAAATGTCGGAAATGAATTATGTGGTATTTACTCTAACTGGCCGGTATCCAAGCAGGAGGTTCAAACAATAAGCCGGCATGCCGGCAAATAGAATAAATACGGTATTAGAAATACTTGTTTTGCACTGGAGAATTTGATTTACCTTATTATTATACAACACTTTTGACACGTATCCATTTGGAAAGAAAACGGTTCTGATTCGGGACCGTTCTGTCTTGATAAAGTTCTGATTCGAAGCTTTTCCTTATTTCGAAAGCGACAAAAATGGTAGAAAGAGCTATGAATGGTGCATTTCTATTAGAGGCTTCTATTAATTGGGATTGCTCTTCGATGTCGGTCGATTTTCGCTTGTTGTTTCGCTATTCTGATACGGCGGGGGCTATTCTTATCAGGTGGGGGCTATTCTGATATAGCGGAAGGCGATATTGATATGGAAAAAAAAGGAAGAAGTGGGGGACTTATCTGAGAAATAGGCGCTCCTCAAAATAGAACCTTATCAAAATAGAGCCGAAATAGAACTTGACGCGAAATAGATCCGTGTGAAATAGAACTGTACATTGTTTTAGCGCGTTTCAGCACAATTGGGTGAAGACTATTGAATAAAAAGCCAAACAGAAAAAGTTCCACTCAGTGGCGTGACCTGTTTTCGATTTATTGACTGGGTTCTATTTCACGCGGTTCTATTTCGGAACAATTCTTTTTCGGAACAGTTCTAATATCGACGTTGAAAAATATAGAATTACATTAAACGCGGTGTAAAAATCGTGAAATAGGTACAAAGAAAAGGCAACAAGAATTGTGGGCCAGCGCACTGCTATGCGTCAGTAATACCCCATATGTCGGCAATTTGACGCCTGAATCGGCAAGTTGCCGCAGGCGGCAAGTCGGCAACTTGCCGAGTTCGTGCCGACATCACGCCGGGTCATGCATTTTTAGCTGCCGACTTCCTGGCCGCCGGCAATTTGCCGATTTCGGCGGCAAATTGCTCATTTCACGCCGACTTCACGCCGATAATTCTCTGAGAATGTACATGAATATGAGTATTTCAGTTTATGCACTCAGTGGGAACCGAGCAATGAATGCTTCTAATCAATTTATTTTTGTGATTGAGAGCAGGCTAGTGTTTTTCCTCAAGTATACATACATCCAAAAGGCTGAATGAACTCCACCCACTTTTTGTACTAGAAGAAAAACAGAATTATCGAAAATAACCGAATTTATGATACATATATCATTTTGTGCAACATTTGCACAATATTTTTGTTGTTTTTATGCTTTTTGCCAAAAAAAGGAAAATGTATATGAAGTAAGAAATCGTTCTTTTTAAAATAATTTACTAAAAGATTATTTGCAAAAATTTGAAACCTGGCAGACTTTTCTATGTATGTTTGAAACCTGAAAAAAAAAAAAACAAAAAAGAAATAGAGGTCAAGTAAAGAAGAAAGGGACCGCAGGAAACAAGTGTTTACTACACGGACTTTATAATTCTGAAGAGCTCAAACAAATAGGGTGACACGCTTACTTTCTGCACTAGTACTAATTGTTTCAGCCACGCTCCACCCTTCTAAAAGTTTCAATTTTATCTGACACGCCAGCTCAAAAATATTTATTTTAAGAAAAGTGTGAAAAAGAAAAAATAAATAATTTGTAGTTTCGAGTTTCACCACTTTTATCTCTGCTACTCTATTTACTGACGAGTGTTTCTTTTTTTTTTTTTTTGAAGATCTGATCTTGTTTTGGTGCCCTTTTGTTTTGAAAAAAAAAGTAACTAAAGAGGTGAAATGGAAAAAGATTTAACGTAACCCATTTTTCTTTCAAAAAAAAAAGTTTTCCGAATTTTTAGAGATTCGACTTACAGAGAATTGCAAACCAAAGAACTTGGGTTTTTGTGGTTATGCAAATTGCTTTGTAAATGTCATTATTGTCAAAATAACAGCTTGCCAAAAACGTGTGGAAAACTGAGAAAAATAATGACTGCGTCTAAACCCCATGTGTGTTTATTTTCCAGAGAAACCAACCGAATATTCCGAACAAAATTGAATAAAGCGGCAAAAATTGGACAAAATCAATTGTCTCACTAATGAATGGCACACGACGTTGCTGGGCTGGAATATGACCGCGCTCTATTTGATTATTCAGATTTACGATTCTTGATTCAAAAAAAAGCCCTAGCTGAGCTTGAAAAATACAGAAAATAATTTATAGGGAATAAAGTCTAGACTCATTAATTATTTATACCTTTTTTTCGTAAAAGAACTTGGAAAGAATCTGCAAATCAAATTAAAACACGGAAGCTCATCACAAACTCTCAATTGCACTTACTTTTTTGCAACGTCAGATAAACCAAAACCCGTGGCATGACCGGTTGGCTCAAAAATACGTTTGTGCTCAGGAAACACAAAAAAAAGAAATTGTTTGGAAAAAGACTTGCATCCATAGTCTATAAAAGCAAAAATCAAAAAAAAATCCTCATCGATAGATTGTTTGTGGTTGTCTACTTGATGGGACTTCAAGGAAATTAAAAACAGAAATATCAAAGTTGCGTCGTTCCAGCCGCGGAAATTAAAGAACGATTGTTTTAAAAAAACTGGATCTTTGCCGAGCGTGAAAATATTGAAAATTGGCCCCTCCCAGACTTGTTTTTTGTTGAGGTGACTTCCTTATAACTCAAATTTTGTTAACCAGTGTTTTCAGATTGTTATCATACACATTTGCAGTTTTAAATCAATCAAATGTCCGGTTTTTAGAACGGGTAAAATGTGCTGAAAATGCCTCGGGGTGAGTTAATCCGACATTTTTTTGTATCAAGGGGGGGGGTGATTCTAAAAAGTAGTTAATGAGTATGACGATGCAAACAAATAATTTGAAATATTTTGAAAATAAAAGTAATTTCTGCACTTATTGTTAGTCTGTTCATTGTTTCATGAAATTAAATGGTTATAACAGTTTTAGAGTT
Organism: Caenorhabditis japonica; assembly: GCA_963572235.1. Taxonomy (NCBI): domain Eukaryota; kingdom Metazoa; phylum Nematoda; class Chromadorea; order Rhabditida; family Rhabditidae; genus Caenorhabditis; species Caenorhabditis japonica. Next base: position 1,832,896 of record OY754346.1, read on the forward strand.
TTCCGTCAAAGCACCCCAGCCTTCCAAAATTGTTCCTACCTGACGCATTTTTAAAACCCTAAGGCTCGGTCATTTTTTGACCAAAAAACCTCGTTTTTGGATTAAAATGATGGTGTCATCCTGAATAATGAGACAATGATTCGAATTTCTCAAAAAAGTAAATTTTCGAGTGAAAAATAATTTTATTATCCGACGAACTTGGTGGCATATGAAGATTGGAAGACGGGGGAGGCGTGCGGGGATGCTTTATGCACATCTCAAAATGTTTCTGTCCACGTGAACGCCATGTGCATGCATTGCATTTGAAATCTGTGCGCTAAAGTTTTTTTTTTTTTTATTTTGTTTAGGGATTTGAAAAAAAAATTTTCATAAAATAGCTTTGTAAAAATTATGTTTTTCTAAAAATTTACGAATATTTTCCCCCGCTAAAATTATTTGAAAATTGTCAATCGTCTTCTTCTTTTTCTTGAAAAAGGAGACAGTCAGACACAAAGATCTGGGTTATATTGAAAGATATCGATAAAACAGTCTAGTCATTTCACCTAATGACGTCATCTGATTCAAGCCATGTTATAAAGTTATTCCCACGGATCAAAACCTGCACAAATCTAGCATGACTGCTTTACGGTTTTTTTTTGTATGAGTCACCATCAAATATATTAATTTCAATTTTTTCACTTTTTATTATTCTCATTGCCAGTACGAAGCGCTGCAAACACGCTCCCTTCGCACAGTGGTAGACGCGGCCACGTTGGCGACGAGAGAGTGCAGAAAATTGAGAGAGCCGTGGCCGATGTTTTGCTCTGATTTCTCTAAACCTCACTCCAAATGCATGCGAAATTATTTGTTCTATTGGAGCGAGTTTTCAGCGTTTTATACCGAATCTCCTACAGTGTTTCCTATAATGTTTCGTGTTGGTTATTGTCCTTTCTGTGGTATTTTGTTTTTTAACGCCTATAAAATAACACAAAGATCAAAAGGATGCATGTGAAAGGATGGGATGAATACAGGTTATGTGAAGTTTGTCAAGACGCGGGAATAATGTAACAATGATCATAGAGGCGGGGTGAGAAGAAGGTTTTTGTTGTTACAATATCGCTTCCGCTTAACTGTGGTCCTCTTGGAGGATCAAAATCAGATGACAGTCTTTTTTATCCATTATTTTCTTTTCTCGTTTTGTTTTTTACCTGTCGATGTCATAAAACACATGTTCCGTGGCAAACACGTACAATAATGCATTCTGGTTTGCCATTTCATTTTTTAAATCAAAATTTAATATTTTGGAGACAACTCAAAATTGTGCAAACTTTTTGAGAATGCAAAATTCAGTTTTCTAGAAATTCAAAAAAATTTATGTTCCAGTTTCCCGCTGACTCATTCACCAATTATTTCCGTAAAAATGCAAATCCATCTGCAAAATTAACCCACGAGTAATCATAATGTTATGAATGAATGCGTACACGATGACGCATTTTTTCGTTCGTTTACTGACCTTTTTCCCCAGTTCGTCAACACAAACACACTAATCACAATAGTGAAAGAAGTGGTGATCGGCGAATCGAATGAAGAGGAGTAGGCGTGGTGTGTGAACACGAATGCGGGCGGAACTGTGTTTAAAATGGATGGATAGGTGGAAATATATAAATGTGATTATTTAAAATCCGATTTACCTCTTTATCAATCAATGTGTAGTTTTAGAGGAACATCTTTCAAAAAGCGATTTTTTGTTTTTTGAACGTTTTTTCCACTGTTTTCAGACCTTGTTCTATATGCATTTGGCACACGTTTCCAATTCGATGGCTATTAGCAATTTTCCATGGCTATTAGCCACACCACATAGCTAACAATGCCCGCCATATACGCGCCAAACCTATTTGAAAATACCCTGATTAATAAATGCGAAAGAAGTTGAGGAGAAAAACCGTCGCCACACGACCCGATTTGATGGCTATTAGCCGTTTTTCATGGCTATTAGCGAAAAATTTCCTAAATAAACGTTTGTCAGAAAATTCGAAGAAAAATGAAAGAAATAGCATAAAAATAAATGAAAATTTTGAAAATTCGAAGAAAATTCTGAAAATTTTTGAAAATTCAAATAAAAATGAAAAAAAAATATCATAAAAAATAAGAAGAAACCTGTTTCATTGTTGTGAATTTTCAAAATTACGTCACGGTGTGTTGAACGGTACACCGCTGTAAACGCGCCCCCTCGCACTACTCATTGAAAGAAAGTTTTATGGTTACGGTCACTGTTTTTGAAATATCGCATTAATCAATAAATTGACGTTATTTTCTACATTTTTTTGTACTCTTCCGCATAAGAAAAAATTAATGAGTCGATTAAAAACACTTTTCGTTGAATTAACAGAATTGTTTCATGCGTTTTCAGTGAAAAATTTTTTTGAACTGTCGTAAGTTTCGGCGCATGCACAGAAACCTGTAACGTTATAATTTGATAGCGGATGTGACGGCAATTTGCGTACTTTTTATTATTTTTGAAAAAAAATGTACGCTTCAACACACCGTGAGTACCCAAACACCGTGTCGCAATTTTTGTTTTTTTAATTGGCTTATTTCTCAGAAAACAAAAATTAAGTTTTAATTAATGGGTAATTAGTCCAGTTACCAGAACAGTCTCCAGTTTTTCTTGTAATGAAAATACGCTTCACTAAACTTTGATCACTATTGCAGTGCATTAAAAGTGCAATCAAACTCGCCAAATTATCCTGAAGAACTTCGTTTTTTTCTTTTAAAAAATATAAAAAGAATCGGAAAAAGATTTTTTTGAAATTCATCAAATGTGCTACTTTGCACACTCATCGATACGTATATTGTGTTTTCAATCGACTTGCGACATGAAAACGAAACGCATTTCAAGTCTGCATTCACCGTTCTGTCTGTGTCTCTTCAAATATCACTGTGTTCGCGTGGTCGCGCACAAATAAGTGGGCGGAGTTTCGTTTCGTTTCGCGTTCTCATGTTCTCACGCAAGTCGATTGAAAACACAATAATTATAGAATACGTACGCTCAGAAATGAAACCAATTTTTAAACCTTTAATCTATTTCAAATTGCACGTGAATACCACGAAAATTCCCATTTTTCGATATTCATCTTCTTTTTCTGTTATGTCAGCATTGCGTTTCCTTCCGCCAAACTTTTGGTTGCTTAGTGATGCCTACTCTGTTTTTTCGATGTCGCGTACTTTTTGTCTGAAGAGCCATTCACATTTTGCTCACCAAATATTGTTCGCCTTTGTTCTTCAATTTCAACTAAATTCGATCGACAAACATCATACTTGTTTTTACATGTTTGCCAGGCCTATTTTTCTCGTTCGGCAATCTCTAGAAATATGTTCAACACAAAATAATATTTAAAAAAAAAATGTATTTTTCAAACAATTGAACCTTTGTTTGATCTTTGAGAACAAAAACCAATTAAAAGCCAAACCAGTTGAACGGTATTAATTTTTTGGTTTGTTTCTTTTTTAACTCTCGCTTGTATAAACTCTTTAAATTCATTTTTACAACATGTTGATTTAATTAGGTTTTTTTTCAGTATTTCTTGATCGATCGATTGATCGAAAAAATATTATTAATGGGTGTCGCTCTCGCAGATATGGAAATGATAGAGAGGAATCGACCAATGTCGTTAAAAAGTATTCGCAGTATGTTGTTTATGATATTTATTGTGTATTCAATCGACTTGCGACATGAGAACGCGAAACTCCGCCCCCTTTTTGTGCGCGACCTGGCGAACACAGTGATATTTGAAGAGACGCAGACAGAACGGTGAATGCAGTCTTGCGTTTTCATGTCGCAAGTCGATTGAATCCACAATAATCTTACAATTAATTATATTGACGATTTAATTACAGGAGAAAGCCTAGCGGTCCCGGACAATGAAAACAACACCAATTGGCGCTTGATCATTGTCGCCGGAATAGTGTCTGCGTTGAATGCGGTGGAAAATTCGGTACTGGGAATCGGAGAGTGGCCGTATATGAAAGAGGTAAACTTTTCTTCGATTTTTCTCGGTTTTTGTAAAAACAAATATTTTTTTTGCAGATTGACAGTCAGGCAACAGCTCAGTTTTTTGGCGTTGCAACATCTGCCTCAAAGTGTGGACATGCTATATTCGCCCTGGTTTTTTCAATTTGGAGTTATAAAACACAATCTGTTAAGTAAGTGCAAGGAAATCCTTTTTTGTATTATTGTGTTTTCAATCGACTTGCGTGAGAACATGAGAACGCGAAACGAAACGAAACTCCGCCCACTTCTTTGTGCGCGACCACGCGAACACAGTGATATTTGAAGAGACGCAGACAGAACGGTGAATGCAGACTTGAAATGTGATGCGTTTTCATGTCGATTGAAAACACAATCGTTCAACAGGAAAATGATAGCTAAACTTCCCTTTTTAGAATCCCCCTACTGGCTAGCAGACTGATTGCCATCGTTGCATGTGTTCTATATTTGTCCATCGAGTACGTGCCGGAAGGCAAACGTTATGTTCTCATGGTAGTATATATTCTCCTGGGAGTGGCCAACAGTGAGTTAGTTTTTTCGATTGTCTATTTTTTTTAACTTTCAGGTGCCGGCACCGTACTCCGAGGCTACATCGCCATGTGCTCTTCTATTCAAGACCGCCCAAGAGCATTTGCAGTCATTGGGCTCTCCATCATTGTCTCAATTGTAGTTGGTCCTACACTTCAGCTGATTTTCAGTAGCATCGCGTATCCTGGTTATGAGATTTTTCCCGGAATTCGATTCCATATTTACTCTGCGCCAATCTGGTTCTCTTTCCTTCTCACCATCTTCACTGCAGTCATCATCGTAGTCTTTATGCAGGACGTTTATCGTGAAAAATCTGAAAAGTTTGAAAAGGGCGTCGAAAAGGAAGACAGCTGTTCACCAATGTTCTCGATGGAACAGATGAAGGTGACGTGGATGAATTTGAGAAAATCCGACGTCGATTGGACCCTTATCGGTGTTTGTCTCTTTGTGAAAATCGCCGCGACGTTCTCACATGCTACTATGCAATCGTGAGTTTGAAGTTTTCTTTGAACATCAAATTTTAACTTAACAAATTCAGAATTATGTCAATATTCTTTATGGTTCAATACGGATGGACGGGAACTGAAACCGTTCAAATGGGTTCTACACTGATGGTTGGATTTGGTATTCTTTCATGCGTTGTTCTGTTGCTATACATCTTCTGCCGCTTGGGAGAAATGTAAGATTTTTTTAAATGAATTTGCAAATGGCATGTGTCAAAACTATTCCTAGACTTAATTATTTTTATTTCAGACTTCCACAACATAAAGTGTTTCTTGTGTGCACAGTTGCTGTCGGAATTGTTTACCTTCTTACCTATCCATTCGATTTCAACTCTCAACCAGTGGTCGCCTATAATGAAACCACGCATGCTGGATGCAATCCAATTGAATATTCTTGGTGCGAAAACGCGATGGCTGTCAATCCATACCTCTTCATGATCGTCACTCTTTTGGTGTCAGCACCTTCTATTCCCATGATGCACACCGCTTTAGACACTGTCTATTCGAGAATTTTGGGAAAAATTGATCAGAGTGTGGCTCAAGGAGCAATGACAGTAGTGGATGACATTGTTTTCATGATCACTCCTATTTTCACGACGTAAGAAAAAATTCAAAAGCGTGCGCTTGCTTTACTGTTTAAATTTTCTAGGACAATGTTCACAGTTCTTGGAGTCGGACCACTATGGCTCATGAAATCTTCGGTGTTTTTTGCAATCGCAGCAGTTTGGTTTTTGAATCTCAAAAAGATCGCAAAACATTTGTATTAATTTCTTTGTCGTTTTACTTACTTCTTTGACATGCCGTTATGCTTTACCAATACGGGTTCTTGTTCGTTATGGCTTTTACTTCAGTCGGTTGTGTATACTGTGGTACTTTATTTCTGGAAAAACGGAAACTTTTAATAAATTATATTGAATCAAAGAAATTTAATTATCCAAATGATATTGTGTTTTCAATCGAGTTGCAGCATGAGAACGAGAGATAAAAGAAAATGTTTTCTCTGCTTCTCTTCGAATCGAACTGTGTTTGCGTGGTCGCACGAAAAAAAGTGGGCGGAGTCACGCGTTCTCATGTCGCAAGTCGATTGAAAAAACAATAGGCCGCAAACATATATAAATTACCAAATGTTTTTGTTTTCTATATTTAGACAAACACAGAAGCACATAAACATCTTACTTACTTCGTTACTTAGTCGATCCGTTCTTTGATCACCTGGTGTCGTCGCGGATCACAGCGTTCCAATCGGTCCTTGGCGATTGTATGTATATTGATATTACTTTTTGCATGGAGCCGCTACATCCCATCGGTGTTCTTTCAAAATTCTGCTTCCCATCTCTGGAAGTCCATTATTGCATCAGCCTCGTTCATCTTCCTTCGTTTTTTCGCATTATTTGTTTGGCCAATCCAGGCGTTCTTTTTTTAAACTAGCTGGGGGATCACGGGCATTATAATTTTCTCGGATATCTTCTCTGGCGTTGTTCCGCTAGCGAAATTCCGACTAATCGTCTTTCTAATGCGGTGTAAGTCACCTTGACTCTTTCAGAAAGTGTCTTTGTGAAAGTCCCATACGTGAGAGCCGGTAAAACGATGGAATCGAAGAGTTGAGCTTGGATTCTCCGGCAGGACAGGGCATATGTGGTGTTTCTCATGTTGTTGGACGCAGCCCATGCTGCTCGGCGTTTTCGGTGAAGTTCCGGCCTCTTCGATGCGGGTAGTCGCATTGTTGTGCGTTATTTTGACCGGGCTTTTGCTGGAAAACATATTTTTCATAATTTTGGCCTTCTAGTATTCATTTAAAGGCTTACTTTTCCACACATCTCGACATCTCGACCAATTCTTGAATCATCCAGCTTGCCGTCCTGGGGTTGTTGGCGACCAGAACGAATTTGTCGTCGGCAAACGTCAGGTGGGTGAGATTTTGCCCGCTGACTTGTATTCCGGGCAACTGATCGTAGCTGTCGTCGTGTCCTCCTGATTTTTAAAAGTGCATTGGATTTTGATACGGTTTTTACATTTTTATCGAGATCGGTTCCGACGTTATAGGGCTGATGACCCAACGTCGGACATTGCACAGGATTAGTAGGGTACTGTGACTATTTATTTGACAGCTACCAACTAACGAGAACTTCGGAAGTCATCGTACATAGATCGTTCGAGCAGTGGCGGTGTAGAAGCCAGGGGTCGGGTGTCTGAGCGCGTGTGAATGGATGAAACTGTTCTTTTTATAGTGCCGAGCCACGTGGAAGATGTTATCGCATTGTTGGAGGTCACGTGAACGACTCGATGTTTCATTTCTTACTAAGCAATGAGAGGTCACGTAAGCTTATTTTTTCGGTTTCTTCCTATAGATTGATGGACAAGTGTTAGTTGTGTTGATTGTTCAGAGTTGTAAAGATAGAAACTCTTATTCCACAACATAGCCATCAAACTGAATTCATTGGTGTACTCAATGCAAGAAGTGCTTCAAAACGGGGCCAACGATCAAAGTCACACAGCGTGAACGCTCTCAAGAATTTTTTGATCAAAACATGAAATTATTTGCCACTCGTCTTTTTTCGAGCAGTCATCGATGCCAGAAGAAGCCGAATTAAACAGGACTAACCGATAATTGTTTTTAAGTAAAGGAAGATGCGCTATTAAAGTTGTCCCGGCCAATTACTGTTCAATTTTTCCGTTGCTTCCGAATGCCTTTTTGAAAGAGCAAAATATGCTGATTATGAAGATATGATGATGAAGATTTAGACAAGATTTAGCAACGAAAAAAGTACCGGAAATGCGACAGCCAGGACGTTTTCCATTTAATGATGACGCTTGCATCTAAATTTTATTATTTTTAGTATTTATTAAAATAAATGTCTATTAAAAGGCTCTTTAATATTGAAAAATTATTATTTTTAGAAAAAATACAATTTGTTTTAGTTTTTACTTCTTCTATCAAATTGTCAGTACTATTTTCAGTACTTTGATATTAAAAATCTTTTATAATACTAAAAAATTAGAAATAAGATTTTCAGCATAGACTTAAATATAAAACGTGACGTTGCGAAGCCATTAAAATCAGATAAAAACGATTTGATAAAAGTCTTCATTTCAAAAATAATTCAAATTTCAACAAATTAATTCTTTTTCACTGTTTCAATAAAAACGAATGGTAAGTGAGATGTTAGAATTTTTAAAGGAAAATGACACAATTTTTCTTAGAATTCAAAACTGGCAAAACTATCACTTTCTTCCTGCGTTTTCCTGATTCTTTTCACATCAAAAACTATGACGGAAAATACATTATCAGAAGGTATTGTGTTTTTAATCGACTTGCGACATGAGAACGCGAGACTCCGCCCACTTTTTTGTGGGCGACCACGCCAACACAGTGATATTTGAAGAGACGCAGACAGGTAGCGCACAAATAAGTGGGCGGAGTCTCGCGTTCTCATGTCGCAAGTCGATTGAAAACACAATAAGAAAATATTTAGCTCATTGCGTTTGGAAAATTTACAATTAACAAACTAATTGTTAAGATTTGAAAGATGTTTTGTTTCAGAGCAGCTTAAAAAGGAGGCATGCAAATCTCACTCTTGTCATCCGCTTACCAAGTGCATGCCAATGAAAATAAGAAAAGACACTGGTCATTATTTTGAACCCGTTTGTATGAAAGGTTAGCTGTGGTCGACGTCACAGATGAGCATATATTTTCCTCTTTTTTACAGTTCCGTCATGCGCTTCCAAGAAATGCAATCCGCTGGAGAAATGTGTAATGAAACCGATAAAATGTCAACTGACACCTTGTTTAGAGATTCCAACTTGTCTGCCAAATGTCAATGAAGCGTCTCCAGAATATCAACTGCCACCCGCTCTTCTTGCAAAGTAAATTAATGATGATGTTTATTTATTCATATTTCAATACATTATGTTCATTGTTTTTATTAAGTTTCGAATGTAAAATAAATTCGCCACCAAGATCGTCATAGTGAATCCGTTTCATTGCAACAATAATTCTCATCATTTTTGTTATTCGTGGTGCATAATTGATAATGTTATTAAGTCGGTAATGCTGATGGAGCTCATCGGCAATTGCGTCGCGAAAGTCATCGCAAACATCCAAAGTTTCGCCCAATATTCGCTCTTCTGGAATTATTATAGTGACTGATCAATTTGTTCTCAAAAAAGTTGTCGTTTTCTAAGAGTTAAAAAAACACTAAATTCCACATATAAGACACTTAATCAAACTTCAAAATTCACTCACCATTATGCAACACAAAATTGACAATTAAAAATGCGACCTCTTCAATAGACAATTTCAACTGACACAACGGTTTGGCCACCTCATTCACACATCTTTCCGCAAATGTTTTGTAGTCTCTAAATTTGTTAATTTGAGTTTTTGTGCATTCAATCGAGTTGCGACGTGAGAACGCAAAACTCCGCCCATTTATATGTTCCCGACCACGCAAACACAGGTCTATTTGAAGAGACGCAGACAAAAAAGGGATAGCGAACCCATTTTTCATATTTTTTCTTTCTTACTGTAGCGTTATCTGCAGTTTTTCCTTGGCAACACTTTCAATGTCAAAGAACAAAGCGTCCAATTGAATTGCCCTCCCACAAGATATTGCAAACTTCTGAAAACCAATTTTTTATTATTTGCCAAAATACGGTTCAACAAACCTTTTCATTATAACAGTCTTCTCCAAAAATCTCCGTCGACATTTGAATGCGTTCAAAACGATACAAGTTCTGCCAAAGGCTTTTGAAAATCCGTGTTTTCTCATTGAGTGGAATTCTACGGAATGCCATCGAGTGCATTGCCAAAACCGCCATGTTATTAGCCTGAGCCCTCCAATGTGGAACCAAAGTTTCCAACGATAATCGATTTTCAAATTGTATATCTTTGGCTTTTTGGGAATTTCGAATCACCCGAAGCCCTTCGACAATTTTTTGTAGGGGAGAGAGCGAAGAAAAATATCCGAAACTCGTAGAGGGCAAATCAGATAAAAACAATCGGTGCATATCGTTTTCAATGTTGTCGTAGTTTATTTCTGTCAAAATAGATTGTGCGTACAGTTGATCCTAAATCAAAAATTGATACTTTCAAGAAGTATTATATCACCTCAATTCTTATTATTGAATGTAAGCTTGTACTTGGCTCGTGTATAATAACTTCCTCGTTCTTGTGTTTTTTAATCTCACCAGGCGATTTGAGTTTTTGGCAACGAAATTCTGACGTGTACACATCACGATTCCATTGAACGTCTGAATTAAAGTTGGTAGATTTTGAGATGAATAGTATCCACAGGTTTTTATGTTGTGATTTCAGACAGTATTATGTGTTCACGAAGGACTGATGCTGACGACGCTCCGATGCTAATGCACATCATTTTTCAAAAAATGGAAAAAAATAACACAGTTGAATCAAGTGCGACTGTAACACATTCAAAGAGATAGAGTGAGCGAAAACAAAAAACCACATTGCTCACTCTTATTCATCCCTCCCTCCTCTTTCTCACACTCTCTCATATTTTGACATTTATTCAAATTTGGCAAATTCGTGGCGAGACGCCGAGATTAATCGAGAGTTTTTTCTCATTTTTTGAAAAAGGATGTGCAGTAGCTGAGACGAGAGTAATAGCGGCTCCCCGACGATTCGCAAACCGACGCTTCGAAACCGCGTCATTTCGCCACTCATGTCGATATTTATACCGCGAATTTTCGAAATGACGGGTTGCTTGATATCGGGTTGCAAACTGACGGGTATCGAGAGCGCGCGAATTCTGTCTGTCGCGGTTTGGAACTGCTGGATTTCGAAAGTTCGCGGTTTCAAATCTACGCGAGTGGCGGAATGACGCGGTTTCTAATCGTCGGGTTGCGAATCGTCGGGGAGCCGTAATAGCACAGTAATTTTTGCAGATTAGATACCTTGTTAAATATTTTTAAAACTTTAAGACTATCAAGGTAACGCTCTACTCTCCCCATTATCTTGCTTGGAACTCACTATCAGCGGTCATTCCCATTCGAAGACATTTTTGGAATCGGCAATGACGACATGAGCTTCTGAAAAATAAAAATATCTGTATTTGATTTGATTTGAACAAAACAGCTTTATTCCGGACACACCTACGAATCCTTTCCAGACTGCACTTGCTCTTATCTCGCAGACATTCGTAATCAAGACCAAGTACAACAAATCTTCTATAATCACGGAAGTTTTATATCCTCAGTGAACTAAAATAACATTTTCACCTGAAGAAAGCTGCGCAAGCACGACAAGCGGTTACACCAAAGTGAACTCCGTGTGCTGCAAGTCCGCAAATTTTGCACGTAGATGTGGCATAATGGGTAGACGGTAGCTGAATCGTCTTTGTCTTCATCTTCATCTCCATCATTAGTTCTACAAAAAGTCTGACGTCTTCGGTTTGAAACAGAAGTTTTGTGTCCGCTACAAGAAACAAGAAACACAAGAAACACAAGAAAGATCAGTTCCAATAAGGTCCCACCTTTGCGCAGTGTGGACGACAGCGTGAGAAGAGAAGGAGAGCGTATCTGACGACATCTGACACACAAGCGGGCAACGGAGGCGGGAAGGTGAAAGCAGAAGACGTCGAGGGAACACACATAGTGCTTTATTTAATGTTAAGAAAGCACAGCTCACTTCACGTGAGCTCTATGAGATTAGTGTTTTGGCCGACAAGGATGTGGACAGCCGCATGAATTTCTTTGGTCAAAAGAGCATACTACATAGAAAATTATATGTGAATGTACTTTAGTAATTGGCCGGGCTTATGCAGATAAAATTTTCTGCCATTTTATTTCTATGCAAACCTTCATTTTCCTGCATTAAAATGTAGGTTTGAATAGGAATAAAATAACATTCAAATTCATCTGAATTAATCAATTAAAAACTGACAACAATCTTTTGAAAACTGCATGTTTCCTAATTTCCATCATCAAACTTCAAATCTGGAGTTAATATTTTATTGTCTTCGTCATCAAAAGCAAGTAATTGTTGTTCTATTCTGATTTATGCTTGGTCACATTATCCCCAACACGGCGTCTTTTTGAATTTCTGACTTCCGTTGTTGTCGATCAAGTGAGTAGAGACACTGCAAGAGTGGGAGGCTAATTGAATAGATCAACACCAAATTTTATCAGAAAAGAAAAAGAGGAAGAAATAAATGCGGCGAACTAGAACCAACACAAATCAAATCAGAAGGCGAAATAATGACAAGGACAGAAAATGTAGGTCCATTTCAGAACAGCTTCTTCCGTCTGCAAATATTACCGAACATTTTAAAAGATTAGGATCTCCGTAAAATGTCGAATAGAATAGATTACAGAGACAAGGTTCTGTGAAAATTGTATAACCAGAAAATCAAGAAAAAGAACAAAAGGTCATATTCAAATGAAAACAAAAAAAAACCCTGGGGAAATCAGAATATCATGTTACGACAAAATATAATGTGTCAGATAAAATAGCGAGAAGAAGAAGCAAAACTTTAAATAAAGTGGAAGCTTGTTGTATCAAGTCATAGTCGGAACACAAACATGGTGACGGATATTATGGACACGACAGCAAGCATCCATGATCTATTGTGTTTTCAATCGAGTTGCGACATGAGAACGCGAAACGAAACTCCGCCCACTTATTTGTGCGCGATCACGCAAACACATTGCTATTTGAAGAGACGCAGACAAAAAAGGGATAGCAGACTCATGTTTTCATGATGCAACTCGTTTTTCCAAATCTGTCAACAGCTATTGTGCAAATCATAAATCATTATGTCTATTTCTTGATATGATCTGGCATTTATATGGAATCACATGAGAGATCAGACTGAAATCCTTGAACAGTGAAGGCAATCCTCTTTCAATAGAAGGCAAGAACTGAAAAAAGTAAAGTCTGAATTGCTTACAATTAGAGACAATTTTTAACTTCACTTCAAAATAGTTAAAAAAATTGGCGGCCAACAAAAATATTTCCATCCGAGCAAGTCCTTCGCCGAGACATTGTCGCTTGCCCATCGAGAATGGGCACAGCTCTTCACACTTTCGAAGCTTCCCATCCAAGTCAATAAATCTATTTGGGTTGAAAATATGCGGTTCTTTGAAAATCTATAATTCATATTCTGAAAATACAAATAATTTTTCGTTTAACTCACATTCTCGTCTGTCATCACATTTGCAATTTGATGTATGATACCCGTACCCTTCTTTAAATGGTATCCATTTATTGTGACGTCTTTGGTTAAAGCGTGGGGCAAATTCAATGGCAAGATGTTGGCCATTCTTTGTGTTTCCTGAAAAATAAAGAAAGAACATGGATAAAACACCTATTGTGTTTTCAATCGACTTGCGACACGAGAACGAGAACGAGAACGCGAAACGAAACTCCGCCCACTTATTTGTGCATGCGCGACCACGCGAACACAGTGATATTTGAAGAGACGCAGACAGAACGGTGAATGCAGACTTGAAATGAAATGAAATGCGTTCTCATGTCGCAAGTCGATTGAAAACACAATAATAGGAATTTTTATGGTGTGTTTATTTATTTTTACTAAACTCTTCGCGAAACAAAACCTACATTTGCAAAAGCGTTAAAGTACACAAGTGAATTCTTGTCTGACATTGTGAGAAGACGGTGTTCATGGCCGAGATACTCGTCAATTTCCTGATGAATTAATTTCTGAAATTTAGTTTTTCACGTAATGATTTAAAATAGAAAATGGTCACCTGCATTTCCGGAAAATTGATAGCGTATGCGATCAGGAAGCCAATGGTATTTGTAAGCGTGTCGAATCCGGCCGCCCAAATGTCAAAACAAACATTTTCTAATTGGGCGTCACAATACGAATCGAAATCCTCTTTTTCCTCTTTTTGATGTTGTTTACGAAGATAGGCTTCTACAAAGTCATCGTTATGGTCTGAATTATGGTCCACTTTTGTTCTGGCATGGGTGATTTGCCTGCGAAAGAATCCGTACAGTTCTTGTTTTTGTTCCTCAATTCTAAATGAATTAAATGCACTCGCCAATTGTTTTTATGGCTCCGGGACATTTCACAGCCAGACGTTTCGCATCTGAGACGTTTCGCAGCCGGTAAACACGATTACACAAATCTCACTTCTCTCTCAGCAGTCGACTACACAATTGGTAAAAATGTTATTGATAAACAATCATGGTCAGAGAAACGAGAGAGTGTGTATATAAGGAGGTCGGCTGCGAAACGTCTGGCTGCGAAACGTCCGGCTGCGAAATGTCTCAGCTGCGAAACGTCTCAGCTGCGAAACGTCTCGGCTGCGAAACGTCTGGCTGCGAAATGTCCCGGAACCTTTTTTATTGCTCACCCACTAACCATCCACTTAATCATAAACTCTGGAAATCCGTGGCAGGTAAATGCGAGGACCCCTAGTGGTTTTCCTACTTCCTCCATGAAATTATTCACCAATGTTTTGACTTTGTGAAACTCGTGAAGTCTTCGTTCGTCAAATCGATAGCCAAACAAAAACTGGTTTATCACAGAGCCCACTGCCACGTCAATTTCTGACTATATATATATATATATACATCAAAATTTTTCTTCAAGAAGAAATACTTCATGTTTTTTTTACCTGCAACACGAACTCTGTGTTTTCTAATAGACGTAGCTTATTTATCAATTCTTCAACTTCTGTTAAAATTTTTGATTCCATCAAGGATTTCCCCACTCCAAGTTCGCGAAGTTGGAGAATGGCAAACTTTCGATGCTCCCTCCAACGATCGCCGCTAATGTCCATAATTCCGTACTCTCCACCTATAATTAAGGGTACAATTTGGCTGAATTTGTTATTGTGTTTTCAATCGACTTGCGTGAGAACATGAGAACGCGAAACGAAACTCCGCCCACATATTTGTGCGCGATCACGCGAACACAGTGATATATGAAGAGACGCAGACAGAACGGTGACTGCAGACTTGCGTTTTTATCGATTGAAAACACAAGATGTATGCATAATTTCTCCGTTCTCACGTTTAACTCTTTCCTAAATTTACCTCGAAAATATTTATTAAATTCTGGTGACAAGTATTTGTCCGCATACGTTTCCCCATTTTTTATCACAGTATCTTTTATATCTTGATAGTCGGTTAAAACTACAAATGGGACAGGTCCTGAAAATTTTTAATTTGAATTAATTTAATTAGAAGAAATCTCTACCTACCCATATAAAATGTAAAAATCGGTCCGTATCGATTTCTCCATTGTTTAAAAATCGATATGCCCGGAGCTTCAGATCCGGAAAGTTGAAATATATTACCGAATATTGGAAGAGGTGTAGGACCTGGTGGAAAACCACGTCGACGCCACAGTAATTGATGGAACAGAAAAAATAAAACTAATAAAATCAAAATAATAACTAGCATTCATGAATGTTATCATTTCCATTTTTAATTTGATTTTATATGCTCATGTTTTCAGCCCAACATGAACAGTTTTCACCGCGAGAGAGCAGATGAAAATAGGAGACACAGGTTTTATGATACGAACCTGAATTCAGTCAGTTACTTTGAGCACTTGTTTTTGACTGTGCTGCATTTTTGATTTTTTGATCTTGTTTGTTTTGCTTTCTGATTTATTTGCATCTAAAGCCGAGAGAAGTAGATATTCGGCATTGAGTGCTTAATCCGCTCACCACTTTTTTTTTCGATTAAATTTTGAAAATATTCAGGGCAATTTTGTTTGAAATCGTTTCAAAACAGGAGTGAACTAAGATTTTTTTATTGAAAAAAAAAGTGTTTAAATCGAGTTGCGACATGAAAACGTGAAACTCCGCCCACTTATTTGTGCGCGATCACGCAAACACAGTGCTATATGAAGAGACGCAGACAAAAAAGGGATAGACGACTCATGTTTTCATGCTGCAACTCATTTGAAAACACAATACATATGTATTAGGTTCACATTTTTTTGAACAGGCTTTGCAAAAAAAAAAAAATCGGCCACCGCAAAACTGCTCAACAAGAATGATTTTATGATTTTTTTTTTGTCAGTTTATAAAAAATTTTTTTAAAAATTTCTTTTCATTTTGTACAGTACCTGGCAAAAAGATATCATAGTTTTGTTTTTGGTGTATACCTTTTGAACAAAGAGGGTTGGGATTCTGAAAATTTGCGATTTTCATGCTTTTCACGGTTTTTCAAACGATTTTTCTTGATTTTCTACGGTTCCGTTGATTCTCAATAAATTTGCATCAGTGTTCATTTAATTTCACGTTGAATTTATACTTCAAATGAAATATTTTGTAGACCAAAATGAAAAAATAAACAATTTATTTTGAAATGAAACAAAAAACATTTATCCGTGATAAAACATTAAGAAAGACGTGATTAAACTGCACTGATTTCCTTTAAATTGAGTACCCAAAGTCCGCATAGTGAAAAGAAAATGACAACAGTTGTAATCCAGAGAGGACCAATACCGAATATTGTGAAAAGAGTTCTGTAAAAATGTGTATTTTTAAATTTTTTTCAAAAAAAAATAATAAAAAAATATATATATTGTGTTTTCAATCGACTTGCGACATGAGAACGCGAGACTCCGCCCACTTATTTGTGCGCTACCTGTCTGCGTCTCTTCAAATATCACTGTGTTCGCGTGGTCGCGCACAAAAAAGTGGGCGGAGTCTCGCGTTCTCATGTCGCAAGCCGATTGAAAACACAATATATAAAAGCGTAATAACTAAATCATTTATTCCATCTTTAGTTCAACTTACGTTGCTAAAATCGGCAAAACCATTCCCAAAATATCATCCATTACAGTCATAACTCCTTGTGCCACATTTTGATCAATATTACCCAAAACTTTTGAATATACAGTATCCAAAGAAGTGTGAAGCATTGGGAGCGATGGCGCAAATATAACAATCGTCGCGATCAGAAAGAATATCGGATTTGCGACCATTGCGTTTTCGCACCACGAATATTCTTTTGAATTGCATCCTACATGCGTAGTCTCGTTATACTTTGCAGCAGGTTGACTGTTGAAATCAAAGGGATACGTAATGACGAAAAAGAGTCCGCAAAATAAGACGCACCCGAGGAACACTTTTTCTTGACGTAGTCTGAAAAGGAAATTGTTAAAACAAGGGAATTTTCGGCAATTTGCTCCGACTCTACGCATTCAGCTGCCCATCAGCTGCCGACTAGGTGCCCCGGGCAAATTGCGGCCTCTTTGCTCGTTAGCTCCCAGAAATTCCATGACGATTACATTTCACCCAGTTTGCAGAAGATGTACAACAAGAGTACTGAAATTGAGATAAGACCAAAAGAAATCATCACGGTTGATCCAACTTGTACAGTTTCTGTTCCCGTCCAGCCGTACATTACCATGCCAAGAATTGCCAGAACGCTGAAAATATGTTTGAATACTCAAATTAACTTTACATAATTTCACTCACGTTCCCACCATCACTTGTAAAAATGCGACTGCAACCTTAACAATCAAACAAACTCCAATTAGCTTCCATTTTGAATTGCTATTTTTTACAGTTTCATAAGCTAGAACGATTTTCTCTTTCAAGCTCATCATTCCATTTCTCAGCTTTTCTTCTTCCGTCATAATAGGATGCACGTCATGCATAAAGAACAAAATGATAAAAGCAGTGATAACGGTTAAAAACAATGAAACCCAGATGGGTACCGAAAACACGTGGAATCGAATGCCGGGCAGAACTTCGAATCCGGGATACGCAATGCCACTGAAGATTAGTTGAAGCACTAAAAAAGGGTTTGACTTTTGATTTTAAGAAAATCACGTTTAAAATACTTGGGCCAATAACAATGGAAGCAATTAATGAAAGACCAATAATCGCAAACGCTTTTGCTCGATCCTTTGTTGTAGAGCACATTACGATATATCCACGGAGTTCTGTAGACGCACCTGAAATTGGATATTATCAACAAGTCCGAGCTGGCGCCTATCAGCGCAGTGACAGAAAAAAGGAATTAAACGTGAAAACCAATAATACTTGACCCTTCAAAGCTAACAGACGGACATGCTGAATAGCGTAAAATATATAAGAAAGATATGCAAGGAAGATTTCATCCTCAGACTTACTGTTTGCAATTCCCAATAAAATATACACTGACATAAAAACGTATCGTTTTCCATGCGGCACGTACTCAATAATCAGATAAATACAACATGCAACAACTGCTATAAACCGACTTGCCAACATTGGAATTCTGGAGAAAAATTGTTCAGTTGGAAGTTTACCAGTAAGTTGATTACTTTACAGTTTTTGCCTTGTAACTCCAAATTGAAAAAATCAGTGCAAACACAGCGTGACCGCATTTTGTAGCGGATTGTGAGTAGCCAAAGAATTGAGCGCTGGCATCGTTGTCCATCTGCGAAAAAAAAACATCAAAATAAAATTAGTCATTTAACGACGGATGAACCTTCATTTTTAGGACTTACAATGATCCCTACCAGGGTTGGGACCAAAACCAATTTTTTTTCGATGTTTTTTTTTTGTTTTTTCGGGTTTTTTTGTTTGGATGAGACAAAAAAGTTTTTGTTTTTTTTTTGAGGATGTGGATGAGACAAAACATTTTTTAAATTTTTTTTTTCGGTGGTGAAAGTGAGACAAAAAAATTTTTCTTTTTTTTTTGATGATGAGGCAAAAAAAAATTTTTAGAGGCACGGAGGCAAAAAAAGTTCCGGTTTTTGGGCAAAAAATTATTAGAAATACGTACTTTTTTTGGAGTTTTTTTTTGGTAAATTTTTTGAGGACAAAAAATTTTTTTTTGTTAATTTTTTTTGGGGGACAAAAAATTTTTTTGGAGACAAAAAGTTGTTTTTTTTGGTAATTTTTTTGAGGACAAAAAAACAATTTTTTTTGTGGAAAGTTTTTTTTTTGTCCAACCCCTGATCCCTACCCCCTACCAAAATCAAAAACGTTATTTTTTCCCCAGTAAGTTGTTTTATTTGCTCAGTTTCTAACTTCATCTGTTCTATGTTAATGTGATACTTACTTACTTGTGATACTTGTTAGGTTCGACCTCAGTTTTGGGGCTTATTCGGTAGATTTTCCGACAAAAACTTTCGTACTTGTAACAAACCTCTTTCATATACGGCCACTCTCCAATTCCAATAACCGTATTTTCGACCGCGTTCAAACATGACACAATACCGGTAACAATTATTAATCGCCAATTTGTTTTCACTTCTCCGCTGGTTGCTCTAATTGAGATTTTGCTGTACTCTGAAAAAACAATAGTGAATATTTAAAAAAAAAAAAACTAATTTTACTTTTTGAATCGTTTTCCTTGCGCAGTTCCATACAAGATTCAAACGTGAAAACGACAAAAAAAAAATGAATTGCGCACTGTGATTTGTGCCCTTTCACTTTTGCTTGTATTGGATAAATTTGCGATTTCCTTTACAGCGTTGTGATACGTGGTTATGAGTAAGAGTAGTCACCAATTTTTTTTATCGTTTTCTGTTTTATATATTACTCTCGTCTCAGCTAATACACATCCTTTTTCAAAAAATGGTTAAAACTCACGACTAATCTCAGCGTCTCGCCACGAATTTGTCAAATTTGAATAAATGCCACAATATGAGAGAGTGTGAGAAAGAGGGAGGGATGAATAAGAGTGAGCAATGTGGTCTCTTGTTTTCGGTCACTCTCTCTCTTTGAATGTGTTACGGTCGCACTTGATTCAACTGTGTTATTTTTTCCATTTTTTGAAAAATGATGTGCATTAGCTGAGACGAGAGTAATACTGCTCTTACACAATAACATCTAAGATGTGATTAAACAAAAACAAACAAAAAATTAAGTCAATGATTGAAGACCGTAGATCTTTCTCAATAGTTTCAGCTCGCCGAACCCACAATCAACAGTATTATTCAAATATTCAAAGGCTCGGAAAAATTGTGAATATGTATTTTGGTTAACAGACTCTTTAGAAAATAGTTGTTGGACCGACCAACATCACCAAGAATACCCCGCGCAAACATCCGACATATGGATCGGAACGGATCATCTTTATCAATCTTTAAATGCGTTAGATGTTGAATCGTTTTTGTGCTGGTCACTTCTCAAGTTTTTCATTAGACGGGTTTCATGAAACCCGAATGCAAAAGAAGCCAAGCTTATCCTGGATTCTATTCTTGCTTCCAAGTTGATGTCGGCAGAATCTTGGCTTATCCATGCAATCGTCACATTGTTTGAAGCAACGGGATCCGAAAATCGCCATATTGTAATGAAAGATATACTTCTCTATTGCATCATACAGACTTAACGGAACAGTGAATGCTGAATGTTCCAGCAGAAAGCCATAGAGGAAACACCTCATGAGATTTTTTCATTGAAACGGAAATGGGGGTCTGTTTTGCGGACGTGCTTAATTTGGAAAAATGATCGGCCTGACAATCCGCAAAGGGATTATTTTCGGGATAACCCCAATAAATCGGGGAAAAAAAAACATTGCATGTGTCTAAATCAAACTTTTTTTTGTACATTTAGTTTTCGATTGTCATAGAAAATTTTATTTTCTGTGTTTCTTATTCCATCGGAATGCAATCATTCAGTATTTCGTTTTCCTATATTCTCAGTACGGAGCGCTGCAAACGCGCTCCCTTCGCACAGTGATGGACGCGGCCGCGTTTGCGACGAGAGAGTGCAGAAAATCAAGAGAGCCGTGGCCGATGTTTTGCTCTGATTTCTCTGAACCTCTCTCCAAATGCATGCGAAATTCATTGTTCGATTGGAGCGAGTTATCAGCGTTTTATACCGAGTATACTATAAAATATGTTTTCCTCCATCGTTCACGGCGTGCTGGCCGGAACGTTATTGAACATGCGCTCCGCTGAGTGTCTGCGTCTCTCCGGCGAGAGAACACAAAAACAACAGTATTCTCGCACTCTGCTTGTCTTCGTCTCCTCTTCGTATCAGTGTAACACAGAAAAACGCTGCACAGCTCCGAACAAAAAGTCATGGTGCGTCGGTTCCGTGTTCTCGGTTTTGTTATTCTCTTTCAATATTTGGGAACGTTTCTCACGTGAGAATTATTATATTTATTTTCTCCTTTGAGATAATTTGGAGGTCGTGGGGAAGATTATTTTTTCCACGACACACAACGTCATCAGGGGTCAAGGGGCCGGACTGGTCCATCGGCGTCCCACTTGGCAGGTCGATGACGGACGACGTGCTGGTCTTCGGAGTCGGCTTCGACGGTGCCATTGTTGAAGTCGCGAAGAAGTTGGTTCGGCGTTGGGGTTGCTGTCAGTTCCACAAGAGATGTTAAAAGTTTCTTCTGTGGATTCTTTCTCCTTATATAATGGCAAAAGTGGAGCAGTTCCTTATCTTCCAGAGCAAAGTCATGGTGCGTCGGTTACGTTTTCTCGGTTTTGTTATTCTCTTTTAATATTTGGGAACATTTCTCACGTGAGAATTATTATATTTATTTTCTCCTTTGAGATAATTTGAAGGTCGTGGGGAAGTTTATTTTTTCCACGACACACAACGTCATCAGGGGTCAAGGGGCCGGACTGGTCCATCGGCGTCCCACTTGGCAGGTCGATGACGGACGACGTGCTGGTCTTCGGAGTCGGCTTCGACGGTGCCATTGTTGAAGTCGCGAAGAAGTTGGTTCGGCGTTGGGGTTGCTGTCAGTTCCACAAGAGATGTTAAAAGTTTCTTCTGTGGATTCTTTCTCCTTATATAATGGCAAAAGTGGAGCAGTTCCTTATCTTCCAGAGCAAAGTCATGGTGCGTCGGTTACGTTTTCTCGGTTTTGTTATTCTCTTTTAATATTTGGGAACATTTCTCACGTGAGAATTATTATATTTATTTTCTCCTTTGAGATAATTTGAAGGTCGTGGGGAAGTTTATTTTTTCCACGACACACAACGTCATCAGGGGTCAAGGGGCCGGACTGGTCCATCGGCGTCCCACTTGGCAGGTCGATGACGGACGACGTGCTGGTCTTCGGAGTCGGCTTCGGCGGTGCCATTGTTGAAGTCGCGAAGAAGTTGGTTCGGCGTTGGGGTTGCTGTCAGTTCCACGAGAGATGTTGAAAATTTCTTCTGTGGATTCTTTCTCCTTATATAATGGCAAAAGTGGAGCAGATCCTTATCTTCCAGAGCAAAGTCATGGTGCGTCGGTTACGTGTTCTCGGTTTTGTTATTCTCTTTTAATATTTGGGAACATTTCTCACGTGAGAATTGTTATATTTATTTTCTCCTTTGAGATAATTTGGAGGTCGTGGGGAAGATTATTCTTTCCACGACACTGGGGGGGGGGGGGGCAGAGTGAAGCCTATATGCTCAACCATGCTGATAGGAACTATTGTGTCCCCACAAAAATGTTCATTGTCGACAATAGTGATCAAATCACTTCAATGAAAACACACTCATTCCACAATCCCATTTCTTCTGTTTTAATGTCCAGCCAGTCATAAATGTAGCCAAAGGGTGTGGGTCTGATCACTAACCAGTCGGCTACGGTACTAACTGA
The DNA here is from genome assembly GCA_963572235.1 of Caenorhabditis japonica. Lineage (NCBI taxonomy): Eukaryota > Metazoa > Nematoda > Chromadorea > Rhabditida > Rhabditidae > Caenorhabditis > Caenorhabditis japonica. The sequence goes on from OY754346.1 coordinate 1,855,447, forward strand.
CAATCTCTTTTTTCTCTCAAAAGTTGGGAATGATATCGTGATCCGGTTTCCATGTACTTATCTTTTGGCATTTGAGGACAACCAAAAATCACAGTTTTGCACTGTTGAACCATGTTTTATTGAAATTCATGGAAGTATGTACATTTAAAAGTCGCAATTGAGCAGCAGTTTGTCCTTTTTGCTGTAATTAAAAACTTGATTTTTCTGCAAAAAAAAAAGATAAAAACAAAGAAATAATGAAAAGTGGGTGTTTGTTTTTGTTCATCTCTTTTTTCTGTTTTTTTTCTTAGGAATTTTTAGAATTTCAATATTTTTCTGTTCTGTTTTAGCGCAAAGTACACAGTGTACTACACACTTTTGAATTTGATGACACGCAATGGGAATTTGAAGAAAAAAATGGAGCTTCACGAAAGCTGCTTGTTAGGCGGAGTTCAACGGCAAAGTGATGATTTGAGCGCCTATTAGCTTACGAACTTTGAATTTCTTTTCTTTGAATTTTCTATTCTGACAGTTGTTTTGATAGCGAAAGATGCCAAACAAAGGAATCTTTTAGCGTTTCATGCCTCTGTTTGTGTCAATTTACGTGAGGATTAACACGGAACAATTGGTATGATGGCCCTCATGACAATGAGTCATCGGTTTTTCTTGTAATCTATCGTGAACCGTTTTGTTGATAAAAACAAACATGATGAAGTGATACGATCACGGAGATTTCTTACTACAGAACCATTGAACCGTATCGTCTATCTGTTCGTACAACACGATAACCGTTTTTTTGAAAGGCTTGACAAATTTTGTCGATCTCTACGAATTGGAATCATTTTCCTGTATGTGATTTCATTATCTGAAACTGTGCTTGTTCAGATTGGAACTTGCATGGAATAGAACTGTATCAAAATAGAACTGTAACGAATTGAAACTGTTGCGAAACATAACTGTTTTGAATATAATTGTTCCAAAATGAAACTGTAACCAAATAAAATTGCCTGAAATAGAGCTGCAGCTAGCTGTAGTGATCCCGAAAAGCTAAAGCAGCTCGAATAAGTACTCCGTTCTACATGCTATTGAGTTCAATTTCACGCTTTTCCTGTACAGCTCCATTTCAGGCAGTTCTATTTCACTACGGTTCTATTTCGTTCCAGTTATATTTCGAAGTAGCACCTCTATCGTCCTCTTACAAAAAGACCGCACATGGTCTAGAAGAATATAGCCTAGAGTTCACCGATTACCATAATTGAAAAATCCCCATTTGAAATCAAGTGGAGGGTGAAAAAAGATTTATTCGACGTCGCTCATGTAGAACACGTTTTTTTTAGAACACAAACAGTCACGAACATCCCATGAACGATTCGAATTAGTCCCATGCGTTTTTTTTTCTGTGGTGTGGAATGTGGCTACAAAGAATGCGAACATGAAGATGAAGCCCTACAAATTACGCCATCAAATGACGACAGTAAAAGAGAAAGGGATTAAGGAATGTGAATGTGGGCTTGAACTTAGACCCTAGTAGATATATGAAAGCTTGATCGTTTCTTTAAACAAATATGAATTATACTCGGTATAAAACGCTGCAAACTCGCTCCAGTCGAACAATTAATTTCGCATGCATTTGGAGTGAGATTCAGAGAAATCAGAGCGAACCATTGGCCACGGTCTCTCAATTTTCTGCACTCTCTCGTCGCAAAAGTGGCCGCGTCCACCACTGTGCGAAGGGAGCGCATTTGCAGCGCTCTGTATTACTCTCGTCTCAGTTGATGCACATCGTTTTTTCCAAAAAATGGGGAAAACTCACGATTAATCTCGGTGTCTCGCCACAAATTTGTCAAATTTGAATAAATGCCACAATATGAGAGTGTGAGAAAGAGGGAGGGATGAATAAGAGTGAGCAATGTGGTCTCTTGTTTTCGCTCACTCTCTCTCTTTGAATGTGTTACGGTCGCACTTGATTCAACTGTGTTATTTTTTCCATTTTTTGAAGTTTTTTTTATGCATACTCAGAAATGTGCAAAGTTCTACTTCTTCAAATGTTTGAATATTTAGTTGCTTTTTTGTGATTTAATATTTTTCCACCAAAAAACCAGTTTTATACATGCACTGTTTTTAAAAAGTCCCTACCAAAAGGACGGTCTTTCGGTATTGTGAAATGCCCCAAGTTTATTAATTCTCTAAGATACTGAGTTAGAAATATTCGTAATAATTATTTATGTTTGTAATCCTGTATTGTCCATTTGCAAAGAAAGCAAGTGCGCTCCACGAAACTTAGTACTTCGGAATGTTTTGATTTCCAAATAATTTTATTTTTCACGTATAAATTTAAGGTTAAATAAAATAATTAATGAAAATCATTTCGTGGAGCGCACTTTCTTTCTTCGCGAATGGACAACAATATCATATTTCTTAATTGTTTGGATAAAGTTATACATAAATCAGCAACAAAATATTTACTCATTGTTCCCCAAATTTCTACTTGCTGTGTTAAAGTTGACGCACTTTTATTATTGGTACACCGGATGTTTAAAAGTTCTAACTAATTTTTAACTTTCTCTTCATTTAAATAGGTACATTGTAGTTTAATAATTAATTGATAATTTAAATCCACTATTTGTTAAACACTTGAATTGTTCCCTTCCTGACCTTCAAACTTTTCTTTCCTGTTCATCCCGATCTTTTGATTCTTGCCCCCTGAATTTAAGAAATAATCAAAAGGAGGCAAGTGAGTGGAAAAAAAAACAAAGACACTCCCGGAAAGTCCCGACAACACCGCAATGAGGCTGTTTGCCCCGGTTGTCCTCAGTCAGAAAACTTGTTATTCTCGCGCCCCTCCGGGCGCTTTGTTCAAACGGCAAATAAGCAAAGTTCGTTGCTATAATGAAAAAAACATATACAGTACTCCTCTCTCCCACTCTTGAAAAACGGAAATTAGTGCTGAACAAACGAACTTTATGTTTGTGCGACAGGGGCTAGACAGGGATGCAAATCGAAATGAGTCAAGAGATTAGTAATCAGAAATCAAGAAAGTGAGTGCATGGACCGTATCGTAGTTTTGGAATTTTATGTTTTTTTTGGGATTGTGAATTTCGAACAGCGACTTCTCAGTTTTATTGCCTGTAAAATGCAATTCGTAAAATGCACGTGCAAAATTTAAAAAAAAATGATTTGGAAAATTAAAATCCTTCCATTGCATTACTGTTATGGGGATATTCATGAGAAAAAAGGTTTTTTTAATTTTTTTTTTCCAATTCGCGCGATGTCGAGAATTGTAAAAAAAATACAGGTAGAGAAACGGGGGTCCCGCCTGATATAGCATTGATAGTGAAGAGACACAAAGACTGCCCCCTTTCTATGAACTCCTCACCTTCTGCGTCTCTTCAATATCAATGCTATATCAGGGGGAGACCCCCGTTTCTCTACCTGTAATTTTTTTTTAATTCTCGCCATCGCGTGAAATGGAAAAAAAAAACAAAAACAAACCGTTTTTTTCTCATGAGTTAAAATTCAGAAACGACAAATTCACAGAAAAAAGCTTATCGTCTTTTCTTAAGTAGTCTTTCTTGTAATAGAAATAGGCCCAAAATAATTAAAGCTCCCAGAAGAGAGCAAGCTAATTGTACGATTTAATATTATGCCTAAAAATTAAAAATGAGTGCTCTAGTCCTCAACTAACGGTTTTTGATCATCCTAGCGTCCTCAATCTATTCCATCTATCCCACCACCATCATTCAATTGACTGGTCTGTCGTCGTTAGAATTAGCACAGTCTTCGTTCCCTTTTTCTTCTTATCGGCACGCCGACATGAATGTTCAATGTTTTGGAACTAACTGTTAGTGTACCCTGGATGTACCCATTTTCGGTCTTTTGGTCTCTGAAGCTGTTCCTGTTTTTGATTCAAAAAAAAACCGAATTTCATTGCAACAGCACAGATACAACCATAAAAATTTTGGTTTTCAAAAAGAGCAACGTAAATTTTGTACTTAAACTGAATTTGCAAAAACATTATGCAGCCTACGATGTTTCCTTTCCAGTTCACGTGAAACACATGACTTGTTTTTCGAACTTTTTGTTCTATTAGCAACAGACACTCTGGCGGAAATACATACACTATCATACTGACCAAAATGTTCCCTTTTTCTGTAAAAATTGCTATTGTTTTTTCAATCGACTTGCGACATGAGAACGCGTGGCGTGCGTGACTCCGCCCACTTATTTTCGCGCGACCACGCAAACACAGTTCGATTCAAAGAGAAGCAGAGAAAACATGTATTTTTTTCTCTCGTTCTCATGCTGCAACTCGATTGAAAACACAACATTTGAAATTAAGCAATACAAACAAAACAAACAGCCAAAAATTCAAAATTATGAGCTTTCTTAATTCTGTACCACCCATATTCAGGAAGCGTTTCAAAAAAGTTGCCAAAAGATTTTTGATCAATAAACATCACTATTCAAATGCTTTTCCCTTTTGTTACACCAGTCACGATTTTTTTTCGGTTTGACAATTCTTACTTTTTCCCTTCTTTGATTTTTGTTCATAAACTACTCTTCCTTTTCTGTCTTTTCTCGCACATTCTCCGATCTGTTTTACTCTTTCCCTTTTTCAATTAATCAATTTTTCTTCCTCGCATTGTGGTGTCTAGAATAGAGAATCGAAAACAGTTCCTTTTCGGTGCGATGGGTAGAAAAATCGTTATCACTTGATCACTCTTATCACGAATTCGTAGATGTTTTACATCTTCATCGCAGTTGATATAAAACAAGAAAAACATTACGCGCGTGACTGTTGATCCCAGTTTTCACTTACAACCAAGGTTCAAAAAAAAATGAGCTGGAAAGTTCTTGGAAATACAATCCGAAGCTCTCACAAATTCAAAGTTCACACGACGACACACGTGAAACTTTGCAAAGTTTGAATAAAAAGTAGATGTGAATGAAAAAGTTCTCAGGTTTCATTCGCCACCACCCCCCCCCCCCCTAGAGAATATTAAATGACCGTGTGAATCTGAATCTGAATCTGAATTTGCGAATAGAATCCCACGACGGTCAGTAGATCAGCAGGAAATGGTCTCCGGTTGTGCAACAAAAAAAAAAGGATAACGTTCTGACATCAAACACCAACTTGGGCATTTTTCAATTCAACACGTCCCTAAGTCTGTTGTTTTGTCGAGAGTTCCAGAAAAAAGAACACTTTAAGAAAAACAAACCAGGGCTTTTCTTATTTTTTCTTCACAGCTTATCTTTTGATCTACTCGTTTTGCCTTTTCCTTTTTCATTCTCTTTGGTTATTTGTAGTGCCGCCAACTGTAGCTGAAGAAGGTTTTCGATTTTAAAGCAAAAGCATTAACTGAAAAGACGTCTTCTGAAAAGTCTTTTGACCGCCACCCTCTGTTATTCGAGATGACACGAGTGTGGCGAGAATACCGCAAAACTTTCTTTTCGTTTCGCTCCCCATCTTTTGTCTTCTGGCCCCAGCATCGGCCTGCACGCGACTTTTTTCCTTCTTTTCAATATTTATTTTTATTCTGCCGTTCGTATTATTTTCTTATTCTTCTCAGAATTCTAAAGAAGCTTAAAAATATATTCGCAAATTATATATTTTTTATTTTCTATAGGTATTTGTCTTCTACCTGTGAACACCCTTGTTTTTGTGATTGTCATTTGCATCCCTATTTTTTGGTTCTTTCTTGTTTTTCACCTCTACATTTATTTAGTGTGGTGGAGAAGAAAATTGGTCGAAGCGGCCTAGCCACAGGGTAGAAATGATCAGTTTCAACAAAAGAAGGAACAAAATAAATATAACAAAATCTATCTGGAACTTTGATGAAACGTTTTTCATCAAAAGAAGCCTTTAAAGAGCTCATTTGCAAAACATCACAGTCTGGGAAAAAAAAAGAATTTGCACTTTAATGTTCGTTTTGAGGCTGCGCGGAACTTTTGTGAAAATGTGCTAGAAATGCAGTAACTTTGCAAAAATTGTAGCAAATTCTAATTAGACTGAAAAATTCACGAGAAAAAAAATGGTTTGTTTGTTTTTTTTTCCAATTCACGCGATGTCGAGAATTGTAAAAAAAAAAATACAGGTAGAGAAACGGGGGTTCCCCCTGATATAGCATTGATAGTGAAGAGACGCAGAAGGTGAGGAGTTCAAAGAAAGGGGGCAGTCTCTGTGTCTCTTCATTATCAATGCTATATCCCCGTTTCTCTACCTGTATTTTTTACAATTCTCGACATCGCGCGTTTTTTTTTTCTCTTGAATAACCCCATTATTTTCAAGAAACTATTTAGTAATATCTTTCAATTTTCTTTAAAAAAATAAAAAGGCAAGGGGTATAAAGTACAAAGCTTTTAGATAATTTAAATATAAAAAAAAAACTTGATTTCCGCTTCGTTTGATATAATCTGCGACAGAAACGCCTTTCATCCACTCATTTTCATTTTTACGTCTTTGAAAATCAAAAGACCTTTCTAAAAATTAACAAATAAGACTGTTGGCTACAACTAAGAAATTCTTCAACTGTTTCACCATTTTGCCGTGCCACGAACGCGAAGCGAATTTGCCAAACTTCCACTAGCTTCTCGACATTTTTTCAACAACATCACAGTTTTGACTTTCACTTCAACTTCTTACACCCTTTTGCTTTTACTCATAATTGTTAGGAAATGGAGTGGTCACTCGTCCGCTTTTTCTCATTCAATCGCTGACTCACTTCTTTTTTTTCCCTTTGTTTGTCTTTTCTCATTTGCTGGCCAGCTGACGTAACGTTCTTGCTTTTGGCAATGCCAGTTTAACATATTTTCTGGCAGGAGCCATTCTGAATTCGGTTCTCTTCGAAATCGCTTGAAACGATAATTAAACTAGGAGAGGAAATTGCATTGCATTTCCATTTTTCCAATGTTTCTAAATTCAGTCTAAAGGTTACATGGGATAGGAAATTGGTCCCACTCCACTCGGGTTTCACGCTATTTTAAGTCAGTTTCAACCCCCACCCCCAAATGTGACGTGACTTCTGCAATTAGCCAAAACAGAAAAAAAAAATCTGCTTCCGTGTTATTCTCATTTTCTAATAGTATGTCAGTTACACGAATCTATGAGGAAAATTGGCTACCTCTCGTTATTTATGCTCACAGCTATCTATGTATGTATACATATAGTATTCATATTAAAAAACATTACGTTTCTTTTTTCTTTTTTTTTTCTTCGCTTTATTTGTAATGAGTCTATTCACGGAATCAGCAAAATATGCAAAACATGCAAAAAATTCAGCCGAAATTCTGACAATGCTAAAAATTTTCAGACCAAAATATCGATTTTGAAACTTTTCAGAAAAAAAATCGATAATTTTTAAAATCTATATTTTGGTCTGAAATTTCCTGTGCATGTTCGGGAGTATTTTTCACATTTTTTTTTTTGAAATTTCAGTTTGATCGGAGCATTCTTCGAATTTTCGCTGAATTTTTTGCTGGTTTCAGTGAATAGACCCATAAATTCCCTTAAAAATAAAGGTTAGGAGCTAAAATTAAACTATTGATAACAAAAATGCTCTTTTTTTATTCTCATTACGTAGTTGATTGCAAACCTTTTGCTCCTTTTTATCACTTCTCAAATGAAACCGTTTCTGTCCATGATGCCAATGGTCTTTAAACGGTATGAGCCGGTGTCCCCACGTGGTCGAAATGTTTCGTTAAAAACACACGCACGCACAAATAGATTATCAGGTGATACGCAAAGCGCACGCGACGAGACCGATCATGAGCAAACATTTGCTCCTCTTAACAATTTAATGTTACGGTACCGTACATCTATGATTGTCTGGTCATGCCTTTGCAAATCAGAAAAAAGAAACAATAACACACTCTGGAAAAAATAAAGCACGTGTACCTTAGTTTTTTTCGAAACCGAAGATAATAGTCAACGGCGCACGGCACCCCGCATTTTTAAAACCCTAAGGCTCGGTCATTTTTTGACAAAAAAGCCTCGTTTTTGGATTAAAATGATGCTGTCATCCTGAATAATCAGACCATGATTCGAATTTCTCAAAAAAGTAAATGCGGCGCCAATTATTTTGAGCACAAAATGATTTGTTTATTGGGCTTTTTATTTTTTTCCATTCCTCTGCTAAAAACTTTCTCAAAACTTCACGTAGACGTGCTAAAAAAGAAAAAAAACTGTATTTGTACTTAATTCTGCCTTGCCTTGTGACCCGCATGTTTTCATCTTCATCTTCTTCTTTTTCTTGAGGCCGTTGTTTGGTTTTTCCACATTGGACACCTTCTACAAGCAATTTTTTGACTTGGGTGAAAAAAGTTGATCTGAGGCCATAACAACCGACGAAATTTGATTTTAGTTCCTGTCTAATTTGACAAACGAAACAATGTCTAATTGTCGATTTATCATTTTAATGTATTAGCTTTGCAATAAATTTTGATTGAGAGTTGAGTTCTGTTGCATCAGATTTATTCACTCTGTTTAATGGTAATGATAAGGAGCCAACCCGGTAATCTCTACTTACCTGCACTTACTTTTTTCCCATTGAAAACATTCACTAGAGCAAACGTATAGTCATTGGTGAAATATTGAAGAGTCAAAACCAGCTTCACTGACAGGCTTTTAGAACAGCGAAAGGTAAATATAAACACCAAACACCCCCCTCTTTCATATAGTACTTTCTATTATTGGGTGGAAGAAGTGCAAAACGGCATGCATGTCAAGTCTCCGGATAACCAAACAAACAATGGTGGGGGAGGGTTATTTACATAACTAATCATTTAGTGATATCATTGGCCCTCTCTTCTCACAATTTGGGAGTAATATGGTTTAGATGTATGACGTGCATTCCTTGCCCGATCATGCATGCCCCATGGATTTGTTTTGTTGCAAATTGAAAAACACATGCATATTTATTTACGCGCAAGGTTGTAAAAAGAAACCCAATACGAACTGTATGATGTCATTTGAAATACGGCACGTCTTCCTATTCTCACTACATTTACTACATCCTTCACGAAAAGTTACCTAAATATTTTTTCAAAATAGTCGTCCTGAGAAAAATAGTGTGTGTGTGTGTGTGTGACTAGCATTTTTATTGGCTAAATTTAACCATTCTCACAAGATCGTCATTCTTCTTAAAAAAGAAACCACGAGGAAATGGAGAATTTCGTGTACCTAATATAAAATTCATAGTCGCTCACCTCACAGATTTAGATCCTTTAGTCCGTTCCTGTTCTATTTCTTATTCTGTTTTGGTGGTTTTCAAGAAAATTCAAAAAACACCTGAGATCTTTGAGGTTTTTTAGCCAGTCGTGAAATGCGAAAATAAAGAAAACAAACGGCTTATTTTTATTGCACTCCATTACTCAACGACATCTTCTTTTCTCAAAACGTCTTCAGACGAAAAAAAAAAAAAGAATCCAGAAGTAGAGTGTGTTTTAACGAGTTTTTTCCGTTTAAAAATCTTTTGTTCCGCTATTCGTGTGTGAATTTCAGAAGTTCTCAGCTTCTATTTTTAGTAGAAAAAAGATGGCTTTGTTTGAGAAATATGCATTTTGAAATAAAATTTATGCAGGTAAATTTTCTGCCATTTTATTCCTGTGCGAGCATGCAGGAAAATGCAGAAAAGGTGATTAAAATGAATGTTTGACAAAGAATAAATTGGCAAGAAAATTCATCTGCATAGGTTCATTATGGACCTATTCAAAGTACTGTAATAAAACGGAAAAAATGACAAAAAACTGGGAGAAAACTCGGAAAATGCTCCGTTTGGTCTGAAATTTTGGGAGAAACTGTCAAAAATGCTTCCGGGCTTGCTCAGAAAATTTTGGAAGCCCGGAAGCATTTTTGACAGTTTCTCCCAAAATTTCAGACCAATTGGAGCATTTTCCGAGTTTTCTCCCGGTTTTTTGTCATTTTTTCCGTTTTCTACAGTACTTTGAATAGGTCCATTAGAGAAAACCAATCTATCCTTTCAAAATCTAACTGCACAGGTGAAATGCGGTGGATGCATATAGTGTCCGTATTTGAATCATATCTTTCATTTATGTAAATTAGGCTTTAGATATTTAATAAATCTGCGTCGTTTGATTAACGTTTACTCATTTTACTAATTCAGCCACAAAAATCAAAAATAAGTGCCGTTGCAAAAAAAAAAAACTAGTAAGAAAAGTGAAAAAAAAGCAGGGGCGAAGCCGCCAAATTGGCAGGCTTGTGTATATACATTCAATTTATTTATTTTAATGCAAAAAATAAATAAAAAGTTATTATATACCGTCCAGTGGACCAAAAGGACGACATGATTAAAATACGGAGACTATATGCATCCACCGCATTTCACCTGTGTTCAAAAAAATGTTTCCAACTTTTAATTGTTTTGTTTTTCTGTGTGACCACTTGCTGATGTCTGAATTTGAATTTAATTTCAGAAAAATAGAGAAAAATCAAGGTAAACGGTAAATACCTATGTATGTTAAATTTCATTTAAGTAATATTGTTCATTCGCGAAAAAAGCAAGTGCGCTCCACGAAACGTAGTACTACGTGGAATTCATTTTCGTCGCCAAATTATTTCATTTCACGTTGAATTTACACGTGAATTGAATTAATTTGGCGACGAAAATGAATTCCACGTAGTACTACGTTTCGTGGAGCGCACTTGTTTTTTTCGCGAATGAACAATAACAACATTTCAAATTTTCTATCACTGTTTTTTTTTTCCTGTGATAAAAATGACTCACCGACTTGTTGTCTTTATTTCCGCCTACACATTTTTTCCTGTGATAAAAATGACTCACCGACTTGTTGTCTTTATTAATATATTTTTATTCTTAGAGCAGCTCTTGTACAGCTTCTTATCTATTGCACTACGCGGAGATTGAATCCACAAAAGCTTAATTTATCCTACATCATGAAAGGACAAAATTAGCACCGTTAAGCTCTTCATTCACTCACTCCAACTAATGTGTTATTTGGATATATTTTTAGATCAAGCCTCCTCTATCTTGTTTGCTGCAAAAAATTTATTTAGACCTCTCGACTACATTTCCTCTTTTGTCCCACACTGACACACTTTTACACACTACAGTCATGTTCGACGAACCGCTCGAATAGACAAATCTGTTCCTCACCGTATCATTAAATCAGTAGATCACTAGAACAGTTTTTTTCCCAAACCGAGAGGTTGCCAACGCTGGTCGCTCAGTTCAAAAAATGGGCGGAGTTGGGGCGCCGCTGAGACCCCGCCCAATTTTTGTTGGGCGACGCCCGTGTTCATAAGGGATACATACCGATTTTTTTGTCTGACCAGAAAGAACTTTTCCTTTGTTTTTTCTTTAACCATTTATCCATGGAGCAAAGGGACCATTGACAGCTTCCGGTCTATTGTTCGAGTGTCTTCACGAGCTCCGTCATTTCCGCTCACATGTTTGCTCATTGTTTTATCGTTCAGTCTTTTTGTGATGTGACGTACCCAAAAAAATTTGAACCAATTTCATTTCGTTTACTTCTTACTTCTTACTTCCAATTCAAATTCAATTTTTTTTTTCAGTGCACCACCTAATTGCTTTTCCGCTTCCATCCTATTCAATCTGCACAAAATGATCGCTGCGAACAAAAAGAAGGGATTTCTCATGAAGTTGCTCAAGTTTGTTGGAAGAGGAAGTGAGTTATTATTCAAGTTTAAAACTATGTATGCTTAGACCCCGAAGAAAAAAAAAGCAAATTTGCGACCAAAATGTTATGTGTTTGGTTAGAGTTTGCGAAGCACCTTTGCGCTTTTAACAACTTGCACGTGCCCCTCCCCAGTTTTTGCAGTTTTGAACTTTAGTTTGGCTCCAATGGCGCATACTGAAGTAGGCTTAATAGCATTAATGCATCAAATTTTGGAGCCAAGCAAAAACCGAGGGTTACTTCGTTAAAGTCATTTGTACCCAAACTGTTCATTAATGTTTTAAATTTTTTCAGACCAAGTCCAATCTTCAAAATCGTGTCTGGCACAGATCTACGAGCAAAGAAAAAAACAGAGACAAAGGTATGTTAAAAGTTAAAGAAAACGTGCAAAATGTTAAATTTCCTACATTTCCGTTTTTAGCAGAGAGATTAGTGACCACTTCTTCCTGGTTCCCCTAGAACTTAAGAAAATATTAAAAATAAAAAATAAAAAGACGTAGTGCCAAAAGAGGGATACAGTACAACAAAAAAGTTGTTCGTTCTACACCTGTAAACAAGAGTCGCTTCTTTCAGGTCATCAATCAACTCCCAGTTCTCACACATCGAGCCAATGCCCACCATTCTCGAAGAGGACGAATTCTCCGTTGCAGCCGCCGAGTGCTGTCGTTAGGCCACGTCCTGCGCCGTACAATCACCCGCATCTCATCTCACATAGGGTCCTCATCGTTTGACCCGAACCCCTCCTATTACTAGTCACAAAGGAGGCCATGTCTTCTTCCGCCGAGACGACAATTGTGTCTTCTGAAACTGAATCTCACGAATATTTAACGGGTGTCTGTATACGAGTCATCGCGCGACGGGATCAATCCTTTCCTTTTTGTCTTCTTCTTTTCATTGTTTTTCTTCCGACGAAAAAGACTGGAATTGTTTGAAAAAATCGAACAAATGACTTATGAATAAAAGATTATCATTGATTAAACTATTATTGTTTTAAAAAATTTGTCACCTGGCGAGAGGCGCGAATTCAAAAAATAGGCTCCGCCTCCTCGCCGAAATATTTTTGCAACTCTGCGCGCGCCAATTTGCAATCGCTGTGCGCGCGATTTTATGCGTTGAATTTCCGTTACTTTATTAACAAATATCGATCGAAGACAATTAAAAACTCACTTTAAATCAACAGTTGCCAAATTCGCTTCAAAATAACAATTTTTATAAAGGTTTCCAGGAGAAATTGAGAGGCACTGGACAAAAATTCGAGGCAGAAAATCGCGCGCACCGCGGTTGCAAATTGGCGCGCGCAGAATTGCAAAAATATTTCGGCGAGGAGGCGGAGCCTATTTTTTGAATTCGCGCCTCTCGCCAGGTGACAAATTTTTTAAAACAATAATAGTGTTTTTACTTACAAGCACGGCGCCCCAGCCTTCTTCCAAAATTGTTTCTATCTGGCGCATTTTTAAAACCCTAAGGCTCGGTCATTTTTTGACCAAACGGCCTCGTTTTTAGATTAAAATGATGGTGTCATCCTGAATAATCATACCATGATTCGAATTTCTCAAAAAAGTAAATTTTCGAGTGAGAAAATAGTTTTATTATCCGACGAACTTGGTGGCGCATTGTAAGACGACGGGGGTGGCGTGACAAGTAGTCTTTTTCAAACAATTGGGTGCCTGTTTTCAAGTTATTAAATTGGTCGATAAGTTCTGCTACATTAAATTTTTTTTCTTTATTTAATTCAGACTTTAGTCTGCAAGACACCGACTAGATTGGCGGTGATTCTCTCTAATGAGTGCCCTCAAAGCATCGAGTTCGAATTTACTGGGGGTGGCCATCTTGAGGTTAATCATTCAATTCAAAGTCCCCATAGTCCCCATCAGGGGTGGGACCAAAAAAAAATTTTTTCGTATTTTTTTTGGATAAGACAAAAAATTTTTTGATTTTTTTTTCGATGGTAAGAGTGAGACAAAAATTTTCTTTTTTTTTGATGATGCGCCACAGGCAAAAAAATTTTTTTTAAGGCCACGGAGGCGAAAAAAGTCCCGGTTTTTTTTGGAATTTTTTTGGAATTTTTTTTTTTTGTTTTGGTAATTTTTTGAGGACAAAATTTTTTTTTTGATTTTTTGGTAGTTTTTTTGAGGACAAAAAACTTTTTTTTGTTAATTTTTTTAAGAGCAAAAAAAAATTTTTTTAGAGCCACGGAGGCGAAAAAAGTCCCGGTTTTTTTTTTGGAATTTTTTTTTTGTTTTTTTCGGTAATTTTTTTTTAAACAAAAATTTTTTTGTTCTTTTTGTTAATTTTTTTTAAAGCTAAAAAAAAAAAATTTTTTTCGGTAATTTTTTTGAGGACAAAAATTTTTTTTTTGTTGAAATTTTTTTTGTCCCACCCCTGTTGGTACCATCTCGCTAATGTAGTATGGTGGACTGTACTACATTGACTTTTTGACCCGACCAGTAAAAGAGAAGCAGCCTCAACTGGTCTCGATGGATTTTCGCGGTCAGATGGGGTCATTGAATTAAGAGCTTATTAAAATTTTGCAGAACTTATCGGCCATCCTAATACTTATCAAATCAGCTATACTCTAGTCCCCGGTTTCCCCGGTTGATGGCTGCATTGAATCGAACAAAGACTGTTGACTGAAGTCTATAAAAAGTCCATGAAAGTACTAATGACCTATCGCAAATTAATCAGATAAAATTTTGCAAATTGCACTCCTAATTTTCTCTGCTAAACCAAAATTCTATACTCTACTGCGGATTGACCGTAATTTAACTGAAATGTCTAGCATGCCAACAACAAAAACAAAAACAACACCCACACCCACACCCATTTCAAGGGTACTTTTAGGACACGTTTGCACTGTTTTCCAGGTTTTTTTTTCAATTTTTACAAGTGTTTACATATTTTTGCCACCATTTTTTTTTCTTCCAGGAGGAGTAAATTGTTGCCACCAACTGCTTGCCTTCTGTCCTCTCTTTTGCAAAAACAGGTTACTGTAGTATCTAAGTATGTATTTACACGACCCCCCCCCCCCCCCCCGCCTTTTCCGTCTTTCGACGAAAACAAACCATGTCTTGTGTGTGTAAGAGAAAGCAAGGGAGTTTTTAAACAAAACTCTATTTTTTACTTTACGTGAACCGAACTAGAAAACGTAACATTAAAAACAACGTAAAGTGTTTAAAAAAAAAGTATGAAAAAAAGTAAAAAGAATCATTTTGAATAATGAAATTAAGAATTCGCAGTCTATTTTATCATCTAATTTGTTTATCACTTTTGCAAGTATGGACGAGTGCGAAAGAAGTTTTTCCGGATATTTATACAGATCCGGAAAACGTTCAGGTGTCCTTTTCTACCGGAAATAATAATCAACATTATTTAACAGAAATTGCTGAATAATTCACGTCTCCATAAAAATCGACTAGTTTTCCGTGAGGGTGAAAAAAAGTATGGAAACGAGAAAACTAACAAAAATTGCCGGGCGGATATGAAGAGTTGGATGGGAAGTTTAAGTACTGTGAAGGAACTCGGAAAATGTGACAGAAGTGAAGCGAATTGCACGGCAACGTTGAAACGTAAAAAATCGTATATTGTGTTTTCAATCGACTTGCGACATGAGAACGCGCGACGTGACTCCGCCCACTTTTTCTCGCGCGACCACATAAACACAGCGCGATTCGAAGAGAAGCAGAGAAAACATGCCTTTTTTTCGCTCGTTCTCATGCTGCAACTCGATTGAAAACACAATAGTATCTGTTTTCCTGAACTACTAAGTTTGATATGCATAAATTTCTCGGAGGTTATCGATAATTTATCATTCAACTGTTTGTGCGCAAACATCGCGCACTACTTAATTTTCGATTTCCGATTTTCACATCTCACTTCAGTTTCAACACCCTATTTACCACGATGGTCCAAATGATGGGAAAATTCCAGTATAGCCACCCACTACAATATAGGTACCCACGATATAGTATAGCCACCCACATAACTGAAAAATGGGATTTTTCCGATTTTCTGTGGGTGTCTATTTTGAAATATATGGGTGCTTTTACTGGAATATATTATTACAGTTAAGCCACCCACTCAGTGGTAATGGGTGCCTATACTGGTTTCCTAGGGAATCTTTCAGAATAGCCACCCATATATTTCAAAATAGGTACCCACATCAACGGGCTATAGAATAGCCATCCATCATTTCAAAATAGCCACCCATAATTCCAGAATAGCCACCCGGCTGTGGGTGGCTCTACTATAGCGAGTCAAATGGGTACCTATTTTGAAATATATGGGTGGCTATTCTGTAATTCTCCCGGTTACTTGATTCAGCGTCAATCCACATACGTTTTGATCTACTAATTTAGAAAAAAAAACATGCCTTCCTGTCAACAACACGTGGCAGAGCAAATTTGCAGAAGCGTAGGATCCGTTTCCTTTTTTTTCTTGCTGCTTTTAACCAATTTCCCAGTGCAAAATAAATTATTCATCGAATATGTTTACATCGGTGCTCTTTAAGCACGTAACGAGACTACACCAAATTTTTGTGATAGAAAAATGTTTTCAGTTCTGAACTCATATGCTCGATTTCCCAGCTCAAATCATCCGAACATCTACGAGGGATCTTATGAACAATGTTTATCTTTAAACAATGAAAACAGTCTCTCATTTGAGACAAAGTATTGCTATTTAATACACTGGGACCAGAAGAACAAAAGCTGCCAAGAAGACTCTTATTCGGTGCTTTTAAAACCAAATCGCACCGCTTTTGCAATATGTGGACCAAAGTCTTGTCAGGGGAAAGACTACCAAGTAATGTTTGATAACTTGCAAAAACCGTTTGATTTTATGATTGATCGACCGGTGTGTGCCGCGTTTTGTGCAAACAGAGATATTCCACAGTCAAAGACGTATTTCATTGTCACGTACGTCTAACAAATAAAAAAAGGATTGTAAACGCTTGTTTCAGAAGTTTTATAATTCTGGTAGTGTTTTTAGTATGTTCAGCAACTTTATGGGATTACATGAAGGATAAAAAGTACAAGATTGTCGCAGATCAAGATGATGTGCCATGTAAGAAAAATAAAAATCACAAAATAAAAAAGCTGTTGTTCAATTTTGTTTTGTTCCAGGTCAAAAAGCAATTCTGGCATGGTCCATGTGGTCTAACATTGGTTTTCTTTTCAAAGAACATGGTTGTGGCTATATTAAAGTTTTGGATCCAATAAGGGCATTAACTTTTACTTGGGTAGTAGGCCAAAACGTTGTTGAACATCTCGCATTTTATGGTTTGCTGTTTCCATAATGATTACAGTCATTTAATTATAACATTGCAGATGACCAGGTTCGAGCGAAAAATGCGCCATTCCCTGCCAACACACTAACCAGTCTGATTCCAGTTTACACATATCTGTTTATCTCGGGTCTCACACTAACATACACTTTTATAAAAGTACAAATACCTAAAATGATTAAAAACAGGAATTTTTTTTTTTTCATTTTCATTTTTAGGCAAAACATTCACTGGCAACTTTGAAAAATCCCATCACATGGATTGTCTTTTATTTTCATCGTTGGATACGGTAGTCTAACAAGTTTAGTGCAAAATTTGTAACTTTTCTGCTTCCAGACTGACATGTGCACTTGTGTTTACTATTGCAATCTTCGACACATACGGAAAATTTATTCAAGGTCCATACGATGCTCTTACTGGATGTATGTACAATTTGTTGACTGACTGGCCTATTTTCAATAAATTCAACTTATTTTAGATTCCATTATGGCACAGATAAGCCAGTGCACTTTTTGGAAAGACATACTTCACATAAGCAATTTTGTTGAAGTCGATAAGATGTGCTATGTTCCGGCCTGGCATTTAGCAGTCGATTTTCAGTTTACCCTTGTTGCACCGCTATTTTTGATGTCGTTTTGGTATTCGGGGGCAGCAGGTTAGATGACTTTAAACATCAAATTTTTATTTCTCATTTCAGGCACTGTAATCTCTTTAATATGTGCCCTTCTCAGTTCGGGATCATTGATTTTCTTCTATTGGAAACATGATTATCTAAAACCGGCGTTCATTGGCAATCATGAGTAAGATTCACTCACATAAATTTTCATAGTCACGGTGTCCAGGATTTGAAAAGTAGGCGGAGCCGAGCGCGCCCCACTGGATTTTTCGCAAGAAATTCAAATTTTGAGACATTTTTTTTATGTTTTTCGATAAAAAAAGCATAAATTCTTAATTTTTTCCTACATGTGCTCCAATGGAATTATAGCTGAGGTCTTTAGAAATTTTTTAAGCCTAAGGACGTCGATTTTAGTTCAGCCACACGCTGTCCAGGATTTGAAAAGTGGGCGGAGTCGAGCAAACTCGCCCCACTGGATTTTTTCGGGCGAAATTCAAATTTTGACGCATTTTTTATGTTTTTCGGGAAAAAAAAGCATAAATTCTTATTTTTTCGCACATTTGCTCCAACGGAATTATAGCTGAGGTTTTTAGAAATTTTTTAAGCCTAAGAACGTCGAATTTGGTTCAGCCACCATTTCGAAATATTCATTTTGAGTTTATTGGTGTTTTTGCAGGATAAATCTTTACGATAATTGAAGTTTGGACAATTTTATGGTATTAAAAGATACAATACATACATTTTACAAAGAAAAACAGGTTTTACTGAAAGAAAAATAATAAAATCAATAAAAAAATTCGAGAGTCGCAAACTGCGCAAGCACCGAAAGTGCGCCATGAGAGTTTGCTGACACGCCAGCAAACTAGGCTCCGCCCACATTTCAAATCCTGGACACCGTGAGCCATCATTTCGGAATAATCGTTTTGAGTTTTTTGATGTTTTTGCAGGATAAATCTTTACGAAAATCGAAGTTTGGGCAATTTTATGGTATTAAAAGATACAATACATACATTTTACAAGGAAAAAGAGTGGTTTTACTGAAAGAAAAATAATAGAATAAAAAAAATGCGAGAGTCGAAAAATGCGCAAGCGCCGAAAGTGCGCCATGCAAGTTTGCTGGCGCGCACCGTGATAGTATAAAATTTGTTTATTATTATTTTCAGACTAGACGACCACCTCGTCGAAATTATCCTCTCAAAACCATGGAACCAAATGGCTCCTTACATGTATGGAATGATTTCCGGATACGTTTTGGCAAATTATCGAGGAAAAAGTTTTTCGTTTCACCCGTTCCCCGTTACAATTATTTGGATTATTGCCATCACACTCGGAATATTGACAATTATTTCTAGCAACTTTTGGGATGATTGTGTGAAGGATTGGTACAGATTTTAGCGAATTTTATTGATTGATTTCATTTTTTAGTTGGCTTAGAAACGCTTCAATCAATCTGACGACACGATTTGTGTGGACGATATGTCTGGCGTGGATAATTGTGGCCACCCATTTAAAGTGGGCTGGTCCTCTAACCAACTTTTTGGAACACCCATTCTGGCGACCATTCGGAAGATTGTCGTTTTGCGCTTTTATAACTCACTATATTATCATTTATTACGTGTTCAATCTGGACGAGCAAGCACCGTTTTTTGTCAGTTTTTGGTACAATGTGAGCAATTTTTTGAACATTTTATTGCGGCCTCACCTTTGTAAAAACCGTTGTTAATTTCATTAATGTGTATTGTGTTTTCAATCGACTTGCGACATGAGAACGCGAAACGAAACTCAAACTCCGCCCACTTATTTGTGCGTGCGCGACCACGCGATCACAGTGATATTTGAAGAGACGCAGGCAGAACGGTGAATGCAGACTTGAAATGTGATGCGTTTTCATGTCGCAAGTCGATTGAAAATACAATATGTATTGAATCATGCTTTTCCAGTTTTTTCATTTTATTCTTCCCATTTCCACATTTTCGTTTGTCACTGCCGCATTTTTAAGTTTGCTAATCGAGTTGCCAATGATGAGGTAGTCGTTTTCTTGGAAACAAAATAATCTCAAAATATTGAAGAATGGATAAGCTTCTGTATGAACGATTCCTACCATCCCCGCATCATGATGAAGCCGATGAGAAGAACGAAGAAAAAGAACCGACTCTAGACGAAGACTATGGTGATGAAGATGTTGATGTGGAAGAAAAAGTGGAAGAAAATGATGAAGGACCACTTTTGAACCATGAATTTTGATTTATACCCTCTCGAACATAATACTCGAATATTCATAGTTGTCAGTGCTATTTTAAAATTTTAAAATTTCAAAATAAACAAAAAACATAACAAAACATGGTCACTTTATGCGAAAAAAGCGAAAAGTGTCATTGTTTGTGACCTCCACCAAACAGCCATTTAGATTGTGTTGTTTGCGCTCGGTAGAAGCTAATTGAGCACACATTGAAAGCCAATAACCCCTTCATCTCTAGGCGGGAACAGAACGAATAGAAGAACTTTTAATTCGTGCAACACCTCAATGTTTCGATACCTCTTAATATTGTTTTTGCTGAGTGTTAAACTTCAAGTGGAATGCTCTTCCTCACCAAAGACGGTGAAACTTTGTTTATACCTGAAAGCAATTAGAAGAAGTATGCCAGAGTGTGATCAGATAAAATTGGACAATTCAACAACAATGGAGAAGGCTGATGAAACTAATGGTATGATTTTGGTTAACATAATATTCTGTTTTAAATTAATAGCTCAACTTTAATTTGATAAATGTCTTACCAAAATTATCGGGAGTTTTTAAAACAATAGTAAGTATTTCTGGTTTGGTTCTATATATCCATGTATTCTAAAACGAATTATTATTTTTTGAACTTTTTGGCAAACAAACAAAGAATATTACTCTCGTCTCAGCTGATGCACATCCTTTTTCAAAAAATGGAAAAACAACTCACGATTAATCTTGGTGTCTCGCCACGAATTTGCCAAATTGGAATAAATTCCACAATATGAGAGAGTGTGAGAAAGAGGGAGGGATGAATAAGAGTGAGCAATGTGGTTTCTTGTTTTCGGCCACTCTCTCTGTCTCTTTAAATGTGTTACGGTCGCACTTGATTCAACTGTGTTATTTTTTTCCATTTTTTCAAAAAGGATGTGGATTAGCTGAGACGAGATTAATAGTTTTTCCGGTATTTTTTATGTCATGGCGTGCTCGAAATTACGTTTTTGAAAAAACAAAACAGTTTAACGACATTTTGACCGCTATTTTTGCACGCATTTACCTAAACTTGGCCAAATGCCGTGGAGATGCAGACAAATTCGAAAGAGAGAGTTTGCCCCTGATACGCCATCTTTCTTATATAAAAAATTTTTATATTATTCGGTGTGTTTGTTTGTGTGTCTCGCACAAACGAGTTTATATTCCACAAAACTCGAAAAAAACATGTTTACCACTCATTTCCAGAAATCTTCACCAACGCTACAACATTGTCGCCGCTGGCCAAAATCATTGCTCACATTGAGAAGAAAAATGAAAAATTGAAATTCGCATCGAAAAAGCTTAAATTGGCTTCATTTAAGCTTTGCCCAACATCCCTCAATGATGGATACAAGGTTTATTTGCTTTTTTTAACGTTTCTTTACTTTTGTAATTACTATTCCCATTGATGACGTGCAACTGACAAAACTAGAAGCTAGATATTTATCTTTTTTTTTTTTATTTGCTGAAACATCACAAACTACACTCTTCTTCACATTTCAGCAATGCCGCGTGGACAATTTATGCCAATCGGGGTACAGCTGTGAAAACAAAAATAAAACGAGATGTTGCATGGAAGTGAATCATTCGGCACCATCATCCGTAAAGGAGGAGATCGGGAACAATCCTGAAGAGTAATGGAACATCTTAAAATGTGCTCAATTTGTATACTTTTGCACAGGTTCAAAACATGCCCTTCACAAAAGCAAATGGCATACTTTTGCCAGCCGGCGAAAACCAAAAAAATGTGGAAAAGTTGTAAATCGGATAACGAGTGCATGTTCTCGGTGGTACAAAAGTGTTGTGACACTGGGTGCGGAATTAATGTTTGTGTGCTGGCGACGGGCAATTTTACACAGAACAGTGAGCATTTTTTTAACGGAACTTGGTTTTCTAAATGTAATTTATTTTCAGCTCTGATATTTTTGGGAAGCTAGCTTCACTTTTCGTCGAGGAGTCTCCGATTTTCGTAGTTCTCTCCAGTGTTTTCTTCCCGGATATTTGGCCTTACACTACGAGTCTGTACATTAATATTTCTTTTGCATTTGTATGTTAATTGCGAAATAAAGCTTTTATTACCAAGAAAAATCGGCTACAGTAAGCAAAGGAGACGTTGGCTAACATAAGATTGCTACATTGGACTACTTTTTGTAGCCGTATCCTCCATATCCTCCGTATCCTCCGTACCCTCCGTATCCTCCGTAACCGTAGCCGCCGTATCCACCTGAATAAGTGAGATGACTTTTGAAGATAATTAAGACTCACCATGCGGGCATGGAGCATAGGTGGCGCAGTTGCAGCCGCCTCCGTATCCGTAACCACCGTATCCATATCCACCGTAGTACTGTCTTTTCACACGTTTCGCTGGAACTCCCTTCGAATCGACGACGTCGAGAAGTGTCCACGAGATGGCGACAAGAAGCACCAGGTAAAGTATGGCTCGCATTTTCCGGAGGAGGAGCTTGAGTAAAGTGTGGCTGCTCCGTTGATCATCACTTTTGTACCGGTTACGATGCTCATCAGAATTCCATTTGTGCAAACAAGAATTGAATTGGAAAAAAAACAACTTAACGCAGACATCCATTGTTTACATATGACCCTGTGGTGTGGCACCAATCAGATTCTTGTGAAATTTTTTCAAAACGCTTTCGATATAGAAAAAAGTTTAAATAAACTGTGATATAAAAGGTTTGTCTATCGTTGATTAACCAAAAAATCATGTTTCCATGATTGTAACTTAATGATTTCTTAAAAAATAACTTTATATTAAAATAATAAAATAGAAACGGCGGGGATCGTCGAGCCTTGAAGAATTGTCCTCCGGCTTCTCCGCCTCCACCTCCACAGTTTTCTCAGCAGGGTTCGCCCCGATCCTCCAGTAGAGTAATCTTCACAACCTCAGATATTCGGAAAAGTATCCGCCAGCAGTTTTGTAGCCATCCGTCGGGCTGCTGCCCGGTGACTGGTTTAAAGAATTTATTAAGGAAAACCCGTTGCTACGGGAGGAAAAACCTTAACATTGAGTAGAGACGGGAGTTGATTTACCCGCCATGGAAAATCATTTCCTGAAATTGCACTTGCCGTCTTATGCGACCCTGAAATGTCCATTACTTATCGCCTGAGCTTGGTCTGGAGCTCGACTCATATATTGAGTCGCGTTGAGTGCTCAGTTCAGTCGATACTTTGACTGGGTCAGCGGAGCTGCCGACCTGAGCTCGTCGATCTCCAGAGATATCGACAAAAAGGCGAAGAGTGCGAGAGCGCTCTGATCTTTCACAAAATAATAAAACAAGGAACAAGAATTATAAAAATAATGAAAATTTTCTCCAAAATCACAGCATAGATGAGCAAAAGTCTAAGGAACTGAGCAAGACAACGCAAGCGCGGTGGAAAACTCTGAAAACTATTTTAGGATTAAAGGGAGGCGCGGCGCTACGGTAGACAAGCGGGTCTCACCGCGACCGCACAGGGCTTGCACACAGCGCAATGCGCGCGCCGTTTGAATTGTGTATTTGAGGGTTTTCTCTTCCTTAATTGCTTTCAATGGAAAAAAATATAGTTTTGCGTCCCAAAATAAGGTTTTTGGGAAAAGCAAGTCGATTATTGATGCTCTTGGGCATCATTTATCGACAAAAAGCAGAGCTGTTTCTTCCCCCATCGCACTTTGTGGGTTCTGCTGCCGTGAAACTTAAGAATAGTTTGATGTTTCTGAACTTGACAGACCTGCTGAATAAAAAAACATTATGTCCTTTGAGGAAAATCTTTGGCGGTATTTTTTTCTCACTTTTACTTGCAAGACATTCACCTCAATAACAGCAAACCACAAACTGTGGTTGTTTGTGACGAGGCAATAAAAAAAAGGAGAAAATGATGAAAAGAACAAACATTTGCAAGCGTATGTGTGTGAATCAGATCAGTGATTAACTACTGATTAGGGCATCAGATAACCGTGTCGATTAATTGGCAACAGAAAAAACAGTGGGATAGAGAACGACAGCCTAGTCGATCGCTTCCTTTTTAATTTAATTTTTTTTTCTAATATACAGGAATAAATCAACTTTTGCTATGAAAATGAGTTTTGGAAAACTGAAAATAAAAAAAAAAACACTCTGGTTACGGAATTTTTGCTCGAAGTCTGAAATTTTTTGCATGCTGTCGCAAGTTGGGCTGGCTCAGGTATTCTCAGTACGGAGCGCTGCAAACCCGCTCCCTTCGCACAGTGGTGGTCACATTAGTGACGAGAGAGTGCGGAAATCTGAGAGACCGTGGCCGATGTTTTGCTCTGATTTCTCTGAACCTTACTCCAAATGCATGCGAAACTCTTTGTTTGATTGGAGCGCGTTTTCAGCGTTTTATACCGAGTATATTGAGCCACACTTTTCTGAGCAACATTAAACGCCAAAAATTATCTGAGTAGTCCATTATCAAAACCCAATTAAACCGGGCGTATCGAAATTTTAGAATCGAGCTGTTCCGCCCTGGGAGCGCTAAGTAATTTTTGAGCCATTTTTACGTATCTTTTCGTTGTTTGTCGCAGTTTTCCCATGTTCCCCATTCATCGTCCCAACCTTGAAAAATGTTTGTTTTCCTACCGCAAAATAACCACAATAACCTTGCGGATTGTTTACATTTGTGACAAGTGACGGATGAAATTAGAAAAAATAACCATCAATGTTGTTCTTCAGTGTGTGCCTTCATCGGTTCAGTCCCATTCTTTTCGACTAACGGGGCAAAGAATAAAGAAATCGGAATATGATGATCATCATCCACATGCAAAACCTGTTGGACATGAGGCGGTCGGCTGGCTGCCAAGATTTTTGGTTTCACGAAGAGGAATGAATCAGATGGGAAGAGAGAAGACAAATTCGACAGTCAGCCCTTTTTCACATAGAGATGACGTTCTCGCTTTCTCCGTATCATTTTGAAATGATAATTTGAAACAGTCGTTTGTTTTTTTTTGAAGCTCTGATACTTTTTTTTGGAAACAAAAATTAGCTTCAAATGTTTTTTAAATGTCCGAATTGCAGTAAAAAGACTTGTTTTCGTGCATAATTAGGTAATTGACAAGTTTTTGAATAGCCATATCATGAATTGGAATCCGTTTTATGTAAATTCCATGCAAGCTGGGTGTATAAAAGAAACCCCTTGGAAATTGTTCTATACGTTCGTTGACCGAAATAATATGTTTATGTTTGTTGTGTTCAAGACATTCGGTCTATAATGTTCAGTTTTTTTTTTTTGCACATTTCCGGATTATGGAAGTAATTTACTATAAAACATTGTGAGTCGGGTATTCCATGCCGAATCACTTATTACTCTCGTCTCAGCTGATGCACATCTTTTTTCAAAAAATGGAAAAAACTCACGATTAATCTCGGTGTCTCGCCACGAATTTGCCAAATTTGAATAAATGCCACAATATGAGAGAGTGTGAGAAAGAGGGAGAAGTGAATAAGGGTGAGCAATGTGGTCACTTGTTTTCGCTCACTCTCTCTCTCTCTCTCTCTCTCTCTCTCTCTCTCTCTCTCTCTTTGAACGTGTTACGGTCGCACTTGATTCAACTGTGTTATTTTTTCCATTTTTTGAAAAAGGATGTGCATTAGCTGAATCTTTTTTTTAAGTTGCAAAAAAAAATCCGTTTTCAAAAACGTCTACGTGTCTAACAATACATGTACTATCAAAATTTCAATCATTGCACTTTCTTTCAAAAAAAAAAGAGATAAATTAGAAAAGTTTTATTGGTCACTCACTCTTGCTTGAAATTTCAAATTGCCGGCGTTGTACACGCATTCCTTCCGTCACCCTATCTTCTGTCCGTCCACCCGTCCGTCCGCCCGTCCGTCCGTCCGTCCGCCCGTCTCACTAAAGACGAAAAGATTTGTCGGTGTGATTAACCACACCATTCTTTTCTTTTTCATCCTGTTATATCTCTTTTTCCGTTTTTTGTCTTGTCGATGAGAAGATGTATTTTATTCTTCTCTACCACATAGTTATCGACCACTCAACCTACATCTTTTCCGTGTTCTCCTACCAGTATTATCTATACTTTGGAAGACGTGAAAAGCAAACCTGGACAAAAAAAAGACACTTACAGTATTCTAGACTTGTTCATAAGTATCTGTCTAATTGGTAAACCATCAAAAACATAATTAGCGCGCTCGCAAAGCCAGATCGTCAAGTGGCTGAAATTGACATGCCTCCGCCCATTTTCCATCCTTCCTCCTATGGTTATTTTGGTAATATCACAAGACTGTTTTAATTGCCCACAATTTTGTCTTTTCTCTTGTTTTTCTACCTTTCTCGCAAGGTGGAGAAATTTTTAATTTTTGAGGTTTGTTACTTAAGGCATCCTTCACAATTCACTTGATTCGTAAGTGGTAAGAATTAAGTTGTCTTATTTTCTTGTTTTGTTGCATTTCTTGCACACACTACAGTTGTTAGAAACTTCTAAAGACAACAAACGTTTGCTAAACAACGCCAACTTCAATTACCACATGAAGTGCCCTACAAAGTGCAAAGTGCGCAGAATAAAAATGTTTTTTTTCGTGATTCTTTTTGGCAAACTTTTTTAAACTATTGGTCAGTCACACACATATTTCTTTTGTAGGATTTTTAAATCTTATTAAGTTGATGTTTGTCAGTATATACTCGGTAAAAAACGCGGAAAACTCGCTCCAAATGAACAAAGAATTTCGCATGCATTTGGAGTGAGGTTTAGAGAAATCAGAGCAAAACATCGGCCACGGTCTCTCAATTTTCCGCACTCTCTCGTCGCCAACGTGGCCGCGTCCACCACTGTGCGAAGGGAGCGAGTTTGCAGTTCCTATTCGATCGATATGCACCAAACTTGGTTTTACATTTTCAAACCAAAATGACATGAAGCGGCCAAAGTTTAGTTGGATTTGGTTACTGATACCACTAAGGGTGTTTCTACCGTTGTACCGACAAAAGCCAAAAAATTTGAATAGGTTACATCATACATTTTCTCTGTTTCTCTTTGCATATCTATCAGTCACCGTTCCTTGTTTGAGAAATACAACACACGGTTTTCACTTTTTTCCGTTTCATGAGGGAGTGTCAAAGATATAATTTCTTGACACGCAAAAGTTAAGCCACACCCTGTTCATTTAAAAAATAAGCTTGTAGAAAAAATTACTGAAACAACTTTTCAAACGTCGCTTAATTAATTTAATAAAAAAACCTACGATATGTCTTGTTTTATGATCCTAATGATCAGCTTATTGTTATTGTCTCTTCAATCGAGTTGCAGCATGAGGACATGAGCCTGCTATCCCTTTTTTGTCTGCGTCTCTTCAACTAGCAGTATGTTAGCGTGGCCGCGCACAAATAAGTGGGCGGAGTTTCGCGTTCTCATGTCGCAACTCGATTGAAAACACAATAGCATCAGAAAAAAAATTCCTTTGATTTTTAATTTCACTTTTGAGATTTCTTTTTTAATAAATATTTAGATGAGTTTTGAGTTCCACAATAAAAGGGACGGTTTTGGACCCCTCACTACCGTTTTCATTTAGCTACAAAGTGTCCTAGAAAGATAACCCATCGGTTTTATGCATCTCCCAAAGATCGGATCTTCAAAATTCTATCTACACGCTCGCACCGAAATCTGATCGTATTTTACCTTCGTTAATGTTCCTCCACAGGTTCGTTCCTGCAAAGCTTCGAATAGAATAGAATATTTTGGGTACTTGACATAACATCCTTTTCTCATCTCCTTCCTCGCGCGCTCTCTCTGCCTCTTTTTCTTCCAAGAAACCACTGAGAAAACCAGTTTCAAACCAAAAAACACACACACATTTCAGTTGGTGGCATGAGACAGATCAGAGGAAGTGGCCGCAGCGGCAAGAATACAGCAATTCTTTCCTCCGTCACCACCATTGCCATTTGTTCTGTTTCATCCACACTCGTTAATCGTTCCGATTCTCGGTATCCATAGAGAGAGGACGTTCTTTTCTCTCTCAAGATTTTGCATTCGTAGGCCGGACAATTTTGCATAATTGTTGTGGTTTTTTGTAGCAGTTTTGCAACTTTTTATGTTGCCAGTTGTGGTGGGCTACAAACTTTTTGACTTTTTGTTTTTTTTTGTCAAAATTAGTATATTACTCTCGTCTCAGCTAATGCACATCCTTTTTCAAAAAATGGAAAAAATAACACAGTTAAATCAAGTGCGACCGTAACACATTCAAAGAGAGAGAGAGTGAGCGAAAACAAGAAACCACATTGCTCATTCTTATTCATCCCTCCCTCTTTCTCACACTCTCTCATATTGTGGCATTTATTCAAATTTGGCAAATTCGTGGCGAGTGAGTTTTTCCCATTTTTTGAAAAAGGATGTGCATCAGCTGAGACGAGAGTAATAGGATCTATATTTTTGGAGCTAATTAACAATACATTTCGCTGTTTGAAACTGTTCAAAACACAAAACAAACAATAATATAAATTTTAAATTTGAAATTTTCTTGTTTTTTTTTCAATGGTCAGTAAAATTTAACATCTCAAAAATAATTTAATTGATCACCCCACCACCGTAATCATCTGCGCCTTTTTTATTCTATTTTTTTGTCATATACGTCCTATTTCTATTCCGCAATTTAACACAATTCAATCTTCGTTCACTTCTATTTGTTTTTGTCGAATCGTTTCACGTGAAACAGCTGAGGTCTCTTTTTTTTTTGTTTCTTCACTTTGCTAACAATAACATAAGTCATTCATAACATGATAATCTGTCGTTTTCAAAATTGTGTTTCCAATCGAGTTGCTACAACATAAACCCCGCCCACTTTTTTCACGCGAAAATGCAAAATGCACTAAACTTTAGTATTCACGTGAAAAAAGTGGGCGGAGGGAGTTTCATGTTTTGATGTATGTAGCAACTCGGTTGAAAACACAATACTTGATAAATCTTTCATCAATTTCCTTTTTCATATCAGTTGGTAAAAATTTGAGATGTCTATTTCTTTGATACTGTGAACGTTTCGCTTCGGCAAACACCGCATTTATCAAATCCACTATCTTACACATTATCCACTTTTTCTCTCTCTCTCTCTCGCTCTTTTTCTTTATCTTTCAGAACAGTTTAGTTGTAAATAAACCGTGTCCTTCGGACACACTTGTTTCTCATAAAAGTGGAAGGAGGGATTTAGTTAAATAACTGTTCACTTTTCTTTATTGCTTTCCTTTCCATCTCCATTCCACATCAGTCTGTCCACTCAATGAAATCGCACACTTCACATCGAATGAGAACGTTTTGCTGTTGAACTCAGAAATTCATTCTCCTTGAACTTTTTCGCAGGAATGTCGGACAACTACGTCCTAGTGGATCCGTTGTCCGCCAAACCGATCGATTGTTGGAAGAAGTATGTGAAGCAGGGAAGAATATGCGAACCGCTCAAACCTATGAGGTACTGTCCATAAGTTTACTGATTAAGTTATTTATTTACAAGCTTGCTGCGATGTCGCATTTTTTATTTATGC
Source organism: Caenorhabditis japonica (assembly GCA_963572235.1). Taxonomy (NCBI): domain Eukaryota; kingdom Metazoa; phylum Nematoda; class Chromadorea; order Rhabditida; family Rhabditidae; genus Caenorhabditis; species Caenorhabditis japonica. The sequence goes on from OY754346.1 coordinate 1,884,739, forward strand.
GCCCGATACCATAAAACCCAGATCGGGATGTCTGTGTGCGTGTATTCTAAAGTCCGCACTTGCCTTTTTGCAAAAAACATTACGATGTGTATTATTCACGGGCACTACCAACTGAGCCACAGAGGACAGAAATTTTCGCCGAACAGAGTGCATATTGTGTTTTCAATCGACTTGCGACATGAAATCGCATCACATTTCAAGTCTGCATTCACCGTTCTGTCTGCGTCTTTTCAAATATCACTGTGTTCGCTTGGTCGCGCACAAATAAGTGGGCGGAGTTTCGTTTCGCGTTCTCATTTTCTCACGCAAGTCGATTGAAAACAAAATATAAACGAATGAGAAAGAGTGGCAGGACTGCGCAGAAGGCTTGTTCTTAAACAAATTTTTTGTTCATTCATGCTTACGAAATTTTTTTCGAAGATTTTGGGATCTCTGTGGCGTGAAATTCAATTGAAAAACGCTGGTTTTAATTTTGCCTGTAGAACTTCTTTGCTGCGCAAAATCCCATCTGCATTTTTGTTAATATTATGCGTTCACGAACGACTGGTGCTGACGACGTTTCGATGTTCCGCAGTTTTTCACGCAGTCTCGCAGCGAATACTGCGGAACATCGAAGCGTCGATAATGACTTATTATTATTTTTTTAGACTTGACACTCCAATCTTTGACAACAAAGTTCGATTCGTTTGTATCTCGGACACTCATGAAAAACTTCATGAGGTACGTACCAAAATACTTTTATTTTTTCCAGATTTGACAAAATACAGAGATACCAATATTTAGGTGCTTCCCTACATTCCGGACGGTGACGTTCTCATCCACTCCGGCGACTTTACAAATTGTGGTGATATTGGAGAAGTGATCAAGTTTAATGCAGAAATCGGTGAGTTTTTTTTTCTATCTTATTTTTTTTCCTTTTTTTTAATACTCTCATTTCCAGGAACCCTTCCTCACAAACACAAAATCGTGATTGCCGGAAACCACGAGTTGGGTTTTGAAGATGGTGAAGAAATGAGCGAACGCCAACTTGCCGGTCTCAGCATGCTCGGTATCAACAAGACCTACGAGCTGCTCTCCAACTGTACATATCTTTGTGACAAGTCTTGTGAGGTGTACGGTTTGAAAATCTACGGAGCCCCATGGCATTCAATGCCAGGTTACTCGTTTTATCGTCCCAGAGGACAGAAGATTTTGCACAAGTGGAATCAAATTCCTGCTAAAATTGATGTTTTGATGACACATACTCCACCACTTGGACATGGCGACTTTAATGCGTGGGATAAGATGGATGGAATTTTGTGTGGATGCGCAGAGTTGTTGAATACAGTGGAACAGCGAGTAAAGCCGAAATACCATGTATTTGGGCATGTTCATCAGGTAATAAATACTATGTTAAAATTTCTCAAGTCCTAAAAAAATTAACAAAATTAAATTTCATAAACTGAAAAAAATGTGTTTATAATGCCACAAATATGGGGTGAAGCGCTTGTTTTGCCACTGTTCTTAGAAAAATTATCAGGAAAATTTTTGGGTACCGCGTACGCGTCAATCACGTCCTGCTTGTTTTGGACTTTTGCAGGTGAATTTTCCTGCCATTTTAGTCTTGTGCAAACCTTCAGAATATGCAGGAAAAGCAATTAAAATGCAGGCTTGAAAATAAATAAATTGGCAGGAAAATTAATCTGCATATTGTCGGCCCGCCAAAATGGTCAAACGCGCTCCGCTGAACTCATTACTACGTGGATTTCATTTTGGTCACCAAATTATTTCATTTCACGGGTAAATTCAACGTGAAATGAAATAATTTGGAAACGAAAATGAAATCCACGTAGTACTGAGTTCAGCGGAACGCGTTTGACCGACGTGGCGGGCCGATAATAGGTCCATTAGCCGCGGGGTCAACAGGCAGAGTTTCTATACCTAACAACTTTTTTTGTAATAGCCGGCTAATAGCCACATCAAACGGCTGGAAAGCCAATATTGCCCGCTATTAGCCGCCTGCATCCGCCATATACGCGCCAAAAATTACCTGAGTCAGGTGGAAGAACGCGAAAAATTTAGCTGTCTAGACAAATTTGTTATCGAATCGTTGTTTAGTTAAACTATTGTGTTTTCAAATGAGTTGCAGCATGAAAAAATGAGTCGGCTATCCATTTTTTGTCTGCGTCTCTTCAAATAGTACTGTGTTTGCGTGGTCGCGAACAATTATGTGGGCGGGATTTCGTGTTCTCATGCTGCAACTCGATTGAAAACACAATATAATTTTTTTTAACCACAAAAAATTGCAAAATAACAATGTTTTATTTTTTTCAGAAGCATGGTGTAACCACTAACGGTGACACAACGTTCATCAACGCGGCACTGTGCGATCACAAGTTGCGATCCGCCTACGATCCAATTATTTTTGACATTCCACTTCCCCCAGGAAAAACCAAGCAATGAGTTTAAAACTACTTTTTGAAAGCTTTATTTTTTTATTAATCATCGTTATAAAATTATTTTATTTTACTTTTAAAGAAAGTCCACCAATACCCTATCACCACAATTCGTTAATTCATTTTTTTTCCCTTTCGCACCTTTACCTATCTGAGTCGCCTTGATCAACAACAAACAAACATTTTCTTCTTTTCTTGATTATTATTTTTCTTTATTTTTAATTCATATTCTTATTACTTGCCTTGAACCGAAATTATTTTATACCGGTCTTCGCTAAACGAATAAAGTGTACATAGTATGCGAATGTTTATTTGGAGGATAATCAAAATATAACTGTAGAGCAAAGTGGTGCCATTGGACACACGGTCATAGTGCACGGGGTGCTCACCATTTTGCATTCGTTTTGACCAAAACACTTGATGCCTTCACATCCTGCTTCTTCGAAAGCGGCTTGACCGAGAATAGTTCCCAGGGGAGGGACCGTATCTAGAAAAGTGTTTATACGTTAAACACAGACTAATAATGATGCTTTAAACTTTGATAGATACATATTTACAAATTCTTAAAACTCTAATACAACGGCATGCCCTTCTTTTGTTTCTATTCATTCCAACTGCCGGGTATTCAGAGGTTTGCAGACCAAACTTTGGTCGTCTGATGCATGCTTTGTTAGAAAGTGTTTTGCCGAGTTTGGGTGTGCAAACTTCTATAGAAGGGCATACCGTTGTATTAGAGTTTTCACGGTATCTTACCTGGCATGCAAGCTTTGATGGTAATCAAAAAAACCAATAAAACATAAATATCCGACATCATTGTGCTTTGTGAAATTTTAAAAATAAATAGATTTGGTTGTTGCCTGTTTTAACAGCCTGCGCCTATTTTCTGTTAATCCTTGGCTAATCTAGAGTTGTATCGGATTAATTTTGTCTGTACCATATCAATTTTCTCAAATTACGAACTCGATTGTCACCAATAACGACGTGATGAATTTCATCGAGCCGCGGTCAAACGGGCTTCGTGATCTTCATTTTGGTTTCCAAATTATTTCATTTCACGTATTATTGTTTTAAAAAAGTTGTCACCTGGTGAGAGGCGCGAATTCAAAAAATAGGTTCCGCCTTCTCGCCGAAATATTTCCGCAACTCTGCGCGTGTCAATTTGCAACCACGCGCGATTTTATGCGTGGAATTTCTCTTGATTTATTAACAAATATCGATTGAAGACAATTAAAAACTCACTTTAAATCAACAGTTGTCAAATTCGCTTCAAAATAACAATATAGGTTTCCGGGAGAAATTGAAAGGCACTGGACAAAAATTCGACGCAGAAAATCGCGCGCACCGCGATTGCAAATTGGCGCGCGCACAATTGCAGAAATATTTCGGCGAGAAGGCGGAGCCTATTTTTTGAATTCGCGCCTCTCGCCAGGTGACAACTTTTTTAAAACAATAATATCTTTTTTATCAAAGTTAATCATTGGTATTGACTTGATCGCGGGTTTCTTGAAACTGGGACTTCTTGAAAAATTGCGTAATTTTGTATAAATTGCCCTCTCTGATCACTCATTGATAAGATTTTATTTTCTATTATCTTGAGTGCTAGCATTGCTTGTGCTTATTTATCGAACAATAACCACATGAAAGAGAAATGAATTCGATTAACTTTATTATATCGCCCTTTGAGCTCTACGAATAGGCGGGATTTGGTATATTGTTTGGCTCGTTTTTCCGTAATCCCCTTGTTCGATTTGATTTTAATTTCACTTTTATTTTCTTATGAAAATACACCTGTGGTATTTGTCACTCATTTTTATTCCAAGTAGGTTTATGTGGTTTTATTCGTTTTTAATATTTTTAATTTTTTGTAGCAGTAATATCTAAAGGTAATCTTTGTGAAAAAGTCACATGTTTCGGTCAATCGGTATGTCACGAGGTGACAGTCCCTTGCTCAAGTGAAGCGGCTGGATGCATGCTACAACTACCAGCGTGTTCGGACAAGTCAATAATGGATTATACAAATGATCTGTTAGCTAGTAAAGCTATGGAAGGTTAAATTATTTATATTTTTAAATGAAAGTGCTCATAATTTTCTCCATTTTGTTTCAGAAATATTTGAAACCTCCGATTACATAAAATCTAATGACAGGGAAGTTTTATGCCGCGGTTTCAACTGTTTTGGCCGTAACACGTGCAGTATTGTTTCCGTGGTTCGTGTGAATGATCCAACAGGCATAAACTACTTGCCGTCCTGTAACGACTCACCAGTTTCACTCGTCACATGAAACCCATAATTATTGAAAAGGAAGGATATTGGAAAATAATGGCTAAGGGTTTTTTAGCTTTTGTGCTTTTTCGTTTTATATTATCTTCTTTCATTCAATTGTTCCCCTTGAAAAATCAATGGCAGTTACATTTCGCTTTATATATGCAGCGTGAGTCAGATTAATTTTACTGTATCCATCCAATTTATGAAAAAAAAAATTTCAGAATTTTCATATCAATAGTAATCATTATTTATCTCAACTCTTCTGCTAACGGTAAATCTTATTCATTTTTATCTCATTATGTTTTAAATTACATTTTCAGAAGACAAACCTCGTTTGGGTCGTGAAAACCGCCCGTACATCATTCTTTCTACACTTGAGCATCTGGAAGATTACGATCGGCTATGCCTGAATGGACCTCCCATCGTGTGTTACGGAGAAACCACTTGTAAAGTGGCGCTAATTGCATGTCCGCAAAACAACACTTGCGAATTTCTGAAACCAATTTGTACTGATAAAGCTTTAGAGGATTTACAGGAAAGGAAGTTTAAGTACACTTCGTCTAAATTAAAGTAAATATTTATGAATTCCTAATTAAAGTTTCTATATATTTTTTTGTTTTTCAAAACCTTTTTTAATGAAATGTTTATGAAAAGATGCAAGTTCTTTGTCAGCAGAATTCCGATTATTTCAACTACAAAAAAATCTTGGTCTCAAAAATCTGTCGCATTTTTTGTTACCTATTAAAATCTATATTTTCTAGTTAAGCTACTCATTTTTTATATCTAATTCACTGAAGGTTTTGTGAACTCTGCGGTAAGGTTTGTAAACAAAAAAAAAACGCCGCTAGTTCGCAAAACGGCAAAAGGGCGGCGAGAGGACGGCGCCATGTCGGCACAAGGATGGCGTTGGCGCGGCGAGGGGTACTAGGAAAAAGCGTCAACATGCGCCCGGCGTATTAGCCACGGCGTGGGGTTGGCAAATTGCCGAAAATTCCCTGAGAAGATCACCACAATTTCCGGTTGTCCCATGGCCAATTCGATTTGAAAATGTTCAGCCGGTTGGGTGGGCAAATTGGTCCGAGGTTTTGAGAAAACCGTCGAAAACCACGAAACCGGGGAAATCAAAACATTTCCTGTACAAAACTCGTGCCGTAAACTTTCAAAAAGCGGGGCCTCATCCTTGCTCTGAAAATGTTTAGCTAATTGTCATTAAACTGGTCTGTTAGCCACTGAAAATGAATGAGCTAACATCCGTTTTCCATGGCTATTAGCCACTTAGCTGCCAATGTCCGTCATATACTCGCCAAACGTTTCGAAAAAAATTGAATTGAGGTTTTCAATGCAAAAGGAAGACTTATGCAAAAAATAGTTTCTCAAACTTTAAATTTTCCTGTTTTTTCCGGTTAACACATAATAAAGACAATGTGGCTAACTCCAGTTGGAAATAATCATCAATCTTGTGACTCACCACATTATCTCTTAAATTTCTATCTCTTTTTCTCTTTTCTTTTGTTGTTTATCAGAAAGCTATTCTTCGGAAGATTTTAATTGACTTAGGACAAGTTGTCAAACATGTTGTCTGTAATTTTTTTCCTACTAGTTTCTCTTGTCAATGCTGGTGTTTTGAGTAAGTTTTTCGAATGTTTTGTTTTGAAACATTTACTTGATTTGATTTTCAGAGAACTATGAAGACCAGCCACTAACACACTTGGGTGCTTTATGTGGAACACAGCAATGTCCCGATAATCAGAGGTTTTTACTAAACATTTTTTTGACATCTTCATTAGTTTTCAGATGTGAAATGCCATTAGGAGGTGGACTTGAATGTGACAATGAGAATAGTTGCGAAGTTGAACCGAGATGCGTGAATATTCGTGAGGACTTAACCACCCAAAAAAAAAAAAGAGAATAGTTTGAACTTTAGAACCCTCAAAACCAGTCTGTAAAGAAAACGAAGAGTTGCGAGAATGTGGTTCGGCATGTGAGCCAACCTGTGACAATCAGAGTCCGGTTTGTAGAGCAACGAAAAATTTATTTTGTTCAGAAATGTTCAGGTTTGCGGTGAACAATGTCTAACAAACGTTTGTCAGTGCAATTCCGGTTATGCTCGCGATTCGTCAGGAAATTGTAGAAAAAAAGACGACTGCAGTAAGTTGTAATGTTTGAGTACATGTCACATCAAATCCTGATCGCAGCCAAGTGTCTTCTGGAATGTCCAACTGGTGAAACGTGTGAATTTGTGGAGTTGAGCTGCGAAAAAGAAGTGTGCAAAACGATTGAAGTTTGTGCTGTGCCAACGGTTATCTGAATTGGAAACAATTTTGTTTTGTCTCACAATCAAATGCAAATAAAACATCATTTAGATATTTTAAACCTCATTGGTGTGAATTCATTTTTGGCAAGTTCCACAAACTTAATTTCATGGATTTTTTGTTTTTTTTTGGACTCACTCTTCTGGCTGTTTATTTTTTTCCAACAAAATCATATCAAGGCTCCAGTCGACTGATTGGGCGTCTCAATTCCTTTGACCAATAAAACATTTTCCAACTTCCAAGAATTGAGTTGGATCTTTCTTTCCGAAAGATGCCCGGGTTCCAATAAATATGCGTAAAAACGCAATTTAAAAAAAGGACATGAGAAAATATGGGAAATTAGAACGAATTTATTGACAAAATCAATAATTCCGCAATTAAAACAAGCCTAAACGGAAACCTACTTAAGAAGAAAACTAAAAACTAGAATTGAAAGAGCCACGCTAACAAAAAAAAACTCGCGGACAAATCCAACAACAAAACCTATACATGCGCGGCTCGCCCATAGTCAAAACGTGGCTGCTAAACCGCGCGTGTCTGGAGTGTCGTTGTACACGTGGCGAGAGACGCAGAGATGCAGAGGGTTATTTGGGTTTAAGAGCTTTACGCCAGCCTGGGCGACGACGACATGACGGATCCTCGTATCTGCAAAAGATACATATACACCTTTCACAATTATAATAATTAAATGTACGACCATGTGGATACTACTTCAATGAAAAAGAACAAGGCAAAACGTCCTTTTTCTCCGACACTTGTGATAAGATCTGCAACGTGGCTCGACACTACAAAAGAAGCAGTTTCCTCCACTCACACATGCCTCAAACAATCGAGGACCGGCTTCTTCTTCCCACGATGACGTCCGAAGCTCCCACCAACTTTGACGTCACGACAATCAATGTCGCACCTGGAAAAGAAACATTAGTCAGTGAATTTACCCTAAAGATCAAATCCGGATAACCAAAATCTTGTACCCTTTTCGACGTGGATCACAATAATTACTTCAGGAAGTAACTGACACGCTCCCGACACCACGTGTCAATTATTTTATCCCAACTCTCACGTTGCTCTTTTCTGCCAACTTCTCTCGGCTAATGGGCGGTTCTATCGGTTTGGACACAGCAACTGTTAAACATTGGCATGTGTTTTGCTACGACTTGGAAAGTGTTCAAAGAAAAAACGAACTATAAAAACCCCATCACTTTTAGTGTTTTTGGTCAGTTGAGATTCACCGACGTGGAAAATGGTGAGCGCACTTTTCAACTATTTATTTTTTATTTTTTTTTGTAATTCAGAAACAAATCTTCATTGCTGTTCTTTTTGTCGTGGCAATTTGCTCTGCTACTAGTGAGTTAATCAAGCGCTGAAAGTTGATCATTTCGAACAAAAAGCAGCGAAACGCGCATTCTTTTTGGCCAGTACTGTACTCAGGAAATTTTTGGCGCGTATATGGCGAGAGTTGGCATCTAGGTGGCTAATAGCCACTGAAAATGGCTAATAGTTGCCGAAAAGGCTAATAGCCGGCAATAATGGCAACTAGCCGACGAATTTGGCTATTAGCCACTTGTCCGAAACTTGAAATGGAAAAAATTTGAAAATGATAGCCGACGGAAACGGCTAATAGCCATCGAATATGGGCCGTGTGCCCAATACATATGGCACACGCCCCAAATTGGTGGCTATTAGCCGTTTTCAATGGCTATTAGCCAAAAATTTCCGGAAAACTTAAAACATAGTTTTTTTTTTCGACAATTTTTAGAAACGTGCGGTGAAAACGAGGAGCTGGTCGCTTGTCACAACACTTGTGAGCCGCAATGCGGCTTCACTCCGGTAAGTTAGAACAACGAAATCCAATTGTGAAAAGATTGGTTTTTTTTAATTTTATAAATACCTGTGTTTTCAGTTAAATGTTCTGTGAGGTGAGCTGGTTCTCCCAGATTTTTTTTTAATAAATTTTAGATCATCCCATAAATAATACAAGTTTTTGATTTGTCCTGTATCTTTGTAGAGAACGAAAACTCGATGAGCTACAAAGGGGAGGAACGTGGTGACTTATCAATACTTTAGCCAATTTTCAAAAGAAACTTTAACGGGATATTACTCTCGTCTCAGCAAGTGTTTATCGTTTGTTGAAATTGCCGCTTCCCTACGAGGAATATTGGCACGAATTTAGACACAGTTGAATGAGTGTGACCGTAATCACCGAAAGAATAAGAGATATAAATAAGCCATTGTTTTTACGGTTGCACTCGCTCAATTGTTTCAAAATTTGCGCCATTTTATGGCCGCTGATTGTGAGACGAAAGTAATATTAACAGTGTTAGCAGTGGATGTTCAGAAAAAGGTTAAAAAAAAACTTTAAAACAGTGGCAAGTGAAAATAATATGTTTATTTTTATTTTGATTATTTATGGGATGACCAAACATTTATAAAAATACAATACTCCTCAAAAACACAAGGAAACAACAACCAAATCACATTTAGAAAGCGTGCACAGAACAATGCCTGATGAACTCTTGTGACTGCAAGGATGGTTTCGTTCGCAACTCTCTTGGAAAGTGCGTTACCGTTTTCCAATGCACAAAAGAAACCACCAAGTGCCCCGAAAACGAATCATTCTACGGGTGTGGAACCGCTTGTGAGCCTACCTGTGAGAATCCAGAACCGAAATTCTGCACTAAACAATGTCTTCTCAATGTTTGTCAATGTTCCAAGGGATTCGTTCGTTTTGGAATTCGATGCATCGATAAAAAAGATTGCCCAAAGTGAATAAATGCAAATTTTTATGAATGTTTTTATGACTGAAATAGTGCAATTTGCAATGAATGTTTTTTCTTCTGTTTTTTTTATGATGACGAATGTAAAGATCTAGAAGAAATAGAAACGTCATTAAAAACAAAAATCAGAAATCAAAATACTACATCAAAACTGAAACAGAATCTGAAAAAAAAAGCAAAACCAAAATTATAAAGCACGCGAAGAAAATACAAAAAATGATGTGTAATTTAGTTATTTTACATTGTTCTTATTACTAAATATTACTTTTTGCGACTATTGTTTTTTCAAACGAGTTGCAGCATGAAAAATGAGTCGGCTATCCCTTTTTTGTCTGCGTCTCTTCAATTAGAACTCTGTTTGCGTGGTCGCGAACAAAAGTGGGCGGAGTTTGGTGTTCTCATGTCGCAACTCGATTGAAAACACAATACCGTTTTTAGACATTCCGATAGCTTCTGTTTTAGCACTTGTCAAATCAAAAAATCATAAAAATTCTAAACATAAAAAGCAAAGTAATGTAAATGTTATTGGGGTTATTCTCTGAACCAGCAAAAAAAGCAAAAAAATTCAGCGAAAATTCGGAGAATGCTCCGATTGATCTGAAACTGAGAGATCATTTAAAAAATACTCAAAAAATACTCTTCCCTGAAAATTTCAGACCAAAATAATGATTTTTAAAAAAATTGATTTTTATTTCTGAAAATTTTCAAAATCGATATTTTGGTCTGAAATTTTCAGGGAATGACGGGAAGTATTTTTTAACGATTTCTCAAAGTTTCAGATCAATCGGCTGGTTTTTTCTATTTTTTCCTTTTTTTGCTGGTTCCATATGTGTTTTTTCTATTTTCAACCTTCACTTGATAAATTCACTCTAGACGCACGTTTTTTGCTCAAATGACATATCTATATCTGCGCATTGCCAATTCACCTGTAATCCCGAGAAAAAGCCTGAAAATGAGTAACTTGCGTATGTTCTTGCCAGTTTATTAATATTTTTATTGACGGATATAACTAAACTTGAATCTTCGTCACATAGAAGTGTTCAAAATATTTTTACTTATTTCAACTACTTGAGGTTTCTGAAAAATTCAAGATATAATTATTACTTTTCAGACTTTTTTCTTTAGAAAAAAATATCATCACTACTAGAAAAAATGAGACTGACGTAAGAATCCCGTTTGAGGTTGTTATAATTGAAAAAGACCAACAAGATTATAGGAAGCTCATGCGGTGAATAAAATGAGGTCATCGATCAAAGTTCATGAGTAGTCTGAACAACATTTTTTATTTTGTACTCGTTTCTAAATTCTTATCAGTTTAGCAATTTTAGGATATTCGTAAATGTTTCATTTGATAATTTTCCAATTACTCCACTTTCATTTTGCTTTGTAACTATGTACACGCTTATCAGTGTTATCAGAAACAAGAATTGGAAATTCAGCGGAAGTATGACACCAAGCTAGTAAACCTCTTTTTCCACACCTATGAAATTTAAAATAAGACCTTTTTTTTGCCATTCCCATGAAATTTAACATGAGAACTCAACCCAATAATTTATTGTGCCAACTTTCTTGGAAAAAATCCTACGTTTTTGATATTTTTCGAAAATAATTGCACGTCTTTTAGATCGAAACTGACTTCTCTTAGAACAAAAAGGGACCGCCCACGTCTTCTTCTTTTCTTATTTTTAACGCACCTCACCTCGTCGTCCTCATTTAACTCAGAACCTTTCCAGTCCCGCCCTTAAGTTTTTTCATTTCTTCACTTCTTCTAAGTTACAGCAGATAAAGCAAATTCATAATGGTGAGTTGCTTGAAAATTGGTAATTATTAAATGTTTGTTTGTTTTTCAGAAAGTTCTGCAATTTGTGCTTGTAACCTTCTTCACAGTCAGTGGATTGGCTAACTGGATTCGCCCAGTAAATTCGTTGCCAACGTGCGGAAAAAATCAGAAACGTGTGATGTGCTCGTACGGTTGTGAGCAACAGTGTGGCTGGAGTCCGGTTAGTTTTTTTTAGCTGATTTGTGTTTTTGAGTATTTTCTGAGTAAAACTTACTGTAGCTTTTTTGGAACATATATAATTTTTTTTCTTGACAAGAAAGTCTCTTCAGACACATTAAAGAAACAACTTACAAATCCTCAGTTTTTAAAACTTGATTTTTAGGTGATTATCGGTTTTAATTGAACCCTTGTAACATATTAACTCAACTCAATTTCAGAATATATGCAGTCTTAACTGCGTTCCCAACGTCTGTGTCTGCAAACATGGCTACGTGCGCAATATTTTCAACGAGTGTGTTCACTGGAACGCTTGCACACCGGAGACGTCTCGGTGTCCAGAAGACGAAGAGTTCAAAGTGTGTGGAACATACTGCGAGCCGTCGTGCGACGATGATGAATCCAGTTTAACAGATTGCGATGAAACAGAATGCGCACGAAATGTGTGTAGATGCAAACCCGGCTTTGTCAGGTTAGATGGTGTTTGTGTGTTGCCTTCTGAATGCCCCGCGAAAAGAAGTAGGCCTGCTCAACTTTTCACTTTGGAATGATAAAGATTTGAACCAAAACAAGCATATCGGTGTTTTATTACTTTTGCCACATTCCCCCTCCTCTTTTTTGCATCTCTTTCCAACGTTTTTCATTGTTTTTTTTTTCCAAAGTTCTTATTAAATAAACCGTTTTCTGTGAAACTCTGATCAGTTACGTACTTACTTACGACGTGTGAGCACTGATCACAGCTGACCAGCCCTTTGGGTTCTCAGCGATTGTTGACCAGGAGGTTTTTAGTTGTTTGTCTTCGTATACCGAGACCTTTCGTACGGCTGCGATACAATTTGTTTTTTGAATGGAATTTTCAGGAAGTACACGGATTTGCGTATCTCTCAATATTTGTTGTTTTTGAAGATAATTTTATACAATTTTCCCACAAATGTAAATAAATTCGGGAGAACTGCTCTAGGAAGTTTTGTAAATTTCTCAGACGATTTTCCGAAAACGGTTGAGAAATACCAAATTTGGAACTTAGAATCTCGCAATCTCACGGCCGCTGTGACGTCTTAAGGAGCCGAAAACTGAGAAAATAACAATGATACGTCTTATTTGTGCAATCTGGTTCACATCATTGGTTCTAAGAAAGTTTGTTGACATTGATGTCATTCAAGCATACGCATGGTCAAAGGTAATCTTTTCGTTTGAAAAGTCACTGGCATTCTATTATTTATTCACAGTGATTTTTGGAATTGGATTAGTTATTTTCTTTGAAAAGTTCACAGAAGTTCAGTTGGAAAATAAATAATTAGGAACCAAGCAACAATTTTTGTAAAACCAAATAACTTCGCAACTATGAAATTACAACAACAAAATACCGAAGGTACTGCGGATCACGGTTTTTTGGCCTCTTGAACGGCGGCGGTCACCACTACCGGCTGCGCTATCAACCCACTTGTAAACATTATTAAAGAAAGCAAACCAACCTCTTTATAAATATAATTCTTTTTTGGTCTGTAACTGAGTTTCACTGTAAATCGGCTTCCAATGTGTATGATGGGAGCGATTTGAGCACCCGAGACCGTTGTTGCATGCAAAATCTATATCTTAACCCGCTGTTTATAAGGGGTTTTGGGTTCCAACAAAATTTAACGAGAGAAAAGACAGGTTTTAGTAGCGATAGCTTTTATTAAGCCAAAAAAATAGAGAACAAAAAAAAAGAAAGCAAAAAAAACCAAACGGATGACAAAAAACAAAACAAAAAACAAATTGGTCCCGAACGCCCGTGTGCGTGGATCGCTAAATCGAGGGTAACGGTATATCGGAGCCTCGTTGCGTGGTCCCGCGCGCACCTTCTAAGCTACACACGGCGTGTTCAACGGAACGTTATTGGCCGTGCGCTCCGCTGAGTGGACGCTGCTTGTCTGCGTCTCTTCCGCGAGAGTCGCTGGCAGGATGCCATGGCGGGAAACTTTCGTATTTTGAATTGTGTTAAAAGTAATAAAATGCATTTTTCAATTTATTTTTTCGTTGTTTCCTTCGTTTTTTTTGTTTATTATTTATCTTTGTTCTGGCAAATTATTTTTCGCTAACGTTCCGATTTTCAGAGGGTACTTTTGTTGCGGAAAATGCCAATTCAGTGACCATTTTAATTCTGAATAAAGTTCCGACTCCGACCACGCTTGTACGATTTTTCGAAACATTTTGTTGAAAATTTAGCGATCCTGAAGAAGAGCTTTTTTTCCTATGATGCGAATTTCTTCCTTCCCAAAAATTTTCCTTATTGCTCAAAATTTTTTTTCCGGCGGAAAATCGGAAAGAAATCGAAGCATTTCACAAACTCCGAGGGAAATTCCGAACCTAAATATATATTTCAGAGAATTTCGAAATTCCCTTCGGAAATACGGGTCTTTTGCCACGTACCTTATTTGCAAGTAAAGATAATTAAAAAAAATTCGGAAGCATGACATTTCATTATATACAGTTGTCAATAAATTCAAAAAATTGTTTGAAAATAATATTTACACATAAATAAATAAAATTAAGGTATTGTCGGCCCGCCAAATTGGATAAACGCGCTCCGCTGAACTCAACGCTATCCGATTTTAATTTTGGTCTCGAAATTATTTCATTTCACGGGTAAATTCAACGTGAAATTAAATAATTTGGAGACCAAAATGAAAATCGCATAGCGTTGAGTTCAGAGGTGTGCGTTCGACCGTTTTGGCGGGCCGACAATATTATATTCCATCCTCGTCAATATCGCATTTGCAGACTTTCCTTTAGAGCAACCAGCCGTTTTAGTGTACCCTGAAAAAGAAAATATCGAAGGTAATCATATATTTTACCCTAGGCTAATAATTCAAAAATGTTTTTTTTTTCAGGTTTAATTTCGAAGAATGGACTTAGAATTTCGGGAATAATTGTGATCATAAACACCTCCGTACATGCTGAAAAACGATCAATTTTCAAATCGATATTTCAGCCAAAGATTTTTGTAGCATGTCCGACAATATTTATGACAATGTTTCTCAAAATTCCACGTCAAACGGAACATTTTCCGTGTTCTCCCCGATTTTTTCGTCATTTTTAAAAAAATAAATTCAATTGTTGTCTTTTCTTTTTTTTTCTGTTTTTGACAAATGCCTGATTTGGTTCATCAACGACGCAATAAAGGTTTTTTTTTAATTACGGCATGACGTGCTGAGAAATTTTTTTTCGTGGACAATCGATTGCATGCAATAAATTTTTCTCAAACTTAAAAACTTACCACTCGCTGCATTCCCGATTGATTGGCATCCTCCCGATTCGACCATATGTGAACATCTGAAAATGAAAAAATAGGTATGACGAAGATAAAGAGAAAAAAAAAATGTAATGGGGCTAACCGGGTTAATCATTTTTTGCATCTTGCATTTTTTTCTCATTAATTTCACGCAGAAAACTATTTTTCTCCAGAATAAGTGCATAAAATGCCGTTTTCTTCAAAAAAATCAAAAGGAAAATAAACATTTTCAGATGCACAAAGTGAATAACCCCATAATGGTCATGTTCAAACTATACAAATCCGAAAAAACATTTTCCGCTTCTGAAAAAATTCATCCATGCCGAAAAAGACAGCTTTTTTTTTGGAATTTTTGTATAGCTTTAGGCTACAAAAATTGCAGTAAATTTATGTATTAATTTGAACGCAAAAAGGAGAAAAAATGTTGGGAAAAAACGAAAAAAAAAAAGAAAACAACGAATGAAAACAATGAAAAAAAAATCACCTACTGCCTCTTTCTCTGCGCCTCCTCTCTCTTGGCCTGCGTATCCTTTTTGCACAGATGAGTGTCTGCGCAGCTAATGCAGCCTACTGTAGAAAATAAATGCGACCACGCTTAGGCCAGAATTTTTTTTTTGGGAAAAAAGCCCGCGCAGTTTAAATTTTATTTTCCAACGTTCCGCTCAACACGCCGTGCTACAGGGTATAGTTGGGGCCTGCCTTCGGCAATTATATAAAAAAAGGAAAAAAATATTTGGAATTGAAAAAAAAAATCAAAAATTATGTTTGAAACAACCAGGCTTGTAACAAAGTTAACCAAAATACGGAAGGTGTGAAACACGATCAAAAAGTTAGATTTGTTTATTTTTTGCATTTAACTCAAAAATTTAATCAAGCGGTCACACACCCTCAAACAAATATGTTTAACGCATTTTCTTGATTATGTTTCTGGATAGAAATCAATAGATCTGATGACGTCCACGTAGTTATTTTTGTGGCAAGATCTTCCTTATGTAATTTTTTAAAGATTAATCTGCGTGTTTTTATGTGTCTCGTCGCGATTTTGAATACCTCAACAACTGATCCAATTAATACTCAAGCGTTTAACCAATTTGAGAAATCACGAAAATGAGTGTTGTTAGTAAAAATTAGCATGGAAAATTTTTTTTTAAGCGACGAAGTCGTCAAGAACTGCTGCAGGCTTGCAGTTGATTTTTAAAAAAAGTTATAGTCTTTGGATGTGTTATCTGGTAACTAAAAAACCGGCTCTCGGACGTTTCGAAAGTGTGACGTTTCGACAGTGCGACGTTTCGAAAGTTTTTCTGCATTCTTTCGTCGCGGCTTTTGCTCAAAATCATTCTTAAAAGCTTTTTAATGACAATTTTATAAAAAGCTTTGAAAAAAACAGATTGTGTGCCAACACCGCGACTCGAAACGTCGCACTTTCGAAACGTCACACTTTCGAAACGTCCGAGACCCAAAAAACCCAGGTCTTACAGTAAAGATAACTTATTTCGTATAATAAATATTGCGGAATACAATTGACAAATGAGGAAAAACTAGGATTTCTGTTAAATTTTTTTCATTGAGCATTTATCTCGGACCGGTTTTTTGTCTCAAAACAAAACCTAATCTGTTCTATTTTTTCTAACAAGCATTGAGAAAGTGTTGAAATTAACGAAACAAATGATAATCAGTCGGGGGTAGGCTTTCCACAGCGGGCGTCTAATAATGGGTGGAGTGTGCAAACACCGGCACGTCAAAATGCAGACCGGGCAACGCGGATGGGCAGCAGTGTTGATCGTAAATTTTTTGTATTTTTCGAGAGTTTAGATTCGAGTAAACAGTGGCTAGATTTGGAAGAAAGAAGTTCACAGTAGATCACACTTTTTCTGTCCCTCTTTTTTGTCATGATGTTCTTCTTCCATGTCTTTTTTGTAGATTCTCCAGCTGTTACCCATTGACGCTTTCAGCAATGATTGACCAAGAAACACTACTTTTCTAGTGACAAGGACAATATTTTGATAGATACGTGTTCCGCTTTCAGCTGAGCAAAGAAAAGTCAATGGTGCAATGCATGTTCTTTTAATGGTCAGTATGGAACAAGTTCACCAAACTGGCTTTATTCCAGTCGCTTGTGGTAGTGGTTTCCTGTGGTTTTCATGAGTGACAAAGGCACTTCACAAAAATTTGCTCTGGGTTCTTCCTCCAGCTCCTTTCGGATACTCTCGTAAATTTAAAGTTGCTGGCGGGCGTATCGTTTGAAACATCGCAAGGCACCCCAGCCTTCTTCCAAAATTGTTTCTACCTGGCGCATTTTTAAAACCCTAAGTCTCGGTCATTTTCTGACCAAAAAACCTCGTTTTCGGATTTAAATGATTGTGTCATCCTGAATAATCAGATAATGGTTCGAATTTCTCAAAAAAGTAAATTTTCGAGTGAAAAATAATTTCATTATCCGACGAACTTGGTTGCGCATTGGACGACGGGGGAGGCGTGCATCGCAGTGACCTTCTTTGTAACGATGGAACTAAAAAGTTAGTAAAAGTATTTTTGCTATTCCGTTTTCTTTATTTCCTTTTAAACATTTCTTCTGTATTATTTTTTTTCTCCCGTACCACAATGGGCGTATACAAATAAAGAAATAAAAAATAAATATCGTATTTTAGGGTGCCTGCGCATGTTGCATTACACAAACTTTGATGAACTAAATACATCAACAGATCTCCACAACAGAAACTTGTAAAGGAAGCCCCCCTAAAAAATGTTTATTTTTTAAGAATAATTCCGCCGCACGGTGTCCAGGATTTGAAAAGTGGGCGGAGCCGAGCAAACCCCCCCCCCCCCCACTGGTTTTTTTCGCGCGAAATTCAAATTTTGACGCATTTTTTATGTTTTTCAGAAAAAAAAGCATAAATTCTTATTTTTTCCCACATGTGCTCCAACGGAATTATAGCTGAGGTCTTTAGAAATTTTTTAAGCCTACGAACGTCGAATTTGGTTCAGCCACCATTTCGAAATATTCGTTTTGAGTTTTTTGGTGTTTTTTCAGGATAAATCTTTACGAAAATTGAAGTTTGGGCAATTTAATGGAATTGAAAGATACAATACATACATTTTAGAAAGAAAAACAGGTTTTACTGAAAGAAAAATGAAAAAATCAATTTAAAAAATTCGAGAGTCGCAAACTGCACAAGCACCGAAAGTGCGCCATGAAAGTTTGCTGACGCGCCAGCAAATTAGGCTCCGCCCACATTTCAAATCCTGGACACCGTGCGCCGTGATAAGGAGTACCTGAAATACGGAAACAGGTACCGTAGCGGCCACTGAAATATCATTTTTTTAATGAATTTTTCAAAAAAAAAATTTTTGTCGGTAATTGCTAAACTGGATCATATTTTTGGCTTATTTTGGAACATTTTCACAGGTGAGAGCAAGTTCCCAGCTCTTCTCTAAAAAGTTATAGCTGAAAAGCCAAAAGAAGATATTTCAGTTACTGTATTTGTTGTGAAAGACTTAAAACACTTGTATCGTTACTACCTTTTTGAATACAATTATAACCGTGTTCGGGAACATTTCTGGTATTATTGTGTTTTCAATTGAGTTGCAGCATGAGAACGAGAGAAAAAAAGACATGTTTTCTCTGCTCCTCTTCGAATCGAAATGTGTTTGCGTGGTCGCGCGAAAAAAAGTGGGCGGAGTCACGCGTTCTCATGTCGCAAGTCGATTGAAAACACAATAATGCGCATTTTGGAAATAAAGTGTACTAGACAGACATGAATAACAAATACATGACATTTTCATTCATATAGATCCCCTAACTTGTATTTATTTCTACGCCTTTTATAATTTAATCAGGGATGTGATAATTATATACACCATCTTATTATAGCATTACAATTTTAAAAGTTCCTGTACCCCTTTTTCTTTTCTTTTTTTTTTACAACACTCTAGATGAATTCTACGTCAGCGACTACTATTCATAATTTACATGACCCTCTCATTATAGTTGCTTCAATTATGTTAATTTGTGTAAGTTGGTACATATATTTTAAATAGCTGTTTTTATTGGCCATTTTCGCAGAACGGGATATTCGGATGCGTGTGCAACTTTTTCATTCTTCTTATTTTTGCAACATCTTCGGCTGAAAGAACTTCATTCAATCTGATTTGTGTGTTTCGTGCAGTTGGGAACTCTATTATTCTTGGTTGGGCATTTCTCGCAACTTTTGTGCCGATCACCCTTTTGTAAGTTTTAGTAATTTGAGTAATTTTTGTGGCATTCGTTTGTTTTTTTTCTTAGCGGCGATTCGACATTTTCTCCGTTCTATCAAACCCTAGTGATTGGAATAGCCAATTCGATTTATTCGGGCCTTCAGACAACTGCAGTGTTAATAGGTGCCAATCGATTCTGCGCTGTCTATTTTCCACTTGTCTACCCAAAATTATTCAATTTGTTGGCCACATTGGTAATCTTCATTTTCAATTTTTACAAGTTCCTAACTATTTTCAGATCATGTTGATTGCTACATTTGGATTCAAAGGATACACAATAGTTATCGAGTTATTACGTTTCCTACGTAAGTTGTTTCAATTATTGTTGAATTATGGATCAAAAAGTTGTTTTTTTTGGGTTGAAATATAGTTACCGCTAGCACACGGACTGTGTACTGCGGACTTACCCGCATTTTATTTCGCTTTAAGACATTTATAATATTTCTACATATAATATTATATATCTGATTCATCCTCAGTTTTCCGTAGTTAATAAATTATATATTTTCGGCCCGCCAAAATGGTGAAACGCGCTCTGCTGAACTCAACGCTATGCGATTTTCATTTTGGTTTCCAAATTATTTTATATCACGTTGAATTTATACGTGAAATAAAAAAAAGTTAGATTTCAAAATGAAAACCACGAAACACTAAATTCAACAGAGCGCGTTTGACCGTCGTGGCGGGCCGACAATATTGTGTTTTCCATCGAATTGCGACATGAGAACGCGAAACGAAACTCCGCCCACTTATTTGTGCGCGACCACGCGAACACAGTGATATTTGAAGAGACGAAGACAAAACGGTGAATGCAGACTTGAAATGTGATGCGTTTTCACGTCGTAAGTCGATTGAAAACACAATAATACTCTGGAATTTTTTTTTGCTTCTAATCCCTCCAAATCACATTTTTCCGATATTAAAAAAACTTCGGAGTATTTCTGGATATACCAGAAATTACTTGCAAGAGTAAATTTTAATTATTAATTTTATTTCAAGCACTCGAATGTTTCATGATTTACACTGTTCGTGAACTCACATGGGAACCCAACATGGATGCGAAATGCGATGAAGATTCTTCAGCTAACAGTGAACTTAACAAATCTACCATAATGTTGTTTCTATTAATTGCTTTCAACATTGCAACATTCACAAAAATTTGTCTATTTTACAAAGCGACACAAATGGAAAAAGAGCGAATTAATGGAAAAGTTAAAAAGAATTTCATTTCATTTTTGCAAACTTTGATCCAGGATGCTATTTATCTCATAGATCTCATATTCACATTTAAGCTCAGGTAATAAATACCACGACTAGTTTTTCAACCTTTTGAAAACATTATTTTGTACGTACGTTTTCCAGCACTTTGAGCACTGAAAGGTATTGGACTTTTATAAGTGGCACTTTGATATGGCAAAGTGTACATTCTTTAGATGGGTAAGTTCTCTAAATGTCTTATGATTTATCAATTTTCTGATAAATATTTTCTTACAGGTTTATTATGATAATGTTCAAT
Organism: Caenorhabditis japonica; assembly: GCA_963572235.1. Taxonomy (NCBI): domain Eukaryota; kingdom Metazoa; phylum Nematoda; class Chromadorea; order Rhabditida; family Rhabditidae; genus Caenorhabditis; species Caenorhabditis japonica. The sequence goes on from OY754346.1 coordinate 1,905,569, forward strand.
GAAAGACTCAGTTTTGTCAAAAAGTTGTTGTTCACATCATCTGCAAGTCACTCAATTCAAAATACAAAAGTTTTTGTGTCAACTACCACCAGCAGGATTCGTCAGGAGCGTGTTCATTTTAAACCGATTGATTGTTGATATATAATTGTAAAAAAAATTTTATTTACACATTATTTTTCATACACTTTTTAGAACGGAAAGCTTTGTGCAGACTGAAGTTTTAAAATGCAAGTAAAATACTTTTTTCTTTCGTTTTTTCGTTGCGTGAGTCAAAAAAACCAAACCGCTTCCCGTCTTTCATAAAATATGGATTTCAAGTAGGAAAAGATCAACATAATTTAAAGTTCCAACAACAAAAAAGTGACACTGCGATATTGTGTTTTCAATCGATTTGCGACATGAAAACGCATCACATTTCAAGTCTGCATTCACCGTTCTGTCTGCGTCTCTTCAAATATCACTGTGTTCGCGTTGTCGCGCACAAATAAGTGGGCGGAGTTTTGTTTCGTTTCGCGTTCTCATGTCGCAAGTCGATTGAAAACACAATACTATCTTCAGGTAACTAACAATTTTTCTTTCATAAACTTTATTTATCTAAATAAGTTGGGAATTTAGTATAACAAAAATACATTTTTAATAAAAGCTTAACTAGAAATATCCACTCGAGACATGGCATTTCGAGCCGGCCCACTTGGTGGATGTTTTGATATGACTGCAACTGTTGAAGGAGTGGCGCTGGTGGCAAAAAGACTCTTTCGAAGAAATGTCAGTCTTTCATTGAACATGATCATGATTAGCCTGAATTGGTTTTTTTTTCCAGTGAAAAAACTTCTACCTCCATTCATACCCATCACACGAGTGAACACTCTCCCAGACAAAGCTTCCACTGATAAATGTCCAATAACGTTCGTCCACTAGGCCCCTGAAAATGAGTTTCAACCGCTGTTCTGTGTTTCTCGTCAAACTTACCCTAGTTGATAAGTGAACAACATGTCAATCATATACAACATATCTTGAACGATGGTTTGTAAAAACAACATTCTATTTTTCTTCATTTTCTTCTTCCCGTCCAAATCACTTTCCTGGGTGGACTTGTAGAACAGCCAAATTTTCGTAAAAGTTAACAAATTCAAAATGACAAGGACAGCAAGGAAAACAGCTGTGCCGCTGACAATTCCGTCACCACTTTTCTGACGACACCTTGCATTCATGTTTGGTCCCCAAGCAAGGTCGTAGGCAGAGAATGTGGTGAAACATTCCAATGCTGAAAATCTTCACATATTTACAAGATTTTCTAGATTTTCTTCTAAAAGAAAGGGCTAGACACACAACTCAAACCCGCACCGTTCGATTGAATTGCACAAAGGAGAAATTCTTTCGCGAAAAATAGTGAAACGCGTGTGCCTTATTACTCTCGTCTCACAATCAGCTAATGCACATCATTTTTCAAAAAATGGAAAAAATAACACAGTTGAATCAAGTGCGACCGTAACACATTCAAAGAGAGAGAGTGAGCGAAAACAAGAGATCACATTGCTCACCCTTATTCATCCCTCCCTCTTTCTCACACTCTCTCATATTGCGGCATTTATTCAAATTTGGCAAATTCGTGGCGAGACACCGAGATTAATCGGGTTTTTTTTTTACCATTTTTTGAAAAAGGATGTGTATTAGCTGAGACGAAAGTAATAGCAGCTTGCGCAGGACTGCGCGCTCAGGGAATTTTTGAAAATTTGCCCCGACTTTCAAGCAGTTTGTCCCGCAAAGTGCTGGGGCAACTTGCCGAAAGTGGAGACAATTTGCGGTCTCGTGGCTCATTAGCTTCCGAAAATTCCCTGGGCAGAAGGCTTGTTAACCAATAAAAACTGAACCTACGTATATCAACTGAAGCTTCTGTATAAATTTTTGAGATTCGATAGGCAAAAATGATAAACACTATGAGCTGTAAAATTCAGTATGGGTAATCTAGTAGCAACGTTATTACTGCGTCGCGAAAACCTGTCAGAGATGAGCGCGCGACGCTGATGTGGCAAGGCGCGCGACTCTGCTGTGACTCGGCTGTGACTCCCAAATTTCGCGGTGAGACCTCAGCCGAGTTGCGCGCTCCGCTCTGACTGGTTTTCGCGACGCAGTGATAAAATGATCGAAAACTTACAAACGTCAATTTCAGAGTGAAAACTTTTGAATAAATGAATGGAATGTACATGGCAAAAAAACGGTTGATACCAACGAGAATTTCACAATATTGAAGGGACATGTAGAGCGAATTTACGGTAGTGATAATCAAATACTGATAAATTTGTGGAAAAGTATTGTCACCACTGGAATTATAACATTAATCAATGAAAGGCGCTTGAACCAGGCTTACAAAATAGTAATTGGAACAAAAGTGATCAAAAATCCAAAAGTGAGAATAAATAAGTTGCCGAGAGCTCGGTAGGCACTGATTAGATTGAAAGATGTTCTATCAGAAGAAGATTTAACAAAAATAAAAACTATCATGGAGTTACAAAACACTCCAAAAATGGCGTTCTGAAATAAATCGGTTGTTTTATCATTAAGAGCTTGCAGAATTACGATTTTCTACTTACCGCCACCATTGCAACCGCTGCCACCCAGTTGAGCGGATCAGTAAGAGTTTCCGTCGCATTCATGATTATTTTTATCGGCACACGTTGTTAGATAAATATGAGCAACATTCTTGATAAGTTCTATGAATGAGTACGAATAGTTAATGGGATACTTCCTTCCTTCACTTTGATTTTGGCTCTCGGAGACGTAATTATAAGTTTACAACCGCCCCAAAATCGTCATCAAGTAGTTTTTCGACATTTACATAAGTTTTTCACGAGAGATTAAAAAAAAGAAAAGTTTAGTCTGGTTCCGTCTAGTAAACAGTGATTAACTTTCACGCACATTAGCAATCCACCACTGAGGTCACGACAAATTTCAAAAAGACAAAGAAATAAAATAAAGGTGCACAGCAGGCTTGAAAAAGTTCTCAATGACGATTAACGTGTGTCACGGTCATAAAAATGTTGTTCCCATTCGCGTCTACGTGACTGCTCATTGAGGCAAACAGCGATTTCTTCAGAACTGTAAGCCGCTCATTGAAAAGAACCATGACAAATCTGAAAACGAGACAACTTTATCCACAGCAATCCGGGTGTCTTGAAATTTCGCCTCACTATTTTGTGTGACAAATATGACTAATGTAACCAACAAATAATATATGTATTAAAAAACCATTTATTCAATAATGCTCAATATAAAACAGCGATGAACTGGAAGTATAGAACATTATTCCCGTGTGTATGAAAAAAGAAGCGGAATACAAATGAAACACGTCCAATATTTGGTAGCATAACCTTTTGCATCAATGACAGCTTGGCAGCGACGTAGAATCGCCTACCATGCAGCCTATAATTGTGAAAAATTTTGGTCTGCGTAAGATACTAAATACCTTTCAGTTGTCGTTCCAGGTCCTCCTAAAAAATGTTCAATCGAATTGATATCGGGAGACTGGCTCGCTCGGCCAGTCCAGAAGGCAGCGTGGGAATCCCTTTCGCACTTTGAGAATTCTGTGAATGAGATTTTTCTTGCTAGAAGACGTACGCACGGCCCACATTTCGCATCAACCAAAGGTTTCATTGTGTTCTCTAGGATTTCCTCGTACTGGACACGGTACATGATCCCATTGGTTCTTCTAAGTGGACCTATAGCGTTTGCAGAAAAACATCCCCACCATTACAGCCAGGTCATGCAAATCTGGATTCACAGAACAACGAATCCACTGAATTTCATCACTTCTATTATCAATTCAATATTACTGCCGGCTACAGTAAGTGTGCTGGCTTTGAGCCAGCGAGAATAGGATAGAAGCGAAAAAGAGAGAACTGGTTATTGAGCGGCATGGGACAGCATTTTACCTAGTCCTCCCAGGTTCAAATTTGGGACATCCTCCAACGCGAGTGGGCCCCATTCACCCATCGGCGTCGCACTCGGCAGCTCGGTAGAAGGTGTCGGAGTGATCTTCGAGGCGGGTTTCGTCGGGGCCATAGCAGAGGTTGGCGTGGCGGCGGTAGTCTCGCGAGAGGTTGAGAGAGTGTCTTCTGTGGATTCTTTCTCCTTATACGGTGGCAAAAGTGGAGCAGATCCTTATCTTCCAGAGCAAGGTCAGGGCGCGTAGGTTTACGTGTTCTCGGTTTTGTTATTCTCTTTTAATATTTGGAAACATTTCTCACGTGGGAATTATTATATTTATTTTTTCCTTTGAGATAATTTAGAGGTCGTGGGGAAGTTTATTCTTTCCACGACAGTAAGCAGTGGCAAAGCTCCGCCCCTTGCAGGTTTTTCAACTGAACGCAGTGCAAAAATGTGAGCGGGTGTGTCTTCTTGTTATGTCTGCGTCTATTATAAATTTTGCGCGGGAGAATATGTAAGAACTTTCTTTTATCCGACCACACGGTCTTGTTCCAGTCGTGACAATTTAAAATGACATGATCTTTTGTCTACTTCACTCCAGCAGCTCCATTCTCTATAAATGAATTTATTTTTTAATCGGACGTCTTCCCATAGTTTCATATGTCCCGTAGGGTCAATGTTATCAATGGATCAAGTCACTCATGTCTTTTATTTTTGATAATCTCAATGATCGAGAATATGCTCGCAGATCATCATGCTCTCCGAGGGATTTTTCTGTACGAGTTTCTTTAGGGCCTTTCAACAAAGCTCGCCGTAAATTTGTGCAGTGTTGCGAATTGGGAGACCCAAAAAGAGGATCTCCCGCACGCAACTCCCCTTCCCCACTAGACAGCAAAAAAAGGAAGAAAATTGACACAAAACACGAGAAAAACGGCCCGAAATAAGCCCGGAACCGCGCTCGCATCCATCGCGGGACCTCGCCCCATTTGAATCCTCGCGGCGGCAAGTTTGATGTGCAGGCGCCGCAAGGAACCCCGGCGACCGTAACCCGCCCTCGCTGCGGCGGCAAGGAGGACCCAAAATTCGAAGGTTTTTTAGGATTCATTAATTGTTTACTCTTAAATTTTTTTACCTTTTTTGCTTATATAAATTTACGTATTTTTCCCCGGCGAATTCATCGCCGGGTTTTTGACGTTAATGTAATGGGGACCGCAAAACCCCAATATTTCCGTAAGACGCGTACGGCAGTGCCGCGCCTCTCGCTTCGGCGAGAGCGCGGCCCGAACCGACGCGCGGGGCCCGAATTCTCTATTTTTCCCTCGGTGAGGTTTTGGAGAATAAAATAGTTTATTATTATAAAAGCGTGTATTGTTGTCTGGACCGCAGTCCACCGATGCGTCTTTTGGGCATTCGTTTCATGGTGCATCGAACCGAACCCCGACCCAGACCGCACCAGACAACAATCGCGCAAAAAAAAAAAAAGACCGTTTCCATGAGGAACGGCACAAAAACCCCAAAATTATGGGTAAAAAAGACCAATTCTATGCGTAAGCAGAAACTTTGGCAGAAAAAAAAATCAATAAAGAACGACCCACTATCAGACAACAAGAAAAAAAAATATAAAAGACAAAAAAATCAATAGCCTGATTACAATAACCAATATGTTAATAAAACAAATTTGCAGGCCGCAAGGAAACAAAAGAGGCAAAAAAGGTACTACAAGAAATCGATCGCCAAGACCGCATTGGGACCAATCGGCATCAAGAAGAAACAAAAGCCGAGCAGACCGCAATCCACGCGAGCTCGCCGATGACTACGGAGGATCCGGCTGGGATCACAACGTAAGTATTTGTAATGGAAAGTAACCTAAACGGTAATAAAAATCGATCAATTTCTATCAAAAGAGAAAATAGAGGAATTATTGAAAAGAAAAATCAATAAAAAAATAACCTAATACATACAATTGAAGAACAAAAATTGCAGAAAAAACGTCGCAACGCCAAAAAATCGATAAAGCCGACGAAACTGAACAGCAACCAACTGATCAATTCGATCACAGAAAAATGCTGGAACTCGGACAAAACCCCGATCGCAAAAGAAAGCAAATTCGCCGACAATCATTCGGTCAAGATTGCATCGCTGAAGGTTCGTGAAGCGCTTTTGGGTAAGTATTTATAGAAAAAATACACTAAAAAAGAAAAAAAAATTGTCCAAATTCGAGAAATTAATCGATTTATTTCGATAGCGAAGGACAACAACAATCCGATCGACAACGAGTTTAATCGACCGCAAAGAAGAAAAATTAGAAGAATTTTTTCTAAAAATTCTGGTCAATTTGAGCGACGACAACAAAAAAGCCGACGTCGGAAATCGATTGAACAATTGACGGTTCCGGAAAAGAATACAAGGAAAAATTTGCTAATCGGTGAGTATTTGTTTCACGATAGTTTATTTTTAAAAAAATATTCTAAAAATAAGAAAGCAATTCAAAATTGAGCAAGAGTCGCCGCCTCAAATACGACTCAAAGTTTTGTATTTAAATACCAGCATTTCGAAGAAATTTGCCTGGAAAAGGACAAATTTAAGACATTTACATGAAAAATAGTGAAAAAAAAATCCAGGAATTTTGCAGACAGACGGTCATGATAGCAAAGAAAAAAATGCTGATGCCAACCAAGAAATCAAGAAAGAATTTGCACATCGACGGCAACCAGCGAAAGTCAACCGCATGTGTTACGAATCAAGGTCTCTGATTACAACGTGAGTATTAAAAAAAAATCACGTCAAAAAAAATTATAACGAAATGTACGTACTGAAAAATAGAAAAAAAAATCAAGAAATTTGCCAGAGAATGGAAAACACTTTGTTTGGTCAAATAAGTTTGAAAAATTTAACTTGGAAATGTAGAAAAATTCCACGCTTAGAATAAAAAATAATAAAAAAACACGGGTCAGGCCCAAACTTTCAACCAGACGAAAATAGAAATGCTCAAAATTTCTTGAGATATTAAATACATGTCGGCTCAATACCGTGAAAAAACTTTAAAAAAAAAGGAATAACCGAAAAAATACCAAACAAAGTCAAAAATGACTGTTTGAATCACAGGCGACAAGGACAAATCACACGATTTTTATCCACCGTGAGTTACTTACAAAAAATATAAATTTAAAAACAAAGAGCCATAAAAAGAACGAAAGATACGAGCCACGGCAGACATCTCAATGTCTTTCTAAAAATCAATATTTAACATCGAGCAATCAAAAATCATTGAAAAATTGCAGACTGACATCGCCGTTCACGGAGGCGAGCAACTGCCCGCAATCCAATTCGAGACGCAGATTGGAACACAAATCTGATGTCACCAGTCGATTCCTTGGGCTTTATTACATTAGGTTCAATCGTCAAATCAGTAGATATCTAGATAGTATCAGAGCAATGAGGGCTCAAACTCCAAAATCAAAACCCAAGAGAAAAAATGGAAGGCCCCGCCCCCCTCTCGTTGCGGCGCCTATTGTCTGCCCGCCAAAATGGTCAAACGCGCTCCGTTGAACTCAACGCTATGCGAGTTTCATTTTGGTCTCCAAATTATTTCAGTTCACGTATAAATTCAACGTGAAATGAAATAATTTGGAAACCAAAATGAAAATCGCATAGCGTTGAGTTCAGCGGAGCGCGTTTGACCATTTTGGCGGGCCGACAATAGGTATAATTTAAAAAAAAAAAAAAAAATTTCAAAAAAAAAGCTCAATAAAAAAAATTTTCCAGGCCAAGAACACCGCCGAGGTCAACGATCACAAGGTCAAGAACACCACCAAGGCCAACGGCAACAACACAGAGTGAGCCGAGCCTACCAACTGAGCTGACCACAAGAACCTAAAAGGGACCTCAGAAGCCAGCGGAGCCAAACGAGCCAGGCAGCAAGCGACCGCAATCGCTGACGATTGACCGGAAGAGTCAGTCAAGTAAGTATTTATTCAAAGAAAGTTAAAAAAAAAACAAGCGACAATATCCAAAAACCAAAAAAAAAAATGTCCGCATATAAATTTTGCGAATTTCGTATTAAGTCAAAGGTCAAGCACCTACATAATTCTGCAAATTTCAAAAAAAAAGTAGTTAAACACGACCATACGGGACGTCGATCTAATCAAATGCCGCGATGACTTTAGAAATAGTTAGCAGCCATAGACAAACTGCTCAGCCAACTTAAAAAAAATAATAAATAAATAAAACCAAAATTTAGTAATTAATTATTATTCCAAAAGTATTAATTATAATATTATAATTCTCAAGAAAAAGTGCGTCTAGGCAAACAAATCAAACCGAAATTAGCCAAATACCTTATAAAAATTAGAGAACTAGACTGATTCCAAAAAAAAAGGTAACAGTCAAAAAAAAATACATTTCGGAACTCTGGTATTGTGTACGTAAACAGACGTACTCACTGTATGTGGGCACAGATACTTCTCATGAAGTCAAAACAAGCCATTCGAAGTAAATTCGTCTAAAAATAGAAAAAAAAACACACACAATTTCTAATAAGGCAACTGCGATTAAAAAAATTTTAAATTTTATTACAACTTTCTATTCCGGAACCCAGGAAAGATATCATCATTCGATCAAATTTATGAAAAAATATATCGATGTCAAAGTAAATTGTTAATAGTGAAGTCAAATAATAATCAAGTAATTGATTAATAATAAGCAAATAATCCATTAAAGTTGAGAAATTAAATAGTTCCGTAATTTTATTAATTTAATACGGACCCAATTAGAATTTTTCTATCAACTCAAGCGCAAAAAATCAAGATACTTCCCATTATTAAAAATGTGGATTAAGGAAAAAATTAATAAATATTTAAAAGAAAAATTTGTATATGTACATAAATATACAACGATAACAAAAAAAAATTGCAGGTCCGGAAGACGAGTATGCTGTCTAGGAGCACAACAAACGCAAACAATGTCCGTCGAAGACCACATGGAATTAAATTTTTGTATATTAAATTCAATAAATAAATCCAAATATTCCTTTTTTGCAATGGAAGATAAAAAGGAAAGAAAGGTAGTTGTAGACACAAGTACCATTCACTAATATGAATTTTTTAAACTCATATTGTCGAACCGCCAAAATGGTCAAACGCGCTCCACTGGACTCAACGCTATGCGATTTTCATTTTGGTTTCCAAATTATTTTTTCGGTTTTTCTTTGATTTTTTGCATAAAATCTTCTTTTTTCGTGCTTTTTCCTTGTAAAAATATTTTTTCGAGACCAAATTCATGAAGTTTTATCAAAACCTTCCGCATATTTCCGAATTTCAGTGAAAAATCAATATTTTTCGATTTCTGTGCACTTTAAAAAATTCATAACTCATTTGTTTGGAAAGTTTTTTGTTCAAACTTCATCATGGTGATGTTTTTCAATATTTTCTTACCTCTTAGCCCGAAAAGTACTGATTTTAATATAAATTTCACCTTTTTTCCGCCAAAACGGCAAATTTTCACTAAAATCAGTAATTTTGTGGGCTTTTCTCCGCTTTTCCATTATTTTTATCTCTTTCAATCGTATATATTGTTTCAATTATTAATATTAAAAACTTATTTTTGCAGGAGGAGACCGCACAGCGACATGAGGCCGACAACTTCTGCTGAATAGTTGCGTGAGTTGATTGTCAAATTTTTTTCCAAAAAGTCCAGAATTCTTATAGATTTAGTTCAAAATATTAAAAATAATCCTTATGCCACTCTAGTAAAATGATGCAAACCTGCATTTTTATGCAAATTACACAAAATTTCAGAAAGATGCAGATTTTCATTGGGCTAAAATGGCAGAAAAATGATTTTTCGACTATTTTACAACAAAGAAAACGTATTTTTCGAGTTATCTTTATTTCTCACGAAAAAAATTCATGCTCTAAAATTTTATTTTCAGACGAACCGCCGACGGGACCCCGGAAAACCAATTAATTTAATTTTTGCTTCGTTTCCTCTGTAATTATGTTTTAAATTAGTCTGTTTCATATTTCTGTATTTTTCTTTATCCTTCCTTAATAAAATTATACTCTATTCAACACGAAATTTCCAAATCTCCCTTACAGAAACGCAAAATGGGGCGAATACCCAATTGGAGCAATGGAATTGGAGTTTCCCAGAGATTGTTTCAGGTTTGCTTCTCAGGCTTGACATTGTTTAGTCGATGTACAATTAAAGCTCAATAGAAATTTTATTGGCAAAATAGAAAAAAATTCAACGGAAAAGTTACAGAAAAAAGGAAAAAAAATTGAAATCCATTGGTTTTCCGGGTCCCGTCGGCGGTTCGTCTGAAAATAAAAGTTTAGAGCATGAATTTTTTTCTTGAGAATTGAAGATAACTCGAAAAATACGTTTTCTTTGTTGTAAAATAGTCGAAAAAATCAGTTTTCTGCCATTTTAGCCCAATGAAAACCTGCATCTTTATGAAATTTTGTGTAATTTGCATAAAAATGCAGGTTTGCATCATTTTACTAGAGTGGCATAAGGATTATTTTTAATATTTTGAACTAAATCTATAAGAATTCTGGACTTTTTGGAAAAAAATTTGACAATCAACTCACGCAACTATTCAGCAGAAGTTGTCGGCCTCATGTCGCTGTGCGGTCTCCTCCTGCAAAAATAAGTTTTTAATATTAATAATTGAAACAATATATACGATTGAAAGAGATAAAAATAATGGAAAAGCGGAGAAAAGCCCACAAAATTACTGATTTTAGTGAAAATTTGCCGTTTTGGCGGAAAAAAGGTGAAATTTATATTAAAATCAGTACTTTTCGGGCTAAGAGGTAAGAAAATATTGAAAAACATCACCATGATGAAGTTTGAACAAAAAACTTTCCAAACAAATGAGTTATGAATTTTTTAAAGTGCACAGAAATCGAAAAATATTGATTTTTCACTGAAATTCGGAAATATGCGGAAGGTTTTGATAAAACTTCATGAATTTGGTCTCGAAAAAATATTTTTACAAGGAAAAAGCACGAAAAAAGAAGATTTTATGCAAAAAATCAAAGAAAAACCGAAAAAATAATTTGGAAACCAAAATGAAAATCGCATAGCGTTGAGTCCAGTGGAGCGCGTTTGACCATTTTGGCGGTTCGACAATAAACAATCAGTAAGAAAAACGGACAATTCAGTTGTAGGTTAAGTCAGGAACTTCAACGAATCACCGTTAAGTTGGAAGTGAACCTGAATTAATGGATAACAAAAGGCACAACTTGGTTGTAGTCAATGGAGGGAGATTTCACAAACCCCCTCGGAGTGAGATGTAAAATGATAAAAAAAAGGGGAAAAATTAATTGGTGGCCACGTCGGGAGCCCTTATGAATCCCTTTGAGTTAGAAGTGAACCTAAATACACGGAATGAATAAAATGCAAGCACAGGCATCTAGACAACAAGAGATTGTCACATATTTGGTTAAAGTTGAAACAATGAAGATTAATGTGTTCGTAGAGTCATGTAAGAGCAGCATAGCCATTTGGAAATAAGAGTAGATCATCAAGGAATTAATGTGGAATTTATACGAAGGACGTATAATTATTGTACAAAGGATGTACAATGTAGTAAAATTAATACGAAGGACGTGTAAAAAGTAGAAGAAAGATTGAGTCAACAAAAATTATAAGAGAAAGTGATTCAATAGAGAGGCGTTCAGCTTTAAGATTCCCTCCGAATTAGGAGTGAAGCTAGGTAAATGGATAAGGATGCAAGCGCAAGCATTCCGAACAACAAGGGGTTGTCACATTCACATATTTAGTTCAATTAAGGCAATAGAAATGAACGTGTTCGTACAGACATGTGATAACAGAGCCGTTTGGAAGTACGATTAGGATCCAGGGAATGCCGCTAGGTAAAGGAACCCAAGAGCATTACACCCTAGATCGTTAAGGAATAGTGGGAGAATTCATACGAAGGACGTATAATTCATGTACAAAGGATGTACAATCAATGTAGTAGAATTTATACAAAGGATGTATAAATTAGAAGAGAGATTGAATGAATAGAGAGTTACACAGCTATTATCGGTACGACGAAATAATGAAGGATTACGCGAATTGAATGGAAAATTTTAAGTCAAAAGAGCCATACCAAGCCTTGACTTGTGGACCCGGAGTTTACCCCCTCATATGGCGAACATATGTGACGACATATTTTCGTAACACCAGCCCATATAGAGAGGAAACTTGCCGAGGCAACCACGTGCCGGCATCGTCCCTGATCACGACGGACTGAGGATCTGTGAGCACCCTCTTTACTGGTTGAAAAGTCTCACCGCTTATGTATTCGCTTCCTTAACCGAATCATACAGCATTTTTTATTATGCGCTTATGAGTAGACGGGAGTATCTACTATCGTATCCTTCTCCGTTTACAAAGGTGCTCGGAAGCCAACTCTCATAAATTCAGATTCATCTCTAATTTGGGAAATCTGCGGCACCGGCAGATCGCAGACAGTGACAGAGTCTGACTTTCCCGTGACAACAACATCATAATGAAAGAAATAAAGAAGACCTCATCAGTCAGAAATAAAAAATCAGACCGTCTGCCAACTAAACAACGGCAGTTCTTTCACAAGGTGTTGAGTTTCCATTCGACGTCGAGTCGGAAATAGTTTATTTGGAACTTGCGAAAGCCCGCATTCTCGATATCCACTCCAAGCTGTGTGGAGCCAGGGAGAGAATTGACGATGTGGAAACATGGATCACAGATGAACTATAAAAAGAAACAGCTTTATCAGCTGAAAATTAAATGTTCAACGACTACTAAGCAAGAGAAAAGTAACTACAAAGTTTTGAAAAAAAAAACGTAGTCGCTAAGGACATCAGCAAGCAAGACGGAGTCGTGGTCCGCTCTACCCACCACCCCAATGATGTATTTAGCTGAGGTCCAGCAGATCAGCAGATCCTTCTGTCCCAAATGTCAGAAGACAAATTGAAAAATGGTAAAATCAATTTACACCATAACAACCATCATCAATAACTTATGAAACGGGTTCAGGAAGTAAAAGAAAACCAGGAAAGGAAAGAAAAGGTCAAGGACCAATAAAGAGAAAAAACAACAAATAAATAAAAGGCCATGAGTTTGTCTGATGACAGCGACTCAGACCCCGACACATCCTAGAACGACAGTCGAGAAAATCGAATGCGTCAGACATCCACGAGTGCAAGGAAACAATAAAAAAAAAAAAAAACAGTGAGCCACAGAATCAATATCGACTCTGTGAACTGCAGAAGTTCTCGGGAAAGATCAAACACGACTATGAAAAATGGAGCATAATGTTCATTATAACATTTGTAAAAGATAACTCCTTTAGCTCGTTAAAAAGCGCATTCACTTGGAACACTCGGTGAATGACCAACCAAAGATAATCACCGATACCATCAAATAATCAGACGAAGAATTCAAAGACGCTATGAAATATTTAGAAAAACTGACCTAGTGAACGTAATACCGCTCATGAATTCAGTAACTCTATTCAACAATGTCAAAAATAAATAAAATAAAGAAACTTGGTAGCAATCGTGACTGCAATTTTAAATGAAGGTGTATTCGTAGATTGTCCAGCTCACTAGATTAGAATCATCGGAAAATACAAAATTTATCAGAAGAAATAATAGTTGAACACAGATAAAAAAATTTCACGGTTCATTCACAATGCTCTATTCATAAATTTAGAAAAAAATTAATTCAAAAATCGAATTAATTTCAAATTAGCTGAAAAGGAGCCAGCAAAAAAAAAAAAAAAAAAAAAAATTCGGAGACTTCGACGTCTCAGATGTTAAAGTAGAAATGGCTCATAACCGCTCAAACTCAAAAAGGATCACAGAGGCATAAATCTGTATTTTTTCCGACGAACGGGGGAAATTCCGAAAAGATCATTAAGCAACACAAAATGCCCCTTTCATAAAGAAGAGGAATATAACAAACACACGAAATGGTGATGTCAGAGCACAGCCGAATTTAAAAAAAAGAAAAAGTGCTACACTAATTTCACAAAAAACTACTGAAGCGAACGGAAGCTTCTAAGCTCCCGGCCAGCTCATTTTTCAGACTTCGAAAGAGGCAAAACATCTCACGGAACGATTGCCCAGTCCAACATCAAGATCAAAACAAAACATAAAAACCCTCATCATATTGGAGACTCACATTTCAGCAATAAATAATCAACCGTATTGCACCAGATAGATACGGAACAGATTTGATCACAAGCGCATTAGACAATAAAAAGCCACGCATGACCTATTTATTCAACGTCACCCACGACAAAAAAAATTATCGGACCCCTTGGAATATAAGCTAATTGTTCAGGAATTACAACAACTGCAGCAGTATTCCTGACCCAGGAACTGAGACACTCATCATCCATTGAAGCAGTGGAGATTTCTCAGACCCCATGATCAAGTTAGGATGGGTATCCGCTCATATGAAATTTGTGAAAATGATTAAAGAAAACTGCAAAAAACTGCACAGCAACAACATCGGGCACAATTTACGCTGCTCCACAGACCACAAACCAGCCGACCTCGTCTCACGCAGTAAAGGATAGAAGAATAGTTTTTATTCACACTGTGGATAGAAAAACCACAAATGTTAAATTTATCAAAAGAACAAATAACAAACAAAGTGACCCAACGACGGCTCAAGTGACTGCACTCATCACCATATCAGACGAAGCTCCAGTGTCATACTACCCGTCGGTAGCTTACAACAACACAAACTTGCTCTCGGTATTTTAAAACAGCAGAAACTCGCTCAGTTAACTTATAAGACATGTCGATAAAGTTTTATACAAAACAACAGCCTTTGGCAAAATGTAAACAAACAATGGATTGGACGAATAATGAAAAAGTACACAAACTCAAAGGACCTCACAGGACGGAGCCAAAAACGAAAAGCAATTTTGGAATATCTGATTCTCGACCATTACAAAAAATCAGGAGCAAGAAGCAGCAACTATATCCCGCAAGAGCTTCACCCAGTATAAGACCAGCGCTGATTCATCCGCCACGGAACCAGATGGGACAAATCGGAACTTCCAAATGACACAAAATACCCAATAATACTCATGAGAGACCACAAGTTCACAGAACTGATCGTTCGCGACCTACACATCCGAAACAAGCACATAGGCACTGAACATTTAGTGGCCAAAATAAGAGAAAAATATTTGATCCCAAAATCAGGCAACCGGCCAGATCGGTGACAAGAACGTGTACCGTATGTCGATGGTTAACAGAAAAGAAGTTCAAATATCCTTCTATCCCAGCACTCCCATCATACCGCGTCAGACAATCCAGACCCTTTGAGAACACCCCTAGATTACTTTGGACCGATACACTACAACGGACGGATTACAGATAAAAAGATTTGGGTAATGATCTGTACGTGCCTAGTTACACGAAACATCCATCTTGAAGTTGTACCAGACAACACAACATACCAATTCGTACTGGCGATGAGACGTTTTTTCGCAAGACGAGGAACACCCAGGCAAGTCGATCTAGACAATGCCAGAACGTTCAAACTAGGAGAACGCATATTCAACAGCGATATCAAACAAATGTGCGAGAACGATGAATTCTTCACAGCGTTCCTCGACTCACAACCAATCGAATGGAATTTCATCACACCACTTAGCCCATGGAGAGGTGGAATCTATGAGCGATTGATCGCAATTGTGAAAAAATTATTGTACGCATCAGGTGATACAGAAATATTGACCACAATCACCGAAATCGAAGGCATCACGAACTCCCGGCCCATCATGCCAAACAGTAAACATTTCGAAAATATGACCGCAATACGCCCTGCCGTCTTCATTATCCCAGAAGTAACGTTGGGGATCGCACAGAGTGCGGAAGAACCATCGGAGGTATTCGAAAATACCGAACTACAAACCAGGAAACATTACAGGTGCTGAACGCCCATTTGAAAAAATCCGGGATCTTTGGAAAGAAATGTATTTATTGAACCTGAGAGAATGCAAAGGAAAGACAAGAGCATACTCAAAGACCAGCCCCAGAACTGGACAAAAAGGAATAGTACAAGAGAATAAATTCAGTAGAATGGCCACTGGCCAGAATAACAGAACTACACGAATCAGAAGAGGGCCAGATCAGACGAGCAACAGTACTTTGCACGAAAAAGAAAAAACAATCCGTCAACCACTTAGTATCTCGAGAAATCAATTACGAAGAAGACGGACCAATATCAATAGAATCTCAGCCACGCGCTGAGCAAAAAAGCAGAAAACAAAGGAGGCCACAACAACATTGTTAGAAAACGAAAAAAATCCTAGACTTCGCGAAGCACAATGGAACAGGCCATACCTTGATCGCATAGTAAATAAAAACATTACCTACCAGGTGTCAACCGTCTCCAGCCCAGGCGGCCGGGGGGAGTGTTGCGAATTGGGAGACCCAAAAAGAGGATCTCCCGCACGCAACTCCCCTTCCCCACTAGACAGCAAAAAAAGGAAGAAAATTGACACAAAACACGAGAAAAACGGCCCGAAATAAGCCCGGAACCGCGCTCGCATCCATCGCGGGACCTCGCCCCATTTGAATCCTCGCGGCGGCAAGTTTGATGTGCAGGCGCCGCAAGGAACCCCGGCGACCGTAACCCGCCCTCGCTGCGGCGGCAAGGAGGACCCAAAATTCGAAGGTTTTTTAGGATTCATTAATTGTTTACTCTTAAATTTTTTTACCTTTTTTGCTTATATAAATTTACGTATTTTTCCCCGGCGAATTCATCGCCGGGTTTTTGACGTTAATGTAATGGGGACCGCAAAACCCCAATATTTCCGTAAGACGCGTACGGCAGTGCCGCGCCTCTCGCTTCGGCGAGAGCGCGGCCCGAACCGACGCGCGGGGCCCGAATTCTCTATTTTTCCCTCGGTGAGGTTTTGGAGAATAAAATAGTTTATTATTATAAAAGCGTGTATTGTTGTCTGGACCGCAGTCCACCGATGCGTCTTTTGGGCATTCGTTTCATGCAGTGGTTAGGTGAGAACTCAGTCCGTCACGCAAACTTTCGGTAACTGTCACGCATCCTCAAAAAACCATCATCAATCATCTTCACAAAATTGGAAGGGTGCCAAAGTTCGGTCAACTCGTTCCTCATCTTTTGACCGATTCCCAGAAACAATTGCGTTGTGACCTGTCTCTTTCGCTGCTCACTAAAAACGAGCGACGGACTGGATTAAGGATATCACTACCGGAGATGAGAAATGGATGTTGTACATTTGTTAATCATACCAGAAAGAGAAGAGAAAAAAGTAATGTTCTTAATTTGGTGGGACAGTAAGGGTGTCATTTTATACTGCACTCAACTGGAAAAAGTGGTCCAGGCTGATCGATTACATATCCCTAAATATTTCAAGTTGTTACTGCTCCATGACAATGCAAGACCTCACACCGCTTTGAACAGAAGCTCCAGACATTGCAAATTCAACTCTTGCTACAACAACCGTATTCTCCAGATTTGGATTCCACTTACTACCATCTGTTGCGCTCTCCGCAGAATCACCTCGCCGGGCAGAAGTTTCATGATCGATAGGCCGTCGAAAAGTGGTCAGACGACTTTTTTGCCTCCCAGTCTCTGGAGTTTTACCCATTGATTCTTGTTTTCTTTGAACAATTAATGTTGTGGGAAATGACTATGGGTTGGTCAAAACATAACAAATGTTGGCAGAAACGCCTGGTTAAAATGGGGGTGGATACCTAACCTCAAAAAAAAAAAGTTAGGTCCAAAAAACCAAATGTTGATATCGTTTTGAGCCATACTGTATGTAATTGCATTAACGACGTTAATTAAAAAAAAACAATTTTTAATAGTTTGCGAGAAATTGGAAAACACGGAAAAATAGAAAAGAATAATAGATGTCGGCTCGGCAAATTGCCCCAAGTTGGAGCAAACAGCCAACTTAGCTGCGCATTAGCTGCTTACTGAGTGGAGCCTAATTTTTTTCTTGTTCCTTCAAATTACAGTAGTTTCAATCTAATTTCACCCAAAAAGACCGTGCATTTTTTTGAAGCAACCTAATAAAAATAGTCTAAAGTTTTAATTATGCTCGCCGAGTCGCAATATTTTTTTTTCGGTGTTTAGCTACCTCTAATTTCTATAAAAGCGGTAAATTGTATTTATCTGAAATTCGAACCTACCCGTCAGAAGAATGAACAAATTGCCAAACCAGTGACCCGCTGATAAACGTCCAGTACCTTTCGGAGCTCAAAGTACTGAAAATTAAATGTACTGAAAACATAACATCAACATTATTCACATGGTACCTTAGTTTAAAAGTGAAAAGCATGTCAACAAGCATAATTCCATCTTGAAACATTGTTTGATAAAACAGTATATTGTTCCTTTTTGTCTTCTTTTTTAGCTCAACTTGACAAATTTTTGTTGACTTGTAGAAAAAGTGAATTTTTGAAAATGTTGCAACGTTTAAAATAATTAAAAGGACCAAGTAGATAACAGTAGTATTCACAGGGTTTGCTTGACTGTCATAACAATTGAGATTAAAATTTGGAACCCATGCAAGGTAATAAGATGAAAACACTACAAAACAACCAGGCCCTGAAAGTCATCAAACAACGATTTTAGGTTAAAAACTGACACACCTAAAAACTTGAAAAAGTACAAAATTATCAAAGTTAGTTTATAAGTAACCAGAATTGCACAAATAACTGTAGTGATTTTCAGCGTGCAAAATTTCAAATACAAAATTGGAAAAAACATGGCACAAAAGCGATTCACTGCGATAAGCAGCCCTGAAGTCTGGACAATAATATATATTGTATTACAGGTAAGAATTACAATAGATTCGTAGCAGGGTGAAAAAGGAGACGTTCCACTGAAAATAATTATTGAAATGGTGACAACAAAAAAAATAAAACTTATTACCAAAATTTGAAAGGCCTCAACCCTTAAAACCTTTCATTGAAATTCATGTACTTCAATTTTTTTAAGAGTTTTTAGGGATGTTCTTATACATATACAAGCCTGCTGCGCAGTCCTGCGCGGCTGCTGACGCAGCCTATTGGCGACTTCGTCGCCACATTCTATTTTTTTACGTTTCACTCTTCCTCATTCATTTATACGCACTCTGTTCTAGGAAGATTTCTGTCCTCTGTGGCTCAGGCGGTGGTGCGCTTGAATACAAATCCTAACACAGGTGATTCGTCACTTATGCATTATACACGCAGGCAAACAATTTACCAATTGTACGTAAATCGCGAAGAAGAAAATTGCGATTTGAGCACAATTTGTAAATATTGCATTGCCGAAAACTGTTCGGCATTTCCCAGTTATGGGTAAATTATTGACAAATCGCGAAAATATAATTGGCAAATCCCGAACGAACTCTCGCAACGAAACATTGCTCATCATTGATTAGGGCCCAAATAAATTCATTTCTGCCTTAAAATTTTTATTTTTGTGCTATTTTTCTCGGTTTTTTCGTAAAAATGCTTCAATATTTTTGTAGTATTTATTCCTCCCGCTTTTTTAAATTGATTTTTCTTCCGTTAGTTTTATATTTCCAGGCGACCGGACACTCACTCCCAAAAACCGCGCTCGGCAACCAAGGAAACCGTGAGTTTTAAAATTTCAATATAACTTGATTTTAAAAATATTTTAAAAATATCATGAAAAATTTAGAAAAAAAAAGCTCAATTTTCAGTTTTTTTGTTAAACTCACTGTGCTTAAAATACAGAAAGCCACTGTCCTAGTGTTTAAAATCGTTTTTAAAATTTTGCGAGGCAGCAGTTTAGCCGTAACAATATGCTTTTAATGACTTTCAAAGTTTGCGACATGTTGTCGGCGTTTAAAAATTTTAATAATAGACGGGTGCATGCGCGAAAAAGTTCTTGAAAAAAAAACATTCCTTTTCCAGGCTTGTACCACAATCGAACACGTGGAAGTGTCCGACCCGGCATCAGTTTTCTACACCTCTGGCACCACTGGTCTTCCAAAAGGAGCAATTCTCACCCACGGATCATTCACCAACAACGCCAAGGATATAGTTCGAGACTGGGGATTCACTGACGCCGATGTCAACCTCCACGCTCTTCCATTCTATCATGTGCACGGTCTCTACTACTCACTCCACTGCTCACTTTTTTCTCACTCGACCATCATACTCCCCCCCCCCCCCCTCCCCACCCCAAACCTATAGACATATTTTTAATTTTTAGAATTTAGAATTTATTTATTATCCGTCACAAATGAATACATTACAAATTAAATCAAAGAAAATAAATATATTGGGATAATAAAAGTAAAATGACCAGTCAGACCAGCAATAGTCTATCGGTCAAGTGTGGGCTCAGGTAATTTTCGGCATGTGCACGGCACACGAGCAGCAAGGTGCCGTGAAAAACGGCAGGCTGCCGGGTAGGGGTAGCGTTACGCAAGGAAACGGCACACGAGCAGCAAGCTGCCCTGCAAAACGGCAAGCTGCCCCGCGAAACGGCAGGCTGCCGTGCAAAACGGCAGCGTGCCGTAGGAGTGCCGTGCCGTCGACAAAGGCGCCAGCATTCTTCTCTTGCGCAGACTGAGCGATGACGCAATTTTTTCTGCATGAGTTTTACTTCGAGTTCATTTTTACGATTATTTTCGTATTTTTCTTCAATTTCGTGTAAAAAGTAAGTGTTTATAATTATTTCATGTAGACTAAAAATGTTTTTAGAATTTTCCACGAGGCATTTGCTCAATTCTGCTGGCCACGATGGTTTCTACAGTGATCGATTTTGGAAAAGGAGTTTCCAGTTGGTTCCAGGTATATTTTTTATTATGCCGCGCCTAAGATTGCAAAAAAATTCTTAGAATCACTTGTTTTCAGTTAGAAGTTCCAGAAACAATCCCAGAAATAACAGGTGTTTACCATGATATTTTACCGCGCGATGATGGTATATAGTCGGTGAATACATCATCAACCTCGCTCTACTGCCAAAATTCCTGTAAAACAGTGTTGCACTTGCAAGATTAACTCGAATTCTAGTTTTTATACTTCTTTTTAACGGAAAATGACGTATCCACGACGAATTGCAGTTAAAATTTGATTTTTCGCTTCAAAAAGGCGCACTACATTGTTGAAAATTGAAAAGTGCGGTAGAGCAAGGCTGATGATGCATTCGCCGAGTATACACAAAATTTATTATGCGAATATAAACATTTCGACGCGATGATTGCGTACTTCTGAAAATGATAAGAGTTGCTCTTCATTTTTTCATTTATGGGGTTATTCTCGAAACGAGCAAAAAAAAGCAAAAAATGGAAAAATCCAGCAAAAAATTCAGCGAAAATTCGGAGAATTCTCCGATCGGTCTGAAACTTTGAGAGATCATTTAAAAAATATGATCGGAAGTATCTTTTAAAAAAATTTCCCAAAGTTTCAGACCGAGCATTCTCCGAATTTTCGCTGAATTTTTTTCTGGATTTTCCTATTTTTTGTTTTTTTTTGCTGGTTCCAAGAATAGCCCCATTATAAAGTTACACAATCCCCATGTTCCATTTTTTTGTTTTCACAATACCGGTAAAAATATGTTATGGGATTATTCATAGCACGCAAAAAAAAATAATTTGTTGCGAATTTCGCCTTATGTATTGAGAAAACAAAAAAATTGCAACGCGGTGTTTGCGTACTTTTGAAATTCAAACGGCAATGAAAGAAATAGCATGGAAAATAAAGAAAAACGTCCCCCTTTTCGTTTGAATTTTAAAAGTACGCAAACACCGCGTTGCAACTTTTTTGTTTTCACAATATCACTCATCAAAAAATACTAAATATTAGAATCGTTTGCAACTCCATATTTCCAAATCTGAATTTTGGCGACAAAATTGAGCGCCAAGTGACGAAAGGTTCTCAAACGAGTGTTACAAACGATACCCCGATATTTTGCAGTATTCGCTGCGAGACCACAGTAAAAAACGTCGCGTTGTTTGTATCACTCGTTTGTGAGCATAATAGAACTGTAACGGCTTACTAGACAAGTTTCGAACTGTTCGACTTAGAATTGCCTGGTATGGAACAGTTCCATTCCACGCAGTTCTGTAACGACCGTTTTTTTTAACGTTACAGTTCTGTTCCGCAATATCACCTTGACGAAATAGGGTTGCAAACAAAGAGAATTGTTTTTAAAACAATGTGAATTGTTTGTTTTTTCTATGTGCGCGAAATAAGGCAAAGAATTGCAAACAATTATTTTTCAAAAAATGAATAACCCCATCAGTTATTTCTGGATTTTTTTGTGGAACTTTAAACTACAAAAAAAACATGGTTGGAGAAACTGTACTCCGCGGAAAATTTTTTATTTCTAAAAGGGATTTTCGAGACCCTGAAAAATGCGAGTGAAACCCGATTTTTTTTTTCCTGCATTTTATAACAGTTTCTGTACAAATCTCGTGTCTCTTGTATGTTCAATTTTTGCCGGTTTTGTCTTGACTTCCACGGTCTGGTGTTTTTTTTTCGGTTTTGTCAGAATCTTGGATTTACGGACCGGTTATAGTACAAACTAGCCAATAAAATTTTAAAAATTAAATTAATCGTCAAGAAAACCATTTAGTGTTTTTATGTACCGTGCGGTAAACGCTCATGAATACAAACCCAGTAACTTTTTAAACTGAGCGGCAATAAATCTTCAACTTTCTTTTTAATGAATAGCTTCAGTTTTGAAATTATTCTTGCAGTTGACCATCTACTCGTCGATATGCGAAATGGACCTTGACAAACGATACGATTCGATATTGACGGATCGTGTGATGCTCCGTAAACATAATTAAATTTTTCGCCATCCTTTTTTTTGCTGCCTTTTAATGTTTTTTTAACTGTTTTTTTATTTAATAAATTTGATTAATTTCAACGAATAGAATCGACCAAAATGGAATCAAAAATAAGCAGGGTTACGGCAGCTTGCCGTGCTTTATTTCGGCACGCTGCCGTGAAAAACGGCAGGCTGCCGCGCAAAACGGCAAGCTGCCGCTGGCAGGTGGCACCCCTGCCAATTCGCGCAGCAGCTTGCCGTTTTTCACGGCAGCGTGCCGTTTCGAGGGGCAGCTTGCCGAAAATTACCTGAGGGGGGAAAGGGTTTCGAGCGGGAATGAGGCTATGCGCGCAGCAAAAGCCTCCGAATTCAGTCTTTTCGGGAATAATTTGACGACGTGGTTCCACAAGGACAGATTGTCGATTAGAAAACCGTGTGCGGAATTACCACAAGGAGTTAACATGTACGGACTTCTGGATGACCGGGACGCTTTTACACATAGTGGTAGGGACGGAAAGTGACATTCAAGGTTGACAATTTTAAAGTACATACGGAGCACGGATAAGATTCTTCGGTGAAAAGTGGAGATCATGTGAAATTGAGTTAATCTGTCAGTATACGATGAAAAAGACACGTTACATCGTTGCAGTACCCGTCTGGTGTAAAATCGTAGTGGATATTCGAGTTTTTTTTACCTAACGATTTTTTAAAAATATCTAATGATTTTTTAAATTTGTTTTGGATGTTACTATGCATTTTTTTTTTAAAGTTTGATATATAATAAAATAAGATATTATTGTTACAAAATACATATACAATTAATAAGCTTAATAAGCCAACTAATTAATCGATCCAAGAATTTTCAATCGGCTAATTAAACGAAATTTTTCGGGATTTGTCATTTGTGTGCGAACAAAATTATTGTCGGCGAAAATTTCATTTCGTGAATCGCTAATTGCTGGTCATTTTTTTCGGGATGCGCATACAATTTGCAATTTACATGTAAATGTTCGCGAATTGCGAATTGTGCGCGCACAAAAGTAATGTTCACGCGTACCCATTTCGCAAACGCGCGAACAATTTTTGACTAATTATTTGCGTCACGCGAATCACCTGTGAAGGTCATGGGTTCGTGTTTTGTCCACTGCATTTTCTTGCAAAAAGGCAAGTGCGGACGCGCACAGACATCCCGATCTGGGTTTTTATATATAAGTAGGGACCACAAAGAGTGGTGGGCGGGGCGTTCCGATTTTTCTACCCAGCGCGTTTTTGGATCGTGGTGCAATATTGCGATTCTGGAACGCGGATACTACTGGTATAACCATTCATGTTAAGATGCTCCCTTATGTAATCGACCACGAGGAATCGATTGGTGATATCAGATTTGCTGAAAAATCATCAGTTCCACCCGAAATCGAACAAAAAAATGGAGCGAAAGTTAGAAAATCGAAGTTTTAGGGTCTTTCCATGTTGAGTCCCACTCTTTTTATTATTGATTCCTATAGTTTTTTATGTGCTGAATTCGAATATGCAGTTGGTTTTTATGTTTTAGTTCCCTCTTTTAGGTTTTTTTTCAGTCAAAGTGGGAGGAAATTTATCTCGATTTTTTCCGCGATGACCTATCTATTTTATTTTAGAAACCAATAGAATAATCAATTATAAGGTCAAGGCCAAAAATTTAGAGCGATTGATCGACTTTAAAGTACTTTCCTACCTCCTAAAGTGATCGGCTCAAAACCAATTTTCTGGTTTTTTGCAATTTTGAGAGTGATGTCGGTCGAGTCCCACTGTTTTTATGGCGGATTCGAATTCTACATCTTTTTTTTGACAAAATGCTTTTCACACATTTTCAAGTTATAATCCCCCTTTTAGGTTTTTTTTCACTTTTCTGTGTAAATTTTGTACATTTTATGCATGAATCAGCATCAATTTCATCTGGCAGCGACAGCGAGAAGGCAGTGAGGCGGCGACCATATGTAGGAAAAAGAAGCTGCGCGCTAGAGTGGCGGTGTGGCGCAGTGGTAAAACACAGGTTTTGCGCGATAGGCCTATAATAGGTTGCGCGATAGGCCTATCGAGTACCCGCGAAGGACCCTATAGTAAGCCTATTATAGGCTTATCGCGGCCCGACACCTATAATAGGCCTATAATAGGCTTATCGCGGTTGACTTTCGCCTACAATAAGCTTATCGCGGTCACCAATAAGCCAATTGTAAGCCATAAATAGGCCTTTCGCGGTCATTCAAAAATCGTTGGTAGGCTCGTAATAGGGCTATAAAACGTCTACAGACTCCCCCTATAGGCTCAAAAGTGCTCGCACTCAAGCCATTTCTTGTAAAAGAACAAAACACTGTTAAAAAATAATAAAATTTATTGCAATTTAAGCGAATAGAATAACAACAATAAAAAGAAGATTGGGCATAAAATATATCAGAAAAGGAAAATAAAACATTAATTTGGGGTTTCAAAGTTTTTAAAAGTTGGCTAACACGTAGTTCGTTTTTAAATAGTTTTTGTCTCTGGGACCATGGGGACTAGCTTATCTGGAGAATACCTATACATAGTGCTGTTTTTTCCTATTTTTCTCTAAACAAAAAATCAACTGAAGTTTGCATGATACAATTGCATATTTCCATTTTTACAGTTAATCGCGATTATTTTGCAAGTTTTTTGAAGTTCTATTACTGCGTTGCAAATATTGTCGGCCCGCCAATCTAGTCAAAAGCTCTCCGCTGAACTCAACGCTATTGTCCATTTGTGAAAAAAGCAATTGCGCTCCACAAAACTTAGTACTTTGTGGATTTCATTTTCGTCGCCAAATTATTTCATTTCACGTGTAAATTCAACGTGAAATGAAATGATTTGGCGACGAAAATCAAATCCACGAAGTACTAAGTTTTGTGGAGCGCACTTGCTTTCTTCGCGAATGGACAATATGCGATTTTCATTTTGGTCACCAAATTATTTAATTTCACGTATAAATTCAACGTGAAATGAAATAATTTGGAAACCAAAATGAAAATTGCGTAGCGTTGAGCTCAGCGGAGCACGTTTGACCATTTTGGCGGGCCGACAATAGTGTGCGTTACTGGAAGAATTCTAAAGTAATCAAGGTATACATTTGATACGTTTTCCTATGCACGAATTGGTGTTGAAACAGGCAAATTTGAACTAGCGGCTGTACATCGCCGAGCTGAATATTTTATTCGAACTTTGGTCATATTTTTTACTTCACACAGCCTGCTACTTTTGGTGACTACTCGCCTTTTTTTTATTCTTTTTTTTTTTTTAATTTTTCGTCCCTCGTGGTGAAGTGCTTAAACGGTTTGAACGTTAATCGAAATTTTTAAACTGAACGCACTGTTAAAAAGAAAGGTAAGTAAAACGAAACTATTGGTTGTGTTCGCCAAGTTTTAGAAAAATTTGAAACCTTACAAAATATAATTGTTGTCCAATGGCATCCACGTTTTGCACTGTCTCCTTTCGGTCCCTCGCCTCGATCTGAAATAAAAATTGATGATGAAAATGACCAAAAAAAGTCATGAACCTATTCAGTGCTCGACTAAAACGGAGGAATATTAAGGGGCGATCAGCACACATATTTTTGCAGCAACTTGCCGATTTTGGGGCAAACAATCATTTCCCACATAAATCAAATTATGAATCGTTTCTCACCAGAACCTATTAAAAAATGGGAAACGGATCATTTTCGGCCAATATACGAGTATATTTTCATTGGAAAAAGGTACGAAATGAACAAAAGTAAGAAAAGAACAGTGGGAAATGATCGTTTGCCGAATTTGGCAGCAAATTGTCGATTTTAGAAAAAAAAAATCGCCCCGGTGAATTGCGGCAAGTTGCCTCGAACTCGGCAAATTGTTGCAAAAATCGGAAGGTTGCCGACAAAATCGACAAAATCGGTGTGCTGGCCACATCTCGACGGTAATTTTCCGTCGAAATCGGCGTTCTAAACACTATCAGTGGCCATACGCACCGATTTAGGCGGAAAATTTCAAAAAATTCTATGAGAACATGATTCACGTGGTGCTTTAAGAAACAATTCTTACTTTCTGGAGTTTTTCAGTATAATGGATTCGTCGCGGAGTGACAATTTTTTCACGTTTTTAATCGAAAAAATGAAGAGATTTCTCGTCACCCCGTTTGACGTGAAATGTCACGTCATCACGAATACATTATAGGAAATATGGAATTCCGTGTTTTTTTTTCTGGCGATGTAGAAAACTTTTTCTATTATGTAGACAACATAATACTTACATTGCATGTCCTTTCGCCGCTCCTCGTGAAGATCCATGCTCCACTCCGTGATCGCATCGTCACCTAAAAAATGAACAATTTAGTGTTATTTATATGAAAGGAAGCAAAAGATTTGTGAGAAAAGATTCGCAAAAGTTCGTGCTGGCCGCCCCTCAACGGCAAATTGCCGTTGAGGGGTGGCCAGCGCTCCTATTTTTGCAGCGAACTGCCGATTTTAGGAAAAATCGCCCCGCCGAATTGCGGAAAGTTGTCTCAAACTCGGCAAATTGCAGCAAAAATTGAACAATTGCCGCCAAAATCAAAGTACCGGCCGAATCTCAACGGTAATTTGCCGACGAAA
Source organism: Caenorhabditis japonica (assembly GCA_963572235.1). Lineage (NCBI taxonomy): Eukaryota > Metazoa > Nematoda > Chromadorea > Rhabditida > Rhabditidae > Caenorhabditis > Caenorhabditis japonica. Next base: position 1,932,906 of record OY754346.1, read on the forward strand.
TTATAATGGATTCGTGACGGAGTGACATTTCACGTGAAACTGTGAGACAAAAAATCTCTTCATTCTTCAGTTATTTCTTCATTTTTTCGAATAAAAACGTGAAAAAAATTGTCACTCCGCCACGAATCCATTATAACGTGCTGAAAACTGTCAGTGATCAGACGCGCCGATTAAGGCCGGAAATCGCCGAACATTCTCTGAGAACATGTTTTACGGGACACTTTAATGGGGTTATTCAATGGCAAAAAACACCGCGAAATCTCGGAAAATGTTCCGATTGACATGAAATTTTGGGAAACAAGGTCAAAAATAACTCCCGGAGATTCCCACAAAATTTCAGACCAATATATCGACTTTGAACATTTTCAGAAAACAATTCAATATTTTTTTTAATCGATATTTCGGCCCAAAATTTTGTGTTATAATGGATTCATGACGGAGTGAGAATTCACGTGAAACTGGGAGACGAATAAATCTCTTCATTTCTTCAGTTATTTCTTCATTTTTTCGAATAAAAACGTGAAAAAATTTGTCACTTCGCCACGAATCCATTATAATGTCCGGGAGAATTTTTTCCCTTATTTCCCAAAATTACAGGTCAATCGGAGCATTTTCCAAGTTTTCGCGCAGTTTTTTGCCAAGAAAAATGCAATACTTACATTGCATTTCCTTTCGCCGCTCCTCGCGAAAATCCATGCTCCTTGATAGCAAAGCCACCTGAAAAATGAACAATTTGAATGTTATTTATATGAAATTACGCAAGATTTGTGAGAATAACGAGTGAGTGCAACAATAAACAAAACTTTTTTTATTTAAACCCCCTGATTGGCCTACAAACGTAATTTTCGAGTTTGTTCGGCTTTAATGGCAAAGATTGACACTTTTGGTAAACAAAATTATGCTTTTTTGAAACAAAAATAAAGAAAATAGCAAAATAAATGAAGATAATTCTTGCCTCACAATTTATCGCGAAGTGTCAATCCTTGCGAATGCGCCATAATAGGGAAAAAACAGGAAAATTTTTGTTTATTAAAAGGTTTAAAAAAATGTAAAAAAAAACGGAAAACAGTTGAAATGCGCCGGCAAAAAAAATTAATTAGGCCAAAGAATTGTTTTTTTTTTGTGAACCGATATAGTGTAGCCATAGAGCGTGTTTGCACTGCCCTGACGTCATGCCGCAAGACCTACAAGTAGGCCTACCGCGGTCGCCGCACACCGCGTCCGCGATAAGCTTATTAAAGGAGGGTAGGCGCTGCCGCCCGCGATAGGCCTATTATAAGCTTATAATAAGCCTATATTTGGCCTCAACCTATTATAGGCCTATCGCGCAAAACCTGTGAACTCTTGATTCGCAATCAGTCTATGAGGCGTTTTCCTTTTGTGAGCTTCAAATTGAACGATTATCACGCGCGGGATTCTTGCAAACATCGCCCCGCCCACTGCACAGGTTTTGCGCGATAGGCCTATAATAGGTTGAGGCCAAATATAGGCCTATTATAAGCTTATAATAGGCCTATCGCGGGCAGCAGCGCCTACCCTCCTGTAATAAGCTTATCGCGGACGTGGTGTGCGGCGACCGCGTTAGGCCTACTTGTAGGTCTAGCGGCGTGACGTCAGGGCAACGCAAACGCGCTCCACGGCTACACTATATCGGTAGAGACGCAAGCAAGCACTCATAAGAAAAAACATTTTCTTTGGCCTAATTAATTTTTGCCGTCGCATTTCAACTGTTTTCCGTTTTTCAGATTTTAAATATTTTTTTATCTTTTAATAAATAGAAATTTTCTTGTTTTTTCCCTGTTATGACACATTCGCAAGGATTGACACTTCGCGATACATTTTTTAGGCCAGATTATCTTCATTTCTTTTGCTATTTTCTTTATTTTTGTTAAAAAAAAACATGATTTTGTTTATCAAAAGTGTCAATCTTTTCCAATATGTGATAAAGCCGCCCAAACTCGAAAATTACGTTTGTAGGCCGATAAGAGGGTTTAAATAAAAAAATTTTTATTCATTGTTGAACTCACGCGTTATTTTCACAAATATTTTGCTTCATTTCATATAATAACATTCAACTTGTTCATTTTTCAGGTGGAAATGCGATGACGGAGCCGGGATTTTTGCGAGGAGCGGCAAACCGGACATGCAATGTAAGTATTACATTTTTCTTTATGGCAAAAATGGCAAAAAAGCTGCGCGAAAATTCGGAAAATACTCCGATTGACCTGTAATTTTGGGAAATAAAGAAAAAAAATTCTACCGGACATTAACACAAAATTTTGGGCCGAAATATCGATTTTTTAAAAAATATTGAATTTTTTTCTGAAAATGTTCGAAATCGATATATTGGTCTGAATTTTTGACCTTATTTCCCAAAATTTCTGGTCAATCGGAACATTTTCCGAGATTTTGCGGTGTTTTTTGCCATTGAATAACCCCATTAAAGTACCCCGTAAAACATGTTCTCAGAGAATGTTCGGCGATTTCCGGCCTTAATCGGCGCGTCTGACCACTGGCAGTTTTCAGCACGCTAATTTCTTCGGCAAATTACCGTTGAGATGTGGCCAGTATTTTGATTTTGGCGGCAATTGTCCAATTTTTGCTGCAATTTGCCGAGTTTGAGGCAACTTTCCGCAATTCGGCGGGGCGATTTTTCCTGAAATCGGCAGTTCGCTGCAAAAATCGGCGTGCCGCCCCTCAATGGCAATTTGGCATTGAGGAGCGGCGAGCACGACTCTTTTCTCACAAATCTTTTGCTTCCCTTCATATAAATAACACTAAATTGTTCATTTTTCAGGTGACGATGCGATCACGGAGTGGAGAATGGATCTTCACGAGGAGCGGCGAAAGGACATGCCATGTAAGTATTATGTTGTCTACATAATAGAAAAAGTTTTCTACATCGCCAGAAAAAAACACGGAATTCCATATTTCCTATTATGGATTCGTGACGTAGCGACACGTTGCTGCAAGTTGTGCGCCAGCAAAATGAAAAAAATTTGCAAAAAATTGTTTCCTCTCACGCTTTCAAGAGCTGAATCGTGGCGAGACGCAACATTTGCTGACGCATAACTTGACACGCTGTCTCGCTACGTCGCGAATCCATAATATAATGGATTCGTGATGAAGTAACATTTCAAGGCAAACGGGGTGACGAGAAATCTCTTCATTTTTTCAATTAAAAACGTGAAAAATTGTCACTCCGCGACGAATCCTTTATACTGAAAAACTCCAGAAACGGAAAATTACCGTAGAGATGTGGCCAGTACACCGATTTTGTCGGCAATCTTCCGATTTTTGCAACAATTTGCCGAGTTTGAGGCAACTTGCCGCAATTTACCGGGGCGATTTTTTCCTAAAATCGACAATTTGCTGCCAAATTCGGCAAACGATCATTTCCCACTGTTATTTTCTTACTTTTGTTCATTTCCTACCTTTTTCCAATGAAAATATACTCGTATATTGGCCGAAAATGATCCGTTTCCCATTTTTTAAATAGATTCTGGTGAGAAACGATTCTTCAACACACAAAACATTAATTTATTTCGATAATTTGATTTATATTGAAATATTGTTTTTTGAAAAAGGTAGAAAAAGAACAGTGGGAAATGATTTCTTGCCCCAAAATCGGCAAGTTGCTGCAAAAATAGGCGTACTGATCGCCCCTTAATATTCCTCCGTTTTAGTCGAGCACTGAATAGGTTCATGACTTTTTTTTGTCATTTTCATCATCAATTTTTATTTCAGATCGAGGCGAGGGACCGAAAGAAGAGAGTGCAAAAAGTGGATGTCATTGGACGACAATTGTATTTTGTAAGGTTTCAAATGTTTTTAAAACTTGGCGAACACAAGAAATAGTTTCGTTTTAATTACCTTTCTTTTTAACAGTGCGTTCAGTTTAAAAAATTTCAATTAACGTTCAAACCGTTTAATCACTTCACCACGAGGGTCAACAAATTAATTTTAAAAAAAGAATAGAAAAAAGGCGAGTAGTCCCCAAAAGTAGCAGGCTGTGTGAAGTAAAAAATATGACCAAAGTTCGAATAAAATATTCAGGTCGGCGATGTACAGCCGCTAGTTCAAATTTGCCTGTTTCAACACCAATTCGTGCATAGGAAAACGTATCAAATGTATACCTTGATTACTTTAGAATTCTTCCAGCTTTCGGTAATACTGCTTCGCGATGAGCAGGCAAAAATGTGGTAGCATCGCGTGAGTCTCATTGCGGCAGTGTGTCGATTTACGCTGCTAATTTAAAATTTTCAGTAAGGTTAAAAAAATTTCGTAAATCGACATGTCGTCTCGGCATGACCCACACGACGCTGCCACTGCCTGCTCCTCGCGACTAGTGTGCGTGACCGGTAAAGATTTGACGATTTTACCGGTAAATTTACCAATAAATTTGTCGAATTTACCGCCAAGTTCGGTAAATCACCGGCGAATTTTGGCGCGTTTGCCAGTAAAAATTTTTTCGGTAACGCACACTATTGTCGGCCCGCCAAAATGGTCAAACGTTCTCCGCTGAGCTCAACGCTATATGCAATTTTCATCTTGGTTTCCAAATTATTAAATTTCACGTTGAATTTATACGTGAAATGAAATAATTTGGTGGCCAAAATGAAAATCGCATAGCGTTGAGTTCAGCGGAGAGCGTTTGACTAGATTGGCGGGCCGACAATACTCGAAACGCAGTAATAGAACTTCAAAAAACTTGCAAAATAATCGCGATTCACTATAAAAATGGGAATATGCAATTGTATCATGCAAACTTTAGTTGATTTTTTGTTTAGAGAAAAATAGGAAAAAACTACACTATGCATAGGTTTTCTCCAGATAAGCTAGTCTTCATGGTCCCACGAGAAAAAAACTATTTAAAAACGAACTACGTGTTAGCCAACTTTTAAAAACTTTGAAAACCCAAATTAATGTCTTTTTTTCCTTTTCTGTTATATTTTCTTCCCAATCATCTTCTTTTTATTGTTTTTACTATTCTATGTGCTACAATTGCAATAAATTTTTATTATTTTTTAACAGTGTTTTGTTCTTTTACATGAAATGGCTTGAATGCGAGCACTTTTGAGCCTATAGGGTGAGTCTGTAGACGTTTTATAGACCTATTACAAGCCTACCCTCGATTTAGGAATATCCGCGATAGGCCAATTATAGGCTTACAATAGGCTTATTGATGACCGCGATAAGCCTATTATAGGCGAAAGTCAACCGCGATAAGCCTATTATAGGCCTATTATAGGCGGCGAGCCGCGATAAGCCTATAATAGGCTTACTATAGGGTCCTTCGCGGGTACTCGATAGGCCTATCGCGCAACCTATTATAGGCCTATCGCGCAAAACCTGTGTGGGTTGGCAGAAAATCAGTACATTGAAAATGAGCATAAAAACGGCTGTAACTCGACAGCGAATAGCTCTTTTGGATTTATTTTTTGGCAAAAGTCTTAGAATTGCCTGTAGAATGTAATGCAACAAAAACATTTCAGAAAATATTTGTTTTGAAAAACACTTTGTGGTCCCTATATATAAGAAAGATAGTAGAGGTGAATTTTCATCAATTCATTTTTTTTAAATAAATTTCATGCTTCTTCAAATTGTTCGGACAAAATTTGAAAGTGTGTTCCACGCATAAAATAAATCGGACCTATTGTGATTTCAATCGAGTTGCAGCATGAGAACGAAAGAAAAAATACATGTTTTCTCTGCTTCTCTTCGAATCGAACTGTGTTTGCGTGGTCGCGCGAAAAAAAGTGGGCGGAGTCACGTCACGCGTTCTCATGTCGCAAGTCAATTGAAAAAACAATAGCCACGAACGATTGGGGTATTTTATTTCAAAGTCTACCTTTATTACAGGCCTACTTCTATTACAGAATTACGGTATTCGAATGCTTCGCTCTTTTTTTTTAATTTTAAGAAACATACCTCAACGACACCACCACAAACGTTCCGAGAAAAGCCCAGGTTAAAATAATAACATTTGAAATACTTCTCAGCAAACAAAGTAAATTAAAAGACGTTCTTTCCAACGGAAATTTTATAAAAATAAAAATAATCATGGAATTAGTGACCACTCCAAATGTTCCATTCTGCCAATATATAATATTCGAAGTTATAAAAACTATTGAACTCACTATCACCATTATAACCGCAGCCATTAAATTTATAGAATTTTTAAAGTCCAAAGCAGACGACGTCGCATTGTTCATATCACAATGGGTCTCGAGGAAAACCGCTTTGCTTTTATCTACACTTGTTTTCTAACAAAACGTAATTTTGAGAACACACTATAATTGGTATTCCTATTTCACACTTCCCTGGAGAAATCAAGAGCTTCAAAAAACTATTTTTTTGAAAAGTATAGTCAGTGAGTGTGTGATATCGTTTCTCAGAATTTAAATCTTGATGAAGTAGGAAAGTGTTATTGTGATGCTTCTGAAGAGAAATTTACAAACAATATTTTTAGTAATACTGCAGAAAGTACTTACAGCAAATGTTTGGTCTTTGGAAACATATAATTAACAATTCGAACGCCGATTTCGATTAGCAAACGCTTAAATTAAAAGTTTTTTTGCTGAAAGTTGAAGCTGTGTACTTTTTCATAATTGTATCTTAGAAAACAACGTCTATGGTCGAATATGTATTTTTTTTCTGTTAGGGACTACGTTTCAGAAAAAAATTTTGAGATCAAATTTTTGAGCGCCAATTCTCGAGTCTCTGTGTCTCCATTTTCACACTTTTTGCTAGACTTGGCAGAATGCCATTGTCGAGACACAGACACATGCAAAATGGTGCGAATTCCTTTACGTAGGGTCTAGCACGCCGTGCGGCGTGCTGTCCGGAACGTTATTGGCAACGCGCTCCGCTGAGTGTCTGCGTCTCTCCGGCGAGAGTTTGCTACAAAAACAACAGTATCATCGCACTCTGTTTGTCTGCGTCTCCTCTTCGTATCAGTTTAACGAAGAAAAACGCTGCGCAGCTTAATGCGACCACGCTTATGTTAGGCGAGAATTTTTTTTTTTCGAGAAAAAAGCCCGCGCAGTTTAATTTTTATTTTCCAACGTTTCGTCTAACACGCCGTGCTCAAGTAACTTATAATTTTGAGAAATTGACGATATTTGTGCATTTTATTTAATTGATGTGTTCTGGTTGTCGCGGGGGTTCCTGTTGTGTTGGAAGAACTGATCGACTAAAAAGTAGGGCTTGTTTTGAGAAACAGTTGTGTCGAAAATAACATTTAAGGCACTTTAGACTGTATTTTACACTATTTTGGAAGATACTGTATTGTACTTTTCATATCATTTTGGGAATGGCTGCTTTCTTGATTTCTACGTTTGAATACTGTATTTTCTTTGCCTTTCTTGTCGATTTGTAGAGAACGCAGACAGTTAGATGCTTTTCCACTCTGCGCATCTCAATTTTGTAGTAGTCTCTAGTTTACTTTAACAGTATTCACCTCCCAGCTTTCGCTACCCCAAAAAAAGCAGACACCTACGATGTTGGCTTTTGATAAATTGTCAAGTTTGTGATACATGAGAAAAATCAGTTTAATGGTTTTTTTTTTCATTTAAAAACCCATAAAATCATCTGGTTCCGTTTTTTTTTTTGGCGCCTTTTTTCACTCAACGCCCGTTGGCCTACCTGTGGAATTAGAAAGAGGCGGGGCTTGTAATGATTGGCGGGGGTAATGATTGTAACACCACGGGCAAAAAAAAAACGACTCATTTTTTTCACATATTTATTCTGTTTTCAATCTACTTGCGACATGAAAACACATCACATTTCAAGTCTGCATTCACCGTTCTGTCTGCGTCTCTTCAAATAGCACTGTGTTCGCGTGGTCGCGCACAAAAAAGTGGGCGGAGTTTCGTTTCGCGTTCTCATGTCGCAAGTCGATTGAAAACACAATAAAGGTATCTGGATTTCACAACATTCCAATTTTCTGTGAACTCTCCCGGAGCGGCTTAAAATTGTGTCCTAAGTGGGCGTGGATTCACGTAAAATTTATCGAAATTCGCAAAAATTCAAGTGTCGTGTGTTGAAATGAAGGGCATTTTAACGATTTTTTTTAACATTGAAATAAATTGATTTGATCAACAAAAACAACTATAAAATTGAAAAACGAGATAGTGAGATCATCAAAAAGTGGCACAACTGTTAGGCTCTCCAAAAAACAGCTCTTTGGCGAATGAAGTAAACCCAATGTTTTCAAAAAAGTCAGCAATCCAAACGGCTTCTTTGGACTCACAAGCCATTTTTGACATTGAAGTACCCATAAGGATTAGGCGACTGAACCTGGAAAATGTATGGTTTTGAAGGTTTACAGAATATTTGGAATGAATACCTGAGGATCGCTTTTTCCAAACCGTCTTTTTTCAACATGTATCCGTACAACTGTTTTGTAATCAGTACCCGTTCATCATTTATAGCCTTCTTTGCATCTAACGAAACATCCGCGTCTGACAAAAAAGGCCAAAAAAACAGATGAAAAGCAGAAAAGTCAGAGTTACCTGGATTCAAAAAAGTGATTGCTTTAAATGAAGAAAACTCATTGAAATTGATTTCCATTTCTCTGAATGGCTTGAGAACTAGGTCTAACACTTGGTACTTTTTACGATTTAGACCGGCAGGTCTGAAATTAAAATTAAATATTATTTTATTACTTCCATTTATTTACTTCACATACCTAGTAGGCTCATGAGTCCTATCATAGTAGGTTCCATCTGGGAATACTACAGTATCCAGGCCATGATCTGGAGAATTGTACACTTGATTGAGAACCGGAATGACGATGGCGGCGTGGCGAACCAATTCGGCCTAAAACGACAATTGGCTGATGGGTACAGTAGTTAACAGTACCTTATCATGGTAGCTCAGAGAGTTGAAAACTTTAAAAGTTTTGGCGTACTCGGTTAACACGAACCAATCTCTTTCGTGCCAATAATGATAGTCGTCTTGAGTTATGAACCTGAGCTCGGTATAATTGTGTCGGGGGCTCTAAAATCCTGATTTTAGATGGAAACAAATAATAACTCAGTAGTACAGTACATAAAGTATTTACAAACAGTTTTACGACCCCAAACAAAAATTTACTCACTAAAAGCGTAAAAAGAAAAGAAAAGTTATGAGAATATTTTCTAAATGTTGAATTTTTTCTTTTCTATTTCATGCAGAAAAATCCATTTTATACATAAACGAAATCATAAAATGTCGTTTTCTGGATGAAATTAATATGAAAACAAAAAACGAAATTGATGGTCATAAAACTGTTTACGCATACTTTTTGGGGAGTACTGTATGAATTTCAAAAAGCAAAATGACATTTAAAACTCACAACTGTTGCATGTTTGCTCATGAAAATTGGATCATTGAGGAGGGGTTTTGAACAAAGCGCTTGTTTCAGACTACGTTTCGGAAGATACGAAGAGAGCCGCAGTTCATTGGCACTGAAAAATTTCTCTTATTTTGATTATAATAACAGCTTTATTGTGTTTTCAATCGAGTTGCGACATGAGAACGCGAAACGAAACGAAACTCCGCCCACTTATTTGTGCGCGACAACGCGAACACAGTGATATTTGAAGAGACGCAGACGAAAAAGGGATAGCAGACTCATTTTTCATGATGCAACTCGATTGAAAAATATGCTTTGTGAGGAGATTCGAGTATTAATTATTTATTTACAAACTTTAAAAAATAAAATCCGATAATTTTTCGAAAGATTTTCAAATTAGTTTTATTAATTTTAAAAACTCACTTTTTCTCCCTGGAGGCTAACAAACTGAGATAGTTTTCAAAACCGCTCGTCTGCGGCTCTTGTCGCTCTGGTGAAGGTGATACAGATAAAGATGGAGATTCAGTGTCTGACAGCTCTTTCATTGGTCTTCTCTCTACTCTTTTCGTCCTTTTTGTGTAGCCTATCGGGTCTCGAGACGCTTGCAGTGCGGATTTATTCATTCCCACTTTCAGGCATTTTTCAAATCGACAGAATTTACAGGCACATCGGATGCTCTTGTCAACCAAACAGTTTTGATCAAATTGGCAGACGAATCGCTGCTTTTTCATGACTGTCCGACGGAAAAATGTTTTGCTGAAAACAGAAAATAAAATTCTTTAAGTGAAACAAGTTGGAGCTGCTAAATAGCAGTGAAAAAACTGAATTTCGTCAAAATTAGTCTCATTTTTTTTTAAAGTTTTGATTTTGTATTGCTTTAAAAATTACTACGATCAAAAATGTTTTATTTTTCTTTAATTTAATCAATATTCGTAAATTTTTCGCCGAGTTAATCACATTCTTTGGTAAGGCAAAAAGTGTTGTTTTTTTCTCACTACGGAGCGCTGCAAACGCGCTCTCTTCGCACAGTTGTGGACGCAACCACGTTTGCCGATGTTTTGCTCTGATTTCTCTGAACCTCACTCCAAATGCATGCGAAATTCTTAGTTCGATTGGAGCGAGTTTTCAGCGTTTTATACCGAGTATAAAACACTTGAACTCAAAACGTTTTAAAATTAAATTTTAAAAAAAGCTCACCACCCATTACACGATGGAATTCCATAATGGTAACCACTGGAAACGTCTTGACAAACCAAGCATACTTCTTCGTTTTCCATCGACTAAAAGTGTGATGAATTCTGAAATTTTAATTAAATTGCAGACCTTAATTAATGCTAATTGGAAAAAAGTGTGTACTACAAAGATAGAAAATTGAGAAAGAGGCATATCAATTGACAAGAGACCAAACATAGAAGCGAAGCGCACTGAAACCGGGCCGAACAACACATGTGCTGCTGAGGGAAAAAGATCGAAACAGAACATATTCACCGATCAAAAAGTGAACTGTGATCATGATCTCCCGCCTGTTGCACAGGACAACGGGGTGAAAGAAAGAGAGTGTTGACTACACGTGTGCGTTATCTCTCAACGAACCAAACATCGAGTTATGCAAAGGTGCATTATGGTCCGTCGGTTTGTATTCATCGTCGGATTAATTAAAGATAAGATTAGATATGATGCCACGATATTTTATGGCAGAAAATTATACAACGGTGGTCCACACATTTACAAGAGTTTTTTTCAACCTAAACACGGCACCCCAGCCTTCCAAAATTGTTTCTACCTGGCGCATTTTTAAAACCCTAAGGCTCGGTCGTTTTTCGTCAAAAAAGCCTCGTTTTTGGACTAAAATGATGGTGTCATCCTGAACAATCAGATGATGATTCGAATTTCCCAAATAAGTAAATTTTCGAGTGAAAAAATAATTTAATTATCCGACGAACTTGGTGGCGCATTGGACGACGGGGGGAGGCGTGCTAAACTGTAATTAAGCTTTTGTATATTTCATCGTGTCAACAATATTTGTCGGCCTCTGTAAAAGCTCGCGCAGTAATTCTATGGCCACACCACTAATGTTTTAAACAGAACGAAATACCATTAAAATTCCCCTGGGAAGTAAGCAAATATATAATTCAAACGGCGCGCGCATTGCGCTGTGTGCAAGCACGGCCCGGACGCGGTGAGACCCGCTTGTCTACCGTAGCGCCGCGCCTCCCTTTAATCCAAAAATAGTTTCCAGAGTTTTCCTCCGCGCTTGCGTTGTCTCGCTCAGTTCGTTGGACATCTGCTTGTCTATTCTGTGATTTTTAAGCATTTTTTATTATTTTTTTTTATAATTCTTGTTCCTCGTTTTATTATTTTGTGAGAGCAGAACGCTCTCGCACTCGTCATCTTTTCGTCGATCTCCCTGGAGATCGACGAGCTCAAGTTGGCAGCTTCGCAACGGGTTTTCCTTAATAAATATTTTAAACCACTTCTTCTTGTTGTTTTCACCATTGTCGGGGGGCGGGGTGTTAAACTGTTAACGTGAATTTCCACAGTAACCGGCAAAAAATTATAACGAGAATTGACAGTCTTGAAATATAATACGGTTTCCGGTGGCAGTGATCCCCCCTCAACTCCGGCGTTTTCAAAGGGCGCACGCGGTGGCAAGCAACGACACTCCGATGTCCCGCCGCGCGCAGTTTAGTCTGAACGGACGGTTCGTTTTTGAGCTGGTTAGAAAACAGTTTTGTTGGTTTTTTTCTTAATTCTCTGTTCGTTGTTTGTAAATTATTGCTCCTTTAGGGCAATAAAATCGTTTGTTCTTCGTTTCTTGCGTTTTTTTTTATAAAAGGAACCCAAAGAACCGTTGTAAACGGGCAATTATACAATTTGGTCGATATAAAAAAATGTTTTAATTATGATTTTATACTGATTTTTTCATATTCTGATAAATAGGTTTTTAATTTTTTTTTTTGGGTGTGGTATTCATTCTGATAAGAAGAGTAAGCTGATAAGTATAAAATGTCTACGAAATATTTCAAAGATTAGGAGACAAAAATAAAAAAAAGTTGAGACCAACAAGTGGGTACAGCTGGGTACAAAGATTTTTATTGTGTAGCAAGTTTTATTTTCATGTCATTATTCTTGCAGTGAAGATCAGTTTTTTTTTATAGATAATAAATTAAACAATTAGGTATCACCAAAGAATAGTTCTTTGGCAAACGTGGTGTATCCAATGTTTTCAAAAAAGTCAGCAATCCAAACGGCTTCTTTTGATTCGCAAGCCATTTTTGACATTGACGTACCCATAAGGATTAAGCGGCTGAATCTGGAACATATGTAAAAATTACGATGACTAATTACAAAATAAGTAGATTTGTTTAAACCTTTTTATTGCCCTTTCAATACCATCCTTTTGAACCATATAAATGTACAATTGTTTTGTGACACTCAGCCTTTCTTCATTAATTGCATTTTTGGCAGCCAATGACACCTCGGCATCTGAACTTTACACAATATGAAAATAAAATTTTAAATTCCCACCTGGATTCAAAAAAGTGATTGCTTTGAATGCGGCAAACTCATTGAAGTTTATCTCAATCTCTCGAAATGGTTTGAGCACTAAGTCTAACACTTGATATTTTTTACGGTTCAGGCCGGCAGGTCTGAAGTTAAAATATCAACTTTTACTTATTTTTTTTACTTTGCGTACCTTGTAGGCTCATGAGTCCTATCATAGTAGGTACCATCTGGAAACACTACAGTATCCAGACCATGATCTGGGGAGTTGTACACTTGATTAAGAGCTGGAATCACGATGGCTGCATGGCGCACTAGTTCGGTCTGGAAATGATTGTGAAAAATGTGTAGAAAGTTTTTTGCCGACATCGGTCTGTGGGACCCTTTGTTTCGAAAATTATCGCATACATGAATTCGTTAATCACGTTAAAAAAAAGGCCACAAAATCCCCGAAAGGCTGCGTTAAAATTGAAGCCATGTATTGTGTTTTTAATCAAGTTGGAACATCAAAGCATTAAACCCCACCTTTTTGTTCCGCGCGAATATTAAATGTTAGTTTATTTTGCATTTTCGCGTGAAAAAAGAAAGTGCGGTTTCATTGATGATACAACTCGATTGAAAACACAAAATGCATATCAAAATGGTTTAAAATTAGAATGGCAGATCATATTATTATCAATTCAATATTCTTGCCGGCTACCACATGCGCCCGCGAAAGTTTTATAATAGACGCAGACATAACGAGACGACACACCCGCTCACATTTTTTGATCTACGTTCAGTTGAACTCAGTTGATAAGATCTGGTAGGGCGGAGCCTCGATTTTTCGTGCCACTGCTTACTGAAGCCGGCAAGTATATTGAATTGATAATAATCACATTTCGAAATCAAACAACTTTTACTGCTAATTGTAAAATGATTCACACTGGATGTACACATGAGAAAATGTAATTAATCATCAAACTGAAATATCCACGTGAAAACTTACTTTATCGACGTAGGATAATGACTGAAAAACTTTAAAAGTTTTTGCATATTCCGTCAATACAAACCAATCTCGTTCGTGCCAATAATGATAATCACTTTGAGTTATAAACCGCAACTCGGTGTAAGTGTGTTTGGGGCTCTGCAAATAATAATTGTTTTTAAGTCTGAAAAATTATTTGAATATCTCACACGTATTGCATATTTGCTTAAAAATATAGGATCATTAAGTAAAGATTTCGAGCAAAGAGACTCTTTGAGGCTGCGTTGGGGCAAATAACTGGATAATCGAAGTTCATTTGATCTGAACTGTTTTTAACCGAAGTGAATTAGTTTTCTATCATAAAAAATCTTATGTTTTTTCTCGATTTGCTACATAGCTCCAGTACGTTTCAAAGGCTTTTGTGCATTCGCCCTGTGAACTGCTTTCAATTCCTGATTCACTAGAACTCCTGATTAACAAGTTTTTGAGCTTCGGTTTCCTATTTCTTTTTGTATATCCTATACGATCACGTGACGCTTGAAGAGCCGATTTATCCATTCCAACTTTTAAACACTTTTCAAAGCGACAAAACTTGCACGCGCATCGAATGCTTCGATCCACAGGACAGTTTTTATCAAATTGGCAGACGAAAATTTGATTTTTAATTATTGTTCGGCGAAAGAAAGTTTTGCTGAAAAAAAAACTTTTGTTCAACTGAATGCTTTTGATTTAGATATCAAAACGATACATTTACAGTTTTTCAAAAACTCACCATCCATTGCACGACGGGATTCCATAGTGGTAACCACTGGAAGTGTCTTGACAAACCAGACAATACTCTTGATTAAAATTCATGGGAAAATCAATGAAACATTGCAGAGTGGGAATGATGAGAACGTGACGGTGGGCGCCAACTGTTGTGATATGAGGGAAAAGATCAAAAGGTTCAAACCGTTTTTCTCTCGTCATCTACTTTTCAAGTCACGTGGTTTGAATTTGTTTTATTGGAATATTAAAATCTATCTCTTCTCACAATCAGAAATATCTTATTTTCGACTTTTATATACTCGGTATAAAACTCTGAAAACTCGCTCCAATCGAAAAAGAATTTCGCATGCATTTAGATTGAGGTTTAGAGAAATCAGAGCAAAACATAGGCCACGGCTCTCTCAATTTTCTGCACTCTCTCGTCGCCAACGTGGCCGCGTCCACCACTGTGCGAAGGGAGCTCGTTTGCAGCGCTCCGTACTGAGAATATAAAAACCCAGATCGGGATGTCTGTGTGTGTATCCTAATGTCCGCACTTGCCTTTTTGCAAGTTTTTTACCTGAGATTTTATGCTCATGAGGCATTGGTACGAACGCTTTTCCTTTTCGTCAAAAGATCTCGGGAAATATTTAGCTAATTGCCATCGAATTTGATCGTGTTCCATATGCATTCAGACACATACCAAACTAACAGTCAACTATCGAAGACATTAACTATCTCATCGACGCTTTAGCAGGAAGGCATCCACACGTTGGCGGACAGTCAGTGATAATAATGGTGAATATTTACACTTAACCTCTTATTGTTTTTTCAATCGACTTGCGACATGAGAACGCGAAACGAAACCCCCGCCCACTCATTTGAGCGCGACCACGCTAACACAGTGATATTTGAAGAGACGCAGACAGAACGGTGATTGCGGACTCATGTTTTCATGTCGCAAGTCGATTGAAAACACAATAACAACCCCCCTGTTTTGTATTTGTATGCTCAGTAACATTTTTCTAATTTATAGAAGCTTTCTGGACAACCTAATAATAATTTTTTGGCCAGCATCAATTTAATTTGAAAATATTTTATTGCGATCATACACTATGCATATAAAATAAGGTACTATTGAGAAAAAATAGAAAAGATATCACAGTATTTACTGAATGCAAATGAAATTAAAAAAAAAAACAAAACGAATTATGATATTTCAGGCATTCCGGACATTGCGGTAAGCGTCATTTTTGGTGTGGGATGCTTTGAAATTGACGGAGTCAAAAACTGTTTTTTGAGTAGCGAAAGACGTTCGTTGAACATTATCATAATAAATCTGAAAAAAGTAATTCAGAAGAAACAATTTTGTGTTTTCAATCGACTTGCGACATGAGAACGCGAAACGAAACTCCGCCCACTTATTTGTGCGCGACTACGCGAACGCCGTGATAGTTGAAGAGACGCAGACATAACGGTGAATGCAGAATTCCATTTTCATGTCGCAAGTCGATTGAAAACAGAATGGTATAAAGTATTTTTCCAAAAATGTTTTTTTTTCCACTAATGAGCAAACCAAATGCAAACACGGAAGAAAACTCACCCATCAAGTGAGTGTAGGCATTGCCATACTAAAGTTCCACTAATGAAAGACCATAAACGAGCAGTGCTTAATTGGCTGAGTTTTATCATAAAAGAAAGATCGATTAAATATAGAGAATCTTGCAGCATTGTTTGAAAGAACAAAAACACATTACGACGAATGCGTAATCGAGTTTCACGAGTCTCGTTTTTACTTGTCTGAAATTTTTGAACTTTTAGGTTAAAATTGGACCAATTCACCTTGTAAAACACAATTATTCTTGACAATGTAGATACATTTACAATAGTTGACAAGATGAAAGTTGTTGCAATAAACGTGAGAATGTTATCCTCACGCATACATTTCGGCTCGGGATTGTAGATCCAAGCAAGAAATTCCACAGAGAAATAAGTATAGCATTTGTTTTCTGAAAATTGTGAGTTTACTCAATGAGTTTGAAAAAAAAAACCCACCAATTTGTGAAATTGTTTCAAAGATCACCACACCAATACGGGTTATGTAAATTGCCAAAAGTACTACCTGAAATGTGACTTACAATACATATACCAATTCTGAGTAATTACTCACCAGCGTAGTTCCAAGTTTGAAAATTTTCTGATACTTGAACGGAAAAAACATGACAGTGAAACGATTCACTGCTACCAGCATTATTTGATATTCGTTTCCCAAATAAAGAGTATTTGAGATGTGAATTATCCAACATTCTGCGGCTGGTGAGTATGGTGAAAACCCTCTGAAAGGTTGGATTTTGATATGCAGCTAACGAGAAATGTCTCTTACAAAACGGTGGTCGGTAAGAAAAGCCCTAAAAAAGTGCTGAGCAAGATGTAAATGTTGGAGATACTTCTGAAAACACAGATTAGATTGAACGAGTTTCGTTCAGTTTTTTCTTTGTAGAACACGTAGACAATGACCGCATTACAGATGACACCAAACACGCCGATCTAAAATCATGTATTTTAGGAATTCTAGTAGCACAATCTGAGCAACTCACCACTAAAAGAAAGACGGCTACAGTGAGATTCAACGAATTCGTATAGTTCAATAAAACTGTGTTGCTTGTCACATTTGCCTCCATACGTTCAACTAACTTTGAAAAAAAATTTAAATGAACTGAAAAAAAGAAAAAAAGCGGTAACGAGAAATGGCACGTAGTAAGAGGATAAATCATTTGGGAAGGCGCGCTTTGGATAAAACTTTAGTATATTTATAATTGGCTAGGCTAATTAAGGCACGTGGACGCCAAAACTTTGTGAAATTTTTTTTTGTACCTTCTGGTCTTGTTGTACTTGGTTACATGTTTAGTAATTAGTGATAGGCTATCTAATTAGACTATGTTTCCGAAAAATCCTAATGTGAAAGCGATAAAATGAGTAAACTGAATCAAAGATTACTGTTCACGCTAGGGAATAGACGTATTGGCTAAAAAAATATTGTATAAAAAAGATGAATATGAGAAATAAAACCTGCTGAGCAATTTGGGGTGGGATTGCACATTTCTTGCTTTCTTGCGTAATTATAGGCTAATTTATAGCTTAGATTAAAAAAAAATAGACAACATTCTTCAATCGAAATATTATTGTGTTTTCAATCGACTTGCGACATGAAAACGCATTTCATTTCAAGTCTGCATTCACCGTTCTGTCTGCGTCTCTTCAAATATCACTGTGTTCGCGTGGTCGCGCACAAATAAGTGGGCGGAGACTCGCGTTCTCATGTCGCAAGTCGATTGAAAACACAATAAACTTATTTGTCTTTAAAATAGTTATTGTCGGACCTCCAAAATGGTCGAACGCGCTCCGCTGAACTCAACGCTATGAGATTTTCATTTTGGTCTTCAAATTATTTAATTTCACGTGTAAATTCAACGTAAAATGAAATAATTTTGAGACCAAAATGAAAATTGCATAGCGTTAAGTTCAGCGGAGCGCGTTTAACCATTTTGGCGGGCCGACAATAGTTGATGTGTTTTTTAGTTTACCAGTGCATTAGGTTGTCAGTTATGACTATGTCATTAAATTCTGAAGAAATACTAACGTTTATTGAATAATTGCTTAGTGAACCGGGAAGTACAACCAGAATGAACGAAAACGACTAGGTTCTAGAAAAAAAAAACCAACACATCAATAACATTAATTATCGTGAAGGCAAGCATACTCAAGAGATATATTCACTATTATCGTTCTATTTTTTTTTGAGTTCATGAGAAAAATCTTTGAAAAAATTCATCTCGACAGGGAGGACTTCTTTTTCTGCATAAATGATATTGTGTTTTCAATCGGCTTGCGACATGAGAACGCGAGACTCCGCCCCCTTTTTTGGGCGCGACCACGCGAACGCAGTGATATTTGAAGAGACGCAGACAGAACGGTGAATGCAGACTTGCATTTTCATGTCGCAAGTCGTTTGAAAACACTGTATTAAGACACTCATACTGTCGAAAAATTAAAGTTTCGAAATTTGAAAAAAAAAATTCTCGTGAAGCTGGTAAGGAAAAAAAAAGTATATGTATATTGTGGGATTTCCTGAATTCAAGTTCCCAGATCATTATTGTTCAAAACTTTTTACAATTCTCAAAAACTTTCAGAAACAAAATTATGAGAAAACAAATAGGAAAATAGGAAAATTGTGCATTTGCACTCATAATAAACGTCTTATGAGGCCAAAACTTTGCGTGACCCAGTTCCTGGGTAAACTAGGCTTTAATCAGCATAATCAACTTTAAACTTGTTTTACATTGTAGACCTAAATTTATTTAACAAAAAAAACAATAAATTTTTGAAAATAACGAATCTATCGTAAATCACATCAGAATACATAGCTTGCAAATTGGAAGAAATTCTGCTCAATTAGAAATGGGCATTGATTTTGTAAAAGTTTTAGAAAAAGGAGAATTAAAAACGTTAAAATTTAACTTTTTCAAAGTTAAATTTGAAAGCTAAAATAATAGTAGAACTTATAGTGCCGACGACGATTTTCCAAATAAAAATATACACAGACATACAAAACGTTTCAAATGAGTATCAGGGCTGTAATTTGTTGAATAAAAAGCATGTGATGTTTATTTTGCGATGCTTCTTCCAGATTTACTCAGTCCTTGTTGTTACAGAAGACGTGGGAAAGAACTATTAATGGAGAACTCGCTTAAGAACTTTTCAATGCATTGTTGTGTTGCCAAGGCGCGCCACAAGAAAGAGAATTTTAGGCTATCAGCCGTTTTCGATATCTTCCGCACCAATCCGCATCCAAATTGCTCTTATTATGACCAAACTCGCGCCGATCGCAGACTAGGCTTAAACTGTGCGTAATTACTAGCTATCTGTCCTATTTGGTGACAGAAAATTTTTCAACGGCTAATAGCCGTATAGCTGATTATATTTGTCATATCTGCAATATAATTTCTTTGAACACAGATACGTGAAAAATACAACAGAAAAGTATGAAGCGAGACGTGAAAAGCTATTTATTGTTTTCATTCGAGTAGCTAATACTTTATAAAAATATTCGACCTTCTAAATACGACCGGAACCATCACAGAAACATCAAAATAACACGGCATCAGATACAAAGAATATCAAAAAAAGGCATAATTTGTGTATTGAAATATCACATAAAACGCAACTATGCAATATAATACTAGCTTGTTCACACAGGCGGATCAGTGAACCTTAATTTATTTTTAGCTTAACTTTTCCTGATGGAATTTTATATCCCAATGAAAACGTACAAGGAGGGAAAATTCTGGAATACTTGAGAAAAGTTTGATTTTTTTTTTGCTTGCTGAACTATTATTTATTTATTAACGTCCCAATTGTCTCATCGGTTACAGTAAGCAGTGTTTTTTTTTTTCAAACGTTCACAGCCTCTCCACCATATAGTGGGCGTGGTCATGAGATTTATGCATTAAATCCTACTGTAACCTGCAAGAAAATTGAAAACATTATTACGGATTCGTGACGTTACTTGTTACTGCAAGTTGTGCGCCAGCAAAATTAAAAACAAGTTGCAAAAAAATTGCTTCCTCTCTCGCCGCCAAGAGCTGAATCGTGGCGAGACCCAACAATTGCTGGGGCATAACTTGACACGCTCTCTCGAATCCATAATATGTGGAAACAATCTGCTGACAATATCCAATTTTGCCGTGAAACCAAAAATAAATTAATGAGATTTTTCACGTGGCTATTTAACCGAAACGTTTTCTTTCACTTTTCCTCCAAATTATGTGGCTTCATGACGAAAAAATCGAGTACACTCTGATTTGTGGAGCGGCTTATAGTGAGTGATTTTTCAAATAGGTAAACGGTGTCCCAAGGTGGAAAAATGTCTTCAACTGTCTGCACTCTCTTCTCTCTCCCTTCCCACCGCAGCGTAGTTATTTTTTCAACTGAAAATTGTTCCTTTTTTGATTTTCAGCAAAACTAGACCACTTTTCAAAAATCTGTCATTAAAATATATTCTCCAGATCAAATGCTTCGTTTTTATTACAAAAACAACACGACTGTTGCAGAATTGACGGAGGAGATGCATTTTAAAATTTTGAAACACCGAGAAAAAACCGAATTCGCACGTTTCGAGCTGGTCGTGGTATTAAAATGTTCGCGAGAAAATTCTGCACAAGGGAGACATTCAAAATGCAATATTACGTTGCAGAAAATTAAGTTTTCAGTAAAATTATGCACTTATTTTTTTAATGCATCTACTCCGTCAATTCTGCACCAATCGTGTTGTTTTTGTAATAAAAACAAAGCATTTTATTTGAAGAATGTATTTTAATGACAGATTTTCAAAAAGTGGTCTAGTTTTGCTGAAAATCAAAAAAGAAACAAATTCCAGTTGAAAAAATAACTGCGCTGCGGTGGGGAGTGAGAGAGAAGAGAGTGCAGACAGTTGAAGACATTTTTCTACTTTGGGACACCGTGAGGTAGATATTTTAAAAATAAACTACATTTTCAGTAATCATAGTTTCCTTGGCAGTTTTTGTTCACTGGATGATGTTCAGCCAAGGCGATTTAGTGATTGGACGCGATTCGAGAAAATTTCAATTGAAATCTGGCCAACGGGTGGTTTTGGTGAGAAACTCTTTGATTTTGTATCTTTTAAAAAAACTGTTGTGAAAACATTTCAGCGCGGTCTCGCCCTTCCAAGCGAATATTACAAAAAACAAAATCAAAAAGATTTGGATGGAAATGCAATTTGACGTTGCAAAAACATAAACTAATAATCTGCTCACATATTGTGTTTTCAATCGACTTGCGACATGAGAACGCGAAACGAAACTCCGCCCACTTATTTGTGCGCGACCACGCGAACACAGTGATATTTGAAGAGACGCAGACAGAACGGTGAATGCAGACTTGCGTTCTCATGTCGCAAGTCGATTGAAAACACAATAGTTTTGATGGGTGTTCTAGAAATAAAACGAGTTTTATTTAAATGAATTGCTTTATTACTATCGGGGATTTCATTGCATTTGATGGCACAATATTACCGTAGCTGTTTAATTAGAGGGACATGCTCAAATTCAAGAAACAGTTCGGATTGGCTTTGACCTAACAGAAGAAAGCTATGGTTTTTTTTAAAAGTATTTCAGCGTGAGATAAGTGAAGAAAAATCAAGCAAACAATTGTCATCATATTTGTTTTCCAACTGGAAAATTTTAGTAGTCACCGCCCCCGAAATCGCCACCACCAAAATCGCCGCCATCGTAACCGGCGTCACCATAGTCGCCACCATAGTCTCCGGCGTCGTATTCACCGTCATCGTAGTTTGCGTTTCCATAGTCATAGCTATCATCGTTGGAACTTTGGTTCCATGAATCCTCGTTGGCGTTTCCGTAGTTATTGTCAGATTGTTGGTCTTGCGATTGGTTTCCAGCGTTCTACAAAATAATTTTCAAATAAAATGGTTGCAAAAATTAGCAAAAGCCTTACCCCCGCATCAGTGACTGCGGGGTTGTTGGAAGAAGAACTTCCATGATTGTTTCCATCATCACCATAGTTGTAATAGTTGTTGGTGATATTTGTATCGTTATCAGAGTAGTATCCACCACCCATACCATATCCTCCACCATAGCCTCCACCATAACCACCTCCACCAAAACCACCATACGAGTGATGTCCTCCCCACATAGATCCCAGGCCATATCCCAGCAAACTTCCTGCCAGAATTCCAGACCCGAATCCAAGTCCGGTGCTTCCGAATCCACTTCCACCACCACCATAACCACCATCTCGAACAATTACTGTGGTATGAGAAGAAGATGGTACGCCCCCGCCACCTCCATAAGCGTAGGCTGGTGTGGGTTGTGGGTAGGATCCTCCTGGACCGGAGGTGGGATAGGTTGGACCACTAGGTGGTTGTGGATTGTTGTATCCTTGAATTGGTGGTGGAGCACTTGGATAAACTGCTGGTGGCACTGAAAAACATATTATATTGTGTTTTCAAATGAGTTGCATCATGAGAACATGAGTCGGCTATCCTTTTTTTGTCTGCGTCTCTTCACATTGCGTTATGTTTGCGTGGTCGCGCACAAATAAGTGGGCGGAGTTTCGCGTTCTCATGTCGCAACTCGATTGAAAACACAATAGATAATGATGGTTGAGCGTTTTATGTACCGTATCCCCCGTTGCCTCCAGATTGCTGCGGTGGGGGTTGTGGTGGTCCCTGACTTGGTGGCGGATTCGCAGGTTTCGGAAGAGTTTTTGTTATTTCGAGGAACCAGGACCTAAAATTCAGAAATACATTTTGTTATTTACAAGAGTGTATTTCAATGTGACTTACTCGATATCCGAATCCGATGAAAACAGCAGCCAGTGAACCGGATCAGCACGTGGATTCATACCGATTCCGACGAGATGATGGACTGAATTTCCATCCGGAACATTTGGTCGTTTGACTGAAAAAATATGGCGCTTGAAAACAGTTGCCACCCTTTTTAAAAACCCGAGAATGCTTTTTTTTCAATGCTCTTTTTTTATTAATTTCTCACCTGGCATTCGGTCTGTCATGAGTCCAACGCAAATGTATGGAATAACATCTTTAAGAAGAACACTTCCCTTTGGTTTACGGTCTCCCTGAAAACTTTGAAAAGGTTTGCATTGCGGCAATGTTTGAATACAAACTCACTTTTTGCTCAAACCAACAGAGACGCGAATCGCTGAACAACACTGCGTGCATTTTCTTCCATTTTGAAAATAGTAGTCCTGATTGGTATTTCAGTATTTCTCCGTCTTTTAGACGACGAATATCTTGACTTCCGTTAGCTAAAATGATAAATGTATGAAAATGTACAGATGGATTAATTAACAGACTAGATTTTCATAACCACACTCACTAAGTTTTTTTCTACTTAAAGCAAACACAATCAAAAAATGAAAAACCCGCCCACTTTTTTCACAAAAAATATTAAATTTTAGTGCATTTTGCATTTGCGTAAAAAGGGCGGCAATTTATTTTGGATAATGGAAACCTTGAAAATCTCTAAAAACCAGAGAAAAATAATTATTTCGAGTAAAAACTTTAGACCTAAAGTGGGCGGTGCTTTCGTGACCGGATAAGTAATAAAATTGAGAAAGGCAAAAAAGTCAAGCGCATACCATAGTGAATCTTTCAAAATAAAATCTGTGGCGGCTAAGAAATGACCGGTTATTCTCTTTCCCCTACAAAGAAGTATGTGGTGTCGCTTGGAGCGCGAAAAGGTTATTCTCAGTACGAAGCGCTGCAAACGCGCTCCCTTCGCACAGTGGAGGACACAGCCACGGCGACGAGAGAGTGAAGAAAATTGAGAGAGCCGTGGCCAATTTTTTGCTCTGATTTCTCTAAACCTCACTCCAAATGCATGCGAAATTCATTGTTCGATTTGAGCGAGATTTCAGCGTTTTATACTGAGTATACAAGTTCAGATTAGTCTGATCGAACAGGATGCAGGAAATAAAATACTAAACAAGCTGAAAGATAAATAAATGGGCTACTGTTTAGAATAGAATTAAAATGAATTTCAGAGCAGATGAAAAAGGGTTTCCGGCTTCTTTATTCTCATCGTATGTTGTTTTCAGAATATTATTATTAGTCACTGAGAGTTCCACGCAACGTGAACTACGGACTTGCCCACATTTCGTCTCGCGTCTCACAGTTTCTCCCGTAAAAATAGGTATTTCGTTGTTGGCCTTGTTCTGCATGGCCTAGGTTTCGATAGGCTCCAGGTGGAACTTTCAAATGAAAATGGGAACAAATCTCTTAATTTGCCATGCAATTTCTTTCATTGCCGTTTAAATTTCAAAAGTACGCAAACACCGCGTTACATTTTTTTTTGTTTTCACAATATGCGGCACTTCTCCGTTCCATGTAAATATGTTTATAATGCTTAAGACGCTGACTTATATCGAAACCACTAAGCGAGAGGTGAGTAAATGCGCTCCATTGAATGGCGCGAACTTGACATTTTCCACTGTCATGTCGTGCACCGTTATTTTTCTCTCTGCGCATTGATTTCTTCCTATCCCGATTCTGTTTTCATCACTTCCGTTCAAAAATTAACTAAAAAATTTTAGGGGCCACTCAAAAAACATATTTTGTTTCGTTTTTATTGGTGATTTTGCATCGCCTTTGATTTGTTTAATATATTTATCATTTATTTTCGTCCGGAAAATTCAGCTTTTCAATTTAAAACATAATTGAGCAACTATAAAACTTTAATATTCAAATAAAAAAAATCGAAAATGCCACTCACCCATATTCACAGCAGACTCAAAGGTTCAGAAAATAAAGCAATCGAACAAAAATGAGCGTGTCTGTTAAAAATGAAAATAAACGAGAAAGAGACAAAACACAGAGTGAAAAAGAAAAATTGAGAACATGAGAAATGGATAGTGTGTAGAGAAACAGACGAGCACACAAACAACACGAGACTATAGGGTGGCAATAGGGTTGCCATGGGTCTAGTGTGACGCGCTGGAGACAAAAAAAAATTCGAGAACACATTTGTGGGATTCAGTTGGATTCGTCACAGAAAGCAGTGACATCAACTGAAAAATAAATATAAAAATAATGGCAATAAACTTATTGTGAAACTTATTGTGTTGCGAAATTCCTTTTGTTTGTGAAAATGAGCAGTGACTCATAGACTTGACATGGCGTGTTAGACCCTACGTAAAGGAATTCGCGCCTTTTCGCATGTCTCTGCGTCTCGACAGTGGCGCTCTGCCAAGTATAGCAAAAAGTATGCAAAAATAGAGACACAGAGACGCGAGAAGTGGCGCTCGAAAATCTGATCTCAAAAAACGTTTCGGAAACTTAGTACCGAACACGCCGTAACTTGAAGGGTTAAATTTCTATTAAATGATGTTCAGTGACATTGGAATTTGTATTGAATTCAGAAACACTTTGAAATGAATAATGTATAAATGTATAAAAGAACGTTATGGGAATGAATAATACCAACGACTGGAACAAATTCCAGCGATTATTATTGGCCCGCCACGTCGGTCAAACGCGCTCCGCTGAACTAAATACTACGTGGATTTCATTTTGGTTTCGAAAATATTTTATTTCACGTTGAATTTACACGTGAAATGAAAAAATTTGGAAACCAAAATAAAATCCACGTAGTATTAAGTTCAGCGGAGCGCGTTTGACCATTTTGGCGGGCCGACAATAAGAAAAAAATATGTTTTTTACTTTTTTAATATTGTGTATTCAATCGAGTTGCATCATGAAGGCATGAGTTTGCATTCACTTTTCTGCCTGCGTGTCTTCAAATACCACGCAAATAAGTGGGCGGGGTTTCATGTTTTTATGATTCCAATCTATTGTGTTTTCAATCGACTTGCGACATGAGAACGCGAGACTCCGCCCACTTATTTGTGCGCTACCTGTCTGCGTCTCTTCAAATATCACTGTGTTGGCGTGGTCGCGCACAAATAAGTGGGCGGAGTCTCGCGTTCTCATGTCGCAAGTCGATTGAAAACACAATATATCCAAAGTGAATTATTCCCCATAAAATTGCCCAAACTTCGATTTTCGTAAAGTTTTTTCCTGCAAAAACACCAAAAAGCTCATTTTTTTAGCTTCGCAATGCTAAAATCGATTATTCCGAAATGGTGGCTGAACCGAATTCGACGTTCTTTAGAATTTATTTAGAATTTATTTATTATCCGTCACAAATGAATACATTACAAATTAAATCAAAGAAAATAAATATATTGGGATAATAAAAGTAAAATGACCAGTCAGACCAGCAATAGTCTATCGGTCAAGTGTGGGGGGAAAGGGTTTCGAGCGGGAATGAGGCTATGCGCGCAGCAAAAGCCTCCGAATTCAGTCTTTTCGGGAATAATTTGACGACGTGGTTCCACAAGGACAGATTGTCGATTAGAAAACCGTGTGCGGAATTACCACAAGGAGTTAACATGTACGGACTTCTGGATGACCGGGACGCTTTTACACATAGTGGTAGGGACGGAAAGTGACATTCAAGGTTGACAATTTTAAAGTACATACGGAGCACGGATAAGATTCTTCGGTGAAAAGTGGAGATCATGTGAAATTGAGTTAATCTGTCAGTATACGATGAAAAAGACACGTTACATCGTTGCAGTACCCGTCTGGTGTAAAATCGTAGTGGATATTCGAGTTTTTTGGCTTGGGATACTGAGTGGAGATTTAGTAGTTCAGAACCGTATTCTAGAATTGGCTTTACATAAACATTATACAATTTAAAATAAAATTCGGGGGATTTTGAATGGAATGCTCGTAACAGTTGTCTGCATTTTAGTAATGATATGTTAGAAATATTATTTACATGTTTGTCAAATTTCAATTCGTTGTCAATTATAATTCCCAAGTCTCTGATAGAATTTTTTACATTTATTTCGAAGTTATTTACAAAGTATTTGGTGCGCGGATTCTTGCGGCCGAAGTGCACGACCGCCGTTTTTTGTTCGGCCAATTGGAGTCGCCACTTGTCACACCAATCTGCGACGAGGTTGATGCTGTGCTGGAGTGACGCTGGATTGGAGGAAAGTAGCTTCAAATCGTCGGCGAATGCGGTCACGTGGACATCGGGCGGAAAAATTTCGAGTAAGTCGTTTATATACATTAAAAAGAGAAAAGGCCCTGTCACGCTTCCCTGTGGAACACCAGAAAGAACGCTAATCGAGTTGGCTGAGACATAATTATCGATTTTTACGACGGATTTGCGATTTTCAAGAAAAGAACGAATCCATTGACATGCTTTTGCGTCGACACCGAAATTTTGTACTTTTGCCAAGAGAAGATTGTGCGGAACTGAATCGAACGCCTTTTTGAGGTCAAAATAGACGGCGTCAGCAAAACCGCCTTTTTTCGCTAGGATTTTGCGTATTTCGGTCGTCGACTCTAAAATTGCCAGTGTACAAGAGCGGCGATTCATAAATCCAAATTGATTTTTCGAGATTTTACCGTTAATTTGCTTCCGGATCGCTTCCAAGACGATTTTCTCAAACAGCCTGGCAAGTGGGTGAGTCAATGTAATTGGCCGATAATTGCCCGAATCAGTCAGACTTCCTTTTTTATGCAGAGGAATTATAGTGGAAGTTTTCCATTCCGTCGGAAAATGACTACTCGTAAAGGATTCAATAAAAATAAGAGAAAGCGGAACGGTGAGGGCGTGACAGCAACCTTTGATCAGAAAGAAATTGATTTTATCACTTGAGTAACCAAGTTTCGGTTTCAGAGCAAGGATGTGCTTCATGACGTTCACTGGCGAGAAGTCGGGAGATATTTTCGATGGATTTGGCGACGGATACGATGGAAACGCTGGTGACGGAGGCGTGAATGACAAGGAAAACGAACGGATAAATTCACGAGCAATCACTTTCGGATCGGTGACAATTTGGCCGGAAATGGAAAGAGTGATAGGCGGCGGGAGTGGCGAAATTCTGCGATTTATGAATTGGAAAAGTTCACGGCAATTCTTGGAACTTATCGCTTTTTTCTCGTCGTTCGCAAGTTTTTTCTTGATATTTTTTAGCTTACGATTTATCGATTTTTTGTTGAAGTTAGTCTTCAAGCGGCGTCGAAGCCTTCGGCTAAGATTGTTTTTCGACTGGTGCACGGGCGGACGAAATCGACATTTTGGCGTGTACGTTTCTATCAACTCATTGAAAATTCGAAGAAAGTGCGCAAGTTTCGAGTCAGGCGTTGCGAAGAATGACAGCTGACGCTCCCAATTGTATGAAAAAAGATGACGATTCAAAGCCGAGAAATCACATTTCCGGAACAATAGACGATCACGAGAAGCGTGAATATTCATAGGACGCGGATTATGGGCGAGCGAAAAACCAACTGATGAGTGGTCAGAGAGAATCAACGGCGGAACCTGTGAGCAACTCGTGAAGGAACTAGGACGATTTGTAAAAACCAAGTCGAGAAAATTGTTTCGGCCAGACGCGGCTGTTCTAGTCGGAAAGTGTACCATTTGGACCAAATCGTGCGAAACCATCAAATCTTTAAGAGAATCAGGAATCCCATTCGGAATTCTCAAGTCAGAAGACCAAGTAGCGTTTGGGAAATTGAAATCACCCAATATGTAGACATTCTGAACAGAGGAGCTGACGAGTTCGTTAATATTTGAAAAAAGTAAATTTGTTTCGATTGTTGAGCAGTTGGGCGGACGATAAATTAGAATAAATCGGGACTTGGAGGGTGGATGGTCAAAAGCCAGTATCTCACAGAAATGTTGTGAATAAAACTGATCGGAAAGTGAATTTACAAGAATAATAGGTAAGCTGCGGGGGAAAAATACCGCAACACCTCCGCCTCGTTTTTTAGGGTGAGTGGGCAGCCTGTCTGCACGAAGGCATGAAATTGTTGGTGAGGAAGTTAATGATTGGGGAATTAGATTAGACAAAAATGTCTCCGTCACACAAAATAAATCGATATTATTTACAAAGATGCTCTGATGAAGAAGAGTCAAACGTTCTGCCGTTGCGATTGAGCGAGCATTGGATAGTTGACAAGTAAGATTTTTAGTTTGATTAGTTTTTTGAACAACATTTAGTTTACTATTTACAGAACGTGAATTGGACGCGATGGGAAAATGAGCCACCGAGTGACAAACACCGAGTGTCGGACTGTTTTTACATAAAGAAGACGATAAGTGCGAAACACGAATGATGGGAACTGCCGTTTTTGACGAAAAAGAGAATTTTCGGTGGCCGTTTTCCTAGGCGCTTACCGCTGGAGCGACACGCACATTTGAGGATGTAGGAAGAGGACGCGGCGTGGGGGATTGCACAATTTCAAGATCACGAATGTAGAAACGGATTTCGCCAGCCTCGCGGTTAGCTTCGAAAACTTTTTTGCGCAAGTTTTTGAGAACGGAAAGTTCGTCTGGCGTCATATCACGCCTGCAACGAAGAGGGCGCGGGAATTTAGGGGACGACGGGAGCGCACGTAGGGCCTTGGAGAAATTGCGAATAAAATTATCTCTATCTTTTTGGCATTCGAATCTAACTTTTGTTGGGCGGGCATTAATATCCGGATTCCTACATTTTACACGAAATGTTTCAATGTGCTTCGGAAGCGAACAGGCATCAGTTAAAGCGTCGATAAAATACTTATCTTTATCCGACTGTTGGTCCGATTTGTCGTCGGCGAGTCCTTCAATCACAGCCAAGCAACATTTTTTCTCGAGTTGACGGAAGTCGTTGGCGAGTTTGAGTTGGGCTGATACTTTTCCAAGCAGCGGCGTGTTCTTACAAATATCTCTGTACAGCGGGCAAGACTTCTTGATGTTCACGGTAGAGTTGGCGTTGGAGAGTGCTGGAAAGTGCAAATCGTAAGGCGCGGAAGAGTTTCGGAGATCATTGATAATTCTTTCATTTTTGGCATTGGTTTCGACTAGTATTGCGTTGGCAGCGGTCAGCTCGGAGAACGCTGTTTCCAATTTCGAAACTCTTTCCAGCAGAGACATGATTATTGGGGTGGACTGTGATGGGCTGCCTCCGGGGTACTTCGGCGGGCGTCCTACTGCTCTTGCTGGGCGACCACGTTTCGCACACTTCCGACCATCCTTGAGCGATAGTTTCTTCGTCGGTGGTGAATCCACACTGATGTCGGCACACGTGTTCTCGTCCGTAGGTGATGCGGAAGGTGACGAGTCCATGGTAGTTGACATTTCGGATCGAGAATCGGGTGTCACGCGTTGGTCGGGATCAGCGTACCTCAAACTTGGGTAATTAAACCTTTTTGGCTCAAAAAATTTCTAAAGACCTCAGCTATAATTCTATTGGTGCACATTTGGGAAAAAATTAAGAAATTATGCTTTTTTTCCTGAAAAACATAAAAAATGCCTCGCATTTGCTCGGCTCCGCCCACTTTTCAAATCCTGGACACCGTGTAGGTATATAAAAGTTCATATTTTTTTTTTTTTTTGCAATGCGTTCTACTTTTTGAATCTTTTGAGTGAAAAACCTGAGTGGGTGCAACACATATAAAACAGTCTAATCTGTTCACAATTAATTTAAAATAGGATTTTGCTTCGAATTTCTGCTTTTCATGCTCATGTGAATACTTATATGTCAAAATGAGACTTTGCGGTAATTTATGAGACAAAAAGTTTAACTCGAAAAAAAATTTTTCTATATTTATTTTCAATAAAAATGAACTTTTGTTCACTGCAGAGTTTTACTTCGTTGTGAATTCTCTTTACACATATTGAAAATTATTGCCCCTAATTAGAAACATTCGAATATGATGGATACATGTACTGAACTTTTCCGCTCACGACAGTTTCATAAGACGGTAGAGAACAATCTTGTGAAGTTAAAGAGCTGTAAGCGGGAGGTAGATCTGGATTTTGTGGAGGTACAGGGGAAGACACAAATGGAACAGGAATGTTGTCCAGTGCTGGCGGATGCCTGCTTCTTCGTTTTGGAACCATTCGGTATTTCTGATAGTGGTGACGTAGCCATCGGTAAATAGCGTAAAGCAGTAACGGTGTCCTGAAATTAACAACGTATTGACAATTGTTGAAAAGAAAATTTGTATTGCTGGTAGACTGAGTCTATATTTTCTTATGTTAGAGTTTGGAAACTGAAATTTCCAAAAAAAAAAAAAAAAATTAAATCTACAAACTATAAACTTACACCAAAATATACGGCAACCTGGGAAGATCTATTTCGCACTGTAATCCAGAGCACTTTTGATACCAACTGCACGCAAACAGCAAAGACGTGGGCTTGGTGCCATTTCGATAGAATGTCTAAAAAATACATGTATTCTAATTATTACAGTTAATCCAACTGTCTTGGCGCTTTTAACTTACATTACAAAACTTTTTATCAAAATAGTCATGGAAACGGTATTCGCAAAGTTTTTGAACTTTTCCCAAGTTTTGTATAAACGTCTCGTTCCAGTAGTACTTTTTTCCAACATATTCTATAGAGCGGTAGGGATTTATTATATAATACTTTCTTGTTTCTAATTGTAAATCCACTTGATCGAAATTCCAAGAGCTTGGAGAATAGATTACGCGTGTAAAGTGGTCATAATAATCCTGATCGGTTTGTCTGTGAAGGTGAAAAGTGAGATTTATAATTAGAGACCGCAACGCGGGTGGGCGGGGCGAGTGAAATTTTTCTCACTAGATTCGCTTCGCCACCTTTACCGTCCTGTACTGCGGCTCCTGGCTATTGGACCGATAAAAATTTTATATGTTCTTATGTAATCGACTGCGTAGAACACAATGGTAATATTCATTTTTCTTCAAATAATTCAGTTTTTGAGAAAAATACGGGAAACGGTCGGAATTTTCGAAGCTATTCGAGAAAAACGGAAAATATGGTGTTACGCAGGTCCGTAGCGCACGTTTTTATGAATGATATCGATAGATCTTGACACGCTGAATCGTTTAAAAAAAAAAATCAAAAATTCGTACTTGCAAACATTCTGAAATTTTCAGTCAAAGTAGCACAAAATTTTGTGAAAATATTTCAGCGATGACCTATGTTTTTTATTATTTAATTGCATAATACACTTCATTTTATGTTTTTAATAAAAATTTCAGACGCTTTCTGCGATTCTAAGTTAGTTTTTTTCTCATCCAAAAGCCCAAGTCTCAACAAATTTGGTAGTTTTTCCGCCTTTTCGGTATTACGCAAGGCCGTAGCGCAGGAGTTCTCATTACCATCGAATTCTACGCAAAATTTGGCATCGATACTCAAAAAAAATCGAAAATCGCTATTTGCAAACATACTTTTTTATTCGGTTTTGTATCATTTCAAAAGTAGTTTTTATGGAAATTTGTGAAAAAATCTTGTTAAAAACATGACAAAACAGTTTGATAGACTGCTGCGTAGTGTACGACTAAAGGAGTTCAGTTGGGAAGGCGGTGCGTGGTCTAGTGGTTAGAGCGGATGCTTTGCAAACATTTTGGCCCGGGTTCGATTTTTGTGCAGTTTGAAAATTTTTTGCGCAGGAATTTTTCGAAGTTTAATGATGAATTCTCATTGTAAAATGGTTTTTTTGTTCATTGGATGTTATTTTGCGTATTTTTATAGTCGGCGAATACATCATCAACCTCGCTCTACTGCAAAATTCCTGTAAAACAGTGTAGAACTTGCAAGATTAACTCGAATTCTAGTGTTTAAACTTATTTTCAACGGAAAATGACGTATCCACGACGAGTTGCAGTTAAAATTTGATTTTTCGCTTCAAAACAGGCGCACTACACTGTTGAAAATTGAAAAGTGCCGTAGAGCGAGGCTGATGATGCATTCGCCGACTATAGAAAAAATTTACGTTTATTTCTTTCATTTTTTCTTCAAATTGAAAGAAAAAGGTGAAATTTCCTGTATTTACATAAATTTTGTCTGAAAGTTGAGAATAAAGTGACAAAAAGTATTGAGAACAATTAAAAAGTGATATTTACAAAAAAGATAAGCCCAATTTAGCAAAATAATGGACCTATTCATAGGAAGAAAAAAAACAAAAAAAATGTTTTTTTTTGTTTGTTTTTGTTTTTTTTTCCTATTCATAGATGTCAAAAAATGTCAAACAATGTTAAAAAACGTTAAAAAACGTTTAAAAATGTCAAAAAACGAATCCTATGAATAGGTCCATAATAAACTTCCATCGTGAAAATCTCATATTTTTTTCAAAGCCTCTAGAAATCGATTTCTTACACTTTAAATCGACAAATTTATGATAATTAAGTGATAATTAAATATAAGAACGATATGTTTTCCCATTCTTCTCATTTTAGATCTTTTTCGCAACATTATTCACCCTTTGAAGCCGAGCAAATAGAGTGGGAATCAAAGTGCGCCGAAAGAATGCAGCGAAAACCCCGCCCACCTTTTCGCGCCGCGGCAACTCGCTGTGAGAAAATCAGTAGTAATGAGGAGCGCACAAAAATGGCTGTAACTCGGCTCATACTGAATTTTTTTCGGAAAAAATTTGGGAACGTATTTTTATCAAGTGTTGGAACATATTCCAATCGCCAGTTCGTCAAAATTTGGACTTTTGTCAAACACGTTGCGGTCCCTATTTATAATTTGAATGCAATGAAAAAAAGCTATGTTTGAATGATTAACGCCAACAAATTTCAAACTTACGTGAAATAAGTAATACTTCGTGTAAAATTCTCTCCTTCTCCGATAATCTTTTGGATCAAGAAACCAGTAGCCAATAAAAAGTGAGCAATCAGCATTAAAAAGAAATGAAACGGAAACTTGACAACAATTTGAGTAACCTAATCTTTAAGCTGGCAACTGCCTGCACAGCAACGACGCCTTCTGATAATTGTGTGCGCATTCAGGTACGCACTCCACCCCGACATTTCTTGACTCAGTGACGTCAATCAATGAAGATCAATGTTTCTACCATGTATAGAAGCGAAATGAAGAACGCCAAGATGAAAACATTAATTGACAAGAGATGAAAATTTGAAAATTGAAAAGGCGTTAAAGGAAAAATATAATGACATCACTTTACACGCAGGGAAACATTAGTTTAGCTAAAGACCGGTACTTTTGAACGCAGTAGCACGGCAAAGCAAAGTTTTGACATTGTTTGAACTATCATTGCATGCTTTTGTTTATTAGTGAGTTTAGGCTATGATTTTTCGTCATTTTCCCCGTTTACGTCACTTTCAATTATCGAAATCTATTGTTGGCTTTTGTTACCTGGAATAGGAGCCGAATATATAAAACCTAAAAATAAATATAACAAATAGGTTGGAATGATAACATGATAACACTGGTAAACAGTAAAATGTTGAAAAGAAATCTAAAAAAAAAGATTAAGTAGGCTGGGTACAAAAGCGAAACGAAAAAGTCAAGCATTCGATCACAGTCTTCCAACTTGATTTTAAATTGTTATATGGGAAATTAATATTTTTTTAAGAAACACAAATCTTTCCGAGTGAATCGAGATAATTTTTTGTTACCACCGGGTTCACCCAGCCTCTTATTGGGTAGAAGAGAAATCTACGAAGATTGCTCGGTCATTTACCCAGCCAAGAATTGACTTAAATAATGTCTGGCTCTGAACGGTACACCACCAGTCGTCCGAAGACGCAGAACACCGAAATCCGAGTATTATGAATTCGTAACGTAGCGACTCTTTGCTGCAAGTATTGTGTTTCCAATCGACTTGCGACATGAGAACGCGAAACGAAACTCCGCCCACTTATTTGTGCGCGACCACGCGAACACAGTGATAGAGACCCGGCGATTGCTGACGCATTACTTGACACGCTGTCTCGCTACATTACAACCTTCGGTACTCGAAAAACGGATCGACTT
This sequence comes from Caenorhabditis japonica, assembly GCA_963572235.1. Classification (NCBI taxonomy): domain Eukaryota; kingdom Metazoa; phylum Nematoda; class Chromadorea; order Rhabditida; family Rhabditidae; genus Caenorhabditis; species Caenorhabditis japonica. The sequence continues at coordinate 1,967,852 of OY754346.1, forward strand.
GTGATCTTGTTGTAAATTTCCTGACGCCTACATATATTGATGTTTTAATTTTTGAAGAACAATGTCAAAATGGGTTACTAACCGCCGCAAATTTAGTTGTTTTTATTGACACAAGAAGGTACCGCTCTCTTCCCTGGAAACAGGAAATATCACAGAATCATTAACCATACAAGTTGTGTAATAATGAATAATGAGATCAACATTTGTAATGAGTGTGCACTTGACTGGAACTGACGGGTCGAACATCATACATTGATGGTTGTTCATATGTTCGGTACGCTGGAGGCTGGCTATAAACCGGTAGACCATGAGGTGTTTGTTGTGGTTGAAATCCAGGAGGAGGTGGTGGAGCGGATGGTACGGTGTACGAGTGCGTGGTGGTGGTAGTGGTGACCACTGGAATAGCAGTGGCGTACGAAGTGTCCGATTCCCAATTGCAGTTTGCATTTTTATGACACCAAAAGCAACAAAGTAAGAATATTCCTACAGCGATGATAATGCATCTGAAAGAGTCAAAATTTAATCTGATACGTAATCAAATTAGGCCACGTTCGTAACCTAAACTGTAACTGTCTTACATGATCCATATCCAAGGAGAAGAATCGTTACAACATTCTAGTCCGCAACAACCCTCGGAGCTTTTACAGCCGAACGCCAGCGTCGTCGGTTTTGTGCCATTTGAGAATGTCACCTGCAAACAAATGCAACTTTATTTGAAACAGAAAACTCAATTTTTTTTAGTTTTTTTGTTACATTTCTCAACTCTTGATCTTCATCGGTAATTTCATATTCACACTTTTGCGGTCGCTGATAGTCCGAGACGTAGTGACCACCCCAGTAATAATGATAGCTTCCGAAGCTGAAAAATAATTAATTAAACAAACGTTTTAAATCATTAACTTTTTGAAAACTTACTAAATTGGCGTTACTGGAGACATGATGACGTGAGAGTGAGTCATGGGTGAATACATAAAATAAGTGGAGGTTGATGTAGTGTGAAAAACATTTTGACGGAAATTCGAGTTGTACTGCGGGTTTCCCGATCTGTAACACAAATGAAAGTAGAACAAAACAAGATTGAATACTCCTCACTAAACGCAACCCGCTGCCCGTCCGCATTGCCCGGTCTGCGATTTTACGTGACGGTGTTTGGACACACCGTCACGGTACATCGCACGTAATTCATTTTTCTATTTTTTTTAATTAATTCCCAATGGTATTAAACATGATTTGTATTGTTTTCTATAATTTCAACTATCAAAAATATTTGTAGGAAGTCGATAATGATAAAAATGGAGAGAAGCTGTTTGTCAAGTAGCGAGGATAATAATATTGAGGAACCATTGGAAAAAAAGGAAAATCAATATCGCCATTTTCCAGCGTTTTGCGGAATGAAAAAGTTGCAAGGATTCAAAAAAATTAGAAGGTCACGAATATAAAGAGGTTTGCGGAAAATAAAAATACAATAATAATTCAAGATTCCTTTTAAGATCGAGTGGACAACAAGCTTCAATTGAATTGTTGGCTCCGCATTTGTTTCACTAATAAACATTTTTTTTTAATACTTTGAAGAAATAAAAAAAAATTTCACGCGGGCGTTTTTTTTCCCGGGCATCGGATGGCCCTTTACCCGGACGGATCGGGCGGGCGAAAAACGCCCGCCGTGGAAAGCTTACTACTCACCTATAACCGCTGCTATACGACGTGTGAGATGGTTTGGAACCTGATGAAGAAGATCCGAAAGAGCGGGAAGAACTTGAAAAACTGCTACTGCTCCGTGCCCCACTACTTCCCCGGCCGCCGCCAAAACTTCCTTTTGCAAAAAAAAGTTGGCAGAGGGTCAAGAAAATCAAAAAAGTGGTGAGCGGCCAGTTCATGCCGTATTAAAACAACTGAGTAGAGTTATGTTATCAGCATCAGAAAAAAACACGAGTGGTGGGATAAAGAGGTTGTCAAGGCAACTGTCTGGCAGATTTTTTCTTCTTTGCGCCACAAAATGATTTAGAAAACGAGGGAATCAAAAATCAGCCAAAGGGAACATCTGAAAAAATACATAACGACCAAAACATACCACAAATTAAAAAAGTTTTCATGCAACTATTATTTAATTAATTTGACCCAAGCTATATACTTACACCAAAATATTTTGAACTAGAATACAAGTTCGGGAAAACTGAGTCAGAATCAAATGACCAGATATTGTATTTTCAATCGACTTGCCACATGAGAACACGAAACTCCGCCCACTTATTGGTGGGCGACCACGTGAACACAGTGATATTTGAAGAGACGCAGACAGAACGGTGAATACAGACTTGCGTTTTCTCACGCTCTTTTTCAAATTATCATAAAGATTATGAAGAATTTTGAAAAAAAAACCCGCGACCATTTAAATAAATTTGTGCACTTGCGAAAAATAAAAAAAGCTGTCACGTGTTAACGTAAACGGACGATTCAAATGAGAACATGTTTGTAAAATTAAAAAAAAATTAGTTAAAATATATTAATACTTTATTAATCAAGCTGTATAAACCCGTAAACTGGAGGAGCCTGAGGTAGTGTTGAAGGTTGTGGATTCGAAGTAGTGGTATGTATTGGTAGTGACTTCTTTGATATCAATTCGCAAGTTGGTTGTGTAAAAGATGTTTTTGGTTTTGATTTTAGTTTGGTATTCGTAGTTGGTTTAAGTGCCGTTGAGCTTTTCCCATTTAACGGAACAGTATCTGACGACTTGCTCTTCTTCACGCGGACAGGTTCCCGTTTCTTTGCGTAATATGCTATTCCGAGAAAAATTAGAACAAATCCCGCAAGGAAGGCTCTTAAAAATTATATATTTCTGTAGATTAAATAAATAATTGATAAACTTACAACTCAAAGTATTGATGAAAATCGTGACAACAATACATACCACAGCATTCCACCATTCCTTTACATCCAAAATATATGGATCGTGCCGCGGTTCCATTTTTGAACGTTATCTGAAAGCAGTTAAAGAAAATTTGCTTAATTTTGGTTTCTTTAGAGTTAGTATATATTCCTATTGTGTTTTCAATCGACTTGCGACATGAAAACGCATTTCATTTCAAGTCTGAATTCACCGTTCTGTCTGCGTCTCTTCAAATATCACTGTGTTCGCGTGGTCGCGCACGCACAAATAAGTGGGCGGAGTTTGAGTTTCGTTTCGCATTCTCATGTCGCAAGTCGATTGAAAACACAATAAGAACGGAAATTATTTTTTAGCTTAACTTGTTTGCATACTTTTGAAATTCAAAGGGCAATGAAAGAAATAGCATGGCAAATGAAAAGATTTGGTCCCATTTTCGTTTGAATTTGTTGAAAAATTTTCAAACACCGCGTTGCAATTTTTTTGTTTTCACAATACCTGTGGGTGTAGTCGGTAAGAGGTTTGATTTAAAAAAAAAACAAAGTGGGCGGAGTTTTTGTTTCAAGTTTTTATGAAAATACCATAATGCTACTCACATTTGACAATTCTCCATCGTCAGATCCAAACACATATTCACAAATAATGTTGCTTTTCGTGACCGTGTTGTTGAACATTGCCATGTTGTAAGACCAGTAATAATTTCGATTGTCATAACTGGAAATGCATGTTTTTATTAACAAACTCCAACTTTACAAAAACTTACAACATTGGAATAGTTGCTGCAACAATGACAAAGGGGTGACCAACGCGACGATGCACACTTGGATGGTACGATGAGCCTAACATGGCGGACCGGAAGCCCAATGAGCCATAATTAGAAGTTGTTGAAGTGCTGGTCCCCCTAGAGAATATAGTAAATGACATCATTGTTTTTTCACAACAAGATCCACTCACACTTTGAACCCAGAGGTTCCCGAGCGAACTCCCCCACTAATCGAACTGCTTCCCCGGATATTGCTTTTGATAATTGACGACTTGGCACGCATTCCACCTCTTGAACCACTTCTTCCTCGACCTCCTCGACCGCGGCCACCACGTCCGCGTGCGACAGTGTGGTAAACAAAACTGAGGAAGAGGAGGAGCAGACAAACTTTGCGCCAATAAGATATCCTCATTGAATAACATAAGCAAATTGAAATAAAAGTTAAAAAAAATATTCTATAAGGGAAAATAAAGTTGTGTTTTGAATTTCAGAGCATTTTCAGTAAGCGTGTGATGCCGTTGGTGTTTTGCTCAGTGAGCAGGAGCAGCATGTGCCTTTCTCAGGGCAAGTAAAAGGAAAACGACTAGGAGAAGAGACGAAGGTTGTTAGAGCGTGTAATATAGGATGTCTCTTGGAGTGCAGAGAAAGAAGCAATTGTTTTTGTAAATAGAAGACGTCGTTCTATTATCCAGAAATTCCAATCTTTGCCAAAAAACGTGCATTTTTGGTTATCACTTACATATTATTTAATTGTTCTTTTTCGTGAGAATCTATACTTCAAACATTCTCAGAAAGACGTTTTCGGAAAATTGGCTATCCAGAATGTTTTCGACGACTTGTTTATTTTTAGGAAGATTTGGATATCGATTTCTCTTTTGAAATTTTGTAAATGCACAGAAACATTTTTGACTGAAAAACTTTAAAAAGATCACCAAAAAGTTCGGACACGTTTGGTGCAAGGAGCCCAACACAAAAAATGTTTAATTGAGAGCGGAGTGACAGAATGATAAAAGTAAATTAGCTTTATGCACGGTGTCCAGGATTTGAAAAGTGAGCGGAGCCGAGAAAACGTGCCCCAATGGATTTTTTCGCGCGAAATTCAAATTTTGACGAATTTTTTATGTTTTTCGGGAAAAAAAGCATAAATTCTTATTTTTTCCCACATGTGCTCCAACGGAATTATAGCTGAGGTCTTTAGAAATTTTTTAAGCCTAAGAACGTCGAATTTGGTTCAGCCACCATTTCGAAATATTCGTTTTGAGTTTTTTGGTGTTTTTGCAGGATTAATCTTTACGAAAATTGAAGTTTGGGCAATTTTATGGTATTAAAAGATACAATACATACATTTTACAAAGAATAACAGGTTTTACTGAAAGAAAAATAATAAAATCAATAAAAAATTCGAGAGTCGCAAACATCGCAAGCACCGAAAGTGCGCCATGCATGTTTGCTGACGCGCCAGCAAATTAGGCTCCGCCCACATTTCAAATCCTGGACACCGTGTTATGTGTAATATAATAAAAACAAAGAAAAGTTGCATTTTTAATGCATATATTTATGTACATGAAAAATAGAATATGAAACAGTCTTTTTCTCAGTTTTTCCGGCAGCCATAGAAAATTGCAAAAATCACTACCAATACCCAAATTGATCTGAAATATAAAACGTAAAATAAACATATATTACGCTGCGTTCAAAGTGATGGACATGGAGAAAAATTGGTGTCAAAAAAAAAAAGGAAATTTCTACTTTATTCACGTAAAAAGATTTGTAACCGCCTGCGTTTTTAGCTTTTTTTTTAATTTTTATTAGGATTTGAGTTGTTAGAATTCTAAACCTTTTTCTCAATTTTTTACAGGACGTTTCCAAAATTTTTCTGCATATTGTCGTCGTGGTGTTTCCAAATATTCATTTTTAAAAGCTTTTTAAGATGAAAAAATGTTTGTGTGCAAACACCGCGACGACAAAATGCAGAAAAATTCTCGAAAAGTCCGCACCCAAATCGTGGCGTGACCTCATTTTGTGTCGATTTACAGAATTTTCGGACAAAATTTCGTCTCGCCACCATTTGGGACACTCTTTTTATAAATAAGTAAAAAAATATGAACTTTTATTTTAACTTTGGACACCGATATTTCGCGATCTTTATCACTTAAACACAATTTCATATTTTTTTGAAAGTTATTTTTTTTGAAAAAAGCGTGTATTGTGTTTTCAATCGATTTGCGACATGAAAACGCATCACATTTCAAGTCTGCATTCACCGTTCTGTCTGCGTCTCTTCAAATATCACTGTGTTCGCGTGGTCGCGCACAAATAAGTGGGCGGAGTTTCGTTTCGCGTTCTCATGTCGCAAGTCGGTTGAAAACACGTGACAGCATTGCCACGCGAAGCATTCGCAGCGCTTTGAGCATTGACGTGAAACAAACGCCAGTGCCTTGTGTCGGCGAGAAAGTAGATTCAGAATATAAATATGATTCAAATTATCGTGTTTTTTACTGGGTTTTTAAACTTTAATATATGTAACTATGCTCAGTATGGAGCGCTGCGAATGCGAGACCCCACGAAAAGGGGGGAAAGTGCCAAAATGTGGGAACGAAAAGGGGGGAAAATGGGCGGAGCCAACCACAAAAGTGCCGCAAACTCTTGCGACATTTTTTCTAATAATAGTTTTATGTTCAAATTGACCTTATTTGATTTTTTTGAAACTAAAATGCTCGAACCCTTCGACAAAAATCGAAAAAAAATTAGACTCCGCCCATTTTTCCCCTTTTCGTTCCCACATTTCGACGATTTCCCCCCGTTTCGTGGGGTCTCGCGAATGCGCTTTATTAGCACTTGAGCGATGTTCGCGGCGAGAGAGTTCAGAAAATTGAGAGAGTGCCAACCAACGTGGCCGATGTTTCGCTCACAAGCGCGTTTTTTTTCTCTGAATCTCACTTCGAATGCATGCGCAGTCAACATGAGCGATTGGAGCGCATTCGCAGCTCAAATGCTCTAAAAAATCCAACTTTCGAAGGTTACAACAGTTTCATAATTCTCAAGCTCACTCTGATTCACTTACAATCCAATCCAATCGCCCGTCGCACTGCAACACGTCATTCCGCAACACTTTTCCCAGCTCCCGCAACCAAACATAATTGATTTCGGAGTGGTTCCGTTGGAAAATGTCACATTCATCAGTTCGCCATCATCTTCAGAAATAAAGTACTCACACACGTTTTTCTTCTCCGGTCCACTACGGTAGTGACCATGCCAGTAATAGTAGTGGTTGTCGTAGCTTAATTACGCATTTAGTTCAAAACTGATTCTAATGTCTATTGAATAATGTACAATGAATAACACTCACACAATAGGTTCATGCGGTTTATTAATAACATAAGTTTGACCTGTTGCTCCGGAAGATGCGAAATAATTTTTCTGGGTGGTTGGCTTGAAAACTTGATTTCGGAAAGAAGTGGAGCCAAAGTTTGAAAACGAAGATGAGTGTCCAGATCTGTATTTTTTTGTATAAAAGCGTAATAAAAGTTTGTACTTACACAGTTCGAAATTTTGATCCCCCACTAAATGCTTTACTAGAACTTCTTGCGCCACTGGATCCTCTGCCACCACCACCTCTTCCACCACCTCTTCCACTGGTTTTTGCAATTATCAGTGCGTAGAGAAGAACAAATAATAGTCGTGAAAGATTGTTCATCACTGACTGGTCTGTTTTTTCTTCTCTTTTTTGGAAGGATCATGATGTTGTAATATTTAGAAACTATGGAGGAGTATCAGACTGAGACGTGTCAATTAAATTGTTGTGTTGTGTGTTTGTCTGATAGTGGCATTTGTCTGATTTTCTACTACGCTTATGTTTTGAAATTGAAAAGTAAAATAGTCAAATAACGTTTTTGAAGTGTCCACAAACCTGAAATTAATGAACAATTCAGATTAGAATTTGTGTGTGTATCCGAATTTGGCTAAAATCATCATTCATTAAACTGAATGCAATAAATATTCATTCGCGAACATTCACATGAAAAAAGTGGGTGGGTTTTAGGTTTTGATGAAAACACAATATAAGAATGATTTATTTATTTACTGCGGTTTTTACTTGTCAAACATGGTGGGTTTCAAAGCGTGCTTCAAAACAGAATTAAATAACCTGGATATCAAAAAGAAGACTGCTCAGAAATCTATTATTGTTTTAAAAGACTTGTCACCTCCAAAGCCGCGTAAACCGTAAAATCAGGCTCCTCCTCTTTACGCCAATTTTAGGAATTGTATATTTAGAAAAAAAAACAGATTAGAAATGAAAAATATCATAAATAATCATAATTTATTATTCATCTCTGACAATGAGAGTTTCACCGCTCGCACACGGACCGTCTCTAGATTCCGATGTGCCCCGGTGGAACTTTCCGAGATTGATAATAATATAACCAAGCTTATATGCACGGGGTACTGGCCTGGTGAAAACGTGCTCCATTGATAACACGCGCACGCCGCACGCGCCGCATTCGACGGCAAAAAATTTGGGCACTGTGCCAATACAAACATTTAGGAAAGAGACGAGACGAAGAAGACGAGAGAAAAAAAGAGACGAGATGGAGAAGACGAGAGATTCGACACGCGTCGCGCGTGTTTTCGCGCCAAAAAATCGTTTGAAAAAAAGCCAGTCGCCAGCCCCCGTGTATATGTAATTTACATAAAAAACAATGCAGTCTATATATTTTCTTAAAACAGCACACTGATCGCATAACATATTATAATCAGCTCGGTGCTGGGCACCAAGTTTTTTTATACTCTGCTCGAAAGAGCTGATTTTGAGCAAAGGAAGCTTTATAATTGTCGTCAGATCCTCGAACAATCACCTCACAATACATCTGAAGGTTATTTACAATTACAATGATTTTGTTTTTAATTAAAAACTGACATCTCCGTTCACCAGCCAGTAGATAATAAACTTTCCGCCAATTTCATAAAACCGTTCGTAGCATGGTTTCATCCAATCTATTGAAGAATAGTTTGCCGAAGAATTCGAAGCCGGGAAAATGATGGCACTCTACAAGTAAAAGCAGCTTTATTCATTTTTGTGATATAAACAACTTGCCTTGCCCATGTTCCAGTATTGACCAAGAAGTTTGTACATCATTGTTTGATTGTAGTCAACCACGGCAAAGTCCCAGCTCATTGGATTGTCAAGTGTCGCCTGGCATTTTAACTTACCGTAAATACATACACTAATAGGGTTGCATGCAACCTTATTGTTTGTTCAACTGGAGATGCAGTTTTATTAAAGACTTTACCACTAATTTTTGTAAAACTTTTGGTTTTGTTTTGTTCGCGACAAAGTTGTATTTCACTTGAAACTAAGAAACGAAAAATCTGTTCATTTTTTGGTTAGAAAATGCGTGAATTCAATTGTCACTTGCCAGTCTTCGCCCGGGCATCGGGCGGCTTTACTTTACTAGGGCGGGTCGGGCGGGCAAAAAACGCCCGCCGTGGAAAGCTTATTGCCACGAATCAATTAAAATATTTATTCCTAATAAAACAATAAATAAAAACTATTAAATAACCATATTAATCATTAGACTACAAACCTGATTGATTAAAGCGGTAAATAAAAAAACTAGACAAAATATGTTCATTCTTGAAATGTTTTCATTCACTTGTTATTTGTAACGTATACAACGTGGCCGTAGTGCGGAGTGCGTTTTGCTTTTTAATGACGAGGGAACTTCGGGACAATTATTTGAAAAATAGATGTTTTGGTTACCATGGTGCAGAATCAGAATTTTTTATAAAATTTTATGGATGATTTTTTTAACTTCAAGTTTGCTGAGCAGATTTTCTTTCCCAGATTTCGGTCTGGTTTATTGTGTTTTCCATCGAGTTGCGGCATGAGAACGCGAAACTCCGCCCACTTACTTGTGGGCGACCACGCAAACATAGTGCTATTTGAAGAGACGCAGACGAAAAAGGGATAACAGACGATATCATTTTTTCTATCATTTTTCGGAGTTACCATCCTGGATCTATCAAAAGCTACCTTTGTGCCCTGTGGCGCAGTCAAGTGAACTCTTGCCCGGTAAGAAACAGACGCGCTCGGTAAACGCCTGCAACTGTTACGCAGACTTTGGCAACTTTTACGCAGCTCTTACGCAACTGTTAATTTACGCGCTATGGGTTTCTGCTAAAGATCTGCTCAAAAGCTGCGCAACTAAGGGGCTGCTACTGCTTTCACTTTGCTTTTCGTTCCTTTTCTCTTTTCTACTAGTAAATAAAACATACTTTTATAATTATTATTTTTATTTAAAAAAAGAAATAGCATTTAATACACATTATTTTCATCTCAACAACAAAAGAGCCGTGAAGGGCATGAGTGTCGGCGGTGGCTGGAAGGCGTCCTGTGAGAATGTCACGGCGAAGTTGGAGGAAGACGTAGTATCGTGCGTGATCGTCGACAATAGTGGTGGGTGTGGTCGGGTAGAATTTGACCTCAAAAGAGAACTCCCAAGGAAGGTCTGTAAAGTTTGTTTTGGGCTTTTAAGTCAACTGGGAATCATCAGAACACCAAAAAAAAAAACCAACTTTTCAATTGCTTATCATTATACAACCAGTGTCTGATGCCTTCCTTTGTCGTAGAAGCAGTGAGAAAAGTACTAGCGTTCTTCGATCGACAAGTCGCTCGTCACCTGACGGAACAATGCTTCACCCTCGGAGCCGCGCTGAACGATATATTTTTTTATTTTTGTTATTTTAAGTTTTACGCCCGTCCAAACAACTTACGTTAACCTCAAACTCCTTGTAAACTCCATCCGGCAGGCGAACTCGTGGCGCCTGCATTTTGGGATCTCTCGGGTGTTGGCTGGGCGCCGGTGACGTGGCGGATGGTGGATGGTGTTGTTGGTCGACGGGTTCTCTGTCTCTACCCATTTGCTCTGGAAATTAGGAATTTATTTGGCGCTCTCGGGAAAGAGAGAGAGAGAGAGAGAAAGAAGTTAGACGGTTATAGAAAACGAGGCGCGTCATCGGTGCCGCGCGGGTGCATTTGAATCGCAAAAATGCTGTGACACTTTTCAAAAGGGCGACCGAACTGGGCGGAAGCATGCTTTGCGGGGGGAGTTTTTGTGATTAAAAGTTTAAAGGTGAGCCTAAAAAGATAAAAAAAAAAGGTTACTGGGAGCCGATTAAACACTGTAAAAGCCTTTAGACTTTAAATCACAAAACATTCCGTCACAAAGCAAGCTTCCGCCCATCTCCCTCCGGTCGCATATTTGAAAAGCATCACACATGCTTCCGGCGCGTTGCCGCTGAACTTTCCGGACAAAAAATCAATGCAGAATTAGATTAATATATGAAACAAATCAAAAGCGATGCGAAACCGCACAAAAAAACGAGCAAAAAAAAGTTTTTTTGGGTTGGGCAAAACACGAACCCGCGACATTTGGATTTGTAATCACGGGCACTACCAACTGAGCCACAGAGGACAGAAATCTCTGCAGAACTGAGTGCTTATAAATGAATGATTAAGAGTGTAACGTGAGAAATAGTGGCGACCAGGCTTGTGCGAAAACGAAAACGAAAGTTTTCGATTTTTTCAAGATTTTTCGAAAAAAAATTTCGACGAAAATTTTTTCGACATTTTTTTTCAAAAAAAAAAAAAATCGAAAATGAAATTCGTTCTCGACTTTTTCGATCACCCCGTTTTCGCACAAGCCTGGTGGCGACGAAGTAAATATTCGCGCAAAAATGATTTTCTTATTATTTATTAATCACATTTTCTTTTTTTTTTTCCTCGAAAATATTTTTTGAAAATAAATGAACCTTCCACGTTTCCGAAAAACATAAAAATTTGAAAACAAAAAGACACAAAACGCGTTTTTATTTGAAAAAATGGAAGAAAAAAATAATTATTTTGCGCTATATAATGTGGAATTCGTGACGAGAATGTCTTTTTTCATCTTTTAATTTACCACGGAGTAAAATAATGATAAAAAAATTGCAAAAAAAAGCAAAATACCGACGAAAAAACGGAAAAAAACAAGCAGAGAACAGACGGGCGGTGCCACGATATTTTGTCGCCAGGTGCGGCGCGTGTCGTCGCCAGGTGCGGCGCGTGTCGCGTTTAAGATCTGCGTAACATCTGCAGCCACTTGGGTGCTGCTGCGGCCGCTTTTAAGATCTGCGTAACATGTGTTGCGATCTTCAATGTCTGCGTAACATCTGCTACTGCGTTTAAAGTCTGTTTAAAGTCTGAAAGGAGCTCCAAGTCATGCGCAAAAGCTGCTATAGCCTCTTAGATCTGCGTAACAGTTGAAGGCGTTTACCGAGCGAGTTCGAGTTTTGTGTTAGTCTCGAGCGCTAAGTTCGCTTCCGCCATGCGCCTCGGAAACATATACACAAAGAAACTCAGTTACAGACCCAAACGGAACTTAATAAATACAAGGAGGATGTTGTTATTGATCTTCAAAGTTGAAATAAATCTTATTTTTGTAACATTGTTTCATTTTGCTTAAATGAACTGGCTCAAATGCAAGGACTTTTAGCCAGAACAGCCAGCGGTTTTTGAGAAAACTAGAAATTTTTGAGAACAACTGTAGATACCATCCCATTCAGCTTTTAAAAACTTGTCATCGCAAAAGCTAAAGAAAACAACCGCTTGCAAATTTGTGCTGATACTGTGCTGATACTTTAAATATATAATGCTTTAAATATTAAAATATCAACGACATCCCTACTTCCCTTGTTTAAAATCGTTTAAAACATGAAAAAATATGTGTCATTTCTAGAATAACGCAACAGATCAATATGTAACATTTCATTCTCTTTGTCTTCTTTTTGACAAGCAAAACCAAAGCAAAAGACCTCAACTAGCTAAAATTATAGGGGAATACATTCAAGCCTTTGCAAACGGCTTGATACTCTCCTTGTCAGCCAGGGCAGCTTCTTTATTGGTACTAATAGCAATAGCCGGAGCAACTTTGGCCTTTGCGGTTGGCGGGAGAGGAGGAGGCAGCATTTGTTGGAAGGAAATCTGTAATCAGTGGGGTCATTGAACTCAGAAATTCAATATCTGCTATATGTACCTCCAAGTTTCCATTCAAGCAAACCACGGCAGCTGCATTGGTGAACTGGGCACAATAGTTTGGCACGGAAAAAACGGTGATCAGACGTCTTCCAGTCATCATTTCATACCCGTCCTGTACGACTTGATGAGCACGAATGATGAGGTCTACGCCAAGCAATTTGCATCCTTGCTCGACCACTCCTTTGCCAAACATGTAGCTAATTCCTGAAAATGAAAGGATGAGTGGAAAATATGTTTTATTATTCTAATCTTCATACCTCTAATAGAGTTGAACCATCCGTCACCTTTGTTCGTCGGATCCGCCCACAACAAGTCAATCAAAAGGCCTCTGTCTAGTGGCTCACATGGACGAGGAATGTTTCGAATGGTGTCGAGAGACTGCAAGTGAGGAGACAAACCTCCGTGCATACAAAGCACACGCTTTGCTATTAGGCCTGACATGGGCATTCGATTGAAACACGTTTGAAAGTCCCACCACAATCCGATACCGTACTTGACCATGCACTCCGTGTAAAATCCGTAAATCTTGTTGACAGAAGGTGTTTCGTGATTACCGCGGAGAAGAAATATGCGATCACGATAACGAATTTTAAGGCAGTAGAGCAGCATGAGGACCTCGATTCCCTGTGGTCCACGGTCCACGTAATCGCCAAGAAACATAAAACGTTCCTCGGGAACACGACCAATCAAATCGAACAGACGGTTCATGTCCTGGTATTGGGCGTGAATGTCTCCGATAACTTTAATCGGTGCTTCAGCTTCACAAAGATTAGACTCTTCCATGAAGATGTTCTCAACCATTCGGATAATTTTGATAATCTCTATGCCACTCATGATATGTGTTATGTTGGCACTTTCATTCTTGTACAGACTGTTAAGACGTTTCAGACAATCGTTCATCCATTCGGCGGTACGAGGATCTGCTTTCTCCAAATCGAACTTTTCTGGAACTAAAAACGAACAATTTTGTCTCACTCTGTCAGTTGTGCAAGTGTTTCTCACCTTTCTCAAGCTTTTCTTTCTCAGATTTTTCAGACTTATCTCCTTTATCTGACTTTTCCGTGTTATCCGTCGGTTCCGTTTTTTCAACTTTTTCAACTTTTTCAGCTTTTGCCGCAGCTTCGCCACCCTCCGGCGCTGGATTCGGCGTTTGATTGTTATTCGCGTCGGAGCTCATCACAGAAGGCGTCGCCAATTTTTGCAATCAAAATTGAACAAGTGATTTGATTTTGGGAAGGTTCCGAATAATAAATAAGGAGACTCTTCAAAAAGATTTCCTGAATAACCTTCAACGAGCACATGTCAAAAGAGTGGATCACGTATTTAAATATATTTTTTTCAAATATTTATTTGATAGAAAGTGTAATATTAATTATTCAATTCAAATGGGCTCTATTTTGGGCCATTCTTGCAAGTTTTAAGTTCGGAAGTGAAACTTTTTCTTGGAATCCAAAGCACTCATCACAAAAACAATCAAACTCCGATTCGCATACCCAAATGTTACATCCCTAGAAAAGTTTTCAGTTTCTGAGTCAAAGAATATTTGCATTGAACAACTCACGTTTGAAAAGCACGCATCTGGACAGTATTCGAAACAGGCGAAGGTGAATCCAAAATGGAAAATTATACCCAACAACAGAAAAAATAACTTCATTTTCAATTTTGTGTCGTTTCAAATACAGTATCAATCATTGAAATACATTTTTATACCCAACTGGCGGTAAGAACATAAAATATCAAAATGAACAAACATTGTTATAAAACAGTGCATACCGACACTTGACAGCATAAACATATCCGGGGAACATAAAAATGGGTGTGTGCAAAATAAGAGAGCAACCATGACAAGTAATTGTTGTTATTACTCTCGTCTCAGCAAATGCACATCATTTTCAAAATATGGAAAAAAAAACAACACAGTTGAATCAAGTGCAACCGTAACACATTCAAAGAGAGAGTGAGCGAGAACAAGAGACAACATTGCTCACTCTTATTCATCCCTCCCTATCTCTCACACTCTCTCATATTGTGGCATTTATTCAAATTTGACAAATTCATGGCGAGGCGCCGAGATTAATCGTGAGTTTTTTTCATTTTTTGAAAAAGGATGTGCATTAGCTGAGACGAGAGCAATATTGTTTTATGTGTTTTACATTATTATAGAATATCAGTTGATTTCTTATTATTAACACAGATTTTTTGCGTATTTGTTTTTATTATGGACCTATTCAAAGTACTGTAGAAAACCGGAAAAAATGACAAAAAACTGGGAGAAAACTCGGAAAATGCTCCGATTGGTCTGCAACTTTGGGAGAAACTGTCAAAAATGCTTCCGGACTTTCTCAGAAAATTTTGGGCCGAAATATCGATTTTAAAAAATATTGATTTTTTTTCTGAAAATTTTCTAAAATCGATATTTCGGTCCAAAATTTTCTGAGAAAGTCCGGAAGCATTTTTGACAGTTTCTCCCAAAATTTCAGACCAATCGGAGCATTTTCCGAGTTTTCTCCCAGTTTTTTGTCATTTTTTCCGATTTTCTACAGTACTTTGAATAGGTCCATTATACATTTTATTTGTGCTACGCGGTCTTGAACTCTTCTTGACATATTATACTCGGTATAAAAAGCTGCGAACTCGTTCCAATCGGAAACAGAATTTCGCATGCATTCGGAGTAAGATTCAGAGAAGAAAGAGCGAAACATCGGCCACGGCTCTCTCAATTTTCTGCACTCTCTCGCAGCTTACGCGGCCGCGTCCTCCACTGTGCGAAGAGAGCGGGTTCGCAGCGCTCCGTACTGACAATGAGAATATCGATTTATGCTGTCAAGTGTCGGGAAAATTGGAACGATAATATTGATTTTTGAAAGCTTGCAAGCATTAATTTTGTATTTGAAATTGTGGATTTTTCAAATTAGTTACTTGATAAATAATTTTTCAATTTTTTAGATATTCCAACCTTTATTTGAAATGCTTAATTATTTAATTTGACACAATTCCAAAATGTTTGTTCTGTTCTTATATCACGAAAGAAATAAATGATTCAGTTGTTATGCTAAAACAACCAAACATCAAGCTCCGCCCCCTGGGCACGGGGTAATGAGGTCTCGTTATTTATACAAACCGAAGCGCTCACTTCGGTGGAGCGCACTTGCATAGCAGCTCGCTGCGGGCCGCCGATCATATGAGTGGCCTCCGGGGGTTGCTGAAAGTGTGCATCGGTGGTGTACTGGTGTGCACTTCTCACCGACGATCTCGAGGTGTGGGTTCGAATCTTTCCTCATGTTTTTCTTCTTTTTTTTCTTGTGATGACCCATATCATATCAGAATAATAGAATTTGGCTATAAATACCATTAGAAAAGAACATTTTTCGAAGTTATGCGTGTTAGTGGAGGGCATTTAAAAAATAAACTTTTCTCTTTTTTTTTCGGACCACTTAAAATTATTTTTTTTAATGTAAAAAAGTATTTTTCACAATTTCTAGTGTATTTCTCTGAGTTCTATTTTAAACTCAAAAACACTAATAAATGAGTGAAATAGTGAAACATCTGTTCGAAAGAAGTATCTCAAAAGATTTTGGACTGTATCATTTTTTCAGGCTTAATTTTTAATAAATTTAGCTAGAAAAATAAGACAGAAACATTTAAAATTGAAAAAAAAAGTGTCCAAATAGAGAGAAGAAAGAGCATTAGAAACAGAGAGACCCAGAGTCAGCAAGTGCGCTCCAGCACAAGTGAGCGATTCGGCTTGTGCAATTAACGCAGCGTGGGGTAATGGCGAGTGCCCTGGTGAAAACGTGCTCGGTTGATAACACGCGCCGCATTCGACAGCAAAAATTTTGGGCACTCTGCCAATGCAAACATTTATAAAAAAAGACGAGCACGGCGTGTTGAAGAGTACATCGTCAAATTGCGCTCCACTGCTCACATAGATTTGAGGAAACGCGGTTGTTACAGATTTGAAACGGTTTAGATTTTCAAAAACGAGGCGCTGGCGGAACACGTTTTCTGCATAAAATAAATAGGGAAATTTTTTTTAAATATTTAGAATCATGCAAAAGATATGAACCCATAAGAAAAAAATATATGATAAATTGCTGCGGCGCCGCAGTAACGACGTTTTGAATACGCCATTTCGCGCTCTTTTTTCTCGAGTGACGTGGCAACTTTCCCGCGAAATTTAAATTTTAATTTTCATGTACCTCTCAACACCCCGTGGACGAGACGAAGAAGACGAGAGATTCGACACGCGTCGCGCGTGTTTTCGCGCTAAAAAATTGTTTGAAAAAAAGGCAGTCGCCAGTACCCCGTGCCTGGGTAAAAAATGAGTAGGGATCTTTACTATTACTAATAAAATTTTTCTGTGTGTCTGTCTGTCTGTGTATGGGTATGTTCGCGGTGCTGGCGCAGTCCCCAGAAGTCCGTGGAAGGCCAAAAGTGGAAATCTGAGTCTCCTGAATGCCGCGATGATGCCCGTCTTTTCCAAATTTTGATATCGTTTTTTTGAAGGGTACTTTACTGTTAGGCCGGCCGGTCCACATTTTTTTCTTCTGCACTTTTTGCTTTTCTACAGTCGAAAGGAAATCCGACAGGTAACTGTGGGTCGGCCGAAATCTCATTGCACACATAGGGAGAGATTTATTTCGAGTTTTTGTTTTCCTCTCTGTTTTCGTTTTTGAGCGGTTATGGACAAAAATTTCGCACATATTTCTATTATTTTAATTTAATGTAAAAGAGAAGTTTAATTGATTGTTCTGCATTAAACTGCCCAGAATGCACGTTTGCATTGCACTGAGATAATTAAAAATTTCAGGAGAATAGGTTTACTAATGAGTTTTTATTGAGCTACTGTAGGCTCATGCGACGATTTTCGTCAAATTCTGACTGAGGAGTTATAGATAAAGTGGCCAACTCTATTTAAACAATATTCTAAATTGTTACTCATTTTGAAACTATCCATCCAAACCAAAACATGTTGTTGAAACCAGAACAAGTGAACTTTAAACTACAAGTTTAGAGGGAAGGAAAAAATGGAATAAATAACGATTCCAGATAACTTAATGAGTAAAGACGACTTTTCGTTATGAGTTTTTATAATGGATTCGTGACGGAGTGATATGAAATTGGAAGACAAAACATCTCTTCGGTTACTTCTTTTTTTTCGAATAACAACTTGAATTCGAGTGTCACTCCTCCTTGAGTCCATTATAGTATTGGAAAAAGCATTAGAATATACAAATTCCAGGACGCGACCCAAATAATTTTGTTCAGTTTGAAAACATCTGAGTACGGTAGTTCTTATTTAAAATGTTCTTGCGCAATGCATCGGGTTGAAAACCCCAAAAACGTTTTTTTTTGCTGCACTGAATAGGTTCGTGACATAATTTTTCGCAATCAATATACACAAACGGATAGACAAGCACACAGAAAAACTTTGAGATCTAAATTGATTCAATTTTGGGTACTTACTCAATGTGTCCAATGACATACAGTAAAACTCTTTGAAAAATCAGGAAGACTCGGGCGTTCCCAAGCTTACCCAGAAGGTTTTTGACGGCGATAGCCGTCAACAACCTTCTGGTCAAAACTAATAAATTGATTTCTCAAAGATTTATTAGAAAAAAATACATTCAATATTTAAAAAATAGGAAACAAAACAAAGCTAATAATGATACAGCATAGAAAGATAGAAAAAGAAAAGAGAGGGGAAAATAAAATTTTGATACAACCAACCGTTTTTGGCAGTTTTGAATTGTAAGTATGTAGTAGGAGTAAAAGAAAATAATTAAGAATTATATAAAATAGTCGTCCGTCATTTTTGTTACAACATTTCACTTTGTCGTGGCGTTTCGATCGAAAATGCGCTATTGGTTTGTGGCTCGGCACCTTTAGCCTAAAAATAAAAATGGTTAAATACATTTACCAGTAAGACGAAACTGTACCTGTTTTTCCTGCGTCACCTTTGTCACGTGAAAGTAGTTGCCTGGAGCAGTACCGGTTGGTCGAACCACCAAGTCAGCAGTGCTCCTCGCTTCTCCAGCGATATTCTCGGCTAAGCACGTGAACTGACCGCTATCGGCGCCTTCTACTCGCACTATCACCAATGAATGAAAACCATCTCCGTGCTTAAAATTAATGTTTTTCAAGGAATGAATGTACAAATAAAATTTTAAAACTCAAAAAGAAATGGGCCGAACCGGGGATTGAACCCGGGACCTCTCGCACCCAAAGCGAGAATCATACCACTAGACCATTCGGCCGACAGAAATTTTGGTATCAGAAAATAGACAAAAAACTCGCTTACGTCAACAATTCGGACTTCTTCGCAATCAGGAATCTCGTATCCGTCGCGCATCCAGATGACCTTGGGCATTGGATCGCCAGTCACACGAACACTCCATTTCAACTGACTTCCTTCTTCGACCTCTTCGCTGATAAGACGTTGGATAAAGTCTGGTGCGATGGTTTTTGCTGAAATTGAAACATAAAATATGAAAAAAAGTGTTCCAAATTTAATTTACGTCGGACAACCAACTGCGCACTACTTGTTGCAACTCCACTGGTATTCTTTGCTGTGCACATGTACTTTCCAGCGTGTGAAAGCTGACAGTTCAAGAAGTTTAGTGACACACGTCCACCAATATTAGATACTCGAACATCTTTCAAATCTAGCGGTCGTCCATCAATTGTCCATTCAACAGTCGGGGCCGGCCATCCGGTGACGATTCCCTCAAACGTGGAGCTCTCACCTTGAGCAACCACTGTGGATACCAAAGTCTGCGTGAAATGTGGTGGGTGTCCGGTAGTTTTCTGGCCTTCCAAGTCATACGTCTCTAAATGTTCTTCATCTTTCTTGTGCTCCTGCTGAATTCGCTTTGCTGGCGGAGGTGTGGCAAGCTTTGACGTGTCATGTTTCTGTGGTCTTCTCTGCTCGTACTCGAACATGGCAAACTCTTCTTCGACGGTAGTATACTCGGTAGGACCTCCTCTGTTTTTTTGTTGTTGTTGGCTCAACCGACTTTGAGTTTCCTGTTGCTTCTGCTGCTGATATGTCTGAAGAGATCTTGGTCGTACATGAAGAACTGTCAGTGATTCTGTGACTCCTCGTTTATTCTCAGCGATCATCTTGTAATATCCAGCGTGTTCAAGTTTAGCTGGGCTGATAATAATTGAGTAGGTATCATTGACATGGCAAATCTTCAAAAATTCGGACTTCTCTGTCACTTGTTTATTGTTGAAGAAGAATCTTGCAGCAGGTTTTGGATTACCTACAAGGATACATTCGATAGCTATCCGTCCGCCTTCTTCAACTGTATACTCTCTCTCAAAAGCTTTAATAAACTCTGGTTCAGTTGTGGTCCTCGAAAGTCCAATCCTTTGCATATTGTCCTCTGCGGTCATTCTATGAATTGGCTGTGGTGGAGGAGTGGGAGCCGAGTCAGTATATGCTCCATCTGTCCAGAACCCTTCAACATCAGACGCCTGAATAAAACTATCACGATGTCGAATAGAAGATTCCTCGTCGGTTTGCCTTCTAATCTCGGTGCTAATTGGTCTAGCAGATCTAACCACGTTTCTTCTATCCTCCTCATCAATACCCAATCGTTTCACCGTAACCGTGGATCCACGTGTGGCATCAATATGAGCATTTTGAATCCATCCTTCACCAGAAGTGGTTTCTGTAACAGTTGTTGTCGTCTTTGGTTCTTTTTTAATAGGAATTCTTGATTCTTGAGCAACATGTTTTGTTCTCAGTTCCTCATCTTCTTCTAGTTTTTTATTGGTTATCAATTGTGGTTTCGCAGATTGCTCGCTTTTTTTAGTCCGCTCTTCGTCCTCAATATTCAATTTTTTCACTGTTACAGTTGACAGTTGAGGATTTTGAAGATTTTGATAAACATTCTGCACCCATCCTTCTCCAGAAGTAGTCTCCGTTACAGTGGTAGTACTTTTTGGCTCTCGCTTCACGGGAATCTTAGACTCGTTTTGAGTTTTTCTAGTATTCTCTTCTTCTTCTTCTATTTTAGAATATTTCGTCAACTGTTGTGGAACTTGCTGTTGTGATTGGTAGTTCTGAAAAAACAAATTAAATGTAGTTGAGTAAGCTGTTTAAAAAAACGATTACATTTTCATGATGTCCCTCTTCAATGTCTAGTCTCTTAACAGAAACTGTCGAAAGATGTGGTTGTTGAAGATCTTGATGCACATTCTGCACCCATCCTTCACCAGAAGTTGTCTCGGTTACAGTAGTCGTTGTCTTCGGCTCACGTTTAACTGGAATTCTAGACTCTTTGTGAATGTCTTCTTCAATATTTTCGGTGACAATGTGTTTTTGTTCAGGTTGAGCCAAATTCTGTTGATGAATATTTTGCTGTTCCTCAATATCCAACTTCTTTACTGTCACCGTTGACTTGTGCGGTTCAATGAAATCTTGATGTTGGTGTTGAACCCATCCTTCTCCAGTTGTCGTCTCGGTAATTGTGTTCTTAACCTGTTGCTGAAGAGGACGCTCCTGATGCTGCTTCTGCAAAAAAAATGGCTTAAATTTTTCATTTGGTATTTTTTTCTTTACATCAATATCCGTAGTAATAACTTCTGTTTGCTTAACTGTAGTAGTGACTTTTTCCTCGTGAGGGGTCGCCAGGATGTCATCGATTCTGTCAATCTTTGGAGCTTCTTTTGAGATCGTTCGGCGCTCAGGTTGAGACGGTGTATGAACTTTCTGAAATTTCAATGGTAATTGTTTGAATTTTTCACATAAATAGTTCATGGTGGGACCTCAAATGAGAACTGCTGTAAACTGGAACTGCTATAAATGAGAACTCGATGAATGAGAATTTCCACAAATGTTTCGTTACCCTTGTGGTAAAGTGGTTCACATGTTCGAACGTCAACCGAAAGGTCGCGCGCGGCATCGAGTTTTATGGAATGGAATGCAAACTCGTGTGTGAGACACACAAGCAAACACACAGACTGACCTAAAATTTTCTATATAAGGAAGATATTATTCTTGTCTCAGCTAATGCACATCCCTTTTCAAAAAATGGAAAAAATTACACAGTTGGATCAAATGCGACCGTAACACATTCAAAGAGAGAGTGAGCGAAAACAAGAAACCACATTGCTCACCTTTATTCATCCCTCCCTCTTTCTCACACTCTCTCATATTGCGGGATTTATTCAAATTTGGCAAATTCATGGCGAGACGCCGAGATTAATCGTGAGTTTTTCCCATTTTTTGAAAAAGGATGTGCATTAGCTGAGACGAGAGTAATAGCAGTTCACTTTTTCAGCAGTTCTCATTTTCAGCAGTTCTTCATTTGTAACAGTTCTCATTCCGCTAGTTCTCATTTGAGGTACCAACTAGACGGTTCAAGTTTTAATGTATCAAAAATCTATAGTGCCTCACAAAACGGAACGCATATGCGTGCAAACTGATTATTTCTTTGACCAAAAAAAACTTACCGCAATATTTGCCACCGGTTGTCCTCCAGTCATCGTGGCTCTGTGAGCATCTGGCTGTTGTGTAGCTGGTTGATACTTTGCAATATTTTCCACTGACGGACTTCTTCTTGTCAATGTTGATCTGTGTGTTTCTGGTACTGGACTCTGTCTGATTTTCGCAACATTTTCCAGAGATGGAGCCTTTGAGATTGATGTCTGATAGGTCTCTCTAACTGGAGTTGTTCGAATCGTTGCAACATGTTCAGATGTTGGACCAGGAGTGGTTCTTGCCTCGTATAATTCTCTCTGTGGCGATTGCCGAATAGTCGCGATATTCATGGTTCGTACAGTTTCATTCGAAGACGTGGATCTTCCCATGGTAGGCTGAACGGGCTCGTGAGACTGACCAATGTGGGAAACCGACGTGGTAGTTGTGGTAGTGTGAAATCCAACTGGTCTTGGAGACGGCTCATGAACACTATGGGCACTGTAGTGATCTATTCCTGATGTGGTTCGTGTCTCTTTCACTTCTATTTCTTTTGGTGGAGACCAAATCTCATCGATAGTGTCAATCCATCTTTGTTGACTTTCAATTTTTCTCATCTCTCGGGTTTGTGGCACCGGAGAAACAGAGTGCTGCGATAGATGATCTTCAAAGTGTTGTTCTACTAATTCTACCCAACGCTTTTCCTCGGTAATCCTTTCCGGCTCCCGTGGTTGTGGAAAAGCAGTTCGTTCTCTATTATCTAACTCTTCATATTTTTTTGTGATAATCGTCTGCTGAACGGGCTGCCCAATCCTCTCATTTAGCTCTTCTTGTAAATGATGTTCTGTTGTAACTACTCGTTTCATAGATGGTTGAACATGAACAGTAGCTCCAGTTACCGCTTCTCCAATTTCATTCTCAGCAACCGCGGTATACATTCCCGCATTTACCGGAGAAATCTGTTGTATGGTAAGTTTTGACCATCCATCATCCTGTTCAGTGATTTGTACTTGCGATGAAGTTTGAACTGGTATATCGTTGAATTTCCACTGCACGCGTGGTTTAGGCTCTCCATAAGAGAACACTTGAAGGGTAGCTGTTTCACCCTCCTCCCAAGTTGTATTAGTGAGAGAAGGTTGGATGATTGGAGCTCTTTGAATTGGAGTTCTGGGCTTTGGAGGAGTCTGAGGTGGTGGTTGCTTTTTGGGAACCACTCTGAGCTGACAAAAATTGGCAACTTCTCCATGAACATTCTTTGCGCGTACAGTATAAATGCCAGTGTCCAATGGAACTGTCCGTTCAATTACCATTTGGCAGTGGTCACCCGAGAATTGAAGTCGAACACGTTCGCTTTCTTTTACTGCAGTTTCTTCCTTGAACCAAGTGACTTCTGGTTCTGGCTTTCCAACAACAACACAATCAAGATGGGCAGTTTCACCTTCGTTCACTTGAACACTTTGCATTTGTTTGACAAATCGTGGTTTGTCCTCTTCCAAAATGGCGGATGACATGGCACTTCTTGCTGAAAATAAAAAATTAATAAAAAAGAAAATAAACAAAATTGCATACACTTGACAATTAAGTTTGCACTGCTGGCCGCTGTTCCTCCAACATTTGTCGCTTTTACAGTATACTCTGCGGTATCTTCAATGAAGCTTTCTTCAATAACCAATGTAGCCACTCCGTTTACATAATCTTGTCGGTAGTCCATACTACTTTTTACATCAATTCCATCTTTTAACCAAGAAATTGTAGGTTCCGGGGTTCCCTTAATAGTTGCGGAAAACTCGTATCTAGCTCCTTCGTCGACTTCAGCATCTTTGAGTTGAGTAATGATTTGAGGAGCTTGGATTCTCTGGCGCTCTTCTTCCTGTCGGCGGACCACAATGTTTTGTTGGGTTGCCCTCTCTTTAAGTTCTTTGACAAGTTGTTTGACTTGTTCTTGCTTTGACATTGTTTCTTGAACCGTTGTCGTGTAACTTTCGTCTTTTGTAAATCTGGCGGCGTCTTCAAGTCTTCTGGTCTGCGCTTCGACAGTTTGATTGATCTCGTTTACTTTTTTCACAATGGTTTCCGATTCTTGAACTGTTTTAACAGGAGTATTGTCGAATAATTTGATAATCTCAATTGTTTCTTCTTGCCACATTTGAATCTCCTCCACAATCTTTTTCAAAATTTGCAGCTCTTTTTTTTCCTCCGGAGATAGAGTGATTTGGGTTTGCTCCAAAGTAGTAAGCTCAATGGTCTTGGCCTCTTCAACAGTTTGTTGTGGTTTGGAAAGTTCAAAACTGGCACTGATCGCTTTTCTTTCCAAATTTTCAGCCATTTCTTTTATTATTTTTTGCTTTTCGACTGCTCTGGCTACTTGAGTCTTTACAGAAACGTCACGGGCTTTTGAAATCACTTCTTCGATTTTGGGCTGTTGAACAGCAATTGCTTCTTTGACAAGTTTCACCTTTTCTCGAAGTTCTTCGCTTTCTTGTACACTTTTCATTGGAGTACTGTCGAACATTTTAATGATCTCCACCATTTCTTCCTGCCACATTTGAATTTCTTCCGTCACTTTAACCAACTTTTGCTGTTCTATCTTTTCTTCCAACTCCACAGTCAAATGTTTTAATTGCTCTTGAACATGTTCCACTTCTTTCATCTTTTGCACAAATTCTGGAACCGTTGACATCTTCTTTATCTCTTGAATCTTTGAAGATTTGTGCTCAATAGTCTCCTGAAGATCGTGAACTCGATCGATAAGCTCGTTGGCTTCTTGAATATTGGCTGGTTGGGTTCTATCAAGCATTCTGATAATTTCAATTGCTTCCTCTTGCCACATTTGAATTTCTTCGACCACTCGAATTAGTTTCGAGATTTCGAGTTTTTGTTGAAGTTCCTGGGTAGTTTGACGTATTTGCTCTTGATTAATGATGGTCTTGTGAAGTTGAGCTTGGAAAGTCTGATCTACAATGAAATACAATTAAAATTATTCAAATAAATAAATAAATAACTCACTCTGTGAGAGAGTCTTACACGCTTCCAAGTGCTCGCTCTTTTTGTCCACCTCCACTTTCAAGTCCTCAATTTTCCGACGAATTTTCTCATACTGTTCCTGATTATTGCTCTGTGTAGTGATAACTTGATTCATACTTCGAATGATTTCCACCATCTCCTCCTGCCATATCTGCACGTCTTCAACTACCTTTAAAAGTGAGGTGAGCTCAACTTTTTGATAGAGTTGCTCCAAACGAGTCTTGATGTATTCGTTCTTATCAAGCAACACATTGATACGACTGATCTGCTCCTCGTTTTTGTTTTCTTCTTTAAGAGTTTCTAGGGTAGATTTATGAACGTCCGCAGCATTTTGAAACGCAGCAATTCTTTTTTGAATTTCCTCTACTTCCTCTTTTCGGCTGACTGTCGAATTATCCACTTTTCCAATAAACTCTAACACGTCTGTCTGCCACATTTGTATCTCTTCGATTACACGCTCCGTCTTTGTTTGCGATGACTGCAATGTCAATGTCACTTATTTATATAATCACTAGAAAAAGAGTATTTCCATCGCGTTCGTGGTGTAATGGTCAGCATGGATGCCTTCCAAGCATTCGACGGGGGTTCGATTCCCCCCGAACGCAGATAACTTTTTTTTTCTTTTTAAAGGGGTGCCAACTTTCTGGGGAAAGTGGCTTAAAATATACTCTTGAGTGGGGGATTTACGAATATCACATTGAAATCGCACAAAAAAATTTCTCTGATTTTTTATGATTTTTACAAAAAAAAATAGAAGACCACGAGGAGTACACGAAAAATCGTGGCCGTGGTCTAGGAAACCCGCGACCGCGGCTTCTAGAAAATTCCATTTTCACGAGAAATATTTATTTTTCTTGTATTTTCCCTCGTTTTTATCATCGATTTTCGATAAAACATGCTCTAATGGGTTATTAAAATTACAGTTAATCGCGAAAAATGAAAATCGAAAAATCGATATTCGCCTGTCGTTCGATTCATCGTTTTAAATAATTTCTTGTGAACATTTATTGTTCAAATATAAACGTTACAGATAAAAGAGTGAACTTAATGCGGGATTGAGCAGGAAAAGGGACAAAAAAGAAAGGTATGCGAATTTTGTTCCGAATTTGTTTTATCGTTACTTTTGTGATCAACACGCGTTAATTTGCTATTTTAAAACACGAAATGATGTTTTTACATTATTTCCCCAAGATTAATGCAAAAAAAATGCGAGAAAGACAGGAGACAAATTATGAAAAAGAAAATGGCGTTTGAATTTCCCGCCAATTCGTGTACTCCACGTGGTTCGATTGCCATGGTTATATTCGTAAATCCCCCACCCGAGAGTGTATTTTAAGCCACTTTCCCCAGAAAGTTGACACCCCCTTTAATTACTTACTTTATCTCTTTGCCACTCGTTCCATTTGTGTTGCACGTATTTGAAGCGATTTTCATGGTCCGTGATCATGTTTCGCACTGCTTCTTGCGCACGTTGAATGTTGAGCCATTCATCGGATTTTCCGATCTGCTGAGCGTTCGAAATGAATTTATCGGCTGAAATAATAAAACAAATTATACATATTTGGTTAAAGTGTAAAATACCTTGATGTTTCTCTTGGCTCAAGGTTTCGAGGATCATTTGGAAAACGTTGGCAATTTGTGCGGATACCTTCTCATTGGTGTACTCTTGATTATTTTCGAGAAGCACTTGAAGTGCATCAAAAGAGCCTTCAAGATCTTTTCCAAATTTGTGAACTTGTTCATAAGTTGTTCCGATCTGAATTCGATTTTCCAAAATATCTTTGACTTTTTCATAACTCTTCACGAATTCATTTAACTGTTGCTCTTCTTCGGGCGACATTTGTGGTTTTTTAGCCAAAAGACTCATGACATCAGCGTCACGGTTGATGACATCAGTGGCGAATTGTTTATGTGAAGAAACAAAATCTCTAGCGTCGCTCTGATTTCCACCCATATCTCCTTTTTGAGCTAGAAAATCTGCTGCCGGACCATCTAGCCAAGTTTTGATGGAGGAGAAGTGAGATGTGGTTTTTCCAGACTCTTTGCGTTGTTTTGCAAGATCTTCAATTTCTCGAAGCTTTTCGGAAAGATCTTCAATGTATTGACGCACTAGGCGTTGTTCTTCGTAGCTGAGCACCTCTTTCGCTGAAAAAAACAACAATTTTTAAGTTTTTTTTGTCACTTCTTACCAGAAATATCCTTTCCCTCATGAATCAATGGTGATCCTTTCTGTTTTGCCAACGGCGCCAACTCTCCAGCTAACGCGGCGTTTGCATTTTTCATGTCTTCCACCATCATGTTTAGTTGGGAAATCATCGATTTGGCGGCTTGAAGGAATGTTTGAATACGTTGTGACCTATTCATTCTGGTTTTCAAGTAGTGCAAGAATTCTTCAATTCTTCCAGAAAGATGGGAAATGCGACCGCCATCAGAAGAAGGAGTTTGTGCCAGTTCACGAAGTCGCGCGACATATTTCTAAAATATAAATTGAGTTAAATTGAACTTAATTATTCAATAAAATTGAACTTACATTTCCTTCTAATAACACATTTTTCTGTCCTGATTCATTAAGAGCTTTTACTTTCTTCTCAGCATATTCCAACCATTGCTCAATTACGACCAACTCGTCTTCTGTAGTCGTTGTGGTCCTCTGCTGTTGGGATTCAAATTGTTTTTCTTGCCACAATGTTTCAGATTTTTCCCAGTCTGATGCAACTCTAAAAAAATTTGATAAGAAGTTTTTTAAAGCAAAAATTTCAACTAACCTCAACATGACATGTTCAATTTTAACTGAAGCATCCAAAATTTCTTGAGGCCTCGCTGGATTGTCGTCAATTTGTCCCAAAGTTCGAATCTGTGAGATTACTGAGCTTCCCAAGTCGACTACGGTGGCCGTTGTGTCAATAATTTCTATAAAAATAACGACTCAAACAAAAATAAACACTAACAAGGGTTTTACCGTTAATGAGTTTATTCACTGACAGTTGAAGCTGTGCTGAGTTGTGACCAGAAATTTGATGAACAATTTCCACTGTCTTTTGTGTGAGCTAAAGACCATCTACAGTTTTAAAAATAAATAATGCAAATACAAACCTTTTCATGACTTTCAGCAAGTTCATAGAACTGCACCGTTTCTCTCAACATGTATCCACGAAGAAGAAGCTGTCGATTCAGCGATCGCCACGTCTGAATAAATACGATTTCACAAGATTCGAATGTATGTTGTCGTCAAAGTTAATGTGTAAATTTATGAGTATCTGGCTAGCTATCGGTGCAGTAAAAATAGGAAGGATAAAATGTACAAACCTCCCGCAAACTCTTTGCCATATCGTCGTACACAATCGTCTCGTCTGGATTCGTTTTCTCGGCGCCTAAATTATCAGCGCGGCTTAATAATGCCGCCACTTGGTCATCTTTGTCTTGAAGACGTGAAATCAGATCGTCGTGGATTTTCAGAAGATCTCTGGCTTCTTGTGATCTGGATCCAATTGAGAGAAGTTTAGGTTGCATTTCGTCGACCCGCAGTTGCATGTAACCGTTGCTCTGCAAAAAAGAAACAAATATGGGATTTTCGTTCTATAAAATGTAATGCCGTTTTAATAAATTACAAGCCTGCAGCTTGTGGCGACTAAGTCGCCTTCGTCAAATATTTATTTTTACTGATTTTTGCTTTTTTTTAAATAGAAATGACAATTATTTGCATTCCCTATTTCTCTCAAGCTCTCGTGACCCTTGTGGTATAGTGGTTAGCGTGTTTGAACGTCAATCTAGATGTCGCTGGATCGAGTTTTGTCGACTGCAAACTCGTGTGTGAGACACACAAACAAACACACAGACTAATCTAAAATTTTCTATATAAGAAAGATTGCAAAAAATAGATTCGCAGATCTTTGTAGTTTACAGTTTTCTGACAACCTAGATTTCAAAACTGATTTATCAACTGTCACGCAAACAAAACAAACCTGTAGCTAGCGGGAAGCTCAACAATTTTTTTTCATGGAAAAATACAGTAATTGAGTAAAAATTGTATTGTTACCTTTAGAAGTGCCACCACAATTGACGCATTCACTCCAGCCTTCACTGCAATTGTCGACAATGTCGTCGTGGATTTATCGTGTTCTCCATCTTTTCCATTCTGCGTGGCCGCCATTTCTATCCTGTTGGCGTCAATCGGCGCCCCACCTGGCGCCATTTTCAGATCTTTCCGGTTCTTACTACTTTCTGAAACAAAATGTGGGGAATTTATATAAAAAAGTAAAAAGTGCAAAAAATTAGTATAAAAAAGCCGCCCACACTCTCTTCCGTAGAGCTCTTCTGCTATTACACACACACACGTTCTCTCGTTTCCTGGATCTCTGGTGCTCTCCGACATAAAGAAGCACAGGAAGAAGTAGGATATATAGTGTAAAACATCTTGCCTGCCCTGCTTCATTGGCTGCTGCTGCTGCCGGTTAGAAGATGGTTCGACGAGAGCCGACAGAATAGAGAGGCGGAGAGAAAAACAACACAAAAATCCGGTGGGAGGAAGAGCACGAGAAGAGCTCAAAGTGGAGGGAATAGAGTGGTAAGAACAGAACAGATCCGAGGGGTCCAAAAGATTATTAATGATTGGAAAATTGAAATTATACATAGATGCATACATAGAAATTGATAGAATGGGACAACTAAAAGAAAAAAATGGAGCAGTTTGTAGGTATGTGCGTTCATTTTAAATCATCAAGAAAGCGTTTTAGTAAACAAAAAACGCAGCAAATTTAGATCAAAATCATGAAATTCTCAAAAATTGCAAAAATATTGTGTTTTCAATCGAGTTGCAGCATGAAAACATGAGTCCGCAATCACCGTTCTGTCTGCGTCTCTTCAAATAGCACTGTGTTTGCGTGGTCGCGCACAAATAAGTGGGCGGAGTTTCGTGTGTTCATGCTGCAACTCGATTGAAAACACAATATGTAGAACATGCACACAGCTCATTATAATGCCTTTGGCACATCTGGTTTTGCAAATAAACGGCGAGAAGTGTAACAAGAGTCAGATATAAAACTTGAAGCACGAAATATGTATTAAATTTGAAAAAAAAAACGCAGGAACAACAAAGTAGTAAAAAAGCGTGTTATAGTTAAATTTTGGTTTATGTTTAACTTATGTTGAACATGAGAATTATCCAACAAAAAAAAGGTCCAAAAAAAAAGCTCCATTTCGTTTTCCATCAATTAGTGAGTGTACTCTGGGTGATATGGTGTGTGGTTCGCCTCGATAGATGGAGAGGTTTCTTACTCTTCATTACAACGCATCCGAAGAGAACACATCCCTCCAAGTTTCTACAGCTTCCTCTGTTTCTCTCGAGAAGTGCCATTCTCATTGAGAAAAGATAGAACGTTGCAATCGATAAATTGATTAACGCTTTGTCTGTAAAAAAATTTAGCTTTTATTTTAGGAAGTAATTGCCGATTTTTATCAACTATGTATTTACTTTTGAAAAATATAATAAATAAAGTCGGCGAATTTTAAGAAAACTTCAGTTTTCAGTCCAGTTTCAGTTTCATTTTTTTTCAGTTCAGTCATTTCCATAGCACGGTGTCCAGGATTGAAAATGTGGGCGGAGCCTAATTTGCTGGCGCGCCAGAAAACTGGCATGGCGCACTTTCGGTGCTTGCGCATTTTTCGACTCTCCCATTTTTTTATTGATCATATTATTTTTCTTTCAGTAAAACGTGTTTTTAAAATGTATGTATTGTATCTTTTAACAAGCCTGATCTGGCGCCTATCGTCGCCGATCAGTCTTGAGTAGCCGCCTGCGGCGGCTGTTAGGTTGGGCGTATCATTAAGCTTGATCTAGTTCAAAGCACCCTTTTTAGTTTCAAAACAACAAAAAAAATTTGGAGAAAGGGAAGATGTCCAAACAGAGTTGAGGAATTCCGTGGTCATGTATTTGTTGTAACCAATAGATTGTATGAAAATTTCGAGGAAATCTCGGTTCTGTCCATTTTGGAATGCGATTTTTCATTCAGAAGATCCCCGTCGATATTCTTCGGAGAGGCATCTTCATTGATGATCCGCGTGTTGTCTAGAAGCGAGAACTTCTGGAATTGATTCCAGGGATAACTGTTCTTGATACAGTTGTTGTCTTGGTTCCGTGTCGGATGACAGGAAGGATCTGGCGGAAATCTCCGCCCAGAAGATTACGTTTTCCTCCGAAAGCGGAGCGAGAGTCGGTCAACTCTCGAAGCACGAAATCAGCAGTTTCCAATGCAGTTTTGGAGATCATGGAGCACTCGTCCCAGAGTATCACATCCACTTCTTTCAGCTTCTTTGCCTCGTCACTTCCTTTGCTGTGATTGCTCGTCTTGGAATCGTTTCCGATGTTGAGTTTGAACAGTGACGCAGAAGTCCGGCCATTTTGGAGCAATGTGCTGGCAGTTACTGTCCAGGCGGTGCACTGTACGTTCTTGTTCATTGCGGTGAGCATGTGAAGGATCACGTTGTATGTGTACGTCTTTCCAGCTCCTCCGGGACCATCGAGAACAAACATCGGAGGAAGAGTGAAGTCGGTTGAAGCGGCAATCACAAAATTTTTGTAGTAGGCTCGTGCTTCTGATTCCTCCTGACCGTATCCCCGATTCAGAAAATCCTCTGACATGTATGTACTTCTTGAAGAGATTCCACAAAGTTTGGGTGTCGCCAATCTCGGAGAAGGCCAGAACAGCAGAGAAGGCTGCTCTCAGCATGTATTAAGCGGCCGTTTCCTCGAGTGACTTGATGACAACGGCATCGTCGCTCAGAAAACCTTGGGCTTTTACTGCTTCGACAAAAGTATCATGCACAGTTGGAATACCATTGTCGTCTTTAGTCGTTTTCAGATCCGAGAAGCTGGTGGCACCTTTGGTGTACAGAAGCATAAGACGTAGAGCGTATTTTTCAGGATCTCCTGGACACGGAAATCGGTAGATTTGGTGGAGAGCTTCTGGAGCACAAATACATATAGCGGCAGTCCAGGTAGTTGGCAAAGTTGTCCTCGACTTCAATGCCTCCAGAAGCACAGTAGATGTTGATCATGCCGACATCTTTCCTAATTTCGTCTTTAAAAACTGACATTGATTCCTGCTTCAATATAAGTATTTCTTGCCTTTGAAGAACCTTGCTATACAGTTAGTACATGTAGTGTTCATCTGGCCTAACAATAAGTGATGTCGAGTTACTGTAGCACCTCCAAATGCGTTTTTGGCCGTTGTTGCATTCTTCTCGTCCTTTTTATTCCGATATCTGGTTGAGTGGTATGTGAATCTCTCAGTGCGTTGCTCCTTGGTTTCAGATGCTCTTTTAGCCTTGGCATTGCTTCGAAGACTTGCTCTTCTTTCCTCAGCCCTTTCCTGCATTTCAGACAGTCTTGTCTCCAATTTTGATTGCGAGTTGCTGATCCTTTCCATCATTTTCTCCTTCTCGGTAGAAGCAGCTCTCCGAAGACGTCTGGACTCTCGATCTTTCTTTTTCCGGATTGCACTTTCTTCTGGAGTATAGCTTTGTCGCTTCCGTCTCATGAACTCTTCAGCAGATCGCGTAAAATATAGTTCAACGTGAAAACCAATTGAACTTGACCCCCCCCCCTGACCCTTCAAAGCGAAGTTTTGCAAACTAAAAAAAAACATTAAAAAGCCTAGAAATTTTTCACGTCAGAAACTCCCGATTGACGCGAACATTTAATTATCAATTCATATCGTTTGGAATCGGTATCACTTGGTGTAGTAGCTAGTGAGTTGCAAACTGCAATTTGCACTCCCTGGTTCAATTCCTCCTGAGGTCTGTTGAGTTTTGTTGATCCAAAGGCGTGGTTAAAAATAGTTCCCATCAACCACTATCCCTCATCCCTAATGCTCTCTCTCTTTGAGGAATACGGGCTGGCTATCTTCCAAGCGAACAGACGGACATACTTGAATAGCGTAATATATATAAGAAAGATACGATAAAATTGCCCAAACTTCGATTTTCGTAAAGATTTATCCTGCAAAAACATCAAAAAACTCAAAACGATTATTCCGAAATGGTGGCTGAACTAAAATCGACGTTCTCAGGCTTAAAAAATTTCTAAAGACCTCAGCTATAATTCCATTGAAGCACATTTAGGAAAAAAATTAAGATTTTATGCTTTTTTCCCGAAAAACATAAAAAAATGCCTCAAAATTTGAATTTAGCGCGAAAAAATCCAGCCTGGACACCGTGCCGAGTATAAAATAACACAAGAAACATTTTTTTGCAGAGGAAGAATTTTATTTTGAAGAACGAGGCAAGAATATCAGATAATGTTCTTTTTTTTTTCCAAATTTACTTCCGTCTTCCATAGTACTGTTGTTGCTGTTGCGTCTGCTGGGTGCTCATCTGCTGATTGTTCGTTTGCTGATACTGTCCGTTCTGCGATCCCACTGCTTGACTATTTGTCTGTTGATAATTTCCATTCTGATACTGCTGATTGCTCGATGTCTGTTGGTACTGCATATTCTGATTCTGTCCATTTTGTTGTTGATACTGAGCGTTTTGGTTCTGAGAATTTTGGTATTGTGTGCCAGAGCTCTGATCTCCGCTCATTTGATTGCCGTAGAAATCTCTTTGTGGAGATGTGCCAGCTGAGTTTGTCTGCGTAGTGTTACCACAGTTTTGAGCGCTGCACAAACACGGAGCCTACAAAAAGAAGAGCAAGTTGCGAGTGATGACAAAGTAAATTTGAGCTTTTACCTGTGGCATTGTTGGCATGGTCGGGATGTTTGGAAAAGAACCGTTGACAGTTGGAAGCGTTTGGAACACAGAGTTTATCCAGTTGCCAACCTGAAAAATGCATTTCATTTTTATGAAATTTCAAATTTTCAACAATTAAAAGGACACACTGTCACTCACATATCCATTAACTTGGTTCATGTACTGATCAACTTGATCTTTGTACTGTTGAATCTGTTGCGTTTCTTGTTGAGTAGCCTGTCTCGTCTGTCCGTTCTCAGTCACTTGTCCGTCGCTGTACTGGCAGTTTCCATTGTTAAATGAATAGTCCATAATAGAAACAGAACTGTTTCCGTTGCTCGCCGAGTTTTGTGACATTTGCGAGTTTTGGTTGGTGTAGCCGTTGGTAGAGTATCCTTGAACTTGACCGTTCTGCGATTGAGATCCCATCTGATTTTGACCGGCATCATACTGCGCTTGTGTGCCGTAATTTTGCCCTGGCTGGGTTGAAGAGTACTGTTGATTGCCATTATACGAGTTTTGCTGATTTCCGTTGTAGGTATTGCTAGTTACGCCGTATTGGTTTTGTTGATTTTGGTTGGAATTGTACTGTGGGGTAGAGCTGTATTGATTTTGACTTTGATCGTATTGGATTGGTTGTTGGGTTGCTCCATTATTGTACTGAAGAGTTCCAGTTGTTTGGTATTGTCCGTTCGGATCGTATTGTTGAGTGTTTCCAGATTGGTATTGTTGGTTCGTGGAATAAGCAGCCGCGAATTGATTCGTTGTAACTGTTTGGCCGTTTGCCGTATCTAGAAGTAAATAATAACGTATTAAATCTTAAAAAGAATTTGAATGGGTGTTTGATATGGATATTAAAACAAAAAGCACGGCACCCCAGCCTTCTTCCAAAATCCTAGTTTCGACCTGGCGAATTTTTAAAACCCTAAGGCTCGGTCATTTTTTGACAAAAAAACCTCGTTTTTGGATTAAAATGATGGTGTTATCCTGAATAATCAGACTATGATTCGAATTTCTCAAAAAAGTAAATTTTCGAGTGAAAAAATAATTTCATTATCCGACGAACTTGGTGGCGCATTGGAAGACGGGGGAGTCGTGAAAAGCAGTATACATTTTTCACTCTTTTCATATACAGTACTGGCCATAAAGAATGCGACAACTTGTTTTTTGACGATAACTTCTTGGAAAGTTAACTTTTTGACCCGAATTTCTTACTGTATCTGCAATGGAACCTCACAAAAACTTGCGTACCTGCAAATTGCATCGTTCTGCAAAAAAAAATTTTTTTTTAATTTTTTAAGTTTTTCTCATTTTTGCACTTTTTTCATGTATTTAAGTTTTTTGTATAAAGTTGAATGAAAATTAATTGGGAGTAGTTCTAATTAGTTTTTTATTGTTTTTCAGCTATGGTCAGACCATTTGGGAAGACAAATTTCATTGTGGACGTTCGAAAAAGCATCGTACGTGGACATGAACTAGGCGCGCATCCGAAGATACTCGCAACCTAGTTTGGTTCTTCTTCCAGCGAAATTTAACGTGGTTTGAAGAATAACCGTGATGATGTAAGGTTTCAATTAGCTTTCTAAACTAATTTCGACTATTCAGGATGGTGTAGTTCATCGCCAATCTCCAGGAAGACCCCGAACTACTTCCAGAGCTATGGATCGAAATATCTTGCGCGCGTGCCGAGAAGATCCTAGACGCACATCTACGGATATTCAAGTTTCCGTGACGTCTCCAAATGAGCCGGTGCCATCGAGAAGGACTATTAGAAGACGTCTGCAAGTTGCTGAACTGCACGGACGAAGACCAGTCAAAAAACCACTCGTTAGTCTAAAAACCGGAAAGCTCGCTTTGAATGGGCTAAACAGCACTTGTCCTGGGGACCTCGAGAGGGGGCTAATCACACCTGGAGCGGCGAATCAAAGTTCAATCTGTTCGGTACTGATGGTATTCAATGGATTCGACGTCCTATTGGCTCCAGATATGCTCCTCAGTACCAATGTCCGACGGTAAAACATGGAGGTGGATCTGTGATGGTTTGGGGATGCTTCTCCGACACTTCCATGGGTCCATTGAAGAGAATTGTTGGAACCATGGACGATATGTGTACCAAGACATCCTGGAGAACACAATGCGACCATGGGCAAGAGCAAATTTGGGCCGATCGTGGGTGTTTCAGCAGGATAATGACCCGAAGCACACTTCGGGTCATGTTGCCAATTGGTTTCGACGTCGCCGTGTGGATCTCCTAGAATGGCCAAGTCAGTCTCCGGACTTGAATCCCATCAAACATATGTGGGAGGAGCTAGAACGACGTCTCAATGGAGTCCGAGCCTCCAATGCCAACCAGAAATTCGCTCAACTCGAAGCTGCTTGGAAGAGTATCCCGATGACGGTGGTTCAGACGCTCCTGGATTCGATGCCACGTAGATGCCAGGCTGTTATTGATGCCAAAGGATACCCAACCAAGTATTAAATCATTTTTTATAGTTACCTTCCTTTTGTTTTTGACCTTCGGTGATTCTAGAACTTATTTGTATAGATCTCCAAAAATGTCAATTTTTATGAATTTTCGAAAAAATTGAATAAAAAAATAATTTTCAGCAGAATTTTAAAATCAACTTGATATAAAGGTTTCTGATAGTGCTGAAAAAATCTCACAAAAAATTTGGGTCAAAAAGTTAACATTCCAAGAAGTTATTGTCAAAAAACTAGTTGTCGCATTCTTTATGGCCAGTACTGTACTAGGTTGCTGCAAACTCGCTCCAATCGAACAATGAATTTCGCATGCATTTGAAGTGAGATTCAGAGAAATCTGAGCGAATCATCGGCCACGCTCTCTCAATCATCTGCACTCTTTCGCCGCTTAAGCGGCTGTCTCTTTGGTTGTTCTAATGGAGCGCGTTTGCAGTGCTTTTATACCTAGCATCCAAGTTAAGATATTAAAACTATCTCTGAGAGTTTTATTCTAAAAATTCGAAAATCTTACATTGTTGCTGTTGAGCAGCTGTCACAGCTAAACAAGCAGATAAAATGGTGATAAAGTGCATTATGGAACTTGAAAAAAGAAAACTTGGTAACTCCTCACTCTTCTCGTTCTCTTTTATACTTTTGTAATGATCGGCCGATTGTTGGGTTGCCAAAATGAATCAGCTCGAACAAACAGTGTGGACCTTCCGCTATTTGACTTTCTTACTTTTGCCACTAACTACTAGGAAAAAAGGAGAAGAAAAAAGTTGAAAATCCACTGACAAACAAACGTCGGTATGTTTACTATGAAAAGAAAAAGGAACTGTCAATTTTAAAAACTTCGCTGTGAAAAACAATGGTGTCAGTTCAATGATGATGAAGAACTGCAATATGTGATATGGGGGTTATTCAATTCACGCGATGTCGTGAATTGTAAAAAAATACAGGTAGAGAAACGGGGATATAGCATTGATAGTGAAGAGACACAGAGACTGCCCCCTTTCTTTAAACTCCTAACCTTCTGCGTCTCTTCAATATCAATGCTATATCAGGGGGAACCCCCGTTTCTCTATCTGTATTTTTTTTACAATTCTCGACATCGCGTGAATTGGAAAATAAGCGAATTTTCATAAAATTGTGGGTAAAAAATTTTAATTTTCATTCAAGTCTTAGAATGTAACGTATCTTTGTTCCGATGACCTGAACAACTGCTCAAAGATGAGCACCTAAGAATAAATATTTGTGCATTTAACTAAACTTACTACTCCAAGATATGTGCAAAAACTATTTTTGTGCGCAGAAAAAATCATTTATTTTCGAAACATTGGATACAAATCATTGGGATTATAGAAACTCGAGTCAAAACTATCCCAAGTAAACGGATAATATGAATTGGAAGAAAGAAGCTGATTTGCTGGTCGAGCACCAGTGCCAATTTTATATACGGGTCCTGCTTTATAAGATTGTAGAAGATTATTTTGATACCAAACTGGCGATTGATCGATTGGTGGTGGTTGTTGGTAGGAATTGTATGCATCGTATGGATCGTAAGGATCTGTAGTAAACGAATTATTATTGTTTTGGTTTCTGCTAAATCTTTACTATTTTTTAGCGATTTCTCAGATGCTCCTGATCCGATTTGCACAAAACTTGGCAAAATATAAAATTTTCAAATTTAGGGGTTCAAATCGTTTAGTTGCATTAATTTTAATAATCAATTATCAAATTAGTGGCGACTAAATGTTATCAACTTACATCCAACAACAGCTGAAAAAAGCATAAAAAAAATAATAGAAATGTTCATTTCAGCAACTTTTTCGTTTTGCAAAAACAAAACTGACAAGCCGGTCTTATTTTTAGGTTCCCGAAGCCCATTTTTAAAGCTTTCTTTGTTTGCAATTGGGATGAAAATCATGATGCATAAATATGTACATATTTTTGAAACCACTTGAAGTACCCGACGCTTGTGCTAAAAGTGTTTGACAAATCGAATAGCAGATGACGAATTTCCAACTTTGATTACAGTTTTTTTTTTAAATAGTTGCACAGTTTCATGAGATGACTCCATTTTCTAATCGATGGAACCAAAGAGTGATTGTTTGACGATTTGGTGCAGAACCTTTATAAACATCAGTCATACGTCTCGCCGCGTTTAAAATAACTCTCAAAAAATACTGTATTATGACTTTTTTTATAAGCCAATGGGCTTCTATTTTTCAAAAGTGTCTGGAGATTGGTTTACATTACAGGGTAGGCTTATAATACAGTATTCACTGTATATTAATTGAACCCCATTTTATTATTTTGAACATAAAAAAGAAAAACGGGAACCTATAATGAAATATTCCTAGATTAATGAACTAGGTAAAACAAAGAAATATTTGGATTCATTTCTAGGAAACCTAACAAATACTGGGCAGACTTATTGTTAATAAACTATTCTATAAGCTTCAGCGAAAAGTCTTTGTCCCTTTTTTGTTTTTTTTTTTTGTCATCGCTCAGCTTAGCTTATAATCCGCGAGTTTCTCACAGACGACGGCGCCACCACCAGCACTGCACTCAACTGGAAAGATGGCAGGGTCCAAGTAAATATTTTATAGCCGAACGAAATGTCAAACACAGATTTCAAACACAGATCCGCCAAAAGCCGCAATCTATTGGAATCGAACATCTGCTACATCCACCGTACTCATCCAATCGGGCGACCAATTCAAAATCACCTCGCCGGATAGAAATTGTATGATTCTCTTCGTTTTTTCCATCGCGTTGGCAAAAAGTTGTTATTTTGAATTTTGAATATATTACTTCTTGATCCCTGCTTTTATTAAATAATATTTGTTTTGAAGAATAAAGATGAGAAGTGGCGAAGACTTTTTGCTCAACCTAAAATATTTTGTGATTCTTGAACTTTTTTTGAACCCTTTGATTCTAATTGTCTATTTTCTGAAAATGCAACCATGAAATGCTGACCGAGTAGCGCCACGCGCAATCCAATAGCTATTCGATTATCCCATAAGCCTACTTTCAGATTGACCTATGAGAATTTGGTGCAATGCCTTTGATCATCGGTATGTTTTTGTTGTTTTGTCAACGTATTGTGTTTTCAATCGACTTGCGACACGAGAACGAGAACGAGAACGCGAAACGAAACTCCGCCCACTTATTTGTGCGCGACCACGCGAACACAGTGATATTTGCAGAGACGGAGACAGAACGGTGAATGCAGACTTGAAATGAAATGAAATGCGTTTTCATATCGCAGGTTGATTGAAAACACAATACTTTGATTATAAAATTTAAAAGTGGAAATTTCCTCGAAGCTGTTATCCTAAACATGATGGATCTTTGTCTTAGTTTGTGACGACTGAAAATTAATAAAATTTCCTGGAACCTTAAAAATACTCCATTTTTAATTCTGACTTTAACTGGACGGTTAACAAAATAATGAAAGATGTGTTCAAAAGATTCAAAGCACTTGTTGCGGATCACTTCGTACCATCAGATGTGGAAAGTCTAGAGTTTTACGTCACTACCGTGAACTTTTTATCATTGTCGCCACTATTTTCAGCCAGGCCTACATTAAAGCACTATTCAAATCCCAATTCTCCGTTCATGCTTACGTCATTCATGATCTATATGTTTCCTCCTTTGCTAGTTTTTAAATTTAATTATTTTCCGATTAGTTTCAACATATTTTTTCTCTGACCTATATAACAATTTTGTTTCTTGTGGTTGATCTTACAACAAAAATTAATAAAATATTGCAACATTCAAAGTTTGAACAGCATAGCTGAAAACTCTTGAAAAGACAGAATTCCTGACGCCCCCGCCCACCTTTTAAATGCACTCTCGCATTGAAAAAAACATGAATGGATGTGCAGTTGTTTACTTCTGAGAGGAAAAATGAAGACGTGATCATTCACATGTGGCCATGGTTTTTGAGTTTGAGTTTTTTTTTTTGCTGTAATTTTCCTGACATATATTTCGAGAAAAATAACCGTTTCCCACTTTTTTACATGCTATTTCAGGCATGAAAAAAACTTATTTGTGCTTTAATTTTCGGCTCGCCAAAATGTTCAAACGCGCTCCGCTTAACTCAACACTATTGGGGTTATTCACGAGAAAAAAAAACGGTTTGTTTTTGTTTTTTTTCTAATTCACGCGTTGTCGAGAATTGTAAAAAAAAAATACAGGTAGAGAAACGGGGGTTTCCCACGATATAGCATTGATAGTGAAGAGACACAGGGAATGTCCCCTTTCTTGGAACTCCTCACCTTCTGCGTCTCTTCACTATCAATGCTTTATCAGTGGGAAACCCCCGTTTCTCTACCTGTATTTTTTTTACAATTTTTGACATCGCGTGAATTGGAAAAAAAAAAACAAAAACAAACCGTTTTTTCTCATGAATAACCTCATATGCGATGTTTATTTTCGGTTTCCAAATTATTTATGTTCACGTTGAATTTATACGTGTCCGATTTTGGCACGTTGGACCATTTTGGCGAGCCGACAATAATAGCCCCAATAATTTTTTTGGCCATGCTTGGAATATCATGTGCTTTAAAAGTGCAGACTCCGCAAGGATTCACACGGTGTTCAGAAATGGTTGTAAAAAACTTCCCATCCGTAAAAGTTTACCCTGGGGCGTTTTTTATCTTCCGAGTTTATAAATTTTTCAAACAAGGACGTTCAATTAAAAATAATAATTTAACTAGAAATTCTACATGTTTTCTTTTTGCCTGAAAATTCTTGTTTTCAGTTTTTTTTTTCTGTTTTCAACAAAAATAATTCATTCGAATGATTGAAATGAGAAATTTCTTGCTAAACACTAGAATTTTCCTGATAACTTTTTTCTCTGAACCCACATTTTGAAGAATTGTGTTTTTGTCTGCTCACAAGAGTTCACCTACCTTTCTGTTTGTTCGAATTCAATTGAATGTTTAATTTGTGCGTTGGGCGAACAAGAAAGACCACCAATTTACCAGGAAATGTTTTCGAATTGGTTCTACACGCTCGTTTTGGTGCTTTTACCAGATTTTACCGAACACAACAAGTAGTTCGTTTATTGAAACCATTCAGTGGCTTTACGTCTCATTTTGACCCGCTGTTCATATTTTTTTTATTATGTTTCTCACTTTCCCGTCTCCTCGTGTATTAGATGGTGGAGACGGTTTTCCCGATGCACCTAGGAGAAACACATAAAATGATAAAATACAAATTTTCTTAAATTTTAAGCATATTCATATACTCGATATAAAACGCTGCGTACTCGCTCCAATCTAACCATGAATTTCGCATGCATTTGAAGTGAGATTCAGAGAAATCAGAGCGAAACATAGGCCACGCTCTCTCAATTTTCTGCACTCTCTCGTCGCCAACGTGTCCGCGTCCTCCACTGTGCGAAGGGAGCGCGTTTGCAGCGCTCCGTACTGAGAATAGTTTTTAGGTTTTTTTAACTCACAAATCTTTAGGAGTGGCACAACACTACAAACGTATTTTTGACTATTCACGACTAGACTATCAATTTCCGAAAACTTCCTATTGGTTTCTTTGATATGTGTACATTTATCAAGCATTTTTGAAATCACTTTTTCACCATTCCTCAAAAGTCGTCATTTTAAATACTTTTCATCATAGAATTTCTCAATCCTAACGGTTCTTCCAGAAAATGCGAAAAAAAATGAACAAAGGTATTTATAAGTTCATTTTTTTCGCACCACACCCGCGAAAAACAAAACTCAAAAAGGGAATTAATGGACACGTATTTTCTTATTTTCCATTTCATTTTGTTGAACGCACCATAAAGCCACGGCTCCGTCTTTTGGTTTTTTGGAACCAATTATTTGTTCCCTTTTGTGTTGATCTCAATGGTGTATGTGTCTTCATCTCAGTTTTCCCGATACTTTTTTTACGTCGTCAAAATTAAAAATTTAACATGATGAGAAAAGGGAAAAGTTGGGAATTAAATAGTAATGTATTCTAAAGAATTATGTATTCGCTCGTCAATAGCCTTGACGTCTGTCTGCAACTATATTTGGAATCATGAAGACCACTAAAACAGACTTTTTGGAAGTAAACTTTTTAGTTCACCTTTTGCATTCACATTTCAGAATTCAAAAGCCCTAGTACATTTTAGCCGTGTTTCTTTCATGAAACGAACAACAAGTTATCTTTTCACACTTTTTTGTGTTCCTTAAATTGGATCATCTTTTCTTTTTGCGCCGTTGTGGCCTTTTGAAAATTTGAAAAAACAGATTTTTTGATCTGACATAACCCCTTTCATCACAGTTAGAATTCCTACCCAAAGGAGTAGCACCTTTTATTATTTATTTTTTAAACTTGATTCTCGCTTTACGCGTTTTCAGAAAATGTTGTTAATATTTTGATATTTAAAACTGGGAAACTGTCATTCGCGGTTGCTTAAGTGTTGTCAGACAGTTACATGGAGTTGTTTGGCACCATATTTTCCCTTGTTTTATGTTGATCAACAGTTGCAGAATGGAATTTTTCTTTAAATGCTGATCAACTGTCGCCCATCTGTGGGTAAACTGTTGTTCACCCCTTGAACTGTTGCTCAACTTTAACATTTATGTTGATTTTTCTTCTTTCGAAATCAAAATGTTTTATAAACTTGCTTACTTGTGATTAAGCTTTCCATCCCGGGCGGGTCGTCCGAAATTGCCTGCTACCCGTCCGCATTGCACGGTCTGCGATTTTACGTGACGGTGTTTGGACACACCGTCACGGTACATTGCACGTATTTCAATTTTCGATTTTTTAAGAATTCCCAATTGTATTAAACATGATTTTTATTGCTTTTTTTTTTCGTAATTTCAACTATCAAAGTATTTTTTAGAAAGTCGAAAATGATTAAAATGGATAGAAGCTGTTCGTCAAGTAGCGAGGATAATAATATTGAGGAACCATTGGAAAAAAAAAGGAAAATCAATATCGCCATTTTCCAGCGTTTCGCGGAATGAAAAAGTTCATCACGAATATAAAGAAGTTTGTGGAAAATAAAACAATAATAATAATTCAAGATTGCTTTTAAGATCGAGTGGACAACACGTTTCAATCGAATTGCTGGTTTGAAAAGCATTAAATAACCATTCAAAGTATTTTTCGAGAATTTAGGAAAACTACTTTGTATTGCGCTTAATTTGGTTAATAATAAAACGCTGTGTATTATTTAAAAAAAAATGATATAAAGTTCTGAAGTCTACATGAAAACAATGTACTTTATAGTGAGATCATTATTCCTATAAATAAAATGCTTACTTCGGTCAGTGTGTGCTTTTGTTTGGGTGTCTGACAGCACTATAAAAATCCAGTTAGGCCATAAACAAAACACGAACTCGCAAAATAGGATTACTTTCAAGTTACTGTAATCTTATAGTTTTTGTTGCACATCCTATAAAATTTAACTAATCGTGAAAACATGTGAAAT
This sequence comes from Caenorhabditis japonica, assembly GCA_963572235.1. Lineage (NCBI taxonomy): Eukaryota > Metazoa > Nematoda > Chromadorea > Rhabditida > Rhabditidae > Caenorhabditis > Caenorhabditis japonica. The sequence goes on from OY754346.1 coordinate 2,011,669, forward strand.
TCCAAAAACGGCGAAAAAAAAAGCGTTACCGCATTTTTCCTATTATTAAAGGTTTTCTAATTTGTCTTTGACTATTCTGTACTTTTTGTTGTTTTTCAGCATTGAAGAAATTGGAATTTCCAGTAGAATTTGAACAACAACAACAGATCGCAAGAAAAAAAAATTCCAGCAACAGAGTGTTTGACATGGAGCTGCTGGATTTGGTCCGAGAACAAAGAACCAAGAAAAACAAAATGGCTCTCGCATATCAATTCAACTTTTTTATTTGGTTGTTATTGTTTTTCCATTTTTATTATAAAGTGCATGTTTCTTTTGAAGAAATCTCATACACAATATGCCCATGTGCTCCTCAGGCACCCAAACAAACAATAGTTTTTTAACTTTTTTTTTTCAACATGAGACGCGGGACAATGAAAAACTAGATGTAGAGGTTGACGCAGCAGGCTTGCATGCATAAATACTTCCGTGTTTCTATGATCAATTTAATACATCTAAAATTTGACTGAGGATTTTCTGTGTCCTTTCTTTCTTCATATTTACTTTTTTTTTCTTTTGTATTTTTTTGTATTACGTCTTTATATCTTCACGGGAAAAAACTAATCCAGCAATGGAAAAAAGAATGAATTTACTAAAAGGATGAGGCTGCAAAAAGTCAACTTCAATTTTTTGCTTTTTTTTCTTTGCGAACTCGTGCTACTAATCCGGAAGAAATAAAGTTTAGTTTTATTTTTTCCGTATTTTCGTTGAAGATTAAAAATCAAATTGTTTTTATCATCTGTTCATCTTCGTTTTTCTCAGTATTCTTTCGAGCCGAATAACCAATTTATTTTTTCCAACCTTTCGAATTATTCTTGTTTTGCTGTTCAAAATCTTTTTTTTTTGCTTCCTGAATAAGATTTGGTTGCGCTTTTTTTTCTGCGTTTTCCGGTTGTGTTTTGGCTGAAAGACAATAGAATTCATTTCAAAACAATTTATTTTTAGCGCACAGTTTAAATAAAGAGGAAAATAAGAAAACTTTGAACTTTAACTTTTCTCATTTTTGCACTGCGTTATTGTGTTTTCAATCGACCTCACGGAGTAATGGCGAGTGACCTGGTGCAAACGTGCTCCATTGATAACACGCGCACGCGCACGCGCCGCATTCGACGGCAAAAATTTTGGGCACTGTGCCAATGCAAACATTTAGAAAAGAGACGAGACGGAGAAGACGAGCGAAAAAAGAGACGAGACGGAGAAGACGAGCGAAAAAAAGAGACGAGACGGAGAAGACGAGCGAAAAAAGAGACGAGACGGAGAAGACGAGCGAAAAAAGAGACGAGACGGAGAAGACGAGAGCGTCGCGCGTGTTCCCGCGCCAAAAAAGTCGTTTGAAAAAAGGCAGTCGCCATTAATCCGTGCGACCTGCGACATGAAAACGCATCACATTTCAAGTCTGCATTCACCGTTCTGTCTGCGTCTCTTCAAATATCACTGTGTTCGCGTGGTCGCGCACAATAAGTGGGCGGAGTTTCGTTTCGCGTTCTCGTTCTCGTGTCGCAAGTCGATTGAAAACACAGTAAGTTGAAAAACCTGAGGGGGCGGAGTTTGACCACTGTTTACTGTAGCTGGCAAGAATTATGAACTGATTATATTAGGATATTTCCTGAACTTTTTCAAAAAAATTTTTTGTGTAGAAAATTGCCTTAAAATTGCATAACAAACTAATAAACCTCTGAGTTCAAATTTTGCAACAAAGTCCACGTTTTTTGTTTTTTTCCGCATAAAATGAATGAGAAAAATTGTATGAAACCAGCAAAAAAAAATCCAGAACGAATATTTCACACCATTAATTTTATTTTCGAAACATTTTTGTTTTTGAAGTTCAAAAATTAAAGCCATTTATAAATCTCCCATAGCTCTATTTTCCAATGGTGCGGTGCGCATTTGCATATCATTAAAACATTCTTAGGATTTAACTCGAGGACCAACTTCATTTTAACTTTTTTCCTTAGCCAACGTTCTATTTATTTGTGCCTTTTTCATCCGCTAAAAAAATACTAGAAATGCTGAAAACAAAAAACTGTCAAACAAACGGATGGGAAAGTAAGGAATAAGTAATAAGGAGGGTGAGAAGAAGACAAATTCTGTATTTAGTATTTACTTTTATTTAAAAAAAAGTAAAAAATCAAAAATCAAAAAACAAATTGTTCCGTAGCAACTTCTTCTAGTTTACATTTTTCAAAGGTTCATTGTTCTTTGTTTATTATTTATTCATTTTGTTAAAGTCCCCAAGTTTTGCACAAACAATTCTTAGAATTTGTATTCCAAAGTTCGTCCCTCTCCATAACCCCGCCTTTTTTTAATTATACACCACAGATTTTTCTCATTTTTTTTTGCATATTCTGTTTCCAATCTAATGCCACTTTCACAACTTCTTGAAAAAATATGATTAAGGAAGAAAAGACTTCAAAACAAAAAAAAATTAAATTTCTTCTTAAAAAGTGCACAATCTTAAATTGCAAAATACTAAAAAAAAATTAGTTTTTATATCAGAAATCACTTTTACGCATTATTCGAATTTTTTTTATAAAGAAGCCATATTGGAAACATTAGTCTAACAAGACGGCTTAACAAAATTGGGTACGATTGATGCCATTCAAATATTATCTTTTCCTAGTTTTGACTTTTCTGATTTTTTATATTATGTTTTCAAACAATTTGCAGCATGAAAAATGAGTCCGCTATCCCTTTTTTGTCTGCGTCTCTTCAAACTGCACTGTGTTGCGTAGCCGCGAACAAATATGTGGGCGGAGTTTCGCGTTCTCCTGTCGCAACTTGATTGAAAGCACAATATGATTTTGAGCAAACAGCTGGTTTCAATAAAATGTGCTTTCTCAAAATCATTTCAGTTCCAAAAAGTTTTTTTTTTTTTTTTGGTTTCTGGTTTTTAATTAATTTCTAACTTGTTCGGGAATAGTACATAGTCCAGTTTCGAAGAGTTGCGGAAATGATGAAAGTTCATTTTCAATATCCTCTTTTTCCGATTGGTGCTCCCTTTTTCAAATTCAATTATTGTGTTTTCAATCGACTTGCGACACGAGAACGAGAACGAGAACGAGAACGAGAACGCGAAACGAAACTCCGCCCACTTATTTGTGCGCGACCACGCGAACACAGTGATATTTGAAGAGACGCAGACAGAACGGTGAATGCAGACTTGTTCGTTTTCATGTCGCAAGTCGATTGAAAACACACTACTTCTATTTCTGGTATTCAAAAATCTTTGAATTTTTTTATAAATAAAAGAATATATGAACTTCCTTGTTATTGTGTCTAGTTTGAAACCCAAATTAGCTGGTATTTATAGTTTGAAGCAATGGAAATACCAACAACTTTCAATGACTAGTATATTAATTGGGATTGGCTGAATGAACCGACCCCCCCCCCCCCCCATCTGAATCTCTGTTTTTTTTTGGGAGATTTCGTGAGCCCAGCGTTTTCTCAGATTCTACTGAACCGATTTGGCCAAATTTTGGTGGAAATCGGTTAAGTTTAAAGAATACAGAACCTACTAGCTATTTTCAAATGATTGTTGAACATTCACTTGTAGCTTTTTGGTTAACTTTTTAACGTTTAAAATAAAACTCAACGATGATGGGATGTTTCCCTTTTACATTTTTTTTTTCAAAATGACAGCCATATCCGGTCGGTCTGCGACAAGTTAGCTAATTTCCTTTTTGAAACATGTGCAAAAAAATATTCTGTTATGAATCATGACTTTAAGTTTGTTTCATTTGCAGTAGGGTGTTATTCATCTTTTTTTTAGCTAATTTCAATGTCTGTCATGCAACTTCTCATATTACAGAAATTTATAATGAATAATTTTCACCCCTTCTTATATCAAAAACGAAATTTCTATTATTTAAATTATTATAACTAAATGTTCAACAGAAACTAATAAGGAGTTCTCGGTCATGTAGTAAATAATCTTTCATGATTTTCGATCGTCGTGTGACCGACTTTTGGTTAATCCTTTTAACGTCAGCCTCATACAGAATTGACGAACGTTTTTTCAGCTTAATATTTAGTAGCAGGAACTTGATTTTTTTCACATTTTTTGTAATTAAAACTAAATTATTGATGTAGAAAAAATCTCCATCTATTTGTGTTTTCAAACGAGTTGAAGCATGAAAAATGAGTCGGCTATCCCTTTTTTGTCTGCGTCTCTTCAAACTGCACTGTGTTCGCGTGGTCGCGAACATATAAGTGGGCGGAGTTTCGTTTCGCGTTCTCATGTCGCAACTCGATTGAAAACACAATATATGTATGCAGTTTCTTTTAAGGGCTTTTTTGCAAAGTTTGCGATGCATTTCTGCCTAATTTCATCTATTGAATAGTGGACAAATACTCATAGACTACACTACCTGATTGCAATACTTGAATCTACTTTTTCTCTTTGATGTTAATTTCGTTCACCATGAATGAATACTACTCAGGAGTTTTTAGATATTTAATAGCCATTGAATCGAGCCATGTGACATATGCATTTAGGCGCATGTGACAAATTCGATGGCTATTCGCCATTTTTCCTACTAGCCTTTTTCCATTACTATTAGCCACATAGCTTCCAATGACCGCTATATACTCGCCAAAAAATCTCTGAAAATGCCTTGATTACAAAATGCGACAGAAGTTGAAAATAAAATTCATCGAAAACGGCTAATAGCCATTGAATTCGGAGATGCGCCAAACGCTTTCACTGGCTATTAGCCAAGCATTTCCCAAGTAACTACACATTTACTAAACGCCTTAACACCGTGTTTTCGAAACTTCGTTCTTGAAAAACGTTTTCAACGCGAGATTTGGAGCGCCATTTTTCGTGTCTCTGCGTCTTCATTTTTGCTCCAGTAAACTGGGCAGATCGCCACTGTGGAGACGCAGAGAATGCGATAAGGATCGCTTGTCTTTACGTAGGGCCTAGCACGCCGTGTTACAGTCCCATACTTACAAATTGTCAACGGTGTTTTTTTAATTTGCCATTACATATGCACGGCACCCCATCCTTCCAAATTTGTTTCTACCTGGCGCATTTTTAAAACCCTAAGGCTCGGTCATTTTCTGACAAAAAGATTTCGTTTTTGAATTAAAATAATGGTGTCATCCTGAATAATCAGATAATGATTCGAATTTCTCAAAAAAGTAAATTTTCGAGTGAAAAAATAATTTTATTATCCGATGAACTTGGTGGCGTATTGGACAATGGAGTAGACGTGATATGTAGTAATCAGAAGATGAGAAATCAAAAAGTTAGAAAATGTTATAAACAAAAAAAAATTGAAACACAGAATTTTTACGGTTAGCATTTGAATTCAACTAACAACACTACGCAATCTATTTAGTACCGTGCAATCCACGTTTAAAAATTTTAATCGGTACAAAATGATTTCATTAACGTCCGACAATATACATAGAATGATCCTCTCGATTTGGCTTCTGTTTACGCTAGGACACAAATTATTAATAACAAAAAAGCACTAATATAAACTAGACGATTCTTAACGGCATTCACCAGTGCAAAACAAACTCCATAAGCAAAAAAAAAGTCAAAATTACATTTTCCTGTCGCCAGTTTCATTCTATTCACGCTCGCTTTTTTACACTTTTTTTTAAACACTAATTTTGCAAGCCCAATCCTTTTCCAGTTTTTAAGCAAAATCTTCAAAAAAAAATTGATTAAACTTGACGGATTACGGTTTGCGATGCAAGCCTACAAACATTAAATGCTAAAATATTGAATTATTTTCACGCCACCTCTGATCGTACATGTGTATTTATTTTTGTGCACATGCATTTTTCCTTTTCACCCGTTTTTGCTTGCTTTGATGGTCTTTAATAATCATGTACATCAATTATTAATGTTGTTGATGCGGTAAAATTTGCCTAATTTGCCCACATTCAAAATTTTGGTAGCGTTGATCGTGGATTAATTCAAAAAATTGCATTGTTTTATATTTATATCATGAAACATCTGAACATGACAGCTCTCATTTTCATCACATAGCATTCATCTTGTTTCATTGAACTTCTTTCCTACTTCATTTTTTTTCTGATTCAGAATGCGACTCACCGGTTGGCCAGAATATGCCGCAATGATTTATTTTCCAATAACTGTGATTGGAATCATTGGAAATGGACTGTCCCTTTACGTCTACACAACTCCAAACATGAGAAAGTCAACAGTGGCATTTTTGTTGTATTCTTTGTCGATCGCCGACATTTTTGTCTGTCTGAATGCATTGCCTCTATACAGTTTGGCTCATTTGCCAATATGGTAAATATAATTTAATGCACATAGAGATTTATAGTGGCTTTTTGCAGGGATCATCCATGGGCGCCATTCTCCAAACGTCGATTATTCATTGCTATTACATTAAAATATTTCTATCCGTTGTGTATGATTGCTAAAACTGCAAGTCTGTATATCATGGTTTTAATTACTGTGGAACGATGGATTGCAGTCTGTCGACCATTACAGGTAATTTTTTTTATGAAAGAATTGCCCGGTTTTTTGGGTTCCTTTTATAAAAATAACGCGAGAAAAATTTACAAACAATGAACAGAAAATTAAGAAAAAAACCAACAAAACCAGAAAAACAAAACAAAAACTGTTTTCTATCCCGCTCAAAAATGAACCGCTCGTTTAGACTAAACTGCGCGCGGCGGGACATCGGAGTGTCGTTGCATGCTACCAAATGATTTTATTGCTTATTGAACAGGTGTACTACAAAGCAAACAATACTAAATTTTTATTTTTTTTTTGAGCAAATTTAAAAAAAATATTTAAATTCAGGTTCACATCTGGTGTACGTTTCGAAACTCTGTGCGAATGATTGTTGGAATTTTGATATTTTCAATTGTTCTGAATTTTCCAAAGTTTTTCGAGTATGAAATTGCCTACCGCTCGGACACAGGCTACCATCCAAAAGCTGGAATTTTGGATTACAACAAACATCGTTGGTACTATGTTTCATACTTCATCGTAATCTCGGTCATTTTTGACTATTTATTGCCATTTGTAATTATGTTCGTGGCAAATACAAAAGTGATCAATGAACTGAGAAAATCAAGAAAAGAACGAGCTCTTTTAACAACTTCAGTAAGATTTTTTAAAAAACCCCTTTATCAAATTAAAATTGAAATACAAAATATCCCAATTTCAGATGCAAAAAGAGCAGAACACCACATTGATGTTGCTTGTCGTCACCATTCTCTTTGGTTTTTGTCATTTTTTTGCGATGGGATTCAAAATTATCGAATGTCTGTTCTCGGAGTGGATCAGCCATCGAGAGCTCTATTACGAAATACTGATTGATGTTTCCAATATTTTGATCATCATTCACCTGGGCACCACTTTTTTCATCTACTACTTTTTCTCGGCAAGATTCCGAAACTCCATCTCGTATTTGTTCACGTGAGTTGATTGCAGTATTTCCGGTTGCGGTATATTTTTCTAATATATATTTTTTTAGAAAACGCCGCGACCTTCGGGAAAACAGTGTGACGGATGGGAGCAAGAAAAGGTTGTTTGTGAAAGCCGATTCGATATACACGTCATTGGCAAAAGCACCGACAAAGGCATCGGGCGCATAGATAAATATATCATTTTGTTTTTGGTTTTTAAAATTTTGAACGGGTTTTGCAATTTTGTTGTGGATCTCTGATCTGATTATTTAAAAATTAAATAATTCCAACGTGCTTGTTTGTTTATTTGTCATTTTATGAATTCTTTTGAATATTATTAATTATTAAAGACATATAGAAAATTATAGATTAGTCTGTGTGTTTGTTTGTGTGTCTCACACACGAGTTTGCATTCTACAAAACTGGATTGCGACCTTTCTGTTGCGCTGGATGCATATAGTGTCCGTTTTTGAATCATATCGTGCATTTATGTAAATTAGGCTCTAGATATTTAATAAATCCGTGTAGTTCGATTAACATGTACACATTTTACTAATTCAGCCATAAAGGTCACGAAATTTGGAAGAGCTGAAGTAAAAAAATCAGTGCCGTTACAAGAAAAAAAAAACTTGTAAGAAAAGTGAAAAAAAGCAGGGGAAAAATCGCCAAATGTCGCAGGCTTGTGTATATACATTCTATTTATTTATTTTAATGCAAAAACTAAATAAAAAATTATAAAAAACCGTCCAATGAACCAAAAAGACGACATGATTTAAATACGGACACTATATGCGTCCACCGCATTTCACCTGTGTAACCACTTTACCACACAGGTATCGAGAACTTGAGTTAGTTAGGGAAAAAAAATGATTACCATTACTAAAAAGAAAAAATAAACAAATAATAAGGAAATTAATAAATTTCTGAAAAAAATTAGGTCTAGGTAAATATTTCGGGGTTAAAAAAACTGATGAGTTTCAAAAATTTTCGAAACAACTACAGCGTCGAAGCATGCACCAATTATGTTCAGGGTGTTAACGAAGGGACCAAAACTCTGGAAAAAAAAATTCTTCAACCAGAATTCTTCTTTAAGTTTACCTTGTACCCATCCCCGAGACCTCCGAAAAACGTTACCCCGAACGGAATGCAATCAAAGACAGTGGTGATGAACATACACAGAAGAAACCAATAATCTGTCTAAAAGGCATAAAATTAAGTTGTATCATAAATTAGACAGGTAAAACCAAAACCTCTACAATTCGCTTCTCACGACTTTCTTTGGTTTCGCAAAAACAGATTAGAATTGCGTAAACCAAGGTGCATAGGAAAGTCACGGAAAATAGGACCTGAAAGAATAATTATCTTGAAGAATTCAAACAATTTTGTTCATACCACATGATTCCAGATCGAGTAATTAAGGAAACACGAGCCGGCCATGCACGCAAGTGACATGCAGCCAACATGTGGAACAAATTGTGGAGGACATCCGAAAAGCAGCACGAACACATCAACCAGGCCTTAAAATCACGTCAACTAGGATTATTTTGAAGCTTTAAAAACAAACCAAAAACCACAGAAATGAAAATAATTGCGGAGCACACCAATCTAAAGTTCAATCGTTCTGCTATGTGAGGGAGTTTGAGACACTAAAAATTCGAATATGATATATATTTTTTTTTATCCTTTTCTTATCCTTTTCTTTTGCTTACCAAAATTCTCCACAATGAAATACAAATTGAGAGGACAAATCTAGCGGGCCACAAAAATACATGAGGAATAGCAGAAAATACCACAAAATATGTGGTTTGAGTAGAAACTTTGTTGAAGTCCAACGTTTTCACAGCTATTATAGTTATATAAATTATTACTGTAATTTAATAACTTATTTTTTAGCATTTTTTTTCAACTTTGCAACCTGCTACTCCAACCAAAATATCCAACAAACATCGCGCAAATATTAATACGAGATCGATTCGTTTTCTAATAGTCAAGCTATTTGTACGAGTAAAAGTTAGAAAATTTATAGCAATAACCAAAAGACCAGAGGTTATACCAACAAGAGAAACGAGGAGTGGAAGAGTCATTTTTCCAGCTTTTCCAAAATCCATCATTTATGCTTTTATAGTTATGCTTTGTTTTTGTTTTCAGCATCGCATCGCATCAGGTTTTCAGTTTTAGAGATATTATCATATTTCAATGAAAATGTTTTTTGAAAAAAAAAAAAACATTTTAGAGCTTGAAACGGGCTTTAATTTAAGTTTTTAACATAGAAAAGTTTTATAGATCAAACACCAATAAACCAAAAGTTCAGAAATTGTCAATTAAAGTGCGTGTACCCTGTGTCCGTTATCACGTTGTCTTGATTTTTGCAAAACCTTTATTAAATACAAGATAAGGGCATCAAAAAAAACTTACCCACTTTGAAATGACGGCTGAATTTGAAATTATTGAGAACCCTCCGGCTGTTTCTCATTTGTGGAAACAATGGCAACATTTAGTGAACACTGAAGGATGGAGTTCTGATGACAATTCTGTTATGAAACTTACTCCAACCCTCAAAACGACTAGAAGTGTATTCGCGGTAACTAACGATTGTAAGTATTTTTGTTTTTTGGGTGTCTATTTAATTGACAATTGCAAAAAAAGAGTTTTAAAATTACGTGTTTTGAAAAGATTCTGTTTTCTTTGTATTGCATTATTGGTTACAGTATGCTCTACGAAAAATTTACACATTTTTTATTTCGCTTAACGGGCAAGAAAATCGAAAACATGTAATAGATTGACGAGGATTCACAATACGTAAATTCACTTTCAGTCCAAAATTTTCTGCAGGAAAAAATATGGACATCTGAATATTTCTAGTTTGCGGAAAACGGAAAGTTTAATTTTGTTTGAACAGCTCTATTTTCCCCTTACTATTTATTCACAATCCACGGTGTCCTGGATTGGAAATGTAGACGGAGCCTAATTTGCTGGTGCGCCAGCAAATTAGCATGGCACACTTTCAGTGCTTGCGCAGTTTTCGACTCGCATTTTTTAAAATTGATTTTAATATTTTTCTTTCAGTAAAACCTTTTTTTGTGAAATGTATGTAATGTATCTTTAATACCATAAAATTGCCCAAACTTTGATTTTCGTAAAGATTTATCTTGCAAAAACACCAAAAAACTCAAAACGATTATTCCGAAATGTCTAAAGACCTTAGCTATAATTCAGTCGCAGCACATTTTGGAAAAAAAAATTAATAACTTATGCTTTTTTCCAGAAAAACATAAAAAAAATGCCTCAAAATTTGAATTTCGCGCGAAAAATCCAGTGGAGCGTGTTTGCTCGGCTCCGCCCACTTTTCAAATCATGGACACCGTGCAATCAAGTAAAAATTTATTTCAGCGGAGCAAAACTATATTGGAAGTGTGGTATGGAACGAGTATGACGACATTTGCTTCCTCGGATTTTTCCTGTTGGTTCCAGAATACAGAGGTAAAGGTATTGGATCCGTCATCTGGTCGCAGGCAATGGAGAGATATTCAAAAAACTTGACGCTGTGTTTGAGAGGGGGTAAGCGTTCAGTTCATCTTTGACTATTCAATTTTTCTGTTGATTTACACTAATACTTTAGTGCTGGAAATGGCACCGAAATACAAATCAAAAGACACTCCTGTGGACGGACCACTTCTCGAAAACTATCGAATGAAAGCGGTGGACTTTGAGAGAGCTCTTCAAACTGTGAAAGATCAGAAATTGGTAAGTAACAAAATTCGGACTAACATACCGGAAAAGCTCTATTAAATGACCACCCCTATTTGAATGCCACCCCGATAAACTTCGCTCTGCTCCAAACAATAAAGTGCCATGGCCATATAATAGAGTTTCTACGGTATTCATACTTCTTCTTTCAGATCAAAAAGTTAGTACGTAATCTTGACACGCACGACTGGAAGAAGTTTATTGAATATGATAAGAATGTAACTGGTAGGGCTCGTGAGGAATTTTTAAATCTGTACTACAAACAATTGGATTTCACTGTCGGATTCGCATTCTTTGATGAACAGACTGGAGAAATTGAAGGAGTGATCTCTTTGGTTCAAACTTCCCATAAAGGTTTGTTAAGGTCATTCCATGCAAAATGTTTTGTTTTGCTTCAGAAGACAACATCTTCAAAGTCTCTCCAGTGTTTGCCAACTCTGAAAATGTCGCTTTTTATGCTATGAAAGTCCTTTCTAACTATATCCTTCAAAATCATCCAAGTTGCACTGTGGTCGTACATACAGTTGATATTCCCGAAGGAAATTTTACTGTCTTCAAGAAATTTTTCAAAGATCAAAAAGTAACTCCTAAAATTAATGGAATAACATTGTACAGCGATGAGTATTTGCCAAAAGGAAATTTGGATCGAGTCTACATTCCACATAATAACGGTTGTCATTTTGATTATTAGTTTTTATGTTATCATAAAAAAATATTAATACGTAAAGTCTCATGAAAACGAATAACAACTGATCTACTCAGAGATCTTATAAATACAGACAGTGTTATTTACACGGTTTACAATTAAAGCGTTCAATTTAAAAAAGCAAATACTGATCCTTGGCCGCTACAGCAGGAACTACTGAAGGGCTCATTGGGTTTACAAGAATATAAGCAAGCTTGGAGAGTTGAGAAGACTTTTCGACCTGTTGCATGTCAAGAACAAGACGATCAGCAACTTGAGAGTCCTCTTCGCTGAGCACAGTGAATCCCATTGAGTCCAAAAGCTGATTGGTATCCTCCAGGGCCTTCTTTGATGCTTTGGAGTTGGCAAACATCTGAAACAAAGGTAATATCGATGATTTACTTGTTTTCTGGTGTATCTCTCACCTTGGCAGTTTTGGTCTCACAAATCGGGTTGTACATCTTCACCGACACGTGATTCGTATGCATCGGGGACTTTTCGCTGTTCAACGAAATAACAGTGGCATTTGGAATAGCTTTTACAGTGTGAGTCAAAAGAGCCGATTCATCAGCCAAACAAGCATCAATAATCTGATCGGCCTGTCCGATCTTGGAAAGGTCCGTGGTCACATTAATCTTCTTGAAGTTTTTCTCCGCAAGCAATTGTTGTTCCCGCATGTCGTCGATAAACTCAAACGGAATTTTTTTCTCGGAGTCCTCTTGGAGAATGTTTTTGATGACTACCGAGTCAAACTTCTGTGCGTTCACTTTGGCGCTTGGGGCAACAAGTGACACGCGTCTTCCTGCTGCGCACACTGTAATCGGGACACATTTTTTTCACAAATTTTTAGGATTTTCGACGCAAATTTTTAAATTTTGCTTAATTTTTTCATGTTTTAAATTGAAAATTCAGTAATGGGGTTATTCTCGAAACCAGAAAAAAAAGCAAAAAATAGAAAAAAATCAGCAAAAAATTCAGAGAAAATTCGGAGAATGCTTCGATTGATCGGAAACTTTGAGAAATCGGCGCTATGCGGGTTGGGGGGGGCCACCCAAAAAAATTATTTTTTTTTTCGTTTTTTTGTGCGGTTTTGCTTCGCTTTTGATTTGTTTCATATATCAATCTCATTTTGCATTGATTTTTTATCCGGAAAGTTTAGCGGCAACGCGCCGGAAGCATGTGTGATACTTTTCAAATCTGCGACCGGAGGGAGCTGGGCGGAAGCTTGCTTTGATCCTTTTGAGTGTTTAATCGGCTCCCAGTAACCTTTTATTATCTTTTTAGGCTCACCTTTAGACTTTTAATCACAAAAAATCCTTCCGCAAAGCATGCTTCCGCCCAGCTCCCTCCGGTCGCCCTTTTGAAAAGTGTCACACATGTTTCCGGCGCGTTGCCGCTGAACTTTCCGTGCGTCGATAAATGCTCAGAAACGCATATTCAACGCGTGAACAACAAAAAAAGTGAAAAAAAAATTAGTGAAAAAAATAATTTTTTTGGGTGGCCCCCCCCAACCCGCATAGCGCCGAGAAATCATTTAGAAGATAATTCCGGCCATTCCCTGAAAATTTCATACCAAAATATCGACTTTGAAAATTTTCAGAAATAAAAATCGTAATTTTTTAAATTCAATATTTCGGACTGAAATTTTCAGGGAATGTCCGAGAGTAATGATCTCTCAAAGTTTCAGACCAATCGAAGCATTCTCCGAATTTTCGCTGCATTTTTTGCTGGTTTTTTCTATTTTTGCTTTTGATGGTTTCGCGAATAACCCCATAAAAAATAACAGAAAAAAAAAAGAAAAAAAATCGGACTGAAAATGAAAAAAAATCCCAAAAATTTTCCGAAATTAGTCGATGACCATTTTCGTGGCGAGACCTCAATGAAAAATTCTGTAATGCTCCTTTAAAACTACAGTAATCTTCAATTTATAGATTTACTCATTTTTGGACAATTTTCGCTGATTTTTTGGCATTAAAATGCATTATAAAATTGCAAATTTACCAAAAAACCTTTAAAAAGAAAAAAAGAACAAAAAATCCCAACAAAACCTTAAAAATCCTATTTCGTTGCGAGACCTCAATGACAAATTTTGTAATGCGCTTTTACTTACACAATCCGACTACGGTCTCGGCGACCACTCCACTTCCAATAACAATTGAGGACATCTTCTGTAAGACAGGAAAAATGTAGAAAAAGTTGGGGCTTGGATCCAAAATGAAGCAAAAAGGAAGAAAAAAGTCAGTGAAGTGGAACCTTTTTTGCCGGAGAAATAGTGTCACTAATTAAAATAAGAAAGACGAGTAACTGGTAACTGGTAAACAAAAAGAGCACGTGTTTCAGTAACTGGCGTTTCTCGAAAAAAAAAAGATGCATCTTATAGGGGATTAGGGATTGAAAAGGTTCTAAAATAGAATGAAAAAAAAGAAAATAAATTGTTTTCCTCTCATAGTGTGTATTCGCTTCCATCCTTTTGCATTGTGTATTTATACATTGCCTGTACATACATATCAGCTGTCCTCCACATAAACCCTCCCATACTTTCTCTCCATGTCTGACACTCTCTGTTTTTCTAATTCTCTCTTCAGTTGGTTGCGGTCCACTTTTTGTTTCACCCCTCCACTTCTTTCTGTTCTTCGAACCCGATTCGAGAAGAGAACACGTGAACATCATGATGCTCACATTTGGATGCCTGCGTATCTTCTTCCTTCACACTATTTCACTTGCACGCATTTTATTGCCTTGAAGAACGGAAAAAAAAACGTTCAGACAAATGGTTTTGGTTTTTGATGAATATCAATACAAACATTACAAAAGAAACAAAAACGTGTTGAGACAAATAAAAAGATAGTATGTGATAAGAAAAGTGAATGAATTTTGCAGAAAAATGTACTCAACTTACGCTTTAATAGAAAATGATTGGTTTACAATGCAGCATTAATTTTTACTTAAAAAATAAGAAATAAAGCATGGAAAAAAAGAAATATGACTCCAAAAACATGTGACCGTAGTTCAAAATAGACATAATTAAATTTTTAAATTTTTCAATGATCGAATTTTTACTTTAGAAATTGTATGAATTATCCTAAAAAGTAAGAGGTACATTTTTAACATCAATTTATTTTTCTGAAACTAGGCAAAATAATGATCTGCAAAATTAAAATTAAACAAATAATTTTTTTGCCTAGTTTTTTGATGTAAACATGTTTTCGGTCAGACGTTGTTTTCGATTTTTTTTTTAATTTTTTGAACTTAAATCTGCATCAATAAGACTGAAACACAAATACCTAGCCAGAAATCGATTGATCATATAATTAACAGTTGTTAACCCTATTGATATCGATAGCAAACTGGAAACAAAATAGAAAAAGAAAGACTAGCATTTCTACCCTCGGATGCTCCATTTTTATATCTTCTTTGGGGCGACCACATTTTTTGTCGTTCTCTGTTGTGTTCACTCAAGAAACGATCAGTCAGCTGGCCAATAGGCGCAACTAAACGATCCGAGTGATCGGGAAGAAAAGTCAGAAAACGATCACAAGTATTTATTTGCTTAATTTCCGCTCCATTTTGAATTTGACCAGCCCATATTGATATTTCAAATGTTAAACCGATTATCCAGCACTAGGTGTCAACCGATGAACCCGTGAAATAGTGGTCCTCAAATTCTGGAACATCTGCCGGCACTGCTCCGACTGCCGCAAAGAAAGTGTCACCTGACCAACCACCAGTTTTCTGAAATGTGATTATTGTGAAAACAAAAAAAATTGCAACGCGGTGTTTGCGTACTTTTGAAATTCAAACGGCAATGAAAGAAATAGCATGGGAAATACGCAAACACCGCGTTGCAACTTTTTTGTTTTAACAATATTGCGAATTCAAACGAGTTGCAGCATGAAAAATGAGTCGGCTATCCCTTTTTTGTCTGCGTCTCTTCAAATATCACTGCATTAGAGTGGTTGCGAACAAATAAGTGGGCGGGATTTCGTGTTTTCATGCTGCAACTTGATTGAAAACACAATATGTTGTAATTGTTGTTTTGTGTCCAGATTATACTGTATTTATTCTAATAGACCAGAAACTCTACAAGACCGTTAATTTCTAGGGAACCGGCAGTCATTTTAAAAATTACAGATGCAATTGTTTGTAATAATGAAATTTAAAGATTCTCGACGGAGACAAAGTTCTAGCTATAAGGATTAAATATACGATGAAGCAAATTATTTTCCAACCAGATCTAATATTAGTTTTCCTTATTTAGACGTTTAAAGGACGTGCTCCGATTTTTGGCCGAACCGGATGAACCGGACCAAAGGGTGTTATTATTCATAAAATTCACATTTGAAAGTTGATGCCCCGTTTGATATTTTGATTTTCTACCAAACCGTTGACTCGTTAGAATTTACTCAAGTTGTCGGTTTCTGTACAATTTACTATTGTTACATTGTCGTTTTGATGACCGGAGTTCCAATCTACTAGATTGAATACTGTGTTTCGTTTTCAGAAATACTCACTTGTCCCCGACCACTTGCATCACATGAAACAACACATCAGCTTTTGCCACATATTTTCGATCCAGATCAAAATTGATTTTTCGAGTAAAGTGCATGCCGTCGTCCGTGCACGCATTCTCTGCTCGTCGTCTGAAATCAACTTTTATCAAGACTGTTTAAAAATTATAACAAAATTATACCTTTTTTCTGATTCATAAGTTTCCCAACGTCGATTATTCACAAAAAGCACGCCGCGGACATATATGTCTGGAAACAATTTTATTAAATTAATTTTTTATGCCGAAAAATTGATTGAAATCCACAGTCTAACTTGTAATATAATAGTGACGTTTAATGATTGAGAAAGTACAATTTTTGAGTACTGATGGTTTCAGCAGATTCGAAAAAGTAACTGAAATAAAATCTGTTTTATAGAAAGCTGCGTTTGACCATTTTGGCGGGCCGACAATAAGTGATGTTATTCTTCACTTTCAAACGCCAAATTCATTTCAACATATTCCTTTTAAGAGTTTTTCAGAATCTGTTGAAACGCGACGTGGTCAATATAATGCCGGCTGTATTGTGAGATATTGTGTTTTTAATCGAGTTGCATCATGAATATATGGCTCTGGGACGTTTCGAAACAAGACGTTTCAAAACTGGGACGTTTCAAAACTGGGACACTTCAAAACTGGGACGATTCAAAATCTGCCACTTCAAAACTAGGACGGTTCAAAACTTTGAGTGCAATTGTGCGTCACGGTGTACGCACTAGTGACACCAGAACACACGCACGTTAAATGTTTATTTTCGTTTTGTCATTGTTTTAAACTCTTTTCACCTACTATTCATTTTCTTTTTTCGTTTTGTCATTTTTTAACTCTCTTCACGCGTTTTGCTCTCGTTTCGCATTTTTAAAAAATAATTTTTTGCCGGTATTTAAATTTGGTCAAATTCGCCGAGCTCATGTTTTGTCTTTTGTCGAGTGCTTTACCGGTAAAACGCTTTAGTAAAATTTCCGATAAATTTAACGAACCTTTACCGGTAAAGCAGAAAAATGACAATGTATTAGAAAAAATCAATATTTTGGTTCAAAATGTTCTGAGCATTTTTCCGGTAAAGCACTCGACAAAAGACAAAGCATGAGCTCGACGAATTTGACCAAATTTAATACCGGCAAAAAATTATTTTAAAAAAATGCGAAACGAGAGGAAAACGCGTGAAGAGAGTTAAAAAATGACAAAACGAAAAAAGAAAATGAATAGTACGTGAAAAGAGTTTAAAACAATGACAAAACGAAAATAAACATTTAATGTGCGTGTGTTCTGGTGTCACTAGTGCGTACACCGTGACGCACAATTGCACGCAAAGTTTTGAACCGTCCTAGTTTTGAAGTGGCAGGTTTTGAATCGTCCCAGTTTTGAAGTGTCCCAGTTTTGAAACGTCCCAGTTTTGAAACGTCTTATTTTGAAACGTCCCAGAGCCGAATATATTCGTATACGTGAGTCTCCTATCTTTTTTTTGTCTACGTCTCTTCAAACAGCACTGTGCTTGCGTGTTCGTGCGAACAAAAGTGGGCGGGGTTTCCGGTTTTTATGTTGCAACTCGATTGAAAATACAATATGCCTTTAAACATAAAATTAAGACTTCTATTAAAACAAGACTGGGATGATGTTTTACCTAACATTTCAGCCAGTTTTCGCGGTTTTTCACCGATTGGAAAAAAACAGTTTCACCAAAAAAAAAAAGAACCGGTTTTTGTTTAGAAAAAACTGAATTTTTTTCCTGAGCTTTGGGTGAAAATTTATGTGGAAAATAATTTGACTTGCAATCGGGTAGACATCCAAATTTTCTAATAATTTCCGTATTTCTCATGAATGCTGGTATCTGGTCGACACACCGCAATAAATAAAAGATCTAAATTTGGTCACTAAAATTTAAAAATCCAAGAAAATCCAATTCAGCCATAAAAACATACCTGTGCAATTATCCTCCAACCTTAGATTAGTCACTGTCGAATAATGCAAAACCAATCTCTGTGAACAAGGTAAATACGCCATATTCAACTCGATTTCACCAATATCCGGAGAAAAAATCGGAAAAGGGATTTCAAATTCAGTGAAGTGCGAAATGATGTGCGTGTTTATCCAATAGTCAATTTCGGCCACAACAACATTTCGATCGTACTCGTCAATATCGCAGATTTGAACTCGAAGCAAGGTGTTTTTGAAATCCCGTTTGGTAACTGTACACGTAAAAAACTCATTGTAAACCGTAGTTTGAGCTCTAGTGACGTTAAGAGTTTGGTAGGTAAACGGGTCCTTTTCTTTGATGTCTTGCCACGTGATAGTTCTTGCCCATCCCATTACAGACGTTTTCCTCGATATTCCTTTAACCAAGTGGCAAACGGCTCGCGAGTCTCCAGAGGTCAAGTTTAGAGAAATCGGGTAGTTTTGCACCTGAAAATGGAAAAATGAAGAAAATGTGAGCTATTCTGAAAGTTTTGGCACATTACTTACTTACTTATTCGGTAAATTAGTACGGTTGTACTTTTTCTATTCAGAGCCATTCATTTTTTTTATTTTGTTGAATTGAGCTTAGTAGTTACATTTTTTGTTTTGTTTTCAATCGACTTGCGACACGAGAACGAGAACGCGAAACGAAACTCCGCCCACTTATTTGTGCGCGACCACGCGAACACAGTGATATTTGAAGAGACGCAGACAAAACGGTGAATGCAGACTTGAAATGAAATGAAATGCCCGAAATTCGTTTTAAGGCAAAATTCGCATAATTTTTTTCAAAATTTCTAAAAATAAGTCAGCTATGAAAAGACAATAGCGGAATTCAAAAACAAAAAATTAGTGTTTCATTCATATTTCTATACTCGGTATAAAACGCTGATAACTCGCTCCAATCGAACAAAGAATTTCGCATGCATTTGGAGAGAGGTTCAGAGAAATCAGAGCAAAACATCGGCCACGGCTCTCTTGATTTTCTGAACTCTCTCGTCGCAAACGCGGCCGCGTCCATCATTGTGCGAAGGGAGCGCGTTTGTAGCGCTCTGTACTGAGAATAATATCTTCCCCACAAAAACCCACATTCCGAATATAAAAATTGAACTCTTGCTCTTGCTCGACATACTCAAACGCTACCGTCAGTATTGGCGTTGATCTTGTGGCGTTTTGTATCTATAAAATGAATAATTATGCACGGTAAAGCTTAAAACGAGTATACATACATCTGTTTCCGAATCGCTGAGCTTGTCCATCCAATTGTAAATCATATTTGTTCGTGGCGTGGAGATCGAGGGTTGGGAGGAACAGTGAATCACAGACAGTTAGAGAGAAAGGAATCAAATCGTTTTTGCCACGCATAACAGTCAGGGATTGATGTGTGTATTCGTTATGTTGTGCAATAAAGAGAAAAGGAAAAAAAAAGGGGGAAGCGTTGTGTAGTGGAAGAGGGTGGATGGGGGAGTGGGCACCCACCACACACTGACAAACTTTCAAATTCAAAAAGTTGTCTTCTTTTTCCTTCAGAAACGAAAGGATTGCAGCAATGCAAGGAAACTGCGCTAGTAGTAGTAGTGTACGTCCCCTTCGGGAGGACCAGGAAGGCGTGAGGAAATAAAGGGAAGGGATACTTGTGTGACGAATGACAACCCTTAATCGACGTTGGATGCCTTTTAAGAAGAGGCTCCATATGAAGAATATTGGTTTTTTTGGGTTTGAATATATAGGTGACAGTAGGAAAAATAAAACCCTTAAGGAGTTAATTACTAGGTAATGTTTTTTAATTTCGGCTCTTCGTATGCTACCATTCAAACTTATCTGATAATCATCAATCATTAAGTTGAGCTTAGTAGGAACACCGGGAATCTAACATGAATACCGATAGACATATTTCAACGCTTCATGAAATATAAATTATTTTATTGATATCATTTTTTCAAAGTTAGAGAAGAACATTGCAAGA
The DNA here is from genome assembly GCA_963572235.1 of Caenorhabditis japonica. Taxonomy (NCBI): domain Eukaryota; kingdom Metazoa; phylum Nematoda; class Chromadorea; order Rhabditida; family Rhabditidae; genus Caenorhabditis; species Caenorhabditis japonica. Next base: position 2,032,009 of record OY754346.1, read on the forward strand.
AATATCCAGATTATTGAGCAGCATTTTCTAGCTGTCGAATCGGAATAGATCTTCCTTGTAAAACCTCTTTCTTCGGCGCTTCAATGCTCAGTTTTCCATCTTCTGTCAAATTGGAAGCGACTGCAGCATAATCAACATCGTCTGGTAAGAAAATAATTCTGGTGAACGACTTCTTTGAGTTCCCATATTTAGTTTCCACAACTTGATCTCCCTGAATCGTCAGCTTTCGGCCATCTCCATCCAAATTGATCTTCAGTTCTTCCGGTTTAAAATGCGAGACGTTCAAGTTTACGGAAAATTTATCGGCTGTGTTCGTGATCTGAAAGAAGGAAGCAATATTTACATTTTCAGGGAATTTATTTTCTTTCTGAAAACAATATTTGAAAACCACTTGCCTCACTAGAATCACTTGCGGCAAACGGTGAAAAATGTCGTTCCCTTTCCATCAACTCACCGAAGAATGTGGGTCTTGGACCGAAAAATCGGTATACAGACATTTTAGAATGGCAGGACGGCTATTTCTAATGACGGAAAACTTCAAATCGAGGCACCAAAATCTTCATCCAATAACTCTCGTTCCATTCCCATCAATTTTGTCAAGAAACATTAATATATTTATTACTATTCTTCTGAATTACTTTAATTTTTCATAAATAAAAAAATGCATATTTTTAACTTGTAGTTGAAAAAAAAAGTCAAGAAGCAGTTCATTATTCAACTAATTAGCCTTTTTGAATTTGATTACAACAACAGAAATTAAAGTCGATCCGTTCTTCAAGAACTGCGGATCACGGTGTTCTGTTTTCTCGGATAACTTTCCTGTTATCAAATTGTTTATAATGTGATTATCGTTTTGAAGTAATAAGTCCCTCTTTCCACACGGGGACATGAGCCAACCAGCATGTAGGTCGCACATATAAACATAGTTTGGTGAAAATCGTCCCCGGGAAAAAACAATAAATACCCAGATTCTATTGTGTTTTCAATCGACTTGCGACATGAGAATGCGAGACTCCGCCCACTTATTTGTGCGCTACCTGTATGCGTCTCTTCAAATATCACTGTGTTGGCGTGGTCGCACACAAAAAAGTGGGCGGAGTCTCGCGTTCTCATGTCGCAAGTCGATTGAAAACACAATAAACCGAAAAAAGTTGACGTTTAAGCTCACAACCATCCCGGCGATGACATATGGGTGCGAGACATGAACTTTCAAGGAGTGATAGAAGCTACAACGAACAGTTCGAACAGTATAAAATTACTTGACCCATTACACGGTGTCCAGGATTTGAAATGTGGGCGGAGCCTAATTTGCTGGTGCGTCAGCAAACATGCATTGCGCACTTTCGGTGCTTGCGCAGTTTGCGACTCTCGAATTTTTTTTTTTTGATTTTATTATTTTTCTTTCAGTAAAACCTGTTTTTCTTTGTAAAATGTATGTATTGTATCTTTTAATACCATAAAATTGCCCAAACTTCAATTTTCGTAAAGATTTATCCTGCAAAAACACCAAAAAACTCAAAACGAATATTTCGAAATGGTGGCTGAACCAAATTCGACGTTTTTAGGCTTAAAAAATTTCTAAAGACCTCAGCTATAATCCCGTTGGAGCACATGTGGAAATAAAATGAGAATTTATGCTTTTTTTCCCGAAAAACATAAAAAATGCCTCAAAATTTGAATTTCGCGCGAAAAAATCCAGTGGGGCGCGTTTGCTCGACTCCGCCCACTTTTCAAATCCTGGACACCGTGCATTATGGAAAAACAAGTCTTACGAAGAAAACTGAAGTGGGCAACGCACGAATCAGTCGGTCCACAAGAGAAGGTATACCCGACAGCTGCCATATAAAATTCCTATAAATTCCACGTCCCATCCGTTTCGGATCCGATATGGATCTCAAGCCCTTCACCTGTGTACCCAACCTCTGTTCGGCTGTTGCAAAAAAGCGAATGACAAGAAAGTGAATGCGTGGAAGTTTTTGAAAGGAACATCTCACGCATTTAATATTTGAAAACGGACACAAAATTGAAAAGAGGAAAATATGCATGTTTTTTATTCATGAAAAATTAAAGTAATTCAGAAGAATAGTAATAAATATATTAATGTTTCTTGACAAAATTGATGGGAATGGAACGAGAGTTATTGGATGATGATTTTGGTGCCTCGATTTGAAGCTTTCCGTCATTAGAAATAGCCGATTTGATAGCAGTCAGATCGACGTCTTCTGGCAAAAGGACCACTCTTGAAAATGCTCTCTTTGAGTATCCGTGCTCTGATTTTGTTTCTTGTTCTCCCTCGATTTTTAGTTCTCTTCCGTTCAGCTCAATTTTCATGTTCTCTGGTTTAAAGTGCGAAACATCGAGTTGAACAGCAAATTTCGAGTCGTCATTGACCATCTGAAAGTAAATAAAATAATTCACTGCTCTCAAGATAAATGTCGTCTTACCTCTCCAACCGTCTCTGAGAAGTTGAACGAATTGTGGTCCGCATCTCTCCAGTACGGTAGTTGAACAGTTCCACGTGTGAAATTATCAAAGAATTGATCGAGAGAGCAATCATCAGAAGAATGGAATGGGGAACGAAGCAGAAGCATTGTAACGTTGAAGATTGTTCACAAAAATCACAGAAAATGTGTTGACTGGCTCAAACTGCATTTCCTCTGCTTATATACACCGTCTCATTGAACTCTGGATTCTTCTAGAACGTTCACGAAGAAAAACAAGGCGCAGCGGGTGCAGAGGCGCAGACGACGAAGTTCCCCCTCTCCTCATTTCGCACACTCTCTAATCGCGCTATTTCCGTCAGCGAGTGGCGTGAAATAGCTCGAAGGTTCTAGAAAGAAAGGAGAGTGGTTATAAAAGTGACCGGAGCATTTGACCAAAAGCAACTTTCTGATTAAGAAAATAACTTTATACCAAAGCATCCACCTGCTAAAATGTCTGTATACCGATTTTTCGGTCCAAGACCCTCATTTTTCGGTGAGCTGATGGAAAGGGAACGACATTTTTCACCGTTTGCCGCAAGTGATTCTAGTGAGGTCAGTGGTTTCAAATATTGTTTTCAGAAACAAAATAAATTCCCCGAAAATGTAAAGATTTCTTCCTTCTTTCAGATCACGAACACCGCCGATAAATTTTCCGTAAACTTGAACGTCTCGCAGTTTAAACCGGAAGAACTGAAGATCAATTTGGATGGCCGAAAGCTGACAATTCAGGGAGATCAAGTTGTGGAAACTAAATATGGAAACTCAAAAAAGTCGTTCACCAAAATTCTTCTCTTGCCAGACGATGTTGATTTTGCTGCAGTCGCTTCCAATTTGACAGAAGATGGAAAACTGAGGATTGAAGCGCCGAGGAAGGAGGTTTTGCACGGTAGATCTATTCCAATTCAACAGCTAGAAAATGCTGCTCAATAATATGGTTCTTTTATTTCAAAAAATGATATCAATAAAGTGTATTTATTTTGTTTTCTTTATTTGTATCGCTGTGCTTTGCATTTTCGTAATCAATACAACTTTTAATTTTTTTTTTCTAATATGAGTTTTGACGTTCTTAACATAAAGCAAAAATGCAAAAAGAGTTATGCGCAGTGCGCACCATCATTTTTTTCCAGAAAAATAATCACTGAAACTTAAACTACACGATCTCCGCCCACTAATTGTAAGTCAAGATTTTCCCCCACTCATTATATGTTTTCCGCCTCTTACAATCAGTCGTAGTATTCTCAATTCAATATTCTTGCCGGCTACAGTAAGTAGTGACGCAAAAATCGAAACTCCACCCTCTACGCTTTTTCAGGCCGGGCCAGGCTGGGCCGATTTGGAATATTATTCGCCCCCGCTCGGCCCTAGCCTTTGCAATAATTTTAAAAGAAAGAAATTAAAAAAAAATACAGTTATATTGTGTTTTCAATCGACTTGCGACATCAGAAAGGCGAAACGAAACTCCGCCCACTTATTGGTGCGCGACCACGCGAACACAGTGGTATTTGAAGAGACGCAGACAGAACGGTGAATGCAGGAAATGAATGCGGTTTTCTGCATAAAATGAATAATACAAAAGTTCAAGATGCACGAAACGAATATAGTGTCTGGAAGAACATTTTTCAATGATAAGAACATTGATAGTAAGTAAATAGAATCATAAGAAAAAAAATTCATTTTCAATAAAAAAAAAGAAAAAAAGTTGACACGAATTATCGATTGAATTATTTTAATCAAGATCAAACAAATAACCGTAAACAGACAATTTTGAACGAGGATTATTACAAATACACGGCATTTTTGCGATTAGCAAAGAAATCAACCAGATCACCGCGTATTTTAGGGTTGCACAAGTAATAAATGACTATTCGGATAGCCGAAGTGAACATGTAAACAAATGAGACCACATCTGAGAAGAACGTGTGGAATTGGGACGACATTAGTGGATCTTCGTCGGATTTCAGAATTTGATGGCCAGATCTGAAAGTGAAATGTTTTTTTAAACCTTCATGTCACTTCAGTACGACTACACAATCTACCTTTCCAGAACAGTTAATATCAGATGTAGAACATTGGAGATCAAATATGACGTCACGATAGCGGCCATTGTAAATACAGCGCTTCGCACTGCAGGTGACATACTTTTGAGCGGTGGAAAGGAGAGTCCAATTGCTGAAAAAGTTGAACAATTAGGTAAAACAGAAAATTAATTACTTACTGGTACTTGACTTGTGTACCGGAGTGATTTGCGTAAGAAGTCTATTTTCTTTGAAGCATACTTCTGTCGGCTCAGGCTCTTTTTCTTTTTGAACATTGTCCGAGCACATTCTTCGAACGATTATTAAATTGAGACCAACAAGAAGTATAAATGGAACGAGGGTCTGAGCAATGGTCATCACTTGAAAATCGAAAAAATGGTAGGCAATACTTTCCTGAGCCCATTCTCTGAAGAATTTACTATGTATTTTGTATTTTCCTGTTACAGCCAAAACATACCTCTGATTTGTAGTCTTGGTTCTAAAAAAATCGGGGCAATTTGGATATTCATCGACCATTATCGCAAAAGCACTTGGTGATCTTAAAATTACACACAAAACAAGAGACACGATTATGGTGACATGTCGTCCAGTTGTCGAGTGAAATGCCTTCAGCAAATTACTTCTGAAAAAAGAAGACATTTCTATTTTGGTTTGTTTGTTTGTTTTTTTTTTATCCAGACACCGAAAAAGAAACACACTTGTTTTTTGACGTCCAAAAAAGGCGCTCTAGTGTGGCGAAAATGAGCATGTATGGAATTGCTAGTTGAGTGATTCGAGCCATCACATACGCCGGAACTATGTAGAGATAGTAAAGTGTGAACAGGCTCTGCAAAAGGATTGATATGATTTTTTAATGGGGTTATTCTGAGAACCAGCAAAAAAAGCAAAAAATTGAAAAAACCAGCAAAAAATTCAGCGAAAATTCGAAGAATGCTCCGATCGGTCTGAAACTTTGACAGATCATTTAAAAAATACTCTCGGACATTCCCTGAAAATTTCAGACCAAAATATTGATTTTAAAAATTATCGCTTATTATTTCGGAAAATTTTCAAAATCGATATTTTGGTCTGAAATTTTCAGGGAATGACCGGAAGTATTTTTTAAATGATTTCCCAAAGTTTCAGACCGATCGGAGCATTCTCCGAATTTTCGCTGAATTTTTTGCTGGTTTTTTCTATTTTTTTGCTTTTTTTGCTGGTTTCGAGAATAACCCCATAAAAAAGTTGGGATGGAGGAACTAAATACCTCAATCTTCAAATAGCTGACTAGAGCGTCTACACCGAAAAGAAGAATGTACTCGAAACAGATTGAAAAATCGAGACATGCTAGTACAGACGGGTAGAGGGTGGCAGGTGTGTTTGAGATCTGAATGGGGATTTTTTTATTCTCGATTATTGTATACATATAAAGATCCTCCAAATGTTTTTTTTTTAAATAAAATCCTTTCTTTTTTGTACGGAGCGCTGCAAACGCGCTCCGTTCGCACAGTGGTGGACGCGGCCACGTTGGCGACGAGAGAGTGCAGAAAACTGAGAGACTGATATTTTGCTCTGATTTCTCTAAACCTCACTCTAAATGCATGCGAAACTCTTTGTACGATTGGAGCGAGTTTTCAGCGTTTTATACCGAGTATAAAACTTTTCATTTTTGTTTATAATTTTTTTTGCGGAGGTTTGTCAAACTTTGAATAATAGAAGTTTAGAATACCACTCTTTTTTAGATTTGGCCCGCCCCACCTCCATGCTCTGGTAAAATATGCACTTTTCCCTTAGCATCATCATACCTGTTTCGAAGAAAACACAATCAATAAAAGTATATTTCCAATGGTCCCCAGTGCTGCAATCACTGTGGCAATCGTGATTAATCCAAATCTCACAGGCGTATAAGTTTCATACTGTAATTGAATAAATGCCAAATAAAGGTAGAATTAAAACTTACATGAGCACACAAAAGTTCGGTTTCGGCACGTGCTCGAGCCTCGATCAGCTCGGCAAGAACAGTCAAGTTCATCTGAAACTTGGGAACATTTAAAGGACAATTTTTCAAAGCATAGAGGGATACGAATTAAATGAGCTCGTGTGTGTGTGTGTGTTTTGGAATGGCAATAGAAACGAAATGAAACGTACTAGTACAGGCTCCGCCTCTTTTCGCCGCCCGCTCTGACGCAGACATTGGGCCCCCTGGTGGCGTTTACGAGCCTGTTCCGGGCAAAGTTTGGCACGATTTGATGACAACAATTTTAGCTCTCTAGTTAGTCAGTCACACCCAGGAAATAGTTTTTAAAAAAATGCAGCTGGACAAATGGGAGAAAATAAATAAAAAAAAGATTTGTTTCCCTGTTTGGGCGGGGTTGCATGCTGACAAATAATTGCGCCATCGGCAAGTTCGCGACATTTTCAGATGACGAAAACAGGAAAAACGTGCGGACTGACAGATTTTTTGAAATTTTAATTTTGAAAAAATACTAACTATATACAAAAACATATTATTTTTATATAAAACAAGTCTGCGACTTTTTTTGAGGTTCGAGACATACAAACACACAAATATTTACCAAACTAAAATTCACGGTGTGTTGAACGGTGCACCGCTGCAAACGCGCCCCCTCGCACTACTCATTGAAAGAAAGTTTTATGGTTACGGTCACTGTTTCTGAAATATCTCATTAATCTATAAATTGACGTGATTTTCTACTTTTTTTGTACTTTTCCGCATAAGAAAAATTAATGAGTCGATTAGAAGCATTTTTAGTTGAATTAACATAATTGTTTCATGCGTTTTCAAGGAAAATGTTTTTTGAATTGTCGTAAGTTTCGGCGCATGCACAGAAACCTGTAACGTTATAATTTGAAAGCCCATGTGACGGCAATTTGCGTACTTTTTATTATTTTTAAAAAAATGTACGCTTCAACACACCGTGAAATGTTTTATATCAGAAAGATTTTAAAAAAATATAGAAGATAGCAGACTTTCTCGAAATAGAACGTCTTGACGCATCCAGACGATGTTCTTTTCCAATAGCCAATCAAATGGAATTTCTGTGACTTCCTGTTGAGATCTACACTAAATTTTTATAAGAAAAGAAGATTTGATCTGCTAAAATGTTATGTGCTGTTATTCTACCTAGGCGGGCGTACGGATCACATAAGAAGCTTATCGGAAAATTTTCAGAGAAAAAATATGATTCAATCTTGAAGTCTGGTGATTGAAATAACAGATCAAGAACACGTAAATGTTTTCTGTAAATTTGCATGACATAATTGCGACATGAAAACGCAAGTCTGCATTCACCGTTCTGTCTGCGTCTCTTCAAATATCACTGTGTTCGCGTGATCGCGCACAAATAAGTGGGCGGAGTTTGAGTTTCGTTTCGCGTTTTCGTTCTCGCGTCGCAAGTCGCAAGTCGATTGAAAACACAATATTCCGCAAAATTACAGTCGATGTGACTCTGAAGTGGTTCACTGCTGATGTCACGAAAAATTCGAAAAGGTCCGTATTCTTAAAAACATTCAAGTTCAGCTTAAAAACACATGCAAAATTGAAAAATAACGCACGTTTTTTTTTCAAATAACTCTTAAAACGTCACGATTGGATTGGAAATGTCTAATTTAAATTAAGGGCTCTTCGGAAAATGTGTCAAGAGTGCGGGTAGTTTTTAGTAAATGTCGTCACTGAAAAGCCTTGCCTTTTTCGAAAGCAACAAAAAAAAACGGGTGGAAATTTGATATGGATAACATCTCCGCTCTTCTAGAAACCTGAACTGAGAAGGAACAACTTTCAAGAATCATTTACAGAAAATTGTTCCTTGAAAACGTGATTATTTTGAGCAAAGATTTATCATTGAATATCACTGAAGCCCAAGAGTGCAATAGGAAAATTCAGCGAATTTGTCATTTCCGAACAAAATGGATGGAAATTGAAAAACGAAAACGGAAATACATTTCGGACGCCGGCTCTGAATGAAATTGATGTAAACGCCAAGGACAAAAAACAATAAGCAATGATTTTTGGGCCCCTGGGGAATTTTAAGGAGCTGAGGCCCCGATTGATTTTCAAAAAGTTTAGAGAACCCAAGGGCTAATGGGGTTATTGGTTATTCAAGAGAAAAAAAGCGGTTTTTTTTTTGTTTTTTTTTTCCAATTCACGCAATGTCGAGAATTTTAAAAAATACAGGTAGAGAAACGGGGGTTCCCCCTGATATAGCATTGATATTGAAGAGACGCAGAAGGTGAGGAAAGGGAGCAGTCTCTGTGTCTCTTCATTATTAATGCTATATCAGGGGGAACCCCCGTTTCTCTACCTGTATTTTTTATTAATTCTCGACATCGCGTGAATTGGAAAAAAAAAACAAACCGTTTTTTTTTTCTCATGAATAACCCCATAAGATATCAGGATAAATAAACACTTTTTAGACTATGATCATAGTTATCCGCTTATTTTCAACAGTTGCACAAATGAGCCTCTTTGAATTCTCTGAGGTATTGCTAATCTAATTTGAAAATGTTTTCTTATTACACTTCATTTCCATGAATGGCTTCATTCATGAAACATCTATATCATTATTTTGATTATGAGATCAAAAAGCCAAGATCAACCAGATATGTATAATATTTTTAATTCACAATCTTTGTTTTTATAATGCTATTTTTCATGTTGTCCTTTTTGTAAAATGAAGCAGAAGAAGTTGTCTGGCTCTGTTGCTTTTTTATTTTTCCGGAAGAAAGCACAGTAGACAAAAGAGCAAACAGCAAGTGTGTGTAGCAGTTCAATTTTGAAAAATTAAGAAAACTCCGCCACCCAATTCATTTTTATATGATGTCACTGGTAAAATGTTCCACCCATTACGCATTCATCATGATATCGTCACCATCATCATCTTCTTCTTTTTTTTTTTTTGTTTTCCCGCACCCCGAATTTTTCTTTTTCATGCGTAAAATAGACTGACTTTGATGATGATGATGGCAAAACCGAAAAAAAACGCCAATTTCCGGATGGTTTTTTGTTTGCCCAAACGTCTTCTAGTTTTAAAAGAAAATTGCTAAATATGTGCAACCGAACTTTAGAAAATTTAATGAAATTATTTACAGATGGAAGTTTCAATAAAACCGAAAAAATAATGATTTCCAGAGTCTCCAAATTAAGTTTTTTTATACTCGGTCACAGTGTCCCAAAGTGGAAAAATGTCTTCAACTGTCTGCACTCTCTTCTCTCTCCCTCACCACCGCAGCGCAGCTATTTTTTCAACGGGAATTTGTTTCTTTTTTGATTTTCAGGCAAACTAGACCACTTTTTGAAAATCTGTCATTAAAATATATTCTCCAGATCAAATGCTTTGTTTTTATTACAAAAACAACAAGATTGGTGCAGAATTGACGGAGGAGATGCATTTTAAAATTTTGAAACAACAACCCCACCGAGAAAAAAACTGAATAAGCACGTTTCGAGCTGATCGTGGTATTAAACTGTTCGCGAGAAAATTCTGCACAAGAGAGACATTTAAAATGCATTATTACGTTGCAGAAAATTGAGTTTTTAGTAAAATTCTGTACTAATTTTTTAAAAATGCATCTCCTCCCTCAATTCTGCACCAATCGTGTGGTTTTTGTAATAAAAATGAAGCATTTGACCTCAAGAATATATTTTAATGACAGATTTTCAAAAAGTGGTCTAGTTTTGCTGAAAATCAAAAAAGAAACAAATTCCCGTTGAAAAAATAGCAGCGCTGCGGTGGTGAGGGGGGGGGGGGGAGAACGAGAGATGCGCCAGCAGTTATTCCTAGCGGCGCTTTTCCCGTCCGGGACACCGTGTCGGTGTAAAACGCTGCAAACTCGCTCCAATCGAACAATGAATTTCGCATGCATTTATAGTGAGAATTATGGACCTATGCACGAAATAAAAAAGGCCATTTAAATGAATTAATTTGACAATTTTTTCCAATGCACGAAAGCAAGTTTATTCTATTAAATTGAATAAACTTGACGGCTGCAGAACGGTCGCGTCGAGATATTGCAAGTAAAAAAGTGTGTGCCCCTTTAAATTTTGTGTCGATTTACGAGATTTTTTTCGAAGGTTTAATGTTACGAATTTAATTAATGTGTCTAAAATTATAAAAATCCCATCATATATTTAAAAAATAATTTCAGGCATGCGTGAAGCGGATAATGATGAAAAAAAATAAGAAAATTGCTGCGGTGAGTAGAAAAGAAGATTTTTTGAAAACTTGAAAATTGTTCAGGCGACTTTATTGCTTCAGCAGCAGCAAATTATTCTGACGCAGTTTATAAGCCGAACAGAACCGCAACAGCGCTTAGAAATAGTTGAAAGACAAAACTTTCAAAATTTTTTGAGCTCTGTGAATATTATTGTGGAGAATCGTGCAACGGAAGTGAGATTTTTTGCATAGCTTGTTTTTTAAAACTATCATCAATTCAGAATTATTGGGGATTATCAACTGACGCATTCCACACGGTTCTGCAAAACTGCCGCCAACATGACCGCGTTACGCCAATCACCCCCACCGCGCGTCTCGCTATTTTCATGAAATACTGTCGCGAAGGTACCGAACATTTAACTTAGATCTGTGTAGAAAATCAGTTATGGGAAGAAGCCAGAACGCTTTGGCTCGAGACCTAGGCGTTTCGCAGTCTACAGTTTCACGCATCGTTACACAAATTATTCATGATTTATCGCAATGTGCTCCTGATTTTATCAAAATGCCAGAAACTCTGGAATCTTTGGAGCAGAAATTTTACAATCTGACTGACATGAACGGAGCGCAACGAAGAATTCCGTGTTTTGCTCTTCTGGATGGAAAGCATTTTGCAGTTGAGCATCCGCCACATTCTGGATCCCTCAACGCAAACTACAAGGGGTTCTTCTCGTTTAACAGCCTGATGTTATGTGATTCGGATTTGCGTGTGATGTACTGTCAAATTAGTGAGCTTGGAGTGAACAGTGATGCACAGTTATTTCGTGATGGACCACTACAAAGTATTCTAGACGATTTGGTTCGAATGGCTGGCTTCCGCATGCTTCCTGATCACCGAACACTGATGCCGCCATTCTTGCTCGCGGACAATGGCTTCGCACTCACTCACTCTACTATGCAGCCTTACAGACAAAATTCTTTGACTCTGGAAAACTACGAGTTCAACAAGATGATTTCGGCTGTTCGAGTGAGAGTGGAGAACTTGTTCGGTGTTCTCACTTCGAAATTCCGGATTCTCCGACGTGATATGAATCTAGATCCTTCTATTCTCAGTACGGAGCGCTGCAAACGCGCTCCCTTCGCACAGTGGTGGACGCGGCCACGTTGGCGACGAGAGAGTGCAGTGAATTGAGAGAGCGCAGTGAATTGAGAGAGCCGTGGCCGATGTTTTGCTCTGATTTCTCTAAACCTCACTCTGAATGCATGCGAAATTCTTTGTTCGATTGGAGCGAGTTATCAGCGTTTTATACCGAGTATACCAGTAGAGCTCTCGTTGTAGCTCTCTGTGTCATTCACAATATTCAATTGGGCCCGCTTCAGTTGCTCGACGTGGATTCGACAGCGCCGATGATGGCGAATCCTTATGACAGTCCAGAAGATCAACGTACAGCTTTGAAGCGTTTTCTTTTAGATCAGTGATTTGCGAAATTGTTGTCAAAAATTTAGTTGAAAATCAAATGATGAAGGGAAAATAACACGTCAAACAATATAAAAAAAAACAAAAATGACATGACGAACATTATGACTTACAATTAGAAAGTAACGGAAAGTTGGGGAAAAAAAGAATTCCGCATTTCTTCCATATCAGCAGCAATTTTCTTAATTTTTCCATCATTATCCGCTTCACGCATTCCTGAATAAATTACCTGAAATTATTTTTTAAATATATGATGGGTTTTTATAATTTTAGACACATTAATTAAATTCGTAATATTAAATCTTCGAAAAAAATCTCGTAAATCGACACAAAATTTAAAGGCGCACACACTTTTTTACTTGCAATATCTCGACGCGACCGTTCTGCAGCCGTCAAGTTTATTCAAGTTAATTGAATAAACTTGCTTTCGTGCATTGGAAAAAATTGTCAAATTAATTCATTTAAATGGCCTTTTTTATTTCGTGCATAGGCCCATTAGAGAAAACAGAGCAAAACACCGGCCACACTCTCTCGTCGCCAGCGTGGCCGCGTCCTGCGAAGGGAGCGGGTTTGCAGCGCGTTAACAAAAAAAGAGGAACAATTTTCCAGAAACAAGCAGGAAGTAAGTAAAAAAATATAACTATGCATTTATGAGCGTGTTTTGAGCATTCTACCGTAATCCATTATTAAGTTTAGTTTTTATCAAAGTAGAGACATCTTTTATTTCCTATTCATAGAAAATCTAAAAGTTCTTTACCCAGATTCCCGTTCTTAGAAAATGAAATGTCCAATCAAGTTGAAAAAATAAATGGGTAATCACATACTATTTGAAAAGGTCTACATAGAGCTATTATTGATATCAAAGAACTTTAGGAAAATGTTCATTGAAAAACAAATTGTACTTGGAAAGGTTTTAGATGTGCCAGCAAGAGAAGAACGGTAACTTCGAGAGAAAAAAAAATCGTAGCGCCAGAAAACACTGCCTCTTTTTTTTTTTTCCTCCAAAGTGAGTGCCAATTTTCAATTTGGCTGCTTTCGATGAAGCTTCAAGTTTCTTGAAGAATACTTTAGCGGAAATTGCACTTTTTCAGTTCAAACAGTGATCCACTAAATTATTTTGCTTCATGGCGAGTGGCGACTAAAGAATAAATCAGGAACAAAAGTTCTTAAACTGGCAGATGAGGTTGCAAATTAGATATCTTGTTCTCTATAGACTATGGCATAGCACAACAGAGAGAATGAGAAAAAAGAGAAATCCGACCAAAAAGAGCAACGGCATAAGGGTCACATACAGACAGACAAACATCTATTTTTGTTCTTCCTTTCTTCTCCATTTTTTTATATTGGGACTTCTCTGCTTGGTGAGATTCAAAATGCCATTGTACAGACAGAGAATAGAGAAAAAAAAGAGAGAAAGAGAAAGCCGATTTTTCATTTACCCTTTACGTTTCCTGCTTCATGCTTCAAATTTGAATTTCGCTCTTTTTCGTTGCAAGAGAGTGCACTTGAATCTGAACGAATTCTGAATTCAACCACTAGCCTCTAGGTCACACAAAAAGTGCCAGAGGCTATGATTAAAAAAGTTAGGGTTCTAGGACTTTGGATTGGGGATAGAAATGAGTTGTAGCCGTTTTAGGGAAGGGGTGGGACCTGTTTTTACGATTTCACGCGTCTTATGCTTTTCTCACGTTTATAAAGGCACTTCTATATTTATTTGCACTTCCTTGTAATTTAACATTGGTTGTACGCGTTTATCGAACGTCGGTCAGGATTTTTTTGGTAGCCGAAATATTCTTTCTAATGGACATCTGAGCAAGTCCGCTTCACGAAACTTTGTACTTCGAGATTTTCAATTTCCGGCGCGTTGCCGCTAAACTTTCCGGGCATCAATAATTGCCTACAAACGCATATTCAAAACGTTTATGACAAAAAAAAAAAATTCAAAAAAAAAAAAACATTTTTTTGGTGGTTTTCTTTAACTCATATTGCCTTCTGTTTTCCGTGGCTATTAGCCACATAACTGTCAGTTCCCGCCATTTACACGCCTAAATTTTTCTGATTGCACGGTGTCCAGGATGTGAAATGTGGGCGGAGCCTAATTTGCTGGTGCGTCAGCAAACTTGTAAGGCGCACTTTCGTGCTTGCGCATTTTTCGACTCTCGTATTTATTTTTTATTGATTTTATTATTTTTCTTTCAATAAATCCTGTATTTCTTCGTAAAATGTATGTATTGTATCTTTTAATACCATTAAATTGCCCAAACTTCGATTTTCGTAAAGATTTATCCTGCAAAAACACTAAAAAACTCGAAACGAATATTTCGAAATGGTGGCTGAACCGAATTCGACGTTCTTAGGCTTAAAAAATGTCTAAAGACCTCAGCTATAATTCCGTTGGAGCACATGTGGGAAAAATTAAGAATTTATGCTTTTTTTCCCGAAAAACATAAAAAATGCCTCAAAATTTGAATTTCGCGCGAAAAAATCCAGTGGGGCGCGTTTGCTCGGCTCCGCCCACTTTTCAAATTCTGAACACCGTGGATTAAAAAATGTTAAAGAAGTTAAAGAGAAAAGTCATCGACAACGGCTAATAGCCATCGAATTCATGTAATGCATATGGCACACGGCCCGATCCGATGGCTATTAGCCGTTTTCAATGGCTATTAGCTAAATATTTCCTGAGTACACTTTTGCATGTTTCTATAGATGTTTTCGGAGGCGCGGGCCCGTCTACGTCTACCCCATCATATGGGCTCATTGATGGATGACACGACGAGGAAAAAAGAAACGGAACGTTCTCATCCGCAAAACCATTGCAGGCATCAGAATGTTCATTAAACTCAAAGCTGTTGTGGAAGATTGCTATTGTAGAACTTTATGACGTCTGCTTTGAAATTACACATTGTGCAGAAACAAAAATATACATAGCAACGTTACACGGAACACCAGCCTTCCAAAATTGTTTCTATCTGGCGCATTTTTAAAATCCTAAGGCTTGGTCATTTTCTGACAAAAAAGCCTCGTTTTTGGATTAAAATGATGGTGTCATCCTGAATAATCAGATCATGATTCGAATTTCTCAAAAAAGTAAATTTTCGAGTGAAAAATAATTGCATTATCCGACGAACTTGGTGGCGCATAGGAAAAGGCGTGCGTTATGCAAGGTAGCGCTCACGTTCAAGTTTTCCTGGACATTGATTTTCTAAAGAAAGTTATATATACAGTCGCACACACGATCAGTCAAAACTTATCTACTTGTCTGGAGTTTTTGATATTAGCAGGCAAGATTACTAGAAAGTCAAATTCTAAAATGAAAAGGATGAACGCCCGTTTTAAAAAGAGTAGATCTGTGATCAATTTGCCGCCGATGAAAGATAGACAACCCCTTTGAGCTTTCAAACATCATTGAAAACATTTAAAAAAAACTGGAAAACATTTCCAAGGAAGAAAAAAGCATCATGAGGCTGAGCCCATGAAACTGGAAAATAATAGGAAGATCATTTTCTCAAAAACGAAATTTGGAAATGGGGAATTTGTATGGATTTGGCCTCTGGTTAGCCAGTAAGTTTTTGAAACCTTAAAATGAGATCAACTTGATTTCTTGCTCTTTCAAAGAAAAGAAACAGCGTGCGAGTGAAAAAAACAAACATTGTCCACGATTCCACCACGAAATTGATACCAGACGGAAGGAAAGATTGACGAAATTCAGTTTTCGTATAGCGGAAAACGGAAAAAAGCAGTTTCGGTCACACCGAAACCTTTGGATTTAAATGGAGATTATGGAACAAATCAGTAGGTAAATAAGAAATAGGTTAAAAATAGAAAAGGTGGAGAATATAAGATTACATCGTTATAAATACAGGTTTAAAAGTTGCAATCGACTTTAATTACGGGTTTAAACGGGGCAGTGTTAAAAGCCAAAACATGGCTAAACTTTATGTAAACTTTTAGAATTTCGGTGGTAAAATGGTGCAACAGGAATACAAAAATTAAAAGTCAAATTACCTGACTAATATTGTGTTTTCAATCGACTTGCGACATGAAAACGCATTTCAAGTCTGCATTCACTGTTATGTCTGCGTCTCTTCAAATATCACTGTGTTCGCGTGGTCGCGCACAAAAAAGGGGGCGGAGTTTCGCGTTCTCATGTCGCAAGTCGATTGAAAACACAATAAGTGCATTTCAATGTTTTGAAATTTAGTATTTTTTTAGTAAAAAAGAATTAAAAACAAAAACAAGTTTAGCAAAGACAATTGCTCTCTTCCAAAGAGTCGGTGTTTTTTTTCCATAATAAAACACAGAATTGCTCTAGAAATGAATCATAAAAATTGAATTGAAGTGGGTTATATAAGAAGAAAGAGAAGAAGAATGAATGAGTCAGTTTGGAACATTTAGCTTTTTTTTGCAGCTTTCAAATTTATGCTTCAAAAGTTTTGAATGATAAAAATTACACCCAACTTTCTGAAATAAAATTGTCAGGGCCAGATGAGAAGCATAAATTGTTGTTTTAGTCGCGGTAAAAGTGTATAAAGGTCGAGAGAGAGATAGTGGAGCAGACTAAGATTAATGGTAGTAATTTTGAAAATTTCATTCAAAAATTCTATCCCTTTCATTTTTAACCATGCTATTTTACTAGGGGGCAAAAAACTGCCCGGTTTTTCCTTTCAAATGAGTAAAAAAAAATAACTTTTTTTGGGTTACCATCATAAATTTCATAAAATCTTCCTGTCCTCTTTCTGAAAAAAAGAACCGAAAACAAAAAATGTTGAGCTTTTGTTTTTCTTTGTTTTTTTTTTGCTTTATGGGGTTATTCACGAGAAAAAACTGTTTGTTTTTGTTTTTTTTTTTTTGCAATTCACGCGATGTCGAGAATTGTAAAAAATACAGGTAGAGAAACGGGGATATAGCATTAACAGTGAAGAGACACAGCGACTGCCCCTTTCTTTGAACTCCTCACCTTCTGCGTCTCTTCACTATCAATGCTATATCAGGGGGAGACCCCCGTTTCTTTACCTGTATTTTTTTTACAATTCTCGACATTGCGTGAATTGGAAAAAAAAACAAAAACAAACCGTTTTTTTTCTCATGAATAACACCATTAAATATGTTTTTTTTTTCTAATCTTACACACTTATTTCTGAAAGTTTCGGAAAACAAAACAAATCGAAAGCGAAAGAAGATCAAAGTATTCAATTCAGTAAATGGTTCCAGATTGAAGTCAGGGATAATAAATAACGAGAAAAAAAAAGTCTCAAAAAAAGTTGTTGTTTCTTTTTTTTTTTCTTTTCCTTTCTATTCGCTTCTCTCCTCATTTTCACAACACCTTGGACTTTTCAAGGGTCCTTTTTTTGGCAAACTAGCGGGGCGAGTGCATTAATATGATTAGGTGTGGTTTCCTCCAGGGACCTCTTCTGGACTCATTGCTTAAAAAGGAGAAAGAAGAGAAGAAAGAGAAAACTTTACCACTTTATCTGAACCTTTTTCTCCCTATACCGCATTGTGCTTTGCTTTGATTTTAGGCAACGAGGACCATTTCTGAGAAGAAAAAATGTCGAGAAGAGTGGAATCAGTGATGCGAAAATGAAAAAAATGTGATTAGGTGTGAAAGAAAAGAAGATTTCTCGTTTCTATTTTTCAGATAACAAATGAGGGAGGGGATTAACATAATGATTTATCGCAAAGTATGGATAAGAAAGTTCAAGTTTTGCAAGAGATTAGGCTTTTCTAATATATTTGCAAGCCTCCTGCGTGATTCGTGTTTTGTCCACTAAAATTTCTTGCAAAAAGGCAAGTTCGGACATTCCGATATACACAGACGATATTGTGTTTTCAATCGACTTGCGACATAAAAACGTCTGCATTCACCGAACTGTCTGCGTCTCTTCAAATATCACTGTGTTCGCGTGGTCGCGCATAAATAAGTGGGCGGAGTTTCGGGCTCTCATGTCGCAACTCGATTGAAAACACGGCTCTGGGACGTTTCAAAACTGGGACACTTCAAAACTGGGACAATTCAAAACCTGCCACTTCAAAACTAGGATGGTTCAAAACTTTGAGTGCAATTTTGCGTCACGGTGTACGCACTAGTGACACCAGAACACACGCACATTAAATGTTTATTTTCGTTTTGTCATTGTTTTAAACTATTTTCACGTACTATTCATTTTCTTTTTTCGTTTTGTCATTTTTTAACTCTCTTCACGCGTTTTCCTCTCGTTTCGCATTTTTTTAAAAATAATTTTTTGCCGGTATTTAAATTTGGTCAAATTCGTCGAGCTCATGCTTTGTCTTTTGTCGAGTGCTTTACCGGTAAAACGCTTTAGTAAATTTTCCGATAAATTTAAAGAATCTTTACCGGTGATTTATATTTTATCGGAAAATTTACTAAAGCGTTTTACCGGTAAAGCACTCGACAAAAGACAAAGCATGAGCTCGACGAATTTGACCAAATTTAAATACCGGCAAAAAATTATTTTTAAAAAAATGCGAAACGAGAGGAAAACGCGTGAAGAGAGTTAAAAAATGACAAAACGAAAAAAAGAAAATGAATAGTACGTGAAAAGAGTTTAAAACAATGACAAAACGAAAATAAACATTTAACGTGCGTGTGTTCTGGTGTCACTAGTGCGTACACCGTGACGCACAATTGCACTCAAAGTTTTGAACGGTCCTAGTTTTGAAGTGGCAGGTTTTGAATCGTCCCAGTTTTGAAGTGTCCCAGTTTTGAAACGTCCCAGTTTTGAAACGTCTTGTTTTGAAACGTCCCAGAGCCGAAAACACAATACACACAAACAGACATATCTTGATTTTTATATATAAAAAATATCCTTTACCAAATTAATACATTACAATTTCAGGTGTCAAGCCGCAACATCAACGCCGAATACAATCGCACTTTATTGACTTCTGAAGAATTCCGAGACATTGAAGTGTTCAGCCTGTTCTTCTTCGCGTCTTTCGAATACAGATATAGAACACACACATTATACAACATACAGAAATACTTTATTGATTGATTATTTTTTTTAATAATTCTAAAAACAAAATTGGTCCTGTTCAACATCGACAACGTGACTCCTAGCAGTATCCACAAGTTTTTGGGCACTCTTTCCTCATCAGGCCCACGTCGCCTGGTCTTGTGCACAAATAGGCTTTGGCAGCACACTCGGACACTCCGGTGGATGGGTTGACTTGATCGACACAGCCTGCAAAGTGTGATAGTTTCGAAATAGCCATTTTTGAAGCTAATTGTTGCAATTTTCTTATTAAACAATTTACCGTCGTTGTTGTTGTTGTTGTTATTGTTGTTGTTAAAGCAACGATTGCAAGTCTTTGGACATTGCTGAAAAATTTGGTTGTAGCCGAATGTGGAATCTAAACACGGAATAGTTTACCTTAGTCATCACCTTGTAGTAGTCAATATCGTTGCAAAGAAAGGCGTCCCTCGGACAATCGGACACCCCCGTCAAGGGGTTTACCTTGTCCACGCAGACTAAAAATAAATTTGCATTCAGATGCATCAGAAATTTCAAAGTGGGTACCAATAAAAAATATAGAACTACAACGTAATACAACTCCTTGAATTATGAGTGCCCGAAGTCAAACTGTGCTAACATATAATAGCTAGAAAAAGTATTAAATTGTCTATGGGTTATTCACTGCTCAATTTCAGGAACTTTTATTTGCTTCTGGGACGTTTCGAAACAAGGACGATTCAAAACTGGGACGTTTCGGAACCTTCCACTTCGAAACTGGGGCGTGTTATTTTTCGTTGCTTTGTTCGCACTATTGACAAAATTCGGTCAGGGATAAAAGTTTCAAAATTAATCGGAAAATTTACCGCTAAAAATGCACGAAAGTTTCGAAACCTTCCATTTTCGAATTGGAAGGTTTCGAAACGTCCCAGAGTCTTCTATTTTGAGGAGTTATATTTCTTTGCATTTCCATACCGTGCAGGCTCTATTATACTGTACTCTCTTTTTTAGACATACTGCTGGTAGGAATAGGCTTAGAAGAAGAAGCGACGGTGGTGGTAGTGGTAGAAGAAGCGACGGTGGTGGTAGTGGTTGTCGAAAATTGAATATCGGCGTATTCGCAACAAACTGTCTTATTGAGGCAAGTCATTCCTTCGGGGCAGAGATATACGTCTAAGTTGTTGACGGTTTTGGTTTTAATACATGCTGAAATTTTGAAACGAACAGCTGAAAACGTCGGATTTACAATTCTTACGGGATTGTTCATTGGCACAAGTTTGCGCAGCCGTCGATCCAATCAGGGTGCCAAAAGCAAAGATGATAAAAATCATTTTTTTTTGTCTGAAAGCTTAAACAGTTTTTGGAAGAAAAAATCTGTTCAGAAAATAGAATGGATTTTCAATTTTCATTGCACTTCTTTTATACTACTTCATACTGAGTTCCAAGAGATTGTTCTGCTGCATAAGCTGCTCAAACAATAATCATTTTAATTTTATGCAGTTGATTTTTTACTCCCGGAAAGAACAAACTGAACAAATCTTCATAATTTATACAGCCTGGGCCAAAAAAAAGTTTTTTCATTGTCCTTCAAACCAGTCTCAATTAAAAATTTCAATGCTGACTTTTAATTATTTTGAAGTGTTTTCATATTTTTCAGAACTATCTTTTTGAATTTTAGAGATATTCAAAAGTTTGGACGGTTTTTACATTTCTACGAGTTTTTTGGGCGCCTTAAAATTTTCCGTAAAATTTCATTCATTAAAAATTCTAACATAAAGCTATTTTGTTCAATTTACTGAAAAAAAAACCACACATTTTTGTACTTTTTTTAATTTTTTTTAAATTTTGCAGAAGGATTGATCCAAAATTGTTTCAGAAAGAGCTCAACATACATACATACATTTTAGATATTGCATACTGTAGTGAAGTAAGGACTGCTTGATAGGCTATCATGTTTCTCATTTCAGCCGGTCCGGCCCAGGCTGTATAAATTATGAAGATTTGTTCAGTTTGTTTTTTCCGGGAGTAAAAAATCAACTGCATAAAATTAAAATGATTATTGTTTGAGCAGCTTATGCAGCAGAACAATCTCTTGGAACTCAATATGAAGTAGTTTTGCAAATAGGTATTTTTACGCAGAATATCGGGCTATTTAAAAAAAGAAAATTCGGATTTTTCGTAAATATTCCGTTTTCAAAAATTTTCCATTCTTTGCTTTGTTTCATCGTGAAATTAAATATAAATATGGTGTTTTTTGTTAATTTAAGCACCCAAAAATATTTTTTCTATTCTTATTTAATTTTTTAATTAAAGAAAACATTATTTGCTCGGAAATCACCATCGATATTGTGATACTCGATCGAGGGAAACGAGGAAAAAGGGAGCCAGGCAGTTGCTAAATCGAGAGCCGCACCTTGCAGACTCCGCCCCTTTTCAAAAAGTCAAGAGAAATTCAGTACAAAAAAATCGCGACTTTGAACGGCTGAAACTCGGGAACAAGCGGGAATTTTGCGGTGAAAATTTGGGAATGTACTAATATTGAGACGTAGAATACAATGAAATCAGTAGTTTTTCGGGATTCGAATGTTTTTAGAACATGTTGCGGTACCTTACAACTAATATCCATTCTATTTTCTGAACAGATTTTTTCTTCCAAAAACTGTTTAAGCTTTCAGACAAAAAAAAAATAATTTTTATCATCTTTGCTTTTGGCACCCTGATTGCATCGACCACTGCGCAGACTTGTGCCAATGAAAAATCCCGTAAGAATTGTACATCCGACGTTTTCAGCTGTCCTTTCCTAATTTCAGCTTGTTTTAAAACCAAAGCCGCCAACAACAAAGACGTATATCTCTGCCCCGAAGGAATGACTTTCCTCAATAACACAGTGTGTTGCGAATACGCCGATATTCAATTTTCGACAACCACTATTATGGATTCATGAATGAGCGACAAAGCGCGGTGAATTGTGGGGCAAAAGTTGACTGGTCTCGACACGATTTTGACAGAGTACGGTTAGCGCGAAGAAATATTTTTTTTCGTTTTTTTTTTTTTCAATTAAAACTCATTTTCATAGTTTTTTCTCAACAAAATGTGTTTTTGAAAAGAAATTACCCATTCCAGGTTGCACAAAAAATTTTAATTGTGAAAAAATGCTAGTTAAAAGGCAAAAAATCGCGTTTTTATTAAAAACAAAAGAAGAAAAAATATTTTTCGCGCTAACCGTAGTCTGTCAAAATCGTGGCGAGACCAGCCAACTTTTGCCCCACAATTCACCGCGTTTTGTCGCTCATTCATGAATCCATAATACCACCACCGTCGCCTCTCCTACGCCTATTCCTACCAGAAGTATGTCTAAAAAAGAGAGTACAACAGAATAGAGCCTGCACGGTATGAAAAAGCAAAGAAATATAACTTCCTGAAATAGAAGACCGTGGGACATTTCGAAACTGGTCACTTCGAAACTGAAAGGTTTCGAAACCTTCCAATTCGAAAATGGGACGATTCAAAACTTTCGTGCATTTTTAGCGGTAAATTTTCGGATTCATTTTGAAAATTTTATCCTTGACCGAATTTTGTCGATAGAGCGAACAAGTCAGCGAAAAATAACACGTCCCAGTTTCGAAGTGGAAGGTTCCGAAACGTCCCAGTTTTGAATCGTCCTTGTTTCGAAACGTTCCAGAAGCAAATAAAAGTTCCTGAAATTGAGCAGTGCTGATAAAAATATCTAGAGCTTAATATCCCATAGACAATTTAATACTTTTTCTAGCTATAATATGTTAGCAGAGTTGTAGTTCTATATTTTGCAGGTACTATTTATTGGTACCCACTTTGAAATTTCTGATACATCGGACTGCAAATTTATTTTTAGTCTGCGTGGACAAGGTAAACCCCTTGACGGGGGTGTCCGATTGTCCAAGGGACGCCTTTCTTTGCAACGATGTTGACTACTACAAGGTGATGACTAAGGTAAACTATTCCGTGTTTAGATTCCACATTCGGCTACAACCAAATTTTTCAGCAATGTCCAAAGACCTGCAATCGTTGCTTTAACAACAACAATAATAACAACAATAATAACAACAACAACAACGACGGTAAATTGTTTAATAAGCAAATTGCAACAATTGGCTTCAAAAATGGCCATTTCGAAACTATCACACTTTGCAGGCTGTGTCGATCAAGTCAACCCATCCACCGGAGTGTCTGAGTGTGCTGCCAAAGCCTATTTGTGCACGAGACCAGGCGACGTGGGCCTGATGAGGAAAGAGTGCCCAAAAACTTGTGGATACTGCTAGGAGTCACGTTGTCGATGTTGAACAGGACACATTTTGTTTTTAGAATTAATCAATCAATAAGGTATTTTTATATTTCAGCCGATTTTCGTGGTTTTTTCCCCAAGAAAAAAACCCCACGCGTCGAGACCCGCCGTTAAAAAATGCAATGCGCTTTTAATTTTCCATGGGACTTTCGTTGAAATTAAAAGGCTCATCGAACTATTAGGTCGTCGCAAAAGTAATTATGGCAATTAGCCGCTTTAAATGGCTTATCTCTTAACTTCGATCGATTTTTTAATTCTGGATATTCTCCAAGAATTTTCGGTGCATATATGGCAGGTATTTACAGCACATGTGAAGCTAATAGCCATGAAAAATGGCTGACCAGCCGAAACCGGGTGCTCATGAAAAAAATAATGGTGGATCAGTAAAGGTCTCGTTTATTTTGATCTCCTCGAGTTGAAGTGTATTCTATGTATATGTCGTATAATGTGTGTGTTCTATATGTGTATTGTATATATTCTGAATGATATATCAACAGAAATGGGGTCGTTAAATGAACTCACAGGTAATTGTATAGAGTTTGACCCCAGACCCATATACTTTCCAACCCCGACTGCAGAGTATATTAAGCAACTCCAAAACCTTCTTTATCATCTGAAAACTTATTTTCAAAGAATTTAGAATTTGACCCCAGGAGTTTAGAAACCAACTCCTGGTCTTGCCGCGTCCGAGGAGGTACCATTGGGGTCGCCAAATGAACTTATATGGGGTCGGATTCTATATTTATACCATACGGTTACGGTTTCTTACATGTCTCATTATTATTCAAATGTACTACATTGTTTTCTTTATTTTTTTTTTGTTATTTCCCCTTAAGGAAAAATTAATGAGGCGATTAGAAACACTTTTCGTTGAATTAACCGAATGGTTTCATGCTTTTTTAATGAAAATGTTTTTTGATTTGTCGTAAATTTTTTTGCATGCATATTGTGAAAATATTCGAAACTTTACGTGTATTTTTTCGCGTTCCTTGTCAAGTCCACCCCTACATATCTCTCAAGTTCACCCCTACACGTTCAAGGGGGTCATGTATCATCGAGTTTTCTTGGTTAATTTTGAACGTGAAACTGAAATATGCTTTAAATCATTATTTAAAATTATGAAAGTAGCTTTTATTATACTCGGTATAAAACGCTGAAAACTCGCTCCAATCGAACAAAGAATTTCGCATGCATTTGGAGAGAGGTTCAGAGAAATCAGAGCAAAACATCGGCCACGGCTCTCTTGATTTTCTGCACTCTCTCGTCGCAAACGCGGCCGCGTCCATCACTGTGCGAAGGGAGCGCGTTTGCAGCGCTCCGTACTGAGAATATAAGCAGGCGAGGGTGACTTATATTTTATTTTTAGAAAACGAATTCAAATGAACTTTGATTTGTGATATTTTTGACATACTTTATCATTTCCATAGTTTTTTGTTGATTTAACAAGCGTTTTCTCTGGTATTTTTTTATTTATTAACAAGCCTGCTACACCGTCCTTAGCTTCTCATCGCCTCACTTTTTTTACGCGTCTCAATTTTTGTGTAAATAACCTAGATGTGATCCGTCTGGTAAAGTGGTAGAGCGCGGGAAAGTTAATCAAAAGTTTCGGGTTATGGTGGCTGCCAAACTCGTTTTGCATGGTGGCTTCGGACACACACAAACACAGATACCGAAGAAAATGTCCTGCATAATAATGAAAGGTTCATACTGGGATCTTTCGTGCTTTCCGGCTATCAATATCCACCTCCACCTTTTGTTTTTTGCACGGGTTTGTCCGCAGGGTTGACTCCGACACTCAACCTTCATTGCACAGGGAAAACTATCCCCCGGATGTACTACGGAGTAAAAATTTCCATTTAGAACTTGGACTAAATATAATTGACTTCTCCCAATGGAATGAGATTACTCAGGTGTGTTTGTAATCGAATTTTTCCTATTGGTCAAAACGAGAAATATTTATTGACTTTCGAAAATAATTCAATTTAACAACGTCATTACAGCAGCAAGTTCTATTCCGTGCCAATTTCAATCTAGTCAGTTCCACTTTAATTTCGTCACAGTTCGGCAAGTTCGATTCCGCAGTACCACCGATTAACCTCCGTGTCTGGACTCTCCGATCAGACTATACTTTGACTACACCGATCAGACTGACTACACACGTGGAGTCTGACGTCCACCGGAAACAATCGAAAGTCTATCACCATCAGCGTCTCCATTGTCCACTTGTTATCTCGTTTTTAATGTGTGGCGATGTAAAGTTCCAGAACGCTCCACCCACCCCCCAAAAGTCTGTATAAAAGACAAACCTTTTACTAATTCGAGAACGGTCTCTGACCCGTGACCTTCAGCTTTGTTAATTTATTGTATTTTGTCATTACAGTATGGCTCCATTAACGTTGACCTTGTATTGCTAGTTTAATGGGGTTATTCATGAGAAAAAACTGCGCGATGTCGAGAATTGTAAAAAAAAAATACATGTAGAGAAACGGGGGTCTCCCCCTGATATAGCATTGATAGTGAAGAGACACAGAGACTGCCCCCTTTCTTTGAACTCCTCACCTTCTGCGTCTCCTCACTATCAATGCTATATCAGGGGGAACCCCCGTTTCTCTAACTGTATTTTTTTTTACAATTCTCGACATCGCGTAAATTGCAAAAAAAAAAAAACAAAAACAAACGGTTTTTTCTCGTGAATAACCCCATAATGTCAATTTTTTCAGGTTATTTACAGTAGTAAAAATTAATGAGACACAGAAATCACAAGAAGACACATCTATTCAACTATTGGTCTATAATTGATCCGAGACCGTCTCCACGTGCGTCCTTGATACTTGGAAAGTCTACCTTGTGTCAACTAGTTTTCCTATTTTCCCATTGCATTTTGCATGCCTAGTTTTTTTTTTTCAAATAGGATATTAATAAAAACTCCCTGCAAGTTTACAACGGTGTAGTGAATTTTTGCAAAATTGATAGATATCATTGATTGTATTCTCTTATCGCTATGATTTCTGACCATATCTTTGGCAATACTGCTGGTCATAAAATCAAAAATTGTGTGTTAGACAATTTTCGCATTTGTCACGTAATTGTATGTTTGATCGGGAAATTTCGATTCTTCGTGACCCCAGAAAAAAGAAAAGGATACAGCCACATGCAGTCATTTGTCTTGCAGACAATCATTTATTTACCACAGATCTTTTCTCACTTTTGATTCTTTACCACTTTTTTCAAATCTCTTTTGAGAATTCTCACAAAATGCGTGAATTTTTTTTACAAAGGAATGATGTTTTATATATTGTCGACCCGCCGAACTCGGTTTCCAAATTATTTCATTTCACATATAAATTCGACGTAAAATTAAATTATTTGGAAATCAAAATGAAAATCAGAACCGTCGTGGCGGGTCGACAATAGGAAAAGAATCGTAGTTGATTGAAGAATTTCATTTTGAAAAATGATAAAAAGTATATTTTCTTCCTTCAAAACTTGCTCGCGTGAACATAATCCATGTTCCAACGTTAGTTATCAGTCTGGTATACTATCAATTTTGATGTGCTCTCAATAATTTTTGTTCGAGTGTAACTATTGACATGACCTTTTTGTAATCTTCCTATTTTTCTCTGTGTCTTTCTTAACGCAAATGTTGTCTCGGTAGAGTCTACGCTCCAGCCAAAGCGTACAAATATCGCTCCCATTGTAACAGACCACAATTTGTTCATTTTTTTAGTTGTTGCGAAAATTTTGATTTTTGCTTTCAACAACTCTGCTGCGCAGTTTTTTCGTCGGGACCTCCGCGATGTGCGTTGTATTTTCCTCTGAGTGTCTGCGTCTCTCCGGCGACAATTTGCTACAAAACAACAATATCCTCGCACTCTGCGTCTCCTCTTCGTATCAGTTGAACACAGAAAAACGCTGCGCAGCTAAATGCCACCACGCTTAATATTAGGCGAGAATTTTTTGTTAGAGAAAAAAAGCACGCGCAGATTGAATTTTATTTTCCAACGTTCCGTCCAACACGCCGTGGAATTGAAGAGTGCAGAGTAAGCTTTCCACCATGGACGGGCCGTCCGAAAACGTCCGTTACCCGTCCGGAGAACGGGTGCCCGCTGCCCGTCCGCGTTGCCCGGTCTGCAATGTTACGTGACGGTTTCCTAGGATAGAAACAAGGGCACATCGCGTTGGCAAATGTGGAATCATAAAAAATAATATTTTGTCACGGGAAATTGAAAATATGTGTATAAATGCGTGAACTTTCTTCTCCAATTTTTTTAATGGTTGGAAAAAATAATAAACATTTCAAGCGGGCATTTTTCTTTTTCCCCGGGGATCGGACGGCCCTTTCCCCGAACGGGTCGGACGGGCAAAAAACGCCCGCCGTGGAAAGCTTAGTGCAGAGAAAAAAAATAGTGAATGAAAATTCATGTTTTCATGACGCAAATCTATTCAATATACAATAAATGGTTTCTTATTTTTCACAAGCCTCCTCCGCCGTTTTATCTCAATTTATAAATATTTTTTAATTGCAACAATAACTGAAAAAATACAAAATTCATGTAGTTTTGAATCCCTGCTTATTGTAGCCGGAATGAAAATTAAAACTATAATTTATTGTGTTTTCAATCGACTTGCGACTTGAGAACGCGAAACGAAACTCCGCCCACTTATTTGTGCGCGACCACGCAAGCACAGTGATATTTGAAGAGACGCAGACAGAACGGTGAATGCAGACTTGAAATGAAATGAAATGAAATGCGTTTTCATGTCGCAAGTGGATTAAAAACACAATATAATGTAGAAATATTAATTTTTTTTTAAAAGAAAAGTATATTCAGGTTGAAACTCTGGAAGATAACTGAAAATTAAAATCGAAAAGTTAAAAGATCAGGAAAAAAATTATATTGTCTGTCTACATCATTCTTTGTCATTCTTTTTTTCAATGGGATTCTTCTAATTATTATGCATTCCGTATTTAAAAAAAAAACATCATGTTTCATGCAAATTTTACTATATTTCATCACATTATTAAAATCATCAAAAGATTTTCATACTTTTCACCAATTTCTTTTTATCGAGCACTAACCATAGTTTTGCACAAACGCCATTTTCTCGATCTTTCAATTTCATTTATTTAGTTTGCAAAATACGCTTTCTTTACGTTTCCTTAGCCAATTCTCCATTATTCGTCTCATTGTCAATGTTTACTTTTCCCCCCTCATTTTGGCATTAGACAAACAATCCAAAAACCATCATCAGAACAAAACAAAAAGTGTTTTCATTCTGCGTAATATGACGGATTCGTGACAGTGACACTCGAATTCATATTTTTGCGTGAAATCATTTTCATTTTCAGAAATTCTCAAAAATGCTTGGGACGTTATTCACAGGTCTTGTAGCAGTGGCAGCAGCTTATTTTGTCTATAATAAGTTCTTCAAAAAACTGCAGATTGCTCCAAAACCGGAGCCATACAAGAAAAATTACAAAAAGGATGTTGTGTACCTGTATCAATTCAAACGGGCGCAAAATTTACCAAACTTGTCTCCATTTTGTTTGAAAGTCGAATCTTTTTTGAGAGTGGCAAAAATTCCGTATGAGGTACATATTTTCGTTTTTGCGTTTTTCCATTTTTATTTTCAATTTTTTTTTAAAGGTTTGCGATGACAAACTTATCTGGTCCCGTAACGGAGCAATGCCATTCGTTGAGCTCAACGGAGAACACATTGCAGATTCTGATTTGATTGAGCACATTTTGGGAAAACATTTCAATATTCCGGTGATTATTGGTATTTCAAACTTTAAATAGTTAAAATTTCAATTTTAGTCCCTCCCGGCTAAACAAGAAGCTCAAGCACAAGCTTTAAGCAAATTAGTGGATTATCATCTATTCAAGTGAGTTTCCGGCAAAAAGCCAACAGTTGTCTACAATTTTTTCCAGCATTTTGAATCGCTTCAAGATAATGGAAGATGAATTCTTTTTGGGTTTTCTTGAATTCCTTAGCATTCCAAAGTTGTTGCATCCAATTGTACTACCAGTTTTGACAAAATTGTTTTATACCAAAATCTACACAAGATCAAAAATGGCGATTGGAGATTTTGACCCAGAAGATCTCGATCAGCTTTTACAAAGAGATCTACAAGTTATTAAAGAATACTTGGGTGACCAAAAGTTTTTGTTCGGTGATAAACTTTATCCGGTAAGTTGATTGTAAAAATAAACATGGGCATATTCTTTTTTTCAGATCGACGCTACAGTTTTCGGGCATTTGGCTACAGTTTATTATCCATTCCGCAATCATTTTTGTAATGTTATTGAAAAGGATTTCCCGAGCATTCTCGAGTATTTGGAGCGTGTTCGACACGAGATTTATCCCAATGATTTTACTATCTGAACTTTTTTTCAAATTCAATTTCGTAAATGTTTGACAAACGTTGATTGAATAAACTATATTGGTCTATTGGAACAAGCTTGGTACACCTACTGCAACCGTGTGTTGTGATGTTATCACACTTTGTTGAATTTGCGCTCTACCCGCGATGCAAAGCGCGTTGCGTGTTTTGGGTGAAAAACACCATTTTTGAGAACAAAGGAAAAGTTAGATAGTAAGAAAAAGCAAAGATTTTGGAAAACAAATATATGCAGACAATAAACCGCAAAAAGCCACGAGCCATTGGTTGAGCCCATTTTCCCGCAATTAGTATTTAACCGTCCGCCAACTGTAACCTAGACCATAACTTAATCCACGTGGTCGTTTTATGGCACACGCCGAAACAGGTCGTTTGCCTATTTTGCTATCGAATTGTAAATACGATGCATTATCAGTACTGTGTTCCCAATAATCTGTGTTGGAAAACAAACATCATCACGACCGTTTTGTTATCTTCTTTATTCTTTGAGTTTTTCTCAACGCAAATGTTATCTCGGTAGAGTCTACCCGACGTCAAAAACGTATAAATAGTGCTTCGGGGGTTACAACCCACGTTTTCCTTATCTTTTTTTGGAAATTTTTTAATTTCGGCACGCAATGTGTAGGGGAATTTCGGGGTTTTTATGTGAATGAACCCATTTTTTAAAATAAAGTCTTTCTCTTTGTTCAAAACTCTTCTCCACAGTGAAATCTGCTCACCTTTGTCAAAAACAACATTTGAATTACCGCGCAATGCTTGCGTCGCTGCGTGTGTACCCGCACTTACGGTAGCGTGCGTGTGTGCCCGCGCACAGAGTGCCCAAAGAAAGACGGCCCTTTTCGCTCGGTTTTTTTTTCGCTCGACGAGTGTTACCGTCGCGCGCACCTCCTTTTTTTCTGTCGCGCGGTACCATTGGTAACTTTATTGATTTTTCCTTTTCTCGCTCACTCGTTTGAATCCGACCCTCTTTTTGCTCGTAACTCCGGTCCGTCGGCCGGAATTTCACGTGGCGATTAATTGTCGGTCGAATTTTCACTCGCATTTGAGAGGTGTGTCAGTGGTTTTTTACCCGTGGTTCTTCGCGAATCGCCCGTCGGAATTCCGGAAACGCGGGGTTTTCCCCAAATGGATTTAAAATAATTATATTAATAAATTGTCTCATTTCTAACTTTTTTTCTTAACACCGCTTATCCTTCGCCTTGCTGCGTTCTTTTCTCCCACGAACCTGGGAGTTGCGGGGAATCGGTGAGGCCGTCGACTCACCTCCAAGCTGATCCCTCGACATTAGCTCTTTTTGGCAACCACAGTATATGGTTATGCTTACCTTTCAAGCTCTGAACTGAAAAACAACGGACATGAAAATTAGAAAGCAAATTGATAGGTCTGCAAAACAGGAAGTTTTTCGAGGATCCAAACATACCCGCCAAAAGTGGCACTCCCGTGTTTTCCCTATTTTTTGAATTTATCATTTCTTTCTTAAATTTTCATCTAATTGTAAGCCGGCTAAATAAAACCTTTGAATTTTCAGTTTTACGCATTTCAAATTTCCAGTATGGTTTTCTGCTGCCCATTTACCACATCTCTTATCGTGGGAGCTATCGGTTTCTTTATCTACAAAAAGTTGTTTTCATTTCGAACTATCAAGCCTAAGCCAGCGGTAAGTTTTTATGATCATTTCAATATTTCGTTTACCTTTTTTTCAGATCCATAAAACCGATTACAAAAAAGACACAGTTTACCTTTATCAGTTCAAACGACTCAAAAACTGTCCGAATTTGTCGCCGTTCTGTTTGAAGTTGGAGGTTTTGTGCAGAGCATGCGGCATTCCTTATGAGGTAAGTAACGGAATTTTATATTTGGGATTCTCTTATTTTGTGGTTAAGACCGTCGATAGCCCATTTCTTCGTTCACGAAATGGCACTCTTCCATTCGTCGAGCTCAACGGAGAACATATTGCAGATTCTGATCTCATAGAAATTCGTCTCAGGCAACATTTCAAAATTCCGGTACGTTTCAGTTTGTAACTTTTTGAAAAAGTTGCGTTATTTCTCAATTTCATTTATCAAATCTTTCAGTCTCTACCAGCTGATCAGGAAGCTCAATCGGTCGCATTGAGCCGAATGGCTGACAATCATCTTTTCTTTATTCTCCTTCGCTACAAAGGATCTGTCACTGCTTTTTACGAGACTATTGTTGGGTTGTTGGGCCTTCCTGAATTTGTATTATCTATTCTGGTTCCAATAGTTAAATCAGTCTTTGGTCGAAAAATTCACACTCGATCTGTTGGAGCAATTGGGGATTTTGAGCCAAAAGAACTTGACTTGTTGTTGCGTCGAGATCTGAAAGTGATTCAGGACTCAATTAAAGGAAAATTCTTGTTTGGAGATAAGGTTACACCGGTAAGTTTGCACGAAATAATAGGGAAGAGAAATGTGTCAAATATTGTGATTGGCATGCAGTCAGATTTTTAAAACTCTGAAAAGTTACCTAGCAAACAAATGTTTTGGGTCCTTGGCTTTCTGGGGATATTGAAATTACTCTAATGAATTCGGCTTCCTCGTAAAAACCATACATAGTGTTATGGAACTGTTAGTTTTAAAATTAAGAGTTTTTTAGGAGATTTTCACAAAATAGAAAAAATTCAGCAGAAATTCAGAAAATGCTCCGATTAACCTGAAACTGGAGAATAATGGCAAAAATAATTTTAGGAACTTCCCAGAAAATTACAGAACAAAAAAAATCTGTTTTTTTGTGAATAACTCCATAAAAACATGTTTTTTAAACAAAATTTATTTTGTTGAAAATTAATGACGTACATAGCTTTTAATTTTGCCTTGGTCTGTTATAATAAACTTTTTGTAAAGTGCTTGAAACCCTATGCCTTCGAGAGGAAATTTCAAAAATTAAAAAGAAATAAAATAAAACGTTGAGTATTGTGTTTTCAATCGAGTTGCAGCATGAGAACGAGAGATAAAAAGACATGTTTTCTCTGCTTCTCTTCGAATCGAACTGTGTTTGCATGGTCGCGCGAAAAAAAGGGGGCGGAGTCACGCGTTCTCATGTCGCAAGTCGATTGAAAAAACAATAATTACAAAACATGTACAATAATGAATTTTCAGTGCGACGCAACAGTTTTTGGACAACTTGCGTCAGTCTACTATCCATTCCGCACACATCTTACTGAAGTTCTCGACAATGATTTTCCAAGTCTTTTACAGTATTTGGAGAGAGTTAAAACGGAGATCTATCCGCATGATTTCACTATCTAATGGTTTTGCTTTCCAATATACACTTTTTTCGAAATAGTTATAAATTTTTTCAACTTTTTCTTTTCAAATCAAATTTGGCTTTTAATAGTTTTTAAAACACAGTAACCCCCTATTTGCCTTTCTGCACACTGACTTAATTCGGCAATGGTTTAAAATGTGATAAAATGTATGTCGAATTGTTCGGAAGTACATAATGGAAAAAGAAACAAATAATACATTTTTGCACCGCCATGAAACTTTACTGAGCTGAGCGTACATATCATATTTTTCACTTTTTTGTTCGCTACAGTAAGCGGTGGCGTGAAAATCCATCACTTCAAAAGTGCGCAGAAGACAGTACATATAGAAATTCACCTTGAAGAAATGATAATAGAGAATAATATAGGATAAGACTGCCAAGCAGTGTAAAGTATTATCAGAATTTGTTGGAAAAGAGCAGGAAAAACTATTTTAAAAACAATTTACATCCGGTTCTTCAAAAAAGTAAAGTCACTAATCATCCTATCAACTTATCACACACTTTTAGCAGATCAGAAAAAAAAAACGTTATAAGACAGACATTGTGTAATAGATCATTCAATGTTTCATAGCTACACCTATCAAAATGAAAAGTCCATATCTGCATACGTTCTTTTCCAAACAGAAGTCTTTCCAATAGACAAGTTCGCATCAATGCAAGCGGGTTTAGATCAATCTCAAGGTTGGCAAAGGCACGAATAAAGATATAAAAGTGACAAGAATTTGAATGAAAGCAACCTTTTCTCATGCTCTCGTTGCGGACATTAATTATTTTCCTTGGCCTGACAGCTTTGGCACTAGCATGTGCTCCTCATATGCCGAAGCGAACTGTGGTACATGGATATTGCAAGTTTTACGGTGAGGAGTTTGTAAATTTTGTGCGGACTTAATAGATCTGAACTGTTTTTTGTGCCTTTGGTTCTGATGCCGGATCTATCACAACGGCAGAGTGTCGACAGTAAATTCAACAAAAGCATAGCTAAAAAATAACAAAACACTCAATTATACTCAATTTAAATTTGAGTAATATTCAGCTTTAACCTCGGAAATGCAGTCGATTTTAAACAAAGCTTCCAATCCTCCGTAAAGTGCTGCCTCGGATAAAAAAAAATAATCCGAGATCTTGTTTATAAACCAGCCTAGAACGCATGGTATTCTGTTTTCAATCCACATGCGACATGAAAACGCATCACATTTCAAGTCTGCATTCACCGTTCTGTCTGCGTCTCTTCAAATATCACTGTGTTCGCGTGGTGGCGCACAAATAAGTGGGCGGAGTTTCGAGTTCTCATGTCGCCAGTCTATTGAAAACACAATAGTTGAACACTGTACTTTATTGATGATATCCAAAATGTTTCCATTTTGCCTTGTACAATGACTTTTCTCTTCACAGATACACTTCACAATTTGAAATCATCAGATTGCCTGCCAGTTTAATACAGAAATCTGATTATTCATACTAGGCGACCTATTAGAGCAAATGCGGAAATTACCATAAACTTATTTTGAAACTTTTAGTCGACGGAACCAGCGATATAAGTAGTAGCAGCCGTAAGAAGAGAGACTCTTCCTCGAGCTCCTCTTCCTCATCGTCTCATGAAGGTGGAGGCGGAAAGCACAAATACAAAAGAACTAAAAAGAAGCAGAACGTCAAGTGCTACGAATACGAAGATGGAACAAAAGACGAGGGAGCTACACTTCATAAAGGAGTCAAGTACAGTGAGTGTCTCACAACATTTTAAAAACTTTTACCAAAAATTTTTTGCAGCGGTTACTGTCACCAAGACAACCACTTAGGAATCCACTTTATTATGATAATGTTTTAGTTATTTTTTGTTTTATTTTTAAAACTTGTTTTTTATGTACATAGACGAAAAATAAATTATTGCTTCCATGATTGCTTCTCATTTTGTATCGTGTGTTTTCAATCGACTTGCGACATTAAAACGCATCACATTTCAAGTCTGCATTCACCGTTCTGTCTGCGTCTCTTCAAATATCACTGTGTTCGCGTGGTCGCGCACAAATAAGTGGGCGGAGTTTCGCGTTCTCATGTCGCAAGTCGATAAATGGCCACGAATTTAGGGGGATCATCAAACGGCAAATACGGGATTATTGCTATTCGCCCATTTGCTATATAAAATACCAGATGAATTCTCGAATTTGCGAAACTTTTATCTCCGAAGCGGAATGCAAAAATGTTGTGGAATAGACCAAATGGATGTTTTGTTTCATTCTTTTCAAAAGTTGTTATAGTTTTGGTGGCTGTCTATTATCTATGGTTGGGCGGTGTTTCGAATTTTGAAGACCTTGAGAAAAACCAGTTTGGGGAGCATTAAAACTTAAAAAAAAACGACGAGACGAGTTAGAACTCATCTGCCAAAGAAAAATACAGTAAAAACTGTATGAGAGGCGCATGTGCCTCCATTTTCCACCCTCTCTTGTTGGGGCGCTGAAAAATGGTAAAAAGCAATAAGAACGACAATAAATGTAACAAATCTAACGTGATTTAACGCAGTTTCCTTGAATTTTTTTTCTAAAAATGCGGGTGTGCCTTTAACTTTGAACATAAAACTAGAAATGTGTACATCACTTCTAATACAGTTATTACGGTAACTTGAAATTAAGGCGAAGAGACGTTCGATAGTCACATCGAATGCCCCGAAATGCAATTAAAAATTTCTTTTCACAACGAGGACTCTCTTAATTCTTTTTTTTTTCTTTATTTACAAAATTTTTTGGTTGGATACAAGTATGACCACATGGAAAACTAATATTGGCTTTCTTTTCAGGTAAAACATTTTCACGTAGTCTACCGGGGCAGGCAGAATCTTGGAGAACGGTTCAATAAACGATAAACTTTCCTCGTCACGTGCAAACCACGTCGCAATTATCGCAAAGACATATTTGTACAGATGATAGTTTGATTTCTTCAGAGAAATGATAAAGTTTGATTAGATCGTATACGGTAGTTCGTTTGCATTCTTTTTTGCATTGTTTTTCTGTTGTTTTCAAGAAATATGCACGGCACCCCAGCCTTCCAATGGTGTTTCTACCTGGCGAATTTTTAAACCCTAAGGCTCGGTCATTTTTTGACCAAAAAACCTCGTTTTTGGATTAAAATGATGATGTCATCCTGAATAATCAGACAATGGTTCGAATTTCTCAAAAAAGTAAATTTTCGAGTGAAAAAATAATTTTATTATCCGACGAACTTGGTGGCGCATTGGAAGACGACGGGGGAGGCGTGATATGTGTTTTCGTTTTTCTAGTAAACAAACTACCGTATACTGGCTTTCATGACGCACTAATAGTTCATATCAATGAATACAAAAATAATTTATTCCAACATATATGTACTAGATAACAAATAAATAATTGTTTGTTTTCTTTAACTTAATACAAGAATCACCTATGTAATAACTAGAAAAATTTTATGACTTGGTGACAGTAATGGTGTATGTGACTCCCTTGTCAAGAACAGCTCCATCATCTTTCGATCCGTCTTCGTACTCGTAACATTTCGTGTTCTTTCTTTTCTTTGATCTGTTGTACCGTTTGCCGCCAGACTTGCCAGACTCGCCAGATGCTCCGGATGAATCTCTCTTCTTGCGGGCGCTGTCGAGATCGGATTTTCCGTCGACTAAAATAATTATTTAAAAGGAGAACACAAAACTAGAAAGATTACAATTAGACTTTGTAATTGGCTCGGCGTGTTGGACGGAACGTTGGAAAAAATTTAAACTACGCGGGATTTTTTTCACGAAAAAAAAATGTTCGTCTAATAGTAAGCGTGGTCAAATTTAGCTGCGCAGCGTTTTTCTGTGTTAAACTGATACGAAGAGGAGACGCAGGCAAGCAGAGTGCAAGGATACTTTTCTTTTTATAGCAAACTCTCGCTGGAGAGACGCAGACACTCAGTTGAGCGCATAATGTTCCTGCCAGCACGCCGTGTTGGCACATAAACTACACAGAACACAAACGAGACATTGTTTCTGATTTTTTAGATTATTGTGGTCAGAAGAGATAGCATACCAAAGAAATATTTCTGACTTTTTCTAGCTTTAAAATTTGTGTGAACTTGTTTTTGGAGCAGGCACATCATCATCCAGTTCTTACCATAAAACTTGCAATATCCATGCTGTCTTGGCATATGTGGTGCGCATGTCAACGCGATGCTAATCAGACCAAAAAGAATGATCAGAGATCTGAGGGAGAGCATTTTCAGAAATAAGATTTGTGTGACTTAGATCACCAAGTAGATCGCTTTTATACCCTCTTCAGTTTTCAAGTTGATCTAGAAAATTGTTGCGACTTACTTCCTCAACCCAACCTAAAACCCGCTTAACGTAATTCCCCCAGGTGTCAATGGCAATGTCGGCAAGGTGACCGCATGGAACATCTTAATCAATCATTGTGATTATGAGACGATGACGACAACCAACAACACTTTTTTAAAGCTAAATCAAACATTAAAAGAGTCTAGTCTATTGATTTCACATACGGCGACAGAGAAGCCCAAAAAATCAAGTTTCCGACAAAATTCGTCTAGTGATAATGGCAGAAAAGTGAACGATCAATCTATCATAAATTGGATTTGATATAAGCGGACTGATCGACGGTTTTGGAAATTTTTCTGTTTCCATGACAGTATACATTAACTTAAACATTTTACTGTTCTGCACGCCTCCCCCGTCTTCCAATGCGCCACAAAGTTCGTCGGATAATAAAATTATTTTTTTTACTCGAAAATGTACTTTTTTTGAGAAATTCGAACCACTATCTGATTATTCAGGATGACACAATCATTTTTATTCAAAAACGAGGCCTTTTGGTCAGAAAATGATCGAGCCTTGGGGTTTTAAAAATGCGCCAGGTAGAAACAATTTTGGAAGAAGGCTGGGGGGCCGTGTTCTGTGTTTTGCCGGTATTTCGGCAAAGAAAGTTGCATACCCTTTTTCAAAATATTGTTGGAAATACTTATTCACATTGTGAATAAGTATTTCTTTTTTTCCCACCAAGCGCGCGTGCCATTCCTCACAGAAATTTAATTTTTAGAAATCAACTTTGATCAGATCTTTTTTTTTCACACACCCTCACAATCATGTAATGCAGGAAATAATGTTTTTTTTTTGTGGAACCAATAATCAGATACACGGTTTCCAGGATTTGAAAAGTGGACGGAGCCGAGCAAACGCGCGAAATTCAAATTTTGAGGCATTTTTTAATTTTTTCGGGAAAAAAAACATAAATTCTTAATTTTTTTCCCAAATGTGCTTCAATGAAATTTTAGCTGAGGTCTTTAGAAATTTTTTAAACCTAAGAACGTCGAATTAGGTTCAGCCACTATTTCGAAATAATCGTTTTTAGCATTGTGGAGCTAAAAAGTGAGTTTTTTGGTGTTTTTGCAGGATAAATCTTTATGAAAGTCAATTTTATGGTAAAGATACACTAAATACATTTTACAAATAAAAACAGGTACCGAAAGTGCGCCATGCAAGTTTGCTGGCGCGCCAGCAAATTAGGCTCCGCCCACATTTGGACACCGTGAGATGCTTAAAATTCAAACGATTAAAATAAAAACTTGTTGTTCAAATTTAAAGATTTAAAGCCACCCGGCACAAAATAAAGTTGAGATCAAGAAAAAAGGCAAACAGATTATCATCATCAATGGTCAAATAGGCCCGATTTTGGGAACAAAACTGAAGACTCGAACTACCCGGGATGTAACATTCTACCATTGAACTAATTTTCTGATTTCTTCAATTTTCATCGCCAAACGCTTCGTCTAAAATTCCCATTGGTCCAACTCTTGTCGCTGAAATCTTCTGCTCCTCATTCTCCACCACATTCTTCATCGCACTTTTGATCAATTGTTTTTGCAGCATAATCATCGAACTTTGATTGTTCATTAGAAATTCTTTCAACGAGAGAAGTCCATCTGCGTAATCGACAGACGACCTTTCCGAAGTCATGTCGTATCCTGAAAAAAAAAACAAAGTTCACAAAAAATGTTTTTTTTTGGTTAGTACCTTTTGGGGGTCGGAGCCCTAGTCCCATATATCTCCTCTTTTTTCTAAAGCATAGGAAACTGCGATCTTCGACTTTTACGTCCATCTTTTTGATCATCCAGTTCAAAAGTTGACGTACTACAATGGAGGATACATTTGAGAGACAGTAGAAAAAACAGGCACCGAGTGTCAGAATGCAAAAGTTGAGAAATCTGAAAAAAAATGTTGCCAAACGTTTTTTTTTCTTGTTTCAAAGATAGACTTTAAGATAATAATCTTAGAACTCTTTTCAAAAATTCAGAATTGTGCTTCTGCTCCAATATGCCCAATATTCAATTATTGGTGTGGGGCCAATGTTCACAAGCCCTCCCGAAAAATATTCTCCCCAAAATCAACAATGGGGAGCTGCAATGTATGTTTACATTTGCCCCAAAAGTAATTTTTGCTACCAATTTTTCAAGTCAATTAAAATTCAAACCTGTACACATCGGGGCTCATTCTCGTCACATCCTGCTGATTGGAAACATAATCGCCAAAACCAATGGTTGCAAAACTGAAAAAATCAGGTAATTTACCAAAACATTTCAAAGGAAGAAAGATAAATACCGTAAAAACTGTATTAGAAGGGCCCCCCCCCCCCCGTCATTTTTTTCGTGGGATCGTATGTGTGTGTGGAGGGATTATTTCTATTATAGGGGGACCTTCAACTTTCGCTAAAGAGGCCCTTTTATTGAAAGGGTCTTAAAATTAAAAGAACCGTTTAATTCAAGAGGACACTTCTAATTTTCGGGAGGTTGTTTGGGGGTAGATAAATACCTTATAAAACAAAAGTAGAGCGAATCGATGTACACCCAATTCTCAATTATCGAGTAGACGAGAGCGGAGGCGGTAATAAGAGCCAGGCACATGGAAAAAAGGATGAAGAACACTTTGTAAACTGACGGTCGCCAATTGTCCATATGGCCTTCACAGGAGCTGAAATTATTATTATTTATAATTGAACATGAAATCTAAACAATTTTAAAAACCCGGGCACGGCACCTCAGCCTTCCTGGCGCATTTTTAAAACCCTAAGGCTCGGTCATTTTTTGACAAAAAGACTTTGTTTTTGGACTAAAATGATGGGGTCATCCTGAATAATCAGATCATGGTTCGATTTTGTTAAAAAAGTAAATTTTCGAGTGAAAAAAGAATTTTATTTGCCGACGAACTAGCCGGGTTTTATTTTTTAAATAACCAAGTCCGAATTTTTAACATTAATCTTTTATTTTCACCCCATTGCTTTCAAATTTTGATTTCCAGTAACCAAGTTCGTCAGATAATGAAATTATTTTTTACTCGAAAATTTACTTTTTTGAGTAATTCGAATCATTATCAAAATATTCAGGATGACACCATCATTTTAATCCAAAAACGAGGCCTTTTGGTCAAAAAATGACCGAGCCTTAGGGTTTTAAAAATGCGACAGGTAGAAACAATTTTGGAAGTAAGGCAGGGGTGCCGTGAGTAGTAAGATTAAAGTCGTTTTAATTACCTGGAAGATTCGTTAAAATCCTCATTGTTGATCAGCAACGTCACCGGTTTGTTGCCGGATGCTTTCAGCCTGTAGCGAATTTTTCTCTCACGCAAACTTCTGAAAATGATTATTCCTAATGACACTTTGATATATAATGCCTACCTGAGAATATAAGACATTCCGGTCACCAATCTTTCCAGGAATAGATTGAAGAAAAGGACACAACATGTGCATCCAACGACTCCGTAAATAATAGTGATCAACCTTCCCATTTGCGTACGTGGTGTGGATGTGCCAAATCCGATTGTAGAGATCACTGTGGCGGAGAAAAACAATGCGCCCAACACGTCAAATCGAGCGCGAGAGTTCAAGAGTCCACTGGTTGCGCCATCAGCTATAAATCGAACCAGTTCGTCGAAATCGCAATCGTCCGTCGTTTTTGTTTTGCAGTATTCATACCGGTACTCGTTCATCTTTTTGTCAATCTGATAAGATGGATAATTGTATTTATGTGTCAAAAAACAAAAATATATTTTTGTGGACAAGAGAAGCCACCATTTTCTTTTCCTGGAAATGAAATACCGAATTTTTTTTGTCTCTCTCTCACTTTCTGATTGATGTTGGTGGACCAGATATCAAGTGATTCCATGTTTTTCACTTCCTTATATCCACAATATATTCTGTTCTTTTTTTGTTGTATAAAGTTTAGAGCGGAGTGAGAAAGGAGAAATATGGATAACATTGCCATGGTGATAGGCTGAAACAAAATGTCAGGACAAAAAGGGAAAGAAAAAGGAAAGAGGGAGAGAGAGAGAGAGAGACAAAAATGTGTGAAAAAGGTTTCTCCGGAACAGGAATGGGACAAAAAAAAATTTTTGTCCTCAAAAAAATTATCGAAAAAAAAACTTTTTTTTGTGCACAAAAAAAAATTTTTTTTGCTCAAAAAAAAATTTTTGTGTCCTCAAAAAAAATTTCCAAGTTTTTGTTTAAAATTAGAGGTTTTTGTCAATTCGGAGCATATACCGACTAAGTTATTGCCCAAAGTTTTTTCCCTGCGGCGCATCATCAAAAAAAAAATTTTTGTCTCATCCAAAAAAAACCCGAAAAAATCGAAAAAAAAAAACATTTTTTTTTGGTCCCACCTCTGCTCCGGAAGAATAAAAAACAATCGGTGAAAGTTGAGCTGGAATAAATTTAATTTCAGGTCAAATTAAAATTGATTGTTTTTGGGCTGTTGTCAAGTAGAAATGGTTGACACACATTACTTGATTTTTTTTTGTCAAATTTGTCTGCATTTTTTTTCGGTTTCCCTTGCTCTATTTATTGTATTTTCAATCAAGTTGCGACACGAGAGCGCAAAACTCCGCCCACTTATTTGTGCGCGACTACGCAAACACACTGCTATCTGAAGAGACGCAGACAAAAAAGGGATAGCCGACTCATTTTTCATGCTGCAACTCGTTTGAAAACACCATAGAGTCCATAAAAGTTTAATCGCAAAAGGTCAGGACATCAGACATACGCACACAGAGAGGACAACCGATTGCGTAAAAGTCCTTGTCTTTCCCCATTTGAAATGTATACCCTACATTTACTCATTTTTCTTCTTTTTCTTTTTTTTCCTTTTTTTTGGTCTATCCGCTCGCATGAGTAATTCTGTTCCAGGCGCTATCTATCCTCTATCAATATTCGTCTCTGTCTCTTTCTCAATTTTTATCGTACCTATAATAGGATTTGATTGGTAGTGGTGGAAAAAGAATGAAATCTAGGATTTTTTTACGGCTCCTTTCTCCTATTATTTCCAAAATGAATCAATCAGAAAAAAAAGAAAGAGAAAGAGAAAGAGAGAGAGAGGGAGGGAGAAAAGGATTATCACCACTTTCTAATCCCAGCAGCTGCTTATTCTAATTGTGTGTATACATAAATGTATGTATTCCTAGTTCTTTTTTTTTCTAAAGGCGTAGTTATTGGCAAACTATCAACAACAAATAATGTAGAAATTGCTCATTTGCGTGCTACAGAGCTTTCAATTATTGCGGAACACGTACCGCCTTCCGCTCGTCCACCTCGTTTTGCCATTCGAGCCAATGGAAAAGTGCGGCGCCGAATGCCAAATACAGGACAAGAATCATACAGATGAGCACGAATCTTGCGTTTTCTTCGTAAATCCGAAGACGTGCGAAAC
Organism: Caenorhabditis japonica; assembly: GCA_963572235.1. Classification (NCBI taxonomy): domain Eukaryota; kingdom Metazoa; phylum Nematoda; class Chromadorea; order Rhabditida; family Rhabditidae; genus Caenorhabditis; species Caenorhabditis japonica. Next base: position 2,074,851 of record OY754346.1, read on the forward strand.
AACCGACCTGAAACCAGTTTTTGAAATATCTTTCTTATATAGAAAATTTTAGATTAGTCTGTGTGTTTGTTTGTGTGTCTCACACACGAGTTTGCAGTCGACAAAACTCGATCGAGCGACCTATAGATTGACGTTCAAACGTGCTAACCACTATACCACAAGGGTCACGAGGACTTGATAGAAATAGGGAAAACAAATGACTGCCATTTCTATTTAAAAAAAAAACAAAAATCAGCGAAAATAAATATTTGACGAAGGCGACTTAGTCGCCACAAGCTGCAGGCTTGTTTTGTATAAATATTTTGTTTTATACTTGGTATAAAGCGCTGCAAATTCGCTCTATTAGAACTGCCACGTTGGCGACGAGAGAGTGCAAATGAATGCGCAATTTACTGTGTGATTGGAGCGAATTTGCAGCTCCTTTTTATTAATTATTTTTTTCATCCCAGGAAGAGCCCTAATTTCCCAAGTGACCATTTATTTGATAACTAATTACTAGTTTGTGCTCACTATCACGCTTTGATTAAACTAAACTACATATTTGCAAAAAAAGTTTTCACACTTTTAAAAACACTCTTCGCCTGACTAATTACTACTGTCATGTGACAAACGTTTAATCGTTTCTCTATGAACTTGGTTAGTCACACATTTTATTCAACTAATCATAACAAACTAAACGAAATCAAGATATCAAGTCATTCTTTTCTCTCCAGGTGAATTCAAGCGGAAAAGTTTGATATTTATGAGTTTGAGTTTGCAAAATAGTCAGAGAGATCACTATATACAAACACACAAAGAAAACCAACCTTTGCTCGAGTGATGGACGGTAGTGTGTTGGCGCGTAGCATCTCTCGTTGACCGATGCCGCGGGCGAACTGTAACTTGTGCATGACAGTTTGAGAAATAGCCATCTACACCAGATATCACTCTTGTCACCGACTTGAACTTTTCGGTATATTGAATAGATGAAAGATGGATGGGTGGGAAAGTGAATACACTTCACACGCTACAGTAATCCTTCCCAAATATCAGCGAGGAGCCGGATAAGCTGTTGATAAAGCGGTAAGGGTGTGCTCAGCTCAGCTCGCAGCTGCTCTCAACTCTCGTTGGCTCCTATGGTGGTGAGGTGGTGTTGAGCTGATAATATAATGGAGGTGCAGACGCCCGATGCAGGTGCTCTCGGATCTCTCTGTCTCTATCTCTGCGCGCGCGAGAGATCGACACAATAGGAAAGAAGAAAGGCACACCCACTTTTCTATGGGGCGGACGGAGAGTGTCATAAAGTTAATATTGAGCAGAATGTCGAAAAATGAAAAGTAATTGGATTGATTATGATCAAGAATGTTCAAGAAAAAAGTGAAAATGTTTTTTCCCGTTTTTTAGCTTTTTTTTAGTTTTTAGTTTTTATAAAACATCCAAAATAAAATTATGCATAAGCCAAAGATAGCTACGATTTTTTCCTAGTTTTTGGGATTGTTTTGGGGAAAATGTCATACTTTCCACTTTTTACGTCATTGTTTCTTATCGATTAACGTCAACAACTTTTATTGACATATCGATAGAAAAATTCAAATAATATTGGGTTTTCAACCGACTTGCGCCATTCACCGTTCTGTCTGCGTCTCTTCAAACATCAATGTGTTCGCGCGGTCGCGCACAAATAAGTGGGCGGAGTTTCGTTTCGCATTCTAAATTTGTTTAAAAAGTGATTTACTAAAGTTTATTACTGGAATTCCAAGAATGAATAAAAAAATAGATTTTAATTTTCGTATTCAGAAAGTTTCATTTAAATATGTGTTTTGGTGTATTTCGGTTTTTTTTTTCTGACGCCACAATTCAATTTCAGTTTGGCTATCACAAAACACGAACCTGAGCCGTTCGCGTGGAAAGGGCATGCGATAACCACAGCCAGACGCGGTTATTTTTTTCCATTTTCAGTAATTTTCCACCCCTTTTAGGTCTGCGACTTTTCATCTAATAATATTGTGTTTTCAATCGACTTGCGACACGAGAACGAGAACGAGAACGAGAACGAGAACGAGAACGCGAAAAGAAACTCCGCCCACTTATGTGTGCGCGACCACGCGAACACAGTGATAATTGAAGAGACGCAGACAGAACGGTGAATGCAGACTTGAAATGAAATGAAATGCGTTTTCATGTCGCAAGACGATTGAAAACATAATAATAGTTTGCGCACTATCATTTTTCTTTTTAATCAGATAAATGAGTCACGTCATGAATTTCACAATTTCAGAAATGTTTCTGATTTCACTTAACTTTTTTTCCCCGCACTGCATTGACGCACGAGACAACTCAAGGATTACTGTTCTCGTTACGTTTATTGCAATCATTTTAGCTTTTATCCAAAAAGGTATTCCGCACGAGAAAGAGACGTAAGCAAACACTAGTCACCTGTCATTGGCTATTTTTAGATGGATTTCTGAATTTCATGCGTTTGGTGCATATATACTTTTATGAGATTTTGTATGTATGTATGTACAAGTGAAAACGAAATTAAAATAATATTTGAGTCAGAATTATTCTTCTTCTTTATTTTCACGTCATTCAAATAAAATCTCTGATTCGCCTAATATGTACAATTGCTAAGAAATTGTACTGCGCTCATCACTTTCACCACTTTTCCCCTCTAGACAGGTGTTTATTTGTCCCGTTGGCCCATTTCCATTCGTCGCCAATTTTCACGTCAAACTGACGGACCACACTCACCATGCTCAATGACGTAGCGAACAAGCGATAGTTTGGTAAAAAAAAAAATAGAGTAGAAACAAATTCGGGTCGGGTTCAAAATGGATAGAAATAGGAGCGGAAAAAAAAAAGAAGCGAGTATGATCTAGAACCGGCGAAACCCACCGCCACAAAGAACAAAGTTGAAGTGAGTATTTGAAATGTATCCAATTACTTTATGCGCAGAGGACCAGAATTTGTGGAATTCGGGTCATGCTCTACGCTGAATTCTAGTGGATCGCCTATTTTTTGTGGGTGGATGTCTGTTTCTTGACACAAATGTCACAATTGCTATGAATAGGAAAAAAATGTTAGAAAAAAACTACAATAAATGCAAAAAAAATTTTCAGTTTAACATTGCGTACATTTCAGATAAAAAGTCCAATCGAATTGTTGTTTTTCAGAAATTTTGTTTGTTTTTTTTTTTGTTTTGCATAAAAAATTTTAATTCATTAAAATAAAAGTAAGTAAAAAACACAGTTTTTAGGCAAAAAAATAAACAGAGAAGCACGGCACCCCAGCCTTCCTTTCTTCCAAAATGGTTTCTACCCGGTGCATTTTTAAAACCCTAAGGCTCGGTCATTTTTTGACGAAAAAGCCTCGTTTTTGAATTAAAATGATGGTGTCTTCCTGAATAATCAGACCATGGTTCGAATTTCTCAAAAAAGTAAATTTTCGAGACGAACTTGGTGGCGCATTGGAAGACGACGGGGGAGACGTGCGTGATATGTTTGTAAAAATTTTTTTTTTTGGAATTTTTTGATCCAATTTTTTTTGATTATTACAATTTTTCACATTGCATGCATTTCTCAAACCTAATTTTACGGCATAGCAACACAAAATGAAAAAAAATATATAAAAATAGCTGCGTGCCACGGTGTCCAGGATTTGAAAAGTGGGCGGAGCCGAGCAAACGCGCTCCACTGGATTTTTTGGCGCGAAATTCAAATTTTGACGCATTTTTCATGTTTTTTGGGAAAAAAGCATAAATTCTTAATTTTTTCTCACATGTGCTCCAATGGAATTATAGCTGAGGTCTTTAGAAATTTTTTAAGCCTAAGAACGTCGAATTTGGTTCAGCCACCATTTCGAAATAATCGTTTTGAGTTTTTTTGGTGTTTTTGCAGGATAAATCATTACGAAAATCAAAGTTTGGGCAGTTTTATATAAAAGATACAATACATACATTTTACAAAGAAAAACAGGTTTTACTGAAAGAAAAATAATAAAATCAATAAAGAAAATGCGAGAGTCGAAAAATGCGCAAGCACCGAAAAAGCGCCATGCAAGTTTGCTGGCGCGCCATGGCGTGGCATGCATACTTATTTTTATCACGTTAATGATTGAGAAACTAACACCTCCAAGAGATGAGAACTGAATTTTGGAGTAAAAGTTTTTGCTTTTGCAGACCAAAATACACAACGCGTATTTAGAAAAAAAAAACAGAGGATAAGACATTATATTCATTTTTATTAATGCTTGTTGATATGCTTTTAGACCACACACTTCTTATCGTTTAATCGTCTACTTTTGAGCTGACCATTTTTGAAATGAACAAAAATAGAAAAACTCCATGCAAATACCAAAATTGGTAAAAATGAGTTAGAGCTACGGTGGGTGCATTCTGTGGTCTTTTAAAACTTCTAATAGATGGCTGCGTTTATTATAATTTTTTTGCGGGCGCATATGGTAGCCTGCAAAAATATTGAACGAATAATAGCTGTTGGATAAAGCAATTCGCCATCGAATAAGCACATGATACCCAGAATTTGAAATATGAAAGTACTCAGAAAACTTTTGGCTAATAGCCATTGAATTCATTCGGCGCACGTTCCGAATTTGATATTGTGTTTTCAATCGAATTGCGACATGAGAACACGAAACTCCGCCCACTTATTTGTGGGCGACCACTCGAACACAGTGATAATTGAAGAGACGCAGACAGAACGGTGAATGCAGACTTGGTCATGTCGCAAGTCGATTGAAAACGCAATAGCTGGTAGCTTTTTTCATACGCTATTAGCCGAAAATTTCCCGAGAATAGTAGTAATTTATAAAACTTTCCAAAAAAAAAATGTGTGAATTCTAACAAATACATAACACAGTACAACATGGAAATCCGAGGTCCCCACAATTTGTAGGAAATAGTGATTCTTTAAGGATTTAAGGAATTTCTGGGCGTATTAAAATGTATTTTCGCACTTGATCAAGTAAACCGTGAGGGGCCGGAGAGAGTCAAAATTTTTGTGTATGTGGTCCTTGTTTTTTTTTTCCATTTCACGCGATGTCGAGAATTGTAAAAAATACAGGTAGAGAAACGGGGGTTCCCCCTGATATAGCATTGATAGTGAAGAGACACAGAGACTGCCCCCCCCTTTCTTTGAAATCCTCACCTTCTGCGTCTCTTCACTATCAATGCTATATCAGGGGGAACCCCCGTTTCTCTACCTGTATTTTTTTTACAATTCTCGACATCTCGTGAATTGGAAGAAAAAAAAAACAAAAACAAACCGTTTTTTTTTCTCAAAAATAGAAAAACACCTCGTTAAAGCTCTCTAAAGTTTTTGCTGAAAATTTGCATTAAATAATATTAATATTAATAGTAACATAAACAATACTAATAATATTTTTTGCAAGTATGCTGGAATTTCCGAGAAATCAATAAGGAAGTATCAGTTTGAGAGAGCATTATAACACTTTTCAGCTGTTTAATGGGTGTGTATAATTTCAAATAATGGGCAACTCTATTGTAAAATTTCGGAAAAAAGGGATCGAAAAAGAAAAAACTAACAGAAAAGTTTATGATGAAGAAAATTATTGCTTGAGGACTCGTCTCACCAAATATGTAAGTAAGTAATGTCCTATTTAAGCTGTTTAACATTTTGCTGTGCTGTGCTGTCTTCATCGCAAAAATATTTTTAAATGTCGTTCGAACCTTTTTTTTTTGCAGTATGTCAATATTTTCGTGGACTCAATAAAGCGCACGGCACCCCAGCCTTCTTCCAAAAGTTGTTTCTACCTGGCGCATTTTTAAAACCCTAAGGTTCGGTCATTTTCTGACAAAAATTTCTCGTTTTTGGACTAAAATGATGGTGTCATCCTGAATAATACGACAATGATTCGAATTCCTCAAAAAAGTAAATTTTCGAGTGAAAAAATAATTGAATTATCCGACGAACTTGGTGGCGCATTGGAAGACGACGGGGGAGGCGTGAAGCGTCAAAAATGAATTTATAAAAAAACTAGACAATGTATTTATGTTTCTCGAACCAGCAGGATTACTGTAGGAGATACAAGTCCGTTTACCGAACCGTTGTGTATTCAAAAACCCGAAGGAGTACGCAATTTTAAAAACTCACCGTCACTGTCAAACTTTTCCGTTTTCCTTGACGTCTTTGCTGCGCAATCAAGGGGCCCAACGTGAACTGATCCATGACTTTTTTTTTCGAATGATCAAAACTTCCGAAAAAAAAACGAAATGAAAAGCTTTTTAAGGTCAAGTGAGTGGAAGCAAAAGAAGAGCAAGAAAGTGTTGGCGTTGTTTCAATTCAGGATTAGATTGGTAGGAGGTACACACTTGAACCGAACAAAAATTGCGCAGAATTGTGGCGAGAGCAAGCAAATTACTTGAACTGATTCATTTCGGTTTAAGAATAGGAAGAAAATGAGGAAAAAAAAGATGGGAAGATGAAGAGAGGGTGGTAGATTAAAGAATCATTTAAAATTAACAACAAAAAAAAAGAAAACGTAAACAAATTTATGGAGAACTGTTAAAAAAAGACACAAAATGTCTGAAAATTCAGTTCTTGTACCCAATAATTCTTAATCTGTTGAAAAAATAGCTTTAGGGATTTTCTTTATCTCCCAATCAGAACATCAAAAATATTTACGGACTTTTTTCCGATTGATCAAGTGTTGTGTTACGGTAGCTTTAAAAGGTGGGTGACCATTAATCGTCACGATGTCTTTAACTTCCTTAACCTTTTTAATTGTACTATTTTATCTCCAACTCTTTTTTTATCATAGAGGTCAACAGACGTCACTGTCCAAATTTTTTTGAGACAGGATTTTTCGAATCACTTTATTATTGGCCAGGCCAAAAGAACTATTATCTTGAAAATTTGAGTGTTGGTCGCGACAGCAAACTTGGAAAAATAATTACGGTAATATCTATGAGATATTTTTGTAAGCAATAGGTTGCTCATATAGACTGATTGTGAATTCAAAAATCAGCTAAATCATCTATCTACACTGAAAATTAGCTGGAAACAGTGCACGGCACCCCAGCCTTTCTTCCAAAATTGTTTCTACCTGGTGCATTTTCAAAACCCTAAGGCTCGGTTATTTTCTGACCAAAATTCCTCGTTTTTGGATTAAAATGATGGTGTCATCCTGAATAATCAGATCATGATTCGAATTTCTCAAAAAAGTGGATTTTCGAGTGAAAAAATAATTTTATTATCCGACGAACTTGATGGCGCATTGGAAGACGACGGGGGTGGCGTGTAATGTAGTTTAAAAAGTCTGTATTTTGACTTTTCTTTCAAAGACAGACTATTGTGGTTCACAAGAAAGTCAGAGTAACTTTGTGCAACAGGTAATGAAGCGATTTAAAGTCAGTTTGGTTTTAATTATGACAAAAAACTAGGCAACAGTTTGAAACCTACAAACTTTAGCCACAAAAAGCAAACGGTAGCGTGGGAAGAAGAGCACATCAATCTGTCATCAAATTTACAAGATTTAAGAGCCTTTCAGAGAATTTGTTTTCTTTTCTTGCTCATTTCTTGCAAGCCGATTGGAGCCAAAAATCTGTTTTTATTAACACTAGTAAGACATCAAGAGTGGGCGAATGAAACGTAACTTATTGTTAGTTGACGTGTTTGGAACGTTTTAAAGAATTAGACTGATTGAGCAAGAGAAGCTCAGGTGTGTAGACCTGTCTGTACTTTTTCAAAACTCATGCAGGTTCTCGTGTAGTTTGAGATATATACAGTACTGCCAAAAAAAAATGCGAATTTAAACTTTTCTGTTCAAAATGCCCACCAAGTCAGGAAGTGAAGTAGTCTACTGATTTAAAAACTGGTGTGTCTAATCTTCAAACCTAGGAACACATTTTACAAGTTGAGAACTTCTTTGTACGACTTTTTTAAAAGGAATTGTAGATTCTCGAAGCGATGGATAGCTCAAAATCAGTGCAAACCTATTTTTCAGGAATTCCGATCCACATACATTTTCAGTAAAACGATGCGTATTACCTATTCCTACAGTATGCAAAAGAAAAGCTTACATTTTTCCCAGACGAGCGGCTCGAAAACTGATTACCGTCTGCCATCCATAGTGATAGCCGCTTGTTTTGCATAACGCCTGAAAAATTTTAATATGAATTTTAAAAGGGTAAAGTAAAGTAAATCAATGAAAAGGTGCCAACTTTGAGATGAGAATTGGATTAACAAAAATATGAGATAGAGATTTGATAAGCGTCCAGCATTCGGCAAAAAAAAGAAGAAGAAATAATAACGGATTTGAAAGAAATTGTGAACGTCACTTTGTTCCTGCTTCCTCCGGATCAGCGGCAAAGGATTTATCACGAATCCCATCCTTCATATTTGTCGTTTTTTTTTTCATATTAAAGGCAAAATGTTGCTTTTTGTGATAGATCAAGGATAAGCTACGCTGATCTAAAATCAGGCAGGAAAAGGTTGAGAAGGAAAAACACTTGATTTGTGAAATATAATAACAGAAAGTGCGAAGATTGAGGTCATTTCTTTTTGTGATAAAAAACAAATTTAAATACAACGCCGAAAATCCATCCTTAAAATAATGAACCCAGGCACGGCACCCCAGCCAGCCTTCTTCCAAAATTGCTTCTACCTGGCGCATTTTTAAAACCCTAAGGCTCGGTCATTGTCTGACAAAAGGGCCTCGTTTTTGGATTAAAATGATGGTTTCATCCTGAATAATAAGATAGTGGTTCGAATTTCTTTAAAAAAAAATTTTTTCGAGTGAAAAAAATAATTTCATTATCCGACGACCCTAGTTGGACGACGGGGGAGGCGTGCCAGGTGGTGTAATTTGAAATTTAATTGAATGGATTTTAAAAAAATGAAAGAAACATTTTGATGTAATCATCGATTTGCTTTAAAATAGACGTTTGAAACCAGTTTTGAGCGGTGCTCTTACTGAGACAACAAACATTGATTTAGACCTGAATTATCGTATGCGGTAGACCTATAATATGCCCGTTGCGATTGCGCAACAGTCTATTGTACATAAATCACAAGCTGCGATCGGTTAATTATAAATTTATTATTGATCTCTAATTGAATTCCATCTATTATAGCTTTACCGTGAATAACTTTTTAACGGGTTTAAATTGGAATCGCCCACTAATATTCTCTGAATTTTCCTTTTACAACTGAAACATAGTACAAAAGATTTTCAGCCTATTTATAGATCTATCACTCGTTGATCATTGGTGTGTGTAATTGGCATATTGTAATTTTATTTATGTGGATCAGTGTCATCAACTATTATACCGCGTGAAGTACTTTTAAGAGAGTAAAGTCAATATTATTTAATTTTGCTCAAGATGTCCAGGATTTGAAAAGTGGGCGGAGCCGAGCAAACGCGCCCCACTGGATTTTTTCGCGCGAAACTCAAATTTTGACGCATTTTTATGTTTTTCGGGAGAAAAAAAGCATAAATTCTTAAATTTTTCCCAAATGTGCTTCAATAGAATTATAGCTGAGGTCTTTAGAAATTTTTTAAGCCTAAGAACGTCAAATTTGGTTCAGCCACCATTTCGGAATAATCGTTTTTAGCATTGCGGAGCTAAAAAAGTGAGTTTTTTGGTGTTTTGGCAGGATAAATCTTTACGAAAATCGAAGTTTGGGCAATTTTATGGTATTGTAGATACAATACATATATTTTACAAAGAAAAACAGGTTTTACAGTTCATACGGAAACGAAAATATCAAGGTTTTTCAGCACTTTCTTCGCGTGTTTTCAGGCTTTTGGGATTATTTTGTAGCCTTTTTTTGTCCGAAAAGAACTGAAAGCCTACAAGGTTGTTCAAAGTGGATTGCATAAATTCATAATAGAGTGACGCTAGCTTAAAAACGAAGAAGCGACTTATTGGATTAGTGGGCAAAAATCAACAAAAAAAAAGAAGGTTTGTCAAGGTTTCATAGTTTTCTTTACAAGACTGTATTATAAAAGGGGAAGAATGGCCGAGAAGAAGCATGTTCTATTCCCGTCTTACTCTATTTTCAAAGATCAAGCGCAATGAACAGCTCAGACATGTTTTTATTTCCCTGAAATCCAGTGTTTTTTGCGATGATCTAGATAATTTCTATTTGAAATTAATCCACCACATGTTTTATTATAACTATTCTTTCTTTTTTTTTTAAGTGACGAATCGAAAAATATTCTATTTACAATTTTTCAGAACTTGCAACAACTATGAATCGCCACTCTCTTCTTCTCCTCTCCATCCTCTTGTTCGACACCGCTTTCAATGTGGCCGCCTCTGATCCGATCCACGTGGCAAGCCCAAATCCCTATGAAATTCATGAGCAACATCAGCAACAACCAGCAGTGCTCGCACAGCCACGAAACTATTATCAGTACCCACAGTACTTGCCCACAAATGCTGGCTATTCGAGCTATCAATCGGTTGGACAACCCTACCAGATGTACTCGTCTTCCTCATCGGATGCATCTTACGGTTTTGCTCCTAGTGCACCGGCTCCGACACCGACTCCGGTCCCAGCTCATGTACCAGTTTCACCTGTAACCCCGCCCCCGTTGAGCTCCCAATTTGAGAGCCAAGCTCAAGAACATCATCAATCCAGAGCCCCAGCACCGTTAGAAAATCAAGAGAAGGAAGTTCGAGCCTTCATTCCGGTTCCCGTTTCCGCCCCCTCTCCATCTCTTCCTTCTCAAAAACTTCACAACATCCACGAGCCAACACCGCAAATAATTGCACCAAAACCGGTTCTCTCCTACGCCGCCGCCAACCCATTCCTGGCAAATTTGCCGCCAGCGCAAGGACCTTATGGAGCTCCCATAATTGATTCTGCGGATCGAGGTTGGTTGGTGATTAGTGTAAAAAATTTTGTGATTACACAGCCTGTCGCATTGGTGTGCTCTTGTCTGGACCTTGCAGTAGAAAAATCCCAATTTTCCTTTCCATCCCCAGGCTTGTTAGTGAAATCCAAGATACCAAGACTTTCCCGAAAACCTAATATTTATTGGGAAAACAAAAAAAATTGCGACACGTTGTTTGCGTACTTTTGAAAGCTCAAACGAAAATATGGTATATTATGTTTTCAATCGACTTGCGACATGAGAACGCGAAACGAAACTCAAACTCCGCCCACTTATGTGTGCGCGACCACGCGAACACAGTGATATTTGAAGAGACGCAGACAGAACGGTGGCTGCAGACTGGCGTTTTCATGTCGCAAGTCGATTAAAAACACAATAGAACTTGCACGGAATAGAACCGCCTGAAATTGAGCAGTATCGACCGACACAGAACGGCTAGAACAACTCGAAGAAGTATTCTGTTGTGCAGTGTTTATTAGTACAGTTTTTTAACATTTTTTGACATTTTTTTCCTCCTATGAATAGGTCCATTACATTTCAGCCGGTTCAATTCCGCGCATTTCTATACCGTAGCCACGGCCTCCCAGCGCCAATCAATCACTGACGCTTTTCTGGAGTTGGCGCATTACTCGACACCGCGCCTTTCAGCGCTCTGATGTTCTTGTGTGCGGTTTTCTCGTGAAATAAATGTAAAGAAACGTTTAAAAGAGCAAAAAGTTAGGAAAAGCGTCGAAAAACTCAGAAAATCACCGATTTAAATGGAAATTATCCATTTCAGCGAGAAAAAATTAAAATTTTCATTGAAATCAGCCATTTTCGAGCAAAAAATCAGAAAACTTCAAAACAAATCACCGCGGTTGGATTTGAACCAGAAAAATGAAAAATGGAAAAATATTTTTTGGCGAAAATTATGCAATATGGTCTGGACAAATCATTTTAACATAGAAAAAAAAGGATTTTATTAAAAAAAAAAGAATGAAAAAATTTGGCAAACAAAATGAACAAAATACTTGACGATAAGTAAATTTTCAGTACTAAAATGGGAACAAATTTGAAAAAACGAAAGTTCGCGCCAAAAGGAGCGGAGCGAGCTCAGTGGAGCGCGATTGCACTGCCTGGCGTCACTCATTTTTTGGCTGAGATATCCTCGGCCACCTAAAACTTTGTCCGATTTGTGACGGCGACATCAAAACGTAAAACTCCGCCCACTTTTTTTCACGCGGACATTAAATTTCAGTTAACAAATTCAATCGAGTTTCGACATCAAAACGTGAACATTAACTTTTAGTGCATTTTGAATTTTTGCGCGAAAAATAGTGGGCGGAGTTTCACGTTTTGATGTCGCAAGTCTAAGCTTTCCACCATGGACGGGCCGTCCGAAAACGTCCGCGTTGTCCGGTCTGCATTTTGACGTGCCGGTGTTTGCACACTCCACCCATTATTAGACGAGTTGGAAATCGGTTGATCAAAAATTTTCTCAACATTGAGCACATTGATCTCGATTAAAACATTTTTTCTTTTTAATTTTCACGCGGGAATTTTTCTTTTTCCCCTAACGGGTCGCGTGAAAAAGTAGGCGGAGCTTCACGTTTTGATGTCGCAACTCGATTGAAAACGCAATTTAGTTGGTCATCAAAATGTTTTGCAAACTTGTGCTTCTTCCAGAAGATTCCATTCGAGCATTTTACCAACTAAACCGTGATTCTTCTCCTGCAGGTTACGCCAGTCAATCAGCTTCCGCTCCAGCGCCTCCACCACTTCCAGCCTCTTCCAGCTCCATCGACGACACCTGGGAAGCTTTGGAGGCTTCGCTGGAAGCGAGCGCTAGAAGACGTCATCGTTTTAACTGATAACTTTAAGATGTTTCGACTTTTCTGTAAAAAATAAGAAGAATAATTGTTCATCTCATCTACGTATAAAAGCTATATATATAAACCTAACAAAAAATCACAAGAAAATAAAAATACGTATAACAAATAACAGAAAGAAAAAGCGAAGATGAGATAGGTAAGATTTAGAAACCCGTAACGTCTTCTTCTAAAAAGCATCATTTACGAGAGTTTAGGGAGGCAAAAGCTCATTGCTCATTCGAGTCTGAACGGCTTCCAGTCGGTTTCGCATCACAATCCACACGTCTTCTGACATTTCCTCCAGAGATCGATAGCATACACGTTGAGTATTGAAAACGTCGAGAACAAATTGTATCACTTGTTCCTGAAACATTATTTTTGAAGACGTCAAAGTCAAAGAAGACGGGTTTATTGTGGGCCCGCCAAAATGGTCAAACGCGCCCCGCTAAACTCAACGCTATGCAATTTTCATTTTGGTCTCCAAATTATTTCATTTCACGTATAAATTCAACGTGAAATGAAATAATTTGGAGACCAAAATGAAAATCGCATAGCGTTGAGTTCACCGGAGCACGTTTGACCATTTTGGCGGGCCGACAATATTTACCTTGAAATATTGGCAAAGTTCTCCCAATCGATCATCTGTTCCTAGAAATCCCAGCGTGATGGCCGGCATTACCGTCTCCGATATGTTATAAAATTTCGCTATAAATCCGTCCGGATTCTTCAATCTCTGCCTTTTTGATTTGATGATCGACCAGATGATTGTGTTCAACGTAGAATATTTCATCGACATTGACATAAAATAGTTCTTTGTGACTGAATAGACGGCCGAGGGCGGCGATTTCAGATCCTCAAACGCGTCGAGAATGATAAAATCAATGGCAACATCATAAAATCCAGTTTCGCAAACACCGCGACCCTCAACGTCTTGTCGAAGTTGGTCCTGATTGCGCTCGTTAGAAACAAACTCGAGCATTTCGTCATAAGCGTTGAAGAACTTTATCGGGTCTTGTTTTGTGTTGCGGATAAAGTCAGCGAGAAGCGTCCGACCGCATTTTGCCAACCACACACGTTTGTGCTCGTCTTTCAACGCATTCTGCAACAATTTGAAGATTGTAATTGGAATTAGGTAAACAAACAAATAAATGTTTTTCATGTCAAATATAAATAGAATTATTCAATAAAACTATCATAACGCTATACACGCTATTTTGCTATTTTGCTGTTTTGCTATTTTGCATAACGCTATTTTGATAGAATATTGGCATGTGCTTACACATTTTGCCGCAACTTATCGGCTTAACTAGTTATGAAAATGGAAAAAAACCGAAAAATTGTTTGAAATCGATATTTCAGTCCAACATTTTCTGAGCATATCCAGAAGTATTTTTGCTCTTGTTTCCCAAAATGTCAGGTCAATCGGAGCATTTTCCCAGTTTTTGCTCTTTTTTTTGCCATTTCGTGCATAGCCCCATAACTCGCATATGCACGAAATCGCAAAAAAAAAAAAAAAGCAAAACCTGGGAAAATGCTCCGATTGACCTGAAATTCTGGGAAACAAGGGCAAAAATACTCCTGGATATGCTCAGAAAATGTTGGGCTGAAATGTCGATTTTAAACAATTTTTCGGTTTTTTTTTCATTTCCATAACTAGTTTAGCCGAGGGTACGACAGAATAGAAATAGGCGAAATAGAAATGCTACAAAATAGAACTCTTTGGGCGATGGAGCGCGTTTGCATTATTTTTTCAATTTCTCAGTTTTTCGCCGATTATGAAATATTTTTTTTCTGAAACTGCATTGATTTTATACCTTTCTTCATTTTCGATGTTGTTAAGTGCGTAAAATATCTGAAAATTACTGAAAAAAACCTATAATAATTGGAAAATTCGAAGAATAATGCAAACGCGCTCCATCGCACCGAGTTCTATTTTGCTCATTTCTATTTTTTCACATTTCTATTTCGCGCTGTTCTATTCCACTCATTTCTATTTTGTAGCCGTTCTATTTTTTCCAGTTCTTTTTTGTAGAATTTCTATTTTGCATATTTCTATTCTGTCGTATCCTCGTTTAAGGGAAAATGGCTCTGAGTTTTTTGCAGTTTTTTTTGCCATTTCGTGCATAACCCCATTTGTTGTTTTCGACATTATCGATGACTTTTGAAAATGGTATCTTGTTGCTAGAATAAGGGTGAACAATAGACGTGACAACTGTCTGTAATAATTGCGCTTCAAAATTATCGAAAATAATTCGAAAAAATCCGCGCTCTATTGACAAAATTCTGCGAAACCGTGCCGCACTTGCAAAATTGGCGCGAATTGAAATCTTTTTTATTCCATTGTTTACTAATAAATTAAGAAATTCACATAATTTTTCATATTTATTAACAAAAAATAAATCAAATTACAATGTGTTGCAAAATACTAACCAGCACGTCTATTTCCTCCTTTGCGCGTTTGCTGAAATCAATAAATAATTTACAAAAAAATTAGTATAATTTTTTAAATAATTAAAAGGAAAGAAATATGCAGCGAATAAATATTTTTAAAAAATTGCCGAAAAGGCGCACCGCGCTGCACACTTTCAAATTCAAAAGTCCAGAACTGCTTCGAAAATTTTGCTCACAAAAGACATACCGTCAACGCCTGTCGAACACACCACAACTTTGCCGCAAAGTCCGTTTCGCTTTCACAATTGCAGAGATCTACACGACTTTTTCTATACTTTACTTCCCCACTCAACGCCGCCTTCACTCCCTCGTCTAAGAATTTCAGCTGATCTTTGTCCAAATTAGCCGCCTCGCTGACAAAATCAATGTCGTCAATGTCGCACGCAAACTCTTCGACGGCTGAACGGAACGAATCGTCGGAAAGTACAGAAAGAGTACGGGAGCGACCAGTACGGGCACTTGCAGCATACACCGAACCGCTTACAGAGTAGAATTCAGCGTCTGGTAAGAAAAAAAATAATATTTACATTTGTTTAATTTTGAAAAATGCTTACTATCATCTCTAAAATCCTCCATTTGTGGTAGCAGGAGTGAAATATCGTCTTCAACCTGCTTCAGGCCTTTCAAAATCGCTCCAATCTTCATTGATCTTTCCATATCTTTACTACTTCGATTCTTCACCATTTCCAAATTGTGTTGCACTCTTTCAATCGTTTTCCTCAAATCAGAACACAACTCTTGACCATTTGAAATGTCGGCCTCTATAGGATTTTGGCTAATACTGCGTTGAGAGTTTTGTCTCATACTGTTTCGCAATGATCCAGTTGTTCCGACGAGTCGTTCGCCTTGTGAAGAGCTCGGACGCATTCCACGACCACTATGACTTCTGCGAAGTGACGGAGCTGGTTCGATTTCCTTTTGTGTTTCGACAATTTCGTCAACGATATGGTTCACTAGGGGTTTCGGTTCTATTCGTTTCTTCCAACTAAATTTTTTTAATTTTTTAACAGAAATCTTCAAAAAATCAATAAGTGGCACATTTGCAGACTCACAATCTGATGAAATTTGCAAAAACAATTCCTATTCCGATTCCTGCAGCTACTGACAACACTGTTCTTTTGGTAACAATATCATTGATTTTTATTCCACCCTGAAAAAAAATGTTAAAAGATAGCTTTCTCCTTAAAAATTGACTTACTGGTAAGATTTGCATTAAATGTGACGTCATTATTAATGTTTCTCGCGTTGAAATTCAAAATAAAAATAAAGAATATGCTGAAAAATAGAAAAAATTAGGAAAAAATTTATGAAAAAAAAAAATAAAATCGGAAAATAAAATTCTGCTGTTTATTTACGGTAAACACCGAGCGGTGGCATAGTGGAGTGTCGTTTTGAATTTCAGGTATTTTGCATTTTTTGTCAAATTTTCCTGATGGGGTTATTCAGGGTCGGAAAAAAAATAGTTTTTTCCTTTTTTTCCTTATTCAAATGACGGAAATAAAAGAAAAAAATTCCGTGGCCGCGAGAGTTATTTTCCGTTGCTTTTCTAGGCCATCGCAAAAGTTTTTTAGGCCTTCCGCTGTGAGACCTGCGAAACATCGATTTACGGGCGAATAATTTTTGAAAATTGGTCTCGCGCGCAGGTCTCACAGCGGAGGGCCTAAAAAACTTTTGCGATGGCCTAGAAAAGCAACGGAAAAAAACTCTCGCGGCCACGGAATTTTTTTCGTCCATTAGGCAACTTGCAATTTGTCTTATTCATTTCATGCAGAAAACGACATTTTCTGCAGCAGAAAAATGCAATTTGTCATTTTCTGTGTGAAATAAATAAGACAAAAACTGCGAAATGTGTTACCGTAAAACCTGTAATTGAAGTACACCTCTAATAAAAGTACACCCTCTAATTGAAGTACACCCTTTTATAAAGGTACATCATCGGGTGAATTATTTTGAAAAAAATGTTTATTCCATTTTTGAAGCTTTTTTTTCCGTTTTTCATTGTTTTAAAGAATTCTTGAATTGAAAAATCATTTGAATGCCCGCGACACAAGTGTGCAAACACGTTCATAGAGGCACACACTTGCAATATTTTGGGAGGGTACGACAGAATAGAACTAGGCGAGATAGAAATTCTAAAAAATAGAACTGAAACAAATAGAACTGTAACAAAATAGAAGTGAGCGGAATAGAAGTGAGCGAAATAGAACTGCTATAAAATAGAACTCGTGATGCGAATTTGCATAATCGGCGAAAAACTGATATGAGAAATTGAACAAATAATGCAAAAGCGCTCCCTCGCACCACGAGTTTTTTGTAGCAGTTCTATTTAGCTCAGTTTTATTTTGTAGCAGTTCTATCTCACCAAGTTCTATTCTGTCGTACTCTCTATTTTGGATGATAAAATTCGGGCTGCAAGAAATAGTTATTGCCTCGACTTCAAGATCCGAACAGTTTGCCGAGCCAAACAATCGAACGTTTCAAAAGCAGCCAAACACGGCGTGTTGGAGACTACGTTTTTGAATTATTTTCAAAAGCTGATTTTCGCGCGCTACTCTACCCTCTGCCTCTCTGCGTCTCCTCCGCAGAGACTTGTGTCGATTTACGAGATTTTATTTTTTCTTTCTTACTTTTCTTAATTCTATTTTGTTTCTCATTGATTATTTTTTTGTTTCTTATTTAAAAAAATTATGAGATTTATCTGATAAATTTTTTACTGGTAAATATATTTTAATTCGGTTTTTTGTAAATAAAAACAGTTAATTTTAACTTGTTTTAAATTCTGAAAAATAAAAGACAAAAATTGGGACTAAAAATGCGAACACTTTGGCTAGGCGCCAAAGATTTTTGGCAATACTCCAAGAGAAATATACGCAGGCGCAGAGAAAACGCAAAAGTGCGCCAGGGCGCGTTTGCACTGTTGTAGGGTCCAGCATGCCGTGCCAAAGAGTATGGTATCAGCCGACAATGTATTATTCGTTGGAAAAAGCAGGAACTTGAAATGAAAGCAATCCAAAACGATGGATCCGGATTTTTTTTTTGTTTTGTTGCTTTTGTAAAATGAATTCTGTATTTCTTAATTGCAGGCCAAGAGTCTAAAAATTTGTCCGGGAGGGGGATGAAAAATAGAAGTATACCCTCTAATTGAAGTACACCTGTATTAGAAGTACACCCATTTGGGGGTTTGAAAAATAGAAATACATGTACTTCAATTACAGGTTTTACGGTATCTGTTCAATATTCTTGCCGGTTATCATATTTATTCGCCTGCGGAAAATTATATTACTGAGTCGCGAAAACCTGTCAGAGCTGAGCGCGCGACTCTGCTGTGACTCCCACTTTTCGCGGCGAGACCACCACGGTGATTCTTTTACTACCGGCCACGCATTTCTAGTCCCTCGATCGCAAGTATTTCCCCTCTTTCCCTTGCACTCTCTCACTCTCTCATCACATGAAGTGGGCGGAGTTCCCTCCCCTTTTTGCAAAATGCGGCAAGAAAAATTTGCGGAAATCAGTCGGCCACCACGGAAAACCAGTTTCATTTGAAATTGTACGTATAAAAACGAACGAATTCCGGTTTAAAATATGCGCCCTAATGAGATCTAGTAACGTGACAGACAACTTTTTGATCAGACGTCATTTACAAAATCGCGACAGGAAAAACCTAATCGGGGGACTAGAAATGCGTGGCCGGCAGTAAAAGAATCACGTAGCATTTGAAATTGTACGTGAAAAATCAGACCAATTCCGGTTTTAAATATGCGCCATAATGAGAGGAAGTAATGTGACAAAAAACTTCTCGATCCGAAGTCATTTAGAAAATCGCGACAGAAAAAACAAATCGGTGGACGAGAATAGTGTGCTCGGTAGTAAAAGAATCACCGTGACCACAGCCTAGTTGCGCGCTCCGCTCTGACTGGTTTTCGCGACGCAGTAATAATAGGCGCAACCATAACGAGACGAAATACCCGATCATATTTTTGCACTGCGTTCAGTTGAAAAACCTGAGGGGGTGGAGTTTCACCACTGATTACTGTAGTCAGCAAATTTTTTTCGATGAGGCACACTATTTCGCAGCTTGACAAAGTACATTTTTCTGCTGCAGAAGATATCGTTGTGACATTTAACGTCAAACTGATTGTGAGAGACAAAAAAATCTCTTCATTTGTTCTTTTTTTTGTCCAATAAAAACGTAAATTCGGGTATCACTCCGCCAGTAAAGACTGTATTAGAATCTTTAGAACTCATTGAAAAAACTGAGTATGTGAGGCTTCACATTTTCTTTTCATTTATTGTGGTTGCGAAGAAGACTGTCGCGTGAATCAACTAACATTTATTAGAAGAGGAATAGTGACAAATGTAAAAGTACAAACATGGAACTATTCAAGCTTTTTGAAAGCAAAATTAGAAGTGCCTATTTCTGAAAAATTATAGCTCATATTCAAAAATAATTAACAAAACTAATGGAACGTTTTGAGTAAGGACAATAAATGTTGGTTTTTTTTTTATTTTCAAACAAAACACTTTTTAACAGCCAGTTTAGAAAATGGCATAACGAAATAATTGCTTTTCACTAAAACTGAAAAACACTATTATTATCGTCGTTCTTGACCAGAGCTGATTTTGGGGTCAGCATGTTGTCCTGAATCCAAAGAAGATACCAGTATAGACCAGGGCTGTCAAAACGGCCCCGCGGCCGGCCCTCGGCCGAGAAAACTGTCGGCCGGCCGGCGGCCGGCTTCGCGAGCGTGAATGACAAAAAAGCCGCGGCCGGCCGCGGCCGGCCTTAAGGCCGAGTGTGATGAAACATCTCTCTCTTTTCCGTGTTCTTTTTTCAAGATTTCTCAGAGATCAAAAATTCTGTGGCAGATCAGTGCAATTTTTCGATCTTTCACAGTACCCACGGCCCTCCAGCCGGCCGCGGCCGGCCGCGGCTTTTTTGTTGTTGAGAGCGCACGGCCGAAGCCGGCCGTGGGCCGCGGCTTTTTTCGGCCGGCGGCGGCCAGCCGGATTTTTGACAGCCCTGGTATAGACGACGTCCAGTGAGAATTTCGTAGATTTTGAACAACACCATCCCAACCATAAACATCATCAGCACCTGATAAAAAGTTGAAGTTTAGATGCCGAATGACAGTTTTGGCATCCTTTTTCAAAGCGAAAATTAATTTTTTTTCTCCGATAGACTGATCGCGGGCACGATTAGACTATTTTGTCAGTGGACCGGCGTACCCCGCCGCGTAAAACATTCTCATATAAAGAATGCCTTACCTTGTCAACATTCTCACTCAAAACGATAAATGCGAGTAGTACAACGACATATGCGAGAGACATGAGAAGATCCAAAGAAGTCACAACCAAGTAGCCAAAAAGAAATTTGGCGTTCTTTGAGTAGATTGACACCTGAATGTTCTTATTGTGCAACGCGGTGTTTGCGTACATTTAAATTTAAAATTTTCAAGATAATGGGAACATTTATTTTTATTTTCTATTGC
Organism: Caenorhabditis japonica; assembly: GCA_963572235.1. NCBI lineage: Eukaryota > Metazoa > Nematoda > Chromadorea > Rhabditida > Rhabditidae > Caenorhabditis > Caenorhabditis japonica. Next base: position 2,095,498 of record OY754346.1, read on the forward strand.
GTTTTCAATTGACTTGCGACATGAAATCGCAAGTGGGCATTTAACGTTCTGTCTGCGTCTTTTCAAATATCACGGTGTTCGCGTGGTCGCGCACAAATAAGTAGGCGGAGTTTTGCGTTCTCATGTCGCAAGTCGATTGAAAACATAATACACTATATTAACGCGTTGCGAAAACCTGGCAGAGCGGAGCGTGCAACTCGGCTTTGGTCTCGCCGCGAAAAGAGAGAGTCACAGCAGAGTCGCGCTCTCTGCTCTGACAGGTTTTTGCGACGCAGTAATATATTATTGTTTTAAAAAAAGTTGTCACCTGGCGAGAGGCGCGAATTCAAAAAATAGGCTCCGCCTCCTCGCCGAAATATTTTTGCAATTCTGCGCGCGCCAATTTGCAATCGCGATGCGGGCGATTTTATGCGTTGCATTTTCGTTAATTTATTAACAAATATCGATCGAAGAAATAAGTTAAAATTAAAAACTCACTTTAAATCAATAGTTGGTGAATTCGCTTCAAAATAACAATTTTTATAACGGTTTCCGGGAGAAATTGAAAGGTTCTGATCAAAAATTCGACGCAGAAAATCGCGCGCACTACGATTGGAAATTGGCGCGCGCAGAATTGCAGAAATATTTTGGCGAGGAAGCGCAGCCTATTTTTTGAATTCACGCCTCTCACTAGGTGACAACTTTTCTATAACAATAATATTTGTTTTCTTGCCGTTTGAATTTAAAAAGTACGCAAACGCCGTTTCGTAATTTGTCTGTTTTCACAATAAGTCCAATATTTTTTGAAAATTTGAAAGAAAAAAGGAACGTGCACGAGTAATTTTTTAATTAGTTCCTTAATTATTTTATTGTAGTAAATAATACCCCTAAAAACAAAACGAGTAGAATTAATGTTGTTAAAATATTTGAACCAGAACATGCTCAAACTGGAACATAACTGAACCTGACGACTTTTGATATGGCGTAGGGCTAACTAACTAACCAACGCCATCAAATCCGTGAAAAGGTGAATAATTATCCAGAAGAGTAGTGGCCCATTCGTGGTACAGATTTTGTGCTGCGAGAGAACGGTCGGCTCATTGTATCGTTCCAGAATCGAGACGTTGAATGATTGACAGGTCATTAGTGGGTGTTTGAATCCTGTGAAACAAAGTTGTGCATTGGGTCAGAATGTTGCAGGGTTAGATTTATTTAGAATTGCTTCATTTGTTTTCCCTTTAACTATAAACTTAAGAAATTCACAATTACCTGTCAAATAAGTAATTACAATCAAAATAATTTCAAAGGTGCACAATATGGCCACATCGACAGCCACGTGGCAGCACAGAATCCGATATTCAAAATCCATAAAGGCAATTCTGAAAATAAAAAGTATGAGAAAACCGAGCCGAAGGGATTGAGAAATGAGCAGACGGACTGACCGAGCATCTGAATAATTGAAAAACTCGAGAGATGGATGATGTTGTGGGCGTTTTAGCTGAAGAGGTCCTCCGGCGTCAAGTCTGATTTTCAATTATCTTTTTTTCTGGTCATCTTTGATTCGGATTGAAACATTAGGAAAAGGAAGGTACTTGTTTTTTGAAAATTTTGAGACGGAAATTTAATACTTTAAAACCCTGTGCTTCATTTTTGTCATCTTCGTTCACTGGAAAAATTGAGATGGAATTAAATTTTCATGTTTTTTTAAATGTTCCTCGCGGAAGATATTACATAGTTTGGAGCAGTTGGATTTTTGCGCAGATTAAAAATCAAATCCACGGCGTCCTGCCCGGAACGTTATTGGCAACGCGCTCCGCTGAGTGTCTGCGTCTCTCCGGTGAGCACTTCCTACAAGAACAGTAATATCCTCACACTCTGCTTCTCTGCGATTTGCTTTTTCGGAAGAAAGCCCGCGCAGTTTAAAATTTATTTTCCAACGTTCCGTCCACACGCCGTGAAATCAGCAAAACTGAAAAAAAAGTACACGGATTGTTCAGGCTACATAATTCTCTTCAATAAAAAATACTGATGGGTTTTGTAGGTGTAAATTCCTCAGTTGAAAAGCATTGATCAAAAAAATCCAGTCCCATTAATTATTACTCATCCGTTCAGAGAAACTGCACTTTGGTGTCCCGCATAATTGATCCCTCCTTGCTAGAAGTTAGTTTTTTGGATACTTTTTTTGTTGTAAGACTTTTAAAAATTATTTGAAACGGGAATGGATTAAATTGAGATGTCAGGAACTAACAAAAAAAAACAATTTCTGCTCATTATCAAGTCTCTTTCCCTCAGTCACCTGGAAACCTCGCGAGCCGCCGAACTCCACTAACTAGAAAGCGTTTGACAAGAAGGGCTTCCGATCAGATGTATATATAAAGTGGTCGTTGGAGACAAAGAAAATCTTTTCGACAGACAAGGAAAAAGTTGTTTTTTTTTGTTCTTAAAATTTGATGTGTTTTATTACTGAACTATGATTATTTATTCCCTTTTATCTAGTGCCTATTATCTGCTGGTAAGTTCTGGATTATTGTCTTTTGTCTTTTCTGAAATTTATTCTTACCCTAATCCCATTAGACAATTATTGGGTTTTCGAATAACATTCATTTTTCCCTTTTTTCTAAATTTTCTTTCACTTGCTATTCAAAATCTGAATTTTTTCACACAAATACTATTTATGGCAACTGTAAGAGTTTATGCGAGCGGCATTTAAGGCTTTCATACAGTATCCGGAGAGTCACTTGTGACGATCCTAATCGCAAAAAAAAAAACAAAACTGCATAGCGATACTGTAAGAACTCTATTGAATGGCCACTTTTTTTTTTTTTTGAAACCCTACTTCGAACAATAGAATGCCTTTTGTAGCCACCCGTCGGGCTGCTGCCCGGTGACTATCGGACAATGGTGGTTTAAAGCATTTATTGAGGAAAACCCGTTGCTACCGGAGGAAAAACCTTAAAATTGAGAAGTGACGGGAGTTGCTTTACCCGCCATGGAGAATCATTTCCTGAAATTGCACTCGCCGTCTTATGCAACCCTGAAATGTCCATTACTTATCTGGACCAAATCCAACGCGTGAGCTTTATCTGAAGCTCGACTCATATAGTGAGTCGCGTTGAGTGCTCAGTTTAGTCGATACTTTGACTGGGTCAGCGAGGCTGACAACCTGAGCTCGTCGATCTCCAGAGATCGACAAAAAGGCGACAAGTGCGAGAGCGTTCTGATTTCTCACAAAATAATAAAACAAGGAACAAGAATTGTAAAAATAATGAAAATTTGCTCCAAAATCACAAGGAACTGAGCGAAACCACGCAAGCGCCGACGAAAACTCTGGAAACTATTTTAGGATTAAAGGGAGGCGCGGCGCTACGGTAGACAAGCGGGTCTCACCGCGACCGCGCAGTTGTTGCACACAGCGCAATGCGCGCGTCGTTTGAATTATATATTTGAGGATTTTCTTTTCTTCCGTTGTTTTCAATGGAGAAAACTATAGTTTTGCGTCCAACCCGCAATAAGAATATATGTGATAGTCCCTTTGTACTCCATGAGAATAAATTATTTTCTAAAAAACTCACTTCATAGAAAAAATTGATTCCCACTCAATTTTGAGTAAAGCGATCAAATCTGCTGCACCCGCATAGACGAGCTGCAGTCGATAAAATATTTAGTTTCTGAAAGTCTATCCCCCTTGACTGTTCCTTCCAGATTTTGGTACACGACAATTCTTGTCAAGTGCTAGTGAACAACAATCAACTTCGAGTGGATGTTGGCGTGATGATGTGCAAAGATAATAAGGCAATATTTCACGACACTGCACGTTTTTATTGTTGTTACATGGAATTGTATTGCAAACTTGTCGTATTTTTTCAGGATTTAGCCTCGGCTGTCGGATGGCAGACGTCGGCATCAGCTATTCAAATTGCAATGGATCGAATCAACTTAGAGCATTTGATTGATGGCATTGATATCAAGTACATACATTAATACATTGAACAAATTCTTCTTTTTTTGTAAAAAAATTAATTACAGCTTCATCTACGTATTTGATGATTGTAGTGAGTCAAAAGCCGCTGGACTCGCATCGAAATTAATAATGGACGCAAATGTCAGTGCCATAATTGGACCAACGTGTAATGCAGGTAATTGATTATACTCTGTTTCAGTCGATAATCAGTTCTTAAGCGGGACTTGCCGTAGTGAACCTTGCTGGGTACTACAATACACCAGTTCTTGCGTGGGGACTAACAATCTCGTCAAATTTCATTGACACTGTGCGATATCCAACTACAGTTACAATCGTGCCAGTTGCCAAAACGTCAGTAAACTAATCACAAAAATCTATAAAACTACGTTTTCAGAGTTGCCGCTGCCATCCATGAGGTGATGGCGCAATTCGGGTGGACCGAATTTGTTTATGTATTTGTCGAAGATGAAAAATGTGGATATTTTCGTGACGATCTCGAGCAAATCACGGCTGACTCAAACTTTACTTCTTTAAGCCGAACAATTCAAATTTACGATCAATCTTATACAAATTTGTATCGGCAGTTGGAAAAGCTTAGAACGGTGTCGAGAAGTATTATTTAAAAAAAAAACAAAACAAGAATTGAAACCAAAAATTTTAGTATTTACCGTATGCCTACCCGAAGCCGGAGATGTCAAGCGACGATTCATGTTGGCAGCCTATGATTTAGCAATGACTACGGAGGAATATGTTTATTTGTTTGCCGGACCAAAGTCCACTGCCTACGGTAAGAGTTGAACGGTAGGAACATTGTGAATAATTATTGTTTGTTAGAGCAAACTTCCTCCTCAAAGGAAGTGGTTCCCATATGGGTTGATTGGAGTGAAAATCCGGATGGGCGAGATGAAGAGGCCAAATTGGCATTTATGAGAACCATGGTGATAGTGGCGACTCCTGTGCAAGGCGAGCAGTATGCGACATTCAAAAAGGATGTGATCGATCGGATGAGATTGCCTCCGTTTAATTGTATTGAAGAGTGCAAGGATAAACAGTATCGAGAGGTATGCTTGAGGAGAACAGGGAAGCAAACTTAGATTTGTTTGTGAATTATAAAAAGTATATCTTTCAATAAGCTTATCTTTTTTGTATTTATTTATTACGCTATTCAACTATGTCCGCTTGATCGCTTTGAAGGGTTAGGGTCAAATTCAATCGATTTTCACGTTTAACTCGCGCCAGCATTTGTGTGTTATGTGTAGTGTGAACAAATAAACATATTCTTCCGTAGTCATTGCTAAATCATAGGCTGCCAACATGAATCGTCGCTTGACATCTCCGGCTTCGGGTAGGCATACGGTAAATACTAAAATTTTTGGTTTCAATTCTTGTTTTGTTTTTTTTTAAATCATACTTCTCGACACCGTTCTAAGCTTTTCGAACTGCCGATACAAATTTGTATAAGATTGATCGTAAATTTGTATTGTTCGGCTTAAAGAAGTGAAATTTGAGTCAGGCGTGATTTGCTCGAGATCGTCACGAAAATATCCACATTTTTCCACTTCGACAAATACACACGCTACGGAAGAATATGTTTATTAGCCTCTTGTTTTGCAAAAAATGTACCTTCTAGGCCGCCGAATACGCGGATCAACTTCATGACACTGTCTATCTTTACGCAATACTTCTAAACAAAACAATAGAAGAACAAGGCATTGAACAAATTGCCAACGGCAGCAACATTGTTACTAGAGGGACTGGAATTGAGTTTTCCGGTATGTCGGGAACAGTAAGAATGAATGGAATTGGGTATCGTCTTCCAAACATGAATTTGGCCAATTTGGATTCCAATGCAACACTGAGAACTATAGCGTTTATGGATATTGATGTCACTAATGTGGTGGGATTAAAAAAATACAAAAAAAAATTAAAAATAAATAAATTACAGGACTGGACGTTTGCAATTAAAGACGAGCGTCAAGTTTGGGACGCCTATGGTGGACAAACTCCAAAAACCCGTCCTCGGTGTGGATACTCTGGCAATAGTTGCCCAGTGAACTTTTTTGTTGACTACATTTACATTGTTATCATAGTTGCAATAATCATCTTTCTCTGCTGTATGGCAGCTGTGATAGCCGCTTATCTAGTTATCAAAGCAAAACGGAACGAGGAATTACGAATGGATGACCAGTGGATGGTTCCCACTGCGATGCTTCATTCAATTGCGAAAGGAAAGAGGGAAAGTCACCACTCTTCGAGAAGTCTTCAAAGCACATCAACAAATACCACTGGAACCACCGGCGTCTCATCAAAATCTGCATTTTACCCAGAGACAGAATTTCAAGGATATTATGTTTATCTAAATGAACCAGTACTGGCTAGAAAATATCAAGTTCGAGTGCCGATTTTTAAGAAAGATCGAGCGGAGCTGAGAATGTTAAGAAGTATTGAGCATGATAATGTGAATCGGTTTATTGGATTATCGATTGATGGTCCAATCTATATGTCGTTCTGGAAATACTGTAGCCGAGGGAGCATAAAAGTAAGTTCATATCTGATCTCTGAAATTGAGGAAGCCAATAAAAAAATAGAGTTCATTAGAGTTCTTTAATGAGTCACATTTTGAAAAAGTGATTATACAGGGTGGCCGATAAGTATAGGACGCTCGCTTTCAGCGTTCCCTGGCACGGTGCCAAGGGATATTTTCGAAAAATTTCGAAACTTTTCGAAAGTCCAGAGACTATATAAGTAAGCTTCTCAGTCATTTGTTCTCACTTCTCCATATCGCCGAGCTATGAAAAGTTCTCCTCATCGTCCTTCCATTGAACTCTTGTTCAAGAGAGGCCTCGGAAGTGCTGAGATCGCTCGACGCCTTCAAATTTCGTCTTCGACGGTTCGAAACGTTGTCGCTGCTATCAAAAAGCGAGGAGATGCTTCTGAAGTAAAAAAAAGCGGACGTCCACGTTCTGTCAACACCCGGAATACTCGTGCAATCATCAAGAAACGGATCATTCGAAATGATGGATTGAGTCTCAATAGGATGGCGTCACAGCTTGGAATTGCCCGATCCACTGTCCAATCGATTGTCAAGAACGACTTGAAGCTCAAAAGTTACAAACTACGTCGTGGACAGTACCTCTCGGACAAATCGAAAGCGATGCGACTCGAAAAATGCCGAAAATTACTCCAGCACTTTCAAGTGCGCCGCGTCTCTGACGTTATCTGGACAGACGAGAAGATCTTCACTATTGAACCTCTTCCCAACCGTCAAAACCAGAGACAGTTATTGTCAAAGGATGACAGCATGTCTCCGAAACGTCGTCTTGCCCATAACCGCCTTTTCCCGAAAAGTGTCATGGTTTGGGCCGGTATCACGGCAACCGGTAAAACTCCGTTGGTTTTCATTGAAAGAAATGTGAAAATCAACTCGGAGGTGTACCAAAAGATTGTGTTGATGGATAATTTGTTACCCTGGGTCACTCAGCACTTTGCTGGTGGTCCATTTATCCTTCAACAAAACTGGGCACCGTCCCATGGCTCGAGATCGACATTGGCCGTCTTGGAGGCGCATTTCCCTGGATTCCTGGACAAGAACTTGTGGCCTGCTTCCAGCCCGGATCTCAATCCGATGGATTTCAGCGTTTGGGGCATGTTGGAAGGGAAGATCGCGGGAAAAGTTTTTGCTACTGTCGATGACTTGAAGGCCGCTCTCGAGGTAGCATGGGCTTCGATCGACGACGGATACCTGCGGCGCACTGTCAATTCGGTGAAGAAACGTTTGAGAGCCTGTGTCAAAGCTCGTGGATCCAACTTCGAAATTCTCTTGTAAAATCAAATTTTCTGCTTATTTTTTGTTGTTTAATAAAGGTTGTTCTCGAAAAATCCTCAAATTGAAAAAATGGGAGCACTTTCAAAACGTCCTATACTTATCGGCCACCCTGTACATATTTTTATTTTTAGGACGTCATTGCTAAGAGCTCAATCAACATGGATGGGTTCTTCATCTACTGTTTGATGAAAGATATTGCAAGTGTAAGAAAAATATTATTATCACATTTTTTTCTTTTTTGAAATTCGTAATTTTAAAGGGGCTTCAATACATTCACCAGTCGCCGATTCGACAACACGGAAGTCTCACTTCCGAATGTTGTTATATTAATGATAGGTGGCAAGTAAAGATTGGGCAATACGGGCTTTCGTTTATGCAAGGAATTGAAAAACCGTCAGAGGATGCAATGTTGCACACTGCTCCGGAAGTGTTGAGAGAGGCGTTGTTGTCCGGAACACAGCCTGGAGACATTTACAGTTTTGCCATTGTCTGTTCCGAATTGGTGGGACACTGCTCGGCATGGAACTTGGAAAATAGAAAAGAGGAGCCTGATGGTAAGACAATGAGGAAGAAGTGGGAAGGGGGCACACACAAAAAAAAACAGGAGGGTTCTAGGGCATGGAGGCAGCACTTGCAGGTGAATTGACAAAAATCAACTTCATCCACCACCTTGGACCGTCCCCTACGTAGAGAGTATTTTAATTATATTGTGTTTTCAATCGAGTTGCAGCATGAGAACGAGAAAAAAAAAGACATGTTTTCTCTGCTTCTCTTCGAATCAAACTGTGTTTGCGTGGTCGCGCGAAAAAAAGTGGGCGGAGTCACGTCACGCGTTCTCATGTCGCAAGTCGATTGAAGAAACAATATAGTTTTATGAACGTTTGGAACCAACCGGCGGTTGCTGTCTGATTAACAGTGCCAAGACTGATACAGAAAAAAAAAGACAAAAGCTGTCATTGATCGAAAAATTTGTGTAATATTAGCACTCATGCCCAGAACATAAAATGTTGTAAAAGCTTCTCCAAGTTTCTGGTGGAAAACAGAATCAGTGATGGAAAACTTTTTATATTACTCTCGTCTCAGCTAATGCACATCATTTTCAAAAAATGGAAAAAAATAACACAGTTGAATCAAGTGTTACCGTAACACATTCAAAGAGAGAAAGCGAGCGAAAACAAGAGGCCACATTGCTCACCCTTATTCATCCCTCCCTCTTTCTCACACTCTCTCATATTGTGGCATTTATTCAAATTTTGGCAAATTCGTGGCAAGACGCCGAGAGTAATCGTGAGTTTTTCCCATTTTCTGAAAAAGGATGTGCATTAGCTGAGACGAGAGTAGATTTGGTCAGTGTTTGGAAACCTAACTTCTAACAAATTTTATCGGTTGTTAACTCCCGCACTTTTCATAGTTTTTCTGATGAATTTGCAGAAATAATCTTCATGGTGAAACGTGGTGGCCGTAATCCATTCCGGCCCAGTCTTGACGATGCCGACGAAGACGTCAATCCGGCAATGCTTCATCTCATCCGCGACTGTTGGGACGAGGATCCAAAACAACGGCCCGCAATCGGCATGGTCAACAAACTGATGAAGAATATGAACTCTGGCAGGTCTGGGTAAGACCCCAACTAACAGAACTGACTATTTGTTTGCGTTCGTTTCTTTGCGAACTAGCGAACAATCATTCGTTTGTTCGCTAAACAAACTACATGTTTTTTTTCGTTACTTTCTTCATGTACTTACTAGCCCGACGCCCTTCCCCTTTTATCCTTTAACAACCCAAAACACACGAGCAAACTATACATTGAGAATGACTTTGCAGAAGTGCGAATTTGATGGATCATGTGTTTTCGGTGCTAGAAAAACACGCGTCGAGTCTAGAAGAAGAGGTGCAAGAACGAATGAAAGAGTTGGTGGAAGAGAAGAAAAAGAGCGATATTCTTCTGTATCGGATGTTGCCACAGTGAGTGAAGCAAATTTCATTATTTTAACCATTTCCTCCAAATCGGGAAAAACACCATAGTTGACTATGACTATAAATACATATGTTGATGAAGCAGTAAAAGTGATCCTGCGGATTATGTTTCTATCAACAGTGACAAATCATATGAAAAATCTTGATAAAAAAATGTTTATTGCATGTTCGATTTTTTAAAGTCGGAATCATTATTCGTTCGTTATTGAACACAATACAGATGAGAAAGGAATTTCAGTTCAGAGACGGGTTTTGAATGTACAATTGGCTTTCTTTGGAATTGCTTTACTGATTGTTCTGCTGACTAGGTCCAAATCCGGCCTCTCTCTTGCCATAATATCCGTATCCGTATCCGTAGTATGGGTATCCGTATCCACCGTAGTAGTTACCGTATCCGTAACTGGATGATGGGTATCCATAGTATCCGTAGTATTGTGCGGATGTCTCCGTGACAAAGGCGCAGATTACAAGGAGAGAGACGAGAATGAGACTGAAAATCTTTTGTTGAAATTGTGCTTAAAATAGTGGATTCCTATGCTTTGGAACTTACATCTTGGCGTTCATTGTTGTCGAAGCGATCGTTGATGATTTGCTGCCAATTCGCAGCTCCCAATTTATAGTACACGCTACTGTTTACTTTATCCTGGGAACCGCCTTCTTTTCACTGTTACACAAAAGTTATTTGTGTGCACGCCGCCAAAAAGGAGGCTACCGTCAAAATCGTCCAATGTTTGAACCAGGGGCGTACAAGAAAAAAGTGAGAAAAAAGAGTGGAGTGCCGATCGGAAAACATTTTGTAAAATCTTGTCAACAAAAAGTTTAAAATTATGAAAAATGAGGCGAAACTGGGCCATCATTTTAGGTGATATGATTAGAACAAAAGTTAAATTTTTTGTTTTGTTGCAAAGTAATACTTTTCAATCGAGTTTCAGTATGAGAACGAGAGAAAAAAGACATGTTTTCTCTGCTTCTCTTCGAATCGAACTGTGTTTGCGTGGTCGCGCGAAAAAAAGTGGGCGGAGTCACGTCACGCGTTCTCATGTCGCAAGCCGATTGAAAAAACAATAAATTCTCGAATTTCTCAAACAAAAAAATTATCAAATCCAAGTTATTCTAACATTTATTTTCGTGCCGCCGTGACTTCGCGATTTTCATTTTGGTATCCAAATTGATTTACATCACGGAGAGTTTATACAAACAATGAAATAATTTGAAAACAAGATTATAAGATTACAAAGTCGATCCGTTCTTCAATGACCAAAGGTACTGCGGACCACGGAGTTCTGCGTCTTCGGACAACTGATTCTGACAGCAAAAAAAAATTCTACGAAAGCTCTAACTAGTAAGAACATTTCCGTTTCAGACAAGTAGCAGAACGACTAAAACTCGGTCAATCCGTTGAGCCAGAAGCCTTTGAAAGCGTCACAATTTTCTTCTCAGACGTTGTCGGCTTTACAGTGTTGTCCAACAAAAGTACACCGCTTCAGGTGATATACGAAACTAATTGTGCACCTAACTTTTATTTGGTTTTTTAAAGGTAGTTAACTTGCTCAATGATCTTTACACCACGTTTGACGCGATTATCGAGAAGAATGACTCGTACAAGGTTTGTGTGTGGTTTTAGTTTTCAGTTTCAAATACATACAATATTGACAATGCGGAAGGAGTGTTAGTTACTAGTAGTCGGGTTGAAGACACAAACTTTTCTGATCTATTGGTGGTTTTTTTTATATGATGGATGGGATTATGAATAAACTTTAGGTCGAAACTATCGGCGATGCCTATTTGGTCGTTTCTGGACTTCCACGGCGCAACGGAACGGAACACGTGAACAATATCGCCAAAATGAGTTTGGAGCTAATGGATGTTAGTTCAATCTCACTATCTTGCCTTGTGCATCACTTTGTAAATGTTTCAGAGCTTACAATCTTATAAAATACCACATCTTCCACAAGAGAAAGTTCAAATTCGAATCGGAATGCACTCTGGATCGTGTGTGGCCGGTGTCGTTGGTCTCACGATGCCCAGGTATTGCCTGTTCGGTGATACTGTGAATACAGCGAGTCGGATGGAGAGTAATGGAAAACGTGAGGATAGGATAGACATAATGCAATTTAAGTTAATGACATTACGTGTAATTTACAGCTGGATTCATTCATTTATCAGCTGATGCACATGAACTGTTGACCTCGTTGTACAAAGAGTATTCAACTGAAAGTCGAGGTGAAGTTATTATCAAGGTACGTTTTTTTCCCAATTAAAAACAGATGTTTGGTTCATTTTGAGCTCGCCATTTGAATAATACCGTATTTCTTCTCAACTCCTAATTTCAAAAATCAAATGAAATCCTAAAATTTCAGGGAAAAGGCGTGATGCAGACGTACTGGCTTCTCGGAAAACAATCATAAAGTTCAAAATCAAAAACAAAAACAGACAAACGGATTTATTAGTTGTTCAATTGTTGTTTTAAAGTTAAATACAAAAATTATAAATATGTATTATACAAATTGCTAAGTTTAATAGTGCCATACCCATATTGCTAGCGTTTTTAATTTTTTTTTAAATTGCAATGAAGTCTTATTCTTATTATGTTTTTTTAAATCTTATTACATATTGATAACTAGAAAAAATCTAGCTGTATAAAAAAATTGAGAATCATTTTGATAACGGTTTAACAACGAGACGAATAGCAAAGCCTCTCTTCGATCTGATCCGGCAAGCACTTTACAGATCTTTTTACTCGATTGTCAGATACTTCAGAGATCATGGAATCGGTGTCGGTAATCTCATTGGGAATGAATGTATCTAAAAATAATAATTTTTCTAAAATCGGTTTCTCAGAATTATTGGTCAATATTGAACTTTGTTTGATCTAAAGTAAATGATAAGAGAATAGATACAATTGGCACAGTGGACGGACACGAGGCAAATATTTGAAAAAAAATGGAGCGAAGAAATAAATGAAATATATAAAGAAACTCACGATCGTTGTACGAATACTTTGAACCCAACTGTTTGAGACACTTTCTCTTGCGCGATTGTTTGCCGCATTGGCATTCCGTCCACTCGCTCCAGGAGGACCATAGAACTGAAGATCACAGAATTAAGAAAAGTACATGAATTGCGAAAAAAAAAGAAAAAAGAACAATAAGAATAAACGTTTTTTTTTATTTTTGAAAAATTTTTTCAAAATTTCTTTTTTGGGGGAATAAAAATGTGTTAAAAAAGAAAACATACCTTTCTTATCCATCGTTCCAGTTTTAGCAGATCTCTTCGAGCGGATCAGTGCAAAACCATTTTCAGGGATTGGAAACGGAAACGGACTGACTGTGGTTGTGCTAGAATCCTCATCCATTTCTTCTCCCACTTTCTCCACTGGCAATCGATCTACCACATCTGTACTGGCCTTCTCATTTGCACCATCAACCAGTCTTTCCATATCGTTAATCATCCAGGAGAGAGCACGAGCCGTGTCTCCTTCCAGCATAACCTCATTTGATTTCTTCTCATTTGGAGCTGAGTTTGTAGGCTGAACTTTCACGTCATCGGGGATTTGCATGGTGGCTATAATTTGGCGATTCCTCTCAACTTTATTTCGAAGTGCTGCAATTCGCGCTTCCAATTCGCGGTTTTCTTCAAAAACGCGACGATCCTTTTCGGATGCCCATGTTGGACGAGGAGCCTGAAAGAAGTAAATAACAATGATCTTTTGATCAAACTTCAATAATTTAAAAGTTCATAAAAGTTGTTCTCATTGTGCCAAACTTAAACTTTGATGCGCTAGCGGTGAACTGTCAAACCCCGAGCAAACCTCAGTTTTTTATTTGGAAAAATTGGTTTAGAGTTTGCGGTTTAGAGCAATACTCGCGTGCCATTGCATTCCAAGTCAGCAAACAGAGCGTGCGTATAAAACGTTGGCGCATTCAATAATGCACCAAGCAGCTTCTGTCTTCTCAAAAATCGTCTACATTCAACATGAACGCTAAACTGTAAGTTACCTACATAACTATCATAGTTTTATCACTTAACAATAACAAAATTTCACTTTTCAGTATCATCCTCATCTCTTTCCTCGTCCTTTGCGCATTTGTCACCGAGACTTCCGCCCAATACTACGGATATTACGGCTACCCATCCTCCTACTACGGATACGGTGGATACTATGGATACCCATACTACGGATACGGATACGGATATTACGGAAAGAGAGAGGCCGGATTTGGACCAAGCCAGCAACAGAACAATCAGTAGGAAACTGATCAACTACTGAGATATTGTTCAACTGCCAAACAACGAAAAAAAATCAACTCAAGTATTAATACTAATTTTGCTCATTGTACAATGCACTTAAAATTTGCCAATGAATATTTAGCATTCAATTCTGAGTTTTTATTCACTGGTTTATCAGAAAATATATTTGAACTCACTTTTGGAGTCAAAAACTTGTCCTCAGCTAGCTCAAACTTTGCTGGTGTTGGCATCGGCTGTAAACAAAATATCATAAAATTGTTTTTGATTTTTTCTTCCTGCAAACCTACTTTTTCAAAAGGCTCTGTAGCTTCTGGAATAGTAAGCTCTGTCGGGAGCACTGCCACAGTTCGAATCTTTCCTAGTCTGTTAAGTTTTTTCAGTCTTCTATTCTTTCTCTTCTTTTTCAATGTTTTGTTTGTGATTTCTACAGTAACCTTGCTCGGTTTCTTGGTGGTAGAAGTGGGTTCTTCGATATCAACAGACCCGATTCTTGTCCGCGGTCTTACTTCAGCTCGCTGCTCATTCATCATCTTTGGGAAATGTTGCACATTTTGCTGGGAAGTTATAAGGGCAATTTTCGGATACTGCTTTGATGGGCCATGCTCTGCAACTACAATAGGCTCTGGCGTCGGTTTTTCAGTAGTGGCAGCAGTTACAGTAGCTGTGTTATCTTGAACAGTTGTTGGGATAAAAGGAAGCATTGACATTGACATTTCAATATGAGTTTTAACAGTGGAAGGCGCTCTACGGACTTCTCCAAGCCGTCTAGTGCTTGGAGAGATGGAGAATCGTGGAACACTATTAGTTGGCAGTGATTCAGTTTCAGTTTCAGCAAATGTACCAGTGGAAGATACTGTGGCCAACGGTTCCGGCTCTTCTTCCCAAACTGGTTCTTTTCCAATTGAATACGATCCAACACTGTGGGTCGAACCGTCGGACTCTGGTTCAACAATTTCTTCCTCAGCAACACTTCGTGCTGAATCGGCAACAATTGGAAAACTGGATGGAAGCACTGGATCTTCTGTCGTTGGCTCTTCCATAACAGTAGTTCCAGGTGGAGCCGCAAATGTCGGTTGAGAAACTTCTGGTAAAGGCTCTTCTAAAGTGTATTTTCCATGGAATCCGACTTCTTCTGGTGGCATAAATGCTTCATGGTTGACAATTTTCGAAACGCTTTTGGAATGATAAGGGGTTACCGTTTGAGGAGTTGGTTCTTCTGTAATTTCGACGATTTCTTCTTCAATTGTAGTTGTTGTTGGCTCGGTTGTGGTTGCAGTAGTAGTTGTTGGTGTTGTTGTTGTTTCCGTTGTCATTACAATTGTAGTAGAAGAAACAGTCGAAGTGTGCTTCAAAGTGCTCTTCGGATATTTTTCAAAATCAAAAGTGGTTTCAGATGGATTAGTCGGCTTTGGCTCTGGAATTTTTCTCATTGCAGTGGTTTCATCGTCGTACATAAACTCTTCCGATTCCATTCCAACGCCAGTTCCACCACGGTTCATAACAGAGAAATGATCGGAAGGTAGAAAAGTGGACGCGGGAGGAGTTGGAGGTTGGGGTACCAAAAGTGGACGGGTTGTGGGTGAAATCAGGTGAAAGTTACGGTTTCCGCGAGTTTGAGGGTCTAAAAGAACAAAAACGTTTGTAATTTTTTGAAACAAAAAACTCACGTCTAACTTCATCGGGAATTTCAGGCTCATAATCCTGATACAACTGCTTCATGGCCATTTCCCGATCGGAGGCTTCTGGATCCTCATAGTCAAAGTTATTGCGTTTTGGCGGCGAATTGCACGATTGGAACTCCTAAAAGTAATTGTTTTATTGCCTCATCATCTTGATAGTCAATGTGATTGCCCTTGAAGTTGATCTCTTTTTTGTCGACACGTTTATTATCAATCAGGTCTACTCGAGAGCGAAAAGTGGGTTAGTAATCGTTTTAATGGAAAACGAAAAAAGATAGAGACTCTTACTTGACCAACGCCCATCATTGGGAAATCAGTTGTGCAGACATATGTATGTATGTATGCATGTACAGATAAAGAATCAAACCTTATTATTTCCAATGCATTTGTATCCGCGAACCGTGGAGCATGCGCGGACTCGGATCATCACGTTGTTTGAGCAGAATGACCATGGAGACCACATGGACCACGATGATCCCATAACTGAAATTATAGGAACTCTTTCCTAGGAATCGGCAAAAATCAAACTCACAGGGTTCATATTGTTGACTTGCGACACTTGTCCAACAGGCGATGGAAAGAAGAAAAAGAAGCCACATCTTCTTTTTCCACAGTCGACGTTCTCTGATCGTCACACTCCCAGCCTAGTGTGGATTCTAGAAAAAAAAATCTGCCAGGTGGCGAGTGTATCAGTTTCTCGAATAAAAGATTGAAATCAAAGACTGGTTGCGAGGTGGAATACGGCAAAAACTATGGTGTGCGATGCGATGTGCAGAAGAAGGCAGATGAAATGAGATGGGATCAGAGGAAAGCGTAACGGAAAAAAACCTTTTTTTTTTTGCAATGAAGGGTCGAAAAGGTTTCCTTTTTCATACTTTGCTCAAAATGTCAAAACTAATAAGTTTAATAAAAGTTAAATAGCTTGGATATGTCTAGTTATTGAAGGCCCAACCTTAAAATATTAAGAACAAACTGTATTGAAATTACATGAAATATGTATACCGAAAAAAAGTGGTAAAAACGGCAACGAAAATATACAAAAACTAGGATAAACCAACCCATGATGGGATAAAATCGAGTAAAAATAGGGGAAGCGAAAAGAAAGAAAGAGCGTGGATCGTCTTTGTTTCTCAATAGGTTGCTTCCTCCACCTAACTGTCTTCTTTCTTTTGCGGCTTGGGGGTCAATCGGGCGAAAGTCGCAAAGAATGAAGTGAAGAGATATCAACCGCTAATTGGACGGCTACCTGCTGAGACAGATAATGTATATTCATAAATCATTTCAAATTTCACCCCCCTCACTTTCATCGATGTCGGCTTTCCATTAAAGAAGGGAATTGAAAAAGTAAAAGCCGGATGATACCGACAGGGAAGGAAAGCAAAGCAAATATCCTTGTTCCTCCATCTTTTCTATCCTCCGATTTCGGCAGTTCGTCCTCAAAGTTTATCTTGCGAGATTATCTCGAAATGGCCCGCAAGTTGGTGTGTGCGTGTTTCTGTTTCTGGCGCTACCGACCACCGACGAACAACCAACCAATACGTTTTTTATCTGTTTTATTTCACAGAAAAAGCGCGTAATCAGTCAGCTACGGAGACAACTTTTTTTTCCAGAAATCGTGAGCCCACACACCATTATCTGCTGATTCATGTTCGCGCAGTTTTTTATAGTGTTTTCAATCGACTTGCGACATGAGAACGCGAGACTCCGCCCACTACCGTATTCACTCTAATTTAATCGCATGCGCCTCTATTTTTCAACATTTTCTTCAAAAGTGCTTCTATTAGAGGTGCGCTTCTATTTTCCAAACATTTATTTCTGAACACAACAAAAAAACGTCCAAAAACCAACAAAGATTTTGAAAAACCCAGAAAATACTTACTCACTGACGTTTGAAGAAGAAAAAAAAATGGTCGAGGACTAGGAGCTGAACGTCGTCAATGTGTCAGATGTTGAAGAACCGCGAAATAAACAAAGATGATATTACAAACATGAATTTAAAAATGAGGTTGTTTTGTATTCTAAAAAACCGCGTTTCCTGTGCCGAAAAGAAATTTATGTTGTCCAAAAATGTATGCAGAGATAGATTACCATTATTGAAAATAATCAATGATCAGCTTTATTCTGATTTTGATGCCGCATCAATATATTTTTAGATTTTTTTTAATGTTCAGAAATAAATGTTTGGAAAATAGAAGCGCAGCCTCTGATTGAAGTGCACCTCTAATACAGTGCGTCCAATATTAATAGGACCCCCCTTGATTTTGGGGGTCTAGGCATAACCAGAAAAGATGTGAAAAATCTGTAACTACCAGTCGTTTCAGCATACAAAAAAACCCAGAAACCAAATTTCCATGTGTCTACCACTTTTTTGACGCCCGTACAACCAAAAAGTCACTTTTTCAAGCGTCCAATATTAATAGGACCACCTCGGGATTTTGGTGTGAATGATTGTTTTATTGGGTTTTCAACAGGAAACATGATTTTTCATGGATTTTCAATCTGAAAATGACCATTCATTTGATTTTTTATTGTTTAAAACTATTTTCAAGGTTGTTAGCACCATGTTTTAACTCTTCAAATCTACAGGGTGGGGAATAAATATGGAGCCGCAACTTTGCGTTAGTTTTGTTGCGTGCAGAAACACACATCGCGTCTACCATATTATTTTTTAACGAATTATATTGTTTTTAACTATTTTGCAACGTTTTAGCGAATAATATAAAACTTGAGGTCAATGATGGCCGCTTCACCACCCCGGTCTGCTACCATTGAGAGCGCGACGTGGCACGCACCTAGGGGCACTCTTCACAGATGAGAAAATATTCACCGTGGAAGCCAATAAAAATGGTCAGAACAACAGGAGCATTGCTGTAGACTTCCAGTCTGCCTATCAGAAAAGTAAATGCCTTAATAAAACGTCTTATTCTTCATCAATGATGGTCTTCGGAGGAATCTGCGCAGATGGCTAGACTCAATTGGTTTTCGTAAATGAGGGAGCCAAAATCAACCCGGAATACTACATTAAAAAGATTTTGGAGTCTGAATTGCTTTCTTGGTCCCATTACCACTTCGAAAATCGTGATTGAATCTTCCAGCAAGACGGCGCACCTGCTCCATGTGCAAAAGCCACTCAACAGTGTTAGGAAACCGATTTTCCTGGTTTCATCAATACGCCTATTTCAGTCCGGATTTGAAACCGATGCATTTCGCAGTGTGGGGATATTTAGCCCAGCAAGTCACCACAAAGAATAACTCAAATTTAGAAGACTTGACAATTTATTTGAAGAATGCGTGGGCCGATCTTGATTTCAACACCTGCGTGCCGTCATTGACTCGCACCCGAAGAGACTCTGAGCTGTCATCGCGGCGAAAGATGGACGATTTGAAAACTGTTAATTTCACTTATTTGTTGTTGTTTAATGAACATTCTGGTAGATTTGTAGAAAACAATCTCACGTTTGAACGATTTTACACCGTTTTGAATGCGGCTCCATATTTATTCCCCACCCTGTACATATTTCTTGCATTAAAACGCAGCAACAAGAACATGGTTTATTGGAGCGAAAAAACGAAATTGATGAGAAAAATTGAATCCAGCAAACAATTATCAACAGCTGGTATCTCCACCATTTTTAAAATCACTTCGAACATTCTGTTCGGCATATTAGCAACGAGTTTCTTTGGTTCACCGACGATGACAGCATCCCATTCACGTTGCAAAGCAGTTTTGAGGTCTTGAATTTTTTTTATTGTGGTCCATTTCAATAAACACGAGGAACGAAAAGCTCCCACAAATTCTCAATCTGATTGAGGTCCGGGCTGCAAGCCGGCCAATCGAACACTTTGATTCCTTTAGACGCGAACAAGTTGTTTGTGGAGTTGCTGGAGTTAATGGCAGATTGTCTTGTTGGAATGTATTAGGTTGGCAAGAAAGTTTTTGTTATGTTTTGATTTTGTCCATAGCTCGCCGCAGAGCCCGACAAAAACCAAAAGATCATTTAACTGGGTATATAAGAGATTTGCCTTGTTGGCAATAACATCCACTTTCCTCCCACTGCTTCTCTCTCTCAAACCCCATGGACCATTTCCGCCTTGACCGAAATCACCTACGACATGTCATTCTCTTTTTGTTTCTATCCAACTTGAAAGTTCCGGAGGTTCATCGCCGTCTGGTGCTAGTTTATAAGGCCAAGGCCCCTCATGAAAATACAATTCGTATTTGGTTGGGAAAATTCGAGAACAAGGGATTTTCCCTTGAGGATGCTTCCCGTTCTGAGTTGTCTGTATGGTGCTCTGTCCATGGCGTGCACCACTGGAAACTTCTGGACGAAGGCAAAACTATCACGGCCGAGTACTACTCTGCCCAACTGCAAAAAGACAGAGCCCAGATTAAGCTATCCCCGCTGAAATGCCACAGAGTGCAATACCTCCACGATAACGCCAAGACCACATGTGGCGAAAACAACAAAGTCACTGCTGGCAACGTTCAGCTGGACAGTTCTCGCTCACCCACCGTACAGCCCAGACCTTTTCCCTACTGATTATCACTTGGTCCCGGACATGCAACGATTCCTTGAGAGAACTGATTACAGAACAATAAGTGATGTCGAAAATTGGCTTGTATCATTATTTGCATCAACAAAGCCAGAGTTTTGGAGGAGAGATACTATGAGTTTGCAGAACAGATGGCAGACTGTTGTCGATAAGGAAGGCAAATACTATTAATCATTTTATTTCTCCTTCTTTGAATAAAAACTTTTTCAAAACATAACAAAAACTTTCTTGCCAACCTAATATAATGGCACGTTCAAACAGGAAACTATTCACGAAATTCCGAAAAAGAGGTATAAAGTTAAATTTTTATTTCTAATTGTTGAATGAATGACGGCATTTTTGCATACTGGAATCGATTCGAATATCCACATTGAAGGTCGCAACACTGTATATTTTGATGCTTCGGATGAAAATGAAGTTTCGCATTCAGAAGAAATTCAGAGTTACGTTCTACTGCCACAAGGAGCAACAAAGAGACCATCTTCATTCGAAGTAGATAAGACCCAGCCTGAATATGAGAATAACCATGAAACGATATTTGCTGGATCAGGAAGTGGTTTGTTGTAGCTTAGTTGCACCGTCCAATATTTTATTTCCAGCTCTATCACGACGCTTGAGAGAGACTCCAGATAAAATACTAACGTTTATATTACTGCGTCGCGAAAACCAGTCAGAGCGGAGCGCGCAACTCGGCTGTGGTCTCGCCGCGAAAAGTGAGAGTCACAGCCGAGTCACAGCAGAGTCGCGCGCCTTGCTACAGCAGCGTCGCGCGCTCTGCTCTGCCAGGTTTTCCCGACGCAGTAATAGCAGCCGGGTGCATGGCGAGATGTTCGAATACCGGTCAGTTTCCACATTTTTAACCAATCTTTTTAATATTTAGATTTCCTGCGATCCTTATCTGGTAGAAGCGAGAACTTTCGAAGAGAATCATTAAGGCTGTGGAAAACGGAAGATGTACTATATAGTATTCATCTATATTGCAATTCTTGTGGCAAAGAACTAAGAAGATGTGAAAGATGGTATATTTTATACCTGCGGAAATGATAAAATTATGGTTTCAGTTGTGGCCCGGCTATGAAGTACACAAGAGTTGGAGCATTTAGACAATTGGTGGATATAGTCGAACAACATTTTGATTCCATCCTTAAAATACGTCACGAATTATGTATAATGTGGGGATAAAAAATCGCACAACGTAAATGGGACGTATTTACGAAAACTTTGGAATGAAGAACGTGGCAATGAACTGAATTTATCAGTAGTCGGCAGCGTAGACGGTGTAAATATTGGTGGAAATAAAAAGTTATTATTGTTTAAAAAAAAATTGTCACCTGGCGAAAGGCGCGAATTCAAAAAATAGGCTCCGCTTTCTCGCCAAAATATTTTTGCAATTCTGCGCGCGCCAATTCGCAATCGCGCGATTTTCTGCGTCTAATTTTCGTTGCTTTACTAACAAATATCGACTGAAGACAATCAAAAACTCACTTTAAATCAACAGTTGCCAATTTCGCTTCAAAATAACAATTTTTATAAAAGTTTCCAGGAGAAATTGAAAGACACTGGACAAAAACTCGACGCAGAAAATCGCGCGCACCGCGATTGCAAATTGGCGCGCGCAGAATTGCCAAAATATTTTGGCGAGAAGGCGGAGCCTATTTTTTGAATTCGCGCCTCTCGCCAGGTGACAAATTTTTTAAAACAATAATAGTGTCTAAATAATAGTTCCCTACTATTTAAAAACGCATCTACATAGAAATAAAATTTGGCCAATAACTTTTTACGTTAATCGATATTCCTACAATGGCAATGCAACAAGCTGGGAATCTGGCTCTCCAGGGAATTGCCGAAGGACCTATCAACCCATCCGTACACTTCTGGAATGCGAAAATTTCGCAAGTTTTTACAGATATTGAATCTGAACTTGAATTCTATAAAAACTGGAAATTTCGTTTTTCTATTGTAAGTTTCACAGCCGACCAACCGGTATTACTGCAATTAGCTAGTTACTGTGTCAACAATCTTATGTCAGGCAAAAAGAGCTCTGTTTGGTATGAAAGGTTGCAACTCGGAAGAATCATGTTTTTTTGGCTTTGCACTGGTACTCTTTACGAAATGTAATATCAAGCTCAATTTTTTTTTAAATGAAGAACTTACTTACAGCTCGAAAGCAAGAAAGAGCAGCAGAAAAAACTGACGAAGATGCGAAAAAGTGTGTTCGAGGATTTTGTGCCGTTTACCCGAAAATTCTGGATTACTTGTACCCTTATGATACCATTGTTGACATCTTGCATAACGCGTCGGAAGGTATTTTCCTGATTATCATAGCAGGTTAAAACTGCCGATTTTGGATAATTTGAATATACGTTTTTAAGAAACCTTCGGAACAGTTGAGAACTCGAAAAGGCGATCTGATCTAATTCTAAATGACTGTGGACATCATAGGAAATTATGTGGAAAAGTACGCGTCCATCCAGTGTTCTCGACCAAAGAAATGAGAAACGGTTCGCAAAAACTCACGGTTGGTATCACTTCACAGAAAACAACTTCACAAGGCAACTGCATTTTTAGTTCTTCCGCGTGTGTTTCGGATTGGCATCATTCACAAACGAAACTTTGAGTCCTCTAGCTCGTATGGTGATTATTTCACTAATGCTGGTGGCCAATGGCATGTACACAGATGCTCCGAAAGATGAGACGTTTTATGTTATCCTCACTGCTATAGCTTGATGGGGACTTTCCACTTCATCAATCACGTATATGTCGACTAAGTGCCAGTACACCACCGATGCACATATTCATCAACCCCCTGAGGCCGGTCATATGATCGGCGACCCGCAGCGAGCTGCTGTGCAAGTGCGCTCCACCAAAGTGTGCGATTCGGTTTGTATAAATAACGAGACCTGAATCGAACGAGAGCCGAATATCGATTTTTCGATATTTATGACTAAAATGTGTTTTCGCGATTTTCCCCAAAAAGTTGGCACCGCCTTTAATGCCACTCGATATTTTGAAATTCCAAACTTCCAATTTTTAATAAAAACTACCGTAAAACCTGTAATTGAAGTACACCTGTATTAGAAGTACACCTCTAATAGAAGTACACCTCCAAGAGGCCTTTGAAAAATAGAAGTACACCCTCTAATTGAAGTACACCCTCTAATAGAGGTACATCATCGGGCGAATTATTATAAAAAACATTTTTATTCCATTTTTGAACCTTTTTTTTCCGTTTTTCATTGGTTCACAGAATTTTTGAATTGAAAATCATTTGAATGCCCGCGACACTAGTGTCCAAACACGTTCATGGAGAACACACTTGCAACATTTTAATTGACGAGCGCAGATTTAAAATTTTCGAGATTTTGACAAAACCGGGGAACAGCCCCTTCAGCGCAATGGAAATGGCGTCTCCCAGCGGATGGTCCAAGATTTTCTGCGGATGGTCTATCGACCAAAACATCGTTTTAGAGCATCTGACAGACGATTATTAAGCTTATCTCAACAGTTATTTTTGGCCCGCCAAAATGGTCAAACGCCTTCCGCTGAACTAGAGCTCAACGCTATGCGATTTTCATTTTGATTTTCAAATTATTTCATTTCACGTCGAACTTATACGTGAAATGAAATAATTTGGAAACCAAAATGAAAATCGCATAGTGTTGAGTTCAGAGGAGCGCGTTTGACCATTTTGGCGGGCCGATAATAGAAACTGTTCAAAAAAAGACAGAATTAGGAAACTTTGAAAACTGGCCGAGTTGGGATTTTGAGCACCACCTCCCGAGAAAATGGTCTATGGTAAAAATGCCAGTAGCTGAGGGAGCTGACAGGGAAAAAAATTACCAAAACCGGAAAAAATTTGCATGTTTGCGGCGCAGTTTTTCTAGAATTGTATAACCTTTTCAGTGCAAAACTCGTGCCGCACATTTGCAATGGGTGGGGCTTTTTCCTCGGTTTTGAAATTTCCCGGTTTTTGTCTTCCTCGGGTTTGTTTTCCTGCTTTCCCGTTTTTCCCCGGTTTTGTCTGGGTCTCGAATCATCTTTCTTTTTTGTTATTTTTTTTGAAAGGCCTTTGAAAAATAGAAGTACACCCTCTAATTGAAGTACACCTGTAATAGAAGTACACCCATTTAGGGGGTTTGAAAAATAGAAGTACATGTACTTCAATTACAGGTTTTACGGTATTTTCAATTATTTTTTCAATCATTTTACTATTTTTTCACTTCAATTTTTGAAAAAAACTCAAACGACCAGATGGCAAAAGATCATAGGACCCCGTCAGATTCAAGAATACCATTTCACGGAAGATCCACCAACATTCTATGAAGAACTCACGGATTCGATAAGGAGCGCTAGCAGCACATCTACGCATGCAACTCATCAACTCAGCAGGATTTCTGAAACAACGAAGAATCTGATGTTGTCCCGCTTCCAGGCAATACACACCGGACAGACGAAGAACGCGGATCAAGCGAAAATCAACACGCACGTTCGAAGATCTCTGGAAAATGATTTGGACACATGACGAGAACTCAAAAGTCTCGAAGTCGCGGTGAAAGGAAGAAGCTTGAAGAAAACGAAGCGAGCACTGACACTCAAGTCCTCCCCGTTCACGAATTTAGGCAAATACTCATTTACTACCGGATCATTTACTACTTTTCTCTTTTACTATTCTCAGTACGGAGCGCTGCAAACGCGCTCCCTTCGCACAGTGAAGGACGCGGCCACGTTGGCGACGAGAGAGTGCAGAAAATTGAGAGAGCAGTGGCCGATGTTTTGCTCTGATTTCTCTAAACCTCACTCCAAATGCATGCGAAATTTTTTGTTCGATTGGAGCGAGTTTTCAGCGTTTTATACCGAGTATACCGCGTCTCATTTACTACCGCGTCTCATTTACTACTTTTTGTTCTATTTAACTCATTTACTACTTTTGTCTCATTTACTACATTATCTTTTTTACTATTGTGTTTTCAATCGACTTGCGACATGAGAACGCAAGACTCCGCCCACTTATTTGTGCGCTACCTGTCTGCGTCTCTTCAAATATCACTGTATTCGCGGGGTCGCGCACAAAAAAGTGGGCGGAGTCTCGCGTTTTCATGTCGCAAGTCGATTGAAAACACAATACCTTTTCTAACATTTAACTCATTTACTACCATGCAAAAATATGTGTTACCCTTTCAAAGACGATTAAAGAGAGCTAGGCTGAAGCATTTGTTGCTTTCTTCGTGTGCCTATCAAATCATATTTATTATCCATGCATGTTTTGAGTAGAGTACATCATATCAAACGCAAAAAATAGTGGGTTCCAGAACGCGAAACATGTTTTCTTCCAGCTCCCTCCGGTCGCCCATTTTAAAGGTGTCACACATGCTTCCGGCGCGTTAAAGACTGAAATATCCGGACAACGATGATTTTCATATGAAATTTAGCTTGAATAGAAAGAAAAACTCGAGACAAATTACGAGAAATCGGACAGCAACGCGTCATACCTTGCTTATCCATTTTATTGAAAAAACCACCGGAGCATTTGTCGGCAAAAAAACAGTTATCAATAATTTTTTGGATAAGGAGTCCCAGACAGGTAATAATAAAAAAAGTAGTAAATGAGTTAAATGTGAAAAAAGTAGTAAAAGATATAATGTAGTAAATGAGACAAAAGTAGTAAATGAGTTGACTTTAAAAAAATGTAGTAAATGAGACGCGGTAGTAAATGAGATTCGGTAGTAAAAGAGAAAAGTAGTAAATGATCCGGTAGTAAATGAGTATTTGCCACGAATTTAGAACGACCGGATGGATCAACGACCTACAATAGTCCCGAGATCAGGAAGCTAGTTTTCACTAACTTCTCCAATCCGTACGCAGCGACCACGCGAGAGCCACGATCCAGATACACCCATCCAGAAGAGCCAGAAATTCTCCAACATGAGGTCGTACACGCAATAGTCACCTCAAAGGCGATTATTTCGCCAAGACCAGATAGGATCACAATGCTACAATTAAAGCTGGGAATTGAGAGCATAGCTCCTCATCTCACAGCCGCACTGAATCAAGTCCTCACGAACGGGAGAACCCCGGAAGATTGGAAGACGGTGAAGATTTCTCTCCTTCCCAAGACCACAAAACCGAAGAACGTGAAAAATTATCGTCCGGTTGCATTGTTTTCAATCGTCTCAAAACTCTTCACAAAAATCCTTACGAGAAGGATCACCGCCAAAAGCGAGGATTACCTGGAAGAGTCACGAGCAGGATTCAGACGTGGAAGAGGATGCGCAGACAACATTCAAGTCGTCGCGCAGATGTGGGAAAAGTGCACCGAATTCAAGATTTCGCTCGTAGCGGTTTTCCTGGATATAATTTGTGCTTTCAACAACGTTAATTGGACGAAGATATCCGAAATCCAGAACAATCTTCGAATCGGAAGAAACGTGATACAAGCCTTAAGCAACTCAAACTCCTCGGCGACTGGGGAGCTAAACGTTCTGAACAAGAAGATGAAGTTCAAGATCAAAAGAGGAGTACGTCAAGGAGACACGAAGCGGTTAGCAACATGTTCGAAATTGCCGCATGCGATCCACCAGACATGGAAAAGCAGGTCTTACGAAGAAAACTGAAGTGGGCAGGGCATGTATCACGCATGAAATACGACATATGGGCAAAGATCTTAGCAGAATGAAATCCTAGGGGATCAGCACGACCACGCGGTCGTCCTCCGAAAAGATGGGCCGACGACATCACGGATTCGATCAAAATCTTTATTGACAATAAGGCCTAAGGGGCAATCTTGGGCACAGCCGTCAAAGAATTGGTATACTCGAGGCAAATCAGAGCATGGTCCACTGTCGGAAGGGATCGTGCAACTTGGCGCAGCTTGGTTCGCAGTATCCAAGATGGAAACTGAGGTCGAACCTAACAAGTATCACAAGTAAGTCTCAACCAACAAACATTTTTTAGCCAAAATTCTTTGAAAAAAAATAAATAAAATATGAGTCATTTACATAAAATAGCTCCATGTTTTTTTGTCAGTTTATCTTGAAAATTCATCGCTCAATTTTTCGCACAAATAATAATTTAATAACTTGCCGACATATTTTAACTGGGTTAAAACATGCATTGCGGATTGGAGGTCACTGATATTTTGATTTTCCGAGATTTTTTTTTCTTTTCAACAAAAAATAACGTATCCACGACGAGTTGCAGTTAAAATTTGATTTTTCGCTTCAAAATAGGTGCACTGTTGAAAATTGAAAAGTGCGGTAGAGCGAGGCTGATGATGCATTCGCCGACTATATTGTGAGAACAAAAAAATTGCAACGCGGTGTTTGCGTACTTTTGAAATTCAAACGGCAATGAGAGAAATAGCATGGCAAATGAAGAGATTTGTTCCCATTTTCATTTAAATTTCAAAAGTACGCAAACACCGCGTTGCAATTTTTTTGCTTTCACAATAAATAAAGAACAAAAAGTTTCCTGCGGTTGTGGTTCTTTTTTTCGACTCTGATTTTAATTTTCATAGCCGAAAATTTTTTAATTTTGAATCTCACGCGTATTTGAAGTGTGCAATAGGGCGAACTTGCAGCGGCTACCAATTCGTGTCGGCGATTTATGTTAGAGTTTATTAAATCAGTATTTAACAACTTGCTTTAAAAATGTAAGTGCCAGAACCATATTTTCAACAAATTTACCCATAAAAAACAACATTATCGCGAAATACACGGTGTCCAGGATTTGAAAAGTGGGCGGAGTCGAGCAAACTCGCCCCACTGGATTTTTTCGCGCGAAATTCAAATTTTGACGCATTTTTTATGTTTTTCGGGAAAAAAAAACATAAATTCTTATTTTTTCCCACATGTGTTCCAACGGAATTATAGCTGAGGTTTTTAGAAATTTTTTAAGCCTAAGAACGTCGAATTTGGTTCAGCCACCATTTCGAAATATTCAGTTTGAGTTTTTTGGTGTTTTTGCAGGATAAATCTTTACGAAAGTTGAAGTTTGGACAATTTTATGGTATTAAAAGATACAATACATACATTTTACAAAGAAAAACAGGTTTTACTGAAAGAAAAATAATAAAATCAATAAAAAAAAATCGAGAGTCGCAAACTGCGCAAGCACCGAAAGTGCGCCATGAGAGTTTGCTGACACGCCAGAAAATTAGGCTCCGCCCACATTTCAAATCCTGGACACCGTGAAATATAGAAAATAAGTGGAATAAAAGGAAAAAAAACAACAACAAAAAAAAAGACTAACACATTTGAAATTTTCCCCTCCCGCCGAGCCGCGATGCGGACACGCTTCGCGCGCCGTAGAGCACGTAGGATATTGTTTTGTCCCCACGACATTTATCGACCTAAAATAAAAATTTTTGTCCCCACGATATTTATCAACCAGGCTTGTGCGGAAACGGTCAGTCGGAAAAGTCGGAAACGGAATTTCGTTTCCGAAAAATTATTCGGAAAAATTCCTTTCCGACTTTCGTTTCCGAAAAAAGGTTCGGAAATTCGGAAAAATTCGGAAATACTAAAGATTAAATAGTTTTTTTTTTGTTTTAATTTAATCAATCATTTTATCATGAAACTAAAAGATTAGCAAATAAAACATAAGACTAATATTACTGGTTTTTAAAAGTTTTCACCTTGCAAACCACGCAAACATTAAAAATGGTTTTCGCCCTTTTTCCAAATTTCACGTGATTTTACTTTTCTAACAGTGAAAATCTAACGATTGAATTTTTGGCAAGGAAGCGGAGCCTAATTTCAAACATCAAGCGGCTTCCGAGGTGACAAATTTATCGGAACATTACAAGATGAACTCTGGAAATCAGTTATTATTGTTTAAAAAAATTGTCCCCTCCTAAACTTCAAAATTAGGCTCCGCCCCTTTCCTAAACTTCAGCCTTTTAAAATTTCAGGTGCCAGAATAAAGGACACTTTTAAAAAAACATGAAATTTACGTTATGATTGGTTTTCAGGAATTATCGTTCTATTCCAGCTGCGATTGCCGGAGAGCAAAATTACTGATTTTCAACTTTTGAAGATTCGAAAAACCTGATTTCAAGTTGAACTAAACATTTACCATGTATTCATACGATGATAACATAAAACATTGCTTCAAGCTTTCAAAACAATTAGGAGAAACCAAAAAATAAGCTATGCAAATGCCGAAAAAGTGGAAGAACCCTCGTGATAAGTCTCGAACTTTTCAGCAATGGGCCGGTTTTTAGTCATTTTTGCCTATTTCCGAATTTCCGAGTTTTCTCGGAAATATTTCCGTCGGAAAAGCTTTTCCGAAATTTTTTTCGGAAACGTTTTCGACGGCAATCGTTTCCGAAAAATGTCGGAAATTTCGGAAATCCGGCAATGCCGATTTCCGTTTCCGCACAAGCCTGTTATCAACCTAAAATAAAAATTCGATTGAAACAGAAAAAAATCATCAGAAAGCAACAAAAATGTAACAAAAAACCCGAAAATCACAAAAAAATGAAGCAGGGCACTGGGCGCAGCCTCGTAAATCGGTCCGCAAGCGAGTACGCAAACACCGCGCTTTTGCACATCACATCTCATTGCCCCTCTCAAACCAAAATCCTTACGGAAACAATTTTCGGCAAAAGATTGAAGCGTTTTGTCAGCATGTTCAATAAACAGTTTTTTAGTTTGTTTTGTGAGGAATTCCTGATGAATCTTAAGATCTAAACATCAACGTGAACCCGTTCGATCAACGTTTTCACATTTTATCATTTATGCCACAGTGATAACAAAAATTGAAAGAGTTAGGATAAATATATGATTAATACTACTAGATAAATTATATAAAAAGTTTAAAAAAAAACCGAAAAAATTGGTTACCTTTTCAAAGAGAAACTTAATAACAGAACTTCAACAGTATTGTGAGAACAAAAAAATCGCAACGCGGTGTTTGCGTACTTTTCAAATTCAAACGAAAATGGGAACAACTCTCTTCATTTCCCGTGCTGTTTCTCTCATTGCCGTTTGAATTTCAAAAGTACGCAAACACCGCGTTGCAATTTTTTTGTTTTCACAATATATTCTTAGTTTTGCGGATGTTTCAGCACACTAGGCCGTAAGAGCGGCCGCGGCTTCTTTTATCATTCACGCTCGCGAAGACGGCCGCCGGCCGCGGGGCCGTTTTGACAGCCCTGGTTTGTAGAAAACACCGCGCGACAACTTAAATAAAACAATAAAACAACATTATTGTGTTTTCAATCTACTTGCGACATGAAAACGCAAGTCTGCATTCACCGTTCTGTCTGCGTTTTTTCAAATATCACTGTGTTCGCGTGGTCGCGCACAAATAAGTGGGCGGAGTCTCGCGTTCTCATGTCGCAAGTCGATTGAAAACAAAATAATGTGGTAGGTCAAGTAATTAAAGTTTACTGAAAAAACCCCTTTTAGGCGGACGGTCTATTTTTTTGGCTTCTTCTTCCATCACATCCCTCGTCAAATTGATACAATATATTATGGACGAAGTGAATCCCAGAGCAAAACCAACAATGACGAATAACCACAATGATCTAAAATAATAAAAAAAAAAACTTTGAAAAAAAAACAAATTAAGATTTACATTTTTTGTTGTTCAAATGGTATTTTAACGGCCGAGAAACATTGTAGCGTACTTTCAGCCTCGATGAGCAACAAAGAAAGTGTATTATACTTGCGCCGAGCTGCATACTGTACAGCTGCCAATTTCTTCAGTTCTTCTTCCGTGTTTAACAATTCTTGTCCTTGACCAATGACCGATAATTTTAAGAGTTCCAGAATTGAAGCTATACGATCAAAGTCTATACTGGGTATTAGGATATTATCCAGCATAGAAAATGCATTTTCCATTTTCTTCAGTCCTTGTGGTGTTCTGTTGAATTTGGTTGGCAATTGTTTAACTTGTCGCAAAATACTTGCCATGCTTTTATTGAGAGAGATAAAGTAATGGTAGACATCATTACTCAAACTTTTATCAGCTAGTTGCGCCATATTTATTTGGTTACCAAGCTCCAATCCGCATTTCAAATATTTTGGTAATATCTTAAGAAGGTTTTTTTTCTGATAAAAATTTATAGTGCGTTGGTAGTATCCAAGCTTTGAAGCTGTGTCAGAAGCATTTGAAAACCGATGATAACATATTCCATAATTTTGATGATCGCCATGAGCTCTTTTAATTTCTGATATAAAAACATTTCCTGATTTTTTCCACTCATAAATTTTGTATTTTACAGAAAACAAGATATAAAGTATGTGATTTATCACGGCAAGGTTTGTTTCCAATGCTGGCGTTACCGTATTTGAGACACTCATAAGATCTTTTAGTGTTTCTATGTTCGATTTGAGAGCTTGAGAGAATTGAACTGTCTCGAGAATAGTTTCGAAAATTGGCTTCAAGTTCATATTTTGGTAATCCGCTATTCTAGCCAGTAAATTTTTATCTTTTTCATTTATGTTTTTAAAAAACTCAACAATTGTAGCTATTTCTTTAACACAGCTTGTGTAATTCTTGTTTCGTAGTTCGTTTTTCAATGTCTCGTTTGACAAAAAGTTGTTTTTTAATGAATGTAAAAGAGTGGCCGCTTCCAAGTTCATCGAGTAAACGGTTTCTGACAGTTTATGAAGAGATCGCATTTTTCCGTTGATAGCTTCCAAAATGTATGAAGAGTTTAATAGTTTGGCGACATCATTTAAAATTGAACTGTCTGGTTCAGTGATTGGCAGAAGTTTTTTAAAAGAATGTTTCATATTTGTTAGCAATGTTGATACAGACTTTAGATTCATTGCACTCATTATTTCATGTGTTGCTAAACTAACGCGAATTATATTAGAATATCTTTCTCGTGGAACCACTGTCCAAACGTTTTCTATTTCAGCTATTTTTGTTTTAAATTTTAACAATGGTGCTAGAAGTTTTCTTAGTTCATCTAACGCATATCCGCGACTTAGCATTGTTTCCAGCCGCTCATTATTAAAATCGTTTGAAATTGATACTATATCTTTTGACCCATGTGGAAATCCTATAAGTGCGGGATCATGGGAAGCCACAACAACGGGGGTAATCAATTTATATATTGAAAATAACTGATCCCTACCTTTTCTCTGTTTCGAATCCAATAGTTGTACAACGGTTTTGGCGAAAGGTATTAATTTATTCAGATTGGTTTCTAGACTTTCCGAAAAAGTTGGATGAACTAGTTTTTTATAATGATTCAAAACCAAGGAAAAGTTAGTATTTTGTCTCAAATGACTTTCAATTATAGTATAATTGTCATAGAACTTCAATTTTTTTAGAATCATATTTACCTTTAAAAAAAACAAACTGTGTTCTTTAAAAAATTGAAAAATGGTTTTGGCGTTTGGGGCTTGCGAGTTTAATTCTTCGATAAGTGAATCCGTTGTTGAAGATGGAAATTTCATTGTGTGTATTGTTGTTGGGAGACTATTGTACAAATCACCAGAAAATTTCAAAATCACACCCAACGATGGTATATCGAAAGAATGGTTGTTTTGCAACACAAGCGAATTCAAATCTTTTTCTACCTCATGTGTTGTGTTTATTTTGTTACTAATCAAACAGTTAATTTTTTTTAGATAGTCCATAACAGCGGCTACACCCGTTTCATTTATCGAATAAAATAAATTAACATCTTGAATGTTGAGCACATCGGCAATTATTTGCTCCATGTTTAAAGTCGCTTTGTGGAATTTGGATTGTAAAATAATTGCATTTATGAAACGCGTGAGACTGTCCATATTTTTGTCGAAATTGTTGGTATCGCTCAGCATGTATTGCTTGCGTGAATGTTCTAATCCAGTGATTTCAGAAGAGAAAAATTGTGAAGCTTGACCGATCAAAAAAAATCCAATTATAGCAACTAAGCTTGTATAGGAGAGCGCTTTCACTATGGATTTTTTGAAAGTTTCTTCACTATGGTTTCTTATGAAGTCGTTCCACTTCAAACACGTAAGTGGTTTTACTGAAAGTTTTATTTACATTAAGAACCTACGCAAAGGCAAACGCGCTCTGTCGCATTCGTCTGCGTCTCGGTAGTGGTATTCTGCCAAGTTTAGCTAACAAAGGAGTTATGGACCTATTCAGCAGAGGAAAAAAACCGTTTTTCGTGGTTTTTTCCCTGTGCAGAAATGAGAAAAAAAGGTAAAAAACTACAGTAGTCGGAGTTTTTTTGACGTAAACAACTAGTCGTATCGAGACCGGCCGATGAAATAATCGGATGCGCCTTTAAATTTCAACCAAATTCCCATTTAAAATTAAAGGCGCATTGAATTTTTCACTGCCGGGTCTCGACGCAATGGGTTTTTTTTCCTGCGCTGAATAGGTTTATTACATAATATGGTCGGGCTTTTAAAAATTCCTAAAAATTTGGTGGCATATAGTTTGAGGTATCGAGTTTCGATGATGAAGTTTTCAGGATGCACTTTTTAGAGTTTGGCTGAAAAAAAGCGTCTGAAAATGTTTTGAAATGCAATCATCTGCATAATTACTAATTTCAAGTACTGAAAGCAGAGGAGAAAAGGTACAGTGGATAGGAGGTTTACAGTGAATCTTTTACTACGTGCCGATTTGAATCCTAGGCCATTTTGAGAAGTTTTCTCTTCCATGAAAGAAATTCTGGAGCTTTTTTTGAAAATGGAGGCCAATATGAAAAATCGGCTCAATAAATATTGTTCTTCGTTTAATTTACTACCTTTTAAAAAAAAAAGTTGGCTCAAATCGGTGCACTATCGGCTCTAGCAAACTTGTTAAAGGTGTTGCGGACGAGCAACATCGAACTTTCGCTTCCATTTTCAGTTCTCTGTACTTTTCTGGTAAACAAAGGCCTAAATTATTAGGTTGGCAAAAAAGTTTTTGTTATGTTTTGAAAAAATATTTATTCAAAGAAGGAGCAATCGATTGATTAATAGTGTTTGACTTTCTTATAGACAAATGTCTGCCATTTGTTCTGCAAACTCATAGTACCTGTCCTCCAAAACTCTCGCTTTTTTGATGCAAAATATGACACAAGCCAATTTTCGACATCACTTTTTGTTTTGAATTCAGTTTCCTGAAGGGATCGTTGCATGTCCGGGGTCGAGTGATAATCAGTAAGGGCAAGATCTGGGCTGTACGGTGTGTGAGCAAGAACTGTCCAGATGAGCGTTCCCAGCAGTGACTTTGTTATTTTTGCCACATGTAGTCTTGGCGTTATCGTGGAGGTAGTGCATTCTGTGGCATTTGAGCGGGGAGAGATTGAGCTGGACCCTGATCTTTTGCAGTTGGGCAGAGTAGTATTCGGCCGTGCTAGTCTTGCCTTCGTCCAGAAGTACCCAGTGGTGCCCGCCATGGACAGACCACCATACAGACAATCCAGAGCGGGAAGCATCGTCAAAGGAAAAGTCCTTGTTCTCGAATTTTCCAAACCAAATGCAAATGGTATTTTCATGAAGGGTCTCGGCCTTATAAACTTGCACCAGACAGCGATGAACCTCCGGAACTTTCAAGTTAGATATAAACAAAGAGAGAATGACATGTCGTAGGGTGATTTGGGTCAGTACGGAAATGGCCCATGGGGTTTGAGAGAGAGAAGCAGTGGGAGGAAAGTGGATGTTATTGCCAACAAGGCAAATCTCTTATATACCCAGTTAAATGATCTTTTGGTTTTTGTCGGGCTCTGTCACGAGCTATGGGCAAAAGCAAAACATAACAAAAACTTTCTTGCCAACCTAATAAAAATCGGCTCAATAATTATTTTTCTTCGTTTAATTATTGTGTTTTCAATCGAGTTGCAGCATAAGAACAAGAGGAAAAAAAGCTTTTCTTCGAATCTAACTGTGTTTGTGTGGTCGCGCAAAAAAAGTGGGCGGAGTCACGCGTTCTCATGTCGCAAGTCGATTGAAAAAACAATAACTACGTTTAAAAAAAAGTTGACCGCACAAGATTTGTTTAACTAGGAAAGTACTTTTTGGTACATTTTGGAAAATTCTGAAAAAAATCAGGGTAATACTAGATTTTTTTGTGAATTTTTTAAGATATTAAAAATCCGCAAAATGTTTTCAGAAAAGTTTTTATGAGCCGTCAAACTTTTTAAATATTTTTCGAGTACATTTTTATCAGTAAAATCCTACATTCCACACGGTCGCCTTCGCTACACCAGCTGAAAAGTCTACCAACACGCAGGTCGCTAAAAATGTCGATGGGTGGCGCAACTGGGTGCGCTCGGAGCACTGATACAAGGAGGCTGTGCGTTCGCTCCCCAGACCAAGTAAATTTTTTTGCAAAATTTTGATCTGTATTTTTCGGAGCCGTAATACAGTCCAGAAATTTTTAAAAAATATTTTGAGTGTGACACATCAAAATTTTGCAAAAAAAATTTACTAGGTCTGGGGAGCGAACCCACAGCTTCCTTGTATCAGTGCTCCGAGCGCACCCAGTTGCGCCACCCATCGACATTTTTTAGCTACCTGCGTGTTGGTAGACTTCTCGGCTGGTGTACTGAAGGCGATCGTGTGGAATGTAGGATTTTACAGGTAAAAATGTGCTCGAACAATATAAAAAAGTTTGACGGCTCATAAAAACTTTTCTGAAAACATTTTGCGGATTTTTAATATCTCAAAAAATTCACCAAAAAATCTAGTATTATCCTGATTTTTTTCAGAATTTTCCAAAATGTACCAAAAAGTACTTTCCTAGTAAGGTATGGCCTAAGTTTCGTCATTAGCTAATATTAGGCTGGCAAAAAAGTTTTTTCCGAAAAATTTCGCAATTTTATTTTTTAATCAACTTTATTTCATAGCATGATCAATCAACAATATATTGACCATCATTAGTCACAACTGTGAGCCATCGCTCGGGGAAGTCGTCGATGCCTTTTTTCCAGAACGCGGCGGACTGCGAGTCGAAGAAGTCGAGCACTGCCATTTTGAGTTCTTCGTACTTTGCGAAACGCTTATTTTTCAGGAACAGCTTGAGCGGTCGGAAGAGGTGATAATCAGAAGGCGCGATGTCTGGTGAGTATGGTGGATGCGGAACCGTGTCCCAGTTCAGCTCCTGTAGTTTTGCCTGAGTGGCCTTGGCAACATGTGGGCGCGCGTTGTCATGGAGGAGGTGGACAGCGGAGCATCTCTGGCGCTTTTTCCGAAGAGCGAGGGCGAGGAAGGCAAGCTCATTGGAGTAGGTAGTAGCATTGACCGTTTTCCTTTGCGGGAGCAACTCGTAGTACAGCATACCATTCGCGTCCCAGAAGAAGGAAAGC
The DNA here is from genome assembly GCA_963572235.1 of Caenorhabditis japonica. Lineage (NCBI taxonomy): Eukaryota > Metazoa > Nematoda > Chromadorea > Rhabditida > Rhabditidae > Caenorhabditis > Caenorhabditis japonica. The sequence goes on from OY754346.1 coordinate 2,131,971, forward strand.
AAGCATTTCTTCTCATGGAGGTTGGCCTTTGGCTGCACTGGCGGCTCTTCCCCACGAGGAATCCAGACAGCGCGCTGGGGGTCGTTATTGTAAAGTACCAAGCTCTCATCCCCTGTAACAAGGTCTGCCAGAAACTCTTTTCTTTGTGGAGTGAGAAGAAGAGACTAACAGGCCGTCCCACAAGCCTGCATCTGGTAGGGAAAGAGTGCATGGGGGACCCATTTCGCCAGCACTCGTCGGTAAGCGAGATCGTGAAGATGATTGCTGATGGTTTGGTGACTGCAGCCAAGCAAGGTCTCCAGCTCTCGCATATTTACATCTGGCATCTCCTTCACGGCGTCGCGTAGCAGGTCGTTGTTCAGGGCGGTAGGTCTGCAACAGCGGTCGTTGTCTTCGAAACATTTTTCTCCCGACTGAAAACGAGCGAACCAATTATGCACGGTGCGATCGGTGACGGTGGTCTCGCCAAAAACTTTGCCAATCTTAGTGACCGTCTCAGCCGCCGGAGTGCCACAGCTCCACTCGTAGAAAATGATCAGTCGAAGTTGAGGTCGAGAGAGATCGTTCATGGCTGCTCGAACAGGAAACACGCGCGCCTTATATAGGTATGGGGGAGAAGTTTCTAGAAGGTTCTATGCAATAATACAACAGTCTAGTGTTCTAAGCTCCAGAACTTTCTTTGGCGCGAATTTCAAAAATTTCGGAAATAACTTTTTTGCCAGCCTAATATATACCTGAAACGTGTCGCATAAGCTGTTTTCAACTGTAATTTATTTTTGCACGTTCTTTTTATGTTCTCCCATTAATATACACATCATTTATTCACAAAATTGCAATTTTTCACCAGGTAATTCAAAAGCAGAGCCATTAGAAAATCTTTTAGCCAAATCGGAAAAAGTGCACCTTAGAAGTTTCACAAGCCAAACTCCATATTTTAAACTATATGCCACAAAATTTTTGGAAATTTCTGAAATCCCCACCATATGTAACACCCTTGTAAGTGTGTGCAAAACTAGAGACGCAGAGACTTGAGAGAGATCGAGGCTACCCCAAATCAGAACTGTTCCAAATCAGAACTGTCCCGTATCAGAACCATTTCAAAAAGAGAATCAGTAGCTCACTACTCGTTGAGTTTGTGAGAATTTATTTATTGTCGGCCCGCCAAATTGGCCAAACGCGCTCCGTTGAACTCAATACTACGTGGATTTCATTTTGGTCTCAAATTATTTCATTTCACGTTGAATTTACACGTGAAATGAAATAATTTGGAAACCAAAATGAAATCCATGTAATACTGAGTTTAGCGAAGCGCATTTGGCCATTTTGGCGGTTTGACAATATTTATTTCAAAGTATCACATATTTTGCACAGAAGCATGCGGTTTTGCTAATTTTATATACCGATTTCGATATGTAAAAGCACTGAAAAAGAACGGTTTTGATTAAGAATAGTTCTGATTCGGGGTAGCCCCGTTGAACCACCTGCACCACTGGAAACACGCAAGCGCGCACGTATTCCTCAAATAGGGAGCATTAGGGTTGAAGCATTGGGGTTGATGAGAACCATATATAACCACGCCACTAGATCGACAAAAATCCATCGACCTTAAGCGGCGCGTTGCCACTGAAAACGCCCACGAAGCAAGCTTCCACCCGCGCAGCAAAATTCCGCCAGCGGAGAATGCTTTCAGCCAGCACCCTCCGGTCGCCAAATGCTTCCACCCAATAAGAAAAACAATTTCGATACGAAAAAATGTTTTTGATTTCGTGGAAATGCCACGTAGTTCAGGAAAAAACACGTAAAAACTAAAAAAGTTCACGTAACAATAAAAATAAAAATAAAGGGGCTGCTTTGGATTGGAAATTCTACAAAATTGAAATGTCACGTTTTGGAAATTGCGTAAAAATAGAAACCCACGTAATAGAAATGTAATAAATCAGAAACGTAACAAAATGGAAACGCGTGAAAACAGAAACGTAGCAGAGCAGGAATGTGTCGAAATGGAAGAAAAATGGCAATGAAGCGCGCTTGCGAGAATCATTTTTCAAAACGACTTTTTCGATATTTTTCACGTTTTTCTCGATATATATTCCAAGTATTCTGAAAAAAAGGCCACTCGTTTCTAGTGGTGCGGTAGTATCGGTCATGTCATCGGCTGTGTGGGAAAGTTTGAAGAAAGGGTGCCCAGATTGGGAGACACGGGTTGAAGAACTGGCGAAGCCAGGGTTCCCCATATTGAACGCATCGAGAGCAGAGATGCCGGTAGAAAAGCAGCTGAAATTGGAAGTGAGAATTAGAGGAAGAAAGGCGTTAGTAGTGTTCCAACTAGTGGAAAATAGTTCGGAAGCTCTCTTATTGGGAACCAACGCATTCAGAAGCATCGGAGTAGAGATAAAATGGAAAGCAGAAAATGCAGTGGCAAGAGCTGCTGGAAAACTGCGAGTACCACCCCAAAGCTGTTCGCAAATTGAATTAATAGTGGAAGTTGGTATGGGGAAGCAGGTGTTGTTAGAGTCGAATAAAGAGTGGATGCCTGCAAGTCTGTGCTCCAAGAATGATGAAGGAAACATGACAGTCTCGGTTTCTATCTGGAGAAATAAGCCGTTGCTCATTAAGAAAAATCAGATTGTTGGTGTGGTTTCGCGTGAATGGAAGGTGTGCGAAGGGAAAGAAGAAAAGGTGGTTAATATGTTGGATATAGACAAAAAGCCATCGTTAAAAGTAGAATTATTCAAGATGACAGCATCATTTTAATCCAAAAACGAAGCCTTTTTGTCAGAAAATAACCGAGCCTTAGGGTTTTAAAAATGCACCAAGTGGAAACAATTTTGGAAGGCTGGGGCGCCGTGGAATAGAGAAAGAAAGAAGTGGAAAGACTTTTGAATGAGACTGGGGAAATTCCTAGTGGAATGTTCCGGAGAATCATTTCCGAGTTCAATGAGGTCTTTGCCATCGAAGATAGCGAATTGACCCAAACTGGTATTTTTGAGTGTAAGGTGGAACTAGAGAAAGGCAATCCGATCCACAAAATAAAGTATCCAGGAATAGGCGATCGGGTTCAGATCAGGATTCCGGCGGAAAAACTGAGATCTAAGAATCCAAAGCTGGCCAATGAAGGGCAAGGGCCATTTCGGGTGTTGAAAACAACCGATAATTCGGTTAAGGTGACTCCGATTATCGGTAGTGGAAAAAGCCTATGGGTTCTCTGGGAACAAAATTAGAGTGGTGCCAAAGGAAGTTCCGGAGGTCAAACCTGAGACTAAAGCAAAACGCGGGAGACGCGCTATGCAGAAAGATGTTGTAAACCAGGTCCAAATCCGGGTGAAAGATAATTTCAGTGTTGAAAACATGAAATTTAATAAAGGTACGAGAAGGTGGAAGAAAAATTCGACTACGAAACATTGGTCAAAGGAAATCGACCCGCTTTTCGGATGTTCTTCGAATCGAGACTCAGTTCGAAAATAGACACCGCAAAGCCGGATGGTAAACGTCCCAAGATGAATGGAGATAATGGTTTTATATTACATATTTGTTTGTAGTAGGATGTTTGTCCCTACCCGTTATGAATTTAGGAAATGTGTAGGGCTTGTTTCTTAAGATTTCGTTGAGTGTAATAGGCCCTGTTAAGACTAGAAAGTAGGTTTTAAGATTAGGGATTGAGAATATGTAGGATTTTATTTTTGTTCTAACGTGGCTTTAGAGTGAGTTAGAAAGGGCGAAATGGCTGGTCATTTTAGGAGAAGAATGTAAGTGGCGTGAACGTTTGTTGTGCCAACACCGACCAGTGGTCCGATTTGTGCGAAAGGGGGAAATGCCGGTGGCAAGTGCTTCACCCAAACCCCGTTTATTATCGGCCTTCACGTATCAGCGCAACGGCACTCCGTCTAGACCGCCATACACGCTGTTAAGCGCCACAAATAAAATAAGTTTAAGGTCACGTTGGTTTCACGCGGTTTAGTGCCACGTGGATAATATTTATTTTGAGCGGCCCATTTTGGCCATTTAGTGCTTGTTTCTGGAGTTAGGTGTTTTGGTTTTTTGTCTCTTCTAGTGTTCTTCCTTTTATTTTACATTCTTGTTATTTATTTTTAGTATTTCGACCCAATCTCGGGATAAATACAGAAAATAAACGTCTTTGTCTTTAAATTGTCGTTTCTTCGTTGTTATTTTTAAAGGAACCCAAAAATCTCTTTGAAGAAAGAGATAACTTATTACATTTCTATTTCGTGGTTTTCTATTTTCACGCAATTTCCAAAACGTGACATTTCAATTTTGTCGAATTTCCAATTTGAAAGAGCCCCAAAATAAACACAACAATTAAAATAAAAATACACGCAAAAAAACAAATAATGTAATGCCGCATCCAAAGTTCAAAAAATTTCTGAAATCACGAGTTTTTTGCAGTCCAAAGTTCCGAAAAATTTCACAGAAATAACTGGCGGTGACAGTTGAAACTGGCGTTACCGTAGTTGCTTCGCTGTGAAACCTTCTATCTTTAAACTGGAATTTTCCCACAGTGTTTTTTTTGATTTTCAGCAAAACTAGACCACTTTTTGAAAATATGTCATTAAACTATATTATTCAGGTCAAATGCTTCATTTTTATTACAAAAACCTCACGATTGGTGCAGAATTGACGGAGATGCGTTTAAAAAAAATTAGTACAGAATTTTACTAAAAATTCAATTTTCTGCAACATAATAATGCATTTTAAATGTCTCCCTTGTGCAGAATTTTCTCGCGGACATTTTAACACCACGACCAGCTCGAAACGTGCGAATTCGGTTTTTTTTTCTCGATGTTTCAACATTTTAAAATGCTCTCCTCCGTCAATCTCAGGTATCGCGAGTCAAACTTTTTCAAACTTTTTCATATAACAAATAAGCATTGCTTCAAAAAGTTTCAAAATGGTATAGAATCGTTTGAAAATGGCTTAGAAAAGTTTGAGAGCATCTTGAAAAAGTTTGATGTTAGCATGAAAAGGTTTGAAAAAGATTAGAATGTCTTGAAAAAGTTTAAACGTGTCTTGAAAAAGTTTGAAAACTTGAAAAGTTTAAAAGTTTAATAATGGCTTTATTGTTACTCAAAAAAGTTTTAAAAAGTTTGACTCGATACCTGAGATTCTGCACCAATCGTGGTGTTTTTGTAATAAAAATGAAGCATTTGACCTGAAGAATATATTTTAATGACAGATTTTCAAAAAGTGGTCTAGTTTTGCTGAAAATCAAAAAAGAAACAAATTCCCGTTGAAAAAATAGCTGCACGGCGTGCTAGACCCTACGTATAGGAATTCGCGCCTTTTCGCATGTGTCTGTGTCTCGACAGTGGCATTCTGCCAAGTCTAGAAAAAAGTGTTCAAAAATGGAGACACAGAGACACAAGAATTGGCGCTCGAAAATTTGATCTAAAAATGTTTTTCTGAAACGTATTATCAATTCAATAGTCTTGCCGGCTACAGTAAGCAGTGGCGCGAAACATCGAGGCTCCGCCCCATCAGGTCTTTTCAACTGAATTCAACTGAATTCAACTGAACGTAGATCAAAAAATGTGAGCGGGTGTGTCGCCGCAGACATGTGTCGCTATGTCTGCGTCTATTATAAAACTTTCGCGGGCGCATGTGGTAGCCGGCAAGAATATTGAATTGATAATATTATTGTTTTAAAAAATTTGTCACCTGGCGAGAGGCGCGAATTCAAAAAATAGGCTCCGCCTCTTCGCCGAAATATTTTTGCAATTCTGCGCGCGCCAATTTGCAATCGCGGTGCGCGCGATTTTTTGCATCGAATTTTTGTCCAGTGCCTTTCAATTTCTCATGAAACCTTTCAAAAAATTGTTATTTTGAAGCGAATTCGGCAACTGTTGATTTAAAGTGAGTTTTTAATTGTCTTCGATCGATATTTGTTAATAAATTAACGGAAATTCAACGCATAAAATCGCGTGCACCGCGATTGCAAATTGGCGCGCGCAGAGTTGCAAAAATATTTCGGCGAGGAGGCGGAGCCTATTTTTTGAATTCGCGCCTCTCGCCAGGTGACAAATTTTTTAAAACAATAATAGTCCCCAACACGCCGTGTAGCTGCGCTGCGGTGGTGAGGGAGAGAGAAGAGAGTGCAGACAGTTGAAGACATTTTTCCACTTTAGGACACCGTGAGTTGCTCAATATTTAATTTTTTGCGGGAAACTTCAAGTTCAATCACAGAAGGTCTTGCAGCGAAAGTAATGCCGTTTTTAACTGTCACTGCCTGTTATTTCTGGAAAATTTTTCGGAACATTGGACTGCAAAAAACTCCTGATTTCAGAAATTTTTTGAACTTCGGACGCTGCATAAGATATATTCATGCGTGACATCATCAACCCTAAAGCTCCTTTTTGATAAATACGATCGCCCCACACGCTAGAAATGAATTGTAAAGCAATCGAAAAGGAAATCTGAAGAAGAAAAATTTTTGAATTGAGGAAAAAAAATCTTCAATAAATTCTTCAATATGGCTTCAATAAAAAACACTGGTCTTCTCTGCCTAGCAGGGAAAATTCACGTGAATAAGTCGATGCGCACGTTAATTTTTAATTTTCTCAGCCTGGGAACTATCTCTATTATTCACAAAACAACTCACTTGAAGAGGTACGAACAAACTCAATCGGGGCCTTACATGATGCCACATGAAGTCTTAGACGTTTCACTAAAAAAGTCATATGTAGAATGTTAAAATTAATATTTAAAAAAAAACCAACTAATGTTGCCAGATGGATGTTGTCAATCAGCAGACCAGGAGAAATAACTTCGATATGGATACCGTTCAAAGTTGAAATGACATAGGAATTTTTATATTTCCACAAGTTGCAAGTGGGTAAGGTCATGCCATAACGCAAAAAGTCGTTACTCATTTGAAATTTTTTTGAAGTTGAGGTCACGTCTAGGTGTCCATGTTTTTCAAACTTCTCGTTCGTCTAAACTGCATTTTCGTAGCAGTGACACCTAATGTCAAGACAATGGACTATCATTGTGATACCCCATTAGTCTTGACTTTATTATTTACCCTTTATCCGCTTTACAGGATCAACTACTGCCGTCTCTCCAACTGCAAGCATATTTCTCAAGGCTCTCCGAGAGGACTCCGCGGACCGACCGTACCTCACTTGCGCGGCGAGACCACCTGCGTCTCTTAGTGACCTTGCGTCGCCCAGTGATGAGCGGAATTTCCGTTTCCGTTTCCGTTTCCGTTTTCCGTGACGTTTTTGGAAGGATTTTTTCCGTTTCCGTTTCCGCGGAACAAAAAATTATTTTCCGTTTCCTTTTCCGTTTCCGTGAAAGTATAACTGTTTTTCCGTTTCCGTTTCCGTTTTCCGCATTTAGACGGAAAATGTTTTGCTTAAAATATCTGCTGTTGTCCACGTGTATTTCACGGCAACGACACTCCACAAAAGCGCATAGTTTACCGTAAATCGACAACTGTTTTTTTTTTCGTTTCGAAACTTTTTATATACTTTTTATTATTATTTTTTAATTTGGTAATGGTTTTTTTTTTCAGATTTGAATGTCTCTGAAACGAAGTAAATATGGGAGATTTTTTGATCAAGATGCAACGAGAGAGAATGCAATTTGTAGCGAGTGCAAGATTTCAGTTAAATTCACGAGTCAGAATGGTCCAAACTCTTTGAAAAATCACGTTCAGCGACATCATCCACTTCTCTTCGAAGATGTGAGTAGTTTTCGTAAACTTCGGTCGATAGAATTCATTCGTTTTCAGCTCTTAGGTTAGTTAGAAACTTAGTTAGAAACTTGGTTAGTTAGAAACTTAGTTAGTTAGAAACTTAGTTAGAAACCGAGGCAGCGAAAAAAGAAAAAAAGAAGAATGAAGAAAAAATTAAACGTCAAAGAGCCACGATTCCCTTTCCAGTTGTCGAGACGAAGAAGTTTAAAGTCGAGACCAGCGCTGAGAAAAATACCGACCGAGCCGTAGTGGAATTCATTTGTACAGACCTACAACCCTTTTCAATCGTGGAGCGAATCGGATTTAGAAAAATGATGAAAAATCTTGCTCCCAACGTCACGTAAGATTAAAATTAGTCAACATTTGAAAAACAATTTAATTTTAGACTCAAATCTCGGCATTACTACGGAAGTGTGGCCTTGAATTCACTGCATGCGGATTTGATGAAAAGAGTAAGAACTCTCTTGGAAAATTGTAGCGAAGTTGCGCTAACTACCGACGCATGGAGCTCGGCCGATTCCAAACATCACCTTCTTTCCGTCACTGCTCATTTTATTGACAACGAAACATTTTCACCTGGATGGTGCGTGCTTGCTGCGAAGTCGATCAAAGTTCGGGGAACGGCTCCCAACTACAAACAGCTTATGGAAGAAGTTTTGAGCTCATATGAGATTCCTCCATCTCGTGTGACTGCTATCACACGAGATGGAGGAACCAATGTCAAGAATATGTGCGATCTGATGAGCGTGCCGTCAATTCACTGTTTTTCTCACGTTCTCCAGCTTGTGCTAGGTGACACTGTCTACAAAAACCAGAAATATACAAAAAGTATCGACAATTTCAAGAGAATTGCGCGGAAAATTCGAAAATCGTCTGTTCTCCGAAACCAGTACAACGAAATTCTCGACGAGTCTGAGCTTCCTGGAACGATGCTTGCCCAAGAATGCAAAACAAGATGGTCAAGTCTTCACTTCATGCTGAAATCATTCATCCGAAACAAAAGATCGGTTGAGATTTTAACAATCGATAATCCTGATTTGACGCTTACTGAATCCGACTGGAAAAATGCCAAAATCCGATCTCAGAGACCACGACTGCTGCGCAGCATCGGTTTCTGTCTCCATGCAGCGTAATCATTCCGGCACTGAAGTTACTTAAGTTCAAGTTTCAAGAAATCCTTGAAGATCACAGTATTGGGTAAGAAATGTTATTTTTTCGATACTACAATTGTTTCTACTTTTCAGAGAAGATGAGAAAGCGATTACAACTGAGGTGCTGGAAGTTTTAGAAACACGAGGAAGAAACTACCTGTCGATGAAAACTTTGCGATTCGCTACATTTCTTGACGTTCGATTCAAAAATATCTTTCTGGATGATGATATTCAACGGGAAGTGGAGGAGGAACTTCTCGCCATGTTCCCCGAGCAAGAAGACGATGAAAAACCCGACGATGAAGGCCTTGAAATTGCCGAGAAATGTTCGATACAGTGCGTCCAACAATTTTAGGACCCCCTCGATTTTAGTATTCCAGAGAAAACCGAAAGTGATATAAAAAATCTGTGAATGCAGTTTGATTTAGAATCAAGAATAACCCCCAGTCCCAATTTTTCATGATCCTGCCATGTCCCGTCCCCGCATACGACGAAAAAGTCCTATTTTCGACTGTCCAAAAATTATAGGACCCCCTGAGAATTTGGATGCGCGGATGATTTTTTAGACCATATTTTCTCCTTAAATTTATTTTTCATAAACTTTATATCATTTTAAACTATTTCTAAAACTCGTTTGTGCTGAAAGTTTGAAGTTCAGCTACCGTAAACAAAAGCGGAATTGGTCCATATTCTGAAAGTATGCCTTCGAACCATTCATTCGATCAATGCTCGCGTCCCTTTCCTCACTCCCGCGGAACAGGCCAAAGTTGATGTGATGCACCAACTGGGATTGAAGCTACATGAGATGTCCCGGCAACTTGGAAGAAGCCGGAATGCTATTCGTCGCTATGCCACTGATCCTATCAATTACAGGAAGAAGCAAAAGCTTCCGCAAAGGACGCAACACCCACTTCTTCCAAAAGGAAAACGCCGCAACTCACATCAGCAACTCTAGAAGGGATTGGTTAGCTTTGAAACGAGTGGTCAGCTTGTAGCCCAGATCTCAATCAACCGAGAACCTTTGTGGTATCCTTGTCCGTCACGTCTATCGTCACGGAAAACAGTTAAACATCATCCAGGACCTCAAGGATGCTACCAGGGCTGAATGCGATCCAATCACTGAAGCCGAGTTGAAGACGTTGGTGGTCAACATGCCTAACAGGGTGATCGAAGTGATCCAGAAATTCGGCGGGGATACCAAATACTAATAATCTTTGAATTTTTAAAACCTTTTTTGCGTTTAAACTTGTTTTCTCACAATTAATGTGTTTTATTGGCATAAGTGTAACCATTCCATGAAAACCTACTTCAAAGAAAAAAAATATATGATAAGTTTATGACGAATAGTTTTAGAAATAGTTTAAAATGATATAAAGTTTATGAAAAATAAATTTAAGGAGAAAATATGGTCTAAAAAATCATCCGCGCATCCAAATTCTCAGGGGGTCCTATAATTTTTGGACAGTCAAAAATAGAACTTTTTCGTCGTATGCGGGGACGGGACATGGCAGGATTATGAAAAATTGGGACTGGCGGTTAATTTTGTTTCTGAATCGAACTGCATTTACAGATTTTTTATATCACTTTCGGTTTTGTCTGGGATTTCAAAATCGAGGGGGGTCCTAAAATTGTTGGACGCACTGTATACGACAAATTTATATCATATCGTGTTCGAATGACGCCTCCTCCGTCACTGAAGAAGATGTCAATTGGATCGGTACATAATTTAACGGGACCAATAAAAATGAAACATTTCAGGAGATCCAACAGTATTGTGCCACGTCGCCATCTTCCACCGCTGACCCATTCAAGTTTTGGAGAGAGAATCAGAATTTCCCGAGGCTTAAATCTATGGCCCAAAAGCTTCTAGCTGTGGCAGCCACATCGGCGGAGAGTGAACGACTATTCTCAATCGCCGGTCAAATTTGCGTTCCCAAAAGGAATCGTATTGGGGAGGGAGCCCTGGAGAAGTACATATTTTGCAATGCGAACATCGCTGCATTAGACATTTAAATTTTCATTTTCTCCTGAACTTTTTTGTTATTTTTACACAGTTGAATTGATGTTTTGTTTTCTTCCTGTTTTGACTTTTCTCTCTAGTATGCAAGCCTGGCTGAATCAAAAAAGTATTTTTGATCTTTTCTCATCTCTAAACTGTTTTTTATTTGACCTTATCTTCTACACAGAGGCGAATGCAACGGAATGTTGCCAGCCGCGAACATATCTACTGAGAGAGTTCGTTCAACGTGTCCCGTCTGGCGAAGGCGGTTACACGCTTGCCCGTCGAGTTTTTGTTTGGCCGCGGGTGCTGAGTTCGACCTCGCCATGCGCCTTTGACACAGACACACAACGATCCTCAGTTACAAACCCAAACGGAATTTTATATATAAGGATGATATTTTTTCCGTTTTATGAGCGATTTTCCGTTTCCGTTTTTTCTCCGTTTCCGTTTCCGTTTCCGTGAATGATAAAATACGTTTTCCGTTTCCGTTTCCGCAGAATAAGAAATATGTTTCCGTTTCCGTTTCCGCGTTCCGTTTTTTAGAAAAATGGGTTTCCGCTCATCACTGGCGTCGCCACGTCATGCGCGGCGCTGTGAGGAGAAATCGCTGCCTGTCGCCTACACACACACTGCTCAGACGCCTACGAGTCTCTGCTTGTCTGCGTCTCACCCAATGGACTGCTGCTGGCCGTCACTCTATAAGGAACCACTGGAATTGCTACCTACTGTTATTCTTGGAACCAACTGTTTCTACTCACTGTACTGTAAGTCGTTAGAACCTTGTTTAGTAGTCGGCGTCCCTGTCCCTTCTTTCTAAGCGTAGGATTTTCTCCGGAGTCTCCAGCGGTAGCTGCCGCACTACACCTTGCATGGGGAGACTAGATTCAAAATTCAAAGGAAATGGGCAATAGAGCGCACTTGCACCGTGTCTGCCTGCGTCTCTTATCTCGACACACTCTCTCGCTCACTTTTTTGAAACAGATAATTAAATTCTTTTTTCAGCATTTTCTCGTTCCTTTTTTTCAAAAATCGCTTGATCGTCCTCCTCAAAGTCACGATTTATCCGTATATATCGTCCGCCCAACTCCTCAAACATCAAAAAAATTCACTTTTTTCAATTATTAACAAACTCGTCAATCCCACTGTTGAAAGCATCAACTCGGTAAACGCCTGCAATACGCAGACTTTGGCAACTGTTACGCAGCTCTTAAGCAACTGTTAGTTTACGCGCTATGGGTTTCTGCTAAAGATCTGCTCAAAAGTTGCGCAACTGAGGGACTACTACTGCTTTCACTTTGCTTTTTCGTTCCTTTTCTCTTTTCTAACAGAAAATAAGACATACTTTTATAATCATTATTTTTATTTAAAAAAAAAGAAAAAACATATAATACACTTTATTATCATCTCAAAGTTCTTCGCAGTGGACTGCTCTTTTTGTCGCGGTGGTGAGTTTTTTCGGCCTTCTGGTGTTCTGAAAATTCACATTATTGATGGGGTTATTCAGGGTAGGAAACTTTTGTTCTGCTTTATTCACTTGGCAGCAAAAAAAGTAATTTCTTTTTTTTTTGTATTCGTGAATATCTCTATTAAATACAAAAACGTCATCACGGTGCATGATAATCATCTTTAAATATAAAATTCCGTTTGGGTCTGTAACTGAAAAAAAAATGAATGCAAAAACAATTAAAAAGAAAGAAAATTAAACACATTTTAGAAATGAAAAAAGGAATCAAAAGTAGCTTTTGATGAAGCCAGGCTTGTTCTTTTTTAAAACATGTCCGGAAGTATTTTCGAACCGATTGCAGTATTCTCCAAGTTTTTCCTAGTTTGTGATTTTTTTTTTCGTTATTCGGTAGTACGCTGAATAGTTTAATCAGATCTTGAATACACCATATTCAAAAAAATGTTCACCGTGGGACAAGTGAAACCAGTAAAGGATTATTCTGATAGAAAACAAAAAATGTTTTGTTCCAAAACTTTAATTTATCGTCCTGAGAACCATTTACTTTTTTATCGTTCGGTGAACGTTCATGAATAAAACCCCTCAATTCATTCAGTTACTATTCCGAGCAGAAAAACATTTTTGCAACTGTAATGGAAAAATGTAAACGTTTGATATGAGGAAAAATAAGCTATAAATAGCGGGAAAATTAGCTATAGTGGACTCCGCCACGAATAAATTATACCATAATTATTACAAACTAGTGGTATTTTTATATTTCTTGCCGTTGACACGGCGTGTTCAACTGCTACGAAAATGCAGTTTAGACGAACGAGAAGTTTGAAAAACATGGACACCTAGACGTGACCTCAACTTCAAAAAAATTTCAAATGAGTAACGAATTTTTGCGTTATGGCATGACCTTACCCACTTGCAACTTGTGGAAATATAAAAATTCCTATGTCATTTCAACTTTGAACGGTATCCATATCGAAGTTATTTCTCCTGGTCTGCTGATTGACAACATCCATCTGGCAACATTAGTTGGTTTTTTTAAAATATTAATTTTAACATTCTACATATGACTTTTTTAGTGAAACGTCTAAGATTTCATGTGGCATCATGTAAGGCCCCGATTGAGTTTGTTCGTACCTCTTCAAGTGAGTTGTTTTGTGAATAATAAAGATAGTTCCCAGGTTGAGAAAATTAAAAATTAACGTGCGTATTGACTTATTCACGTGAATTTTCCCTGCTAGGCAGAGAAGACCAGTGTTTTTTATTGAAGCCATATTGAAGAATTTATTGAAGATTTTTTTCCTCAATTCAAAAATTTTTCTTCTTCAGATTTCCTTTTCGATTGCTTTACAATTCATTTCTAGCGTGTGGGGCGATCGTATTTATCAAAAAGGGAGCTTTAGGGTTGATGAGGTCACGCATGAATATATCTTATGCAGCGTCCGAAGTTCAAAAAATTTCTGAAATCAGGAGTTTTTTGCAGTCCAATGTTCCGAAAAAATTTTTTCTGTTTGGCCATTTATTCAATAGTCTACACCCAATTGCGATAAAACGCTCTAAAACGGAATACAGTTCTATTTCACGCGGTTCTATTTCGAAACAGTTCTATTTTACGCGGTTCCATTTCGGAACATTTCTATTTCGGAACAGTTCTAATTCAGAACAGTTCTATTTCACGCGGTTCTATTTCGCGTCACGTTCTATTTCGGCACATTTCTATTTCGAAAAGGTTCTATTTCGAGGTTGTGCCGACTCAGGTCGAAGGATTAGAAGTAGAAGGTAAAACATGACACTTTATTAGACTTAACGAATAAAAAGACAAGTACCTAGTTCGGTGGAGTTGGCGCGGGTTGCTCCGGAGGGTGTTCCGCTCGCGTCGATTGTCGCCACCAGCAGTTGATCCAACAGCTGGGGTAGCCCCTCTCCCGAAGGGGGAGGCGCCTTGGGAGCCGCGGTGTGGGGAGTCGTCTTCGCCATGGTCGCAGAACAGTCGGTAGCAGTGTCGTCGAATGTGTGTGTAGACTGCTGGTTCCTCTCGGCTTTTATAGCGGCTATCTGGGTCATCCACGTCATCCACGTCATTGCGAGCACAGAGGGTAGGAAGTTAGGTCACGTCGATTTAGTCTTTTATTTGTGTCCTCACGGTCATTTTTGACGTGAATTTATTATTTATTATTTATTAATGAGGTCGAGGAAGGAGAGTCTTCGAGTTCCACGACACTGGGGGCGGGAACGAAAGCCTTTTTTCCTTTAGGGAAAAGGCTTTACCCTACCTCATTGGGTTAATTCCAGGGGTATGAGTTGGTTGACAGCTCTCTGGATTAACTTTTTTTTTTTTTGCATTTAATAGTTACCGAACGCGTTTTTCCGTCGCTCGATTTGATTTGGATCCACTCTTGGTGGTATTTATCCGGTATAGGATCTTTCCATTTAACTTTGGATTCACATACTTTGGATGATAATAATTTTATTGGGACTATTATTGGGGATAAGAGTCCAAGCGGATCATATGTGGCGGCTTGGAATGCCACTAGTTGTCTTTTCGTTGGAACTCCTTCGGGAGGAGTTGCAATTTTAATACTGAGTGAGTCATTTGTTGAATCCCATAACAGTCCGAGTAATTTGCACGTAGTGCTACTGGCTCGGTCGGTTTCTGGTATGATACTCATCACCTTGCTGTCATTGCACACATATTCTCGTAGATTCATGTGCATGTTATTGAATGCTCGTTTGGAATTACGATAATCTTCCAGAGCTTCGTCTGCTGTGTCGGGAGTGAACAGGACATTGTCGACATACAGATTCTGGGCGATCTTGTCGTTTATGGCTTCTGGAGCCATTTCCATATATAGTATGATTGTTATTGCCAATAGAAATGGCGACGCTGTAATTCCGAAAGGAAGACGCGTAAACCTGTATATTATAATGTTGTCCGGAGTTGGCGGACTATGTGGATTTTTCATCCAAAGAAATTTTGTCGCATTTCTGTGCTGCGCTTGTAATCTTACTTGATGGAACGCCTTCTCGAGGTCGGCGACCATCAGGAATGGCTTATTTCGAGCTCTTAGCAATATTCCAACGATAGATTTGAGAATCGATGGGCCGGGATGAATGCAGTCATTCAAAGACAGTTCATTCTTCATATGAGAGGATGCGTCAAGCACAATTCTTAATTTCGTTGTTAACGAATCAAGTTTTTCTATCACTCTGTGAGGGATGAAGTAATGAGGTCCCATCTGCTTTTCTGCTTCTGGAGCTACTTCAATAATCCCGGACGCAAGTTGTTGCATGATAATATCATGATATGCGTCTCTGGTCGCAGAATTTGTTAGTTGTTTCTCAACTAATGATATCAATCTTTTGACAGCTACTAGGTAGTTGTCGTTCAGATGCTCTTCTTTCCCATTGAATGGAAATTGAACATGGATTTTATCATCCTTATCTTTTTTGGCCGTAGCCTTAAACCTTTTTATCAATTCTTGATTGAGGGTTTGTTTATTTTGAACTGTCGTTGGCGGTTCTATTCCCAACAGATCCAATTGCCACGATCTTTCGAGAAGTTTGTCCAACGTGGAGTTGATACTCTTACTATTCATACTTTGACCGTTTATCACCTCCGAAATCTCTGTTTCAGTTGGTGATTCGTCTGTCTCCCACATATTCACAATTTGGAGATTGTTTATGTGATGTTCGATATTATCCTTACGATCTTCATTTTTAGTTCCATTCAGGGGCTTTATTGCCGCTGGGGATGGTGTTGGGTGAGTTATGAAACCCAGATATGTCTCTTCCACAATTCGGCCACTTGGTAGTGTATGCCGTTGACTGGATGACAATAGATTCGTGAGAATGTTATTACCAATTAGAAGGTCGATCGGCTTGCCGTCGAATTTCTTTAGGTTTGTCAAATTTTTGATATCAATCTGTTTCTGTATCAAGAATTTTGTATCTTGATCAGAAAAAGATGGAGCTTTAACACTCGTAGGCAATGCTTCAAATTCTGGGATTATGGTGGTCCATATATTTCCCGAATTATCTAGTAATTCTAGACTATACAGATTGATTTTTTGCGGTCCTGTAGACGAAACAAATCCAGTAAATGTGATCGTTTTTTGATGATGAACTGGTATTTTTAAGCGTCGAACTGCTTGTTTAGATATAACTGAAGTGGTTGCTCCACTATCTATCAGTGCATTGAGGAGAGCACCGGAAGGGGTCCGTATTTGTAGATACGGTAATGTGTACTCGGGATCGGTAATACATGTGAAGTTAATGTTTATGATGTCCAGCTTGATCATATCCGTGGACGAACATGATTTACTTTCTTGATCTCTATTTGAAGGATCTTTTTCTTGGCTTATAGGAATGCTCCCTCTAGAGGAGTGTCTTATTTTAGTTGCGGAGCCGGCTGGTTTAGAGCTCAACTCCGTTTGTCCGAAAAAACTTTTGCAGCTCATCTGTCTCTGTTGAGCTGAGCAGGTTCATTAATTTCTGAGCCTTTTCTTGCTCAGGGCATAGGGAGAAGTGGTGCTTCTCTCTGCAAGTGAAACAGACGGCTGGCGATCTGCAGTCCTCTGTCGAATGAAACTTGTAGAGACAGTTTAAACAGCGGTTTTTCTCTTTTATAAGAGCTTCTCTCTTTTGAGTAATTGTAAGTTGACAGTCGCAACTTTTGTGGGAATTGTCTTTGCAGAATGTACAAGGAGAGCGCATCCATGGTTTGATTGGTTTGTCATGACTATTCAAACTCTTGTGTTTTATATTTTTTGATCCCTCTTTCATTGGGACGTTTTCTTTTTTAAAGTTCGACGTTTTTAATTGGTTAATCTCAGCCATGCAAACTTCTGTGAGTTGCGTTCGGCCTTTTCTTCTTTGTTCGGCCTCTTGGATAACCCTGTTTTCCGAGATGAGGCTCTGAACCAATTTAATGGTATCTTTGAAAGATGGATTTAGCTTATGTTTTCGATTGAACTTTATCACTGTGCGCATGATGTGCGCCGGAAGTTTCTCGATAAAAATATTGATTGCTAGATCATTATTCATAGAGAAACCATGCAACTCTAAGCTATTTGCGGTGCACAAGTGTTTCATTGTGTCTTTTTCCATTTGATCAACGTCAGTTTGGTGGAATTTTAGTTGTCGGAATTCTTCCAGTAACTGATTGCGTCTATCATCATCTCGATTATAGGTGATCTCAAGATTGGACCGTAGATTATCATATGCTTCTTCTGACAACTGCGAAGATGTAATTAGCTCTTTGGCTTCGCCTTCCAACAGGCTGATCAAAATATTTTGTTTTAGTATAACATTGATTTGAGGATTTTCATGGACCAACGCGTTAAAACGCGTGATAAAAAGAGCATAATTGCTCCTGCTACCATCGAATGGTTTGATAGTCTGCAAGATTGTTGCGACGTTCATTTGTGGTTCATATATATACTGACCAAAGGAGGGACGCGCCTGAATTGGCGGTGACTCTGTGGGGCTATCCACAATTGGTTTAGGGGATTTGAGCACCTCGGACATTCTTTGGTTGCTAAGACAGAGATGTTTAGATTGATTGTTTGACGATTCCGGAATGCTGCATAGCTCTTGGTCCTTGTTATCATCAGTAACATCAATTTCATCTACTTTGTCTTGTAACGTTTTGAAACGATCTTTTACATATTGCAGCTCCTCCTGCATGTTTTCCCAGTTGGTTTGCATTGTTTGAATGCTTTGGAAAACGAGATGTTGAGTTTTGACTATGCCATCTACTTTTGCGGATGTTATCACATTGTTCTTATCTATATTGTGTTGAAGTTCTTTCAACAGTTGATAAATAGAATGATTTTCATTTTCAGACTGTTTTATTCCTTCAATGGAATTGGCAGATTTTCTAGCTTTGCTAGGTTCTGGCGAGAGTGATCTCTCGTTTTTCATGATTGGTGAGTCCGGCATTTTGCTTGGGCTCTTCTGTTGATTGGAATTTTCCACTGAGAATTTGGTTATTTTTTCCGAGACGTTGGAACTATCCAACGAAGGAAGTTTACCACATTGATTGCTCTTCATACCGCTGTGACTTATTTGGACACAGTCTGATGTACGAAAATGTTCAATTGGTCTTTGTTCTAATTTGCGTTCGATACGCTGGAGAAGAATATTCATTTGGGATCTTAAGCCTTTAAAATTTCTGGCATTTAAGTGATCACAAAGGATGCCAAAATTATTGTTTTTCGCCTTTGGCGATGATGACACTTCTGGATGGCTGTCCAAAAGTTGCCATGCTTCAGTCTCAGCTTGGCTGAGATTGGCTGCAAATTGCGAAAGCTTGCGGTGGCAAACTTGCAAAATTGCGACGGATTGGGCTTGATTTGGGCTTGCCAAAAAATCATCCACTTCCGCTATAAGTTGGAGGGCTTTGGTAGCCCTCTTTGTAAAAATTTGCTTCGCTGGACCTAGGTTGGTCCAATGAGCGGAAGCTGGTTTTGGGCGCTGGATCTCCGATCGGCTAGCTGAACGGTTGGACGATCGACTGCGGAACGATTGAGTTGACGAACGTTTTGGCCGTTGACGATGGGGAGGCTGGCTTGATGAGCGATGGGACGGAAGGGTTGGAGTTGATTGGCCTGAAAGATCTAATCACTCTAACGACTTCTAACAATCCCTGCTTCATGCCTCTTGATTAATTTATCTAATTATTTGTCACTTTATTTGTGACGGGTTACTTAAGTTTGTAACTGAATAGATGATAACTTTAGAGATTATTTTTGAGATGATCACACAAGGGATTATTTTATTTCGCTTGTAATGATCTTGATTAGCATTGAGACTGGTGAAAGTATTTTTCAGCAATTATAATTTTTTAGCAATTATCTTTTTTAGCAATAATCTTTTAAAGATGTTTATTTTTTAGCAATTATCTTTTTAAGATTTTTCAGCAATTATCTTTTTAAGATTTTTCAGCAATTATCTTTTTAAGATTTTTCAGCAATTATCTTTTTAAGATTTTTCAGCAATTATTTTTAAGATCGAGATCTTAAATTTTTAAGGTTAAGCAATTTACGGTCTGTGTTGAACCATTTACCCATTTTTTTTTCGTCTCATAGTGGGTGGAGACTAGCCAGAATCCCTAGGATGTGCACGTCCTAAACACATGGGACCGATCTGCTTTCAGTACACTGCTTGGAATGCAAATCTAATGTTTGCTAAGCGATTAACCAATGCAGCCGAGATTGTCAATAGTATAACATCTTCAACTGAAGTAGCCTCGAACTAAGGATTGTCTTCACCTTCCTCAACTACCGATTGTCGACATGGTAATTGACTAGGGTTTGAAAACAAGCCAAAGTTTCTGACAAAGATATCTTTACCAGCTCTTGATAATTATTTCTATTAGTTAGGATTAGGTAACTTTTTACTGTGGGTGGTTCAGTAGAGTTTAGGAGAGATTCGTCTTTTGATAATGCTTTTTGAACAGAAGACGATCTTAATTTAATAACTTTTTTATTATATTATTATATAAAAAATATTTAGGGAAGATCCGCTCAGTGGGATTGCTCCATGGGTGTCCCAGCGGTTGAATTGGCCTTGCCATCCGCGACGCTGCACAGTGAGTTGTGGTGGGGCTCTGAGCAGGTCTGGCAGCTTCTCTGCTTGAATCTACAGATTTCGGCTGGATGGCCCTTTCCTAGGCAGTGTGGACACATCCGCTTGGTCGCCAGTTTTTGCCAACGTTGTGTTGGTGATTGAAACTGTTGGCACGCCGTTGGTGGATGGTCCTGTCCGCAGTATTGGCAGGCTTTCTTTGGCTTCTTCGCTTGAGCCTCATCCGTGCAAGCTTTCCGCTTCCAGGATTGGCGCTCGCTCAGAAGTTTCACAATGCTCTCGAGGCTGGTACAAATGCGTTCGCCAAGCTCGACTGACATTCTGATTGATGTGGGTTTGCTGGGCTTTGAGCCTGAAATGATACTTATAATATCTTCATTTATTTATTTATATATATTATATATATATATATATATTTTGTGGTGCTCTAATTTAGTGCCACGCGAACCATCTCTTGTGAGGGTTACTAAAATTAGAGCCACGGGTGACTTTTAATCAAATGAATAGAATTTTTTTCTTATTCTTTGATTTATATGTTTTATGTTTTCCTTTCTTTCTTCTTTGGTCCTATCGCCAGGTCGATGCACCATGTGCCGACTCAGGTCGAAGGATTAGAAGTAGAAGGTAAAACATGACACTTTATTAGACTTAACGAATAAAAAGACAAGTACCTAGTTCGGTGGAGTTGGCGCGGGTTGCTCCGGAGGGTGTTCCGCTCGCGTCGATTGTCGCCACCAGCAGTTGATCCAACAGCTGGGGTAGCCCCTCTCCCGAAGGGGGAGGCGCCTTGGGAGCCGCGGTGTGGGGAGTCGTCTTCGCCATGGTCGCAGAACAGTCGGTAGCAGTGTCGTCGAATGTGTGTGTAGACTGCTGGTTCCTCTCGGCTTTTATAGCGGCTATCTGGGTCATCCACGTCATCCACGTCATTGCGAGCACAGAGGGTAGGAAGTTAGGTCACGTCGATTTAGTCTTTTATTTGTGTCCTCACGGTCATTTTTGACGTGAATTTATTATTTATTATTTATTAATGAGGTCGAGGAAGGAGAGTCTTCGAGTTCCACGACAGAGGTAGCGCCAAATTACGAGGTGTGCAACGAGCGATGGTATTTTTTTTCGGTTTCAAATATGCGCCATGGCGAAAGAAAACAGTATGACAGAAAACGTTTTCCCGGCGTCGCAACAAAAAAATCGCGACCAAAAACATGCAAAAATGAAATCAGAAGACTATAAATGTGTGGCCGATGATCAAGGATTACCGTGACAGTGATATGGCTCTTGAAATCGAATAACATTACAAACGCATACTCTTTTTAAAGTTGATCTTTGTTATTTTCCGGTGTTAAAAAAAAAAATTAAACTTTTTTTCTCCAAAATTTCAACTCCGGAAAATACACCACCACATTCTAATAGAATGCCACCCGTAGACCCGCTCCGAAAAATAAAACGCTATGGTGCTATATTACAGTTTTTACGGCAAGCAATGTCCATGCGTGACAAAAAAAAGTGCGCTCCACGAAACTTGTGTGTTTCAATCGAGTATTGTCGACCTGCCAAGGCTGTCAAACGCGCTCCGCTGAATTTACTACTTTGTGGCGGAACGTACGCAGCGAATTGAACCCGCGAAAGATCGGAATGCAAAAAAAAGATAAGTTGATAAATAATTTTTGCGTTTTGTCATGACCTTTCCTACTTCGATTTTTCATATGTTTGCCATAAATTTAAAATTATTCCGTCCTTTCATCGATGCAAATATTACCGATTATCGAAAGTTCTCTCGCATTGAGTTTTGCCAAAAGTATGTTTTAACTCATGCTTTTTTTAAACAATAATGCTTCGTAGTGAAACGTCTCCCACTGTTTTCGCTCTGTGGAGAAGCGTCCAATAATCAACTTAATGGCACATTGAGTAAGTTTTCGACCATTATTATTATGGTACGTCCAAAGTAAAAAAAAAAGCGCGCACTTGTAAACATGTTTACAATTTTTTTTTTGCTTGTTTGGCGGTAAACAACAAAGAAAAAGACGCAAAAACAAAGTTATTTTGGACGCCTCTTTTCATCTTTTTTTGCGCTTTTTTTCTACTTTGGACGTACCATTAACATAAACTTGTTTTGCACTGAAAACCGTTGGATTTTTTTTGCTGGAAATTCACTGTTGGATGACAAATTCCTCTTTATTTGGCGCCGATCATATGAACGCTAATAACTGGCACAAAAATTGTGTGGAGTGGGTGTCTAGGGCCGCTTGTATTTATCAAAGAGGGAGCATAAAGGTTGATGAGGTCACGCATGAATATAGTCTGTTCCATTAGTATGTATAGCGCCCCCTTGGGGAACATTCTAGTTGGATCTTTCTTTCCGAAAGATGCCCGGGTCCAATAAAAATGCGAAAGAACGCAATTAAAAAAAAAAAGAGCACACGAGAAAAATATGAGAAATTAAAACGGGTTTATTGACAGAAATCAATAATTCCGACACAAAAATTGCCTAAACGGAAACCTACTCGAGAAAAACCAAAACTAAAGATTAAAGAGCCACGCTAAAAACTTAAAACAAAACAAAAACCGACACGCGGAAAATCCAACAACAAAACCTAAAATATGCGCGGCCCACCCATAGTCAAAACGTGGCTGCTAAACCGCGCGTGTCTGGAGTGTCGTTGTACACGTGGCGAGAGACGCAGAGATGCAGAGGGTTATTTGGGTTTAAGAGCTTTACGCCAGCCTGGGCGACTCTCCCCCCGACAAACAGTCCGGACCCCGACCGGATATGGCGTTCTCGCTCACAATATAGACACTTTTACCCAGAACGTTACCCTAACAATTCAACAAAACAGTTCTCCTACTCTAATTCCTATAACTCAATAAATAGATAAATAACACTCAACAACAATTATACAAAATATCTTCGCCGCTTCCTCAGACATTCGGCTCGAATCGTCCTCGCTTTGCGTATTTTATCTCCGGCTTCAGCTCTGACATTGGCTTCCTTCCTGGCTCCTGCAGTCCTCCCATTTTGCTCTCGCACAACTTTTTCACCAGCACTGTCTCTCCGATCGCCATCTCCAAAAATTTCGCTAGTTGTGTGCGATTCGCTCCTTCCGGTGGCGCTAACGATATCAACGGCGTCATTTTGGTACCCGTCGGCTTCAGTGGTAACACCACACCAATATTCTTCCATTCGCTCCACATCTCCTGGATTTTTGCGATGTCTCCGTACACACAATCGTATCCGCACGGGACCACGGAGACTTTCTTTCCCACCTGTTGCAGTCGTTTTGCGCAGTCTCTGACTCGCGCATTGTGTCCTTCGTCCATAGTCAACCGAACAAGGATGACGACTTCTTGTACTTTTGAGAGGTCGTAGCCTTCCGGCCACTTCTCCAAAGCATGGCTGCGTACCTCGAATACCAGCTCATCCCGACCAACGGTTCTGGGCGCCGCCAGAATAATGTGCTGGTTTCGAATCACCGTCTTCTTTGGTCGCAAGAGCCACTCTATCTCTTCTCTTAGCTTTCCTGCCACTGCTATCCAATCATCATCCACTTCACCAATCATCACCGCTTCTGCCATACTCTTACATCTTCTCGAGAATCGTCTTAGTGCCTCCTCTTTGTGGCCTTCAGAGCGCTCCCTTATCGCTTCGCTCGATTTCACCGCCAGCATCTGGTTTTCCGGGGATATTCCTTTCCCACGGATTGCCAACGCCATTGACAACTCGTCCGCTGACTGGTACTCGCATCCGTCCAAAATTTCTGTACATTTCGCTGTACATCGGCAACCATCTCGAATAATCGATCTGAAAGACTCCTTGTTTTCTTTCATTTCCGTTAAACGCTGTACATGTCTCACATCATTCACATTTCTCACTGCCCGCTTTCCGCGTTTAGCTTTAGTCTCAATTACCAATTCTGGTACCTCTTTTGGCACTATTCTAATCTGTTCCCAAGGCACCCAGATTATTTTATCTCCTCCAATCAGCACTACCTCTGCCGAATTCCTCGTAACAGACACTACTCTATATGGCCCTTGCCATTCGTTCACCAGTTTCGGGTTTCTTGCACCCAACTTTTCCGATGGAATTTTTACAAGTACCCGATCTCCCACTACTGGAAAATTTATCTTCTCCACTTTATTTTTCTCATCGAACCACTTCTTGGCTTTTTCTTGCTCCTTTTTCACATGCGCTCTTGCCTCGTCATGTGCCGTATTCATTTGTTCTGCGTGACGATATTTGTACTCGTCCACGTCCACCTGATACCTCCCGATCTGTTCTTCTGGATCCGACTTCATCGGAATCCGTGCATCTCTCCCATACATTATGAAGTGCGGGCTCTCTTCCGTAGCTTCATGTTTGCACGTGTTGTATGCAAAAACTGCATACTGAAGTTTCTCATCCCATTCTGTCGGAATAATAGAAACTTTCTTCAGAACCGTCTGAATCGTTCTATTGAATCTTTCTACCGCTCCATTCATCCTAGAGTGATATCCTTTTGTTCTTATCAATCTGATATTTGACATTTTCGCCAACTTCTCGAACACTGCGTTGGCAAACTCGAGACCCTGATCCGTTAGAATCGCTTTCGGAATCCTTCCTTCGCTGAGCATCCACTTTTCTGCGAACGCTTTCGCAACCGTCTCTGCTTTCTTATCCGGAATAGCACACGCGCTTGCGTATCTACTAAACAAATCGATAACTGTCAACGCATATCTGTTTCCATTACTACTTCTTCCCAAATCCAGCAAATCGAGTGCCACGATTTCCAATGGTTCGCTCGCTTCTATTGGTGTCAATGGTGATGTCAAAATTTTCTTTGCGTTCCCGCACAAGCATTGTTGACATTCTCTAGACCATTTCGTGATCCACGCCTTCATCTTCGGCCACCAGATTTTCTTTTCCAACATCGCCACCACCTTATCTGCTCCCCAATGTCCTGCAAACGGACCTGCATGCGCTTCTTGAAACACTTCTCTCCTTTTCTCTTCTGGCACCACTCTCATCATCCCTCCGTATTTGTTCACCAAACCCAACTCCTTTTCCACCAACATGAACTCTCTCACGTCTCGCTGCCCTTCTTCTGGAACTTCCACTGTTCCTTCCTTCTCTCCCTTTTCGAGCTTTTCAATTATACTTTTCCACCGTAGGTCCTTTTCCAGGAGTCCTCTCCAACTTGTTCTTTCTTTTTCCTCTTCTTCTACTTTTTCTACCATATTAACCACTCTCTCAATATCCATTCGTGCCTGCTCATTCGCTTCTTTCATTTCGTCTATTTCTTGTGCTCCACCTCGTGATAACGCATCTGCTACCGCGTTCGCTTTGCCTTTCAGATACACTATGTTGAGCGCAAAATCTTGCATCTCCAAAGACCATCGTAACAGCCTATCCGCCAAGTTCTTCGCCTTGAACAAACTAGTCAACGGTTTGTGATCCGTATACACAGTCGTTGGACACCCGAATATGAAGTGTTTGAACCGTCTGGTTGCAAACAACACTGCCAATGCTTCTTTATCACTTACGTGATAATTTTTCTCCGCTGACGTCAACGCTTTCGAAGCGAAAGCAATTGGATGATATTGGCTATCGTCTCCTTTTTGGGCCAACACGGCACCTATTCCTCTGTTCGACGCATCCGTAAATATGCAAAACGGTCTTGCAAAACTTCTTGCTTCTTCAACATTTGGCTGCGCCAACACTGGGGCAGATGTCATTCTTCTTTTCAGCTCCTCGAACGCATTTTGTTGTTCCTCTGTCCACCTCCATGCGATTTTCGGTGACGTTAACGGTGTAAGCGGAGCTGCGATATCCGCGAAATTCAACACAAAATTTCGATAATACGCGCATAATCCAAGGAATGAATGCAATTCCTTTCTATCTTTCGGTATCGGAAAATTTTCCATTTTCTCCACTTTTTTCCCGTCTGTGTGGATTCCATTCTGGTCAACCACGTGTCCCAAATATTCGACCGATTTTTGGGCAATTTTGCACTTCTGTGCCTTCAGCTTCAGACCCCACTCTCTAATTCTCCCCAAAACCTTCGCTAAGTCTTTAGCGTGTTCTTCTTCTGTTTCACTCGCAATCAATATGTCGTCAATATACACGAACACACTCTTTCCCAGCAGTTCACCAAGCACCTGCTCCATAGCTGCTTGAAAAATTGCCGGACTCGTCGCCAACCCAAACGGCATCACTTCAAATTGGAACTGTTCATTCAAAACAGTAAACGCTGTCTTTTCCTTCGATTCTTCTTCCATCGGTATCTGCCAATATCCCGGCATCAAATCTAATGTCGTGAACCATTTCTTGTCACCCAGCGCTTGCAATGTCGACTCGATGTGTGGCAGGGGGTGTGCGTTCAGTCGTATGACTGAATTCAACTTTCTGTAGTCGACACACATTCTTATGGTGCCATCCTTCTTTTTCACCAACACCACCGGACTCGCCCATGGTGAAGTGCATTTCTTTATTATTTTCCGCTTTTCCATGTCCTCTAGCATCAACCGTACTTTCTCCTGCAACGCCAACGGCACTGGCCGGCATTTTTGCCGAATCGGTTCCGTCTTTTCCAGTTCAATCACGCATTTGACTACCTCAGTCTGCGTCAACTGGCTGTCCTCCACGGCAAATACATCCCAGTATTCTTCCAACGTTGCTTGAATTTTCCCTTCCGGAATATTCCCATTATCCTCCAGCATTTGGAAAACTTTTTCCTTCATGTCACTTTTTTCTGTAGCCCTTTTCCTATCCAAATCCATCATGTTAACGGAAAAATCGTTCTTCTTCTCATAAATCTCCCAGTCACTCGACACAACTCCTAAGACCTGATTTTTCTTGATCAGCAACGGCTGATCATTCCAATTCGCCACAACCGCCATCAAAATTTCCTTTTCATTCTTCGTACACAAACTATTCGCCATCCAATCCTCACTAGATTCTAGCAGAACCTGCGCTCCCATATCTGCATCCAACTTCACAGAAATCTGCGCACATGTCTGCGGTGGTACTCGCAATTTCTGAGCCGTTCGCGCCACTGCTCTTTCCGCTTGCCACTTTAGCTCGACTCCAATTGTTTTGAAGGCATTTGTACCCAACAAGAACAAGTCCATTTCATTATGTACAATTTGGAAAACCACCGGTGCTTTCCTGCCTCGGATTTCGATTTCCAACCGTACTTGTTGGGTTACTGGCATCGACAACTTTGACGCATTAATCAACGTGAACTGCGGCTTCTCCAACATTTCACACTTGTCTTTCCAATCTCTGCATCCTTTTTTCAAACGCTCCCATGCGCCTGATGAAATTACCGACACTACTGCTCCGCTATCAATAGTGACTTTCCGTCTCTGCCCCAGGAGCTCGCACTGTTCCACCATCTCTGCTCCCACAATCCCATTTTCACTTTTCTTCTCATCTTTATCTACTCGGTTCACCGGTCTGGACGTGCACTGTCTTGCCACGTGTCCTCTTCCTCCACAGTTAAAGCACTTTGCGCTATTTCTATTATCCTCTCTTCTTTCACACCTTTCTTCATTTCTTTTCTGGACTGTTCTTCCAGCTTCTTGATTTTTTCTCTCTTCATTTCCTCTCCACAAATACTCTTTTTTCACTCTTTGGATCCCGTTGAAGTCTTTTCTCTGGCTATAATCACGTCTTCTTTCATTTTCTTGTTGAAGCACGATGTCTTTTAACGTCTCGTACTGTTCCTCTGGAGCCGTTTCTCTTCTCTTCATAACCAGCAAATTTTGTAGATTGTGGTCCGCTTTCACCGCCATCATCAACTTCGTTACCCTCATCTGCGACAAAGACTCTTTGTCCAGGTTTGGGTACGCTTTCTGCGACCATTTTTCAATCTCTGGGATGTATTCCCACATCCTCTGATTCACGCCGCGTCTCAACCCATCAAACTCTGCCAACGCATGGGTCCTACTATCGCCCTGTCTCCTTCTCAATCTTTGCTCAAATTCCTCGAAAACTTCTTTTATCGGCCTTCCAAACCTATTTTCAATTGACCGGAACAACATTTTTGCTGCGCCGTGCAAATATTTCTCTTCTACTATCGCGACCAAGTCCGCATCTTCCTCTACCACCTCTTTATATTTCATCATGAAAGTTCTTCTGAACTCTCCGAAATTCCCCATTCCATCAAACGCTTTTGGTTCTGGCATCGCAGACGACCTCATCATTTTGCTCATACTAATCATCGTGGATTTTATCATTTTCTCACTTTCCCTTGAGCGCCAGCTTTCCGCTTCGCTTCTCTCTTCTTCGCGCTTCTGACTTTTCCTTAATTTCACACTCTCCTCACTTCCCCGCCGCTCGCTGTTCTCTTCGAGCCAACTCGACACTTTTCGCTTCACTTCTACACTTTCCACATCCCATTTTGACGTACCTGCGCTGTACGTCTCCGGTGTCCGTTTGCAATCCTTTGCCTGCGGTTGCGCTGAACTCCTCGACCATCTCCTTCCTGGCCCTTCTGCTCTCGTCGAGCGCGCCTGAATTTGTTTTCTTATTTCATCATAATCATCGCTTTCATCTGACTCACTTGCAGCTCGCTCCAAACTACTCTTCATTTCGAGCGCCCGTTTCTTCTCGCTTTTCGCTGCCTTTCCCGCCACCTCGAGTCTTCTTCTTGCTCTATCCAATTCTTCCTCGAGCTTCTCCACCTTCAACTCCAGCTCTCTCTTCTCCGCCTTGTGCAGCTCCTGAAAATTGAAAATGTCTTTTTTCAATTTCTCATTTTCTTCTTTTTCCTGTGTTCCCCCTTCCAATAGCGCTTTTTCGAGCTCTATGCCGTTCTCAATCTGCCGTACGCTCATCACCGTCATGACCGCTTTTATCCACGTTTCGCCGCCAATTTCTTCCCAGCGGCCTCTCAATTCTTCTCCAAACTTTTTAACCGGTGCGATGATCGAATTTTTTGCTCGCGACGAACACGTCGTGAACAATCCGATTTTTTCCTTCATTTCTTTTTCCAATTTTTCGCTTGCCAAAATAAATTTGTGCCATCCTTTCAATAATTTTCTTCTATCTTTAATGCTCACCTCCATCTCCATTTGCGCTGCCCACGACGAGTCTCCTCGAAGCACGTCCTCCTCGCTTCGAGTTTTTCTTGCGCTGTTCTTCTTTTCTTCTTTTTTGATCTTGTCCAGCACCTCCACAAACGACGGCGCTGTCTTCTCACTTCTGCCGCTCCAGCCGTCTTTTTCCAAGACGACTTCTCCATCAAGTCCCAGCAGCAGCTCTTCATCGACGATCGGCACGTTGCCGCCCATCTCTTCCAGCATTGGTTCTTCTTCGGCTTCCGTTTTGCTTTCTTTTGCTTGCATCTTCTCCATATTTGTTGCACGTGCTGAAATTCGTAACTTTTATTCCAAAAGTAACGAAAAATAACGGATTTTCTCGCGATGTGTGCCAAATTCTATCGGTTCACTCCTTTATTTCGAAATTTATTCCAAATTTCGTTTTTACAAGAGTAATCCAAAAAGAAGTGGACAAACACGCGCAAAAAAATTAAGAGAGATAAAAAAGACACGATTCGGCCCCCAAGTTGGATCTTTCTTTCCGAAAGATGCCCGGCTCCAATAAAAATGCGAAAGAACGCAATTAAAAAAAAAAGAGCACACGAGAAAAATATGAGAAATTAAAACGGGTTTATTGACAGAAATCAATAATTCCGACACAAAAATTGCCTAAACGGAAACCTACTCGAGAAAAACCAAAACTAAAGATTAAAGAGCCACGCTAAAAACTTAAAACAAAACAAAAACCGACACGCGGAAAATCCAACAACAAAACCTAAAATATGCGCGGCCCACCCATAGTCAAAACGTGGCTGCTAAACCGCGCGTGTCTGGAGTGTCGTTGTACACGTGGCGAGAGACGCAGAGATGCAGAGGGTTATTTGGGTTTAAGAGCTTTACGCCAGCCTGGGCGACTTTCTATTAAAACCCCCGCATCATTTTGATATGGAAGAGCCCCCCCCCCCCCCCTCACTCCCTAATATGTGGGGGGTCCTATTAAAATCTAAAAACTTAGCGACATCGCGCCAGAAGCAGGTGTGACACTTTAAAAATGGGCGACCGGAGGGAGCTGCATGTCAGAATGACTGTAGAGGGTGGTTTAACATAGTATGAGGGCTATAATGAGGTACCGCAACGTGTGTCGAAAACATAAGATTTTTGCCAAACTGTCGACAAAAAAAGATTCTAGTGGTTAATATTAGCACGTTCCCAAATTTTCGTTTCAAAATGTTCAATAATTAGTTTTAGCTCTTCAAAGTTGGCCTCCCAAAATACTGATTTTCGGCATATAATTCGATGATTCGGGGGTACAAGGGGGTACAAATGATTCGAGGGTACAAAATTAATGATTCGGGGGTAATAAATTTAGGGGTACCATACTTTTGGGGTACAACGACACGGGGGTGCAACATCCCAATGATTCGGGGGTACAAACCGATTGATTCATAGGTACAAAATTTTTGATTTAGGGGTACAATTTTTTTTTGGGGGTACAAATTTTTTAAATTATGCTAACCTGTGAAAAATGTATTTAACCTGTTATCATCCGGAAACGATTTTTTATTCAAAAATCCACTTTTCCCAATTTTCGTGGCATATTGTGAAAACAAAAAAGCTGCAACGCGGTGTTCGCGTACTTTTAAAATTCAAATGGAAAAGCGAACAATTCTCTTCATTTCCCATGCTATTTCTCTCATTGCCATTTGAATTTCAAAAGTACGCAAACACCGCGTTGCAATTTTTTTGTTTTCACAATAAAAGCAAGATGGATTTTTTTTTAAAGAAGCAATTGAGTGAATTTTCACTATCAACGATTTATGACACAATAGCCAAAAAAAAACCGTGAGCATCAATGCTTTCCACAACAGTAAATAATAAAACGTTTGAACTAACTATACATAGGGACCGCAACGTGTTTGACAAAAGTCCAAATTTTGACGAACTGGCGATTGGAATATGTTCCAACACTTGATAAAAATACGTTCCCAAATTTTTTCCGAAAAAAATTCAGTATGAGCCGAGTTACAGCCATTTTTGTGCGCTCCTCATTACTACTGATTTTCTCACAGCGAGTTGCCGCGGCGCGAAAAGGTGGGCGGGGTTTTCGCTGCATTCTTTCGGCGCACTTTGATTCGCACTCTATTTGCTCGGCTTCAAAGGGTGAATAATGTTGCGAAAAAGATCTAAAATGAGAAGAATGGGAAAACATATCGTTCTTATATTTAATTATCACTTAATTATCATAAATTTGTCGATTTAAAGTGTAAGAAATCGATTTCTAGAGGCTTTGAAAAAAATATGAGATTTTCACGATGGAAGTTTATTATTTTGCTAAATTGGGCTTATCTTTTTTGTAAATATCACTTTTTAATTGTTCTCAATACTTTTTGTCACTTTATTCTCAACTTTCAGACAAAATTTACTTAAATACAGGAAATTTCACCTTTTTCTTTCAATTTGAAGAAAAAAATGAAAGAAATAAACGTAAATTTGTTCTAAAAATACGCAAAATAACATTCAATGAACAAAAAAACCATTTTACAATGAGAATTCATCATTAAACTTCGAAAAATTCCTACGCAAAAAATTTTCAAACTGCACAAAAATCGAACCCGGGCCAAAATGTTTGCAAAGCATCCGCTCTAACCACTACACCACGCAGCGCCTTCCGAACTAGACCTCTTTAGTCGTACACTTCGCAGCTGTCTATCGAACTGTTTTGTCATGTTTTCCACAAGATTTTTTCACAAATTTCCACAAAAACTACTTTTGAAATGATACAAAACCGAATAAAAAAGTATGTTTGCAAGTAGCGATTTTCGATTTTTTTTGAGTATCGATGCCAAATTTTGCGTAGAATTCGATGGTAATGAGAACTCCTGCGCTACGGCCTTGCGTAATACCGAAAAAGCGGAAAAACTACCAAATTCGTTGAGACTTGGGCTTTTGGATGAGAAAAAAACTAACTTAGAATCGCAGAAAGTGTCTGAAATTTTTATTACAAACATAAAATGAAGTGTATTATGCAATTAAATAATAAAAAACATAGGTCATCGCTGAAAAATTTTCACAAAATTTTGTGCTACTTTGACTGAAATTTTCAGAATGTTTGCAAGAACGAATTTTTGATTTTTTTTTTTTAACGATTCAGCGTGTCAAGATCTATCGATATCATTCATAAAAACGTGCGCTACGGACCTGCGTAACACCATATTTTCCGTTTTTCTCGAATCGCTTCGAAAATTCCGACCGTTTCCCGTATTTTTCTCAAAAACTGAATTATTTGAAGAAAAAGGAATATTACCATTGTGTTCTACGCAGTCGATTACATAAGAACATATAAAATTTTTATCGATCCAATAGCCAGGAGCCGCAGTACAGGACGGTAAAAGTGGCGAAGCGAATCTAGTGAGAAAAATTTCACTCGCCCCGCCCACCCGCGTTGCGGTCTCTAACTATACAACGATCATAAAACAATAAAAAAAACTGAATTTAGAAAACTAAATGAAACACTAAACACAAACTTGAAGAGTATCAAGGCGATAATATGCGTTCAATTAAAAAACAATTACAAAAATTAAGAAAACAACTAGAAGCTGTGATGGTGCTTTAAGACTGGATTCTGTACAGGTATTCTATTGTTGCAATGACGAGTCATCGACTCCAGCATCTTCTTCACCCAATGCACTACAATTTGAATGTTGCGATAAAAAAGTGGGCGATAACTTGTAATACATTAAACAGAACGAGATAAATAAAAATAAATAAAACAAAGAAAAAAAAATAATAATTTCAAGAAAAAATACACATTTTTCACAGGTTAGCATAATTTAGACAATTTGTACCCCCAAAAAAAATTGTACCCCTAAATCAAAAATTTTGTACCTATGAATCAATCGGTTTGTACCCCCGAATCATTGGGATGTTGTACCCCCATGTCGTTGTACCCCAAAAGTATGGTACCCCTAAATTTATTACCCCCGAATCATTAATTTTGTACCCTCGAATCATTTGTACCCCCTTGTACCCCCGAATCGTTGTACCCATCGAATTATATGCCCTGATTTTCTCCTAGCTGGAGGTGGCGGGGCATAGTGTGCGGGCGCGCGGCACTGAACCCCGGCAACAAAATTGTGGTGTAAGATGACTAACCGTTCGGCCACACACGCGTCTGACGCCTATCGGCGCCAATCAGTCTTGAGCAGCCGCATGCGGCGGCTGTTAGATTGGGCGTATCATTAAACTTGATCTAGTTCAAAACACCTTTTTTAGTTTCAAAGCAACAATTTATTCACTAAAAACTATTTGAACAACATAACTACCGTAAAACCTGTAATTGAAGTAAACCCGTATTAGAAGTACACCTCTAATAGAAGTACACCCCCAAGAGGGTTTTGAAAAATAGAAGTACACCCTCTAATTGAAGTACTCCCTCTAATAGAGGTACATCATCGAGTGAATTATTTTGAAAAATTTTTTATTCCATTTTTGAAGCTTTTTTCCGTTTTTCTTTAAAGAATTTTTAAATCGAGAATCATTTAAATGCCCGCGACACACACAAGTCTCCAAACACGTTCATGGAGAACACACTTGCAAAATTTGAATTGACAAGCGCAGATTTCAAATTTTCGAGGACCCCTCAAAACCGGGGAACAGCCCCCTCAGCGCAATGGAAATGGCGTCTCCCAACGGATGGTCCAAGACTTTCTCAACAGTTAGAAACTGTTTAAAAAAAAGACAGAATTGGAAAACTTTGAAAACTGACCGAGTTGGGATTTTGAGCACCACCTCGCGAGAAAATGGTATATGGTAAAAATGCCGTTAGATGAGATGGCTGACAGGGGAAAAATTACCAAAACCGGGAAGAATTTGAACGTCTGGCGCAGTTTTTCTAGAATTGTATAACCCTTTCAGTACAAAACTCGTGCCGTACGTTTGCAATGGGCGGGGCTTGTTTCTCGGTTTTGGAAATATTTTTCCGGTTTTGTCTTCCCGGGGTTTTTCGTCCCCGATTTTGTCTTGGTTACGAATCGCCTTTCTTTTTTGTTATTTTTCTTCTGAAAGGCCTTTGAAAAATAGAAGTACACCCTCTAATTGAAGTTCACCTGTATTAGAAGTACACCCAACTAGGGGGTTTGAAAAATAGAAGTACATGTACTTCAATTACAGGTTTTACGGTATCTTTAAAATAAAACGATACAAAAAATAATGAGATCAAAGAATTTATTTGTACGCGACGTTGAGTAGTCGCTCGGAAGTATATTTGATGAAAACCTCATTCTTTGATCTGGCGCGGCACGGCATACTGGCAGCTACGTTTCAGTCGCGTTTTATGAAATTCGATTTTTTCGCGGGTTCAATTTGTTGCGTACGTTTCACGAAAATAGAAATAAAAACATGTTGTTTTACTCGCAGATAACCTTAATTTTACGACATGTACGCAAAACATTTGATAACGCAGAAACGTTTGCAACGCCCTTAACACGGGTGTCACAGTGTTTCATCAAACATTGAGTGTGATTGGGGCGCGTTTGCACTTACGTTTGCACGATCGGACAATTTTCAGCTGACTTACAGCACTTTGAATATCAGGGTTCACATTGGTAAGTCAACTATTACTGCGTCGCGAAAAGCAGTCAGAGCGCAGCGCTGTGGTCTCGCCGCGAAAAGTGAGAGTCACAGCCGAGTCACAGCAGAGTCGCGCGCCTTGCCACAGCAGCGTCGCGCGCTCTGCTCTGACAGGTTTTCGCGACGCAGTAATACACTGAACCTTGCATTGGGAGACTCGCTTCAAAAACCAGAGAAATTGGTCAATAGAGCGCGCGTGCACCGCGTCTGCGTCTTGTATCTCGGCACACTCTCTCGCTCACTTTTTTTGAAAATATGTTTTTCAGAGCATTAAAATGCATTTTAAAATATCTTCTCGTTTCATTTTTGGAAAAATCTCTCTGTTAAAAGATAGCAAATTTTTTTTAGAGTGTTTTTAAATCAAATTTTTCGAAAATTGGTCGATTCTTCCGTGCACTCTATCGATTTTTAGTTGTTCTTCAATTTTAGCAGGCATTTTTTTATCCGAAAATTCATATTTTCTATTTTTCCCTTTTAATTAATATTTATTTTGTCTGAAATTTACAGTTTTACGTGCCATTCAACGAAAACCAGCCTTTGGTTTGGCGAGAAACCATAATTTTACAATTGCAATGCAAAACTTACGAAAATTGTGCGTCGAGTACTTTATCCCATTTCTTTTTTTTTTAGCTTAACTTGAAAACTGATATATCAATTATTTTTTTTATGTAAATCGCTAAAATCACATACAAATTCAATTTTTTTTCTTGTTCATTGTTGATTGAAGTGCCAAAACGTTTTTGAAAATTAGAAATTTTTGTCGAATCCCGTATTCCAGAACGATCCTAGACTCGAAAAAAAGATTTCAACACAGAAATTCAAAACTATGGCTAAAAAATGTCGGCAAAAAAGAAAGAAAAACAAAAAATTGACAGCGTACAAGTAATTATTGACCAATTTTGATAAACTTTGTTTTAAAAACATTCCAAAATTTTTTACTTCCATTCAACAGAGCGATTTTTGAAAAAAAGGAACGAGAAAATGCTGAAAAATGCATTTTAATTATCTGTTTCAAAAAAAAGTGAGCGAGAGAGTGTGCCGAGATAAGAGACGCAGACAGACGCGGTGCAAGTGCGCTCTATTGCCCATTTCCTCTGAATTTTGAATCTAGTCTCCCGATGCAAGGTGCAGTGTAATACAACTTTTATTAAAGATCACCAAAACCGAAATAAATCAAATAAATTTTGCTTTTTAACAATTTTTATCTAATTTGCCTTAATTTTCTTTGATTTTGGTAATTCTCAGTAAAAGGTATAGTGGACCCTGATATTCAAAGTGCTGTGAGTCAGCTGAAAACTGTCCGATCGACCCATAGTCCACTAAAATCATACTTTTAGTTTCAAAACTTTGTTTTAAAATTAAATTCCGAGTCTTAAAAAAACTGAAAAAAAAAAAATTATTTTTGGGTCGAAAATTTTGACATCTGAAATTTTTTGAAAAATCTGCAGTTTTCAAAAATGACCAAATCCATTTTTGGAGCTTGTCAAAAACATTACAGGAGAGATTCATGGAAAATTTCAGAATCGTAACTCTCTTCGTTCAAAAGTTATACTCCAAAAACCAAAATATGCTGAACAATAGCAAAACTATTTTGATCTCATTAGGAAAAACTACAAAAAACTTTGACTATGTAATCAATGGTTCACCCATCGGTAGAAAACAACTAACTAGGGATTTAGGGTTTATGATTTCCCCGAAATTAGACTTCTCCGAGCATTGGCACAAAGCCACAAACCAAGCAAAATACGCCTTAACACTCATATTCAAAAAATACTGTAGCGACAACAGTAGACTA
This sequence comes from Caenorhabditis japonica, assembly GCA_963572235.1. NCBI lineage: Eukaryota > Metazoa > Nematoda > Chromadorea > Rhabditida > Rhabditidae > Caenorhabditis > Caenorhabditis japonica. Next base: position 2,168,316 of record OY754346.1, read on the forward strand.
CTCACTCTGCTATACAAAATCTTTATCAGACCCATCCTCGAATACGGTACAGTGACAAGCAACCCACACAAAAAATCTGATATCAAATCTGTCGAATCTGTCCAAAATGCTTTCACCAGAAGGTTATACAGCCGACAAAGAGGCAGATATGTAAGAGCTGATGATCCCGAATATCTTTCGGCGCCTGAAAGAAATTCACTCTACGGCCTCTCATCACTAGAAAACAGGAGAAAGTATTTCGACAGGAAATTTCTGACTAAGATGATAGCAGGGAACGTTGATATCGACACAAGACCATTCTTTACTTTCTTTCATAACACGCGAACGCGCGCAAAAACCAAATTTATCTGGGCCCGCAGCAAAACAAAGATCCGCCAAGAATTTTTCACAAACCGCACGCTAACCGCAATCACTCTATAACTACAGTGCGTAACATAAGTATAAGCGCACCCCCAAAAATGCATGGTACTGCGTTTGCATGCAATCTGAAGACTCGGGACCTTGAAAATCGTAATCAGCTTGCAAAATTACCCCAGGACTACATAGTCCAAGTTAATATTCACAACACTCTTGAAATACTCCTGAAAAGTCTGAAAAAAGTACACCTGCAACCGTAACATAAGTATAAGCGCACCCCACATAACATCGGAAAAACTCAAGAAAAACACAAGTTGATTATTAGTAGCTGTACCATTAACGTTTATAACTCCATAATCGCGGTTGGACATAGAATTAGATACGCCTGGGATGTCTTAGTCAGTGTTGTTTTTGAATTCCTGCTCCAGGATACTCTACACACGAAGAATGGCGACCTCGAGTACAGCAATCGGCTAGAATGGTTTTTCTTGGTTGTGAAATTGACGAGGAATAGTCCCTAGATGTTATCCAATAGGTTCTAGTCCAGAAAGCATCCTGGACAAGTGAAAACATTGCGGTTTTTAATCTTGAGCCAGTCCACTGGCATGCGTGGATGCGTTATCTTGTTGGAAGATGAGGCCATATCGACGGAGGAACAAGAGGAGTTGCTGTTTTGGGATGTTCTGACATGAATTCAAGTTGAGTAGCTTTTATACAAAATGTATTATTAGTAAACCAGAAGAATAAAAACACTGGACACCATTATGCCTCTTCCTCCAAATTTATGTTTTGAGAAATCGACTGGATCCTAGAAGAGATCGTGCCAATCGTATTCGTAACTACCCGCGTTGTTTGAATTGAACTTTTCCAATCAGAAAAACCAACTTGGAACAAATAAGATTTGGTTTGAGAGTTTTGGTACCAAACAATTACTGAATTCGAATTTAAGTCAAAACCACAAATTGTTTGATCGTCGGTGAGTTGCGGCGCAGGTCTCAATACGGCTAATTTGATATTGGGATCACTTTTTTCTGTTTTCCCATACGTTTGCTTGTAAACTATGGCGTTGAGTTCTCGTTTGGTGTCGTAGCACGTCTTTAGAGAGCATGAAACTTGTCGACTGATATTGGTTTTTTTTTCCGACAGACGGCTTTGGCGGCACCCCAAACTTTTCGTAAAGGTTCTAATTTCTCATATATAAGTTATTGCACGTTGTGGAATGATTCTGCAGCTTCACAATTACTCAGTTCGACCATCTGGCCGTGTTGAAAGCTTTGATTTGCGTTTTCTCGGTGTTTGACTGATTTGTGCAACGTGGCATGATTTAATGATCTTTTTCGGTTTTGTTTTTACTGTGAGGAAGTTTTTTGTGAAATTCTGAAGGTACGTGACAACACTCATTGACTGTTTTCAAAAAAATTTTGAGTTTTTTCATCTGTTTTGGTAGGTGCGCTTATACTTATGTTACGGTTGCAGAAGTACTTTTTTCAGACTTTTCAGGCCCATTTCAAGAGTGTTGTGAATATTAACTCGGACAATGTTGTCCTGGGGTAATTTTGCATGCTGATTGCGATTTTCAAGGACCCGAGTCTTCAGATTGCATGCAAACGCAGTACCATGCATCTTTGCAGTACCATGCATCTTTGGGGGTGCGCTTATACTTATGTTACGCACTGTACTGCTGAACGGACGTCACCAAGATTCTTTATCACTTCTTCCCCACCCTTTTTTTTTCTGCTCTCATTCTTGATCTGTTTCTACCCAACTCCTTATTGCTCTCATTATTTCCCTGCACATACCTTTAATGTATCTGTGTACACAATACCAACACGTCACATTGGCGTAAATAAATGAATAAATAAATAAATATGATATTGTCGGCCCGCCAAAATGGTCAAACGCGCTCCGCTGAACTCAACGCTATGCGATTTTCATTTTGGTCTCCAAATTATTTCATTTCGCGTTGAATTTACACGTGAAATGAAATAATTTGGAGACAAAAATGAAAATCTCATAGCGTTGAATTCAGCGGAACGCGTTTGACCATTTTGGCGGGCCGACAATATATTTTTGTCCGGTACTGTACAGTACCGTTCAAAAGGTTGGAAACTTTTGGTTTTTGGAGTATAACTTTTGAATGGAGAGGTTTATGATTCTGAAAATTTGCATGAATCTGCCCCATAATGTTTTTGACAAGCTCCGAAAATGGATTTGGTCTGTTTTGAAAACTGCAGATTTAAAAAAAAAAAAATTTCAGATGCCAAAATTTTCAACCCAAAAATAATGTTTTTTTTTCAGTTTTTTTAGGACTCGATGTTTATGTTCAAAATGAAGTTTCAAAACTAAAAGTATGATTTTAGTTGACTATGGGTTGATCGGACAATTTTCAGCTGACTTACAGCACTTTATCAAGGTCAAGGTATCAAGGTCCACATGGGTAAGTCAACTATAACTTTTATTGAGAATCACAAAAATCAAAGAAAATTAGATAAAAACTGTTAGAAAGCAAAGTTTATTTGATTTTATTCGGTTTCGGTGATTCTCAATAAAAGTGAAAGTTGACTTACCCATGTGGACCCTGATACTCAAAGACCTGTAAGTCAGCTGAAAAGTTAACTGAAATCATACTTTTAGTTTTAAAGTTTTTTTTTGAACATAAATATCGAGTCCTGAAAAATCTGGAAAAAAACATTATTTTTGGGTCGAAAATTTTGGAATCTGAAATTTTTTGAAAAATCTGCAGTTTTCAAAAATGACCAAATCCATTTTTGGAGCTTGTCAAAAACATTATGGGGCAGATTCATGCAAATTTTCAGAATCATAACCCTCTCCATTCAAAAGTTATACTTCAAAAACCAAAAGTTTCCAACCTTTTGATCGGTACTGTATGTCTGTCCGTGAGCAAAGGCGTATTCCGGGAGGTAGAGTCCAACTCTTCCAAACGATTGTCACTGTGCTTTGTTGATGCTGATGGCAAATTCCAACTTGACCGGAAACTGTGTTCTCTTGAAATGGAATGGAAGGGTTTTGTCCTCGTAGCAGGTGATCCTCGGTACGAAGGTGTCCTTTCCTTTGTTGGATCCGGTGGCGAATGTGCAGAGGATGCACTTGGACTGGAGCTCCTTGACGATGAGGCATATGCCGTTGCACATTCCACTTCTCACGTCCAGGTTTCTCAAGAACATGACGACTGAGCCAACCTTCAGACAAAGACGATGAAGGGAAGATGTCCGAACAGAGTTGAGGAATTCCGTGGTCATGTATTTGTTAGTCGACTCGTCTTCAACTTCGTCTCGTGACAAATATTCCTGTAACCATTAAATTGGATGAAAATTTCAAGTAAATTTTTTACCATCTCTGTCCCGTCCATTTTCAAATAAGCTTTTTCATTCAGAAGATCTACGTCCTTCCTAGCTTACTCACTGCCACGTTAGAACAACAACGAGACCCTACAAATTCTCAATCCCTAACCTTAAAACCTACTTCATAGTCTTAACAGGACCTAATACACTCACAAAATCCTAACCTTAAGAAAAAATCTACACATTTCCTAAACTCAAAACGGATAGGACCAAACCTATTGGCTTCCTACTATACAGTGCGTAACATAAGTATAAGCGCACCCCCAAAGATGCATGGTACTGCGTTTGCATGCAATCTGAAGACTCGGGTCCTTGAAAATCGCAATCAGCATGCAAACTTACCCCAGGACAACATTGTCCGAGTTAATATTCACAACACTCGTGAAATGGGCCTGAAAAGTCTGAAAAAAGTACTTCTGCAACCGTAACATAAGTATAAGCGCACCTACCAAAACAGATGAAAAAACTCAAAATTTTTTTGAAAACAGTCAATGAGTGTTGTCACGTACCTTCAGAATTTCACAAAAAACTTCCTCACAGTAAAAACAAAACCGAAAAAGATCATTAAATCATGCCACGTTGCACAAATCAGTCAAACACCGAGAAAACGCAAATCAAAGCTTTCAACACGGCCAGATGGTCGAACTGAGTAATTGTGAAGCTGCAGAATCATTCCACAACGTGCAATAACTTATATATGAGAAATTAGAACCTTTACGAAAAGTTTGGGGTGCCGCCAAAGCCGTCTGTCGGAAAAAAAACCAATATCAGTCGACAAGTTTCATGCTCTCTAAAGACGTGCTACGACACCAAACGAGAACTCAACGCCATAGTTTACAAGCAGACGTATGGGAAAACAGAAAAAAGTGATCCCAATATCAAATTAGCCATATTGAGACCTGCGCCGCAACTCACCGACGATCAAACAATTTGTGGTTTTGACTTAAATTCGAATTCAGTAATTGTTTGGTACCAAAACTCTCAAACCAAATCTTATTTGTTCCAAGTTGGTTTTTCTGATTGGAAAAGTTCAATTCAAACAACGCGGGTAGTTACGAATACAATTGGCACGATCTCTTCTAGGATCCAGTCGATTTCTCAAAACATAAATTTGGAGGAAGAGGCATAATGGTGTTCAGTGTTTTTATTCTTCTGGTTTACTAATAATACATTTTGTATAAAAGCTACTCAACTTGAATTCATGTCAGAACATCCCAAAACAGCAACTCCTCTTGTTCCTCCGTCGATATGGCCTCATCTTCCAACAAGATAACGCATCCACGCATGCCAGTGGACTGGCTCAAGATTAAAAACCGCGATGTTTTCACTTGTCCAGGATGCTTTCTGGACTAGAACCTATTGGATAACATCTAGGGACTATTCCTCGTCGATTTAACAACCAAGAAAAACCATTCTAGCCGATTGCTGTACTCGAGGTCGCCATTATATCCTGGAGCAGGAATTCAAAAACAACACTGACTAAGACATCCCAGGCGTATCTAATTCTATGTCCAACCGCGATTATGGAGTTATAAACGTTAATGGTACAGCTACTAATAATCAACTTGTGTTTTTCTTGAGTTTTTCCGATGTTATGTGGGGTGCGCTTATACTTATGTTACGGTTGCAGGTGTACTTTTTTCAGACTTTTCAGGATTATTTCAAGAGTGTTGTGAATATTAACTTGGACTATGTAGTCCTGGGGTAATTTTGCAAGCTTATTACGATTTTCAAGGTCCCGAGTCTTCAGATTGCATGCAAACGCAGTACCATGCATTTTTGGGGGTGCGCTTATACTTATGTTACGCACTGTACAACACAACATAACGGATAACAGTAACATACGTCATAACCATTAATGAAAAATGTTACTTATCAGCACTGACGTGGCGATGACGTTCCAGTCGTCTTGCACTGGGTCGTAGAAAAGTGTCCACGTGTCTCCGCAACTCTTTTCCGCTCCGAGATCGTCACTGATTCCTGCTCCGGCACTGCCTTGTCTCTGCAGCCGACCAGACACTCTATCAAATCAATCGTCTCCGACGCCGATAATGAAATTAACGACAACCGAACCCTGTCCGGTTTCACCGTACAGACACCGCCGTTTCTGTCTTCCAACGTCCTTCTGAGACACAAATCCGTGTTTTCAACACTGAATTCGCTTTTTTCGCTTTTCTCGGCACAGTTGACTGCTTGTCTTTGCGCCTCTCGTCTTCCGTTCTTCGCTCCCTTCTGCACATCCGACACTAATCTCTTCTGTTCCCATGGAACCCAGCGTATTTTGTCTTGTCTCGTCCTGACCACAGTATGCACTGTCCATCGTGTAGCCTTCGGCGGACACCTTGTCGTGCTTCGCGATCCTACACCGATCCCTTCCTTTCTCTTTTTGAACAGCGGAATCGACACCGACACCACCGTTCTCACCTTCCTTTCTTCACTCTTCAAGCACAAGCTCGTCGGCACACACTGTTGCTCCGTTTCCATCCGGATGAACTGTCCGAGACCTGCTTTCGCTTTCGCTCTACCCTGGACACCACTTTGTGGAGGCCCTCTGAAGTTTGGCTTCGCCAACACTTCCACCTCTTTCTCCCACTTCGTACTTCTTCTCTTCAATCGCCCCCAACCACCTGTGGAGGTCACTGATACGACCGATCCACTATCAATCTCGAATCGCCTTCTCTGTCCCACGATTTTCACCGACTCAACCATCTTTGCTTTCTTTGCTTTCTTGGCTGTGTCCACTTTCTGTACTGGCCTCGACGTACACGGTCTTACCACATGGCCCACACCTCCACAACGGAAACATTGGTTCGTTCTTTCATAACTTCTTAATCTTTCCAACTCCCTTGACACTTTTTGCAAGCTTCCACTCAACTCCTCCGCAGTCTTCCTCTCCTCCTCGACTGCAGTGCACGCCCTTTGCGCCCTGCGCATTAACTTCTCGGCTCTGAGCTTCTCTGCCTCGCACTCCCGAATTCGTGCCTCAAGTCGCTCGTTCTCCGCCTTCCACCGAATCAGTTCCTCCTGATGGTTTTCTTCACCTTCTTTCCTTGAGCTTCTGTCTTCTAGACTCCCTCGCTCACACAGTTCTCTCAGCTCCTCAACTGTTTCCAGCTTCTGTTCCCTCATCAGCCTCAGCACTGCTCGTGGCCACTTGCCACGACCGATTTCTTCGAATCGCTCCCACAGTTCTTTCCTGAACTCTTCGATCGGCTCAACGATCATCTCCCGCTGCCTCTCTGAGCAACTTTGCACTGAGAGCAGATTTTCCATGACCTTCTTTTCAACTTCGTCGGCCGTATCCACGAACCGCGCAAAGTTTTTGAAAAGCTTCCTCCTTTGCTTGACATCCACGTGTTGCTTCTCGACGCTCAACTCCGAGCCTTTCGTCCCGCTCGTCCGAGTTCCGTCCAACACATCCAGAGCCATCTCGACTTTCATCACTTCACTCTCGTTGTCTTCCATATTCGTCTGTCGACCTCCCAATCACCGCAGATTGTTTATCCAAACAATCAGATCAGCGTTTCTCACGATGATTATCCAATCAAAGTGTGTCCAGTTCCTATAGGTTCCTCCACACTACGGGCGTTTATCCAAACCACCGTAGTATTCGTGGATTTCCCCACAAAAACGTGACAGAGAAGGGAAGAAAAAAAAAAACGACGATTCGGCCCCAAAGTTGGCCCGTTTTATTCAAAACGGCCGGGTTCCTTATAAAAATAGACAGAAACGGAATACAACGACAAGTTTATTTACAAAAAAATAACACCGCCAAGAAGGGAAAACAACCAAAGCGAAACAGAAACGAGAACTAAATGGCCAATGGGGCCGCTCAAAATAAATAATATCCACGTGGCACTAAATCGTGTGAACTCACGTGAACTTAAAATACTTTTATTTTTATATTATTTGTGGCGCTTAATAGCGTGTATGGCGGTCTAGACAGAGTGTCGTGGCGCTGATACGTGTAGGCCGATAATAAAGGAGTTTTGGGTGGGTGACTTGCCCAAGGCAACTATGCGATTTTCATTTTGGTTTCCAAATGACTTCATTTCACGTTGAATTTATACGTGAAATGAAATATTTGGAAGCCAAAATGAAAATTGCATAGCGTTGAGTTCAGCGGAGCGCGTTTGACCATTTTGGCGAGCCGACAATACGGATACAAATAAATGTTCGGAATTTCATTTTTAATTTTAAAAAATTTATTTACTGATAAATTCGCAGAACTGTAGACCCTATGCGGGTTGGGGGCATGAGTGTGCGAAAAATAAGTTTCGAACGATTTTCGAAATTTTTAGAACGAAAAAACTGAAAAAATATTTGTTGATTTTTTTTTAATTTTCGAAAAGTTTGACTCGCGATACCTGAGTATTGCGTTTTTTCAGTGGGCTGAGTTTGACCTCTTGACGTTGCAACTCGATTGAAAACCCAATATAATTTCAACGTGAAGTGAAATAATTTTGAAACCGAAAAAAACATTTTTGGATTTTATTTTCCCGAGAAATTTCGCACAATTATTGTGTTTTCAATCGACTTGCGACATGAGAACGCGAGATTCCGCCCACTTATTTGTGCGCGACCACGCGAACGCAGTGATATTTGAAGAGACGCAGGCAGAACGGTGAATGCAGACTTGAGTTTTCATGTAGCAAGTCGATCGAAAACACAATATGTTTTTTTTCTGGAATCCAGTTAAAACAGATAATTTAATTTGTTTCCACAAAATATGAGTCATCGATGGAATAACGCACGAAAAAATAGTTTTATTTTTTTTTTCATTTCACGCGTGCCGAAAAATGTAATAAATTAAATACCATCTAATGTTCATTTGAAATATCGGCCATAAGCTGGCAGAATTTTTTTCAAAACAATTCAGGACAAATGCGAACTTTTTGACAGATGCCCCCTAGGATATTTCGAATGCCCCCTAGGAACAAGTGCCCCCTGGGATCACGTTGCCTCCCAAGATAGACCATCCGTTGCCCCCTATGATAGTCTGGGAAAATGCACCCCAAGATTGAGTGACCCCTCAGATCGATTGCCCCCCAAGATAGCGATGCCCCCTGATGCCCCCTAAATCCGATGCCCCCTCGGATTATCGGCCATCTCCGTATTACTAGAGGAGGTTTTCGGCAATTCGCCGCCTAAATCGGCGTGCTCGTGTGTTTCGATTTTTTCTGTAATTTTTACTGTCTCCATTTTGCTTTTTTTTTGTTGTTGAAACATAAAATTTTAAATAAAAAAAGACTACCTAGCTTTTTTGCGGTTGGAACAATAGACTTGCACCGTTTATTAGACTTGCCCCTCTAATAGACTTGCACCCGGGCGAGGCCTTTGAAAAATATACTTGCATGCAAGTCTTATACAGGTTTTACGGTAATCAAAGGGATATTTTCTCTTTCAGGAGATAAATGCATTCCTATCGAATTTTGCGACTTGGCATCGCAGCGCCAAGTTTATTGTTAGTAATGTTTTGTAATTTTCAGAGAATCAACTAACAGTTTTGAAAAACGATGGCTGTAAGATTTTAAATAAGGAAGATAAGAAAAAACCAATCACTTATTATATCGCTACTCGTTCGAAATATAAATTGGTCTCACCTACCTTTTTAGTAGCAGTTTTTGGAATTATTTGTTTTGCGCAGAATTTAACTTCAGCTGATCCGTGTGCCGTTAGATTGAAAGACATCGTGAAACAACAGAAGGATGTTGATAATTTGGAAAGTGTAAGGTTGAAAATTGCAACTCTATCACGCGTGATCAATGCAATAGTTCTGCAAAATGCTTTTCAAACAAAATCTATGACAATCAATAAATCGATGGTGTTTGATGTTCAAGCGCTTAACTCATTTCAAACAATAAAACAACCATACGTTGAAAATTTCATAGATACTGTCAAGAAAATAGATTTAGTAACTACTAAGTTGGTGGATACGATAAATATAACAACAAGCGAATTAAATATACTAGAGTTTTGCAATACCTCTGAAATCTCAATCATCCCAGTTTTATTTTCTTTCAATGCTTCAAGTTTTCATTTTGGTAATGCTCTAAGCGAAATTTATGCATGTAGTTTGGAGTTAGGTTTGTTCAGTGAAGAACTAAAATCACCACGGGCGACGCCAAATAGTTTGATTGAACACCGTGACGAATTCAAATTACATGTTTTGGACTATGATAGCGAATTCACAAACTCACCACTTTTAAAAAATATCAAGACTATTGTTCATTCTTTAAAAAACGCGAAGTCGTTAGTCTTAGCCATTGAACAATACCAACTACTCACTGATCAAAAGTTTTTACGGCGTCTGATTAAAAGCGTGGACAGTTTAGAACCATTTGCCACAATTATCGATAGTTTGTCAAACTGCGAACAGAACAAACGTACAAAGGAACAGCTGGATGCAATAGAAAATTTTTTCAACAAAACTGTTAGGCATTATGGTAATCACGCGTTTATAGAGTTTCCTCAGGAATTAAAACCTATAGAAAATCTTTCGGAAGACTTTGATAATGAGTGGCTCAAAAAACTTTTCAATAATGGAAATTCTCTGGCTGACTTAAAAAATCTTCTAAGACCAGTAATCAATTACAAAACTCGAATGAGAGGGATGGAAAACGTAATAAATACGCTTGCTCGAAACAGTTTTTTAAAACTTGTTCGACAACGTTTAAAACAACTTAACCATATTTGTGAGACAAAGCCAAAGCTATTCTCAAGTTCGCTTGCAAATGTCAAAGCCACTTTGGAAAATGTAATGCCAATAGCTGGTCTGAACCACTCAGTTTTAAATGAGTTCAAACAATTTTTAATTTCCGCGACGTTTATTACAAGTTTTAGTAACGAGCTGGATATCGCTGTGAATATAGCCGGCGCTTTGTCGGCTAATATATACGAAGAAGAGTTTTGGCATAATATTGTAAACAACTCTGAAAAAATTTCAATGATCAAACGTGAATTTTTAAGCAATTATTATGAACCGGGAATCCATTTATTAATGACGAAAACAAGATTCTTTGAAAACCAAAGGAAAAAAGTCATACATTTTTTTTCTAAAACCACTGGTTTTGCGGAAACACTGACGGATGCAGTACTGACCAACATAAGCAAAATACTCTCTCAAAACATTAAACCGGACATAGAAAATATTAGAAATCACGTTCAATTCTTAAATTCATTTTTGCCTCTGACAAAAATAGAGCATGTCAAGATTAACCAGCTACCTGAAATCTTATCAGATGCTAAAAACAAAATTGATAAATGGGCCAAGCTAGAAATCAAACTCAAAAAAGAAATTGAAGAAACTAAAGGTTCCCATCGTCTTTTAAACTTTCCATTTGCTTACGAAACGGCTGTTCAATTAGAATTTTCTCAAAGAGCTTGGGTTTTAATTCAGAGACACAATCTTTGTCGAATTGCGCAAAGTTTTATGACAAACGGACTTTTGTTGTCCAAGAAAATTAAAAATTCAACATTCGTAGAAGGAGATTTTATCGATTCCCTTCGGAAAAATTTTTCTTCTTTCGAAAAATCATTAGCCGTCTTTCTAACTGAAATTGAGTCACTGACGACAAAATTCACAATCGATGATCATTCTTTGAAGTCTTTTGGAGAATCAATATCTGTCCTGGACCAGATCAACTTTTATACATTTAATGTTCCCCTAATGAAATTGACGCTTAATCAGCTGAAAACGTTGCTTAATGAATCGATAGCAGTATCCGATGTGGAAAAAAGTCTTGAACTATTGGAAGGTTTACAGTATACCACTATGGGTAGGAAAAAATTAATTTCCATGCTGCTCGCCCAGAGTGACCTTTTTTTTCAAATGTTTTTTTATAAAAAGGAGAAAATGGAAACTGGCTGGTAATGTCTCGCACTTGGATTTCATATTAATGTTTTTTGTTTAGGATACATTTGCTTCTGGTTGTTACAACTTTTGCCATGGTGCTCAGCTTTGTTTTTTTCTCGTTTTGTATGTGGATTAAGTCAACCCGAGCCAAAAAACTTGATCATCAGGACGAGGCGCAACAATTAGAATTGAGACCGAAACAAAAGTAAGAACCTTGCGGTTCTTGAACGAATTAGGCTTATTAATAGATTTATTGACTGATAAACTTAAGTACTGGATAAAACGTTCTGCTGTACAATATAACTGAATCCACAAGGGGGAAAGCGTAAAGCATAGGCAAAAAGAAAGCAAAGGTAACGGGTCGAAAATCGCTCTCGAATGAGCTAAATCCTCCCCCTTTTTGTGGCCGGAAAGTGGGCGTATCGGTTGTCGGTTTCAGAAGGTTCTTGTAGCCAATCAGCATGTGGCGCCAAAGCAAGAGTGTGGAGGCGCAGACAGTGACCTCTGGCGGCATTTGTAGTCTTTTGTGGCAGTGTATTGTGTTTTCAATCGGCTTGCGACTTCAGAAAGCGAAACTCCGCCCACTTATTTGTGCGCGACCACGCGAACACAGTGATATTTGAAGAGACGGAGACAGAACGGCGAATGCAGACTTGCGTTTTCATGTCGCAAGTCGATGGAAAACACAATAGTTGGTAGTCACTGCGAGAGCTCGGTCGACCATGGAGGCGGCAGGCAACGAGCGTGTCGTGGCGGCATAGTGCCGCAGCTCACGTAGACGCAGGCGACGAGCGTGCTAGCCGTGGTTGAGCCTGTAACACGGCCTCCCAGGACGCCAGGCACTGCTCAGGGAATTTTCCGGGGGTACGACATAATAGAAATAGGCGAAATAGAAATGCTACAAAATAGAAATGCTACAAAAAAGAACTGGAAAAAATAGAACGGCTACAAAATAGAAATGAGCGGAATAGAACAGCGCGAAATAGAACGGCTACAAAATAGAAATGGGCGAAATAGAAATCGGTGCGATGGAGCGCGTTTGCATTATTCTTCGAATTTTCCGATTATTATAGGATTTTTCAGTAATTTTCAGATATTTTACGCACTTAACAACATCGAAAATGAAGAAAGGTATTAAATCAATGCAGTTTCAGAAAAAAAAAATGGAAAATCAGCGAAAAACTGAGCAATTGAAAAAATAATGCAAACGCGCTCCATCGCCAAAATTTTTTCTATTTTGTAGCATTTCTATTTCGCTCATTTCTATTTTGTAGCCGTTCTATTTCGTAGCATTTCTATTTCGCTCGGTTCTATTTTTTCCAGTTCTTTTTTGTAGCAATTCTATTTTGTAGCATTTCTATTTCGCCTATTTCTATTCTGTCGTACCCCCAATTTTCCGCAAGGAAACGGCAAGGGTTCGCTATTCAAGCGGCACGTTGCAGTCAAAATCGGCAAGTTGCCGATATTTGATGAGATGGCAAGAGGACGGCAAGCAAAATAAGTTGTAGCCGCAAGGGAACGGCAAGTCGTCGGCAAGGGACTACGACGCAAATATGAGCAAGATGCCGGCAAGGGAACGGCACTGGCACGGCAAGGATAGCTCTCCAGATGCGTCAACATGCGCTTTGCGCATATTTTTCATTCATATATTTTTTCTTTTCCGATCCTATTTTTAATATTTTCCTCATCGCACGCTGCCCTGCACGCGAAAAACGTCAACAAAGCTGTCAACGTGGCCGCGAGGCGGTGGCCGAACTTTTTTCGCGACCACGGCCACTGAAAATTTGCGAAACCAAATTTTTGCACTGAAATTTCGCTTTCATGGCCAATAACTCGATTTTAAAAGCAGTTTTTTATAAACAATTCTAATACGATTGTAGAGAAATGTCTGAGCTTTGTAATAAGCGCAAAAACGTTGAATTTGGTGCTCTGTAGGAATCTGATTTTCGATTAGAAAATTTTTTTTTTCACAATTTCAATAAAAATTGAGTTTGCAAAAAACAAGAAAATATATTCATGTATTTCTATTTGTTCAGGTTATAAGGAACATGAATACTATTTTATTCAAGCATTTTTTTAATACTGCCAAGCAGCAAATTCGACAGTTTTCATTCATTTTTCATTTCATTGAAACCTCTCATTTTCGATTTTAATTTTCTTTTCTTAATTCGTTTGCTCCGAATTTTTAAAAATCTGATTTTCAGAGACAAGCAGCTTAAGCAAACGTTTTTTTTACAATAATATGAAACTCCAAATATGAATGGGAAGTTTTTGCACTAGTCCAGAAAATTGAGATCTTGTTAGGAAATACAAACTTACAGAGAAATTTTCAAACCATAAAGGGATCTTGACAGATTCAAAACATTTTTGGAATCTGGATCGAAAGTATTGGAATCCGGACAGAATTTCAGTAAAGTGTTCAGGCGATGCGCGTCTGTGTAGAAAGATTTTCGATTAGGACGGAAGTTTTTGGAACTTGATGAGATCGCCAAATATCCACAAATCACCAGATTATAGGCCTGAGGGTTGGGACAAAATCGAAACGCGGGTAACTCTTTATATTCATAAGGTTGGTAAACGAAAATTAGAATTAAAAAGGTCGATTTGTTGTTGTTGTATTACTTTCCGATGATTTTCTGGAATTTCCTTACAAAACAAGCGAGAAGAAATAATTGAAGACCTGAAAAAAGCAGGTCGGAGAAGTGTATTGTGTTCTTCTCTCAATAACCGCCAACATTTAGACAACGACCAAATAGATACTGCAAAAAATTAATATAATTTATATTCTCAGTACGAAGCGCTGCAAACGCGCTCCCTTCGCACAGTGGTGGACGCGGCCACGTTGGCGACGAGAGAGTGTAGAAAATTGAGAGAGCCGTCGCCGATGTATTGCTCTGATTTCTCTAAACCTCACTCCAAATGCATGCGAAATTCTTTGTTCGATTGGAGCGAGTTATCAGCGTTTTATACCGAGTATAGATAAACATTGAAATGAAACAGAATATTGAAAAAAACAACGTTGAAAAATTAGCAGAGAGACGCAGAGAGTCGCAGAAAAACGCACGGGAAATGCGTCAGTAACGAGCAAGACGTTTTTCGCGTGCAGGGCAGCGTGCATCGTCACAAAAAATGGAGATACCGCGCCGTTCTCGACAAAAAACCAGTATGTATATTGCTTACTTTTACAATTGTTTTATAAACGTATGCATTTTCAGGTATGAACTCTGGCCGTGAAGTATTTGACTCACAAGGGAGTTACATATGGTCGGGCTTTCAGAAATTTTTAAAAATTGGGTGTTTGAGGTATGAGGTACGTATGGAGTTTCGCTTGTGAAAAGGGGTCCAGGGTCCACTTTATCGATTTGGTTGAAAAAAAGCGTCTGAAAATATTTTGAAATGCAATTATCTTTATCATTATTGTGAAAACAAAAAAATTGCAACGCGGTGTTTGCGTACTTTTAAAATTCAAATGAAATTGTGAACAAATCTCTTCATTTGCCATGCTATTTCTCTCACTGTCGTTTGAATTTCAAAAGTACGCAAACACCGCGTTGCAATTTTTTTGTTTTCACAATAGTGATATTTATCGTTGAAAGCAGAAGCCGTATTCATGAACGTTTACCGTGCGGTAAATGAAAAAGTAAATGAGTTTTCTGAGGGAATTATTAAGTTTCGTTATTCCTAAAACAATTCACGGATCGTTTTTAGTGTCATGAACCCCTTACACATTGCAGAATTTTAGTTTTCTGTCAAAAATTTCATTTACCATTTCCATTTACCGTACGGTATAGTCGGCGAATGCATCATCAGCCTCGCTCTACCGCACTTTTCAATTTTCAACAGTGTAGTGCGCCTTTTTTGAAGCGAAAAATCAAATTTTAACTGCAACTCGTTGTGGATACGTTATTTTCCGTTGAAAAGAAGTGTAAAACTATAAGTCAAGTTAATCTTGCAAGTGCAACAGTGTTTTACAGGAAATTTAGCAGTAGAGCGAGGTTGATGATGTATTCGCCGACTATAAATGTTCATGAATACGGCCTCAGATGAGGAATGGTAGAGTGGATAAGAGTTTCGACTGACGTGCAGAAGGTTGTTAGATCGTTCACGTCATTTGTTTTAAATTTTTGAAATTTTTTTTGTAAAAGCATTTTGAATTACGAAAAAAATATGTATTTTTTTATCTTTCTTATTGTGTTTTCAATCGACTAGCGACATGAGAACGCGAGACTCCGACCACTTATTTGTGCCGTTCTGTCTGCGTCTCTTCAAATATCACTGTGTTCGCGTGATCGCGCAGAAATAAGTGGGCGGAGTCTCGCGTTCTCATGTCGCACGGCGTGTTGAAGAGTACATCGTGAAAATGCGCTCCACTGCTTACATAGATTTGAGGAAACGCGGTTGATACAGATTTGAAACGGTTTAGATTTTCAAAAACGAGGCGCTGGCGGAACACGTTTTCTGCATAAAATAATAGGAAAATATTGTTTAAATATTTAGAATCATGCAAAAGATATGAACCCATAAGAAAAAAATATATGAAAAATTGCTGCGGCGCCGCAGTAACGACGTTTTGAATACGCCATTTCGCGCTCTTTTTTCTCGAGTGACGTGGCAACTTTCCGGCGAAATTTAAATTTTAATTTTCATGTACCTCTCAACACCCCGTGATGTCGCAAGTCGATTGAAAACACAATGTATAGAAAAATTTTAGATTAGTCTGTGTGTTCGTTGGTGTGTCTCGCATACGAGATTGCACTCAACAAAACTCAATCCCGCGACCTCTAGATTAACGTTTAAGCATGTTAACCACAAGGTCACGAGAAATTGAGGAGGTTAGGGAAATTAAATGATTGCCATTGCTATTGTGTTTTCAGTCGACTTGCGACATGAGAACGCGAGACTCCGCCCACTTATTTGTGCGCGACCACGCGAACACAGTGATATTTGAAGAGACTTGTTGTCATTAAAAAATCAACCCAAAAATGCGGCTCTGGGACGTTTCAAAACAAGACGTTTCAAAACTGGGACGTTTCAAAACTGGGACACTTCAAAACTGGGACGATTCAAAACCTGCCACTTCAAAACTAGGACGGTTCAAAACTTTGAGTGCAATTGTGCGTCACGGTGTACGCACTAGTGACACCAGAACACACGCACATTAAATGTTTATTTTTGTTTTGTCATTGTTTTAAACTATTTTCACGTACTATTCATTTTCTTTTTTCGTTTTGTTATTTTTCAACTCTCTTCACGCGTTTTCCTATCGTTTCGCTTTTTTTTTCGTTAAATTTATCGGAAAATTTACTAAAGCGTTTTACCGGTAAAGCACTCGACAAAAGACAAAACATGAGCGACCAAATTTAAATACCGGCAAAAAATTATTTTTAAAAAATGCGAAACGAGAGCAAAACGCGTGAAGAGAGTTAAAAAATGACAAAACGAAAATAAACATTTAATGTGCGTGTGTTCTTGTGTCACTAGTGCGTACACCGTGACGCACAATTGCACTCAAAGTTTTGAACCGTCCTAGTTTTGAAGTGGCAGGTTTTGAATCGTCCCAGTTTTGAAGTGTCCCAGTTTTGAAACGTCCCAGTTTTGAAACGTCTTGTTTTGAAACGTCCCAGAGCCAAAAATGCTACTCGCTGTGGAGTTACAGCCGTTTTCATGCTAATTTTCAATGTACTGATTTTCTGCCAACCCAGTGGGCGGGGCGATGTTTGCAAGAATTCTGCGCGCGATAATCGTTTAATTTGAAGCTCACAAAAGGTAAACGCCTCATAGACTGATCGCAAACCGCCATACAAGAGCGCCTAAACGACAAGGATCCTGCCCAAGAGGCGATGACACTCCTAGGCCATCCACCTTGCCTCCCAAGCAAGGGATTTTTTAAAACCTGAAAAAATTATAAAAAATTAAATGATATTCTCAGTACGGAGCGCTGCAAACACGCTCCCTTCGCACAGTCGTGGACGCGGCCACGTTGGCGACGAGATAGTGCAGAAAATTAAGAGAGCCGTGGCCGATGTTTTGCTCTGATTTCTCTAAACCTCACTCCAAATGCATGTGAAATTTTTTGTTCGTTTGGAGCGAGTTTTCAGCGTTTCATACCGAGTATAGCACTTCGGATTCTTTCGAAGTATTAGCCTTCTCTTGAGCTGAGTGCTATCGATGAACAGGCAAGAGGTGTTATTCAACAATGGATTTATTGATTAACAATTTTACACGATAAATGTGAATAATTTATCGCCGGGGACCTAGCCCTGATGGCGTGCGCTATCCGCGTTGATGGTTAACGGGTGCTTCCGCGTGGAGTTTCGGCACCTGCCAGTCGATCGGTTTATTCTGCGATGGGTGCTGGCTGGAGGGGAACGCCTGAAAAAACTGTATTTGTGCGTGGTAGGTTTTTTCAGTTCACCTGTTTTTTCGTGCGTTTCTTTGACGAGGGTTTGGCGTGGGCTAGTGGGCTACTCCTGAGGTCTTGTCAGACCGATGGTACTTGGCCGCAAGAACCTCCTTGCCAAAACGTTTTCGGCAGAGCGGGAACATGTGAAGACAGTTCCCGCAAGAGCGGCAAACGCGGGACACATCCTGACATTTGCCAGAATGAGATTGACCGCACTTGATGCACAGATCGCTTGCGAGGATTCGCTCCAGCCGAGATTCCGCGTGGGGGAATCTCTCACAGGTGTCGATGGAGTGCCCGTAGTCGTTGCATGCTTCGCAAAAACTGTCGATGAGCCTGAGCGAGTCCTGCTTGCGAGGGATAGGCGGGAGATCCCGGATATCCTTGACTGCGGTCACTTCCACCGAAACGTCATTTTCTCGATGTTCTTGTTAATAAAAACCGCAGTGAGGTTGTTATTATGAAGATTAACTGTAGTTGCGACATTATTTGTGATTATTTTCTTCCTATATATTCTCAGTACGGAGCGCTGCAAACGCGCTCCCTTCGCACAGTGGTGGACGCGGCCACGTTGGCGACGAGAGAGTGCAGAAAATTGAGAGAGTCGTGGCCGATGTTTCGCTCTGATTTCTCTAAACCTCACTCCAAATGCATGCGAAATTCTTTGTTCGATTGGATCGAGTTACCAGCGTTTTATACCGAGTATAACAGAGATGTGCGTAATTCCGTTAACGCCATTTTCTTTTTGGAAAATGCCATTCAATTTTCGTCTTTCTGGTTCCTTTTAAAAATATTTAATTATGTTTCCGGTTTTATCTCACTTTCCGCTTGAAAAATTGTATTTCGTTTACAAAAATTTTAATTCCGCACATCTCTGCTATATAACTATGATTGCGACTGTTCGGTTTTTAATTTTGCTTAATTTTTATCGATTTTCAGAAACGATGGTCGGTTTCGTTAATAAATGCAGCAAGGATGAGGCTCGGAGAGGAGGATGAAAACGCCCAACAAGACGAGGTTCGTTGTATTTTTTTCTTTCTTCCTAATTTTTTTTTCCAGAATCGCTGACAAGAATATAAGGGGGACATTCAGAGGAGATTGGAAAAATGGCAAAAATTGAAGAAAAAAAACGGCTCTGAAAATGCTCAGATTGATAAGAAAATTACGGAATATTGCCAAATATCACGACCATGCTCAAAAAATTTTGGATTGGAAGATTAAAGTTGAAAAAACGGCTCAAAAACCGGACAAACCTCGTTAACAGTGGAGATGAAAAGTTAAATAGTGGGTCAAAATTTTTTTTCCAAAATCAAATGAAAAAAGAATTGAAACGTGCACAAACGCCAGTTCCTTATGGGGTTATGCACGGAATGGCAAAAAACTGCGGGAAAACTCGAAAAATGCTCCGATTGACCGAAAATTTTGGGGAATGAGGGGGAAAACTCTCCCGGACATTCCCACAAAATTTCAGACCAAAATATCGATTTTTAAGAAATATTGCTCTTTTTTCTGAAAATGCTTAAAATCGATATTTTTGTCTGAAGTTTTGGGGTAATGTCCGGGAGACTTTTTTCCCTTATTTCCCAAAATTTCAGGTCAATCGGAGCATTTTCCGAGTTTTCCCGCAGTTTTCTGCCATTTCGTGAATAACCCCATTATAAAAAATTGCCTCTCGCAGTAGTTTTTTCCTATTGTCGACCCGCCACTACGGTCAAACGTGCTTCGCGATTTTCATTTCGGTTTCCAAATAATTTCATTTCATGTTGAATGTATACGTGAAATAAAATAATTTCAGAACCAAAACGAAAATCACAAAGTACTGATTTCAGCGGAACACGTTTGACCGTCATGGCATGCCGACAATATAAATCTATTACTTTTAACATTATAAGCGAGCCAAAAATCAAAATATTGTGCAGGTTAATCAGTTTAAATGCAGCTTTGGCTCGCTTTTAATGTTCTTAAAGTAATTTGTTTATAGGAAAAAACTGCCGCGGGAAGCAATGTTTTTTTTTGTTGAAGAAATGACTTTTGTGCTCTTTTTGATTCTTTTTTCATTAGACTTGGGAAAAATTTTTTGACTTACTATTTAACTTTTCACCTCCCGTGTTAACGCGGTTTCGTGATGTCGCGGAGCCGAAAAATTATTTTTTACCAATTCGCTTGATCGATACTTCAGTCGCAAATTTTTTGAGCATGGATGGGAGCGTTTTTGGCAATATTCCGCAGTTTTATATCAAAAATTTTTTCGATTTTTTGACATTTTTCAAAATTCCTCTGGAACGGCCCTAAAGAGCAGATGATCGCATTGGCCATGGAGCCGCCGATCAATTTCATCAAGCAACTGAGAGAAACGATCGAATACCGGATTAAAAAAAATTATATTTGTTGTGCAAAATTATTTATTAGAGATGAACATTTTTAAATAACATTTTGTTATCAGGGAAAGACATGAAACATTATGGGCGTTCAAATAACCATGTTGCACTAACCGTCCTGTTTCGCATTCTCGTGTCACATCGCTGAAGGATGAAAGCCATATCGTCGCATTAGGAAACCAGGACGTCCTGAAAAACGACATTGAATCTACGGATTTAAATTTCAACGTGTCAAATTCCATGGAAAAAATAACCTGAAGAAAAATGTATCCATATTTTAATCGTTTTGAAATATTGCATCCTGAATTAAATATTGAATATCCTGTTGACCAAAAATTTTTATCGATGCCAAACTATTCGCAGTGATTGCAAAACGATGTGTTTGACCTATTATTGTGAAAACAAAAAAATAGCAACGCGGTGTTTGCGTACTTTTGAAATTCAAAAGGCAATGAGAGAAATAGCATGGGAAATCAAGATATTTGTTCCCAATTTCATTTGAATTTTAAAAGTACGCAAACACCGCGTTGCCATTTTTTTGTTTTCACAATATCAATTCAATATTCTTGCCGGCTACCATATGCGCCCGTGAAAGTTTTATAATAGACGCAGACGTAGCGACAAATGTTTGCGGCGACACACCCGCTCACATTTTTTGATCTATGTTCAGTTGAATTAAACTGAATTCAGTTGAAAAGACCTGATGGGGCGGAGCCTCGATGTTTCGCGCCACTGCTTACTGTAGCCGGCAATAATATTGAATTGATAATATAATCTATGAATCTGAAAAAAAATTCTAGAAAAACATCTATATTTGTACAGTGAAAATGTCATCGGCTACTCTGCTAGTTTCGGCTCAAAATAAAATCCAAGTTTTGGAGAACGAAGTGGAGAGATATCGCACAAGGGAATTGAAACTTCTCGATCGTATTCGCTCACTTCAGCAACAGAATATTGTATTGGGTAACAAAATTGGCCTTTATGAGCAACATTTGGAAAAAGTTGAGCATGACTGGAACATTGACCAGGAATCTTACGAAGAAAAAATGCATGTTTTATGAAGCGAAAAAAATTCTGCAATGAACCAGTTAGAGCAATTACGACAGCAACACGTGGAATGTGATGGAATCAGAGTTCGATGGGAAGCAAGTTTAGGACGCTATATGTCCGAAAACAAAGCCCAGTCGAACAGAATCGACACACTTCTCTCCAAAATTAAGACATTAAACAAGGAAGTCAGAAGAAGTGCACAACCTAGTTCCCCTCCCCACAAAATGAAATCGTACAATTTCCTTAAGAACCACGATTATCGAAAGAAAAGAGTTCAAGATGCAGCTGAGCAGTTAAGAGAAGCAGCAGGTAATTTGGTGGGCACAGAAACTTCAGGGAAAATTATAGAATTTACTTTTGGCATTTCTAATGAGGTTATTCACGGAGCCAGCAAAATATGCGAAAAATTCAGCGAAAATTCGGAGGATGCTCCGATCGGTCTGAATCTTTGAGAGATCATTTAAAAATACTCTCGGACATTCTCAGAAAATTTCAGACCAAAATATTGATTTTGAAAACTTTCAGAAATAAAAATCTATATTTTTTAAAATCATTATTTTGGTCTGAAAATTTTTGGGAATGTCCGAGAGTATTTTTAAATGATCTCTCAAAGCTTCAGACCGATCGGAGCATTCTCCGAGTTTTCGCTGAATTTTTTTTTGCATATTTTGCTGGTGAATAACCCCATAAGTTTGGAACAAAATAATATACGAGTTTTTCTTTAGGTGACTGCCAACCTGGGCAGCTCATCAACGATGTTAATCGGTTGCTTACAAAAGAAGGGTACTGCAAGTACGAGATGAGCGCATACGAAGGCTTTAAATTTTTCCAAATGCTAAACCTTACGAGAGGACAGTTTGGGACGATGAAGTCCTTGTTCCGCGAGCTCGGCATCGTGGACCCGTTCCCCAGTCGAAACCAGATTGAGCGTATTGAAGGGGAATATGGAGACGAATCGTTCTTCGAGGTAGTTGCCATGCTCTCCACCGATTCTGAAGGTAATGAAAAAGAAGTTACCGTCTGCCGGCTAAAATATGTTGCTGAATACGTCCAGTTGAGAGTACAGGAGCTCGCTTTCCGGGAAAAACTAATGTTCGATGACACCACAGGAATGTGTCTCTGGATCACTGTTGTCGGTACTGAAAATAAAATTATTAAAAAAAAAATAAATATTTTAGGTGACAAGGAAAGCGACGAATTTAAGTTAGCTTTAAGCATCGTTAATGTTTCCAACCCAAATTCGCCGCACCACATGATTCCTCTTGGTATCTTCAACGACGACGAGAGTGCAGTCAACATTGAGAAGTATCTAGGATCAGTAGTGGAACAGCTGAATGAATTGACGGAAATCGAAGTATTGTTTCGATCTGGAACAACAACAATTCCCGTTCTTCAGTTTCTGGGCGGTGACATGAAGTTCCAGTATGACGCGCTCGGACACGAATCTGCCGGATCCCGAAAGTCGTGCTGCCTCTGCTACAAAGCAGGGAAGATTCTCGTAGAGGACTACAGAAGGGGCGAGAACTGTGAAAAGAGGACGGAAATTTCTTCACATCATGATGGGAGCAGTTCAGAAGTATGGGTTCAACTATTGTTTGGACGCTTCACGCGAGTCGGACAACGATACGGGACTCCCTCTTCTGAAAACGAACTATAAGACAGAGCGGGCAGCAAAGGCTAGTGTTTTGGAAGTTGAGACGGAGCTTACGGTGGTGGAAACAGATTTGGAATCTTTGGCAGTTATTGAGAAGGTTTTTGAACGTTTCGAAACGAAAAGTGTAGTCCCTTCGGCATTTCAAGAGGATTTGTGCGACGCAGAATTTTGTCTCTCCAAAGACAAACTATTTTCCAAGTTCAAAAGATTTGATGCAAGAAGAGAGACTTGCGCGGAATGCCTGGAAAACTTTCACGCAGTTTGTCTCGGAATTTGGGACACTTTTTCATGGAATCTTACTGGATCCATAAGAGAGGTATTCCGCTGTCATCGGTGTTGCGGCAAAACCGGAGATAAAGTGTTGAAGATGGCCAGAAAGAAGAAAGCTAATGTCGAAAATGAACGTGGTCCACTGATAGCGAACTTAAAGTAAAAATAAGGTCTCTTTAACCAAATTTATGGAACTTTTGCAGGGAGGCAAAAATTAAGTATGACACGCTCATGGATATACAGTCCGTTCCATAAGTATAGCGCCCCCCTCGAAGTAGTCTGTCTTGGCACTCCCGGGGAAAACTGCAACATGGGTTATTAAAAAACGGATTCAGCATGCAAAACTACCCCGGAAATATCCGTTTTGTGATATTGTGCCTGAAGACATCCATGAAGCATATTGATGTATGAAAAAATGGCTCCTGCAACCGTAACATAAGTATAGCGCCCCCTCGGAAATTTCTTAAAAATCGCTATTAATGAGGGAATCTGTGCCTGGATTTTTTCAATTTTATGCTTTATGCGCTTTTAAATAACATGTGGTTATATTTCTCATATTTTTGTCTATATTGTGCGTAATTCAACCATGTTTCGTGGAAAACACTTTTCTGGCGCCGAACAACTCCAAATCGACGCCTGAAAAACAGCCGGAAGGTCAATTTGAGTAATTACAGAACACCCAAAGTGTTTAAAAAAGTAAATCAACATATTTATTAAGAATCCGAGCCGTTATAAGCAGTCTACGAAGTCTGGAGCACCACCAAAGAGACAAGGTGAATCATCATACGACATGTTTCGAACTCAATAAAGACTTGCATTGCTATGAAACGAGAGCTGAACCGCGATGCTTTCAGAAAAAGCATCTGGAGAGCCAATGACATGGATCCAAACCCTGTCCAGTAAGTTATGAAGCCCGCTCCACGTCTCACCGATCCTTTCGAGGTCCGTGATTTTGAGTGCGTGCGTAAAAGTTTTTCCACAAACTTGAATGAGGTAAATGTTGGTAGCTAGTTGCTACAAAACTCGAATCATGAACTTAGATAATCTTTGCTGGGGTTTAAAGCTTAAATGGAGACGGTTTGGATTGTTACAGTACCTATGTTCATTATGCCTGATAAAGGGAGTATTTTCACTTGCTGGATAGTTGGACCTAACGATTGTCTCCACTCGGATGATCTTTTCCAAGTATGAGGAAGGCATCGAGAACATCCTATTACTATTCCGACGTCTTTTCAACCGGTATTGTTTTGTTTTTCAGCGAAAAATGCTGAAATCCATGTGAGTATCTAGACTTTGGACTGGTTTAAATCTAAAAATGTCGACGTTTTTCTATGTTCTGGGTGTGCACACGTCTTGAATTTTATGGAGAACACCTGAGGAAAGCTTGTGCAAAGATTTTCTGCCCAGAGTAGGCAATACAACTTCGTCAATGTTATGAAAACTGGACCTTTGTACGAGAGGAAGAAAAAAGAGCATGAATTCGTGAACAATATCATCCAGTACATCCCAAAGCCTATTAATTGTATGCCAAATTGCGTTTACAATCTGGTTACGTCTAATGAACGTCAATAAAGTATTAATTTTATTATAAATTTTGATTTTTCGGAAATTTCCGAGGGGGCGCTATACTTATGTTACGGTTGCAGGAGCCATTTTTTCATACATCTATCTGCTCCATGGATGTCTTCAGGCACAAAAGTTATTTCCGGGGTACTTCTGCATGCTGAATCCGTTTTTTTAGGTTTCATGTTGCAATTTTGCCCGTGCGTGCCAAGGCAGAATACTTCGAGGGGGCGCTATACTTATGGAACGGACTGTAGTCAAGGGAAAAGGAGAAACAAGGAAGAGATTGGAAGCGTGCTGGAAAAAGCTGGGTGCCGATATGAGCGCGTACATGCAAACGTTTTGTGGAAACCATTGCGTTAAGCTGCTCGAGCCGCGCGCTGTCGAGCAATACCTAGCAGTACTACAGCAATCTGTTGATATTCCGCACGTCAAAGGTTTTCTCGTCGCATTTGGACAGTTCCAAAAATTTTGCGTCGCGAGATCGCTGACGGGCGACGAGAAGGAACAAATGGAGAACGCCATCGACACCATTTGGACCAGCCTTCGACGGTATGCTGGGAAGGAAACGGTCACGCCAAAAATGCATGTGCTTCTCGAGCACGTAACTGAATTTGTCAATCGCTACGGGACATTAGGGAAAATGAGCGAGCAGGGAATCGAGTCGCTTCACAAACATGTGAACCTCCTCAAAGTGCGTTATAGATCGACTCACCAAAACGAGAAGAAGTGGAGGCTCATCTTTAAAGCCCTTCTCCATAGAAACCATATATCCGATGTTTCGTGATGATTTTCTTCCTCATTGTTTGCCATATTCTTGTTGCTGACTGTTGTTTCTTTTGCTGAGCTATATTTCGCCTGAAAATTGTCATAAATACTACGGGGGAATAATTGGAACAATATCTTAGGCCGTATTCATGAACGTTTACCGTACGGTAAATAAAATAGTAAATGAGTTTTCTGAAGGAATTATTAAGTTTCGTTATTCCTAAAACAATTCACGGATCGTTTATAGTGTCATGAACCCCGTACACATTGAAGAATTTTAATTTTCGGTCAAAAATTTTATTTACCATTTCCATTTACCGTACGGTAAATGTTCATGAATACGGCCTCTTAATAATTTTTGCCTGACACCGCCCATCAATGCGCTCCATCGATCGATCGCTAGCCGAAAATGTATCCCTTCTGCGCTGAACATTCAGAAGATGTATTGTCGACTGAAAAAATAATATTTTAGAAATTATCGAATCTTTTTTTCAGAATAGAAAATAAGTTAAAATAATCTTTTTTTTTTGCGAAAAAAACTACTTAAAATAAATGTTCCAACAAAAAAGTGTATGAGCTGAATAGATCTTAAAAACAACAACTACAAAAAAATATTTTTTTTTAATAGGAAACAAAAAGAAATAAATGAGAAACAAAAGAGAATATTTATCAAAGAAAACTAATAAGAAAATCTAGAAAGAAAAAAAGAAAATCTCGTAAATCGACACAAGTCTCTGCGGAGGAGACGCAGGGACGCGAGAGTAGAATAGCGCGCGAAAATTCGCTTTCGAAAAATACCGTAAATACTGTAATATAAGCCCACCTGTATTAGAAGCCCACCTGTAATATAAGCCCACCCTTGAGACCCCTTTGAAAAATAGAAGCCCACCCTGTAATAGAAGCCCACCCTTTAATAAAAGCCCATCTTTAAATTGTAGCCTACACTCAATGGGTCCCGGACCTTTGGTTTCCTCGCTCTTTTGTTACGTTTTTTTATGGTTACGGCTGCTCTTTGGGTACCAAATTTGCAAATTTCATATAAAAAAGTTGCCGTAACTAAAGAGCAATCGTACCCAAAGAGGCCGTACACAAATTCGGTACCGTAAGAAAGTTTGATCGAAAATCAATCGTGCCCAAAGAGTCTGGGACCCATTGATTATTGGCTTGGAATTGTGCGCGTTTCATCGCGATGTGTTCAATTTTGCATTACTTTCACCCGTTTTTAAACATTTCTGTTAATGGAAGCGGTCATCAAACGCCACCAGTGCTGGGGTGAAATTTATTTTTTTTAATTGATTCCATATTGTGTTTTCAGTCGAGTTGCATCATCAAAACGAAAAATTCCGCTCACTTTTTCACGCGAATGTTAAACTTTTTCACAGTTCAGTAAATAAAATTGACTATTGTCGGACCGCCAAAATAGTCAAACGCGCTCCGTTGAACTCAACGCTATGCAATTTTCATTTTGGTCTCAAAATTATTTAATTTCACGTGTAAATTCAACGTGAAATGAAATAATTTGGAAACCAAAATGAAAATCGCATAGCGTTGAGTTCAGCGGAGCGCGTTTGACCATTTTGGCGGGCCGACAATACTAAAACCAGTAATAATATCAAAAATTATAATGAAAATGGCGAAAATAAAACAATGCTGCAACTTTTGGTTTAGTTTTGGTAGTTAACATCGAGAAAAACGTTGAGTTTTTTTGAAAAAATCATCTTGAATGATTTCCGAATTCGGAAAATTTTGTCGTAAAATAAAGGCAGATAAAGCGACACACCATTGGATTACGAAAATTATTATTTTTAAAGTTACAAACATCTATTATGTTGTTAGTGCTCTTGAATTAGAACTTCTGACTCGCAATCAGAATTTGATATTATGAAAATTGTGGTTGGTTTTTTTGAAGTTTTTTTGTTGTGGAAAAAAGAGGGTTGAAAAATAGAAGCCCACCCTGTAATAGAAGCCCACCTGTAATATAAGCCCACCCTTGAGACCCCTTTGAAAAATAGAAGCCCATGGGCTTATAATACAGTATTTACGGTAATTCAAAAACGTAGCCTCCAACACGCCGTGAGACGCATCTCCTTGAGGTGCTAGGTGGTTTAACAAGCGGCGACAGCGGGAGTCTGTGATCCACGCGTGATGCGAAGGGATCGACTTGCGGCGAACAATCTTGCGAGGGCTTGACTGATTCCTCCACTTATCTATCCTCCTCCTTGCCTTCGTCCTTGCTCTCGATCTTGGCTTTGCTCGCGGTGTCGATGCACCATGTGAACGTCCCCCCGGTCCCAGAGACGGCTTCTGGGAGGGGATGCCGGACAAAATGTGATTATATCCTTGTACATTATGATGAGCGGTGTGAAATAAAGACTTATAGAGAAACAAGCCTGCAGCTTGTGGCGACTAAGTCGCCTTCGTCAAATTGTTTTTTATTAATTTTTGTTTTTTTTAATCAATTCAATATTTTTTCCGGCTACCACATGCGCCCGCGAAAGTTTTATAATAGACGCAGACATAGCGACACATGTCTGCGACGACACACCTGCTCACATTTTTGATCTACGTTCAGTTGAATTCAGTTGGATTCAGTTGAAAAGACCTGATGGGGCGGAGCCTCGACGTTTCGCGCCAGTGTTTACTGTAGCCGGCAAGAATATTGAATTGATAATAAAAATGGTAATCATTTCTTTTCCCCCTATTTCTCTCAAGTTACCGTGACCCTTGTGGTATAGTGGTTAGCAGTGATGAGCGGAAACCCGTTTTTCTGGAAAACGGAAACGGAAACATATTTTCAATTCTGCGGAAACGGAAACGGAAAACGTATTTTATCATTCGCGGAAACGTAAACGGAAAATAACTGAAAGTTTCGCTGAACTCAGCGTTATGCAATTTTCATTTTGGTTTCCAAATTGTTTTATTTCACGTATAAATTTTTCGTGAAATAAAATAACTTGAAAACCAAAATGAAAATCGCATAGCGTTGAGTTCAGCGGAGCGCGTTTGACCATTTTGGCGCGCCGAAAATAGTGAGCAAAATCAAAACTTCTACAGGGCTTCCTCCCCAATACGATTCCGTTTGGGAACAAAAATTTGACAAGCGATTGAAAAGAGTCGTTCACTTTTAGCCGAAGTGGCTGGCACAGCTAGAAGCTTTTGGGCCATAGATTTAAGCCGCGCGAAAATTCTGATTATCTCTCCAAAACTTGTATGGGTCAGCGGAGTTGGCGGTTTTGGAAAAAAATTTTCGAAACAAAAAAAAGCAGTTGTCGATTTACGGTAAACTATGAGCATTTTTGGAGTGTTGTCCGCGTGAAGTACACGTGGACAACATCATATATTTCAAGCTAAACATTTTCCGTCTAAATGCGAATAACGGAAACGGAAAACAGTTATAATTTCACGGAAACGGAAAATAATTTTTTATTCCGCGGAAACGGATACGGAAAAAACCCTCCCAAAAACGTCACGGAAAACGCAAACGGAAATTCCGCTCATCACTGATGCACGGCCTCCCAGGATGCCACACGGAGTACTGGCGACTGCCTTTTTTCAAACGACTTTTTTTGGCGCGGGAACACGCGCGACGCTCTCGTCTTCTCCGTCTCGTCTCTTTTTTCGCTCGTCTTCTCCGTCTCGTCTCTTTTCTAAATGTTTGCATTGGCACAGTGCCCAAAATTTTTGCCGTCGAATGCGGCGCGTGTTATTAATGGAGCACGTTTGCACCAGGTCACTCGCCATTACTCCGTGACGCCAGGCAGTGCAATCGCGCTCCACTGAGCTCGCTCCGCTCCTTTTGGCGCGAACTTTCGTTTTTTCAAATTTGTTTTCAATTTAGTACTGAAAATTTACTTATCGTCAAATATTTCATCTTTCCAATAATTTTTTTTGTTAAAATTCTCGGTGAAATAAAGAGGAGTGTAAAACCCTTCAATTAAGCGTTAAAACGAAGAGTCTGAAGTTTTTAATAAAATTAAAAAGACCGCCTTCTTATGAATTTGGCTATATTTCGTCCGTTTTTCGTCTTGTTCGGCCCGGAGCGACGCGACGGTCAAACGCGCTTAATTGAATTCAATTGAAACTCTAACGTAAATCGCCGACACGAATTGGGAGCCGCTGCAAGTGCGCCCTATTGCACACCTCAAATGCGCGCGAGATTCAAATGTTGAATATTATCGGCTTTGCAGATGTGAAGTCAATGCACAGAATGAAATGTGTACCGAAGGAAAAAGAAAGATTTTCGACAAAATTTGCGATAAATTTATCCAGAAATCTGTCAACAAACCTTTTTTTAGCCAAAATGCTTTGTATGTGGGTATTTTACATAAATTATGACAACCGGGACATTACAAATTAAGTTCCATGTCTTGTTTTGTCGTTTTTAGCTGGGTGAAAGCATGCATTGCGGATCGGAGGCCACTGATGTTTTGATTTTCCGAGACCGGGTAACAGACAACAGACTTAAAGCATGCTTCCACCCAGCTCCCTCCGGTCGCCCATTTGATGGTGTCACATATGCTTCCGGCGCGTTGCCACTTAACCTTCCAATTCTGAATAAATACTTGGAAACGCAAATTCAAAGCGTCGAGGAGAAAAAAAGGGCAAAAAAAAAACGAAAAGAAAAAAAATTCAGCGATTCTCAACCCGCACACGCCTCCCCCTTCTTCCAATGCGCCACCAAGTTCGTCGGATAATAAAAATATTTTTTCACTCGAAAATTTACTTTTTTGAGAAATTCGAATCATGGTCTGATTATTCAGGATGACACCATCATTTTAATCCAAAAACGAGGCCTTTTTGTCAAAAAATGACCAAGCCTTAGGGTTTTAAAAATGGGCCAGGTAGAAACACCATTGGAAGGCTGGAGTGCCGTGCCGCATAACGCCAAAAAAAAAAATTAATTCATCCATAAAATTCACATAAATAAAAAATAATAAAGTTTCCTGCGGTTGTTCCCTTTTTTTTCGACTCTGATTCTCATTTTCATAGCCGAAATTTTTTAAAATTTGAATCTCGCGCGCATTTGAAGTGTGCAATAGGGCGCACTTGCAGCGGCTCCCAATTCGTGTCGGCGATTTACGTTAGAGTCGCTTTTCCCCACTTTTTGCTCTTTCAAACGTTTCTTTACCTTGTCTCCTTATATAATTCTTGTTAAAAACTTGTTATTTCACGAAAAAACCGCACAAAAAACACCAGAGCGCTCAAAGGCGCGGCGTTGAGTAATGCGCCAACACCAGAAAAGCGTCAGTGATTGATTGGCGCGTTGGGAGCCTGGGAGGCCGTGAGAAGGAAATATTAAGCCATTCGGCAGAATTTTTGAAAAAATATGATTTTCCTTCAGTTATTACAACTTTTTGTATTTCGTCCTCATTTCTTCACCGATTTTATGGAGCGAGCTCGTAAATTATCGAAAATACCTATTTGGACAAAAGTTGAATCTAAAAACAACCAAAAATTTTATAATTGAAAAAAAAATTTAAAGAAACCACATTTTCAGTTAAAAATGAGCGCTCATCGGCGCACGAAAAGTGCGCCAACCTTCTGCACTTTCCCACTTTTAGAGGCAGTGCTTACTTGAAATCTTTCATTATAATAATAAATACAGGAATGGCAAGTCATTGCACGTATGCGTCAAGAGACCCGAAATCGGAAACAATAACGAAATGGCGTGAAAATAAGGTGCCCCGAATGTCGGGCGGAAACTTCAATCCCGGCGACCGGGCTTCCGGTTAACTACCGGGTTGCGGCAATCGTCGCACATATGGCGCCGAAAATTCCGCCAAGAGAAGTGCGAGAAATAATGGAAAATATCGAATTAGAAGAGAAGGCTGCGCGCCAGGCGCTCGAAGTGATCAAACCGCATTTGGCAGCTCTGGGCGGTTCGATAGAATCCGATATTTTGACAGTTAGTTTATATGTTTTTTTTATTCATGGGTCTACTCCGTGCAGGAAAAGCACCTGTTTTGTGCAGCAACTTTTTTCAAATATTTTTATTTCACTACTTTTGATATACCGTAAGATTTGGGCAAAAACTCATTGACTGCACTTGTCTCATAAGCTACAAAGTCTTATTGATGTGGTCACTAAGCTAATATGATTATGCTTTATCGGTAATTTCATTTTCTGTTGATTTTTCATCATTTTCTTGCAAATTTTCATGTCAAAAATGCATCCCCGGAAAGTTCAGCGATGGGAAGCATGTGTGACACCTTTAAATGAGCGACCGGGCGGAGGTGGGCTGTATCATGCTTTGATCCAATGAGCTAATTGTAAGGTAAGTCAATGAGACGAGGGAAGTCAAAGAGATGAGCATAGCATGCTAAGGACTGGGCACAAAACCTAGAAAAAATTAATGCCCGTTCCCAGTCCGGACTGGCCCGGCCCGTCTGTGCTCGTCTTTGTTCAAGTTAGAAAATTTTTCGAGTAATTTTTGCAATAAAGTAAAAAAAAAACAACAATTTTATTGAAAATAAATCATAAAAAGTAAAAAAGTAAAAAGGTAAAAAAGTAACCACTTGACAAGAGTTTTTTACAAAAAATCACATGGAACTTCTCTTTTTTATATGAACTTTTCCTCACTATATCGTTTCCAAACAGCAATTTTCGCATCTTTATTACAGAACTTGTCTTCCTGTAGATTAAATACTGCAAAACGCATTAAATTGTTCAAAACAACTTTCACTGACTTATTACCATTTGGAACTGAAATTTCGAGAATTTTCGTATCTGGAACGCTCAAAAAAGTCATCGGAGACAAGAAAATATCGAAAAAGTAATGTAAAAACCAACAGTTTTAAATCCAACGGTCGCTGCGCAATTGCATTCGCGTTTTCCATGATTCGACTTCAAAAACTGCAGTATCCGTTCGCAAAAGTTCAACACGGGCCCGCCCGGGGCGGCAGCATCTAGCTGCATAGCCACTCGGCAGCGTTAAAACGGATTTCGTAAATTTTAGAGGCTGTTAAATATATTATAGGGTTACCTGCTATATTCAGATATTTTCAAATTGAACACAACTCCTTGCGCCAAGCCCGGGCATTTAAAAAATCTAATGCGCTTTCCAATATTAGCAAAAGTTGTAGAATTTTCTTTGAATCCATTGTTGGAGGCGAATTTCATAATTTCCATGCCGGGTTTTCACCCAAAGTGTTGGCTTTCTAGTTTTAGAATAGATTTTGAAAAAAAATGTTTTCACAATACTTGGCGTCATTATCTTTCCATCCTTCTTTATGTTTAATCCGACACCAACTACTAGAATTTCATTTCTTCATATCGTTTTTTCACCTGACTTTAAAACTTTCTATACATTTAAGAAAGATAATACCCATAATTCGGTGAAAAATATACAATTTCTATTTTATAATTTTCAGAAATTTAATGGAACATTGAAAAAACTAAATGGTTTGGCCGAACAAAAACATTTAACCATCGAGGAATGGCGAAGGAGTTTGGCCAAGGCACAAAAAATGTCAGGATGGTTCAAAGATATGATATTTCGGTGCAGTAACACGATTGACAATGTGCGGGCAGTGGTTAACGAATATGTGAAAATGTTTGAGGTGGGTATTTTACACCTAAAATATATGAAAAAAGTTTAAGGTAGCATTTTTGCGTATCGAGATTTATTGGCAAATAATTGAGAAACTACCCCGAAAAAAAAAAACAGAAACACGCAATTTCGGGTTTTATTTGCAAATTTATAAAGATTTATAAAAGTTTATAGGTAGTGGAGCTGCAAATCGAGTTGGGGTCGGAAAGTGGTGCCCAAACTCATCATCAACCCCCACTACAGCAGCAGCCACCGCCGCCGCTTCCGATGACCATTTTCAACAGGCCCCAAGTTTTCTTTTCAACAACGATTGTTGTGGAATCAACAGCAACCATTTTGGGCGTCGCCAGCTGTTGGAATGCCTGCGCCATTCTGGCCATTCAATCAGCATGTTCCACCGGTTCCACAAACGCCACAAAACCAGCCTCCAATGGATGCGCAGCCAAGTCAAGGGTATTCAAAACGCATGAGAAACGGGGACTAGGCAATTTGTTTTCTAAAGATATTTAAATCGTATATAATTAAGAGACACACAAATCGGGATGGCCGAGTTGTGTGTGTAATCTGAAGAAAAAAAACCAGCCCGTATTTATATTTAAACATCGCTGGTTAGATTTTTTTCCTGTAGCATTTTTCGCATGGTTGGATTTACAGATACGCACAGTCCGGAGCATTTTTTTGGCCTCAAAAAAATTAAGAATTTTAAATTAGAAATTTGAATTTTTTTAATTGTTCTTTTTTTTATGTAATTCATTTGTGTTTATTTAAAAAATAAACAAGCCTGTGATTTTTCATTTTACTTTTTACCTACATTTTTTTTTGATCAACCAAGTCCTCGTGATGGTTGTGGTCAAGTTGTTGAACGCAGTTTTGAAAGACGGATCGTTGCAGAGAGGAAAATGACTTGATAAGCTGGAAAAAAGATAGAAATGCAGATGCGAACGGGCAGAAGCGTGACCCGAGAGATCAGAACAGAAAAGAGCAACGTTGGAAAGGGAAACTCCACAAAAAAAAACATAAAAAATGCGCGAAATCACGGCGAAAGTGCTAAGAACTCGTTCTCTCTCGCTCACCACTGCAGCGCAGCTATTTTTTCAACTGGAATTCGATTCTTTTTTGATTTTCAGCAAAACTAGACTAGTTTTTGAAAATCTATCATTAAAATATATTCTTCAGGTCAAATGCTTCATTTTTATTACAAAAATCACACGATTGGTGCAGAATTGACGGAGGAGATGCATTTAAAAAAATTAGTACAGAATTTCACTAAAAACTCAATTTTCGGCAACATAATAATGCATTTTAAATGTCTACCTGCAGAATTTTCTCGCGAACGTTTTAATACCACGATCAGCTCGAAACGTGCGAATTCGGTTTTTTTTCTCGATGTTTCAACATTTTAAAGTGCATCTCCTCCGTCAATTCTGCACCAATCTTGGTGTTTTTGTAATAAAAATGAAGCATTTGACCTGAAGAATATATTTTAATGACAGATTTTCAAAAAGTGGTCTAGTTTTGCTGAAAATCAAAAAAGAAACAAATTCCCGTTAAAAAAATAACTGCGCTGCGGTGGTGAGGGAGAGAGAAGAGAGTGCAGATAGTTGAAGACATTTTTCCACTTTGGGACACCGTGGATTAGTGAATTTATTAGGAAACGGAAAAAAAACCAAGCCTGGCTGCATCAAAAGCTACTTTTGATTTATTTTCATTTCTAAAAATTGTTTTTCTTCACTTTCTGAGTTTTTACGTTGGTCTCGGGCGCTCAGTTCGCTTCCGCCATGCAGTTTGGAAACAGACACACCAAGAAACTCAGTTACAGACCCAAACGGAGTTTTATATATAAGGATGATACAGTAAAGTAAATCAATATGTACTTACATTTTAGCCGAGAATAACGCGGAGTGGCCATTCACTTCGAAAATATATAAAAATATGAAAGTAGGATCGAAAAAATAAAACATAAATTAATGAAAATTATGCGCAAAGCGCTTGCTGACGCATCTGAAAAGATATTAGCCTTGCGGAAAATTCCCTGACAAAGGAACCTTTTAAGTGGTACTTACAACCGTGCAAAACCAACCATGCAGTTTGAAAGAGGTGATTTTGAAACCTATAATCCCGTTTTTAAAACCTGCTTACGAGACCTCTGAGATGGTGAAATTTTACTGTACCATATTCCCCTGGCACCGCATCTTCCCTTCCTCGACACACGAGTGTTATGACCGCTTCCGCTTGCTGCTTGGCGCAACGGGTAACACAGATGGTGGGCGATAATGCCAAAACGGATGGGACGTGGAATAAATCCATATAACATCCGATATGGATCCACACGCCCCCCCCCCCCCGTGGAGGTTAAGTGGATCGTTTTGGCGTATGTCGCCGTGGATCCACGCCGGCGCGGGGAAAGATGGAATACATATGGAGGGCGTGTGGATCCGTGGGAGAATGAAAACGTATCGGATACTATATTGATCCATGTGTCCCTTGCGTTAATTTGAAGTAGGGCGCGTGGATGTCCGGCTCTATTATTAAGAGCAGGAAACTTAAAAGGTTCCCTTGTGAGAAATGTCGCGCCGCAGTCCGAGGACACTGTCTGCGCCTCCACACTCGCTTTTGTGCTACACGTTGATTGGCTACAGGAAGCTTATGGAAACGACAGCCGATACGAGCACTTTCCGGTCACAAAAAAAGGAAGGATTTTGCTCACTCGAGAGCGATTTTTGACCCGTTACATTTGCTTTCTTTTTGCTTATGCTTTCTCCCTTGTGGATTCCGTTATATTGTACCGCAGAACGTTTTATCCCGTACTTAAGTTTATCAGTCAATAAATCTATTAATAAGCCTAATTCGTTCAAGAACCGCAAGGTTCTTACTTTTGTTTCGGTCTCAATTCTAATTGTTGCGCCTCGTCCTGATTATCAAGTTTTTTGGCTCGGGTTGACTTAATCCACATACAAAACGAGAAAAAAACGAAGCTGAGCACCATGGCAAAAGTTGTAACAACCAGAAGCAGATGTATCCTAAACAAATAACATTAATATGAAATCCAAGTGCGAGACATTACCAGCCAGTTTCCATTTTCTCCTTTTTATAAAAAAACATTTGAAAAAAAAGGTCACTCTGGGCGAGCAGCATGGAAAGTAAATTTTTCCTACCCATAGTGGTATACTGTAAACCTTCCAATAGTTCAAGATTTTTTTCCACATCGGATACTGCTATCGATTCATTAAGCAACGTTTTCAGCTGATTAAGCGTCGATTTCATTAGGGGAACATTAAATGTAGAAAAGTTGATCTGGTCCAGGAAAGATATTGATTCTCCAAAAGACTTTAAAGAATGATCATCGATTGTTAATTTTGTCGTCAGTGACTCAATTTCAGTTAGAAAGACGACTAATGATTTTTCGAAAGAAGAAACATTTTTCCGAAGGGAATCGATAAAATGTCCTTCCTCGAATGTTGAATTTTTAATTTTATTGGACAACAAAAGTCCGTTTGTCATAAAACTTTGCGCAATTCGGCAAAGATTGTGTCTCTGAATTAAAACCCAAGCTCTTTGAGAAAATTCTAATTGAACAGTAGTTTCGTAAGCAAATGGAAAGTTTAAAAGACGATGGGAACCTTTAGTTTCTTCAATTTCTTTTTTGAGTTTGATTTTTAGCTTGGTCCATTTATCAATTTTGTTTTTAGCATCTGATAAGATTTCAGGTAGCTGGTTAATCTTGACATGCTCTATTTTTGTCAGAGGCAAAAATGAATTTAAGAATTGAACGTGATTTCTAATATTTTCTATGTCCGGTTTAATGTTTTGAGAGAGTATTTTGCTTATGTTGGTCAGTACTGCATCCGTCAGTGTTTCCGCAAAACCAGTGGTTTTAGAAAATAAATCTATGACTTTTTCCCTTTGGTTTTCAAAGAATCTTGTTTTCGTCATTAATAAATGGATTGCCGGTTCATAATTGTTGTTTGAAAACTCCCTTTTAGTCATTGAAACAATTTGTTCAGGACTGGTTATAGACGAAAATTGCCCTTTTATTTTAATTAATTTTTTGAACAAAACCGAGGTTATGTTCAAAGCGATATCCAGCTCGTTACTGAAACTTGTAATAAACGTCGAAGAAATTAAAAATTGTTTGAACTCATTTAAAACTGAGTGGTTCAGACCAGCTATTGGCATTACATTTTCCAAAGTGGCTTTGACATTTGCAAGCGAACTTGAGAATAGATTTGGCTTTGTCTCACAAATATGGTTAAGTTGTTTTAAACGTTGTCGAACAAGTTTTAAAAAGCTGTTTCGAGCAAGTGTATTTATTACGTTTTCCATCCCTCTCATTCGAGTTTTGTAATTGATTACTGGTCTTAGAAGATTTTTTAAGTCAGCCAGAGAATTTCCATTATTGAAAAGTTTTTTGAGCCACTCATTATCAAAGTCTTCCGAAAGATTTTCTATAGGTTTTAATTCCTGAGGAAACTCTATAAACGCGTGATTACCATAATGCCTAACAATTTTGTTGAAAAAATTTTCTATTGCATCCAGCTGTTCCTTTGTACGTTTGTTCTGTTCGCAGTTTGACAAACTATCGATAATTGTGGCAAATGGTTCTAAACTGTCCACGCTTTTAATCAGGCTCCTTAAAAACTTTTGATCAGTGAGAAGTTGGTATTGTTCAATGGCTAAGACTAACGACTTCGCGTTTTTTAAAGAATGAACAATAGTCTTGATATTTTTTAAAAGTGGTGAGTTTGTGAATTCGCTTTCATACCACGAAAATTTAAATATCAATTGTTCACGGTGTTCAATCAAACTACTTGGCGTCGCCCGTGGTGACTTTAGTTCTTCAATGAACAAACTTAACTCCAAACTACATGCATAAATTTCGCTTAGAGCATTACCAAAATGAAAACTTGAAGCATTGAAAGACAATAAAACTGGGATGATTGAGATTTCAGAGGTATTGCAAAACTCTAGTATATTTAATTCGCTTGTTGTTATATTTATCGTATCCACCAACTTAGTAGTTAATAAATCTATTTTCTTGGCAGTATTTATGAAATTTTCAACGTAAGGTTGTTTTATTGTTTGAAATGAGTTAAGCGCTTGAACATCAAATACCATCATTTTATTGATTGTCATAGATTTTGTTTGAAAAGCATTTTGCAGAACTATTGCATTGATCACGCGTGATAGAGTCGCAATTTTCAACCTTACACTTTCCAGATTCTCAACATCCTTCTGTTGATTAACAATGTCTTTCAATCTAACGGCACACGGATCAGCTTAAATTCTGCGCAAAACAAATAATTCCAAAAACTGCTACTAAAAAGGTAGGTGAGACCAATTTATATTTCGAACGAGTAGCAATATAATAAGTGATCGGTTTTTTCTTATCTTCCTTATTTAAAATCTTACAGCCATCGTTTTTCAAAACTGTTAGTTGATTCTCTGAAAATTACAAAACATTACTAACAATAAACTTGGTGCTGCGATGCCAAATCGCAAAATTCGATAGGAATGCAGTTATCTTTTGACCGTACATCAGCAAGACGGTCAGAAAGAGAAATTATCCTTTTGATTACCGTAAACCTGTATAAGACTTGCATGCAAGTCTATTGTTCAAAGGCCTCGCCCGGGTTCAAGTCTATTAGAGGGGCAAGTCTAATAAAGGGTGCAAGTCTATTGTTACAACTGCAAAAAAGCTATTGTGTTTTCAATCGACTTGCGACATGAGAACGCAAGACTCCGCCCACTTATTTGTGCGCTACCTGTCTGCGTCTCTTCAAATATCACTGTGTTCGCGTGGTCGCGCACAAAAAAGTGGGCGGAGTCTCGCGTTCTCATGTCGCAAGTCGATTGAAAACACAATAGGTAGTCTTTTTAATTTAAAATTTTATGTTTCAACAACAACAAAAAAGCAAAATCGAGGCAGTAAAAATTACAGAAAAAATCGAAACACAAGCACGCCGATTTAGGCGGCAAATTGCCGAAAACCTCCTCTAGTAATACGGAGATCTAGTAACACGAAGTTTCTCTGGCGGAGTTCTCCAATCCATTTCGCCAGATGTTTATCAAACTCCTCATCTAATACGTGTCTTCCTTGACCTTGAGTCGTTTTTTTTTCGCTGAACCGTTTACCAACATTTCATATTCCATTTTTGATTATTGCGCTTTTCCCTCTTGAACGTTTTGTCTCGAAACTCCATATTTTTCACCCACTTTAAAGTTATTCGTTGTGCAAGCATATTGTTTTTTCAATCGACTTGCGACATGAGAACGCGTTACTCCGCCCACTTTTTTTTCGCGCGACCACGCAAACACAGTTCGATTCGAAGAGAAGCAGAGAAAACATGTCTTTTTTTCTCTCGTTCTCATGCTGCAACTCGATTGAAAACACAATAGTCGACCACCATTTTCTTGAAAGCTAAGGTGAAATTTAGTCTTTTTTCCGGCAAGAGCTTCAGTATTGACTTCATCAATATCAGACATCTGAAAAATTGAAACACAAAAAAAGAAAGAAAAAAACATCATTAATAAAAAAAATATATTTAAAAAAACTCGAAAAATTGAAGTGAAAGTACGCAATTTTTCGCCGCAGTTATTGCGTATGCAGCGGGACAAGTTTATTATAATGGATTCGTGACGGAGTGAAATTTCACATGAAACTGTAGAACGAAAACTCTCTTTATTTCTTCAGTTATTTCTCCATTTTTTCAAATAAAAACGTGAAAAAAATGTCACTCAGCGACGAATCCATTATTTACAAGTTTTACGGTATATTTCGCTATTCAAGTATGTCCGTCTGTTCGCTTTGAAGAGTTGCGCGTTGTATTCCTCAAAGAGAGAGAGAGAGAGAGCAATAAGGTTGAGGAATTGGGGTTGATGAGAACTATTTTCAACCACGCTTCTAGATTGACAAAACTCCACAGACCTGAGGAGGAATTGAAGCAGGGAGTGCAGATTCCAGTTTGCAACTCACTAGCCAATAAACCAAGTGTTTTTGATTGCAAACGAAATGAATAAATAATTAAATTTTTCGCGTCAATCGGGAGTTTCTGACGTGAAAAATTTATATTGCCCATTCGCGAAAAAAGCAAGTGAACTCGATGAAACTTAATAGCTTCACGTGTAAATTCAACGTGAAATGAAATAATTTGGCGACGAAAATGAAATCCTCGAAGTACTAAGTTTCGTGGAGCGCACTTGCTTTTTTTCGGGAATGGACAATAGGCTTTTTTGTCTTCGATTTAATTTGCAAAACTTTGCTTTGAAGGGTCAGGGTCAAGTTAAATAAGTTCAATTGGATTTCACGTTTAACTATTTTTTCTGTTACTTTAACGACGAAAATTGTATAAATATTTATTGTCAGACCGCCAAAATGATCAAACGCGATCTGCTGAAGAGTTCATGAAACGAAAGCGAAAAAGCGAGACTCCAGAC
Organism: Caenorhabditis japonica; assembly: GCA_963572235.1. Taxonomy (NCBI): domain Eukaryota; kingdom Metazoa; phylum Nematoda; class Chromadorea; order Rhabditida; family Rhabditidae; genus Caenorhabditis; species Caenorhabditis japonica. The sequence continues at coordinate 2,208,959 of OY754346.1, forward strand.
GAAAATGCCATCCGGAAAAAAAAGATCGGTAGTCCAGACGTCTTCGGAGAGCTGCTTCAAAAGAGCATCTGAAACAAAGGAGCAACGCACTGAGAGACTCACATACCATTCAACCAAATATCGGAAGAAAAAGGATAAGAAGAATACAACTACGGCCAAATACGCATTTGGAGGTGCTACAGTAACTCGGCATCACTTAGGCCAGATGCCGACTACATGTACTAACTGTAGAGAAAAGTTCTTCAAAGGTAAGAAGCTAAGTTTTTAGATTTTAATAAGACCCCCCCCCCCCACATATTAGGGAGTGAGGGGGGGGGGGGGCTCTTCCATATCAAAATGATGCGGGGGTTTTAATAGAATGTTCCCCAAGAGGGCGCTATACATACTAATGGAACGGACTATATTCATGCGTGACCTCATCAACCTTTATGCTCCCTCTTTGATAAATACAAGCGGCCCTAGACACCCACTCCACATAATTTTTGTGCCAGTTATTAGCGTTCATATGATAGGCGCCAAATGAAGAGATATGCAATTGCGCTCTACTAGACGAGCATTTGGAGGTGTCAAATTCTGCCGCTATAAATTTTTGTGAATTTGTCATCCAAACAGTGAATTTCCAGCAAAAAAAATCCAACGGTTTTCAGTGGAAAACAAGTTTATGTTAATGGTACGTCCAAAGTAGAAAAGAAGCGCAAAAAAGACGAAAAGAGGCGTCCAAGTAACTTTGTTTTTGCGTCTTTTTCTTTGTTGTTTACTGCCAAACAAGCAAAAAAAAATGTAAACATGTTTACAAGTGCGCGCTTTTTTTTTACTTTGGACGTACCATAATAATAATGGTCGAAAACTTACTCAATGTGCCATTAAGTTGATTATTGGACGCTTCTCCACAGAGCGAAAACAGTGGGAGACGTTTCACTACGAAACATTATTGTTTAAAAAAAACATGAGTTAAAACATACTTTTGGCAAAACTCAATGCGAGAGAACTTTCAATAATCGGTAAGATTTGCATCAATGAAAGGACGGAATAATTTTAAATTTATGGCAAACATATGAAAAATCGAAGTAGGAAAGGTCATGCCAAAACGCAAAAACTATTTATCAACTTCTCTTTTTTTTGCATTCACGCTTTTTGGACGAGTATTTGTTCTTTATCACGCATTATTGTTTTTTTCAATCGACTCGCGACATGAGAACGCGGGACTCCGCCCACTTTTTTTGTGCGCGACCATGCGAACACAGTGATATTTGAAGAGACGCAGATAGAACGGCAAAAATAAGTGGCAAAAATGAACATGTCGCAAGTCGATTGAAAACACAATAAATATCTTTATTTAAAGTAAAAACGTGAATTCAAAGATCGATCTTTGCAAATAAGTGATTGTAACTCACGGCATGCTGGCACCAATGTTTCAGTCGCACTTTATAAAATTCGATCTTTCGCGGGTTCAATTTGCTGCGTTCGTTCCGCCACAAAGTAGTAAATTCAGCGGAGCGCGTTTGACAGCCGTGGCAGGTCGACAATACTTGATTGAAACACACAAGTTTCGTAAAGCGCACTTGCTTTTGTCACGCATGGACATTACTTGCCGTAAAAACTGTAATATAGCGCTATGGCGTTCCAATTTTCGGAGTGGGTCTAGGGGTGGCGTTTTATTAGAATGTGGTGGTGTATTTTCCGGAGTTGAAATTTTGAAGAAAACCACCGGAAAATAACAAAGATCAACTATAAAAAGAGTATGCGTTTGTATTATTATTTTAATTCAAGAGCCATATCACTGTCACGGTGATCCTTGATTACCAGCCACACATTTATAGTCATCTGATTTCCTTTTTGCATGTTTTTTGTCGCGACGGCGGGAAAAAAGTTTTTTGTCATGTTGTTTTCTTTCACTATGGCGCATATTTGAAACCGGAATCCGCTTTTTTGTATAAAAAAGCGGATTCCGGTTTCAAAAAAAATTCTTCAAAAAAAAATTGGTTTAAAACATAACTAATGTGTGCTGCACATACACATGTTGGAAGGTTGGAAACGTTCGGTGTCGTTCGGTTCGGTATTCTCTTGGGTGGGGGATTTACGAATATCACATCGAAATAGCACGAAAAAATTGTTCTGATTTTTGGCGAATTTTACAAAAAACAAATAGAAGACCACGGGGAGTACACGATTTGGCGCGAAATTCAAACGTCATTTACTTTTTCAACATTTTTCTCCCGTCATTTTCCAATATTTTTGCATTAATCTTTGGGAAATAATTTACAAACATCATTTCGTGTTTTCAGATAGCAAATAAATGCGTTTTGATCTTAAAAGTAAAGATAAAACAAATTCGGAACAAAATTCTCATACCTTTAATTTTTTCCTGTGCGGCGGAATTTGACACCTCCAAATGCTCGTCTAGTGGAGCGCACTTGCATACCTCCTCGCGTCGCGCGCCGCTCATATATCAACGCCCATTGCCGGAACTGAGAATGTGTGCAGCGGTGGCCTAGTGGTGACAGCTTGCGGACCACAGGTGGTGGGAGATAATGCCAAAACGGATCCGAAACGGATGGGACGTGGAATGGATCCGTATATGATCCGATATAGATCCACGCGCCCCCGTGGAGGGAGCGTGGATTGTTTTGGCGTGGGTCGCCGTGGATCCACGCCGGCGTGGGGGAGGATGGAATATATATGGACGGCGCGTGGATCCGTGGGAGAATGGAAACATATTGGATCTTATATGGATCCACGTGTCCCTCGTGGAGGGCGCGTGGAATTTTTTTACGTTATGGAGAATGAATCCGCGTTCATCTGAAGCAGGGCGCGTGGATGTCAGGCTCTATTAGAAGAGCAGGCAACTTGGTAATTGACCATTGTAGCCCCCCTAGCTGATATCGACCACCAAGGATCGGCTTAGCACAGGTTGATTTTGGTCCGATTTACTCAGTGGTTTGTAAAAAAACCTGGCAGTTATCCTGGTATATGAGTGAACTAGTATAATAACTAGTATAGAATTGTGTCGAAATTGAACTTGACGCGAAACAGAACCGCGTGGAATAGAACTGTTCGGAAATGAAACTGTTCCGAAATAGAACCGCGTGAAATAAAACTGTTCGGAAATAGAACTGTTCCGAAATAGAACCGCGTGAAATATAACCCAGTCAATAAATCGAAAACAGGTCACGCCACTGATTGTGAGTGGAACTTTTTCTGTTTGGCTATTTATTCAATAGTCTTCACCCAATTGTGCTAAAACGCGCTAAAACTATGTACAGTTCTATTTCACACGGTTCTATTTCGCGTCAAGTTCTATTTCACACGGTTCTATTTTGAAAAGGTTCTATTTCGAGGTAGCGTCTATTTATCAGATAAGTCCTCCACTTCTTCCTTTTTTAATTTTCCATTTCAATATCGCTTTCCGCTATACCAGAATAGCCCCCCCCACCTGATAAGAATAGCCCCCACCGCATCAGAATAGCAAAACAACAAGCGAAAATCGACCGACATCGAAAAGCAATCCCAATTAATTGAAGCATCTAATAGAAGTGCACCATTTATAGCTTTTTCTACCATTTTGTCGCTTTCGAAATACAGAAAAGCTTCGAATCAGAACTTTATCAAAACAGAACTGTCCCGAATCAGAACCGTTTTCTTTCCAAATGGATAAGTGTCAAAAGTGTTGTATAATAATAAGCTAAATCAAATTCTCCAGTACAGAACAAGTATTTTTAATACCGTATTTACTCTATTTGTCCGGCATGCCGGATTATTGTTTGAACCTCCTGCTTGGATGCCGGCCAGTTAGAGTGAATACCACATAATTCATTTTCCACATTTGTGGCTCATAAAATCTTTTTTTTTCTTTTCCAATTACGTTACTGATTTCACCTTTACCATAGTTCTGATTTGGAAACGTTTTGATTCGAGATAGTCGGGGGACTACGATGGTGTGGGACTATACTTATATAAGCTGAGGTGGGGGCTTATATCCCACGGCAGGCATATGAAGTAAGTTTTCGTGAAATTACGTCTTAAAATAAGAAAATCCACGAAAAAACTGGTGTCACCACGCTACGCCCCGCCCCTTTCCCGTGCAAAACATAAGGGCCGTCGAAACCCGTGAGGTGTCGGTCCACATGGGAAGGTATACCCGCCGCCTGTGCAGGTGTTGCAAGGGATTGGGTTAGAGAATTCTGAAGGGTGGGTGGGGAGCTCTGGATGAAGGCTCCGTGGCACGGTGCCACAGAGCTCACCGGCTATTTTTGGTTTTCTGGATACATGTGCTCATTGAGCATCTTGAGTGAAATCAAAAAATGGAAAATTCAGGAAGTCTAGAAAATATCCACGTCCCACCCACGTCCCATCCGTTTTTGATCCGTTTTCAGTCCACGCTCCCACGTCCGCATCCTATCCGTGGGAGCGTGGATCCTAATAGGATCAAAATCGGATACATATAAAATTCCTATAAATTCCACGTCCCATCCGTTTCGGATCCGATATGGATTTGAAGCCCTTCACCTGTGGACGCCAATCTGGTGGTTGTGGGTTCGATCCCCTTCCGCGGTTTTTATTTTTTTTTATTTTTCCGTATCTGCTCAAGCTAAATCTTATGGATTTTTGTTTCGAATACCACAAAAAAATTAAATTTGCGTGTTGGAAGAAAACGTTGAAAAAAAAAATTAAATTTCTTTTTTTTTCGAACTGCTTTAAATTCGTTAGTTTTATTTACAGTACTGGCCATAAAGAATGCGACAACTGGTTTTTTGACGATAACTTCTTGGAAAGTTAACTTTTTGACCCGAATTTTTTACTGTATCTGCAATGGAACCTCACAAAAACTTGCGTACTTGCAATATGCATCATTCTGCAAAAAAAAAATGTTTTTAATGTTTTTTAATTTTTCTCATTTTTGCACTTTTTTCATGTATTTCAGTTTTTTGTATAAAGTTGAATGAAAATTAATTGGGAGTAGATCTAATTAGTTTTTTATTGTTTTTCAGCCATGGTCAGACCATTTGGGAAAAAGTTTTCACTGTGGACGTTCGAAAAAGCATCGTACGTGGACATGAACTAGGCGCGCATCCGAAGATACTCGAAACTCAGTTTGGTTGTTCTTCCAGCCAAATTTACCGTATTTTGAAGAACAATCGTGATGATGTAAGGTTTCAATTAGCTTTTTAAACTCATTTCGACTATTCAGGATGGTGTAGCTCATCGTCCATCTCCAGGAAGACCCCGAACCACTCCCAGAGCTATGGATCGAAATATCTTGCACGCGTGCCGAGAAGATCCTAGACGCACATCTACGGATATTCAAGTTTCCGTGACGTCTCTAAATGAGCCGGTGCCATCGAGTAGGACTATTAGAAGACGTCTGCAAGTTGCTGGACTGCACGGACGAAGACCCGTCAAAAAACCACTCGTTAGTCTAAAAAACCGGAAAGCTCGCGTTGAATGGGCTAAACAGCACTTGTCCTGGGGACCTCGAGAGTGGGCTAATCACATCTGGAGCGACGAATCGAAGTTCAATCTGTTCGGTACTGATGGTATTCAATGGAATCGACGTCCTATTGGCTCCAGATATGCTCCACAGTACCAATGTCCGACGGTAAAACATGGAGGTGGATCTGTGATGGTTTGGGGATGCTTCTCCGACACTTCAATGGGTCCATTGAAGAGAATTGTTGGAACCATGGACCGATATGTGTACGAAAACATCCTGGAGAACACAATGCGACCATGAGCAAGAGCAAATTTGGGCTGATCATGGGTGTTTCAGCAGGATAATGACCCGAAGCATGCTTAGGGTCATGTCGCCAATTGGTTTCGACGTCGCCGTGTGGATCTCCTGGAATGGTCAAGTCAGTCTCCGGACTTGAATCCCATCGAAAATATGTGGGAGGAGCTAGAACGACGCCTCAAAGGAGTCCGAGCCTCCAATGCCAACCAGAAATTCGCTCAACTCGAAGCTGCTTGGAAGAGTATCCCGATGACGGTGGTTCAGACGCTCCTGGATTCGATGCCACGTAGATGCCAGGCTGTTATTGATATCAAAGGATACCCAACCAAGTATTAAATCACTTTTTATAGTTACCTTCCTTTTGTTTCTGACTATCGGTGATTCTAGAGCTTATTTGTATAGATCTCCAAAAATGTCAATTTTCATGAATTTTCGAAAAAATTGAATAAAAGAATAATTTTCAGCAGAATTTTAAAATAAACTTGACAGAAAGGTTTCTGATAGTGCTGAAAAAATCTCACAAAAAATTTGGGTCAAAAAGTTAACATTCCAAGAGGTTATCGTAAAAAAACTAGTTGTCGCATTCTTTATGGCCAGTACTGTAAATCCTTCGGGAAAATGACTTTTATCCAGAAAGGTCAGCGGCAAAACGCCGGAAGAATGTGTGAAACCTTAAAAATGGGCGACCGGAGGGAGCTGGGCGGAAGCTTGCTTTGAATCTGTGGTTCAAAACAGAAAACAAAAAAAGTGCACCAATAGGTATTGAACCCAGGCCTCCAGATCGGCGATCGAAAATGTAAACCACTAGACCATCACAGTACACATTCTTAGTGCCGCAATGGGCGTTTATATGATCGGTGCCAAAGGAGGAGGTATGCAAGTGCGCTCCACTAGACGAGCATTTGGAGGTGTCAAATTCCGCCACTGTATTTTTTCCTGTTTTCCTGCTCACTTCCGCATTAAAATCACTCTTTTATCTGTACTTTTTATATTCAAGCAAAAATGTTCACCAAAATATATTCAAAACGTTGAATCGAACACGCTGCGTTAATTGCACAAGCCGAATCGCTCACTTGTGGTAGAGCGCACTTTCTGACTCTGGGTCTCTCTGTTTCTAATGCTATTTCTTCCTTCCTCCATTTGCACACTTATTTCTTTCAATTTTAAACGTTTCTCTCTTATTTTTCTAGCTAGAATTAAAAAATATATATATAATTTAAGCCTGAAAATTATACAGTCCAAAATCTTTTAAGATACTTCTTTCGAACAGGTGTTTCCCTATCTCACTCATTTATTAGTGTTTTTGAGTTTTAAATAGTACTCAAAACGTATTAAATACACCAGAAATTGTGAAAAATACTTTTTCACATATAAAAATAATTTGAAGTGGTTCGAAAAAAAAATTAAAACTATATTTTTTAAATGTCTTCCACCAACACACCTAACTTCGAAAAATGTGCTTTTCTAATCGTATTTGTAGCCAATTTTTATTGTTCTGATATGTCTTATGTGGGTCAAAACAAAAGAAAAAAGTCTGATAAGGGTCATCAAGAAAAAAAAAAAGAAAAAACTGAGGAAGGGTTCGAACCCCCGACCTCGAGATTGTCGGAGAGGAGTGCACTCCCACAGGCAAAACTCGTAGCTTTTCAAAAGAGTTTGAAAAGTGTTTGTGACCGGTAAGTGTGCAAAAGGTACACAGAAAAAATCTCGATTCTTAAAAGTGCACGGTGTCCCAAAGTGGAAAAATGTCTTCAACTGTCTGCACTCTCTTCTCTCTCCCTCACCACCACAGCGCAGCTATTTTTTCAACGGGAATGTGTTTCTTTTTTGATTTTCAGCAAAACTAGACCACTTTTTGAAAATCTGTCATTAAAATATATTCTTCAGGTCAAATGCTTCATTTTTATTACAAAAACACCACGATTGGTGCAGAATTGACGGAGGAGATGCATTTTAAAATGTTGAAACATCGATAAAAAAACCGAATTCGCACGTTTCGAGCGGGTCGTGGTATTAAAATGTTCGCGAGAAAATTCTGCACAAGGGAGACATTTAAAATGCATTATTATGTTGCAGAAAATTGAGTTTTTAGTAAAATTCTGTACTAATTTTTTAAAAATGCATCTCCTCCGTCAATTCTGCACCAATCGTGTGGTTTTTGCAATGAAAATGAAGCATTTGACCTGAAGAACATATTTTAATGACAGATTTTCAAAAAGTGATCTAGTTTTACTGAAAATCAAAAAAGAAACAAATTCCCGTTGAAAAAATAGCTGCGCTGCGGTGGTGAGGGAGAGAGAACGAGAGATGCGCCAGCAGTTATCTCTAGCGGCGCTTTTCCCGTCCGGGACACCGTGAAGTGTGTAAAATGGGCGCGCGCTAGGAAATCTTGCAATGTTCTGCTGAAAGTCTTTTGGTATCCTTTGCGCATGCAAAATTCCCGTAAGATTTTCAAAAGGGTCTATACAGGGTGGCCGATAAGTATAGGACGTTTTGAAAGTGCTCCCATTTTTTCAATTTGAGGATTTTTCGAGAACAACCTTTATTAAACAACAAAAAATAAGCAGAAAATTTGATTTTACAAGAGAATTTCGAAGTTGGATCCACGAGCTTTGACACAGGCTCTCAAACGTTTCTTCACCGAATTGACAGTGCGCCGCAGGTATCCGTCGTCGATCGAAGCCCATGCTACCTCGAGAGCGGCCTTCAAGTCATCGACAGTAGCAAAAACTTTTCCCGCGATCTTCCCTTCCAACATGCCCCAAACGCTGAAATCCATCGGATTGAGATCCGGGCTGGAAGCAGGCCACAAGTTCTTGTCCAGGAATCCAGGGAAATGCGCCTCCAAGACGGCCAATGTCGATCTCGAGCCATGGGACGGTGCCCAGTCTTGTTGAAGGATAAATGGACCACCAGCAAAGTGCCGTCGAAGAATTCGAACCGTCGAAGACGAAATTTGAAGGCGTCGAGCGATCTCAGCACTTCCGAGGCCTCTCTTGAACAAGAGTTCAATGGAAGGACGATGAGGAGAACTTTTCATAGCTCGGCGATATGGAGAAGTGAGAACAAATGACTGAGAAGCTTACTTATATACAGGGTGGCCGATAAGTATAGGACGCTCGCTTTCAGCGTTCCCTGGCACGGTGCCAAGGGATATTTTCGAAAAATTTCGAAACTTTTCGAAAGTCCAGAGACTATATAAGTAAGCTTCTCAGTCATTTGTTCTCACTTCTCCATATCGCCGAGCTATGAAAAGTTCTCCTCATCGTCCTTCCATTGAACTCTTGTTCAAGAGAGGCCTCGGAAGTGCTGAGATCGCTCGACGCCTTCAAATTTCGTCTTCGACGGTTCGAAACGTTGTCGCTGCTATCAAAAAGCGAGGAGATGCTTCTGAAGTAAAAAAAAGCGGACGTCCACGTTCTGTCAACACCCGGAATACTCGTGCAATCATCAAGAAACGGATCATTCGAAATGATGGATTGAGTCTCAATAGGATGGCGTCACAGCTTGGAATTGCCCGATCCACTGTCCAATCGATTGTCAAGAACGACTTGAAGCTCAAAAGTTACAAACTACGTCGTGGACAGTACCTCTCGGACAAATCGAAAGCGATGCGACTCGAAAAATGCCGAAAATTACTCCAGCACTTTCAAGTGCGCCGCGTCTCTGACGTTATCTGGACAGACGAGAAGATCTTCACTATTGAACCTCTTCCCAACCGTCAAAACCAGAGACAGTTATTGTCAAAGGATGACAGCATGTCTCCGAAACGTCGTCTTGCCCATAACCGCCTTTTCCCGAAAAGTGTCATGGTTTGGGCCGGTATCACGGCAACCGGTAAAACTCCGTTGGTTTTCATTGAAAGAAATGTGAAAATCAACTCGGAGGTGTACCAAAAGATTGTGTTGATGGATAATTTGTTACCCTGGGTCACTCAGCACTTTGCTGGTGGTCCATTTATCCTTCAACAAGACTGGGCACCGTCCCATGGCTCGAGATCGACATTGGCCGTCTTGGAGGCGCATTTCCCTGGATTCCTGGACAAGAACTTGTGGCCTGCTTCCAGCCCGGATCTCAATCCGATGGATTTCAGCGTTTGGGGCATGTTGGAAGGGAAGATCGCGGGAAAAGTTTTTGCTACTGTCGATGACTTGAAGGCCGCTCTCGAGGTAGCATGGGCTTCGATCGACGACGGATACCTGCGGCGCACTGTCAATTCGGTGAAGAAACGTTTGAGAGCCTGTGTCAAAGCTCGTGGATCCAACTTCGAAATTCTCTTGTAAAATCAAATTTTCTGCTTATTTTTTGTTGTTTAATAAAGGTTGTTCTCGAAAAATCCTCAAATTGAAAAAATGGGAGCACTTTCAAAACGTCCTATACTTATCGGCCACCCTGTAGTCTCTGGACTTTCGAAAAGTTTCGAAATTTTTCGAAAATATCCCTTGGCACCGTGCCAGGGAACGCTGAAAGCGAGCGTCCTATACTTATCGGCCACCCTGTAAATGTTTGTAATTTTTGTTGATTTTTGCCGATTTTCATTTTATTTTAACTGCTTATATTAGGTTGGCAAGAAAATTTTTGTTATGTTTTGATTTTGTCCATAACTCGCCACAGAGCCCGATAAAAACCAAAAGATAATTTTACTGGGTATATAGAAAACCTATAGTCGGCGAATACATCATCAACCTCGCTCTACTGCTAAAATCCCTGTAAACCAGTGTTGCACTTGCAAGATTTATTCGAATTATAGTGTTTATACTTATTTTCAACGGAAAATGACGTGTCCACGACGAGTTGCAGTTAAAATTTGATTTTTCGCTTCAAAATAGTTGCACCACACTGTTGAAAATTGAAAAGTGCGGTAGAGCGAGGCTGATGATGCATTCGCCGACTATACCTTGTTGGCAATAACATCCACTTTCCCCTCCTGCTTCTCACTCTCAAACCCCATGGGCCATTTCCGTACTGACCCAAATCACCCTACGGCATGTCATTCTCTCTTTGTTTCTATCTAACTTGAAAGTGCCGGAGACTCATCGCCGTCTGGTTCAAGTTTATAAGGCCGAGGCCCCTCATGAAAATACAATTCACATTTGGTTTGGAAAATACGAGAACAACGACTTTTTCCTTAACGATGCTTCCCGCTCTGGGTTGTCTGTGTGGTGGTCTGTCCATGGCGTGCACCACTGGGAATTTCTGGACGAAAGCAAAACTATCACGGCCGAGTACTACTCTGCCCAACTGCAAAAGATCAGGGCCCATCTTAATCTCTCCCCGCTCAAATGCCATAGAGTGCACTACATCCACGATAACGCCAAGACCACATGTGGCGAAAACAACAAAGTCACTGCTGGCAACGTTCAGCTGGACAGTTCTTGCTCACCCATCGTACAGCCCAGACCTTGCCCCTACTGATTATCACTTGTTCTCGGACATGCAACAATCCCTTGAGGGAACTGATTTCAAAACAAAAAGTGATGTCGAAAATTGGCTAGTGTCATATTTTGCATCAAAAAAGCCAGAGTTTTGGAGGACAGGTACTCTGAGTTTGCAGAACAGATGGCAGACTGTTGTCGATAAGGAAGGCAAATACTATTAATCATTATATTTCTCCTTCTTTGAATAAACACTTTTTCAAAACATAACAAAAACTTTCTTGCCAACCTAATATAATGGGACGTTCAAACAGGAAACTATTCTCCAAATTCCGAAAAAGAGGTATAAAGTTAAATTTTAGCCACATTGAAGGTCGCAACACTGTATATTTTGATGCTTCGGATGAAAATGAAGTTTCGCATTCAGAAGAAATTCAGAGTTACGTTCTACTGCCACAAGGAGCAACAAAGAGACCATCTTCATTCCAAGTAGATAAGACCCAACCTGAATATGAGAATAACCATGAAACGATATTTGCTGGATCAGGAAGTGGTTTGTTGTAGCTTAGTTGCACCCTCCAATATTTTATTTCCAGCTCTATCACGACGCTTGAGAGAGACTCCAGATGAAATACTAACGTTTATATTACTGCGTCGCGAAAACCAGTCAGAGCGGAGCGCGCAACTCGGCTGTGGTCTCGCCGCGAAAAGTGAGAGTCACAGCCGAGTCACAGCAGAGTCGCGCGCCTTCCTACAGCAGCGTCGCGCGCTCTGCTCTGCCAGGTTTTCCCGACGCAGTAATAGCAGCCGGGTGCATGGCGAGATGTTCGAATACCGGTCAGTTTCCATATTTTTAACCAATCTTTTTAATATTTAGATTTCCTGCGATTCTTATCTGGTAGAAGCGAGAACTTTCGAAGAGAATCATTAAGGCTGTGGAAAACGGAAGATGTACTATATAGTATTCATCTATATTGCAATTCTTGTGGCAAAGAACTAAGAAGATGTGAAAGATGGTATATTTTATACCTGCGGAAATGATAAAATTATGGTTTCAGTTGTGGCCCGGCTATGAAGTACACAAGAGTTGGAGCATTTAGACAATTGGTGGATATAGTTAGGTACCGCAACATGTTTGAAAAACATTCGAATCCCGAAAAACTACTGATTCCATTGTATTCTACGTCTCAATATTAGTACATTCCCAAATTTTCACCGCGAAATTCCCGCTAGTTCCCGAGTTTCAGCCGTTCAAAGTCGCGATTTTTTAGTACTGAATTTCTCTTGACTTTCCGAAAAGGGGCGGAGTCTGCAAGGTGCGGCCTGCGATTTAGCAACTGCCTGGCTCCCTTTTTCCTCGTTGCCCTCGGTCGAGTATCACAATATTGATGGTGATTTCCGAGCAAATAATGTTTTCTTTAATTAAAAAATTAAATAAAAATAGAAAAAATATTTTTGATTGCTTAAATTAACAAAAATCACCATATTTATATTTAATTACACGATGAAACAAAGCAAAGAATTTAAAATTTTTGAAAACGGAATATTTACGAAAAATCCGAATCTTCTATTTTTTAATGGCCCGAAATTCTGCGAAAAAATACCAATTTGCAAAAAAAAAAGAAGCCCAATAACATGAAAACTAAGCAAAAGACCAAAAGGAATTGAACCATCGGCACCGAGAGCACAAGCAAGCGCCTCGAACCACTACACCAAACGGGACAAAGAAATCACCGACCGTAGAGCATATATGAATTTGCCGTGTTCGACGCGCGTTTATGATGACAATTTGTTTGGCCAGCGCTCAAAATCACCACCGAAACATTTTAAGATCGCAGATAAAAAAAATGCGGGCAGTTATTTTTTGAAATTTGAAATGCATATTGATAGAGAATTTTTTTCTGAATTTCGTCATGTTTTCAAACCCCGCGAACACGACCGGCAATCTTCCGAAAATCTCGGAAAACTGTATTTTTCGAAAATATGGATTACTCTGGAAGAGTTTTAAGTACTTTATACTTTTCCAAAAGCTCTAAATTTTTCTGTGTGTTTTCTAACAGAGTTCATGAAGACAACCAGAAAATAAAAATAGGGGGTAATCGCTGAAAAATTTTTGTAAAATTTAGTTGAACTTTGACGGTGTATAAAAAAAATGCGGGCAGTTGAAATTAAATTCTGTTTGAAAATTTCAATTCAGCGTATCAAAAACTATACGAATCAATCATAAAAGCCCGCGAACACGACCTAGATTACCGTCAAAAAGTCAAATTTTTGACTGTCATTTCACTTTTTTGGATTTTCAGCGAAAACTAAGCATTTTCAGACAAATCTGATGTCACCAGTCGATTCCTTGGGCTTTATTACATTAGGTTCAATCGTCACATCAGTAGATATCTAGATAGTATCAGAGCAATGAGGGCTCAAACTCCAAAATCAAAACCCAAGAGAAAAAATGGAAGGCCCCGCCCCCCTCTCGTTGCGGCGCCTAGATATAGTCGAACAACATTTTGATTCCATCCTTAAAATACGTCACGAATTATAATGTGGGGATAAAAAATCGCACAACGTAAATGGGACGTATTTACGAAAACTTTGGAATGAAGAACGTGGCAATGAACTGAATTTATCAGTAGTCGGCAGCGTAGACGGTGTAAATATTGGTGGAAATAAAAAGTTATTATTGTTTAAAAAAATTGTCACCTGGCGAGAGGCGCGAATTCAAAAAATAGGCTCCGCTTTCTCGCCAAAATATTTTTGCAATTCTGCGCGCGCCAATTCGCAATCGCGCGATTTTCTGCGTCTAATTTTCGTTGCTTTACTAACAAATATCGACTGAAGACAATCAAAAACTCACTTTAAATCAACAGTTGCCAATTTCGCTTCAAAATAACAATTTTTATAAAGGTTTCCAGGAGAAATTGAAAGACACTGGACAAAAACTCGACGCAGAAAATCGCGCGCACCGCGATTGCAAATTGGCGCGTGCAGAATTGCCAAAATATTTTGGCGAGAAGGCGGAGCCTATTTTTTGAATTCGCGCCTCTCGCCAGGTGACAAATTTTTTAAAACAATAATAGTGTCTAAATAATAGTTCCCTACTATTTAAAAACGCATCTACATAGAAATAAAATTTGGCCAATAACTTTTTACGTTAATCGATATTCCTACAATGGCAATGCAACAAGCTGGGAATCTGGCTCTCCAGGGAATTGCCGAAGGACCTATCAACCCATCCGTACACTTCTGGAATGCGAAAATTTCGCAAGTTTTTACAGACATTGAATCTGAACTTGAATTCTATAAAAACTGGAAATTTCGTTTTTCTATTGTAAGTTTCACAGCCGACCAACCGGTATTACTGCAATTAGCTAGTTACTGTGTCAACAATCTTATGTCAGGCAAAAAGAGCTCTGTTTGGTATGAAAGGTTGCAACTCGGAAGAATCATGTTTTTTTGGCTTTGCACTGGTACTCTTTACGAAATGAAATATCAAGCTCAATTTTTTTTTAAATGAAGAACTTACTTACAGCTCGAAAGCAAGAAAGAGCAGCAGAAAAAACTGACGAAGATGCGAAAAAGTGTTTTCGAGGATTTGGTGCCGTTTACCCGAAAATTCTGGATTACTTGTACCCTTATGATACCATTGTTGACATCTTGCATAACGCTTCGGAAGGTATTTTCCTGATTATCATAGCAGGTTAACTGCCGATTTTGGATAATTTGAATATACGTTTTTAAGAAACCTTCGGAACAGTTGAGAACTCGAAAAGGCGATCTGATATATTTCTAAATGACTGTGGACTTCATAGGAAATTATGTGGAAAAGTACGCGTCCATCCAGTGTTCTCGACCAAAGAAATGAGAAACGGTTCGCAAAAACTCACGGTTGGTATCACTTCACAGAAAAAACTTCACAAGGCAACTGCATTTTTAGTTCTTCCGCGTGTGTTTCGGATTGGCATCATTCACAAACGAAACTTTGAGTCCTCTATTGTGTTTTCAATCGACTTGCGACATGAGAACGCGAGACTCCGCCCACTTTTTTGAGGGCGACCACGCGAACACAGTGATATTTGAAGAGACGCAGACAGGTAGCGCACAAATAAGTGGGCGGAGTCTCGGGTTCTCAACACGTAAATTGAAATAACTTGGCGACGAAAATGAATTCCACGAAGTACTAAGTTTCGTGGAGCGCACTTGCTTTTTTCGCGAATGAACAATATCCGAAATTATTTCGCGCGCGTTGATTTTTCTCTCCGAAAATGCGAAATTTTTCGCGCGATTTTTTATTTTTTGGGCCTCAATTGGATGCGTTGCGTGTGTGCGTCCGGGCGCGCTCACTCACTCCCTCCTCATACCCCAGTGCAGTAGTAAATGAGATTCGGTAGTAAAAGAGAAAAGTAGTAAATGATCCGGTAGTAAATGAGTATTTGCCACAAATTTAGAACGACCGGATGGATCAACGACCTACAATAGTCCCGAGATCAGGAAGCTAGTTTTCACTAACTTCTCCAATCCGTACGCAGCGACCACGCGAGAGCCACGATCCAGATCAGGGATGTGATTTCACGGTTACGGATTTCACGGTTTTCACGGCATTTTTTGAAAAAAATTATTTCACGGCTGGCCGTGAAAAAATATTCCGTGAAATCCGTGAAATTTTCGTGATTGAGTTAAATATTTTTAAAGCTATTGCGCTGGCCTTTAGTGTTTTTACTGTCAGAAAGCGACAAAGTTTCGAAAAAAAATGCTCATTATGCATACAACACCCAGAACTGCCAGAAAAACTCGAATCTTGTTGACTTTATTTCGTGAAATCGTATTCCCACCTGCACCACGAGTAGCAGGTTAAAACACGGAGTGAGTTCCACAAATTCAAAAATATAAAAAATTAACTTTTAAATTCAAGACTACATTGCACTAGTTGAACACTTATTCGTATGACTCCATTTATAGGTACTGTAGGCCATCAAAGCAAGGACCAGTTAAAAATGAATGGAATTTGGACAGAAAAACATATAATTTTACTTACTTCTCATTTCAACAACTTACATTGTTTTTGAAAGGAGTTTTACATGAAAGGGGATACTAGCTTTTATAACTGGGCGGTTTAGAACTTCTACAAAATATAACTGCGCGGTTTAAAACTCAATTTTCCTGAGAGAGTGTTATTTTTTCCTTTGTAAACATTGTCTATCTAATCATATTTAAAATGATTGAAAAGACAGGAATAAAATAACAGACTCAAGAAAATTGAGTCTAAACTGCACACATATTTTTTGTATCAGTTCGAAACCACACAAATCTAAAAGCGGGTACCCCCTAAAGAGTGATGAACTATTGAAAAGAAATTCAGATAAAAAAGTATAGCACAAGTATTTTAAAATCGATTGTACACTTCTAAACCTTTGTTAGTACACTTCTAGACTCTGAGTTTGTCATGTTTAACAACGCAACACAGTTGTTTTGGTGAGTTATGTATGTCATTTTTTGATGATGCAACTCTATTGAAAACGCAATACTTTGATCAATTTTTGAAAATGTCTTTTTTCACGGATTTCACGGTTTTTCACGGTTCTTCGAAACCGTGAATTCACGTTTTCACGGATCCGTGAAAAAAATAATTTCACGCACATCCCTGATCCAGATACACCCATCCAGATGAGCCAGAAATTCTCCAACATGAGGTCGTACACGCAATAGTCACCTCAAAGGCGATTATTTCGCCAAGACCAGATAGGATCACAATGCTACAATTAAAGCTGGGAATTGAGAGCATAGCTCCTCATCTCACAGCCGCACTGAATCAAGTCCTCACGAACGGGAGAACCCCGGAAGATTGGAAGACGGTGAAGATTTCTCTCCTTCCCAAGACCACAAAACCGAAGAACGTGAAAAATTATCGTCCGGTTGCATTGTTTTCAATCGTCTCAAAACTCTTCACAAAAATCCTTACGAGAAGGATCACCGCCAAAAGCGAGGATTACCTGGAAGAGTCACGAGCAGGATTCAGACGTGGAAGAGGATGCGCAGACAACATTCAAGTCGTCGCGCAGATGTGGGAAAAGTGCACCGAATTCAAGATTTCGCTCGTAGCGGTTTTCCTGGATATAATTTGTGCTTTCAACAACGTTAATTGGACGAAGATATCCGAAATCCAGAACAATCTTCGAATCGGAAGAAACGTGATACAAGCCTTAAGCAACTCAAACTCCTCGGCGACTGGGGAGCTAAACGTTCTGAACAAGAAGATGAAGTTCAAGATCAAAAGAAGAGTACGTCAAGGAGACACGAAGCGGTTAGCAACATATTCGAAATTGCCGCATGCGATCCACCAGACATGGAAAAGCAGGTCTTACGAAGAAAAATGAAGTGGGCAGGGCATGTATCACGCATGAAATACGACATATGGGCAAAGATCTTAGCAGAATGAAATCCTAGGGGATCAGCACGACCACGCGGTCGTCCTCCGAAAAGATGGGCCGACGACATCACGGATTCGATCAAAATCTTTATTGACAATAAGGCCTAAGGGGCAACCTTGGGCACAGCCGTCAAAGAATTGGTATACTCGAGGCAAATCAGAGCATGGTCCACTGTCGGAAGGGATCGTGCAACTTGGCGCAGCTTGGTTCGCAGTATCCAAGATGGAAACTGAGGTCGAACCTAACAAGTATCACAAGTAAGTCTCAACCAACAAACATTTTTTAGCCAAAATTCTTTGAAAAAAAATAAATAAAATATGAGTCATTTACATAAAATAGCTCCATGTTTTTTTGTCAGTTTATCTTGAAAATTCATCGCTCAATTTTTCGCAAAAAATATTTAATAACTTGCCGACATATTTTAGCTGGGTTAAAACATGCATTGCAGATTGAGATGTTTCGATTTTCCGAGATTTTTTTTTTCTTTTCAACAAAAAATATCGTATCCACTACAAGTTGCAGTTAAAATTTGATGTTTCGCTTCAAAATAGGTGCACTACACTATTGAAAATTGAAAAGTGCGGTAGAGCGAGGCTGATGATGCATTCGCCGACTAAAAATAAAGAACAAAAAAAGTTTCCTGCGGTTCTTTTTTTTTCAACTCTGATTTTAATTTTCATAGCCGAAAATTTTTTAATTTTGAATCTCACGCGTATTTGAGGTGTGCAATAGGGCGAACTTGCAGCGGCTACCAATTCGTGTCGGCGATTTATGTTAGAGTTAATTAAATCAGTATTTAACAACTTGCTTCAAAAATGTAAGTGCCAGAACCATATTTTCAACAAATTTACCCATAAAAAACAACATTATCGCGAAATATAGAAAATAAATGGAATAAAAGGAAAAAAAACAACAACAAAAAAAAGACTAACACATTTGAAATTTTCCCCTCCCGCCGAGCCGCGATGCGGACACGCTTCGCGCGCCGTAGAGCACGTAGGATATTGTTTTGTCCCCACGACATTTATCGACCTAAAATAAAAATTTTTGTGCCCACGATATTTATCAACCTAAAATAAAAATTCGATTGAAACAGAAAAAAATCATCAGAAAGCAACAAAAATGTAACAAAAAACCCAAAAATCACAAAAAATGAAGCAGGGCACTGGGCGCAGCCTCGTAAATCGGTCCGCAAGAAAGTACGCAAACACCGCGCTTTTGTACATCGCATCTCATTGCCCCTCTCAAACCAAAATCCTTACGGAAACAATTTTCGGCAAAAGATTGAAGCGTTTTGTCAGCATGTTCAATAAACAGTTTTTTAGTTTGTTTTGTGAGGAATTCCTGATGAATCTTAAGATCTAAACATCAACGTGAACCCGTTCGATCAACGTTTTCACATTTTATCATTTATGCCACAGTGATAACAAAAATTGAAAGAGTTAGGATAAATATATGATTAATACTACTAGATAAATTATATAAAAAGTTTAAAAAAAAACCGAAAAAATTGGTTACCTTTTCAAAGAGAAACTTAATAACAGAACTTCAACAGTATTGTGAGAACAAAAAAATCGCAACGCGGTGTTTGCGTACTTTTCAAATTCAAACGAAAATGGGAACAACTCTCTTCATTTCCCGTGCTGTTTCTCTCATTGCCGTTTGAATTTCAAAAGTACGCAAACACCGCGTTGCAATTTTTTGTTTTCACAATATATTCTTAGTTTTGCGGATGTTTCAGCACACTAGGCCGTAAGGGCGGCCGCGGCTTCTTTTATCATTCACGCTCGCGAAGACGGCCGCCGGCCGCGGGGCCGTTTTGACAGCCCTGGTTTGTAGAAAACACCGCGCGACAACTTAAACAAAACAATAAAACAACATTATTGTGTTTTCAATCTACTTGCGACATGAAAACGCAAGTCTGCATTCACCGTTCTCTCTGCGTTTTTTCAAATATCACTGTGTTCGCATGGTCGCGCACAAATAAGTGGGCGGAGTCTCGCGTTCTCATGTTGCAAGTCGATTGAAAACAAAATAATGTGGTAGGTCAAGTAATTAAAGTTTACTAAAAAAACCCCTTTTAGGCGGACGGTCTATTTTTTTTGCTTCTTCTTCCATCACATCCCTCGTCAAATTGATACAATATATTATGGACGAAGTGAATCCCAGAGCAAAACCAACAATGACGAATAACCACAATGATCTAAAATAAAAAAAAAAATAAACTTTGAAAAAAAAACAAATTAAGATTTACATTTTTTGTTGTTCAAATGGTATTTTAACGGCCGAGAAACATTGTAGCGTACTTTCAGCCTCGATGAGCAACAAAGAAAGTGTATTATACTTGCGCCGAGCTGCATACTGTACAGCTGCCAATTTCTTCAGTTCTTCTTCCGTGTTTAACAATTCTTGTCCTTGACCAATGACCGATAATTTTAAGAGTTCCAGAATTGAAGCTATACGATCAAAGTCTATACTGGGTATTAGGATATTATCCAGCATAGAAAATGCATTTTCCATTTTCTTCAGTCCTTGTGGTGTTCTGTTGAATTTGGTTGGCAATTGTTTAACTTGTCGCAAAATACTTGCCATGCTTTTATTGAGAGAGATAAAGTAATGGTAGACATCATTACTCAAACTTTTATCAGCTAGTTGCGCCATATTTATTTGGTTACCAAGCTCCAATCCGCATTTCAAATATTTTGGTAATATCTTAAGAAGATTTTTTTTCTGATAAAAATTTATAGTGCGTTGGTAGTATCCAAGCTTTGAAGCTGTGTCAGAAGCATTTGAAAACCGATGATAACATATTCCATAATTTTGATGATCGCCATGAGCTCTTTTAATTTCTGATATAAAAACATTTCCTGATTTTTTCCACTCATAAATTTTGTATTTTACAGAAAACAAGATATAAAGTATGTGATTTATCACGGCAAGGTTTGTTTCCAATGCTGGCGTTACCGTATTTGAGACACTCATAAGATCTTTTAGTGTTTCTATGTTCGATTTGAGAGCTTGAGAGAATTGAACTGTCTCGAGAATAGTTTCGAAAATTGGCTTCAAGTTCATATTTTGGTAATCCGCTATTCTAGCCAGTAAATTTTTATCTTTTTCATTTATGTTTTTAAAAAACTCAACAATTGTAGCTATTTCTTTAACACAGCTTGTGTAATTCTTGTTTCGTAGTTCGTTTTTCAATGTCTCGTTTGACAAAAAGTTGTTTTTTAATGAATGTAAAAGAGTGGCCGCTTCCAAGTTCATCGAGTAAACGGTTTCTGACAGTTTATGAAGAGATCGCATTTTTCCGTTGATAGCTTCCAAAATGTATGAAGAGTTTAATAGTTTGGCGACATCATTTAAAATTGAACTGTCTGGTTCAGTGATTGGCAGAAGTTTTTTAAAAGAATGTTTCATATTTGTTAGCAATGTTGATACAGACTTTAGATTCATTGCACTCATTATTTCATGTGTTGCTAAACTAACGCGAATTATATTAGAATATCTTTCTCGTGGAACCACTGTCCAAACGTTTTCTATTTCAGCTATTTTTGTTTTAAATTTTAACAATGGTGCTAGAAGTTTTCTTAGTTCATCTAACGCATATCCGCGACTTAGCATTGTTTCCAGCCGCTCATTATTAAAATCGTTTGAAATTGATACTATATCTTTTGACCCATGTGGAAATCCTATAAGTGCGGGATCATGGGAAGCCACAACAACGGGGGTAATAAATTTATATATTAAAAATAACTGATCCCTACCATTTCTGTGTTTTGAATCCAATAGTTGTACAACAGTTTTGGCGAAAGGTATTAATTTATTCAGATTGCTTTCTAGACTTTCCGAAAAAGTTGGATGAACTAGTTTTTTATAATGATTCAAAACCAAGGAAAAGTTATTATTGTGTCTCAAATGACTTTCAATTATAGTATAATTGTCATAGAACTTCAATTTTTTTAGAATCATATTTACCTTAAAAAAAAACAAACTGTGTTCTTTAAAAAATTGAAAAATGGTTTTGGCGTTTGGGGCTTGCGAGTTTAATTCTTCGATAAGTGAATCCGTTGTTGAAGATGGAAATTTCATTGTGTGTATTGTTGTTGGGAGACTATTGTACAAATCACCAGAAAATTTCAAAATCACACCCAACGATGGTATATCGAAAGAATGGTTGTTTTGCAACACAAGCGAATTCAAATCTTTTTCTACCTCATGTGTTGTGTTTATTTTGTTACTAATCAAACAGTTAATTTTTTTTAGATAGTCCATAACAGCGGCTACACCCGTTTCATTTATCGAATAAAATAAATTAACATCTTGAATGTTGAGCACATCGGCAATTATTTGCTCCATGTTTAAAGTCGCTTTGTGGAATTTGGATTGTAAAATAATTGCATTTATGAAACGCGTGAGACTGTCCATATTTTTGTCGAAATTGTTGGTATCGCTCAGCATGTATTGCTTGCGTGAATGTTCTAATCCAGTGATTTCAGAAGAGAAAAATTGTGAAGCTTGACCGATCAAAAAAAATCCAATTATAGCAACTAAGCTTGTATAGGAGAGCGCTTTCACTATGGATTTTTTGAAAGTTTCTTCACTATGGTTTCTTATGAAGTCGTTCCACTTCAAACACGTAAGTGGTTTTACTGAAAGTTTTATTTACATTAAGAACCTACGCAAAGGCAAACGCGCTCTGTCGCATTCGTCTGCGTCTCGGTAGTGGTATTCTGCCAAGTTTAGCTAACAAAGGAGTTATGGACCTATTCAGCAGAGGAAAAAAACCGTTTTTCGTGGTTTTTTCCCTGTGCAGAAATGAGAAAAAAAGGTAAAAAACTACAGTAGTCGGAGTTTTTTTGACGTAAACAACTAGTCGTATCGAGACCGGCCGATGAAATAATCGGATGCGCCTTTAAATTTCAACCAAATTCCCATTTAAAATTAAAGGCGCATTGAATTTTTCACTGCCGGGTCTCGACGCAATGGGTTTTTTTTCCTGCGCTGAATAGGTTTATTACATAATATGGTCGGGCTTTTAAAAATTCCTAAAAATTTGGTGGCATATAGTTTGAGGTATCGAGTTTCGATGATGAAGTTTTCAGGATGCACTTTTTAGAGTTTGGCTGAAAAAAAGCGTCTGAAAATGTTTTTAAATGCAATCATCTTTATAATTACTAATTTCAAGTACTGAAAGCAGAGGAGAAAAGGTACAGTGGATAGGAGGTTTACAGTGAATCTTTTACTACGTGCCGATTCGGATCCTAAACCATTTTGAGAAATTGTATCTTTCCTGAAAGAAATCCTGGAGCTTTTTTTGAAAATGGAGGCCAAAATGAAAAATCGGCTCAATAAATATTGTTCTTCGTTTAAAGGTCTCGTTATTTATACAAGCCGAATCGCTCACTTCGGTGGAGCGCACTTGCATAGCAGCTCACTGCGGGCCGCCGATCATATGAGTGGCCTCCGGGGGTTTATGAATATGTGCATCGGTGGTGTACTGGTGCACTTCTCTCCGCACAGGTAGTGCGCGTTCAGCTTATAATAGGTTGAGGCCAAAAATAGGCCTATTATAAGCTTAAAATAAGCCTATCGCGGGTGGCAGCGGCCACCCTCCTGCAATAAGCTTATCGCGCACGCGGTGTGCGGCGACCGCGTTAGGCCTGTCGTAAGTCACTCGCCGTCTAGCTGTGAGATGCAGCAAACGCGCTCGCCGGCTACGCTATTGCGGCAGAGAAACAGACACTGCATTGTTGGGCGGCCTAAATTTTTGTTCAATATTTCTTTTTTTTTTTAATTTTCGACCGCTTGAACTGTTATTTTTCTTTTAATCGATTTTAATTTTTTTAAATGTAATTTGTTTTCTTCATTTCATTTCTTGTTTAGTATGCATTCGCCACAGAGTGACGCTTCGCGGTAAATTGTGAGTAAAAAACTCCATTTCTTTAGTTATTTCTCTCCTTTTTTTCGTAAAAACGTGAATTTTTTTCCGAAATTTTGGACAACTTTTTTTTTTTGCAAGTTTTCATCCGTTTTTGGAGTCCATTTTCTGCTAATTAATTTTTATTTTTAAGTTTATCTTTCTGACTCAAATTACTTTTCTTGTTTTTGCACCTTACGTACAGTGCGCCTTATCGACAAAGATTCAAAAAATTTATCGATTCAATCATTTGTCGAAAATGTATCAATGCAATTTCGACAAATTTTTTGTCGACGAAATGTATCGTTAATTTTTTTTTCGATAAGGCATACTTGTATTCAAGGTTTGTATTTCGCGGTAAATTGCAAAAGTAAAATCGCTTAATTTCCATAGGAATTTCTTCATTATTTTACCGAGAAGTGTCACTCCTGTCGAAAACATGAATTCGTAAAATCTCCATACTTTTGCATTAGATAAAATTGAAGTTTTATTAATTTTTGAGTTCCCTAATGGTGTATGATAGAAGTGATATTGCCGCCCGCCACGACGGTCAAACGCGCTCTGCTGAATTCAACGCTATGCGGTTTTCATTTTGGTTTCCAAATTATTTTATTTCACGTTGAATTTATACGTGAAAGGAAATAATTTGGAAACCAAAATGGAAATCAAAAAGTACTAAATTCAGCCGAGCGCGTTTGATCGTCGTGGCTGGTCGACACTATTAAATTAAATTCTGAACTGAAAAAGCTTCTCAGAAAGCTCACAAAATGCAAGGATCTTCAAAAACATGATAACTGTCTTATTTTTGACAATTTTCATTCGTAGGAAAATGACCATTTTGGAAAAAAATAGTATATGATCCTACAGTGCGTCCAAAAATTTTAGGACCCCCCTCGATTTTAGGGTCCCAGACAAAACCGAAAGTGATATAAAAAATCTGTGAATGCAGTTCGATTCAGAATCAAAAATAACCCCCAGTCCCAATTTTTCATGATCCTGCCATGTCCCGTCCCCGCATACGACGAAAAAGTTCTATTTTTGACTGTCCAAAAATTATAGGACCCCCTGAGAATTTGGATGCGCGGATGATTTTTTAGACCATATTTTCTCCTTAAATTTATTTTTTATAATCTTTATATCATTTTAAACTACTTCTAAAACTATTTGTCATAAACTTATCATATATTTTTTTCTTTGAAGTAGGTTTTCATGGAATGGTTACACTTATGCCAATAAAACACATTAATTGTGAGAAAATCAGTCTAAACGCAAAAAAACGTTTAAAAAATTCAAAGATTATTAGTATTTGGTATCCCCGCCGAATTTCTGGATCACTTCGATCACCCTGTTAGACATGTTGACCACCAATGTCTTCAACTCGGCTTCAGTGATTGGATCCCATTCAGCCTTGGTAGCATCCTTAAGGTCCTGGATGATGTTCAACTGTTTTCCTTGACGATAGACGTGACGGACAAGCATACCAAAAAGATTCTCGGTTGATTGAGATCTGGGCTACAAGCTGACCACTCGTTTCAAAGCTAACCAATCCCTTGTAGAGTTGCTGATGTGAGTTGCGGCGTTTTCCTGTTAGAAGATGTGGGTGTTGCGTCGTTTGCGGAAGCTTATGCTTCTTCCCGTAATTGATAGGATCGGTGGCATAGGGACGAATAGCATTCCGGCTTCTTCCAAGTTGCCGGGACATCTCATGTAGCTTCAATCCCAGTTGGTGCGTCACATCAACTTTGGCCTGTTCCGCGGGAGTGAGGAAAGGAACGCGAGCCATGTTCGAATGAATGGTTCGCAGGCATACTTTTAGGATATCGACCAATTCCGCTTTTGTTTACGGTAGCTGAACTTCAAACTTTCAGCACAAACGACATTAAAGTAACATTAGTGAACCCAGCTCATCACAACAACACAGCTTACATAGTCGATCATTTCTTCAAATACCGAAGGCACTGCGGATCACGGTTCTCTGTGTAATCGGACGACTGCTGGTGCACCGGTATGTCTTTGCACATGTTTCTATTACCCAATTGGAGTCTGTGTAAATCGAGGATGAAGAAGAGACCCGAACCTGTGATCTTCCGCACGACAGCAGTCACCACTACCGACTGAGCTATTTGCTGAATAGGCAAACATACAAATTACATGAGAAGTCTACAAAAACAGCTCAAAAATAGTTTAAAACAATATAAATTTTACAAAAAACGAAAAATATGGCCAAAAAAGTCACCCGCACACCCAAATTCTCAGGGGGTCCTATAATTATTGGACAGTCGAAAATAGGACTTTTTCGTCGTATGCGGGGACGGGACATGGCAGGATCATGAAAAATTGGGACTGGGGATTATTTTTGATTTTGAATCGAACTGCATTCACAGATTTTTTATATCACTTTCGGTTTTGTTTGGGACCCCAAAATCGAGGGGGGTCCTAAAATTGTTGGACGCACTGTATAACTGAGTATTTTTGTTGTCAGGGAACTATCCGATACGCATCTCTCGCTTGTCATCAAAGTGTCGAGTTGGGACCAAAAGATGATTGTGAATGTGTTTTTTATATCATCATGGAGTTTCTGTTGATTCGAGGTCTTCCATGGAGGAAAACGGCTGACAGACATTTGGCGGGAAAATTCAAAGAGGAGGTTCGGAAGGAAAGGCGGACAGAGTTTTTCCAGGGGATCAGGCGAACAGTGGAGCTGGAGAAAGTTTTCGACTACATTATACGTCTTGCCTACCAGGATCATGTAGATTACCAATACATTTACAAAATGTTAGGCGAAGCATGCAATGAGGAAGGGCTTGACATCAATTCACCGTATGATTGGGAGCTTAAGGACAGGAGAGATAGGAGATCAGAGCCAACCGAAAAACCTCCTACCACTGAGAAACGGTCGACTGCGAGTACCTGCACGCCGCGAGGAAAAACAAGAAAGAAATGAACAATGAATTGTATTCAAAATAAAAATTTAATTCTAAATTCTTTTAAGTCTTTTAATTTATGTAAATAATCTTATAATTTTTTTCCTAAATACTGTCAAAATATTTTGTTTTGAAGTAACAAATAAGGGGGCTCTTTTTGATTGGAAATTTTACAAAATGCATGCTTTCTAGACTAGAACCTAATGGATAACATCTAGGAACTGTTTCTCGTCAATTTCACAACCAAGAAAAACCATTCTAGCCGATTGCTGCACTTGAATATAAAATTCCGTTTGGGTCTGTAACTGAGTTTCTTGGTGTGTCTGTTTCCAAACTGCATGGCGGAAGCGAACTGAGCGCCCGAAAACAACACAAAAACTCGAACCTGAGTCGTTTGTTTGAAATGCAAGCGCTTAACCATCTGCGCCACAGAGCACACGCAAGAAATGAATGAAAAATAAATTTAAAAGAAAGTGAAGAAAAAACATTTTTAGAAAATGAAAAGAAATCAAAAGTAGCTTTTGATGCAGCCAGGCTTGTAACTTTTATGTTAATCGATATTCCTACAATGGCAATGCAACAAGCTGGGAATCTGGCTCTCCAGGGAATTGCCGAAGGACCTATCAACCCATCCGTACACTTCCGGAATGCGAAAATTTCGCAAGTTTTTACAGATATTGAATCTGAATTTGAATTCTATAAAAACTGGAAATTTCGTTTTTCTATCGTAAGTTTCACAGCCGACCAACCGGTATTACTGCAATTAGCTAGTTACTGTGTCAACAATCTTATGTCAGGCAAAAAGAGCTCTGTTTGGTATGAAAGGTTGCAACTCGGAAGAATCATGTTTTTTTGGCTTTGCACTGGTACTCTTTACGAAATGTAATATCAAGCTCAATTTTTTTTTAAATGAAGAACTTACTTACAGCTCGAAAGCAAGAAAGAGCAGCAGAAAAAACTGACGAAGATGCGAAAAAGTGTGTTCGAGGATTTGGTGCCGTTTACCCGAAAATTCTGGATTACTTGTACCCTTATGATACCATTGTTGACATCTTGCATAACGCGTCGGAAGGTATTTTCCTGATTATCATAGCAGGTTAAAACTGCCGATTTTGGATAATTTGAATATACGTTTTTAAGAAACCTTCGGAACAGTTGAGAACTCGAAAAGGCGATCTGATCTAATTCTAAATGACTGTGGACATCATAGGAAATTATGTGGAAAAGTACGCGTCCATCCAGTGTTCTCGACCAAAGAAATGAGAAACGGTTCGCAAAAACTCACGGTTGGTATCACTTCACAGAAAAAAACTTCACAAGGCGACTGCATTTTTAGTTCTTCCGCGTGTGTTTCGGATTGGCATCGTTCACAAACGAAACGTTGAGTCCTCTAGCTCGTATGGTGATTATTTCACTAATGCTGGTGGCCAATGGCATGTACACAGATGCTCCGAAAGATGAGACGTTTTATGTTATCCTAACTGCTGTAGCTTGATGGGGACTTTCCACTTCATCAATCACGTATATGTCGACTAAGTGCCAGTACACCACCGATGCACATACACTCCGTCCAATAATGATAGGACCCCCCTTGATTTTTGACGTTCTGGCAAAACTAAGAAAGTTATAAAAAATCTGTGAATGCCATTCGATTCAGAATCTAAAATAACCCCAGGGCCTAATCTTTCATGATCCTACCATGTTCCGTCCCCGCACACCACTAAAAAGTCACTTTTTCGACCGTCCAATAATGATAGGACCACCTGAGATTTTGGTTGAGTCGGTGATTTTTTCGAGCGGTTTTCACTAAAATAAGTTTTTATTCTCATGTTTTATCTGTTTTTAACTATTTTTCATCTTTTTTTGTTCACTATTATGGAGTTTCGACAGTAATTTAGTGTCATGTGTAACGCAACTTTTTGAATGAGATCAATTCAAAGAGTTCCAAACCCTAAAGCTGTGTACCGTAATCAGGATCGTGGAAGAAGTCTGATGTACAGGTACAGTAATAAAAATCCTAAAATAAAATATAGTCTTAAAAGTGCCCTTCCAAGTTAGTCATTTGTTTATTATCTCATCATGGGCCGAGCTCCACTCCACACTGTTGCTGAGCAAGCACAGAGTTTCGTGATGCACCAACTGGGATCTTCTCTTCATATGATTTCTCGCTATGTTCTGTCGAACAATCGTTCCACTTCTTGTGATTGCATTGTGCACAGTCTGCTTACAAACAGAAAGATTGAGCTCCGCACGAACGTCGTTGAGGCTCTTTGGAGAATTGGAGACGACCCGAATGATGTTCCGTTCATCGCGGGAGGTGACTTTTGTTGGTCTTCCAGTAGATTTTTTCTTGCCGTAGTAGAGGAGGTTGTTCAAATAAGGGCGGATAGAGCTTCGACTCTTTTTCACATAACGAGAAATCATATGAAGAGAAGATCATAGTTGGTGCATCATGGAAATCTGTGCTTGATCAGCAACAGTGTGGAGTGGAGCTCGGCCCATGATGAGATAATAAACAGAAGACTAACTTGGAAGGGCACTTTTAAGACAATATTTTATTTTAAGATTTTTATTACTGTACCTGCACATCCGTCTTTTTCCATGATCCTAATTACGGTACACAGCTCATCCAAATTGATCTCATTGAAAAAGTTGCGTTACACATGACACTAAATTACTGTCGAAACTCCATAATAGTGAACAAAATAAGATGAAAAATAGTTAAAAACAGATAAAACATGAAAATAAAAACTTATTTTAGTGAAAACCGCTCGAAAAAATCACCGACTCAACCAAAATCTCAGGTGGTCCTATCATTATTGGACGGTCGAAAAAGTGACTTTTTAGTAGTGTGCGGGGACGGAACATGGTAGGATCATGAAAGATTAGGCCCTGGGGTTATTTTAGATTCTGAATCGAATGGCATTCACAGATTTTTTATAACTTTCTTAGTTTTGCCAGAACGTCAAAAATCAAGGGGGTCCTATCATTATTGGACGGAGTGTATTCATCAACCCCCTGAGGCCGGTTATATGATCGGCGACCCGCAGCTGGCTGCTGTGCAAGTGCGCTCCACCGAAGTGAGCGATTCGGCTTGTATAAATAACGAGACCTGAATCGAACGAGAGCCGAATATCGATTTTTCGATATTTATGACTAAAATGTGTTTTCGCGATTTTCTAAAATTTCAATAAGCAATAAGAGCATGTTTTATTGAAAATCGATGATAAAAACGAGGAACATTACAAGAAAAATAACTACTTCTCGAGAAAATGGAATTTTCTAGAAGCCGCGACCGCGGGTTTCTTAGGCCACGGCCACGATTTTTCGTGTACTCCTCGTGGTCTTCTATTTTTTTGTTGTAAAAATTATAAAAAATCTGAAAATTTTTTTTGTGTGATTTCAATGTGGTATTCGTAAATCCCCCACGCAAAAGTATATTTTAAGCCACTTTCCCCAAAAAGTTGGCACCCCCTTTAATGCCACTCGATATTTTGACATTCCAAGCTTCCAATTTTTAATAAAAACTATTTTTAATTATTTATTCAATCATTTTACTAATTTTTCACTTCAATTTTTGAAAAAAAACTCAACGACCAGATGGCAAAAGATCATAGGACCCCGTCAGATTCAAGAATACCATTTCACGGAAGATCCACCAACATTCTATGAAGAACTCGCGGATTCGATAAGGAGCGCTAGCAGCACATCTACGCATGCAACTCATCAACTCAGCAGGATTTCTGAAACAACGAAGATTCTGATGTTGTCCCGCTTCCAGGCAATACACACCGGACAGACGAAGAACGCGGATCAAGCGAAAATCAACACGCACGTTAGAAGATCTCTGGAAAATGATTTGGACACATGACGAGAACTCAAAAGTCTCGAAGTCGCGGTGAAAGGAAGAAGCTTGAAGAAAACGAAGCGAGCACTGACACTCAAGTCCTCCGCGTTCACGAATTTAGGCAAATACTCATTTACTACCGGATCATTTACTACTTTTCTCTTTTACTACCGCGTCTAATTTACTACTTTTTGTTCTATTTAACTCATTCACTACTTTTGTCTCATTTACTACATTATCTCTTTTACTATTGTGTTTTCAATCGACTTGCGACATGAGAACGCAAGACTCCGCACACTTAGTTGTGCGCTACCTGTCTGCGTCTCTTCAAATATCACTGTGTTCGCGCACAAAAAAGTGGGCGGAGTCTCGCGTTCTCATGTCGCAAGTCGATTGAAAACACAATACCTTTTCTAACATTTAACTCATTTACGACCATGCAAAAATATGTGTTACCCTTTCAAATACGATTAAAGAGAGCTAGGCTGAAGCATTTGTTGCTTTCTTCGTGTGCCTATCAAATCATATTTATTATCCATGCATGTTTTGAGTAGAGTAAATCATATCAAACGCAAAAAAATAGTGGGTTCCAGAACGCGAAACATGTTTCCTTCCAGCTCCCTCCGGTCGCCCATTTTAAAGGTGTCACACATGCTTCCGGCGCGTTAAAGACTGAAATATCCGGACAACGATGATTTTCATATGAAATTTAGCTTGATTAGAAAGAAAAACTCGAGACAAATTACGAGAAATCGGACAGCAACGCGTCATACCTTGCTTATCCATTTTATTGAAAAAACCACCGGAGCATTTGTCGGCAAAAAAACAGTTATCAATAATTTTTTCGAAAAGGAGTCCCAGAGAGGTAATAACTTTTTTTCAAATTTAACTCATTTACTACTTTTTTTGAGTTAAATTTGAAAAAAAGTAGTAAAAGATATAATGTAGTAAATGAGACAAAAGTAGTAAATGAGTTGAGTTTAAAAAAATGTAGTAAATGAGACGCGGTAGTAAATGAGATTCGGTAGTAAAAGAGAAAAGTAGTAAATGATCCGGTAGTAAATGAGTATTTGCCACGAATTTAGAACGACCGGATGGATCAACGACCTACAATAGTCCCGAGATCAGGAAGCTAGTTTTCACTAACTTCTCCAATCCCTACGCAGCGACCACGCGAGAGCCACGATCCAGATACACCTATCCAGATGAGCCAGAAATTCTTCAACATGAGGTCGTACACGCAATAGTCACCTCAAAGGCGATTATTTCGCCAAGACCAGATAGGATCACAATGCTACAATTAAAGCTGGGAATTGAGAACATAGCTCCTCATCTCACAGCCGCACTGAATCAAGTCCTCACGAACGGGAGAACCCCGGAAGACTGGAAGACGGTGAAGATTTCTCTCCTTCCCAAGACCACAAAACCGAAGAACTTGAAAAATTATCGTCCGGTTGCATTGTTTTCAATCGTCTCAAAACTCTTCACAAAAATCCTTACGAGAAGGATCACCGCCAAAAGCGAGGATTACCTGGAAGAGTCACAAGCAGGACTCAGACGTGGAAGAGGATGCGCAGACAACATTCAAGTCGTCGCGCAGATGTGGGAAAAGTGCACCGAATTCAAGATTCCGCTCGTAGCGGTTTTCCTGGATATAATTTGTGTTTTCAACAACGTTAATTGGACGAAGATATCCGAAATCCAGAACAATCTTCAAATCGGAAGAAACGTGATACAAGCCTTAAGCAACTCAAACTCCTCGGCGATTGGGGAGCTAAACGTTCTGAACAAGAAGATGAAGTTCAAGATCAAAAGAGGAGTACGTCAAGGAGACACGAAGCGGTTAGCAACATGTTCGAAATTGCCGGATGCGATCCACCAGACATGGAAAAGCAGGTCTTACGAAGAAAACTGAAGTGGGCAGGGCATGTATCACGCATGAAATACGACAGATGGGCGAAGATAGTATCAGAATGGGATCCTAGGGGATCAGCACGACCACGCGGTCGTCCTCCGAAAAGATGGGCCGACGACATCACGGATACGATCAAAATCTTTATTGACAATGAGGCCTAATGGACCTATTCACTTTAATTAAAATGAATTTTTATGACACATTTATTCAATGCATTACAACATATTAATGAATTAATCTGAATTTTTCTGAACCATTGAGTTTGAGTTTTTCTGCGAATGGCGCCTATCCATCCCGGTCAAAAAAATGCATACATTGTCATCATTTTTGTGTACTCGGAGTAAATTTTTAAAGGCGCATGCATTTATTTGTTAATAAGTTCACTTATTTGACCAGGATGACTAGGCGCGATTTGCAGAAAATCTCAAACTCAATGGTTCAGGAAAATTCAGATTAATTAATTAATATGTTGTAATGCATTGAATAAATGTGACATAAAAATTCATTTTAATTGAAATGAATAGGTCCATAAGGGGCAACCTTGGGCACAGCCGCCGAAGACTTGGTATACTCGAGGCAAATCAGAGCATGGTCCACTGTCGGAAGGGATCGTGCAACTTGGCGCAGCTTGGTTCGCAGTATCCAAGATGAAAACAAAAAACACAAAAACAGTCTCAACCAACAAACATTTTTTAGCCAAAATTCTTTGAAAAAAAAATAAATAAAATATGAGTCATTTACAGAAAATATGACAACCGGGACATTACAAATTTAGCTCCATGTTTTTTTTGTCAGTTTATCTTGAAAATTCATCGCTCAATTTTTCGCAAAAAATATTTAATAACTTGCACGGTGTCCCGGACGGGAAAAGCGGCGCTAGGAATAACTGCTGGCGCATCTCTCGTTCTCTCTCCCTCACCACCGCAGCTCAGCTATTTTTTCAACGGGAATTTGTTTCTTTTTTGATTTTCAGCAAAACTAGACCACTTTTTGAAAATCTGTCATTAAAATATATTTTTCAGGTCAAATGCTTTATTTTTATTACAAAAACCACACGATTGGTGCAGAATTGACGGAGGAGATGCATTTAAAAAAAATTAGTACAGGACTTTACTAAAAACTCAATTTTCTGAAACATAATAATGCATTTTAAATGTCTCCCTTGTGCAGAATTTTCTCGCGAACATTTTAATACCACGACCAGCTCGAAACGTGCGAATTCGGTATTTTTCTCGATGTTTCAACATTTTAAAATGCATCTCCTCCGTCAATTCTGCACCAATCGTGGTGTTTTTGTAATAAAAATGAAGCATTTGACCTGAAGAATATATTTTAATGACAGATTTTCAAAAAGTGGTCTAGTTTTGCTGAAAATCAAAAAAGAAACAAATTCCCGTTGAAAAAATAGCTGCGCTGCGGTGGTGAGGGAGAGAGAACGAAAGTGCAGACAGTTGAAGACATTTTTCCACTTTGGGACACCGTGACTTGCCGACATATTTTAGCTGGGTTAAAAAATGCATTGCGGATTGAAGGTCACTGATGTTTCGATTTTCGGAGACCGGACAACACAACAGACTTAAAGCATGCTTCCACCCAGCTCCCTCCGGTCGCCCATTTGATGGTGTCACATATGCTTCTGACGCGTTGCCACTGAACCTTCCGATTATGAATAAATACTTGGAAACGCAAATTCGAAACGTCGACGATAAAAAAAGCAACAAAAAAAATCAGCGACTCTCAACCCGATAACGCAAAAAACTAATCTTTCTTTTATAGAAAATCACACACGAGTTTGCATTTAACAAAACTCGATCCCATAGCCTCTAGAAAAAACTAAAAAAGTTTTTGCGGTTGTGGTTCTTTTTTTCGACTCTGATTTTAATTTTCATAGCCGAAAATTTTTAAATTTCGAATCTCACGCGTATTTGAGGTGTGCAATAGGGCGAACTTGCAGCGGCTACCAATTCGTGTCGGCGATTTATGTTAGAGTTAATTAAATCAGTATTTAACAACTTGCTTCAAAAATGTAAGTGCCAGAACCATATTTTCAACAAATTTACCCATAAAAAAACCACATTATCGCGAAATATAGAAAATAAATGGAATAAAAGGAAAAAAAACAACAACAAAAAAAAGACTAACACATTTGAAATTTTCCCCTCCCGCCGAGCCGCGATGCGGACACGCTTCGCGCGCCGTAGAGCACGTAGGATATTGTTTTGTCCCCACGACATTTATCGACCTAAAATAAAAATTTTTGTCCCCACGATATTTATCAACCTAAAATAAAAATTCGATTGAAACAGAAAAAAATCATCAGAAAGCAACAAAAATGTAACAAAAAACCCGAAAATCACAAAAAAATGAAGCAGGGCACTGGGCGCAGCCTCGTAAATCGGTCCGCAAGCGAGTACGCAAACACCGCGCTTTTGCACATCGCATCTCATTGCCCTTCTCAAACCAAAATCCTTACGGAAACAATTTTCGGCAAAAGATTGAAGCGTTTTGTCAGCATGTTCAATAAACAGTTTTTTAGTTTGTTTTGTGAGCAATTCCTGATGAATCTTAAGATCTAAACATCAACGTGAACCCGTTCGATCAACGTTTTCACATTTTATCATTTATGCCACAGTGATAACAAAAATTGAAAGAGTTAGGATAAATATATGATTAATACTACTAGATAAATTATATAAAAAGTTTTAAAAAAAACCGAAAAAATTGGTTACCTTTTCAAAGAGAAACTTAATAACAGAACTTCAACAGTATTGTGGGAACAAAAAAATCGCAACGCGGTGTTTGCGTACTTTTCAAATTCAAGCGAAAATGGGAACAACTCTCTTCACATCCCGTGCTGTTTCTCTCATTGCCGTTTGAATTTCAAAAGTACGCAAACACCGCGTTGCAATTTTTTTTTCACAATATATTCATAGTTTTGCGGATGTTTCAGCACACTAGGCCGTAAGGGCGGCCGCGGCTTCTTTTATCATTCACGCTCGCGAAGACGGCCGCCGGCCGCGGGGCCGTTTTGACAGCCCTGGTTTGTAGAAAACACCGCGCGACAACTTAAATAAAACAATAAAACAACATTATTGTGTTTTCAATCTACTTGCGACATGAAAACGCAAGTCTGCATTCACCGTTCTCTCTGCGTTTTTTCAAATATCACTGTGTTCGCATGGTCGCGCACAAATAAGTGGGCGGAGTCTCGCGTTCTCATGTCGCAAGTCGATTGAAAACAAAATAATGTGGTAGGTCAAGTAATTAAAGTTTACTAAAAAAACCCCTTTTAGGCGGACGGTCTATTTTTTTTGCTTCTTCTTCCATCACATCCCTCGTCAAATTGATACAATATATTATGGACGAAGTGAATCCCAGAGCAAAACCAACAATGACGAATAACCACAATGATCTAAAATAAAAAAAAAAAAACTTTGAAAAAAAAACAAATTAAGATTTACATTTTTTGTTGTTCAAATGGAATTTTAACGGCCGAGAAACATTGTAGCGTACTTTCAGCCTCGATGAGCAACAAAGAAAGTGTATTATACTTGCGCCGAGCTGCATACTGTACAGCTGCCAATTTCTTCAGTTCTTCTTCCGTGTTTAACAATTCTTGTCCTTGACCATTGACCGATAATTTTAAGAGTTCCAGAATTGAAGCTATACGATTAAAGTCTATACTGGGTATTAGGATATTATCCAGCATAGAAAATGCATTTTCCATTTTCTTCAGTCCTTGTGGTGTTCTGTTGAATTTGGTTGGCAATTGTTTAACTTGTCGCAAAATACTTGCCATGCTTTTATTGAGAGAGATAAAGTAATGGTAGACATCATTACCCAAACTTTTATCAGCTAGTTGCGCCATATTTATTTGGTTACCAAGCTCCAATCCGCATTTCGAATATTTTGGTAATATCTTAAGAAGATTTTTTTTCTGATAAAAATTTATAGTGCGTTGGTAGTATCCAAGCTTTGAAGCTGTGTCAGAAGCATTTGAAAACCGATGATAACATATTCCATAATTTTGATGATCGCCATGAGCTCTTTTAATTTCTGATATAAAAACATTTCCTGATTTTTTCCACTCATAAATTTTGTATTTTACAGAAAACAAGATATAAAGTATGTGATTTATCACGACAAGGTTTGTTTCCAATGCTGGCGTTACCGTATTTGAGACACTCATAAGATCTTTTAGTGTTTCTATGTTCGATTTGAGAGCTTGAGAGAATTGAACTGTCTCGAGAATAGTTTCGAAAATTGGCTTCAAGTTCATATTCTGGTAATCCGCTATTCTAGCCAGTAAATTTTTATCTTTTTCATTTATGTTTTTAAAAAACTCAACAATTGTAGCTATTTCTTTAACACAGCTTGTGTAATTCTTGTTTCGTAATTCGTTTTTCAATGTCTCGTTTGACAAAAAGTTGTTTTTTAATGAATGTAAAAGAGTGGTCGCTTCCATGTTCATCGAGTAAACGGTTTCTGACAGTTTATGAAGAGATCGCATTTTTTCGTTGATAGCTTCCAAAATGTATGAAGAGTTTAATAGTTTGGCGACATCATTTAAAATTGAACTGTCTGGTTCAGTGATTGGCAGAAGTTTTTTAAAAGAATGTTTCATATTTGTTAGCAATGTTGATACAGACTTTAGATTCATTGCACTCATTATTTCATGTGTTGCTAAACTAACGCGAATTATACTAGAATATCTTTCTCGTGGAACCACTGTCCAAACGTTTTCTATTTCAGCTATTTTTGTTTTAAATTTTAACAATGGTGCTAGAAGTTTTCTTAGTTCATCTAACCCATATCCGCGACTTAGCATTGTTTCCAGCCGCTCATTATTAAAATCGTTTGAAATTGATACTATATCTTTTGACCCATGTGGAAATCCTATAAGTGCGGGATCATGGGAAGCCACAACAACGGGGGTAATCAATTTATATATTGAAAATAACTGATCCCTACCATTTCTGTGTTTTGAATCCAATAGTTGTACAACAGTTTTGGCGAAAGGTATTAATTTATTCAGATTGCTTTCTAGACTTTCCGAAAAAGTTGGATGAACTAGTTTTTTATAATGATTCAAAACCAAGGAAAAGTTATTATTGTGTCTCAAATGACTTTCAATTATAGTATAATTGTCATAGAATTTTAATTTTTTTATCATCGTAGTTACAGTAGAAAAAAAAAAAATGTGTTCCTCGAAAAATTGATGAATGATTTCGGCGTTTGGGACTTGTGAATTCAATTCTTTGATAAATGAATCCGGTGTTACAGATGGGTATTCGATTGTTTTTGTTGGGAGACTATTGTACAAATCACCAGAAAATTTCAGAATCACACCCAACGATGGTATATCGAAAGAATGGTTGTTTTGCAACAAAAGCGAATTCAAATCTTTTTCTACCTCATATGTTGTATTTATTTTGTTACTAATCAAACAGTTAATTATTTTTAGATAGTCCATAACAGCGGCTACACCCGTTTCATTTATCGAATAAAATAAATTAACATCTTGAATGTTGAGCACATCGGCTATTATTTGCTCCATGTTTAAAGTCGATTTGTGGAATTTGGATTGTAAAATAATTGCATTCATGAAACGCGTGAGACTGTCCATATTTTTGTCGAAGTTGTTGGTATCGCTCAACATGTATTGCTTGCGTGAATGTTCTAATCCAGTGATTTCAGAAGAGAAAAGTTGTGAAGCTTGACCGAGCAAAAAAAATCCAATTATAACAACCAAGCTTGTATGGGAGAGCGCTTTCACTATGGATTTTTTGAAAGTTTCTTCACTATGGTTTCTTATGAAGTCGTTCCACTTCAAACACGTAAGTGGTTTTACTGAAAGTTTTATTTACATTAAGAACCTACGCGAAGGCAAACGCGCTCTGTCGCATTCATCTGCGTCTCGGTAGTGGTATTCTGCCAAGTTTAGCTAACAAAGGAGTTATGGACCTATTCAGCAGAGGAAAAAAACCGTTTTTCGTGGTTTTTTTCCCTGTGCAGAAATGAGAAAAAAAAGGCAAAAAACTACAGTAGTCGGAGGTTTTTTGACGTAAACAACTAGTCGTATCGAGACCGGCCGATGAAATAATCAGATGCGCCTTTAATTTTCAACCAAATTCCCATTTAAAATTAAAGGCGCATTGCATTTTTCACTGCCGGGTCTCGACGCGATGGGTTTTTTTTTCCTGGAAAACAACCTGCAAAAAAAAATAACCAGGGGCAAACCGCGAAAATCGGCCTAAATTAAAAATCGGCTCAATAATTATTTTTCTTTATTTAATTATTGTGTTTTCAATCGAGTTGCAGCATGAGAACGAGAGAAAAAAAGATATGTTTTCTGTGCGTCCCTTCCAATATCACTGTCTTCGCGTGGTCGCGCGAAAAAAAGTGGGCGGAGTCACGAGTTTTCATGTCGCAAGTCGATTCAAAAAGCAATATCTACGTTTAAAAAAAGTTGACCCGAAACGGGCTGCCACCGACCCCACAATATTTGTTTAAGGTATGGCCTAAGCTTCGCCATTAGCTAATTGAGACCTGAAACTTGTCGCATGAGCTGTTTTCACCTGTAATTTATTTTTGCGCGTTTTTTATATGTTTTCCCTTTAATATACACATCATTTATTTACAAAATTGCAATTTTGTTACCAGGTAATTCGAAATCGGAGCCATTAGAAAATCTGTGCCAGCCTTTTGCAACTAAATCCCGCCCATTTTTACGCTGATTGGTGGACTTTTTGTCCAAGAAATTCTCTGTAAGGTGCGACTGGCGTGCAGAAGGTTATTGCATCGTTCACGTCATTTGTTTAAAATTTTTGCAAAATTTCTAGTAAACGGATTTTTAAATTACGAAAAAATTTGTATTTTTTTATTGGTGGTACCTCAATTGAGAACGAGAGGAATGAAAACTGTTACAAATAAATAACTGCTACAGATAACTGCTAGAAATGAGAACAGCTGCAAACGTGAACTACTATTACTCTCGTCTCAGCTCATGCACATCATTTTTCAAAAAATGGGAAAAACTCACAAATATTCTCGGCGTCTCGCCACGAATTTGCCAAATTTGAATAAATGCCGCAGTATGAGAGAGTGTGAGAAAGAGGGAGGGATGAATAAGGATGAGCAATGTGGTCTCTTGTTTTCGCTCACTCTCTCTCTTTGAATGTGTTACGGTAACACTTGACTCAACTGTGTTATTTTTTCCATTTTTTGAAAAAGGATGTGCATCAGCTGAGACGAGAGTAATATGAATGAGAACACGATTAATGAGAACTGGCGGAATGAGAATTTTTACAAATGAGAACACATTTTCTTTTTGATCCTTTTGAGGAAAAATTTCAAATCAAAAGCCAACGTGTTCTCATTTGTAGAAGTTCTCATTACGATAGTTTTAATTTATCGAGTTCACATTTATATCAGTTCACGTTTGCAGCTGTTCTCATTTCTAGCAGTTCTTATCTGTAGCAGTTATTTATTTGTAACAGTTGTCATTCCTCTAGTTCTCAATTGAGGTACCATCTTTTTATTTCCATTACCCATTTTCATTTTCAAAAATGCGCTTACTCAAAATTTTGCCAAAATGTTAAACAAATGACGTGAGAAATCCAAAAACCTTCTGCACGTCAGCCGAACCTCTTATCCACTCTACCATTCCTCTTCTGCTCTCAACGCTAGAGATTACTAATGTTAAAGATGATTGTATTTCAAAATATTTTCAGACGCTTTTTTTTAAGCCAAATCGGAAAAAGTGCACTTTAGAAATTTCACAAGCCAAACTCCATACCTTAAACTATATGCCACCAAATTTTTAGAAATTTCTGGAAGCCCCACCATATGTAACACCCTTGTAATTGTGTGCAAAATTAGAGACGCAGAGACTCGAGAGACACGCCGGTACCGAGCAAGCGTTTAACCGAGGCTACCCCAAATCAGAACTATCCCGTATCAGAACCATTTCAAAAAGAGAGTCAGTAGCTCACCACTCGTTGAGTTTGTGAGAATTTATTTATTTATTTCAAAGTATCACATATTTTGCCCAGAAGCATGCGGTTTTGCTAAATTTACATACCGATTTCGCCGCCGTTCCAGAGGTCACAGGTTCGATTCCTGCCCTCACCCCCGGGTTCACCCAGCCTCAAATTGGGTAGTAGAGAAATCTACGAAGATTGCTCGGTCATTTCCCTAGCCATGAATTGACTTAAATGACGTCTGGCTCTGAACGGTACACCACACGGTGTGCCAAAATCCGAAAATGTTTGAACTGTTTGCAATGGAGCGCGCTTGCATTTTCAGTGCTAAAATGAACGGTGATTTTCAACATTTTTCAGGTTTTTCGTAAAATGAAGGAATTTTAACAAATTTTGCAACAAAATATTGCTTCAAAAAAAGATTTCGATTATTTTGAGCCAAATATGAGGCAAAAATATTCACAAACAACGCCCCCATAACCATTTGAACAAAATAACGGGAAACAGAGTCTCTTCAAGGCGATTTGCTGCTTCAATTTGATCGGAAATTCTGCAATTCAATGATATTATTGTTCAGCTCTCGGCTAAACCCGAATTTCCTTTAATTTTTGCCTGGTATTTGTAATATTGAATGTTCCGTTCTAATTTAAGTTGCATGTTTGCCACTTTTGCACCAATCAGAACCAATGACCCGTTTAAATGATCATAGGGTATATGACTGAATTGGAACAAACGGAAAACACAAAAAAAAAACATTTTAAAAAATTTAGTACGAATTTCGCGAAAAATTGCTTTTTCTGATGATTTCAAGCCGAGAGCAGCGTCGAAGCAGTTAAATTATTTTTTTCAGGTAGTTTTGAGCATTCCATGAACCGAATATATGAATTTTCCAATCAAATTGGAGCAGCAAATCGGCTTTAACACACTCGATCCCACGCAATTTTTGCTCAAACGATTATAGGGACGTTGTCCGTGATTATTTTTACCTCATCTTTGCATGAAAATGATCCCAATCTACTTTTGAAGCAATCGGATGTTGTATTGTCCATTCGCGAAAAATGCAAGTGCGCTCCACTGAGCTTAGTACTTCGTGAATTTCATTTTCGTCGCCAAATTATTTTTTCTTTTTTTCTCCGATTTCTTGTTAAAATTCTTCGTTTTTCATGTTTTTTCTTTGTTAAATTTATTAATTACAAGCTAATTGGTAATATTTTGTGAAAAATGTCCGGATTATGTCCAATTTTTGTCAAAAATCGCCATTTTTCGAAATAACCGCATTAAAAAAAATTCCAAACGCTTTGATTTGTAAAGTTTTTTTGTGAAAATGCCATAGAAACCATTTATTTTAATGTATTCTTTCTTTTTTGCACAAAAATTATCGATTTCAATGAACATTTTACCGAATTTCCGCCAAAACTGCCAAATTTCATTAAAATCAGTAATTTTTGAGTTTCTCACCGCTTTTCTGATCGTTTTGCCTTTTTTATCGCTCCTATATTACCTCTTGGAGATCTGTGGTTAAAATTAAATTTTTTCAGAAGGAAGCAACACGTCGATGACACAGGAGAGCGGCACCGATGACAGGAGGTGGCGGCGATGACGTCGGAGAGCGATGGCGACGACGTCGGCAGAAGGGGTAAGTCGATTAAACGGATTTTTGTTAAAAAACCAAAAAAAAAATTGGATTTTTCGCATTAGAATCCAGTGCAAATCTGAATTGTAATGCAAAGTTACCGAAAAATTCAGCAAAATGCAGGTTTGCAGTGGATTAAAGTGACAGAAAAATGTGTTTTCAATGAGGTCGACCGTGAAAAATGGCAAAAATTTTCAGGCGAACCGTCGCTGCAACAACGAAGAACTTATCCTCTTTAATTGTTCTTATTTGTTGTTATTTATATTTCAAAGTTTCTTTTTTTTTTAAATAAATGTATTTAAAAATAAATGTATTCAATCAAGGCTACATCAAAGTAAACACAATGAATATTGATGGAAAAATGGAAAATTAAAGCAAAAACAAAACAAAATTATTAGAAACGATCATTTCGGCGTCGTCCCTTTGGCCATTCATCTGAAAAAACAAATGTTTGTAATATTTCCACGATTTTGATATCCGATTAAATTTCCCATATTTTCTCTTTATTTAAAGACACTTCTAGATAATTATAAAAACTTATAATGGGCCTATTCACTCAGGCGTTTCATTTTTGATAAAATTTGAAGAAATATCGTGTCTGGATGAGATTCGTAAATATCTTCAAAATATTCGTAAATTTCCCTGTTAGATTTGCAAGTTCTATCGAGGTCTCACGAGAAAATGCACGGATCTCGCAAAAAAAATTACGAATAATTTGAGTGTTCTGTCACCCAGCCATGATAGTTCTTCGAATTTTCTAATATTTTAAAAAACGGAATGCCTGAGCAAATGAATTTTTCGCCCATGCAAACCTGCATTTTGCTGAATTTTTTCGGTAACTTTGCATTACAATTCAGATTTGCACTGGATTCTAATGCGAAAAATCCAATTTTTTTTTGGTTTTTTAACAAAAATCCGTTTAATCGACTTACCCCTTCTGCCGACGTCGTCGCCATCGCTCTCCGAAGTCATCGCCGCCACCTCCTGTCATCGGTGCCGCTCTCCTGTGTCATCGACGTGTTGCTTCCTTCTGAAAAAATTTAATTTTAACCACAGATCTCCGAGAGGTAATATAGGAGCGATAAAAAAGGCAAAACGATCAGAAAAGCGGTGAGAAACTCAAAAATTACTGATTTTAATGAAATTTGGCAGTTTTGGCGGAAATTCGGTAAAATGTTCATTGAAATCGATAATTTTTGTGCAAAAAAGAAAGAATACATTAAAATAAATGGTTTCTAGGGCATTTTCACAAAAAACTTTACAAATCAAAGCGTTTGGAATTTTTTTTAATGCGGTTATTTCGAAAAATGGCGATTTTTGACAAAAATTGGACATAATCCGGACATTTTTCACAAAATATTACCAATTAGCTTGTAATTAATAAATTTAACAAAGAAAAAACATGAAAAACGAAGAATTTAAACAAGAAATCGAAGAAAAAAAGAAAAAATAATTTGGCGACGAAAATGAAATTCACGAAGTACTAAGCTCAGTGGAGCGCACTTGCATTTTTCGCGAATGGACAATAAAATTTGATGAAATTCCTCCATTTTAGGAAAAATCTGGAAAATATTGAAAATCCCGTTGAAAAAGTGCAGACTTTAATGACGAGCTTCCCTGTCGACGAATTTTTACGTTTTTTAGCTTATTTTGCAGATAAAAATTTTTTTAACAATAAATATGTTGCAAAATATTGAAAAAATCAATAAAAATGACATATTCTGAAGTTGAAAATCAGCGGCCATTTTAGCACTGAAAATGCAAG
This sequence comes from Caenorhabditis japonica, assembly GCA_963572235.1. Taxonomy (NCBI): domain Eukaryota; kingdom Metazoa; phylum Nematoda; class Chromadorea; order Rhabditida; family Rhabditidae; genus Caenorhabditis; species Caenorhabditis japonica. Next base: position 2,252,470 of record OY754346.1, read on the forward strand.
CGCGCTCCATTGCGAACAGTTCAAACATTTTCGGATTTTGGCACACCGTGCACCACCAGTCGTCCGCGTACGCAGAAAACCGTGATCCGCACGGCGTGTTGAAGAGTACATCGTGAAAATGCGCTCCACTGCTCACATAGATTTGAGGAAACGCGGTTGTTACAGATTTGAAACAGTTTGGATTTTCAAAAACGAGGCGCTGGCGGAATACGATTTCTGCATAAAATAAATGGGTAAATGTTGTTTAAATATTTAGAACCATGCAAAAGATATGAACCCACAACAAAAAAATATATATAAAATTGCTGCGGCGCCGCAGTAACGACGTTTTGAATAAGCCATTTCGCGCAATTTTTTCTCGAGTGACGTGGCAACTTTCCCGCGAAATTTAAATTTTAATTTTCATGTACCTCTCAACACCCCGTGGATCCGCAGTACCTTCGGTACTTGAAGAACGGATCGACTTTGTAATCTTGTTGTTGTTGTTGTAAAAGTACTGAAAAAGAACGGTTCTGATTCGGTACAGTTCTGATGCGGGAACGTTCTGATTCGGGGTAGCCCCGTTTAATCACCTGCACCACTAGACACACGCAAGCGCGCACGTATTCCTCAAATAGGGAGCTTTAGGGTTGAAGCATTGGGGTTGATGAGAACAATACGTGTGTTCTTATATTTTCGCAGGCATTTTTTTATTCGAAAATTCATATTTTCTATTTTTCACGGCATGCTGGCATCTACGTTTTAGTCTCATTTTATGAAATTCGATTTTTTCGCGCGTTCAATTTTCTCCGTACGTTCCGCGAAAACAAAAATTAAAACATGTTTTTTTCTCGCAGGTAACCCTTATATTTTTGAGACATTTGATACAGCAGCAGCGTAGGCAACGCCGCGAAAGAATGTTCTCTTAACACGCGGGTCACAGTGTTTCATCAAACGTTTAGTGTTATATGGGCGCGTTTGCACTGAGGTACTCGGCTATTGATCGGAACTGTTGAGAGTACGTTAGACAACTGTTGGGAGCAGGGGTGGGACCAAAAAAAAAATTTTTTTTCGATTTTTTTTGTTTTTTCGGGTTTTTTTTTGGATGAGACAAAAAATTTTTTGTTTTTTTTTTGAGGATGTGGATAAGACAAAAAATTTTTTGATTTTTTTTTCGATGGTGAAAGTGAGACCAAAAAATTTTTGATTTTTTTTTCGATGGTAAGAGTGAGACCAAAAAATATTTTTTTTTTTTTTTTTGATGATGCGCCGCAGGCAAAAAAATTAAAAAAAAATCACGGAGGCGAAAGAAAGTTCCGGTTTTTGGGCAAAAACTTATTCAGTATATGCTCCGAATTGACAAAAACCTCTAATTTTCAACAAAAACTTGGAAAATTTATTTTTAAATGACAGAAATACGTACTTTTTTTGGAATTTTTTTTTGTTTTTTTGGTAAATTTTTTGAGGAAAAAAATTTTTTTTTTGTTTTTTTGTTAATTTTTTTGAGAGCAAAAAAAAATTTTTTTTTTTTGGTAATTTTTTTGGTGGACAAAAAAAGTTTTTTTTTTTTTTGGTAACTTTTTTTGGGGACAAAAAAAGTTTTTTTTTTTTTGGTAATTTTTTTGAGGACAAAAAAAGTTTTTTTTTTTTTTGTGGAAAATTTTTTTTTGTCCCACCCCTGGTTGGGAGCATGTTCAAGAACCGTTGGGAGTAGCGATCCGAACAGTTTCCGAAAATTCTCTCAACAGTTTCCTAGCGTTCTCTTAACTAGTCCCCAGCTATATCTCTATAATCGCTTAGCGGTTTTGCTTTTGTGATTACGATGAATTCTAGTAACAATTTATCAAATGTACATACCGTAAAAACTGTATTATAGCGCCATGGCGGTCTATTTTTCGGAGTGCGGTTAGGGGTGGCGTTGTGTTAGAGGTGGCGTTCTATTAGAGGGTGGCGGTGTATTTTCCGGAACTGAATTTTTTGAAAAAAAAAAATCAAATTTCATCTTTCAACAACCAAAAATCAACAGAAAAAATAGAAAAAAAACGAATGTAAATATTGTCGACCCGCAACGACGGTGAAACGCGCTCTACCCATTTTAGTACTTTGTGATTTTCATTTTGCATTCCAAATTATTTCATCTCACGTTGAATTTACACGTGAATTGAAATAATTTTGCGACGAAAATGAATATCAAAAAATATTGTCGGCCCGCCAAAATGGTCAAACGCGCTCCGCTGAACTCAACGCTATGCGAGTTTCATTTTGGTTTCTAAATTATTTCATTTCACGTTGAATTTATAAGTGAAATGAAATAATTTGGAAACCAAAATGAAAATCGCATAGCGTTGAGTTCAGAGGAGCGTGTTTGATCATTTTGGTGGGCCGTCAATACTAAATTCAACGGAGCGCGTTTGACCGTTATGGCGGGCCGATAATATGCATTTGTACTGTTATACTCGGTATAAAACGCTGATAACTCGCTCCAATCGAACAAAGAATTTCGCATGCAGTTGGAGAGAGGTTCAGAGAAATGAAGCGGTACCGACACAGAACCGTTCGAACAACTCGAAGAACAATTCCGTTGTACATTGTGAGCCCCTGAGTTACATTTCGTGCACTTTTTTTTAGTACAGCTCCATTTCAGCCGGGTCTATTCCGCGCAATTCTATTCCTTAGCAGTTCTATACCGTAGTACCCTCTGTAATCAGCTAGCTTCATCGTTCATTGCACACCTCGGTGTTTGTGTACTTTTGACTACAGTAATCCGCGTTGAAAAAAAATTACTGGAACACCGGTTCATGTTTATAGGCCGCAGTTTTTCAGAGTGGCGTTGTATTACAGGTGGTGTTCTATTAAAGGTGGTGTTCTATTACAGTTTTTACGGTATATAATAATGAAACAACAAAAAAGGGTAAAAAAATAACAAAAAAACGAAAATTTAAAGTTGAATGACTGTGGAGTGGGCATTATCATTATCCATCAGAAGGGGTTAAGTAGTTGGCACTCTTCTCACCACGTTGCTGCTTGTACTTCTTCCAGGACAAGTGCTTTGGACATTCTGCTTCTTCTTGCTGAAAACAGTACGATTTTTTCTTTTTTTCCTAGTTATTTTTGAAACCTTTTCAAGACACTTTTGAGCATTTTGAAACTATTATCGCTTCAATATTCTTGCCTGCTACAGCAAGCAATGACGCAAAAAGTTGAAACACCGCCCCTCAGGTTTTTCAACTGAACGCAGTGCAAAAATGTGAAAGGATGTGTCGTCTCGTTATATCTGCGTCTACTATATTTTTTAGGCGGGCACATATGGTAGACGGCAAGAATATTGAACCGATAATATCGTTTTTTAACATTTTTATGCCAAAATGAAAAATTTTCTAAATGTTTTTAAATTTTTCTGAGTCATTTTCAAACTATTCTTTGACATTTTCACACATTTCAACGCTATGCGATTTTTATTTTGGTTTCCAAATTATCCAATTTCACGTACAAATTCAACGTGAAATGAAATAATTTGGAGACCAAATGAAAATCGCATAGCGTTGAGTTCAGCGGAGCGCGTTTGACCACTTTGGCGGGCCGACAATACCTGAACATATTTTCAGGCATTTCATTTTTTGTATTCTCAGAAAATTTTCGAATCTCAAAAGACTGATTCGTGGTTAGATGAGATTTGTAAGTTTTCGGGCAAGACTCGTAAATTTTCTGGCAAAATCCCTAAATTTCCTCGTGAGATCTCGAGAGAACTTAAAAAGCTCACGAGTAAATTTATAAATATCACGAAAAAATTAACGAATATTGTGATATATTTTACGAATCTTTGGTTCAGTTTACGAATCTCATCCAGCCACGATAATTACCCGAATTTGTTGTCTTAGTTACTATCGTCTCAGCATATGCTCATCATTTTTGAAATTGGAAACATTTCTACATATTGAATTAAGTGCGTTTGTTCATCACTCCTCTCTTTCACTCTCTCATTGAATATAATACGGTCGCATTCATTCAACTTAGGCAAAATTCGTGCCGAGAAGCCGATCTTGGTTTTTCTATTTTTTTTTTCAAAAGAGTGAGCACTTGCTGAGAAGAGAGTACTAATTTTTAAAACAAAATTTACCCGAATGAATCGATATATCCTCTTCCTCCTTGAACTGTTCGGCCTGGTTCTCCCGGCATTTTTCTTCATCTTCAAGGCTCAAGTTCTTCACAGTGGTTTATTATCTTCTTCTCTATCAATTTCACATTTTTCTTCGAGAATGCGCTCTGAATATATCAGCATTATTTTGAATCATTCAGCACGTATTGGAATTTCATTTTTGATAATATTAGAAAATTCGAAGAATTATTGTAGCTGAATGAGTTTAGTAAGTTTTCTGGAAATTTTCGTAAATTTCTTTGTGATATTTGTAACTTCTTACGAGATTTCACGAGGGAATTCACAGAACTAGCCAGAAAATATACGAATCTCACGAAGAAAGTTCCAAGCTTACAAGGAAATTTTCGAATCTCATCCAGCCACATAAATATTTGAAAATTCTTCGAAATTTCTAATATTATCAAAAATCAAATGTCTGAAAAATGTTTACCTCCGACCGTGTTTGCGGGATTTCTTCCGAATTGTATGGCGTCGTGCATCATTCGACGGTTTCTTTCTGGAAAAAGAAAATAAAATTTGGAAAAACTTGAAAAATTAAATATAAGAATTTTTAAAATGTATTGAATCAGAATAATAAATGAAAACCATGAAAAAAAACGACGTGGAACAGAAAATCAATAACCGCCTTCTTAAAGATCCCCAAACGTGCTCCCAACGTTCTTCCTTGCGCACCCTACCGCCCTCCGGTATTCAATGTTCTCTAACCTGTTCCCAAGTGGCTAGGCAGCCTCAACGTGCTCCCAACAGTTTCCCAAATTTTCCGCTACCGCACTCCTGCATCCAAAGTGCCGCTAACGTGCTCCCAAGTGGCTAGGCAGCCTCAACGTGCTCCCAACAGTTTTTCACATTCGCCGGAACCGCAATGCGGCATCCAAAGTGCTCCTAACGTGCTCCCAAGTGGCTAAACAGTCTCAACGTGCTCCCAACAGTTCCCCACATTTGCTGAGTAGGTGCTAGCATGCCGTGTTTTTCCCTTTCAATTAACATTTATTTTGTCTGAAATTTACAGTTTTACGTGCCATTCAACGAAAACCAGCCTTTGGTTTGGCGAAAAACCATAATTGTACAATTGCAATGCAAAACTTACGAAAAAATTGTGCGACGAGTACTTTATCCCATTTCTTTTTTTTTAGCTTAACTTGAAAACTGATATATCAATTATTTTTCTTATGTAAATCACTGCCTCCAAAAGTGGGAAAGCACGGTGTCCCAAAGTGGAAAAATGTCTTCAACTGTCTGCACTCTCTTCTCTCTCCCTCACCACCGCAGCGCAGCTATTTTTTCAACGGGAATTTGTTTAATTTTTGATTTTCAGCAAACCTAGACTATTTTTTGAAAATCTGTCATTAAAATATATTCTTCAGGTCAAATGCTTCATTTTTATTACAAAAACACCACGATTGGTGTTGAATTGACGGAGAACATGCATTTTAAAATGTTGAAACATCAAGAAAAAAATCGAATTCGCACGTTTCGATCTGGTCGTGGTATTAAAATGTTCGCGAGAAAATTCTGCACAAGGGAGACATTTGAAATGCATTATTATGTTGCAGAAAATTGAGTTTTTAGTAAAATTCTGTACTAATTTTTTTTAAATGCATCTCCTCCGTCAATTTTGCTTCAATCGCGTGGTTTTTGTAATAAAAATGAAGCATTTGACCTGAATAATATATTTTAATGACAGATTCTCAAAAAGTGGTCTAGTTTTGCTGAAAATCAAAAAAGAAACAAATTCCCGTTGAAAAAATAGCTGCGCTGTGGTGATGAAGGAGAGAGAACGAGAGATGCGCCAGCAGTTGTTCCTAGCGGCGCTTTTCCCGTCTGGGACACCGTGGAAAGTGCAGAAGGTTGGCGCACTTTGCGTGCGCCGATGAGCGCTCATTTTCAACTGAAAATGTGGTTTCCTTAAATTTTTTCTTCAATCATAAAGTTTTTGGTTGTTTTTAGATTCAACTTTTGTTCAAATAGGTATTTTCGATAATTTACGAGCTCGCTCAATAAAATCGGTGGAGAAATGAGGACGAAATACAAAAAGTTGTAATATCTGAAGGAAAATCATATTTTTTCAAAATTTCTGCCGAATTACTGAATATTTCCTTATTTTTCGATTCAAGTTTTGTAGACATGACCGAGACAAACATTTTAAGCGCAGAACCGGTCGGAAAAGTTTAAAATTGGCGGCGAAATATGAATTTGAAATATCAGAAAATGCCTCTTCCGGAATAGAATTTCTGAATTTCTGTTATAATATTTGGTTTTTTTTGTTTCTATTATACTTTGTGAAGGTACATTCAACTAAAATGTTAAACATTTCACAGACATTTAGCTGCAGCGCCTCAGAAAGCGGTAAAATCCGGCGTTTTTTCAAATGCCATCTAACTGAGTGTAGAGAACATTTAATATGTGTTTAACGTTTCAAAAAAATAGCTTTAATTATTTTATGTCGATGTTATACATTTTTTCTTTAAAAAACCAATTTTCTTCACGTTTTTTTCATTATATTCAAAAGGTGCAATAATTCTCAGCGTGGTACGATGCAATTGCGCTCTACCTGCACGCATTAGAGATTAGAGACGGAGAGGCGTTGTGCTAAATTCTGTGTCTCTGCGTCTGCAAACACAAAGTGCGCCAGTCAATGTTGTTTTGCGCTTTCCCGCTTTTGGAGGCAGTGTAAATCGCTAAAATCACATACAAATTCAATATTTGTCTTGTTCATTGTTGGTTGAAGTGCCAAAACGTTTGTGAAAATTAGAAATCTTTGTCGAATCCCGTATTCCAGAACGAAACAAGACTCGAAAAAAAGATTTCAACACAAAAATTCAAAACTATGGCTAAAAAATGTCGGCAAAAAAGAAAGAAAAACAAAACATTGACAGCGTACGAGTAATTATTGGCCAATTTTGATAAACTTTGTTTTAAAAACATTCTATAATTTTTTACTTCCATTCAACAGAGCGATTTTTAAAAAAATGAAACGAGAAAATGCTGAAAAATGGATTTTAATTATCTGTTTCAAAAAAAAGTGAGCGAGAGAGTGTGCCGAGATAACAGACGCAGGCGGACGCGGTGCAAGTGCGCTCTATTGCCCATTTCCTCTGAATTTTAAATCTAGTCTCCCCATGCAAGGTGTAGTGTGTAATGCCGCGTCCAAAGTTCAAAAAATTGTTGAAATCAGGAGTTTTTTGGCAGTCCAAAGTTCCGAAAAATTTCACAGAAATAACGGGCGGTGACAGTTGAAACTGGCGTTACCGTAGTTGCTTCGCTGCGACACCTTCTATGTTTAAACTGGATTTTTCTCACTATTTAAACTGGAATTTTTTTTTAATTTTTTGCGGGAAACTTCAAGTTCAATCACAGAAGGTCTTGCAGCGAAAGTAATGCCGGTTTCAACTGTCACCGCCTGTTATTAAGTGGCCGTAATCAAGTTGTATGTGCTAATGGGACCTTCTCTGCATGCTTGGGCCGTTGTTGTTTCTGTTGTACATCAACGATATTGGAGATAATTTCAGATCAAATTATCTGCTTTATGCAGATGATCTGAAAATTTTCTCTCATTTATCGTCTGATGTTCAGGATGACCTTGATGTTCTGTCTAATTGGTGTCATACTTGGCAGTTGGATGTGGCTCCAAACAAATGTGAACACATCAGTTTTCGTTTTTTCAAAAAGATTGGTCCCCAGTTCTAAACCCACATTCACCATTTCAAGCACAGTAGTGCCCTACACTGATAAGATCCGGGATTTGGGTGTACACTTTCAGTCTAACCTTTTCTTTGACAATCACATCGAATCAACCGTTCTCAATTGTCACAAAAGAATCAACATTATTTTCAACGTTTTGCGGTACGCCCCTCTCGATTCCTTTATCCGGTGTTTTACAGTATACATCCGCCCCTTGATTGAATATGGTTGTGAAATATTTTCGCCTACTCTCATGTCTCATACTATTCTCCTAGAGTCTGTACAAAAAACTTTTATTTATCGTTGTTTTAAAAAATTTAAATCTTATGTATCATATTTTGAGTCTCTATTTTACTGTAAACTTGATTCGCTAGAATACAGGCGTCTTTTATTTGATCTCACTTTACTGTATAAAATCTTTATTACCGGTGACACCCATCTACACGAGTCCCCATCTCAGGGAATTTTAAGCATATTGCTGCGGCAAATAGCAGGTGTGCTGTCATAGGTCGGCACACTTCTATTTGGCGCAGCATTATGCTCATTTGACCAGCATTGTGCTGCTTTTGTGAGCAATATGCTGCGCCAGCCGCCGCTCGCACGCCCGCCCGCCTTCCAGCATAAATGCTGATGTTGTGCTTGCAGAAGTGCTGCCAAAATATTGATTATTTTTCCATTATTACATTTATTACAACTCAACAAAAATAAATGGCAAACAATGGAAATATTCAGACAATGATAAATTTTGGAACCAGAACTTAACAAATTACAAAGAATTACGTAGAAGTTTTGTCGTCTGCTCCCATAGATTTCTGTTCAAAGTGTTCTGTAGCGGTATTGCGGTGATCCTCTTCCGCCACTTCGAATTGTCTTTTCCGGGCTAGCTGAAAATAAAACTTGTAATTTATTTCACTAAATATTGTCCATTCGCGAAGAAAGCAAGTGCGCTCCACGAAACTTAGTACTTTGTGGATTTCATTTTCGTCGCCAAATTATTTCATGTCACGTTGAATTTACACGTGACATGAAATAATTTGGCGACGAAAATGAAATCCACAAAGTACTAAGTTTCGTGGAGCGCACTTGCTTTCTTCGCAAATGGACAATAGATCCTTATATCTAAAATGAATTTTCTTGTCATTTATATTCAATGCAAAACTAGAACGCTAATGAATTTCCCTTCATTAAAATGCAATTTCTGGCATGAAAATGCGGGTTTGCGTAGGATAAAATAACAAAAAACTTCATCTGGTTATTTAAATTCATTAATTTATGAAAAATTACCTTACGTTGCTCAACCCGCAGAGGAAAATAGCAGTTGCGAAGTTTGCACCTAAAAGTAGTACTTTTTTCAACTATTTTCAAACAATCGATAGTCTATATACCTCTCGTTGAAACGTTTCCTAGACTTGTCTGTTCGATTCCTCGGCTAGCGGTTCTCCGGGCTTGTTGGATTGCGTTCAGCGTTTTTGTACCATCTTCTGCAATAAAAAAAAGTGAAACGAAAGAAATGAGTAAAAAACAACAAAAATCAATTAATTATACTTTTGAAATGTTTTAAAATTAATTTTTACTCACTCAATATTAGAAAAAAAACTTTAGAGTCTTCAAAAAATAGAACATTTTGTTAGAAATTGAAAACAAAAATTGAAATAAGAACCGCGCAAGATCTCACAAGTGCGTCAGCAAAATTCGTTGACGTGCGCTCATGAGATGCTGATGTTGAGCTGATGATGTGCTGAAGTTGTGCTGCGCCGCGAGGAGGAGCCAGGATCCTCTCTTCGCCAACGAAACAAGAGCATATTGCTGAACTTGGGCTGGTCCTGTGCTAATCATGTGCTGCGCGAGCAAAATGCTGATTTGTGAAGCAATATGCTTTTTTTCACAAACTATGTGCTTATGTTGTGCTTAAAATTCCCTGAGATCTCTTGCCTTTGCTAATTTACGATCTCTCCGACGTCACTCTTTCATTCTCCGGTGCTCTCTCAAAAATTCCTCTAAACCCCTACAGCAATTCTTCTCTAACCGTGTTCTTAAATGTTGGAATGATCTCCCTTCTCATGTTTTTCCTGTCAAACCTTCAACTAATTCTTTTAAAAACAATATCAAATTATTGAAATTTCATGAATATCTTCGTCTCAATTGTCATACATACTGACACACCTACTATTTCTATTGTAAATCTATTTCTATTGTAAACATTGATAGTATAAGTGGTCATGCCCTTCTTTTCAATTAAAATAAATATATATTTCTGGAAAATTTTTCGGAACATTGGACTGCAAAAAACTCCTGATTTTAACAATTTTTTGAACTTTGGACGCGGCATAAGATATATTCATGCGTGACCTCATCAACCCTAAAGCTCCCTTTTTGTTAAATATGTTCGCCCCACATGCTAGAAATGAATTGTAATGGGGTTATTCACGAAATGGAAAAAAAATGGAAAAAAACGGCAAAAAACTGCGCGAAAACTCGGAAAATGCTCCGATTGATCTGAAATTTTGGGAAATAAGGGGAAAAACTCTCCCGGACATTCCCACAAAATTTCTGAAAAAAATATCGATTTTAAGCATTTTCAGAGAAAAAAGCAATATTTCTTAAAATTCGATATTTTGGTCTGAAATTTTGTGGGAATGTCCGGGAGAGTTTTTTCCCTCATTTCCCAAAATTTCAGATCAATCGGAGCATTTTCCGAGTTTTCGCGCAGTTTTTTGCCGATTTTTGCCATTTTTTTCCATTTCGTGAATAACCCCATAATGCCGCGTCCAAAGTCAAAAAAGTTCCTGAAATCACGTTTTTTCTGCAGTCCAAAGTTGCAAAAAAAATTCCCAGAAATAACAGGTGTTTACCACTGAATTTTTGCGTGTTTTTTTATTTACAACGTTCACGCGGAAAAATTCAGTGGTAAACACCTGTTTTTTCTTGGATTTTTTTTTGCAACTTTGGACTGCAGAAAAAACGTGATTTCAGGAATTTTTTTTGACTTTGGACGCGGCATAAAGCAATCGAAAAGAAAATGTGAAAAAGAAAAATTTTAGAATTGAGAAAAAAAAAACTTCAATAAAATCTTCAATATGGCTTCAATAAAAAACACTGGTCTTCTCTGCCTGGCAGAGACAATTCACGTGAATAAGTCAATACATTTTTAATTTTCTCAACCTGGGAACTATCCTCCCGTCCCTCAATTCAAAACTGTTAGAAAACGTTAAAATTGTCAAAAAAAAATAGGATTTTCTCACAAAGTAAATTGCTGTGTGATGATGTTTAAATTATTCACAAAACAACTCACTTGAAGAGGTACGAACAAACTCAATCGGGGCCTTACATGATGCCACATGAAGTCTTAGACGTTTCACTAAAAAAGTCATATGTAGAATGTTAAAATTAACATTTAAAAAAAACCAACTAATTGCGCCAGATGGATGTTGTCAATCAGCAGACCAGGAGAAATAACTTCGATATGGATATCGTTCAAAGTTGAAATGACATAGGAATTTTTATATTTCCACAAGTTGCAAGTGGGTAAGGTCATGCCATAACGCAAAAATTCGTTACTCATTTCAAATTTTTTTGAAGTTGAGGTCATATACCGGTATTTACACACGATGGGGCATTTTGTACGCGCAGAAAAAGAATGACAGCGAGAGGGGCATTGGGGCACGTAGAAATCGAACATTGAAACACGTGAAACATGAACCTGGGAAGTGTTTGAAAATCAAATAAAAACACACGTGGAAAAAAATTAAAACAAAGAACTCGCAGAGAAAAAATAATGGCCATAAACTTTTAACGTGAAAGTTATTATAACCGTCTGATAGTATTCTCAGTACGGAGCGCTGCAAACGCGCTCCCTTCGCACAGTGGTGGACGCGGCCACGTTTGTGACGAGAGAGTGCAGAAAATTGAGAGAGCCGTGGCCGACGTTTTGCTTTGATTTCTCTAAACCTCACTCTAAATGCATGCGAAATTCTTTGTTCGATTGGAGCGAGTTATCAGCGTTTTATACCGAGTATAATACTAGCGTGGCCCCTTTTTAAAAATGTACATGTAATTTGCAAATTGTATGCGAATCCCGAAAAAAATAACCAACAATTGGCAATTCACGAAATGAAATGTTCGCCGACAATAATTATGTTCGCACACAAATGGCAAATCCCGAAAATTTCGTTCAATTAGCCGTTGAAAAATTCTCGGGCCATATAATTAGTTGGCTTGTAAGCTTACTAATGCTATATTTGTTTTGTAACAAGACTAAATATTTTGTTTTATTCTCAGTACGGAGCGCTGCAAACGCGCTCACTTCGCACAGTGGTGGACGCGGCCACGTTGGCGACGACAGAGTGCAGAAAATTGAGAGAGACGTGGCCGATGTTTTGCTCTGATTTCTCTTAACCTCTCTTCAAATGCATGCGAAATTCATTGTTCGATTGGAGCGAGTTATCAGCGTTTTATACCGAGTATATTACCAGAAGGTTGTTGTCGGCTATCGCCGTCAAAAACCTTCTGGGTAAGCTTGGGGACGCGCGAGTCTCCCTAATTTTTCAAAGAGTTACAATGTATGTCAAAAGAAACATTGAGTAAGTACCCAAAGTTGAATCAATTAAAATCTCAATGTTTTTCTGTATGCCTGTCAATCCGTTTTTGTATATTGATTGCGTAAAAATATGTCACAAACCTATTCAGGGCAAAAAAAAAACAGTTTTTGGTGTTTTCAACCCGATGCATTGCGCAAGAGTATTTGAAATAAGAACTACCGTACTCTGATGTTTTCAAACTGAACAACACTCTCTGTCACGAATCCATTATAAAAAATTAAACGAAAAGTCGTTTTTACTCATAAAGTTATTATCAATTCAATATTCTTCTTGTCTGGAATCGTTATTTCTTCCATTTTTTCTTTTCCTCTAAGCCCGTAGTTAAAAGTTCACATGTTCTGGTTTCAACAACATTTTTTTTGGGTTGAATGGATAGTTTCAAAATGAGTAACAATTAAGCATATTGTCTAAATATTGAGCAAACAAAAAAATTGCAACGCGGTGTTTGCATACTTTTGAAATTCAAATGAAAATGGGAAAAAACCTCTTCATTTGCCATGCTATTTCTCTCATAGCCGTTTGAATTTGAAAAAGTACGCAAACACCGCATTGCAATTTTTTATTATCACTATAGAGTTGGCCAATTTATCAATAACTCTTCGGTCAGAATTTGATGAAAATCGTCGCATGAGCCTACAGTAGCTCAGTAAAAACTCATTAGTAAACCTATTCTCCTGAAATTTTCGATTGTCTCAGTGCATTACGAACGTGCATTTTGGGCAGTTTAATGCAGAACAATCAATTAAACTTCTTGTTTACGTTAAATTAAAATAACAGAAATATGTGCGAAATTTTGGTCCATAACCGCTCAGAAACGAAAACAGAGAGGAAAACAAAAACTCGAAATAAAATTCAAAAAATTGCTCAAAAATGTGATGAAACGTACCTAAATCTAATTTTGTAGGCTGAATTGACACATACTAAACAAAAACTCAGTTACAAAAAAGAAAAAACCACAGTAGAACTCGAACTTCCGACCTCCCACACGCCATCCTAGAGTACAAACCACTTGGACACCGCGCAGGCTGAACTAATTCCCTATGTGTGTAATGAGATTTCGGCCGACCCACAGTTTCCTGTCGGATTTCCTTTCGACTATATTTAGAAAAGCAAAAAGTGCAGAAGAAAAAAAATGTGGACCGGCCGGCCTAACAGTAAAGTACCCTTCAAAATAATGATATCAAAATTTGGAAAAGACGGGCATCATCGCGGCATTCAGGAGACTCAGATTTCCAATTTTGGCTTCCCACGGACTTCTGGGGACTGCGCCAGCACCGCGAACATACCCATACACAGACAGACAGACACACAGAAAAATTATATTAGTAATAGTAAAGATACCGTAAAACCTGTAATAGAAGGTCATGTCCTTCTATTCTCAACCCCCCTCAAATGATGTTCTTCTAATATTGGGTGCCCTTTAATTATAGGGTGTCCTTCTAATTTTCGGAGCATGATAAAAGAAGAAACAATTTTTAAAGGAAACATATTTATCAAAAAGCTTCCATCAAACCAGTTGTTCGGCGACTGAAAAATGGGAGGGGTAGAGTACTACAGTATAGAACTCGCACGAAATAGAACTGGGCGGAAGAGAACCGCCTGAAATTGAGCTGCGCCAACCCAGAACCGCCCGAACAACTCGATGAATTATTTTGTTGTACATTGTGGGACCCTGAGTTCTATTTAGGGCAGTTGTGTTTTTTAGTACATCTCCATTTTAGCCGGTTCTATTCCGCGCAGTTCTATTCCGTATTAGTTCTATTCCGTGCGAGTTCTATACCGTAGTAGCCCCGAAAAATTTGTTCCAAACAATACACTTAAAACATGTTTTCAAATAATTTTCCTCCTGTGAAAAAAGGTGGCTGAGTTTGACCTCTTGACGTCGCAACTCGATTGAGGACACAATTCGAGAGAAGCCTGGCAGATCAGAACACCGTCAATCAACTGCTGAAGCACGTGGATGCAACGTCGCCAGCGGTCAGTGTCTATCGGCTCGGACGTCAGAGGGAGGATGGGAGACCGCGGCTCCTAAAGATAGTTTTAACAAGTCAGTTTGCGCAGCGGGATACTCTGAAGAAGGCGCACAAGTTAAAGACGTATCGGGGTGCAGACGGTCGGCATATTTTCCTACGTCCGTCTATGTCGCGCGAGGAGTTGGTACAGTTCCACGACAACCGCCGTAAAAACCGCTCAAATCAATCACCAGCTACAAACGCGAACGCCACGCCGCTTCAACCGCGCAAGGAAATACCCACACCAATGATAACGGATTCAAAAAACTAATCTCGCCCAATACTAGTAATTTAAACTTCTTTACACATTCTTCTAATTTTATTCTTTCATTTATAAGCGCAAACGTTCGGTCTATTGTGGCTAACAAACTCGAATTTCAGTACATAGTAAACACGACGTCTCCCGATATCCTCTGTATTCAAGAAACCTGGTTATCTAGCAAATTTGAAAACGCGTCATTTCTTGATCCTAATTCAAATTATCACGTATTCCGCGCTGACCGCTGCGCAACATCGCGAGGGGGAGGGGTTTGCACACTAGTGAAAAAAGAATTCCCAAGTACCATAATTACCGCGGAAACGAAACATTCGGCGTATGAATTAATAACAGTAGACATAGACGTTAACGTGACACCATTACGAATCATAAATATCTATCGCCCACCTTCCTGCTCATTCGAAAATACAATTACCCTTTTAAATAAAGTGTCAGATCTCTCAAACCACGTAGGCCAACTTGTCATACTAGGTGATATGAACATAAACGGAATTAACTGGACCTCAGCGGTACCAACTTCTCAAACGCGTTTAGGTACCCTCTTATGCGACTTTTGTAATCAAATTAATCTTACGCAATTTATCCGCGAAGCAACTAGAAAAGAAAATCTATTAGATGTTGTCTTTAGTAATAGCCGTCTTTCTGACATCCGAATTCTCTCACCAATCGGTTCCAGTGACCACAACTCTATACATTTTAATTTAGATATTCTCCAAAGGCCCCCCGAACAGAAAATATTTCTTTACGATTACAAGAACATTAAATGGCCGAAGTGCCTTGATTATCTAGGTTCCATTGACTGGGGCCGTTTACTGCACCCAGGAAACTCTATCTCTACCATGTATCAAAACTTCATTGATCACATGAGAGAGGCCTTTGAACTCTCAGTTCCGAAACTATATGTCCAACCCAGCATAAGAAACACACCAGACTACCTGAAATCCTTCTATAAGTTAGTTCAACTAAAACTAGAAAAAGTGAAATCTAGCCGTGGCAGAGACGATTTCTTCGACTATATTAAAACCGCTAAAAAATTTCGGAAAAAGTTACTAAAATATCGTAGAAACGAGGAAGTCAAACTGCTAGAGTCCTCAGGGGTGAGCCGATTCAGTAAAAAAGCAAAGTACCTTTTGAAGCCGAAAAACTCAAAAATACCAACACTGGCAAACGCACAGGGGATCCTATCAGTTACCAACGCGGAAAAAGCGGAACTCTTGACAGAGAGCTTTGAATCTCAATATGTAAACCCACCACTGCTGAATTTTGAGCTTCCATCAAATTTCAAATCTCCACAAGAAATACCATGGGTCACAGACGCTGAGATGCTTAGTATGATGTTAAAGTGCAAAACCTCCTGTTCCCAGACACCCGATAACGTTCCCTATAAGTTTCTAAAAATAATAGCACATCTTATCAGTAGCCCACTAGCACAACTATGCAACCTCTCGATGATGAGATGTGAGTGCCCGTCGCTGTGGAAAGAGTCTATAGTTATCCCATTGAACAAAAAAGAGAACCCCACGGTACCAACAGATTTCCGCCCAATTAGTTTAACTTCTCAGCTCTGTAGAATATACGAGCGTTGTCTCTTAAAGAAAATACTGCAGCATTTAGATACAATCAAATTTTGGAACAACGATCAACACGGGTTTCGCCCCAAGAAATCCACAGTAACGTGCATGTTAGAGGCGGTTAATGACTGGACAGAGAGCATAGATGAAGGTGCGCAAGTAGACGTTATATACCTAGATTACGCAAAAGCTTTTGACAGGGTTCCACATGAAATTCTACTAGAGAAACTGGTAGAAATCAACCTCAATCCGAATCTTATCAAATGGATAAGATCATATCTCTCCAATAGAAAATTTTCGGTAAAGGTCAACAATGAATTATCTACCCAAAAGCACTCGCAGTGCGGCGTCCCTCAAGGAGCCGTACTCTCGCCAATACTTTTCGGAATCTTTGTAAATGAAATTCCTAGCATTCTACCATCTGGCATTCGATGCAAACAATTTGCAGACGACATTAAAATCTACACGGCGATTCCAAAAAGTGATACGATAGAAGATCATGAAACTTTAATGCAAAGCGCGATAGACTCTGTCTGTAAATGGTCTGAAAATTCTAAGCTAGCCCTCAACGACAGTAAAACTCTAGTTATCTCATTAGGAAAAAATCCCCGAACCACAAAGTATCAGATAAATAATAACCCTATCAGAAGAGAAATAAGCATACGCGACTTAGGTTTCATAATAACTCCAATGCTTGATTTTACTGGTCACTGGAAAAAAGCCATCTGCAAAGCTAAGTTTAGCGTATTTCAAATATTCAATCACTACTGTAGTAATAACCCCCGCCTTATGACACTTCTATACAAAATCTTTATAAGACCCATACTAGAGTATGGCACAGAAATCAGCAACCCAACAAGAAAACTCGACTGTAAAGCCATTGAATCGGTTCAAAATGCATTTACGAGAAGACTATACAGCCGTATAAAAGGGAGATACCTAACTCCAAATGACCCCGACTACCTAACAGCCTCCCAACGTAACTCTTTTTTCAATCTATCATCGCTAGAATCGAGAAGGCAAACTTTTGATAGAAAACTTGTACTAAAAATGATTTGGGGTCAAGTAGACATTGACACAAGCCCCTTTTTCACTTATGAGAAAAACACTCGCACGCGCGCAAAAAACGAATTCAAATGGAACCACTGCAAAACTAAAATACGTAGAAACTTTTTTGTTAACCGCACGCTCTCTTCATTCAAACTATGACCACTGATGACCGAACGTTTACGCAAAATTTATCCTCTCTTTTCTCCCAAAATGTGTTATTTTCACGTGTACTCTAACCATATTTCCTGTTTTTCTTTTTTGCCACTTCGTTTTCTTTGTTTCCTCTTGTACATCTCTTCTGTATTATTTACTTTTCACGTACCGCAATGGGCGTATACAAATAAATAAAAAAAATAAATAAATAAATAACTCCAATAAGTATTTATCATATTTAGCTTCTTTCAAGGCTGTCAAATCTCGCGGCCGGCCGCGGCCTCGGCCGGCCGAGCCGCGGCCCTGGAAGGCCGCGGCCCTGAGGGCCGCGCAGTGAAGGGCCGAGCCGCGGCCCTGGAAGGCCGCGGCCCTGAGGGCCGCGCAGTGAAGGGCCGCGGCCTCGGCCCTAGCATTAAACATCTACAGAAAGGTTCTATACTATTTGAACTGAACAAAAGTGAAGGAAATTGGTTCTAAATTACAGAAATATGTGTAAAAATGTGAAAAATAAAAAATATATTCAAAAAATGAAAAAATTTGAATTTTTAGTTTTTGAGATACAAATAAAAACTTTTTTGAAATCAGTTTTTGTAAATTTTTGTGTATTTAGTTGTTTCCTTTATCCATTTTTCAATCTCTCCTTTACGACACACAAAAAAATATAAAAATAGCGATTTTTCAGGTACAATCGGATTTTTCATAATTCTTCATGCCAGAAAAAGTTTAGACAATAAATTTAAAAGATAACCACTACTCACGTTTATTTTTGAAACGAAATAAATACAATACAATACAATCTTCATTTTTAAAACATTGTTTCATTTAAAAAATCAAGATTTAAACCAGAAGTTTTTGAAAAATGTAAATCATTTTTATTGCTAATCATAAAAAGTTAGAACAAAGTTGACAACACAAAAAATACTCACAAAAGTATGAAAATTCCCCTTGTGAAAGAATTATACCTATCTCAAATTATCCCAATCGAAAAAAAAACCAATTTTTTTTTAAATTTTCAACTTTTTTATCATTTTCACAAATTTCATGAAGATTATCGTTATTTTAGTATAATTTTTGATTTTTCATCCTTTTTTTATTATTTCTCTATGAATTATTCACTTTGGAAACCCTTTGTAGGTTTTTAACGCAAGGGCCGAGGCCGCGGCCGGCCGCGGCCCTGCGACGTCGCGGCCCTCAGGGCCGCGGCCCTCCAGGGCCGCGCCTCGGCCGGCCGCGGCCGGCCGGGCCCGGCCGTGTGACAGCCTTGGCTTCTTTCAAACGACGGCCACCACCCGGCACTCAGGCAATTGAAAAAAAATATTATGAGAAATTTTAGTAATATTGGCGAAGATTTACAAGAATGTTGTGAGGCACAATAATATTGCCAGAATTTCTTGTAATATATTCGATTTCTTGCAATATTGCTGAGCTATCTTGTAATATTACTGAGGCATCTTGTAATATTACTGAGTTTTCTTGCATTATTACTAAGTTATCTTGTAAAGTTTCGTGTTCTTATTATAATACTACCAAATTATCTAGGGATCAGTGTGCAGTGTCGACACGAGATCGACAATTTTGTCGACAAATTTATCGACAAAATTATCGACAAATTGTCGACATTTTATCGATAAAAATTTGTCGCAATTTTATCGACAAAATGTCGATAAAATATTGGACATTTTGTCGACATTTTATCGACAAAAATTTCGACAAAATTTTATCGACATTTTGTCGATAAAAAATTGTCGATAAAATTTTGTCGATAAATGAGTGTCGACAATAGTTGTTCCGACAATTTTATCGACAAATGAGGTTGAAATTTTCGCATACATTTAAATGTGATCATGCGGAATAATTTTTCAACAAAAAAAAGAAACAAAAATACATTTTTTTTGTTTGCGTGATTCCATAAGAGATAGGATTATCCATCTATTTTTTGTCAATGTGTTCTGATGACGAC
Source organism: Caenorhabditis japonica (assembly GCA_963572235.1). Lineage (NCBI taxonomy): Eukaryota > Metazoa > Nematoda > Chromadorea > Rhabditida > Rhabditidae > Caenorhabditis > Caenorhabditis japonica. Next base: position 2,271,907 of record OY754346.1, read on the forward strand.
AAGTTGAAGACCCACGGCGTGCTGACCGGAACGTTATTGGCAATATTGGGTTCCGCTGAGTGTCTGCGTCTCTCCGGCGAGAGTTTGCTACAAAACAACAATATCCTCGCACCCTGCTACTCTGCGTCTCATATTCGTATCAATTTAACGCAGATGAGTGGCTGTGCAGCTAAATACATCCTACGGTAGAAAAATGGGTGCTACCCCGGAATAAAACTCGTTTGAAATAGAAATGTTGCAATATAGAACTTTCTTCGGAATAGAACTGTTTTGAATAGAACCGTTCGGTATAGAACTGAAGCAAAATATAAGTTTAACTAAATAGAACTGTTTTGGAATAAAAATGTCCCGAAACAGAACTGTAGCAAAATAGAACTACCTGAAATAGAGCTCTACAGGAAAAACCGCTTCGCGGAATTGAACTCAATAACTCACCATGTACAACTGAATACTTGTTCGAGCTGCTCTAGCTTTCCTGGGTCACTACAGCTCCACTTCAGGCAGTTCTATTTTGCTACAGTTCTATTCTAAAACTATTATATTTTGCTACAGTTCTGCTTTGGGACAGTTCTATTTAGCTTCAGTTCTATTTCACTACAGTTCTATTCCAAAACATTTATATTCCGAACAGTTTTATTTCGCTACAGTACTATTTTGCTACAGTTCTATTTCGAGCGAGTAGTTGCCTTGGGCAAGTCACCCACCCAAACTCCTATTATTATTGGCCTACACGTATCAGCGCCACGGCACTCTGTCTAGACCGCCATATACGCTGTTAAGCGCCACAAATAAAATAAAAATAAAAGTAGTTTAAGTTCACGTGAGGTCACGCGATTTAGTGCCACGTGGATATTATTTATTTTGAGCGGCCCCATTGGCCATTAAGTTCTCGTTTCTGTTTGGCTTCTGTTGTTTTCTCTCTTTGCGGTGTTATTTTTATATATAAACTCTTCGTTGTATTCCGTCTTTGTCTTATTTTTATTAGGAACCCGGCCGTTTTGAATAAAACGGGCCAACTTGGGGGCCGAATCGCTGTTTTTTTCCTTCCCTGTCGAGTTTTTTGGATGAGCCCACGCATTTTACCGGTTGTTTGGATAAACACCCGTAATTGTGGAGGAATCTAAATAATTCGATACACTTTGATTGGATAATCATCGTGAGAAACGCTGATCTGATTGTTCGGATAAACAATCTGCGGTGGTTGGGAAGTCGACAGACGAAGATGGAGGACAACGAGAGTGAAGTGATGAAAGTCGAGATGGCGCTGGATGTGTTGGACGGAACTCGGACGTGCGGGACGAAAGGCTCGGAGTTGAGCGTCGAGAAGCGACACGTGGATGTCAAGCAAAGGAGGAAGCTTTTCAAAAACTTTGCGCGGTTCGTGGATACGGCCGACGAAGTTGAGAAGAAAGTCATGGAAAATCTGCTCTCGGTGCAAAGCTGCACAGAGAGGCAGCGGGAGATGATCGTTGGGCCGATCGAAGAGTTCAGGAAAGAACTGTGGGAGCGATTCGAAGAAATCGGTCGCGACAAGTGGCCACGATCAGTGCTGAGGCTGATGAGGGAGCAGAAGCTGCAAACAGTTGAGGGACTAAGAGAACAGTGTGAGCTAGGCAGTCTAGTGGACAGAAGCTCAACGAAAGAAGGTGAAGAAAACCATCAGGATGAGCTGATTTGGTTCAAGGAGGAGAAGGAGCGACTCGAGGCACGCATTCAGGAGTGCGAGGCAGAGAAGCTCAGAGCCGAGAAATTAATGCGCAGGGCGCAAAGGACAGTCGAGAAGGAGAGGAAGACTGCGGAGGAGTTGAATGGAAGCTTGCAAAAAGTGTCAAGGGAGTTGGAAAGATTAAGAAGGTATGGAAGAACGAACCAATGTTTCCGTTGTGGAGGTGTGGGCCATGTGGTAAGACAGTGTACGTCGAGGCCAGTACAGAAAGTGGACACAGCCAAGAAAGCAAGGAAAGCAAAGATGGTTGAGTCGGTGAAAATCGTGGGGCAGAGAAGGCGATTCGAGATTGATAGTGGATCGGTCGTATCAGTGACCTCCACAGGTGGTTGGGGGCGATCGAAGAGAAGAAGTACGAAGTGGGAGAAAGAGGTGGAAGTGTTGGCGAAGCCAAACTTCAGAGGGCCTCCACAAAGTGGTGCTCAGGTTAGAGCGAAAGCGAAAGCAGGTCTCGGACAGTTCATCCGGATGGAAACGGAGAAAGAGTGTGTGCCGACGACCCTGTGCTTGAACAATGAAGAAAGAAAGAGGATAGGGGTGGTGTCGAACCCGTTGGTCATCAAGAGGATTCAAGTGATCTGTGTAGAATCGCGAAAATGGGCAAAGTGTACGCTGAAGGCTGCACAAGCGACGATGGACAGGATGGGTCAAGACAAAGAACGCTTGGTTTCACGAGAACAAACGAGACTTATGTCGGACGGGCAGATGGTAGCCAAGAAAGGAAGACGAGAGGCGCGAAGACGAGTAGTCAACTGTGCGAGGAGAAGCGTAAAGAGCAAATTCCATGTTGAAAACACGGATTTGTCTCTCAGAAGAACGTGGGAAAACAGACACGGCGGTGTCTGTACGGTGAAACCGGACAGGGTTCGGTTGTCGTCAATTTCATTATCGGCGTCGGAGCCAGTTGATTCGATGGAGTGTCTGGTCGACTGCAGGGACATGGCAGTTCCGGAGCATGAATCAGTGACGAATCGACAGCGGAGCCGATCTCGGAGCGGAAAAGAGTCTCGGAAAGACGTGGACACTTTGCTACGGGCCCGTGCAAGACGACTGGAACGTCGCCGCCACGTCAGTGCTGATAAGTGACATTTTTCATTAATGGTTATAACGTATGTTACTGTTATCCGTTATGTTGTGTTGTATAGTAGGGAGCCAATAGGTTTGGTCCTATCCGTTTTGAGTTTAGGAAATGTTTAGATTTTTTAAAGCTTAGGATTTTGTGAGTTTATTCGGCCCTGTTAAGACTAGGAAGTAGGTTTTAAGGTTAGGGATTGAGAATCTGTAGGGTTTTGTTGTTGTTCTAACGTGGCAGTAGAGTAAGCTAGTAAGAGCGAAAAGGCTGGTCATGTTAGGAGAAGAATGTAAGTCGAGTGGACGTGTATTGTGCCAGCACCGGCCAGGGGTCCGGTTTGTCGGACGGGGGGGAAGTTGCCTTGGGCAAGTCACCCACCCAAACTCCTATTATTATTGGCCTACACGTATTAGCGCCACGGCACTCTGTCTAGACCGCCATATACGCTGTTAAGCGCCACAAATAAAATAAAAATAAAAGTAGTTTAAGTTCACGTGAGGTCACGCGATTTAGTGCCACGTGGATATTATTTATTTTGAGCGGCCCCATTGGCCATTAAGTTCTCGTTTCTGTTTGGCTTCTGTTGTTTTCTCTCTTTGCGGTGTTATTTTTATATATAAACTCTTCGTTGTATTCCGTCTTTGTCTTATTTTTATTAGGAACCCGGCCGTTTTGAATAAAACGGGCCAACTGAGTTCTATTTCGAGCGAGTTCTATTCCGGACAGTTCTATTCCGGCCAGTTCTATTCCGCGCAGTTCTATTCCGGCCAGTTCTATTCCGGCCAGTTCTATTCAGGACAGTTCTATTCCGCGCAGTTCTATACCGGACAGTTCTATTCCGGCCAGTTCTATTCCGGACAGTTCTATTCCGGACAGTTCTATGCCGAACAGTTCTATTCCGGGCAGTTCTATTCCGGGTCATCTAGTGCCGAATAGCTGCCAAATAGCCGCCAAATGACTGCTAATTAGCTGCCAAATGACTGCCAGGTAGCTGCCAGGTAGCTGCCAAGTCATGGGGACCAGTCTCCCCATGAAGGCTATACATACAGTGCGTTTCACATTTATACGGTCACCCTTATTTTTCAGTTCCAAGTGACAATCGATGAAAATTCGTACCCGGAGACTTAAAAATCGGATTCAGGGCATCAAATTACATACCCAAAATAATTTTTACAATGATATCTAAAAAACTGCCCGCGCTAGGGCACTCTGATTGAAAAATGGTAATTTGCAAGCGTTTCACATTTATACGGTCACCTCAATAAAAACCCAAATTTTTATATCTATTCGAGACCAATCGGCTTTAAATGAGTTATTCGTTGTTAAATTAACATTATGACACACTTTATCTTCGTTTTCTTTTCTTTATTCATTTGTGTACGATGTCACGCTGTATTTTGCTATCGGATGCCAAAAAAAGCTTGAATTCGGGTTTTAAAACTGCGGGATGGTCGAATTGAAAGGTTTCCTGTCATTTGAATTGTTCCAACGACTGTGTCGATTGTTTTCTCTTGAATCCTAACGGAACCAAACCCTCCAAGAAGACTGGTTAGAAGCAGAAGTTGGATACTTGATCCCAACGTGCCATCTTGAGATCCGCATCCAACTCGATAAAATCGTGCAACGATCTCAAAAAAGGAACTGAATCTCAATATGAGCAAGTCGACTGTTCAGAGAGCTCTCAAGAAATATAAAAACCTTGTTAGTCAAGTTATGCGCCCTGCCCCGAATCTCACCGACAATCACAAGTAGCGCCGCCTCAACTTCGCCCTCTCGAACAAGTCTACTGGTTGGAATAAAGTCATTTTATTCTCAGTACGGAGCGCTGCAAACGCGCTCCCTTCGCACAGTGGTGGACGCGGCCTCGTTGGCGACGAGAGAGTGCAGAAAATTGAGAGAGCCGTGGCCGAAGTTTTGCTCTGATTTCTCTAAACCTCACTCCAAATGCACGCGAAATTCTTTGTTTGATTGGAGCGAGTTATCAGCGTTTTATACCGAGTATAATCATTATTATTAATCGGAAACCAATTATTTTTGTCAGATTACCTGCTCGGATGAGTAAAAATTCAACAACGACGGCCCTGATGGATACAAGTCATACTGGCATGACCTTTTCAAAAAAGGAACTTTGGGAGTTGATCTTGTATCGTCTGGGGAGCTTTCCCGTCCGCCGGTTTCCTCGATCTGGCGTGTAACTTGTTGGATGAACACTTCGGACTATCAAGAAGTCCTGCAGGACCATCTTCTTCCATTCCGCCGTCGTTTCAGTTGTCGCCAGTTCATTTTCCAGCAGGATAATGCGGCTATTCACGTCAGTAGCTCGACTATAGATTGGTTTAGGGCAAAGAACGTCGACGTTTTGCTTTGGCCAGCATGTTCTCCCGAATTGAACCCTATGGAGAATGTCTGGGGAGAATTATGGGCGGTTGGGGACCTCAATACGGCTATTCTCGACAGGTAAAAGCTTCTTCCACGAATTCAAGAAAAAGGACACCCAATACCTTACAAATCTTATCTAATCTATGCCAAATTGTATTTTTGATGTTATCACTTCAAATGGTGCTGCCATCAAATATTAAATTGTTTTTGTTTTTGCGTTTTTGTTGCTTTTATTGGGGTGACCGTATAAATGTGAAACGCTTGCAAATGACCGTTTTTCAGTCAGAGTGCCCTAGTTCGGACATTTTTTCAGATATCACCCTAAAATTTATTTTGGGTATGTAATTTGGTTTCCTGAATCCGATTTTTAAGTCTCCGGGTACGCATTTTCATCGATTGCCACTTGGAACTCAAAAATAAGGGTGACCGTATAAATGTGAAACGCACTGTACTTTCTATAGCCGACACCTCACGGGTTTCGACGTAGGCTATGCTTTATAGAAGAGGGGCGGGCCGTCTACCTGTATTATCGAAAAATTTCGATAATTATCGATAATGTCGAAATTTATCGAGGAATTCATCGAAACTGGTTTCGATAAAATTTCGATATTTTATTATCGAAAATTATCGAAAATGTTTCGATAATATTGTGTTTTCAATCCACTTGCGACATTGAAACGCGAGACTCCGCCCACTTTATTGTGCCGTTCTGTCTGCGTCTCTTCAAATATCACTGTGTTCGTGTGGTCGCGCACAAATAAGTGGGCGGAGTCTCGTGTTCTCATGTCGCAAGTCGATTGAAAACACAATACTATCGAAAATAATTTCGATAATTTTCGATATTTTTTCGACACAAAATTTTCGATAATTTTTCGATAATTCCTCGATAATTATATCGAAAAATTTATCGAAGAATTTATCGAAACTGCTTCGAAAATCCACACTGGAATACACCATATGAATTTCCAATTCTTAAATTTACCTTTTACGGAATCGGTTAAAAATATACATTTCACACCCACCCCAAATAAATATACATTTTACGCCCTGGAATGCATTTTTTTGAAAACGATTCAACGACATTCCGAAATTACGAAGCGAGATATTTAGGGAGGAAATTTTATTGTCGGCGATTATCGACAAAATGTCGATAAAACACGACAAAATTTTGTCGATAAAATGTCGACAATTGTCGATAAAATGTCGACAATTGTCGATAAATGTCGACATTTTATCGACAAATTATCGACAAAATTTTGTCGAATTTTGTCGATAATTCTGTCGATAACGGGTTTTGTCGATAATACGATGTCGACAACTGCACTCTGCTAGGGATACAAGCCTGGCTGAATCAAAAACTATTTTTGATATTTTCTCATCTCTAAACTGCTTTTATTTGACCTTATCCTCTACTCAGAGGCGAACGCAACGGCATGTGGCCAGCCGCGAACAAATCTACTCCTCGGGAGCATTCATTTCACGTGCCCCGTGTGGCGCAAGTGGTTACACGCTTGCCCGTCGAGTTTTTATTTGGCCGCGGTTGCTGAGTTCGACCCCGCCATGCATGCGCCTTTGACACAGACACACAAAGATCCTCACACAGGTGAAGGGCTTGAAATCCATATCACAGGTGAAGGGCTTCAAATCCATATCGGATCCGAAACGGATGGGACGTGGAATTTATAGGAACTTTATATGTATCCGATTTTGATCCTATTAGGATCCACGCTCCCACGGATAGGATGCGGACGTGGGAGCGTGGACTGAAAACGGATCAAAAACGGATGGGACGTGGGTGGGACGTGGATATTTTCTAGACTTCCTGAATTTTCCATTTTTTGATTTCACCCAAGATGCTCAATGAGCACATGTATCCAGACAACCAAAAATAGCCGGTGAGCTCTGTGGCACCGTGCCACGGAGCCTTCATCCAGAGCTCACCACCCACCCTTCAGAATTCTCTAACCCAATACCTTGCAACACCTGCGCAGGCTGCGGGTATACCTTCCCATGTGGACCGACACCTCACGGGTTTCGCCGGCCCTTATGTTTTGCACGGGAAAGGGGCGGGGCGTAGCGTGGTGACACCAGTTTTTCGTGGATTTTATTATTTTAAGACGTAATTTCACGAAAACTTACTTCATATGCCTGTCGTGGGATATAAGCCCCCACCACAGCATAAACAATTATTGTCCCTCACCATCGTAGTCCCCAGACTATCTCGAATCAAACCGTTTCCAAATCAGAACTATGGTAAAGGTGAAATCAGTAACGTAATTGGAAAAGAAAAAAAAAGATTTTATGAGCCACAAATGTGGAAAATGGAACCGTGTGAAATAGAACTGTACATAGTTTTAGCGCGTTTTAGCACAATTGGGTGAAGACTATTGAATAAATAGCCAAACAGAAAAAGTTCCACACACAATCAGTGGCGTGACCTGCTTTCGATTTATTGAGTGGGTTATATTTCATGCGGTTCTATTTCGGAACAGTTCTATTCCCGAACAGTTCTATTCCACGCGGTTCTGTTTCGCGTCAAGTTCTATTTCGACACAATTCTATACTAGTTATTATACTAGTTCACTCATATACCAGGATAACTGCCAGGTTTTTTTACAAACCACTGAGTAAATCGGACCATAATCAGCCTGTGCTAAGCCTATCCTTGGTGGTCGATATCAGCTAGGGGGGGCTACAATGGTCAATTACCAAGTTGCCTGCTCTTCTAATAGAGCCTGACATCCACGCGCCCTGCTTCAGATGATTCATTCTCCATAACGTCAAAAAAATTCCATCCATGGATCCATATAAGATCCGATATGTTTCCATTCTCCCACGGATCCACGCGCCCTCCATATATATTCCATCCTCACCCACGCCGGCGTGGATCCACGGCGACCCACGCCAAAACAATCCACGCTCCCTCCACGGGGGCGCGTGGATCTATATCGGATCATATATGGATCCAATCCACGTCCCATCCATGGCTGTACGAAAAATAAGTTTCGAAAAATTTTCGAAAAACTTTTTTTTTCGAAATTTTTAGACCGAAAAAAACGAAAAAATTTTTTTTTCGAGTTTTTTAAGACGAAAAAAAAACCGAAAAATTTCGAAAAATGTTCTTTTTTCCTGAAATTCAGTTAAAAACAGATTATTCATTTAATACATTCAAAAAAATCAGTAGTGACGTATTTACAAATATTATACCGAAATGGCACAAAAAATTTCTCTGGTTTTTGGCGGATTTTACAACAAAATTAAAAAAAAAAATAGAAAACCACGGGGAGAACACGAAGTCGAGATTTGCTAGGCCAGCGCGCCCGGTTTTCTAGGCCGGCGGCCGACCGCGTCTTTTCGAAAATTGTATTGCCTTCAGCAATAATCGGTTTTTTTTTCTTCGATTTCTTTCATTTTTTTGCTATTTTTTTGATAAATTATTTTCAAATCGGCCAAAATTGCACCAGGTAAAAGGGAATATACATTTTGTCCATTTCAAAAAGGAATATTTTTGGGAAAAATGCTGGTCGCCGGTTTCCTAGAGTTTTTGGCGCGTATTCGGCAAGAATTGGCAGCTGTGTGGCTAAGAGCCATGGAAAACGGATAATAGCCATAAAAAACGGCTAATAGTTATCGTATTCGGGACGTGCGCAGCCTGAAAATGGCGAATAGCCATCGAATTCGAGACGTGCGCCAAATACATATGGCACACGGGTCGATTCGATGACTATTATCATAAAAAACCAGATCATTTTTTTTGTGCGATTTCGATGTGATGTTTGAAAATCCCCCACCCAATACTAAAATTTAAGCAACTTTCCCAAAAAATTGGCACCTCCTTTAATTGAAATAGGTGCAAAAAGAAATATACATTGGTGAAAAAAACATTTTATAAAAATGTTGGTTATTCTGCGCACATACTCTGCGTCTTGAACGCATCCCAATTTTTCGAAAATTTTCGAAAATTTTTCGGTCGAAAAATTTTTCGAAGTTTTCAGACCGAAAATTTTTCGGCCGAAAAATTTTTCGAAATATGACCGAAAAAACCGAAAAAATTTTTCGTCCGAAAAGTTTTTCGCACAGCCCTGGTCCCATCCGTTTCGGATCCGTTTTGGCATTATCTCCCATCACCTGTGATCAGATCCGAAACGGATGGGACGTGGAATTTATAGGAATTTTATATGTATCCGATATTGGTCCTATTAGGATCCACGCTCCCACGGATAGGATGCGGACGTGGGAGCGTGGACTTAAAACGGATCAAAAACGGATGGAACGTGGGTGGGACGCGGATATTTTTTGACTTCCTGAAATTTCCATTTTTTATTGATTATACTCAAGATGCTCAATGAGCACATGTATCCAGACAACCAAAAATAGCCGGTGAGCTCTGTGGCACCGTGCCACGGAGCCTTCCTCCAGAGCTGCCACCAAACATTCAGAATTCTCTAAGCCAATCCCTTGCATCACCAGCGTTGGCGGCGGGTATACCTTCTCCTGTGGACCGACACCTCACGGGTTCCGACGGCCCTTATGTTTTGCACGGGAAAGGGGCGGGGCGTAGCGTGGTGACACCAGTTTTTCGTGGATTTTATTGTTTTAAGACGTAATTTCACGAAAACTTACTTCATATGCCTGCCGTGGGATATAAGCCCCCACCCCAGCATATATAAGTATAGTCAATCACCATCGTAGTCCTCCGACTATCTCGAATCAAAACGTTTCCGAATTAGAACTATGGTAAAGGTAAAATCAGCAACATGATTGGAAAAGAAAAAAGATTTTATGAGCGACAAATGTCGAAAATTAATTATATGGTATTTACTCTAACTGCCCGGCATCCAAGCAGGAGGTTCAAACAATAAGCCGGCATGCCGGACAAATAGAGTAAATGCGCACGGGGTCGCCGAGGGAACATCAAGAAAGCGCGCTCTACTAGACTACCGTAGTCTCCTAGATTAAGATTTGGCATCATGCCAAAAATCGTACATTTTCCATTTTTGTCTTATTTTTTGAAGCAAAGTGGCATCATTTTTTCTAACGATTTTATTTTTTCCCCAAACCTCATCGTGCCATAATTTGTGGGAATCGCGGAATGAAGAACAAAGAGACATCTCATCAGAGAATGATAGAGGTACAAACATAAATTAAAAAAAAAAACTTTTATTATTTAAAAAAATAAAAAATTCCGCGACCGGACGAATCATAAGATTTGACTTGAGATTCCAGAGGGAAACTTGCTGAAGAGAGGCTGTCGATCGGAAGTCTGTCAGCACTGTATATCCATTGCCACTTTTCTCTAATGAGCCCTGACATATTGTGAAAACAAAAAAATGGCAACGCGGTGTTTGCGTACTTTTGAAATTCAAATGGGAATGAGAGAAATAGCATGGCAAATGAAGAGATTTGTTCCCTTTTTCATTTGAATTTTAAAAGTACGCAAACACCGCGTTGCAACTTTTTTGTTTTCACAATAATGTGGCTAGTAGAGTGGTTTCGGTCGGACAAATTCTTTGAGAACAATTGAAGTATACCGTACAACGAATCCTTGACATCGACAGCTTTCGAGTTCTGAACCAACATCCTGGAAATTATTGTTTTTTTTTTGATTTCGTGGTTTATGGAAATTTTACATCATACGAAGTTTCACAGTAGAATTTGTAAGAAAAGTGGTTCTTCCAGCCAGCTGAATGATTCATCCCTCATCGACCGGGTCATCAGGATCGAACACGTTTAGTTTGGCCAACTCGTAGCCCAAACAGTGACTGACATCTCCCATCAATTCTTGGTCTATGTTAAATTTGTACGGCTGGAAAAATAGAGAGTTGGAAAGATTCCGTGAAGTTCGATCAGATTTAATAATTTCTAATGAGACTATTCACGAAACCAGCAATATGCAAAAAATTCAGCCGAAATTCGGAATATTCCGATCGGTCTGAAACTTTGAGAAACCATTTGAAAAATACTCTCAGGCATTCCGAGAAAACCTTGCATTAAAATATCGCCTTGAAAATTAAAAAAAAAAACAATATTTTGGTCTGAAATTTTCTGGGAATGCACGAGAGTATTTTTCAAATGATTTCTCAAAGTTTCAAACCGATCGGAGCTTTCTCCAAAGTTTGGCTTAATTTTTTGCATATTTTGCTAATTTCGTGAATAAGCCCATAATAATCAGAATAGACTTACCTCTGTTAAATACTCCGTGGGCTGGTAATGGTACATCGGTTGCGGAACAAGATCATGTAGCTAATGACCTGAAACAATGTTATTAATATCAAATTTATGTCGGAAAAACAACAAAAAAAACTCACCTTCTTGTGGAGCTTCCACCTTATCCTTCGACCACTTCTTTTTGGCCTTTCCTCCTCCATATCCCTCCTTCTTTTTGGATGGTGGAGCCTTGCCTCCCTTCGGGTCTTTCTTTCGGGATGTTTTACCTAAAAAATCAATAATTTGAAAAATAAAAAAGTGCACAAAAAAGCGGATTATTCAATTTGAACACAAAAACGTCACAAACTAGTGAAAAATCGATTCATGCAATGTTGAAAAACAGTGTTCCCATGATATAGCATTGATAGTGAAGAGGCACAGAGACTCTCCTCTTCCTCTCACCGTTCGCCTCTCTTCATTATCAATGCTATATCATGAGGAAAAAATTTCTCTGCATGTGTTTTTTTTTTCACATATTTCAGCATCACATGAATTATAAAAATAAAAAATAACCCTAACAAAATAAATCGAAAATTGAGTAAAAAAATTAAAAACAAAAAATAAACAAATGAAAACAAACATAATTGAACAGCGCCGATTTCGCCACGTATCGCGCACGTGGATGAGTCGCTACGCAGTTAATTGGCCGCATTCGCGGGGCGATCAAAATTTTTTTAGCGATGTTCCTTCGGCGACCCCGTGAATGCGGTATAACAAATACTTGTTCTGTACTGGAGAATTTGATTTAGCTTATTATTATACAACACTTTTGACACGTATCCATTTGGAAAGAAAACGGTTCTGATTCGGGACAGTTCTGTTTTGATAAAGTTCTGATTCGAAGCTTTTCCTTATTTGGAAAGTGACAAAAATGGTAGAATGAGCTATGAATGGTGCACTTCTATTAGAGGCTTTAATTAATTGGGATTGCTCTTCGATGTCGGTCGATTTTCGCTTGTTGTGTTGCTATTCTGATACGGCGGGGGCTATTCTTATCAGGTGGGGGGCTATTCTGATATAGCGGAAGGCGTTATTGATATGGAAAAGAAAAAAAGGAAGAAGCTGGGACTTATCTGATAAACAGGAGCTACCTCGAAATAGAACCGTATGAAATAGAACTATACATCGTTTTAGCGCGTTTTAGCACAATTAGGTGAAGACTATTGAATAAAAAGCCAAACAGAAAAAGTTCAACTCAGTGGCGTGACCTGTTTTCGATTTATTGACTGTGTTCTATTTCACGCGGTTCTATTTCGGAACAGTTCTATTCCACGCGGTTCAATTTTGCGTCAAGTTCTATTTCGACACAATTCTATACTAGTTACTATACTAGTTCACTCATATACCAGTATAACTACCAGGTTTTTTTTTAAAACCACTGAATAAATCGGACCAAAATCAACGCATAAGGGGTGCTAAGCCGATTCTTGGTGGTCGATATCAGCTACAATGGTCAATTATCAAGTTGCCTGCCCTCCTAATAGAGCCTGACATCCACGCGCCCTGCTTCAGATAAACGCGGATTCATTCTCCATAACGTCAAAAAAATTCCACGCGCCCTCCACGAGGGACACGTGGATCCATATAAGATCCGATATGTTTCCATTCTCCCACGGATCCACGCGCCGTCCATATATATTCCATCCTCCCCCACGCCGGCGTGGATCCACGGCTACCCACGCCAAAACAATCCCCGCTCCCTCCACGGGGACGCGTGGATCTATATCGGATCATATATGGATCCATTCCACGTCCCATCCGTTTCGGATCCGTTTTGGCATTATCTCCCACCACCTGTGTCAGTTACAAACCCAAACGGAATTTTATATATAAGGATGATCTTGGAGATTTTTAAAAATTTATTGAAGTAAAAAATCAAAATTCAATAAGTGGGTCATCGAAAAATGTCGGTAACAAGAACATCATCCGATTTAACGAATCCATAATTAAATTGAATGTCTTCACTTCCAGAATTTGTTGACTTTGTTTGCATTTGTTGATTCGATGCTTCCATCCACTCATTGTTTTTCTCTGGTCTGCTTAACGATCCTTTGAGCAATTGTCTTCCCGCTCAAACAAATTCGCTTTTTGCCATTTGATTGAGTACCTTAAGCAATTTAAAATTAATAGGTCTATTGTGTTTTCAATCGACTTGCGACATGAGAACGCGAGACTCCGCCCACTTTTTTGTGCGCGACCAGGCGAGCACAGTGATATTTGAAGAGACGCAGACAGGTAGCGCACAAATAAGTGGGCGGAGTCTCGCGTTCTCATGTCGCAAGTCGATTGAAAACACAATATTTACGAAATAGCAAAAAATTGTGGGAAAACTCGGAGAATTTTTCTATCGACCTGACACACTGGGGTATCAGGAGGGAGTGAGTAAACGCGCCCGGACTTTCACGATTTTGCGTTGGTTTTTCTCTCCGATAATGATAAATTATTCGCGCGCCTTTTTTATTTTTTGGGCCTCATTTGGATGCGTTGCGTGTGTGCGTCCGGGCGCGTTTACTCACTCCCTCCTCAGACCCCAGTGTGACACATTAAGAAAATAATGTAAAATCGATTTTTTAAATTTTGAGAAAAAACGATATTTCTGTCCAAACTTTTCTGAGCCTGTCTGAAGGCCGTAAGCAAGAGACGTGAAACGATTTTTCCCGGAAAATATGTTTCTTGTTTTTTCATGGGCATTTTTCTCATTTTGTTTCCCAGAAAACGGTTTTCCTAAGCCGCGTCCAAAGTTCAAAAAATTCCTGAAATCAGGAGTTTTTTGCAGTCCCAAGTTCCCAAAAATTTCCCAGAAATAACAGGCGGCCACAGTTGAAACCGGCGTTACCGTAGTTCCTTCGCTGCGAGACCTTTTATGTTTAAACTTGGATTTTCCCGTGTAAATAAAAGAAAAAATTGAGAAACTGTGGGAAAATTCAAGTTTAAACAAAGGTCTCGTAGCGAAGGAACTACGGTAACGCCGGTTTCAACTGTGGCCGCCTGTTATTTCTGGGAAATTTTTCGGAACTTTAGACTGCAAAAAACACCTGATTTCAGAAATTTTTTGAACTTTGGACGCGGCATAACGTTTTCCACTTCCTTGCATATGACTTTGGGAATGTTTTAAACATTATTTTCTAAAGTTCCAGGCGAATCAGAGGCCATATGCAAGAAACTGGAAAACGATAGGAAAACCGTTTTCTGGAAAACGAAATTTGAAAAACGCTGATGTAAACATGGTGAGGGTGAGAGTGGCAAACGTTCATTTCCCACTGTTCATTTCCTACTTTTGTTCATTTGTCAGAATTGATCATTTCCTCTTGTGATCATATACCACTTTTTTTCGATACTATCATTTCCTATCTTTTTCAAATTTTACGTCCCCACCGGTACCACAATCGCGCCATCGACGCTCCGTACTCTTTTAATCATACTTCCACACAACTCCATACGGTCGTTAATTTTTAAGGCACATGCTTCCGGCGCGTTGGCGCTGAAAAAAAAGCATACTTGCCCCAAGCCCTCAATCTAGCGCGGGCAATTATTGTATTCCACTCAAAAAATATAATGGATTCGTGACGTATATTGAAAGATAACATTTGAAAAAGGTGGGAAATGATACTATCGAAAAAGTGGCATATGATCACAGTAGGAAATGATCGTTTGTGACAAATGAACAGTGGGACATGAATGTTTTTTTTTTCGGAAAACGGTTTTCCTCTCGTTTTCCAATTTCTTGCATATGGCTTCAGAGCGTTCTCCGAGTTTTGCGACAACTTTTTGTTATTTTGTGAATAACCCTATAAGTAGGGATCGCAAAGTGAGGGGGCGGGGCATTCCGATTGTTCTGCCCAATTTGTTTTTTGCTCTTTATTGATTTATTGCCGGAGTACTACATCGAAAACCAAATATGTTAAGTTGCTCCCCTATGTAACCGACCACGAGGAATCGATTGGTGATATCAGATTCAGCTAAATGTGGTAAACTTCTCGCCTGGCAATCTATTTCACTGGTGTTTTGGTTTTGTGAGTCTTCCCAGCAAAAGAAGGAGGCGCGCACGCTGTTGCAAATAAGCGTGCACGCCCGCCAGTGGGCAGAAAATCAGTACATTGAGAATGAGCATAAAAACGGCTGTAACTCGACAGCGAATAGCTCTTTTTGGATGATTTTTTGGCAAAAGTCTTGGAATTGGCTGTAGAATGTAATGGTACATAAATATTTCAGAAAACATCAGTTTTTAAAAACACGTTGCGGTCCCTACCTATAAGCAAAAGAAGAAAGCATTTTAGTCCCAAAAAGTAAGAGGCAAGTCAATAAAGTTAAATGACGAAGCGTCAAAATTTATTTGTTTTTTTTTGTTGGTATTTTTGTTTATTGTGTTTTCAATCGAGTTGCATCGTCAAAACATGAAACTCCGCCCACTTTTTTGTGAGCAATCACGCAAACACAGTGCTATTTGAAGAGACGCAGACAGAACGATGATTGCGGGTTCATGTTTTCATGATGCAACTCGTTTGAAAATAATATATTTTGGTTTTTTTTTGATATATCGAAAGAGTCGGCATCTAGGTGGCTAATAGCCACTAAAAATGGCTAATAGTCACTAAAAATGGCTAATAGTCACCGAAAAGGCTATGAGCGGGCGAAAGCCTTTTTTATTTAGGGCTGCTAAATAAACTCAATGAATATGTACAGTACCTGACAAGATTATATCATATTTTTGTTTTCGCAGTATTGTTTTTTCAATCGACTTGCGACATGAGAACGCGTGACTCCGCCCAATTTTTTTCGCGCGACCACGCAAACACAGTTCGATTCGGAGAGAAGCAGAGAAAAAATGTCTTTTTATATCTCGTTATCATGCTGCAACTCGATTGAAAACACAATTGTGGATTCAAATTCCCGAAAAAAAAACTAATAAAAACGAAAAATAATTACCAAATGCCCGCGTTTTTTGATGTCGATTGGCGAAAATCCATTAGAAAAAATGCAAAAAAGTTTCGAAACGTCCTAGTTTCGAAATGGCAGGTTTCGAAACGTCCCAGAACCAAAATGTTGAGTGAGTGTGGCCACACGCGGATTTTTAGTTTCTGAAAAATAACTGGTGTTTGCAGAATTTTCACGTGAAACCGGCAAAAAATTGACTCGATAATAACACAGAAAAATAATGAATTGGAGGAAAACAGTAAAGTATTGTCCACTCGCGAAAAAAGCAAGTGCGCTCTACGAAACTTAGTACGTCGTGGATTTCATTTTCGTCGCCAAATTATTTCATTTCACGTTGAATTTAAACGTGAATTGAAAAAATATGGCGACGAAAATTAAATCCACGAAGTACTAATTGTAAGTTTCGTGGAGCGCACTTGCTTTTTTCGCGAATGGACAATATGTGAAAATCAATATCAACGAATACGTGGAAAAAAAAATCTTAAAATATAGGGAAAAACGGCAGAAATGCGCAGAACGCGATTGGAAAAATATATTAATGAAAAAATCAATATTGCGCGATTTCTTGAATTATCTTGAAATATCTTGTAATATTGCAAATTTCTCACAGAATCTTGGAATTTCTTGTAATATCTTACAAGATTTTTGAAATCTTACAATATCTTGTAATATCTCGTGTTTCTTGAAATATCTTGTCTAATATTGCGCTAGCAACATTGCTGACGCATTTTCCTGCCAAGACAAATGCGCCAGCCAAATATATTGTATAATCTTACAATATGACGATTTCTCAGAATATTACTAAAATTTCTCATAATATTTTTTTTCAATTGCCTGAGGAATTTTCAACATTTTCCAGATTTTTTGTAAAATGGAGAAATTTTATTAAATTTTGCAACATCACATCGGTTAAAAAGAAGATTTTGATCATTTTCATCCAAAGATGAGCAAAAAAATATTCACGGGCAGTGTCCCCATAATCGCTTAAACGAAAATTGACTCAAATCGAGCGTCTTCAAGCCAATTTTCTGCTCCAATTTGATCGGAAAATTCATATATTCGGTTGATGGAATGGTCAAAACTACCTGAAGAATAATAATTTAAATGCTTCAACTCTGCTCCCGGTTTCAAATTATTAGAAAAAGCAATTTTTCGCGAAATTTTCACTATTTTTTTATCTTTCCTTTTCCACTTTTTTTCCATGTTCGTTCCAATTCAGTCATAAGTTTCCTATGGAAATTTTACACGGGTATTGGTTGTGATCAGTGTGTCTTTTCGATAAAGTTTCGATAAATTTATCGAAAAATTTATCGAAAATTTTTATCGAAAATTTATCGAAAAATTTTCGATAAATTTATCGAAATTTTATCGAAAAATTTTCGATAAAGGTTTCGATAAATTTTTTATCGAACAATTTTCGATAAAAGCAAAATTTTTTAATGCAGCTTATTTTTAAATCTAATGTCTTTTTAAACGCTAAAACTCTCTGAATAAGAACTGCTGATCATTTACTACTAAATGATCATACATTACCATTTTCTACCAAATGAGTAAATAATTATTTACTACCTGATGATCATTTACTACCTGATGATCATTTACTACCTGATGATCATTTACTACCGGATGATCATTTACTACCAAATGATCATTCACTACCAAATGATCATTCACTACCAAATGATCATTCACTACCAAATGATCATTTACTACCAAATGATCATACATTACCATTTACTATAGTCGGCGAATACATCATCAACCTCGCTCTACTGTAAAATTCCTGTAAAACAGTGTTGCACTTGCAAGATTAACTCGAATAATATTTATATACTTCTTTTTAACGAAAAATGAGGTATCCACGACGAATTGCAGGTAAAATTTAATTTTTCGCTTCAAAACAGGCGCACTACACTGTTGAAAATTGAAAAGTGCCGTAGAGCGAGGCTGATGATGCATTCGCCGAGTATACCAAATGAGTAAATAATTATTTACTACCTGATGATCATTTACTACCGGATGATCATTTACTACCAAATGATCATTCACTACCAAATGATCATTTACTACCAAATTTACTACGGATAATACATGATCACCAAAAGGTCTACCGGTATAAAATGATCATTTCGTAGTAAATGATCATCCGGTAGTAAATGAATATTTGGTAGTGAATGATCATTCGGTAGTAAATGAATATTTGGTAGTGAATGATCATTCGGTAGTAAATGAATATTTGGTAGTGAATGATCATCCGGTAGTAAATGAATATTTGGTAGTGAATGATCATTCGGTAGTAAATGAATATTTGGTAGTGAATGATCATTCGGAAGTAAATGGATATTTGGTAGTAAATGATCATTCGGTAGTAAATGAATATTTGGTAGTTAATGATCATTCGGTAGTAAATGAATATTTGGTAGTGAATGATCATTCGGAAGTAAATGGATATTTGGTAGTAAATGATCATATTCCCCCTCTCCACTGTTTAAAAAAATTTTCGATAAATTCGATAAATTATCGAAAAATTTTCGATACATTTTTCGATAAATTTTTTCGATAAATTATCGAAAAGGGCATTTAAAAAAAAATTTTTCGGTAAGACACACTGGTTGTGATTGACGAAAAGTACCAAAAATGCAACTTAAATTTGAACGGCACATACACTATTGCGATTATCAGGCGAAAATTAAAGGGAATTCGAGTTTATACGGAAGCTGAACAAGAATATTGATTTTTTTTCAGAATTTTGCGATCAAATTGAAACATCAAATTGCCTTGAAGACACTCAGTTCCACGTTATTTTGTTCAAATAATTCTAGGGACGTTGTTTGTGAATATTTTTGTGTTATATTTGGCTGAAAATAATCGCAATCTTTTTTGAAGCAATATGTTGTTGAAAAATTTATTGAAATTCCTCAATTTTACGGAAAACCGGAAAAATATTGAAAATCACCGTTCATTTCAGCACTGAAAATGCAAGTGCGTTCCATTGCGAACAGTTCAAACATTTTCGGATTTTGGCACACCGTGCACTCAAGGTCGCCGAAGAGCAATCGTAACCAAATATATCGTACCCAAATTCAGGACCCAAAAATTGCGATACCCAAATTAGGTAGCCAAAGAATAGCCATACCCAAAGAGCAATTGTACCCAAATATACCGTACCCAAAATTGGTACCAAAAGAGTAGGCGTACCCAAAGATTCATCGTACCCAAAGAGTCTAGGACCCAAAGATCCGGGACCCACTGAGTATTGGCCTTTTACCTGCGTTACTGCCTGCGCTAGGGGCACACGCAAGAAATGAATGCAAAAACTTTTAAAAAGGAAGAAGAAAATTTTAGAAATAAAAAGAAAAATCAGAAGTAGCTTTTGATGAAGCCAGGTTTGTCTTCTTCTAAAACATTATCTTACAAGGGAACTACAAATCCATGAGGGTTGAGAATTTTACCAAACTTTCAGGATCGGTACATTTGAGTACGTTGATTACGAACCTGAATTCACTTTTTCCCCAATCGATCTGGCTTTTCAGAAAATTTGTCTTAAAGTTGGCTCAAAAATTTAGTTGTCAATGGAAATTTATAGCGTGCAGCGCCTCACTGAAAAATAGAGGAGTCCGCGTTATACTGACTGGCCTTCCGAACCATTGTTTTCAACCACAGGTAAACCGCAAATAGTTTAAAAAGTGTTTCAAAAGAGTTTTGGTGCGGAAAGAGTCCCAAAAGAGTCTAGGGTGAATTGTGAACCGCAAAAGTGTATCGAAAGAGTGGCATTCTGATAATTCAAACGAATTCTTTTCAGAATCTGTTGAAATTCTTTTGAAATTCTTTCTGCTTCAGAGAATTTGAGAAGATTATCAAAAGAATTGCAAAAAGGCATGCGCTACTTGCAAAAAGGGCGGAGCCTAAATTATCGACATTTTTTGTCATTTTCTTCTCATTTTTGCTCGTTTTTCTCATATTTTCCGACTTTTTTTGGTTAAATTTTTATCGGTAGTTGTTATTTTTGAGATTTATAAGCGGTGTGTTGAGAAATTTTCGAGGTTTAGGCGTCGAGAAAATTGAAAAATCAATTCAGGATTAAAATCTGTGATAATTCGTTTTTTCGGCATTTTCAGTTGTTTTATGGTCCTTTTACACGCTATTTTTAATGAGTTTATTGGTAGAATTAAGTGTGCGACGGAATTTGACACCTCCAAATGCTCGTCTAGTGTAGCGCACTTGCATACCTCCTCGCGTCGCGCGCCGCTCATATATCAACGCCCAATGCGGGCACTGAGAATGTGTGCAGCGGTGGCCTAGTCGTGAGAGCTTGTGGACGCCAATCTGGAGGTTGTGGGTTCGATCCCCCTCCGCGGTTTTTATTTTTTTTATTCTTTCGTATCTGCTCAGACTAGATCTTATGGATTTTTGTTTCGAATACCACAAAAAATTACATTTGCGTGTTGGAGTAGAACGTTGAAAAAAAAATTAAAATTTCCTTTTTTTTTTCGAACTACTTTAAATTCGTTTGTTTTATTTAAATCCTTCAGCAAGTAACTTTTATCCAGAAAGTTCAGCGGCAAAACGCCGGAAGCATATGTGAAACCTTGAAAATGGGCGACCGGAGGGAGCTGGGCGGAAGCTTGCTTTGAATCTGTGGTTCAAAACAGAAAACAAAAAAAAAGTGCACCAATAGGAATTGAACCCAGGCCTCCAGATCGGCGATCGAAAATGTACACCACTAGACCATCACAGTACACATTCTTAGTGCCCGCGATGGGCGTTTATATGATCGGCGCCAAAGGAGGAGGTATGCAAGTGCGCTCCACTAGACGAGCATTTGGAGGTGTCAAATTCCGTCACTGTTAGAATTAAGAAGAAAAGTTAGAAAATGTCGAAAAAGGCAAAAATTAAGGGAAATGTCGAAAAAATCTGTCTATTTTGAATGTTTCATTAGTTTTGGCTTTTTCTATGTTTTATGCGCCGTTTCTGATAGAATTTTTCATGTGAATGTTGAAAAATGACGAAAATTTGCCTAAAAATGACGAAAATTTCGCCTATTGTTGAACCGCCAAAACGGTCAAACGCGCTCCACTGGATTCAACGCTATGCGATTTTCATTTTCGTTTCCAAATTATTTTTTCAGCTTTTCTTTGATTTTTTGCATAAAATCTTCTTTTTTCGTGCTTTTTCCTTCTAAAAATATTTTTTCGAGACCAAATTCATGAAGTTTTATCAAAATCTTCCGAATTATTCCGAATTTAAGTGAAAAATCAATATTTTTCGATTTCCCTGTACTTAAAAAAAATTCATGACTCATTTGTTTGGAGAGATTTTTGTTCAAACTCCATCATCATGATGTTTTTCAATGTTTTCTTACCTTTTAGCCCGAAAATTACTGATTTTAATATAAATTCCACCTTTTTTCCGCCGAAACGGCAAATTTTCACTGAAATCAGTAATTTTGTGGGGTTTTCTCCGCTTTTCCACTCTTTTTCTCTCTTTCAATCGTGTATATTGTTTTTATTTTTAATATTAAAAAATTATTTTTGCAGGAGGAGACCGCACAGCGACATGAGGCCGACAACTTCTGCTGAATAGTTGGGTGAGTTGATTGTCAAATTTATTGTCCAAAAATCCAGAATTCTTATAAAAATAGTAAATCCAGAATTCTTATAAAAATAAGTTTTTAATATTAAAAATAAAAACAATATACACGATTGAAAGAGAGAAAAAGAGTGGAAAAGCGGAGAAAACCCCACAAAATTACTGATTTCAGTGAAAATTTGCCGTTTCGGCGGAAAAAAGGTGGAATTTATATTAAAATCAGTAATTTTCGGGCTAAAAGGTAAGAAAACATTGAAAAACATCATGATGATGGAGTTTGAACAAAAATCTCTCCAAACAAAGGAGTTATGAATTTTTTTAAGTACAGTGAAATCGAAAAATATTGATTTTTCACTTAAATTCGGAATAATTCGGAAGATTTTGATAAAACTTCATGAATTTGGTCTCGAAAAAATATTTTTACAAGGAAAAAGCACGAAAAAAGATTTTATGCAAAAAATCAAAGAAAAACTGTATCTCACAAGTAAGTAAATGAAAATCGCATAGCGTTGAGTCCAGTGGAGCGCGTTTGACCGTTTTGGCGGTTCGACAATACAAAATTCTACAATTTGGGCAGAAATGTTGAAATTCAACAAAAAATTGTTTTTTTTTTCAGAAACTGTGTTTATGACATTTTTTTTCCAAATTATCGGGCAAGTTTGTACGTTTTCTAGGTATTTTTGAACTTTTTTTGATATTTCTCATGAGAATACCCACAAAATTTCATTTTGAATCAAAAAAGTTTGCGGTATTTTATGTTCCACGCGATGTTTATAATTGGGTTATTCAAAAAAATGTGGAAAAATGTCACAAATTTCGGGAGATTGTGAAAAAACCGCCAAATTTTGCGAAAATTTTACATTTTCACGGCCGGGAGCATTTTTGGCATTATTTCAGACCAATTTTAGCATTTTCAGTATATTTATCGTCATTCTCATGTGAAGTGGAATCCCAGAAAAATTCATTTTTTGCCAAAAGTCCATTCACAATCAAAAATCAATATAATGGATTTGTGGCGGAGTGACAATTTTTTTTTCACGTATTCAAAAAATGAAGAAATAACTAAAGAAATGAAGATAGTTTTCGTCTCCCAGTTTCACGTGAAATGTCACTCCGCCACGAATTCATTATAATGTTTGTTCTTTTTTTTGCAAATGTCTGATTTACGTGAATTACTTTCAGAAACCAGCTATCCGGGGCAAACGAAGTTGGAATTCAAAACGCAGAAATTAACACCGACAGTGGCGTCCAGGAAGAAGAGGGTCCGTCTGTTATGGGCTTATTCACAAAACCGGAAAAATAACTGCGGAAAAAATCGGAGAACGCCCCGATTGGCCTGAAATTACGGGATATAATGGCAAAAATGCTTCTGTACATGCTCAGAAATTTTTGGACCAAAATATCGAATTTTTTCTGTTAATTTTAAAAATCGATATTCTGGATGGTCTGAAATTTTCTGGAAATGCCCGGTAGTATTTTTTCCATTGTTTCCCAAAATTTCAGACCAGTCGGAGCATTCTCCGATTTTTCCCGCAGTTTTTTATCGGGTTTTGTGAATGACCCCATTACGGAACCCAATACGGACTATTTATAACGTTGTTTTCTTTTTTATTTTCTATTTTTTTCATAACGTTGTTGAGCTCGTGTTGTTTACTAATAAATTTTCAAATAAACATTCTCAGATGGATGAAAAATCATGAACGATAAACGCGTTTAAAAAGTAACCCAAAGGAATCAGCAAACGTTCTGAAAAGAGTTTCAAAAGAATGCGCAAAAAGTATGGAAAGAGTTTCAACAGATTCTGGGAGACTCTTTCTGTGCACTTTTTAGAATCAACGCCCGCACTCTTTTTAGAATCTGTTGAAACTCTACGCGGTTTACCTGTGACGGTGGATGGTTGAGTGGTAGAGTGGCCGCATGGTAAGCAGAAGGTCTGGAGTTCGAGTACGCGCTATTTAAAATTTTTTTTGCAATTTTACAACTTTCTTTTTTTCTCATTTTTTGTCGATTTTTCACAAGTTTTTTTTTCAGAAAATTTTTTCTCAAAAATTTTCCTTGTTCATTTTTTCTCGGTATAGCAAAGTTCTGAACTTTAACAATTTTCAGCTATTGTGGGTAGATATGGAAATACTTTTCAGATGGTAATAAAGGTTCTGGGGTTGCCAAGTGTAATGTGCAGTTGGGGTTGGAAAGAATACTAGTCAGGGGTCAAATTCTTTACAATTACCCAAATGTCCATTTCACGACCCATTTCTGTTGTTGGGGTCGGATAATATACCATGACCCGTTTAATACATGGCCCCAGCCAAAAACTTGAAGCTCAGAAACCTGCTATACCGAGAAAAATTAAACAAGGAACATTTTCGAGAAAACATTTTTTTGAAAAAAAAAACTTGTGAAAAATCGACAAAAAATGAGAAAAAAAGAAAGTTGTAAAATTGCAAAAAAGTTTTTAAATAGCGCGTACTCGAACTCCAGACCTTCTGCTTACCATGCGGCCACTCTACCACTGAACCATCCACAGTTGAAAACACCGGTTCGGAAGGCCAGTCACTATAACGCGGACTCCTCTATTTCTCAGTGAGGCGCTGCACTCTATAAATTTCCATTGACAACTTAATTTTTGAGCCAACTTTAAGACAAATTTTCTGAAAAGCCAGATCGATTGGGGAAAAAGTGAATTCAGATTCGTAATCACCGTACTCAAATCTACCGATTCTGAAAGTTTGGTAAAATTCTCAACCCTCATGGATTTGTAGTTCCCTTGTTAGCCTTCTGAAGATGTTGCCATCAAGTTTCGTCATGGTCCTTTGATTTGCAATTTCCACGAGCATTCTTATCTAAAAATTATTATTAATTTTTTAATAAAATACAGTAAAATAAATCAATATGTACTCACATTTTAGACGAGAATAACGCGGAGTGGCCATTCACTTCGAAAATTTATAAAAATATGGAAATAGGATCGAAAAAATAAAACATAAATTAATGAAAAATTTGCGCAAAACGCTTGCTAACGCATCTGAAAAGCTAGCCTGGCCGTGGCAGTGCCGTTCCCTTGCCGATCTCATGCATATCCTTACCGCACACTTCCCATCTTACATATGGAGGCGCGTGGATTTGTGGGAGAATGAAAACATATCGGATACTATATAGATCCATGTGTCCCTTGTGGAGGGCGCGTGGAATTTTTTTGACGTGATTGGGGAATGGATCCGCGTTTATCTGAAGTAGGGCGCGTGGATGTCCGGCTCTATTAGAAGAGCAGGAAAGTTAAAAGGTACCCTTGTGAGAAATGTCGCGCCGCAGCCAGAGGACACTGTCTGGGCCTCCACACTCTCGCTTTGGTTCTACACGTTGATTGGCTACAGGAAGCTTATGGAAATGACAACCGATACGCCCACTTTCCGGTCACAAAAAAGGGGAGGATTTAGCTCATTCGAGAGATTTTCGACCCGTTACCTTTGCTTTCTTTTTGCTTATGCTTTACGCGTTCCCCCTTGTGGATTCAGTTATATTGTACCGCAGAACGTTTTATCCCGTACTTGAGTTTATCAGTCAATAAATCTATTAATAAGCCTAACTTCTTCAAGAACGGCAAGGTTCTAATTTTTTTTCCGTTTCAATACTAATTATTGCGCTTCGTCCTGATGATCAAGTTTTTTGGCTCGGGTTGACTTAATCCACATACAAAACGAGAAAAAAACGAAGCTGAGCACCATGGCAAAAGTTGTAACAACCAGAAGCAAATGTATCCTAAACAAAAAACATTAATATGGAATCCAAGTGCGAGACATTACCAGCCAGTTTCCATTTTCTCCTTTTTATAAAAAAACCTTTGAAAAAAAAGGTCACTCTGGGCGAGCAGCATGGAAAGTAATTTTTTCCTACCCATAGTGGTATACTGCAAACCTTCCAATAGTTCAAGATTTTTTTCCACATCGGATACTGCTATTGATTCATTAAGCAACGTTTTTAGCTGATTAAGCGTCGATTTCATTAGGGGAACATTAAATGTAGAAAAGTTGATCTGGTCCAGGACAGATATTGATTCTCCAAAAGACTTCAAAGAATGATCATCGATTGTGAATTTTGTCGTCAGTGACTCAATTTCAGTTAGAAAGACGACTAATGATTTTTCGAAAGAAGAAAAATTTTTCCGAAGGGAATCGATCAAATGTCCTTCCTCGAATGTTGAATTATTAATTTTCTTGGACAACCAAAATCCGTTTGTCAAAAAACTTTGCGCAATTCGACAAAGATTGTGTCTTTGAATTAAAACCCAAGCTCTTTGAGAAAATTCTAATTGAACAGCCGTTTCGTAAGCAAATGGAAAGTTTAAAAGACGATGGGAACCTTTAGTTTCTTCAATTTCTTTTTTGAGTTTGATTTCTAGCTTGGCCCATTTATCAATTTTGTTTTTAGCATCTGATAAGATTTCAGGTAGCTGGTTAATCTTGGCATGCTCTATTTTTGTCAGAGGCAAAAATGAATTTAAGAATTGAACGTGATTTCTAATATTTTCTATGTCCGGTTTAATGTTTTGAGAGAGTATTTTGCTTATGTTGGTCAGTACTGCATCCGTCAGTGTTTCCGCAAAACCAGTGGTTTTAGAAAATAAATCTATGACTTTGTTCCTTTGGTTTTCAAAGAATCTTGTTTTCGTCATTAATAAATGTATTCCCGGTTCATAATAGTTGCTTAAAAATTCACGTTTGATCATTGAAATTTTTTCAGAGTTGTTTACAAACTTACGCCAAAAATCTTCTTCGTATGTATTAGCATACAAAGCGCCGGCTATATTCACAGCGATATCCAGCTCGTTACTAAAACTTGTAATAAACGTCGCGGAAATTAAAAATTGTTTGAACTCATTTAAAACTGAGTGGTTCAGACCAGCTATTGGCATTACATTTTCCAAAGTGGCTTTGACATTTGCAAGCGAACTTGAGAATAGCTTTGGCTTTGTCTCACAAATATGGTTAAGTTGTTTTAAACGTTGTCGAACAAGTTTTAAAAAACTGTTTCGAGCAAGTGTATTTATTACGTTTTCCATCCCTCTCATTCGAGTTTTGTAATTGATTAATGGTCTTAGAAGATTTTTTAAGTCAGCCAGAGAATTTCCATTATTGAAAAGTTTTTTGAGCCACTCATTATCAAAGTGTTCCGAAAGATTTTCTATAGGTTTTAATTCCTGAGGAAACTCTATAAACGCGTGATTACCATAATGCCTAACAGTTTTGTTGAAAAAATTTTCTATTGCATCCAGCTGTTCCTTTGTACGTTTGTTCTGTTCGCAGTTTGACAAACTATCGATAATTGTGGCAAATGGTTCTAAACTGTCCACGCTTTTAGCCAGACTCCGTAAAAACTTTTGATCAGTGAGTAGTTGGTATTGTTCAATATTCAAAACAAACGACTTTGCACTTTCCAAAGAATGAACAATGGTCTTAATATTTTTAAAGAGTGGTGAATCCGTGATGTCTCTTTTATGTATAGAAAAAAAATCAGCGAGTGTACTACGTTCATCAATCAAACTACTTTGCGTCAACAGTGGTGATTTCAGATTTTTGATAAACAAATTGAAATTTAAACTAAATTCGTAAATGTTTTGTAGAGCTTCACCAAAATGAAAACTTGAAGCATTGAAAGAAAATAAATCTGGGATGATTGAGATTTCAGATGTATTGCAAAACTCTAGTATATTTAATTCGCTTGTTGTTATATTTATCGTATCCACCGACTTAGTAGTTACAAAATCTATTTTCTTGACAGTGTTTATGAAATTTTCAACGTATGGTTGTTTTATTGTTTGAAATGAGTTAAGCGCTTGAACATCAAACACCATCGATTTATTGATTGTCATAGATTTTGTTTGAAAAGCATTTTGCAGAACTATTGCATTGATCACGCGTGATAGAGTCGCAATTTTCAACCTTACACTTTCCAGATTATCAACATCCTTCTGTTGCTTCACAATGTCTTTCAATCTAACGGCACACGGATCAGCTGAAGTTAAATTCTGCGCAAAACAAATAATTCCAAAAACTGCTACTAAAAAGGTAGGTGAGACCAATTTATATTTCGAACGAGTAGCAATATAATAAGTGATCGGTTTTTTCTTATCTTCCTTATTTAAAATCTTACAGCCACCGTTTTTCAAAACTGTTAGTTGATTCTCTGAAAATCACAAAACATTACTAACAATAAACTTGGTGCTGCGATGCCAAGTCGCAAAATTCAATAGGAATGCATTTATCTCCTGACCGTACATCAGCAAGACGGTCGGAAATATCATTTTGATTACCGTAAAACCTGTATAAGACTTGCATGCAAGTCTATTTTTCAAAGGCCTCGCCCGGGTGCAAGTCTATTAGAGGGGCAAGTCTAATAAAGGGTCTATTGTTTCAACCGCAAAAAAGCTAGGTAGTCTTTTTTTATTAAAAATTTTATGTTTCAACAACAACAAAAAAGCAAAATCGAGACAGTAAAAATTACAGGAAAAAATCAAAACACACAAGTTTGTCGATTTAGGCGGCAAATTGCCGAAAACCTCCTCTAGTAATACGGAGATCTAGTAACACGAAGTTTCTCTGGCGGAGTTCTCCAATCCATTTTGCCTGATGTTTATCAAACTCCTCATCTACGTCCCGTCGTGTCTTCCTCCACCTTGAGTCGTTTTTTTTTGCTGAACCATTTACCAACATTTCATATTCCATGTTTGATTATTGCGCTTTTCCCTGCTGAAGTTTTGTCTCGAAACTCCATATTTTTCAGCCACTTTTAAGCTGAAAAATTGAAACACAAAAAAAGAAAACAACATCATTAATAAAAAAAAATATATTAAAAAATACTCGAAAAATTGAAGTGAAAGTACGCAATTTTTCGCCGCAGTTATTGCGTATGCAGTGGGACAAGTTTATTCTAATGGATTCGTGACGGAGTGAAATTGAAACTGTAGAACGAAAACTCTCTTCATTTCTTCAGTTATTTCTCCATTTTTTCAAATAAAAACGTGAAAAAATGTCACTCCGCGACGAATCCATAATAGAGGGGCAAGTCTATTAAAGGTGCAAGTCTATTAGAGGGTGCAAGTCTAATCTATTTTTGTCGACAGTTTGGCGAAAATCTTATGTTTTCGAAACACGTATCGGTACCTAATTATAGCCCCCATGCTATGTTAAACCACCCTCTATAGCCATTCTGACATACAGCTCCCTGCGGTCGCCCATTTTTAAAGTGTCACACCTGCTTCTGGCGCGATGTCGCTAAGTTTTCAGATTTTAATAAGACCCCCCCCCCCCACATATTAGGGAGTGGGGGGGCTCTTCCATATAACAATGATGCGGGGGGTTTTAATAGAATATTCCCCAAGGGGGCGCTATACATACTAATGGGACGGACTATATTCATGCGTGACCTCATCAACCCTTATGCTCCCTCTTTGATAAATACAATCGGGCCTAGACACCCACTCCACACATTTTTAGCTCCCGTTATTAGCGTTCATATGATCGGCGCCAAATGAAAAAGGTATGCAATTGCGCTCTACTAGACAAGCATTTGGAGGTGTCAAATCCTGCCCCTATAAATTGTTGTGAATTTGTCATGAACAGTGATTTTCTAGCAAAAAATCCAACGGTTTTCAGTGCAAAACAAGTTTTTGTTAATAATAATGGTCGGAAACTCACTCAATGTGCCATTAAGTTGATTATTGGACGCTTCTCCACAGAGCGAAAACAGTGGGAGGCGTTTCACTAAGAAAAATGATTGTTTAAAAAAATAACATGAGTTAAAACATACTTTTGGCAAAACTCAATGCGAGAGAACTTTCGATAATCGGTGATATTTGCATCAATGAAAGGACGGAATAATTTTAAATTTATGGCAAACACATGAAAAATCGAAGTAGGAAAGGTCATGCCAAAACGCAAAAACTATTTATCAACTTCTCTTTTTTTTGCATTCACGCTTTTTGGACGAGTATTTGTTTTTTATCACGCATTAAATATCTTTATTACAAATAAAAACGTGAATTCAAAAATCGATTTTTGCAACTAAAAAACTGTAATATAGCGCCATAGCGTTTTATTTTTCGGACTGGGTCTAGGGGTGACGTTATATTAGAAGCGTGCCGCACCGTTGCCGTTATCATGCTGCCCCATGCTAAACGCGTATCATACCAAAAGACTCGGGTTGTGGTCCCCTACTGTTCCTAATATTTTAAGAGACTTCCTCCTTAAAATTCACCCAGACTTTTATTGTTCTTGCTTTGCTGGGGGCATACAAATATTTTATACTCCCTAAACCCTCCCCTAGTATTTCACAAATTTTTAAAAAGCTGAACATCTCGCGCATTGGGTGATGAGAGCCGATGTTGCAGCATCTGCTTTGTCATATAGCACGACACCCCAGCCTTCCATCCAAAATTGTTTCTACCTGGCGCATTTTCAAAACCCTAAGGCTCGGTCATTTTCTGACAAAAAGACCTTGTTTTTTGGATTAAAATGATTGTGTCATCCTGAATAATCAGATAATGGTTCAAATTTCTCACAAAGGTAAGTTTTCGAGTGAAAAAACGATTTCGTTATCCGACGAACTTGGTGGCGCATTAAACGGTGGGGGAGGCGTGTATAGAAGCACGACATAATGACTTTCCAATTTGATTACTGGGAATGAGAAGGAGACACTATAAATATGTAAACTATCATCATGGAAGCCAGTGGTTAACACCCGGGGATTCTGGAGTTTCAAGTCCAAAGGGAGAACTTACGTGGTTGAACGTTGAGGGATTGGTTTATTTGGATTTTCTTCCGACTAATACAACGGTCCCATCAGACCTCGACTGCAAGCAATTAACAACATTGGCTGAGAAAATCAAAAGAAAATTGAAACGAGTTTATTATCGTTTCAATATTCTTGCCGGCTACCACATGCGCCCGCGAATGTTTTTATAATAGACGCAGACATAACCAGCGAAACACCTGCTCACATTTTTTGATCTACGTTCAGTTGAATTTAGTTGAAAAGACCTGATGGGGCGGAGCCTCGATTTTTTGGGCCACTGCTTACTGTAACCGGCAAGAATATTGAATTTAGATAAGACACCCTTTATGACAACTCACGACCACGCGTCGCCAAAATGACTTTTCAGAAAATTCAAGAGCTAGACTGGAAAATTTTCAAGAGCTAGACTGGAACATTTTCGCGTAAAAAGATTGGGTGAGGTTTCCCATTTTGAAGTCGAAACTTGATTGAGAGTATACTCGGTATAAAACGCTGCAAATTCGCTTCAATCGAACAAAGAATTTCGCATTCATTTGGAGTGAGGTTTAGAGAAATCAGAGCAAAACATCGGCCACGGCTCTCTCAATTTTCTGCACTCTCTCGTCGCCAACGTGGCCGCGTCCTCCACTGTGCGAAGGGAGCGCGTTTGCAGCGCTCCGTACTGAGAATATTATGACTTCGTGACGTGGCGACACGTTGCCGAATATTACTATTGAGACGCAGATAAAAGCCACAGAGCGCTTCTAACACGCCGTGGCCTGAATCGAAAATGTATTTTACAATTAGCAAATACGGAGAGATGCTGTATTTTTCAAAATTATTAATGGGTTCACGCTACTTTTAAAACGTCTGAACTTTGCGTGGTATTTGCTATCATCCTGAAATCTCTAGCTTCAAGTTTTCAACGCTGTCATTTTTATTTCCCAATATTGTCGTATTGCTTAAAAACTTACCACATGACAGAAGAAAGGAAAACCGAGAAAAAAGAAGATAAGAAAGAAACTGAAGAGGAGGATGAGGCTGTTGAAATTAAAGAGGTGAAATATCATTGATAATACTGTTTTCATATTTTCATACGAGTTTCAGGGTTTTGAGCTAGTGACAAATAAAAACACTTACATTGTTGGCAGACTTCTTGGAGCAGGTGGTTTTGGAGCCGTATTTCTGATGGACACAAAAGATAAAAATGGTCAACCCGTACAATACGCAATGAAAGTCGAAAAATTTGATCCAAAACGACGTCACTCCAAGTTGAAAATGGAAATTGCTATTCTTAAAAAAGTTCAGGATTCCCCGCACTTTACAAAAATGATAGATCGTGGCAAAAAAGACGAGTGTGGCGGATACTTTTTCATTATAATGGATTTGGTCGGATCAAGTCTAGATAAACTGAAAAGGGAATCTCGAAATGGCATTTTCTCTTTTAACACGGCACTTGGGGTCGGCAGTCAGTGTTTAGAGGCGGTGGAGGAGCTTCACAAAAATGGATACATTCATCGAGATCTTAAGCCGCCAAACTATGCCATCGGTTTAGCACCCAAACGACACTTGATCTACATTCTTGACTTTGGAATTGCTCGAAAGTTTACGAATGTCAAAAATGAGTTGAAAACGCCAAGGGAGAAAGTGAATTTCAAGGTAAAAATAATTGAATTAGATATTATAACTGAGTATTTTTGTTGTCAGGGAACTATCCGATACGCATCTCTCGCTTGTCATCAAAGTGTCGAGTTGGGACCAAAAGATGATTGTGAATGTGTTTTTTATATCATCATGGAGTTTCTGTTGATTCGAGGTCTTCCATGGAGGAAAACGGCTGACAGACATTTGGCGGGAAAATTCAAAGAGGAGGTTCGGAAGGAAAGGCGGACAGAGTTTTTCCAGGGGATCAGGCGAACAGTGGAGCTGGAGAAAGTTTTCGACTACATTATACGTCTTGCCTACCAGGATCATGTAGATTACCAATACATTTACAAAATGTTAGGCGAAGCATGCAATGAGGAAGGGCTTGACATCAATTCACCGTATGATTGGGAGCTTAAGGACAGGAGAGATAGGAGAGCAGAGCCAACCGAAAAACCTCCTACCACTGAGAAACGGTCGACTGCGAGTACCTGCACTCCGCGAGGTAAAACAAGAAAGAAATGAACAATGAATTGTATTCAGAATAAAAGTTTAATTCTTACTTCTTTTATTGCGTTTTCAATCGACTTGCGACATGAAAACGCAAGTCCGCAATCACCGTTCTGTCTGCGTCTCTTCACATATCACTGTGTTTGCGTGGTCGCGCACAAATAAGTGGGCGGAGCTTAGCGTTCTCATGTCGCAAGTCGATTGAAAACACAATAAGTCTTTTAATTTATGTAAATAATCTTTAAAATGTTTTCCTAAATACTGTCAAAATATTTTGTTTTGAAGTAACAAATAAAGGGGCTCTTTTGGATTGGAAATTCTACAAAATAGAAATGTCACGTTTTAGAAATTGGGTGAAAATAGAAATCCACGAAATAGAAATGTAATAAATCAGAAACGTAACAAAATGGAAACGCGTGAAAACAGAAACGTAGCAGAGCAGAAATGTGTCGAATTTGAAGTAAAATGTCAATCGAGCGCGCTTGCGAGATTCATTTTTCAAAACGACTTTCGATGTTTTTCACGTTTTTCTCGATATATTCTACGTATTTTTAGATTTTTTTTCACGTTAAATTTTTTTTTTAATTTCCCACGTATCGAAATTGAAAAGAATTGAAAAAAACGTCAAAGAAAATCGAAAAAACGTGAAAAAAAAACGAAAAATATCGAAAAAGTCGTTAAAAAAATAAATCTCGTAAACGCGCTCCATTGCCATTTTACTTCCAATTCGACACATTTCTGCTCTGCTACGTTTCTGTTTTCATGCATTTTCATTTTGTTACGTGTCTGATTAATTACATTTCTATTTCGTGGCTTTCTATTTTCACGCAATTTCCAAAACGTGACAGCCCCAATTTGTAGAATTTCCAATCCAAAAGAGCCCCCAAATAAGCCATTCTCTCTGCGGCCATATGCAAGAATGTGGAAAACTAAAAGTAAACCGTTTACCGGAAAATGTTTCTCTGCGTCTCTCGTCCGAAGAATGATAAAAACAAAAACCGTGCCAAGTATGGTTCACACTATTCACACTATTTTTCATTGGCGTTTACAAAAACATAAAATTATTTGTAAAACGTTTGTTAAAAACTTACAATTAGAAGCGTAATTCATTTTTAATTTGTTATTTTTAAGCTAAATATCTGAATATCCCAACTTTTTGAAAAAAAAATTCAGCGTCGCTACATTGAGATTTTGAAAAAAAAACCATTATCGCTTGATCATCGTAATTCGCTTTTCCATTCATTCACATTCCTGAAAAATTGTAGCGCAGATACGCGCTTGTCCGATGCCGGTTATCACTAGTCCGTTATCAAGTTTTTTTTTGTTTCGATTTTCGGTATGAGTCCCTTGCTTTTTGATCCAGATGAAATGAATGAATGTAAATCATCTGGGATAAGGCATTATAACTGGATTTTATCTAGCCGTTTTTAAGGTAGTGGAAATTGGCAATTAACGCTATACGACATGTTGGGTGCGAGAAATAGAAATTTCCCGTTTGGAACATGTCCTGTGTCATTTCCCCATCCCTATCCGGTATTCTTGGTGGCGGTCTGATTAGATCCGCTGGCACGAGCCGTTTGATCCGCAACCAGATAACAATACGAACGCTTTTTTCTCTTTTCTGGGTCATGACAGATAGAGATAGCAGAATGTAGGATTTGACAGACTTCTTCAAATAAATAATAATTTATTTGGTCGTTGACAATATCCCAGACCGACAAAATGACTGATGGAAGTTATCAGTGTTGGGTATTGCAGGACTATACACAACAACGAGATGATGATGAGGTTTGGACTGTGAGAAGTGGGAAAATAAAAAAGTATGGAGGATAAGTGATAAATGTCGGTGCGACGCGGAAGTTGAACATCGTCTACCGTCATCAATGGGTGAAACAGAAGCTGACGACCGTCGTTTATCGTCGGGTTCCGTCCTCGAAGAAGACTCCTCCGTCGAGAGCGCAGTACCTAGAAAAAATAAATGAATCTTTGAAATCCAAAGTGAAACACTTACTTCGGGCAGATTCCCTTCTCTCCTGGAGTTCCAGCTGGTCCTGGTGGTCCTGGTGGTCCGGACTGTCCGTCGACTCCTGGTGGTCCGTCTGGTCCTGGGGCTCCCTTTGGTCCAGCTGGTCCTGGTGGTCCATCGTTTCCTGGGGCTCCTGGTGGTCCTGGTGGTCCTGGTGGTCCAGCATCTCCTGGCTCTCCTGGTGCTCCTGGGGTAAGTGGCTCGGAAATAGCTGGGGTTCCTGGCTCTCCGGCTGGTCCTGGGGCTCCGGCCTCTCCTGGTGGTCCTGGTGGTCCACGTGGTCCTGGCGATCCTGGGGCGGCGTCAGTTCCTGGACGTCCTGGGGTTCCGGCCTCTCCTGGGTCTCCTGGAGCTCCTGGTGGTCCTGGTGGTCCGGGTGGTCCCTGTGGGCATGGCTTGCATGGTGGTGGGGTGGTTGGCTCGCATGGAGCAACTGGTGGCTTTCCTGGCGTTCCTGGGGTTCCTGGCGCTCCTGGGCGTCCTGGCTTTCCTGGCTTTCCTGGGGCTCCAGCTGGTCCTGGTGGTCCTGGAAGGCAGCATCCCTCGCACTGAAGGTTTGGAGCTGGGTTGACTTCTGGTCCTCCGTAGGCCTGACGGGCGGTACGGTTGCGTGGTGGCACTGGTCCGGCATTGGCCTTCATGTAGTTGACCTCAGCGAAGATGTCCTTAGCGGATCCCTAAAGCGAAGAAGAATATTAAAATTGAAGCAAAAACTATTTACAAATTGATTAAATGTGAAACAAATGCTAACAAAAACAAAAAATCCAAAACATTGCTCACCTTGCAGAAGGAGATCTCGTGGTGCATCTGCTGTCTAACGTGCGACACGTAAGAGTAGACCATCGGGAGGGTCAACAGGACCGAAGCGACGGCGGCAATGGAGAATCCCACAGCGGCGTAAGCCACAAATTTGTAGGCCTTGAGCCTACCGTCAGATTCCATATTGTGTTGCAAAAGATGGAAGGCTGATGCGAGTTTTCCACCCTGTCTTTATCGCTTATATACTCCTATTCAGAGGGTGGAGGAGAGAAAGACGATGATCCGCGCGCAGCGGACACTTCGCTCCGCCTTCTAAGGCTGCGGAGAGATATCGACGGGTCGGGTGTCCGCGCGGAAGACAAGCGGATCGAGAGACGCGGAAGACGAGAAAACACAGAGACAAACGAATATGGGTCAGAGTTGAGAGAGTGAGAAGTTTAGTTTTAATTTTATAAGGTTACAGTCTCAACTTTTTTAAAAACATATGTAGTTGAGAATTTATAAGAACCTAAATTTGTTACACAGTTTTCTTTCATAATATCACTGTTAATGTTGTTCTATGTATTTATTTACATTTCTCTCCCTATTGCCCTTCCTGAAAAGTCTTCCGTAAAGATAACGATATTTGTCGCTGAAACAAAACATCGCACTTCCTCTCACATGACCGATTCGGCGCATTACTTTTCCTCCGGAGGCCATTCGGTAAAAAGGTCACTGATTATCTCCTCTGTACAATCGACTCGGTCCGATCGACTCGGCCCGATCGTGCCGCGGCACAATTTTCTTTTTGGTAGATAGGGATAAAGATAACATTTTAATAACATGAGTGGGGTAACATTTTGCAGTATTTAATGGTGTCCTTTTTTCTGCAATATTTATTATCAATTCAATATTCTTGCCGGTTACAATAGGATTTCACGTGAAAATTCTGCAAACACTTCAGTTATTTTGAGAAATGAGAACGCCACGTGTTGCCACACTCACTCAACTTTTTTCATTGCATTCAGTTGAAAATAAAAAAAAAACTGAGGGGGTGTGGCCATAGATTTTCCGCGTGAACTCTTGTGGTACCCGGCAAGAAGATTGAATTAATAATACAGTACAGTAATCTTTCTTATATATAAAAACCCAGATCGGGATGTCTGTGCGCGTCCGCACTTGCCTTTTTGCAAGAAAATGCAGTGGGCAAAACACGAACCCTTGACATTAGGATTTGTATTCAAGAGCACTACCGACTGAGCCACAGAGGACAGAAATGTTCCAAAAACAGAGTGCATATAAATGAATGAGGAAGAGTGGAACGCGCAGCAGGCTTGTTACATAGAAAAAATTATCATCTTTCTTATATATAAAAACCCAGATCGGGATGTCTGTGCGCGTCCGCACCTGCCTTTTTGCAAGAAAATGCAGTGGGCAAAACACGAACCCGTGACATTAGGATTTGTATTCAAGAGCACTACCGACTGAGCCACAGAGGACAGAAATCTTCCAAAAACAGAGTGCGTATAAATGAATGAGGAAGAGTGGAACGCAAAAAAATAGAATGTGGCGACGAAGTCGCCAATAGGCTGCGTCAGCAGCAGCGCAGGACTGCGCAGCAGGCTTGTAAAGATATAATAACGATGGTTGGAACATCAGAGGGCATATGCAAGAAACTGGAAAACGTTTTTCAAATTTCGTTTTCCAGTTTCTTGTATACGTCTTGTAAATTCAATTTTCCCAAAGTCAGGAATTTTTCCGCTAATAGCCATTGGAAACGGCTACTAGTCATCGAACTGGGGCCGTGTTCCATATTCGTTTGGCGAACGTCCCGCATTCTATGGCTATTAGCCGTTTTCATATTCTATTATCTTCGACTTCTTCTGTATTACAAATTCATTGCGGAGTTTTCCGGAAAATATGTTATACGAGAGTGGTTTTCCTGTCGCTTACAGTTTATTGTACACGGAACAAAAAAATTTCTCGTTTTCCAAGTGTCAAATTTTTCGCCGATGAAGCTCGCTTATTCGTCCGGTTTACCCGAAATTTCGATCCACGGTAGGTGTGAAATTCGCCTTGAACGCGATTGTTATCAGGAAGATGTGCGGTCGATCGTCCGGTTTGTCTCGATGTTTGATCATTAGGTCAATTATCCAGAATTCGAATGAAAAGGGTTTCCAGAACAATTTTGATGTGTCGAATGAATAAAGATGTGTAAAATTTCACAGGTGAAATGCGGTGGATACATATAGTGTCCGTATTTAATCATGTCGTCCTTTTGGTCCATTTCGCTTTAAAATAAATAAATTGAATGTATATACACAAGCCTGCGACATTTGGCAACTTTGCCCCTGCTTTTTTTCACTTTTCTTACAAGTTTTTTTTCTTCTTGTAACGGCCCTGATTTTTGTGGCTGAATTAGTAAAATGTGTAAACGTTAATCAAACGACGCGAATTTATTAAATATCTTGAGCCTAATTTACATAAATGCACGATATGATTCAAATACGGACACTATATGCATCCATCGCATTTCACCTGTGTTTCAGAGGGGATAGCGCAGCCGGTAGTGGTTACCGCCACCGTGCAAGAGGCCACAGGTTCGAGACCAATCTACGAAGATTGCTCGGTACTTTCTGTGGTCAGGAATTGACTTACACTGACTGAAAACTTGCAATAGTGAAAAAAACGAAAAACTAAAAACTTCCAAAAAAAATTTTTGTAATGATGCAATTTTTTAGTCTAACTGTGTTTAGCACATACCATTGCAATTTTTTCATGACCCTCCTTGAAGTATGAGCCATGTTATCTTGAAAAAACTGATTTTATATAAACTTATGGCCAGCACAAACAGAAAACCGTGATCCGCAGTACCTCCGGTATTTGAAGTACTGATTGACTTTCTAATCTTTTTTGGTTTGTTGTTGTGTACAAAGTACATATATATGTATCATAAATGCAAAAAAAAACGCACTATTTCAAAAAATTAAAAATTTTTTTTTTTTATCAGATCGGTTCTGTTCTTTGAAGGGCGTACTCAATGCCGCCGGTAGTGTTCTAGTAAATTTCAACTGTAGAATAATGTTCTTATATTCTCAGTACGGAGCGCTGCAAACGCGCTCCCTTCGCACAGTCGTGGACGCGGCCACGTTGGCGACGAGAGAGTGCAGAAAATTGAGAGAGCCGTGGCCGATGTTTCGCTCTGATTTCTCTAAACCTCACTCCAAATGCATGCGAAATTCTTTGTTTGATTGGAGCGAGTTATCAGCGTTTTATACCGAGTATAAAAAGAAACAATTCTTTCAGATACCAACTCAATTTTACGTTACGCTATCTTCTCTTCAATATCAAACGCATTGATATTTCATTCATAAATCTGTCAAAGTCGCTTTTCTTCACTGATTCGCTCACGCATAATAATCAATCCAGTCTAGTCTTTTGAGGCGAACGAATACGAGAAGCAAAGCCGTTATCAGTATCAGAAAACCCAAGAAAACGTTGCACTTTTACGACAAAAGTATACAGATTCGTAAATGTTTGCGGTTGATCAGAATATGAGGAACACCTTATCGAGTTTTTCCTCTTTTCCGCCTTTATCCGGGGGTTTTTATCATTGTGTCACCAAGTTGTCATGAATAAAAAAGAAGGAAAAAGAGAGAGAGAGAGAGAGAGGAAGAAGACTGGATTTTTTTAGAAAACGTCGAATTCCAAAGGCGACGTGATGAAGACCTTGCAATTAACGTTTAAAATATTTTGTTTCATCAATTACTCTAATCTCAAAAGATACAAAAACGCTCTAATTCACCATATCTGTACGTTTTCTTAATTGATAACTTATCACTTTTATCTTTTGCAGTGTTCGTCCAAAAATCTTTGCTTCTCTGTACATTGACACGAAAACAATAACAATAACAACATTCGGACGAACATACCCGTTTATGTCTGTCTGATCAACAGATCCAAACCAATTATCGATTACAATAAAATTATCAATTGTCAGCTAATCAGCATGCGAGAGTGGTAGCTCATTGTTGATCTCGAACATTGCTTTGAACATTGTCGATTTGTTCATATTCAAAAAGTACAAATCACGATTGACGTCCAGAACGAATTTGACGAGATTCTTTCGTTGTAATGCCACGCAGACGAGAAGCATCGCCACGCCAACACCCAAGAATAAGCACCCAGCTACGACAAATGGTGGTTCTTGTTGCTGAAAACAAAAATTGGGAAATTGTATAACGTGTATAACGTTGAATGGAACCTTCAGCTACTATGTCTTTTTTTTCGATATTTTCTATGATTTAATTGTCACTGGAGCATCAAAACCTGGTCGATAGAGCACGATGCAAAATTCACAATTTTTAAATTCAACAAAACTCTTATCGAATTAATTGTAGTCTGTGCTATTCAATTGCCAGCAGCTACAGTACTGTTCAAAAGGTTGGAAACTTTTGGTTTTTGGAGTATTTATAGCTTTTGATTTGCCCCGTAATGTTTTTGACAAGCTCCAAAAATAAATTTTGTCATTTTTGAAAACTGCAGATTTTTCAAAAAAAATTCAGATGCCAAAATTTTCGACCCAAAAAAAAATTTTTTTCAGATTTTTCAGGACTCGATATTTATGTGCAAAATGAAGTTTTAAAACTAAAAATATAATTTTAGTTGACTATGGGTTGATCGGACAATTTTTAGCTGACTTACAGCACTTTGGGTATCAGGGTCCACATGGGTAAGTCAACTTTAACTTTTATTGACGATCACCAAAAACGAATAAAATCAAATAAACTTTGTTTTTTAACAGTTTTTATCTAATTTGCGCTAATTTTATTTGGTTTTGGTGATTCTCAATAAAAGTTATAGTTGACTTACCCATGTGGACCTTGATACCTTGACCTTGACAAAG
The DNA here is from genome assembly GCA_963572235.1 of Caenorhabditis japonica. Taxonomy (NCBI): domain Eukaryota; kingdom Metazoa; phylum Nematoda; class Chromadorea; order Rhabditida; family Rhabditidae; genus Caenorhabditis; species Caenorhabditis japonica. The sequence continues at coordinate 2,312,405 of OY754346.1, forward strand.
TGCTGTAAGTCAGCTAAAAAATGTCCGATCGACCCATAGTCTACTAACATCATACTTTTAGTTTTAAAACTTCGTTTTAGAAATACATTTCGAGTCTTGAAAAATCTGAAAAAAAAATTATTTTTGGGTCGAAAATTTTGGCATCTGAAATTTTTTGAAAAATCTGCAGTTTTCAAAAATTACCAAATCCATTTTTGGATCTGTCAAAAACATTACGGGGCAAATTCACGCAAATTTTCAGAACCATAACCCTCTCCATTCGAAAGTTATACTCCAAAAACCAAAAGTTTCCAACCTTTTGAACGGTACTGTACATTTATTTTTTCGCGATAAAACCAGCGCTGCTTAAATTTTATTACTTAACGATTTTTCGAGCTACCTGTTATTTCCAAAGCTTTAATAAAATTGAAAAGAAAAAAAAGAACGCAATCAGTGCTTGACAAAAACGTTCTGTTTTAACCCTTATTTTGAATTCCAACAAAGCCTACAGTATTCAGAGAATTTCAAATTTTTAAATAAATTATTTGGATCTGCTCGGCGATTTAATGTTTCTTTTAAGATTGGGAAAAAAACTTTTTTCACGAAATCAGCGAACATGCAGATTTTGGCGACGAGAGAGTTCAGAAAACTGAGAGAGCGTGGCCAATGTTTTGCTCTGATTTCTCTAAACCTCACTCCAAATGCATGTGAAATTCATTTTTCGATTGGAGCGAGTTTTCAGTGTTTTATACCCAGTATACCCTATTAGACACCATGTTTTGTTTTCATATCACATTCCATTCCACAGACCGTAGACTTTTTTTATTCAAAAAAAAAATCTTCCGTAAAACGATTTCCTTTTTAACATTTCTTTTTCTTTTCTTGGCTTCTTTGTTGAAATACTGATTGAGAGAGAACATAAGAAATGAAAACGAGAAGATAAGAGGGACAAGGATGTCGAAAAGATTGGCGACAGTGATATAAATGTCGTCGTCTCGGAGAATTCTTTGCTATTTTCCAACTTTTCGCAGGTGAAAATGAAATGGAAAATGAAAGGAAAAGAAAGCGAGAAGGGAGAAGAAATTGTCACTTTCGGGAAGGACCGAAACGATTGATCCACATGTTCAGTTCATTTCAGTTTTTTTTGTCTTTTTCGACATCAAATGGAAGCGTCAATGGGATTTCGATTTGTGGAATTTTTTTTTTTTGCAAGTAAAGTTTCAGGGATCAACAATCAATCAAATTCTAATGTTTTGTTTTAAATGCGCTCTTTCAAAAAAAAAAAAAATTAGAAACACGTTTAATAATTTTTCATCATGTTCTGCCACACCCATCCAGCCCAAATCTTCACACTTCATTTCACTATTTTTGGTGATTGACCACTGATTTGCCTATATTTCGCGCATCTTCTCACATCAGATCCCTCGCAAACCAGCTGATTTGCGATAATCGAATTTGAAAGACAAGACAAGGCTTGCAACAAAATTCATATCAACACTCACCACAATCAAAACGATAATCCCGCTGAGAATAAGGGTGGTACCGACGACGAAGAGACCGGAAAGCGCCAATACGGTCGCTGCAGAAGAGGGACCTTTCTTCCTGTTTTCTTGTTCGTGCTGGAAAAAAAATGGAATTTTTTCTGGCAGTAAAATTTAAAAATGCAAATTTTAAGAATATCACGGTGTCCAGGATTTGAAATGTGGGCGGAGCCTAATTTGCTGGCGTGTCAGCAAACTCTCATGGCGCACTTTCGGTGCTTGCGCAGTTTGCGACTCTCGAATTTTTTTTTATTGATTTTATTATTTTTCTTTCAGTAAAACCCGTTTTTCTTTGACTGAAACGAATATTTCAAAATGGTGGCTGAACCAAATTCGACGTTCTTAGGCTTAAAAAATTTCTAAAAACCTCAGCTATAATTCCGTTGGAGCACATGTGGGAAAAAATAAGAATTTATGCTTTTTTTTCCCGAAAAACATAAAAAATGCGTCAAAATTTGAATTTCGCGCGAAAAAATCCAGTGGGGCGAGTTTGCTCGACTCCGCCCACTTTTCAAATCCTGGACACCGTGAATATGAAAATATATAAACTTTTGGTTATGTTCTGAAAATGCATGTTTTAAACAATTTTAAAATTAAAGTCAGTGTTTCCTGATTTGGCGTTATTGAGGAATAGAACTGTTCGGATTAGGACACGGCGCGCGCGCTGCCCGGAACGTTGACGCAAATGCGCTCCGCTCCACGGCTTGTCTGCGTCTCTTCGGCGAGAGAGACGGGCAGTTTGCTACAAAACTACCATTTCCGTGGCTCTTCAGCTAAATGAAATTTACAGTAGAAAAATGCGACCACGCTTATAATCAGGCCACACGGCATGCTGGACCCTACGAAAGTGCAAACGCGCCCTGGCCCACTTTTGCGTTTTTCTCTGCGCCTCCATATATTTCTCTTGGAGTATTGTCAAAAATCTTTGGCGCCTTGCCAAATATGTTTTTTTTTGGCAAAATATAACGTTGTTCGCATTTTTAGTCCCAATTTTTGTATTTTGTTTTTCAGAATTTAAATTAAATTAAAATTAACTGTTTTATTTACGAAAAAAACCGACTTAAAATCAATATTCCAACAAAAAAATTTATCACATTACTCTCAAAAACAACCATTTTAAAAACATAATTTTTTAAAATGAGAAACAAACAAAAAAAATAATGAATGAGCAAAAAAGAAAAACAAAGAAAAGAAACAATAAAATCTCGTAAATCGACATCGCCCTGCGGGCACAGTGGAGGACAAGTCTCTGCGGAGGAGACGCAGGGACGCGAGAGTAGAATAGCGCGCGAAAATTCGCTTTTGAAAAATAATTCAAAAACGTAGCCTCCAACACGCCGTGGGCCAGAATGTTTTTTTTTTCGGGAAAAAAACCGCGTAGTTTAAATTTTATTTTATTTTCCAACGTTCCGTCCAACACACGGTGTGTTCAACCGTAAATTTATTCAAAAATAATAAAAAGTACGCAAATTGCCGTCACATGCGCTTTCAAATTATAACTTTACAGTTTTCTGTGCATGCGCCGAAACTTACGACAATTCAAAAAACATTTTCATTGAAAACGCATGAAACAATTCGGTTAATTTAACGAAAAGTGCTTCTAATCGACTCATTAATTTTTTCTTATGCGGAAGAGTACAAAAAAAGGTAGAAAATCACATCAATTTATTGATTTATGCGATATTTCAGAAACAGTGACCGTAACCATAAAACTTTCTTTCAATGAGAAGTGCGAGGGGGCGCGTTTGCAGCGGTGCACCGTTCAACACACCGTGATTGTAACAAAATATCCACTGTAGCAAAATAGAACTGTCTTAACTAATCGCAATCCGGATAAAGCTTCAACCTGATATATTATTTTTCAGATTCTACAACATTCTAACGTAGTACTGTTAATATTTCGAAGCAGAAAAAAAAACAAAAAACAAATGGTTTCTATAAGCTGATTGTGCATGCCCAAAAATTTCTTTCCAGAGCAATAAATCCGAACCTTATCAAAAATTGGCGTGGCCATTCTTCGCAACGGATCCTCTTGAGAATACTGTCTTTTTGGGACCTTGATCTTTTGGCTGAGCGCCGGCGAGTGTTCCTGTAAGACAAGTTTATTTATTTTTTTAGAATTTTCTTAGTTTTCACAGAACCTCACCTTTCCATAAACCTCATCTATTAACGTCACCTGTAGGGTTTTGTTTTTACTGTAACTCATCTTGGGAGAACAAGAACTTTAAGACAAATTTTCAATAAATTTTGATGAAAGAATGAGTAATAATGAAGAAAAAATCAATAGATTTGCGCTTATCAGTTATGCCCAAAAGTCACTTTGTTTGCTTTCATTTTACTTTTCCCTCACACATTCTCGCACAGTTTTCCATGTATTTGTTCCACTTTTCCACATGTTTCCCCGTCCATCTTATTTAATATTCCATTCTTGCATGTTTTATTTTTAATTTCATAACTTTACTTATCCTTTAGTTTATAAATTTTCTATCTGGTTTTTTTCTTAAAGTTTTTAAAAAATTTTATTCCCTTCGATAGCATTCAATTTTAAAGAATTGGAACAAGTATAAAAGTTTTTTCTATAAGTTTTTCAGGAATTTTAAATAATTGTATGGTTGTCTTTCAATGGCATTCTCATTTATATTGAAAAAGAAAAAATGAAAAGAGTCACAAGACACAGTAAAACTGATAATGTTCACAAAACGGTGGCATTTTTTCATGTTTGTTTACGTATGGAACAGAAAATAGAAAAGAAAAGTAGAAAAATTGCACTTTCTTCAAGAAAACAAACAATTCTCTGAACAAACTAGAATGCAACAATTTCAAGAAAAGGAACAGTGGAAAACATTCTGATTTATTTTTTTTATTCGCCATTTAAATTTTTCATTTTTGTTGTGACACGTCATTCCGCTTATATTTTTCTTTATGAGACAAAAAAGTAAATACCGTAAATTCTGTAATAGAACGGCCGGTTGTTCTATTTTAAGGGGGAGTTTTATTATAGGGATGCTGCCCGGTGACTAGCGGACAATGATGAAAACAATAAAAAGATGGGTTTAAAATATTCATTAAGGAAAACGCGTTGCTACGGGAGGAAAAACCTTAAAATTGAGAAGTGACGGGAGTTGCTTTACGCGCCATGGAAAATCATTTCCTGAAATTAAACTCGCCGTCTTATGCAAACCTGAAATGTCCATTACTTACCGTAAAAACGGAGCTATATTTGAAGCTTGACTCACATACTGAGTCGCGTTGAGTGCTCAGTTCAGTCGATGCTTTGACTGGGTCAACGGAGCTGTCGACCTGAGGCCGTATTCATGAACATTTACCGTACGGTAAATAAAAAAGTAAATGGATTTTCTGAGGGAAATAATACTTTTCGCTATTCCTAAAACAATTCACGGATCGTTTATAGTGTCATGAACCCCGTGCACATTGCAGAATTTTAGTTTTCTATCAAAAATATCATTTATCATTTCCATTTACCGTACGGTAAATGTTCATGAATACGGCCTCTGAGCTCGTTAATCTCCAGAAAGATCGACAAAAAGCGACAAGTGCAAGAGCGATCTGCTCTCTCACAAAGTAATAAAACGAGGAACAAGAATTATAAAAAATAAGAAAAAAGATGCTCCAAAATCACAGCATAGACGAGCAGAAGTCCAACGAACTGAGCGCGGAGTAAAAACTCTGGAAACTATTTTAGGATTAAAGGGAGGCGCGGCGCTACGGTAGACAAGCGGGTCCCGCCGCGATCGCGCCGTGCTTGCACACAGCGCAATGCGCGCGCTGTTTGAATTATATTTTTGAGGATTTTCTTTTGGGCTCTATTTTAAGGAGTCGTTCTATTAGAGAATTTACGGTAATTTCTTTTCAAAATTGAGAACAGTTTTTTTCTATTTTTTTTTCTTCCCACTTGCCTGATTTATGAAATTTTGTTCAAAATTGCTTTTGAATGTTTTTCCACGTCATTTTGAAATGATACGCACGCAGACGCCGTTAGGCGGTTATGTAGCACGGTGGTGACATAAAAATGATCATATTAGGTACCCCATTAATGCTTAACAGAGATATTATTGCGCGATAGGTCTAGACAAAACTCTATCGTAGATATATAGGTTCTGGTTCTGTTTTCTAAAAAAAAAAAGTGCCAAAATATAGATACACGAAGACATGGTTGAATTTTTTTACATTAAAAAAGTCTGAACAGAATTTTCTTTTAATGGGAAACCTTCTTAATTAAGCTATAAAATTAAATACTTTTTAAAATGAAAAGTATTTAATTTATTTTTTTTTGTAATTGTAAAGTATTTAAAACTTGTACTAAAAATGATTTGGGGTCAAGTAGACATTGACACAAGCCCCTTTTTCACTTATGAGAAAAACACTCGCACGCGCGCAAAAAACAAATTCAAATGGAACCACTGCAAAACTAAAATACGTAGAAACTTTTTTGTTAACCGCACGCTCTCTTCATTCAAACTATGACCACTGATGACCGAACGTTTACGCAAAATTTATCCTCTCTTTTCTCCCAAAATGTGTTATTTTCACGTGTACTCTAACCATATTTCCTTTTTCTTTTTTGCCACTTCGTTTTCTTTGTTTCCTCTTGTACATCTTTTCTGTATTATTTACTTTTCACGTACCGCAATGGGCGTATACAAATAAATAAATGAGAATACTTTTCCAAGTTAGGTTGTCATATTTTTATTTAAAAATAACACAACGTAAGGAAATATTAAAAAGTGTTGGAAAAGGCAAATTCCTTTAAAAAAATATTGAAAACTCGGGACTTTTTTTAAGAACAAACGCACTGAGGCTGCATATTGCAGCTTTAAACTTTGTTCAATTAGATAGTCAATACTCCTTTAGCTTCCTGGTGTTCCATTATTGTGTTTTCAATCGACCTGCGACATGAGAACGCGAAACGAAACTCCGCCCACTTATTTGTGCGCGACCACGCGAACACAGTGATATTTGAAGAGACGCAGACAGAACGGTGAATGCAGACTTGAAATGAAATGCGTTTTCATGTCGCAAGTCGATTGAAAACATAATAAATTGTTATATTTAACAATAAGTATGTTGTTTTCATGAACAATTTTCCTTCCTAATTTTTTCATAACGGAAAGTGTATTTAATTATGCCACCCATTTTAACGATACTACAGTACGCTTTTTTGTTATTTTTGAAACATCTCCATTTAGGAAAATCTCAAATAACTATTTAATCAATTTGAAAAAAAAACTTACTATTTCTCAAACTGCTCGAATTTTCAACAAGAAAAAAAAATTGGGAACACTTTTTTCTATAATTCTAGTGTAAAGCACTTTTGGTGTGTTTATGTGTCATCTCGTATTTCCTTCAACAGTTTGTTTTATTTTTCGAAGCGCCTGTGAACAAAACAAAAGTATTGTGCCTTTGCTTCTTTTCTTGTTTCTTCCTGACTAAGCTCCGCCCCGGAAACCCACCATTTGGTACGGAGAACTCGATCTGGGAGTCGCCAAAGTAGTGGTGTCCAAATGAAGTGGTGAGCGGTTCACTGGCACCATCAAAAAGTTATTCGAGTCCTCGTTGTTTGACATTTATACAATGTTTCTGTAATAACCAATTATTTTCAGATTATTTAGAAAGTGTTCAATATATCAAACAAATACAGAAAAAGACAATGTCCGAAAAGGGAAATAATGCCGATCAGGACCTGGAGCAAGGTGGAAACTCCACTTATGACTCAAAGCGCATTCAAATGGCACAGGCGCAGGTCAATGAAGTTGTCGATGTGATGCGGGTGAGTTACAAACCGACCGAAAAAGATTTAGGCAACATTTTAAAAGCTTTGTGCGGGATTGAGGTCAATAGTGCGAATAAGGAAATATTTTAGAAATGTGATAAGCAAACAGAGAAACCCAGCGGCACGCCACCCCCGTCGTCCAATGCGCCACCAAGTTCGTCGGATAATAAAACTATTTTTTCACTCGAAAATTTACTTTTTTTAGTAATCCGAACCACTATCTGATTATTCAGAATGACACCATCATTTTAATCCAAACACGAGGCTTTTTTGTCAAAAAATGACCGAGCCTTAGGGTTTTAAAAATGCACAGGGTTGAAACCATTTTGGAAGAAGGCTGGGGTGCCGTGAGCGGTTGCCCATCAAAAATTAACACCATTGTCAAAATGGCATGTTGCTAATGTAACGTTGGCACCGTGATTGGTTTTTATATCTTTATGGGGGCCTATACTCTGCTCAGAGAAGTTTCGGCGCGTCTGCTCAGTGGCATCGCCGATTTTGATGGCAAATCGCCATCGAGGGGTGGCCAGGCCAGCGCGCTAATTTTGGCCCCGACTTGCCGGTTTTCTAAGAAAATAGCTCCGGTAAATTGCTGCCCAAAAATTCCCGGAGTATTTTGCTTTTTTTTAACTCGGCCTCACCCGTTGTCTAATGCGCCACCAAGTTTATTGGATAATGAAATTAAATTTTCACTCGAAAATTCACTTTTTTGAGTAATTCGAACCACTATCTGATTATTCAGGATGATACCATCATTTTAATTCAAAAACGAGGCATTTTTGTCAGAAAATGACCGAGCCTTAAGGTTTTAAAAGTGCGCCAGGTAGAAATAATTTTGGAAGGCTGAGGTTCAAACATATTCCAGACAATTAAATAATAATTAAACTCTTTTTATAGAGCAATGTTAACAAAGTGATGGAGCGCGAGGCACAGCTCAACTCACTGGATCATCGTGCCGAAGTGCTCCAAAACGGTGCATCTCAATTCCAACAATCGTCGCGCACTTTGCGTCAAAAATACTGGTGGCAGAATGCTCGAGTGAGTGAACAACTTTCTATTTATATTTGCAAATTTACTCCAATTTCAGATGATGCTCATCATCGTCTTCATTGTCTCAATTTTGGTCATTATCCTTGGCATTTGGATTTTTAACTAATTTCAACTTCATCCCTGGTCCCCATGCATAAGCATTGTATTCTATTTACCTTATCCCAGTATAACAAAAATGGTCCCCAGCTTTTTGAGTTTCATATTTTATGCAGTAACCTAACCAGTGACGAGAGCGCATGTAGATAATGAAAAAATTTTGATAAAAAATAAAACGAATGAATAAAATTATGAAAAAAAAACATACGTAAACCTTGTTGAGCTATTTGAGCATTTTGCGCAACTAGTGCCAACACTATGAAATGGAAGCACACGGAAAAATCAATTGAGCAAATAAAAAGAGATGGAAAAATTTCGGACTCTTGCCGCACCACACCAACCATTTTAGAGTTTTTGTGCCACACGTGGCAACTGTGTCAAACAGGTTGCGTCACTTGCCAAATATATTAAAACAGAGTGAAGAAAGAGTTTCAGCAACCCTAGATCCCCGGGGATTCGGATAAACACTTCCCCCCCCTCCACCGTGGGGCTTTACAGAACTTGTTAAAACTTCCGCACTGGTTGTTGTGTTTACCGCTTTCAACTTGCGGGACTCTTGTCGTGTGTGCGGCTATATCAAACGATGAGACGCAGACTGAGAGAGAGGTTTGTCACGCGACGCAACCGCAGCGCGTGGGCGTTGGCGGCAAAAGCGGATTTAAAAATGAAAAATGCTTACTTTTCAAACCACCAGACACGCCACCCCCGTCGTCCAATGCGCCACCAAGTTCGTCCGATAATAAAATTATTTTTTCACTCGAAAATTTACTTTTTTGAGTAATCCGAACCACTATCTGATTATTCAGAATGACACCATCATTTTAATCCAAAAACGAGGCTTTTTGGTCAGAAAATGACCGAGCCTTAGGGTTTTAAAAATGCACCGGGTTGAAACCATTTTGGAAGAAAGGCTGGGGTGCCGTGCCAGGGGGGATGTCAGAATAGCTGTTGGGGGTGGTCTAATAGATCATGGTGGGGCTATATTACGTATTCCCGAGTACGTGAGATGTCGTAAAATGGGTCTTGGCACGATCGGAATATTTGTTTTCGATTTTTTTCAATTAAAATTTTTCTTAATTTTTCCATGTTTTTTTTTTTTGTTTTTTAAAACCTATTTTTTTATATTTAGGAGGTTATTCATGTAAAAAACAACAATTTTTTCCAATTCACGCATGTAGAAAAATGTAAACAATCTACAGTATTCCCAAGTACTGTAGCATGTTTACAAGTATGCATACACCGATCGTGGCAAGACCCATTTTACGACATCTCACGTACTCGGGAATACGTAATAATTGAATTTACCCATGGATGTGGATAAAGGGGGGAGGTGCTTTAAAGAAACTTTTTAAAACACCGTGCTTCCTTACAACGGTATAAGACATGAACGGAATATAACTGTCTGAAATGAAGCTGTATAAAAAACTGTGCGAAATAAAACTCAATGATTCTCGCGCTGCTCTAGATGTTTTGTGTTGGTACAGTTTCATTTTATGCAGTTCTATATCATGTGGCTTCTATATCTTTGTAACCCATTTGCAGCGAGGTACCATTTAGATATTTACATTGCGTTTAGTGTCATAACGAGTGCCAAAATAATCAAATTGGAAAAAAAAGCATTTAAAGATTAAATTTTAAACTATTTATTTGATACTGAAGTGGGCAACGCTGGGCCTTAAACATTTACAAAATCTAATAAACTAAAAAAAAGAAAAAGAAGTACAGTATTTAGACTTCTTAAAAGCGAGTGTCTTTCTGAAAGTGGTTTTTTTCAAATGAACTGTTGATAAGCCAAGTCAGTCAATTAGCCCCAAAGTTCTCTGCAATCGTCTCGATCGTCAATTCATCTTGAAGAAGTTGATTAACGCGCATTTCGGCAGTCGGAATGTACTTTTGAATACAGGCAAAGTTGGCAGGGCTCACAACTTTCCGAAGTACTTTTAGAAGAGGTTCGGTCTCTCCAGTTAGGGCAATGGCATTGGCCAAATGCATAGCTCCGCGTTCGGCGGTTTCTTCTGTAAGAAGAATTTCTCAAGATTCTAATATTTGAAAACCATACCATCGGCCATAAGTGCCTCGCCAAGATCCATCTGCTCTTGGAACAACTTATTACACACTTTACGAACATTCTCGTCCGGAAATTTGAACATATCATTATCGTCATACTCTTCAACAACAGTCAAATCCTTTCCTCCGTCTTTTCTTGGCTCCGATGGCACTTCCGATGGTGGCACTTCAGAAGCAGTTGATGCGACGGTGAGTGTTGAAGATGAGGAGGCGGCCGCGGCCGCGGCGGGAGCAGGAGAATCCTTGCAGCTCTCCTTTTTTTCACATTTCTCATCCTTCTTCCGATTCGCAAAGTAGTAGTAGAGAGCAATAGCGATTGCAGAAACTCCAACCACCGCAGCAGTCGTTATGATCGGACAGCGAAACGGGCGCTTCATTGTTCGCTTTGCACGGTAATGCGAGAAAAAATTAGATGTTCCAGAAAAAGGTTTACACGTTTTCCAGTTTTTCTATAGTTCGGGCCGGTCACGCTGTTTTTTTTTAATAGGAGGCCGGCACACAACATGTATTTATTAGCGTTTTATGGAATATGTGTGTTTCAATCGAATTGCGACATTAAAACGCATCACATTTCAAGTCTGCATTCACCGTTCTGTCTGCGTCTCTTCAAATATCACTGTGTTCGCGTGGTCGCGCACGCACAAATAAGTGGGCGGAGTTTGAGTTTCGTTTCGCGTTCTGATGTCGCAAGTCGATTGAAAACACAATAGACCTTACATTAGGAAATTGCAAACGCGTACGCATATTGTAGCATTTCGCACACATCTCCGTAGTTGTTTTGCTTTGGTTGGCGCTCGGCCAGGCAGAGCCCGCGGAAATGGTAATGGGGTTATGGGGTTATTCACGGAACCAGCAAAACATGCAAAAAATTCGCCGAAAGCTCGGAGAATGCTCCGATCAGTCTGAAATTTTGGTAAATAATGTCAAAAATACTCCCGGACATGTGCAAAAAATTTGAGACCAAAATGTCGATTTTGGACATTTTCAGAAAAATCGATATTTTGGTCTGAAATTTTCTGCACATGTCAGGGACTATTTTTGACATTATTTACCAAAAAGTTCAGACTGATAGGAGCATTTTCTGAATTTTTCGCTGGTTTTAGCTATATATTTCTTGCTATTTATTTCTTAAATCCTATTTCCTGTTTATTTTTACTCTTCCGATTTCTTCACGTACCTTAATGGGAGTATACAAATAAATAACTAATAAATAGCCCCATTATTGCTATCACGGTGTCCAGGATTGGAAATGTGGGCGGAGCCTAATTTGCTGGCGCGCCAGCAATCTTGCATGGCGCACTTTCGGTGCTTGCGCATTTTTCGACTCTCGCCTTTTTTTTAATTGATTTTATTGTTTTTCTTTGTAAAATGTATGTATTGTATCTTTTAATACTATAAAATTGCGCAAACTTCGATGTTCGTAAAGATTTATCCTGCAAAAACACCAAAAAACTCAAAACGGTTATTTCGAAATGGTGGCTCAGCCAAATTCGACGTTCTTAGGCTTAAACAATTTCTAAAGATCTCAGCTATAATTCCGTTGGAGCACATGTGGGAAAAATTAAGAGTTTATGCTTTTTTTTCCTGAAAAACATAAAAAATGCGTCAAAATTTAAATTTCGCGCGAAAAAAACAGTGGGGCGCGTTTGCTCGGCTCCGCCCACTTTTCGAATCCTGGACACCGTGCTTGGATTTAGTGGCAATGAGCGACAGCGACAGCGCATGCCATGACCATTTTGTCATTATTTTCCTGTATTTTCACACAATTCCTTGTCATTTTAAAATTCCACGAAATTTCTATGGATAATCCCACAACCAATGGATAAATATTTATGTAAAAAAAAAGAATTTTTCAACTATTTAAAGACAATTTTTCTCAATTCTGTGTTGAAAAGTTCATTTTATATGGCCTCCCTGCGTAAACATGAAACGCGCAAAGGCGAGAGAGCAAGACTATTGCTGACGCATTTCGCGACATCTGTTGACGCACTTTGTGTGTCGCGCAAAAATTTTCAATAATTCTTCCTTTTTTCACCTTTTTCATGCTTTTTTCGTTGATTTTCAGGCATTTTTGTCTGAAATTGCGAACAAAAATTTGGCAATTTTTATTTCTTATGATTTTTTTTCTTGCAATCATTGCAAAACCATTAGGAAAATCGCTGAAAATGATGCAAAAATACTGATTACATTTAAATTTCCTTTCAGAATGTCGGAGACAATTCTTGGTTTCAACAAATCCAACGTGATTTTGGCCGCCGGAATTGCGGGTGCTGCTTTTCTTGGCTACTGCATCTACTTTGATCACAAACGGATCAATGCTCCGGATTACAAGGAGAAAATTCGTCAAAGTATGCAAGTTGTTTATTCATTTAAATATTAGGTAATCATATTTATTTAGAGCGTCGCGCCCAGGCTGGAACGGCAGGAGTCGCCGCCCGTCGTCCTGCTGCCGCTGGAAATGGCGAAGCCGTTCCAGACTTTAACGATGCAGCGCAAATGCAGAGGTTCTTCCTGCAGGAAGTTCAAATCGGTGAGGAGCTGATGAACGCCGGAAACGTTGAGGAAGGAGCCGTTCACATTGCGAATGCGATTATGCTGTGTGGAGACTCGCAGCAGTTGCTCTCCATCTTCCAACAGACGCTGTCGGAGGAGCAGTTCCGTGCCGTCGTTCAACAATTGCCGTCGACCCGTGAAGTGAGTTGAATTTTTATGAAAATAACCTTAAAAATCGGAAAATGAAAAAACTGTGTTTGGTGCAAATCGGTCAAGAATTTTTCAAAAATCAATTTCACGAAAAATAGCGTGAAACATTTGGAAAGAGCTCCGATCGGACTGAAATTTCGGGAAAGAATTGGAAAAAAAATATCAATGTTAAAAATTTCTGGAGCGATTTTCGATTTTTTTTTCTGAAAAATTTCAAAATCGATATTTCGTATGGGACCAGTTTTCCAATTTTTTGCAGCGCCTCGCCGACATGTTCGGTCAAAAAGCGGACGCGGCGGAGAACGAGCCGCCACTTGTGCAATATCTTGGCGACGGACCACCACCAGCTCAAATTCAGGAGCTCATTGATGATACGGACGATTTGGAGTAATCAATAATTAACTTACTTTCTGTTTCCCTGTTTTCTTTTAAAACTACTTTCACCATAGTTATTTTTTAGTTCCTTCATCCCACGGATCCTCAACTGTTCTTCGTTGTTTTGCTCCCTGTTCATTTATTTTATTTCCCTTTTTTCGGTTTTTTTTCGTTCCAAATATATATATTGTCAGCAGGCTTGGTCGGAAAATCGGAAAAGAACATTTTTTTTTCCGATTTTATTTTTCGGAAAATCGGTTATCCGACATTTCTTCCGATTTTCGAAACTATTTAAAACTGGATTTTTTTTTTAATTTTGTATTTTCCGAAAAAGATTCTTATGGGGTTATTCTCGGAACCAGCAAAAAATTCAGCGAAAATTCGAGAATGCTTCGATTGATCTGAAACTTTGGGAAATCATTTAAAATATATTGTCGGCCCGCCAAAATGGTCAAACGCGCTCCGCTGAACTCAATACTACGTGGATTTCATTTTGGTCTCCAAATTATTTAATTTTGCGTGGAATTTATACGTGAAATGAAATAATTTAGAGACCAAAATGAAAATTGCATATCATTGAGTTCAGCGAAGCGCGTTTGACCAATGTGGCGGGCCGACAATACTTCCGGTCAATCCCTGAAAATTTCAAGCCAAAATATCGATTTTGAAAAATTTCAGAAACAAAAATCGATATTTTTTAAAATCAATATTTTGGTCTGAAATTTTCAGGGAATGTCCGAGAGTATTTTTTAAATGATCTCTCGAAGTTTCAGACCGATCGAAGCATTCTCCGCATTTTCGCTGAATTTTTTGCTGGTTTTTCTATTTTTTTTGCTTTTTTTGCTGGTTCCGAGAATAACCCCATTAACAATTGGCTCATCTTATTTCTTTGACAAAATACGAAAATTAACCAAAAAATCACCAAATTAAAAACAATTCAGTTTTGAGAAGTTTTTGGTGCTTAGAAGCGGCACCTAAAAGAACTGCACTTTCCCGATCATTTTCGGAAAAATTTCCGGATAATTATTGGGTTTTCAATCGACTTGCGACATGAGAACGCGTGACTCCGCCCACTTTTTTTTTGCGCGACCACACTGCCCCCAAAAGCGGGAAAGCGCAAAACAACATTGGCTAGCGCACTTTGCGTTTGCAGACGCAGAGATACAGAATTTAGCACAACGCCTCTGCGCCTCTGATCTCTAATGCGTGCAGATAGAGCGCAATTGCACCGTACCTCGCCGAGAATAATTGCACCTTTTGATTATAACGAAAAAAACGGGAAGAAAATTGTTTTTTTCGAAGAAAAAATGTATGAAATCGACATAAAACAATTGAAGTTATTTTTTCGAAACATTAAACACATAATAAATGTTCTCTACACTCGGTTAAATGGCAGTTTAAAAAACACCGGATTTTACCGTTTTCTGAGGCGCTGCAGCTATATTTCTGTGAATTTGTTAATGTTTTGATTTAATGTATTTTCACAAAGTACAAAAGAAACAAAAAAACCTCATTTTATATCAGCAATTCTGAAATTCTGTGCCAGATGAGGAATTGT
The DNA here is from genome assembly GCA_963572235.1 of Caenorhabditis japonica. NCBI lineage: Eukaryota > Metazoa > Nematoda > Chromadorea > Rhabditida > Rhabditidae > Caenorhabditis > Caenorhabditis japonica. Next base: position 2,327,565 of record OY754346.1, read on the forward strand.
CCGTCATTTCAAATTCGTATTTCGCCGCCAGTTTTGAACTTTTCCGACCGATTCTGCGCTTAAAATGTGTGTCTCGACCATGCCTACAAAGCTATGTCTAAGACATTAGGAATATTGAGCCCAATCGGCTGAAAATTTGAAAAAATGTGATTTTGCCGTTATTCCGATTTTTTTATATTTCGTCCTCATTTCTCCACCGATTTCATTGAGCGACCTCGTAAATTGTCGAATATACCTGTATAAACAAACGTATCTAGAAAATATAACACAAATGTTTCTAATTTAATAAAAAAATTGAGAAAACCACATTTCCTGTTGAAAATGAGCGCTCGTCGGCAAGCGCGCCAAGGCACGCAAAGTGCGTCAAGCTTGCTGGCGCTTTCCCGCTTTTGGGGGCAGTGGACCACGAAAACACAGTTCGATTCAAAGAGAAGCAGAGAAAACCAGTCTTTTTATCTCTCGTTCTCATGCTGCAACTCGATTGAAAACACAATAGTTCTGAAGTTTATTTTCAATCTAGGAATGAAAAGACATTGGAAGCCGCTTAACATGAGTACAAGCCCATCACACCCATGTCAAAAAATGGGCTCCGGGACATTTCGCAGCCGGACGTTTCGCAGCCGAGACGTTTCGCAGCCGGACATTTCGCAGCCGGACATTTCGCAGCCGAGACATTTCGCAGCTGAGACATTTCGCAGCCGGACATTTCGCAGCCGAGACGTTTCGCAGCCGACCTCCTTATATACACACTCTCTCCTTTCTCTGACCATGCTTGTTTATCAATAACATGTTTACCAATTGTGTAGTCGACCGCTGAGAGAGAAGTGAGAAGTGTTTACCGGCTGCGAAACGTCTCAGCTGCGAAACGTCCGGCTGCGAAATGTCTCGGCTGCGAAACGTCCGGCTGCGAAATGTCCCGGCTGCGGAACGTCCGGCTGCGAAATGTCCCGGCTGCGAAACGTCCGGCTGCGAAATGTCCCGGAGCCATTTGAAGCGAGTCTCCCAATGCAAGGTGCAGTGAAATGTGGTTTTCTCAATTTTTTTATTCATTTGGAAACATTTTTTTTTATTTTTTCTAGATACGTTTGTTCATACAGGTATATTCGACAATTTACGAGGTCGCGCAATGAAATCAGTGGAGAAATGAGGACGAAATATTGTCGACCAGCCAAAATGATCAAACGCGCTCCGCTGAACTCAGTACTACGTGGATTTCATTTTGGTTTCCAAAGTATTTCATTTCACGTTTAATTTACGCGTGAAATGAAATAATTTGGAGACCAAAATGAAATCCACGTAGTACTGAGTTCAGCGGAGCGCGTTTGATCATTTTGGAGGGCCGACAATATAAAAAAATCGGAATAATGGAAAAATCATATTTTTCAAATTTTCAGCCGAATGGGTTCAATATTCCTAATGTCTTACAGTTAGGCATGGTCGAGACAAACATTTTAAGCGCAGAAACGGTCGGAAAAGTTCAAAATTGGAGGCGAAATATGAATTTGAAATATCGGTCAATCTGGCACAGAATTTCTGATATAAAATGTGGTTTTTTTGTACTTTGTCAAGGAACTTCCATTTAAAAAAAATTAAGAAGTTCACAGAAATATAGCTGCAGCGCCTCAGAAAGCGGTAAAATCCGGCGTTTTTAAATTGCCATTTAACCGAGTGTAGAGAACATTTATTATACTCGGTATAAAACGCTGATAACTCGCTCCAATCGAACAAAGAATTTCCCATGCATTTGGAGAGAGGTTCAGAGAAATCAGAGCAAAACATCGGCCATGGCTCTCTTGATTTTCTGCACTCTCTCGTCGCAAACGCGGCCGCGTCCATCACTGTGCGAAGGGAGCGCGTTTGCAGCGCTCCGTACTGAGAATATGTGTTTAACGTTTCAAAAAAATAACTTTAATTATTTTATGTCGATTTTATACATTTTTTCTGTTAAAAAACCAATTTTCTTCCCGTTTTTTCGTTATATTCAAATGCAATCGCGCTCTATCTGCACGCATTAGAGATTAGAGACGGAGAGGCGTTGTGCTAAATGCTGTGTCTCTGCGTCTGCAGACGCAAAGTGCGCCAACCAATTTTGTTTTGCGCTTTCCCGCTTTTGGGGGCAGTGGCGAAGGGTAATTTTTCCGAAAAAAAAATTCGGAAAATTTTCCGTCACTCCCAATGCATACGAAATTCATTGTTCGATTAGAGCGAGTTTGCAGCCTTTTATACCGAGAAAGTTGTATTGCCCAGGGCAATTTTAACGATACAAATTGTTCCTTATCCCCGTTTTCCCTCTTCTTTTTTTTTTATTCATTTCGTGTTTCGTTTCGTTTCGATTCGATTCTAACCGCCAGGTGCGACACACGTCACGATACCCTATTATTTAGCCGATGTTCGTTTTCTCTTCCTCTGGGTTCAGTGTGTCTCCTCCCACCAGCACAACACGCAATGCTCCTGGAGCTGGAGCTCCCAGTTTTTTTTTTTTTCGAGCTTCGATTTGTGAAAGTGCGACAGTTTCTCAATTTTTTTTGGGCAAATCACCCCGAGCAACGTCTAAAATTGCTTTTTTCTCAAATGTCAAAATGGAAGAAGGAGAAGTAGAATGTCTCATCGGAGAAAACCGTTGTCATGGTCATTGCTCTTTCTTTCAAAGCCAGACGCCGGATTTTGACGAGCGGTGATGAGTGAAAGAAGTTCTCATTTCGTTTTTCGCCGCCGTTTTTTCGTTTTCTCCTTACAATTAGTGCCCTTACAGTGGGGCGTTTAACGTGTTTTTTTTCCTGAAACTGCGCGAAATTCAAATTTTGAGGCATTCTTTTATGTTTTTCGGGAAAAATAGCATAAATTCATATTTTTTTCCCAAATGTGCTCCAATAGAATTATAGCTGAGTTTTTTAGAAATTGTTTAAGCCTACGAACGTCAAATTTGGTTCAGCCACTATTTCGGAATAATCGTTTTTAGCATTGTGCAGCTAAAAAAGTGAGTTTTTTGGTGTTTTTGCAAGATAAATCTTTACGAAAATTGAAGTTTGGGCAATTTTATGGTATTAAAAGATACAATACATACATTTCACAAAGAAACACAGGTTTTACTGAAAGAAAAATAAGGAAATCAATTAAAAAACGCGAGAGTGATTATTCCGAAATGGTGGCTGAACCAAATTCGACTTTCTTAGGCTTAAAAAATTTCTAAAAACCTCAGCTATAATTCTATTGGAGCACATTTGGGAAAAAATTAAAAATTTATGATTTTTTTCCCGAAAAACTTAAAAAAATGCCTCAAAATTTGAATTTCGCGGGAAAAATCCAGTGGAGCGCGTTTGCTCGGCTCCGCTCATTTTTCAAATCCTGGACACCGTGCTATCGGAAAAAAAACTGTCGAAAAAAGGTCAAAGACCATTTTGGATTACGGTACTAAATGTATAAAAATGATTTTTTTGCCGAGAAAAATTAAATTTTTTACACCCATTCGATGCCGTCCGTCATCATCATTGCCATCATATGTTTGTTGAATTGAATTTAACGAAAATCAAACGTAAATCAATGTGCGAAGGCATCTGAGAGGGCACTAATAAAAAAAAACACAAAGATGAGGAGAGGAGTAGCACCGAGCCAGACGGGACGAACAATTTTCAACATTTTCATCATCAAAGTCTCTTTGCGGCTCGAATTTCTTTAGACATCCATCCATCCACACACCACACATGTTGATCGAGAGAGAGAGAGAGAGAGAGAGAATTATAAGTAGAGAAGTGCACCTTTTCTGCTCTTCTAGGTACTTTTTTGCATAGCTGCTATTTTTACTCATCCCCGTTTCTACTAGGCGCATTTTTAAAACCCTAATGCTCGGTCATTTTTTGACAAAAAATCCTCGTTTTTAAATTAAAATGATGGTGTGATCCTGAATAATCAGATAGTGGTTCGGATTACTCAAAAAAATAAATTTTCGAGGGAAAAAATAATTTAATTATCCGACGAACTTGGTGGTGCATTGGACGACGGGGGAGGCGTGGGCTGATTGAAAGATTGAACAAATTTTCTAGATAAATTTAAAAAGCCTAGACCATTGATATGTTTGATATTTCGATTCCAATACTTTGATCAAGTAGAATTTTTTTGGTTAGGCTCCGCCCACTTGTTTGTATGTGAGAGTTTACTATTTCAATCTCTCTGAACACACTTTTTAACTTTTGAAAATCATATTTGGAAATGGACAGCTAATTCTCCGTGTTCAAAATAATGCGCCACCAAGTTCATCGGATAATGACATTATTTATTCGCTCGAAAATTTACTTTTTTGAGAAATTCGAATCATGGTCTGATTATTCAGGATGACACCATCATTTTAGTCCAAAAACCAGATCTTTTTGTCAGAAAATGGCCGAGCCTTAGGGTTTTAAAAATGCAATACTCACAAATAGCAATAGATCTATCGCTCTCAAGTTTTACGCAGTAGGTCTCTTACTTGCAAAATAGGTGATTCTCTATAAAAAAAATATCAATTCCAAACTTTTTAGTGACATGTTAGAGATGTTATTTTGTTAGAGATGTTATTTATTAATTTTTTTTTAAAATTTCCTACATTTTTCTGATGATATCATTCTGAAATGATTGTGAGCTTCGATGTGTTTCGGTTCAAAACCTTAGTTTTTCACAACATTCAGTACAAAATTAGTTTGTTTTTTTGGTTGCTATATCGAAAAACTTTGCTAACAACATTGCACGACACCAAGTTCTTTGGATAATGAAAATTTTTTTTTTTGACTCCAAAATTTATTTTTTTGAGAAATTCGAACCATGATCTGATTATTCAGGATGACACCATCATTTTTATCCAAAAACGAGGCCTTTTTGTCAAAAAATGACCGAGCCTTAGGGTTTTAAAAATGCGCCAGGTAGAAACAATTTTGGAAGAAGGCTGGGGTGCCGTGCTACCAAGTTCTTTGGATAATGAAATTATTTTTTCACTCGAAAATGTACTTTTTTGACAAATTCGAATCATGATCTGATTATTCAGGATGACACCATAATTTTAACCCAATAACGAGGCCTTTTTGTCAAAAAATGACCGAGCCTTAGGGTTTTAAAAATGCGCCAGGCCAGGTTGTGGCAAACAAAATTGGAAAAATATTGGCTAGTTGCCAAAGATTTCATATGTAGATGTTTTTTATATTAGATTCATTAAAAATGTGTGTTTTGGCTTTGGCCTACCTGATGATAAATAAAGTTCTCTGAAATTTGTACAGAAAAAATGCGCCTGAAATTTGATATGTCTTGTTACAGCTGATCAGGGCGTGAAATTTTGAGCCGTAAGAGGAGCTCAAGGCAGATTTAAAGGTGATAATCAGTGAAATACCCTTGAGCTTTGGAAGCCAACACAACTCTCAAATTCCATGCTTCAATTTGAAAAAATAATATTTAGTCTCCCAACCACGTCCGACCAAAGGTGCTAAAGCTCTCAAAAATCTGCATGATAACTTTCTTTTTCCTCTCTACTCTCCCTCCTCCTTCTTCTCCAATAATCCACAAATTTGAACCAATTTTTTCCTCCTCTTCACACACCTTGGTCCACAAATAATAGGTCGTTTGCCTATAGAAAAAAGAAATAGCCTTTGGGTTGAAGCACACACACACACACACACACACATACATACACATACACACAAGCTGGAGTAATTGAGGTGAAATGACAGACAGCTCGGGTGCTCCACCTGAAGAAGCTGAAGAATCTGAAGAAGAAGAAAGAAGAAGAAGAAGATGCGGTACGTCATCTACCGGATTTCCTTAGCCTACCCTTTTCGTAGTATACGTGTTCTTTCTTTTTCCTTTTTCTTGTATACGAAATGCTGTTCTCTTTCCGATTCCTTATAGGTTCAGTTGTACATAGTAAAACTCTAGTTTTCCATTTATTTGTTTTCTTTTCTTTTCGTTTCTTTTTAATCTAAACCACTGATTATCAATATCAGGTGAACAAAAATAAAAACAAAAACAGTGGCAGCTGATGTTCGATACCAAAATATTTTCAAGTTCCAAATTGTTTTCCGTCGCTGAAAAGCAGGTGTAAAAATGAAAAATACGCGATTTGCGGGGTGGAGTTGGAGCAAGATGTTTATCTAATTTGCTGATCATTCTTGATCAACTTTTGCCACGGAACCAAATGTTATTTCACTTTTCTGGCTTTCTTAGGAATTTGTTGAGTATTTCTGACGTTGCTCCAAATGTGTATTTTTTCCGTTATCTTTTATAGAGCTTATTGCACGGCACCCCAGCCTTATTCCAAAACTGTTTCTACCTGGCGCATTTTGAAAACCCTAAGGCTAGGTCAGTATCTGACAAAAAGGCTTCGTTTTTGGATTAAAATAATGGTGTCATCCTGAATAAACAGGTGATGATTCGAATTTCTCAAAAAAGTAAATTTTCGAGTGAAAAAATAATTTCATTATCCGACGAACTTGGTGGCGCATTGGACGACTGGGGAGCCGTGTATTGTGCCAAATTATGTGAGCAATATCAATTTTTAATCTATTGGTATCTTAAAAATAACGAAATATCGGAAAATAGTGGCATTCTGAATATCATCTCAGCAGCTGCTCTTAAACTTTGAAAACGCCAACTTCCCCGCGAAATATCTCGAAGCACAAATTTATTGACACAGTAAAAATGTGAAAACGTTCAAAAAAATAACAAAAAAAAAGAAGAGAAAAGAAATGAAAAAAATGGGTTACGGTAGAACTCATTTCAACTGTGTCAATAAAGCGCTTCGAGACCTTACGTGGGAAAATGCATAGATTCATTTTTATTTTTTTATTATCATTTGAAAAAAGGTAGCTAAAGGGGCAGCAATTTTTCAAATACATTACTGCACGCCTTCCCCGTCGTCCAATGCACCACCAAGTTCGTCGAAATTTTACTTTTTTGAGAAATTCGAATCATTACCTGATTATTGAGGATGACACCATCATTTTAACCCAAAAACGAGGCTTTTTGGTCAAAAAATGACCGAGCCTTAGGGTTTTAAAAATGCGCCAGGTAAAAACAATTTTGGATGGAAGGCTGGGGCGCCGTGTACTGTATTTGAAACAACACGAAAATGAAAGCGAGTTCTGTAAAAATCTGATTTTCAGAAATATTATTTTCCTAAATTTACTTCCAACAATATTTAGGTACCGCAACGTTTTTCTAAAACATAAGAGTCTAGTTGTTCATATTAGCATGTTCCCAAATTTTCGTTTTAAAATGTTCAGTGATTCTCGAGTTTTTGCTCTTCAAAGTTGGCCTGGGGGGCAGTACTTTTAGGTCCAAAAAATCAATCTTTTCAGATATCGCCGACGTATTTGTTTCAGATTTTATTACATCATTCAATAGTAAATTTTCTGCAGAATCGAATGATGATAGTAAGAGATTTCCATAATATAGAAAAAAGCAAAAAACTTGATTTTTAAAAAACTAATTTCCACGGCACCTGGCGCATTTTCAAAACCCTAAGGCTCGGTCAGTATCTGACAAAAAGGCTTCGTTTTTGGATTAAAATGATCGTGTCATCCTGAATAATCAGATCATGATTCGAATTTGTCAAAAAAGTAAATTTTCGAGTGAAAAAATAAATTTATTATCCAAAGAACTTGGTGGCGCATTGGACGACGGGGGTGCCGTGCTTTCATACTTTTAGGGCAAAGCGTGTTTTAAAATGTCTCAAATGATTTAAAAATTTGTAAACCCAATTTCGAAGGCCTTCTTTATCGATTTCGACAATAAAAAAATGGGGTCACTGCTGAAAATGTTCAGATATTTTTAGTTGTACTATGAAGACGTCCAGAAGGCGTGCCGTTGTACATAGAGAAGATCTGATGCAAAAATTGAATTCCCCGTATTAAAATCTATCAGAAAATGGAGAGGCTCCGCCCCCTCCTTTTGCGGTGCCTAATCATATTGTTTCAAATTTCAAAGTCATCCCCCCTAGCAACCTCGATCCGAGCATTGAGCATTGAGCAATTATTTCCTGTGAAAAACTACTCCACCTATCACGCACCCATGAGCTCAGCTTCAAATGACAAATTGCGTCCCTGGAGCCCACCTACCCAGCCTTATAATTTCGGCTCTTTTACTTTTTTTTTTGAATTACTACATACATGCGTTTCAAAAAATATGACAAGGAGTTTAGAAAATAATAAAATTAGACTTATGGGTGCTGGTCTGGAGACAATTAGCGAGAGAGCGTGACGGAAGTGCGAGGGTTTTGAGGTGAAAGAAAAGTGTGGCACCGACATAATGCCGAGGACTTGAAAGTTCATATTTTGTCGAGTGTTCACGTATCTCTTCGCATTCTTCTTTTATCCTTCTTTATCCGAGAATAGAGCTCTCACTTGCACACACAACCAGGTCTTCTTGTCTCTTTATTATGCGTTTTATTTCCTTTTGATTATATTTCTATTGTCGGCCCGCCAAAATGGTCAAACGCGCTCCGCTGAACTCAATACTATGTGGATTTTATTTTGGTTTCCAAATTTTTTCATTTCATGTGTAAATTCAACGTGAAATAAAATAATTTGGAAACCAAAATGAAATCCACGTAGTATTGAGTTCAGCGGAGCGCGTTTGACCGACGTGGCGGGCCGATAATAAATTTGCATACACGTGTGTGCAGATAATGTATAGACATAGTTCAGAAGAATCTTCTGATCGATGTTTGATCTCTTTTGAATGATAATGATAAATTGACATGAAAACTCTTTGAATAATTGAGCACCTCAAATTCTTTAAAAAAGTTAACACATTTTCAGAATCCATTCACTCATCTTCAAACTGGATGAAACTTCCGGTGGACAGCGGTTGACATGTAAAAATTGGCCAATTTACAGCTTGTTCATTTTTTGGCATTTTCAGCCAACACCCCACACAATTCATTGTCATCAATATGAAGCAATTCGTGGCGGTGCCATCCACCAGTCGAAGTGGAACCATGAAACAACCGCTGATCGGTACTTTTATCACTCCGCCGCCTATTCCGCCGTGAGTTTTCATGAGCTTGAAGAGCTATTTTTCCAGGGGGCGTGGTTTCTTATTGAGTGCATTTTACGGAGTTTGAAGCCAAGAATCGAGTGGTTAAAGGGGGTGCCAACTTTTTGGGGAAAGTGGCTTAAAATATACTCTTGGGTGGGGGATTTAAGAATATCACATTGAAATCGCACAAAAAAATTTCTCTGATTTTTTATAATTTTTACAAAAAAAAATAAAAGACCACGAGGAGTACACGAAAAAATGGTGGCCGTGGCCTAGGAAACCCGCGGCCGCGGCTTCTAGAAACTTCCATTTTCACGAGAAATATTTATTTTTCTTGTAATTTCTCTCTTTTTTATCATCGATTTTCGATAAATCATGCTCTAATCGCTTATTAAAATGCTCTAATCGCTTCTGCTCTAATCGCTTATTAAAACACATTTTAGTCATGAATATCGAAAAATCGATATTTGCCTGTTGTTCGATTCAACGTTCTGAATATATTCCGGTGAAAATGTTTGCTCGAATATAAAAGTTACAGATAAAAGAGTTATTTTAATTCGGAAGTGAGCAGGTATGAGAATTTTGTTTCGAATTTGTTTTATCATTAATTTTGTGATCAACACGCATTAATTTGCTATCTGAAATCACGAAATGATGTTTGTAATATATTTCCCAAAGATTAATGCAAAAATATTGGAAAAACACGGGAGAAAAATGATGAAAAAGAAAAATGGCGTTTGAATTTCGCGCCAAATCGTGTACTCCCCGTGGTCTTCTATTTTTTGCTGTAAAAATCATAAAAAAAATCTGAAAAATTTTTTCGTGCAATTTCGATGTGATATTCGTAAATCCCCCACTCAAGAGTATATTTTAAGCAACTTTCCCAACAAAGTTGGCACCCCCTTTAAGTCAAATTTGACTTTAAAAATTTAGAAAGCTTCAAAATTACAGAAAAGCGACGTTTTGGCTAGAATGACACAAATAACTCAGATTTTCAAATCACAATTTGCATTACTCAAACTTTCTGAATGTTCCCAACGTCACCAAAAAAGCATATTTATTATTATTATCAGTCCAATTAGCTTTTTGAAAAAAAAATTATTGAGATCCGAATACTGTAAAAAAACATATAAAATTATTTTCAAACTATTTAAATTCATGCATGTTTATAGCTTTAACATGGTCTGGCAGCGAAAAACTGTTTTTTTTTTCTTCAAAAATCTAGAAGCTACTTGCGAAACATCGTAACAATATTTTACTCGTGAACACATAAAACCATCAAAAGTTGCCTTCATTTCTAAAATTTCAAATGTTTGTAATGTCTTACCGTAGTCTGAAAGTGTTTTACTCTAGCTGACAGTCTAGCAATTAAAAAAAAATCAGAGTCTACAATTAGCAGTACATGTCTAATTAAAACTCATAATTGCGAAATACGTGCCAAAAACCTCACGTCATCCAGGGGTCGCTGGAATTGTTGCTCTCACATCCTCTCCATTTTCTTTCTCTAATTTTCTCCGTTCCAATTCAAATTCATTCGGTCGTAGTAATAGAGAAGGCAGGAGAAAAAAGCGAAGCGCCCCCCGTGCGAATAAATAATAACATAAAATAGGGAACAAGACAGGCGGTTTGAAGATGTAATAGAGCACCCGTGAGCATTTTTTGGACACATCCCTGGTCCTTCCTGACACGTTGTGCGAAAATGAGCTATATGACGCGTTATTTGACTCACCTGCTCATGCCTAACTTGCTAGCACGTCGTTATGAGTGAGTTTCAGAGTTTGAATCGTTAAAGATTGCTTCCTAGTTTTGAGAAGTTTGGCTGAAAACAATTAAGAGCCCAATAATATTGATAATGGGGTTTTTCACGCGATGTCGAGAATTGTAAAAAAAAATACAGGTAGAGAAACGGGGGTCTCCCCCTGATATAGCATTGATAGTGAAGAGACGAGACGCAGAAGGTGAGGAGTTCAAAAAAGGGTGCAGTCTCTGTGTCTCTTCACTATCAATGCTATATCCACGTTTCTCTACCTGTATTTTTTTTACAATTCTCGACATCGCGTGAACAAACCGTTTTTTTTTCTCTTGAATAATCCCATAAATCAGACATTATTTCTCTTCCAGATCCCTTCCGCAAAGTTATCGCGAATCGGACTTTTCGAATCGCAACTCTATGCACACAGCCCGATCGACAAGACTTGAAGAGTGAGTTTTTCTTTAAAAAGTTTAGTCTCAAGAACTCGTGTAAAATGAAAAAGTGCATAGTTTCACCACTCGTTTGCATCTTCCGGCTTGCGATAGAGCTGAAGACTTATTCCTCCAATAATCAGTTTACCCCTCGGCCACTAACACGCGCGACGCTCGCCTGAAAAAAGGCAAATTTCGAACAACCCTACATGCTTTTTGGGAGCAAGAGAGCTTCGTGTCGTTTTGACAATTTAATCCACACTTTTTTATTTGTCATTTTTTGTCGGGCGGATCCGGAGACATAAATTTTGTCTGCTCCCAGTACTAGCTTTAAAAATGATTGCAAAGAACTACATTTGTTGTTTACAAATTCAGGTCGAGCCTAATTTTTATATTCTTTTTTTTTCACACTTTTTCGGTCTGTGTCTCGTAGTGCTGTACTGGCTCGCAGGATGGGACTGAAATGGAGCTGTACTGACACAAAACAGCTAGGACATTTCAAACAGTTCTATTCCGTGCAGGTTCTATACCACTGTACTCCCGTCAGGACTGTATAGGTTTTCATTTTTTTTTTTGGATCACCGTGCTCACGAAAGCCAAACTTTTTATTTTTGTCGCGAACAATTGTTTGAATCTCTGTGCCCAGCAAATTAGCAAGGCGCACTTTCGGTACTTCCGCATTTTTCGATTCTCGCATTTTTTAAAAAATTGATTTTATTAGTTTTCTTTCAGTAAAACCTGTTTTTCTTTGTAAACTGTATGTATTCTATCTTTTAATACCATAAAATTGCCCAAATTTCGATTTTCGTAAAGATTTATCCTGCAAAAACACCAAAAAACTCACTTTTTTAGGTCCGTAATGCTGAAAACGATTATTCCGAAATGGTGACTGAACCAAATTTGACGTTCTTAGGATTAAAAAATTTCTAAAAACCTCAGCTATAGTTCTATTGGAGCACATTTGGGAAAAAATTATGAATTTATGCTTTTTTTCCCGAAAAACATAAAAAATGCGTCAAAATTTGAATTTCGCGGGAAAAATCCAGTGGAGCGCTTTTGCTCGGCTCCGCCCACTTTTCAAATGTTGGACACCGTGCGAATCGGAATTTTTGCCATCAAATAAGAAGCAAAGTAGGTGTTTAATTGTGATTTAAGGTTCACCAATTAAAAAAAAAATTAAATGTAGTCTATATATTATATAGAGCATTTTTTGTCCGGCTAGTGTCAATGATTCCATAATTGAGCTTATTTGTTTTTATTTTTTCACCTCACAACGATACGGCCTATGAAAATTCGAAGAATGAAAAAAAGAACACGAGCCAAATATAAGAAAATAAAACGAATTTATTGACAAAAAGGCAATAAATTCAACACAAACAAAATGCCTACGGGAACGGAACCCTGTAAACGAAAAACCTACTTGAGCAACAAAACCTGAATATGCGCGGCTCACCGATATTCAAAACGCGGCTGCTAAACCGGGCGTGTTTGGAGTGTCGTTATACACGTGGCGAGAGACGCAGAGATGCAGTGGGTTACCAACCTGGGCGACTTATTCCTAAACAGTTAACATACTGCATTTCTTTTAATTTAAGCTTATGCGCCTCTATACATAGATTTATTTCTGAAGAGAATTCAGCTCATCATTGATCCTGTCAATATTGTCAACATAATATTTCTTGCCGGCGCCGGAAACGCTGTTATTGCAGGTGCCATTCAATTATTGTGTTCTCTAACGAGTTGCAGCATGAAAGATGAGTCTGCTATCCCTTTTTTGTCTGCGTCTCTTCAATTAATACTGTGGTTTTGTGGTCGCGAATAAATAAGTGGGCGGAGTTTGAGTTTCGTTTCGCGTTCTCAAGTCGCAACTCGATTGAAAAGACAATAAAAGTGCGCTTTTATTAAAAGAAATACGATAAATACGTATTGATAATACAGTTAAACCAAAAACTTTCTCTGTCCTCATGCACTTACACTTCACTTTACAGGTTTTCCCCTATTTTACCTTTTTAAGAATTTTCTCAATTCTACTTTTGATCTTTCAACGTAAAATGAGAAAGAAGAGAAGACAAAAGTAAAGTGGTGATGATGAACAAAACCAAACAGGCGGTATAGTTATGAATAAACTATTGACCACGCACTTTGCGCCTCCGGCTCTGGCTCCTCTCCTCCAACACCATCATCACAATGAAGGCAGTGGAGCCTGCAAGACACTTTTCACCCAGTTTCACTCTTTTCTATTTTCAGGTTTTTCGTTCATTGTACTTTGTTTGTATTCTTGAATATTTTCTAATTTTACGAAAATTCGGAAAAATTGAAAAAAAAAATGCAGTTTCAAAATTTTGTGAAATTTATGTATTTAATTGTGCGACAAACAAAAAGAAAATAAGATAAAAAGAAAAGAACAGAAAAGAAAAGAAAAGCAACACCTGACACCGAAAGAGTGAAATGGAACATTTCACCAACATCAAATCCATCTGTTTTATAGACACCTTGTCTTTCTCTTCTCTCCTCGTCTCTTATTTTCTTTATCTCTTATCAATAGAGGAATATGTTGCTCTCGGACACTCACTAGACATCTATGATGTTATCAAAATATCGGCTGACTGATCGTGGCTGAAAATGTGTTAGATTTTTCGTCAGGTGACATTTTCTCAGACGTTCTTTATTTCATTCGAGTAGATTTATATCAAATCTTTCTTTTTTTTTGAAGTTCGCTTTTTTTCAAATTGGTTAGTCAAAATACCTCCCACTCAGTAAAAGATGAGAGGGCTTTTGCGGTAGTGGTAGCGCGGAGGAATTTCTCGAATTTTCTGGCACTCTTGGCTGAAAACTCGTGGTGTTGGCCGGTGCGTTTTTTTTCAAACCAAACAAATAATAACTGCATATAACGTGAGAACGCGAAACGAAACTCAAACTCCGCCCACTTATTTGTGCGCGACCACGCGAACACATTGATATTTGAAGAGACGCAGACAAAAAAGGGATAGCAGACTTGAAATGTGATGCGTTTTCATGTCGTAGATCTATTGAAAACACAGTATAACGGAGTTTTTTGGATTGGAAAAACTGTAAAGGCTAAGTTCAGTTACGACGCTCCAATGTTCCGAAGGTCTCGCAGCGAAAAAGTGCAAGGTTGGAATGTCGTAACTGAAATTCGCACGTGAGCGCAATTCGAAAATACCCTTCATAGTCAAATTGCGAGTAGTTCGCCGTCTATTTCTCAGTCGCACATTTTTTGATCGGCGTCATCCTACAATTATCATACTTTTTGTCCGACCCGTACTTTTGCTGTTTTATGGGTTTCGAAAATCCAAGCGAAAAGTTTTCCAACAGAAACTGAAGCAATCATATTTTTATTATTTTTTCAAACGAGTTGCAGCATGAAAAATGAGTTCGCTATCCCTTTTTTGTCTGCGTCTCTCTTCAAATAGCACTGTGTTTGCGTGATCGCGAATAAATAAGTGGGCGGAGTTTGAGTTTCGTTTCGCATTCTCATGTCGCAACTCGGTTGTGTTCACAAACGAGTCAGTTTTTCACTGCGGAACAGCGGAGCGTCGTACAAATATTTGAAATGCCTAACAGAAAAAAAAGTACAAAGAAAGTTACTGCGCCCGGTTCATGAACTCTAAACTTGCAGCCACTTAGTTCACCAACGTCATTAAAATTTTCAACGTCATCACATTTCTTTTTTTCATCTTTTTTTCTTCCAATTTTGACGCTTTGATGGTCCCGTCGCCGCAACGCGCATCGCATCACCGCATCCTCCACACTCAATTATTCACTTTTCGACGCGTTTTGCTCGCGGAGCTTGTGACGAACAAATATTATATTATAACAATAATAATAATAATAATTTTTAACATCCTGCCTTGCCCTTTTTGTTCTTCAAGGGCAAAATTAGTTCACCGAAGAAAAATGCCAGAGTCTCTCCTTGTGACTTTTCCCCTTTTCATTCCGATCCGCCTCCAGCTCTGATATTGAAATCCAATGCCTTCGTGCAACATTGTCTGCGTCTCTCTGTCACGCACAATCTCTCACGGAATACCTTGTTTCCGAAAGAATCAGCCTGGGGACGCCTGCTCAATCTATTAGTTAGTTGCAACAAAGTTTTAGGCTTATTTATTTGTACTTTTAAACTTTTTTCACCTTGCTCCAAGATCTATTGGGTTTTCAATCGGCTTGCGACATGAAAACGAAACGCATCACATTTCAAGTCCGCATTCACCGTTCTGTCTGCGTCTCTTCAAATATCACTGTGTTCGCGTCGTCGCGCACAAATAAGTGGGCGGAGTTTGAGTTTCGTTTCGCGTTCTCATGTCGCAGGTCGATTGAAAACACAATAATGTTTTTAAAATATGCTGAAAAATATACAACGAAAATTGAACTAGAATTATTTACAATGATTTGAATTTTTTTTTTTTCAATTTTTTTTTGGCAAATCTGTCTCTCTCTCTCTATCACTTATCGCTCTTTATCTATCTACCGTTCTCTTATTTTTAAATATTTTAGTAGTCGGGCGGCATAATTATGTTTGAAAATCCCCGACCAATAATCAAGATTAGAGGACGCTAGACGAGGATGTTCGCACGCGCCAAATTCGCCCATCACATCTACCGGCGGTAAGTGTCGCTTTTATAAACACACCGGTGTTGTCTATCTCTCGCCGCTTCCGTGGCGCAATAGGCAGCGCGTTCGGCTGTTAACCGAACACAGGTTTTGCGCGATAGGCCTATAATAGGTTGCGCGATAGGCCTATCGAGTACCCGCGAAGGACCCCATAGTATGCCTATTATAGGCTTATCGCGGCTCGACGCCTATAATAGGCCTATAATAGGCTTATCGCGGTTGACTTCGGCCTATAATAAGCTTATCGCGGTCACGAATAAGCCTATTGTAAGCCTATAATTGGCTGATCGCGGATATTCGAAGCTCGGAAGTAGGCTTGTAACAGGGCTATCAAACGCCTCCAAACTCACCCGCAGGCTCAAAAGTGCTCCCATTCGAGCCATTTCTTGTTTAAAAAACACGAAACAATGTTGAAAAAGAATACAATTTATTGCAATTTTAACGAATCGAATAGTACAACCAATAAAAAGAAGAAGATTGGGCACAAAATATATCAGAAAAGGAAAGAAAGACGTTAGTTTGGGTTTTTAAAGTTTTTAAAAGTTGGCTAACACATAGTTCGTTTCTAAATAATAACAAGCCTGCGGCTTGTGGCGACTATTTCGCCTACGTCAAATATATATTTTTTGTTTTTATTTCTCATGGGACCATGGAGACTAGCTTTTTCCGGAAAAAAAAACCTATGCAGAGTGCAATTTTTTTCTAACTCGCGCGATGCTGCAACGCTTTCGCCA
Source organism: Caenorhabditis japonica (assembly GCA_963572235.1). Lineage (NCBI taxonomy): Eukaryota > Metazoa > Nematoda > Chromadorea > Rhabditida > Rhabditidae > Caenorhabditis > Caenorhabditis japonica. The sequence continues at coordinate 2,344,109 of OY754346.1, forward strand.
CGTTTCTGCCTGTTCCTCACGACGCAGTAATACCACAAGCTAATCTAAAATTTTTTTATATAAGAAATAAAAACTAAATGCTGGTTTGATGGATTTTCCTTAAATTTTATTTATATGCAAATCTTTATGGAAAAATAATTAAAATGCAGATTTGCATAGGAATAAAATAACAGGAAAATCCATCTGCATATTGTCGACCCGCCAACATGATCAAACGCGCTCCGCTGAACTCAATACTACGTGGATTTCATTTTGGTTTCCAAATTATTTCATTTCACGTTGAATTTACACATGAAATGAAATAATTTGGAGACCAAAATGAAATCCACGTAGTACTGAGTTCAGCGGACCGCGTTTGACCATTTTGGCGGGCCAAAAATAGGCAAATTAACAGTCGGAGTAACAGTTTTCCCGCACAATCTATGACTACGTCTACACAAATTTTTGAATTAAATCGAATTGAAATTTTTGAATTGAACGAAGTTTTAAAAATAAAGGTAAGCTTAACAAAACTATTGCTTGTGTTAGCCAAGTTTTAAAAAATGTTTAAACCTTACAAAATTCAATTATCGTTCAATGGCATCCACCGGCATTGCTCGCTCTCCTATCGGCCCATCGCCTCGATCTGAAACAAAATTTGATGAAAATGACCAAAAAAGTCATGAACCTGTTCAGTGCTCGACTGAAAATCATTTTTGAAATGCGCGATAGTATTTACTCCCATATTGTTGACCCACCACGTTGGTCAAACCGAAAAAATGAACATTTAGATCCGCCTCTTTACGCAAATTTCATGTAAATGTTGTTTTATTCTGCTTTCAATCGAGTTGCGACATCAAATGAAACCTCGCCACTTTTTCACGCAAAAATTCAAGTGCACTAAAATTTAATGATTACGTGAAAAAAAGTGAGCGGAGTTCCCCTTTTTCTTTTATTTCACGTTTAATTTATACGTGAAATGAAATAATTTTGAAACCAAATATAAAATAACAAAGTACTAATTTCAACAGAGCGTGTTTGACCGTCGTGGCGGGTCGACAATAAATGAATTAGGTTGAAAAACATATTTTGAAACGAACTGATTTTGCGTCACACCAAATGTTCGCCATTTTTCCGGATAAATAGGCGCTTCTGCCTACTATTATCAATTCAATACTCTTGCCGGCTACAGTAAGCAGTGGCGCGAAACATCGAGGCTCCGCCCCATCAGGTCTTTTCAACTGAATTCAACTGAACGTAGATCAAAAAATGTGAGCGGGTGTGTCGCCACAGACATGTGTCGCTATGTCTGCGTCTATTATAAAACTTTCGCGGGCGCATGTGGTAGCCGGCATGAATATTGAATTGATAATAGCGGTGTTCAGAACGCCTATTTCGACGGCGAATTAGCGTTGAGGGCGGCCAGCACGCCGATTTTTGCAGCGAACTGCCGATTTTAAGAAATTCGCCCCGGCAAACTGCGGAAGGTTGCCTCAAACTCGGCAAATTGCTGCAAAAATTGAGAAAATTTCCGCTAAAATCGGCGTACTGGCCACTAAGCTTTCCATCACGGGCGGGCCGCCCGAAAACGCCTGTACCCGTCCTCATTGCCCGGTCTGCAAAGGTACTAGACGGTGTCTGTTCATTTTTAATTTCAGATCGTTTTAATTTTTTCAATTACCGTAAAAACTGTAATAGAACACCACCTTTAATAGAACGCCACCTGTAATACAACGCCACTCCCAACGTCACTTCGAAAAATAGAACGCCACCCTCTAATAGAACGCCACCCTGTAATACACCGCCACCCTGACAAACTGCGACCTATAAACATGAGCCGGTGTTCCAGTAATATTTTTTCAACGTGGATTACTGTAGTCTAAAGTACACAAACACCGAGGTGTGCAATGAACGATAAAGCTAGCTGATTACAGAGGGTACTACGGTATAGAACTCGCACATAAAAGAACTGCAACGGAATATAATTGCGTGAAATAAAACTGCTTGAAATGGAGCTGTACTAAAAAAAACCAGTGCACGTAATACAAATCAGGGACTCACAATCTACAAAAAATTCTTCTTCGCGTTGTTCGAGCGGTTCTGATTCGGTACCGCTCCAATTCAGGAATTCCGTGCGAGTTCTATACTGTAGTAGGATGACAGTGATATGTCTCTTGAATTCGAATAACAGTACAAATGCATATTATCGGCCCGCTATGACGGTCAAACGCGCTCCGTTGAATTTGGTATTTTTTGATTTTCATTTTGGTATCCAAATCACTTCATTTCGCGCATAAATTCAACGTGAAATGAAATATTACCGTTTCGAAAAAGTTGTCATCTCCGAAGCCGCGTAAACTTTGAATTTAGGATCCGCCTCTTCACGCGAATTTTAACCTTTTTAAAAATTTCAGGAAAAAAAGTGAAGGAAAATATAATTTTCATGAAATTCGCGTGAAGAGGCGGAGCTTAATTTTAAAATTAACGCGGCTTTGGTGATGAAAACTTTTTTAAAACAATAATAATTCGGAATCCAAAATGAAAATCACAAAGTACTAAAATCAGTGGAGCGCGTTTCACCGTCGTTGCGGGTCGACAATATTTACATTCGTTTTTTTTCTATTTTTCTGTCGATTTTTGTTATTTTTGGATGTTGAAAAGTTAAATTTGATTTTTTTTTCTAAAAATTCAGCTTCGGAAAATACACCGCCACCCTCTAATAGAACGCCACCTCTAATACAACGCCACCCCTAGACCCACTCCGAAAAATAGACCGCCATGGCGGTATATTACAGTTTTTACGGTATTCCATTTTATAATGGACCTATTCATAGGATTCGTTTTCTGACATTTTTTAACGTTTTTTAAACATTTTTTGACTTTTTTGACATCTATGAATAGGAAAAAAACAAAAACAAACAAAAAAAAAATGTTTTTTCTCCTATGAATAAGTCCATAATACATTCATGGCGGAGGGAAACTCGAATTCAGGTTTTTTTTTTTGGAACAATGAAGAAAAAATGATTTTTTGTTGTCCGGACATCGGACGGGTCGGACGGGCAAGAAACGCCAAACGGGGAAAGCTTACGGGGCACATGTCAACTGTAATTTGCCGTCGAAATCGGCGTGCTAAACACTGCCAGTGGTCAGACGCACCGATAATGGCGGCAAATCGCAGAAAATTTTCTGAGAACAGAACATGTTTTACGGGGCGCTTTTATGGTTCTTCACGAAATGGCAAAAAATGACAAAAAACTGCGCGAAAACTCAGAAAATGTTCCTATTGACCTGAAATTTTGGGAAATATGGGCCGAACATTCCCACAAAATTTCAGACGAAAATATCGATTTTAAACATTTTCAGAAAAATATTCAATATTAAAAAAAAATCGAAACTTCGGTCCAAAATTTCGTGGAGATGTCCGAGAGAATGTCTTCCCTTATTTCCCAAAATTTCCGGACAAACGGAGTATTTTCCGAATTTTCGGCCAGGTTTTTTGCCATTTTTTGCCATAAACAAAAATGTAATACTTACATTGCATGTCCGGTTTGCCGCTCCTCGCAAAAATCCCGGCTCCGAGATCGCATTTCCACCTGAAAAATGAACAAGTTGAATTTTATTATATGAAATGAAGCAAAAGATTTGTGAAAATAACGCGTGAACTCAACAATGAATAAAAATATTTTTATTTAAACCCCATTATCGGCCAAAAAGCGTAATTTTCGAGTTTGGGCGGCTTTATCACATATTGGCAAAGATTGACACTTTTGATAAACAAAATCATGCTTTTTTTTAAACAAAAATATAAAAAAGAAATGAACATAATTCTTGCCTTACAATTTTGCGCGAAGTGTCAATCCTTGCGAATGTGTCATAACAGGGAAAAAACAAGAACATTTCTATTTATTAAAAGATTAAAAATATTTAAATTCTGAAAAACGGAAAACAGTTGAAATGCGACGGCAAAAATTAATTAGGCCAAAGAAAATGTTTTGTTTTCTTATGAGTGCTTGCGTCTCTGCCTTTTTAGTGTAGCCATAGAGCGCGTTTGCATTGACCTACAAATAGGCCTACCGCGGTCGCCGCACACCGCGTCCGCGATAACCTTATTACAGGAGGGTAGGCGCTGCCGCCCGCGATAGGCCTATTATAAGCTTATAATAGGCCTATATTTGGTCTCAACCTATTATAGGCCTATCGCGCAAAACCTGTGGAAAGGTTGGTGGTTCGAGCCCACCCGGGAGCGAAACTTTTTGTTTTCCCTGCGGCAGTTTGTGTTCACTGCTTGCAAAAGCCGGATTATTAATGTCTTTCTCCCATGTTTTTTTTTTTCGTTCAACTTTCCTAACCTTGCATTCATTCCTATTTTGTCAATACAATACTATGGCTCCTCGTACTCTTTCTCAGCGTGCTTTTAAGAAGAAACTACCTGCGGTAGTTCCGGATGGTAAGAACGAGCAGATGAAGCTTAAAATGGGTCCGAGAATGAAACTTGCTAATAAGAAGAAGCCTAAACGCGATACTCAAAATATGTTGAACAGTCCATGGGAGAAGAGGTATAGAAAAATGCGAGTGTCTGTGAGCTACCTGGAAGCGTTGTTTCCAACTTCGGTAGTGCAAATGGAGCAGATGAAGACGAATGAGCGGTGAGTTTTTAAAATTAAATTTATAACCATTTTGGCTGGTCGACAATACTGAAATTTAAATTGAGAGGTATGCTTCATTTCCCTATTTTGCATCATTGTCTTTTTGACCGAAAAACACGTTCGGGATTGAAAAGTATTTTAAAGTCTCTATTCAGAGGTGAAATGCGATGGATGCATATAGTTTCCGTATTTGAATCATATCGTGCATTTATGTAAATTAGCGTCGTTTGATTAACGTTTACACATTTTACTAATTCAGCCACAAAAATCAGTGCCGTTACAAGAAAAAACAGGCTTGTGTATATACATTCCATTTATTTATTTATTTTAATGCAAAAAATAAATAAAAAGTTATTATATACCGTCCAATGGACCAAAAGGACGACATGATTAAAATACGGACACTATATGCATCCACCGCATTTGCGACAGGGTCTAGCACGCCGTCCATATAAAGTGCATTTTCTAGAAATGTTCACAAATTATTTTGTTCGAAAAATAAATAACGAAACCCCTGGAAACCTTCATTTCCCTTTTTTGTTCCAAGTACTTTTCGGAAGGTCAAGGCTTGAACGCACTCACCAAAAAAAGTGGATTTTTTTTCTTCATTTTTGACCCTGACCAACTATGCAAATTCTGTGCCTATTGTTTCAAGTTGGACGAGTACTCTTCTCCTTTTTTTTTGCGTTGTCTTGTTTCTTTTGGTCTGACAACCAGTGCTCTCAAAATACATGTCGAAGGGCGTCGAAAAGTTGCGTATTTGAGCGGGTGAGGAGAAGACGAAGGACGACGAAGTCTCTCCCTTCTCCACACATATTCATACCCGAGAAGCACCAGATTCCCTCCGGGGAATGACTGACTTTGACTCTTCCAAAACGGGGGAAGAAAGGAAGGAAGGAGGAGAAGGAGAAGGCAAGAACGAAAAGTGGGCGGTGCCAGGTCAGCGAGCAAGAAGAAAGTCGCCAAAGATACCCCCCTATTGACAGAGAAGACAACAAGACTTCTCCCACCCACTTTTGACTCTTCACACACACACACACACACACACCGAGATTTGTCAGTTTGTATGCACTTCTTTTGTCGTTTTTTTTTCTCTAGATGGTGACATTTAAAAAAAATAGATCCGATTGGTTTGGGAGATTAGGTAGAATCCATCCAGTCTGGGAGATCTTTTTTTTCTGAATTTTTTATTATGGCCTCCAAGAGTTTATTTGAGATCTTTTGAACCTGCTGACTGCGATCACAACATTTTCAACTTACCTTCCAGTTCATTAATCCAAAATTCCAGTTTATTAATCCAAAATTTGACCTTTTTTGGCTCATCGATGTTTCAAATCCACTCCTATTGTGCTTTCAATCGAGTTGCGACATGAGAACGGAACGCGAAACGAAACTCAAACTCCGCCCACTTATTTGTGCGCGATCACGCAAACACAATGCTATTTGAAGAGAGACGCAGACAAAAAAGGGATAGGAGACTCAGGTTTTCATGATGCAACTCGTTTGAAAAAACAATAATAGTCGTTGAATTGGGGCATCATCCCAAAAGAATCTTACTTTATCTTGCACATCGAATATTGCCAAACTCTCGCAAAATTTATGCCGATCAAATTTCAATCATGCGCCAGAAATGACATCACCCACGAAGAATGTTGTCAAATACCCATTAACTGTCTATTAGCTGCCGTCTAGCTCCCTTCGCAATTTTCTATTTTGCTCGGCATTTAGCGGTCTCGTTACGACAAACCCGCTCACATTTTTGCACTGCGTTCACTTGAAAAACCTGATAGGGCGGGGTTTCAATGTTTAGCGCCACTGCTTACTCTAGCCGGCTTTAGAAATAACACGAGAGCACATTCGATTGTAATAAAAACGCGAACCCAAAAAAAAAGGCAAGAAAGTTCGTTTCGATGTATCCGCTCGCCATCTCCTCCTCCTCAACCATATTGCATCGCATCCTCCTCTCAATCAGATTAGCGTGTGTTTCATATATACACCCAAACTCTTTTGCCATCCCCATCCATCCATCCATGCACCCATCGACTTTTTCTTTTTCGTGACCCGATTCTGATATGAGAAGGAGAAAAACCGCCCTAGGACATATCTGATTATCCTCCCCTCCGATGGATGCACTTTTTTCCGCTCTGATTTAGGTTTTCGGGGGTGGATAAACGTATAATTTTTGGTTGGTTGGTTGGATGGATGGATGGACGAATTAGTGGGATTGCGGCATGATGAGTCCAACCGCTAACCACATTCCTATAGGGTTATTCTTCTCCTATGGTTAGAAAAATCATGGACACGAAATGTACACTTTTATTTCCTAAGGTCGCATTTTTAAAACCCTAAGGCTCGGTCATTTTTTGACCAAAAAGCCTCGTTTTTGGATTAAAATGATGGTGTCATCCTGAATAATCAGACCATGGTTCGAATTTTTCAAAAAAGTATATTTTTCACTGATTATCACCTTTAAATCTGCCTTGAGCTCCTCTTACGGCTCAAAATTTCACGCCCTGACCAGCTGTAACAAGACAATTCAAATTTCAGAGAACTTTATTTATCATCAGGTAGACCAAAACCAAAACTCACATGTTTAATGAATCTAATATAAAAAACACCTACATATGAAATCTTTGGCGACTAGTCAATATTTTTCCAATTTTGTTTGCCATAACCTGGCCTGACGCATTTTTAAAACCCTAAGGCTCGGTCATTTTTTGACCAAAAAGCCTCGTTTTTGGATTAAAATGATGGTGTCATCCTGAATAATCAGACCATGGTTCGAATTTCTCAAAAAAGTATATTTTTCACTGATTATCACCTTTAAATCTGCCTTGAGCTCCTCTCACGGCTCAAAATTTCACGCCCTGACCAGCTGTAACAAGACAATTCAAATTTCAAAGAACTTTATTTATCATCAGGTAGACCAAAACCAAAACACACATTTTTAATGAATCTCATATAAAAAAACACCTACATATGAAATCTTTGGCGACTAGTCAATATTTTTCCAATTTTGTTTGCCACAACCTGGCCTGGCGCATTTTTAAAACCCTAAGGCTCGGTCATTTTTTGACCAAAAAGTCTCGTTTTTGGATTAAAATGATGGTGTCATTCTGAATAATCAGACCATGGTTCGAATTTCTTTTAAAAAAAGTAAATTTTCGAGTGAAAAAATAATTTCATTAATCAATTCTTTTTAATTTCATTAAGACGGGGGGAGGCGTGCAACTTTTTTATAAATGTTTTGGCGTAAATATTCTTTTTGAATTTTTTTTCAGATGTGAAAAAAACTGTTTTATTTTTGGAACTTACATTTTTCAGAAAATTTTGCTATATTTGAAAATTGAGTGCCCAGTAGTTGCTCCAACTTGTTTTCCAAACATGATTTTTTGGCTCTGGGACGTTTCGAAACAAGACGTTTCGAAACTTTAGTGGTAAATTTTGAAAATACCTGTAAAAGCTTTGACAGCTACTTCATCCAAATTCGTCAATAGTGCAAACACGCCGCCGAAACGTCCTAGTTTCGAAGTGACAAGTTCGAAATGTCCCAGTTTCGAAACGTCTTGTTTCGAAACGTCCCAGAGCCGATTATTCATCTATCAGCTTTCAACCCCTTTCCTCCGTTTCCTACATTTATTTCTCCAACAACTGTCGCGTGCCCGTAAATAAACCATAAAACCCAGCCAGCTCTCCGTCACACTTCCTCTCCATTTACCTACACTTCCGACACGTCCAATGCGTCGATTCACATGCGGATGAGACGAGTCGACACGAGCAGAAGCAACACCGATCCTGATCCCGATCCCGCCGAAGACGGTGACAAGACCGTGACGAGAAAAGCGAGAAGGAAGCGAAGGCGTCCACGTTCCTCGGCGGCGGTCGTCGTCGTCGAGGAAGACGAAGTTTTAGTGGAAGAAGAAGTAGAACAAGAGCGAGAAGATGTTGAACCCAATGTATATGAAGCATCGGGCTTCAACCCCCAATCCGCAAATCACCTTTCAACCGTCCACATCGTCATTTCAACGTCATCATCGACCGTCTTCACCTGGAATCTCACTAGGTCCTCCATCCTCACCACCTTCGCTTTATAATCTGCAACAGATTGCAAGTGCGACGGCAGTGGATCAGCAGAATAATAATAACGATATAGAGGAACTCAGGTAGGTCAAATAAATTGACTTCTTTTTTTTTTACTTACTTTTTGCCTACATTTGCAAACACATATGTACGTTTCCACAAGACTGCCTTCTTCTTAACTTAAAAGCGACACAACCCTACCCTACTGAATTATTCGACAGTGTGAAGGGGGGGAAGAGTAATTCCCTCCTTTTTGCGACTTTTCCGACGAGTTATTCCCTTTTCGAGCAATAAAAAATTGCTTCGATCCTATTAGACCGCAAAAATGCACGTACAAGGCAGACTGTCGGTGCAGTTCTTCGCACAGTCCAATGCGTCAAGATTCAGACTCAGTGAGCACTAGTAAGTTTTTAGACAAATATTATTCGGAAATTAGCGTTAGTCTGTCACCTGTTCAACAAGATGTAAAGTTGGACTTTATGATAGTCCAAATGGCCACTTTGTTTGAGTGCTGAAAGATAAAAGTAGGGCAACGGGAAATATAAGATGATAGATAAACTGTCGTCCCGAGCAAAATTTAAAGGAAATTGGGCACATGATTTATAACTTATCTTTCCTATATTGTGTTTTCAATCGACTTCTCATGTCGCAAGTCGATTGAAAACACAATATATAAAAACCCAGATCGGGATGTCTGTGCGCGTCCGCACCTGCCTTTTTGCAAGAAAATGCAGTGGGCAAAACACGAACCCGTGACATTAGGATTTGTATTCAAGCGCACTACCGACTGAGCCATGAGGACAGAAATCTTCCCAAAACAGAGTGCGTATAAATGAATGAGAAAAAGTGAAACGTAAAAAAATAGAATGTGGCGACGAAGTCGCCAATAGGCTGCGTCAGCAGCCGCGCAGGACCGCGCAGCAGGCTTGTAAATTATAAGAATTCAAATAAGAATTGTGTTCCTTATGGGGTTATTCACGAGAAAAAAAAACGGTTTGTTTGTTTTTTTCCAACTCACGCGATGTCGAGAATTGTAAAAAAAAAATACAGGTAGAGAAACGGGGGTCTCCCCCTGATATAGCATGGATAGTGAAGAGACACAGAGACTGCCCCCCCCCCCCCATTCTTTGAACTCCTCACCTTCTGCGTCTCGTCTCTTCACTATCAATGCTATATCAGGGGGAACCCCCGTTTCTCTATAGTCGGCGAATGCATCATCAGCCTCGCTCTACGGCACTTTTCAATTTTCAACAGTGTAGTGCGCCTGTTTTGAAGCGAAAAATCAAATTTTAACTGCAATTCGTCGTCGATACGTCATTTTCCGTTGAAAAGAAGTATAAACACTAGAATTCGAGTTAATCTTGCAAGTGCAACACGGTTTTACAGGAATTTCGCAGTAGAGCGAGGTTGATGATGTATTCGCCGACTATACCTGTATTTTTTTTTTACAATTCTCGACATCACGTGAATTGAAAAAAAAACAAAAACAAACCGTTTTTTTTTTCATGAATAACCCCATTAAATTCATACTTTTATGTTCCCATGTTCTCGTGCCGCATGCACACTTTCTCCTTGGTTTTTTTTTTCGCTTATCCTTCATGTTCCGCGCGGTGTGCGGAGCAGCGCAACAAAAAGTGGCGAGTGAGTGATGCGTCGAACTCTATTTTTTTTTATTCCTCCTCGACGCATGCATTCGTCGTATATGAGGGACGTCGGCCCACCCCGCTTCGGCAATAATCCGTGCAACACAAAATGCACAAACAAGGGTTCGAAACATGTAAAACATGTGAGAGAGAAAAAGAGGGGGAAAATTTTCGCGATGAAAAATGTTTTTATGGTTTTCAGCGCGGAACGGCTCAATCTCTACTTGGACAAACAGGAGGGCGAGATCGAGAATTTGGACGAGGAGCCCGATGATCAGAATGTGAACAAAAAGTGGTGGGATAAAACGAAGCATGTGAGTAGTCTCTGTAAGCAGGAATTATTAAAATATCTGGTTTTATTCTTCGCTACACGGCATTTTTAAAACCCTAAGGCTCGGTCAGTTTTTGACAAAAAGGCCTCGTTTTTGGATTAAAATGATGGTGTCATCCTGAATAATCAGATAGTGGTTCGAATTACTCAAAAAAGTAAATTTTCGAGTGAAAAAATAATTTCATTATCCGACGAACTTGGTGGCGCATTGGAAGACGGGGGAGGCGTGTAACGGAATAGAATCCTGTATTAAACGATATTCCGGTGCACCATTCCCGTCCCTGTCAAGAACTTTTTATTAGTTTCAGCAAAGTGTCGCTCCGTGACAAATACGTACTAGAAAATAATCTAAAAAACTTAAAAAAAAACACACACACACAAAAAATTATAAGCTAATTTTAAACAACATGGGCCCAAATAAATTGAATACAGTTTTTTTTTTCAAAAATTTTTGTTGATCGAGCAAGTTTCACTTCACAAAACTGTTTGTGAACTATGAATCGCATCACATTTTCAAAACCCTAAGGCTCGGTCATTTTTTGACGAAAAAGCCTCGTTTTTGGATTAAAATGATGGTGTCATCCTGAATAATCAGATTATGGTTCGAATTTGTCAAAAAAATAAATTTTCGAGTGAAAAATAATTTAATTATCCGACGAACTTGGTGGCGCATTGGAAGACGACGGGGGAGGCGTGTCTCGTAAATGTTCCAATAGTTAAGGAAAATTTTGTCTCTTTTTCCGTGCACAAATAATCATTCTTATATGGAAAATTTTAGATTAGACTGTGTGTGTGTGTGTGTGTTTGAAGGGGCTATGGCGGAATAGAGCTTTCTAAAGTGAAGCTGTACCCCTATCATGTAAGCCGGAATATTTTTTTTAACTTTTCTAGGTGTTCTGTGTCTGTACAGCTTAATTTCCGGCAGTTCTATATCCCTACGGTTCCTATATAGTTACAGTTCTATTCCGAAATTAGGTGTTTGTCGGATAACGAAATTATTTTTTTTTCACTCGAAAACTTACTTTTTTGACAAATTCGAATCATGATCTGATTATTCAGGATGACACCATCATTTTAGTCCAAAAACGAGGCCTTTTGGTCAAAAAATGACCGAGCCTTAGGGTTTTAAAAATGCACCAGGCAAAAATATTGAACGGATAATATTCCCACATTTCGAATTTCGGATATCATGTTTGTCAAGACTGGAAACATTATATTAGCCGCGGTACCATTAAGCGCCAACTACCTTCCGATAAAGGTCAAAGATAGTGTAAGCTTTGAAATACTTTTTCAGCAGCTTAGAACATCCTAGCTCAGAGAGCTCGTTGCCCTTTCGTGTCGTCCAAAAAGTTATCTTTTTGACCACACACTTCAACTTTTCAAGCTTCTCTCTCTCTCTCTCTCTCTCTCTCCCCAACTTGGTATCGGTTGTGGTAGAAAGAATAGAAAGATATCTTCAGTTTTGCACCCTCCACTCGAGAAAAAAGAGAGGGTCAAAAGTGGGAATGGGATGTGTGGGTCCCCGAGGGACTATCGGCCCCCTTCCCGGTCTCATCCACTAGAAACTCGAAGTGACTCGCCCCACAAAGAAATGAGAAGGGTCGAAATGCGTTTGTCTATGGGCGGAAAAACAAAAGGGAATACAAGTGAAACAGTGACGTCAAAAAATAATCAAACTATTCAATTTTCAGTGGTTCAAATTAGCACTACCTCACTTTGGACTGGTACTTTTGTCAATTGGCTACACGTTGATCGGAGCATTATGTTTTCATCATGTAAGAACCATTTTCTTTTGTTTTTTTTTCCACTAATACTTCAGTACGAAAAACCGTATGAACAACAACTTCGCAATGAAACATCGCGACGGATAGGTGCGTTGAAGAATCGGGTGATGGATCATTTGTGGCACATGAGTAGCAACGGTACCGCTTATTCGACGTGGCGTCAGACGGCCAATGATGGGATGGACGAACTGATTCGAGATGTGTTTTGGGATTACACGCGTAACTATATGACTCCTGATGATGTGATCTATGGGGACGGTCCTGTCAAGTGGTCTTTCATGTCGAGTATCTTCTTTTCATGGACTGCAATCACGACGATAGGTGGGTTTATGCAAAATTATAGTACCGGACAAAAAGATATCATATTTTGGTTTTTGGAGTATACATTTCGAATGGAGCACGGCACCCCAGCCTTACTTCCAAAATTGTTTCTACCTGGCGCATTTTTAAAACCCTAAGGCTCGGTCATTTTTTGACCAAAAGGCCTCGTTTTTAGATTAAAATGATGGTGTCATTCTGAATAATCAGACAATGATTCGAATTTCTCAAAAAAGTAAATTTTGGAGTGAAAAAATAATTTTATTATCCGACGAACTTGGTGGCCCATTGGACGACGGGTGTGGCGTGTGGAGCGGGTTATCTGATATTCAAAGTGTTGTAAGTCAGCTGAAAATTGTCCGATCGACCCATAGTCAACTAAAATCATACTTTTGGTTTTGAAACTTTCTTTTAAAAATAAATTTCGATTTTTTTGGGTCGAAAATTTTGGCATCTGAAATTTTTCGAAAAATCTGCAGTTTTCAAAAATGACCAAATTCATTTTTGGAGCTTGTCAAAAACATTACGGGGCATATTCATGCAAATTTTCAGAACCATAACCCTCTCCATTCAAAAAGTTATACTCCAAAAACCAAAATATGATATATTTTTGTCCGGTACACGCCTCCCCGTCGTCCAATGCGCCACCAAGTTCGCCAGATAATGAAATTATTTTTTCACTCGAAAATTTACTTTTTTGACAAATTCGAATCATGATCTGATTATTCAGGATGACACCATCATTTTAATCCAAAAACGAGGCCCTTTTATCAAAAAATGACCGAGCCTTAGGGTTTTAAAAATGGGTCAGGTAGAAACGATTTTGGACGGCTGGGGTGCCGTGCGGTACTGTAGAGTAAAACTAAAATTGTAAAAATGGTTATATTTTCTTTCTGGAAAATTCCTAACTGCTCCATAATTATAAAATGAGGAAAATACTGATGTGGAGTGGCATACGCCCAAGCAGCTGATGTCTGGCTGCTTACATTATTTATCTCCTCATTTTTATCTTTCATCCCTGAAAATTATACTGAATGCAAGCCTATTGGGAAGCTAGGGATGCATGACGTCATCTCGCCAATTTCATTCATTTATTTTTTTTAACATGTTTGGACTATTGTGTTTTCAATCGAGTTGCGACGTTAAGAGGTCAAACTCCGCCCACTTTTTTGTGCGCGACCACGCGAACACAGTGATATTTGAAGAGACGCAGACAGAACGGTGAATGCAGACTTGGCGATGTATGCCCCAACATTGACTTCCGCAATATTTTAACACCACCCATAAAAAGATTGATCAATTGATGAGATAACCGACACTCGAGGTTTCCCTCTTTTCCTTCCTTCTTGTTCAAAATTTAAAATCCTATTAATCTTTCCATGTGTGTCTTTACTCCTCACACTCTCTCTTTTGTTCTCCCTGTCGGAATCTCTCACGGGAACACTTTTAGACGGACCACTTATGCTATCTGACGTAATCATGCCCGCCCGCGAAAAGCCTTAAAAGTCTTGTCTGTGTCCGGGAATAAAGAGAGAGAGAGAGAGGATGTGAATGAAATGTGAATGCATTGCACTTGGCGCTTCACTCCTCTGAGATTGATTTACTGCTATTGGGAAATGAGATGAGCAAGATGGAAACATGGGAAGAGAAAAATACGGCCAATAAAATATCAATACCGTATTGTGTTTTCAATTGACTTGCGACAGTCTGCATTCACCGTTCTGTCTGCGTCTCTACAAATATCACTGTGTTCGGTTCGCGTGGTCGCGCACAAATAAGTGGGCGGAGTTTGAGTTTCGTTTCACGTTCCGTTCTCATGTCGCAAGTCGATTTAAAACACAATATTGCAAAATTTTTGTTTGAAAAAAATGTTGTTTATCTCGAAAAATCGTGGCAAATTTTCAGAAAAAAGCGAAAAATTTTCGTAATCAAGTTAGACTCGGAAACGTATTTTTTCGTAATTAAGATGGTCCCGAAATTTTCCAATTTCGAGAAAGCCTGACTATTTACCAAAAATAAAGAAAAACAGCAACTTTTTTTTCCGATTTTTTGTGGAAATTTTCAAAAATCTAATCGTTTTGAAAAGCTTTTCCGTTGGAAATTTTAGGAGAAAGTTTGGAGTTCTTGAAAAATGTATTGTCGACCCACCAGTATAAATTCAACGTGAAATGAAGTATTTTATTCCGCGTCCAAAGTCAAAAAAAATTCCTGCGAAAATATATTGTTATGGACCTATTCAAAGTACTGTAGAAAAACGGAAAAAAAGACAAACAACTAGGAGAAGACTCGGAAAATGCTCCGATTGGTCTAAAAGAAAATTTTGGACCAAAATATCGATTTTAAAAAAATATTGATTTTTTTTCCGAAAATTTTTAAAATCGATATTTCGGTCCCAAATTTTCTGAGAAATTCCGGAAGCATTTTTGACAGTTTCTCCCAAAATTTCAGACCAATCGAAGCATTTTTCGAGTTTTCTCCCAATTGTTTGTCATTTTTCCCGTTTTTCTACAGTACTTTGAATAGATCCATTAAACACCTGTTATTTCTAGGATTTTTGCGCAACTTTCGACTGCAGAAAAAACGTGATTCCAGGAGATTTTTTTAAACTTCGGACGCGCCATTAGAAACCAAAATGAAAATGACAATTACTGAATTCAGCGGAGCGCGTTTGACAGTCCACGGCACCCCAGCCATTTCCAAAATTGTTTCTACCTGGCGCATTTTTAAAACCCTAAGGCTCGGTCATTTTTTGACAAAAATGCCTGGTTTTTGGATTAAAATGATGGTGTCATCCTGAGTAATCAGACCATGATTCGAATTTCTCAAAAAAGTAAATTTTCGAGTGAAAGAAAAAAATAATTTCATTATCCGACAAACTTGGTGTCGCATTGGACGACGGGGGAGGCGTGCGTGAATCAATTAAAATTCACCTTTAACAAAAAAAATTCCAGGATATGGTCACATTGTGCCTCGAACGGATGAAGGACGTGTCGCGATCATTTTCTACGCACTTCTCGGAATCCCACTCATCCTTGTCACCATTGCTGATATTGGAAGATTTCTTGCCAGTAAGACTCTTTTTACTGTCTATTAAATTTTTCTACACCCACCGCTTTTGCAGCCTACATCATCAAACTGCACCACGGCTATATGGCAGTGATGTCTTTCATCACCAATTCGTGCTTAAAGTGCATCAAGTGGGCGTGTTGTTGGATACGATTACCTCGTCGACACATTCCGATGCCAACGTTGGAGTTGTTGCAAAGGACGCAAAAGTTGTATCAGAACAACAACAACAATCCGACAGTGGCGGCGACGGCGGCAAGTGCTGGCGGTGGAACTGGAAGGAAGAAGAAACATCAGAGGGATAATGTCAGCGATGCGGGCACTTTTGATAGTTGGTTTTGCTTTTTTGAGTGACGTAATGACGTAATAAGCTACAACAATTTTAAATGGTGTTTTTGGACTTTTGACAGTTTTCTTCATGTTCATTGTTGGCATTTTGGTTGAAAACATTGAAAACAAATATCAGATTTCAAACTTTAAGTTAGAGCAGTGCAGGTAAAAAAAATTGAACTAGATAATAAATTGTCAGCAGCTACAAGGCTGCACGGCACCCCAGCCTTTTCCAAAATTGTTTCTACCTGGCGCATTTTTAAAACCCTAATTGTTAAAGAAAGTTTTTGAGAAAAACACATTTTTTTTTTGAATTATTTTTCAAATTTTTTGACTTTTTTGAAAATTTTTTCGAAAATTAAATCATGAACCGGGTATGATGGTTCTATCAAAAGATAGAGAATTTTTTGGAAAACATTGTGGCAAAGTTTCAGACAATTCTAAGATACAGTTTTTGAGAAAAAAACTTTTTTTTTTTTTGAATTTTTTTTTCAACTTTTTTTACTTTTTTGCAATTTTTCTCAAAAACTAAATCATGAACCGGGTATAATGTTTATATCAAAAGATAGAGAATTTTCTGGAGAACATTGTGGTGAAGTTTCAGAAAATTCTAAGAGACAGTTTTTGGGAAAAAATTTTTTTTTTTTTTTTTTTGAATTATTTTTCAACTTTTTTTACTTTTTTGCAATTTTCCTCAAAAACTAAATCATGAACCGGGTATAATGTTTATATCAAAAGATAGAGAATTGTCTGGAGAACATTGTGGTGAAGTTTCAGAAAATTCTAAGAAAAAGTTTTTGAGAAAAAAAATTTTTTTTTTGAATTGTTTTTCAACTTTTTTGACTTTTTGGAAATTTTTCTCAAAAACTAAATCATGAACCGGGTATAATGTTTATATCAAAAGATAGAGAATTGTCTGGAGAACATTGTGGTGAAGTTTCAGAAAATTCTAAGAAAAATTTTTTGAGAAAAAAAATTTTTTTTTTGAATTGTTTTTCAACTTTTTTGACTTTTTGGAAATTTTTCTCAAAAACTAAATCATGAACCTAGTATGATTTTAACATAAAAAAAATAGAGAATATGTCTCAACCAACTGCAATCTCTCGCGCAGACAGTGTACGCCTCGCCTATTGGGCGAAATTTTTGGTTTCTACCTGGCAAATTTTTAAAACCCTAAGGCTCGGTCATTTTCTGACCAAAAAGCCTCGTTTTTGGACTAAAATGATGGTGTCATCCTGAATAATCAGACCATGATTCGAATTTCTCAAAAAAGTAAATTTTCGAGTGAAAAAATAATTTCATTATCCCACGAGGGCTGGCGACAATTCATCACAATCTTTTGCACCTATATAGTTTTATGAAAAAGAACCAGCTAGACTACAAAAAATTGTCTTTTTTCCAGATATAAGTGAAATCAACGATGGCAGTGAAGGTGGAGAGAACGAGAACGACGGAGATGAAGACGGACAAGTAGGTTTTCACAAATCAAAATACCGTAAAAACTTTATTTTATAGTCTCTATTTTTCGGAGCAAATTTTAGCGGGCGTTCATTATATTAGGGGTCTTTTTTCTCAACAAATTTCAAAATTAGAAAGACAATTAAAAAAAAAAAAAAAGGTTCGAACCATATATTTCGAGACAGTTTCTTTGTTTTATGATTGGCGCATTTTAAAAACCCTAAGGCTCGGTCATTTTCTGACAAAAAAGCCTCGTTTTTGGATCAAAATGATGGTGTCATCCTGAATAATCAGATCATGATTCGAATTTATCAAAAAAGTAAATTTTGCAGCTTGAAAACTGTATTAATAGCAAATTTAATTTTTCAAAAAATTCGTCAAACTTCCAGCCTCACTACGATCCAGCAGCGCACGAGAAACGCGTTTCGGTGCTCTTCATTCTCCTAATTATGCTGGGTAAGCCCTATTTACAAAACAAAGAACTTTCCATTCTTTTCTTTTTTTTTCCAATTCCAGGTTACGTTGCGGGTGGCGCCTACATGGTCCGCTGGTGGGAAGAGTGGACGTTCTTCGAGGCGTTTTACTTTTGTTTCGTTACGGTTACAACTATCGGTAAGTAAGATCCATTAATTGATTATGATTATCATCATCCGAAACGTTCAGGGTTTGGTGACATAGTGCCTGCCAACGTGGATTGGCTGCCAGCAACTTTGGCCTACATCGTGTTTGGTCTCATCATTACAACAATGTGTATTGGTAAATTGTTATTTATTTTTATAATGTTGCCAGTTTTGTGACGATGAGCGCAATGTCCCAGGGGGCGGTTTTGTTTTTCGGTTATTCAAGGGTAAACATGAGACAAGATATTGACTTTTTGCAAAAAACCTCCAAAAATGATTCGATTCTGGCTCATATTATCATGGAATATTTCATTCTGGGCTACACGGTGTCCAGGATTCGAAAAGTGGGCGGAGCCGAGCAAACGCGCCCCACTGGATTTTTTTCGCGCGTAATTCAAATTTTGAGGCATTTTTTTATGTTTTTCGGGAAAAAAAAGCATAAATTCTTAATTTTTTCCCAAATGTGCTCCAATGGATTTATAGCTGAGGTCTTTAGAAATTTTTTAAGCCTAAGAACGTCGAATTTGGTTCAGCCACCATTTCGGAATAATCGTTTTGAGTTTTTTGGTGTTTTTACAGAATAAATCTTTACGAAAATCAAAGTTTGGACAATTTTATGGTATTAAAAGATACAATACATACCTGGACACCGTGTATTGTATCTTTTAATACCATAAAATTGCCCAAACTTTGATTTTCGTAAAGATTTATCCTGCAAAAACACCAAAAAACACAAAACGATTATTTCGAAATGGTGGCTGAACCAAATTCGACGTTCTTAGGCTTAAAAAATTTCTAAACACCTCAGCTATAATTCCATTGGAGCACATTTGGGAAAAAGTTAAGAATTTATGCTTTTTTTCCCGAAAAACATAAAAAAATTTGAATTTCGCAGCGAAAAAATCCAGTGGGGCGCGTTTGCTCGGCTCCGCCCACTTTCTGGACACCGTGTAAAATAAAAAAGCAAAAACCACATATTTAAATTGATAAAAAATTACAAAAATCTCAGTTTTTTTTTTTCAATTTATTTCGATTACATACACGAAAGAAAATAATGCAAGTACAGCGCACTCATAACAAACTGGCGTCTATAATAGATCTATCGCATTTTTATCATGCAGACCTGGTGGGCAGTGAATACATTCGAGACATCCACTTCTACGGCCGAAGTCTCGGACGACAATTCATGACAATCGGTGGAAAAGTTGTGCATCTTGGAGAGGTGTTCGGCTACGTGGCATTTCTACAGAAAAACTACGGATTGACAGCCGAACAACTGACAAAACTGTCGCAGTTACCCGAGGAATATTTGTTGGATTGCTTGATAAACGGACGGCAGCCAGATCTCAACTGGATTGGTGGCCGACCGTATGTTCCACCCGACATTTACTATTTCAAATGGATTGAGCACCCGAGGACGCTATCGTTCGCATCCGATCGTGTGCTGCAGAGTATGGAGAGTTTGGATTTGAATACCAGCAGGTGAGTAGAGAATTTGATTGTGAAAATATTTAACAACTCAAAAACAAAAATTTCTATTTTTCAGATGCTCCACGGCCCGCACTTTGACGCCTCGCGAGTATTACCAAAAGATTCTCTTCCAGTATTGTAAACAACTTCAACCCGAAGAACCGATCGCTGACATCGACAATTGAAATACTGGTTCACCCCTAGTCATCTAGCCCCTTGAGTCTTTCTTTCATCCCCGTTTGCCTCGTTTCTAGGATATTGATTTTTCCGACACTTATCTGAAGACTTATTCTTTTCCCTCTCCTTCATGCCAAAATTATCAAAAAGTAGAATCGAATTGTTTTATTCTGATTCCATCTACATATCCTTCCGCATCCGTTTTATCCTAAATTATTTATTTATTTTAGGTTTCCTTGCTCCTTTCAAAAATTTGTTTCAATATTATATTGAAATTTCCCCTTCTTCCTTTCCGACTAAACCCAAAAACAACTTCTTCCCAAATGTGATTATTATGACGACTTCGAGTCAAGCTCATTCTATGTTTTCTATTTGAACAAAAAATAAAAACGAATTGACATTTACTTTAACATTTTCGTCTACTTTAAAAAAAATCGAAAAACCTTTAAAATTGAAGAATACAGTTAGAACACTTTTTCAGAAACAAAGATGTCACTCAATTTTCAAAAAATAATTCAAAGAACTACTTGAAAAAAAAAAGATTTCCAAGTTTCTGATAAAGTGCTGGTGGCCGTTTGCGTTTAGTCTTCCTTGTAGAGATCGGCGACTCCGAACTGCTTGACTCCCTCCTCGAACGGAATGTTGACAACCTGGAAATTGAAAAATGAGAAAATATTCCCAAAATTATTGCCTATCTCTCATATTTAGTAATGTCGCTCCATTGCGTTTGCAATATAATGCCACTTTGGAAAAATAGCATTATTTTAATTGTTTTTGAGAAAAAAATGTATTTTACATGCTTTTTCGGAATGTTGTGTTCCGTAAAAAATAAAATACGCAATTCCCTCATGAACTTATTCCAAATTGTTTAAACATTTCAAAAATGTTTGAAAATTTTTTTTGCTCCGACCAATGATCTGTGTCGATTGGGGTACAAAAACAGGGGGCCGGTTCAAAATTATCATGTCGTAAACCTTTATGGCTGGCAAAGAGTCCAACTCTTTTTTTCGCTAGAAGCGGACATTTTGCATTTATCGTCAAGTTTTCCTTATTCTTTTTATGCAGAAAACGTCATTTTCTGCAGAATAAAAATTCATTTCCTCCTCAAACTGCAAAATGCACTTTTCGTCATTTTCTTGATCAAAAATAATAAAAACTGCAAAATGTATGAAATGAATAACCCTATAATATTTTTTTTTGCATTCTTTGTATGTTTTTCTTAACAAAAAGTGACTTTTGCAATTTGACAAAATGAATTTTACTGCTGCAGAAAATATCTTTTTTTTTTGCATAAAATGAATAACCCCATTATATTTATGGTACGTCCAAAGTAGAAAAAAAGCGCAAAAAAAGACGAAAAGAGGCGTCCAAAGTAACTTTGTTTTTGCGTCTTTTTCTTTGTTGTTTACTGCCAAACAAGCAAAAAATTAATTGTAAACATGTTTACAAGTGCTCGCTTCTTTTTTACTTTGGACGTACCATCACAATTAAATAGTGAAATGCTAAATTTATGATTAAAAAAAGAACGCACCTGCATGAGATATCTCATCTCGTCCTTGGCGAGCCACTTCTTCTTCTTGGCAGCTTCTTCGGCGGCAGCAACAGCCTTCTCGTGCTCCCACTCACGGAGATCAGCGTGGTACTCACGGATTTGGCGGAGACGGAAGAATCCTACAATTTTTATTTAACTTGTGGGGTTATTCAGCATAAGTATTGTCAACCCGCCGCGATGGTCAAACGCGCTTTCCAAATAATTTCATTTCACGTATGAATTCAACGCGCAATGAAATAAATTGGAAACCAAAATGAAAATCCCGAAGCACTAAATTCAGCGGAGCGCGTTTGACCGTCGTGGCGGGTCGACAAAAAAAATGATAATTTTCCCATGTTTTCCCCTTTTCAGTACATGAAAAAAAAAACCGATTTTCGTGGTTTTTTTCCCTTTGCAAAATTGAGAAAAAAAAAGACAAAAAACTACAGTAGTCGGAGGTTTTTTGACGTAAACAACTTATCGTGTCGAGACCGGCCGATGAAATAACTCTATGCGCCTTTGAATTTCAACCGAATTCCCATTTAAAATTAAAGGCGCATTGCATTTTTCACTGCCGGGTCTCGACGCGATGGTTTTTTTTCCTGGAAAACAACCTGCATAATGGACCTATTCAAAGTAATGTAGAAAAACGGAAAAAATGACAAAAAACTGGGAGAAAACTCGGAAAATGCTCCGATTGGTCTGAAATTTTGGGAGAAACTGTCAAAAATGCTTCCGGACTTTCTCAGAAAATTTTGGACCGAAATATCGATTTAAAAAAATATTGATTTTTTTCTGAAAATTTTCTAAAATCGATATTTCGGTCCAAGATTTTCTGAGAAAGCCCGGAAGCATTTTTGACAGTTTCTCCCAAGATTTCAGACCAATCGGAGCATTTTCCGAGTTTTCTCCCAGTTTTTTTGTCATTTTTTCCGATTTTCTACAGTACTTTGGATAGGTCCATAATGAAAAAAAACCGCGAAAATCGGTTTTTTTCAGCCCCCTCAGCGCAATGAAAATGGCGTCTCCCAGCGGATGGTCTATTGACCAAAAAATCGTTTCAGAATAGCTGACAGACAATTAATTAGCTTACCTCAACAGTAAGAAACTGTTTAAAAAAGGAAATTGGAAAACTGGCCGAGTTGGGATTTTAAGCACCCCCTCGCGAGAAGATGGTCTATGGAAAAAATGCCGTTAGCTGAGGGGGCTGGGTTTTTTTCCTGCGCTGAATAGGTCCATAACATGCAGTTTTAGTTTCGAAAATCGGAAAAAATCGGATAACCGATTTTCCGAAAATGTAAGTCGGAACAAATTTCTGGTATCCGATTTTCTGAAAAATTATTTCGGAAAAACATTTCTTTTTTCCGAACAAGCCTAGTCCATAATGGGGTTATTCACGAAATGGCAAAAAAACTGCGCGAAAAATCGAAAATGCTCCGATTGATCTGAAATTTTGGGAAAAACTTTCCCGGACATTAACCCAAAATTTCAGGCAAAAATATCGATTTTTAGCATTTTCAGAAAAAAAATCAATTTCTTAAAAATCGATATTTTGGTCTGAAATTTTGTGGGAATGTCCGGGAGAGTTTTCCCCCTCATTGCTCAAAATTTCAGGTCAATCGGAGCGAGTTTTCGCGCAGTTTTTTGCCATTTCGTGAATAACCCCATAATGGATTTTAAAAAAGCGGAATTCCGGAATTCATCATTTTTTTAATTCTAAATATATCAAACTGGAGCACGATAGGAAAATCATTTTCCAGCTTCATGGATCCGGGCTCTGGTTTCATAAGGTTGGACAGGTGCTCATGACAACTCACAAGTGGAGTTCGGAGAACGAATCCATGAAACAGGAAACCAAGTTTAAAAATTCTAATTTTCGTGTTATGATGGTTAGATACGCCGAACACTTTCTAGAATTTTTGAAAATACTAAATGCGCTATGAGGTGGTGCCCGTGAGACATGTAAAATATACTTATCGGCCAGCCGTTCTATTTTTCACAACCTTCTTACTGGGCCGGTCTATTTTAGGGAGCCGTTATATTAGTGTTAGCTTTACTTTTTTTTTTTCAAATTTGCATTAAATCTCAAGGATTCTCCATAAAAAGGAAACAAATGTATGACAAAACAAATTTAGAAACAGTCAATGAGTGTTACATTCATTCCTATAACAGAGGGGCCGTTCTATTAGAGAATTTACGGTATATGAAAAAAATCCTCACCATAGACGACTCCAAGCGAGAGAGCTGCATAACGTCCGAAACGGATCAGCGGCGAGATGGTAACCGTTGGTGGCTGAAGAGTCACTGCATTCGGATGTTTGAGTGGGATCGACATCTGCAAATTCAATAGTTTAAAATAATTAAAGAAACACATCTTTAACACAATCAAGCTTACAGATAAATGGTATTTTCTGATTTTTATGAATTTTTATGCATTGAAAAATTTGCAAATGAGAAAAATATAAATAATCTTTTCGAGACGAATAACCCTACGAATATATAGCGTAAAGTGACCAATAATTGCACGTTTTTTCACAAAACAAAAAAGAAAAATGCGAAAAATTCGTCGGAAAAACAAAAAAATTGAAGAAAAACCGTCAATTTTGCACAGAGCCGCCTATTCGCAGAAATTCACACAGTTGAAACAACTGACACCGTATACTAATCGTTGCGAGACTCGGCGAAATTTCGGAGTGTCGTTGTGCGTTTTAGAGTTTTGTGAAACGCAAATTTAAATTTTAAATTTTTTCTTAACTTAAAAATTGTGCATTTTTTAATTTTTATTGATTTTATTATTTTTCAGTTCAAATGGCAGCCGCCTCTGTCCGTGGATTCTTCCAGCGGGCCGGTACCAGCATAAAAGAATACTTCCAACGAATGGGCAATGATTATGCGACAGTGGCTCGAGAAACCGCAACCGGATGCAAAGAGAAACCACTGAAAGCTGGTGGGTTAGTTAGCGAATCTAAATTTCTGAAAAAGGTTTTTTTCAGCCACCGTTTTCACTGGACTCGGTTTCCTCACGTACGCCTATCACACTAACCCGACAGAGCTTGAAATGATGGATTATTACTGTGAAAAACGACAACAATTAGTGCTTGTTCCGAGTTCTGAGCATAATCCAGCTACCAGTGAGTTTGATTTTTTAATTACTTATTTATTTATCGTCGATTATTTTTTTTTAAGCAAAAGAACTGATAAACCGCGATTTGCTGATCAGTCAGAACCGATTGCATCACTACAATCTCTGGTTTTTCTCACTTCTCGTGGCCGGTAATCACAACGATAAATTGCGGATATATTCGTCACAAGATCCGAATTTAAAAGATTGGCCGTGGACGGAGCTGTGGCGGAATATTGTTGATGTCGGATGTCTGGGAAGGTGGCATCGGATGGAGAATGCGTTTGTTGATTATGATATTAACACGGATGAAATCAATTTGCTTCCGGATGGAGAAAAATGATTTTTTTATGTATTGTATTTGTTGTTTATTTTTTTTAAATTTTAGAATTCTAGTAGAATCTTTTACAGGTCTCGTTTCATTTCATTTTATTATTATTATTTTTAATTTTTTTAAACTTTTTCTAATGGGGTTATTCTCGGAACCAGCAAAAAAATATTTTTAAAAAAACCAACAAAAAATTCAGCGAAAATGCGGAGAATTTTCCGATCGATCTGAAACTTTGGTAAATCATTTAAAAAATACTCTCGGACATTCCCTGAAAATTTCAGACCGAAATATTGGTTTTAAAAAATATCAATTTTTATTTCTGAAAATTTTCAAAATCGATATTTTGGTCTGAAATTTTCAGGGAATGACTGCAAGTATTTTTTAAATGATTTCCCAAAGTTTCAGATCGAGCGGAGCATTCTCCGAATTTTCGCTGAATTTTTGCTGGTTTTTTCTATTTTTTGCTATTTCCGAGAATAATAAAATTTGATTAAAACTGGTCTTATCAACTTGAAAATGGCTCAATCATTGCTTTGAAAATACTTCCATATTTAATTTTTCAGCTCATTTTTTATATTTAAATTATCCTTTAGATGGTGGAAAAATTTACCAGTATACTCGACGATGTTTGCGATCCGTTGACGCTCAGAAAATTCAGTGAACAGTGCGAAATTGGAATGGATGAAGCAGAAAAGTGAGGTTTTTTCTAATGATTTTAAAAAAATTGGAAAAATATTTCAAATTAATTCATTTAAATGGCCTTTTTTATTTCGTGCATATGGACCTATTCACAAAACTGAAAAAAAATTGCGGGAAAAATCGGAAAAGGCTCCGATTGACCTGAAATTTTGGGAAATATTCGAAAAAATTCTCCTGTTCACGCTCAAAAAATTTTGGACCAAAATATCGATTTTTCTGAAAATTTTTAAAATCGATATTTTGGTCCAAAATTTATTGAGCGTGTACAGGATAATTTTTTCCAATATTTCCCGAAATTTCAGGTTAATCGGAGCATTTTCCGATTTTTCCCGCAATTTTTTTTCCGTTTTTTCTTCTTTTTTTTCGGTTTTGTGAATAGGTCCAGTATTGTGAAAACAAAAAATCTGCAACGCGGTGTTTGCGTAGTTTCAAAATTCAAATGAAAATAGGAACAAATCTCTTCATTTGCCATGCTATTTCTTTCATTGCCGTTTGAATTTCAAAAGTACGCAAACACCGCGTTGCAATTTTTTTGTTTTCACAATAGGTCCATTTAAAAAAAACTGCCAAAACATCATAATATTTCCAGAATAATCGAAAAGTACGTGAAATCAAAAGGAGACTCAGTTTGGTCCCTATACGAAATCTCTGGCACTGTTTCCTCATCGGACGAATTCCCATTCTTCACATCCGATCAAAAGGTGTTCAAACATGTAGTCGTTCCTGAATCAGAATTAGAAAACGCCGAGTCGAAATTCGAAAAGGTGACGTCAAAACGCCTTCATAGCGTGCAGAGGACGAATCCGAATGATACAAGAGTATACGGCAGATCGTGGGCGAATAATGACGATTTGCAAGGCAAGTCTCTACGAGCACAGGAAGCGCAGAAGAAGAAATTCACGGAAACCACGACGATGGAAGTGAAGAAAGAGAAATCGGCCACTCCGGAGGTAATTTTTTTTTTTTTTTTGATTTTTCAAAATTAATATCGTTCCTTAAAATTTTAATTTCAGCCCAAAAAGGAAACTGAAAAACCTGTCGAGAACGCCGCCAAAAAGACAATCGTACAGCCCAAGAAACAAACGTCTGTGATGAGCATGTTCGCTAAAAAGACTACTAAAAATACTGAAAAATCTAATGAATCTGAGAATAAAAACACACGAAAGCGCCCAAAGATTGAGATAGATGAGGAGGAAGTTGTGCCAAGAAAAACCGAGAAAAAGAGCCTTTTCGACCAATCCGAGGACGACGACAAATTTCCGTCCTCGCGTGAACAAACTCCAGAGAAAGATCACTCTCCGCCCGCCAAAAAAAGTAAAAAAGTTGTGAATGATGAGAATCGGAAGGCGAAAACAAAGTTGGTTGGACGGGAAATGGAACCGGAAGAAAACGCAAAAGAAACCGTTTCCCCAAAATCAGAAGAACGCCATCGAACGACAAGAATCGAGAAAGTGGTGGAGACTTTTGTCGACGAGGACGGATATTTGGGTAAATTTTTATTGATATTTTCTTTTGCATTAAAAAATTCCAGTGTCCAAAGAAACTCAAAAAGCCGTCGAATGTTCACCATCACCGGAAAAACCAAAACTGAAAAAGGTGATTACGGCGCCAATTCCGGGTACGTCGAAACCGGCGAAAAAAGGAGCCACGATTACTTCTTTCTTCAAAAAAGCGTAATTCTCTTTACGATCCTTTCTAACCGATCTGATATGTATATGTTTTATTACTATTATTATTTACATCATAAAACAGAACTGATGGAAAAAATACTAAAAATGTGTTTTGTTTTCGTGTTATTTTTCTTTATCGAACACACCATTTTTCAAACAAATTGAGTTATCTTGAGTGCATCATCAAAGCCCTGGTTTTGCGCATTTGTCAAATCTCCGAACCGAACCGCACTGCCATGTTTATGTTTTTTTTTTTTTGCTTTTCAAACCTAATTCTGTTTTCGTGTATTTTTCGTTTTCTTAAATGTTTTCAAAAATATGATTTTCTATTTTTTTTTTGTCGGTGAAAATTATTTACTGTCAGTATGTATATTTACAGGTTCCGGGAAATTTCAAAACCATGCTAACATGGATGGGGCCTAAATCGGGCCTATATTCAAAACTACTTGCACGGTGTTTGCGTACTCGCGTTGCGGACCGATTTACGAGGCTCCTCCCAGTGCCTGGCTTTATTTTTTGTGATTTTCGCTTTTTTCTTGTTTTTTAATCAGTTTTTTTTTATTATTTTAGGTCGATAAATTTTTTATTTGAACGAATACTGGGCGAAAAATAGGAAAAAGTAGAAAAATGGCGGCTGGTGCAAAAATCGACAATATCGCCTTTTCATGGTTAATGTTCTTTTCGTTAAAAAATAATCAGATGTTCGCATATAATTTTTCGACGACAACTCACACAAAGCTCGCCGTCTTCTTCCGTATGAAACCCGGAAAATTTCCCCGTTCTCTTTATAAATCGTTTTTGATTGACAATGTCGACTTAAACATATACAAATAAGCAAATTATACCGGCCAAATGGCCTAAAAATAATTAAAATGTTTCATGTGTTTTTTCCTGGTCGACATCGAAGAACAAAATTTAATCACCTAAAATGACAAATTACTTTAAAACACAAGAAAATTTACCATGAAAAGCCGAAAAACGATTTTTGCATCATCCGTTAAACTACAACATTTATCGACCTAAAATAAAAAATTTCTTTAAAAAACTGAACAAAATTCATCAAAAAGCGACAAAAATGTACCACACGGTGTCCAGGATTTGAAATGTGGGCGGAGCCGAGCAAACGCGCCCCACTGGATTTTTTCGCGCGAAATTCAAATTTTGAGGCATTTTTTATGTTTTTCGGGAAAAAAGCATAAATTCCTAATTTTTTTCCCACATGTGCTCCAACGGAATTATAGCTGAGGTCTTTAGAAATTTTTTAAGCCTAAGAACGTCGAAATTGGTTCAGCCACCATTTCGAAATATTCGTTTTGAGTTTTTTGGTGTTTTTGCAGGATAAATCTTTACGAAAAGCGAAGTTTGGGCAATTATATGGTATTAAAAGATAAAATACATAAATTTTACAAAGAAAAACAGGTTTTACTGAAAGAAAAACAATAAAATCAATAACATAAAATGCGAGAGTCGAAAAATGCGCAAGCACCGAAAGTGCGCCATGGAAGTTTGCTGACGCGCCAGCAAATTAGGCTCCGCCCACATTTCAAATCCTGGACACCGTGTACCAAAAAATACCAAAATCACAAAAAAACAAAAATATCGGTTCGCAACGCGAGTACGCAAACACCGCGCGACAACTTAAATAAAACAATAACATAATAACAGTCAACCGCAAATTTAACGATTTCGTAGTTTTTAATACAACTCTCTACTGTATTTTTTCCTGTTGAATTGGTTTTGAAATGTCCTGGAGCCTATTTACAACAAGCAACGCTCAGAATTTATGATATTATCCAGAATTCCACCACTCGCACACGGACCGTGCACTGTGGACTTACCCGCATTTCATCTCGCATCTCTCAATTTCTCACGTAAAAAAAACGTATTTCAACGTTGGCCTGGCCACTGGATTTTCTAAATTTTTTTAAATCTCTTCTTACGGTAGAGAATTGATTTTTGCAGCCACCCGTCGGGCTTCTGCCCGGTGACTAGCGGACAATTGCGAAATTAACAAATACAAAAAGGACGTGGTTTCTTACTTATCAATTTTTTAAAAGGAAAACCCCGTAATAGCAAGAAGAAAAAATCCTTAAATTGCGAAAAACGGGACTTCCTTAGCCAGTCGTGCAAGCATTTCGATTAATTTAACTCGCCATCCCGTGACATCCCTGAAATATCACGTGCTTGTCTGGACCAAAAAGCAACGCATGAGCCTCATCTGATGATTGGCTCCGATGCTGATCCGTGTCGTGTGCTCAATTCAGTCCCTGCGGACTCGTTCATCTCAAGAGTGAATGACCGTTGCGATGTCTGAAAATCATTTATTATGCTGCGCACAAAGTAAAAAAAAGCACGCGTGAACTTGCGAAACACGCGCACAATGATGCAAGATTTGCGCGATTTTGAAGCGTCATTTTTACAAAAAGATGTTATGTCCCTTTAAAATTCTTACGGTATTTGTTATATTTTCAGTCGATTTTCGCAACATTTTGCGGCAAATTGACGTTTTCTGTGGTTTTAAAGATATTTTTCGATAAATTAAATTAATTTAGTCCTAATTGAAAGGGTTTGCGTCATGTAATCACTATTTTTTTCTTATTTAAAGTAAATTTCCTTGTTTAGAAACTTACCTAATTTTTTTGCCGTCATGTCTGCAATTCAAATGTTCGTTTATTTTGTTTTATCCTCTTCTGAATAATTTTGTAGCATTGTGTTATGGGGTTTTGCACGAAATGGCAAAAAACCGCGCAAAACTCGGAAAATGCTCCGATTGACTTGAAATTTTGGTGAATAAGGGCAAAAAATACTTCTGGATATGCTCAAAAAAATTCGGACCGAAATATCATCCTTATATATAAAATTCCGTTTGGGTCTGTAACTAACAAGGGAACTACAAATCCATGAGGGTTGAGAATTTTACCAAACTTTCAGAATCGGTACATTTGAGTACGGTGATTACGAATCTGAATTCACTTTTTCCCCAATCGATCTGGCTTTTCAGAAAATTTGTCTTAAAGTTGGCTCAAAAATTTAGTTGTCAATGGAAATTTATAGCGTGCAGCGCCTCACTGAGAAATAGAGGAGTCCGCGTTATAGTGACTGGCCTTCCGCACCCTTGTTTTCAACAGTGGATGGTTCAGTGGTAGAGTGCCCGCATGGTAAGCAGAAGGTCTGGAGTTCTAGTACGCGCTATTTAAAAACTTTTTTGCAATTTTTAAACTTTCATTTTTTCCTCATTTTTTGTCGATTTTTCACAAGTTTTTTTTTCACAAAATTTTTTTTCAGAAATTTTTTTTCTCAAAAAATTTCCTTGTTTGTTTTTTCTCGGTAAAGAAAAGTTCTGAACTTTAAAAATTTTCAACTTTTGTGGGTAGATATGAGAATACGTTTTCAGATGATAATAAAGGTTCTGGGGTTGCCAAGTGTAATGTGCAGTTGGGGTTGGAAAGTATACTAGTCTGGGGTCAATTTCTATACATCTACCCAAAGGTCAATCTCACGATACATTTCTGTAGTTGGGGTCGGATAATATACCACGACCCGTTTAATACACAACCTCAGCAAAAAACTTGAAATTCACAACTGTGCTTCACCGAGAAAAAACAAACAAGGAAATTTTTTGAGAAAAAAAAATTTCTGAAAAAAATTTTTGTGAAAAAAAAACTTGTGAAAAATCGACAAAAAAATGAGGAAAAAATGAAAGTTTAAAAATTGCAAAAAAGTTTTTAAATAGCGCGTACTAGAACTCCAGACCTTCTGCTTACCATGCGGCCACTCTACCACTGAACCATCCACTGTTGAAAATAAGAGTTCGGAAGGCCAGTGACTATAACGCGGAGTCCTCTATTTCTCAGTGAGGTGCTGCACGCTATAAATTTCCATTGACAACTAAATTTTTGAGCCAACTTTAAGACAAATTTTCTGAAAAGCCAGATCGATTGGGGAAAAAGTGAATTCAGATTCGTAATCACCGTATTCAAATGTACCGATCCTGAAAGTTTGGTAAAATTCTCAACCCTCATGGATTTGTAGTTCCCTTGTAAGTTTATTGGTGTGTCTGTTTACAAATCGCATGGAGGAAGCGAACTGACCGCCAACACGGTGTGTTGAAGCGTACATTTTTTCAAAAATAATAAAAAGTACGCAAATTGCCGTAACATGCGCGTTCAAATTATATTGTGAAAACAAAAAAATTGCAACGCGGTGTTTGCGTACTTTTGAAATTCAAAAGGCAATGAGAGAAATAGCTTTACTTTATCGAGAAATATCTTTAAAATCGCAGAAAACGTCAATTTGCCTCAAAATGTTGAGAAAATCGACTGAAAATATAACAAATACCGTAAGATTTTTAAAGGGACATAACATCTTTTTGTAAAAATGACGCTTCAAAATCGCGCAAATCTCGCATCACTTTGTGCGCGTGTTTCGCAAAATCACGCGTGCTTTTTTTTACTTTGTGCGCCACATTATTTATTGTCGAACCGCCAAAATGGTCAAACGCGCTCCACTGAACTCAACGCTATGCGATTTTCATTTCGGTCTCCAAATTATTTCATTTCACGTATAAATTCAACGTGAAATGAAATATAATGGATTCGTGGCGGAGTGAAATTTCACGTGAAACTGGGAGACGAAAAATTTCTTAATTTTTTCGAATAAAAACGTGAAAAAAATTGTCACTCCGCTACGAATCCATTATAATTTGGCGACGAAAATGAAAATCGCAAAGCGCTGCAATAAGAATCATAATAAAATGTCTCGGCTTTGAGAAAAACGCTTCAAAATTAACAGAAAAAACAACGAGCAGTTAAAACTGTGTAGAAAATATTTTAGGATTAAAGGGAGGCGCCGGCTACGGTGGGTGAGGAGGTCTCACCGCGGTCGCACCGCACAAAGCGCGCGCCATTTGAATTTATTTTTTTTATTTTTGACAATTTTAAACTGTTTTCGATGGAGAAAAATGGAATTGGACTCGTTGTTTACAGCAATTCGATTATTGATGTTTTTTCTCTCTCCATGACTTTTTTATCCTGTAAAGTAGTCTGGGTTTTAACTGAACTCACATTAGAAGTTATAAATTCCTAAAGCCCTGGAAGGGAAATTGCAAAGAAACCGATTTATTGCAGAATTAGGAAGGTCGCTTTTGACTTTTAGTTGCTTCATATTTTCTGGCTCTTTTCTACTTTCGTTCCTTTACTTTTTTGAATTTTGATAATATTCTGAAAACAGTTGATTTCTTGTGGAAAATCAGTGCTTTAAAACAAGTCCAAAATATCGAAAAGTGTATTTACTTTCAAGCATTTCCAAACAAGACAAAACAAGTCCAATCTCTCTCATATGTAGTACGAAATCTCTCAGACACACACCCTCTGAATACACAATTTCATGATTCATAAATGAACAATGACCTCTTCTTGTGTGATGAAAACACTCGAAAAGAGCACAAGATTTTGCTCTTTCCAGGAGTTGGAAGAAGAAGATGATGAAGAATAAAATGATAAAAGAAGGACGCAGAGCGAGAGAATAAATGCAATTGTGGTGAAGCCATGAGAAAGTTTGAGAATTTGTGAGGAGAGAAAAGAAAATAGGAATTTTGAGTGATGACAAGTGTTTCGGTTTCGACCAGCCACCATCACCACGCTATTTCTTGTCATTTTATCATCCCTTGTTTTGTTTTTTTTTTCACTTCCAAAATTGTTTCTACCTGGCGCATTTTTAAAATCCTAAGGCTCGGTCATTTTCTGACAAAAAGGCCTCGTTTTTGGATTAAAATGATGGTGTCATCCTGGATAATCAGACCATGATTCGAATTTCTCAAAAAAGTAAATTGGTGGCCGTATTCATCACTATTCCTGACTATACCTTTTACCCTTTAAAAAATTTCAAAATACTCCTTTCTTTTTGTTTCATTAGGTTTCCTTTTTGTACAATATTTCCTCCATTCCATCGTCCTTCATCTGCCACCAATTTGAGCGATTGGATTTTCGGAAAAAGCGAAGAAACGAACACAAAATGAGCATATGTAAATACATGACACTCTTTGTTTTTTGTTTTGTTTTGTCCAGGCACTTTGACCTTGAAAAAATCTAATATAGAAAAAAAAACATGATGTATGCAGCTTTATGGTGCGTCAAAAAAAAAGTAGAAAAATGAGAAAATGGAAAAAAAACTGTGTATCAAAAAATGCTAATTTTTACTAATTTCGCAATTGTGCCCACGTGAAATCAGTGCGGCCGTACCAGCTAAATTGATTTCACAACTAGACAAAGTAAAAGTGGTAAAATAAGCATTTTTGGACATCCAAGTCATTTTTTAATTTCACCTTTTTTGATTTTTTTGGATGCACCAAGCACGGCACCCCAAAATTGTTTCTACCTGGCGCATTTTCAAAACCCTAAGGCTCGGTCATTTTTCGACAAAAAGGCCTCGTTTTTGGATTAAAATGATGGTGTCATCCTGAATAATCAGATCATGATTCGAATTTGTCAAAAAAGTAAATTTTCAAGTGAAAAAATAATTTCATTATCCGACGAACTTGGTGGTGCATTGGAAGACGACGGGGGAGGCGTGTATCAGCGTTCTCACAAAATTCAAACATTTTGAACTCCCAAAAACTCTCAAAAGCATGCCTTTTACGGACATGTCAATCATGAGCCAAATACCGTTACTTTTTCATAAATCGCACGGCACCCCAGCCTTCCAAAGGTGTTTTTACCTGGCGCATTTTCAAAACCCTAAGGCTCGGTCAGTTTTTGACAAAAAAGCCTCGTTTTTGGACTAAAATGATGGTGTCACCCTGAATAATCAGATCATGATTCGAATTTGTCAAAAAAGTAAATTTTTAAAAAAATTTAAAAAAAAAAATTTTTTTAAATTTTTTTTTTTAATTTTTTTAATTCGAGATATTCTAAAATATTGGTTTTCATGAGTCAAATACCGTTACTTTTGCTTAAATCGGAGTGTCCTTTCTTCGATCAGTTTGAAACTGATTTGATAGAATTGAGTGGAGTGTTCTAATTTGTTCAAAGTACATTCAATTGAGAAGACGTTATAAAAAAAGACAAGTTTTGTTTTTCCTAGAAGTCTGTAGGTTCTGAATGAAAGTTTCTACTATGTACTTGTTTAGAGTATTATTTACGAGCAAAAGCCAGTTACGACGCTCCGAAGTTCCGCAGATTTCGCAGCAAAAAAAACTACCCTGCGCCACCAAGTTCGTCGGATAAAAAAATTATTTTTTCACTCGAAAATTTACTTTTTTGAGAAATTCGAATCATGGTCTGATTATTCAGGATGACACCATCATTTTAGTCCAAAAACGAGGCCTTTTTGTCAGAAAATGACCAAGCCTTAGTGTTTTAAAAATGCGCCAGGTAGAAACAATTTTGGAAGGCTGAATTTTGCTTGTGAACACATAATAATAGTTTTTCTTCTCCAAGCCCTCAAAAATTCCGAAAACAAACCCACACGCGCTAACTAGGCGGCTTTAGTTCAACTTTGGTCTGCTCCTGCCTCGAAAATCTGGAAATTTTGACATTTGTTTTGCTGTTTGAATAAGCGGAGTTCTTCAAAAACTTTTATGGGAATTCGCATGAAGTATAATTTTTTATTTAATTTTTGAAGCGCTTTATTTTTTTGTTTGTTTTTTTGAATAAAAACTTTAGAAAATTTCTAGAAAAACATGAAACTGAAAGATTCTGGGAATGACCTTTTTAACCTCAATATTTCGAAAACTGAAACTGAAATCGAAATCGAAAACTAAACGTCAACTCGCATCTTTTTTTTCTCGCTTTTCGTTTTTCGTTTTTCATTTCTTGTTGGACATCACATCCGCCCAAAGTGATTAATGAAAGTGCACCGCCCATTCCAACCATTCTAACTAGCCAAACAAAATTTCTCCTTTTTTCATTCATTCATTTATTCTCTTGATGTATTTGTATTTGTCTTTTCTTTTTTTTTTTTCTTCTTGTTCGTCATCTTATTTTCATATCCACAATTTTTTTACGCGTTCTCTTGTGATGAAAAATGTTCGTAACGCAAGCATTATTCATTCTAGTCGGGTGAGAAATCTAAGAATTTGGGAGAAAAAAAAAAGAAAAAGAAAAGGAGAAGAAAAAGGAGAACATTTTCATTTCCATCTTAAAGTGTTTCATATGCATTTTTGATTATCTCACCTTTTTGCTCTTGGAAAAAGGTTCGTTTTGCAGTCTGTGCTTTGATTTTCTCATTCATTTTGAAACAAATTATTTGAAAATTTGAACTTTTTAGAGCTGTACATAACACCCGATCACATTTTTGCACTGCGCACGACCCCCCCCCCCCCCCTACCTGGCGCATTTTTCAAACCCTAAGGCTCGGTCATTTTTTGACAAAAAGGCCTAGTTTGTGGATTAAAATGATGGTGTCATCCTGAATAATCAGACCTTGATTCGAACTTCTCAAAAAAGTAAATTCTCGAGTGAAAAAAAATTTCATTATCCGACGAACTTGGTGGCGCATTGGAAGACGGGGGGAGGCGTGTTCTGTCTAAAATTTCAGGAATTGTTATGAATTCAGTAAACATTTTTATTATTTCATTTAAATTTTCTTGCTGGTTATCAGTTTCCTCGATGAATTTTTTTTCGAGCATTACGCTTCATTTTCAGAAAACCCTTTTTTTAAATCCAAAAATTAGGAATTTTCGTCCAAAAATGGCCGAGCCTTACAATTAGGGCTTTCAAAATATCTTTATCAATTTTTATTCATTTACACAATATTTATGCTTTAAAGCTAGACATCCAAAAATATCTCACGGCACCCCATCCTTCCATCCAAAATTGTTTCTAACTGGCTCATTTTTAAAACCCTAAGGCTCGGTCATTTTTTGACAAAAAGGTCTCGTTTTTGAATCAAAATAATGGTATCATCCTGAATAATCAGATCATGATTCGAATTTCTCAAAAAAGTAAATTTTCGAGTGAAAAAATAATTTCATTGGAAGACGACGGGGGAGGCGTGTATCAGCGTTCTCAAAAAATTCAAACATTTTGAACTCCCAAAAACTCTCAAAAGCATGCTTTTTACGGACATGTCAATCATCCAAGTGACAGACATTTTCTTGAATTTTTGCCCGTCTGAACCTTTCTGATGAAAAAGTGGAACAAAGTTCTTTGGGAGAGCGTGGGAACTTAATAGAAAAAAAAAATTTAAAAAAAAACAAAGTGATTTATTAACTCTTATAAGAATCCTGGGATTTTCACCACGTTATAATGTATTTTCAAACGACTTGCGACATGAACACACAAGTCTGCATTCACCGTTGTGTCTGCGTCTCTTCAAATATCACTGTGTTCGTGTGGTCGCGCACAAATAAGTGGGCGGAGTTTCGCGTTCTCAATAGTCATTAGTTATTTATTTATTTTTCTTTTTTTGTTGAAATTATTTATTTATTTTTTTTTCAATTTTTACTCGATAATAAGTATTCACAAATATTTCATAAAAGTCAAAATTCAAAAGCACATTTCCACATCGAGTAAATAAAAACCCAGAGTGTCCCCTCTATTGTGATTTGTGCAGATTTCCATATTTTCTCGCGGACGACACCAACCGACCAACCAACCATATGTCACATTTTGGCGCCAAGCGTCTGTGTGTTCGTAATGTGTCACTGCTAAAATGCATTCAGAATGTGGTGTGACACAAAAACAAGATAAAATCTATGGGTTTCGCAATTTTTCAAATCCCATTTCAAAGTCAATTTTATTGTGCAACCGCATCAGTGTTCCGGTTTGCAACACTAATGTTTTTACTTTTATTTCTTTTTGGGATTTTTTTGATGATCTGCGCAGGTTTAAAAAGTATGTATTTATTGTGCAAAGCCAGCAGCTCGCATGGCTCAAATTTGGGATATTAAGATTTTTAACGTCGTTTGGGATTCGACAGATTAAGCGCATTTTTAAAACCCTAAGGCTCCGCCATTTTTTGACAGAAAGGTCTCGTTTTTGGATTAAAATGATGGTCTCATCCTGAATAATCAGACCATGATTCGAATTTCTCAAAAAAGTAAATTTTCGAGTGAAAAAATAATTTTATTATCCGACGAACTTGGTGGCGCATTGGAAGACGACGGGGGAGGCGCGTGGGGTTTTATGAATGTATAAGAAATATGTATTATCAATTCAATATCCTTGCCGAGTACAGTAAGCAGTGGCGAAACTCCGTCCCCTCAGGTTTTGCCACTGAGCGCAGCACGCCTCCCCCCGTCGTCCAATGAAATTATTTTATCACTCGAAAATTTACTTTTTTGAGAAATTCGAATCATGGTCTGATTATTCATGATGACACTATCATTTTAATCCAAAAACGAGGCCTTTTTGTCAGAAAATGACCGAGCCTTAGGGTTTTAAAAATGCGCCAGGTAGAAACAATTTTGGATGGAAGGATGGGGTGCCGTGGGTAGTGCAAAAATGTGATCGGGTTTGGCGAAATTTATTGAATTAGCAAAAACCCCAACGGTTATTTCTCGAAGGTCTTTCTTCTCTATTCTTCTTCTCAACACCTCATAAATCTTGTGCATACACACACACACACACACATAATCCAGAAGAATAGTGAGCACTCATCTTCTGAATCTTTGATGATAACTGGCATCGCCCCCTGAGGGACACTGGAACGTGCCAATTCCCAAAATACTCATTCTCACTTTTGCGCAGCAAACTCTCTTTCTTTTTTTTGCATACATCGTAATTTTGACTTTTCAACACCTCACACGCCTCCCCCGTCGATGCGCCACCAAGTTCGTCGGATAATTAAATTATTTTTTTCGCTCGCAAATTCACTTTTTTGAGAAATTCGAATCATGGTCTGATTATTCAGAATGACACCATCATTTTAATTCAAAAACGAGGTTTTTTTGTCAAAAAATGACCAAGCCTTAGGGTTTTGAAAATGCGCCAGGTAGAAACAATTTTGGAAGGAAGGCTGGGGCGCCGTGGGCTGCAGGGTGTTCTCACCATTTCACCGAGAACCTTCTAGTTGTTCTAAAATGGTCTGAAATTTCATTTCTCTTTAGTTTTTTGAATGTACATACATATATATATATAAATTCCTGTTTTCAACCAGCGTAGTATGTGTGTGTGTGTGTGCTCAAATTTCACGAGCTGGAAATGGAACGTGGAACGTGGAAAGTGGAAAGTGGAAAACAAAAAAAAAAAGCTAAAATAACATTGAATTTACAGCAAAGCATACCTTTTGAGCTGAAAAGATTTTTTAAGAAGCGACAATTGTTTTGGCTAGTCGCCATTTCTTTTCGAAATGAGAAAACAAAACAGGCAGAGGATTTTAAATGAATGAACGACCACTAAATGAGAACAACAACAAAAAAATTTTTCTAGAAGCATCTGGCAGGATTTTATCATCCTTCTTTACTTTCTGATGAGTGAAGTACCCACTTGATCTTCTTCTCCTTTTCCTTTTCCATCTTGAAATTCAACCCCCTTTTTCCGTTCAATGATTTTCTTTTAGCACTTCACTTCCATAATACGTTTGCATCTTATCCATTAAATTATTTATTTTATTGAAAACGTTGAATATACATATCCACACAATTTACAGTACCCAGCACTCAAATGTGCGCCATGTACAAATTTCTACTGCTCACCTCAATATTTCTCATTGTCGCAGGATTGATCCTCACCGCTTTCTCGCTTTTCAGCCCGCTCTGGGAGGTAAGTTAGAGTTTTTTTTAATGAACTTTTTTTTTTCAATTTTGGTGGTCTCATGAAAATACACAAAGGGTCTGAAACAGGGCTGTAATTTTATGTTTACGGATTTTAAGTGTTTTGGAGCAGCCAAGATGATTTCTGAACTTATTTCTTGATGTTAATTTCCGAAACTAAACCAGACATCGCGATTTAGCTTTATTTTCGTCGTTGGTCATTATTATTTAAATTTATGTTTTTTTGTGGTTTCAGCCATTAATTTTCTTGGTCAAAAATGTTCTTGCACACGTAAAAATTAGCACACAAGGAATTCAAAATTGGCGACTTTAAATTTTAGTAAATGCAAAATTTTTCGAACATGTTCGACACGCCTCCCCCGTCTTCGCCACCAAGTTCGTCAGATAATGAAATCATTTTTTCACTCGAAAATTTACTTTTTTGAAAAATTCGAATCATGATCTGATTATTCAGGGTAACACCATCATTTTAGTCCAAAAACGAGGCCTTTTGGTCAAAAAATAATCGAGCCTTAGGGTTTTAAAAATGCGCCAGGTAGAAATAATTTTGGAAGGCTGGGGTGCCGTGTTCGATAGTATTTTTTATTTTATTCTCCACAGTGAACGCCTCCCCCCGTTGTCCAATGCGCCACCATGCGTTCGTCTTACTTGTGATACTTGTGAGGTTCGACCTCAGTTTCCATCCTGGATACTGCGAACCAAGCTGCGCCAAGTTGCACGATCCCTTCCGACAGTGGACCATGCTCGTTTTGCCTCGAGTATGCCAATTCTTCGGCGGCCGTGCCCGAGGTTGCCCCTGAGGGCCTCATTGTGGATGAAGATTTTGATCGAATCCGTGATGTCGTCGGCCCATCTTTTCGGAGGACGACCGCGTGGTCGTGCTGATCCCCTAGGATCCCATTCTGATGCTATCTTCGCCCATCTGTCGTATTTCATGCGTGATACGTGCCCTGCCCACTTCAGTTTTCTTCGTAAGACTTGCTTATCCATGTCTGGTGGGTCGCATCCGGCAATTTCGAACATGTTGCTAACCGCTCTCTGTAGCCTCTTCGTGTCTGACTCCTTGGAAGTCCATGTCTCGCATCCATAAGTCATCGCAGGGATGACAGTGGTTGTAAGTAATCTATTCCTTATCTTCTGAGGAGATTGTAAAACTTCTCTTCGAATGGCATTGAAAGCAGCCCATCCCGCGCGAATCCTTCTAGCGACTTCAGCAGTGAGAGATCCGTCGTCAGCAAACGTTCTTCCGAGGTATTTGACGTTTTGGGAGATTTCAATCCTCGTGTTCAGAATATTGATGTCCGATCTTGATAATAAAATTATTTTTTCACTCGAAAATTTACTTTTTTGACAAATTCGAATCATGATCTGATTATTCAAGATGACACCTTCATTTTAACCTAAAAACGAGGCATTTTTGTCAAAAAATGACCGAGCCTTAGGGTTTTAAAAATGCGCCAGGTGAAACGCACTTTGCGTTTGCAGACGCAGAGACGCAGAATTTAGCACAACGTCTCTCCGTCTCTAATCTCTAATGCGTGCAGGTAGAGCGCAATTGCATCGTACCTCTATTGTTGGGTAAATTAACATTAATTCATCTTTTTGAATGCTTCACAGTTCAAAGCTTCGATCGTATTTACTCTATGAGAAGGATACGATTTTCTTTTTTTTTTTTTTTCAAAACCCCGGGAAAAGCATTTAAACTCATAATCCTTTCCTGGTTTCTTGCTGGAAAATAATTTTAAAAATTAATTTAAAATCAGTGAATTTCGAGGAAATTTAGAGCGAAATTATAATTACACACCCACTCAACGGCACCCCTGGCGCATTTTCAAAACCCTAAGGCTCGGTCATTTTCAGACCAAAAAGCCTCGTTTTTGGACTAAAATGATGGTGTAATCCTGAATAATCAGATCATGATTCGAATTTCTCAAAAAAGTAAATTTTCGAGTGAAAAAATAATATCATTGGACGACGGGGGGAGGCGTGCCACTGAGAAAAAAAATCCTGTGCATACAACAATGTCTAACCGTTCCGTTTAAAAGCGGAAATAAATTATTAATCCATTCAGATTGTCGACTTTCCCCGAACACATCTCTCTCATCATCACGGTCTTTGGTGGGATTGCATAGTTCATCATGACACACTGATACCACTGCATGAAGTACAAGCAGAGCTTCGAGGTGACGATCACTACTTAAAACCGTGTTAGAAATTTAAACTTAACTTTTGATTATCAGGGGATCGATGTGAGAGCAAAATGGACTCTGCCGTTCAAGCGACACTGCGAGTTGCACTTGAGAAAGGAGACGCAGAGGCGAGGGAACTTTTACTTCATCGGTTTTTGCGTAAGTGTTTGACAAGTTTTAAATGAATTGTTTCTTGTTTGCAGCCCATCACAAAGGCGTCATTTTCTTTGCTGTATTCACATTTGTCTTTGGACTCATCTCAATCCTCATAGGCTCTTGCTCACCATGTTTTCCACCAAATGCTCTTCTTTATATGGTCGGCGTGTTTATGACTGCTTCATGCTCTCTTTTAGCTGACATTATATTCATTTTCGCTTTCAATCAAAAACCAATTTTTGCGAAGAGCCAACAAGATCATGAGCACGATTACTATACAACGCATTCACGACGGGAGCGAGGCGAATCCGGATTGTTTAATGTAACAAAAAAAAACTACTTATTTTTTGCTGAAAATGCAGTTTTTTCAGTTTGAAAAACGTCTTGGAGCTGCCACGTACATTCATTTGTTTGGTACGGTGCTTTTGCTCACAGCATTCATTTTATCTATCTTTTGCGCCTACTTCTTAATAACATCAAAACACGCGCATGATGCGTGTTGCACAAGTCGAAAAGAGTATCGAGAGCAGAACAAGTGAGTTGTGTTTCTGACTTTTGAGTAAAGATTTAGAAAATCAGATTAAGTGTATTGTGTTTTCGCGGGACTCCGCCCACTTATTTGTGCGCGACCACTCGAACACACTGATATTTGAAGAGACGCAGGCAAAAAAGGGATAGCCGACTCATGTTTTCGGCTCCGGGACATTTCGCAGCCGGACGTTTCGCAGCCGAGACGTTTCGCAGCCGGACATTTCGGCTCCGGGACATTTCGCAGCCGAGACATTTCGCAGCCGAGACATTTCGCAGCCGGACATTTCGCAGCCGAGACGTTTCGCAGCCAACCTCCTTATATACACACTCTCTCGTTGCTTGTTTATCAATAACATGTTTACCAATTGTGTAGTCGACCGCTGAGAGAGAAGTGATATTCGTGTTATTGTGTTTACCGGCTGCGAAACGTCTCAGCTGCGAAATGTCCGGCTGCGAAACGTCTCAGCTGCGAAATGTCCGGCTGCGAAATGTCTCGGCTGCGAAACGTCCGGCTGCGAAATGTCCCGGAGCCATGTTTTCATGCTGCAACTCGTTTGAAAACACAATATTAGCCTCAATTAAATTGCAGATGGCGAAACAATGGTCTCATCTTGAAAACCGGACGAATGACACATCAACCTCATCATCGTCCATTCGTTGTTATTGATGATGATAGCAGCATTTGAAAGAGATTCTGCTCATTCTTTAAGTAATTGATCTCGATCTACAAACATTAAATCTCGGAAAATAAACCGGTGAACTGACAACCAAGCAGAATGTTTTCCTTACAAGCTTTTGTGATGTGATTTTTAATTTTTCAAAATAAATGATTGATTTTTTCATTTTATTGTATTTACCGTAAAACTCTAATACAACGGCATGTTTGGTGTGCAAACCTTTAAATACCAGGCAGTTATGATGAAATGAAACAATAAAAGGCCATGCTGCTGTATGAGAGTTTTTACGGTAATTAAAATACAATCTGTTTCAAAACTCTGCACGCCCAAGTTCGTCGGATAATAAAATTATTTTTTTCACTCGAAAATTCCATTTTTTGAGAAATTTGAACCATCATCTCATTATTCAAGATGACACCATCATTTTAATCCAAAAACGAGGCCTTTTGGTCAGAAAATGACCGAGCCTTAGGGTTTTAAAAATGCGCCAGGTAGAAACAGTTTTGGAAGGAAGGCTGGGGTGCCGTGTAGGGGCCTCTGGTGCTCAAAAATATTGTTAAAAACTGTTAGATTTGTCTTCAAAACATTTATTTAGCCCGAATTGAAAATTGAACCGCCTCTCTAGATTCCCCA
This sequence comes from Caenorhabditis japonica, assembly GCA_963572235.1. Classification (NCBI taxonomy): domain Eukaryota; kingdom Metazoa; phylum Nematoda; class Chromadorea; order Rhabditida; family Rhabditidae; genus Caenorhabditis; species Caenorhabditis japonica. The sequence continues at coordinate 2,387,262 of OY754346.1, forward strand.
GCGATAATAACTTTGAAATTAGGAATTGCATCTCTTTGCCCAAAATGTCTAGTTATTTGGCAGGTTTGACGCATAGTGTTTTAGAAATATTAAGCAAATTAAAATGATTCTTATATAATAAAAATGCAAATACGGATGCCCAAGCTATGAGGCAGCTTTTGCAGCCGTCTCGGGACCAGGAGTGGGATTTTAAGTTTTACGGGTTTCACGGGTTTTTAGAGCATCGTAAAATTTCATCCGTAAAATCTGTAAAATTTCTAAAGCTAATTTATTCAATTCGGGGAGAAAAAACCAACATTTTGGTACTTTTTTTTCTAAAAATTCTGCAGAAGTAGAAAGTGCTTTCAATCCAGTGGGATTCATCCAAAATTATTTCGGATAATAAAATTATTTTTTTTTACTCGAAAATATACTTTTTTGAGAAATTAGAATCATGATCTGATTATTCAGGATGACACCATAATTTTAATCCAAAAACGAGGAATTTTGGTCAGAAAATGACCGAGCCTTAGTGTTTTAAAAATGCGCCAGGTAGAAACAATTTTGGAAGGAAGGCTGGGGTGCCGTGTAGGGGGCTAATTTCCATGATGCTGCTTTTTTGTGTTTTTTAATAACAATTTTGGTTATTATTTCTGGTTTTAGCAACTCATTTTCTTTACTAAACAGTGAAAATTGAAATGTTACAGATTTTACGGTTTTACGGATTTTTAAACCGTAAATTTTAGGTTTTACTGAATCCGTAAAAATTCAATTTTGTACCACCCTACTATGACCGTGATAACACAATTAGAAGGGGGATAGTAAAGTGATGAGCGCTTCTTCTCGACCCGGCTGAATTTATTGTTTACTAGGGAATTCACAGTAGCAGTGAGTTCAAAATAACAATGTAATTGAATTCAAGCGAAAAAACAATGAAAATTTACATGAATACGAAACAAAACACGGACGGAAATTAAATAGTATTTTTATTTGCATATTTTCTCTTCATTTTCTTGTTTCTTATTGTTAGTGTTCCCTTCTTGTCATACCATCAACCAAAATATTCCAAAATGCTCAACTTTCTTTTCGAATTCAAGTTTGACGAAATCGAGAATATTACCCAACGCGTTTGTGCCGCTATCACAGCAATCACTAATCCTCTGTTGCTTTTTTTAATTGTCCGAAAATCGTCGAAAAACATTGGTATTTACAAGTATTTGATGAGTTGGATAGCAATTTTCGAAATGGCTTACGCTTTTATTGATTTATTGACGATTCCGAAATTTTACACGTCCGGCTCCAGTTTTTTCATGGTTGTGGACGCCAGAAATTCACTGCTTACTAGAAAATGCTTTCAGTTGTTATTAGGTAAATTTTAGCCTGAAAACTGCTGAAAATAATTTAAAAGTTTAAGTACTATACTGTGGAATGTTTGGTTACTCAATCACACTCTTTGTTGGCCATTTTATATTTCGCTATATTGTGATCACAGGGTGAGTTTTGAGTTCTATAAAATTTTCTAAAAACAAAACTAAATTGTATTGTAAATAAACAGAAGTTCAAAATGGTCAGGAGAACGATCCCAAACAAAAACCATCGCCACCTATATCTTTGTCCCCGCAATCTTTGGAATCATTTGGGCTCTCAGCCTGGCATTTTTCTATGGTCCCAACGATGTGAACGACCAATTTTTGAGTGAAAACATCCTGAAGTACCGCAAAATGACGTTAAACGATGCAGTATATATTGGATTTTACCTTTACCCAAAAAATTCGAACGGTCATTCGACTTTCGCATGGTTTCAAATTATTGGCGTTGTTCATATTTCCATGCTTTTGTCTGTTTCGTTTTCCACTATGTGTTACTTTGGTCTAAAATGCTATACATCAATAAAGAGGATGTGTCAAAATGGCAATGCGGTGTACTCGGTACATTTCCGTAGCATACAGAAACAACTTTTCGTGGCATTGGTATCACAAACATTGATTCCATTAGTTCTTATCTATATTCCGAGTTGTTTGATCATCCTAACATGTGTTGCCGACGCGTCTATTCCATATTCCGGAACACCACTTTCTATGTCTATTGCCATATTCCCAGCGATTGATCCACTACCCAACATGTTTCTCATTGCAGATTATCGGAAAACTATTATAGGTCGGTGAAAAAGAAAACTTTCAAAAAAAAAATAAATTGTTACAGATTACTGTAGAAGAATTCTTGGAAAGAGCGACATTACGAATAGGTCAAGATTGCCGAGCAATCAGTTTAGTGTCGGAATGCGGAGCTGTATAGTCGAGCAATGAATAATAAATAGAACATGTTGTTTAGTAATAAAAGTGTTCTTGGCACCCCTGATTCTTCTTTGAATAAATTTTTTTTCTGAAAATAGGTTCACCACGGGTTCCTTTAAAATAAAACAAAAGACAAAGCAGACTTACGAAAAAATAGATTTATTAACCCAATAGGGGATTTACACCAGGTAGACGACCACACGTGGTCAACACACAACACGGTGTGTTGAACGGTGCACCGCTGCAAACGCGCCCCCTCGCACTACTCATTGAAAGAAAGTTTTATGGTTACGGTCACTGTTTTTGAAATATCGCATTAATCAATAAATTGACATGTTTTTCTACCTTTTTTTGTACTCTTCCGCAGAAGAAAAAATTGATGATTCGATTAGAAGAACTTTTAGTTGAATTAACAGAATTTTTTCATGCGTTTTCAATGAAAATGTTTTTTGAATTGTCTTAAGTTTCGGCGCATGCACAGACACCTGTAACGTTATAATTTGAAAGCGCATGTGACGACAATTTGCGTACTTTTTATTATTTTTGAAAAAATGTATGCTTCAACACACCGTGACAATGCAATTAACGTCTCAACAACGCCTGGCACCCCAGCCTTCTTCCAAAATTGTTTCTACCTGGCGCATTTTTAAAACCCTAAGGCTTGGTCATTTTTTGACAAAAAGGCCTCGTTTTTGGATTAAAATGATGGTGTCATTCTGAATAATCAGATGATGGTTCGAATTTCTCAAAAAAGTAAATTTTCGAGTGAAAAAATAATACGGGGGAGGCGTGAGGCGCCGCAAAAAGGACAAGCTACAAAAAAAACAAGATGAAAGTTTAAGCTATCGTGATGTACTTTTTGGTCGTTTTGAAGTGATAATACGATTTTGTGATTTTTCGAAACAAAAAGAAGCTTTATGAAAACAAATAATAATAGCAATAATAAAAGAAATAAAAAAATAGATGAAAAAATCTGAACAATTAAACAAATTCAATTGAGTAGCCACTGTTCGTAAATAAATATCTACAGAATAGTCTAAAAAAATTTAAAATTGATTATCGTCTCAATTTTTTTGCCGGTTACAGTATGATTATACGTGAAAAATTTATATAAACCGTAAGCTTTTTGAGAAAATGAAGATTTCACGAAAAGCCACATTTACTCAAATGCTTGCGTTGCGCACAGTTGAAAAATCTGAGGGAGCTTGGCCATGGATTTTCCGCGTTTACTTTTACTGTGGTCGGCAAGAAAATTGTGACAGTATCTGGTAAAAAATAACCCAGTCGTATGCCGCCGAATTCCTATTAAAGGTGTCGCACTGCACCCCAGCCTTCTTCCAAAATTGTTTCTACCTGGTGCATTTTTAAAACCCTAAGGCTCGGTCATTTTTTGACAAAAAAACCTCGTTTTCGGATTAAAATGATGGTGTCATCTTGAATAATCAGACCATGATTCAAATTTCTCAAAAAAGTAAATTTTCGAGTGAAAAAATAATTTCATTATCCGACGAACTTGGTGGCGCATTGGAAGACGGGGGAGGGAGGCGTGGCCTACTCAGAATGTTGAATCTTTATCAACTCAGGATGCCGTGTGCAGGCTGTATAAATTATAAAGCTTTGTTGGCATTTCCGAGCGGAAAAAATAAATCGAATTATAATACATAAATTAAAATTCTTAATAATGTTTATCCAGCTTTCCCAGCAAAAAAAAAAAACTGAGTACAGTAGTATAAAAGTAGTGGGGTGAATAGTGAAAATCCATATCATTCTAATAATATTTCATTCTCTGACCTGAAATTTCTTTTATAAATATTTTCAAATTTCAGGTAAAAAAATGCTGTTTATCATCTTTGCTATCGGCGCTCTGATTGCATCGACCGCCGCGCAGACTTGCGCCAATGAACAATCCCGTAAGAGTCGTACGTTTCCATCAGTTCATTTTTAAATTTCAGCATGTTTTAAAACACAAGCCGCCAACATGGACGTGTATCTCTGTCCAGAAGGAATGGCTTGCCTCCAAAACACCACGTGCTGCGAATATGCCGATATTCAAGTGTCGACAACCACTACCACCACCGTCGCTTCTCCTACTCCTACTCCTACTAGCAGTATGTTTAAAAAAGAGAAATTTGAATGAAAATTAATTTTTAGCCTGCGTGGACAAGCTTAACCCTTCAACAGGAGTGTCCGATTGCCCGAAGAATGCCGGTCTTTGCAACAATTCGGTCTACTACCAGTTGATGACTGAGGTAATATAATATTTCGGCATTTAAATTCCGTAAAAATCAATTGTTCAGCAATGCCCAAAGACCTGCAACCGCTGCTCCAACAACAACAACAACAACAATAATAACAACAACAACGGAGGATCCTCATCCGGTAAATTGATTATGCCAATTGCAACAACTAGCTGCAAAATGCATTTAAAAACCACCACACTTTGCAGGCTGTGTCGACAAAGTCAACCCATCCACCGGAGTGTCCGAGTGTGCTGCCAAGGCCTACTTGTGCACCAACACAGTCTACGTGAGCTTGATGAAGGATCAGTGCCCAAAAACTTGTGGATTCTGCTAGGCGTTACGTTTACGATGTTAAACAGCATCACTTTTCTTTTAAATAGAACCAATTAAACGTTGCGAAAATAAAGTCTTTTATAGCCAATCATTTTCAAAAATCAAAACAGAAGACTTGTGTTATCGATTAGAGCGCTATGTAGCACGGTGTGTTACACTGTGAGGTGTTTCCCGAGCAAATTTCACCAAACGGTTTTATAGTTTAACCAGAGGCCGTATTCATGAACATTTACTGTACGGTAAATGAAAAGGTAAATGGAAGTATTGACCGAAAAGATTAGTTTTGTTATTCCTGAAACGATTGAAGGGTTGTTTGTAGTTCTATGAACCCCTTAAGCATTAAAAATTTCTAACTTTCTGTCGAGATAATCATTTACCGTACGGTAAACGTTCATGAATACGGCCTCAGGTATGTTTTCTTTATGTTAAGTACATTCTTTCAAGTACGTTTTGAACTTTCGATTTTCTCGATCGTAATAATATGATGTTTTATGCACCATTCCGCACATATTTTTTCATTTTTTCCAAGAACTCATTATTTTTCAAATGAAAATGGATGGTAGCTAAGGAGAATCAATGAATTGTGTGGCGCGCATGTAAATAGCATGTAGCGGAGCCCGCTTGCCATTCATCCTCGAGATCGGTGCAACCAAAAAATCAAGAAATAGAAGAAAAAGGAATGAAACAACAAAAACAGCGAAAAACAACGGCTTGATTACGTAACTTTTAGCTCTGTCCACAAGTATTTCAAGTTTGATTTGCATTTCCGAAAAAGACGCACTCATGAGGTTGAGAGAGTGCCAGATAACGCACAGAGTCGTGACCAAATTTTCGTTTATGGCCAGAGGATTCGGCAGGTCTGCCCGGGGCAGGTAATGCGCAGCTAATGCCCATCAGTGGAAATCGCATAATCTGCCACTCGGCGGGCAACTACTGCGCAACCCACGGCAGCTTGTGCCCAGCTAGCTGGCAATTTGCCCCGACTTTGGGCAGTTTGCCCCGCAAAATGGCATGTGGGCCGATGGGAAATTTTTCGGGGAAAACTGACCAAAGTCGAGCCAAATGGCCAAAAATTACTTGAGTTAGTCTCAATCACTTTTGCAAATGGAGCGCAGTCGCTTCGTCCTGCACAGATTATTTAACATTTGAAAAAAAAACGGTTTATTCAATTATCCAAAACGCAGCAAACAGTTTTCAAAGTATTGCTCATTCGTGAAGAAAGCAAGTGCGCTCCACGAAACTTAGTACTTCGTGGATTTCATTTTCATCGCCAAATTATTAATTTAAAGTTGAATTTACACGTGAATTCAAATAATTTGGCGACGAAAATGAAATCCACGAAGTACTAAGTTTCGTGTAAGCCGAGGAGAAGCGACAGTGGTGGTAGTGGTTGTCGAACTTGCTTTTTTCGCGAATGGACAATAGTAATTTTTATTTTTCCGGCGGACACCACGTGTGGCGATACTCTGCACGAACCAGATGTTTTTCGTCAAAGGACTGTGTATAGTTTAAAGCCGTTCCGCGTGAAACCACTTCGCAATACATCTGAATCATTGTTTATATTTAGTTCAATTCATTTTGAAATTATCTTTCAAAAACATTAACACCAAAAAAACTAACATTTTCGTTCACAAACCAGTAGAGAACGAATTTCCCATTCACTTCGTAGAATCTTTCGTAGCATGGGTTCATCCAATCGATAGAAGAATAATTAGCCGAAGAGTTCGAAGCAGGAAAGAAGATGGGAGCCTTCAAGTAAAACCTATTTTCTACATGTTCTTGCTTTATCAAATGTGTGCAGCCCACCTTTCCATGGTTCGTGTATTGTACAAGAAGATTGTACAAGGGTTTTTGTTCTATGGTGACCTTGTCAAAATCCCAGCGCATTGGATTGCCAAGCGTAGCCTGAATTGTAAAATTTGTTTGTCAATGATCTCGGTAAATGCTCCAATAAAACTACACTGTCAGAAAATTTTGCAGCCTCCACGGAAGTTGTATTGTCGGCCCGCCAAAATGATCAAACGCGTTGCGCGCTATCGCCTAATAGTAAGCGTGGTCGCATTTAGCTGCGCTGCGTTTTTCCGCGTTAAACTGATACGAAGAGGAACGAAAACTGATACGCAGACAAGCAGAGTGCGAGGATACTGTTGTTTTTGTGCAAACTCTCGCCGAAGAGACGCAGACACTCAGCGGAGCGCGTTGCCAATAACGTTCCGGGCAGCACACCGTGATTTTATTAACAAATATTCACTTAAGAAAATTAAAAACTTACTTTAAATCAACAGTTGACAAAATTCACTTCAAAATAATAATTTTTATAAAGTTTCTGGGAGAAAATGAAAGGCACGGGAAAAAAATTTAACGCATAAAATCGCGCGCACCGCGATTGCAAGCTGGCGCGCGCAGAATTGCAGAAAATGTCGGCGAGGAGGCGGAGCCTATTTTTGAATTCGCGCCTCTCGCCAGGTGACAATTTTTTTAAAACAATAATACCACTAACATCGCGGCAGGAGAAATTAGAAAAAGTGGTGAAAAATATGGGGGTACGACAGAATAGAAATAGGCGAAATAGAAATGCTACAAAATACAGGGTGGCCGATAAGTATAGGACGTTTTGAAAGTGCTCCCATTTTTTCAATTTGAGGATTTTTCGAGAACAACCTTTATTAAACAACAAAAAATAAGCAGAAAATTTGATTTTACAAGAGAATTTCGAAGTTGGATCCACGAGCTTTGACACAGGCTCTCAAACGTTTCTTCACCGAATTGACAGTGCGCCGCAGGTATCCGTCGTCGATCGAAGCCCATGCTACCTCGAGAGCGGCCTTCAAGTCATCGACAGTAGCAAAAACTTTTCCCGCGATCTTCCCTTCCAACATGCCCCAAACGCTGAAATCCATCGGATTGAGATCCGGGCTGGAAGCAGGCCACAAGTTCTTGTCCAGGAATCCAGGGAAATGCGCCTCCAAGACGGCCAATGTCGATCTCGAGCCATGGGACGGTGCCCAGTCTTGTTGAAGGATAAATGGACCACCAGCAAAGTGCTGAGTGACCCAGGGTAACAAATTATCCATCAACACAATCTTTTGGTACACCTCCGAGTTGATTTTCACATTTCTTTCAATGAAAACCAACGGAGTTTTACCGGTTGCCGTGATACCGGCCCAAACCATGACACTTTTCGGGAAAAGGCGGTTATGGGCAAGACGACGTTTCGGAGACATGCTGTCATCCTTTGACAATAACTGTCTCTGGTTTTGACGGTTGGGAAGAGGTTCAATAGTGAAGATCTTCTCGTCTGTCCAGATAACGTCAGAGACGCGGCGCACTTGAAAGTGCTGGAGTAATTTTCGGCATTTTTCGAGTCGCATCGCTTTCGATTTGTCCGAGAGGTACTGTCCACGACGTAGTTTGTAACTTTTGAGCTTCAAGTCGTTCTTGACAATCGATTGGACAGTGGATCGGGCAATTCCAAGCTGTGACGCCATCCTATTGAGACTCAATCCATCATTTCGAATGATCCGTTTCTTGATGATTGCACGAGTATTCCGGGTGTTGACAGAACGTGGACGTCCGCTTTTTTTTACTTCAGAAGCATCTCCTCGCTTTTTGATAGCAGCGACAACGTTTCGAACCGTCGAAGACGAAATTTGAAGGCGTCGAGCGATCTCAGCACTTCCGAGGCCTCTCTTGAACAAGAGTTCAATGGAAGGACGATGAGGAGAACTTTTCATAGCTCGGCGATATGGAGAAGTGAGAACAAATGACTGAGAAGCTTACTTATATAGTCTCTGGACTTTCGAAAAGTTTCGAAATTTTTCGAAAATATCCCTTGGCACCGTGCCAGGGAACGCTGAAAGCGAGCGTCCTATACTTATCGGCCACCCTGTAGAATTGCTACAAAAAAGAACTGGAAAAAATAGAACGGCTACAAAATAGAAATGAGCGGAATAGAACAGCGCGAAATAGAAATGTGACAAAATAGAAATGGGCAAAATAGAAATCGGTGCGATGGAGCGCGTTTGCGTTATTCTTCGAATTTTCCGATTATTATAGGATTTTTCAGTAATTTTCAGATATTTTACGCACTTAACAACATCGAAAATGAAGAAAGGTATAAAATCAATGCAGTTTCAGAAAAAAAAAAATGGAAAATCGGCGAAAAACTGAGCAATTGAAAAAAAATGCAAACGCGCTCCATCGCCAAAATTTGTTCTATTTTGTAGCATTTCTATTTCGCTCAGTTCTATTTTTTCCAGTTCTTTTTTGTAGCATTTCTATTTTGTAGCATTTCTATTTCGCCTATTTCTATTCTGTCGTACCCCCAAAAATATGCATTTTTGAACATCCATTTTCTTTCATTTTTCTTTGACAGCTGGACATTTCAGAGATCTAGAAAAGAAAAGGTACAATTTCTTATAAAGAACTAATCTCCAATACATTTTCGGCAACGAATGTGTTTGCGATAACTTTGAAGCTGAAAAACCAACCTGGCCAATCAAAGTCGCCAAAAGGAACATTGGAAACAGCATGCTTATGTTTGTGTTTTGCCTTTTTCCGATAGCCCTTTTAAATGAAGCATGTAACGTTGACAACATTGCGGTCGCATTCGAAAGTCCAAATAGGCAAAAATTGTGTTTCTCCATGCGGTCGGTTTTTTTTTTGGCGAAATGTCAAAAAGCTAATAAAACCGAACACTCAAAAATATATTTATTTATTTAAAAACCTGCGGCTTGTGGCGACAATGTCGCCTACGTCAAAAATTTATGAAAAATAAGACCGAAAAAACGAAAAAAAAATTCCGTTTTATTTTTTACCGACAAATTTCAAAAAACCAGTTCAATACAGATTATTCATCAAATTCGAATTTCTCGGTACCGTCTAGATCCCTTTTTGTTATCGTCGACTTGGTTTACGATATGTTTCTCAACTCGAAGCTTCTAAAAAAGAAGAATATAGGTTTTTAACGGAAAAATTGATTTCCTGGTATCCCAGAATGTAAACAAATGTTAGCAACTGAAATTTTTAAAAAAACTATACATAGATTTTTACGACAATTTAAGTTGAAGAGCTATGGAAGACGTTGAAAAGTTTTTGGTTTTGTGGACGCCAGTATGGGATGATTAGCTCTTCACAAGAAAGCTTCACAAGGAATTTTGATAGGAATAAAATAAAACATGATAAACTACGCGAAAAGCACCCAAGGAGTCGCATTTCAAGCTATATCCATGAGGAAAAAGTAAGACAAGTAAAAGTGTGCTATACTTTTGACGAGGTAATTTTTCACAAATTCTGAAAAGTATTAAAAAAAAGCATTGTGCAATAGCTGAAAAACTTTGACTGTAGGTTATTTTCATTCCTGTCGAATGGCATCAGCCATTTTTTCCTAGTCTTTCTTAACAATGATCGCACTTTTTCGAGTTTTCGAATTCAAGACAACTTCGGTAGCCGTGATATTTGACACCTGCGCAGACGGTGAAAGAATCGATTTGGAGGCAATTTCAGAATAAGTTGGATATTTCTTCTCAATCGACGATTTTAACAGATCAGACATATTGGACTCCAGTGATTCCACTTTCGACATTAGATTATGATTGAGAATTGTTAAATTAGATAATTTTTCCAACAGATTACCATTCAGTGTAATTAAAGCAGATATCTTTCGCGACAATGATTTTATGTAGGAATTCCATGAATTTTTTTAAATTTGGGTGCAGAATTATGAGAAGTGAAAAAAAATTTACTTAAAAAGAGAAAATGAGAAAAAAAAGAGGAATTCGAATAAATATGAGAAAAAATGCAAGGTAATTTGAAGAAAATATGATCGTTTTCACCGTAAAAACAGTTTTTTTTGTGATATTTCAAATTGCCATTAAAACTTCTCGTGAAAAATAGTTGATACGTTTAAAAAATTTCAGTTGAAAAGGTCAAAATTTTTTTTTATTTTTTCAGGGCGGGGCGAAATTTGCCAAGTATGTGATAAAATCGTTTTATCGCCCGTCATCGTCTATTATTTATTCGAGACTTGCCCGTTTTGAAGGAAATTAACCAACTCTTGATTGTGAGTAGGGGGTGATTATATAGTGTCAACATCGTACTACGGCCCCCACTTAATCTCCAGTAGAAGGAGCGGGGGGGGGGGGGGGCTATTACCGTAAAAACTGTAAATTTTTTCGTGGGACCGTGTGTGTCTGTGGAGGGATTCTTTCTATTATAGGGGGACCTTCAACTTTCGCTAAAGAGGCCCTTTCATTGAAAGGGTCTTAAAATTAGAGGAACCCTTAAATTCAAGACGGCACTTCTATTTTTCGGGAGGTTGTTTGGGGGCCCTTCTAATACAGTTTTTACGGTATATAGTTCATCCGAGGGGGGCTAAAGTGCGATGTGATTCTCCGATTATACCCAGGTCAGCTTTAAATTCTGCAAATAATTTTAGTTGTATGCGATGATTGCCTGTCAATATTTCAAACAAATATGTTGTTTGCGTCATGTATTGACAGTTCCGACAACATGTTTTTTCTTGATGGGCAGGGAGTTTTCGTCGTTGCCCGGTGTGTTGCCAAGCATACATTTTTGCCTTCCCGTTTAAAAAGCATAGCCTCATTGTCAAAAAGTATTGAATTGTTTCGTATGAGAATCATTAATATGCCACGGATCGCTCTTTTGTACTTCCTGGTAAATGTTGTCTATGCGGACGATCCAGTACGTTGATTTCAAACTGTTTCCTTATGCCAAAAAAATTTTTCAGCCATCGGGAGTTTATCATTTCATAAGTTCGTGTCCACCATCGACTAACAATCTCATAACGACTGTTGCTATCACCACGGTAAGGCTTTTTTGAAAAATTGAAAATCCGGCAGTAATAACATACACACCATAGGTTCCACATTTGGCTTCCACCGTGGTTGCAAACAGTTCATCTGAAATGTCGTCTGCGAAATTGATGGAAACCACAGCCACAAACAATATCAGTTTGGAAAACTCTTCTGTCGCAGTCAACCCAATTACCGAATCTCTGGCACTCACTGATTTGACAGCTTCAAGTTTCGCTTCCTCTCTTAGTCAAACTTTTTCCACTTTTAATACTCATTCTTCTAATTATCACACCTTCAATTCTTCCTCATCTTCTCCTCCTAATTCATCCACTTTTACTCCATCTTTTCCTTCTCTTTTCCCATCCTCTAGCCCTCCGCCTACTACTCCTCCTCATTGGCCGTATACCGCTTTCGTTTATACTTTCATTCCTTCTTCGACTTCCCCAACGAATCCACTTCCCTTTTATCCTCCCACTTCATTTTTTAATCCAAGCAATACTGGAAAATGCAAGCTGAGGAGAAACTGTAAGAATCACACTTCGCTAGATGGAGATGGTGGAATAGTAAGTTTTCGCAAACAGTAGAGATTGTTAAGAAGCGCGTAAAGTATTGTGGAATTAGGTTTGCCGGCAAATACCAGGCGTTTCCAGAAATTTTCGCAATGTCGGAATTCTGTCGGAGTTCCGGATCCGAGGCAGTTTTATTTCCGAAAAAAGTTCCGATTCCGTTCCGAGACAAAGCGATTTCCAAAAAAAACGCTTTCGTGTCGAAAAAAAAACATTTTGTGCTGTCGAAATTTGGTACGGAAATCTTTTTCCTTTGAAAGAACATGGCCTTGATGCAAAAGCTCTATTTAAAACGCGATTTTTACGCACCTGTTCTCTATTTTTTAAAAGTTGTTTTTGTATGATTTTTATGCACATATTCAGGTCCTCTCCCGATTTTTTCGATTGGGAATCAGAATGCAGACAAAATATCGAAACACGAGAATTTCGACAGAAAATTTTTCATTTCCTAGAATGCCTAATCCCAACTTATTTCTTCAAATATCCCTTTCTTTCTAGGGCCGTCAGTGCAAAACTGGAAATAGAAACCGTCCAATGAAGATTCACTTGCTTCAACTCTCCAGTGAATTCCGTCTAATCATGCGTTACAAAGTGGATCTGTTGTTGACAAAAAAGAACTACGAGTCATATAAAAACAAACTTAACGATATGTACTCAGAAAAGGACTTTATTTTAATTGTGTTCAAGAATGCGGCGGGGGGCATGGTAAGTTTACAGGTTGAAAATCTCGCTAATTCAAAATGATTTTTGTTTTCAGAGTGTGGCCTTTCTTAAAATAGAGGAAAATTCGTGTGAAACTGACCCATCGGATTGCCCACCGTATGCATTTGAAAGTATCACTGAGTTGCAAATGATAATATGTATGGAAAATGAATTTACTAACGACGAACTCACCAATCGTTACATGAAGATGATAAAGTGTGCCGATGACGACTGCAAGTATCCATTTTATAGATAACTCCAAAGCCCATATTTTATTTCATTCGAAACTGAATAAAATATATGTTAACAATTCGATTTCAGTTTTTTGCTTTTACATAATGCAGTTGATTTGCATTTAATTTTTAGCCTTTTTGCGTGGAACAATTTGATAATCTAATTTGTATATCAGTACCGTTCTGGATTTTTTTATCATTTAAACAGTGCTTCATTTTCAACACAAAACGCTTGCACTGGGGAAGGCGAATGTTCCCCTTCTTGGTAAACGCCTGCAACTGTTGCGCAGATCTAAAATGCAATAGCTGCTTTTACGCAGAATTTGGAGATACATACAGATTTTAAGCAGACTTTAAACCCCGTCGCTGATGTTAGGCAGACATTAAAGGCTGTAGCACATGTTACGCAGACCTTAAAAGTAGTAGATTTTTCAGTAGCGCAGCTTTTGAACAGATCTTCAGCAGAAGCCCATAGCGCGTAAATTAACAGTTGCTTAATGGGGTTATTCATGAGAAAAAAAAACGGTTTGTTTTTGTTTTTTTTTCCAATTCACGCGATGTCGAGAATTGTAAAAAAAATACAGGTAGAGAAACGGGGATATAGCATTGATAATGAAGTGACACAGAGACTGCCCCCTTTCTTTGAACTCCTCACCTTCTCCGTCTCTTCAATAGCAATGCTATATCAGGGGGACCCCCATTTCTCTTCCTGTATTTTTTTACAATTCTCGACATCGCATGAATTGGAAAAAAAACAAAAACAAACCGTTTGTTTTCTCATGAATAACCCCATAAGAGCTGCGTAAAAGTTGCAGGCGTTGACCGAGTTAGACATGCGGGTAAACGCGTTGTGCGACCAACGCTGTCTCGGGTTTATTCTGTGCGGAAATCGAGTGCTCAGTTTTATTATTTCGTGCAGAGGACTTTGTCCGATGAGCAGACGTGCCGTCTTGCTGGTAGATCCAATTATTCTCAGTACGGAGCGCTGCAAACGCGCTCCCTTCGCACAGTGTTGGACGCGGCCACGTTGGCGACGAGAGAGTGCAGAAAATTGAGAGAGCCGTGGCCGATGTTTTGCTTTGATTTCTCGGCTCCGCGACATTTCGCAACGTGACCTTTCGAAACTGTGACGATTCGCAACTCACGTAGCTTTCGCTACTGTGACGTTTCGCAACCAGACGTTTCGCCGCTCGTATAAATCGAAACTTGCAATTTCGAAACTGAGACATTTCGGGAATGAGAAATTTAGTAACTAGCCTTTTCGCAACTAGACATTTCGAAACTGTATCAACAAGATAGTTTTTTTATTGTGTTAAAACATATCATGAAAATAAAAACAAGTAAATTAGATATACTTTCTTGCCGCTCGATTCGCTTTCAAATGATCTAAACCAGTTAGTGGTAGAGGAGGAGGAATCGGTGTATTTGTGATTGCTTTTATGATTTTAATATCCTTCATGATATCCTGGAGCTTGTTATGGTGATTAACCATAAAAAATGCTCAGATTTGATACGGGCTAGATTTACCTGATGATTGGGGTTATTAGCTTATGCTTCCTTGTCAAACAGGACCCCGAAGCTTCGTTGCGGATACAGAGATTTGATCTCGAAAAGCTGTGTTGGATACTCATGATTAGTGTGCGTTACCGGTAAAGATTTGACGATTTTACCGGTAAATTTTCGTATCACGTTTTACCGATAAATATTCGGCAAAAGAGAAACCATTTCTAAAATTTTTTACCGGTAAATTTGGCAAATTTTGTCGATTCTTTACCGGTAAATTTTACCGATAAAAGTTTCGGCAAAACTTTTTATCGGTAATTTGCCGGTAAATTTGCCGGTAAATTGACATTATTTATACATGAAGAAGTGGGACAGGTCACGTTACAATTCTAGTCTTGGTAACTTGATCGGTCACGCTTTAATACAGATGAAATTTTTAAAAAAATGTGAAAAAGACGTGATTGTGCAAGGCCGAGGTCGCGCCACGTATCGTCTGCGTATCTTTGTTTTTCACGATGTCTTGTTTTCTAATACGTGAACTTGACCCCACGTCAAGTTTTGCCGAAAACCATTTTACCGGTAAAATTTTCGCGAAATTACCGGTAAATTTACCGATAAATTTGTCGAATTTACCGTGAAATTCGGTAAATTACCGATAAATTTACCGGTAAATTTTCGGCAAATTTACCGGTAAATTTACCGGTAAATTTGCCGAAAGATGATTTACCGGTAAAAATTTTTTCGGTAACGCACACTACTCATGATCTAGAAATTTGTCCTTTCCAGTGGATTTTTGCTAAATGCAGGTCACGTGAAACATAAAAAAACGAGAAAAAACAAAAATATCTGAAAAAATATCATGTAAGAAAACTTTGCAGTTTCCAAACATAAAGTTGTAAAATGTCGCGGTTTCGAATTGTCTAGTTTCGAAGTGACAAGTTGCGAATTGTCCTAGTTTCGACTTTTACGAGCGGCGAAACGTCTGGTTGCGAAACGTCACATTAGCGAATCGTCACAGTTTCGGAAGGTCACGTTGCGAAATGTCGCTGAGCCGATTTCACTAAACCTCACTCCAAATGCATGTGAAATTCTTTGTTCGATTGGAGCGAGTTTTCAGCGTTTTGTACCGACTATACGGTTTCCGTATTATTAATAAGACCATGGCAGCACTTCGGACTCGAGACTCTTTTTCATTTAGTATTCATGGTTAGTCGCAACGTCATCAGACGTTCTTTGGCTAATCTCGATGAACCATCCTTGAAGACGTCGAGCTGAGCTTGCTCCCATTGAATGGGTTTTGGAGCACAACCAATAGCGGTGATTGTGATAACGATTGCTAATGGAGCAAGAATAATTTAGGTCTGTATTTTTTCGACTTTTCCTACTGCACCTGAGCATTTAAGAAATTCTCTTGCACATCATAACATGCTGTAACGGCAATGGACAAAAAAAAATTCAAAAGTCACCTTTCAAAATGTGTAAAACGCAAATAAAAATTCTGAAAGAGTAAATTAACTAAAAAAATCTGAAAATGTAATAAATTAAATTGATTCCCCGCTTTCCTGACCAGGGGTGGGACCAAAAAAAAAATTTTTTTTTTCGATTTTTGTTGTTTTTTCGGGGTTTTTTTTTGGATGAGACAAACAATTTTTTGTTTTTTTTTTTGAGGATGTGGATGAGACAAAAAACTTTTTGATTTTTTTTCGATGGTGAAAGTGAGACAAAAAATTTTTTGAATTTTTTTTTCGATGGTAAGAGTGAGACCAAAAAATGGTTTTTTTTTTTGACGAAGCGCCGCAGGCAAAAAAATTTTTTTTAGAAACACGGAGGCAAAAGAAAGTTCCGGTTTTTGGGCAAAAACTCATTCAGTATATGCTCCGAATTGACAAAACTCAATAGCATTAACATATTTTTTCTAACTTTTGCTGGTTTTTGCCGTACCGCCAAAATCGAGGGGAGTCCTATCTCTGACAAAAACGCCTCGTTTTTGGATTAAAATGATGGTGTCATCCTGAATAATCAGATAATGATTCGAATTTCTCAAAACAGTAAATTTTCGAGTGAAAAAATAATTTCCTTATCCGACGAACTTGGTGGTGCCTTGGACGACGGGGGGAGGCGTGCTCCGTGCTTAACACTTGAGAACTGGTACTTCGGAGAATATTTGGATCTGACTGGAAGTCGAATTCAATTTTTTTCATCACTCCTAAACAAGTGGAACTTGCTCTCATCCGACCAGATGTGTTTTGCCCAATCAGCGGGTCCACAAGTGAATCTTCTTGCTGATGAGGGATTTGCAAACTGTGCGGCGTCCATGAAGCCGGTTCTGTTGTAATAGTCTTCTAATTATTCATCTGAATTTATTCTTCTTAAAAACAACAATCTAGATTTCCGTTGAGGCCCTTCTTGGATCCTCTCTTGATACCCTCACAATGCTCCGATCCATATGCCAGGTGGTCGCGCGGAGTCTTCTTGGCGATATTGGTCCATCAACTGCTTTCTAAGGATTTTAATAACTAAAATACATATTCACAATCTTAACCGAGCTTTGAATTTTTGGATAATGTTGTTGATTGTGAATTTAACGAGCTGAAACTATTGAGCAAGATCTGCGGTATTCAATTCTTGACGGTGATATTAGATGAGTGCTCTTTTTACGTCTTTCGACACATTTTCAATTCCACGGCAATGACTCACGTCTGTAAACCACTATTTGCCAAATATAAACAACAACCATTGAAAAAGTTTAAAAAAATGAAATTCTGGTAAAAAATTGATTATGATGCCATTTGCTTGTTTGTGACTTTGCGATACGGTAAACTGCATCTACCGTAAAAATTTTAAGGTCCCCGGATAACAATGGATAAAGTTATCTTCAAAAAAGCTCCCGACCACATCTTTTTGGCCAGCACTGTATGTTCCTATATACATCAATGTTTTTGACGGGAACTTCTGATGCTATTACAACTGGCGATTATTATTAAAATGAACAAACTGATTTAGAATGTCAACAAATATTTATTTTGTGTTTACTGCATACATTTGCCAAAGCTTAAGTAGAGTGTCAGAACAATGTCATATATGTATAACTTAAACCCTATAAACAGTAATTTATTGCTTATTGTGAGTCAGAAGCATTCATCAAATATACAGTAGGCTGCTATTATATTCTTTCTGAAAATAAGCTTTTTAGTTTATACAGTGCTAAGTCGTGTGTTTCACTTTAAGTTGTTCTTCTTTTCATAAAAACTACCCTAATACAGTGCGCCATATAAAGATAGGTCCCCCCTCGATTTTGGCGGTACAGCGAAAATCAGATGCCATTGAGTTTGTGATGCAAAATAACCTCTAAAAACAATTTTCATAAATTATTATCAGTTTTGGGTACACTGGGACCAAAAAATCACTTTTTTGGCCGCCCAAAAATGATAGGACCCTTTCACAATATTGTCAAATTTTGGGTTGTTTTGGGGTCAGGGAAGCCCGGAATCAATTTAATTTATCAAATTTTCAGATTTTTAAAGCAAAGCTAATTTACTCTTTAAGAATTTTTATTTGCGTTTTACACATTTTAAAAAGTGGCTTTTGAATGTTTTTCGTCCATTTCTATAAAAATTATTATTTTAAAACGTAGATGTGAAGTTACAGTATGCTATGGGATGATTTCTTAAATGCTTAGGTACAGTAAGAAATGTCAAAAGAAGACTGGTCTAAATTAGTTGTTCTCTATCAGCAATCGTTATCACAATCACCGCTATTGGTTGTGCTCCAAAGATCCCACAATGTGAGCAAGCTCAGCTCGGCGTCATCAAGGATTTTGGAATGTCACTTTATCTAATGTCTGGACGCCTCAATAGAAATCGCAACGTCATCAGGCGCAACTTGGCCAACCTCTTTCCCTATGGTACGAGGACATCATCCGACAGACCACGCAAACTCATGGAGCGGGATGAAAGGAGAGTCGTAAAATACCTGTCAAACCAAGAAAAAAGTTTCAATCAGGCTCTTGGCGAACTGCAACTCGGAGTCTGCAAGCAAACCGTTCTGAACACCATCAGGCAATCCGATGTATTGGTTCGTCGAACCAAAATGAAGACACCAAGTATGACAGATGCGAAGTCGAAAAGACGGAGTTTTCCTCCCAAAGGAGCAGCACCCATAAACTGAATTTCAGGTGTTTTTCTCCGACGAAACAAAATGAATCTCGATGAACCATCCTTGAAGACGTCGAGCTGAGCTTGCTCGCATTGTGGGAGCTTTGGAGCACAACCAATAGCGGTGATTGTGATAACGATTGCTGATAGAGAACATCTAATTTAGGCCTGTCTTTTTTCGACTTTTCCTACTGTACCTAAGCATTTAAAAAATCATCTTGCCCATTATAGCATACTTTATGGACCTACACATCTAAGATTTAAAATAAGAACTTTGATTGAAAAACAAGAATAACATCCAAAAGTCATTTTTAAAAATGTGTAAAACGGAAATAAAACTGAAGGAGTAAAATAACTGAAAAATCTGAAAATTTTTTAAATGAAACCGATTCCGCGCTTCCCTGACCTCAAAACAACCCAATTTTTGGCAATATCGTGAGGGAGTCTTGTCATTATTTGGCGGCCAAAAAAGTGATTTTTTGGTCCCAGCGGACCCAAAACTGATAATAAATTATGAACTTTGTTCTTTAGAGGTTATTTTGCATCACAAACTCAATAGCATTAACAGATTTTCTCTAACTTTTCTAATTGTTTAAATGACATTTATTAAATGAAAAAAATTTTGCAGTCCGCAATAATCCGTCACGGTGTTATGCATGTACCGTAAAAATTTCAGAGCGATCCCGCAACTTTCAAGAAAGTTATGCTCAAACAACCGTTTTGAAATAGATTTATGGCCAGTACTGTAGGCAGATCTTTTCCCACGTTTTAAAGTACAAACGAGCCAATTTATAGAAAATTCCCAACCACTGACCATTTGGAACTCCCTTGTGAGGGAGCGGAGCTAAATCAAAAACTGCGACCAAAAATTCAAAAATCTAATTTTACGGTTTTTACGGGTTGGTTTTCCGTAAATTTTACGTTTCACGGAATCATAAAGAATTAAATTTTACGCCCAGCCCTGGTCGTGAGCATATCGCTAAAATTGGGCTGGTCCTGTATTGGTCATGTGCTGCCCGAGCAAAATTCTCTTTTGCGCAGCTGTATGCTTTTTATACAAACAGTGCTTAAAATTCCCTGAGTATTTATTTTGCTCAAATTTAACTTTCCATAAGTAATTTATAGTTTCGAACAAATTGAGTAGAGCAATTCGTACTTTGGATATTGTGTTGTTCTAATATACTCACGTATTTTCGAAAGAATATGTTCCGTCTCTACTACAAACTAAAGTGACAGTAGCTGTTTCTGGTGAAGTAAATCCTATTTGTATAGTTTTGCCACCTGACTCAACCTAAAGATCCGAATTAAGTTAAATATTTCCTGCTCTTGCCTACATAAATAGCGATAGACTTGCACCAATTAATATTTTCATCAAAGCATCGTAAAAATGTTCGTTGGCAACCGTCTACAAGCTCTAGTTCCCTGAAATAACATTTGAAAAAATTTAATTTGTTTATAAGTTACATAACGTCATTAGGAACCACTTTGTCCCCTCCTTGATCTTGAATAATTTCATCAATATCACAATCATTGCATACTGAAAATATTTTTCAATTGACAAATTTCAAATTTTGTTCAACAAACTAACAATTCACTGTCGTAGTTTCAATCTGAAAAATAATTCATTTTTGAAATGTTTCATACTAATAACAATCCTTACCCCGGGGAGGCTAGTTGCTGTTATATAAACTTCTTCTGGGGGTAAAGTCTTCAAGCATTGCTCCGAGTCATTTAGCAATGACAACAGAAGAAAAAAACATGCTGTCATCAACATTATCGTATAATAGGGAATCTATTATCAGTATTCTGCAGAACCTTTTAAACCACATTTTAAAAAATGGGGGCGGAGAAGATTGGAAGTTTATCAGCTAGATAAGTAAGACATCCTTCTTATTAATAAAAACGCCGATGCGGATATCTGTGTGTATCCGAGGGCGCGATCGCCTCTCAAAAAAAGTGCGTACAAACGATTGAATGAAAAATCCTTTCGAGAAAAGTACTGAGACGCATTATATAGTCGGCGAATACATCATCAACCTCGCTCTACTGCTAAAATTCCTGTAAAACAGTGTTGCACGTGCAAGATTAACGCGAATTATAGCTTTACACTTCTTTTCAACGGAAAATAACGCATCCACGACGAGTTGCAGTTAAAATTTGATTCAAAATTTTCTGAGCATATACAGGACAAATTTTCCAATATTTCCCGAAATTCTAGGTCAATCGGAGCATTCTCCGATTTTTCCCGAAGTTTTTTTTTCCGTTTTTATCCTTTTTTTCCGGTTTTGTAAATAACCCCATTAAAGATGTATCTCATGAAAATAAAAGCGAAACTATTTTCTCGATTGAACCGAAAAACAGGTTTTACTGAATGAAAAGTAATAAAATCAATAAAAAAATGCGAGAGTCGAAAAATGCGCAAGCACCGAAAGTGCGCCATGCAAGTTTACAGGCGCGCCAGCAAACTAGGGTCCGCCTACATTTCCAATCCTGGACACCGTGTTATAAAAAGGAGGAATTATCGTTCCTATAATCTTTCTGAAATCCGACATTGGGCCAAAACATTACTGTGTTACCACAATTCCAGACAGCGGCCTATCGGAAATATCGTCGCTGGTGTTTGCAGACAACTCGCTTTTTTTTTTGTTGCTTCAATCGGTTTTTTGTGAAAAAAAGAAGTTTTTTCCGCAGTAACGACGTTTTGAATACGCCATTTCGCGCGCTTTTTTCTCGAGTGACGTGGCAACTTTCCCGCGAAATTTAAATTTTAATTTTCATACACCAACACCCCGTGCCCTAGCATGGGTCTACTTGAAAATGATTGTCTTCTTTTTTCCCTTTTTCATCTCTGCGAATGTGACGCTTAATGTCGGCCCGCCAAAATGGTCAAACGCGCTCCGCTGAACTCAACGCTATGCAATTTTCATTTTGGTTTCCAAATTATTTTATTTCACGTTGAATTTACACGTGACATGAAATAATTTGGAAACCAAAATGAAAATCGCATAACGTTGAGTTCAGTGGAGCGCGTTTGACCATTTTGGCGGGCCGATAATAGTGGTATTGTGTTTTCAATCGACTTGCGACATGAGAACGCGAGACTCCGCCCACTTATTTGTGCGCGACCACGCGAACACAGTGACATTTGAAGAGACGCAGACAGAACGGCACAAATAAGTGGGCGGAGTCTCGCGTTCTCATGTCGCAAGTCGATTGAAAACACAATATAAAAAACAAATTGAAGATATATGAGATAGGTGCGATGAAAAACTTGATAAACATAAATCACTGCGGCGCCAAAATGGTTGATATGAGTTTTTTTTTTGTTGCGGGATCGGATCAGTTCGAGTGACAGCTTGGTTATTGTTTCTAACAATGTTCCGTTTTGAGAATGATTGAAAAATGTGTTATCAGGTCGTTTAATGAACCAGGCAACCGCGTAACAAGAGAAAGAATGCAGGAAAAAAAGAAGAAAATCAAAAAACAAAGCCACTTAAAGCTAATCGAAGGGACCAAGCCCTATTGATTTTATAATAAACAATGATACCTGCTCAATTCAATTTACATTGTGAATTATCTTTATTTAGCGTTAAAGATGTTTGTTAGTATGTGTGTGAGATTTATTTTTTTTTTAATTGTTTTTCTGTTTTTGCATTATTTTCGTTTTTTTTTGTAAACAAACTACCTTATACGCACTGGTCGAGGCGAGACCACAGCCGAAACGCACGAGCGGCTCTGCCTGGTTTTCGCGACGAAGTAATAGTATTTTATAATTTGAGGTTTAAAAATTGTTCCCCAGCACACTGTTACGGATTACATATAACAGGTTTTGCATTTTTAGATGGGAAAATTCCTAATAGGGTGCTGGAACTTTCAGATTTATTGGAACACTATGAAAATCTGTTTTACAAAAAGCCACGAGTGTACAATATTTTTTCTGATTGTCGTTGTTCAGTTTTGCATTCAGATTTTGGAATGAATTTTTAATTTTTTTTAGTGATTGTTATCAGAACAGTTTAAATCGATGTTTTGATGGCTGATGTGAGCAGATACATATGTCAATAAAAATGTATTCAAATGTTTCTATCAACAGCCAAAACAAAAAAATTATGTATTTGCAATTAACAATATAATATAAACACAATCAGCAACAACATGCTAGTCGAAAATTTCATCACTGAGCTTTTACTATTTTTGGCTCGCCAACTGACACCGCCACCTCGTTGATGGAAAAAGAAGTCGCGCTCGTCGTTGCACCTACAGAAAAAAAGAAAAGATAAATATTTGTTTGAATTATAAAATATTACCTATCCTGACTGCAAGTCCTACACTCCATTCCCTCTTCTACTCCTGGCATCGTCGCGCATGGATAATCGGAGCATCCTCTTCTAAAAGAAAGCTCTCGACTTGATAGTTTATAGCAAAACTGTGTGGATGGAGGACAAAGTTCTTGAACCCATCGGTCCTTGTTGAAACATGTTGAACCGTCGCAAGTTTCACAAATAAGTGAAGAGACTGAAATAATTTTTTGAGGTAGGATATATGTATGAACATATTCGTGTTCAGGCGGTCTTCAGAAGTTTTCAACACTAGAATTTTAGTCATTGTTTGAATTTTGAATACAAGCTTACCACAAAAAAGTGGACCTTTCTCAATAATTTCTGATGCTGCAATACAAAAAACGCTCTCTAATTCATACTAATATCTTCTTAATCCTAGCTTTTGCAAAAATTTTGTATTAAGGATCATGGTGTCCAGGATTGGAAATGTGGGCGGAGCCTAATTTGCTGGCGCGCTATTTTTTTATTGATTTCATTATTTTTCATTCAGTAAAACCTGTTTTTCTTTCAGTATAAGAAAATTGCCCAAACTTGGTTTTTCGTAAAGATTTATCCTTCAAAAACACCAAAAAACTCAAAACGATTATTCCGAAATGGTGGCTGAACCAAATTCGACGTTCTTAGGCTTAAAAAATTTCTAAACACCTCAGCTATAATTCTATTGGAGCACATTTGGGAAAAATAAAGAATTTATGCTTTTTTTTCCCGAAAAACATGAAAAATGCCTCAAAATTTGAAATTCGCGCGAAAAAATCCAGTGAAGCGCGTTTGCTGCTGTTTTTACTTGTTCACGTAAATGTATTTATTTATTTTTTTAGAAAACTTAGAAAACTCACCAGAGCATACAAAAATCAGGAGCAGCGTCAAAGTAAATATTCTCCAATTCATAACTTGCATTTATTCTAAAGACAAGAAATATCAATTATAATATGAATTTCCTTTTCATTTTATTCCTAGGCAAACCTACATTTTAATGCAGGTTCGCATGGGAATGAAATGTCAAAAAAAGATGCAAAGGCCCATAAAAAAGAAAGATCGAGAAAGAGACCAGGAAGAGCAAATGACACAGAAAAAAAATCAATAATTATTCATAACACAATCAGTACTTGTTATCAGTTTTTGTTGTTACCATGCCTCCTACGCAGCTATAAATACTTTTATCAGTTTTAAAAGGTGACTCAGGTATCAAAACTTGGTGATGTGTGTATGCGTATGCGTTCCAAACTTTCGAACGTTTGGCAATGTTGTCAGCTCTTCGACAGTGCTCACTTTCACACCTGAAACTATGAAAAATGAGAAATAGAAAAGAGAGGATTAGATATTTAAGGTTGATGCACGGCGTGTTGGAGGCTACGTTTTTGAATTATTTTTCAAAAGCGAATTTTCGCGCGCCATTCTACTCTCGCGTCCCTGCGTCTCCTCCGCATAGACTTGTGTCGATTTACGAGATTTTATTGTTTCTTTCTTACTTTTCTTTGTTATTTTTTTTTTTTGCTCATTTATTATTTTTTTTGTTTGTTTCTCATTTAAAAAAAAGTTATGTTTTTAAAATGGTTGTTTTTGAGATTAATGTGATAAATTTTTTGTTGGAATATTGATTTTAAGTCGGTTTTTTTCGTAAATAAAACAGTTAATTTTAATTTAATTTAAATTCTGGAAAACAAAATACGAAAATTGAAACTAAAAATGCGAAAAACATTATATTTTGCCAAAAAAAAAACATATTTGGCAATATTCCAAGAGAAATATATGGAGGCGCAGAGAAAAACGCAAAAGTGCGCCAGTGCGCGTTTGCACTTTCGTAGGGTCCAGCATGCCGTGTGATGATGCATTCGCCGACTATAAAAAAAATTAATCTAGTTAACATTACCTATGGGCAAAAACATTCTTCTACACAAAAAGAAAAAGTAATTGCGATAAGGTTCATGCACTAAAATTGTAGTGGTGGTGGACAACAATCCATGAGTTGCCGTTAAACATAGCCCCACTTGAACAACCTCTAAAAAAAGAATTTTCTGCAAAAAGGACGTCAATGTGTTCAAAACTTACTCTGACTGAAAGTCTTTGTCAATAAAAGCACAACAAGACCCAATCCAGCAGGAAGGCAAAGAGCCGAATAGGGCACTAATACCTGGAGCAACAAGCCTTTCAAAAACTTTCTTTGAATTTGTTGCATTTTCTTTGACAACAAAATTCTAGTGGCTCTAATTATATAAAATGAGTGAAGCGCATACATTGTTGATATCAGGGTAACCACAAGTAATCCACTGATGTAGTAGAAATGCAGGAATCCCAAGTTTTGCGTGGAAATCACTATTGTCCGCTTATTCCATATCTCGCATGGTGCTCCTTTCCAATCGTCGTCAATTTTTTGGATAAAGGTTTTATTCTCGACTTCGATCAAAAAAATTGGCAACCATGCATGAGAAATGCTAATTGCGTAGTACAGAAAGCTTTTAAAAATGTGATACTCTGTGGAATGACGGAGCATGTGAAAAGTGGGAAGCACTGATTGATGTCGGTATTCAAAAAGGCAAGTTGTTGATGCGCCAACGCCTTAAACAATTTTGAATGCATCTGGTTACAAATGTGAAATAACTAACATGCTAAGGCAAACGTAGACAAAAGATATTGCCACTTTGTTGGAATATTCAGCGCAGCCAATATTCCATAGCTGTATCCACACAAATACGGATAAAACCAGATGGGAAGTGAGAGAATCGTCAGATGCATGTTAAAAGTGATTATTCTTAAAAACAAACATTGCTGCAATTTTTTGAGATCCTGGAGACAAAAACATATTTGGTTCAAATTATATGAAAATACAGTTGGTTTTATTGTGTTTTCAGACGAGTTGCATTATGAAAACATCTGTCGACTATCCCTTTTTTATCTGCGTCTCTTCAAATATCACCGTGTTTGGGTGGTCGCACAAAAAAAAGTGGGCGGAGTTTCGTTTCGCGTTCTCATGTCGCAAGTCGATTGAAAACACAATAACACTATTTATTTTTGTTTTGTATGTCTGAATGAGCTCTGAAAGTAGCTTGATCTCAGTACTTTTACAGTTTTATGACCATTTAAATGTGTGCAAAAATTCGAAAAACTTTTTTTCAATAAGCCACAAAACAGATTATTCAAATCATTTTTTAGCAATAAATATTTTTCTTTGGTTGCCCTTTTTGTTTTTTTTTATAGTACTTTGAGTTTCGTTTCGATGTTTAGATTTTGGTCAATGGCTAGGATATCATTTCAGAACACGTTTTGTCTGTAAAAACGTGGAATTGAGTGAATCATATTTTGTGTAAACTTCACTGCAGATGAAAATTGTCAGAAATTGTAATAAAAACAAGCTATCGTGTTTTCAAACGAGTTGCATCATGAAAACAAGAGTCGGCTATCCCTTTTTTGTCTGCGTCTCTTCAAATAGCACTGTGTTCGCGTGGCCGCGCACAAATAAGTGGGCGGAGTTTCGTTTCGTTTCGCGTTCTCATGTCGCAACTCGATGGAAAGCGCAATTTACTTAATTTTTGTTGGTCAACAGTAATCTCGAAAGTCTTTTTTACATTTTTAAAAACCGTAAAAGACTCTGGGTAGTTTCAAAACCACAACTCCTGAAGCACTATTAATTTTTGTGGTCAAAATTTATTTCTAATTCTTATTTTCGAAAAAATTTAAATTAAAAAAAACCAACGCCAATTGAAAAATCAAAAGCAGCCATTTATAAAACCCCATACTCCATGGAGATCTTTTCAAAATACAGTAGACAGACAAAATAAAAAATGGAATTTGCAATACACCAATAAATCCCATCACCAGCTTGTACACAAAATGGTCCTCATTCAAACGCTGATTGTGACATCGATCCGGAAGATAATACGGTTGAGAGGATCGAAACGGCATGAGTAAGAAAACGAATCGAAAATGGATGGAAAAAATAAATGAAGGGAGAGTTGATTTTTATGTTTTTCCCAAATATTCCACCTGTTCCTGAATTTGGAAACTACATGTCGTAATGTCATATTTAGAGAGAATTGGAAAAAACGAGAAAAAAGAAAACCGTGATGACGTAAGTGTAAATGGAATTGCTTTTCCTAATGCAATGTTTCGGAATTTGGCTGTTAATTGTATGTTTACTGATTGTGAGAGTGTATGTTGTTTACTCGATTTGACAAGTGTATATTATTTGTTTTCATTTTTCAATTATTGCGATAATCTCAAGAAATTTTTAGCCCCCGAAAACGCTAATAGCGGGAGATAATGGCCACTAGCCGACAAATTTGGCTATCAGCCGTCGAATATGGCTATTAGCCGCGTAAAATGGCTTTTATGGGGTTATTCATTTCATACATTTTACATTTTTTGCCAAATTTTCCTTATTCATTTCATGCAGAAAACGACATTTTCTGCAGCAGAAAATTGCATTTCGTCGAACTGCAAAATGCAGAAAACTGCATTTCGTCGAACTGCAAATTACAGAAAACTGCATTTCGCCGAACTACAAAATGCACTTTTTGTCATTTTCTGCATGAAATGAATAACACCACCATTTTTCTTGCATTTTCGCGTGTTTTTAGTGACAAAAAGTGCATTTTGCAGTTCGACGAAATGCAGTTTTCTGCTGCGGAAAATGTCGTTTTCTGCATGAAATGAATAAGAAAAATTTGACAAAAAATGCAAAATGCATGAAATGAATAACCCCATTAACCATTATTGAGTAATGTCACCATCTATAAAAAATTTGTCTGTCACAATTAAGGGAAACAATTTTCGCGCTTACTCAGCGACTTTGCGACTTTTTCCAGACACAAGATTTCCGAAATTTGAAATAGGAAAATGTTTGAAAATTATAGCCGATGTAAACGCCATGGAAAACGGCTAATAGCCATCGAATATGGTGCGTGTGCCAAATACATATGGCACACGCCCCGAATCGGTGGCTATTAGCCAAAAATTTTCTGAGTGGTGACAGCTCTTCTTCTCACTTAACCAAAACTCAGCTTAATCATAATTTTGCTAAACAAAACCTTTATTCAATCATATTGTGAATTTGATCAAAATACCAGGTTATCGTAAAGAACATTGCAACCACTCAACTTGTACGGTTGCTTTTTTGGTGGGAAGGTTGCAATACATAAAGGCGCACCTCTCAGGGTGCGCCTTTATTAGAGGTGTGCTCCAATTAGAGGCGCGTTCATATTAGAGGAAATACGGTATTTTTTTCTAGCAATGCACGCCTCCCCCGACGTCCAATGCGCCACCAAGTTCGTTGGATAATAAAATTATTTTTTCACTCGAAAATTTACTTTTTTGAGAAATTCGAATCATTGTCTGATTATTCAGGATGACACCATCTTTTTAATCCAAAAACGAGGCCTTTTGGTCAGAAAATGACCGAGCCTTAGGGTTTTAAAAATGCGTCAGGTAGAAACAATTTTGGAAGGCTGGGGTGCCGTGCAATGGTCATCATTTATTCTCCCTTATGGGGTTATTCACGAAATGGCAAAAAATGGCAAAAAACGGCAAAAAACTGCGCGAAAACTCGGCAAATGCTCCGATTGATTTGAAATGAGGGAGAAAACCCTCCCGGACATTCCCACAAAGTTTCAGACCAAAATATCGGATTTAAGCATTTTCCGACAAAAAAGCAATAATTCTTAAAAATCGATATTTTGGTCTGAAATTTTGGGGGAATGCCCGGGAGAGTTTTTTCCCTCACTTCCCAAAATTTCAGATCAATCGGAGCATTTTCCGAGTTTTCGCGCAGTTTTTTGCTGTTTTTTGCCATTTCGTGAATAACCCCATTACACCCTCAAGTTATCGTGACCCTTGTGGTTAAAATGTTTCAACGTCAATCGGAAGGTCCCGGGTCACATAAACAAACACATACACACAAACAAACACACAGACTAATCTAAAATTTTCTATACTAGGAAGATATATAAATTGATTATTGCAAAGTTTTCCATTAATAAGCAAATTTTGGTGCTTGGCGGGAGGGGGGACAAAAAAAATTATGTGTTCACGAATGATTACTGCTCGCTGAAAAACCACGGAATGTGAAAACGTCGTAATGTTCAATAGTCAAATTGGCGACCGGCGGGAGCTGGGTGGAAGCTTGCTTTGCGAGGGATTTTTTGTGATTAAAAGACTAAAGGTGACCCTAAAAAGATAATAAAAGGGAACAGCACAAGATTAAAAGTACGAGTCTAAGGGCAACTCAGACTTATAGAGATGGAAAGTGTCGCCGGACACTGTTTTTGGAAATTTTTAAATAGCTATTTTATTCAAAAAAAAAAACAGATAAATGTGTATGAAATTGTTTGGAGCACAGGACATACATATAAAAAAAGGTGAATACGAACAGTCAATTCAACAGTTTATCGACAACTTGATAAAGTTTACCAGCGAGAAGGCCGAACGTTTTAACTTTTTCCGCGTCCGCACTGTCGATTACGTTTCGAAGTTCACTGGTTATGGTCTGACAATCATGACCATACAATATGCATTCTATTTTCAACAGAATACCCTTAATAATATCAATATTAAAGCTGGCAAAAACAAAAAGTTTCAAAATTGTTAACATACCATTATTCGATTACGTTCTGCAGTGATTTCTTCATTCTCCGCCGGTTGTGAGAAAGACATTCTAAATTCAACAAATTGTGCAGCGAAGTTTTCATAGTATTTATTCAAACGTTCCAGCTCATCTTCGAAAGCCCCTGGATTCAAATATGGATCCTTACCAGTCGATGGTTTGCACTGGAAATCATTTTTCTTTGAAATTTATTTTTGTTTGGCTTACCGAAACTTCAATTGTACGCCATATATTCAAAATTTTGCCCAAAGTCTCTTTTATTTGCATGTATCGTTGCAAAGATATGTCCAATGGTGATTCCATTTCGATTGGCTTTTCACTGGAACCCTCATTTCCACTTCCAAATTTTTCTTGCACTCGTTTTTGCTCATCTTTTACGTTTTTCACAAAAATTTCACAGTCTGGAAAATATTTGTTCCAAATAAACGTTCTGAGAATGACCCGAAAAAACGCACATTTTGTAATAATTTGTTCTACCGGCTTGCTGGAATCATTGATAAACATATTAAAGTAGTTGACCATAGCTGAAAATTATTGTAAACATACTTGTCACGGCTCGATTCGGTCAGTGTCAATCTGGCGGGACGATTTAAAAAAAATTAAGAACGTTGCTCCTTTTTTTAATTTCAGTTATTGTCAAACCGCCAAAATGGCCAAACGCGCTTCGCTGAACTCAGTACTACGTGGATTTCATTTTGGTTTCCAAATTATTTAATTTCACGTATAAATTCAACGTGAAGTGAAATAATTTGGAAACCAAAATGAAATTCGCATAGCGTTGAGTTCAGCGGAGCGCGTTTGATCTTTTTGGCGGGCCGACAATAAAGTTTTTCACTGCGTTCTCGCAACAAATAGTGCAACTTCAAGGAAAAAAAATGGATTGAGTTGTTCAGAGTAATGTACCTATTAAGCACAGGAAAAAACCGTTTCTCGTGTTTTAACCCTATGCAGAATCGAAAAAAAAAATGACAAAAAACTACAGTAGCCGGAGGTTTTTTGACGTAAGAAACTAAGCCTGCCATTGAAATAGTTTGATGCGCCTTTAAATATCGATCAATTTCCCTTTGAAATTTAAAGGCGCATTGCATTTTTAACGCCTGATCTCGAAAAACACGACACTGGTGAACCGCGCGCGGGCCCGCCAGCGCTTGGGTGCTCTCGCTGGCCGCTGGCGGGCCCGTGGCGGCTATGATATTTGGTAGGTAACTGACAGGTAAAAAAATGATTGTTTCCAATGGGTTTATAAATGAATTATAGTTATTTTAAACGATGTAAAAATGCGCATAGGACACTAATTAGTTGAGTTTTTGATCGAAAATGCTGATATTCAGTAGTGATGCGCTGGCGGGCCCGCTACGGGCCCGCGGCGGGCCCGGCAGGGTCCAACTGACGAACGGGTGGGCGGAGGATGGTAAACTGAATCAAGAAGGTATATACAT
The DNA here is from genome assembly GCA_963572235.1 of Caenorhabditis japonica. Lineage (NCBI taxonomy): Eukaryota > Metazoa > Nematoda > Chromadorea > Rhabditida > Rhabditidae > Caenorhabditis > Caenorhabditis japonica. Next base: position 2,418,455 of record OY754346.1, read on the forward strand.
AAATATTTTTTTCCTAGTTTTATGTGAATAATAAAAAGATTTTTTTAGTATTATTGTTTAAAAAAAATTGTCACCTGGCGAGAGGCGCGAATTCAAAAAATAGGCTCCGCCTCCTCGCCGGAATATTTCTGCAACTCTGAGCGCGCAAATTTGCAATCGCGGTGCGCGCGATTTTCTGCGTCGAATTTTCGTTACTTTATTAACAAATATCCAATTAAGAAAATTAAAAACTCACTTTAAATCAACTGTTGCCAAATTCGCTTCAAAATAACAATTTTCATAAAGGTTTCCAGGAGAAATTGAAAGGCACTGGGCAAAAATTCGACGCAGAAAATCGCGCGCACCGCGATTGCAAATTGGCGCGCCCACAATTGCAGAAATATTTCGGCGAGGAGGCGGAGCCTATTTTTTGAATTCGCGCCTCTCGCCAGGTGACAAATTTTTTAAAACAATAATAGACTTTGTTCTAATTGTAAGAATTGGACATGACCGACCGCGGATAAGTTGCAGAAAAGTTTCATTAACGTTTCGTTTGTTTTGACATTTGTTGAAAACGTTTTGTTCTAATTTGAGAAGTGTTTATTAAGTTTTCAAACAATTTGCATCATGAAAACAAAAATCCGCAAACACCGTAAAAATAAGTGGGCGGAGTTTCATGTTCTCATGCCGCAAGTTCATTGAAAACAAAATTATTTATACAAAATTCAAACAAACAGATGAAGGCATTCAAAAAACTACGAGTTTCGTTCGCTTGAATGTAATTCATTTCTTGTGAATAATTCACATCTATAAACACTGTATTTTCTCTAAAAAAAAGTGCAGCTTCAGTAACGAAGCTTACAGTACCTGCTAAAAATAATGTAGCAGCCTTTATTAAAAATTCAGCATACATTAGCAATTACATAGATATTCCGGCTTCTTGCAATGATTGTATAATGGATTCGTGGCGGAGTGACAATTTTTTTACGTTTTTAAATATTCGAAAAAATGAAGAAGTAACTGAAGAAATTAAGAGATTTTTCGTCTCCTGGTTTCACGTGAAATGTCACTCCGCCACGAATCCATAATATGTGTTTTCCATCGATTATAGTTTTTATATAAAAAGTATTTCTACGCTGCTAAAAGAGCCAAGCCGGTAAAGGAGCCTTTATCGCCTTATCCTTATCGCGTTCTTTTTTAACAAGTCTCTTAAATGCTGTGTCAATATCCAGTATACGTCAGCGTATCAGGCTTGAAATTCTATAATACTGAAATTACCGTTTTAATAACGTTGACAATCGGGTACTGCGGATTGACGTTGACAATGAGTTCAGCGCAGGCTAACATCGCTCAATCTGCCTATTTTAAAGCGATTACGTGTAAATTAATTTTTTTTTAATGTTAAATTTTGTGATTTTATACTCATATTTTGATTATTCATCAAAAATATTAACGTAAAAAGTCAGTATAGTTACGAGTGGCCAACTCGTGTTAAACTTAAACGCAAAACTTATTATACTAAACGGCTTTATTGAGAAAAAGTAACTTTACTATACATGGGGACAATGGAAAAACGTGGAAGAGGCGCGGGGAAACACAGAATAGGCGGCAAGCAAACAGGAAGGCGGAGGCGACGACAGTCGGCTCAAGCGAGAAGAAGTTAAACCCCGTTGAAATGAACGGTTTCTCGCCTTTTATAGAGTGAAAAAGGGGCGGAGTCAATAAGATCAGTGATTGGTGGATTAACGGTGCGAGTGTGCGTGGACGTCAGTGGTGAACGAAGGGAGACGCAGGGTGAGAGACAGATCAGTGTGCGCAGGAGAGAGGCGTCGGACCGGGAAAGGGCTCGACGCTTACAGTACACGGTGATTCTTTTACTACCGGCCACGCATTTCTAGTCCCCCGATCGCAAGTATTTCCCCTCTCCCTCTCGCACTCCTTCACTCTCTCATCAAATGAAGTGGGCGGAGTTCCCTCCCCTTTTTGCAAAATGCGGCAAAAAAATTTGCGGAAATCAGTTCGGCCACCACGGAAAACCAGTTTCATTTAAAATTGTATGTATAAAAACGAACGAATTCCGGTTTAAAATATGCGCCCTATTGAGAGCTAGTAACGTGACAGACAACTTTTTGATCAGACGTCATTTACAAAATCGCGACAGGAAAAACCTAATCGGGGGACTAGAAATGCGTGGCCGGCAGTAAAAGAATCACGTAGCATTTGAAATTGTACGTGAAAAATCAGACCAATTCCGGTTTTAAATATGCGCCGTAATGAGAGGAAGTAATGTGACAAAAAACTTCTCGATCCAAAGTCATTTAGAAAATCGCGACAGAAAAAACAAATCGGTGGACGAGAATAATGTGCTCGGTAGTAAAAGAATCACCGTGCAGTATTACCCAGTTTTCGTGAAACAAATGGCGCGCAGCATTATTGCAAAATTGTGTGCCGCAGATTGTAAAGTGGGCGGGGCTTAACTTTTTCAATATTTTTTTGTCAAACAACTTCAATTTTACGTGTTTTTCTGCCGTTTTTTATCATTGGGTTTTTTGTTGAGATATTCAATATTTTCAGGTGGTAAAGACGCCAGGCTGCTATGGAAAAAATCGAATTCATCTGGCCAATAGGTATGTTTTGAAAAGTTTTAGTCTTGTTGAAATTTGCGAAAAAAGAGCAAAATAAATTGTATTACATATGTTGAAAACAAAGAATTGCAACGCGGTGTTTGCGTAATATCGTGTCAACTTAGCAAATTAAATGAAGAAAAATAATTAGCGAGCCGATTTTTTATTTAGACCTTTATTTCCCAGAAAACAACAGAAAACTGAAAATGGAAGCGAAAATCCGTTATTTTTTGCTCTGCAATACCTTTAACAAATTTCCTAAAGCCGGTAGCGCACCGATTTGAACCAACTTTAAAAAATGTAGTAAATTAAACGAAGAACAATATTTATTGAGCCGATTTTTCATTTGGTTTTCATTTTCAAATAGATCCAGGATTTCTTTCATGGAAGAGAAAATTTCTCAAAATGGCCTAGGATCCGAATCGGTACGTAGTGGAAAAAAAGCCGATTGGCACGAAACGTGCACAAAAATTTTCAAAGTCACAGGGCTTGGAGCGACCGAGTTCTGGTGCGAGATATTTAGGTGCTTTTTGCGCAGATCAAATTTGGAAAAATGCTTATGAAGAAAGGAACTGAATGAAATAGGAATGACACAAAATAACGCTTTATTTCTTTTTAACAACGATATTCCCTAAAAATATAGAAAACGCACGGGGTGTTGAGAGGTACATGAAAATTAAAATTTAAATTTCGCGGGAAAGTTGCCACGTCACTCGAGAAAAAAGTGCGCGAAATGGCGTGTTCAAAACGTCGTTACTGCGGCGCCACAGCAATTTTTTTCACTTTTTTCTTGTGGGTTTATATCTTTTTCATGATTCTCAATATTTAAACAAAATTTCCCTATTTATTTTATGCAGAAAACGTATTCCGCCAGCTTCGTTTTTGAAAATCTAAACCGTTTCAAATCTGTAACAACCGCGTTTCCTCAAATCTGTGTGAGCAGTGGAGCACATTTTCACGATGTACTCTTCAACACGCCGTGAAAACGTTAGAAGCCCAGTTAAACCGCGTACCATTTCAAGTGATTCTAAGAAGTCCGTGGCAATTATATGCAACTATCGGTCTTTCTTGACTTATTTGACATTCTACGGCTTAAAAAGAGTTGAAAAAAATTTAAAAAGAGTTATTTTCAACTGTTTTGGAAACTTTATTATGTACTTTTAAAATAACATGAAACTCTACGCCATTTACTTGTGGAAATAAAGTTTTTAAAAACTCCGGGATGCCGTATTTAGCGCCAGCTCTCACATAATAAACTTATTCAATTTTCAGACACGTGCGACATCTCGATTCGGACGATCGACGATGAGATGATTCACGGCGTGTTCGGGACTACGTTTGATAAAATTTTTTTGAGATCAAATTTTCGAGCGCCAATTCTCGCGTCTCTGTGTCTCCATTTTCGCACACTTTTTGCTAGACTTGGCAGAATGCCACTGTCGAGACACAGACACATGCGAAAAGGCGCGAATTCCTTCACGTATGGTCTAGCACGCCGTGTGATTCGGGCAACGTCATCGAAGAACTTTGTGATAATCTAATAATTTTCTAAATTTTTCTTTTCTGTTTTTTAATAAACTGTCTTATTAATAACATCAGTGTTAGTTTCTAATAGAAAATATCAAATAAAGAAAAAAAAAGCAAGAAAGGGGTCACCCACGCGATGTAGCAGGTAGCGAACCGCTGGCGGGCCCGCTGCGGGCCCGTGGCGCTTCACCAGTGGATGGGTTTTTCCTGGTAAAAAAAAACTGAATAGGGTTAAAAACAAGAAAAAGGGGTTTTTTTCCTGGGCTGAATAAATAAGTCCATAAAAAATTAAGAAAAAAATGAAAAAGAAATTTTAAAGACCACAAAATAAAAATAAAAATGCCACAATCACGTGAAAAACTATTACAAAAAATTTGATAAAAATATTTACTTTGCATCACAGTTGTATGAACACAGTGCTATTTGAAGAGACGCAGACAAAACGGTGAATACATACTTGAAATGTGATGCGTTTTCATTTCGCAAGTCGTTTGAAAACACAATAATACACGCTTTAAAAAGGTGGGTGGGGTTTCATGTTTTGATAACGCAATTCAATTGAAAACAATAGTGTATTCGACCGCTGAGAGAGAAGCGCACAGACATGTGCTATTTCTGAATAGAACTGTGGCAAAACAAAACTGCCTGAAAAGCTAGAGCAGCTCGAAAGAAGAAAACCTAGCTACAGTTCTACTCCGAAAGAGCACTGTGCACGGCACCCCAGCCTTCCTTCCAAAATTGTTTCTACCTGGCGCATTTTCAAAACCCTAAGGCTCGGTCATTTTCTGACAAAAAAGCCTCGTTTTTGGATTAAAATGATGGTCTCGTCCTGAATAATCAGATCATGATTCGAATTTCTCAAAAAAGTAAATTTTCGAGTGAAAAAATAATTTCATTATTCAAAGAACTTGGTGGCGCATTGGACGACGGGGGAGGCGTACCGTATTCTTCTCACAACAGAAAAAATTACAAGCTTTTTTTATACTGTAAGGTTTTGGGATTCAACTCCATTTTCAATTTTTAGATTTCGTAAATTTCACGATTATCAGACCGAAGTGTTTAGTGTGAATGGTTAAGTTGGAAGACTCACGATTATCTTTTCTAAAAACAGCCAGTGTACCGGGTCGAAAACCATAAATAAGTTATTGTAAAAGATAGAAATTTATTGTCACAAACAGAACAGGCCACGCCCACAGGTGTTAACTGTTCACCCCACATATATCATCTAACTTTGACCAGGAAATTTTACGTAAAACATTTCCACGTGAAATGTTCTAAAATCTTTTGCAAATAGAAACTTCCACGATATCGATCGGCCCAAGAAATATTCATTACTCGATTTCCACTCGAAATAACCGACTGACAATAAAAATGGTAACTTTTCTGGAATTAAAACGCTGAAATGGTATATTTGAAAAACAGAACAATAGCATGGGTCCGCTGGTGGACTTGATGAAATCTCCTCAAACCCAAAATGGATCTTCAAACGATGTAAAGTTTGGCACTCCCAAGTTTTACGCGTTGTGTGGAATGGGCGGTTCGATATGCTGCGGTTTCACCCATTTGATCATCACTCCATTGGATATTGTCAAGTGTCGAATGCAAGTCGACGCAAAAAAGTACCCGGGCATTGTTCAAGGCTTCAAGACGGCAGTGGCCGCGGATGGTGTCAGAGGTTTATTTTTTAGAGAAGAGCAGCATTCCATCCAAAATTGTTTTTACCTGGCGCATTTTTAAAACCCTAAGGCTCGGTCATTTTTTGACAAAAAGGCCTCGTTTTTGGCTTAAAATGATGGTGTCATCCTGAATAATCAGATCATGATTCGAATTTGTCAAAAAAGTAAATTTTCGAGTGAAAAAATAAGCTCATTGGACGACGACGGGGGTGCCGTGCAGAATAGTTTGAAAAGACTGAAGAAAAATAATTATAGGTCTGGCTCGCGCGTGGGCGCCCACTACTATCGGCTACTCGGCTCAAGGCTTTGGAAAATTCGGCTACTATGAGGTCTTCAAGAACGTGTACGGAAGCATGTTAAGTGAGGAGAACGCGTATAAGTACCGCTCATGGGTTTACTTGGCGGCCGCCTCTTCTGCCGAATTCTTCGCCGACTTTTTCCTGGCGCCGTTCGAAGCGGTGAAGGTCAGAATGCAGACGTCGTCAACGGCGCCGAAGACGATGCGAGAGTGCATGCCAATGATTTACAAGAAGGAGGGCATGTACGGGTTTTTCAAAGTAAGGTCGTTTGCAATGTCTCTTCTCCGGCAAACCCGTAATAGAATGGAACGGTGGAGTAAAAACCAGTTTATCTTCTATTTTTTTTTGTTGTTGAAATATCCCCTTCGTCAGTAATAATTTATTCTAAAAAGGAACGGTAAATGTTTTCCTTAAAAAATATGACGGAAGATTTCCTGTTGGTAGAAAAATAAAAAAAACCATGTTTTAAAAAATTAAAAAGAAAAAGTGTATATTGTGTTTTCAATCTACTTGCGACATGAGAACGCGAGACTCCGCCCACTTATTTGTGCCGTTCTGTCTGCGTCTCTTCACATATCACTGTGTTCGCGTGGTCGCGCACAAAAAAGTGGGCGGAGTTTCGTTTCGCGTTCTCATGTCGCAAGTCGGTTGAAAACACAATAAGAAGAAACGAGAGATCTGAAAAACAAAGTTATGCTGACCAGACAAAACAAGTTATATTTAGGTTGACTTAAAGAGTGTACAAAGTATGAAAAGCGTTGGAATTTCCCATCAATTACATTTTTCAGGGCCTCCCGCCACTCTGGACCCGCCAAATTCCGTACACCACTGTAAAATTTGTATGCTTTGAGCGAATAATGGAACTGATGTATCAACATGTGGTCCCCAGACCTCGCGCAGAATGCACCAAAGCCGAGCAGCTTTTGGTGACTTTCTCATCCGGTTACTTGGCCGGAATCTTGTGCGCCGTGGCCTCTCATCCACCAGACGTGATTGTCTCCAAACTTAATCAAGACCCCAATGCGACACTTTCGAGTATGGCTTCCAAATTGGGATGGCGCGGAATGTGGGCGGGACTTGGAGCTCGGATCATCATGATTGGCACGATTACGGCAATGCAATGGTTTATTTACGATGGGTGGAAGGTGCTGATGGGCATTCCACGACCACCGCCAGCTCAAATGCCAGAATCGCTTCGGAGAAAGTTGGATGCTTCTAATTAGAAATAAATTTATTTTTAATAAGATGGAAAAAAGCAGAAAAATCCTTAATCTTTGCTCAAAAAACACGAAATAAATAAACAATTTCGGCGGAAAACGAAAACAGAAACGGGGTTTCTAAAGATTTTGCAATACCAAGTCGGCTATCCCTTTTTTGTCTGCGTCTCTTCAAATAACGTGTGTGTTGGGTGGTCGCGAAATAATAAGTGGGCGGGATTTCGTGCCCTCATGCTGCAACTCGATTGAAAACACAATACAATACAAATCAAATTATTTTTCAAATTATTTTGAGAGGGTGTTGTCATGCAATCAGAGTTGACCTTTTTTGGATCGATGCATGCTTCCACCCAACTCCTTCCGGTTGCCTATTTTTGAGGTGTCACACATGCTTTTCAGATTTTAATATGACTCTCATACGCACTATTTGACAAAGTTCCTAAAACCGATGAATACGTCTTATAAATTCAATATTCTTGCCCGCTGTGGCGAAACCCTGCCCCCTCAGGTTTTTCAACGCAATGCAAAAATGTGAGCGGGTGTGTTGTCTAGTTATGTCTGCGTCTAATACTTTTCTAGAATATGATAGCCGGCAAAAAACACGCTTTATTTTATTCATACTTTCAACGGGCTGGATATGTTATGGATCTATATATTCATAGGAGAAAAAAAAACAAAAAAAAATTTTTTTGTTTTGTTTTTGTTTTTTTTTTCCTATTCATAGATGTCAAAAATGTCAAACAATGTTAAAAAACGTTTAAAAATATTTAAAAATGTCAAAAAAACTAATCTTATGAATAGGTCCATTAGAAAAACAATGTTAGAATGTTTTATGTAGTGATGACTGGAAATATGAACAAAAATAATAATGAAGAAAGTATTTTTGGAATTTTTAAACATTGTTTTGTTCTTGTCCCGTCGGACCATTTAGCTGATCGGGTTGAAATGTGGAAAGTATCGTGTTTTAAATGGACTTGCGACATGAAAACGCGAAACGAAACTCCGCCCACTTATTTGTGCGCGACCACGCGAACACAGTTCGATTCGAAGAGAAGCAGAGAAAACATGCCTTTTTTCTCTCGTTCTCATGCTGCAACTCGATTGAAAACACAATATATTCCTAGTGCATTCCAAGATATCACTTTCCCGACAACCCATAGTAATACAGGGTGGCCGATAAGTATAGGACGCTCGCTTTCAGCGTTCCCTGGCACGGTGCCAAGGGATATTTTCGAAAAATTTCGAAACTTTTCGAAAGTCCAGAGACTATATAAGTAAGCTTCTCAGTCATTTGTTCTCACTTCTCCATATCGCCGAGCTATGAAAAGTTCTCCTCATCGTCCTTCCATTGAACTCTTGTTCAAGAGAGGCCTCGGAAGTGCTGAGATCGCTCGACGCCTTCAAATTTCGTCTTCGACGGTTCGAATTCTTCGACGGCACTTTGCTGGTGGTCCATTTATCCTTCAACAAGACTGGGCACCGTCCCATGGCTCGAGATCGACATTGGCCGTCTTGGAGGCGCATTTCCCTGGATTCCTGGACAAGAACTTGTGGCCTGCTTCCAGCCCGGATCTCAATCCGATGGATTTCAGCGTTTGGGGCATGTTGGAAGGGAAGATCGCGGGAAAAGTTTTTGCTACTGTCGATGACTTGAAGGCCGCTCTCGAGGTAGCATGGGCTTCGATCGACGACGGATACCTGCGGCGCACTGTCAATTCGGTGAAGAAACGTTTGAGAGCCTGTGTCAAAGCTCGTGGATCCAACTTCGAAATTCTCTTGTAAAATCAAATTTTCTGCTTATTTTTTGTTGTTTAATAAAGGTTGTTCTCGAAAAATCCTCAAATTGAAAAAATGGGAGCACTTTCAAAACGTCCTATACTTATCGGCCACCCTGTAAACGGCATTCTAACACATGTTTTTCTTTTCCCTTTTAGAACTTTGCACTCTTCTTCTCTTCAAAAAGGATGGCGCCGCCGAGAACCACTATTTCCCTAACCAGTCGTCATGTCATGAAACTAACTTTGTTACAATTTGTCACTCTAGAATCTAACGATGGAAGAAAAGAGAAACACAAATTCGAGTTCTTTGTCCGTGTCCACTCTTCCATTTTTGAAGCTTGCCAAAAAAAAATTCACTTGTCACACCAACTATGAAGTGGACATCACTTCTCATACTACTACCCATATTTTTTAGTCTGGGATACGGTAAGTTACGTTCTCACACAGATAACAGATAAACTGATAACTTACCAGGAATAAATAATTGTCCGACAGCTCCAATTCGGTCGGTTATTCAGCGTGCAGCTGAAACGACACAAGACGCTGTCACCCAGATGCAGATGATCCGCAGAATTCTCGAGGATATTTACGGAGGCACTTGGGGTGTTTTGGTGATAAGGAATCCGGCGCTTGTTTCAAAGGGTAATTTTTTTGGAATTTAAAAAAAACTGACAGTGTTTACTTACTTCTTTCGTCTTTCTGGAAATGATAATATCAAAAATTCAATAAACAGCTGAGATGCGGTGGATGCATATAGTGTCCGTATTTGAATAATATCGTTCATTTATTAGGCTCAAAATATTTAATAAATCCACGTCGTTTGATTAACGTTTAGACATTTTACTAATTCAGCCACAAAAATCAGTGCCGTTACAAGAAAAAAAAAAGCAGGGGCAAAGTCGCCAAATGTCGCAGGCTTGTGTATATATATTCAATTTATTGCAAAAAATTAATAAAAAGTTTTTATATACCGTCCAATGGACCAAAAGGACGACATGATTAAAATACGGACACTATATGCATCCACCGCATTTCACCTGTGAACTTTTGAAAAAAATTTCGGTCAAATTATGATTTACACTAGTATCTTTGGACACTCTCGTTTCTCTGCTGCGCGGTTTTTCGATAGACACATTCTTTTCTCTGGCCATGAATTCATCCTTGTGTATAAGGCCGCTAAGATAAAAGTGGACCAGCACGAAAAAAGTCATATACACAACAGGTTAGAGAAGCCGGACAAAACGAGATAGTTTGTCCTTCTCAAAAATTTAACCGGACTTATATACAGAATATTAGAGTAGTGCATTGTTCAAACGCATTCCGGAAATTTTGCATGCAAACAAATGAATCAGAAAATAATTTTTTTAATAACTTTAGATGTTCACTGGACATTTCCCGACCACAATAATTCTGATGGATCGCCTGCCTTTTGTCTCGCAGTTGTAAACCAGTTTGTTAAATTTCTTCTCTTCTCTTTTCTTCACACGTTCACAGTTCTCAAAACTTTCAGATGGCAATACAACGTATTCAAAACTGGCCAAACCGATTCTCCACAACGTGTCACAATTGACAATATTATACAGCGTTTCTCGTCTGGAACGTTGCCCAAGATGGGAAAACTTGTGGGCAATATGAATAAGGTGGACTTTGAATTCTCTCTATTTAATTACGTAGTTTTTTTTTCAGGAAAAGTTTCTAGATTTGGAAATGACAAAGCAGTCTCCGAAACGTTATTCAATAGCGCAGCTGGATAGAATGTTGTCTAGCGTCTTGGACGAAAGCCACCATTTTCGACATAACAGATCTCCGAAACTTGTGAATAATTGATAATTTTTTTATTATTGTTATTATCAATGATAAAATGGGTAAAACGGGTTTTTCTTTTTACTTATTGTCCATACAAAACTTCTTACACTGGTTGTAGGTCAAAAAGTTGTTAAAATTGCCACCTTCTCCAAAATACGAGAATCGAATACAATTCTTGAGGCCTGGCTGATAGGCGTATCTACCGTAATGTTTGAATGCGATACGTTCAGATCCGGATGCGGCTGGAAGAGAGCATACGTGGTCCTTATAGGGACAGCAAAAGTTCTTCTTGGTGCATCGGTAGCCAGTTGGACAGCCCTGGTCGCATTTTTGAGCCTTTGTGAGGATTTTTGCGTCCGTCGGAAGTTTGCATTGGTTGACTGGAAAAAAGTTAGTGGATAGGAAATGTTTAAATGTAAAAAAAAAAATTAATAATGGGGTTATTCACGAGAAAAAACGGTCTGTTTTTGTTTTTTTCCAATTCACGCGATGTCGAGAATTGTAAAAAAATAATACAGGTAGAGAAACGGGGGTTCCGCCTGATATAGCATTGATATTGAAGAGACGCAGAAGGTGTGGAGTTCAAAGAAAGGGGGGGGGGCAGTCTCTGTGTCTCTTCACTATCAATGCTCTATCCCCGTTTCTCTACCTGTATGTTTTTTACAATTCTCGACATTGCGTGAATTGGAAAAAAAAAACAAAAACAAACCGTTTTTTTCTCATGAATAACCCCATAACTTTTGGCAGATACTGTCTTCCACTCTAACCACGTCTAGAGGTGCAAAAACATTTTCAGGAACAACGCAAAGTAACTCACCAACCAACGTCATATCTTTATCTTTCTCCGATAATTCATCCTCTTCGCTATTACTATCCTCTTCTTCTACTGCTTCATCCTCTGTTTTCTCATCTGATTTCTTCAAAGTTTGCTTTTGGTTCTCTTTTCTCGGCACACACGCATCAGAACAAGCCGCCCGTGTGTCGAACCGATTATCGTTTCCGCTGCAACCACGGTAGAAGAGTGGCTGGCACACGTCTGATTGAGAGAATTTTAGACATTTAATTTTAGACGTTACACGGCACCCCAGCCTTCTTCCAAAATTGTTTATGCCTGGCGCATTTTCAAAACCCTAAGGCTCGGTCATTTTGTGACAAAAAAGCCTCGTTTTTGAATTAAAATGATGGTCTCATCCTGAATAATCGGCTCTGGGACGTTTCAAAACAAGACGTTTCAAAACTGGGACACTTCAAAACTGGGACGATTGAAAACCTGCCACTTCAAAACTAGGACGGTTCAAAACTTTGAGTGCAATTGTGCGTCACGGTGTACGCACTAGTGACACCAGAACACACGCACCTTAAATGTTTATTTTCGTTTTGTCATTGTTTTAAACTCTTTTCACGTACTATAATGGATTCGTGGCGGAGTGACAATTTTTTCTCACGTTTTTATTCGAAAAAATTAAGAAATAACTGAAGAAATGAAGAGATTTTTCGTCTCCCAGTTTCACGTAAGATGTCACTCCGTCACGAATCCATTATATTAATTTTATTTTCGTTTTGCCATTGGCCGATGCTTGCAAAGACACGCGGTTGAAGTTTTTCTAAATAAAATAAATCACCGGTAAAGGTTCGTTAAATTTATCGGAAATTTTACTAAAGCGTTTTACCGGTAAAGCACTCGACAAAAGACAAAACATGAGCTCGGCGAATTTGACCAAATTTAAATAGCGGCAAAAAATTATTTTTAAAAAAAGCGAAACGAGAGCAAAACGCGTGAAGAGAGTTAAAAAATGACAAAACGAAAAAAGAAAATGAATAGTACGTGAAAAGAGTTTAAAACAATGACAAAACGAAAATAAACATTTAATGTGCGTGTGTTCTGGTGTCACTAGTGCGTACACCGTGACGCATAATTGCACTCAAAGTTTTGAACCGTCCTAGTTTTGAAGTGGCAGGTTTTGAATCGTCCCAGTTTTGAAGTGTCCCAGTTTTGAAACGTCCCAGTTTTGAAACGTCTTGTTTTGAAACGTCCCAGAGCCGAATAATCAGATAATGATTCGAATTTCTCAAAAAAGTAAATTTTCGAGTGAAAAAAATAATTTCATTATCCGACGAACTTGGTGGCGCATTGGAAGACGACGGGGGAGGCGTGCGTTATTCGATAAAAAAAATATAATATATAGCATACTTGTTCTAACATCAAAGTAGAATTTAATAGTGATTGGTTTGTTGTCACAGTTCACACCAGTATCCTTTTCCTGGTGGCAATTCAAAGTTATGACTGAAACGTTAAAGTGTGATAAATAAATGAGTATAATTTGACTAACCGTATGCAAAATTAGCCACTAGCAACAGAAGCTTTAGAAATGATGTCATAGTTTGCAAATGATGTGGCTGTGATTTGAAAAAAAAAGAAGAGTAAGAATAAGAAGAACAGGTAGGTAAACAATTGAGAAAAAAAAGAAAGTAAGAGAGGTGGGAGCGAAGGGAAAAGGCGGGGAAAAGATTTAATATTGAGATTATAGTTAGACACGCAAAAACAACTTACCGTAGTTTTTTTTTTTTTTTGTAAGGTTATTTTTCTTTCTTTTTTTTCAAATCTGAAAGTGAAGTATTTAAGTTGAACAGTGCAAGAGGTGTAAACAGTGAATTCGCAAGTAAAGGTCGTTGGACATTGTTCTTCTTTGTTCTTTTTCTTGTTCTTTGCAATGCTTTTCAAATCATAGGCCAATTGTTTTTTTTTCACTTTTCATTTCAGTTTCAACTTCACTGGACGCTGCTTTATCAATTCTTTGGCGCCTTTCCACGGGGTTGGAACAAGAAGAAGCGATGTTTGCAATATGAGTCAAAATTTGGCAAAAATGTCTCGCCCCACGAATATAGCCAAAATATTGAGTGAAAAATCAATAAATACACTTTTTTTAATTTATAAATGTTGCCTATATATTAAACTGGAGTTTGTAACAAAAAAAACTTCTGCGACATGAGTTTTTTGCTACAGACTACATATTTACAGGAATTTCAAAATATCGTGTTTTGGCTCCGCGACGTTTCAAAACCAGACGTTTCAAAACCGAGTGTATTTTCGAAAAATTCCTCCATAATTTTCGGGCAGTACTATTCCGGCTCGCCAATTTTCAGATAATCGAAATAGCGGCCAAATAGCAAGAATACAAGACAAAAAGCATTTTTCGGGGCGTGGCCTAAACCACTCTGTAAATCGTGTTTTTCGGGTTACTGTAGATCGTCGGTTTATTTTTTTCGACCATAATGCTTGTAACTTTTTGAATAAGTAAAACTCTACTAGAATTTTAACCACTTGTTAACACGATTTCTAGATGTCACGGAGCCGTTCAGTTCTTTGATACTGCGCGAACGGCTCAAGCTCGAGTTTTATGAAAAGAGACGCAGAGAAAAAGAGACTACGACGCTCCGAAATTCCGCTGTTGCGCGGTGTTTACCGTAAATAATTTTACGGTTCGGTTCGCGTTAAAAATTTTTCATTTTAATTTTCATTGATTTTTGTCCAATTTTATATTTAGAGTTGCCTATTTGATTGATTTTCGCTTTGAAAAAATGTGGCACGAAGCTCGACGGCAAGAGAAAATCCTGCGCTCAACTATGATTGACCAGTCAAAACGGGCCGAAAGAAAAAGACGATTTTTTGAGAATGTGGTATGTTTTTTTTTTGAAATCTTGTTTAAATTGGAGATGTTAAATATTTACAGAGAAAAGATCCCGAACAATTTATGCAAATTCATGGAAGGAAAGCGCAAATTCACACCGATCTGTCAATCGTGAGAGCTGCAGAGGATTCCAACATTTTGTAAGGTTTTAAATAGATTTTAAATAGCTTTTTCAATTTCAGGCGCCCGTGGCAAGGTGATCCGAAAATTACAATTGATCGATTCGATGTTCGCTCACACCTCTCAAAAATGGATTTACTCGACCAAGACGACACATTTCCGTCGAAAAAGAAGCAAGAAGATGGATGCATTGACGAAAAAGAGCAAATTGTCACTGAGTTTGAACGATATCGTGTCTTGATTATCAACGATTACAAAAAAGTGACTGAAAAACAATATTTGAGAAGAATCGCCGATCGAGAATTCTGTTTCGCTGAAAAAGAGCATGCAAAGAAGATTGAAGCGGAGAAGAAGAAAAAGTCGGCAGAAAAGAAGTCGAAAATTGGGTTTAGCTACGATGATTCAGAAGTTGTGAAAGGTGGAAAAGAGGAATTCGAAAAAGATGATCAAAGTGATGGAGAAGAGGATATTGACGAGATGCAAGATCTAGGTAATCATATTTTGTTCGCGGTCTTGCTTTTCTTACCATACTCTCGAATCTTTTTACGACGAAAATTTTCTGGAAAATCAATAAAAACCGGCGGAAATTGAATATTAAACTTAAAACACTTAAAAAATTGAAAATTTTACACGAAAATCCCCTCTAAATATCAACGGCGAAGCTTCGGAGAGCAGGGGTTTGACAAAAAATTTTTAAAAAAATTGTTTAATACCAAAACAACCAAAAACAGAAAATAATAACTAAATAGAAAGCAAACAAAAAACATTTTTTTGTCACCGACTGCAAATTTAAAACCAAACAGGCAATAAGTCAACCGGTAAAAACTGTTTTGTGGCACTCTTGTTTGCAATAACTCTGTAATACATTAATTAATTTTTCAGACGTCGACCTGGACACGGCACACTTGAACCCGGAAACGCAGCGAGTTGTAAACAAAAGTGGCGAAGAGTTTGGTGTGAAACGCGGCATTTTCTGTGCTCTTTTACGAGCCGATCAACAGGCGTTAAAGGATGCCGCTGAGCTCAAAAAAATTGACCGGCAAAAGTCGCAGCTCTCTGTCCGTTTCTTCTATATGTAATTTTGAATTTTATCATTTCCTTCAAGTCGGAAAAGTGACGAAAAATCTGGGTTTATTAAGTACAGGTGTCTCTAGATACCGTGTTTACTCTGTTTGCCGGGACCTCGGCTTGTTTTTCAAAATATATTTTTTCAGAAAAAAACCAAAACTTTAAAAATAGGCTCCGCGACGTTTCAAAACCGAGTGTATTCTCGAAAAATTCCTTCATTATTTTCGGGCAGTTCTATTCCGGCTCGCCAATTTTCAGATACTTGAAATATCGGCCAAATAGCAGCCAAATAACCGCAAAATAGCATCCAAATAACCCCC
Organism: Caenorhabditis japonica; assembly: GCA_963572235.1. Lineage (NCBI taxonomy): Eukaryota > Metazoa > Nematoda > Chromadorea > Rhabditida > Rhabditidae > Caenorhabditis > Caenorhabditis japonica. The sequence continues at coordinate 2,434,558 of OY754346.1, forward strand.
AAATAGCAGCCAAATAGTCGCCAAATAGCATCCAAATAGCCGCCAAATAGCAGCCAAATAACCGCCAATTAATCGCCAATTAGCAGCCAAATATCTGCCAAATAGCAGCCAAATAACCGTGAAATAGCAGCCAAATAGCCGCCAAATAGCAGCCAAATAGCCGCCAAATAGCCGCCAAATAGCAGCCAAATAACCGCCAAATAGCAGCCAAATAACCGCCAAATAGGAGCCAAATAACGCCCAAATAGCCGCCAAATATCCTCCAAATAGCCGCCAAATAGCAGCCAAATAACCGCCAAATAGCAGCCAAATATCCTCCAAATATCCTCCAAATAGCAGCCAAATAACCGCCAAATAGCCGCCAAATAGCAGCCAAATAACCGCCAAATAGGATCCAAATAACCGCCAAATAGCAGCCAAATAACCGCCAAATAGCAGCCAAGTAACCGCCAAATAGCAGCCAAATATCCGCCACATAGCAGCCAAATAGCAGCCAAATAGCATCCAAATAGCCGCCAAATAGCAGCCAAATAGCAGCCAAATTGCCGCCAAATAGCAGCCAAATAGCAGCCAAATAGCAGCCAAACAGCAGCCAAATAGCATCCAAATAGCCGCCAAATAGCAGCCAAATAGCCGCCAAATAGCAGCCAAATTGCCGCCAAATAGCAGCCAAATAACCGCCAAATAGCAGCCAAATAATGGACAAATAGCCGCCAAATAGCCGCCAATTAATCGCCAAATAGCAGCCAAATAACCGCCAAATAGCAGCCAAATAGCCGCCAAATAGCAGCCAAATAGCCGCCGAATAGCAGCCAAATAACCGCCAAATAACCGCCAAATAGCAGTCAAATAGCAGCGGAATAACCGCCAAATAGCAGCCAAATAACCGCCAAATTTCAGCCAAATAGCTTTACAGTGCCACGGCTGCCGGGAAATTAGTTCTGCTGGGCAATTAGGGTAAATATGGTATTGTGTTTTCAATCGACTTGCGACATGAGAACGCGAGACTCCGCCCACTTTTTTGTGCGCGACCACGCGAACATAGTGATATTTGAAGAGACGCAGACAGGTAGCGCACAAATAAGTGGGCGGAGTCTCGCGTTCTCATGTCGCAAGTCGATTGAAAACACAATATATGGGTTTTTTTTTTAATTTTATTATGGGATTATTCAAGAAATATTGGTCTGAAATTCTGGAAAATAATGGCGGAAATACTCACGGACATGCTCTGAAATTTTTGAGCCGAAGTATCGATTTTTCGTTCCAAAATCGGCATTATTCCCATAAGTTTTGTTATTTCGTGAATAACTAGTTTTTAGTGGGAGTATCCTCGAAAACTGAATAGCCTTTTTTATATTTAAAAATTCTCCACACCCTATTTAGGGTCGCGATTCTAAACACGAGCGAATGCTTCTCCGCCAACAACGACAGGCGATTGTGGGAAAAGGGCAGGTAGTCGGAGAAAATGGAGCAACCGCCACTCTTCTCGGATTCATCAATCAGAGTAATAAAAAGACGAAAATTGACGAAATGATGGAGGATATGGAGGGAAGCGACGATGAAGATGATCGGAAGGCTCGTCCAGAATTCATCACGACATTTGGAGGCGTTCAGGAGAAAGGTTTGTGAGGAAAATAAAGTTATAATTTGAAAATCTAAAAACAATTCGATGCAACTCTGTTGAACATCTGTTTGATCGGTGAATACATGATCACCTGCGCTCCGCGCGCCTTTTCGGCGGGAAGATTCAAATTTGAGCTGCCATCATTCGTTTGGCAATTTTTTTCTTATATTTATTCGTTGCGTGTTTCTTTCTATTTTAATATTTCGAAAATGATACTAATTTTTTGTAAATTATGTATTGATTTCAGAAAACGCGCAAAGGAGGGAATACTGCTGTTGAGGAGGCGCAACTGCGACGTGCGAGTATTACATTGTAATTTAAATTATTTTTGTTAATAAATATGACAAATTATGTGAATTACTTATGGACCTATTCATTTGAATTAAAATGAATTTTTATGTGATTTTAATTCAATGCAAAACAACATATTAATTAATTAACCTGAATTTTCCTGAACCATTGAGTTTGAGTCTTTCTGCAAATATATGAGTGAACTTATTAACAAATAAATGAATGCGCCATTAAACAGTGGACAAGATTACACAAAAATGATGACAAAATATGCATTTTTTGACCAGGATAGGCGCGATTTGCAAAAAACTCAAACTCAATGGTTCAGGAAAATTCAGATTAAATCTTTAATATATTTTAATTCAAGTGAATATTGTCGGCCCGCCAAAATGGTCAAACGCGAACTGAACTCAACGCTATGCAATTTTCATTTTGGCCTCCAAATTATTTCATTTCACGTGTAAATTCAACATTAAATGAAATAATTTGGAGACCAAAATGAAAATCGCATAGCGTTGAGTTCAGCGGAGCGCGTTTGACCGTCGTGACGGGTCTACAATAGGTCCATTAATTTATTAGTAATGGACCTATTCAAAGTACTGTAGAAAAACGGAAAAATGACAAAAAACTGGGAGAAAACTCGGAAAATGCTCCGATTGGTCTGAACTTTTGGGAGAAACTGTCAAAAATGCTTTCGGACTTGCGCAGAAAATTTTGGACCGAAATATCGATTTTAGAAAAATTTCCGAAAAAAATCAATCGTTTTTAAATTCGATATTTCGGTCCAAAATTTTCTGCGCAAGTCCGGAAGCATTTTTGACAGTTTCTCCCAAAATTTCAGACCAATCGGAGCATTTTTCGAGTTTTCTCCCAGTTTTTTGTCATTTTTCCGTTTTTCTACAGTACTTTGAATAGGTCCAAATGAAGACAATGAAATAAAAAAATTTGAATTCGCGCCAATTTTGCAAGTACGGCACGGTTTCGCAGAATTTTGTCAATAGAGCGCGGCTGGTCATGCATTTACCGACTCGAATTAATTTTCGCAAAGTGGAAAACACATTTTCTCATGGATCAGGCGACGCCACTTGGATAGACAAAAAAAATTGTTTTTTTTTAATTGTGGGAACTTTCCTAATTTTTCAGACAGCGACGACGATGAAAAGAAAGAACCGGTTGGACCTGAACTTCCTTCAGAACAGTACCGAAAGATTCTAAAACTATCCAGAAATCGCGGAAAAGAGGACGAAGCAGTGGATTGGGGAGGTCTGAGTAGTAGCAGAAGACGTTCGAGAACTCGTTCGCCTCCGTCTAGAGGACGTTCTCGCTCCCGATCTCGCTCTCGGTCCCGATCAAGATCAAGATCAAGATCCAGAGACCGTTATAGAAGACGTCGTTCTAGAACTCGGTCTAGAAGTCGTGATAGGAGAAGAAGAAGTCGTGATCGTGTCCGGCGACGTAGCAGATCTCGCCGCTCTCGATCAACTTCCAGAAGACGTCGCTCCACATCAAGAAGACGTCGTCGATCAAATTCTAGAAGACGTGATAGATCCAGAGAGGAGAGAAAGAAGAAGAAGGAAAAGACAGAAGTCAAAATTATCCCGGAAAAAGTTTTGACCGCCGTTCAAAAAAGAGAAGAATGTGAAACAGTGGAAAGTAGTGGAGAGGAAAGCGCCGCGGATGATGTAAAAATGATTGAAATCAGGTGATAAGGGATTTTTTTGAAGTATTTATACCGATACTTTTTCAGATCTAGCATGTCTGAATCTGAAAAGGAGCGAATCGAAATTGAAAACCGGAAACGACGTGTCAAGTTGACGAAAAAAATGGTGAAGGAGAAGCGATCGCTTCCGAGAACCGCTTCAGATGACCGAAGTAGTGACGAAGAGGACGAGGAGCAGCAACGGAAAGCCGAGTTGGCAAGACGAGTTAAACAACAAATGAGCCAGGCACTTAAGAAAACAAGAAAAGAGTTGGCAAAAGAAGAAGATGAGAGGAAGAAAGAGGCCGAGGTGGCTCAGAGAGTGAGTTTCAAAAATAAACACCGTCCGATTTACGAGGCTCCTCCCACTGCCCAGCTTTGTTTTTTGTGATTTTCACATTTTTTTTAAATTACTATTTTTTCGCTTTTCGTTTTTTTGTTTTTTTAATCAAATTTTTATTTTAGGTCGATAAATGCTGTATCTGAACGAATACTGGACGACGAGAAAAAGAGGAAAAAGTAGTGGCTGGTAAATTTTCTTGTGTTTTAAAGTAATTTATTATCTTAGGTGGTTAAATTTTGTGTTCCGATGTCGACCAGGAAAGAAAACGATGAGCATAAAATGCTTTGATTAATTTTAATTATATTTTTTATTGAATTTGTACATGTTTGCACGTTTAAGTCGCCATTGTCAATCAAAAATCATTTTCTTTGATTTAACAATGTATTCATTTGTGATGGATAATAAATAAATTCTAAATTCTGAATTCTAAAAAAGATTTATAAAGAGAACGGATAATTATGGGGTTATTCATGAAATTGCAAAAAATAGCAAAAAACTGCGCGAAAACTCGGAAAATGCTCCAATTGATCTGAAATTTTGGAAAATATAGGAAAAAATTCTCCCGGACATTACCCCGAAATTTCAGACAAAAATATCGATTTTAAGCATTTTCAGAAAAAAAAAAGCAATATTTCTTAAAAATCGATATTTTAGTCTGAAATTTTGTGGGAATGTCCGGGAGAGGTTTTCCCCTCATTTCCCAAAATTTCAGGTAAATCGGAGCATTTTCCGAGTTTTCGCGCAGTTTTTTGGCATTTAGTGAACAACCCCATAAGGACTAATGGGGTTATTCACAAAACCGGAAAAAAAGAAGAAAACGGAAAAAAAAACTTCGGGAAAATCGGAGAATGCTCCGATTGACCTGAAATTTTGGGAAAAATTGGAAAAAATTCTCCTGTACACGCTCACAAAATTTTGGACCGAAACATCGATTTTAAAAATTATCGATTTTTTTTTCTGAAAATTTTTAAAATCGATATTTCGGTCCAAAATTTTGTGAGCGTGTTCAGGAGAATTGTTTTCCAATTTTTCCCAAAATTTCAGGTCAATCGGAGCATTCTCCAATTTTTCCCGAAGTTTTTTCCGTTTTCTTCCTTTTTTTCCGGTTTTGTGAATAACCCCATAAAAAAATATTTGTTTTCTTTTTTGTAAATGTATATTCTCCGTACGGAGCGCTGCAAACGCGCTCCTTTCGCACAGTGGTGGACGCGGCCACGTTGGCGACGAGAGAGTGTGGAAAATTGAGAGAGCCGTGGCCGATGTTTTGCCCTGATTTCTCTAAACCTCACTCCAAATCCATGTGAAATTTTTTGTTCGTTTGGAGCGAGTTTTCAGCGTTTTAATATGGCACACTCATTCCTCTAAAGTGGTTTTACTTTGCAGGTTCGTGAAGAGCTTCGTTATATCGAAACGCTAGAACGTCGCGAACGGGAAAGAGCGAAATTGAAACGATCGGATCGGAAAAGTTCATCACCCAAATCACCGTAATGCTTGAGTTTTTTGTTGCCAAACTGTTATTGTTTTTATAATTTTTGTATACGGTGATTGCGGACTCGTTTTGCAATCAAACAGGTTCATTGGTCAAAATAAGTGTTTACATTCAGTACTTTCTCGGAAGTCTTGAAAATTTAGACGCCCATACATTAAACAAATTCATCAAAATATTTCATCAAAAGCCTTGGCTGTAAATCGTATTGTCCGCAACATCCAAGTGCCAAAATTTGTGAAACAACAACAATTCGTTGCAATGTTCTTGCCGGTTACAGTAGGTGTTGCGCGAAAAATCGAAACCCCGGCAAGAAAATTGAAAGGATAATAATAAATAAGTATTTTATTTAATTTCAATTTTTACTGTATTTTTCAAATTTCCAATGATTTAATAAGTGTTTTTCAAACGATTCATTCATAAAAGAGGTTGTTATCGCGGTGAAAAAGAGAAAAAAAAGTTACCAATGAAATACAATGTTTCAAGAAATAATATTAATAATGCGTAATGGAGGAAAAATGATTCAATAAAATAATAAAAAGCCCAACTGAAAGTGGAAAAATCGAAAATTTTCACAACTAATCGACACTTTTGAGACATTTTTTCATGATTCAATCCTATTTTTTATATAATATTTGGTACATTCTTATGGAAAATGGTGGGGGGTGAAAGTGGAATGCGACTGAAATTGTTTCATCATGGACGGTACAAAGCAGTGTTCAAGTTTCTATTGAAATAATATTTGTGGGAAACAAACAAAAAAACCGGAAAATTTTTGAGACAGACTTCAAAATGACATTTCAAGCGGAGAAACTCAGAAAAAGTTGAAAGAAAAGCAAAAATAAGAGGCAAATCAGAGAATCGCCACGTGGATTTAAAAGCAACATTTTGGACGCCGATTTGCGTCTTTTTGTTGCAGAAAAATTCACGCACGATGGCGACTACATACGCCGAGAAGTTCTATAATGCACACACATTTTGAATGGATTTTAGGAAATTTAAAATTTCGGTGAAGGAAAAAAAAAAGCAGGAGCACGGTGTCCAGGATTGGAAATGTGGGCGGAGCCTAATTTGCTGGCGCGCCAGCAAACTTGCATGACGCACACTGATTTTATTATTTTTCTTTCAGTAAAACCTGTTTTTCTTTGTAAAATGTATGTATTGTATATTTTAATACCATAAAATTGCCCAAACTTTGATTTTCTTATGGACCTATTCAAGAGAGAAAAAAAAAGGTTTTTTCCGATGCAGGAACGGCAAAAAAAGAAAAAAAAGGAAGAGAAAAATGAATTTCCTTCCTTTTTTTCTTTTTGTGCCATTCCTGCATCGGAAAAAAACTTCTTTTTTTTTCTTTTTTTTCTCTCTTGAATAGGTTCATTAAAGGCGCATCGGTATATTTGAATGGGTCTCGCCACATATGACTACTTTATCATTGGCAGAAAATGAATTTTTCTCTTCCTTTTTTTTTCTTTTTTTGCCGTTCCTGCATCAGAAAAAACTTCTTTTTTTCTCTCTCGAATAGGTCCATTAAAGATTTATCCTGCAAGGTGGATGAACCAAATTCGACGTTCCTAGGCTTAAAAAATTTCTAAAGACCTCCGCTATAATTCAGTTGGAGCACATTTGGGAAAAAAATAAGAATTTAAGCTTTTTTTCCCCCGAAAAACATAAAAAATGCGTCAAAATTTGAATTTCGCGCGAAAAAATCCAGTGGGGCGCGTTTGCTCGGCTCCGCCCACTTTTCAAATCCTGGACACCGTGAGGAGCTATTTAAAAACAATATAAATAATGAAAAAAAGAACGGTTAGATAGAAAGATAGTACCCATCTAAAAGCGACCGATACAAAGAAGTGGAAATCTATTTAATTTTGCAATTTTCAACGGAAAATAACGTTTTTTGAATATGAATAACGCGCAATACGCAAAACTGAGGCGCGTAGGCTTGAAAACTGTGCAAATTTCGAGCCTATTCAGAGAATAAAACAATAGAAGAGGAGAAAATTACTTCAAAATGTTTTTTTTTTTCATAAAACAGTTATTTCTGTACTCCAAATGCCGTATTTTCTCGAATAGAATGGGGTGCTGGCGGCTGCGTCGCGTGGCAGCACTTACACGATCAATTTCCGGCACTCGTTTACTGTGGCAAGGGCGTACTGTAATGCGTCGTCGCGACGCGCAGGTGTACGCACAAGTGTATTGAACACGCAACGCGCGCACCACTAATATTATTTTAGGCCAGTCGCTTGATCTTTCTGCTCTCGCTGCGAACTGGCTGCAGATGGTTTCGTATCGCTCATATTTCTATACACACTGTTTCACAACGCTCATCAGGTAATATTCTTTTCAAAATGCACATTTTTCAAACCGCAGCGCAGCTAGTAATTATGGACTTTTAACTCGGCGGATTTGATGTCGGAGACGAAGATGATGGTCCCTGCTGTCCGACGTGAAGATTCGTACGGACCGCATTCGAGAACGACGGCAAATTTCCGGTGAGAAAACTCTTGCTTCCTTTCGCGTTCACCTGCAAAAATTTCAGTCTTCAACTTTTTGTATCTTTGTCGATCGTGGGAAAAAAAACTGTGGACCAATTTGCGGACTTTACTTTTGAAGATGTTTCTCGATGAGAAGCAAGTGCGCCCCATTGAGAATCATCTTGGCAAGCAACAAGCAGCACACAGAAACGACATGACAACACAAGTGAAAGGGAAAAAATAAAAAAATAAGCAAGAGCAAAAGTACAAATCACCATGCAACTGTTATCGGATTCTGGGCAGTGAGATTTCGTGTGAATGATACGGTAGATGGTGGAAGGGAAGGATGGTTGTGATGGTTGCGGTTTTGTTTTTTTTTAACCTTTGAATTTTGATAATTGTATTGTGTTTGGGGATTTGCGTTGTCAACCGTAATTCCACAATTGAAAGTTTAGAGCGGAGAGAGACAGCGTGTCAAGTTATGCGTCAGCAATCACTGGGTCTCACCACGATTCAGCTCTTGGCGGTGAGACAGGAAAACATTTCTTTCGATTTTGTTTATTTTGCTGGCGCACAACTTGCAGCAACCGAACTGCTGGACCACTGGACTCAACGCTATGCGATTTTCATTTTCCTTTCCAAATTATTTGTCGGTTTTCTTTGATTATTTGCATAAAATCTTCTTTTTCATGCTTTTTCCTTGTAAAAATATTTTTTCGAGACCAAAGTCATGAAAAAAAAAATTAAATTTTGGCAAAATCTTCCGCATATTTCCCAATTTCAGTGAAAAATCAATATTTTTCGATTTCTCGGCACTTAAAAAAATCCAAACTCATTTTTGTGGACCGTTTTTTGTTCAAACTCCATCATGGTGATGTTTTTTAATGTTTTCTTACCTTTTATCCCGAAAAGTAATGATTTTGATATAAATTCAACTTTTTTTCCGCCAAAACGGGAAATTTTCTCCCTACTTTTCGGGATAAAAAATAAGAAAACATTAAAAAACATCACCATGATGGAGTTTGAACAAAAAACGCTCCAAATAAATGAGTTAGAATTTTTTTTAAGTGCCGAGAAATCGAAAAATATTGATTTTTCACTGAAATTGGGAAGTATGGTCTCGAAAAAATATTTTTACAAGGAAAAAGCATGAAAAAAAGAAGATTTTATGCAAAAAATCAAAGAAAAACCAGTGGAGCGCGTTTGACCATTTTGGCGGTTTGACAATAGTAATAATTTTTTGTGCAAGAAAATAAATGAAAGTCCAAAAATTTTCCATCTTGTTTTTAAAAAGAAAAACAAAATAGAACCACAACCCTTCCTTCCGTCACCAGTGAGAGAACAAGAAGAAAAAGAGAGAAGCAGTTGGTGATGACGATGGAGGACACATTTTGGCTCTGTGAACACATACAGATGGTGGTGTGGCGGAGCAAGCAGCAGATTTTGACTGGAATTGGCTCCACCCATCACTGAAGACGTCGTCGACGATCCGCCGTGACCGGAGAGAGCGGAGCCTAGAGACGCAGAGGCGTGCAACGTCTTCTGGCTGCTAGCCGAGTTCCGCGAAATTGTCGAACCGATGCGGCGCGAGGCTTTGCGCGCAATCAATGAGGTAAATGTTGTCTGAATCAGGTATTGAAAAGGAATACAGTTCCTCAATAAATTCTATAATTAAAGAATGTGTTAGATTGTGGTGAAAAATCAGTAGGTGAAAAGTGTTGGTGAGTAGTTTTTTTTAATAACTTTTTCTTGGTTTTTTTGTTAGTTTTTCATGCTTTCTCAATCAGCAAAATGATCTCTCATTCCTTCATAAGCGTATAAACCCGCAGCCGGCAGGAAACACCGGAAAATAAGGGGGAAAAGACATTTAACATTCAGGGAAGGAGAAATAAAACTAAGCTAAAATTTAAACTGAAAGGAAGGGATTCTCTCATTCAGATGCAAGTGGGAAAGTTGTGGAAAGCGGGAAAAGTTGTATTTAGGGACTCACCTTTTTTCGCGATGAATTCACGAGCTCTTTGTAGATTTCAGAGCGCAAAAAGCGTTGATAACTGTCGTTTTTCATCAGACAGTAGATGTGGTCCTGAAGCGAAATCAAATGTTTTTTTTTTTGGTTTTTTATCAATACACTTTCTTTGATTTTTTGTCACATGCGATTTTCAGTCATTGTTGTTTCCACTAAATTTCGCAAACTTTTAGACATTTTTATATTGTATTGTGTTTTCAATCGACCTGCGACATGAGAACGCGAAACTCCGCCCACTTATTTGTGCGCGACCATGTGATACTTGAAGAGACGCAGACAGAACGCACGACAAGTTGAAGGCTACGTTTTTGAATTATTTTTCAAAAGCGAATTTTCGCGCGCGCTACTCTACTCTCCCGTCCCTGCGTTTCCTCCGCAGAGACTTGTGTCGATTTACGAGATTTTATTGTCTTTCTTACTTTTCTTTGTTATTTTTTTTGTTTCTCATTAAAAAAAATGTTTTTCAAATGGTTGTTTTTGAGATTAATGTGATAAATTTTTTTGTTAGAAAATTGATTTTAAGTCGGCTTTTTTTTCGTAAATAAAAACAGTTAATTTAAATTCTGAAAAAACAAAATACGAAAATTGGGACTAAAAATGCGAACAACGTTATATTTAGCCAAAAAACATTTGACAACACGCCAAAGATTTTTGGAAATACTCAAAGAGAAATATATGGAGGATCGGAGAAAAAACGCAAAAGTGCGCCATTGCGCATGCCGTGAGAACGGTGAATGCATGCAGACTTGCGTTTTCATGTCGCAAGTCGATTGAAAACACAAAATGCTCCGAAATAGCTGCTCCAATAATGAAAATGGGCACAACCTATTTCAAATAAACCAAGAAACCTTTTAAAAACATACGTAACAAACAAAAAACTAAATAGCCAGCATGTTCGCTTAATATACTAAAAAAAAATTCTCCAATTTTTCAGTAAAGTTCTATTTCGGTGTAGCGCCTTACTGTAACCGTCAAAAAATCTGAAGACATGACAATTTCGTCTTGATTTTCTTGCCAGTTACAGTACGCACTGGCGCGACAATGAGTGGGCGGGATTACAATTTTTCGCGCCACTGCTTCCTGCAACCGGCCACTAAAATCTCCCAGTTCGTTTCAAAAGCCAAAAAAAAAACTAACCGCCGCCTCATCAAAACTCCACCGATTCGGATTCTTCAAATTCTCCTCCGTCACCTCCATCACTTTACAATCCACATTGACCGGCGACGTTGCCGCATTCGTATCGATAAACTCGTTGTAAATCTCGGTCACCATCACGGGTACCATACGTGAACTACACTTGCGAAGCCTTTGTACCTCCCACCAGAATCTTAGATTCTCTCCGGAATATTCCTTGTCCAAGAACTTTTGAAGTGTCTCTCGACCCAATGAGTCGGCGAGCAGCTCTTCGAAACTGTCCTCCCACAGTTTGAGACGACGTGTTTGAATTTCGCCAGTGCTGAATAAAGATAATTGTCCGATTAAAGTAAAACAATGAGTTACAGTTTATCATGCTGCCAAAAGTCGACCGTATCGTTGACCCATGGATTTGGAGGGGAGCCGAATGGATCACCAGGACACCCGGGTGGTGTTAGCACCGGGTCGAACACTTTTCGCTGTTCATAGTAGGCAAGATAACTGAAAGAAGAGAGCATAGTGTTGTTAAGTAAAAAAATTTATTTTTAAATATCTCACTTTTCCACAACTTTTGACGTTCTCAAAACATTCTTCGATAGCCGTGAATTCAGTTGATTGATTTCAAGCTTTAACGTGTCTTGTACCTGTGTGCATCTTCTGAGCCCTGGACGGGCGTAGTAGTTATTTCGGAATGAGCCGGAAGAGTTGCTGGTTCTTAAAAATATAATTATTCATGATCTTAAGGTGTAGAAAGCGACTCACGATGCAATAACCGGCGCAGACGTTGATGGAGCTGATGTTGTTCCTGATGACGTCGATGGAGTTGCCCCAGAAGCATCCTGCCGGGGTGACGTGGCGCTTCCATTCGAAGTGGAAGGAAGACTGGCATGTGCCGCTGCGACACTCTGCGAGTACTGTGTACATCCGAGACCTGACGTGGAGGCGGCTAACGCCGCATGCCCTCCGCTACTATACTTGGGCCTTCCTGATCGGGAAAGTTTCCGGAAGTCCACTTCTGTGGTGTTGACGCATCCGGGCACGGGACGATGAACATCCCAGAACGCGCGTTCTTGGCTGTCTAGAATTTGTCGCTCCTGACGATCTCGCTTCTTGTCCACTCTGAGTGTCCTATATTTATCGTCGTGTAGAGTTTTGGAAAGCGCGCCGAACGGTTAGATACGGGTTAGTAGCAAAAAAAAAGCCCAAAATATGTAGGATTGACATTTTTGGTTACGGCTGATAGCGTTTCTTAACTTTTAGTATACGCGGCGAATTCATCATCAACCTCGCTCTACGGCACATTTTAATTTTTAACAGTGTATTGTTTTTTCAATCGACTTGCGACACGAGAACGAGAACGCGAAACGAAACTCCGCCCACTTTTTTTCGCGCGACGACGCAAACACAATTCGATTCGAAGAGAAGCAGAGAAAACATGTCTCTTTTTCTCTCGTTCTCATGCTGCAACTCGATTGAAAACACAATAACTCGCATTGTTTTTGAAGCGAAAAATCAAATTTGAACTGCAACTCGTCGTGTCTACGTCATCTTCCGTTGCAAAAAAAAATTAAACTAGAATTCAAGCTAATCTTGCACGGCTTTACAAGTATTTTGTAGTAGAGCGAGGTTGATGATGTATTCCAGGTATTACACTTTATCAGTAATTAAACTCCACTCTAAATCGGCCCGAGCTCATACCTTCTAGGTGCCCCGTAGAGCCGCCACCAGATAAAAAAAGCCGTGGAGCAGAAGAATTTTCTCAATCGCAAAAAAAATTTGATACTCATCTTAAGAGTCTCCTCTTTACTCTTTTGACGTCAATCCCATTCATGCGCATTCTCATTTTTTTTTGTTGTTTTATTTTTTTTTCATTCACACACACACACACACAATCAGCACACTTTTCGTGTAAGTGGATTAGTTTGAAAAACGAGAACTCTGGCGCGCGGTTCTTGTTTCAATTAAAAGAGTTGAGACAAAATGAAATGCTTCAAAAAAGTAAACGTACTTGTACTGGGCTTCGGCTTGCATGAAAACAAACTCCCACTTGCGCGAGAACATTTTTTGTAACTTTGCCAGATTTTCAGCTTCAAAGTCTTCCAGCTCCAAGTGCGCTTTGTTTTGCATTGTTCGTTTGCACAGGTATACCGCTGGAAGTTGGAGAAGTTTTGAATATAATTGTAAATTATTGTTAAAAATGAAGAGGTGACCTACAGTAACCCAAAGAAAATACGGAAAAAAAATCAAAATTAACATTTTTAAAAGCGTGGTCTAAATCACTCTGCTAATCGTGTATTCCAGCTTTATTTTTTCGACAATATTAAAATATTATTCACAGGTGAAATGCGGTGGATGCATATAGTGTCCGTTTTTGAATCATATCGTGCATTTATGTAAATTAGGCTCTAGATATTTAATAAATCCGCACCGTTTGATTAACGTTTACAATCACGAAACTTGGAAAAGCTAAAGTACAAAAATCGGTGCCGTTACAAGAAAAAAAAATTGTAAGAAAAGTGAAAAAAATAACGCAGGGGCAAAGTCACCAAATGTCGCAGGCTTGTGTATATCCATTCAATTTATTTATTATAATGCAAAAAAAAAAAGTTATTATATACTGTCCAATGGACCAAAAGACGACATGATTAAAATACGGACACTATATGCATCCACCGCATTTCACCTGTGTTGTGTTTTTGAGCCTCGTCAAAAAATGAAACCCCGCCCACTTTTTTCGGCTCCGGGACATTTCGCAGCCGGACGTTTCGCAGCCGAGACATTTCGCAGCCGGACATTTCGCAGCCGGACATTTCGCAGCCGAGACATTTCGCAGCTGAGACATTTCGCAGCCGGACATTTCGCAGCCGAGACGTTTCGCAGCCAACCTCCTTATATACACTCTCATTTCTCTGACCATGCTTGTTTATCAATAACATGTTTACCAATAGTGTAGTCGACCGCTGAGAGAGAAGTGAGAAGTGTTTACCGGCTGCGAAACGTCTCGGCTGCGAAATGTCCGGCTGCGAAACGTCTCAGCTGCGAAATGTCCGGCTGCGAAATGTCTCGGCTGCGAAACGTCCGGCTGCGAAATGTCCCGGAGCCCTTTTTTCACGCAATTTTAGTGCATTTTTGCGTAAAAAACGTAGGCGGCGACTCGATTGAAAACACAATATTATTGATTTAAAAATTTTGTCACCTCCAATACCGCGTGAACTTGAAAAATAAGCTTGTCATCTTCAAACTAATTTCTTGTGATTTTTTTTTCTTTTGTTTTTTTTTGTTGTTAAAACTTGAAATGTTGAAAGTTCACGAAGCTTTGGAGGTGACAAATTTTTTCAAACAATAATATTTATGTTATTTTATGGAAAACACGATTTACAAAATAATTCAGACCATGCCCCTAAAAATGTTTATCTAGTTGTTTTCCTTGTTTTTCTTGGGTTACGGTAGGTATTGTTTTTTCAATCGACTTGCGACATGAGGACGTTCTGTCTGCGTCTCTTCAAATATCAGTGTGTTCGCGTGGTCGCGCACGCACAAATAAGTGGGCGGAGTTTAGTTTCGTTTCGCGTTCTCATGTCGCAAATCGATTGAAAACACAATAGCAGTTTTATGTTTCATTAAAAAATAAAGACAATGCTTACCGTAATCCGTGTTCTCCGGATCCCAACAATTGGACGGCCAAAAGTACGGAGTTTGAAAACGATAAAAAGTTCCATCGTTTTTCACTGTTAACACGTGATCATCGATTTGAAACAGGTATCCGTGCGATGCAATTAAATGAGCCAGGTGAAGGGCATCGGCTGAAAACAAACAAACAACATAAAAACATGAGAAAGTGCCACCAAAAAAACTCACAAAGATCCGTCATATCCAGATTTTTCATAATCCACCCGATCAGGTCTTGTCCGGTGAAAACGGACGGCACCTTGGACAGAAAACTCTTGACGGTCTTGATCGGAACGCCCTGATCGGTGTCCAGCATTTGATTGACGAGCAGTTCCATTTTTCGATACACCATGTGATTCGGATGCACCAGGCGCTCCTCGTTGCTCGCGTTCACCCTGAAATTTTAGAAAATTAATTTTTTAACGGTTTTACACGCCTCCCCCCCCCCTTTTTTTTCACTCGAAAATTTACTTTTTCGTGAAATTCGAATCATGGTCTGATTATTCAGGATGACACCATCATTTTAATTCAAAAACGAGGCCTTTTGGTCAAAAAATGACCGAGCCTTAGGGTTTTAAAAATTCGCCAGGTAGAAACAATTTTGGAAAAGACTGGGGTGCCGTGTTTCAGCGTTATTTTTTTTAATTCATTACTTTTCTGTATCTAGTTTGATCATTTTCTACATTTTTTCTTTTTTTTCCATTTTGAAAATTCCCGCCGCAAACAAAACATCTGACAACATAGTCTCTAGACACTGGAAAATCTGAAGAGCCGCAGAGTTTGACGTTCCGGGATGCACAACAAAAAAAAAGAGAGAAGGAACATAAAATATTACAGCTTAGCCCCATTCACATGATTCCAAGACTTTTGGGACTCGCTTTGGGGAAAAGAAGAAGAAGAAAGTCAGAAACATGTGTGTTTTTTGCATGCTCTCGCGCGGTCCGGAAGTGGCAGCTCGGCCGTCCGTTACAAATTGCTTCTGACACATCACTTTCTTGCCCGCACGACGTACACACTTTTTGCGCCATGCCAATATAGAAAGAAAGGAAAAAGAAGAAGAAGAAGAAGAAGAAGAAGAACGATTAGCATCTCATCTCATCCAAAAACTCACCACTTGTCGAGAGGCATGTGGAACACACACAGAACAAGGAAAGTGAAAATGAAAAGGAAAAAAAAAATGCACTAAGCTCTTCACTGAATGTCAGTCAAAAAAGGCTAATTCTAAGCGGCTTTTCATCGTCTAGGCAAATGGTGAAACCTAGAGTAAATCTGTTTATGGTACTATGCTGGATTGATTTTAAATACACTAAATAGGAAATTTAAGATCTTTCAGTTTGTCTTTTGTGCTTGCACTGTTTAAAAAAACGGTATTAGAAGGGCCACTGTAATAGCAGCGCTCTTGTAATAAAGGCACATTTCAAAGTGCATTTTTGTTACTGTTTTTATTGTTTTCTAAACATAGTTTATTTTTTAGAAAAAGCTTTAAAAATGGTAACATTTCGCTTTGAAGCACTCCTGCAATAAAAGCACAGGTGAAATGCGGTGGATGCATATAGTGTCCGTATTTTAATCATGTCATCTTTTTCGTCCATTGGGCGGTATATAATTACTTTTTATTTATTTATTACATTAAAATAAATAAATTGAATGTATATACACAAGCCTGCAACATTTGGCGACGTTGCCCCTGCTTTTTTTTCCATTTTTTTACAAGCTTTTTTTCTTGTATTGTGTTTTCAATCGACTTGCGACATGAGAACGCGAGACTCCGCCCACTTTTCTGAGGGCGACCACGCGAACACTGTGATATTTGAAGAGACGCAGACAGGTAGCGCACAAATAAGTGGGCGGAGTCTCGCGTTCTCATGTCGCAAGTCGATTGAAAACACAATAACGGCCCTGATTTTTGTGGCTGAATTAGTAAAATGTGTGAACGTTAATCAAACGAAACGGATTTATAAAATATCTAGAGCCTAATTTACATAAATGCACTATATGCATCCACTGCATTTCACCTGTGAGCGCATGCGCCTCTAATTCAGATTTTAAGGTATTAAATTTCAAAAATCAGATAGGCGTTTTCCAAGCAATAAAAAAATTAATATTTATCACAAAAACCACTGAAAAACTAAAAAGGGGCGGAGCTTTACTATTGTGTTTGCAATCGACTTGCGACACACGGCACCCCAGCCTTCCAAAAGGCTTGTTTCTACCTGGCGCATTTTTAAAACCCTAAGACTCGGTCATTTTCTAACAAAAAAGCCTTGTTTTTGGATGAAAATAATGGTGTCATCCTGAATAATCAGACCATGATTCGAATTTTTCAAAAAAGTAAATATGCGAGCGAAAAAATAATTTCATTATCCGACAAACTTGTTGGCGCATTGGAAGACGGGGGGAGGCGTGCGACATGAAAACACATTTCAAGTCTGCATTCACCGTTCTGTCTGCGTCTCTTCAAATGTCTCTGTGTTCGCGTGGTCGCACACAAATAAGTGGGCGGAGTTTCGTTTCGCGTTCTCAGCTCGCAAGTTGATTTAAAAAAAAAATCAAAAGTAGCTTTTGATACAGCCAGTCTTGTAGGCCCATACAAAATTACAATGATGCTATCACTAATCAGAACTTTTCCAGATCAGAACTGTCCCGTATCAGAACGAGCAAAAGCAGTTATGACCCACAAATTTCTACAGAAAACTCATTTTGAGTCTCTCTTCTGTGACAAAAATATGAATTCGGGAACAGTTATGTTTCGGGAAAGTTGTGTTCTCGCGATAGATCTATCATTGTCTACTTGATAACAACGGTGGGTCTATTTTAGGCCGGCCTTTTTTTCTGTAAATTGCCAGTTCTGTGCAAGATCGTAATTGTAGGTTATTTCGCTTTTACACGCTCAAAATGCTAGAAATTCCGTATCTTGCTTGATAGCTTAAAATAGCCGATTCAAAAAATTATTGTTTTCAATCGACTTGCGACATGAGAACGGAACGCGAAACGAAACTAAACTCCGCCCACTTATTTGTGCGTGCGCGACCACGCGAACACAGTGATATTTGAAGAGACGCAGACAGAACGGTGAATGCAGACTTGAAATGTGATGCGTTTTCATGTCGCAAGTCGCTTGAAAACACAATATAGATAAATCTTTTGCAAAAAAACAAAAAGTCCTTTCCCACAGTAACTCACCTCAATCTAGGAAGAGCCATCCTTCCAGATTACAAACTTTCAGATCGTCGTTTCTCTTCTTCTTCTGCCGAATTTGCAGTTTTTGGGTCTCAGCGCGTGTCGCTTTGACTCTCACTACTCCTTCATTCCGCAAATCGTGAGCCACGTGGCACGTAATGTAATGAAATGCGATCTAGAAAAATATGTACATATATACGAAGATGAGTTGGGTGGGCGATCATTCATAATACTATTATTAGTATTGTACATAGTGGTGGTGTTATGTACGAAAATGATATTTGAGAAGAACAAGAGCAAGAAGAAGAAGACGAAGAAAAAGAAGAAGAAGAGCACATGTACATGAATGGGGTGCGAGATGAAAGAAAAGTGTGTGTGTGTGTGTGTGCATGTGTGTGTGTGTGTGTGCCAATGGGGAAAAAAAAAGATAGAGAGAATAGAAGGAGACGCAATTTGAGACGAGGGGAAGAAGATGAAGGCGAAGACGACGAATCAAATACACACAGAGGGGAGAGCTGAAAAGGAAGAGACTTGCTTGCCAGTGAGTTCTTCTTCTATTTTTTTTTTGCACACGATGCACCAATTTTGAACTACCGCCGAGTGTTCACCGTAATTTTCGTATTTTCTCTTTTAATTACAACTGTTATTTTTGTAATTCGAGAGAGAGAGAGAATCGGAGTACAATTGCTGAGCTCTGCGACGAGGAGGGAAAACAAATTACCATTGTCTTTTTTTTTCAATTATCCATTTCTGGGCCTACTCTCATATTTGTTGTCAATAGGAAGTCTATTGATAGTTGGAGGCTAATATTAAAGTCAAAAATGAGGTCAAACTATCTGTTAACTATCCCTAAAAGCTTTCCACATGGAGCCCATTGGGAACTTAGGCCATAGAAAACTAGGCCTTTGGAGGAATACGTGGAAAATGGTGGTTTTCATGAATGGATAATACTGGTATTCTAACCCAAATATCCCAAAAAAAAAGTGTAAAAATGGCAAAAACTGTGGTCTTGATTGTACCCCACAATCTGCGAATACTGTTTTTGTTTACTGTTTTGCTGAAAATTTTCCAAAAAATCTTCTCGGAAACAACGGAGCGCTCTTGCATTATATTCTGTTTTCAATCGACTTGCGACATGATAACGCATCACATTTCAAGTCTGCATTCACCGTTCTGTCTGCGTCTCTTCAAATATCACTGCTCGGCTATCGCGTGCTACCTTTGCACCAAGATTCTGCAATGTCTGCCCCGGTGTTGGGGGAACATTGCAGAAGATCGGCACTATTTTTGCATAGCGTCTGTGCAAAAATCGCACCGATGCTATGCAATTATTGTGCGCTTTTCTGAATCCTTGGATTGCTCACTCTTATTTTACTGTTATTGATTGAAAAATTATATTTATTTTTTCAAATAAGGAAAACAGAAATTAACAAAGTAGTGAAAAATGGGAAAAAATTAAAACTAAAAATTTAATTTATTATAAGATGGTTGGTGTTGTTCCCGTAGTCAATGCCACAATTTGATGAATTTCCGACTTACGACTTCAGCTCATTTTTTGAATTCCGACTTCCGTGGAAAAATATTCATTTCCGAGTTCCGTTTTAGAGAATTTCACTTCCGTGCAACTCTGGTATGTGGCCATCCTCGACGAATCTGGAATTTTTTTTGAATAAGAATTGACTCGAGTTGTGAAATGTGGAGAGGAGTTAATAAAAGCAATCGGAATATGCATCCTATAAGCAGCCCCCTCAGTGCAATGAAAATGACATAGCTAACTTTTTTCGGGTCCAACGCGCTCCGCTGAACTTAACGCTATGTGATTTTCATTTTCGTTTCCAAATTATTACATTTCACGTTGAATTTACACGTGAAATGATATAAATTGGGGACCAAAATGAAAATTGCATAGCGTTGAGTACAGCGGAGCACGTTTTACCATTTTGGCGGGCCGACAATAGTGAATTTTGAATTTTTAGCGTTGATGTCGCAACTCGATTGAAAATATATTGAAAACGATTGAACACATACCACGTTTTTCAAAAAATTGAAACGTACCAAATTTCACTCTCAATACAAATGAAACATTCTTTTGCACACAAAAAATGAAACAAATTTTTTTTCGCGTTATTCGAAGCTTCTCCAAATCAAAGAAAGACTAGCTAACTATTCGGCCAATTACCGAAAAGTGTCTCTCCGTGGCAAATACATAACATAAAAATATTTAAGCTGTCGCAGATTTCTAAATTAATAATCCAATAATAAACAAAACAATCAGAAACTAAAAAAATACATCTCACCGCATACTGGACATGCTATACAGAAAAAATGTTGCAAATTTCGCGCAGATGTTTCTGTGTCCACCACGAAAATAGTGTAGACGCAGACTTTGATGGAACGCGCTCTGCTTGAAAGTTGGTGCAAACTTTGCAGGAAATCTGTACAATGTTTGCCATAGCGTCAAAGTTGGCACTATGTTTGCAGGGAGTTTGCACAATGTTTGCAACGGTCTAAATACCGGTGCTAAGTGTTAAAACCGCTCATTTTTTGTCCAAACTTTGCATGGTGTTAAGAATTCGCACAATGTTTGCAGGGAATTTGCACAATGTTTGAAATTGCCTCAAAGTTGGTGCAAAGGTAGCACGCGATAGCCGAGTGTGTTCGCGTGGTCGCGCACAAATAAATGGGCGGAGTTTCGTTTCGCGTTCTCATGTCGCAAGTCGATTTTAGAACACGTTTTTTGCAATAAATATGTATGCTTTTTTTTTGTAACTTGTTCTTGAAACATTTTGTTTTTAATCACACAAAAACCGACATCTAGTAAACATGTGTTCACGAGAAAAACTTAGTTACGACGCTCCTATGTTCCGCAGGTCTCGCTAGACCCTACGTAGAAACAAAATCGCCCTATCGCACTTCTGCGTCTCCACAGTGGCGTTCTGTCAAGTTCAGCTAAATAATCGCATGCAAAATGGAGACGCAGAGACGCGGAAATTTTCAAAAATGACCAGCGGAACATCGGAACGTTGTAACTGAATTTTTTATTTTGGGTGAACAAATGATGATAGCACAATTAGCGAATTCACATACATGTGATTCTATAACTTTAAGATTAGAGAAACAAACGAAAATGCTGAAAATCAAGCAAAATGCAACATGCTCCGGAATGAAATAATCGGCTTAAAACGATAACAGATTGATAGGAAAAGGTTTCCACCTGGGAGGTTTGTTTCTACGGTTTTGGGGAAAAAATTAGGAAATTGGGAAATTTTTTTTTTCTGAATCAAAAGTTGAATTTGAAAATTATCTTAACCCTGGCCCCAACTTGTTTCTGGTAAGCACAAAACTAATACAAATAAAAATAGGTTTATTGGTCTGCAAACGCGCCATTTATTTTTAGCCTTTGTTGGCGATTTGCTTCGCCAGCAAACTTGCATGGCGCATTTTCGGTGCTTGCGCATTTTGCGACTCTCGCATTTTTTAAAATTGATTTTATTATTTTTCTTTCAGTAAAACCTGTTTTTCTTTTTAAAATGTATGTATTGTATCTTTCAATATCATAAAATTGCCCAAACTTCGATTTTCGTAAAGATTTATCCTGCAATAACACCAAAAACTCACTTTTTTAGCTCCGCAATGCTAAAAACGATTATTCCGAAATGGTGGCTGAACCGAATTTGCCGTTCATAGACTTAAAAAATTTCTAAAAACCTCAGCTATAATTCAGTTGGAGCGAATTTGGGAAAAAATTAAGAATCTATGCTTTTTTCCCGAAAAACATAAAAAATGCCTCAAAATTTGAATTTCGCGCGAAAAAATCCAGTGGGGCGCGTTTGCTCGGCTCACTTTTTTTTTTTCAAATTCTGGACACCGTGTGAGATCATTTGCATTTGTTTCAAATAAGTATAAAAATAATAATACAAATAAAAATAATTTACAAAAGGTTCAAGCAGGTTCAAGATTAAAAAAAAAAACAAAAATAAACTATGATCAATAACAGCAAGAAATTACTCATTTTAGAAACTTTTCAACAAAAAGGAATTACCTCCAGAAGTATTCTACGGTGTGATAGACCCTACGTAAAAGCAAATACGCTCTATCGCATTCTCTGCGTCTCTAGAGTGGCGTTCTGTCAAGTTTAACTGATCGCGCGCGAAAATGGAGACGCAGAGACGCAAGAAATGGCACACGAACTTTGCTTTTTAAGAAAATTTTGAAAAGCGTCCTGAACTCGCCGTGAGTTTTACGAAAAATAATAAATCCGGAATTGAAAAAAATGAAATTCGAAATTTTGTAAAACTCTGGTTTCAGAAAATATGAAATCAAGAATTATCTATTGCGGAAATGAACTGTAAAAAAATGGAGCTGTAAGTGTTCCGGCTAACTTTTTGAATTTTGAAAGCGTCTCTGCGTCTCCATTTTCCACGCATTTAGTTAAACTTGGCAGTACGCCCCTGTGGAGACGCAGAGAATGCGATAGGGCGCGTTTGCCTTTACGTAAGATCTAGCACAACCTGTACAGGCCTTTTTATCCTGCTCTTTCCCAACAATATCGGCTAAAAATAGCGTGGAGAAGTGTTTGTAAACACGTGCAAAAGTGGACAATATGAAATATGTGAAAAACGTGCGTATTTTTTAAATAGGTACGGAAATAGAGGAAAATCTTCCGGTGGTTGTTCAAAAGTTGAGGATAGGATGTGAGGAGAGAGAGAGAGAGAAAGAGTTAGAAAGAAAGGAGATAGAGAAAGTAGGGTAGAAAAGAGAGAGAAAGACATTACTTTTCTTGTAATTGGTGACATTTGGTAGAAACATGACAGGATGGGCAAGGTGAGACAAAGTGAGGGAGAGAGAGAGAGAGGGAGAGGTTAGGGGTGATAGATGCTCCGTAATTGTAAACGCGCACTATCGCATTCTCTGCGTCTCCGACGCGCGGGAAATGGCGTTTGAAATTTGGCTGGCAAAAATTGTCGGGAACCAATTGATCCGAAATCGAGCCCAAAAGCAAATCGTCAAAAGCGGGGCCGGCGAAGAGCCCACCCGTCTGAAGGCAAGCGGATAGTGAGGAGCCGACGAGAGAAGGAGAGCCCACATACAAAGACGAATTGATTAAAGCGCCAAAAACAGCCTGCGGCTCTAGCTAGAGAGAGAGAGATGTGTATGCGAGCTCGCGCCGGGGCTCCTCCTCCTCCTCCTCTCCGCCTAGACGACGTTGAGCCTCAGTGTGTGCTCAATAGCGATTGGCGATGGAGAGGAGGAGGAGGAGGATGAAAGAGAGAAGAAGAGTAGCAGCAGCGAGTGAGGATAGCACGAATAGGACCCATTGATTTTCGGGGTGCTCGCCGGGCTCCCCGGTGAGTTGCATGGATGCAAGGGGGAGGAGGGAGCAGAGAAATATAGTGGATATGCGTGTCTGGCGCCAAGTGTAAGAGATAGTTGAAGAGGCAGAGTTTTGTGACGTTTTTTTTTTTTGCCTCAAAGGAACAGAACAGAACAGACAAATAAACCCAGAAAACAACAAGGGCCGATTTCAAATGTACCGAGCTATATACAAGAAGTAGACAGAAAACGAAAGGCAGAGAACATTTTTCAGAGCAATTTAGGTTCCAGTTTGTTTGTTTTGTTTTCATTTTTTTTATTTAAAACAAAAAAAAACAGGCCAAATTGGTCTACATAAATATTTACAGTAGGATCCAAGTTGAGACCGACCACCATGCGAGATTCAGAGAAACAAAACGACCCGGGGAGGACACCCCCTCTCTATCTCCCACGCTCTCTCACTCACGCTCCTTCTCTCCCCACCTGCGTCTCTGGCGCCACCAACTTCTCTCCTCTCACTTTCCAGTCTGCCGCTCTCTTTCTCTCGATACACGCACACGAGGTCTCCAGCGGAATGGAATGTCAAAACACTGGTAGCCTATTCTTTTCTCTGCTCCTCGAGCACTTCGCCGGCCGTCTCTTTTTCTCTATCTCTTTCTCTTTCTCTCAGGTGCATGGAGGAGGGCGCAGACACCCCCCGACGGACCGGACAAATTGGCGCCTTTTCCGTGTTTTTTTTTGGTCTCCGTGGAGTGTTCACGATTACTGGTTTTTTTTTTTCGATTTTTCCAAAAAAGGAAAACCTTTCTTGAAATATTGTATTTTCAATCGACTTGCGACATGAAAACGCATTTCATTTCATTTCAAGTCTGCATTCACCGTTCTGTCTGCGTCTCTTAAAAAAATCACTGTGTTCGCGTCGACGCGCACAAATAAGTGGGCGGAGTTTCGTGTGTTCATGCTGCAACTCGATTGAAAACACAATATGCATGTATTTAGTTTGCACGGAAGATCAAAAGAAACTGATTTGTTCAAATTCTCAATTTTTATCATTTCATTTTATTTTATCGTTTTCGGTTTCGTTTTTCTCAATTTTTCATGTTTAAGAAATATTTCCTTTTGGTTTTATCAATATTCACCCCCATGATCTTTTGAACAATTCATCATTTTTTATCACCAATTCGTACGCATTTTCCGTGTTTCTGACGCACATTTCGCTGCTATTTCCGTGTGAGGTCGTCATCGTGCAGCTCGAAAAGGTAAAAATTGACTGAATAAATTCTTAATTCATATTAAACATTACGTATTGGTGATACCGCGTCAAATGGTGTACATTGTGGTCTCGCCACGGGCGGTGTTTGCAGACTTGTGGATGAATTTACTCGCAAATTTGAATTTTTCGACGAATAAATTCCGTTTTTTTTTGTTACTATTTTTTTCCGGTAGAACTAGTCCGGAAAAATTAAAATTCCATAGTTAAAAAAACGACACAAAAGGAATTTATGGGGTAATTCACGAAATGGCAAAAAACTGCGCGAATACTCGAAAAATGCTCCGATTGACCTGAAATTTTGGGAGATAAGGGAAAAAATTCTCTCGGGCATTACCCCAAAGTTTCAGACAAAAATATCGATTTTAAGCATTTTTAGGAAAAAAATGCAATGTTTCTTAAAAATCGATATTTTGGTTCAAAAATTTTTGAGCGTATACAGGAGAATTTTCTCCAATATTTCCCAAAATTTCAGCTGAATCGGAGCATTTCCCGAGTTTTCGCGCAGTTTTTTGCCATTTCGTGAATAGCCCCATAAATTTTCGAAACGCAAAAATTCAAATTTCCGCAAAACTCCACAAGTCCGCAAACACCGTCCGTGACGAGACCGCAATGTACACTATTTGACGCGGTATCACCATTCGAATGGGGGTTTTTTTTCCCGAAAAAAAAACAGGTTTTCCTGCGGAACATCGGAGCGTCGTAAATGGTCAATTTGATGTTGAAATTTGATTTTTCACAATCAGTCCAAAATTTTTTACGAGCATGCCTGTGGGCGTTTTTGACACTAAATATTTCCCAAAGTTTCAGACCAATCGCTCATTTTCGGTTTATTTTAAAAATGGTTCCGCTTTTCCGATTTTAAAAAATCAGGTGATTCTCCCAAAAAGTTTTGAAATTTTGATAAAAATGATTCATTTTTTGTTATCTTGTTATCTACTTATCAGTTTTGCATCTCGTTTAACATGTTTTTTTTTTGTCAAGTGGGTACATTGTGGCAAAGAAGAATGTTTTTTGAATGTAAGAAAAAAAAACTGTGCTCATGCTCATACTCGTTTCCAATATTTAATTGTTCTTTTCCGTTTTTTTTCCCGCCGCTATGCATCGAGTTGACTGAAATTTTTGCTTCCCGTCGTTTTCCTTCTCGAAAAAAGGTTTTTTAAAATTTCCGCTCTTTATTTTTCTCAGAAAGTCTTGCTCCGATCGCTAAAAGTAAAGAACAACGGGATGAGATGGGGGAAAAAAGTAGAAGTGGACAAACATCTAACAAACAAACCGCTTTGACAAAAAAATCAAAGAATTTTAGATTTAGTAGGACCGCCAGATGTGCATTTGAGTCTGTTCTGTGAACTTTGACTTTTTTTGAGTAACTTATTACTCATTCTTGTGTCGAGAATATCTATCAATAGCCCTGGGGACTCGGCATTTTCGCTCTGCTCATCTTATTTTTCTATTGTTTTTTTTCGCGACGAGACCCATGAAAAGTCAGCTCCAAAGATTGATCGAGATAAAAATATGAAAAAAAAAAATGATTTTTCGAATATTTTCTATCTGATGTTGAATAGGCGAACAAATTTAAACCCCAGGGAACTTTTTTTTTTTGGTAAACTAGATTTTCGCTTGATTTTTACTATTTCGTCTGAAAGCTTGCACTTTTTCGTGAAATTTCGAAATAAAGTTGGCTTATGGACCTATTCATTTGAATTAAAATGAATTTTTATGTCACATTTATTCAATGCATTACAACATATTAATGAATTAATCTGAATTTTTCTGAACCATTGAGTTTGAGTTTTTCTGAAAATCGCGCCTTTTCATCCTGGTCAAAAAATGCATCTTTTGTCATCATTTTTGTGTAAACTTGTTCACTGTTTAAAGGCGCATGCATGTATTTGTTAATAAGTTCACTTATTTGACCAGGATGAATAGGCGCGATTTTCAGAAAAACTCAAACTCAATGGTTCAGGAAAATTCAGATTAATTAATTAATATGTTGTAATGCATTGAATAAATGTGACATAAAAATTCATTTTAATTTAAATGAATAGGTCCATTAATTAGACTTGGAATCCTTCTGATCAGACTGGAGTGTCGTAGTGCGCCTTGTTTCATTTGTTTAGTTTTTTTTATATTATGGATTCGTGACGTAGCGAGACAGCGTGTCAAGTTATGCGTCAGCAATCGTCGGGTCTCGCCACGATTCAGCTCATGGCAGCGTGAGAGGAAACAATTGTTTGCAAATTTTTTTTTATTTTGCTGGCGCACAACTTGCAGCAATGTGTCGCTACGTCACGAATCCATAAAACCAAGGGACTGTTTTGAATATTAGAAAAAAATCGGTGTTTGCGCAAAATCACTTTTAAAAGCTTTTTAAGGAAAATTCCATAAAAAGCTTTAAAAAAAAAAGGATTTTGTGCAAATACCGCGACGAAAAAATGCACAAAATTTTTTCGAAACGAAATTCGATTGATTATTGTGTTTTCAATCGAGTTGTGACGTCAAGAGGTCAAACTCCGCCCACTTTTTTTCACGCGAACATTAAATTTTAGTGCATTTTGAATTTTTGCGTGAAAAAAGTGGGCGGAGTTTGGCCTCTTGACCTCGCAACTCGATTGAAAACACAATAGATGCTTAACCGAGAGTCATGGACCTATTCACAAAACCGGAAAAAAAAAATTGCGGGAAAAATCGGAGAATGCTCCGATTGACCTGAAATTTTGGGAAAAATTTTCCTGTACACGCTCAAAAAATTTTGGACCAAAATATCGATTTTAAAAATTATCGAATTTTTTTTCCTGAAAATTTTTAAAATCGATATTTTGGTCCAAAATTCCAAAACAGGAGAATTTTTCCCAAAATTTCAGGTCAATCGGAGCATTCTCCGATTTTTCCCGCAATTTTTTTTTCCGTTTTTTCTTTTTTTTTTTCCCGGTTTTGTGAATAGGTCGATCAGTAAATGCGCCCGGGCGCACATTTAGGATTTTTTCAAAAACTATTTTAAATACGATTTTCGCGTATTTTGTCGGTTTTAATTTTTTGAAAAATTTAGAAGAGTCTCCGTCGAATTTTATTTTAATCGTTGTAAAATCGCATGCCTCGTTGAATTATCGTAAAATTAAGTTGCAGCTTTGAAGACATGCTTTTTTGAATGTCGGCACTTTTAGTTTGTCATCTTATTTGTTTGTTTGTGCGTGCGTGGGTACTAGTGCAGAATGACAGAATGACGCCGAAATTGGAAATTTGAGCCTCATGGGTACCGCGATATTCCAATGCACGCAACCTTTCTGACTTGAACTCTTCACCCCGACTCCGCCCACAATTCTAGCGGCTCTTATCACCTACAAAAAAGTGGTCATTCTCTCGCATGTTTCCAGAAAACTCTTGCTATTTCCTCCGTACTTTATCTTGACGCTTGTTGTTTTCATTTCATCGTCCGAGTTTTCTTCATCTCTATTTCTCTGCGTCTCACAGTGTTCCACACTCTCTCGATTTCGCTTTTACTGGTCGTGGCTAATGTTTGATCGATTATTTATGTGTGTAAATGTGCTATCACCTCGATTTCCCGAAAAAAAAATTGTGAATGTTTCATGTTTCCCCTAGGAAAAGGAGAAAAAAAAATGTATCATCTTCCATTTGTCCAAACTTTTTTCCTCCTCCCATTTTTTTTATTTTTTGTTTGCTTTTGTAGAATTCTTATTTTATTTGAAGGTTTTGGCATTCAGCTGCTTGCTTCTCACTCTTTCTCTCACTCTTTCGTTGAATAGGTTACGGTCGCACTCATTCAACTGTGTCAGAATTCGTGTTTGGGCACTTGATGTGACGAGATTAATATTGTGAAAACAAAAAAATAGCAACGCGGTGTTTGCGTATTTACTTTCAAAATTGAAACGAACATGGGAACAAAGCTCTTCATTTGCTATTCTATTTTTTCCACTGTCGTTTGAATTTAAAAAGTACGCAAACACCGCGTTGCAACTTTTTTGTTTTCACAATAACACCCCTTTATCATTCCCTCTGCGCATCTCTGAATGCTTGATTAAAACTGATTTTTTATTGACATCAGAAATCCTAATCTATATTTAACTTTTACAAAATTTTCACACTAGGAGTTTGAGGTTATGACAGTCACTTTAAATTCAAATTAATTTTTCGTAGTTGTCTATCCTCTAAATATCAGGATTTCAGTTTAAAAAATGTTGAGCACGCCCAGGAGTATTTTTGACATTACTTTCCAAATTTTTAAACGAATCTGTGAATTATTCTCAATTTTGTAACTTTTTGGCCGTTCTTTGAATAACCCCACAAAATAAATAAATACTTGAGTTTTGTGATGGGCAAGCTGAATTTGCATTGTCGCAACAGTCACGCAAACACCGACCAAAGCGAAAAAACTTTTTTATTTAGAAAAGATACCTGAGAATACAGTTGTCACACATATTTCTGCCGCCCCCGCCGCTTGACGCAGTTATTGTCAAGTGCCGTCTAAATACGAGCTGGCCGTCGTTTTGAACACTTTAGCGGCATTCATTTACGTCGATGCTATCTATTTAGGATCGAAAACAAATGAAAACATGTGTTGTTTGAAGACTGATTACAAAAAAAATTATCTTTAATATTATGGTGTTTTCAATCGAGTTGCGACATGAAATTTTTCGCTCGCAACTTTGCGAATAGTAAAGAACTGCGTTCAAATAATGCTATTACGTATTTATTCCTGGAATGGCACGGCGTGCTAGACCCTACGTAAAGGAATTCGCGCCTTTTCGCATGTGTCTGTGCCTCGACAGTGGCGTTCTGCCAAGTCTAGCAAAGAGTGTGCAAAAATGGAGACACAGAGACACGAGAATTGGCGCTCGAATATTTGATCTCAAAAAAGTTTTCTGAAACGTAGTCCCGAACACGCCGTGAATGGTGATTCCGCGTCAAATGGTGTACATTGCGGTCTTGCCGCGGACTGTGTTTGCAGACTCGTGGATTTACGCGCAAATTTGAATTTCTCCGTTTCGAAAATTTTCGACGAATAAATTCCGATTTTTTTGTTATTATTTGCGCCGATTTTAATTTTTTTTTAACTCTATGGAATTTTTTTATGGCATGTTTAAATAAAAATGTTAATCACAGCCCGGAAAAATTTTCAAATTTCATATGGGCCTATTCGGAAAAAAAAGAAGAAAACAATCGGAGAATTCTTCGATTGACCTGAAATTTTGGGAAATAGTGGAAAAAATTCTCCTGTACACGCTCAAAAAATTTGTGACCAAAATATCGATTTTAAAAATTTTCAGAAAAAATCGATATTTTGGTTCAAAATTTTTTGAGCGTGTACAGGAGAATTTTCGGGGGTACGACAGAATAGAAATAGGCGAAATAGAAATTCTACAAAATAGAAATGCTACAAAAAAGAACTGGAAAAAATAGAACTGAGCGAAATAGAAATGCTACGAAATAGAACGGCTACAAAATAGAAATGAACGAAATATAAATGCTAAAAAATAGAACAAATTTTGGCGATGGAGCGCGTTTGCATTATTTTTTCAATTGCTCAGTTTTTCGCCGATTTTCCATTTTTTTTTTCTGAAACTGCATTGATTTTATACCTTTCTTCATTTTCGATTTTGTTAAGTGCGTAAAATATCTGAAAATTACTGAAAAATCCTATAATAATCGGAAAATTCGAAGAATAATGAAAACGCGCTCCATCGCACCGATTTCTATTTCGCCCATTTCTCTTTTGTCACATTTCTATTTCGCGCTGTTCTATTCCGCTAATTTCTATTTTGTAGCCGTTCTATTTTTTCCAGTTCTTTTTTGTAGCAATTCTATTTTGTAGCATTTCTATTTCGCCTATTTCTATTCTGTCGTACCCCCGAATTTTCTCCAATATTTCCAAAAATTTCACGTTTTTTTCCTTTTTTTTTCCGGTTTTCCAATAGAGTTTTAAAAAAATTTAAAAAGGCACAAATAATAACAAAAAAATTGAAAAATTCAAATTTGCGCGTAAATCCACAAGTCTGCAAACACCTTCCGTGGCGCGACCACAATGCGCACCATTTGACGCGGTATCACAGCACAGCACAGCCTCCCACACGAGAAAAGCACCAGCAAATTTGTATTTCGTCTGGCACTCTCTCTGCCTCGCGCCGCAAACTTGCATGCGCCTTTAAACAAAACCTTTTTTAATTAAATTTTCTCTTTTAAAATCGTTATTTTTCGGCTATTTTTCACTTTTTTTTTGTTCTAATGTCTAAAATAGTGTTCCAATAGGAAGGAATAATATTTTTTGGTGCACTTGCTCAATCTTTCGTAAATCCTAGCCGTTTTATATCTAAAAAATTGCTTTATTTTACGATAAATGACCTCAAAATTGTTATTTTTACAGATAGCTCAGCAGCAAGATAATGAAATCAGCAACCTAGAAGGACAATCGAAATCATCGGGCCCGGAAATTCAATTTATACCAAAAATCGGTTGAAAACTATTTTTTGTTAATTTAATTATTTAAAAGGTGCTATAAATATGATGGTTGCTTTTCAAAAATCAATAAATTTGGTTTAAATATGTTTCTTTTCTGTTGAATACAATCTACGACCTGGAGTAACTAAGTTTTCATCGAAGATCAGACGCTTCTTCCGCCCACTCTGTTGAAATTCCGAGAAATACAGTAATCGAATAAAATATTCCCGAAACTTCTATTTTATATGGTTTAATAATGTTTGCGAACAATACTGACCTATTCTAACGGAAAGCGACCATCAAGACTGTGATTGAAGCGCTTGAGGGACCGAATTCCGTACCTTCAGATGTCCACCGATCCATGACTGGAAATCTTAAAACCCTATTTTTTCCGTCCATTCTTGACCAAATCGGCCGGTTGAGGTCGCAAAATGACCGCAAGAAAATTTAGAAACTTTCCTCGGCAGCCGATTTTTGATTTGTCTTCTAGTTCTTCAGAAAAAAATTAAAAACCATCAAAATTTGTCCATTTTTTCACTTTTTCAACTGAAATTGGTTTTTCAACTACCGAAGCCATTTTTTGACGATTTCGTTCGTTCAAAAGCGAAAAATGATCGCCGTAAAATTCTCTACAAAACCCTGGGAGCCGATTTTCGAAAACATTTTCGAGACGAAATTTAGGAGCATCTGAATAAGACTTCGTGCTCGAGCGGCCGAAAATGCCACTGTTTGGCAAACAAAACCGCTTGATTTGTCCTTTTTCAATAAATAATCACTTTACTATAATATTCTTGACATGTCTTTATCAAGTATTTCCAAAAATAATAGTGAATTTTTCGAAAAATCTCGAAATTCGTGAAAAATCTTTGTTTAGAGGTATTTCTGTGAAGACAAATTATTATTTCTTCTATGATATCTCAAAAAATCGGCAATTTTCTTTTGTGTCTATTGTGTATATTCCTTTTTCAATTGAATTTCCGGTTTTCAGTGTTTCCGACGCATTCTTAAATTCTGAACATTCCTGCAGGAAAGGCGGTGCAAGCGCGCTCTATCTGCACGCGCGAGAGAGTGCGAGACGCCGAGACCTTCTTTTTAGGGACCAGCGGTGCGCATTTCTCGTGCGGGAGGCTGTGGCACAGTGAATCTTTTACTACGTCAAGCCAAAATTTCTTTGACCAAAAGTCCACCAATCAGCGAAAAAGTGGGCGGGATTTTGTTGCAAAAGGCTGGCACAGATTTTCTAATGGCTTCGTTTTCGAATTACCTGGTGAAGAAATTGCAATTTTACGAACAAATTATATGCAATTCAAAGGAAAAATATCTAAAAGAACGTGCAAAAATAAATGACAGTTGAAAACAGTCATGCGACAAGTTTCAGGTCTCTATTAGCTAATGGCGCAACTTAGGCCGTACCTTAAACAAATCTTGTGGGGTCGGTGGCAGCCCGTTTCGGGTCAACTTTTTTTTTTAAACGTAGCTAATTAAATGAAGAAAAATAATTATTGAGCCGATTTTTAATTTAGGCTTTTATTTTTCCGAAAAGTACAAAAAACTGAAAATGGAAGAGAAAATTCGATACTTTTTTATTAGTCCGCGACACCTTTAACAAATTTGCTAGAGCCGGTAGTGCACCGATTTGAGCCAACTTTTTTTTTAAAAGGTAGTAAATTAAACGAAGAACAATATTTATTGGGCCGATTTTTCATTTTGGCCTTCATTTTCAAAATAGCTCCAGGATTTCTTTCATGGAAGAGAAAATTTCTCAAAATGGCCTAGGATCCGCATACAGGAAATCAGATTTTTGCATTGCGTTCAGTTGAAAAAAAATGGAATGGGCGTGACCATATATTTTTTGCGTGAACTTTAACTGTGCCGGCGCGAACCTTCTAGTAAAATTGAAATGTCATGTTACTGTAGCTTTTTTGCTCCTAATTATTTCCCATTCTATTCTTCCAATTTAAATACGTTTCCAAAACTTTTTTTTTTGCAGGTTTGGCAATTCACGCCTCGCACTGAAATGATCGACACAGTGCTCCGAAACGGTCCCTGATACACAAAAGGAAGAATAACTATCTCTCGTTCTCGATCACTTTTTCTTTCTGTTTCGCTTTCCTGTACCGCACCAAATAGAAACTGGAAGTGAATATGTCGATGAAGTTTTTAACGGGTCTACAGGTGAGTCAGAGTGAGCGTATTGGTTTTCGATCGCGGCACGCTTCGTTTTTCAACATATAATTTGCATTCATTTCACTTGCAGGACCTTCTAGGCCTGTACGAAACGGGTACGGCAGCCTCATCATCTGCCTCACCGATTCCGCCGACGTCTTCGGCAATGTTTGCAGTGCCGCCTCAGCAACAGTCCCATTCCTCAGCGACCTCTGTTCGAAAAAAGATTTCCGACGCGAACATCCCATCCGAAAGTGAACCGGACGCCAGAATTCGTCAATGTTCACACGCCCGCACCGTCTCTTTTCCGGACGATATGGATCTGATTACCGGCTATCACGAAGCTCCAACCTCGCAATTTCAAAGTGACAAAGAGTGGGCAGTGGATCCCACCGAAATTCTTTTGGCGTACAGAGAAGCGTGCCAAAGGCGTCAATGTGTGCCGAGTGTAAATGTGGAGAAGCAGATTGGCTACTTTCATAAAAGTGCCACAACAAGGCAGGAGATGTTGTCGTTGAAAGGAGAACGAGTGTCACACGCCCAGATGGAAGCATTGGAAGAAATTTTTAAGCGGGTTCAATTCAACACTATCGATTTTGAGTACACGTTCTTGGATGATGATGTGAGTATATGTAAAAGCAACTCATTTTCTTCGAATGTTGCTCAAACGAGAATCAGAAACAGAATGCGCCGCTACAAAGAAAACAACAAAGAATTAAAACATCTTAATTCATTTTTTCATTTTTTCATTATCGAATAGTTTTTCTAAATACAAAATTCAAAAAATGAAAGTTTGCAGTTGAATCTGGCTTCAAAGACAGTTATGGGGTTATTCTCGAAACCAGCAAAAAAAAATAGAAAAACCCATCAAAAAACTCAGCGAAATTTCGGAGAATGCTCCGATCGATCTGAAACTTTGGGAAATCATTTAAAAAAATATTCTCGGACATTCCCTGAAAATTTCAGACCGAAATATCGATTTTAAAAGTTATTGATTTTTTTTCTGTAAATTTTTTAAAAAACTTTATTTGAAGCCAGATTCAACTGCAAACTTTCATTTTTTGAATTTTGTATTTAGAAAAACTGTTCGATAATGACATTGATAACGAGTTGCGCAAAAATACCATTTTCCTTTTTACGTAACAAATTTCGCGTTTCAACAAAAAACATTTTAGGGGGAAAAAAGGTTGGGTTGCTCAAAGGAAAAATAAATACTTATATTTCCACTTTTGCAAGTTTTTGTTCAAAAATAAGGGCTCTGGGACGTTTATGGACCTATTCACAAAACTGGGAAAAAAAGAAAAAAAAACGGAAAAAATTGCGAGAAAAATCGGAGAATGCTCCGATTGACCTGAAATTTTGGGAAATATTGGAAAAAATTATCCTGTACACGCTCATAAAATTTTAGACCAAAATATCGATTTTTTCTAAAAATTTTTAAAATCGATATTTTGGTTCAAAATTTTCTGAACATGTAAAGGAGAATTTTTCCAATATTTCCCAAAATTTCTAGTCAATCGGAGCATTCTCCGATTTTTCCCGCAATTTTTTTCCGGTTTTGTGGAAAAAACTCACGGAAACCAGCAAAATATGCAAAAAATGGAAAAAAAAAATTTCAGCGAAAATTCGGAGAATGCTCCGATCAGTCTGAAATTTTGGCAAAAAATGTCAAAAATACTCCCGGACATGTGCAGAAAATTCCAGACCAAAATAACGATTTTAAAAATTATTGATTTTTTTTCCTAAAAATTTTCAAAATCGATGTTTTGGTTTGCAAATTTCTGCACATGTCCGGGAGTATTTTTGGCATTTTTTTGTCAAAATTTCAGACTGATCGGAGCATTCTCCGAATTTTCGCTGAATATTTTTCATTTTTTGCATAATTTTCGAGTTCCGTGAATAGCCACATTAGTGTTCCGAACATAATATTTTGTCCTTTCCAGTGCGCTATCTCGCTTGGAGAAATGATCGAATTCTACGACTCGTGCGTCCGCTTAAATCTTTCGTTCAACAAGCAAATTGACATTCGCGGCTGGACCACAATATTCCGCTCGGTTCGCCACGCTGTCTCGCTTCAGATGCTCAATCTTCGTTACACTAATCTCAACGATCGATCCATTCCAGCTCTTTGCCGGTTGGCCAGAGTACAACCATCTGCTTCGCTAACTTGTCTGCATCTGGAGAACACTCAGTTGTCCGGAAAAAATTTACTTGTATTGATTTGTGCTCTCAAAAATAACACGGGCTTGCGAGAGTTGTATCTTGGTGATAATGGTCTGCAGCCGACGGATGGATCGCACATTTATCAGTTGATCACCTCCAATACTAGTCTACAATTGTTGGATCTAAGGAATAATAATATGGCGGTGAGCATTTTTTGAGCCCTAGCGTCTACATTATATTTTTAGGATTCTGGAGTTCGCCACATTTGTGACGGCCTTCGGCACCGCGATTCGTTGGAGAAGAGTTCACTTTCAGCCATTGTTCTCTGGAATAACAACGTGACTGGAGCATCCATGGATTGCTTGGCGGAAGCATTGGTAAGTGTTTCAAGCTCACAGCCTCGCCCCGCCCATTTTATAATTTTTAAAAGGTTTTATTTTTACGCAAAGAATCCGTGATGGACCGTGTTTCGTGTTTAACCCTATTTATTAAATAAAACCAGCGAAAATTCGGAGAATGATCCGATCGATCTGAATCTTTGAGAAATTATTTAACAAATACTTCCGGTCATTCCCTGAAAATTTCAGACCAAAATATCGATATTTTGGTCTGATATTTTCAGGTAACGACCAGGAGTATTTTTTAAATGACGTCCCAAAGTTTCAGATCGATCGATCATTCTCCGATTTTTCGCAGAATTTTTTGCTGCCATTATAATTAAACCGGCATAAATAACGTGGTTCAAAATGCTTTCACAATAAATAAATAAGTAAAAATAACATTTAGAATGAAAACACAAAGATTGAAACGCTCAATATTGGCAACAACAATCTGGGCGTTGAGGGAATAGCTCGTCTCAAGCCGTCAATCGTCTCGAATTCCCATCTGCATCGTCTCGGTCTTCAGAATACAGGAATCAATTGTGAGGGAGCGATCATTCTGGCCGAGTGTATTGCCGATAATACCGCATTGCTTCGAGTCGATATTCGAGATAACCCGATTGGTAAGAGCAATACGGAAAAGATGGAAATGGCAAAAATTACCACAAATCAGTCAATGCTAATGCGAAGAATTGGCCGATTGACCTTTAATTTAGAAAACAAAATTGTCAATGTTTCGACTCTGGGACGTTTCGAAACTTTCGCGCATTTCTACGGCGTACTAGTGTATTTAAATTTCCATAAAAATAAAAATATTGATAAAAGCAAAAAATAAAAGCCAAATGAGCGTGCGTTTTGGTGTCAATTGGCAAAAAACGATACGCAAAAAGACAAAACAGTTTCGAAACGTCCCAGAGCCAATTTTTAGAGGTAAATTTTTCCATAAATTTCGAAAAATTCTCTGAATATATTCGACAACTACTTTATCCTTGGCCGAAATGTGTCAATAGTGCGAACACGGCGCCGAAAAATAGTACTAAAGTTTCGAAACGTCCCAGAGCCCAAAATTCGGCCAATGATAAAATAGTTGTCGAATCTTTTGTCGGTAAATTTTTCGAAATTTACCGTTAAAATGCACTAAAGTTTCAAATCGTCCTATTTTCGCAACGTCACAGAGCCAATTTTTGAGCATTATTTTCATTTTTTTCCTTCTACATTTTCTGAAAATGTTTGAATTCAGCACTCGCTGGCCTCCTCGCCCTTCATTCGGCAATGAAGATGAACAAATCGATTACACTTTTGAATATTGATGCCACGTGCGTGAAGTTGAGTAGTGAAAAGGTGAGTTAAATATCTGGCATGAATATTGTGAGTTTTTGTTGAGTGTCTAGTTGGTCAGAATATTCTAAGTTTGCACGGCGAAACCTTCCTTCCTTCCAATTTTCTTTTAAAAATCGAGAACCGAAAAAGTTGCTTGTGACGTGATTTACTGGTGTTTACCAATCTATAGGTTCGCGAATATCAGGACGAATTCGAGCGCTACTTCCGCGAAATTCAAACGTATTGCGATCGGAACAAGGACGAAGTGATGAAGCGGCTCACAGTCACGTTTGACGAAGAAGAGAGCGGAGGCGTGGCGAAGAAGAATGACGACGAGGAAGAAAAAGAGCAGAGAGATGGAGAGGCTGAGAAGCAAGAAGGAGATAAAGGTGAGTTGCCGCGCGGTGTTTGCGTACTCGTACTCGCGTTGCAAACCAATTTACGAGGCTCCGCCCACCGCACTGCTATTTTTTGCTGTGATTTTTCCTTATTTTGCAGTTTTCCTTCTGTTTTTTTACTACATTTTTGTTTAATATCAATAAATGGCATATGCGAATGAATATTGAACAAGAAAATTCGAGAAAAAGACAAAAAAAAATGTTGTTCGTCTTTTTATGGTAATTTTTGCGTTTTTTCTTTATTTTTTTTTTTTGGAAATAATTGATTTCAGGTCGCTAAATGTGTTGTTCGAATACGGATTCAATTAATGGGATTATTCAGGGTCGGAAAAATATAGTTGTTATCCTTTTTTCCTTATTCAAACGACGGGAAAAAAAAGAAAAAAATCCGTGGCCGCGAGAGTTTTTTTCCGTTGCTTTTCTAAACCATCGCAAAAGTTTTTTAGGCCCTCCGCTGTGAGACCTGCGAAATATCGATTTACGGGCGAATAAATTTTGAAATTTTTTTTTTTTGGAAAATTGATCGTATTTTATTGCTTACTTCCAATGAATTTCTGTATTTTTTCCAAAAATTATTCGCCCGTCAATCGATATTTCGCAGGTCTCACAGTGGAGGGCCTAAAAAACTTTTGCGATGGCCTAGAAAAGCAACGGGAAAAAAAACTCGCGGCCACGGATTTTTTCTTTTTTTTCCGTCATTTGAATAAGGAAAAAAAGGAAAAAAACTATTTTTTTTTCGACTCTGAATAACCCCATAAAACATGCGTTGAATTGAGAAAAATCCCGCACTTTTTAATCGAATCCGTATTTGAACAACACATTTAGCGACCTGAAATAAATATTTCCAAAAAAAAAAATAAAGAAAAAACGCAAAAATTACCATGAAAAGACGAAAAACATTTTTATCGAATTTTGCATCATTCGCCATTTTTTCTCTTTTTCTCGAATTTCCCTGTTCAATATTCAGTCGCATACGTCATTTATTGATCTGAAACAAAAATGTATTGAAAAAAAAGAAGGAAAACTGCAAAATGAGGAAAAAATTACAGAAAAAAATGGCAGGGCAGAGGGCGGAGTCTCGTAAATCGGTTTGCAACGCGAGTTCGAGTACGAGTACGCAAACACCGCGCGACATGTTCATATCATGATTATAAAATATTGACTTGCAGAACCCGTTGGGTCTCCAGAAGAACCAACGACACCAATAGAGGAAGAGTCTTCTATATCACCACGAGAAGAATGTTCAGAGCCAATGAAGGAGAGCAATAACAACAATGACAAACGGCGGCTTCTGATGGCCTCTTCTTCTGCTTCCAAAATTTTCAAAAAAGAACGGCAGCAAAGATTTATTCGAAGTTCCTCCTTAACATGCACGGAAACTGTACATGATATACATGACCGGCTTCGTGAAATGTCCGGTTCGACGCATTCTCTTGACGCTACTACGTCTTCCGCTTCTGCCACATCGACAACGACATATTCTGGACCAGTGGATAGCAACGCGGAATCGATGAAAACTATAAAAAAGTCGTTCACAGTGTCATCGACGCCGCCCGCCTCAC
The DNA here is from genome assembly GCA_963572235.1 of Caenorhabditis japonica. NCBI lineage: Eukaryota > Metazoa > Nematoda > Chromadorea > Rhabditida > Rhabditidae > Caenorhabditis > Caenorhabditis japonica. The sequence continues at coordinate 2,473,509 of OY754346.1, forward strand.
TTCCGCTCGCTGAATGGGGAAGTTTGCCAGCACTCCCTGCGGCGAGCCCAACGACAACACCTGTGGTACGGAAGCTCCGACGATTTTCAGTTTCCCCATCGTCTTCAGTTTTTGACGTTACCACTGCTTCTGTATCAACGTCGCTGAGAACGTGCTCAACATCTTCAATTCCAGAGGTTACCACGTCATCAATGCCTTCTCTTCCTGCCATACGCCCATCGTCTTTAGCAATTGGAATTCCGCTTGCCGGAAGTGTTCCCGCTGGTCCCTCTTCTGCCCCGCTGATTATGGTAGATGATATTGGAATGAAAATTGGAATAATTCAGCAAAAATCGTCGGCAACAACGATACAAAATAATGACGAGTTTTTGACGCCCGAAAATTCGAAAGTAAATGATGAAAAGGATATACAGGAAACGTGCCTGGCCGTCGTGAACGATCTTCTCAACTATGTGGAATATGAGGAGAAGTCACAAGTTGAACGTAAAGCGTCACTTCTCCTGCGAAACGCGTTCAGCCGACCGAATCCAGAAGAGCTTTTGAGGAATTTGAGATGCTCGGCGGAGCGAACAACACCTTCCACATCGACACCGAGGACGCCGTTGACACCTTCAAGGTAAATAAAAGGCAAAAAATTGAAGAAATCATTAATTATTTGGTGGCATAGCGTTTTTCGCCAATTGACACGAAAACACGGCGCATTTGGTTTTTTTTTCAAACAAATTATCTTCATCAGATTCCGAGGAGAATGAAAGTGAGTCCATATCGTTACGATTCGCTGAAAATGAGGAGAATTAATATAGTTTCAACGTCAAAATATAATAAAACGTTGAAAATTTTGACAAAATTACATGAAGAAATACGCAAAACCGGTAGAAAAACTAATTTTATTGAGAAAAAAAAATGAATTAAAAACAATTTCGAAAATATTCCCCGTAAATCGACACAATATGAGGTCTCGCCACGGCCTGGATACGGTCGCACCAATTTTACGTGAGCAAAAGTAGAAATTTCCTCCTCACTTTGGACACTTATTTTCCTCCTTTTTTCTCCATCTTTTTCACTTTGAACAGCAAGAGTCAGCAAATGTTGTGTTTCGCCACGATTCAGCTCTTGGCGGTGAGAGAGGAAACAATTTTTTGAAATTTTTGTTTTATTTTGCTGGCGCACAACTTGCAGCAAAGTGTCGCTACCTCACGAATCCATAAAATCGATTTTTGCATCATCCGCCATTTCCATTTTTTTTTCGAATTTTCTTGTTCAATATTCATTCGCATACGCCATTTATTGATCTGAAACAAAAATGTATTAAAAAAAAGAAGGAAAACAAGGTAAAATCACAGAAAAAATGGCAGGGCAGTGGGCGGAGTCTCGTAAATTGGTTGGCAACGCGAGTACGAGTACGCGAACACCGCGCGACAACTTTAATAAAAAAAAAATACTATTTTAATTATTTGGGAATTTTAATACCCGATATGCCGCAAAAATGCACAAAAGTTTCGAAACGTCCTGGTTAACCGGGTGACAAAATTGGCTCTGGGACGTTTCGAAACTTTTGTGCATTTTTGCGGCATGGATCAAAATTCCTAAATAAATTAAAAAGCTGTGTTTTAGTGTCAATTGGCAAAAACTCAAAAAGAAAAAAAGTTGCGAAATAGCAGGTTTCGAAACGTCACAGAGCAATTTAGGTACACGAAATTGCGCAAGTTTTTTTAAAAGTAAATAAAAATTCAAATATGCTCCATTTTCAGAGTACTGGAAATCGCTGAAGAGCTAGAAGGCGAAACAGACGAACAAGCGTGTCAATCGATACTCCGCTGCCTCGTTCGTGACGTGCTGCAAGCTGAAAAAAACGAACTTCGCTCCACTTTGGATCGCCGTCGTCGTCATGCTTCCGTCCGGAATTCTCCCGTCTGATTTTAATGTCTTCTGAAATTCTGATGACATGCTCACCACATTGACGATGATCTTGGCAAGATTCTGAATATTTGTAATATGTAAACGTTCCGTTTTTTCTTTGCTCTCAAACACACATTCAATTCGCTTTAACTCTTTTTTTTCTCTCTCCCGATTTTTGGTTTTTCCTCCACAGCAATACGTGATTTCGGTTCTATTTGTTCGTTTTTTTTTCCCGAAAACTCGAAACGTTTTTCAGCATTTTTTCCTTAAAATTTCTTTTTTTATTATTATTATATTTAGTTAATCCATTTTTATAATGTTTAGTTGGTTAGTTTCTTTCTTGTTGTTTTCGCCTCCACCATTGCATACACAAATGCGCTCCACACGCGCTCCAGTGGACTAGCAGTCTGATGGAGCGCACTTTCCACACATTGTATATACGCCCCCCCCCCCCTCCCATTACTCGGAAATTACCTCATGTTTCTCTTTTGTGTGGACCAAATTATTACCGTAGCCCCTCCCCTCCCCCACCGTTTCCTTTTATAATATACAACTTTTTGGCTTTGCCCACACCTAGTTTACATTCAAATTGTCAACTAAAAAAAAAAACAACAAGAAATCATTTGTTATCGTTATCATTCAGAAAAAAAATCCTGTTCCCGAGACAAAATGAAAAATGTATTTTCTGAACTTTTGACATGTTTTCTTGCTAGTCGTATCGCGTTTTTGGCGTTGTTTTGTGAATATTTGAGAATTTATAACGATTTTTGTGGAAATTCGAAGTTTTTTCATTTTGGTCTCCAAGTTATTTCATTTCACGTTGAATTTATACGGTGTCCAGGATTTGGAAAGTGCACGGAGCCGAGCAAACGCGCCCCACTGAATTTTTCGCGCGAAATTCAAATTTTGAGGAATTTTTTGTTTTCGGGAAAAAAAAGCATAAATTCTTTATTTTTTCCCAAATGTGCTCCAATGGAATTATAGCTGAGGTCTTTAGAAATTTTTTAAGCCTAAGAACGTCGAATTTGGTTCAGCCACCATTTCGGAATAATCGTTTTTAGTATTGCGGAGCTAAAAAAGTGAGTTTTTGGTGTTTTTGCAGGATAAATCTTTACGAAAATCAAAGTTTGGGCAATTTTATGGTATTAACAGATACAATACATATATTTACCAAAATAAAAAACAGTTTTACTGAAAGAAAAATTAAAAAAAGCGAGTCCAAAAATGCGCAAGCACCGAAAGTGCGCCTCCACCCACATTTCCAATCCTGGACACCGTGAAATTTGAAAAATTTCAGTATGATTTCCACATTTCCGCTGCGATTTCTAGTGTCACGCGTCCCTGTCACCTCCTCGTGTCTCTTTTCAAATGAAGCGACGTCTTCTAATTCGCTGGCGGACAAGAAGAATGATGAAATTCAGGTATTTTTTGTAAATCAGCACCACCACCACCACCACCACCACCACCACCAAGTTACAGAAAGCCAGCGGGAAGTCAAAAGTGCTCGAGAAGGCAAAAGTTGGAATTTTTGGATCGAGCACAGTGCCGATTAATACGAATTTTCCGAATCCAAAGGTGAGATTTTTGGTATAAAAATATCTTATTTTTATTTTTACAGGGAGTAGTCGGCTATGACCCGGATTTTTCAGCAAAAGAACTTCTCGCAGAACTCCCGAAAACCCGAAGAACCCAAGGAGCTCTGTTAGCTGGAGAACTCAAGGAGGCGTTCCAGAATATTTCCATCGAAAAACCGGAACTCCTTGAGGATATTGGATTTGTCAGACACAATGAAGCACGTGTTGAATATCGATTTGATACGCAAGAGGTTTGCAACAAAAAAAGATAATAAGTGAGACAGGGAATGTTAATACATAGAATAAGAATTTCAGCGCTTGGATTTGTGGAAAACCGGATGCGATAGTGACTGGAAAGAAGGCTTCTCAAAATGCACGTTGACAAATTCCGATCATGGATCCGCGATCTTCAGCGGAAACATTTCGACAAGAGTGCTAAAAGACGGACGAGTCGAACGCGCCGGATGGGCATCTATGAAGCTGGAGGATCGAAAATCGTTCAATCGCAAAAAGTTTTTCAGTAAATGGAGGAACTTTTCGCATTTGTTGTTAAAGGTAATTTTTTTTTTGAGCGATCTGGAAGAAAAATTTTTTTTTCGAAAATAGAGTCAAAAATAGTCTCGAAATTCTCAAAAAAGTTTGGTTTTAAATATTCAATATAAAGAAAAAAATACCCGGGAGAATTTTTACAATTTTATGAATAACCCTTTAAAATCACTGATAAAATTACTAAAAAATAAAGCTTCATACTATTCTGTTTTCAATCGACTTGCGACACGAGAACGCGAGACTCCGCCCACTTTTTTGTGGGCGACCACGCCAACACAGTGATATTTGAAGAGACGCAGACAGGTAGCGCACAAATAAGTGGGCGGAGTCTCGCGTTCTCATGTCGCAAGTCGATTGAAAACACAATAATTTCATGTTTGAGGAAACGGAGAAGTGCCGCCTAAATGGTTTATTTGGTCTGGGGTGTTTCGAAACTAGGACGATTCGAAACTGGGACGTTTTAGTCGCCGCTGTGTTCGCACTAATGACAACATTATGTCAAGGATAACTATAGTTGTCAAAATTTAACAGAAAATTCATGACCTGAAGTTTCGAAAAGTCCTAGAGCCGAAAAATCGTTCGAAAACAATACTTCCTTTCTTGATTTCTTGTGAAAGGCGGAGAATCATGAAACATGCGAAAATGTTGTGATTGTTAGGGTATTTTCATTGCCTGGATCGACCCGAAATTGTTTTTCCCTATTTGATAACCCTCAAACGTTTACCCAATATCCCGAAGAAAAAATGATCTTCAATTTCTTGTAGGTCCGCGGCGACGGTCGTAGCTACAAACTGATGCTCCACTCGCCACTATCCATGGATTTCACTTGGGGCGACTCTTTTTCACACCCTCTCCACACCCATGGAGGACCCTATTGGCAATACGAGCGGATCCCATTCTCGAAATTCTTCCACACAGTCGCCGGACGCATTCAGGATCGACAGTATCGCGTGAATCTGGAGGATACGAGTTCACTGGGAATTGTTTTGATGGATCGAATTGATGGTGATTTTCGATTGGAAATCGATTATATTGGAGTTTATAACGATACGACGCACGTAGAGGATTTCGCATATGAAACTTACACCCTGCCCGTTTTTAACACTCATGGATTCTAGATTTTAGTATAGAAAACTTTGAAATCTATTATTGTTTTAAAAAATTTGGTGCTACCTCGGAATAGAACTGAAGTGTAATAGAACTGCAGCGATATAAAACTTGCTTCGCAATAGAACCGTTCGGAATAGAACTGTTCGGTAAAGAACTGTAGCAAAATAAAACTGTTTTGGAATAAAACTGTTCGGAATAAAACTGTAGCGTTTTGGAACTAAATTAGCAATGGAGCGCGATTGCATTACTTGGCCGTCAAGGCGGGCCGAGAAAAAAAATGATAAAAGTTTATTCAAAAAAACAACAAAACAAACAATTTTTGATGAACAGCTCAAATATAAAACTGTTGAAAAAAGCATGCGCATGAGAAATTCCAATATTTGAATGAGCAAGCAATGCAATCGCGCTCCATTGCTAATTTAGTTCCAAAACGGTACAGTTTTATTCCGAACAGTTTTATTTCAAAACAGTTTTATTTCGATCAGTTTTATTCCGAACAGTTTTATTTCGTTACAGTTCGATTTCGCTACAATTCTATTCCGAAGCCAGTTCAATTTCGCTACAGTTTTATTCCGCTTCAGTTCTATTCCGAGGTAGCACCAAAAATTTGTCACCTGGCGAGAGGCGCGAATTCAAAAAATAGGCTCCGCCTCCTAGCCAAAATATTTTTGCAACTCTGCGCGCGCCAATTTGCAATCGCGGTGCGCGCCATTTTATGCGTTGAATCTCCGTTACTTTATTAACAAATATCCAATTAAGAAAATCAAAAACTCACTTTAAATCAACAGTTACCAAATTCGCTTCAAAATAACAATTTTTATAAAGGTTTCCAGGATAAATTGAAAGGCACTGGACAAAAATTCGACGCAGAAAATCGCGCGCGCAGAGTTGCAAAAATATTTCGGCGAGGAGGCGGAGCCTATTTTTTGAATTCGCGCCTCTCGCCAGGTGACAAATTTTTTAAAACAATAATAATTAGTAGTTTTTTGAGACTCGGCTCGAGTTTATGAATAAACTTTAAACTTAATTATTCAAGGATAAAAAGAATAAACTTTAAACTTAATTATTCAATATATATCCAGAAAACGAAAAATTGCAACGCAGTGTTTGCGTACTTTTGAAGTTCAAACAAAAAGGAACACATTTCTCTGAATTTGTTATTCTATTTAATATGTCTTTCATCGCCGTTTGAATTTCAAAAGTACGCAAACACCGCGTTGCAATTTTTAAAGACCCTGACCAGGGGTGCCGTTTTTTTTTTTTTTTTTTTTTGTTTTTCGCATTTTTCGCAGTTTTTGCGAAAAACTTTTTTTTGTTTTTTCGCATCGAAGATGCGAAAAAAAAATCCCAAGGTGTTTTGAAATGCTGAAGAAAAATATTGTTTTCAAGTACGCATGATTACTGTAGACAACGGCGGTGTTTGCGTACAAAACATTTTTTCGTTGTTCAAGCAAAACATTGTTTCGTTTTTTCAAAAGTTTTCTTTCTATTTTCATCAGCTTTTCACCTGATTATTTGATTATGGGCAGTTCGATGATTTATTGGAATGGAATCAAAAAGATTTTCATCAGTAGATGTCGAAAGAGCATTTTCTGGAGCTCGCCATATTTTAACTGACTACCGAAAGAGCCTATCCCCAAAAAATTTTTCTATGTTGCTGTTCTTACATCAAAATATCAAGTTTATGGGAATCGCGCTCGGTGACTAGCCCCTTGTTGTGTTTCAAACATCCTTGTTATGTCTCTGTTACCTATTTTTGTTGTCAATTGATGAATTTATTTTTTAATTCTGAAAATAAGCTTTTGAACGAGAAAAATCGAAATTCAACAGAAATAAATAATTTTTTGTTTTTTTTGGTTTTTTTGTTTTTTTTTTTGCAAAAAAATATGCGAAAAATTTTTTTTTTGTTTTTCGCAAAAAAATTTTTTTGTGGCACCCCTGACCCTGACAAAATCTAGGAAGATGCTCCGCCCCATTTTGCAACTGCTGCACGATATTGCACTGAAATGGTTGACAATTATTTGAAGTACGTTAGGGGAATGTTTCAGAACATTATACCTACTTATTTTCGACAAAAAATGTTGTTTTGTCTGAAATTTTCACATTTTTCGTTTCTTTGTGATTTTTCTTGAAAATCGATCCATATATCTTTAAATTATTAGTATCAAAAGAATCAACATTGTTTGGAGCACGTTGTGGCATCATAACAGAACGATATACCAACTTGTTTTCGAGAAAACAATTTTTTTGTCTGAATTTTTCACATTTTTCAACAATTTGTGATTTTTTTCAGATAAAGTAATAGTTTTATAAATTTGGTATCAGAAGAAAGAGATTTGTCTGGAGTACGTTTTGGCAAAATAACAAAACGATATACCAACTTTTTTTCAAGAAAACTATTAATAAAAACTCACTGCACGTGTACCCGCAGTGGATGACGAGAATGGGCTTTCAAGTCGGTTGTGAGATACGCTGAAACGATTTTATGAATAATAATAAAAACAAAAGAAAGTAGAAAACGAGAGAAATTAGCAAAAAAAAAACAAAGTTTAAAAGTTGCATCTCGCGCGCAATGCATTAAAAATGTGGTGACCGAGTTTCAGGCCTCACAAAGTTTTAAAATTTTTCATTTTTTTTAAAGAAAAATAACAGAGCTAAAAAAAGGAGTCAGAGTATTTACACTTCACCATCTAATTGGTGAAAATATGGGCAAAAATAAAGGGAAAACCGAGACAGAGAGAAAATTTCAAGATAAACCTGTGTAGAAATAAATCCTTTTGTGGTTCGAAAGTCGTTTTCTTTCTTATTTGTTTTCAAAAACGAGACGGCGTTCGACGCTAATCGGACCAAATATCCTAGAAATTTCTTTTGGATGGGAAGAAAAGAGAAAAATATTAGAAAAATGAGGTGGCTAAACGGGAAGAAAAAGAGATCGTTGAAAAAGAATATTCAAAGCATCAAGTCCTTTTTTTTATTCTTCGAAATCAGCGGGATGTATGGCTCTACGTCGACCTGCAATATGAGAAATTGAACATTTTATTGAAAAAAGGGTTTGAGAAATAATATAATGTTTTTTTTTAATAGATTGAAAGTGTCCCTTTTCAAATAAAACGATGCATTCAATCTATGAAAGTTATATAGAATAGACACGCGAGGGAATCAAGAAATTCCATTATGCCGCGTCCAAAGTCAAAAAAATTCCTGAAATCACGTTTTTTCTGCAGTCCAAAGTTGCAAAAAAAATCACAGAAATAACAGGTGTTTACCACTGAATTTTTCGGCGTGAAAGTTGTAAATAAAAAACACGCGAAAATTCAGTGGTAAACACCTGTTATTTCTGTGATTTTTTTTGCAACTTTGGACTGCAGAAAAAACGTGATTTCAGGAATTTTTTTGACTTTGGACGCGGCATTAACAAGCAATTTAACAAGTTCTTATCAGTTTATGCGCATGTTCAATGAACACCATTGTAAAGAACGACTTTCTCTGACAGTCAGCAAGCAAACTTTCGCTTGGTTAATAGCGACTTTCAATCATTTTATCGACTCAATTTTCTTGCTAGCCACATGGCCACGCCCCTTTTTCAAGTGGACGCAATGAAAAAGCTGTGAGTGGGCGTGGCTTCACGTGAAATCTTCTTTTTTGATGATTAATGCAAATTTTTCACATGTTTTTCACAATCATACTGTAACCGGCAATTAAATTGAGACGATAAGAATTGTATGGTGGGATTCACAAAACCAGCAAAATATGCAAAAAATTAAAATTCAGCGAAAATTCGGAGAATGCTCCGATCGGTCTGAAACTTTGAGAAATCATTAAAGAAATACTCTCAGACATTCCCTGAAAATTTCAGACCAAAATATCGATTTTTTCTTAAATTTTTCAAAAATTCAAGGCTAATGGGGTTATTCAGGGTCGGAAAAAAAATGGTTTTTTTTCCTTATTCAAACGACGAAAAAAAAAGAAAAAATCCGTGGCCGCGAGTTTTTTCCCGTTGCTTTTCTAGGCCATCGCAAAAGTTTTTTAGTCCCTCCGCTGTGAGACCTGCGAAATATCGATTTACGGGCGAATAAATTTTGAAATTTTTTTGGAGAATTGATCGTATTTTATTGCTTACTTCCAATGAATTTCTGTATTTTTTCAAAAATTATTCGCCCGTAAATCGATATTTCGCAGGTCTCACAGCGGAGGGCCTAAAAAACTTTTGCGATGGCCTAGAAAAGCAACGGAAAAAACTCTGGCGGCCACGGATTTTTTTTTCTGTTTTCCGTCATTTGAATAAGGAAAAAAAGAAAAACAATTATTTTTTTTTTCCGACCCTGAATAACCCCATAATTGTCGGAGAGCATAATTTACTTTTTTTTAAGGGAGAAGCAGGTTTAAGTGTCAGATGTTAAATATATGATTCCATTAATTACTTTTTGCAACAAATTTCGATAGCATTGCACAAAAAAGCCAAAAATCTCACCCGATCTCCATCAATCACGTGCGGTCGCTGCTCGATCGCCTTGTTGGCGCTATCTTTCGAGTCGAACGTTATCGAGGCGAAACCGCGATGAAGTCCAGTTTCCGGATCCTGAGATTTTAGTTTATCAATGATTTCGTCAAAATTTCATTTAAATACTTACATAAAACATATTGACACTTTGAATCGATCCATATCGCTTGAAATATTGCTCTAATTGTACTGAAAACCAGTTTTTAAATAAATAAATGAATACATATTGCGAGAAAACTCACTTTTTCCGGTAACCCATTTGACGTGAGTCAAATAAACCGTTTGCCCCGGTGTTTTTGGTCGAGTCTCGATTAACTTGCGGATATTTGTTGTGACTCCTCTAGCTACTGACCGCATCTCTGAAAATATCATTATTTTGACTGAAAAAAAGAAAAAGCAAAATGGAAAGAATAAAAGCGTAGATCATATGATTTTGCGTCAAAAATGAATGAATGGCATCGCAATGACGTGTACTTTGGAGCGCAATTGCATCACGAGACCTCTTTTTTTCTTTGCGTCTCCGCTCTTTTCGCCAGACAAGTGGGGGTACTTGAACAGCGGAAATAAATAAGAATATGAACGCTTGACTTTCGGTTTTTCGGGCTAATGTATATATATTCGTGTTATAATTAATTAGATACAGAACAAAACATAAAGCACCGCACGCCTCCCCCGTCGTCCAATGCGTCACCAAGTTCGTCGGCTAATTAAATTATTTTTTCGCTCGAAAATTTACTTTTTTGAGAAATGCGAATCATTATCTGATTATTCAGGATGACACCATCATTTGAATCCAAAAACGAGGCATTTTTGTCAGAAAATGACCGAGCCTTAGGGTTTTAAAAATGCGCCAGGTTTTTGCACCGATTGATCAGTGATCGAACTAGAATCACTGCACCCCCACTCTACACGGGGAGCCTGGCCTCGAACGGAGAACGACAAAATACAGTGACGGAATTTGACACCTCCAAATGCTCGTCTAGTGGAGCGCACTTGCATACCTCCTCCTTTGGCGCCGATCATATAAGCGCCCATCGCGGGCAATAAGAATGTGTACTGTGATGGTCTAGTGGCACAGGTGAAGGGCTTCAAATCCATATCGGATCCGAAACGGATGGGACGTGGAATTTATAGGAATTTTATATGTATCCGATATTGGTCCTATTAGGATCCACGCTCCCACGGATAGGATGCGGACGTGGGAGCGTGGACTGAAAACGGATCAAAAACGGATGGGACGTGGATATTTTCTAGACTTCCTGAATTTTCCATTTTTTGATTTCACTCAAGATGCTCAATGAGCACATGTATCCAGACAACCAAAAATAGCCGGTGAGCTTTGTGGCACCATGCCACGGAGCCTTCATCCAGAGCTCCCCACCCACCCTTCAGAATTCTCTGACCCAATACCTTGCAACACTTGCAAGGGCGGCGGGTATACCTTCCCATGTGGACCGACACCTCACGGGTTTCGACGGCCCTTATGTTTTGCACGGGAAAGGGGCGGGGCGTAGCGTGGTGACACCAGTTTTTCGTGGATTTTATTATGGTACGTCCAAAGTAAAAAATAAGCGCAAAAAAAGACGAAAAAAGGCGTCCAAAGTAACTTTGTTTTTGCGTCTTTTTTCTCTACAGTATACCGCAGAACCTGCAGATCAAACAAAAAAAAACAACTAAAACATGTTTCAAACAATCATAAATGTAAACAAACATGTGAAATTCAAATTATTTGCTTCGCGCGTCGCTAAGATGTGCAGGTTTGGCGGGATACTGTAGAGAAAAAAAAACGCAAAAACAAAGTTACTTTGGACGCCTTTTTTTGTCTTTTTTTGCGCTTTTTTTTTACTTTGGACGTACCATTATTTTAAGACGTAATTTCACGAAAACTTACTTCATATGCCTGCCGTGGGATATAAGCCCCCACCCCAGCATATATAAGTATAGTCCCTCACCATCGTAGTCCCCCCGACTATCTCGAATCAAAACGTTTCCAAATTAGAACTATGGTAAAGGTGAAATCAGTAACGTAATTGGAAAAGAAAAAAAAAGATTTTATGAGCCACAAATGTGGATAATGAATTATGTGGTATTCACTCTAACTGGCCGGCATTCAAGCAGTAGGTTCAAACAATAAGCCGGCATGCCGGACAAATAGAGTAAATACGGTATTACAAATACTTGTTCTGTACTGGAGAACTTGATTTAGCTTATTATTATACAACACTTTTGACACGTATCCATTTGGAAAGAAAACGGTTCTGATTCGGGACAGTTCTGTTTTGATAAAGTTCTGATTCGAAGCTTTTCCTTATTTCGAAAGCGACAAAAATGGTAGAAAGAGCGATGTCGGTCGATTTTCGCTTGTTGTTTTGCTATTCTGATACGGCGGGGGCTATTCTTATCAGGGGGGGGGGCTATTCTGGTATAGCGGAAGGCGATATTGAAATGGAAAATTAAATAAGGAAGAAGTGGAGGACTTATCTGATAAATAGGCGCTACCTCGAAATAGAACCTTTTCAAAATAGAACCGTGTGAAATAGAACTTGACGCGAAATAGAACCGTGTGAAATAGAACTGTACATAGTTTTAGCGCGTTTTAGCACAATTGGGTGAAGACTATTGAATAAATAGCCAAACAAAAAAAGTTCCACTCACAATCAGTGGCGTGACCTGTTTTCGATTTATTGACTGGGTTATATTTCACGCGGTTCTATTTCGGAACAGTTCTATTTCCGAACAGTTCTATTTCACGCGGTTCTATTTCGGAACAGTTTCATTTCCGAACAGTTCTATTCCACGCGGTTCTGTTTCGCGTCAAGTTCTACAGGGTGGCCGATAAGTATAGGACGTTTTGAAAGTGCTCCCATTTTTTCAATTTGAGGATTTTTCGAGAACAACCTTTATTAAACAACAAAAAATAAGCAGAAAATTTGATTTTACAAGAGAATTTCGACTCAATTCTATACTAGTTATTATACTAGTTCACTCATATACCAGGATAACTGCCAGGTTTTTTTACAAACCACTGAGTAAATCGGACCAAAATCAACCTGTGCTAAGCCGATCCTTGGTGGTCGATATCAGCTAAGGGGGCTACAATGGTCAATTACCAAGTTGCCTGCTCTTCTAATATGTAGAGCCTGACATCCACGCGCCCTGCTTCAGATGAACGCGGATCTATTCTCCATAACGTCAAAAAAATTCCACGCTCCCTCCACGAGGGACACGTGGATCCATATAAGATCCGATATGTTTTCATTCTCCCACGGATCCACGCGCCCTCCATATATATTCCACGCCGGCGTGGATCCACGGCGACCCACGCCAAAACAATCCACGCTCCCTCCACGGGGGCGCGTGGATCTATATCGGATCATATATGGATCCAATCCACGTCCCATCCGTTTCGGATCCGTTTTGGCATTATCTCCCACCACCTGTGGGTGTACATTTTCGATCGCCGATCTGGAGGCCTGGGTTCAATACCTTTTGGTGAACTTTTTTTTTGTTTTCTGTTTTGAACCACAGATTCAAAGCAAGCTTCCGCCCAGCTCCCTCCGGTCGCCCATTTTTAAGGTTTCACACATGCTTCCGGCGTTTTGCCGCTGAACTTTCTGGATAAAAGTTACTTGCCGAAGGATTTAAATAAAACTAACGAATTTAAAGTAGTTCGAAAAAAAAGGAAATTTAATTTGTTTTTTCAACGTTCTCCTCCAACACGCAAATGTAATTTTTTTTTGTGGTATTCGAAACAAAAATCCATAAGATTTAGTCTGAGCAGATACGAAAGAATAAAAAAAAATAAAAACGGCGGAGGGGGACCGAACCCACAACCTTTAGATTGGCGTCCGCAAGTCTCACCACTAGGCCACCGCTGCACACATTCTCAGTGCCCGCAATGGGCGTTGATATATGAGCGGCACGCGACGCGAGGAAGTATGCAAGTGCGCTCCACTAGACGAGCATTTGGAGGTGTCAAATTCCGTCGCACTCGACCAAGGCTGTCAAATCTCGCGGCCCTGGAAGGCCGCGGCCCTGAGGGCCGCACAGTGAAGGGCCGCGGCCCTAGCATTAAACATCTACAGAAAGGTTCTATACTATTTGAACTGAACAAAAGTGAAGGAAATTGGTTCTAAATTACAGAAATATGTGTAAAAATGTGAAAAATAAAAAATATATTCAAAAAATGAAAAAATTTGAATTTTTAGTTTTTGAGATACAAATAAAAACTTTTTTGAAATCAGTTTTTGTAAATTTTTGTGTATTTAGTTGTTTCCTTTATCCATTTTTCAATCTCTCCTTTACGACACACAAAAAAATATAAAAATAGCGATTTTTCAGGTACAATCGGATTTTTCATAATTCTTCATGCCAGAAAAAGTTTAGACAATAAATTTAAAAGATAACCACTACTCACGTTTATTTTTGAAACGTAATAAATACAATACAATACAATCTTCATTTTTAAAACATTGTTTCATTTAAAAAATCAAGATTTAAACCAGAAGTTTTTGAAAAATGTAAATCATTTTTATTGCTAATCATAAAAAGTTAGAACAAAGTTGACAACACAAAAAATACTCACAAAAGTATGAAAATTCCCCTTGTGAAAGAATTATACCTATCTCAAATTATCCCAATCGAAAAAAAAACCAATTTTTTTTTTAAATTTTCAACTTTTTTATCATTTTCACAAATTTCATGAAGATTATCGTTATTTTAGTATAATTTTTGATTTTTCATCCTTTTTTTATTATTTCTCTATGAATTATTCACTTTGGAAACCCTCTGTAGGTTTTTAACGCAAGGGCCGAGGCCGCGGCCGGCCGGGCCCGGCCGTGTGACAGCCTTGCACTCGACAAAATACTGAAAAATGCATTTAAATAAACGATCTGTTATAAAAAATTGCGAGGGACGCTATCGAATTGCGAGAGACGCAGACAGACGGTTCAAACGCGCTCCGTTGCCAATTTCTTCAGAACAAGCTCTCCATGCAGGGTGCAGCAGTCACGGAGTAATGGCGACTGCCTTTTTTTCAAACGACTTTTTTTGGCGCGGGAACACGCGCGACGCTCTCGTCTTCTCCGTCTCGTCTCTTTTTTCGCTCGTCTTCTCCGTCTCTTCTCTTTTCTAAATGTTTTCACTGGCACAGTGCCCAAAATTTTTGCCGTCGAATGCGGCGCGTGCGGCGTGCGCGTGTTATCAATGGAGCACGTTTGCACCAGGTCACTCGCCATTACTCCGTGAGCAGTGCGCAAGAATATCTAAACTTCTAAATTAATCAAAATCATACCAAAATACTTGAAAAGGCAGCAAAAAATGTTGGGTTTTTTATTTTGTTCCTAGCCTATATTGTTTCAAATATTTATAGGAAATTCGAGGCTCTCCAAAAATAGGCAACTTGTTAATTGCCAGCCAATTAAAAAAACAATCAGTTCGTTCCAAAAAAAAATTTACAGTAAATTACGAAAAAAAAAAATTAATTCCAGAATGAATACCGTAAAACACTTTTAATGTCGCTTTTTGTTGTCTGATCTGCGTAAATTTCTTCGTTTTCCAATGTTTTATACCACACGGTGTCCGGGTTCGCGCCCCACTGTATTTTTTCGCGCGAAATTCAAATTTTGAGGCATTTTTTATGTTTTTTCGGGAAAAAAAGCATAAATTCTTAATTTTCTCCCAAATGTGCTCCGACTGAATTATAGCTGAGGTGTTTAGAAATTTTTTAAGCCTAAGAACGTCAAATTTGGTTCAGCCACCATTTCGGAATAATCGTTTTTAGTATTGCGGAGCTAAAATAGTGAGTTTTTGGTGTTTTTGCAGGATAAATCTTTACGAAAATCGAAGTTTGGGCAATTGTATGGTATTAAAATATACAATAGATACATTTTACAAAGAAAAACAATGCGCAAGCACCGAAAGTGCGTCATGCAAGTTTGCTGGCGCGCCAGCAAATTAGGCTCCGGCCCACATTTCCAATCCTGGACACCGAAGGACTTAAAAAAAATAAATATGTGGCTCGAAACACCACGAAAAAAAAAGAGTAGCGAAACACGGAAGTGTTCTCGTGGACAACGAGACCACAGAACACGTTGGTACACATTCCTTTGTTTTTCTGTCAATTCCCAACAACTTTGACCTATGAGTATGACGCCAATCATTGTCACTTTTTCCCGTAAGGTTAATGGATTCATTAATCTTCGTCATGACTAGTGTGCGTTACCGGTAAAGATTTGACGATTTTACCGGTAAATTTTCGAATCACGTTTTACCGATAAATATTCGGCAAAAGAGAAACCATTTCTAAAATTTTTTACCGGTTAATTTGGCAAATTTTGTCGATTCTTTACCGGTAAATTTTACCGGGGGTACTACGGTATAGAACTCGCACGGAGTAGAACCGCTATGGAATAGAACTGGATATGCAATAGAACTGCGCGGAATAGAAGTGTGCGGAATAGAACTGCTACGGTATAGAACTGCACGGGATAGAACTGCTACGGAATAGAACTGCGCGGAATAGAACTGCTACGAAATAGAACTGCTATGGAATAGAACTGCACGGAATAGAACTGTGCGGAATAGAACTGCTACGGAATAGAACTACACGGAATAGAACTGCTACGAAATAGAACTGCTATGGAATAGAACTCGTACGAAATAGAACTCGTACGAAATAGAACTCGTACGAAATAGAACTGGTACGAAATAGAACTCGCACGATTAAATTAATCGACGAAAAATATCGCTAAACAACACGCGGTTCGTAATTTCGGAGCGTCGATATGGTTTTTTCAAATTAAAGAATTCAAATGCTAGCGATCGCGGTCCCGTGATTTGTCGGTACAAGAAACTATGTATAGCCGGTCGCGTTCGCCAAGAGGGCAGCTACCTGGCAGCTACTTGGCGGCTATTTGGCGGCTATTTGGCGGCTATTTGGCGGCTATTTGGCGGCTATTTGGCGGCTATTTGGCGGCTATTTGGCGGCTATTTGGCGGCTATTTGGCGGCTATTTGGCGGCTATTTGGCGGCTATTTGGCGGCTATTTGGCGGCTATTTGGCGGCTATTTGGCGGCTATTTGGCGGCTATTTGGCGGCTATTTGGCGGCTATTTGGCGGCTATTTGGCGGCTATTTGGCGGCTAATTGGCGGCTAATTGGCGGCTAATTGGCGGCTAATTGGCGGCTATTTGGCGGCCATTTGGCGGCCATTTGGCGGCTATTTGGCGGCTATTTGGCGGCTATTTGGCGGCTATTTGGCAGCTACTTGGCGGCTATTTGGCGGCTATTTGGCGGCTATTTGGCGGCTATTTGGCGGCTATTTGGCGGCTATTTGGCGGCTATTTGGCGGCTATTTGGCGGCTATTTGGCGGCTATTTGGCGGCTATTTGGCGGTTATTTGGCGGCTATTTGGCGGTTATTTGGCGGCTATTTGGCGGTTATTTGGCGGCTATTTGGCGGTTATTTGGCGGTTATTTGGCGGCTATTTGGCGGTTATTTGGCGGCTATTTGGCGGCTATTTGGCCGCCAAATAGCCGCCAAATAGCTGCCAGGTAGCTGCCAGGTAGCTGCCAGGTAGCTGCCAAATAGCTGCCTGGTAGCTGCCCTCTTGGAGAACGCAACCGGCTATACATAGTTTCTTGTACCGACAAATCACGTGTCCGCGATCGCTATCATTTGAATTCTTTAATTTGAAAAAACCATATCGACGCTCCGAAATTACAAACCGCGTGCTGTTTAGCGATATTTTTCGTCGATTAATTTAATCGTACGAGTTCTATTTCGTACGAGTTCTATTCCGTACGAGTTCTATTCCGTACGAGTTCTATTCCGTACGAGTTCTATTCCGTACGAGTTCTATTCCGTAGCAGTTCTATTCCGTGCAGTTCTATTCCGTAGCAGTTCTATTCCGTGCAGTTCTATTCCGTAGCAGTTCTATTCCGTATCAGTTCTATTCCGTGCAGTTCTATTCCGCGCAGTTCTATTCCGTAGCAGTTCTATTCCGTGCAGTTCTATTCCGTAGCAGTTCTATTCCGTGCAGTTCTATTCCGTAGCAGTTCTATTCCGTGCGAGTTCTATTGCATATCCAGTTCTATTCCATAGCGGTTCTACTCCGTGCGAGTTCTATACCGTAGTAGCCCCATTTTACCGATAAAAGTTTCGGCAAAACTTTTTATCGGTAAATAATTTGCCGGTAAATTTACCGGTAAATTGACATTATTTATACATGAAGAAGTGGGACAGGCCACGCTACAATTCTAGTCTTGGGATCATAGTCGGTCACGCTTTAATACAGATGAAATTTTAAAAAAATGTGAAAAATACGTGATTGTGCTAGGCCGAGGTCGCGCCACGTATCGTCTGCGTATCTTTGTTTTTCACGATGTCTTGTTTTCTAATACGTGAACTTGACCCCACGTTAAGTTTTGCCGAAAACCATTTTACCGGTAAAATTTTCGCGAAATTACCGGTAAATTTTCGGCAAATTTACCGGTAAATTTACCGGTAAATTTGCCGAAAGATGATTTACCGGTAAAAAATTTTTCGGTAACGCACACTAGTCATGACAATGAAAGTTCTACTGGGATGAATGCCATCGTTGTTTTTTCTTCTTCAAAAGACTAACAACAATGGCTATTTGAAAGAAAACCACTTTTCCGCAATCATCCAATAAATCAAGGCGACAAAGTGAAAGTGATAAGCGAGTAAATAATGAAAGTGGAGGATGAAGAAGAAGAAGAAGAAAAAGAAGAAGCCGAACAGATATCGATCCGCATTCATTCATTTTATCCAGATCCCGTTCGTTCTGCCGGTTATCCATTACATTACCAGTTTGTTCTCGGATGAAGAATAAACTAGAAAACTGGTAGCGCGGCGACGTTCACTTCTTACCACTATCTGGGTCAGTTGAGGAGTCGTCGTATATAAATATGCGTCAAGTTGGCGCAGCGCGCTCTCGCTATCGAACCCGAACCGATCTGATCTGATATTCTCGTGAAACTTTCTTCATCTTCGATCGCAGACGATGATGCTCCGAACCGTATTGCTGACAGTGTCCGGGTTGGCATTGAGCCAGGCTATCTTCTTCGGAATGGGCGGAGGAGGCGGAGGTGGCGGCGGATGCTGTTGCGGATGTGGCACACCGCAGCCAGCTAGTTGTGGTTGTGGTCCACCACCGGTAAGATTTTCAATCAATTTTTATTTATTGTTTAATGGAAAATTTTCAGTGCCCAGCAGCTCCAGCCTGTCCTGTGTGTCCGGCACCGCAGCCATGTCCACCACCACCACAAGCTTATTGTCCACAAGTGCAGCCGGTTTACATTGGAGGAGGATGTGGTGAGCACTTTTTTATGTAAAAAACATATCGCAAAATTTGTTATGGATATTTAAAAAATTGAATAGTTTAGCTCCAAATACCTTAACTATTGTGTTTTCAATCGACTTGCGACATGAGAACGCGAGACTCCGCCCACTTATTTGTGCGCTACCTGTCTGCGTCTTTTCAAATATCACTGTGTTCGCGTGGTCGCGCACAAATAAGTGGGCGGAGTCTCGCGTTCTCATGTCGCAAGTCGATTGAAAACACAATACTGTATTAGACTGGCGAGTGCCCTGGTGAAAACGTGCTTTATTGATAACACGCGCACGCCGCACGTGCCGCGTTCGACGGCAAAAATTTAGGGCACTGTGCCAATGCAAACATTTATGGACCTATGAACGAAATAAAAAAAGGCCATTTACATGAATTAATTTGAATTCAATTAAATTGAATAAATTTGAACGCAGAAAAACATTCGTGTCGAGATCTCTTTAATCGACACAATTTATTAAAGGAGCAAGCAATTTTTTAGTGACAATATCGCGACACGACCGTTTTTCTGAGTTCAAATCTATTCAATTTAATTGAATTTTCTCGCTTTCGTGCATTGAAAAAAAAAAGTCAAATTAATTCATTTAAATGACCTTTTTATTTCGTGCAACAGCATGCTGGACCCTACGAAAGTGCAATCGCGCCCTGGCGCACTTTTGTGTTTTTCTCTGCGCCTCTACATATTTCTCTTGGAGTATTGCCAAAAATCTTTGGCGCCTTGCCAAATATGCTTTTTTTTTTGGCTAAATAAAACATTGTTCGCATTTTTAGTCCCAATTTTCGTATTTTGTTTTTCAGAATTCAAATTAAATTAAAATTATTGTTTTTTCAATCGACTTGCGACATGAGAACGCGTGACTCCGCCCACTTTTTTTCGCGCGACCACGCAAACACAGTTCGATTCGAAGAGAAGCAGAGAAAACATGTCTTTTTTTCTCTCGTTCTCATGCTGCAACTCGATTGAAAACACAATATATATTGTCGGCCCGCCAAAATGGTCAAACGCGCTTCGCTGAACTCAACGCTATGCGATTTTCATTTTGGTTTCCAAATTATTTCATTTCACGTTGAATTTATACGTGAAATGAAATAATTTGGAAACCAAAATGAAATCCACGTAGTACTGAGTTCAGCTGAGCGCGTTTGACCGACTTGGCGGTCCGACAATAACTGTTTTTATTTGCGAAAAAAACCGATTTAAAATCAATTTTCAAACAAAAAAATGTATCACATTAATCTCAAAAACAACCATTTCAAAAACTTCATTTTTTTAAATGAGAAACAAACAAAATAAAAATAAATGAGCATAAAAAATAACAAAGAAAAGTAAGAAAGAAACAATAAAATCTCGTAAATCGACACAAGTCTCTGCGGAGGAGACGCAGGGACGCGAGAGTAGAGTAGCGCGCGAAAATTCGCTTTTGAAAAATAATTCAAAAACGTAGCCTTCAACACGCCGTGAGTGCAAACGCGCCCTTGCGCACTTTTGCGTTTTTTTCTGCGCCTCCATATATTTCTCTTGGTGTGGCATGCTCATCTATTTTTCACGGTTGCCAAGCTAAAAAAATTGAAAATCAAGTGGATAAAAATTCCTGAGGCCTGAGGCCATCCATGAAACTGGAATACGATAGGAAAACCGTTTTCGGGAAAAAAATTTGGAAACCAAAATGTAAATATTTTGTATAATGGAGGTGAGAGATGCAGAGAAGCAGACAAACCAATTTTCCTGAAAATGCCGTTTTCCTGTTTCAAAGATCCTATTGTGTTTTCAATCGACTTGCGACATGAGAACGCGAAACGAAACTCCGCCCACTTATTTGTGCGCGACCACGCGAACATAGTGATATTTGAAGAGACGCAGACAGAACGGTGAATGCTTACTATCCTTCTATTTGAGATTGCCCTTCCATAAGGGTGCCCTTTTTATAGAAATACTACGGTATTCACCATTTTAAATCAAAGATAAATGCACTGAAATCCAGAACGAATTAATTATACGTTTTAAGTACAAAGCTTTAAACAAAAAAGTTTGAGTGAAAATTGAGAATTGAAGCTTTTTCAGGAGGAGGCGGTTGTGGCGGAGGCTGCAGCGGCGGCGGATGTGGAGGTGGCGGAGGAGGATGTGGCGGAGGTGGATGTGGTGGAGGTGGAGGCGGTTACGCCACCAGTGGTGGTGGATACGCCACAAGTGGAGGTGGATACGCCACTGGCGGCGGTGGCTATGCTACTGGCGGCGGATATCAAGCTCCACCTCCGGCCGCAGGATACGCAGGAGCCGGGCCACCACTTGCTGGATACTCTTCTGTAGGCGGTGGTGGATACTCCAAAGGAGCAGGCGGTGGTTACACTTCTAGAGGTGGCTATTCTGAGGGAGGTTATTCTGGAGCCGCCGCAGCCGCCGGCGCTACTGCTGCACAAGTCGACGAGGCCACTGAAACTGGAGCTGCTACAGAAGGAGCTGGAGCTGAGCCTGCAGCCGATCAAGTCTTCCACTCGCCTAAAGAGCCATGTGCTGCACCACAAATCAAATACATTATGCTCCGATCCCGCAAAGTTCCAGGATCAGATGCGTCAGAGTTGGTGGAAGAGGAGTTGGAACAAGTGCAGCATCAGGCACCACATGTGGAAGCAACCGCGAGCCCGTTGGATGCACAAATTGGGGATGAGATTGCTGCTCAGGAGCAAGCTTCACAAGATGATGGTGGCGTTGATGATGAAGATCCGAGCGGTGGAGGAGATTTTAAGGCAAGAGGTGCAAAGACAGCGATCACAGATGAGAAGTGTAACAGCAAAGTGTTGCAGAAGTTGGTTTTAGGGGTGAGTGATTTTTATAGTTTACATTAACAGACTATTGTGTTTTCAATCGACTTGCGACATGAGAACGCGAGACTCCGCCCACTTATTTGTGCGCTACCTGTCTGCGTCTCTTCAAATATCACTGTGTTCGCGTGGTCGCGCACAAAAAAGTGGGCGGAGTCTCGCGTTCTCATGTCGCAAGTCGATTGAAAACACAATATACAAAAAATCCATACCGATATACTCGGTAAAAAACGCTGAAAACTCGCTCCAATCGAACAAAGAATTTCGCATGCAATTGCAGTGAGGTTTAGAGAAATCAGAGAAAAACATCGGCCACGGCTCTCTCAATTTTCTGAACTCTCTCGTCGCCAACGTGGCCGCGTCCACCACTGCTAAGGGAGCGCGTTTGCAGCGCTCCGTACTGAGAATACCCATTAATTTTTTTGGCGTAAGACGAAATTGTAACCAGAAAAAATTAAAAACAGAACGGTGTTTTCCACGGCACCCAGCCTGCCTTCCAAAATTGTTTCTACCTGGCGCATTTTTAAAACCCTAAGGCTCGGTCAGTTTCTGATAAAAAGGCCTCGTTTTTGGATTAAAATGATGGTGTTATCCTGAATAATCAGATCATGATTTGAATTTGTCAAAAAAGTAAATTTTCGAGTTAAAACATAATTTCATTATCCAAACGCGCCCTATCGCATTCTCTGCGTCTCCACAGTAACGTTCTGCAAAGATTAGAGATGCGGGAAATGGCGCCTGAAAATTCTCTCCTCTAAAAACGTAGTCCCGAACACGCCTTGCAGCAAGAAAAAAAAACAATCTAAATACCACATTCATTCCAGAACATTTCCCCCAACGACGCTCTCGGATCGAAGAAGGCAATCCACGAGATTGCTCTTCAACAATTCCCAGACAGTTCTGTGGACGTTATCTGCTCGACGACCGGCTTCACCTATCTGGTGAGCACGACAGAACACTGCGAGGCTCAAAAAGATGGCGTTATTTGTTTCGTCTACAAGCGTCCGCTCTAATTAATTCGTTTTTTTTTTTTAATTTTTTCTATTTACCATTTCGCGTTGTTAAATATTGAATGAGAAAATCGTTTATGTGCCAATAATAATAAATTATTTATTTTTCCTATTTTTTGTTGCAAATATGGTCAGTATGCGTCGCGGAATAACTTAAGTAAGTAAGTAACAGATAATATTGGTTTTTGTTACTAAAGATGTCCATAAAAATATTTTACAAAAATATGGCGCGAAAATTAATTCATTCAAAACTAAAAGACTTTCGCGCTCAACGCTCCACTACAAACAATCTTGCGCGGGGGCTACTTCACTGCAACAAGAGAGAGCAGCATACGCGGACACCCACGCAGAGACCCAGACAGGTCGCCTCGCGGCGAGACCTTGCCTGCGTCTCTAACTACGGTGGCGACCGCAACGGGAGCGGCGGCGGCTTCGCACTCGTTACGCGCCGTCTCACTTTCGACTAAACCGTTTTATCTTCAACCTTTTTTTTAAACTTTTCCTTGTATATAATCTTTTATTAATTTTCTTACCATTTTTATTGTTTCAAGAGATTCCCTCGTGAGTCCGCCTCCGATGCAGCTCACCCGATAAGGGGAGGGAAGTTTTTAGGCTCTGAGCTTTTCTTCCCCAGACTTTTAATAAATCTGTTTTTCGCGTAAACCGTTTTAATTTCGTACTTACACATACATCGAGAATTGCCCTACACCGCCCTGCCCTCAAAACTGTGCCAAAAAAAAGTTGAGATAGTTTTTATTCGATTCTGTGTTTCTCATGGTCATCTATCAGTTAATGTATCTTTAATCATTTTCTCAACACCATCGGTAGGAGAAAAAGGAAGAACACAGAAGACGCCAACAGCTAATCAGTGAATCAATGCCATAGTCACGTTGACCTTCCTTTTACATCTTTATTGCGATTCTTCTCATTTTTTAACAGGAAATAAGGAAGTAGTAGGTGAAGAGAGAAAAGACGAATGTGTTAATCAGTTTGCAGACAAAAAGTAGAGTCGGATATGTTATTGATTGGCTTCTTTGGAGTTTTGGTGGTGTTCGTCACTTCAAGTGGTGAGTATTTTCATGGTCTTTTTCTTAAACAATTTCTAGAAAAAAATAATTTTATTAACATTACTAAGATTGAATAAAGCGCCAGGTAATATTTTGATGTACTGTTAGTTTCAATTCCGTCTATAATGTAACAAGTCGTACCTAGTAATTTTAAATTTCGAAACAAACCATAAGTCATTTAAAGGAGATCCCAACTATACGGCCCGCCCCGGCACAAACAATTTTTCTGATTTTTTAGGCCAGCGCGCCCGGTTTTCTAGGCCGGCCACCGACCACGTTTTTCGAAAATGTTATTGTCTTAAGCAATTTGATTCTTCTCGGTATTCTCTTGAATTTTTGCACAATTTTTTTGATAAATTCTTTACAAATTGCGCCAGGTATTTGACGAAAATATAGGGTTTGTCCATTTCAAAAAGGAAAATTTTGGAGAAAAAAATTTCTGACCGCCGGTTTCCTAGACGGCGACTTCGTGTACTCCCCGTGGTTTTTTTTGTAAAGATCCTAAAAATCAAAGAATTTTTTTCGTGCGATTTCAATGTGATATTCGTAAGTAAGTTCCTGTCAAAACCTAGCTGTGCTGCACAAGGGTGACCGCTTTTTTTCGTTTACCATCCGGTTTGGAATTTACTAGCTTTTTGAGAAAACACAAGGCGTTCTAGACCATACGTAAAGACGTCTCTACAGTGACGTTTTGCTCACAACAACCTCACAATTAATTAACTCTGAAAATTTTCAGTGCAACAATGCGTGGATAGTGACGGTGCCTGTGCATCCTGGGTCGCATCGGATCGAGGATCTTGCCAACGAAAAGAGTACATTAAAAAGAACTGTCGACGAAGTTGTGGTTCTTGTCCACAATACGAACTGAAATTCGACACACGACGTCTACATCCACAACTCCAACCACTACTTCAAATAGTGGGACGGTGGAAAGGAGAGCATACTGGAAAAGTGACATTCCCAACAATTCCAACTTTCAAGTACAGTGAAGAGGTGGAAATAGCGATTCCAGAAGGAAACAGTATCCGATCGCTGAACTATACGTGAGTTTCTGAGAGAAGAAAAAAAATGTAGAAAACTTTTTTTAAGCGCTACCGCTTGGTCCAGTGACAATGAAGATCTTCACCGTGAATCTGGGTACATTACCATAAAACCAAACACTCGAGAAGTTATTCTTACGACTGTAATGTCGAATGGATTCATTACGGTTGAGGAGGGACCGCTTTCCGGAAATACTATTAAATTCATTCTTAAAGATATCGGAAGAATTAGTTTTGTCAGGGATGAGCATTTGCATAATGTGAGTTTGAAATATATAATCACACGGTGTCCAGGATTTGAAAAGTGGGCGGAGCCGAGCAAACGCGCTCCACTGGATTTTTTAGCGCGAAATTCAATTTTTGAGGCATTTTTTATGTTTTTCGGGAAATTTTTTCCCAAATGTGCTTCAATTGAATTATAGCTGAGGTCTTTAAAAATTTTTTAAGACTAAGAACGTCGAATTTGGTTCAGCCACCATTTCGGAATAATCGTTTTTAGCATTGCGGACCTAAAAAAGTGAGTTTTTTGGTGTTTTCGCAGGATAAATCTTTACGAAAATCAAAGTTTTGGCAAATTTATGGTATAAAAAGATACAATACATCCATTTTACAAAGAAAAAATGGTTTTACTGAAAGAAAAATAATAAATTCAATAAAAAAAATTCGAGAGTCGAAAAATGCGCAAGCACCGAAAGTGCGCCATGCTAATATTAGGCTCCGCCCACATTTCCAATCCTGGACACCGTGAACCAGTTCAAAAATTTAAGTTTTTGAAAAAAAAAGTGCGACGTTTTTACGGACCGCAGTTTTCATAAAATACCGAAACACTTAAATTATATTGTTTCAAAGACTCGCCCGGGTAATTAGGGAGCAAGTCAATTTAAGTTATGATTCATGATAGTCCACGAGATTTTTAATATCTCAAACAATTTTCAGCTGGTTCGTGAATGGACTCTTGACCGTACTTTTCTCCGTGCCCGACTCAGCATTCAAACTTTATCTCATCGTATGCAGGAGCATACATCAATTTTGTACACCAAGACGTCTGCGTAGTCATTAAAATAAAAACGATTATATTTACAATTGGAGCATGGAATAGTTCAATGAAGTATTTATTGCCAGTATTCAAGCGATTTTTTAATTTCTGCAAATTAAGTGCATTTGATTTATCAAAGCCAGCAGATGGATAACTCGCGCGGGAGCTCGGGAAGACGCTCATAGTCACAGGTGAAATGCGGTGGATGCATATAGTGTCCCTATTTGAATAATATCGTGCATTTATGTAAATTCTGCTCTAGATATTTAATAAATCCGCGTCATTTGATTAACGTTTACACATTTTACTAATTCCGCCCCAAAAATCACGAAATTTGGAAGAGCTGAAGTACAAAAATCGGTGCCGTTACAAGAAAAAAAAACTTGTAAGAAAAGTAAAAAAAAAGCAGGGGCAAAGTAGCCAAATGTCGCAGGCTTGTGTATATACATTCAATTTATTTATTTTAATGCAAAAATTAAATAAAAAGTTATTATATACCGTCCAATGGACCAAAAGGACGACATGATTAAAATACGGACACTATATGCATCCACCGCATTTCACCTGTGGTAGGAGCACATTTGACCAAAAAATTGCATTGTAGGAATCCTTTCCAAATTATATATAATCAGGCAGGAAAAACATATATAAATTTCCTAGTAGACAATGGGTGGCAGAGAAAAAACAAAAACATCAAGAACACCTTGAATTAAAATTTGGCTACCTATACCTATTTAGCATGTCAGAAATATCTTATCCGATTTTTGCAGCATCTGATTTTTTCCCAGAGTAACACTAAATTGACTCCAAGAGTTTCTACCTGTCCCTAACTTTTTCAAACTGGTTTAAAACTTGCACATCATAAATACTTCCTCTCCTTACCATTACTTTTTTCGTCATTTCCATATATCAAATTTGCATGTCGCCCCAGTTTATATAGATGCAACAAAAAAAAACTTTATGGGTCTAAAAATGAGCCCTTAGTTTTGCACGTACTCATCTCATCATCATTATCCCATTTTTTCCCTAGTTATTCGATCTCGTGAACTTTATATTTGCAACATTTTGAGCTATTCCCTCCCAATTTGGAATCCACTCATCACTCATTCGAAAAATGGCGGGTCGGGGGAGTTCATTCAGTCTTTTTTTCTTTTTTTAGTCATGATGTCATGTTGTATGAATGATGGATGGAGTAAGCGATGAGATGACTGTAAACACTTCTGAACAAATGTACAGCATGTACTGGAAAATCTATGAATCATAGCGCAAATTTAAAACGGTATTAAAATATGGCATATCCATTAAGATTACGGGGTGTGACTTATCTACAGTATACATACTGCCATTGGTGAAAATATTGAAAACACAATAGACAGACAGACACACAATTTTTCATTCAGACTATACAGATTCCAAAGAGTCTCACCATCTCGTAGTGATCTTCAAAATGGTCCCTTCTCGTCTCTTAGAATTCGGTCTATAGTCGGCGAATACATCATCAACCTCGCTCTACGGCAAAATTCTTGTAAAACCGTGTTGCACTTGCAAGATTAACTCGAATTCTAGTTGTATTCCTTTTTTCAACGGAAAATGACGTATTCGCAACGAGTTGCAGTTTAAATTTGATTTTTCGCTTAAAAAAAGGCGCACTACACTGTTGAAAATTGAAAAATGCCATAGAGCGAGGCTGATGATGCATTCGCTGAGTATACACCATCTTAGCCGCTTAACTTTAGCTGTTTTAGAATTGATTTGGATGTATTTGAATCACAGCACTCCAATGTCAAGGTTCATACATACATCCTCCGGTGACTATTCTGTTCAGATACTGCCACGGATGTTTGAATACATGCTCCAGACAAGCCGATGGGAGATTTGGGGAGATGGGATCCCCTTGACCTTCCGTGTGGCGATGGAAGCCAATGAAGACAAGGGTGAGCAGTACGGGTCGGGTACTGGAGCAAGCGTTGAATGGCATGGATCTTCTCGCTCGTTGGAATGATCGACGGAATTTGACGTGATCGACTGGTTCACTGGGGTCTGAGGAGGGAGTGAGTAAACGCGCCCGGACGCACACACGCAACGCATCCAAATGAGGCCCAACAAATAAAAAATCGAGCGAAAAATTTCGCATAATCGGAGAGAAAAATCAACGCGCGCGAAATAATTTTGGATAGGATTTCGTATTTTTCATGATTTTGCGTTGGTTTTTCTCTCCGATAATGCGAAATTTTTCGCGCGATTTTTTATTTTTTGGGCCTCATTTGGATGCGTTGCGTGTGTGCGTCCGGGCGCGTTTACTCACTCCCTCCTCAGACCCCAGTGTGGTTGGCTTTTATGAATTGCCGTCAGTATTAAATTTAGGTTTGAATTCTGTAGAAACCTTGAAAAGTATAGAGCCAGAGAGATGGGTATATACATATGTACATAGGTCTTCAAATTGTTTGTTATTTCGAAAAGCAATATGGGGATTGAAGTTGTTCATTAATTTAAAAGTGTTTTGCTCTGCAACGTTATCATAAAATATCCTGTGCTCAGTGAATTATCGGCAATTCCCCACCTTTTTCAGCCATTTGCCACCAAGCTGACGAGTAGCTGCCTGATCTACCGAACTCCCTGATAATTTGCCGAATCCAGAAACAATTTTCCATTTTGCGCAATTCTAACTACAGTAATCCAGAGGCCACATGCAAGAAACCGAAAAATGACAGTTTCCCGGAAAAAGAAATTCGGAAAACGCTGATTTTTACAGGAGTGCTACGGTATAGAACTCTCACGGAGTAGAACTGCTACGGTATATAACTGCGCGGAATAGAACCGCCTGAAATTGAGCTGTACCGACCCAGAACCGCTCGAACAACTCGAAGATTATTTCGTTGTACATTGTGAAACCCTGAATTCATTCTATTTCGTGCAGTTGCTTTTTTAGTACAGTTTCATTTCAGCCGGTTCTATTCCGTGCGAGTTCTATTCCGTAGCACCCCCGATTTTTACATAGTGGGGTGAGAGGCGCAGAGAAACATGTTTTGAAAAAAGGTTTTCTTGTCGTTTTCCAGTTTCTTGCACATGGTCTCAGGATACTAGTTATTTTATCGGAACAATAAGCGATGTTTGAAAAATAAAATGCATTTTGTTTTCTATTTTTGACGGAAAAAAAAACAATTATTTATTTTCTGGTGCACTTGGGATTTTCTATTTTCGGAAACTGACATATGTTTACCGGCAGCCAATCTGTCCTAAATTTGAGGATGTTTATCAAATTGTGCCAGCGCGAGTCCTAAATAAAACATATTCTGTTTTTTTCATTGTTATGGACCTATTCAAAGTACTGTAGAAAAAGGGAAAAAATGACAAAAAACTGGGAGAAAACTCGGAAAATGCTCCGATTGGTCTGAAATTTTGGGAGAAACTGTCAAAAATGCTTCCGGACTTGTGCAGAAAATTTTGGACCGAAATATCGATTTTAAAAAATATTGATTTTTTTCTGAAATTTTTCTAAAATCGATATTTTATTTCGGTCCAAAATTTTCTGAGAAAGTCCGGAAGCATTTTTGACAGTTTCTCCCAAAATTTCAGACCAATCGGAGCATTTTCCGAGTTTTCTCCCAGTTTTTTGTCATTTTTTCCGTTTTTCTATATACAGTACTTTGAATAGGTCCATTAGATTGTTATTTCTCCCATTTTCTTACGTGAGCATACAATTCTAGTCTAAAGTTGTTTCATGATCTGCTAACTCGCCCCAATCGAACAGAGAAAAGAGAGCGAAACATCGGTCACGGCTCTCTCAATTTTCTGCACTCTCTCGTCGCCAACATGGCCGCGTCCTCCAGTGTGCGAAGGGAGCGAGTTTGCAGCGCCCCGTACAGAGAAGAAACAAAATAATTTTTTGCTCAGTTCTCTTTCGCCATGGACAGATCCAAACATAATTTTTATATAAAACCGATACCAATAAAATGATGCCGCTTTATTTACGTGGAAGTAGTTTAAATCAACGAAGACAAACAACTCAAGACTTGTTAGACAACCATCAACATCCCGTGATCGAAGAACTGATCGAATAATCTATAGATAGGTGTAGAAGAAGTAAATAACTTTGACTGATTTTGGAAGAAAAGAAAACCACTTATTTCCTTTTCTACCCCCTTGACAACATTTGATATTTAATAAGAGTTAAATACCTCTATCAACCTCAACCACATCAATGACTTCAAGCCTGACGAGAAAATAGAAAAATAACCAATTCCCATTGTGAACAAACATGTCATTTTCACCTAGAAAGTCGTTTATCCAGCTCATTTTAATTTTCCCCCTATTTTCTCCCACACGCCAAGACAACAAAGAAAGAAACCAATTCAATTCTAGTTAACTTGTCAGGAGGCGTTAATCAAAAATGACGTGATTAAATTGAGTTGCCATTAGTACATATTTATACATTTGCTCATGGAATATCTGCGAGTCAGACAACTTGTCATTTGCAGCATGTGTGTTCTCTCAATGGTTATTCGAATTATTTAAACTTCAGATGACGTCCTTTGATCATCTAAATTTTCATTCCAACATTTTGAATTATTTCTTCTTTCTGGTGCTTTAGAAACATACTTTCCACGCCTCCCCCGTCTTCCAATGCGCTACCAAGTTCGTCGGATAATAAAATTATTTTTTAACTCGAAAATTTACTTTTTTGAAAAATTCTAATCATTATCTGATTATTCAGGATGACACCATCATTTTAACCCAAACCCGAGGCCTTTTGGTCAGAAAATGAGCGAGCCTTAGGGTTTCAAAAATGCGCCAGGTAGAAACAATTTTGGAAGGCTTCAAACTTAAGGAGCTACCTGGCGCATTTTTAAAACCCTAAGGCTCGGTCATTTTCTGACAAAAATGCCTCGTTTTTGGATTAAAATGATGGTGTCACCCTGAATAATCAGATCATGATTCGAATTTCTCAAAAAAGTAAATTTTCGAGTGAAAAAAATAATTTCATTATCCGACGAACTTGGTGGCGCATTGGCCGACGGGGCGGAAAATTACTTAGCAGGTTTAAACGTTGCCTCTAGTTTTTTTGAACCAAATTCTAAACACATGTTGTTGTTTATTTCAAATAGAAAAAGGAAAATATGTGTTCCCTTTGAGCGTATAAGCAAAAATTTTGGGTAACCCATATGTATGCCTGTGAGCTTAAAACTTGGTTTTTAGTTTTCAAATTTCTAGTCTTTCCAAGTTTTACTTTCTTTTTTAGCAATAACCGTCAATTTTCACTTATTTATTGTGTTTTCAAACGAGTTGCACCATGAAAGCATGAGTCGACTATCCCTTTTTTGTCTGCGTCTCTTCAAACAACACTGTGTTTGTGTGGTCGCGCACAAATAAGTGGGCGGAGTTTGAAAACACAATAGTACATTTCAAAATGTTCGCGGAATTTGCAAACAAAGGGGTTCAATTAAGGAATTTTGAGCAAAGGGGCTTAAATATGTCATTTCCAAAATACAGTTAAACGTTCTTTGACACCAACTCAGGAAATTTTTAGCTAATAGCCATTGAAAACGGCTAACAGCCATTCAATTGGTCCATGTGTCATATGTGTTTGGCGAATGTCCTGAATTCAATGGCTATTAGCCGTAGCTTCAACTATTTTTCCATACCAGTACCATTTTTGTGCACCCTCCTCAATGACATCATTCATTTTTTTTTGCTGCTCTTCTCCTCTTCGAATTTATAAATTATATCTGTCTTGTATGATTCGGCTCATCGCTTTCCCGCTTCTACTCATTCAATTCATCACTCAAAAATATAAAATGTATCTAATAGGAAGAAAAAAAAACGAGGCCACTTTGAAAATTTTAAATTTCCATGTATTTATCTCCTAGTTTCTTTTCTTTAAATGCACAATATTCGTTTTGAATGCATGACTTTGACTAAAACCAAAAGCTAGAGCCAATCCAATCCAATCGTTTCAGCATAGAATGATGCTGTCGGTCCGTTCGCTTTTCGTCATGCTTATCGTTCTTATTGGGCTCAGCGCGGCCATTCCGTACTTTCGGCTCAACAACGACAATGATTCGGTGGATTTGGAGAATGATGTGAGTTTGGAAGATCAAGGGCAATGGCTATTTTTCAAAAACAATATGCCAAACCCGTACGTCAAAAACATACATGTCACTTACTGAGAAATCTTTATGCACTTTAAGTGGTTATTTAGATAATTAGAAAAAAAAGGAATAAAATAATTTGGAAATTCGGCTCCGCGACGTTTCAAAACCAGAAGTTTTAAAACCGAGTGAATTTTCGAAAAATTCTTCCATAATTTTCGGGCAGTTCTATTCCGGCTCCCTAATTTTCAGATACTTGAAATAGCGGCGAAATGGCAGCCAAAAATCAGCCGAATAGCCGCCAAATAGCAGTCAAATTGCCGCCAAGTAGCAGCCAAATAACCGCCAAATAGCAGCGAAATATCCGCCAAATAACCGCCAAATAGCAGCCAAATGATCGCTAAATAACCGCTAAACAACCGCCAAATAGCAGCCAAATAGCCGCCAAATAGCCGCCTAATAGCAGCCAAACAACCGCCAAATAGCAGCCAAATGATCGCTAAATAACCGCTAAACAACCGCCAAATAGCAGCCAAATAGCCGCCAAATAACCGCCAAATAGCAGCCAAATGATCGCTAAATAACCGCTAAATAACCGCCAAATAGCAGTCAAATTGCCGCCAAATAGAAGCCAAATAACCGCCAAATAACCGCCAAATAGCAGCCAAATTGCCGCCAAATAACCCGCGAATAGCCGCCAAATAACCGCCAAATAGCAGCGAAATAGCAGCGAAATAGCCGCCAAATAGCCGCCAAATAACCGCCAAATAGCAGCCAAATAGCCGCCAAATAGCAGCCAAATAGCCGCCAAATAACCGCCAAATAGCAGCCAAATAACCGCCAAATAGCAGCCAAATAGCAGCCAAATATCCGCCAAATAGCCGCCAAATAGCAGCCAAATAGCAGCCCAACATCCGCCGAATAGCCGCCAAATAGCAGCCAAACAGCCGCCAAACAGCTGCCAAGTCTTGAACAACGCGCTATGCCTGGCGGCTATGTATACTTTCTACAGCCGACAACTCACGGGTTCCGCCGTTTGCAAAAAGGGGGCGGGGCCATATACCTGTGCCGATTTTGTTTAGCCATAAATTATGGGCCATAATTATCAAAAACAATTTTTTTTCAATCGATTCATGAAAACATGAGTTTTGAAACGTCGCGTGGCCGGAAATTCTGGTTTCGCGGCCAATTCTAGGGCTCAAAATTATGTTAAAAACATTTTTTTTTTTCTGTTTGCAGGAAATAAACGCGGCTCGTCAGTTTTTGCCTTACATCAAGAGAAACATTGCAATCGGCCGTGGCGATGGTCTTCGACCCGGGAAATAAAAAAAACTTTCTTTAAATTTTATTCAATAATCGGCAATCTTTGCATTTACCCCTTTCCTTTTCTCTCTCTCTCTATTACCCTTGCTCATTTCCTGGTGTACTGTAGTTGACCCTCCATCGTCTTCTCTGTTTGTTCGAAACATCACAAATAATAAAAATTGATTCAAAATGGTTTATTTGGTTTTTCCATAAAAGCATCGAGTTCCTCGTCCACATCGGCCGACACATTTATAAATTCAGCGTTTTCCAGAATACTTTCAAGTGACGTCATTTCGAATTTGAGACTATCGTCTAGACAGCTAGATGGACTCAATAGTTCTGAAGCGACAGCGACACAGTGATGATGGCCAATAAAAGACTCTTCAAATAGCCATTGTGGTTGGTGTGCTCCGCGGTGAAAGTATTGTGTTGTGAGAGTCAGATTACCTAAAAATAGAAAAGTAACAAAATAATGATTTGTGTAAATCAGGTCTGTAAAGCTTCCCGAGATTATAAATTACGTTCGCGTAATCAATAAAAA
Source organism: Caenorhabditis japonica (assembly GCA_963572235.1). NCBI lineage: Eukaryota > Metazoa > Nematoda > Chromadorea > Rhabditida > Rhabditidae > Caenorhabditis > Caenorhabditis japonica. Next base: position 2,507,419 of record OY754346.1, read on the forward strand.
CAGATAATTTGCGGAATTTTTAAGTCCCGAATTCAAAGGCTATTAGCCAGAAAGTCCCTAAGAAAAAAAAACAACCACGACGAAAGATTTAACTTGCATGGAGCGACACTAGAATTCACGTTTTTATGGGGTTATTCAGGGTCGGAAAAAAAAATATTTTTTTTTCCTTATTCAAATGACGGAAAAAAAAGAAAAAAATCCGTGGCCGCGAGAGTTTTTCCGTTGCTTTTTTAGGCCATCGCAAGTTACCTGCGAAATATCGATTTACGGGCGAATAATTTTTGAAATTTTTTTTTTGGAGAATTGATCGTATTTTATTGCATACTTCCAATGAATTTCTGTATTTTTTCAAAAAAAAATTTCAAAAATTATTCGCCCGTAAATCGATATTTCGCAGGTCTCACAGCGGAGGGCCAAAAAACTTTTGCGATGGCCTAGAAAAGCAACGGAAAATAACTCTCACTACCACGGATTTTTTTCTTTTTTTTTCCGTCGTTTGAATAAGGAAAAAAAGGAAAAAAAATATTTTTTTTCCGACCCTGAATAACCCCATAAGAAATAGCAAAAGACAGAAGATTTTCTATTTTCCCATTTTACGTGAAGTGTCACTCCGTCACGGACCCGTTAGTCCTTCGAAAGTAGACGGAGTTTGAGAGGTTACGGTTGGCAGCGTGCAAATCCGTGAACACGGGTGACAACATAATTAAAATGGTAATAAAGAGTTGATAATCTGCGTTTGATATCCACCACGTTTGTCGGCGTCCTCGGTCCCGATCAGGGGTGCCACAAAAAAATATTTTTGCGAAAAAACAAAAAAAGTTTTTTTCGCAAAAAAATTTGCGAAAAAAAACAAAAAAACCAAAAAAAAAACAAAAAATGTTTTTCATTTTCACCACGTATTTTTATCGTTTTTTATCAAAATACTATCAGATTTACCCATTTTATTCATGCAGAAAGGTGGAAAATTACGAAAAATGTTCGAAAACTGTTTGCTAGACATCTCTAACACTTGTACTCTGGTATTTAATCCAAGTTTTTCTTTCCAATATTTGATTTTTTCAAAAAAAATGCAAAAATTTTTTGAAACAAAAAACCTATGCGAAAAAAAAAAAAAAAAAAACGGCACCCCTGGTCCCGATATTTCATTTCCACAGATCTCACAAGCTGTAAAAAAAATACAATTAAAAATTTTGCTCTAAAATGTTGAAAAAAAATTACTCACCAATAATTTGTATCAATGAAACGGCAAAAAAAGAATTTATCGATTTTTGCATCATCGGTCATTTTCCCTTCTTTTTCCAATTTTTCTTGTGCAATATTCGTTCTAACTCAACATATATCGACCTAAAATAAAAAAATTTGTTCAAAAAACAGAAAGAAAATCATCAGAAAGCGACAAAAATGTAAAAATAAATGCGAAAATCACAAAAAAAAATAAAGCAGGGCACTGGGCGGAGCCTCGTAAATCGGTCCGCAACGCGAGTACGCAAACACCGCGCGACAACTTAAATAAAACAATATTATTATCAATTCAATATTCTTGCCGGCTACAGTAAGCAGTGGCGCGAAAAATCGAGGCTCCGCCCCATCAGGTCTTTTCCACTGAATTCAACTGAATTCAACTGAACGTAGATCAAAAAATGTGGGCGGATGTATTTTCTCGTTATGTCTACGTCTATTATAAAACTTTCGCGGGCGCATATGGTAGCCGGCAAGAATATTGAATTGATAATAGCTTGCCAATTTTCATGAAAAAAATTCCAAAACAAAAAAAGTGTTCAGTGCATCACTAACCTGGAGCATGGTTAATTTGCGGATCCGGATCCGGATCCACATAAAATGTATGATTGTGCAGTCCGTCAGGCAAGCCAACGCCCGTCGCTTTCAGAATTGATTCTTTCAGACACCAAATACGGTAGAACGCGCGCCATCTGCAACTCTTTTATCAGGAAAAGTAAATATTTTGTTTATTTAACAGAGATAATTTAAACCTCATGTTCTCATTCTCTTTTCCATTTACAGTTTTTATTTCCTCATCGCTGAAATGTCGTTTCAGCTTTTCCATTTGCTCAGTGGCTGTTGATCGGCGATTGTCATGGCTGATTCGCATCACATCAACACCTAAAAAACGTTTTGTTCAAGTATATCAATGAAGCGCACTTTCTGACCTATTCTTGTCTCACCAGTAGCCATCACGACAAGATCACCGTGATGAGATATGTTGTATTCGAAATTTTTTGCGTTTTTGTTTTTTAAAAACGGTTTTCCAACTTTGGTTCTCTCAAATTCCAGCGAGGACCATTGTTGGGAAGTTTGGATGGAGGCGGCTTTTCTGAAAAAAAAAAGGTGAATTTTAAGGTTTTTTTTAAAGTATTTTGTATTATACACGGCACCCCAGCCTTCCTTCCAAAATAGTTTCTACCTGGCGCATTTTAAAAACCCTAACACTCGGTCATTTTCTGACAAAAAGTCCTTGTTTTTGGGTTAAAATGATGGTGTTATTGTGAAAACAAAAAAATTGCAACGCGGTGTTTGCGTACTTTTAAAATTCAAACGGCAATGAAAGAAATAGCATGGCAAATGAAGAGATTTCTTCCCATTTTCATTTGAATTTTGAAAGTACGCAAACACCGCGTTGCAATTTTTTTTGTTTTCACAATATCCTGAATAATCAGATTATGATTCGAATTTCTCGAAAAAGTAAAAGTAAAGAAGTAGGTGGCGCATTGGACGACGGGTGAGGCGTGCCACGGGAGCTGTCGTCGAACCTCTTTTTCCAGAAATTCCCAGCGAGAATACAAAACTGTCAGGGGTGGGAAATTACGTTTACGTATTTTACGGGTTTGAGGCACAGTAATATTTTACGGATCCCGTAAAATTTCTTCCGTAAAATCCGTAAAAATTCTAAAGTTATTTTGTTCAATTCGGTCACTGGGGTATCAGGAGGGAGTGAGTAAACGCGCCCGGAAGCACACACGCAACGCATCCAAACACGCCGTTTTTTTCACTACCTGTCGTTGAAAATTTATTCGTGGAGAGGCCACCAATCAGCGTGAAAAGTGGGCGGGAAAAGGGGCGTGGCGTTTGCAAAAACTCCGCGCAGTTTCACATCTTACATTTTTTGAGTCTCTGTTGTGAACATTTTTGAGTCTCTGCTGTGAATAAACAATCAGATTTTATTGATAAAATAGAAACTAATTAATTGAAAAATAAAATAGCATAATTATTTATAAATACAATTTAAAATAACCAGAATCAATACAAAAACAAGTATACCGAGGCTGACATGACTGATAAATAGACAGAAGAATACAAATTCAGGGGTCATACATAAGAAGTAATAAAAATATATTAAAAAATACAAAAAATTATGAAAAAATGCGCTGAAACCCCCGATCGGCCTGAAATCTTCTAGAAAATTTTTCACAACTTTCAAACAAGCCGAAAAGGTGGAAATTGACTGAAATATTGAATGTAAAAATTATTTTACAATTTTCTATGCTCAGTTTTTTCATTTTATAAATTTTGAAGCAAATTCGTGAAAATTTTGGACACTATTTTACAGTTTTTAATTTATTGAAAGGCAGTTGCCTCCCTGACATTTCGCTTAATTTATTTTTTTTAGAAAATTACGGATTTCAAACGACTGATTTTGAAGAATTATTGTGGCAGGGTGAGATTCGTAAACAGCCTCAAAAGATTCGTAAAATATCTCATGAGATTTGTAAATTTCCTCGTGGAACCTCGTGAGAATTCACAAATCTCACAACAACAACGGCATTTACGAATTTTTTGAGGCAGTTCGCAAATCTTACCCATCGAAACAGACCAATCGGTGGTATTTTTTCACAATTTTAACAAGTTTCAATTTTAAATTAACAAAAAAACTTAATTTTCGGTTGAAATGTAGATTTTGCCCAGTCGTTCGTCCACGCCCGTTCAGTCGTCCTCGCGCTCGGCATTCTTGAAAAATTTCCCTTATTTGCAATTGTATTCTGAAATTAAAACATTTTTATTTTATTTTAGCTAAATTAAAAAAATAAATGTGAAAAAAGAGAAAAAAAAACCAAAAAATAGACGGATAAATTAATTTCGAAATTAATCTCGACATTTACGTTTTTTTCGGTGACCGAAGAGAATCCTCGACCCCCGGCCCCCTCAGTTTTAAAAAGTTTTTCAGCCTTAATGAAAGTTTTTTTCGCTATAAAAAGGTGCGCAAAATGTAGGAAATTTAATTTTGAACAATCGTATCAGAAAACATTTGAGGTCGAACAGAAAAATTTTGAGAAAACCGGAAAAAACAGCGTTTGGTCGCCAATACGACATGGCCGTGGCCTGGAAAACTCCGTTACTGGTAGTGAAAAAAACGCCGTGTTTTTCTCTCCGATAATGTGAAATTATTCGCGCGCCTTTTTTATTTTTTGAGCCTCATTTGGATGCGCTGCGTATGTGCGTCCGGGCGCGTTTACTCACTCCCTCCTCAGACCCCAGTGTTCGGTGAAAAAGAAACCCCCAAATTTTTGTACGTTTCTGGAATTTTTGTCTTTAAATTCTGCAGAAGTAGACAATGCTTTCAATACAGTGTGATTTATCGAAAACTATTTCAGAAAAAGCTCTTTTCGATGTTGAATACTGAAACTAAATCAGAATAATGAATCCTTCGAATTCTAGGGGCTAATTTCCCAATCAGCTGATTTTCCTTGTTGTTGGCCTATTTTATTTCAATTTTGGTTAATATTTCTGGTTTTAGAAACTCATTTTCTTTACTGAACAGTTAAATTTTGCGGTTTTTACGAATCCGTAAAAAATAAATTTTGTGTCCAGCCCTGATAACTATCTACCTCGGCATAGCTCTACTAATCAAACACGCGAGTGCATCTTCTTTGTACCGAAACCTTCTCTGCTGCTCCACATCTTGCTCAGTAACACACAAAATTGCTCGTCGGAAGATGTTATCGAAATTAGAACAAGTCCGCGTCTCTTCCAATGATACCGCCCATCGCAATCCTGATTTCATTCTAAAATGTTGAGTGAAACTCTAAAAATATAAAAAGAATGTACTGGAAAGGTAGATTTGGATGCTAATCAATTTTAGGTCATGTTAAAATTGTTGAAAAAAGAAAAAAAAAATTCTATAATAATTATATATTTTTCACAAAAATTATTATCCTTTGGTAAATAAAAAGCTGACAGAAAAAGCAAAAGCGTCAAAAGACAGAGATAGATAAAGAGGAAACGGGGTGGAAAACAGAATCAAAAACAAGAATTCCTGGTTGTGGAGTAAAAATTAAACTTTCATGGTAAAAGATAGTTCTAGTGCAAAAAACCCAGACAATTATGTAATTCCCATGCGACGAGCTTGCCCCTCGTAGATCAAAAGGCGCCACAATTTTATCACGAACTGCTCTGCATCGTCGTCGATAATCTGAAAATTGACATATTATGTAAATTTATGTTCTAATTTTTTGGAATGTTTACCATAGCGACATCCTTGAGCATTTGTTCTGGCGGCGTCCTTTTATCAATTTGCTCGCAAATGAAGTCACAAAGAGTGTTGTCCTCCTCGCCGAAAAATGAGCTTATCTTTTTGGCAACCCATGGACGGACACGATCTTGCATCCACTTCTGATCAAGTTGTTCCCATTCGATTTTGTGAATGAATAGTTCATCTGGAAAAAAGTGAAAATCAAGCACGCCAACTGAAATCAGTGATTTTTCATTTTTAGGAAGATTATTTAAGCTCGTCCGTCGCAAACGTTTACGAGATAATTATGTACATCTGTTCGGGCTTTCAGAAATTCCCAAAAAATTGGTGGCAATTATGGGGTTATTCAGGGTCGGAAAAAATAGTTTTTTTCCTTATTCAAATGACGGAAAAAAAGAAAAAAATCCGTGGCCGCGAGAGTTTTTTTTTTTCGTTTTTTCTAGGCCATCGCAAAAGTTTTTTAGGCCCTCCGCTGTGAGACCTGCGAAATATCGATTTACGGGCGAATAAATTTTGAACTTTTTTTTTGGAGAATTGGTCGCATATTATTGCTTACTTCCAATTAATTTCTTTATTTTTTCAAAAATTATTCGCCCGTAAATCGATATTTCGCAGTTCTCACGGCGGAGGGCCTAAAAAACTTTTGCGATGGCCTAGAAAAGCAACGGAAAAAAACTATCGCGGCCACGGATTTTTTCTTTTTTTTCCGTCATTTGAATAAGGAAAAAAAGGAAAAAACTATTTTTTTTTTCCGACCCTGAATAACCCCATTAGTTTGAGAAATGGAGTTTCGGCTGTGAAATCCCCTGTTAGACTAAATTTTTCGACATCGTTAGACTAAAATCAGAAATCAACAACGAAATTTATTTTTTTTTACAAAAAATGAATGCAAAAGTGACCAGCGGTCTGAGGGTATCGAAGAGGCTGTGTGTACGTGTCAACTCACGAGCGCGATCCGGCCACTGCACTGCGCGGCAGCTTTTGTCTGCTCCCTTTCGGGCCTGAACCGTACACCGCTCCTTATGCACCCGGGACAGCCCAGCCTTCCGACAGACTGCCCCTGGCGACGCGGCGCTTGGCACGGACGCTCGGTCGACGTTAACGCCGACACACACAGGACTCCTCCTCTCACTTCATCCACACAAGTCTACCGCCAAGAAGCTGGCTCACAGACGCCCGCCACGACGCCCGGTGGTTACACAAAAATGCAGGCGGTTCATGTGAGCTGAAAAGGCGAGGGCGAGTGTTTGTCGCTCGCTATTCACTCGGTTAGACCTCTTTTCGTGTGGCGGTGGAGAGATGAGAGAAAGAGAGAGAACACACTAGCGTTTTCCCGTTGCCTCTGTTTTCCGAATCCAATCTGGGGCCGCATGCATGAACCTCTTTTGCCGGGCGAAAGGGTTCGTCGGCCTTTGTCAGGGGCTCATAAGTAGGGACCGCAAAAGGAGGGGGCGGAGCCTTTCATTTTTTTCTCCCCAGGGCATTTTTTGAAGTTTGAGGCTTGATTACACGAATACTACCGAGTTATCCATATACTTTACTATGTTTCTGTATGTAATTAACGACAAGGAATCGATTGGTGTCATCAAATTTGTCTGAAAATGGCTAATTTTGACGGAAAATCAGGAAAAACTGGAATGCAAGTCAAAAAATCGATGTTTTTGGGAATTTGTAGGGCCGGTTCGCGGGCTTTTGCGATTGATTCCGATAGTTTTTGACAAGCTGAATTGAATTTTTTAAACAGAATTCAATTTTAAATGAGCGCATTTTTTTTATACCGGTTCAAACTTCACCTAAAAATTGTGGAAAATTTTCAGCGATGACCCCCTCTTTTTATTTTTCGGATACTTTAAGCAACCCTTCTAGTAATCACACAAAAATTTTTAGAGCTCTGGCATAAATTTAAAGCACTTAAAAGCTTTCTAAAGTCATGACCATTTTCGAAATAATCATGTTTTTTGGGATTTTCGGGAATATGGAAGTCCGGTTCGCGCGATTTGAAAGCATGATCAAATTCAGCAAAAAATTCTCTATCGAATACATTCTATAGATTGAAAAAATAAATGAGCGCATTTTTTTAAATTGCACTTTTCGAAATTAATAAATACTTTTCTATGTCATTTCAAACAACTTATCAGGCCTTGTCAACGCGGAGGGAGAGCGAGCACAACACAGGAATAAGGCGGCGGTTAAAATCTGTCGGGGTGGTTTTGTGGTTAAAGGTGCTGCGCATTGCGTGCGAGGTCAAGGGTTCGGATCTCGTCTTTTTGATTTTTATTTTTCAAAAAGCTTTTTCGATACTTAAAAGGATATTTCTTACACAAAAGTATTAATTTTTCGGAAATTTTCGAAATCAACCAAGAGAATATCCATTTTTTGTGGAAAACCGCCAGGGGTTTCCACTTATTTACGTATTCCCGCGTATTTCAGCCATACAATCATAATATTTGAGTAATATTCATCGCCTGGTATAAAAAAAATTTAAAACATTCCAAATCCGATCTTAATTTACACATTCCTCAGCAGAAATCCGCAGAAATTATCGCATTCAATGAACAATGATGACAAAAGAGGTGGTCGGCAAAACCACGCCGCGCGCATGCAGCCGAAGCCCCGCCTCCCCGCTGGGGAGAAAATCAGTGGTAAATAATCGCGACTTTGAAAGGCTGAAACTCGGGAACTAGCGGGAATTTTGATGAGAAAATTTGGGATTGTACTAATATTGAGGCGTAGAATACAATGAAATCAATAGTTTTTCGAGATTCGCACGTTTTTCAAACTCGTTGCGGTACCTACTCATAAGGCTTTGTCTGTAGATTGTCGAGCTTAGAAATGGGATTTGAAGGTGTTTGTCGTTATTTTGGGGTTATTATGTGTTCACGAACGAGGTTTGCAAACGACGCTCCGATGTTCCGCAATTTTTCCACTGTTCCGCAGTATTCGCTGCGAGACCGCAATGATAAACTGCGGAACATCGGAGCGTCGTTTGCAAACCTCGTTCGTGAACACATAATATTCACAAAACCGGAAAAAAAATTGCGGGAAAAATCGGAGAATGCTCCGATTGACCTGAAATTTTGGGAAATATTGGGAAAAATTATCCTGAACATGCTCAAAAAATTTTGGACCAAAATATCGATTTTTTTCTGAAAACTTTTAAAATCGATATTTTTGTCCAAAATTTTTAGAGCGTGTACAGGAGAACTTTTTCCAATATTTCCCAAAATTTCAGGTCAATCAGAGCATTCTCCGATTATTCCCGCAATTTTTTTCCGGTTTTGTGAATAGGTCCATTGATGAATAAAACAATTAAAATACCAATAAGGTCCCCCTTTAATTACCGCATTTAATCTAATTTTCCGGCAGCCTCTAATTGCCCGGCACCCCATTTTCATAAGATTTCCTGTTTCTTTCTTGAAATGTTCTAGGAATGTTTGTTTCGCACCATTTTCATATTTTCGGTCATAATTTGCTTATTTTTGAATTTTCTGGAAAAATTGTTTTTGAAAAATAAACCTGCAGACGCACGGCGTGTTGGAGGCTACGTTTTTGAATTATTTTTCAAAAGCGAATTTTCGCGCGCGCTACTCTACGCTCGCGTCCCTGCGTATCCTCCGCAGAGACTTGTTTCGATTTACGAGATTTTATTGTTTGTTTCTTACTTTTCTTTGTTATTTTGTTTGTTTCTCATTTTAAAAAAAATTATTTTTTTGAAATCGCAAAACAACATCGGCTGGCGCACTTGCAGACGCAGAGACATAGAATTTAGCACAACGCCTCTCCGCCTCTAATCTCTAATGCGTGCAGGTAGAGCGCAAATGCATCGTACCTCGCCGAGAATTATTGCACCTTTTGAATATAATGAAAAAACGTGAAGAAAATTGGTTTTTTTGAAGAAAAAATGCATAACATCGACATAAAATAATTAAAGCTATTTTTTTGAAATGTTAAACACATAATAAATGTTCTCTACACTCGGTTAGATGGCAGTTTAAAAATTGCCGGATTTTACCGTTTTCTGAGGCGCTGCAGCTATATTTCTGTGAAATTTTTTAATTTTTAATTGAAGGTACCTTCACAAAGTACAAAAGAAATAAAAAAACTACATATTATATCAGAAATTCAGAAATTCTATGCCAGAAGGGGAATTTTCTGATATTTCAAATGCATATTTCGCCGCCAATTTTGAACTTTTCCGACCGGTTCTGCGCTTAAAATGTTTGTCTCGGTCATGTCTACAAAACTTGAATCGAAAAATATGGAAATATCCAGTCATTCGGCAGAAAATTTGAAAAAATATGATTTTCCTTCAGATATTACAACTTTTTGTATTTCGTCCTCATTTCTCCACCGATTTTATTGAGCGAGCTTGTAAATTATCGAAAATACCTATTTAAACAAAAGTTGAATCTAAAAACAACTAATGGGGTTATTCATTTCATGCATTTTGCATTTTTTGTCAAATTTTCCTTATTCATTTCATGCAGAAAACGACATTTTCTGCAGCAGAAAATTGCATTTCGTCGAACTGCAAATTGCAGAAAACTGCATTTCGCCGAACTGCAAAATGCACTTTTTGTCATTTTCTGCATGAAATGAATAACACCACCATTTTTCTTGCATTTTCGCGTGTTATTTGTGACAAAAAGTGCATTTTGCAGTTCGACGAAATGCAGTCTTCTGCTGCAGAAAATGTCGTTTTCTGCATGAAATGAATAAGAAAAATTTGACAAAAAATGCAAAGTGCATGAAATGAATAACCCCATAAAAATTTTATAATTGAAGAAAAAATTTAAGAAAACCACATTTTCAGTGGAAAATGAGCGCTCATTGGCGCACGCAAAGTGCGCCAACCCTCTGCACTTTCCCACTTTTGGAGGCGGTGGAAATGGTTTTTTTTTTTTTGAGATTAATGTGATACATTTTTTTTGTTGGAAAATTGATTTTAAGTCGGTTTTTTCGTAAATAAAAACAGTTAATTTAAATTCTGAAAAATAAAATACGAAAATTGGGACTAAAAATGCGAACAACGTTATATTTTGCCAAAAAAAAAAAACATATTTGGCAAGGCGCCAAAGATTTTTGGCAATACTCCAAGAGAAATATATGGAGGCGCAGAGAAAAACGCAAGTGCGCCAGAGCGCGTTTGCACTTTCGTATAAAGGTACCTTTAGTCAACGGAATCTTGCGAATGATTTGTTTTGTGAGCTCTTTCTTCTCATCCACACTCATAACCTGCATTCTCTCTTCGCGAGTAATCTCAAACGGTTTCATCTTTTTGCGTTTATGTATATCATCCTCCTCGTCGTCATTTCCAAACACTCCATTCAGCCGTTGAGCAATCGGAATCGGTGAAATCGCTTCTTTTTTCGTGAGAGCCGCACTTCCAGACGCAACTGGTCTCGCAATCTGAGCACTTGTTTGCTGCGAAGAGTCTCCAATAGCCTTCCATCCGCCATTTTGTGACGGAGCTGGAGAATCACTAGAAGTGACTTCTGTTGCTGTGGTTGTCGCCTCGACGGTAATCTCTTTGGGTGGTTCGATTTGTTCCACTTTAATCTCTTCCTTGATTTTGACGTCAGACGTCTTCTCACTTCCACTCTCTTCGTCGCTCGATTCCGATTCTCCATTGGCGCCGTTGGCGGATTGACCAAGTGGTTGATGCGGATTCGGGCTGCCGCTATCAGCACGCATCTTGCGACGAGCTTCTTCTTCCTGAAACTAGATGAACGGATTATTACTGTTTTATTTAAGTTGCAAAAAGATTTACGAGACTCCGCCCACTACCCTGCAATTTTTTTTGTGATTTTTCCGTTTTTTTTTGTCAATACATTGTTTCTTCAGATCGATAAATGGCGTATGGTATGGTATGCGAATGAATATTGAACAAGAAAATTCGAGAAAAAGAGAAAAAATGGAAATGGCGAAAGATACAAAAACCGATAAAAAATATTTTTCGTCTTTTCATGGTAAATATCGCATTTTTCCTCATTTTTTTTTGGAAATAATTGATTTCAGGTCGCTAAATGTGTTGTTCAAATGGGGATTCGATTAAAAAGTGCGGGTTTTTACTCGAATCCTCCATTCAAACAACACATTTAGCGACCTGAAATCAATTATTTTCAAAAAAAAATGAGGAAAAGTGCAAAAATTACCATGAAAATACGAAAAATATTTTTTATCGATTTTTGCATCATCCGCCATTAGCATTTTTCTTTTTTTCTCAAATTTTCTTGTTCAATATTCATTCGCATACCACACCATACGCCATTTATCAATCTGAAGCAAAAATGTGTTGAAAAAAGAAAACGGAAAAAACACAGGAAAAATATTATGGATTCGTGAATGGGCGACAAAACCGGGTGAATTGTGGGGCAAAAGATGGCTGGTCTCACCACGATTTTGACAGACTACGGTTAGCGCGAAAATATTTGTTTTATTCTTTTTTTTTTAAATTAAAACTCATTTTCATAGTTTTTTTCTCAACAAAATGTGTTTTTGAAACGAAATTACCCATTCCAGGTTACACAAAAAATTTTAATAGTGAAAAAATGCTAGTCAAAAGGCAAAAAATCGCGTTTTTATTAAAAACAAAAGAAGAAAAAATATTTTTCGCGCTAACCGTAGTCGGTCAAAATCGTGGCGAGACCAGCCAACTTTTGCCCCACAATTCACCGCGTTTTATCGCTCATTCACGAATCCATAATAGCAGGGTAGTGGGCGGAGTCTCGTAAATCGGTTTGCAACAACTCGAATAAAACAACAATATACAACTGGAAATGAAAATTTGGAAAAAAAAATGAACGTTTCGAAAATTTTTCTGCAATTTTCCGTCGCGGTGTTTGCACACTTTACACCGCGACGACAAAATGCAGAAAAACTTTCGAAAATCTCAAAAACGATGCAAACTAACTACCTTCAGATTATGCCGTTTCAACGCCTCCTCGTCCACATTAATAGTTGGTTGTCCATTTTCAACTTCCAGCATTATCTGTTTTTTAAGTTCCTCTATTTCCTGCAACTCTTGAATCCGATCCTTCTGATCAGCCTCACGCTCCTTCTCATAATCCCTCTTTCGCTGAAAGTACAGTGAACTTTTGAAGAACTTTGGATCGTCACGCTCGTCTTCATAATCTTCGAGAAACGTCTTCAACCTCTTGCACTCTTTCTGCGTGTTTTTCTTTCTATCATGTTCCCGTCGCTCTTCCTTCTCGTACTTTTTTGCCATTTGCCTCTCGCGAGACTCCCACCGCTTTAGACGAGCATGATACGCTTGTTCCTTCTCTTTCATCATTTGTTTCATGATTCGCTTCTCACGAGCTTCATCACTGTCTTCTGAACCTCGCGAAGCGGAACGACGTCGTTTCGAATGTTTCGACCGTTGTGGTGAACGACTTCTGGAGCGAGACGAGTAAGAGGCGCTGCGTGATGAGGAAGTCGAGTTAGAGGAAGAAGAGGATCCAGAGGTTGAACGACTTCTGCGATATTTTCTGAAAATTTGGGAAACATTTAATTGTTTGATTTTTTAAAATGCATCGTTAATGGTAGAATTGCCATATCTTTTTCTTGAATTTTTTTGAACTTCGGACTGCAAAAAATGCGATTCCAGTAACTTTTTTTAAACAAAAAAATTGGGGGTGCTACGGAATAGAACTGCGCGGAATAGAACCGCCTGAAATTGAGCTGTACCGACCCAGAACCGCTCGAACAATTCGAAGAATTATTTCGTTGTACATTGTGAGGCCCTGAGTTCTATTTCGTGCAGTTGCTTTTTTAGTACATTTTCATTTCAGCCGGTTCTATTCCGCGCAGTTCTATACCGTAGCACCCCCAAAAAATTGGCTCTGCGACGTTTCGAAACTTGTTTTTTGCACTTTTGCGTAGCGTTTTTCGCCAATTGACACCAAAAATCACGCAAATTTCTTTTTAATTTTTCGTTTTTATCAAGTTTTTCGTCGTGTATCAACGTTTCTGAATTGTTATTTTCAAAACTAAACAAATCTACCATTTTCCGTTAAAAATCGCCCGTTTTGGGCTTAAAATGAAGGTTTCATTCTGAATAATCAGATCATGGTTTGAATTGCTCGAAAAGTAAATTTTCAAGTGAAATATTGCAAAAAAATAACATTTCAGTGGAAATTTTTCATTCTCCGCATTGCTGGCGTATAAATAATGAACCTATTCACAAAACCGGAAAAAAAAAACTTCGGGAAAAATCAGAGAATGCTCCGATTGACCTGAAATTTTGGTCCCCGCTCAAAACCCCGCTCACACGCTCAAAAAATTTTGGAGCAAAATATCGATTTTTTCTGAAAATTTTTAAAATCAATATTTTGATCAAAAATTTTTTGAGCGTGTACAGGAGAATTGTTTACAATATTTCCCAAAATTTCAGGTCAATCGGAGCATTCTCCAATTTTTCCCAAAGTTTTTTTTTCCGGTTTTGTGAATAGGTCCATTATTTATGCGCCAGCAATGCGGAAAATGAAAATTTTCCATTGAAATTGTAGTTTTTGCAATATTTCACTTGAAAATTTACTTTTCGAGCAATTCAAACCATGATCTGATTATTCAGGATGAAACCTTCATTTTAAGTCCAAAACGGGCGATTTTTAACGGAAAATGGTAGAGTTATTTCGTTTTGAAAATAAAAATTCAGAAAATTCGATATACGACGAACTAATACTTGATAAAAACGAAAAATAAAAAAGAAATGCGCGTGATTTTGGTGTCAATTGGCGAAAAACGCTACGCAAAAATTCAAAAAAAACTGTTTCAAAACGTCCCAGAGCCAAGAAATGCCATAAAATGTAATTTAATTTGTTACAAATTTTCAATTCTCACTCACTTATTTCTTGGAGAAGTGCTCCTTGACCTTCTCGATGATCGTCCGCCACGACTTCTGCTTCTGCGACGTCGATTTCGATCATCCTGAAAATTGATAATTTTTATCCAAAGAAATATTTTACAAAGATGATTCATGGTAGGATTTTGAATGATACTTTAACTTTCAGACTTTCAGTTTTAATATTGTTTTCGACATTTCTTGTCGACGTTTCCTCCAGTAACATAAATGAGAAAAAAGTGTGTATGAGAGACGTAGAGAAAAAGAGAAATACAGATGCACACAAATATAAACAAAAACACTGTTTAGTACTTTTTTGGACATTTTTTTCGTATGTTTTTTTAAAAACTCAAAAATAAGAGGGTAAATTAGTAGCATGCAAAAAATATTTTTTTTCTTTTTTTTTCTCACTAAAAAGCACACAAAATAGAAGCTCGGAAGAGTGAAAAACTATTATTTATGACCGTTTTTTTTTCGTTTGAAACATGAATTTTTGCATTGATGACTTACGACTACCGTATCCAAGATGGAAATTGATTATAACACTCTGCAAATTTCGATTTACACCATAGATTTGAAGAAAAAAAATACGCAGTGAGAATCGGGGATAAAGGGTGGGACAAACATAGAGTGAGGGTGATCCCTAAGGCTAGTGTTTTACACGGTTAGAAGCACACCAAAAAAGCAGAGACAGTGTTATATGGAACGATCAAACACTATTCATTTCCTTATCGTCTCCAAATTAATTTTTCTGTTTTTCACAATTTTTAATCAAAAATCGTTGAAAATTCCGAATTTCAGTAAAATTCTGTTTTTTTGGACCTATTCACAAAACGGGAAAAAAACTTCGGGAAAAATCGGAGAATGTTCCGATTGACCTGAAATTTTTTGGAAATATTGGAAAAAAATTCTCCTGTACAAGCTCAAAAAATTTTGGACCAAAATATTGATTTTAAAAATTATTGTCGGCCCGCCAAAATGATCAAACGTGCTCCCCTGAACTCAATGCTATGCGATTTTCATTGTGGTTTCCAAATTATTTTACTTCACGTATAAATTCAACGTGAAATGAAATAGTTTGGAGACCAAAATGAAAATCACATAGCGTTGAGGTCAGCGGAGCGCGTTTGACCATTTTGGCGGGCCGATAATAATTTTTAAAATCAATATTTTGGTCCAAAATTTTTTGAGCGTGTACAGGAAAATTTTTTCCAATATTTCCCAAAATTTCAGGTCAATCAGAGAATTCTCCGATGTTTCCCGCAATTTTTTCCGTTTTCTTTCTTTTTTTCCGATAGGTCCATTATTTATCACTGAAATTTAAAATTTCCAGCGAGATTTTTGATTTTTGTGGAAAGTGGCTTGAAATGTAGTATTGGTTGGGTGATTTACGAATGTCACATTGAAATCGGACAAAAAAAATTCACTGGTTTTTTATGATTTTTACAAACAAAAAAAAATATAGAAGACCACGTGTAGTACACAAAGTCGCGGCCAGCATATTTTTCCGAAAATTTTCCTTTTTGAATTAGATAAAACCTATATTTCCGTTTATCTGGCCCAATTTTGGCCGATTTGTAAATAATTTATCAAAAGAAGAGTGAAAAAATGAAGAAAAAATCCGTTTTCTTTCATTTTTTCACTCTTCTTTTGATAAATTATTTACAAATCGGCCAAAATTGGGCCAGATAAACGGAAATATAGGTTTTATCCATTTCAAAAAGGAACATTTTCGGAAAAATATGCTGGCCGCCAGTTTCCTAGGCCGCGACTTCGTGTACTCCCCGTGGTCTTCTACATTTTTTTGTTGTTGTAAAAATCATAAAAAAACCGAGACATTTTTTTGTCCGATTTCATTGTGATATTCGTAAATCTTTCCCCAAAAAGTTGATTTTTCTGATTGTGAGACGACTTTTGAAAAAAAAAAAACAGAAAACTTATATTTGCGACGGAAATGAAAGCTTATGAATTTTGAGACCCTTACCGGATAATAATCGCCGAGGAGCCACGACATTTTCGCCTAGAAATTATTGAATTGACGACACTTTTAATGTGTTGAGAAGCAGACAAGGGATGAGTCGGTTGAAAGGCACATTCTTACAAGGGGCAAACGAAAAAAAAAAAAGAAGTGACATGCACCACGACACCAGCGACAAAACGAATAGAAGAGAGCCGAGGTCAATTCCCAAATGATGACTCGTTTTGGACAACAATAGTGCTGGGATCCACTTTTTGTGGATCTGAATATAACGGTGAAACACGGAAAAGCTGACATTCAAACAAGAAAGTGAACAGAAAAAAATAGGGAATTTCATCACACTCACTCAACAACATACCACCAGAAGAGGGAGATGTGCATGATAAATCTTTGAAGCATCTGGAACGATTTCAACCGGAATATACTCTTTTTTTTTGTTTTTGTTAATTATTGGATTAGTAAACATGTAGGGTGGTCCTGGGAAGAACGCAACGGATGAAAAAGAGAGGCTCCGCGACGTTTCAAAACCAGTCACTTCAAAACCGCCATGTTTTCATGACTCGATTGAAAAAAATTGTTTTTAATAATTATTGGTAAACAAAGTCGGCACAGGTAGATGGTCCCGCCCCTTTTCTGCTGCCAAATAGCCGCCAAACAGCAGCCAAATAGCCGCCAAATATCACCCAAACAGCAGCCAAACAGCCACCAAATAGCAGTCAAATAGCAGGCAAACAGCCGCCAAATAGCAGCCAAATATCAGCAAAACAGCAACCAAATAGCAGTCAAATAGCACCCAAACAGCATCCAAATAGCCGCCAAATAGCAGCCAAACAACCGCCAAATAGCACTTATTTGTGCCATTTGGCGGCTACTTGGCTGTTATTTGGCGGCTGTTTGGCTGCTATTTGGCTGCTATTTGGCGGCTTTTTGGCTGCTATTTGGCTGCTATTTGGCGGCTATTTGGCTGCTATATGGCTGCTATTTGGCGGCTATTTGGCGGCTTTTTGGCGGCTATTTGGCGGCTTTTTGGCTGCTATTTGGCTGCTATTTGGCGGCTATTTGGCGGCTATTTGGCGGCTATTTGGCTGTTATTTGGCGGCTAATTGGCTGTTATTTGGCGGCTATTCGGCGGCTATTTGGCTGCTATTTGGCCGCTATTTGGCTGTTATTTGGCGGTTATTTGGCGGTTATTTGGCTGATATTTGGCTGTTATTTGTCTGCTATTTGGCGGCTTTTTGGCTGCTATTTGGCTGTTGTTTGGCGGTTATTTGTCGGTTGTTTGGCTGCTATTTGGCGGCTATTTGGCTGATATTTGGCTGTTATTTGTCTGCTATTTGGCCGCTATTTGGCTGCTATTTGGCGGCAATTTGGCTGTTATTTAGCGGCTATTTGTCTGCTATTTGGCTGCTATTTGGCCACTATTTGGCTACTATTTGGCGGCTGTTTGAGTGCCATTTGGCAGCTATTTGGCTGTTATTTGGCGGCTATTTGTCTGCTATTCGGCGGCTATTTGGCTGCTATTTGGCGGCTGTTTGGCTGCTATTTGGTGGCTATTTGGCGGCCATTTGGCAGCTATTTCGCGCCTATTTGGCTGCTATTTGGCTGCTATTTGGCGGTTATTTGGCTGCTAATTGGCTGCTATTTGGCGGCTATTTGGATGCTATTTGGCTGCTGTTCGGGTGCTATTTGGATGCTGTTTGGCCACTATTTGGCGGCTGTTTGGCTGCTATTTGGCGGCTGTTTGGCGGCTATTTGGCTGCTACTTGGCTGCTGCTTGGGTGCCATTTGGCGGCTATTTGGCTGCTATTTGGCGGCTATTTGGCGACTATTTGACTGCTATTTGACTGCTATTTGGGGCTATTTGGCGGCTATTTGGCTGCTGTTTGACGACTATTTGGGGCTATTTAGCTGCTATTTGGATGCTATTTGGCGGCTATTTGTCTGCTGTTTGGCGGCTATTTGGCTGCTATTTGGTTGCTATTTGGCGGCTAATTAGCTGCTATTAGGCGGTTATTTGGCTGCTGTTTGGCTGCTATTTTGCTGTTATTTGGCGGCTATTTGGCTGCTGTTTGGCTGCTATTTGGCGGCTGTTTGGCTGATATTTGGCGGCTATTTGGCGGCTGTTTGGCTGCTATTTGGCGGCTGTTTGGCTGCTATTTGGCTGCTATTTGGCGGCTGTTTGGCTGGTATTTGGCGGCTATTCGGCTGCTATTTGGCGGAAATTTGGTTGTTATTTGGCTGCTATTTGGCGGCTGTTTGGCTGTTATTTGGCGGCTATTTGTCTGCTATTTGGCGGCTATTTAGCTTCTATTTGGCTGCTATTTGGCGGCTATTTGGATGCTATTTGGCTGGTTTTGAAACGTCGCGGAACCAAAAGAAAAAAGACATTTTGAAAAGGAAGAAGAGCGGAGAGGCGAAAGAAAAGAAGAAGGAAGACGTGCAAAAGAATGAAAAGACCACCGGAAGGACACACAAATTAGTATAACACACGTTCACAAAAATAAGAAAAAAAGAAGCGACATTCATTTAATTATTGTGTATTCTGAATATTTCTTTAATTGGGTGATAAGGTTAGAACATAGGAATAATTGCATTATGTGAGCAACACTTTTGCTAATCACCTTCCCCGAGACACGTTTACCCTATTTTCTGACATTGTAAATATTTTTACGAGATTCTGAGCACGTTTTCAATAAATTTAAATATAAGAAAAACTGGGTGAAAACTTACGGAACAGTCGGGTTTCTTTTTTCGTCCAAATCTTGCTGGATTATATGAGAACCTATATTATATCAAAATGGCTTACTTTTGTTGTCTATCAAACAACTGACTGCGGTATCCAGAGTTGCGGAATTTTGTCATTAATAAAGAAAACTCACCTTTTTATTGGCAGATGTCGTGGACGACGGTTTATCGGATTTGTCTTCAGCAGCTTTCGCCCTTTTTGCCTCCTCTGAGAGTTCACCATCTTAAATAGACATTTATTAACAAAATTAAAAGACTCTGGGACGTTTTTTCGATATTCGCCGAAAATTTACCGCGAAAAATACACTAATGGGGTTATTCACGAAATGGCAAAAAATGGCAAAAAACTGCGCTTTTTCTTTCAAGACTCGAAGTTTATTTTCAAAATGAAGTTTCAAAACTGAACGGATGATTTTATTGTCCATTCGCGAAAAATGCAAGTGCGCCCCATTGAACTTTGTACTTTGCGAATTTCATTTTCGTCGCCAAATAATTTTTCCTCTTTTTCTTCGATTTTTTGCTACAATTCTTCGTTTTTCTTGATATTTCTTTGTTAAAATGACGAATAACAAACAAATTCGTAATATTTTGTGAAAAAACGTCCTAATTATGCCCAATTTTTGTCAAAGTTCGCCATTTTTCAAAATTACCGCTTCTTAAAAAATTCCTTAATCATTTATTTGAAAGGGTTTTTGCTCAAATTTATTTTTAAACCGAAAATTACTGATTCTAATATAAATTTTCGCGAAAAATACTATTCTTCATTATTATCAGTAATTTTCGGTTTAAAAAGAAAGAATAGATTAAAAACCCTTTCAAATAAATAATTTAGGAATATTTTAAGAAGCGGTAATTTCGAAAAATGGCGAATTTTGACAAAAATTGGGCATAATTAGGACGTTTTTCCACAAAATATTACGAATTTGTTTGTTATTCGTCATTTAAAAAAAAAGAAATAACAGGAAAAACGAAGAATTTTAGCAAATAATCGAAGTAAAAAGAGGAAAAATAATTTGGCGACGAAAATGAAATTCGCAAAGTAGTAAGTTCAATTGAGCGCACTCAGTTTTGAAAATAAACTTCGAGTCCTGAAAAATCATTATTTTTGGGCCGAAAATTTTTGTCATATGAAATTTTTTGAAAAATCAGCAGTTTTCAAAAAATTACCAAATCCATTTTAGGAGCTTGCAAATTTTCAGAACCATAACCCTCTTCATTCAAAAGTTATACTCCAAAAACCTAAATATGATATATTTTTGTCATCAGGTACTGTACCTTCCGTAAACGAAAACAATTCTTTGTGATCAGTTTCCATCCAGTGAAGGATTTTCAGTCGGATTTCTTCATCTTTCTTCAAATCCTCCTCATCCGCAGGCAGTTCACCATCCTTCAACTTTAGCTCTTTCTTTCCTGAAAGTAAAAGTAAAATTTTTTTGAACTCTTGTTAAAAATTATAAATATTCCTAAGCTTTCCGACTACAAATAAAAGAAGAAAAAAAAATAAATGAAAGAATAGGTGACAAGTAGAAAGAGTAGTATCGATTTTTGATCTGGTGATATTTCCATTCATTCCACAAGCATAAAAACAGTGACAACATGCAGAAAAAAGGGTGTTACCTAACCGATGATTATAATGCAAATGCTTCAAACAATGAGATTTTTGGAATTTTATTACAAAAAAAAAGAAATAAAGCGCAATTTCTCACTCACCTTGTCTTTTGCGATTTTCAATGGCGGTTTTACGCAATTCGGAGCGAACTTTCTCTTCGGCCTGAAAAAAAATTCCCTTAATACTCACACTTTCTGTTTTTCGCTTCTCACCTTTACAGTCAATTTTTTGTCGCCGAGATGGAAATCGTGAAGGATACGAAGAGCACGAAGGGTTCCTTCCAGATCGGAAAAGTTGCAAAAACCAAATCCTTGTAATTTACCATTGTTACCCTTGATTCGCTTCCACGATGACACGGCTCCACATTCCTGCAACAAACAACATGAAACTATGAGTTCTAAGTACCTAAATAAATATGTTCAGAATATAATAACTCACGTTTAAAATTTTCTGGATAAACTCATCTGTGCACTTTTCCGAAATGTTTCCCACAAAAACGGGAGTTGGGTCCGGTGCCTTTTGTGGTGGCGGTGCTGGCTACAAAATTCAAAATTTCAATTTTTCAAAAAAAAAAAAAAAATCGATTTCCCAAAAAAAAGTTTACCTGATGACCGGGCATTCGCATCTGACCAAACACTATCTGTTGGGGTTGTGGTGGATATTCTGAAACCAATTTTCATTAAATATTTAAAAAATAATTAAAAATTAAAAGGGGAAAAAACTCACGTTGTTGATACGGCATTCCGTAGCCTGGACGGAAAGCCATTTTTCAACTAAATACACGCTGAAAACGGGGAAATTATAAAATTTAAATGGAAGAAAATTCAAAAATATAGACAACGAAGTTTTTCGCCAGTTTTTAAAGAAAAATATCATTGAATTCATGATTTTTTGGTACGATTGAATAATTTACAGGAAATATAACATATTTTTCGAACAAAAAATGCAAAAAAATGGCGAGAGAATGTTGGATTTGAAGGCGATTTGCTTTCGAGCGACTGGGGTGTTTATCGATTTTTTGGCTGGCGTGTTTTGCGTGCGACAAGAATGCGTCAGCAGCACGCTTGCGTGTTTCTCGATCACACGAATTTAGGGTATGCGCCTTTAAAGAAAACCGTAATCAGTTTAAAGTTTTGTTCAAAAATAAGAAAAAAAAATAAATTTTTCTTTTGTTTTTTTGGACCACTTAAAATTATTTTTTTTTATGTGAAAAAGTATTTTTCACAACTTCTGGTGTATTTAATACGTTCTGAGTTCTATTTTAAACTCAAAAACACTAATAAATGAATGATATAGTGAGACCCCACGAAAAGGGGGGAAAGTGTTGAAACGCAGGAACGAAAAGGGGGGAAAATGGGGACAGTTTGTCTGCAAAAGTGCCGCACGGTTTTTCAATATTTTTGGAGAATGATAAATAGTGTTTTTTTCCTGCTTTGTTTTGCTGGAATTTAGTATTTAAAATGCGGAGACAAAATAGAAACGATTAAAAAATAAAAGGAGCGGAAAAGCTGCGAGAGGTCCACACAATTATTGATTTTAGTGAAAAATAATATTTTTTGCGAAAATTCGGGTGATTTCGCATTAAAATAGTAAAATTGTGTGCTAAAAAGAAAGAATACATTGAAATACATCATCATAATATTATTTGAACTAAAAGCTTTCCAAATTAATGATTTAGGAATTTTTAAAGCAGCGGCAATTTCGAAAAATGGCGAATTTTAACTAAAATTGGGCATATTCAGGAAAATTTTTACAAAATATTACGAACTTGTTTGTTATTAGTCCTTTTAACAAATAAATATCAAGGAAAACGGAGAATTTTAGCAAGAAATCGAAGAAAAAGAGGAAAAATAATTTGGTGACGAAAATGAAAATCGCAAAGTACGAAGTTCAATGAAGCGCACCTGCATTTGTCGCGAATGGACAATAAATACCCAAAAAAACTAATTTCAGGCAAAAAAAGCAGAAAAAAAAAACACTATTGCTCATTCTCCAAAAATGCAGAAAAAACCGTGCGGCACTTTTGCAGACAAACTGTGCCCATTCCCCCCCCCCTTTTCGTTCCTGCGTTTCAACACTTTCCCCCCTTTTCGTGGGGTCTCGATATAGTGAAACAGAAAACAAAGACGCACGGCGTGTTGAAGAGTACATCGTGAAAAAGCGCTCTACTGCTCACATAGATTTGAGGAAACGCGGTTGTTACAGATTTGAAACGGTTTAGATTTTCAAAAACGAGGCGCTGGCGGAACACGTTTTCTGCATAAAATAAATAGGGAAATATTGTTTAAATATTTAAAATCATGCAAAAGATACATATGAACCCACAAGAAAAAAATATATAAAAAATTGCTGCGCCGCAGTAACGACGTTTTGAATACGCCATTTCGCGCTCTTTTTTCTCGAGTGACGTGGCAACTTTCCCGCGAAATTTAAATTTTAATTTTCATGTACCTCTCAACACACCGTGAAGACGGCAAAAAACTTCGCGAAAACTCGGAAAATGCTCCGATTGACCTGAAATTTAGGGAAAATCCTCCCGGACATTACCCCAAAATTTCAGACAAACACATATCGATTTTAAGCATTTTCAGAAAAAAAGCAATATTTCTTAAAAATCGATGTTTTGGTCTGAAATTTTGTGGAAATGTCCGGGAGAGTTTTCCCCCTATTTCCCAAAATTTCAGATCAATCGGAGCATTCTCCGAGTTTTCCCGAAGTTATTTTTTCCATTTTCTTCCTTTTTTTTCCTGTTTTGTGAATAACCCCATAATATTAACGTGACAAAAGAAAAAAAAAATTTAAAAAAAGGTTTACAAAAAATCAAGAAAAATATTTAACTATTCGAGAATCATTTCAATATTTGAATAAAATAAAATTTCAATAAGCAAAGATAAAAAATGTGTTCAATTTTAACAGATGAGGAAGAGGATGACACTTTTATCAAGCCTGTAAGTTAAATAAATATCAATTTTCAAATGGGCTTAGCTTCAAAGCTATCTTGTTTATTTTTTTTTTTTTCAAGGGATTCGAATTAGTGACTCCACGAAACACTTATATGGTTGGTCAACTTCTCGGCGTGGGAGGATTTGGCGATGTTTTCCAGGTGTCGTGTAAAGATAAAGATGGACAAACAGTTGATTATGCATTGAAAGTCGAAAAGCAAAAGGAAAACAGACATTCGAAACTGAAAATGGAAATAGCCATCCTGAAAGCGTGCAACGATTGTAACCACTTTACGAAAATAGTCGATCGAGGCAAGAGAGACGAACTTGGTGGATACTTCTTCATAATAATGGAGTTAGTTGGAAAAACTATTGGAGACATGGCGAAGAAACATCCAAACGGAGTATTCTCTTTCGTCACTGCTCTCGGAGTTGGCAGTCAGTGTCTGGAAGGAATCGAGAGTCTTCATAAACACGAGTATATTCATCGAGACATCAAACCGGCCAACTTTGCCATCGGTTTACCGCCAAAACAGCATATTGTGTATGTCTTGGACTTTGGTATCGCCAGAAAATTCACTAATTTCAAGAATGAAGTGAAAACTCCTAGGCAGAGGGTTGCATTCAAGGTAAACCAGTTTTTTGAATGATAAATATAAAATTGAAGCGATGTATTGTGTTTTCAATCGACTTGCGGCATGAGAACACGAAACCCCGCCCACTTATTTGTGCGCGACCACGCGAACACAGAGATATTTGAAGAGACGCAGACCGAACGGTGAATGCAGACTTAAAATGTGATGCGTTTTCATGTCGCAAGTCGATTGAGAACACAATACAGTAAAGTTTCATTCAAAATAATGGTATCGAAATTTGAAAAATACGGGCATCATCGCGGGATTCGGGAGACTCAGATTTCCAAGTTTGGGTTTTCACTGATTTCTGGGAATTGCGCTATAGCATCGCGAACTTCAAAAACAGGGACTGAAAAAGCGTTTCAACTAACAGAAAAAGTGGGAACTTCCACATTTTTAGGAGTTTTAGGTCAAAATATGAGTGGCATACTGTAGCTTTCTAGAAAATTTAATTTACAGTAATCATAATAAAACGCTTGCGCAGAGAAAGGCATTGACACAATCAAGAGATTTCTGAGGACGTATGCATGAACATTTACCGTACGGTAAATGAAAAAGTAAATGAATGTATTGACCGAAAATATTAGTTTTGTTATTGCTGAAACGATTCACGTGTCATTTATAGCTCCATGAACCCCTTAAGCATTTTAAAAGTTAAATATTCTGTAGAGAAAATCATTTACCGTTTTCATTTACCTTACGGAAAACGTTCATGAATACGGCCTCTGATCGGACTTTTGAAATGACTAGCTTTATTTTTCGCTTTATCTCTTCATCTGGTTTTGCTCACAATTCTTTTTTATTCTTTTTTTATGCTCCATAAAAATCCACGTGTACTGCTTTTGAGCTATATGGATGGATTATGCAGTTGAAAAATTGAAAAAAAAAAGTCAATTAATGAATTATTGTGAAAACAAAAAAGTTGCAACGCGGTGTTTGCGTACTTTTAAAATTCAAATGAAAATGGGGACAAATCTCTTCATTTGCCATGCTATTTCTTTCATTGCCGTTTGAATTTCAAAAGTACGCAAACACCGCGTTGCAATATTTTTGTTTTCACAATATCAAAGATAAGTATGTGCAGCTGCTCAAGAACTCTGTTTCAGAATATTTTAAATTAATTTGCATTTTGGCGAAATGGTGTCTAAACGCCCGGTGAAAGATTTTATTGTGAATGTGGCAAAGTTCAGCATGTTTATATGCTATTCACAAAAAGTTTTTAAACACCGCTTACACAATTTCTTAAATTTATTTTACTTTATCCCTGATTGCTTTTATTAGTCTTGGATTGAGCCGACTATAAACCAATTTTTCAAATTTTGGTGGTAATGGTCAAATTTTTTATATGAGAAAACGGCAGGCCTTCTCAGCCTACAAACTAGAGTGGGTCTGGCGGCGTCCCGAGTTTTAGGGCAGTCTCGAAGGCATCCTCTCGCTGCCTCTTTCTTTACCGTACAGGGATCATCCGTTGCTTCCCTCAAGCTATTGTGTTTTCAATCGACTTGCGACATGAGAAAGCGAGGCTCCGCCCACTTTTTTGTGCGCGACCACTCGAACACAGTGATATTGGAAGAGACGCAGACAGAACGGCGAATGCAGACTTGAAATGCGCGTTCATGCCGCAAGTCGATTGAAAACACAATATATGAGAGAGTCCTTCGCCATTTTAGAAATCAAAAACCCACAAAAGCTAACATTGTTTCGCAAAACGTCCGAACCACCAAAACCAAAAATTTCTTTCAGGGAACTCTCCGTTTTTGTGCTCTTGCGTGCCACCAAGGCGTCGAGTTGGGCCGAAAAGACGACTGTGAAAGCATTCTGTATTTAATTCTCTCAGTTCTCGTAGTCGGTGGACTTCCTTGGGATGTTGAAAACAGACATGACGTATGGCGTATCAAAGAGGAATGTCGGAGGGAAAAACGCAGCGAATTGTTCAGAGGGATACGCAGAGCCAAAGAGTTGCACTTGTTCATGGATTACATTGACTCTCTTGCATACCAAGATCAGGTGGATTACGATTTCTTGTACAAAATATTGGCTCTATCGTGCACTGAAGTTGGTGCCGATATCAATGATCCTTACGAGTGGGAATCGATGGAAGATGTGAAGAAGAGGAAAAAGAAGACTAATTGTAAGAAGAAAGAAGGAAAGAAGATTAGCAAAAAAGGAAAAATATAGATATTTAAATAGAATGATAAAATTGATAAACTATTGTGTTTTCAAACAAGTTGCAGAATGAAAAAAAAGAGCCTGCTATCCCTTTTTGGTCTCCGTCTCTTCAAATAGCAATGTGTTAGTGCGGTCGCGAACAAATAGGTGGGCGGAGTTTCGCGATATCATGTCGCAACTCGATTGAAAACACAATATGACTGACTGCGGCTGCGAACTAAATTTTCCGAAATCAGTTAAAAAGTACTTTGATCAGACCATGATTGACTTTTACCTTTTTCTTTTTTCCCGCTGTTCAAATTCAAACAATCAAGGTGCTGTGCTGGTCAGCTGACACTTGCATCTGACTTTTATTTGAACATCATCCTTCTTATGTTATCAGTAACTTGATAACTGCCTGCACCCCACCAAACAGACAGCCACTCGGCCATCCAACGCTCACTTTACTTTTTTCCCTTTCACCATGAAGTTGGCATTACTTTTATTCTTCGCTCTTTCAACCATATTCTGCTCGTTGGAAGCGGTCAGGTACCATCCTAGACGAGGTTTGGCTGCGGCTGCTGCTGGACGTCACAGAAAGTTGAAATATCACGACGAAGGAGAAGCATTCGTTGTATTGGTGTCTGGATCCAATGGATGGTACAACTATAGACATCAGGCTGATGTGGCACATGCGTATCACACGTTGAGAAATCATGGAATTCCCGAGGAGAACATTATCACGTTAATGTACGATGATATCGCAAATAATCAACTGTGAGTTTTGTTTGCGCATTTACATTGGGAACGCTGCCGGGTTTGAGCCGAACGGGTGGCTGAAAATCTATTCTATGCCGTTTTTTGTGGCTTATATTAATATGCTCGATGCACCAGTGCTACATCAATCCAAACGTCGTGTATCTTGTGTGTCAAACACGGGTACAGTTTTAAATTTAAAGTCTGAATATCAGGTTGTACAACAAGTTTTGCATTAATTTCAAAACAAAAAAAAAGAAATCCTTAAAAACAACGATTGGTCGATTTGTAGGCTCTGGGACGTTTCAAAACAAGACGTTTCAAAACTGGGACACTTCAAAACTGTGACGATTCAAAACCTGCCACTTCAAAACTAGGACGGTTCAAAACTTTGGGTGCAATTGTGCGTCACGGTGTACGCACTAGTGACACTAGAACACACGCACATTAAATGTTTATTTTCGTTTTGTCATTGTTTTAAACTATTTTCACGTAATATTCATTTTCTTTTTTTTGTTTTGTCATTTTTTAACTCTCTTCACGCATTTTGCTCTCGTTTCGCATTTTTAAAAAATAATTTTTTGCCGGTATTCAAATTTGGTCAAATTCGCCGAGCTCATGTTTTGTCTTTTGTCGAGTGCTTTACCGGTAAAACGCTTTAGTAAATTTTCCGATAAATTTAACGAACCTTTACCGGTAAAGCAGAAAAATGATAATGTATTAGAAAAAATCAATATTTTGGTTCAAATTTTTCTGAGCATTTTTCCATAAATTTCCGAAAGTTCAGGTTAAGCATTCTCCGAATTTTCGCGCAGTTTTTACCGGTTTTGTGAAATTCCGTTGCTCAGCCTTTCGCCGTTCGTTGCTTGCTCAGCCTGCTCAGCCTTTTTCTAAATAAAATAAATCACCGGTAAAGGTTCGTTAAATTTATCGGAAAATTTACTAAAGCGTTTTACCGGTAAAGCACTCGACAAAAGACAAAGCATGAGCTCGACGAATTTGACCAAATTTAAATACCGGCAAAAAATTATTTAAAAAAAAAATGCGAAACGAGAGGAAAACGCGTGAAGAGAGTTAAAAAATGACAAAACGAAAAAAGAAAATGAATAGTACGTGAAAAGAGTTCAAAACAATGACAAAACGAAAATAAACATTTAATGTGCGCGTGTTCTGGTGTCACTAGTGCGTTCACCGTGACGCACAATTGCACTCAAAGTTTTGAACCGTCCTAGTTTTGAAGTGGCAGGTTTTGAATCGTCCCAGTTTTGAAGTGTCCCAGTTTTGAAACGTCCCAGTTTTGAAACGTCTTGTTTTGAAACGTCCCAGAGCCGTTTTGTAAGAATGTTTAATTATGTTAACAAGACACCTACTCAATTGACAGGCTTTCTCCTCAACTAGTGACATAAAATTGTCTCTATCAACTACTACGTGGAGAATCTTGGTCTCTATTCCTTAACTTTTGGAACTAAGGGGTTGTGCCAGGACTCATCAATAGATGAATTCGGCCCGCGCTTGTCTGGTCCAATATGGTGCTCCTACAAAAATAGCCATCGGACTTTTTTCTCGTGAGCTGTGTAAAATTAGCTTCCCCTTATATAGCCCTTATTTGAAATATTCTAGAAGCTTCTAGAAATTTTTAGAAAAAAAAGTGATGAAAAATTTTGTAGAAAACCTGATAGATTCAAAAGAGGTTTTTGGCGAGATAAAAAAATTACAAAAAATATCATTCTACTGTACGCTTTTCCACAAAAAATGTTTATTTTTCGAGCAGATGATCCATAAAGATATACCAAGACTTTCGCGACATCATATTGTGTTTTCAATCGACTTGCGACATGAAAACGCATTTCATTTCATTTCAAGTCTGCATTCACCGTTCTGTCTGCGTCTCTTCAAATATCACTGTGTTCGCGCTGTCGCGCACAAATAAGTGGGCGGAGTTTGAGTTTCGTTTCGCGTTCTCGTTCTCGTGTCGCAAGTCGTTTTAACTGTTTATTTTTCGAGCATGTTTATGATCCATCAGATCAATAAGAAAATCATTGTTAAAAAGTTAAAAAGTTTTCAGCAACCCATACAAAGGAAAACTGTTCAATCGCCCACACGGAAAAGATCTCTACAAGGGTCTCAAAATTGACTACAAAGGCTCTTCCGTCACACCGGAAAACTTTTTGAACATTCTCCAAGGAAATGCCTCTGCGATTGACGGTGGAAATGGAAGAGTTTTGGAAACGTTAGTTCTAGTTTTTCGTTAACGCAATTTAATTTTAACTTAACTTTGCTTTCTTAAAGAAATGAGAATGATCGTATCTTCATCTATTTCACCGATCATGGTTCAGTTGGTATGATTTCCTTCCCAGACGGAATTCTTACTGTCAAACAGCTCAACGATGCGTTGATCTCACTGCACAAAAACAAAAAGTATCAGCAATTGGTGTTCTATTTGGAGGCTTGCGAATCGGGAAGTATGTTCGAAAGTGTGTTGCGAGATGATATGGATAGTGAGTGTCATTTTTAAGTTCTTTTTTAGTCCTTCTATTCCAGTCTACGCTATCACCGCCGCCAATGGACATGAGAGCTCGTGGGGAACGTTCTGTGAGAACGATATGAATCTTCCATGTCTTGGCGACTTGTTCAGTGTCAATTGGATGACTGACAGTGATGGAGAAGACTTGACGACGGAGACTCTCGAGTTTCAGTACGAGCTGGTGAAAAAGGAGACGAATCTGTCACATGTGCTACAGTTTGGTGATAAGGATATTGCGAAAGAGGCTGTCGCGTTGTTCCAGGGTGATAAAGAGGATAGAGAGTACACCGAAGACTATGTAAGTTATGGGAGATGGAAGCCGCTCAGGGAAGAGACCGCTAATTGCCGATTCGGATCGGCAGATAGTGGGCAAATTGCCAAAAATTTCGGTGTTTTTTTAGAATAGTGGCCAAAATATTGTGTTTTCAATCGACTTGCGACATGAAAACGAAACGCATTTCATTTCAAGTCTGCATTCACCGTTCTGTCTGCGTCTCTTCAAATTTCACTGTGTTCGCGCTGTCGCGCACAGTTAAGTGGGCGGAGTTTGAGTTTCGTTTCGCGTTCTCATATCGCAAGTCGATTGAAAACAATATAGTACCATAGGTCATTTGTTTCATCATTTTTTTTTCAACACTGATAAAAATTTTTACAAAAACTGGGCAAAACATGACATAGTTCAAAAACGTTTTCTATTGGAATTCGAATTCATATCACTGATAAACTCAAAGTGCTAGTTTAATAAAAAGTATAGTTTGTTTATTTATATACCTGCCCGGTTTTCAATTATCAGTGTTATTTAATTTTCTGTTTATCATTATAATCAGTTAGAATTAGATAAAAATGGAAAATATGTTTTTGAGGAACAAATTTTCGTTTTGAAAGAAAAAATAGAAGAATTCGGAGGGATTTTTAAGGAGTTTTATTTCAGTAAACAAAAAATTTGATTTTTTTTCTTGAACATTTTTTCACTTATTCAATTTTTAAGTGTTTTTGCGATTTTAAATTTTTATTTTTTCGGCAAAGTTTTCAATCGACTGGCGACATGAAAACGCATCACATTTCAAGTCTGCATTCACCGTTCTGTCTGCGTCTCTTCATGTATCACTGTGTTCGCGTGGTCGCGCACAAATAAGTGGGCGGAGTTTCGTTTCGCGTTCTCATGTCGCAAGTCGATTGAAAACACAATAGATAATTTTGACGATGGATTAAAGCATTGAAAAAAGAGGATAGTATGGAAATTGATGATGAACACATTTTAAGAAAATTTTGCAAAATATTGTTTTTTTATTTTATTTTTTTTATTTTTTCATAAAAATTATTGTCGAGACGCAGAAATCGCCTATGCGCTCCATCGCTTTGAAGCTCAAACGGCCTGTTAAAAATTATGAAAAAGAAGTTAGATAAACGAGGCATTGCGCCCTCAGCGGAGCGCGTGTGAAATCTTTGCTTTGCTATTTCGGAATAGAAGTGTAAAGAAGTATAACTGTAACAATATAGAAGCTGAACGGAATAGAACTGCCTGAAATGGAGCTTTATGGAAAAAATCACTACGCGAAATTGAACCATGTACAACGGAATACTTATCCAAGCTGTTCTAGATTTTCTGCTTCAGTACAGGTTTATTTTAGGAAGTTCTATTTTGAACTGTTCCAACTTTTAAACACAGTTTTTGAGATATCATTTTTCTTTGTCAATGGGCTCTTTGATGTATGAAGTGAAATACTTTTTTTTAATTCGAAAAAAAAATTTGAGCCACACACGCATCCTCCTTCGTCCAATGGGCCACCAAGTTCGTCGGATAATGAAATTATTTTTTCACTCGAAAATTTGTTTTTTTGAGAAATTCGAATCATGGTCTGATTATTCAAGATGACATCATCATTTTAATCCAAAAACGAGGCTTTTTTGTCAAAAAATGACCAAGCATTAGGGTTTTAAAAATGGTTAAAAAAAATTTTTTTTTTTAATGTAGAAACAATTTTGCAAGGCTGGGGTGCCGTGCTACATATTTGACTTTCAATTTTTTCATAAATAATCAGTATAAAATTCTCAATAAATCACCAATTTCTCAACTAATCAATCACAGGAACTCGCAGCTTCTCAATCGACCAACTGGCCGGCAAGAGACATCGAACTGAACCATCTCACCTCCATGCTCAAGAAAACCAATGATTATGGAGCCGCGAATAAATTGGAGTTGAAGATTCAAAAAATCAAAGAGACGCGTAGAGCCATAAAACGAAATGTGCACATGATTGTGGAGAAAATGTTCGATGGAGAGTCTGAGGAGTAAGCGATGCGAATTCAATACAAAAAAATATTTTTCTTTTCAGTCTCATAAGTCGTGTGCTCACTCAAACGCGTCCCGTGTTAGATCTTCGTTGCCATCACATTACTGTGAATCTCTTCAAGAAATACTGCATTGATTTCAATCGGTACGAATACGCAATGAAGTACGTGAAAGTGTTGAACAACATGTGCTTGCACCGTCGCGTCGAGGAAATTATTTTGGCTTTGCCGGATATTTGTCTAGATGTGAATATTGAGGATGAAGTGTCTGAGCAAATGGGCTACTTCTTCTAGATTTTTTTCTCTTCGTTTTCTTTCAAAGTTTTAATTTTTATTTAAAGGGGGTGCCAACTTTTTGGGGAAAGTTGCTTAAAATATACTCTTGGGTGGGGGATTTACGAATATCACATTGAAATCGCACAAAAAAATTTCTCTGATTTTTTATGATTTTTACAAAAAAAAATAGAAGACCACGAGGAGTACACGAAAAAATGGTGGCCGTGGCCTAGGAAACCCGCGGCCGCTGCTTCTAGAAACTTCCATTTTCACGAGAAATATTTTTTTTCTTGTAATTTTCCTCGTTTTTATCATCGATTTTCGATAAATCATGCTCTAATCGCGTATTAAAATTTTAGATAATCGCGAAAACACATTTTAGTCATGAATATCGAAAAATCGATATTTGCCTGTTGTTCGATTCAACGTTCTGAATATATTCCGGTGAAAATTTTTGCTCGAATATAAAAGTTACAGATAAAAGAGTGATTTTAATGCGGAAGTGAGCAGGAAAACGGGAAAAAATGAAAGGTATGAGAATTTTGTTTCGAATTTGTTTTATCATTAATTTTGTGATCAACACGCATTAATTTGCTATCTGAAATCACGAAATGATGTTTGTAATATATTTCCCAAAGATTAATGCAAAAATATTGGAAAAAGACGGGAGAAAAATGATGAAAAAGAAAATGGCGTTTGAATTTCGCGCCAAATCGTGTACTCCCCGTGGTCTTCTATTTTTTTTTGTAAAATTCATAAAAAATCAGAAAAAAATTTTCGTGCGATTTCGATGTGATATTCGTAAATCCCCCACCCAAGAGTATATTTTAAGCCACTTTCCCCAGAAAGTTGGCACCCCCTTTAAATGTTGTAATTTAAGGCAATGTATTTATGGGGTTATTTATGAGAAAAAAACGGTTTGTTTTTGTTTTTTTTCCAATTCACGCAATGTCGAGAATTGTAAAAAAAATACAGGTAGAGAAACGGGGGTCTCCCCCTGATATAGCATTGATAGTGAAGAGACGAGACGCAGAAGGTGAGGAGTTCAAAGAAAGGGGGGGGGCAGTCTCTGTGTCTCTTCACAATCAATGCTATATCAAGGGGAGACCCTCGTTTCTCTACTTGTATTTTTTTTACAATTCTCGACATAGCGTGAATTGAAAAAAAAAAAAAACAAAAACAAACAGTTTTTTTTCTCTGTTTGTTTCTGTGAATAAATGAAGGCATTTATTTATTTTTATTTATATGTTTTTAATTATATTTATACAACAGGA
Organism: Caenorhabditis japonica; assembly: GCA_963572235.1. Lineage (NCBI taxonomy): Eukaryota > Metazoa > Nematoda > Chromadorea > Rhabditida > Rhabditidae > Caenorhabditis > Caenorhabditis japonica. Next base: position 2,540,928 of record OY754346.1, read on the forward strand.
ATGATAAGACAAGCTCGGAGAGTTTTGCGCAGTTTTTGTGACGGTTGACTACTGTAATGGGGGGAAGGAAAACCGGTTGGAAAAGAGTGTTTCAATGGGAGCGGTGTGGATCTGACTGAGGATCTGATAAGTTTTGGGTACATGGAAAAAATAAAGCAATAGAAAAAAAAGAAGATTATTGATTTGACATCATTTTGACAAACTCTTCGTAATCAATTTCTCCGTCTCCGTCCACATCAACTTCTTTGATCATCTCGTCAACCTCCTCCTCCGAAAACTGCATTCCCATGTGCACCTGCAACAAAAAAAAAATGTTGAGCAGTTGGTCTTATGAATCACCTATCTCTAGAGAACTCACCATGAAATATCGAAACTCTTGCGCTGTGATAACTCCATTTCCATCTTTATCAAAAACTCTGAACGCCTCTCGGATCATTTCTGAATCAGTCTCCTTCATCATTCTCTTCATCATCACGCAAAACTCGGGGAATTCAATTTGACCGTTTCCATCAATATCCACTTCGTTAATCATTTCAAGAATCTCCTGTTCTGTTGGATTCTGTCCAAGACTGCGCATAGCAATGCCCAACTCTTTAGTTGAGATTGTTCCGTTACCGTCCTTGTCGAACATCATGAACGCCTCACGGAACTCGTCGATTTCCTCAGGGGTGAGTTGTTTGATAATGTCTTCGGAGAATTGCATAAGATTAGATGGGATCGCCATTCTTTCTGCTCTGATTGCCTGGAAGGTTGGTAGTGAATGGAAAAGTTTTAAAAGGATATTGAAACTTGTGTAAGCCGAAAAGAAAGGAAAGGCTGCCGGGGGTTGAATGGCTGCTAAAAATTTGAAAAATGAGAAAGAAACGAGACCGCAACTGATGAGATAACCGGCGAGCCCCTCCTCGGCAAAACATGTGACGCACGTTCAGAAGGTGAAGAAGGAGGAGGGACTTTCGAAAAAAAATAAAAAAATAGCAAGAAGGTGAACAAGTTATGAAATAGGTAGATGTCGTTTTAATGGTGTTTTCAGATTTTTAGGTCTGACTCACTTTTCATTAATTGGAATCTTCCGCTTTGATTTTTTTGAAACTGCGTGTTGTGTTTTTTTTTTCTTTCAAGTTTCTTACTGAACTTTGATGGTTTAAAAATTGCAAATCTTTTTGGTTAGTATTATTTTATTGCCACTTGGCACGGCACCCCAGCCAGCCTTCCAAAATTGTTTCTACCTGGCGCATTTTTAAAACCCTAAGGCTCTGTCATTTTTTGACAAAAAGGCCTCGTTTTTGAGTTAAAATGATGGTGTCATCCTGAATAATCAGATCATGATTCGAACTTGTCAAAAAGTAAATTTTCGAGTGAAAAAATAATGTCATTATCCAACGATATTGGTGGCGCATTGGAAGACGACGGGGAGGCGTGCAAAGGAAATTTTCTAAAATTTATTATAAATTTTTTAATTTAGCCTCACAATCAGTCTCAATTAATCACGCTCCATCGCTCAATTTCTCCAAAAAATTTTAAAATAATAAAATTTGTTCTTGTGGTTTTTGTCGCGTTTTTATGTGCTGAAAGTCCAGTTTTGAGCAAAAGTGCGTAAAAATTTTGTGTAAAAAACAACAAAAATATATATATTTCATTTTTTTTCCGGACAAGTCTTTACTTGCCACGGTACCTTGCCATGGTATGCCTTCCAAAATTGTTTCTACCTGGCGCATTTTTATAACCCTAAGGCTCAGTCATTTTTTGACAAAAAAGCCTTGTTTTTGAATTAAAATGATGGTGTCATCCTGAATAATCAGATCATGATTCAAACTTGTCAAAAAGTAAATTTTCGAGTGAAAAAATAATGTCATTATCCAACGATATTGGTGGCGCATTGGAAGACGACGGGGGAGGCGTGCCTTGCCAAATTAAGAAAGAAACTGATATTATATGTATTTTATTCGGCCGAATTTTCTTTAAAAAACTTAAAACTAGACACGCCTATGCCAGGAAAAAAACGAATTCATCAGTTTCAGTTTCACGCAAGGCTTGAATTTTTGAATAGCCATGACGAATTTTGAACAAAAATTGCATTTTTTTTTCGTTCTACTCTATTACACGCTACAGAATGGCGTGATAATTGGTTCAGTATTACGGGCATATGTCACCGAGTAGTCCACATCTGCAAAAAAGTGACACGAAACTCTTGACCCTCGCAGCTTTACACAAAACACTCACTCTCGAACAAAATTATGAGAGCCCGAGTTGGTAATTTGACACTTTTTTTGTCATCAAGAAGCGGAAAACTTCATTCTTAAGAAGAGGGGACCTCTACTATCCGCATATTGGCCAAACAAAAAAAAAAAGAGCCTGAGAGTTCGGAAGCCAAATTGGCGGGGGAGGAGGAGGGACAGGAAATTTGAAACCGAATAGGATGAGTGAAGACGCCAAACGTCTTTTTTTGAGATGGTCTGTTAGATATTGACAAAGTACAATACATCAGAAGATAGGGATATCAGTTTCTAGACGTACAAAATATCTTGAAGTACTTTGGAAACTTGAAACTTTTGTTTGACGAATTTTTCAAAATTCTGACAATTGGAAAAAACAGAGTTATTGCGAAACGAAAAAAAAAATCACTTTTTATTAATGTGTGTTCACAAACGAAATTCACTTACGACGCTCCGATGTTCCGCAGTACTCGATGCGAGACCACTGTGAAAAACTGCTCAGGAAATTTTTGGCGCGTATATGGCGAGAGTCGGCATCTAGGTAGCTAGTAGCCGCTGAAAATGGCTAATAGCTGCCCAAAAGGTTAATAGCGGGCTATAATGGCAACTAGCCGACGAATTTGGCTATTAGCCGTTATGACTATTAGCCGTAGAATATGGCTATTAGCCGCCGAAAAGCGCTATTAGCCATTATGGGGTAATGCCGCCGCCTATAAAAAATTTGTCTGTTGGCAACGCAGCGAAAGAATGTTTACATTCAACAATTAAGAGAGACAATATTCGCGCTTACTCAGCGATTTTGTGACTTTTTCCAGACACAAGATGACCGAAATTTGAAATGGAAAAAATTTGAAAATTATAGCCGACGGAAACGGCTAATATCCATGGAAAACGGCTAATAGCCATCGAATATGGCGCGTGTGCCAAATACATATGGCACACGCCCCAAAGCAGTGGCTATTAGCCAAACATTTCCTGAGTGCGGAACACCGGAGCGTCGTCAGTATCGTTCATTTGTGAACACATAATATATGATCGAATAAATAACGCTTACCATATCTCTGGCGAGTCGAGACGAGAAGAATCGGACCATAATTATTCAGAGAATTCAAGGAAATTAGAGTAGGAGAATTTGATTGAATTGTAATCAAAAGTGATATGTTCTTCATTCTCCACACCATTTTGTTTGTGTACAGTATTGACACAAACACAAAGATTTTTGACAGCTCCGAGCTCGGCTATTTTCTAACGCTTGTGCACGATATCGAGGCAGCGATCTTTATTTGATCCCAATTAGTCAGAAAGTTTGAAATTTTTTTAAAGTTTAATAATTAAATTTTTCAAAAATGAACCCCATATCTTATGGGGTTATTCACGATAAAAAATCAGTTTGTTGTTGTTTTTTTTTCCAATTCACGCGATGTCGAGAATTGTAAAAAAAAACAGGTAGAGAAACGGGGGTTCCGCCTGATATAGCAATGATATTGAAGAGACGCAGAAGGTGAGGAGTTCAGAGAAAGGGGGCAGTCTCTGTGCCTCTTCACAATCAATGCTATATCAGGAGGAACCCCCGTTTCTCTACCTGTATTTCGACATCGCGTGAATTGGAAAAAAAAAACAAGAAAAACAATCCGTTTTTTTTTCTCATGAATAACCCCATTAGTGAAACAACTAAAGTCTACAAAAATGTGCAGAAAACATAACAACAAAGAAAATAATAAAAGAGATATATTCAGGGACTGCTTGATTTTCAAAAGTCATCACCGTCACGAGAGAGAATCGAGTGAGCTCTGCTACGGAACCGCCTGCCTTTTGATAAATCAAAATAAAACAATCCGTCTCACTATCGTCACGTGAAATTTGAAAATTTACATGTGCCAAGTGACAACACCTCAGGAATTCAAAAAATGTTGGGGCGGGCCTCGACTCGACTCGACTCGCGACTCGCGTCTCGACCCAACAGAAGAGAAGAAAAATAAAATAAAGTTTTACCGCGACGAGATAAACGGATAGGACACCTGTTTGAGTGGTCCGTTAAGCTTTTGATCATAACGAGAAACACTGTGATAGGTCGAGAGAGGGCAGAGAAAAAGAGCGGACAGAAAAGACATTTGCCCCCTGGCCTCTGACAGCAAAAATTGAGCGGGCGAGTAGAAGAAAAGAGTTATATGTGCATGAAGGAACTATGAAAGAAAGACAAGTAAAAAAAAACAGCTTGAAATGAATCATATGCGATCCAGATGTTCTTTTTCGACACGCTTTGCTGAAGAGTTCGAATAAGAAGACGTTTTTATCTTGATTATCACGAGTTTTTTCCTCCTCTTTTTCTTCCCTCTTAATTGTTGTGAGGGTGGATAATGATGGCAGTTGTGAGGGTCCGCCACGAGTGGATAAATAATTCGATGCGGCTGTTCTTTAGATGTGGGCGGAGTCGGAAGAGTACGTGACGGGGAATCCTAATGGAGCTGTTTGTGTGTAAGTGTATTTTTCGGGTTGTCAAGGACACTGGAAGAGGAAGTAGGAATGGGGCTGGGCTCAGCAAGCTTCCAAAACCAAACATTATGAAGCTAACATGTGCTCCAATTGATGTCACTAGTAAATTTTAGAGTTTCCTGATATATGTATTACTTTTATCGAAAATAATAACTGTTTGTTCACTGTTCAGTTCTTTGAACGAGCGGCAATAATAAGACATTAAAAACTTGAGAAGACGTAAAATTCTGAACTGTGTGCTTTCTATGGAAAATGGAGAAATTAATAAAAAATGTGTGATTTTTGACCACAATTTCAAAAGAAAGTGCGCCACAAGGAAAAACAATTGAAGAAAAAAAAACAATTCTTGAGGCTACGGTAAAACCACTTATGCTTATTGTGTTTTCAATCGATTTGCGACATGAGATCGCAAGACTCCGCCCACTTATTTGTGCGCGACCACGCGAACACAGTGATATTTGAAGAGACGCAGATAGAACGGTGAATGCAGACTTGAAATGTGATGCGTTTTCATGTCGCAAGTCGATTGAAAACACAATAGTCGCTTTATTTAGTATATTTAGAAATTGATAAAAATTATAAATCACACTGAGAAACTTTTGACTGCAAAACTTGCAAAATACTGACAATAAGAATCATAAAAACTCCTCCTCTCTTTTTTTTTCGCAAATTAGGTTTGGGGTTTTGCAACGAATTCACATTCGTCATTGTTTTGGTATTTAATTTTGGTGGGAAATGTTTTTCTAGCGCTTTTTTTTTGTTGAGAAAAGCCTGGTTCTGTAGAATAGAAAAAAATTCGTTTGCAAGCGGAGTTCCGATTGCCAGATATCAAATTTTCATGTGTCTGAAAATTCACCATAATGGTTAAAAACCCTGTACGGTATATATCTAACACGCCTCCCCCGTCTTCCAATGCGCCACAAAGTTCGTCGGATAATAAAATGATTTTTTCACTCGAAAATTTTCTTTTTTAAGAAACTCGAATCATGATCTGATTATTCAGGATGACACCATCATTTTAATCCAAAAACGAGGTTTTTTGGTCAAAAAATGACCGAGCCTTAGAGTTTTAAAAATGCGCCAGGTAGAAACAATTTTGGAAGGCTGGGTGCCGTGTCTAATAGTTATTTTCGCCCGCTCGTAGCCGTTTTTAATGGCTATTAGCCACATACTATTAGCCACATATTTCCGCTAGATAGGATCCAAAATCTACCTGACAGAGATTTTCGAATTTTGCAGCATGAAAACACGAGTCGGCTATCCCTTTTTTGCCTGCGTCTCTTCAAATATCACTGTTTTTGCGTGGTCGCCCACAAATAAGTGGGCGGAGTTTCGTGTGTTCATGCTGCAACTTGATGGCTGTTGGCCGTTTTCAATATCTAATTGCAAAAAAAAAAAATTTCTGAGAAGAATTTCAAATTGAAACAAAACAGTTCAATTTCAGTAGGTTTTCTACGCTTTACAGGAAAATGTGTGTTGTAAATCAGTGAATAAATTAGTTAGACAAAAACATTTTTGAATGATTTCAAGTTTATTACTGCGTCGCGAAAACCAGTCAGAGTGCTCCTGTGTTGCGGCTGTGGTCTCGCCGCGACCAGCGCGTATACGGTAGTTTGTTTACGTTTTTTTCGTCGAGAGACCACAACCACAACGACGCAGTAATATAACCACGAAAAATGACCGACTTACAGTAACTTGATCAAAAAAAAATAAATGAACACCAAGATGCAATCTGCGCTAGACAGACAAACCGGCGGCACAGATTACTTCGAACCGTGTGGTGTGGGCGAAAAGTTGGAGAATAAGAAAGAGTTTGTAACAGTTTACATGATTGCCAACCACTTGAAAATATAGCTCAAGTGCCAACAATTGTTCTCGTGGGCTTCATTCTTCGCACTTTGCTGTTGTGAAACACATACTGACCTCACTGATCTGAAGCCAAGGAGCAAGTAATTTTTTTGTTGGAAAAATGTGTTTGTTCTTTTTGCTGCTACTTGCAAATGTTTTAGTTAAAAGAAAATAAAAGTGAAAGCATCTCATCTTGAAAAAAAAAGAAGCTTGGAACGTCATACTGAAACATTTGGAGGAATTAGTGAACATTTCATTTGGATTAGATTATGGGATAATATTCTCAGTACGGAGCGCTGCAAACGCGCTCCCTTCGCACAGTGGTGGACGCGGCCACGTTGGCGACGAGAGAGTGCGGAAAACTGAGAGACCGTGTCCGATGTTTCGCTCTGATTTCTCTAAACCTCACTCCAAATGCATGTGAAATTCTTTGTTCGATTGGAGCGAGTATGCAGCGTTTTATACCGAGTATCTTTCTTATATAGAAAATTTTAGATTAGTCTGTGTGTTTGTTTGTGTGTCTCACACGCGAGTTTGCAGTCGACAAAACTCGATCTCGAGACCTGTCGATTGACGTTCAAACGTGTTAACCACTATACACAGGTGGTGGGAGATAATGCCAAAACGGATCCGAAACGGATGGGACGTGGATTGGATCCATATATAATCCGATATAGATCCACGCGCCCCCGTGGAGGGAGCGTGGATTGTTTTGGCGTGGGTCGCCGTGGATCCACGCGGGCGTGGGGGAGGATGGAATATATATGGAGGGCGCGTGGAATTTTTTTGGATTATCTTTCGCCATGGTGCAACTTCGGAGACGCAGACAGTGAGATGGCTGCGATGAGAGAAAGGGTAGATCTGTTAGACGCAGGCACGCGAGGAAATTAGTAGAGGAGTTCGCAATATTGATTGGTTCGTTTTTTTATAATCCGCATAATTACCACATTTTCATTTTGAATTATATTTTCTCCCATAGTTTTACAATTTTTTTTTTGATTTTTACTTCTTCAATTGATTAGGGGAACTTGTCCAGCTGTCACGCAATGACGTCCGCGTCGCCACGATCACCAAAAATTGGTTTTCATGTTTTTTGTGCTTTTTTTTCGTTTTGGAGATGCGTTTCTAGGGATTTCGGCGCTATGCGGGTTGGTTGGGGGGGGGGGGCACCAAAAAAATTTTTTTTTCACGATTTTTTTTTGCACTTTTTTTGTTGTTCACGCTTTGAATATGCGTTTCTGAGCATTTACCGATGCACGAAATCCAGCATTAATGTGCCGAAAGCAGGCTTTCTCGCGCAGGCAGTTAAGCGCTTGGTAAGCAAACGACGCAGGTTCGAGTTATTGTGTTGGTCTCGGGTGCTCAGTTCGCTTCCACCAAGCAGTTTGGAAACAGACACACCAAGAAACTCAGCTACAGATCCAAACGGAATTATATATATACAAGCCTGCTGCGCAGTCCTGCGCGGCTGCTTACGCAGTCTATTGGCGACTTCGTCGCCACATTCTATTTTTTTGCCTTCCACTCTTCCTCATTCATTTATATGCACTCTGTTTTTTGGAAAATTTCTGTCCTCTGTGGCTCAGTCGGTAGTGCTCTTGAATACAAATCCGAATGTCATGGGTTCGTGTTTTGCCCACTGCATTTTCTTGCAAAAAGGCAGGTGCGGACGCGCACAGACATCCCGATCTGGGTTTTTATATATAATGGACCTATTCAATACAGGAAAAAAACCGATTTTCGTGGTTTTTTTCCCTATGCAAAATTGAGGAAAAAAGACAAAAAACTACAGTTGTCGGAGGTTTTTTGACGTAAACAACTTATCGTGTCGAGACCGGCCGACGAAATAACTCGATGCGCCTTTAAATTTCAACCGAATTCCCATTGAAAATTAAAGGCGCATTGCATTTTTCACTGCCGGGTCTCGACGCGATGGGTTTTTTTCCTGGAAAACAACCTGCATAGGGAAAAAAACCGCGAAAATCGGTTTTTTTCCTGCGCTGAATAGGTCCATAAGAAAGATAAGGATGATACACTGCCTCCAAAAGTGGGAAAATGCAGAAGGTTGGCGCACTTTGCGTGCGCCGATGAGCGCTCATTTTCAACTGAAAATGTGGTTTCCTTAAATTTTTTCTTCAATCATAACATTTTTGGTTGTGTTTAGATTCAACTTTTGTCCAAATAGGTATTTTCGATAATTTACGAGCTCGCTCAATAAAATCGGTGGAGAAATGAGGACGAAATACAAAAAGTTGTAATATCTGAAGAAAAATCATATATTTTCAAAATTTCTGCCGAATGACTGAATATTTCCTTATTTTTCGATTCAAGTTTTGTAGACATGACCGAGACAAACATTTTAAGCGCAGAACCGGTCGGAAAAGTTCAAAATTGGCGGCGAAATATGAATTTTAATGGGGTTATTCTCGAAACCAGCAAAAAAAGCAAAAAATAGAAAAAACCAGCAAAAAATTCAGCGAAAATTCGGAGAATGCTCCGATCGGTCTGAAACTTTGGGAAATCATTAAGAAGATACTTCCGGTCATTCCCTGAAAATTTCAGACCGAAATATTGATTTTTAAAATTATCGATTTTTATTTCTGAAAATTTTCAAAATCGATATTTTGGTCTGGAATTTTCAGGGAATGACTGGAAGTATCTTCTTAATGATTTCCCAAAGTTTCAGATCAATCGAAGCATTCTCCGAATTTTCGCTGATTTTTTTGCTGGTTTTTTCTATTTTTTGCTTTTTTTGCTGGTTTCAAGAATAACCCCATAAATATTAGAAAATTCCTCTTCTGGCATAGAATTTCTGAATTTCTGATATAATATGTGGTTGTTTTGTTTCTTTTGTACTTTGTGAAGGTACATTCAATTAAAAATTAAAACATTTCACAGAAATATAGCTGCAGCGCCTCAGAAAACGGTAAAATCGGGCAATTTTTAAACTGCCATCTAACCGAGTGTAGAGAACATTTATTATGTGTTTAACGTTTCAAAAAAATAGCTTTAATTGTTTTATTTCGATTTTATACATTTTTTCTTCAAAAAACCAATTTTCTCCACGTTTTTTCATTATATTCAAAAGGTGCAATAATTCTCGGCGGGGTACGATGCAATTGCGCTCTACCTGCACGCATTAGAGATTAGAGACGCAGAGGCGTTGTGCTAAATTCTGTGTCCCTGCGTCGGCAAACGCAAAGTGCGCCAGCCAATGTTGTTTTGCGCTTTCCCGCTTTTGGAGGCAGTGATGATACAAGATCTTATGGACCTATTCAGGTTCATTTCCGATTTTTCCGATCGCAAATCGGAATTTCGTCGGAAGTCGGAAAGAGAATTTGAAATTTCGGAATAGACATGGCCAGAAAATTTCACACCAAATATATATTGTATTTTCAATTGAGCTGCATTTTCAAAACATGAAATCTCACTCACCTTTTTCACGTGAATGCTAACTTTTAGTGCATTTTGAATTTTTGTGTGAAGAAAGGTGGACGACGTTTCATTTTTTATTCCGTTTTCAATCAAACTGCTACATTATTGTGAAATTAATCGAGAGTCGACGTTATTAAAATTTTCATTTCCTTGGCTCCATTCCTAAAACGAAATTGCCACACAGTTTGATGCTATTTCGCTGCGCACTTATTCAGTTGTGATTTATTAAACACGTGAAAATTTATTTCATTTTTCAACTGAATCAAAACATGCGCAGCGAGATTGCATAAAACTGTGTGGCGATTACGTTTTAGGGATGGAGCCAAAAACATGAAAATTTTAACAAATCGCGTGAATTCGACAATAAAACGTGAAATCCGCGGCTTATATTATCAATTCAATATTCTTGCCGGTTACAATAAGATTTCACGTGAAAATTCTGCAAACACCACAGTTATTTTGAGAAATGAGAACGCCACGTGTCGCCACAATCACTCAACTTATTTTCATTGCATTCAGTTGAAAATTAAAAGAAAAACTGAGGAGGTGTGGCTTTAGATTTTCCGCGTGAACTCTTGTGGTAGCCGGCAAGAAGATTGAATTGATAATAGGTGACAACTTTTAAAAACAATAATAGTATTATCGATTAAATCTTCTTGCCGGCTACCATAAGAGTTCACGCGGAAAATCCAAAGCCACACCCCCAGATTTTTCAACTAAACGCAATGAAAAAACTGAGTTGGTCTTAAAAGTATCGATAATATACCGATGATGTTTTTTTACAGAATGCCACGCTCAATCCACAAGCACTTCAAGAAGCGACACAACTACTCACTGCAAGGTGAGCGATGAATAATGTTTAAAAAAAAAACATTTTTTACAGTACGCCAATCGACTTCACGGACACACCACAGTCGGCCGCCGATGTTTTCCGTAGATTTTCACAAGGAAAACAGTAAATTATCAATGTAAAACCAATTCTGCACTAGTTAAATTACTATAAAAAAGCGAGAAAGGAGAATGTGTCGTATGGAAAAATTATTCTCGAAAAATTCATCCGAAATCTTATCGAATTAGTCTTTTTTGTCAAATTTTTATCGATCAATTTCAACAAGCTTTATCGATAGGACACACTGAATTTATAAAACGCAGTTTTCAATAGGAAACGTGAAGATGTGCAGAATAATTTTTCAATTTATTTATCAAATTTATCATAAATTCTCCACAATTTTTTTTATTGAGATATAGTGTTAATGCGCTTTTCAGCTAATTGTCAAATTAATATAAAGGCAAATAAATCGAGAGTCGACTCACGTGATGTTTCGACATTTTCTTGTCCTCATCACAAAAACGTAACTGCCACGCAGTTTTGATGCTAATTTGCTGGCTCCCGGACATTTCAAACCCAGATGCTTCAACCTGGGGGTATGCAATCTGTCGTCGCGCTGTTTGCAGACAACTAGCCTTTTCTTTGGGCGCTACCTCGGAATAGAACTCGCACGGTATAGAACTGTAGCTAAATCGAACTGTTTCGGTATAGAACTGTAGTAAAATAGAACTATAGCGAATTAGAACTGTAGCAAAATATAACTGTTTTAGAATAGAAGTGTAGTTGAATAGAACTGAAGCAAAATAGAACTGTTTTGAAATAAAACTGTAGCAAAATAGAACTGCCTGAAGTGGAGCTGTAGTGACCCACGAAAGCTAGAGCAGCTCGAACAAGTATTCATTTGTACATGGTGGGTTATTGAGTTCAATTTCGCGCAGCGGTTCTTCTTGTACAGCTCCATTTTAGGCAGTTCTGTTTCGCTACAGTTCTATTCCGCTACAGTTCTCTTTCGGAACAATTCTGTTCCAAAACAGTTCTTTTTCGCAACAGCTCTAATTCGCTACAGTTCTACACCGAAACAGTTATATTGCGCTACAGTTCTATTCCGAAGCAAGTTCTAATTCGAGCGACTTCTATTCCGAGGTAGCACCTTTTTTTGTTGCTTTAATCGGTTTTTCGTGAAAAAAGTTTTTCTGTGATGTTTTTCTGTGAAACAAAAAAGGTGGTAATAATATTCTCAGTACGGAGCGCTGCAAACGCGCTCCCTTCGAACAGTGATGGACGCGGCCGCGTTTGCGACGAGAGAGTGCAGAAAATCAAGAGAGCCGTGGCCGATGTTTTGCTCTGATTTCTCTGAACCTCTCTCCAAATGCATGCGAAATTCTTTTTTCGATTGGAGCGAGTTATCAGCGTTTTATACCGAGTATAACAGCAATTCGATTATTTGTATTTTTCGCAGCACGAATAGCTTTATGGGGTTATTCATGAGAAAAAAAAACGGTTTTTTTCCAATTCACGCGATGTCAAGAATTGTTAAAAAAAATACAGGTAGGGAAACGGGGATATAGCATTGATAGTGAAGAGACACAGAGACTGCCCCCCCCTTTCTTTGAACTCCTCACGTTTTGTGTCTCTTCAATATCAATGCTATATGAGGGGGACCCCCGTTTCTCTACCTGTATTTTTTACAATTCTCGACATCGCGTGAATTGGAAGAAAAAAAACAAAAACGAACCGTTTTTTTCTCATGAATAACCCCATTAAAGTAAGAAATTCCCTTCCCTTCAAAAATGCGGATTTTGCAACAACGCTAAAACGCGCTGATCCTTAAGCAGATCCTTCCTTTTTTTTTGACAAGACATTGAAACCTTTTGTTTCCACGAAAAACCTATCAAAAAAAGAAAAAAATACGAGTTGTCTTCAAACACCGTTACGACATGTTGCATACCCCCGGTTTGAAACGCCTGTAAGTTTTAAATGTCTCGGGAGCCATTTTGATGCGCCTGTTTTTATTTAGTTGTATATTTGAAATCTATTTTACGCGGGAAATTGTTTTTCATTTTTCAACTGAATAAAAATGTACGTAGCGAAATCGCGTAAAACTGCGTGGCAATTACGTTTTGGTGATGGAGCCAAGGAAATGAAAATTTTGAATTATTGCGTCAGTGGATGTGTCTACTCTCGATTAATTCGACAACAAACCATGCATTTTTGTGTCCTTTTTGATAACCCAGAATACCTAGTGTCATATTATTCTTTTGATTGTTAACTGATTTTTTATTTTGAATTTCAATTGGTCTCGCGCTTTTAAATTTGTTCATTTTGTTCTCTCCCCTTTTTGATTTCGTTTGTTCCCCAATTACCTTCATATTTTTATTCTTCTGTTTTTTTTGTTGGTTTTTATATGTTTTCATAAAGTGCTTTAAAGTTCCGCAAACTGGCCACTAAAAAAAGAAAAAATGGCGCGTTCATTCCTTACAGATCCATATAGAAATCATATGAATTCCGCGTCCCCTCCTCATCGAATCCACGTTTCACCCACGTCCCATCCGTTTTTGATCCGTTTTAAGTCCACGCGCCCACGTCCGCATCCTATCCGTGGGAGCGTGGATCCTAATAGGATCGATTTAGGATACATATAAAATTCCTATAAATTCCACGTCCCATCCGTTTCGGATCCGATATGGATTTAAATCCCTTCACCTGTGTACCACAAGGGTCACGAGAACTGGAAAGAAATAGGGAAAAGAAATGATTGCCATTTCTATTTAAAAAAAAAAACAAAAATCAGTAAAAATCAACATTTGACGAAGGCGACTTAGTCGCCACAAGCTGCAAGCTTGTATCTAAATATATGGTGCTACCTCGGAATAGAACTGACGCGTAATAGAACTGTAGCGAAATTGAACTCGCTTTGGAATAGAACTGTAGTTAAATTGAACTGTAGCGAAATAAAACTGTTCGGAATAAAACTGATCGGAATAAAACTGTTTTGGAAAAAAACGGTTCGGAATAAAACTGTGGCGTTTTGGAACTAAATTAGCAATGGAGCGCGATTGCATTGCTTGCTCATTCAAATATTGGAATTTCTCATGCGCGTGCTTTTTTCAACAGTTTTATATTTGAGCTATTCATCAAAAATTGTTTGTTTTGTTGTTTTTTTGAATAAACTTTTATCATTTTTTTTCTCGGCCCGCCTTGACAGCCAAGCAATGCAATCGCGCTCCATTGCTAATTTAGTTCCAAAACGCTACAGTTTTATTCCGAACAGTTTTATTCCAAAACACTTTTATTTTGCTACAGTTCTTTACCGAACAGTTCTGTTCCGAACGGTTCTATTGCGAAGCAAGTTTTATATCGCTGCAGTTCTATTACACTTCAGTTCTATTCCGAGGTAGCACCAAATATATTAGTACGGGAATATTCAGAAAAAGAAAAACGTTTAATGTTTTTTTAGCTAGTGTCCCAATACTTTTGACGTAGAAAAAAAAAAACAAAAAGTGCAATAGGTGTTTTTGTGTGAAACCGACCCTCTGTGACTTTTGCTTTCACGGAAAACTTTGTCCAAGTTTCTATTTTTGATTCTGTCCTGTCAATCATGGCTGTGCGAAAAATAAGTTTCGAAAAATTTTCGAAAAACTTTTTTTTCGAAATTTTTAGACCGAAAAAAACGAAAAAGATTTTTTTTCGAGTTTTTTAAGATGAAAAAAATACCGAAAAAAAATTTTTTCGGTTTTATTTTCCCGAAAAAACCGAAAAATTTCGAAAAATGTTGTTTTTTTCTGAAATTCAGTTAAAAACATATTATTCATTTAATACATTCAACAAAATCAGTAGTGACGTATTTACGAATATCATACCGAAATCGCACAAAAAATTTCTCTGGTTTTTGGCGGATTTTACAACAAAATTTTAAAAAAATAGAAAACCACGGGGAGAACACGAAGTCGAGAATTGCTAGTCCAGCGCTCCCGGTTTTCTAGGCCGGCGGCCGACCGCGTCTTTTCGAAAATTGTATTGCCTTCAGCAATAATTTTTTTTTCTTCGATTTCTTTCATTTGTTTGCTATTTTTTTGATAAATTATTTTCAAATCGGCCAAAATTGCGCCAGGACCATATCAAAAAGGAATATTTTTGGAAAAAATGCTGGCTACCGGTTTCCTAGAGTTTTTGGCGCGTATTCGGCAGGAATTGGCAGCTATGTGGCTAACAAGGGAAGTGTTTGATTCCTCCTAATCTAGAATTTCCCAAAATTTCAGCATAGGTGCTTTCGACTATGCTGATTCCATTTCTGCAATAAAAACCGGCTAAATGCTCACGTGAGCCAAGTTATGAGCTTATAAACTTTTCCTATGGTTAAGCATATTTTGCGTTAACCGAATAGTGTACTAGAACCGATACTGCAGAAAACATCGGTTGGTTGGTTCACACAGGTAGAGCGCGTTCAGCTTATAATAGGTTGCGCGCAAGGCCTATCGAGTACACGCGAAGGGCAGCGAAGTAAGCCTGTAACAGGCTTATCGCGGCTCGGCGCCTGTAATTGGCCTAGAATAAGCTTATCGCGGGTGATTTTCGCCTACAATTTGCTTATCGCGGTCATTAGAAAGCAATTTTGAAGCTTATAATAGGCTTTTCGCTGCTATTGCAAGTGCGAACGTGGGCTTACCGCGACATATTAAAACTGAAATATACTCTTAAAAAGCTTGTAATCAACCATTTATTCAAATATCAATTTATTTACAAATCATTAAAAGAATATAGAAATACAATTTAACAAGAGAAAAAAATAAAATGAAAACATTTGAAATAACAAAAGAGCATCACAGAGAAAAATAAGACGGTTAGGGAAAATTTTGGCTGCCTAGAGAATGTTTTACTTTTAAAAAGACATTCGAATTTTCGAACCCATATAAAATTTTTTAATCACGTATTTACAAAAAGCGATACCTGAGTTTACGTATTGTTTCGAAACTGTCATTCCGTCACGAATCCATAATGGGGTTTCTCACGAAATGGCAAAAAACTGCGCGAAAACTCGGAAAATGCTCCGATTGACCTGAAATTTTGGAAAATAAGGGAAAAAATTCTCCCGGACATTCTCACAAAATTTTGAAACGAAATATAGATTTTTAAAAAATATTGCTTCTTTCTGAAATTGTTTAAAATCGATATTTTGGGCTGAAATTTTGTGAGAATGTCCGGGAATATTTTTTTCCTATATTTCCCAAAATTTTACATCAATCGGAACATTTTCCGAGTTTTTGCGCAGGTTTTTCCTTTTTTTGCCATTTCGTGAATAACCCCATTATGTAATGAATTCTTGGCGGAGTGAAATTTCCCGTAAAACTGGGAGACGGAAAATATCTCAATTTCTTTGGGCATTTCTTTATTTTTTTTTTCGACGAATACAATATAGTGAAAATTTGTTCCCAATTTCAAGATAAAATTAATTCGCCCCAGGCAGCCGGTTAAAAAAAAAACAACTTATAATTTCGCTCCTGTCCAAGTGGCCGCTCTTGTCCAAGTAGCCATCGTTCGGCTGTGCTCTCCAGTGCTCCAGACTCGCCTGGCGCATGCACAATCTGAAAATGTTTTTCTTTTAATTTTCAACTGAATGCAATGAAAAAAAGTTGAGTGAGTGTGGTGACACGTGGCGTTCTCATTCCTCAAAATAACTGGTGTTTGCAAATTTTCACGTGAAATCATATTGTAACAGGCAAGAATATTGAATCGATAATATCATATCATCAAAAACGCGCGGAGATAAAATTTTGGGGATTTGAACAATGGGGTTATTCACGAAATGGAAAAAAAATGGAAAAAAAACGGCAAAAAACTGCGCGAAAACTCGAAAAATGCTCCGATTGACCTGAAATTTTGGGAAATAAGGGAAAAAATTCTCCCGGGCATTACCCCAAAATTTCTGACAAAAGTATCCATTTTAAGCATTTTCAGAGAAAAATGCAATATTTCTTAAAATATTTTATATACTTTGGTCAGAAATTTTGGGGTATTGCCCGGGAGAAAATTTTCCTTTATTTCCCAAAATTTCAGATCAATCGGAGCATTTTCCGAGTTTTCGCGCAGTTTTTTGCCATTTCGTGAATAACCACATAATAGCTCACAAAATAGAATTAGCTAAAAACTCACAATCTGCAGAGTCGGGTAGTCGGGCACCGTCGGTTGAGCAGGTGGCGTCGGGCAGTCTGAAAGTAAAAATTAATTTTCGAAGGAAAAAACGGCGCGATACGGGTTAGTGAGGGCCACTCAAAAAAGTGTTTTATATTTTTTGTCGTTCTCGATTTGAATATAACTTTAAACAATTTTTTGAGTCCCTTCCCCCTCACAAAACGGCGCGAATGTGCATTTTGAAAAAGTCGGTAAATGCCGATTTGAAAAACTTTTGTGATTTAAATCGAGTTGAATCAACAAAAAATTAAGCATCGTCCATTTTTTACACGCAAATTTTAAATTTTAGTGTATTTCGAATTTTTGCATGAAAAAATGGACACTTTTTAAGTTCTTGATGATGGGATTCGATTGAAATCACATCAGATTAATTTAAAAATAATAGTTTGCAAAAAAAAAATAATTAAAAACAGTAAAAGTACTTGAAAAAAGCGACTGAGTAATGAAAAAAGGCCCAAAAAAATGAGGCATCTCAAAAATGTCTCTGCGTACGCTGCGTCTCTCTCGTAGCCGACGAGCGCGCTTGCATCGTCCTGCCGTCGTCGCGGCGCCTCTTGTAATAGGCCTAACGCGGTCGCCGCCCACACCGCGTGCGCGATAAGTCTGTTGCAGGAGGTTAGCCGCTGCCACCAGCGATTGACTTATTTTAAGCCCAAAATAGGCCTTTATTTGGCTTACACCTATTATAAGCTGGACGCGCTTTACCTGTGGAGGCGCAGTGGTAGAGTGGGGAGCAGGCTTGTGCGAAAACGAAAACGAAAATTTTCGAATTTTCGATTTTTTCAAAGTTTTTCGAAAAAAATTTTCGACGAAAATTTTTTCGACTTTTTTTTTTCGAAAAAAAAAATGTTTCGAAAATTTCTTCGACCATTTTTTTCGAAAAAAAATTTCGTCGAGAATTTTTTCGAGAAAATTCGAAAAAATCGAAAAAAATACTGGAATGAATAAGACTGTCTGAAAAACTGAAAAGGAGCTCGAAAAACACGAGAATAATGATTCTCTAGTGTTTGGATCAATTTTAGATCCTAGATTTAAGATGAGTATGATTTATTTGATCGCACCTCTAGAATTTGAAATGTACGGTACGTTTGTTTCGAAAGAGTCTAAAGACAGATTTATAAAACTTACTGTAAAATCTCTATTATATAGCCATGGAACTCTATTGTTTGAAGCAAAGTTTTATATTAGAGGTGGCATTCAATTAGGGGGTGGCATTCTATTATTCGAAGCGATTTTTTTTTCAAAATGTTTTGAAATGTTTGAACAATTTGGGAGCAGTTTACTTGGAAATTACGTATTTCATTTTCTACGGTACACTAAAAAATAGTTCTAATATTTTTACGAAAGTGGCATTATATTAGGGGTGGCACTCAAATAGGCGATGACATTTTATTGTTCGAAGTAGGGTTTTGAGTGGCATTCTATTAGAGGTGGCATTCAAATTGGGATGGCCATTTGATAGAGTTTTTACGGTATTTATGAAAATTGCGGGATTTCTAGCGAAGTTGAAGTTTTAGCTGACTTCAGTGCCAGTGATGAATTTAAAACCCGTTTTCTGCTCGCTTGAAAATTTTTTTCGATTTATTTTCGAATTTTCGAAAAAATAACTCGAAAATGGAGGTCGAAAAATTATTTTTCGAAAAATAAAACCGAAAAAAAATTCGAGATTTCGAATTTTCGAAAAAAAAAATCGAAAATAAAATTCGTTTTCGACTTTTTCGAGCACCCCGTTTTCGCACAAGCCTGGTGGGGAGGCAGCAGGAGAAAGGTCACGGGTTCGAACCCTCTTGTGGTAAAATTTTTTTTTAAATTTTTTATAAGTATGGAAACAGGGGTGGACCAAAAAAAATATGTTTTTTTTTTGGGTGAGACAATTTTTTTTTGATGATGAAGGTGAGACAAAATTGTTTTATTCATTTTTTTTTGACAATGCGCCGTAGGCAAAACTTTTTTTTTTTTTTGTAGAGCCGCGGAGGCGAAAATCTTTTCGGGATTTCTTGTTTTTGTTAAATTTTTTGAAGAGAAAATATTTTTTGTTTTACGGTTCTGCTTCGGGACAGCTCTGATACGGGAACGTTCTGCCTCGGGTAGCCCCGTCCAAAAACCTTCTTCGCCTTCGCGACTCTACAAAAAAACCAAAAAAATTGTCAAATTGTCAAAAAAAGAAATCAAAAACAATTTTGTCTCACCTTCACCATCAAAAAAAATTGTCTCAACCAAAAAAAAACATTTTTTTTTCTTGGTCCCAAACCTGTTCCCATACTTATAAAAAATAACAAAAAAACTTTCACCACAGGAGGGTTCGAACCCGTGACCTTTTTCCTGCTGACCCCCACTCTACCACTGCGCCTCCCTTTCGTTGGTTTTTTCACCTCTGGAGGGTCGTGATAAAAACGAGAGAAGTGACGGAGGGGGGAGCCGGAACTTTGGAGCAACTTTTTGAGCTTATTTTTGAAATTGGGCAGCTAAATTTTTTTGAAGCTGTAGCCAGAGATAGGTTCTATTAGCCCACCAAGTTTCAGAGAATTCCAATATGGTTTGTGAAAAGACTTCCCTTGTGAGGAGGCGGAGGAGTTTCAGTTTTCGCGCCACTGCTTACTGTAGCCGGCAAGAATATTGAAATGAAAAAATGAGTCGGCTAGTCTATCCCTTTTTTGTCTGCTATATGCTTCAACCGCATTTCACCTGTGCAGTGGTTCGGTTGCAGGGTTCAAGTGGGGAGGTCACGGGTTCAATTCCTGCTCATGCTAATCTTTTTTTGCATTTTTTTGGTGTGATTTTTTCAGTCAGTAAAAGTCAGAAAAAATCGGTTACATTTACTTTTTTTCAGATTTTGGGTAAATATTCCGGCTGCAAACAGCTTCGAGAGTGCATTTATGACAAAAAATTAAACACTTTTTTTTTTGTTTTGACGACATTTTGAGCCATTGAGCACATGCAAAATTTTTTTTCAAATTTTTTGAATTATCGTTTTTGATCTGTTTTTGGCATGTATCCGCGTAAACTCTTCTTTTTGGTATACTATTTGGTTGTACCCGTCTGTCTCTTGGTGACCTTGTAAGAACTGTTTCTTGATGACCCTCTTCGTGTTGGATCAACAAAATGACGATCCGATCAGCCAAATTCTGATCCCAACAATCCAATTTTGGCTTTTTGGTTCATCCTTGATTACAGCAGTAGCGTAGGCCAAAATAACAAGCTTGGAAGACATAATTACCTACAAACAACTGGGGAATTCTGTGTTTTATACCCAGTTTCTCGCTTTTTCAGTTCATTTAGAAAAGTCAAAAGGTTTACGCGGATTTAGGTCACAAAAACAGATCAAAAAAGATAATTAAAAAAATTTGAAAAAAAATTTGCATGTGTTACATGGCTCAAAATGTCGCCAAATCAAAAAAAAAGTGTTTAATTTTTTGTCATAAATGCATTCCCGAAGCTGTTTGCAGCCGGAATATTTACTCAAAATCTGAAAAAAAGTAAATGTAACCGATTTTTTCTGACTTTTACTGGCTGAAAAAATCACACCAAAAAAATGCAAAAAAAGATTAGCATGAGCAGGAATTGAACCAGTGACCTCCACACCTGAACCCTGCAACCGAACCACTGAACCAACCAACCGATGTTTTCTGCAGTATCGGTTCTAGTACACTATTCGGTTAACGCAAAATATGCCTAACCATAGGAAAAGTTTATGAGCTCATAACTTGGCTCACGTGAGCATTTAGCCGGTTTTTATTGCAGAAATGGAATCAGCATAGTCGAAAGCACCTATGCTGAAATTTTGGGAAATTCTAGATTAGGAGGAATCAAACACTTCCCTTGTAAGAGCCATGGAAAACGGATAATAGCCATAAAAAACGGCTAATAGCCATCGTGTTCGGGACGTGCGCCGCTTAAAAATGGCGAATAGCCATCGAATTCGAGACGTGCGCCAAATACATATGGCACACGGGTCGATTCGATGACTATTATCATAAAAAACCAGATCATTTTTTTTTGTGCGATTTCGATGTGATGTTTGTAAATCCCCCCACCCAATACTACAATTTAAGTAACTTTCCCAAAAAGTTGGGACCTCCTTTAATTGAAATAGGTGCAAAAATATAAAATACATTGGTGAAAAAAACATTTTATACCAATTTTGGTTATTCTGCGCACATACTTTGCGTCTTGAACGCATCCCAATTTTTCGAAAATTTTCGAAAAATTTTCGGTCGAAAAATTTTTCGAAGTTTTCAGACCGAAAATTTTTCGGCCGAAAAGTTTTTCGAAGTATTCAGACCGAAAATTTTTCGGTCGAAAAATTTTTCGAAATATGACCGAAAAAACCGAAAAAATTTTTCGTCCGAAAAATTTTTCGCACAGCCCTGCTGTCAATCCAGGAACGAGGCGACGACGACGACGGACGGACCAATTTGAAAAACAAGTAGCTAAGATTGAGGGTGGACAGACAAATAAAACACACATATTTTTCGACGTAACGAGAACGAGGACGAAAAGTGTCGGCGGGCCGCTTCATACTCAATGAGTTCTGTGTTAGTGTGCCGTCAAGAGTGAGAAGAACAAGCACAAAACAAACACGAAAACACGTTTCCAATTATTTTTTTTTTCAGGGAGTGTTGTTGGTAGGTTTTTTTTCTGGGCCTTCTTCCAAAATTGTTTCTACCTGGCGCATTTTTAAAACCCTAAGGCTCAGTCATTTTTTGACAAAAAAACCTCGTTTTTGGACTAAAATGATGGTCTCATCCTGAATAATCAGATCATGATTCGAATTAGTCAAAAAAAGTAAATTTTCGAGTGAACAAACTGACGAAAATACAGATATACAGTCTGACATACAGAAACTCTTGAGAAAAAATGCTACAACCGTTAGCCTTTTTGCAACATGAATCTAATAAACAAAAATGGAAGGAAAACAAGAAATCACACCTAATTTAATCCAGTAATGCGTTTTTATCAGATTGATAGACTTTGACCTCCACCTCACAATGTTTTTTAGCAAAAAAACTTTGAAAAAAATGAGAAACCTGAAAACGCTTCGAAAAAATTTTATTGAAACAAAACAATGTTTGAGCCTGCAAACAGCAAATTTCACGCCAAGAAATCCTCTCGAGTCTTACTTTTTACAGAAATTATATTGTTTTTTCAAAGGAATAGAGTACGCGTAACTCCGCCCACTTTTTTTTCGCGCGACCACGCAAACACAGTTCGATTCGAAGAGACGCAGAGAAAACATGTATTTTTTTCTCTCGTTCTCATGCTGCAACTCGATTGAAAACACAATATTTTGTGAAAATCTACATTTTTTCTAAAACGGAAATCCATGCAACTCTGGTGGTTATCCCAAGTTTAGAAAAAAATGCGAACTAAAATGCCAAAGGAATTGGCTTTTTGAATATAAAAACGTCTTGCCCACGCTTTATTTTTTCTCTTCTTCAACACGTTTCATTTGTAATCGGATAACAAATAAATAAACCGAAATAAAACAAAAATACCCTTGGTCAAGAGGAAATTGACGCCGAATACGCAATGAGTCGCCAGTCCACGAAATATGCAGACGAGACAGGATTTAGAGGTGGAAGAAATATTGTAGTGACCACTACGTTTTTTGAAAAAAGTCTATAGAAAAACAACTATAATGGATTCGTGACGGAGTGACATTCCACGTGAAACTGGGAGTCAAAAAATCTCTTCTTTTCTTCAATTATTTCTTCATTTTTTCGAATAAAAACGTGAAAAAAATGTCACACCGCCACGAATACATTATAACACGTTAAAAAAACTTCAGAAAAAAATCCCTGATTGGCAAAACGATAAAAAGTGATAATAGCTTTAGGAAATATCAACATGTAATCTGAATTTAATGTGATGATCATCAAGAATTTTAACATTTGCCTTTTGGTCTAGATGTTTGAAAATGTGAGTCAGCTCTTTTCAAAATTTAAAAATCGTCCATCTTTGGAAAGGGTTAATGACTAAAACATTAACGGAAACTAAGAAGAAGAGTTTTAAAAAGTTGTGGGAAGCCACGTGAAGCTTGCCTGAAGACCCAAAAAAAGTATCCCTTTCGCATGTGTGGGAACTTACAAAAAGCTTGATTTTGCAGTAATGTAAAAAATTTGAGCAAAAAAGTGAATTGTACAAATATGCATTTTTATCAGTAATCTACTACAATCGGTCCCCAACTCGCTTATTACCCACACCGGGTATTTGTAAAATTATTTAAGAAGTTAAAAAATGCATAAAAATTAAAAATATTGTGTTTTCAATCGACTTGCTCCGCCCACTTATTTGTGCGCGACCACGCGAACACAGTGATATTTGAAGAGACGCAGACAAAAAAGGGATAGCATAGCCGACTCATGTTTTCATGCTGCAACTCGTTTGAAAACACAATAAGTAAAACCAACTAGTTAAAAAAAATGAATACAAGACTTAACAATTCCGCAAAATATTGTTTCAGTAGAGTATACTGTATTTACATTTATTATTTTCTCGATTTGTTATTGCAACGTCACGGTTTTAATTGAGCTTACATTAACGTTAAGAAGATGTGCTTGACGGAAAAGAGCATTTTGCACTTCTCTATGTCCTTTTCGCCCGATCCGTGCATACATAGTGAAAGGGACAGAACCTTTTGGATCTATTGTGAAACCTCACGAAAACCACATAAAATAGACCGAAACACAGCCGTTTGGTCGCCTAGACACCAATTGTTCCAGCCCACACTTATTTTTATGTGTTTGTTTTTTTTTTTCCAATTTCACACCAAAACCAGGAAGTTAAATAAATTGGAAGACGTTTCGTTTCCAGGTTGAAAGTTTCCGTTTGCCTTTTTTCCCAATCAAGAAGTTATGATATCTAGGCTAATAACAACTTTAACAAGTTGAAGAAAAATCCTTCAAATTTTCTATAGAACAACTTGTTCAACCTATCAGAACGAGACACATATTTTTTTTTCTACCTGGCGCATTTTTAAAACCCAAAGGCTCGGTCATTTTCTGACAAAAAGGCCTCGTTTTTGGATTAAAATGATGGTGTCATCCTGAATAATCAGACCATGATTCGAATTTCTCAAAAAAGTAATTTTTTTTTTGGACGACAGGGCACGGCACCCCAGCCTTCCAAATTTGTTTCTACCTGGCGCATTTTTAAAACCCTAAGGCTCCGTCATTTTTTGACAAAAAGGCCTCGTTTTTGGATTAAAATGATGGGGTCATCTTGAATAATCAGACTATGATTCGAATATCTCAAAAAAGTAAATTTTCGAGTGAAAAAATAATTTCATTATTCGACGAACTTGGTGGCGCATTGGAAGACGGGGGAGGCGTGCAGGGGAACATAAATGTTTAGCAAATTGTCAGAAATTTGGTGTCGACAAAATGATGGATCACCACCAATTTTATCAATATATCATGTGAATTCATCTGTCTGGAGATGGAATCAAGAACAGTTGTTCATACGGAACCAATTTATTTACAAAGACTCGTGGGGGGAAAAGACAACATTTTGTGTTCGGCGGCAATCGGGACCTTTATAATAATAAATAATGAGCGAACAAACAACTATGAAAAGGTGAAAAAGAGGAGAATCACTATCAAAACAAGATCTTGTATGGTATGAAAAAGAAAGTTGGTTTTCTTTTGGCTAGAAATGCTCAATTAAAACTAACAAATGTCTGGACAATGCTCACAACACAGCTTCTCATTCCAGAATATAGTGCAATATCTTCTCAAATTTGTCATTCGAGAGGGCATACTTTCTACACATGCCTGTGCCATTTGGAGTTGATTGGCTTCTCGAGCTTCTACTGATGGACGACGGGTAGTTGGAACAGGAGGCTGATTTGGTTGGGTGAATTGACTGTCTTGATTGGGGTAGTTGTTCTCGCGGAGGAATTCGAGGACATCCGAATAGTCCGTGGTCATTCTGAAGTTTAGATTTTAGTTTAGATAGTTAGTTTAGATAGATGTTAAATTAGTTAAATTAGGGTGAAATGCGGTGGATGCATATAGTGTCCATATTTTAATTTTTTTTTCCTTTTGGACCATTGGACGGTATATAATAACTTTTTATTTATTTTTTGCATTAAAATAAAAGCCTGCAACATTTGGCTACTTTGCCCCTGCTTTTTCTAGAGCCTAAATGCACGATATGATTCAAATACGGACACTATATGCATCCACCGCATTTCACCTGTGCAATTTGTTTTCTACTCTGGACGTGGCAATAAGGACGGTTCTTTGTTCATCCTATTTCTAAAAAAATTTCAAATAAATGACAATAAGAAACCGTCTTCCGCGGCAACCAAAACAGTTTTCCTTTTTCGTCCATTTGAAATTTCATTTTTGAGCAACACTGCTGCACAGAAGACTTGTATCAATAATATAAAAGCAAACAATAAAAGCCTATCTCACCTGTAATTAAACTCCACAGTATAACACGCTGCCACTTTTGCAGAATTGTGCAGACATTGAAGAGCCCACGCAGTTTTGCAGTCTTCCATATTACAGTACAAATAGGACAATGAATCGCAGTGAGGAGCGTTTCGATTAAAGCAGCAGTCACACTAAATTAATTATTTTTTATTGCACATAATTACTCTCCCATTGTAAAATATCAGAACTCACATCCTTTGATCCAGCCATCCAACGATTTCTTGAGATGGGCGGCTTCTCAGAAGTGATCAAATTCAGAAATACTTGGAAGCGACCGCGCTGAAATTAACGTTTATTATAATTGTTACCTGATCATAAGAAAATATGATAATTACCCCCTTGTTCAATCGCTTCTTGATCTCTTCATTAATCTCCGCTCCTTGTGCTTTACTTTTTATCAAATTCTCCAAGTAAGAGCGGGATGGCAAGTGAATTGTACGACGGAAATCGTACTCGTTTGCTTCGATATTGTGACATTTTGTGATGGGCGTGTCGTTTTCATTTCGGGAGAGGAACTGAATAGTTATTAGGTTTGAAAGTTTAATTTACACGCTTTGAGATTTTTGGGGTTTAATACTGTATTTTCCTGAGCCAGTCACTTTTTGCATATTCCTATTTAACTGCATTACGCTGCATTTTCCTGTACTAAAATTTAGGTTTGTCTATGAAAAAAAAGGGCAGAAAAATGAATTTGCAGGGTTTTCAATCGACTTGCGACATGAAAACGCATCACATTTCAAGTCTGCATTTACCGTTCTGTCTGCGTCTCTTCAAATATCACTGTGTTCGGTTCGCGTGGTCGCGCACAAATAAGTGGGCGGAGTCGATTAAAGGGCTCTGGGACGTTTCAAAACAAGACGTTTCAAAACTAGGACGTTTCAAAACTTTTTTGAATTTTTTCGTAGCGTTTTTTGCCAATTGACACCAAAACGCACGCTCATTAGGTTTTTATTTTTTGCTTTTATCAATTATTTGTATTTTTATGGAAATTTAAATACACTAGTACGCCGCAAAAATGCAAAAAAGTTTTGAAACGTCCCAGTTTTGAAACGTCTTGTTTTGAAACGTCCCAGAGCCGATTAAAGGGTGTGCCAACTTTGTGGGGAAAGTGGCTTAAAATATATTCTTGAGTGGGGGATTTACGAATATCACATCGAAATCGCACGAAAAAAATTTTCTGATTTTTTAAATGAATTTTACAAAAAAAAAAAACAGAAGACCACGAGGAGTACACGATTTGGCGCGAAATTCAAACGTCATTTTCTTTTTCATCATTTTTCTCCAGTCTTTTACCAATATTTTTGCATTAATATTTGGGAAATATATTACAAACATCATTTCGTGTTTTCAGATAGCAAATTAACGCGTGTTAATTAAAAAAGTAAGGATAAAACAAATTCGGAACAAAATTTCTCATACCTTTCGTTTTTGCCCGTTTTCCTGCCCACTTCAGCATTAAATTCACTCTTTTATTGTGAAAACAAAAAAGTTGCGACGCGGTGTTTGCGTACTTTTAAAATTCAAACGAAAATTGGAACAAATCTCTTCATTTCACATGCTATTTCTTTCATTGCCGTTTGAATTTCAAAAGTACGCAAACACCGCGCTGCAATTTTTTTGTTTTCACAATATCTGTAACTTTTATATTCCAGCAAAAATTTTCACCAGAATGTATTCAAAACGTTGAATCGAACAAAAGGCAAATATCGATTTTTCGATATTTATGACTAAAATGGGTTTTTTTAAAATGGTTTTTATCTAAAATTTCAATAAGCGATTAGAGCATGTTTCATCGAAAATCGCCGCGGCCGCGGTTTTCCTAGGCCACGGCCACGATTTTTCGTGTACTCCTCGTGGTCTTCTATTTTTTTTTGTAAAAATCATAAAAAATCAGAGAAATTTTTCTGTGCGATTTCAATGTGATATTCGTAAATCGCCCACCAAAGAGTATATTTTAAGCAATTTTCCCCAGAAAGTTGGCACCCCTTTAATAAGAAGAAAAGAAAAAAAAATAACACGCTCAGAAAAATTGAGTTCTATTCCGCACAGTTCTAAAAGGTTGTATCCCGCGAATTAAAATTTGGGAATCTTTCGTTAATTGTCAAAAAAAAAACAAACCTGATGTCCCTGCGTCCGTCCACTGGCTAATTCACTTTCCACCGATTGCGACACTTGGCACAAATCGCAATACCGGCAGTACGTCCTCCCATTCCTCTCAATGACGCCACTGAATTCGTCGCACTTTTGACTCAACAGTGTCGTCTCTGGCACTATGGTATACGGTAGATCAAATCGGATTCCTGCTGGACCTTCGAGCACAGGCACTTGAAGCGTTATGCCAATCTCGCCGGAAAGAAATCCAAAGTTTTCTTTCACTTTGACACCTTTAAAGTGGAGCGAATAGTTGCCGGGCGCACGAATGTAATAGACGCGATTTCCGCGCTCGTTTACAATTTGAACGTCTTCTTCATTCACCGTTATCTCATTTTTCACTGCAAAAAACAAAACAATTAAAATCTACTTTAAATATGAAAATAAGTTACCTCCTCTACAATTGTACAAGCTGGTTTCATCAATCAAAATGTAAAGCTCATCGTGGGCTCTTGTCAGATAAAATACTGATAGTGAAACGAGCAACCATGTCGTTCTCATAGTACGGTGGATCTCTGATGCACTAATCTACTTTTGAAGGTAAAGGATATTGATTAGAACAATGTGTTGCAAAGTAGCTGAAAAATAAAAATGAAAATAAAATAGAGGCAAAGAACATATAGTGGAGAAAATAATGGAAGCATGGTGGGGAGAGAAAAGTGAAATTGGAACATTGCATAATGGTCTAGCCATCCAAAAAGACAGGATCTGTCTATGGCAGGTACGTGCGCAAAAGGATGACCAGTTTAGACGAACGATTTCGTGTCGGGCAAAGAACTAAAGCGAAGGCTACTTTGTATGTATGTATGTATACGAACTTTTTTGCATGAAACGATCATAGACGGATCAGAATTTCTGAAGGAAAAAAAAAAACGTGTTGCGGATCAAACCATCATGATTCATGCAGAAAAATTTAAATAGAGGAGCTAAGCAAGTTTACATCAAAGTATCGGAAAAAAATTTGTTACCAACACGCGAATGGTGGAACACAGCACCTTCTACCTGGCGCATTTTTAAAACCCTAAGGCTTGGTCATTTTTTGACAAAAAAACCTCATTTTTGGATTAAAATGATGGTGTCATCCTGAATAATCAGACCATGATTCGAATTTCTCAAAAAAGTAAATTTTCGAGTGAAAAAATAAAGGGAAGCAAAGCATGTTGAAATATATGGAATTTTGCGATATTGTATCCAGAAGACCAGCATGTGAAGATCCGTAATTGATAAATCGGAGATTGAAGTAAAGAACAATGATCGAACCAATAAAAAAACAATTTGCAGGTTCTCGGAATCGTCATTTTAGAGATGGCCAGCTTGACAAAATACATGTGGATTGGAATTTTTTGAAATGGCTAACTAGTTAACCAAGGCTTTTTTTTACAGTTGCACGGCACCCCTGTCGTCCAATGCACTAACGTTCCTAGTCATTTTCGTCATTTCCTAAAATCACGCGATATTGACGAAAAATGATAATCGAATTTGTTGAATTCGTCAAAAATGAAATGGAAATGATTATCAAAAATTATTTGAAAAATATGAAAATGACGAAAACGATAATCAAATTTATTCATATCGAAATCAAACTGACGAAAACGATATAGCTGGAGAAAAAAATCAACAAAAAAAATCATTTCCATCGGTCACGTGGAAATTCCTATGCCATAAAATCTATTAAATGTTTTGAGAAAAATACACTTGTTCATATCGAGTTGGATTCCATCAGTCCAATTTGATTTCAACCAATCGATTCCTCGTTACCGATTACATATAGGTTGATAATAACATTACTAGATTTGTCCACAGTATCCGAAAAATTGTGAGCGCAAACTCCAAACACCAAAAGCCAAGAGAAAAAATAAGAGACCACGCCCCCTCTCATTGCGTGCCTATCTATAATAAAATATACCTGTTTCATCGATGTATACGATATTTTGTGGACAGTCGTCATGTGGTATCAAATTCGAGGTGTTGGACCTGTACGAAATTCACTTGTAGCACTGGCTGCAGCAAGCTCTTTTTCCAGCGACATTTTTTCGGGTAATTAGTTCCCAAACGGGGCTTACCATTTTAGGACAGAAAACAATAATGTCTGGAGAAACCCAAGTATCGGGCAGCTTGTAACCACGTAACCTAACGTGTATATCTTTCGATAGTTTACGTCATTATTATTTTGACGATTTTTGACGTAAACGACGTAATTGACAAATTTGATATTCGTTGTTTTCCTACCCGATATTTTTTCGACGTAAATGATAATCGGATTCGTCATTTCTCTTTTCAAAACAATTAATTTGATAATCGATATTTTTGATATAGATGCGTGACCAGTATAAATGATAATCAGTCTAAACTGATTTCGTCATTTTTTTGCACTGATTCGGAACGTTACAATGCACCACCAAGTCCTTTGGATAATGAAATTATTTTTCACTCGAAAATTTACTTTTTTGACAAATTCGAATCATGATCCGATTATTCAGGATAAAACCATCATTTTAACCCAAAAACGAGCCCTTTTTGTCAGAAAATGACCGAGCCTTAGGGTTTTAAAAATGCGCCTGGGGTGCCGTGAGTTGGGTTATTAAACATCACGAAGAAAAACCCCAGTGCACGGTGTATTTTTAAAACCCTAAGGCTCGGTCATTTTCTGACAAAAAATCCTCGTTTTTGGATTAAAATGATGGTGTCATTCTGAACAATCAGATCATGATTCGAATTTGTCAAAAAAGTAAATTTTCGAGGCGTGCAGTGGTCAACGTTCAATCTGGACTTTTAACTTTTCAGGAAAGAAAAACAAAGAGAAGAAAAAAAAACAACTTGACAAGCAATAAAGAAAATCCAAAGAAATGGCTAATACAATACACGACCAAAATCGTAGGTAGGTGGAAAAGAAAGTAAACTCGATGCTAACCAAATCGGATTTATTCCTTTTCACCCGGAGAAAGGAGGATTCAATTCAATCCGAAATGCGCGCAACGTCTGGTTATCATTTCTTCTCCTCCAATCCTGATGATGAATTTCTTGAATTGAGGTCATCCACAGGTGAAAACTTTCCGTTTATTCCATCTTCTTCTTATTCCTTTTCTTTTCACTTCTTCTTTGAAGTATAATGCCGAATATCAAAAACTGGCAAGATGGCGAGCAGGAGACCGGTCAATTTGATAGGGATTATGTACTGTACTGCGTGTGAAACGGGTTGAATCTCCACACTTTGGAAATGTTGGTTGAAAAGAAGAAGCTAAGCTGTGGAACTACTGAACTGTAGAAGGATTATGCGTATTTTTCGAATTTCTTGTTTACAGTGTATATTTATATTAGCTTGATATCTGAACATGGATTTGCATTGAAGTTCCAGTAAATTCTAATTTTGCTGCTTCTTGTCGATACGGTTTCAATTCAATTTTCCCAACATATTTTAATGAAAACGTCAAAAAAAAAACAAATTTCCAAAGGGCAAAAGAATCAATTTCAGTTATTGACAATGGCTCCCTTGAAAGTAAACGAACAAGGTTTGTGGCTGGAAAAACTTGACAATTATATGTTTTGAAATAGAATGCTTTGTCGCAAATTGTGAAACTATATTCATTTTTACCGTTCCCCGTAGCACGGCACCCCAGCCTTCCAAAATGGTCTCTACCCGGTGCATTTTTAAAACCCTAAGGCTCGGTCATTTTTTGACCAAAAGGCCTCGTTTTTGGATTAAAATGATGGTGTCATCCTGAATAATCAGATCATGATTCGAATTTCTCAAAAAAGTAAATTTTCGAGTGAAAAAATAATTTTATTATCCGACGAACTTGGTGGCGCATTGGACGACGGGGGTGGCGTGCGTAGCAGTTCGTCAAATAATGAAATGATTTTTTCACTCGAAAATTCACTTTTTCTGAGAAATTCGAATCATGGTCTGATTATTCAAAATGACACCATCATTTTAATCCAAAAACGAGGTATTTTGGTCAAAAAATGACCGAGCCTTAGGGTTTTGAAAATGCGTAGTAACTTAATTGAAAGGTAAATTCTAAATTTTTGTGTTTCGGTTTTCTCACTGTCAAACAAAATAAGGATTCGAGATGTAAAATATATTTTATCAAGCAACGTTACTCCAATGAAACCTTTTTTTAGACAAATGTGGTCAAAATTATTACTAAAGGTTGTAGACCGTAAAAAAAATTATGAACCGCTTCTTTTTGTCAGCTTATTCTGGACCGATTTACCAAAGATTATCACTCTATTAGCACTTTTTTCATGTCGCTGTTTCTTCTGTAGCACATTTAAATGATGAGGAGAACCTTCTAATCAACAATCAAACACAGTTATTGAACAATGCTCCAAATTTGTCGGTGAGCTTTTCTCTGGTTAATACCTTTAGCAAGACAACTCAAAAAAAAAGATAGTTTAATTCCACAAATGCACGGTGTCCAGGATTTGAAAATTGGGCGGAGTCGAGCAAACTCGCCCCACTGGATTTTTTCGCGCGAAATTCAAATTTTGACGCATTTTCTATGTTTTTCGGGAAAAAAGCATAAATTCTTATTTTTTCCCACATGTGCTACAACGTAATTATAGCTGAGGTTTTTAGAAATTTTTAAGCCTAAGAACGTCGAATTTGGTTCAGCCACTATTTCGAAATATTCATTTTGAGTTTTTTGGTGTTTTTGCAGAATAAATCTTTACGAAAAGATACAATACATACATTTTACAAAGAAAAACAGGCTTTACTGAAAGAAAAATAATAAAATCAATAAAAAAAATTTGAGAGTCGCAAACTGCGCAAGCACCGAAAGTGCGCCATGAGAGTTTGCTGACACGCCAGCAAATTAGGCTCCGCCCACATTTCAAATCCTGGACACCGTGAAATGGAATACATTTATATGTCGAAAAAGAATCCCCGATCGTTTTTTTTTATAAACCCTCTTCAAACAATTTCTACAGTAACCCACGACACCCCAGCCTTTCTTCCAAAATTGTTTTTACCTGGCGCATTTTTAAAACCCTAAGGCTCGCTCATTTTTGGACAAAAAAACCTCGTTTTTGGATTAAAATGATAATGTCATGCTAAAAAATCAGATGATGATTCGAATTTCTCAAAAAAGTAAATTTTCGAGTGAAAAAAATAAGTTCATTATCCGACAAACTTGGTGGACGTTTGGTTTTTTGGCTGTAACCTTTGAACGTACCTGTTTCGCAATGTTATTGACAAGCTCCCAAAATGGGTACAATAAAATTTGAAATTTTCCGATTTTTCAAAAATTTCAGATGTCAAAATTTTCCAGATTTTCCAGATTTTCCAGATATCTATATTTGTTTTCAAATAAAGGAGTTTAACTCATAGTATGATTCAAGTTGAGTTTAGGTTCATCGGACGGTATTCAGCTGAGTTACAACACTTTAAGTATCAGGGTTCTACATGAGCAACAGCGGTACTGTATATAAGAATGACACATATTATCAAATTGTCTGCCGCTTTATAAAAAGGGGTGGCTCCCTCCCAATCAAGTTGCACGTGTGATAAAACGGCTGAAGGTG
Organism: Caenorhabditis japonica; assembly: GCA_963572235.1. Lineage (NCBI taxonomy): Eukaryota > Metazoa > Nematoda > Chromadorea > Rhabditida > Rhabditidae > Caenorhabditis > Caenorhabditis japonica. Next base: position 2,574,050 of record OY754346.1, read on the forward strand.
ACAAAGGTGAGCGGCTGCCAGCAGCTCACGACTTGACGGCAAGAAGATGGTTTCATAGCAGACAACAGCATACGAAATAAGAATTGGAATTAAGAATTAAGAATTAAGAATTAAGAACTAAGAATGAATAATCTAACCGCCTGTCGGATTCCAGCATACGTTATGGTTGCATAAACTACTTTTCATTCTTTATGATATTGAATCCCACATTCCATTGGGTAACTTTGTGGGCAAAAATTGATTATCAAATTCCCTGTGTGTGAGTGTGTGTGTGTGTGTGTATGACAAGTTTGATGACAAGTTTGACGAGCATCGTACTTTAGGCTTTAACTGCCAAATGGAATTTTCTACCTACTAGTAATACAGTAATAGTGAGACGATTTTCTACTATTATTTTCCTGGTCATTTTATTCTAGTCACGGCACCCCAGCCTTCCTTCCAAAATTGTTTCTACCGGTGCATTTTTAAAACCCTAAGGCTCGGTCATTTTTTGACAAAAAAGCCTCGTTTTTGGATTAAAATGATGGTGTCATCCTAAAAAATCAGATCACGATTCGAATTTCTCAAAACGTAAATTTTCGAGTGAAAAAATAATTTAATTATCCAAAGAACTTGGTGGCGCATTGGAAGACGACGGGGGGAGGCGTGCTAGTGGTTTTTGAGTGGTAAATAACCGTTCCATTATTTTGCAAAAAAATGCAACCATTGCATCGAGTCACCAAATAATTAGATTTGTAAAATGATTCAATAGAATAGCAATTTGAAAAGCAAAACAAAAAACAATCATTTGGAACGTCTGAAAAATATATATCGTGGAATCCGTGTTCATTGCTTTGCTGTTCGCTTTTTTTCCCGTTGGGTTTTAAGTTTTGAACATTCCCCACTTCACGGTGTCCAGGATTTGAAATGTGGGCGGAGCCAAATTTGCTGGCGCGCCAGTAAACTTACATGGCGCACTTTCGGTGCTTGCGCAGTGTGCGACTCTCAAATTTTTTTTATTGATTTTATCATTTTTCTTTCAGTAAAACCTGTTTTTCTTTGTAAAATGTATGTATTGTATCTTTTAATACCATAAAATTGCCCAAACTTCAATTTTCGTAATAGTTTAGCCTGCAAAAATACCAAAAAACTCAAAACGTTCTTTGGCTTAAAAAATTTCTAAAGACCTCAGCTATAATTCCGTTGGAGCACATGTTGGAAAAAATTAAGAATTTATGCTTTTTTTCCCGAAAAACATAAAAAATGCATCAAAATTTGAATTTCGCGCGAAAAAATCCAGTGGGGCGCGTTTTCTCGACTCCGCCCACTTTTCAAATCCTGGACACCGTGCATTTGTTAGTTTTTGCCTGGTTTTTGTACGGTAAGTCTAATTATGTGCCAAAGCAAAAATCTGAAATTTTTTGAACATTTTGAAAAAGTTTTGCTTTTTTAACCATCTGAAAGATTGTAAAATCCTCATTAAGTCCAGGGATACTTTGATATTTACACTCTTATTTTACCATTACATATATACCTATTTTAAATATTTACCTGGTCCCTTTTTCTTAAATCGTTAAGAATCAATTTCACCGAAGAAGAAGAAGAAAAAGTATGTCTGCACTTTTTACAATCCCACGTAAAAACGTGTTACAAAGATAATTTTTGATCGCCGCAAAGTGTTTGTGTGCTTGCTCTCTATCTCTCTAACTAACAGTACATGTGCACTTTAGCACGCTTTTTGCGGCAAGTTCATTTGAATTTAAACCTTTTTTTTTTCGTTCGTTCCGATTCTCCGGTCTGGGCGATTATAATTGTACAAAAGAATTGAATTTTTTTGCAAAAAAAAAATTAAATTATTTTTTCACTCGAAAATTTACTTTTTTGAGAAATCCGAACCACTATCTGATTATTCAGGATGACACTATCATTTTAATCCAAAAACGAAGCCTTTTTGTCAGAAAATGACCGAGCCTTAGGGTTTTAAAAATTCGCCAGGTAGAAACAATTCTGTGAGGAAGGCTGGGGTGCCGTGCTAAAAGGTTTTAAGTTTTTCAAATTGAAGAAAAACATCCTGGTCCCTTGAAAAGCGTCCTCTAAATCCCTCAGAGGAAAATAAAAAAAAGAAGGGCTTTTTTGTTGTTTTCTCTTCTTTCTGGAAAAAAAGTGCATGTGTACTATTGCAACATGTTGCCATTCATCCATTCTGTTTGTTTGTGACCACAACGTTCTATGATCAGTCACTTGTGAAAAAAAGTTATTATGTGGTGTCAATGCCTTTCTGGAAGGAAGGAAGGAAGGAAGGAAGGATAGCTCTAGAGTTTTTGCAAAAACCACAACCGTCACAATTTTTACGCTACATTTGCCACCATTAGCTTAGCTTAGCTGAGCACAAACATTCTTTCTTTTTTTTTTGATGATTCAGATGACTCAGATTATTCAGAAGTTGCCAAACTGTGACATCAGATTGCCCTTTCTTCCCCCGCTATTCAAAGAAAAAAAAAGTAAAAAGAGAAGCAGTGCACCAAAGATACTGCTCTTCTCTTCTCTCACAAGTGTATTGGATTTCCGGAAAATTCTCCTGCCGACTTGCGCATGAGCTCTCTCTTCCGAATGTGCTTGCTCTCGTGAGCAATTAGAATAGGAAGAAGAAGAAAAAAAAATGAGTGGAAATGAGGAGAAAGGTCATCCTAAAAGCTGTGTTTGGAGCAAATGATGCCTAGCAGTTGGATGCACTTTCCTTAATAGTAATTAAAGTAGACGATAGAAGAAAACGTTGAATGAGTTATGGGAATCTTTCTTATATAGAAAATTTTAGATTAGTCTGTGCGTTTGCACAGGTGAAATGCGATGGATGCATATAGTGTCCGTATTTGAATCATGTCATCCTTTTGGTCCATTGGACGGTATATAATAACTTTTTATTTATTTTTTGCATTAAAATAAATGAATTAAATGTATATACACAAGCCTGCGACATTTGGCGGCTTTGCCCCTGCTTTTTTTTTTCACTTTTCTTACATATTTTTTTCTTGTAACGGCACCGATTTTTGTGCTTCTGCTCTTCCAAATTTCGTGATTTTTGTGGCTGAATTAGTAAAATGTGTAAACGTTAATCAAACGACGAGGATTTATTAAATATCTAGAGCCTAATTTACAAAAATGCACGTTGATTCAAATACGGACACTATATGCATCCACCGCATTTCACCTGTGTGTTTGTGTGTCTCACACACGAGTTTGCAGTCGACAAAACTCGATCCAGCGACCTATAGATTGACGTTCAAACGTGCTAACCACTATACCACAAGGGTTACGAAAACTCGAGAGAAATAGGGAGAACAAATGACTGCCATTTCTATTGAAAAAAAACAAAAAATCAGTGAAAATAAATATTTGACGAAGGCGACGTAGTCGCCACAAGCTGCAGGCTTTTGTGAAGATAAAAAGATTAGAGCTGAGGGTGTATTTTTTTAGGTGAAATGTTTCAGTTTTTTCCAGTTTTCAAATTTTTTTCATCCAGTCAACTCCATGGCTATTAGCTGAAAAGTTTCTGAGTTTATTTGTGCACGAACTACAGTAACTTTTCAAAAAAAAAATTGATGTTTGACCACTTTTTTTTGTTTCTTTTTCTTTTCTTTTTGTCCTTTCAATTCAATGTCAACCCAATACCCTCACCGCCATTAATTGCGTTGTGGGTGTGTGTGTGTGTGTGTGTGACAACTGTGACAGTGCACTTTTAAAGTGGCAGGGTATTTGAACTGAGAATTTGAATGAAATTAGCAACGAGAAACCGCTGTACTCATTGTCAGGCGTACGCCAAATCCATGTGGTGTAGGCTCCAAATTTGGCAGCCTTACTTACTCCCTCCTGTGCGCCGATTTCCGCCAAACTCGCGCCACATTCACGCCATTTAAGTGTCAAACTTGCACCGTGCATCACCGAGAAGACGCGGACTCGTGAGTAAAAAAATTTTTTCGAGTATAATCGGCCCGCCAAAATGGTCGCATAGCGTTGAGTTCAGCGGAGCGCGTTTGAGCATTTTGGCGGGCCGACAACACATTTTCTATTTTCTAGTGTTTTGATAGAATTTGTGTAGTTATTGAGGGATTCCAGCAGTCTTCTTTCATTTATCGATTTATGAGATACATACACAGGTGAAATGCGGCGGATGCATATAGTGTCCGTATTTTAATCATGTCGTCCTTTTGGATTTGCATTAAAATAAATAAATTGAATGTATATACACAAGCCTGGCGACTTTGCCTCTGCTTTTTTTTCACTTGTCTTACTAGTTTTTTTTTCTTTTTCAAATTTCGTGATTTTTGTGGCTGAATTAGTTAAATGTGTCATTAAATATCTAGAGCCCAATTCACATAAATGCACGAAATGGTTAAAATACGGACACTATATGCACCCACCGCATTTCACCTGTGTTGCTTTTCATTAAACGTTTTCACAACTCTTTACTTCAAAGTTTAAAAATCTTTGTTGTTAAAATATGGTACCTCACAATTCACTATTCCACCTGCCTTCGATTTAAAACTTTTTTAACAACCAGGAGCCAAAATATATCACTTATCAGTAAGTATCAATGTGTCCAGTCACAAGCTTCTTGGTCTTCCAATCATCGAGCAGATGTAATTCAATTCGATTCAATCGGTCGACTCTCCACTAGAAGTTAAGAGGGAAAAGAAGGTAAAAGTGCAACTACGTTGGAAGAAGGAAGTATGTGTGTGTATGTGTCTTTGCTCCATGACCTCTTAGTATTTTCGAGAATTAAAAGTGTGAATATCACTTTTCTGACAGCCCCTGTCAAATCAAACTCAACGAAAACCCTTAAAAGAGAAAAGGAAAAAGGTCTCATGCACTATAGTTTGACTGTACCCAGGACCCGTCACATGCACTTGTATGAAGCTCCCCTACTCTGTACATACTGGTGTACGGTAGTCACACCGTTTTGCACTTTTGTTGAGAAACTGGCTAAGAGGAGGTGGCCAAAAGTGATTTATCGTGTCTAGACATGGCTTTTTGTGGTGTCGCGGCGAGTGAGACAAGAGAAAAAAAAAAAAAAAACGTCACGCGATACGATACGCCGGGTCTGGTCGGTTCAATTATTCGCCAGTAATTGGGTTGTACGGTACCTGATCTGATCTGTACTTTTGCGCCGGTGTTGTTGTGCATTTCATGAAATTGCCAACAAAAAAAAAGAATAAAATTGTGGAGAAACTTGTCCTGAAATTTTAGGAAAATGGTCAAAAATAGTTCCGGACATATCGACTTCAAAAAGTATTGATTTTTTTCTGAAATTTTTTTGTGTTTTTCACAGAATTTTACTGAATTTCAAGTCAATTCTCCAAGTTTCCCCACAATTTTTTGAATAAGACGTTGTATTTTTTTCTGTTACACCACTCATTTTAAGCTAAAAAATTATTCAATAAATCAACCTGTTTAGGATCGTGGTCTATATCACTGCTTAAGGTTTTTTTTTGCGTTACTGTAGGCCGCTGCTTTGTTTTTAATCGACTTGCGACATGAGAACGAGAACGAGAACCAGAACGCGAAACGAAACTCCGCCCACTTATTTGTGCGCTACCACGCGAACACAGAGCTATTTGAAGAGACGCAGACAGAACGGTGAATGCAGACTTGAAATGAAATGCGTTTTCATGTCGTCGATTGCAAACACAATAGAAAGATCCCGCTGGTGCGACAAAAGGAAGAGCATATAGGCTCGTTTCATAAATTAATTATTCGCCGACAGGCTACAGAAGCAATGACTCGCAAAAATCGAAACTCCGCCCCCTCAGGCTTTTCCAGTGAACTCAGTGTAAAAATGTGAGCGGATGTGTTGTTTCGTGATGTCTGCGTTTATTATAAATCCATTGTGTTTGAAAAATTTTCCAAATTTTGGTGCAAGTCAATTCAGTGTGAGCTGATAAAACGCTGCGAGTATGCATGAAATTTAACACGGATTCCGATGGACATAACAGCTTAGGGAAGCCAGGGCGACCCGTGACTTGGCTGTGACACAGTTCGATCCTGCCGGAGCCCCCGAATCTTTAACCACATGAATTAAGTAGTACTGCCGCCTAAAAATTGTAAACATCCTGGAAAAAACTGTAGTTATCCAAATATTAGCAGTATCCCTATTTCAAAACGAAACAAATGTTTTGCAAAATTCCAGTTTTCAAGAGTCAAAGAATTTTCAAAAACGCCTGTTGCGCTTTCAAAAATAATAATTTAAAAAAAAACCACTTTATCTAGCACGAGCATAAAGAATGTTGGAGTGAATTTTTGATTTTTAGCACTGATATTTATTTAAAAAAGTCAAACTTCAAGCGATGAGTACAGTAAAATTCAGATTTCAACAAAAAAACCTGTTGATCCCTTCCATAATGTCTGATTTTGGAATGGAATAGATCTGTAACGGTATAAGAACTGTTTGGTATATATAGAACTGCCTGAATTGTTTCTGTATGAACATCTCGTTTTAAGTATTCCGTTTTAAGTATACGCCTCCTCCGTCGTCCAATCCAATGCGCCAACAAGTTGGTCGGATAATTAAATTATTTTTTCACTCGAAAACTTAATTTTTTGACAAATTCGAATCATGATCTGATTATTCATGATGACACCATTATTTTAGTCCAAAAACGAAGCTTTTTGGTCAGAAAATGACCGAGCCTTAGGGTTTTAAAAATGTACACGGTGGCTTGTTGTGTTCAATTTTGCGCAGTTGTTTTTTCCCGTATAGCTACATTTCAAACAGTTCTATTCCGTTACAATTATTTTCCGCAATACCCTTATTCCATTACTCTTCAATACCCAATTTTAAATATTTTATGGTCAGGCAAGTTGTTCAGTGTATAACTGATTTATGTTGCGCTTTTCTATTCCTATAGGATGGTAGTTTTGAGCCATTTTAAATGTAAAGATGCTCCAGGAAAAACATAAGGTCAACTAGTTCTCGAAGGAGAAATGAGGAAAAGAGCAAAGGCTAGCCTCTACTTTTCCTAATTCTTGTTTTTCTTCTTCTTCTTCTTCTTCTTCTCCTTTTTCTTGCTTTCCAAGGATTTGTGTCTTGTTTTTGTGTGTATGTGCATGTGGAAAAGAGTGCAGTGAAGTGGTAAGTGCATCGCAGTCAATCAAATTCTCTCTCTCTCTCTCTCTCTCTCTCTCTCTCTCTCTCTCTATCTGTCTTTCTATCTTTCAGAAAGAAAATGAGCTAGTCTTGAACTCTTACGACAAAGTATGTCGAATTAAGAAGAGGAAGAAAAAAAAAAATAACAGGCAAGTATCTTAAATGTTGAAGTTTCTGGAGCTCTATAAATCATGAAAAAGTTAATTTTGTGTCAGATTTGAGCTTTTCTTTCAGAATGAATGGCAGACACTATTCGTGTCGGAAAGTATTTATAAAAAATGTTTTCTTCGGCTTGAATCTCCTTAACTTTAGGAATCAAAAAATAGCTGAATAAAAGGCTGAAAATCTGAAATTGATCGTATTAAAGCTTCACATTGACGGCGTGCTAAAAGGCTTATTATTGAATGGAATTCTTCAGAAAAAAAAAAGAGTTCAGAGAAATTTGATACGACGAGGAAAGTTTGAAAGTTTCTTAAAAATGCAATACAGTAAATCTTATAATCATTTTCAAATTGCAATTGATAAAAAAACTGGCGCTCGGTATTTGCAGACTTGTGTTACCTACCGTAACAGCGGTCAAATCCATAAATCTGTAAAACAAAAAGTAGACCGAAATATCGATTTCAAAAAGTATTGATTTTTTCTGAAATTTAAAAGGATTTTTGATTCAAAATTTTCTGGGCATGTCCGGGACTGTTTTTCACAATATTTCACTAAATTTCAAGCCAATTTTCCAAGTTTTCAGACGTTGTATTTTTTCTGTTTCACCCCTCATTGTAAGCTAAAAAATATGTGGACCAAAATAATAATTTTTCATGATAGTAATCAATAAATAAACGTGTTTAGGAGCGTGGTCTATATCACTGCTTAAAGCTTTTTTTTTGGGTTACTGTAGGCCGCTACTTTGTTTTTTCGACTTGCGACATGAGAACGGAACGCGAAACGAAACTAAACTCCGCCCACTTATTTGTGCGCGACCACGCGAACCGAACACAGTGATATTTGAAGAGACGCAGACAGAACGGTGAATGCAGACTTGAAATGAAATGCGTTTTCATGTCGCAAGTCGATTGAAAATTTCCATGGCGGGCGTTTTTTGCCCGTCCGACCCCCGGGGAAAAAGAAAAATGCTCGCGTGAAAATTAAAAAGAAAAACATTTTTTAATGTGCTCAACTCGTCTAATAATGGGTGAAGTGTGCAAACACCGACACGTCAAAATGCAGACCGGGCAACGGACGAGCCCGCAAACACCATATATCCAGACGTGTGTGTGTGTGATTTAAAGTACTTGTTGTGTTCTGAAATTACAGTTCTCACGCCTTATCTAATTCTGATCAAAAGGGCATTTTGATTCGGACGAGAAGGACACGAAGAGATGTAATTTCTTTGGTTACAAAAGGGCATCTCCACCGCCGCGCATTTAGACGATATCGTGTCGTTGGCGAGCGAAATCAACAATACGCACTTTTGTTTGTTACACACACACACGTACACGTACCCTCTTTATTTTTTGATTGTGAAACCAAAGGGAAACAAAAAGAGATAGGTGATAATAGAAAATGATAAGACACAAAGTGCTGGTACAGTAGTTTCGAAAGAAACAAAAAAAATGAAGAAAGAAAAGAAGCAAAACGTTTCAAGGACTGTCTTCGGTGATTTAGCCCCCTTTTTTTTAGTGTTGCTTGCCCTTTAGACGAGGAAAATAAAAAGGAAAAGAAGAGGACGTCTGTGTCTTCTACAAAAGGACAAATTCTTCATGCCTCATGTCTAGCGAATGTTTGGAAAATCTCGATCTATGAACTAGAGCAGAATTATGTGTTCTTTATCTGTTCTCCCTTTTTTTCAGACAGATTTTTTTTTACATTTTTATGATGTCTTATATTCTAATTCTTCAATGGTCTGGAAGTGAGACTTAATCTTTTACATAGTTCCTTAGTTGCTCACTTTCTCACGGAAAACATAGGATAAACGAGATGAATCAATCCTATTAGGAGAAAGAAATGAAAAAATTGCACCGGTTGTTTTTCAGTGAGGTCATAGGGAACAAAATTCATACTAACAAGAGTTCTATGGGATCATGTTAGATTCTGAGAAAGCGAAGAGTTAGGAGAACATCCAAGTACTATCGTCCCTGACACAAAACATGGTATTGACAATAGATTGTAGTTGGACAGAATGTGCCTTTTTAATTATTCATTATTTTCATTGTTTTTCCCTTTTCACAATCAAAAAAACAATAATTCTCTAGTGAAGTCTACAACTGTTCCACGAAATAGTATCAGTTTTTGGTTTCAAAGGACTTTTGGTATTTCGGGGAAATGGAATAAATTGGTCAAAGCAAACAACATTTTTTAGTTTAGTTTTTGAATAAAAAAACACACGTCAAAGCTTCAATTATTTTGCCCACAAAGCTTTCTTAAAGGTGGTTTCAAAATATCAAACATTTCATTCATTTTTGATCAAAATGTTTGCATTTTCACCAACATTTGTATGTATGTCAGAATATTTCATGTAGACCTTTTTATAGCATGTTATGATATATTATCGGTTCAATTTTAAATACAATAAGACTTCACGTAAAAGTTCTGCAAACACCACAGTTATTTGCATTCGGTTGATATTTTTTTTAAAGCTTAAGGGGTGTGGTCTTGAATTTTCCGCGTGAACTCTTATGGTAGCCGGCAAGAAGATTGAATTGATATTCTCAGCACTGCAAACGCGCTCCCTTCACACAGTGGAGGACGCGGCCACATTGGCAACGAGAGAGTGCAGAAAACTGAGAGACCGTGGCCGGTGTTTTGCTCTCATTTCTCTAAACCTCACTCTAAATGCATGCGAAATTCATTGTTCGATTGGAGCGAGTTTTCAGCGTTTTATACCAAGTATAATACCATACAGTTTTTCTCGCAAATGGACCTATTCACGGTTACTTTTCTGTCATTTCAATTCCATGAAAGTCATGATTTTAAATAAGTTAATGCAGGAAAATTAATGCAGGTTTGAATTGGATTAAAATGACTGAAAAATTCACGTGAATAGGTCCATAATCGTTTAAACTCTAATCGGAAACCTTTTCAGTCTCTTTTGGCAAAATAAATGTGAAATATTAAAAAAAAAAATTAGCACTAATATACTCTGTTGAAAAAGTCTAGTTAAAACAAAAAGATTCCCAGGAAGAAAATTTTATTTTACTTTGTGGGGTTATTCACGACAAAAAAAACTGTTTGTTTTTGTTTTTTCCATTTCACGCAATGTCGAGAATTGTAAAAAAAATACAGGTAGAGAAACGGGGGTTCCCCCTGATATAGCATTGATATTGAAGAGACGAAACGCAGAAGGTGAGGAGTTCAAAGAAAGGGTGTCTCTTCATTATCAATGCTATATCCCCGTTTCTCTACCTGTATTTTTTTACAATTCTCGACATCGCGTGAATTGGAAAAAAAAACAAAAACAAACCGTTATTGACCATTCGCGAAAAAAGCAAGTGCGCTCCACGAAACGTAGTACTACGTGGATTTCATTTTCGTCACCAAATTTTTTCATTTCACGTGTAAATTCAACGTGAAATGAAATAATTTGGCGACGAAAATGAAATCCACGTAGTACTACGTTTCGTGGAGCGCACTTGCTTTTTTCGCGAATGAACAATATTAGTTAGATACAAAATCTTATCGCTTTTGGCGAATAAGTCGTCTATTTTTTCTTATCATTTCATTGCCCTAACTCCCTCGATTTCTCATTACCGCACTGGTGAAGTTGGTATTCACAGACACAAAAATACTTTCCAAAATATTCATAATGATGTCAGAAAAAGTGAAACAATATAACCAACTGACATCGGCTAATTTAATCACCTTTTTCACTTTTATTTTTTTGATATTCAGAGAATCAAAAAGTTCACAAAAGCTTTAATGAGTGTCACGATTATTACTACGCAGTGAACAGGAAAAGTTGTCCTCAGATCGAAAGGACAATATCAGAGAAGAATTATTCGAGGGAAGGAAGCGTGGCGGCGAAAAAGTGCACACGACCTTTTCTAATTCCCGTCAAAATGCCCTCTTGCAGCTGTCGTGTCCTTTTTTCAACAGGCATACTGTTTTTATTGTTGAAATTGTTTATGAACAAATGCGTGTCCTGAAGGAGCATGTTTATTTGCCCGCCATTCAAAACGAGAGTAAGTGCGGCGCAGAGAATAACCATTGGCTGAAAACAAGAAATATTTACACATGTGCTGGTGGGGCCCGTTTGTCCTCAACCATAACACATAACACGCTCCCCCCCCCCCCCCCCCCCCAATTTTTTTGCCCCTTTTTCTATTTGTTTTTGTACTTTTTGACGTTTTTTCCTGGTATCTTCTGAACTCGGCTAATGACGTTCTCAGCGATCATACTAAAAAGAAAAATAGAGAAGAGAAAAACGCGTAGTAGTGGTGCACATGCTTGATTGAATTTCCCCTTTGGTGCCGCGAATTGAATTCCGTAGCTATTTGAGGCATTCATTCATTCGCCAGCTAATCGTTCAAGGAATCTAGATTTCGCATTTCATCTTTAATATATATTTGAGACTACGGTATGTGTGTACCAGGTAGTAAAGTGCACAATACCAAAAACATACTTTTTTTTTTCTTCTGAGAACTCAAATTCTAATTGCAATTTAATCTTATTTGGCGGTCTTGGTCTCAAAAAAACCAAAAAATCATACACCGTCAGACGAGAACAATAGACGCTGTCTGTCTGAACCAAACAGCGTCTATTAGCAAATAAGTAAACGCCAGCTCTATGTTCTTTGGGCTCTTGAAGAACACCCCAATGCTTGTTTCCTCTTTTTTGTACGTCGGTCGCTGCTGGGGTGGAGAGCTTCTAGGAATTATTCGGAAAAAAAGAAGAATATATTTGTTTTTGTTCGCTCTCATGGTTGAAAAATTTATAACTTTTTTTGCTCCGTTTGTAAGTTTAGTGCATTTTGAGTGCTGTTTGTGAGAATTCCTCGTTTTCCCGTTGTAACTTATTTGCTCCTCCTCCTTCTTCCTGAAAGAAGCCGACTTCACTGCTTATCTATGTATATTTCCTTCCAAAATTGTTTCTACCTGGCGCATTTTTAAAACCCTAAGGCTCGGTCATTTTTTGACCAAATAGCCGCGTTTTTGGATCAAAATGATGGTGTCATCCGGAACAATCAGATCATGATTCGAATTTGTCAAAAAAGTAAATTTTCGAGTGAAAAAATAATTTTTTTATCCGACGAACTTGGTGACGCATTGGAAGACCGGCGAGGCGTGATAACTCGCTCCAATTGAACAAGAAATTTCACACGCATTTGAAGAGAGGTTTAGAGAAATCAAAGGGCCATGGTCTCTCAATTTTCTGCACTCTCTCTTCGCCAAAGTGGCCGCGTCCACCACTGTGCGAAGAGAGCGCGTTTGCAGCGCTCCGTACTTACTATTAGAAAATTTAATACAAAAAACTCAAATGCAAACGCTCTTTGCGCTCGCTTCCCTTTGAAACGTTTCCCTCCTCTCGTTTCTCAAAAAAAGAAAACGATGGAAATTGATCTTTAAATGCACTTTTCCTGGCCTACTCTCCTTTCGCAAAGACGCGTACACATTTTACACACTCTCAGGACATTCAGTCTGCGGCAAATGGCTCTCTGACCTTAGCAATGTTTCTAAAACTTTGAGAGTGCACAGCTTGTGGCGCAGGTTTGGTTGGCAGGAAAAACAAAAACAAAAAAAAGTGAGAGAGAGAGGGAGAGAAATGATTTTATTTACACCGGGCGCCCATTTTGTGTTACACTCATGCCACGTCAATTAATTTTGTATGGGAGAATGGGAAGAATGACCTTCTAAACGATGTGTGGGGCAATAGCCAAACTGCAGTATGACAAAAGTATAACGGTGGCAAAGCGTTTAGAAAAAATTAGGACAAAGTTGCTGCAAATTGTTTTCAACTTTTGGGCAGCAGGCTCGCAATCATAAAAATCTTAAACACCCACTTATTTGCTTTAAGCTTTCCACGGCGGGCGTTTTTCGCCGTTTATTAGTGAAACAAGTTCGGAGTCAACAATTCCATTGAAATTTGTTGTCCACTCGATCTTAAAAGGAATCTTGAATTATTATTTTTTTTTTCCGCAAACCTCTTTATATTCGTGACCTTCTAATTTTTTTTTGAATCCTCGCAACTTTTTCATTCCGCGAAACGCTGGAAAATGGCGATATTGATTTTCCTTTTTTTTCCAATGGTTCCTCAATATTATTATCCTCGCTACTTGACGAACAACTTCTCTCCATTTTAATAATTTTCAACTTCCTAAAAATATTTTTGATAGTTGAAATTACGAAAAAAAAAACGATACAAATCATGTTTAATACCATTGGGAAATCATAAAAAATCGAAAATTGAATTGCGTGCAATGTACCGTGACGGTGTGTTCAAACACCGTCACGTAAAATCGCAGACCGGGCAATGCGGATGGGCAGCTGGTGCTGGTTGCCCGGCATGGAAAGCTTAGTTGCTTTAGATCCCAACTCGATTTTTCTACATTATTTCTTGATTAGTCAAGATGAATTTCACCACTGAAGAGATATGGGTTGTGGTGCCGGTCGCATCAATAATTTTCTGTCATGAGCTTCAATAATCTGACATACATATCTGCTTTCATCCCTGTCGATCAAGGAAAAAGCACTTTTCCTTTTCTCTCTTCTCTCTTCTCAAAGGTACATATAACCTTTAAAAAAACGAAACACTCTCTTTCCCCTCTTCCGCGACCTGTTTGATTGAGAGAGATGAATACCGGAATGATGTACTTTTGGTGTGAAGTTTCAAAGATTACTGCAGACTTTTCACAAAATAGGTCATGACGTGGCTCACCTGGAACAGAAAGTGCAAAATATTTTAGGCGCCACAGCGAAACGTAATATTTGTTCACACTTTTGTTTACCTGTTCATCTTTGCACTGTCCCCCCCCCTGAAAACAGCCGGATTTCTTTCTTTCACCATTTAAACGTCTTGACATGGCCAGCTCATGAATCCATCCCCCCCCACTAAGGAACTCTGACTCATTTGGCCAGACAACTTGTTTTCGGAATTGCACCCGCGCTGCACTTGCTCTCAGCTAACGCACACACACACATTCACTCTGTTCTCTGAAATTAAAACAACGCTGTGTTTTTACTATTTCTTTCTTCTTTTTCTTTGAACGGAAAAGGAGAGAGTGGCTTACTGACTTGCCTTTTTGCTTCCGGCTGACTATGAGCTGTCACTTAATAGACCAGCGGTACAACGGTTGTGACCAACTGAAACGCGGAACTTTTGCATTCGTTTTTTTTTTATTCAGAGATGCATGGCAAAACAATGAAAAACAACGAATTCCTTAAAGTTCTTGAAGCCTCCAAATCAGGCACCAGAAGCAAGAAGTGCTTCTATAAGACCTAAAACCTAATCCGGCATGTGTGTTGACGAAAAGTTTGCATGCACTTTGTCAGTTTCTTTTCACCTGCACCTCATCTCTGCGTGCGCACGCGCACGCACTGGGCGGATCCTTTATAGGCGGGCGCCAAACGCACCGCCCATCGATGAGAATAGACCGAGTGACATGACATTGCAGCAAAACGTGAGAAAGGGTGTCACTTCACCTTTTTCCAATTTTAAATATGTGCCCTAGTCAGCACACATTCTTTGGACAGTTTGTGCCAAGAAAACTTTCACTTTGATTTCAAGTTCTGAGAAGCTTGTCTCGATATTCTTGTTTTCTGTTCCAACTTTTGTTCGCATTTTTTTTCCCACTGTAATACATTTGTTGTTTCTTTTTGTCACCTCTTCCCCAGGAGACATCCCACGGCACTCTACATGGCGCATTTTCAAAACCCTAAGGCTCGGTCATTTTTTGACCAAACGGCCTCGTTTTTGGATTAAAATGATGGTGTCATCCTTGATAATCAGATAGTGGTTCGCATTTCTCAAAAAAGTAATTTTCCTCGGGTACATTTTTGTGTAAATAGGTCCCGACTCGGACCCGCCCGCCCCCTCTGCCACTCTCACTCTATTGTGTTTTTTTTTCCGCATTTTGCCCTTTTTTTCTTCCTCGTGCAATGAATGACACATCTCTTTGCGTCTATCTCTCGTCGTACACTCCACATGCCCTTTTGTTATTTCAAACTTTTTTCTTCTCTCTTCCTTCTCCTCCCCCGTCTGCTTGTAGGACCTCCTCTTTGTCGGATGAGGTTGTTGCTTTATTTTGGTCATCATTAGGGAAGTGGCTTTTTGCTGTTTTGCTTTTCTCAGTTTCATTTTTTTTTTGATTGTCACGTCATCTTTCTAAAAATTTACTCATTTGCACTTTCCGGACCACTGTTTCTTGTTTTTTTTTTTTTTTTTTTTTAAATAATTTCCGAGAAAAGTTCTCGAAAAATATTTTAGCCCGAACTAATCCAACCACATCTAAAACAGCCACATCCGTTCAAATCTAATATAAACAAAACTACTTCACGATTGTACAACCAGACAGCTAATTGAGCCTAGTCTCCGGCCGGCCTTTCAGACACTGCAAAACAATCATGTTTGCCTTAAACTTGTGTGTTGTTGCACTATATTCCGGGCTTTGGCTCTGTCGAGTTTCGATATGCTCCTCCTCCCATCCGGACGAGAAATGGGCGGAGCTCGGAGCCCCTCAACACCCCTAGAGAGACAAAGGACATCGTCTTCGCATTTTACGTTTTTTTTTTTTTTTTTTTTCCGGAGCGCTTCTTCTCTTGTTATCAAATCGCTTTGCACTTTATACGTCGCGGTTATCGAATTCAATGTGTGCCTAATAAGTGCAAACCGGGCGGACGAAAAAGTGCAAGTGATTCCTATCTCTCCTCACCCCTTTTCTTTTGATCAACCACTAGACGGACCTTCTCGGAACCAATTCGTATCTGTCGTATAAACGAAAGTAAAGTACTTGTTGTTTTTCATATGTGCGACGAGGAGAGGGGAACGAAGGGAGAAAAAAAAACAGAATAGAATACTAGATGCCTTCTCCTTTTCGCGTTGTGTGTAATTTTTTGGTCTCTAAAAAAAAAGAAAATTAAAATCACGCATGACACGCCTCGTCCACCAAGTTCGTCGGATAACGAACTTATTTTTTCACTCGAAACTTTTTTACTTTTATGAGAAATTCGAATCATGATCTGATTATTCAGGATGACACCAACATTTTAATCCAAAAACGAGGCCGCTTGGTCAAAAAATGACCGAGCCTTAGGGTTTTAAAAATCCGCCATGTAGATGATAATGTTGTTGCCCAGTTTCAGCCTGTCTGTCTTTTCGCACTTTGTTTCCAAATTCTCTTGCCCTTTCTGTTTTCGGTTTTCACGCGACAAGTCAACGATTGTCTATCCATCTTTTTCTCTTCCGCTTTTGTCATTCATTCCAGCGTTTCAAGTAAATAACTGTAAGGACCTATTCTCTATTTTCAGACTAATTTAGAAAATGGACCAGTTGGCTTCGCAGCTTGGCAGCGCCGAGCTTCAGGCGTTGATCGCCGCTTTGCCTCATGACTTGACCATCAATTCGGGGAATACGGTAAGATTAATTTTTTTTTTTTTAAACAACTTTTCAACAACAAATTACATGATTTTCAGAGCAAAGCTACCTCAGTGTCTACATCAGATCTCTCAACATCTACCTCCTCATCATGCATTTTTCCCCAACTCAATGACATGACGGCTCTTTCCCTACTCTCCCTAAGCGCCTACCCCAGCATGTTTCCGGGATTCCCACTTTTATCTTCTCTACCGTACTTGAACGGTACACTTCCACCTCACTCGACCATCGAATCGTTGGGACTTATCAACTCGGCACTCTACCAGCAGCAGAAGGATGTTCACGCCTCCATGACATCGCCAATGAACTCGTTAACAGTTTCATTGGCTTCTGATGGACGACCACGTGCCTACTCCAGCGCTGCCACGTTGCAACATTCTAAAGATCACGAGAAGCGGCGGAAGAGATCGCGCAAGCCAGAATTCGTCCCACCACCAACAACGAACACAATCACTTGCTCGACTAGTTCTTCACCGGCCAACTCAGCCATGTCTTCGGTGCTCCGGACTTTAGTGGAAGATGATGATGTGCATCCAAATAAAGTTCGTCCGATTCAGGTGACAAAAGAAGAAGAGGAACTTGTTAGGAGGAAAACTCAAGAATGTAAGAGTTTTGATTTTTATGTAATTAATATTTTAAATTGATAAGTTTCAGTGTTAAAATCGGTACCATTACATCAACGAGAAGAAGTTCCGGTGGAAAATGGCCCACTCAGACGATTAATCCGCGATGAGGACCTGCCGGATGAGGTTGGGCCGGACTCGCCGTTCCGCCACTATCCAAAGTATCAGGTACACAAGTTAGTAGTTTTTCGATTCTTTCTTTTCCAACGTTTCGTCCTTTTTCCTTCTGTCGTTGAGTTTAATTTAGAAATTTGAAGAACATTCTTCGCAAGCTTTACCATTTTTCAATGTTTGAATTTTCAGCAAAAGCCCCGTTCGCAACTAGTCATGCTTCAAGGAATTCAGGCGGCCGTTGCGGCAATGTGCATTGAAGCTTTCCAGCTCAATGGCAAAACTGACGACGAGATTGCCGCAATCCGTCTCAAACAAAAAGGCCAGTCGCTGGACGATCTGGTTAATGAGACGGTCCGTCAAGAGCTGATAGCCGCCGAATAGAGGATCTAGATATTTTCTAGTCAAGTACCATATTCATGTTTTTCGTTAATTTTCTTGTAATTCTTAACTATTGAAAAGATAACCTAATAGCTATTGATTAATTTGATTCCACACCCCCACAGTTTCTCAAGGATTTTCATGCGAGTGCCACTCTTTTCTTCTCGAATTTGTTTCTGTCTTTTTTAATTTTTGCAGTCACTCACTCCCTTCCTTTCTCCTTTCCAACCCCTTCATCCTGTTCTTCTTCCTCCAAAAAAAAGTTCCCGAATTCAAATGTTGGCTTTAAAACAGTATCCCATTTTCGTCACTGCAATTCTTAAACAAATGTCGTCTCAAAAACTCCTCCCACGTCTCACAAAATGCCCAGCCTTTCACCTTATTTTCTCATTTTTCCCCCCTAACTTTCTCACGCCACTGTTTTATTTGTTTTGAACTGAAAACAAAGATTTCCATTTTTGTGTACAAAGAATAAAAAATGTTTTTGCTCGAAGCAGTCAACTACCGTACTCCAAGCGAGCGGACCAAACACATGACGATCGTCACTTTTTTTTGAAAGAAAAGAGAAAAGATGAAGAAGAAGAAGAAAAATTTGTTTATCTATTGTTGAAAGTTCACAGTTTTTCCTCGACTTTACACACACACGCACACACTTTCGTGTACTTTTAGACGTCAATACAGTTTCACATGATGATCGGTGTGTTTTCCTGTATGCTGTCAGCCTCCTAGCAAGTTTTTCGGATGTTTTTTTTACAAAAAGTGGAAAGTGGTGGAAAACAAAAGTGTGGGATTTTGTTTCTGGAGACAATTTGTTCTTATTTGGGTGGGCATGGTTGGAAATAATAACTAAAAAGAGCACTGACTAGAACAGCAAAAACTGAAAAGCGTTAGTTTTAGAAGAACCATGAACCAAAATGAACTTTGTGTTTTTGTGTTTTGTGCTAGATTACTTGAACTTTTTCTGACCTGTGCACTATTGAAATTTTAGGATTTTTCGAAGAATTTTCCCAACCAGAACTGGAATTGTTATATATTAGTGCTTATTGATATACATACATATTTGGGGTAAGGTTATCGCATTTCCGTAATGTTAAAAATTCAAAACTGTTTAAACATTTTTATGGACCTATTCACAAAACCTGAAAAAAACGAAAAAAAAAAACGGCAAAAAACTGCGCGAAAACTCGGAGAATGCTCCGATTGACTTGAAATTTTGGGGAATATTGGAAAAAATTTTCCTGTACACGCTCAAAAAATTTTGGACAAAATTATCGATTTTAAAAATTTTCAAAAAAAAAATCGAATTTTTTTAAAATCGATATTTTCGTCCAAAATTTTTGAGCGTGTACAGGAGAATTTTTCCAATATTTCACAAAATTTCAGGTCAATCGGAGCATTCTCCGATTTTTCCGCAATTTTTTTCCGTTGTTTTCTTTTTTTCCGGTTTTGTGAATAAGTCCATTATGGGGTTATTCACGAAATGGCGAAAAATGGCAAAAAACTGCAAAAAACTGCGCCAAAACTCCAAAAATGCTCCGATTGGTCTGAAATTTTGGGAAATATTGGAAAAAATTCTCCTGTACACGCTCAAAAAATTTCAGACCAAAATATCAATTTTTAAGAAATATTGATTTTTTTTCTGAAAATGCTTAAAATCGATATTTTTGTCTGAAATTTTGGGGTAATGTCGGGGAGGATTTTTTCCCTTTTTTCCCAAAATTTCAGGTCAATCGGAGCATTTTCCGAGTTTTGCCATTTTTTGCCATTTCGTGAATAACCCCATTAGGTATGTATATAAATTTTCAAATTTTATTTTCTGCAAGTGTTTGATACTTTTTCGCAATAAGACAAGACCTACCGAAGTGAATAATTTACAATCAAAAAAAATATTTATATTTGGAAAAATATTAAACTTGAAAATGTGACCTGTTTTTCAGTTTGTACTAATAAACATTGGGTTATTCAGGTGAACGGAAAAATATTCAAGCGTACATTCCTAAACTACATGAATTGCCAAAAACACTAAAACTACCACGTAAACCGTAGTGTAGCTAGTAGTTTGCACTTGGAACACATTTGGTAAATATCTTTCTATCCATGCACTTTATTGAATACTTGATGCCATAAGCTAGGTTTTGCAAAGAAAAATTAAAAAGAAAAGAAAAACAATCTGTTCCATATAATTTGTGTTCTTTGCCCGAAAAATCCAACCTACCGTACTTCCACCCTTTCCGTCAGTGATGGCCCTCTGAGACGCATTCAAGCAAGCGTTTCTCTCTCAAAATGCAACAGCACTTTAGTGCACCACAAATCCCGTTTTCCCTCTTTTCCGCTGTCTGGAAATCTTTCTAGTTTTCTTATTTGCCCGGATTTTCTTCCTCTTCTTTTTTATGTGCAACAATTCCGGAGAGTAGGGACGCTTTTTCCCTTTTGGGTTTGTTTTTACTTGGCTTTCAAAAAAAAAAATTGCATTTCCAGATTTTGTTTGATGCAAAAAGTGCGAAAAGTGTGTGAGAACTCAGCTTGGTACTTTATGTTGTGTTGAGCAGAAATTAGCACGTGCTTGAGGAAAAGATACATAATTTGCAGTTTTTGAAAGTTCTTAAATAGAAGGGCATGCTCTGTTTTGTTTTTGGTTGATATGTAGATTTCCAAATAAATATTATCAAGGGAAAGAGCAATTTACTGAGCACGGTGTTCATTTTACCAGGATCTAGAGGCCTTGACTTTTTTTTTTTTTTGCAAGCTCACATCAGAAACAACCGAAAGTAGATACGGTAGCAGACAAAAAAGAGAAAAATGCACGTTCTTAGTGTGAGTTGGAATCGAATATGCAAGATAATTACTTTTTTTTTCTTTTCTTTCCACTCAAAGTCGGTAAAAGCAGACTGTACTAGTAGTAAGTTTTAACGACCTTTTTGACAGAGATCCGAACTATTTACAATTGACTGACACCACGTATGTTTTTATATAAAATGCAATTGAAAATATTAGGGAAAACTCATTAAAAAGTAATTCTAATGAAATTAACAACTGTTTTTGCAAATTCGCAAAACAGTTTACGAAAGCGTGGGACAGTAACATCGATCAATAACTCAGACTGTTTTTTTTTTTCTGAGCATCTTTTCGAACGCTGCAAGATCCATGGGTATACAAGGTGGCCCATAAGTATTGGACGTTTTCAAAAAGCTCAAAAACTCCATCAGAAATTTATTGTACCAAAATAATTCAAAGTTGGAGCCCTTGGCTTTGATACAGGTTTTCAGAAGTGCAATCACACGAATCGGCGGGTTTGGTGAAGACAACTTTCAGAGCATTCACAGTTTTTTTTTTCCAAAGATCTTGCTCTCAATTTGTCCCAACACACTGAAGTCTATTGAATATAAATCTGGCGAGCTAGCAGGCCACATCTTCTTGCCCCAGTATCCAAGAACATAGGCGTCCAGAGCAACGATTGTGGATTTGGAGACTTGTGATGGTGCAGAATTTTGTTGAAAGATGAATGGACGACCAGCAAAGCGCTAAGCGGTCAACGAAGCAAACCATCCTTCAAAACCAACTTCTGGTAGGTCTCCGAGTTTATTTTCACATTCAAATTTCGAGCAATGAAAACCAACGGGCTTTCACAGCCTGATGTCACCCCAGCCCACACCATGACACTTTATGGAAAAAGGCGTTTATGAGCTAGGCGACGTTTTGGAGACTTACTGTCATATTTTGACAACATTTGTATTTGGTTCTTACAAATGAGAAGAGGCTCAATAGTGAAAATCTTATCAGAACTCCAGATCCAGTCAGAGACGCGACGAACCTGGAGGTCGGTCGGCAAGGATTTTTTTTTTTTGAAAATTTTTTTTTAGTCGGACAGCCCTGAATTGGTCCGTAAAGTACTGTACTTGGCGAAGCTTGAAATTCTTCAATTTAATAACGTTTTTTCAGTTTGTTAAACTGAAGTTCGGTCTACTTTGATGTCAGAGGAAATACAACTGCAGGGCACGAAAAAGAGGAATCTGGAGCCGTCTTGCAATACACTTTTTTAAAGAAGGTCTCGATGATAGGTCAATGAGGAGATGGTCTCATAATTGAATAATAGAGAGAGTGTGAAGCAAATGCTTTAGCGGGACTTTGAAAAACTTCGAAAATATTACTCGGCCAGCAAAGCCTCACGATACGTCCTTATGAGCCACCCTGTATAATAGCAGTATCATAACGCATTTCTATACATTAAAATATATATTTTCAAATTAATTTTATAAATTTCACTATGAAAAATCGCGATATAAGTACAGCGTCCGAGTCTAAAACATTTCGCGACTCCAAAAATTCATTTTTTCGTGGTTCGCGTACTAAAATGGGTCAAAAAAGATACAGAATCCGACACCAAGAACACGTAGTTAGTATACTTTTGAACCCCGCACTTTGCTAAATATTGCAAAAATTTCCAAACCACATGAAAAGTTATTTCCAGAGTTTGGAATTTGACCACACCGTGGGTGGAGTCGCAAGGAAAACAATTGGAGTTGTCTACTATACTTTTCAGTTGGGTTCATCAACTGAACTCACATGGGGTCGGATTCTAAACTCTTACCGACCAGTGTTGCATGGAATGAAAATAAACGCTAGTCGCGGCGAGACCACATCCACAACCACAAGCAGCTCTGCCTAGTTTTCGCGACGCAGTAATAGTATAATGCACACATGTATATGGAAAATGATGACAATTCGGCGTACTTTACACGAACTACATATTTCAATTCGGTGGAGCGCGTTTGCATACCACCTCTCTCGCCTTCTCTGCGGGGGGCTACATCCTCCTTTTCCATGGGGGTTATACGGTACTTATACCCCATTTGAATTAGGTAATTTATTTTTTCGGAACACTTAAAAATTAAAAATCTAACCGTAAAAGCCGAGCTATAGATTCACGCAGACTACGGAAGCGGGGCTTAGTTCCAGACGATCACATCATTAAAAATGAAGTCATAAGTGCCTGGATGGATAATATCTGATGTGATTTTTATTTTTATGATACTGGCCACTTCATCTTTGTGTAAAATAATATACTAAAATGTGCTATTTTACGAGAAAATTCACTAATCTTGCATAGGAAAATAAATACCACAAAGAACTTTGAACAAACCGTCAAACGAACGGTTATTGTCGACCCGACCCATATAGAACTGTGCCTCTATTAGAGGGGCGCTTCTATTACAGTTTTATGGTAAGCTGAAATACCAAAATATAGATTATCTATTCATTTGCAAAGTTTGCAACCACAAAAAGAAAATAAAAACTAGGATTAAAGAACCAAACTTTCAAGTATGCCATTTTAGAGATTTCCAAATAAAATGCGTTTTTATTGTGCCTAAAAACCAAAGCACTATAGACACACTATATCCTATAAATTTCAAGAAAGCGGCCTTTTTAATCTGACGGAACACATTTGGTGCATTTTCAGAACTTATTAATATTCATGTTTTTGTGACGACAAAAATAGTCTGCCATTCTATTTCTGGGACGGATTAAAATATTAGAAAAGAAAAAGTGCAGTCTAATCATAATAAGAATAGACGGAAAAAGAGACGGCGGACTACCGTACTATTAATGGAAATGGCGACTAATTATGAAGAAATAATAGTCGAAGAAAATATGTATTGTCGACCCGCCACGACAGTCAAATGAGCTCCGCATTCAAATTATTTTAACATCGAATTTATACGTGAAATTAAATATGCACTTTGGAAACCAAAATGTAAATGACAAAATACTGTTCAGCGGAGCTCATTTGACCGTCGTGGCGGGTCGACAATAAAACCGCAACGTAACACACGAACAATGAAAAAATTGCTTCTCAATTATGTGGGGATGCATAAAATCAAATGTTTATAATATGCATCCATTTAATATTCTCAGTACGGAGCGCTGCAAACGCGCTCCCATCGCACAGTGGTGGACGCGGCCACGTTGGCGACGAGAGAGTGCAGAAAATTGAGAGAGCCGTGGCCGACGTTTTGCTCTGATTTCTCTAAACCTCACTCCAAATGCATGCGAAATTCTTTGTTCGATTGGAGCGAGTTTTCAGCGTTTTATACCGTGAAAAATTGTTCAAAAAGTTCAAAAGAAAAGAAAAAAAAATTAAAAAAAAACTACAATAAAAAAATTCAAATTTCGAAAATTATGAAAAATCAAAATACATTATTTTTTTTTGGAAAAGCAGGAAAAAAATGTGTTTTTTTCTACAAAATTGGTATTTAATCGATTTATTAATTTTTACTTATGCGGAAAAATATAAAAAAATTTATAGAAAACCCCGTGAATAGAAATTTTAATGAAATAAATAAAATCAAAAAACTGAAAGAAAACTCGGAGAATGCTCTGATCTGTCTAAAACTTTGGAAAAATGTCAAAAAGAAACTCCCGGGCATGCTGTAATAATTTTGGACTGAAATATTAAATTTGAAAAAATTTAAAAAAAAAAAACTTTTCAGGACATTTATAAAATCGATATTTCAATTCAATATTTTTAGATCATGATTTGCAGCGGCGTGGCGTTCAACACCCCGCACATTTGGAGTTACCGTAGTACAATCGCATACGAAAAGTTTCATCATTTTTTGGTTATTTCTTCATTTTTTTTTTTTCGAATAAAAACGTGAAACGAATCCATTATGTTAAGGATTTGTGACGTAGCGACACGTTGCTGCAAGCTGTGCGCCAGCAACCAAGAGCTGAATCGTGGCGAGACACAACATTTGCTGACGCATAACTTGATACGCTATCATTGATCTGAATATTTTTCGAACATTGCAAAAATATGCTGACAGTGCTCAAAAGCTAGTGAAAAATTTTTTTTAATCACAATTAAAGCAGTTTTGTCACACAACGCACGGTACCCCAGCCTTCCAAAATTGTTTCTACGTGGCGCATTTTAAAACCCTAAGGCTCAGTCATTTTCTGACCAAAAGGCCTCGTTTTTGGATTAAAATGATGGTGTCATCCAATAGCCCGTTTACAACGGTTCTTTGGGTTCCTTTTATAAAAATAACGCAAAGAACGAAGAACAAACGATTTTATTGCCCTAAAGGAGCAATAATTTACAAACAACGACAGAAAATTAAGAAAAAAACCAACAAAAACCAGAAAAACAAAACAAAAACAGTTTTCTAACCCGCTCAAAAACGAACCGTCCGTTCAGACTAAACTGCGCGCGGCGGGACATCGGAGTGTCGTTGCATGCCACCGCGTGCGCCCTTTGACAACGCCGGAGTTGAGAGGGGATCACTGCCACCGGCAACTATCCTGAATAATCAGACCATGATTCGAATTTCTCAAAAAAAAAATAAATTTTCGAGTGAAAAAATAATTTTATTATCCGACGAACTTGGTTGCGCATTGGAAGACGGGGGAGGCGTGCAACGGTCATAGTAAATTGGAATTCCCCAAATTCCAAACCAAAGCCGAACCAACAAAAAAAACAATTTAGTTTCCTTTCCTTATTATCCATACTCATTCACATCATCATGTTAAAGGACAAAACAAGTCAGTCAGAGTGCATCTCTTTTTCTTCTTTTCTTCCTGTAGTTGTTTTTAGTGCACGCCTGAGAAACGACAACATCAAGTGCCTCCGATCTCAAGTCTCCACCTCCTCACAAATGGTAGGCACTTTGCTCCGTTAGAGCTCCGTGAAACGGAATGAAGCGAAACGAGAGATAGAGTAAAAAGTTAACTTAAACCGTTGTGTCCTTTTGACGGCAAGGTCAGTGATTAAACAATGACCATAGCAATAACAATAATAATAATACTGCATTGTTCTTTTGACGGGTAAAGCACTTTTTGGATTTGACTCTTCTCTCACAGAAAAGTGCACGAGCACTGACCGTTTTATGACGCCCCGGTTACCCTATAGTATGGTTAAAGGTGTTCGTTTGTTGGCAAAAACAATAAAACATGTAGTGCGATGGACGGGGAGATCTAACAACCATCGTCAACAGCATGGAAGTTAGGGGTCATAGTCAAAAATGAGATGTAGCTTTATTCAAAAGCGTAGCTTTTCACACCTCAATGAGACTCTAAAATCTCATTGCAATTTCGACACGAGGGATGTTATTCTCAGTACGGAGCGCTGCAAACTCGCTCCCTTCGCACAGTGGTGGCCACGTTGGCGACGAGAGAGTGCAGAAAATTGAGAGAGCCGTGGCCGATGTTTTGCTCTGATTTCTCTAAACCTCTCTTCAAATGCATGCGAAATTTCTTGCTCGATTGGAGCGAGTTTTCAGCGTTTTATACCGAGTATAACTGAAAACTTTTTTGAACGCGTATTAGATCGTATTCGACTACGAACGTTTCTGACTAATAGTAAATAGAGACGAAATTGTTTTCTTTTTTTTTGTTCAGAGAAATTACAGATTTGCTTGGTGAGATAAAGTTTTCGAAAAATATGATTTTGGATGTTATGTTCTTTTTTATGTAGCGATCATTCGCACTTTGTTGTTATTAAGTTTTTCCTTTTTAATCAAATAAGAAAACTTTTATTTGGGGGGTTTATGAGCGAAGTCAAACACGAGCTAAAGAGCGATTTGAGCCATATAGAAAGGTGGCTAGAACAGGCACGAAGGAAATGTTGTCATATTGAACAAAAAATTTGTGGATTTTTTTCATCTACAATATGGTTTCATGACGTACATAGTTTTGGAAAAAGAAAAAAAAAGGTCATGGGAATATTCAATTGCAGATTTTGAATCACAACGTCAATGGAAGTGTTCCCATTTTCAGTGAACGTGAGCAACGAAGAAAAAAATAAGTTCAACCAAGCCTGTTGGGCCAAGCCGTCTTGAAATTTTTATTTTATTTTTCTCTAGTTTTTAAGCAATTTTAATAACGACTATTGATCTCATTGAATGTGTCGTCTTGCTATTCTCAGTACGGAGCGCTGCAAACGCGCTCCCTTCGCACAGTGGTGGACGCGGCCACGTTGGCGACGAGAGAGTGCAGAAAATAGAGAGAGAGCCGTGGCCGATGTTTTGCTCTGATTTCTCTAAACCTCACTCCAAATGCATGTGAAAATTTTTGTTCGCTTGGTGCGAGTTTTCAGCGTTTTATATCGAGTATATTTCAAAGAAATATGAGACGGAAATCAATCAGCAAACGCGCTCGGACGCACAGCTGCAAACGGATATAATGGATTTTACGTTTTATAGTATACTCGGTATAAAACGCTGAAAACTCGCTCCAATCGAACAAGGAATTTCGCATCTATTTGGAGTAAGGTTTAGAGAAATCAGAGCAAAACATCGGCCACGGCTCTCTCAATTTTCTGCACTCTCTCGTCGCCAACGTTGCTGCGTCCACCACTGTGCGAAGGGAGCGCGTTTGCAGATTTGTGTACGGGCGCATTGGCTAACTTCCCGGTTGATACCCATTCTCTAGTTTTTGGCATTTTTGAGACAATTACTCTGAAAAAAACTGTATTTGTACACTGAAACGGCGCATTCAGTGAATTCGGTACCAGGCTTGATCAGAAAAAAGTTCCCGGTAAATCTGAAATAAAAGGTTCCTATATTCGATGGCTATTAGCCGTTTCCGTCGGCAATCATTTTCAAATTTTTTTCCATTTCAAGTTTCGGACATTTTGTGTATGAAAAAAGTCGCGAAATCGCTGAGTAAGCACGTAGATTGTTTCTTATAATTGTTGCATGTAAACATTCTATAGTTGCGTTGCCAGCAGACTAATTTTATATAGGCGGTGGTATTACCCCATAACGGCTGGGCACGGCCCCCTCCTTCCAATGCGCCAGCAATTTCGCAGTGGTGCGCGCTTGCATCATTCGCCAGCGGCGAAGGTAATTTTGTACTGAAAAATCAGTTTTTTGCATTATTTCACTCGAATAATTATATTTTTGAAAAATGAATATCATTTGCCGATAGAGGAGTTTCTGGCGAACTTTTCGAGCACTTGGACGTCAACAAAAATTCAGAAATGGCCGAGCCTTAGGGGTTTGAAAAACATCTACGATTTCTACGATAAAATATTGAGCAATCACATAATAAAAAGATAGAAATTAATAAATTATCAATTTTTATTCATTTTCAGAATAGTTATGCCTAAAAATTTGTGAAAATATTTAAAAATCAAATAAAAATGGAAAAAAATTCTGCTATTGCGCAAATCACATTGTCCACGTGGAGTACACGGCCGTACGACCATGGCGTGCCAGTGCACGCGAAATGCGCCAACCAGAAAACATTTTGGAAGGCTGGGGTGCCGTTCTGGGAGGCTGGGGTGCCGTTCTGGGGGGAGAAATGTATACCGTTATAACAGTATCCGAGAGATTATTGTGTGTTCCAACTTAACAGTATGATTCTCTGATGCGCAAAAAAAATGTTTTAAAAGTTGAGAGATTTTTATTCTCTAAAAAATGAAACCACAAAAAAATACCTTTTTTTGCCAAATGCACATTTTGATGATATGACTACACTTTTCTTTTAGTTTTGATCCAAACGTTTCTATAGAACCTATTCAGGGTATTGTAGAAAAAAAAAGACAAACCAGTGGGAGAAAACTCGGAAAATGCTCCGATTGGTCTAAAATTACGGGAAGTAAAAAAAAATTCAGAAAATTTTTTGTACGAAAATTTCAATTCAAAAGTTTTAGAGAATTTTTGACAGTATTTTCCAACATTTCTGACTATAAAACGAACAAAACTTAACGAAACACTTTCCAACCAAGCAGGCATGAGAAGGTCAAAAGCACCTTTAATTACCTGTCAGTTCGAATGAAAAGAAAATAATAAAATGACATGCCGGGCTATTAGAGTAAAGACGACATTTGCAAACATTTCAAACTTTTTTGATAGCGTGAAACAAGCTGAAAATAAAATTCACGCGCCTACAAGGATTACGGTATTTGGTTGGCGCGAAAATAGAAATTTGCCGCGAATTTCTAGATTTTTTTTAAATTTCGTTTTTTTTTTATCATTGTTGCACACTCACTTTTTTAATTACTATTATGAATTCGTGAATGAGCGACAAAACGCGGTGAATTGTGGGGCAAAAGTTGGCTGGTCTCGCCACTACGGTAAGCGCGAAAATAAATTATTTTTATTCTTTTTTTTTAAATTAAAACGCATTTTCATAGTTTTTTCTCAACAAAATGTGTTTTAGAAATGAAATTACCCATTATTGTCTATTCGCGAAAAAGACAAGTGCGATCCACGAAGTACTAAGTTTCGTGGAGCGCACTTGCTTTTTTTCACGAATGGACAATACAGGTTACACAAAAATTTTAATAGTGAAAAAAAATGCTAGTCAAAAGGCAAAAAACGCGTTTTTATTAAAAACAAAAGAAGAATAAATATTTTTCGCGCTAACCGTAGTCTGTCAAAATCGTGGCGAGACCAGCCAACTTTTGCCCCACAATTCGCCGCGTTTTGTCGCTCATTCTTTATTTTCTTTATTTGAACCCTGCCTGGGTAAACTTTGAAACTTTTACCACCGAATTTTAAAAATTTTTTATTTTTTCATTCCAGATGGAAAATCCGAACACGTCACTGGGTGCGGCGGTGTGTCGGATTTGTATGTGCGGCGAGACATCTATTCCGTACCACGGAAAACAGGCTGGAGAGCCACTGATCTCGCCATGTCGATGCTCCGGCACAATGGGACTTTATCATCGGAGCTGTTTGGAGCACTGGCTCACGCTTTCCAAGACGAAAGATTGTGAAATTTGCAAATTTTCATTCAAAATTGCTCAGTGAGTGTTTAGAAAAATCCTGGCTGTCAAATTAAAAAATTTTTTTTTCTTAAAATAGAAAATCTCGAAACTTTGCCGATTACATCCGTCAACGTGGCTACGAAAAACAACAAAATGATACGGAAAATCGGAATCCGTTTGTCGATATTGCCTTCATTATCATTGTCACTCCACTTGCCTGTGTCGCATTTTACATGTGCATTCGAGGAGCAGCTCTTGCCGGACAAAAGTAAGCCAAACATTTACGGTTGATTGGACTGTTGAATAAATTTTAATTGTAGGTACCACTTTGCATTTGAAAATCGAGAAAATGACGAAAATGGCCGAAATTTGGAAATTCGAAACGAAACTTCAATGGGTAAACAAAAATAATAATTTGAAGGCTACATTATTTCAGAATTTGCTCTGTTTGTGTTCGTGGCTGTCGTTCTCTTCTTCGCCTTCACAATCTTCTTAATCGTGTTGCTCACAAACCATATCAGCCAGTTCAGGGCGTGGCAGGCGAAGAATATGATCCTGTTTGTTGTCGACCAGTTGGATGCTGAACAATCAATGCACTACAATCCTCAATGTAAAAAGCATCATCTAGGATGGAAAGAAAAACTGACGAGAACTTTGGTGAGTGTAAAATGGTTTTTTTTAACTCGAAGTTGTTAATTTTGTGTTTTTTTTAGCGAAAATTGCGAAAACAGCCATCACGAGTGGTTACGGTTGCACCGGAAATTGCGCGAGCTGATATGGTAAGACAAAAGCCAATATAGCCAATACTCAATGGTTCCGGAACTTTTGGGTACTATTGCTCATTGATTTAGGATCTTTGGGTACCAAATTCGTGTACGTCCTCTTTGAGAGTGAGCCAAAAAGCCTGGGATCCAAAGAGTCGGGACCCATTGAGAATTGGCCAAGATAAAGTGCATGAGTGTAGGGAATTTATTCAAACTTTTATTAACATTTTGATATGATAAGTTTGATCACGGTGTGTTAAAGCGTACATTTTTTTCAAAAATAATAAAAAGTACGCAAATTGCCTTCACATGCGCTTTCAAATTATAACGTTCACGGTGATTCTTTTACTACCGGCCACGCATTTCTAGTCCCCCGGTCGCAAGTATTTCCCCTCTCCCTCTCGCACTCTCTCACTCTCTCATCACATGAAGTGGGCGGAGTTCCCTCCCCTTTTTGCAAAATGAGGCAAAAAAATTTGCGGAAATCAGTTCGGCCACCACGGAAAAACAGTTTCATTTGAAATTGTACGTACAAAAACGAACGAATTCCTGTTTAAAATATGCGCCCTAATGAGAACTAGTAACGTGACAGACAACTTTTTCATCAGACGTCATTTACAAAATCGCGACAGGAAAAACCTAATCGGGGGACTAGAAAAGCGTGGCCGGCAGTTAAAGAATCGCCTTGCATTTGAAATTGTACGTAAAAAATCAGACCAATTCCGGTTTTAAATATGCGCCATAATGAGAGGAAGTAATGTGACAAAAAACTTCTCGATCCGAAGTCATTTAGAAAATCGCGACAGAAAAAACAAATCGGTGGACGAGAATAGTGTGCTCGGTAGTAAAAGAATCACCGTGACGTTACAGGGTTCTGTGCATGCGCCGAAACTTACGACAATTCAAAAAATATATTCATTGAAAACGCATGAAACAATTAAATTATTATGGATTCATGAATGAGCGACAAAACGCGCTGAATTGTGGGGCAAAAGTTGTCTGGTCTCGCCACGATTTTGACAGACTACGGTTAGCGCGAAAAATGTTTATTTTTCCTTTTTTTTTTAAATTAAAACACATTTTCATAGTTTTTTCTTGACAAAATGCGTTTTTGAAAAGAAATTACCCATTCCACGTTGTACAAAAAATTTTAATAGTGAAAAAATGCTAGTAAAAAGGCAAAAATTGCATTTTTATGAAAAACAAAAGAATACAAATATTTTTCGCGTTAACCGTAGTCTGTCAAAATCGTGGCGAGACCAGTCAACTTTTGCTCCACAATTCACCGCGTTTTGTCGCTCATTCATGAATCCATAATAGGTTGAATTCTGTTAATTTTAAGATACCCATTGAGTCAATTTTTGAAATCTCGCCGGTGCTCGTTGCCAACTTCAATCAGACATCCGCCGACAGCGACAACACTCACAATCATGACGCATCGCGGAACGCTATTCCCTTTGACGTACGATCTCCGGATCAGGTAATCAATCATCCAATTCAAGAAATACATGTTTTTAATTTCAGTTATACATAGGAATGCACTCGACTCCTCAAATGTATTCCGAAGAGCCGCGTAAATGGGCTCTTTCGCCTATTGGACTCGACGATTTGTTCGCCGCCACGTCATCACCTTCGCTTTCAAGGGAGCCATCCATATCACCGGAAAGAATGGAAATGAAGAGTAAAGATTTTTCCCACTGTCAAATAAAATAACTACAATTTCCAGAAACTCAATCGGTCTACTCTGTGTGCTCATCTTTCGGAAACGGTGTTGTCAAGTGCTCCACACCAGTTGCCGATCGTAATCTCCGTGTGAACATGATTTCTCCTAATCCCAGCTCGATTTCCACTTTCAAAGCAGGACCAACGAGTTCAAACTCGAACTTGCTCAACAATGGCAGATTCCACGTGGAAAGACTCGACACACCGCTACTGTAAATCTTCCATTTAGTGACTTTTTTGAGCTTTTTACATATTTATAAGCACCTTTTTTCTATTTCTTACCCATATTTTGAGTTACTATTACTAACGTTTCATGTATTCTTTGTACTATGTATGCAAGTGTATTTTGACTATTTTTGTAAGTAAACTTGTGCAATATTTGTTATTTTGTTAGTTATTCTCAGTAATCTTCGTCGCGAAGGGAGCGGGAAGCGCTGCAAACGCGCCCCTGCGCACAGTGGTGGACGCGGCCACGTTGGCGACGAGAGAGTGCTGAAAACTGAGAGAGCGTGGCCGAAATTTTGCTCTGATTTCTCTAAACCTCGCTCCAAATGCATGTCGATTGGAGCGAGTTTTCAGCGTTTTATACTTTGTTGTTGTTGTAACATATCACATTTGAAATGTGGAAAATGTTTGATAGTTTTGAATTCGACTACGGTAGCAATCAGGGTTTGCTATGTTAATCCTCAATTTTAGCTCTGTGGCTTTCACGGCCACACACTATAAATTATCTATAATAATAAACATTGAATACTTTAAGAAATTTATTAAAAAACATTCCAAAAAGCTATGCATTTTCCACATTCTTTTACTCAAATTTCTGCCACTTTTGCTGGATTAGATCCAATTGATTGACAAACAAAGTTTCTTGATCTCCGTTCACGATGTTTTCTAAATTCATGTTTTCTGTTTTCTCGTACACTTCAAGGTTACGAATACAAAGGAGGAAATAATGTGAAAATGGAAGAAAAAAAATAAATAAATTCAATTAGATTGATTTTTCAGTTTTCTTTCTTTTCTTTTTTCAATGGAATGAAAACGATGTCAGAATAATGGAATAGGTCATTTTGTTGGTTTGCAAAAAGAGAGACAAGGTCTTTTCGATTTTTTATTTTGAACCAATTAGTCGCATTCTTATCCGAACAAGGAGGAGGTCGATTCTGTTAATTTGATGCGAATTGCTTAACGAGGAATATAATACGTATTGGACGAGAATTAATTCCTATTTGCTTTTCTACAATCTTTTGTCGAAAGCACGAGGATAAATTTTTTGCATGAAGAATAACAGGCCTACAGCTTTTCTATGTAAGAGTTTTTTGTTGTTTGAATGTGCTCATTTAAATAGTTTTCTTCATGAAGCCTGGCATACAAAGATATACACTGTATTGACTTTATTATTGCGTTTTCAATCGAGTTGCGACATGAGAACGCGAAACGAAACTCCGCCCACTTTTTTGTGCGCGACCACGCGAACACAGTTGTATTTGAAGAGACGCAGACGGAACGGTGAATGCAGACTTGAAATGTGATGCGTTTTCATGTCGCAAGTCGATTGAAAACGCAATAAAAGGTTTTTTTGAGACTATTCTGATGATGCCCTTCTATTGGAGGTGCCGTTCAATGCTCAGGCAACTCATTTCTTACTATAATAGGAAATTTTGGAATTATAAACTAGTGATTTATAGATATTTGGCGACCTCTTATAATTCCAAAATGTTCTGTACAGATTCCAAAAATTTCTGTACAGGCGCGCATCTCCTGCACAGATTCCAAACTTTTCTGCCCAGATTCCAAACTTTTCTGCACAGATTCCAAAATTTTCTGCACAGATTCCAAAATTTTCTGCCCAGATTCCAAACTTTTCTGCACAGATTCCAAAATTTTCTGCCCAGATTCCAAAATTTTCTGTCCAAATCCCACAATTTTCTGTCCAGATTCCCCGGAATCTAAACTTTATCGATTGAATAAAAGAAAATTCATTTTATTGGTTATAACAAAAAAAGGAAAAATTTTAAAATATAAAAAAATTAAGCCGATGTCGATGGCTGTTCCGCGTCGTCGTCCGTTCTGCACCTTTTGACGAGCTTCGATCTGGCCGCCGCGCTGAAAATAAATTATGATATTGGTAAAACAAAAAATTGCACTTTTGAAAATTCAAATGGCAATGAAAGAAAGAGGAAAACCTGCTTTTTCAAAAAATCACTTCACGTTGGGAAGGTATAATGGATTCGTGGCGGAGTGAAAATTTACGTGAAACTGGGAGGCGAAAAATCGGTGCTAAATACCTCGGAATAGAACTGAAGTGTAATAGATCTGCAGCGATATAGAAATTGCTTCGCAATAGAACCGTTCGGAATAGAACTGTTCGCTAAAGAACTGTAGCAAAATAAAACTGTTCGGAATAAAACTGTTCGGAATAAAACTATAGCGTTTTGGAACTAAATTAGCAATGGAGCGCGATTGCATTGCTTGACCGTCAAGACGGACCGAGAAAAAAAAAATGATAAAAGTTTATTCAAAAAAACAACAAAACAAACAATTTTTGATGAATAACTCAAATATAAAACTGTTGAAAAGAGCACGCGCATGAGAAGTTCCAATATTTGAATGAGCAAGCAATGCAATCGCGCTCCATTGCTAATTTAGTTCCAAAACGCTACAGTTTTATTCCGAACAGTTTTATTCCGAACAGTTTTATTCCGAACAGTTTTATTTCGTTACAGTTCGATTTCACTACAGTTCTATTCCAAAGCGAGTTCAATTTCGCTACAGTTCTATTACGCGTCAGTTCTATTCCGAGGTAGCACCGAAAAATCTCTTCATTTCTTCAGTTATTTCTTCATTTTTTTCGAATAAAAACGTGAAAAAAATTGTCACTCCGCCACGAATCCACTATATAAAGTGCTTAATTTTTTTCGGAGAGCTTTAAAATTTTTTTCTGTGGTATTATGGATTCGTGGCGGAGTGACAATTTTTTTCAGGTTTTTATTGGAAAAAATGAAGAAATAACTGAAGAAATTAAGGTGTTTGCGTACTTTTAAAATTCAAACGAAAATTGGAACAAATCTCTTCATTTGTCATGCTATTTCTCTCATTGCCGTTTGAACTTTAAAAAGTACGCAAACACCGCGTTGCAATTTTTTTGTTTTCACAATAAAGCTCAATTTTAACATACCGTATTTCCTCTAATTTAAGCGCATGCGCCTCTATTTTTCCACCTCTTCTCTAAATGTGCTTCTGTTAGATGGTGTGCTTTAATTAGAGGTGCGCTTATATTAGAGGAAATACGGTAAGTGGCATTCTAGATATTGTGCAAACAAAAAAATTGCAACGCGGGGTTTGCGTACTTTTGAAATTCAAACGAAAATGGGAACACATCTCTTTATTTCCCATGCTATTTCTTTCATTGCCATTTTTTGCCACAGCGAATTGCAATTTTTTATTTTCACAATAAGATTGACAGAAAAACTCATGTAAATGCATCCATTACTTACGTACTTTGTCCTGATTTTCAATTTTTCTCTGCGCTCCACTGTTTTTCGAGTGCCCAAGAAATCACAGCCTGATTGGTGGCGCGATCCATTAGGCTGCAAACACTTCAAATTGAATGCAACTCATAAAAAAGCCAAAAATAAATAAATAAAAATAAAATAACAACGCAATAAAAATCCACACGAAACATTTCGAAATTCGTGACGCGAATGGCGCCAAGAAATTTTATTGACGCATCTCGTGCAATCAATTTTACAAATCTTAGCAGATCTTGCAAGACCGGTAAATTTTCTGTACAGATTCGAGATTTCAAAAATGTTTCGAATCTGTCAAGACCCCTTTATAGTTTGTAAATTTCTATATAAGATTTGTATTTCCTAACAAGATCTGAGTTTCCTGGACAAGTTCCAAAATTTCCTATTCAGATTTGGATTTCCTATTATAGTAAGAAATGAGTTGCCTGAGTGATAGGCTGCCGTTATATGTTTCGAAGAAGACGTTGCATGAAATTGTGTTTTCTGGAAAATACGTAAAAAGCATTGTTATTAAATTCTTCACTGATTTTATGCTAAAAAAGACCGAATGAATCGTTTAAAATCCTGAAAAACTGAAAATGCAATATATCACAGAACCTATCAAAATCCGAAAAGTAGTTTACTTACCTTGAATTTTGTTAGATGTGCAACCGTTAAGGACGTGCTGAAGATGTTTTTTTCTCAATTAAAGGATCCCTTCTAATAAAGTAAATACGGTAAACACACCTCAAAAGGAATTATCTATTCAAAGTGGATCTGTTGACCCCAACGTCTACATTTGCAGGTAGTATGAATAGCCCAACGGTAAAAATTTAAAAAAAAAGTTCAGCGCGCTTCCGGTGAATTTAGAATTAAAATAATACAGAACGGAATAAAAAAAAATGATTGAGCCAATTTGATGGCCAACTCTTTAATGAAAAGGTATTCGGAGAATTTCAAAGAATCAGGAAACATGTTACGTGATCGAAAGAACATTTCATTATGCTTTTGAAGAGGTACTTAATGCTGTGAAAGGAAAAAGAACGCTGATTCTTAATTTATTCGTTCGACACATTCCTGGGACCAGGCTGGACATAACTGGAATCAGTGTGAAAGGAGGGGATCAAAAATTTATAAATAACAGCAAATCAAAAAATAAAAATAAATAGACACAATAGAGTCTTATTTTTACTCACTCTCTCTCTCGTAAAATTTTTTTGAATGCATTAGGGTCACACTCGTTTCAGCCGTGAGTGGACGTGTCGACTCCCGATTTATTTCAAAAACTAACTTTTCAATAATCCTCAGATTTGACAAATTCGATAATTCTCGCAAAACTTTTTTAGTTAAGGAAAGAGATCGAATAACTGAATTTGGGTGTGGTGATTCATGCAGGGTATAGTTGTATCTTTCTTTCCGAAAGATGCCCGGGTTCCAATAAAGATGCGTATGAAACGCAATAAAAAAAGAGCACACGAGAAAATATGAGAAATTGGAACGGATTTATTGACAAAAATCAATAACTCCACAAACAAAACAAGCCTAAACGAAAGCCTACTTAAGAAAACCAAAAACTAGAATTAAAAGAGTCCCTAAAACTAAAAAAAAAAATTAAAAAACAACCCGCGGCTAAATATGCGCGGCTCACCCATAGTCAAAACGTGGCTGCTAAACCGCGCGTGTGTGGAGTGTCGTTGTACACGTGGCGAGCGACGCAGAGATGCAGAGGGTTATTTGGGTTTAAGAGCATTACGCCAGCCTGGGCGACTGTATCCTAATAGTTTAGGGAACTTTGCTTACGAGCTTCTTGGCATGATGCGAATGGTGTATTTCTTAATGTTCTGTTTTTTTTCTACCAAAGCATGTATGTTTTCTTGCTCCAAACAATAACCGATTTACGGCGTACTGTATTTCGAAACAATACCTGAGATCATACTTTGGCTGCCGTAATCATTCCTCATTAACGTTCCCACCACACCCTCACTTATTTCCCCATTTTTCGTAGTCTACTTAATGTTACGTACACAAATTCCTGCCGATTATCACACCTCCCTCGCTCACCGCACTCTATTGCCTTTTTTTTTTTCGAAAACTTTTTCTCTTTTTTGGGTGTGGTCTTCCAAGGATATTCCACTTTTTTTGTTCGCGCGTGTTGTTTGTTATTATCAGTGATTAGGTGACAATGAGGGAAAAAGGTGAAAAAGAGAAATGCGAACGAGTTCTTGACATTCTTGATTTTTTTTGTTATTGACCTTTATGAGATGCTTAAGTGATTAAAGTTAAACTTGAAGGTTTCCAAACTTTGACCGCCTCGTGCTCCCCATACTGTCAAACATGAACGCTTAATAATATTGTGTTTTCAATCGACTTGCGACATGAAAACGCATTTCATTTCAAGTCTGCATTCACCGTTCTGTCTGCGTCTCTTCAAATATCACTGTTTTCGAGTGGTCGCGCACAAATAAGTGGGCGGAGTTTCGTTTCGCGTTCTCGTCGTTCATGTCGCAAGTCGATTGAAAACACAATAGTAAAGAAACATTTTGTTTAATACAACATTTTTCATTTTTTGAACTGACTAGGATTGCAAACATCAGAATACCTATTTTGTTCACACAACTTTGAAAAAAAAAACAACCACTCAAAACACTTTGAATGTGAAAACCAACCTTGATAATTTTCTACTGGTTCTCTTGGTTCAAGTGGAAACATTTGAATGATTCAAAGTTCAGGTGTTTTCAATTTTAACGGTTTTTGACATTTTTGAAATAAAATTGAAAAATAAACCAAGTGCCCCACGTTGACAAAAAATATCAAAACTTGAACCACTATTTATTGAAGTTCGAATATAACAGACTTAATATATTTTTATCTGAAAAAGCTCACGAGGAGCTCGTTTGGAGCCTATTTGGCAATGACCACCACTATCTCTGGTAAATTGTTTGAAGTTTAATCAGCTATGTTTGGAGTTTAACTCGAACAACGGCCGATTTCGGGTTTAATCAGCCAGGAGTGGAATTTAAACCGAGTCAGGCATATTACTGACGCGCCCGCCTTTTGCGTCAACATTGGCGCACTTTCGGAAATCTTTAGGATATTTTCGAAACTCCTGTTTTTTTTTTCAACATTTCTTTATTTTTTTTCATTTTTGTACGTAAAAATTAAATTATTTTGTTGTTTTTTATTTAAAAAAAAAATTCGCACTCGCCAAGGAGTAATATTTTGCGGCAGGTTGTGAAACGACGGTTTTTTTTAAAGTTACCAACTATATTGTGAAAACAAAAAAGTTGCAACGCGGTGTTTGCGTACTTTTAAAATTCAAATGGAAAAGGGAACAAATCTCTTCATTTCCCATGCTATTTCTTTCATTGCCGTTTGAATTTCCAAAGTACGCAAACACCGCGTTGCAATTTTTTTGTTTTCACAATACTATTAAGCATTTGAAGAATAATAATAAACACCACGAACAATTGTTTCGGATCACAAGTTACCGCAAAATTCTCCCTGTAAAACATTTTTATCTCGTCTAAACATGGTTTTTACAGATAGGCCAAGTGCTGCACAATAATTGTTGATATCGACGTTGGCCATCCCTCTTCAAAGGTAATTTATCATTTTGTTCAGAGCTTCTGATGATTCGATTGTTTTTTTAGGTATCTTTCACACCGGTCGTTCCACGTTGCGAAATCGATGATCATGTAAAAAAAGAAAAAAACAATTTACTTTCAAGTGCCAGTAGGGACACAGGAATATAATTACGGTATGTTTTCATGGCGAATTTTATGAGCCATTAAAAATGGAGCTACAGCGGAATATACCATGCACGGAATAGAATTGCAACAAAAATAAGTCCCCGGAATAGAACTGTTTGAAATTGAGCTTTATAAAAAAAATAACTGCTCCAAATCGAACTTAAATACCAATCATGGACAACTTCCATGTCAGTACAGTTCTATTTCGGAAACTTCTATTTTATTTCATTTATATTCCGTTGTATTGTCGGTCTGCAAAATGATCAAACGCGCTCCGCTGAACTTACTGTTAGTACTTCGTGATTTTCATTTCGGTTTCCAAACTATTTCATTTCACATTGAATTTATACGTGAAATGAAATAATTTGGAAACCAAAATAAAAATCGCATAGCGTTGAGTTCGAAGGAGCGCGTTTGACCGTCTACAATACCGTATTAAAAATGTTTCTCTCATTCTCCTTATAATCATTTTGAAGCAACCCAATAAAATTATCAAAAAACAGCTTATGAGGTTACTCACGTTAAGAAAAAACTCATGGCGGAGGCCTTGCAGTTACTTTTGTTTTCCTTTCCTGAATAAAGAACAACCCTATCAAAAATTCAATTAAATCTCGGAAAAAAAAAATGATAATTTGTCTTCTTTATTTTTTACAATTTTTCAGCGAGTTCTATGAATTCCCTGCCTGACATCGATTCCTGGATTTGGGCAGATCACCTGGGATCGAGTGATTCCGCCAAAGCTCAACGACAAACGCAGGAAAATAAGAACATAATCTTCTCAATATTTTATTTTGTTTAGTATTTTTTTCTTGGTTGCTACTGTGTGAAATTGCGGTTTAATTTGAATAAAATTGCCTTTTTCCAGTTTCTGTATCGAAATAACTCGCTCTTAAAATACTAAACGCAGCGCACAACGACACTCCGCACTCAGATTTTGGTGCCTGATCAGCTTCCATTCGAGTCTGATCAGCTACGAGTCGGCTTTAATCATGCACCGTCAGGAGCTGATTTTACCCAGATTAAACTCCAAACCAATCTGATTAAACATCAAACGATTTACCAGAGATTAGAATCGTCGAGCAAAATGTAGAAAACAGAAAACAAAAAGTAAGCTTGACGCACAAAATCTCGCCAAATATTGTAATGAACATTCAGCAAAAAGGAAAAATTTTTATTGATATTTACATGCACGCGGTGGCATGCAACGACACTCCGATATCCCGCCGCGCGCAGTTTAGTCCGAACGGGCGGTTCGTTTTTAAGCGGGCTAGTTTTTGTTGGTTTTTTCTCAATTTTCTGTTCGTTGTTTGTAAATTATTGCGGGAAAATTCCATTATACCCCCCCACCCATTTAAGACCACCCACCAGTTGGAATACCCCCCCACCACCTTGGAAAGTGGGGGGTTATAAATGTGGGGGCATAAAATGAAATATCTCGGTGGGGGGACATATTAGATTCTAACATATCCCCCCACCGTTGTTTTGGGGGGTCATATTGAATTCCCTGGTAATCTTTCATTATAGCCCCCCATATCATTATATTATACACCCCCAAACGCCCTTTTTGTTATACCACCCCACGTGGGTGGGCTTATTGAAATGGTGGGGTGCTTTATTGAAATGTCCAAAATCTCTCCTAGTTGAATCCTACGTCTGATTTTGATTAGGGATGAGATTTTCATCGCTCAGTTTCGTTTCTTACGTTTGATACTCATTTATTTCAAAAAATTTTATAACCCCCCACCACTGGTGGGGGTTTATATTGAAATGGCGGCGGGCTTAATGAGACCGGAGGGAGCTGGGTGGAAGTTTGCTAGGATCCTTCAGTGTTTAATCGGCCCCCTGTAACCTTTTCCTATACTTTTATGCTCACCTTTAAGCTTTTAATCCCAAAAAATCAACCCGCAAAGCAAGCTTCCGCCCAGCTCCCTCCGGTCGCCAATTTGAAAAGTGTCACACATGCTTCCGGCGCGTTGCCGCTGAACTTCCCGGCCATCAATAAATGCTTAAAAACGCATATTCAAAGCGTGAACGACAAAATATTAAAAGAAAAGAAGGAAAAAACTCGAAAATCTAACAAAAATTAAAAGAAAACGGAAGAAAATCGATAAAAAATCTCGTTGTTTACTCCACAATTTGGCTTCTTGCATTTGATACTCAGCCAAGATAAAAATTTTTATACCCCCCCCCCCCGCTCCACCACCTTCCATGTTGGGGGCATATATTGATATGGGTGGGGGGGTTTACCAACGTTTATGCCAGGGGGGGTATAATGAAATGTTTCGGGGGGCTATAATGGAATGTACCCATTATTGCTCCTTTAGGGCAAAAAATCGTTTGTTCTTCGTTCTTCGCGTTATTTTTATAAAAGGAACCCGAAGAACCGTTGTAAACGGGCTATTTGGGGGCCGAACCGGTTTTATTGATTTTTCCGGGAAATATTTGATTTTTGCGGAATAGTTTTGAACAAAACTCGGCGTGTATTGAATATTCTCTAAACAATCGATAATTTTCGCGGAATTTTTGAATTTTGAAAGTTTTTCGCAGTTTCGAAAAAAAAAAATAGAAAACAAAAACTTTACCAGATCAATCAGAGCAATAAAAATCCACATGCTT
This sequence comes from Caenorhabditis japonica, assembly GCA_963572235.1. Classification (NCBI taxonomy): domain Eukaryota; kingdom Metazoa; phylum Nematoda; class Chromadorea; order Rhabditida; family Rhabditidae; genus Caenorhabditis; species Caenorhabditis japonica. Next base: position 2,615,934 of record OY754346.1, read on the forward strand.
CCACTATTCTCCATCAAACTTTAAAAACCGAAACATGGATAGATGCCACGGCGTGTTGGAAGCTACGTTTTTGAATTATTTTTCAAAAGCGAATTTTCGCGCGCTACTCTACTCTCGCGTCCCTGCGTCTCCTCCGCAGAGACTTGTGTCGATTTACGAGATTTTATTGTTTCTTTCTTACTTTTCTTTGTTATTTTGTTTGTTTTTTTCTCATTAAAAAAAATTATGTTATTAAAATGGTTGTTTTTGAGATTAATGTGATACATTTTTTTGTTGGAATATTGATTTTAAGTCGGTTTTTCCGTAAATAAAACAGTTTTATTTAAATTCTGAATAACAAAATCTGAAAATTGGGACTAAAAATGCGAACAACGTTATATTTTGCCAAAAAAAAAACATATTTGGCAAGGCGCCAAGAGAAATATATGGAGGCGCAGAGAAAAACGCAAAAGTGCGCCAGGGCGCGTTTGCACTTTTGTAGGGTCCAGCATGCCGTGAGATGAACTACAATGGCCACCTTCAACTTTTATTTCCCATTCTATTTTCGTAGTTTTTCTTCTCCTTCCTTTACATAACAGGATAACCAGTTATCACACTGGCGCCATTCTGACGACCTGCGTTGCGGCAAACGCATCGAGATGAGATTTAGGGAAGAAAAAAAAAACAATTTTGAATTCAACAACGACAATGAAGATGTCTTTTTCTTTTTCTCCCTTTTTTTTTGTTTTCATCAATTAGATAGTCGACGTGGAATGGAATGCGGAATGATCGATTTGATAACAAACATTCTTCTTTGTTGTCACTTTGCGCAGGGAAGCGGTAAATAAAACTTTGTGAAAAAAAAAAAAGAAAATAAGACACGTTGTAGTATTCTTTATTATATATTTACACACATTTTTATAACTTATTGTTAGCAAAATAATATACATGAGACCGTAATGGTTTGAGAGAGAAGCAAGAGGGTACCCGTTCCTTTTTTGATTGATTTTTTTGAGTTTTGAGTTAGGGGGGGGGGGGGGGGTGAAGATCGATCCACTAGATTATTCTGTACAGAGGAAAATAAAATTAAATAAGTGAAGTTGAGCTTACGAGGAAAACACTGATGTGTCCACTCCGGCTTTGTACCCGAACGTTTTCTTCATCTCATCGACAAAAGAGTTGGCGCAATCGCAGCACACCGAGCACAGCATTCCCATTGGGTATCCCTTGTTGTCAGTGCATCCGTTCATTGCCACAAAGATTTGAGTGCAGGCTTTTTGCTCCAGAGAGGCCGACATGGCGCTGTAGGAACCATCGTTCGGGATTGGTCCGGTGCATCCGAGCATTTGGCATTTTGGTTGTTGGACGTTGTCAAAGTTGGCGCCGGACAGGTAGGTCAATGCAGGATTAGCAATTGGGGAAGCACCAGCCTCTCCGAAGTAGTCGACATCAGTGTCGTCTTCGCTAGATTCCACAATATCGGTTCTCTGAGTGGATGGCTCGGCAGCTAGAACTCCAGCATCTTCCGACACGAAAGCACCAGTGAATTGTGGAGCGATGCCTTCTGGCTGATGGAACTCTGTCTTCATCTTCTTCTGGCCTGGAAGTTTCTCGGCTTTTTTCGGCGCCATTGTCTCGACACCATCAACATCAACGTTGGCAAAGTGTCCATCACCAATGGATCCAAGGAACAGATCAACTAGAAAACAGCGTTATAGAATAAAATTAAAAAGCTCCAAAAACAAAAACTCACCATCATCTGTTGTCGGTCGTTCCATTGGCTTAGAGACGACGAGAGAAAGAGAGGCAGAAGCCAAAAATACGATCAATAGGCAAAAGTTCATTTCGTTTTCTTATTCTTCCAAAAATAGAAACTTGGAGTTCTTATGGTTTATCTGAGAACAGTGACGGTCTCCTTAAATATGGAGGGGCAGTCGCTGATCGCGCGCGCGCGCCACCGCCACCGCCCCGAAACTGTGGGCGTGGCTTGACGAAAACATGGGCGGTACGGCACGGATTGAGAACAGAACAGAGAATGGATGAAGGGGGAAAGAAAAGAGATCAACAAGGACAAATCTCGGTGAGTGAGAAGAAGAAGAGGAGAAGGGGTAGATCATGCGATTAGGTTGATAATGTTTGTTTTACAAGAACGAAGATATTCCCCCCTTTTTTTGGACTTCTTCTCCCTTCTGTCGCCCTCCTCATTTCGATACAATACGATACGATAGGTCATGAGGGTGACATGAGAAAAACATGGGAGAAAGGGAGTGTGGAAGAGGAAGATGAATGTCACACATTTTTGGGAGGTGATAAAAAAATAAAGAAAATGTAAGATTTGTACATGATTAATTTCAAAATGAGACTTTTGAAGAGTTGTGTTACTTTTTAATGTCTGATGATGAGGTTTTACAGAAATTTGAGATAATCGAGATAGCCTGTTTCAGACTCGCAAAGCCGAGTCGCCGCAGGTGAAATGCGGTGGATGCATATGTATAGTGTCCGTATTTTAATCATGGCGTAATAACTTTTTATTTATTTTTTGCATTAAAATAAGTAAATTGAATGTATATACACGCGACTTTGCCCCTGCTTTTTTCACTTTTCTTACAAGTTTTTTACTTGTAAGGGCACTGATTTTTGTACTTCAGATCTTCTAAATATCGTGATTTTTGTGGCTGAATTAGTAAAATGTGTCATTGAATATCTAGAGCCTAATTTACATAAATGCAAGATATGACTCAAATACGGACACTATATGCATCCACCGCATTTTACCTGTGCAGTATTTAAAGATACATTTGATCACAGTTATCCTCAGAGAAGGATGATTTCAGGAACCTAGAATAGCGATGAACGTAATTATTTCAAAAAATCGGTTGCTAATAAGTTTTTGGTGGGCAAGCAATGTAGCTCGAAGCTAAAAAAAAAAAACTCCGCAGCTTAGAGTCCCTTGTAAGTTCAAGGTAATTAAATACAATATATTGGTGTTATTTTCCATCCATCTTCCCATTTTTCTTCACTTATCTCATTTTAAGATCAGCGACGTTGGCGACGCGCCATGACCTCATCATTATGATAATTATCATGGACTTTGAAAAGGAGCGCAAAATAAAAAATTTATGTACTTAAAAGGGAGGGGTTAGGCGTTGAAAACGGTCTTAAAATTTGTACTCGGTGGATATTTTTTATTGCGGAATCGATTTATCATTATCTGTTTTTTTTTTTTCGGAAGACGGAAAACGGAAGACGGAAGACGGAAGAATTTTTTGTCGGAAGACGGAAGACGGAAGAATTTTTTTTTCGGAAGAGGGAAAACGGAAGACGGAAGAATTTTTTTTTTCGGAAGACGGAAGAATTTTTTTTCGGAAGAGGGAAAACGGAAGACGGAAAAAAAATTTTTTTTTTTTTCGGAAGACGGAACAAAATTTTTTTTTCAGAAGACGGAAGACGGAACAAAAATTTTTTTTTCGGAAGACGGAAGACAAAAAACGGAAAAAAAAAATTTTTTTCGGAAGACGGAAGACGGAAAACGAAAGACGGAAAATATTTTACGGAAGACGGAAAACGAAAGACGGAAAATATTTTACGGAAGACGGAAAACGAAAGACGGAAAATATTTTACGGAAGACGGAAAACGGAAGACGGAAGAATTTTTTTTGTCAGAAGACGGAAGACGGAAGAAAAACTACAGAAGATGGAAGACGGAAGACGAAAGACGGAAGAATTTTTTTGTCGGAAGACGGAAGACGGAAAATATTTATTTTCGGAAGACGGAACAAATTTTTTTTTGTCGGAAGACGGAAGACGGAAAATTTTTTTTTTTCGGAAGACTGAAGACGAAGAAGAAAACTTTTTTTTTCGGAAGACGGAAGACGGAAAACGGAATACGGAAAGTTTTTTTTTTCGGAAGACGGAAAACGGAAGACGGAAGAAAATTTTTGGGAAGACGGAAAACGGAAAATTTTTTTTTCGGAAGAGGGAAGACGGAAGACGGAAAATTTTTTCGGAAGAGGGAAGACGGAAGACGGAACAAAAAAACCACAGAAGACGGAAGACGGAATTCCGCTCATCTCTAGTGGCTACCTACATATGTACATGATTGCATTGTGCGTGTGCTTGTGCTGTGCCTGTACTTTTTTTGGATACTGTCTCGACTTATAAGTTTCAACATTTATAAGTTCTTTTTCCAAACATTATGTCATTAAACCAAGCTGACAACGAGCACCGGTCCGCTAGCTTGCAAATTCTCAGCTCCTACCCCTCCACATACACACGTACCCATTTTTTTTTACACACAATGTTAAGAAATTCAGATATCAATATCCTTGAATAGTGATAAGAAAACGTCGACACGTAAATGATGTTGGCGCCAGATTGGAGGCGAACATCTTTCGGTTGTCTTTAGCCTTAAAATCATCGCCACACCACGACGCATTTGTTCGATGTCAATGACGCAGATTCAAACTTTTTTTTTTTTTAAAAAGGAAGAAATAAACGAGATGTTTTTCCTTTTTTTCCCACTTCCCATATAAATCTTTGACCCTTTTTTCTCCCTTTTTGAGAGAACCTGTTTATATCGTGTCTGCGTGGATAAAAAAAACGGTTCGAAATCTGAATATTCAAATTTATTGTTCGTATATGTATGTACAAACCAGTGATGTTTAATTGATGGAAAAAAGCGAAGCAACTGGGGGGAAGATGTACATGAGAGACCGGACATGTGGCAATCGAACCCGTATTCGATTGTTAAAAGAGTTGAAAAAATAAGAAGCAAAAAGCAGGAAAAGAAATGTACAAAAAAATATGATTAATTCTAAAGGAGGTTGTCTACTGGAAAGTTTTGGTTGGAATCTGCGATTTCCATCCGAACGTCTTCTTCATTTCGGCGACGAACGAGTTGGCGCAATCGCAGCAAACTGAGCACAGCATTCCCATTGGATATCCCTTGTTGTCAGTGCATCCGTTCATCGCCACAAAGATTTGAGTGCACGCCTTCTCTTCCAAAGTAGCAGACATGGCGGCATAGGAGCCGTCGTTCGGGATCGGTCCGGTGCATCCGAGCATTTGGCACTTTGGCTGCTCAATCTTCTCGAAATCGGCTCCTTCCAGATAAGTGGCAGCTGGATTGGTGACTGGGCCAACGGCTCCGGTGTCGGCTGATCCGCCAGTTCCAAAGTAATCCTCATCAGTCTCCTCATCAGAAGCGACAGGCTTCTCAGTGATGAAAGATCCAGTGAATTCTGGCACAACTCCCTCTGGCTCTTGGAACTCTGATTTTATCTTTTTCTGACCAGGAAGTTTCTCAGATTTTTTCATGGTCATTCCAATTGGATTGGCGTCAGCAAAATGTCCGTCTCCCGATGCACCGAGGAAGAGGTCAAGATCGAAAGAATCTGGAAAAAAGAACATTTAACATCTAGCTTTAAGTTTTGAATATAGACAAACATAGCAAAAAAAAAGGTTAAATTCTTACCATCGGGTTTCTCGGTTGTAGTTGTTGTGGTTGGCTTAGCGTCAATGAGAAGAAAGCAGAGAGACGTAGAAGCCAAAAGACAGAAGAAGGAAGAAAAGTTCATATTTGTATGTATAAAAATAGAACGAACACTAGAAAGTGAGGTACATCTTCTCGGCCACTCTTCCCTTAAATATTGTCGCCTGTATCAGTCGTTGATCGCATTCGCGTGCGCGTTTTCCTCCTCGCCAAAACAGGGCGGAGCGTGTGAGATGGGCGGCGTCTGGAGGGGGAAGAATTCTCGTGAATTATCATAAGATTTGAGGTGTTTACATTATAACATTCCACGCCGCGCGTTAAGATGATCTGGGACCAGAAGATGGAAGATATCCCATGAGATATGGGATCAGCTGATGCGATCGATTTGATAACCGAAACAGTTCCTTATCATCGTCGTGAGGACACGCGTTCGTTCGCTCTGGTTTTTTTTTTGAGGCCAAAGTGTCGACATCGTCACTTATCACTTATCACCCGACGGGGGCTTATCACCGATTATGTCGTGATGCGTCGCCAAAACGGCTAAAGATAGATGAAAACTGATCAGATTAAGATATAGAAAAAGAGTGTCCCGTGATGTTATGATAAAGTCTCATGAAAAGGTTGATATTGGCGGGTGGATCAGGTGTCTGTGACCACTATCAAAAAGCTATTGACCTGTATTTTTTAAATTTCTTTTTGTAAATATCTATTTTATTTTTGTTTGAAATCAGAGGTCGAATTCATGAGAACAAAACCGTTTTTCACACAGGTGAAATGCGGTGGATGCACATAGTGTCCGTATTTTAATCATATCGTGCATTTATGTATGTTTACACATTTTACTAATTCAGCAACAAAAATCACGAAATTTGAAAGAGCTGAAGTACAAAAATCAGTGCCGTTACAAGTAAAAAAGCAGGGGCAAAGTCGCGTGTATATACATTCAATGTATCTATTTTAATGCAAAAAATAAATACGGACACTATATGCATCCACCGCATTTCACCTGTGTACAAAAATCAACACTTTCCGAGTTTTTTTTTCGCAAAACAGTTTTCTAGATGCATGCTTTTGGCTTCACTGTAAAACTTTGAAATTGAGCATAAATTTTTTGTATTAAAAAAAATTTATAGTAAAACAAAAATTTGTATACTTTTCGTGAAAAAGGCAAAATCCAGATGCCGTATTCATTAATGTTCCCCGCGCGGCAAATGAAAACGATAAATGATTCTCCGGGCCGTAAATAGCACTTTTGAAATTTTAGTTTATGTTCAGGAAAACCATTTACTATTTTTGTTTTTTTTTTACGGTAAACTTTCATGAATGCGGTCTCACAATAAGAAAACACATTAAATTTTCCGATAGAAAAAAAAATTTATATTGTTGAACTATGCAATCACGCTCCACGGCACCCCCGGATAATGAAATTATTTTTTCACTCGAAAATTTTTCTTTTTTGACAAATTCGAATCATGATCTGATTATTCGGGATGACACCATCATTTTAACCCAAAAACGAGGTCTTTTTGTCAAAAAATGACCGAGCCTTAGGGTTTTAAAAATGCGCCGTGCGCTCTATCGTTTCAATGTGAGCAGGCGGCCAGCTGAGAAGAGTTTTCTCCAACTTTAGGTAAGCTTTTCGAATCAATCAACGTAATTTTTTTTCAGTTTTAAACGTTTTGTGGGAGTCCAAGCTTGAGCAGTTGCCTCATATCAAAAATTTCAAAATTACCTCTTTCTCATCGTTCGCTCAATTTTCCAGTCCTTTTGTTTACAACTTTTTCAAGTGTTTCCATTCCACTGTTTTCTGATCTTGGCTCTATGTACATACAAACACTGTCTTCAGCGTTTCTCACACATTTATTTCATCTTCTTTTCTTTTTTGTCAAGGCCAGAGTGTTGGGATATTTATAGATGCGTGTATCCTATCCTTTTTTTTGCCATGATAATGTAATACATGGAATTTGATAGTGATAGTGATAGCGATGATAGTGAGGAAGGAATGCGATGTACTTGAGAAGAGATATTGTTGGGTAGTTAAGCGCGCGGGGAGACATTCAGTTCCTTGTCGACGTGGCAGCGGACGAACGATGTCGCGGTGATTTTCAATCGGTTAGATTTGAATCCAATAAAATTAAAATTAAATAATGAAGCGCGGATATGAAAACGAGGAATGTCTGATGATATGTGATATTGAGAAGATATTCAATAGGCACGTTCCCATGGCGTCTTTCTGGCGACGTCACGTCTTTCGGAATTCACAATGGTATCAATCAAAAAATTAGACATTTATGGAGGCATGGGGGGCTCAAATGTTTTCCTTTTTTCTAATTTTGTTACTGAGGTTCCAACCCATCAAAAAACCAAGAATGTGAACTTCTTACTCACCAAACACGTACACAAACAGCCCAATTGAGGAATGTGTAATAACCGTTTTTGCCCATCCCATGTTCTGACTTGTTGTTCTTGTCCAGACAGATTTGTGGTTTACTTTAGTTGAATAGACATTTGAAAAGAAACAACAACATTGCTACTTGCAAACTATTTACCCACATTCGTGGGTCTTGTTCTTCCAGTGAAAAAACTTGTGACTGTGTCTTGAATTTGGGTACATCACACTTATGACTTGGTGAATTATTTTCTATTTTTTTTCTATTTTTGAACAAGAATGTGTCAAAGATGATGATGTTGATACTTTGGAAAGAGGTGCTTGAGTTGTGGATGAACATTGGCAAACTGGAAGGATTGCTTTGCTGGTGTGGGGGTATCGATATTTTCAGAACTTGCTTTGGCAGCAGGGCTCAAATGGTGTGTTTTGTGATTTTCGGGATTCACTACTTTCAGTCTGCCAACCTCCGACCGTCCGACAAATTCCGACAACCTCTTTTCCCCGATAAACGAAAAAAAAAATCAGTTTTCTTGTTCTAAATAAGAAATATACCATATTTACTCTAACTTTTTTGAGATCAAGTCTTATAGTTAGAGCGTCACTTCTCTCGTTTATGTGCCTCTGTTTTTGTACATTTTTTACTAGACTTGGAAGAACGTCACGGCGCGAATTCTTTGAGGTATTGTGTTTTCAATCGACTTGCGACATGAGAACGGAACGCGAAACGAAACTAAACTCCGCCCACATATTTGTGCGTGCGCGACCACACGAACACAGTGATATTTGAAGAGACGCAGACAGAACGGTGAATGCAGACTTGAAATGCGTTTCGTTTTCATGTCGCAAGTCGATTGACAAACAATTGAAGGGCATGCCGCGCAATTAGAGTAAATATTTACAGTAAATATATATTCAATTTTGCGTGGTCAGTCTCCGGGTGTCCCCGTTGTGTAGGCCGTAAAGCGGTTTCACACGGCATGCTGGACAATAAAACAGTTCAAACGCGCCCTGGCGCATTTTTGCGGTTTTCTCTGCGCCTTCATATATTTCTCTTGGGGTATTGCCAAAAATCTTTGGCGCCTTGCCAAATATGTTTTTTTTTTTGGCTAAATATAACGTTGTTCGCATTTTTAGTCCCAATTTTCGTATGTTGTTTTTCAGAATTTAAATTAAATGAAAATTAACTGTTTTTATTTACGAAAAAAACCGACTTAAAATCAATTTTCCAACAATAAAATTTATCACATTAATCTCAAAAACAACCATTTCAAAAAAATAATAAATGAGCAAAAAAAAACAAAGAAAAGTAAGAAATTTCTTAATTAAAAAACAATAAAATCTCGTAAATCGACACAAGTCTCTGCGGAGGAGACGCAGGGACGCGAGAGTAGAGTAGCGCGCGAAAATTCGCTTTTGAAAAATAATTCAAAAACGTAGCCTCCAACACGCCGTGTTTCATGATATGCGACCAACGCGGATTCAAGGATTTGTGGTATTTGCGGTTGCTCAGTTTGCTTTCCTCGTGCTCTCTGCACGGCGTACTAGTCCCTAGATAAATGCAAACGCGCCCTATCGCATACTATGCGTATTAACAGGGACATTCTACCAAGTTTAGTTGAAAGCGTAAAACGATTCGCGAAAATTTGCTTTCAAAAGTTTTTTAACAACTTCAACAATAATTTTCTTACAAAGATCAGACAGTCGCGATTCTTTTACAAAAAAAAAACGTCATTTCATTTGACATTGAGTTTTTAGACAAAGTTCAAGGGCTCTCTGAAACGTAATTGTAATTGACAATGAATGACGAATTTCAAATTAGGTTTTCTTCTATTTTTGAAACTTTTTGTTCGATTCTCTATTGGGGTTATTCACGAGAAAAAAAAACAGCTTGTTTTGTTTTTTTTTTTCAATTCACGCAATGTCGAGAATTGTAAAAAAATACAGGTAGAGAAACGGGGGTTCCCCCTGATATAGCATTGATATTGAAGAGACGCAGAAGGGGGCAGTCTCTGTGTCTCTTCACTATCAATGCTATATCCCCGTTTCTCTACCTGTATTTTTTAAAACAATTCTCGACATCGCGTGAAAATTTACGAAAACACGCATTTTCAGCTCTTGAACTTTACTTTTTTTTGTAATTTTCAGAATGAAAAGATCAAAGTGTAGTGTATCTGATTTGATCTCTCTCGTCTTGCCATTTCGAATCGATCATTTCGGTCTGGGACTGATCTGATCTGAAATCAAAGTCATGGTCTTTCTCTGTCTCATAATGATACTGATAAATGTCACTTATCACTTACAACTACTACATGCATGTGTACGTGTGTGACCGTCCCATAAGCGACCAATCATCAGCTATTGATATGATATGGAGGGATATATGATTCACGGAAAAATGTGTCGAAAACAATTTTTCCTCCTCCCTTTTTTTATCCCCTTTGATATTGTTTTGTTGCGATTAAATATGACTTTTTTTTTGTTTTATCTGTTGGAACGCTGATTAATTGAAATGTTAATTGATTGTTGGCCTTGTTTTGAAAAAAAAAATAAAGAACGCAGAGAGACACGTGAAGGAGAGGAATGAAATGAAATGAGATGCGATGCGATGCGCGGAATGTGGTTACCACTCGTGCGCCGACGAGTTTTTTTTTAGCCGATCGTGTTGTGATAAAGTGACAAAAGATATGACGATGAAATGGTGACGGACAGATTTGAGTTCGCCGAAGTTCTAGATGTTTAGCCACCATTTTTTTTTCGGTTTTTGTTTTTCTTTGATTGTGTTCAATGACTCATGAAATTGATACAAAATGGGATCCTCCGCGATGGCCCAAATAAGGAAATCATGAACCTTTAAGCTGAAATAAAATTAATTTTTTAAAAATATCTGAAAAAGATAGCTCTTAAGTTTATTTTGTTTGACACGTGGGCAGAGAAAAACCATTACTTTACCTGGCCGTGGAGAGAAAATTAGCTAAAATTCTAATCCCAAAACTTTTGAAAAACTCAACTTCACGACGTGTTGGAGGCTACGTTTTTGAATTATTTTTCAAAAGCGAATTTTCGCGCGCTATTCTACTCTCGCGTCCCTGCGTCTCCTCCGCAGAGACTTGTGTCGATTTACGAGATTTTATTGTTTCTTTCTTACTTTTCTTTGTTTTTTTTTCTTTGAATTTTTTTGTTGGAATATTGATTTTAAGTCGGTTTTTTTCGTAAATAAAACGGTTAATTTTAATTTAATTTAAATTCTGAAAAACAAAATACGAAAATTGGGACTAAAAATGCGAACAACGTTATATTTTGCCAAAAAAAAACATATTTGGCAAGGCGCCAAAGATTTTTGACAATACTCCAAGAGAAATATATGGAGGCGCAGAGAAAAACGCAAAAGTGCGCCAGGGCGCGTTTGCACTTTCGTAGGGTCCAGCATGCCGTGAACTTATAAATATTATAATTTTTTAGTGCGACCGTAACCAATTAAACGATAAAGTAAGCAACGATATATTATTATCGTCTCAGCAGATGCTCATAAACTTTGAAAATAGCCAATTTTCTTTCCCACGAAGTGTCTCGGAGAGATTTTATGACACAGTTGAAATTATTTCGACCGAAACCCAATTAAAAATGTAAATAAATAATTACAAAAAATAACGAAACACGAGAAAAAACAAATAAAAAAAATAGGACTTATTTAAATGGGTTACGGTCGAAAACATTTTTAAATGGGTTACGGTCGAAATCATTTCAACTGTGTCGAAAATCGCTGCGAGACACATTGTGGGAAAGTAGGCTGTTTTCAAAGTTCATGAGCAGCTGCTCATACGAGAGTAATAGTGATGAAAAAAAAATATTCTTCACCAAGGGAAATCGTTCAACCACCCCTCCATTCGTTTTAAGTTCAGCTTTTCAGATTATTTCAGAAAAAAAGAATGTATTGACAGTCAACATGGCTTTGACCTAGTCGGTCCACACCACGTCGAAGATGGATTGATTGCGTCTGCGAGGCGCCACATTTCGCAGCTAATTGTCTATTTTTATCCCGTGTTATCTCTGCCACTGTGTTCCCTTTTCTGTAGTGGTTGAGATCTTTGTATTTGTTTTTTTGTTCCTAAAATTCTCTTAATGAAAAAAAAAACACAAGATTTAAAGAGCATTCTTCAATTAGTGTAGACCTTTACCTTGAGAAGACACGACGTTTAATTTGATAAGGTGTAGATCAATGTCTCAATAGTATTATTTTTTTGTGGTTCATTTCACAAATATCTAACACCCGAAATAAATTAATCGAACTTAATCGATTTTGACAGACTAACTGTAAGCTCTACACGTAACACACGTTGGCACGTTATTTTCTGTGAAACGTCAGATTATCGAAAAAGGAGAAGACGAAGAAGAACTGGGCGATCTGATTGATGATGGATGCGTTGGGTTATCAGGTGCGAAAGCACGCAGAAGATACTGATGAGAGAGACGGGCCTCACAATGTTTTCTTTTTCTGATCAGTCTTTGGTCAAGCCTCGAATCAAAAACATGTGGACAGAGTATTATGTTCTAGAAATGTCAACGACAATCAAGACAAAAGTAGGAAAATAATTGAATAAGACCTTTTTTATTTTTCTTGATTTTTTTCTTATGGTTAGATTTTTGGGGGTGCAGACGACTGCTTTTTAATGCCAAATTTTTTTACGCCGAGTTCAACGGAACGCACTTCAGCGAGGGCAATCACCATCTCCATGTGCATTATGACTTGTAGTTACACCGCATAACTATAAGGTGGCCAAGTTCATGGCGGCAAGCGACAGACATCCAAACATAAATACAACCTCGGTATTCCCTGAACTTTAGGTTTATACAAAAGTGCATAAGAAAAAAAGAGTTTGAGTACAGTACAACTCACGGCACCCCCGTCGTCTTCCAATGCGCCACCAAGTTCTTTGGATAATGAAATTTTTTCACTCGAAAATTTACTTTTTTTTGACAAATTCGAATCATGATCTGATGATTCAGGATGACATCATCATTTTAACCCAAAAACGAGGCCTTTTTGTCAAAAAATGACCGAGCATTAGGGTTTTAAAAATGCGCCAGGTAGAAACTATTTTGGAAGAAGGCTGCGGTGCAGTGCAACTCGCACTTTACCCCTTCCATTATTGAGTTCTCCCGGCGTGACTTCTCTTTTCGTTGTTATTTTCACATTCCCATTTTTTTCTTGTTCTTTATCAATGTTTTTCACTCTACCACAATTCATCAACGATGACAACACCCGAAATCTGATACGAAGGACCTCGCGTCCAGTTAACCCAACCCAACACGGACCTAAATTGGACTTGGTCATGAGTATTTGGTCTTTAGTCGAATTTGAAGATGAGATAAGATAATTACAAAGAGAAACGCCGATATTTATGAGCGTCTTGGTTGCCGCAAAAGGGGGGAATAATTTTGTAACGACAAAAAACACGCAGCTAATTGGGGGATTTATAGTCTAAATTATAGAACAACGAAGCGATTCGAATAAAAGGAGGGGAGGTACTAAAGATAAGACAAATTGCTATTTTTGGAATAGGATACCCAAGTCGAAAACCGTCTGACAAGAAGATAAGCCAGCAAGAGATGTCTGTTTTAAATTGTAAGAGTCTGAAATAACGATTGGGGCCAAGATGATGGTAAAAAAGGGCGACAATTCAGTAAAGCAGCAGTAGAGCACTCAAAAATTCCGCGAGGGATTAGTAAAAACAGCATGGCGCGGTTTTCGTGACGGAGTGACATTTCACGTAGAACTAGGATAAAAAATGTATTCATTTCTTACGTTATTTCATCATTTTTCAAATAAGAACTGGAGTTCGAGTGTCACGTCACTCTTTCACGAATCCATTATATGTTTCTGCTTCACAGCCCTACAGCACATGATGTGCTTGCAAGAAATTGTGAAGTTTTCGTTTAGTTTCAGTATTGTCGCGAATGGTGTTCAAAAGATTGTGGTAGAATGCTTTTCGAAATATAATTTATTCGGTCCAATAAAAAAACCCTTTACAGGAAAAGAGGGACTCGTGCTCACAGGGACTGAGATGTCCTTGAGCTAGTTATACTCGCGTTAAACGGAACAATCAACGAATAAATACGGAATAAAAAAGAAGAAAAAGTATAATGGGGATTTAATTTCATGCAGTTTGCATTTTTCGTCAAATTTTCCTTATTCATTTCATGCAGAAAACGACATTTTCTGGAGCAGAAAACTGCATTTCGTCGAACTGCAAAATTTACTTTTTGTCACGAAAAACACGCGAAAAATGGTAGTGTTATGGGGTTATTCATTTCATGCATTTTTCATTTTTTTGTCAAATTTTCCTTATTCATTTCATGCAGAAAACGACATTTTCTGCAGCAAAAAACTACATTTCGTCGAACTGCAAAATTTACTTTTTGTCACGAAAAAAACGCGAAAAATGCAAGAAAAATGGTAGTGTTATTCATTTCATGCAGAAAATGACAAAAAGTGCATTTTGCAGTTCGACAAAATGCAGTTTTCTGCTGCAGAAAATGTCGTTTTCTGCATGAAATGAATATGGAAAATTTGACAAAAAATGCAAAATGCATGAACTGAATAATCCCATAAAAAAAACGCGAGAAAGTTACCAAAAAAACACTGGCAAAAGTCGGCCCAAATTAATTTCGTCGGCACTCGTGTGGTCGCGTGTGGTCCCGGCGCGATGAGAGTACTGTAGTCGCATTGCGCGGTAATTCAAATATGAGTTTTCTTTGTTTTCGTATTTTAATAGTATTTTCATGGTAATTCTTTGTAGTTTTACCATGATAATAAGTCGTAAATAAATAAAAGCGTTTAAGTGGAAGCTGCGAGAGAGTTGGACTTTATATTCCCTCGATTCGCAACAAGTATTAACATCAAAAAGTATGTTGAGCTTTTTCTGAAATCATTTTAAATAAATCTCATTGTACTTAATGTTCTGCTCAGCAAGAACCCACAACTTTTACGCAAACTTTGAAGTTTTGCAACTGTTACGCAAACCATCCTTCATGCAACCCTTACCCAGATTTTACGCAGCTCTCACATTGTCAAAGATGAGAAATTACAGTAACTTCGTGTTAGAGTTGTGGGGGTTTTTTTTATGAGCTGTCTACTTTTGCAGAAGTTTTTGAAAAACTTGAAGAAAAATTCTAAATTTTTTTTTTATAAACGATTTTAATAAGTTGACTCTAAAATTTTTACGGATTCAGGGTTTCTGCGAAAGCAAAAATCCCTAAACGTTGAATCCCAGCTCTGAACCAAACTTGGCAAAACATTTTCAAAACGAAGGACCATGGGGCGGTTGAGTTTTACTAGGTTAAGTTTGAAAGGTAGCATACTGAAAATACTTCCTGTAAAAATTTAAAAAAAAAATGAGAAAAATATTCTGAAGTTAACAACAACACATCATCGTATTCGTATTATAATAATTTTGGTAGAGGGCGTTGATCGTTTTTAGGTTGCTCTACAATTAGAGGTGCCGTTCTAATAGAGTTTTTTACGGAATGTTGTTTCCAGCGTGCAATACGGTAGGATTCACAAGTGTTTTTGATATAAATCTGATCTCTAAAAAAACATCAGTCAAAAAACTAGGTTATGAATTGTTATTCTCAGTACGGAGCGCTGCAAACGCGCACCCTTCGCACAGTGGTGGACGCGGCCACGTTGGCGACGAGAGAGTGCAGAACATTGAGAGAGCCGTGGCCGATGTTTTGCTCTGATTTCTCTAAACCTCACTCCAATTGCATGTGCAATTCACTGTGCGATTGGAGCGAATTTGCAGCGTTTTATTCCAAGTATATGAACATAACTTATGATCAATGTGCTCCACCGGTGGCAAAAACCGATAAAAACCGGTGTTTTTTAATACCGGTGAAAACCGGTAGAAACCGGTTTCCACCGGTTACAAAAAAACCGGTTTCCACCGGTGTGAAAAAAACCGGTTTCCGCCGGTTTCTACCGGTTTCCACCGGTGAAAACCGGTGTTTTGTGTGCAAACACAGCGACGCGCAATTGCGGACCAAAGTTGTTTTTTTTTTTAATCTTAAATGTTCAAATCTTGCTTGCTTTTCTAGTTTTTGCTTCTTTTTTCCTCTATTTTTTTATAAATCTTTCCCGAATTTCGAATTTTTCAGCCAAATGACGTCTCCAGTATGCAAAGTATTCGATAAGCCGATTGATTCGAATCAAAATATTGTGGCATGTTCAAATAAATTATCGCACTTAAAAAAACTCACCCAGATGAATACGCAAGAAAAACAAAAAGGTAAGCTAGGAAATTAATTTTTTGAAAAAAAAATATTTTTTTTATCGTCAATGGCGGAGCCGACAAGATTTTCTTGAAAATCAAGTTCACCAACAACAACGAGTACCGCATCACCCAGTCGGCTCCAAGGACGTCGCCATCACCCGTGCCGTCGAAGTGCCAAAGAAGGATAAGCCTTTCGTTTAATGCGCCCCAGCTCCACCTGACGCCCTGGCTGTTTTCGCCTTCGTCACCCCGGCCGGAACCCTGACCATCACCAGGTCGGTTTTTTTCGGAACTCCTCTCAAAAAGTAATATTTTTCCCCATGATGAAAGTTTGGATTATTTCATGCTATTTTTATTGCAGGTTTGATTTATGAGACGAAAACGAAGACCACGAAGACGACCTCGAGTACGATTACATTGATACGGATGATGTGGAAGATCCAGGAAAAGTCAGAGCGGAATCTTAAAGTTCTGAAAACGAGGACGATTACTTTTGTTCGACTAGATTTAGCTGATCAAATTACTAAAATACATTTGTTTTTTTTTTCATTCATTCGTTCTTTTTTTTTTGTTTTTTTTTTTACTTTTTGTTGAAATAAAACGAAATTTCTTAATTACCAAGATAAATATAATTTTCAAAGATGAAAAAAACGTAAATTTTAAGATGAATGAAGAATTAATTATTCAGACCTTGTGGAGCCGCAAAAAAACAACTTTGCGCGTACTATTCAATGTATCTGCAATTGCGCGTCGCTGTGTTTGCACACAAAACACCGGTTTTTATCAGAATAGAAACCGGTTGTTTCGAATAACCGGTTATTCGAACAACCGGTTTTTTTCCACCGGTTTTTTGAATAAAAACCGGTGAAAACCGGTTGTTGGAAATCGGTTGAGCACATTGCTTATGATAGTTCATTAGCCGCTTCTTTACAATTATAGCGGTTTGGTTTTAGAATTCCTATCAAAATTAAATATTTTTGTTCCAGTGTATCTAACAATTACTCCAGTCTCCCAGTCCTCTTGATTTTCGATCATTCTATACCGCAACTCCACTCTATGCTTTTTAGTGCCTCCACCCGGAGGCCATATAAAATAACATTGACTTTGGTGGCGCGTGTGAGGCTAAGATTCCTCAAATTGCGCACTACTTGTCTTGTCGTAAATGAAATGACGAATAGAAGAAGAACGAAAATGGAATGAAGGGAGGAAATGTGTCGTAAATGGACATCCTCAATACACCATTCACGCATACCAAGAATTCCACTGAATCTCCCAGAAAATCACGTCTATCATAAAGTGAGGGGAAATCTGTTCCGTAATTTGGGAAAAGAATGAGACCAAGATCTGAAATTAATTGTCATGCACTTTGTCAATGGTGATCACCATAAAAACTAAGGAAGATCGTGGCTGCGAGATTAGTTGAATCTTTGAGACAGATCTTTGAAACGAAAGCAAATGTTTGCATAGGGATCTATCAAGAATGCAACAAAACATAGTAAGAAACTTAAAAATAGTTTATTTAGAAAAATGCTCCACGATAAATTGGTCAGAAACAATCCGTACTGAAAAAATTAAACAAAAAAACAATATTAACTCTAATAATTTCACAGCACCTGGCGCATTTTTAAAACCCTAAGGCTCGGTCATTTTTTGAAGAAAAAGCCTCGTTTTTGAATTAAAATGATGGTGTCATCCTGAATAATCAGATCATGATTCGAATTTCTCAAAAAAGTAAATTTTCGAGCGAAAAAAATATAATTTCATTACCCGACGAACTTGGTGGCGCATTGGACGAAAGGGGGAGGCGTGCACAGTAATACTTGATTCTATTAAATATACTTTGGTTGAAACTTGGCTAAGATCCGCTCATTTATATTATGTATTTGGGACGTAGCGACACATTGCTCCAAGTTGTGCGCCAGCAAATTGAAAAAAAAAAGTTGCAAAAATGTGTTTCCTCGCACGCTGCCAAGAGCTCAATCGTGGCGAGACAGGCGCCCAGGATTTGAATTTCTGAAAAGATTAAAGTTAAAATGAGTCTTTTGAAAGTACGTTTCTTGGTCCGGTTATTCAATTAATTGTATCCAACAAAGGGTTTCTTTTTCAAAAACAGCTAGCAGTGGAATAACGTTATGGTCGTCGGATATTTAAATATTTTTTCACTCGAAAATTTACTTTTTGAGAAATTCGAATCATGATCTGATTATTCAGGATGACACCATCATTTTAATCCAAAAACGCGGCATTTTGGTCAGAAAATGACCGAGCCTTAGGGTTTTAAAAATGCGCCAGGTAGAAACAATTTTGGAAGGAAGGCTGGGGTGCCGTGGGAGATGTGCCTAGTCCTATAGAAACGTGAGCTTTAATGCAGAAAAATTCTGGTTTGCAAAAAATTAAATAAAAATTTTTAGGTCGGAAGACTGATATTGAATACGGTACCTACAGTAATCTTTTAATCGAACTTTCGGAAGGACTATTGTGAAAACAAAAAAATTGCAACGCGGTGTTTGCGTACTTTTGAAATTCAAACGGCAATGAAAGAAATAGCATTGCAAATTAAGAGATTTGTTCCCATTTTCGTTTGAATTTTAAAAGTACGCAAACACCGCGTTGCACTTTTTTTGTTTTCACAATACTGTAGAAATTACTTCTTATTTTTATTATAAAATTTCTTAATCTACCTATTTCATAATTTCATTCAAAAATTCAAAAAATAACGTGAAAAGTTCACAATTCTGCACACTCTGCGTCTCTGCGTCTGCGTGTAGACACTCACAACGACACTCCACTTTAACGCTGATGCGCGTTGTTTATCGTAAATACAATCGGACGTCAGAATAAAAATTTTTCAATTGCAATTTTTATTTTTTTAATAAACAAGACACAATTTCTTATGCAAATCGCAAATTTTAACTAAATTGTTATTAAAGAAGCACTCTCGAACCAAAATAAAACTTTCCAGGATGATTAAATCATGTATATTTATCTTTCTGCTGGTCGCCATCTCCACGTGTCAAAAAAAGACGGCTACTTTGGTTTCTGCCGAAGGTGAAGCGCCGACGATTAAAGTTGTGAAAACTACAGGTTGTTTAATGCTAAAATGAAGTTGTAAAAACATCGGTTCAGGCTCACTTCTCACTGCCATCGATATTTCAAAAGCAGATCTCGACTGGGATCAAATAAATGAGCAGCAGGAAGTAAACGAGGAGAAGAAAGAAGCTCCGGGAGTTACTGGAGACGAGTATACGCTTGAAAAAGTTGAAGTTCCACCGAGGTTTGTTTGTTTGTTTTTTTTTTTTTGAATGAAAAATTATCGATTTAATGTTTTTTCTTGTTCAGCCCAGAAGCCGAGGCGGAATTCCAACGCGGAATGTCATACATAGAGCGCGGAAAAGGGCACGGGAGAGAAGGACGAATTGCCGCGCACAAACTTTTCGAAAAAGCCGCTTCCCTTGGTCATCAGGAGGCTCGGAAAGCGGTGGCTTTTGCTAATTTGTTCGGAGATTACGCTAGATGGTCGATTCCAGAGGCAAAGTCAGTATTTGAGAGCTTAGAGCCGATTGGATCACCGGATGCTCAATTGGCGCTTGGTTTTATGAATGGGGCAGGAATCGGAGTGGAAAAGTCGAATCAGGCGAAAGCTCTCGTCTATTACATGTTCGCCGCGTTAGGTGGCAATCCGTTGGCTCAAATGGCGATGGTAAGGTGGTTTTTTTTTTGGCTTTATAGTCGGTGAATGCATAATCACCCGCGCTCCACTGGACTTTTGTATTTGCAAGTGTGCGGCGCGCCATCAGTCGTTTGACTTTTTTTTTTAATATTTATTCGCTGCATATTTATTTCCTTTTTAATATTTAAAAAATGATACTTATTTTTTGTAAATTATTTATTGATTTCAGCAAACGCGCAAAGGAGGAAATAGACGTGCTGGTCAGTATTTTATTTTGCAGCACATTGTAATTTAATGTATTTTTTAAAATAAATATGACAAATTATGTGAATTACTTAATTTAATATGGGCTTATTCAGCGTCGGAAAAAAATAGTTTTTTTCCTTATGGATCTATTCGGTACAGGAAAAAAAACCGATTTTCGTGGTTTTTTTTCCCTATGCAAAATTGAGGAAAAAAGACAAAAAACTACAGTAGTCGGAGGTTTTTTGACGTAAACAACTTGTCGCGTCGAAACCGGCCGATGAAATAACTCTATGCGCCTTTAAATTTCAACCGAATTCCCATTGAAAATTAAAGACGCATTGCATTTTTCACTGCCGGGTCTCGACGCGATGGGGTTTTTCCTGGAAAACAACCTGCATAGGGAAAAAAATCGCAAAAGTTTTTTATGGGGTTATTCACAAAACCGGAAAAAAAGGAAGAAAACGGAAAAAAACTTCGGGAAAAATCGGAGAATGCTCCGATTGACCTGAAATTTCGGGAAAAATTGGAAAAAATTCTCCTGTACACGCTCACAAAATTTTGGACCGAAATATCGATTTTTTCTGAAAATTTTTAAAATCGATATTTCGGTCCAAAATTTTGTGAGCGTGTACAGGAGAATTTTTTCCAATTTTTCCCGAAATTTCAGGTCAATCGGAGCATTCTCCGATTTTTCCCGAAGTTTTTTTCCGTTTTCTTCCTTTTTTTTCCGGTTTTGTGAATAACCCCATTAGGCCCTCCGCTGTGAGACCTGCAAAATATCGATTTACGGGCGAATAATTTTTGAAAAAATAAAAAAATACAGAAATTCATTGGAAGTAAGCAATAAAATACGATCAATTCTCCAAAAAAAATTTCAAAATTTATTCGCCCGTAAATCGATATTTCGCAGGTTTCACAGCGGAGGGCCTAAAAAACTTTTGCGATGGCCTAGAAAAGCAACGGAAAAAAACTCTCGCGGCCACGGATTTTTTCTTTTTTTTCCGTCGTTTGAATAAGGAAAAAAACTATTTTTTTTCCGACCCTGTATAACCCCATTAGTAAACAATGAAAAAAAAATTGAATTCGCGCCAATTTTTCAAGTGCGGCACGGTTTCGCAGATTTTTGTCAATAGAGCGCGGCTGATCATGCATTCACCGACTATATTTTTTGTAAACTTTGTGCAAAAATTGTTATATGACTGAATATTCACGCGAAAAAGCTGTTTTCTATTTTTTAAAGGCATTTTTTCCCCAGTTTTTAACTTAATTTATTCATCTCAAATAACTATAAAAATTGGTGAAAAATTAATAATAAAAAATTTTCAGGGATTCCGCTACAGCCAAGGCGTCGGAGTGCCCCAAAACTGCGAAACAGCCCTTTCATACTATCAAAAAGTGGCAAAAACTGTGGTCGATTCGGTAAAATTCACAACGGGACAAACAATTCAGCGCGTTCGCCTCACTGACGAAAACGATCCAACCATACAAATGCAACCAGGAACTGCTCCACTGGAAAGTAATCTCCTCGAATATTATAAAATGTTGGCTGACAAAGGTGATACTTCTGCGCAACTTGGTCTCGGACAAATCTATTTGGCTGGTGGTCGCGGTCTCAATCAAAATTTCGAGCTCGCTTTCCGGTACCTTCTATCGGCCGCCGAATCTGGTAGCTCGGATGCGCTCATGTACCTTGGAAAAATGTACTTGGATGGAACCTCGTTCACCCCGAAAGATTATCAGAAGGCATTCGAATATCTGACTAAAGCTGCTGATAAATCTAGTCCGGGAGCTCAGGCGGTGCTCGGAGCCATGTACATGAAAGGACGGGGCGTCAGAAAGAACATTGAGAAGGCTATGAAGTTGCTCACGCTGGCAGCGGATAAGAAAAACGCTGATGGGCAGATGTACTTGGCAGAGTTGAACTATAGTGAGTTTATGTTACGCGGCGCACAAAGTAATGCGGGATTTGCCTGATTTTTAAAATTCTTACGGTACATGTTATTTTGTCAGTCGATTTTCTCAACATTTTGCGGCAAATTGACGTTTTCTGCGGTTTTAAAGATATTTTTCGATAAAATTAATTAATTTGGCTCTAATTGAAAGAGTTTGCGTAATGTAATCACCATTTTTTTCTTATTTAAAGTAAATTTCCATTTTCTAGAAACTTAATGTTCGTTTATTTTGTTTTATCATTTTCTGAATAATTTTGTAAATAGCATTGTGTTATAAGGTTTTGCACGAATTGGCAAAACACTTTGCAAAACTCGGAAAATTCAGAAAAAAATAAATATGTTTTTTTTTCGATATTTCGGTCCAAAATTTCAAGTCAATCGGAGCATTTTTCGAGTTTTGCAAAGTTTTTTTTTTGCCATTTCGTGCAAAACCTTATAACTTAATGCTAAATACAAAATTATTCAGAAAATGATAAAACAAAATAAACGAACATTAAGTTTCTAGAAAATGGAAGTTTACTTCAAATAAGAAAAAAAATAGTGATTACATAACGCAAACTCTTCCAATTAGGGCCAAATTAATCAATTTTATCGAAAAATATCTTTAAAAGCAAAGAAAACTTCAATTTACAGCAAAATGTTGAGAAAATCGACTGAAAATACAACATGTACCGTAAGAATTTTAAAAATCAAGCAAATCCCGCATCACTTTGTGCGCCGGAAAAAAAAAGAAAAAATTGCGGGAAAAAACGGAGAATGCTCTGATTGGCCTGAAATTTCGGGAAATGTTGGAAAAAATGTAAAATACACGCTCAAAAAATTTTGGACCGAAATATCGATTTTTTTCTGAAAATTTTTAAAATCGATATTTTTTTGAGCGTGTACAAGAGAATTTTTTCCAATATTTCCCAAAATTTCAGGTCAATCGGAGCATTCTCCGATTTTTTCCGCAATTTTTTTCCCGTTTTTTTTTCGTTCTGTTCAGGTATCTTATTTTCCATTCATTTCAGAAGGTATTCCGACTACCAAAGGCCTACAAAGGGATTTCAAGAAAGCCGTCAAACTCTTCCAACTCGCCTCACAAAACGGTCACATCCTCGCCTACTACAACCTCGCCCAAATGCACGCGGCCGGCACGGGAGTTCCACGATCTTGCACTCATGCCGTCGATCTCTTCAAATCTGTGGCGGAACGCGGACGATGGGGAGAGCGTTTGATGGAGGCACACGCCGCCTACAAAGAGAATCGACAGGACGAGGCTGCGATGAAATATTTGTTTATGGCCGAGTTGGGGTACGAAGTGGCGCAAACGAATCTGGCGTATATTTTGGACCGTGGGGAGGCGACAACACTGTTCTCTGGCGAGAAGAAAAACAACTTGGAAAGAGCGTTTTTGAATTGGCAAAGATCGGCTAATCAGGGTAAGTTTTGGGCCGCGGAGGCAAAAAAAAATCAGTTTTTTTGGACCAAAACCTTGTCGGTATATGCTCCGAATTGACAAAAACTCTAATTTTTAACGAAAATTTGGAAATTTTTTTTGAAAAAATATTTTCCCACTCCGGTTGCACACTTCATCACAATTATAGGGTTATTTGGCAGAATAAAAAATTATTTTTTTGTTATGGACAAATTCGGCGCTGGAAAAAAAAAATCGATCGCGTCGAGACCCGGCGTTAAAAAATGTAATGTACCTTTGATTTTCAATGAGGAATTCGGCTGAAACTTAAAGGCGCATCGAATTATTCATTGCCCGGTCTCGAGACGACTAGTTGTTTACGTTAAAAAAACCTCCGACTACTGTAGTTTTTTTGTCATTTTTCCTCAATTCTGCATAGGGAAAAAACCGTTTTTCGTGGTTTTTTTCCCTATGCAGAATTGAGGAAAAAATACAAAAAACTACAGTAGTCGGAGGTTTTTTGACGTAAATAACTTGTCGTGTCGATACCGGCCGATGAAATAATCGGATGCCCCTTTAAATTTCAAACGAATTCCCATTGAAAATTAAAGGCGCATTGCATTTTTTTAACGCCGGGTCTCGACGCGATTGGTTTTTTTTCCTGGAAAACAACCTGCATAGGGAAAAAAACCGCGAAAATCGGTTTTTTAGTTGTCACAAAAAAGAGCTTCTAATGTATATTTTTGCATTTAAATGTGGTAGTTAATATCATGAAAACACTGCGAAATAGTGTCATAAATACTAATTAATACACCGAAATATCGATTTAAAAAGTTGTCAGAAAAATACAATTTTTAAAATTTCTGAGCGTGCTCGAGAGTTTTTTGGGCTCTTTCTGATTGGAAATTTGACAAAATTGAAATGTCACGTTTTGGAAATTGGGAAATCCACGAAATAGAAATGTAATAAATCAGAAACGTAACAAAATGGAAATGCGTGAAAACAGAAACGTAGCAGAGAAGAACAGAAATGTGTCGAATTGAAAGTAAAATGGCAATGTAGCGCGTTTGCGAGATTTTCTTTTCAAAACGACTTTTTCGATATTTGTCGCTTTTTTTCGATTCTTTTCGATTTCGATACGTTTTACAACAACAAAAAAGCGTATCGAAATCGAAAAAAACGTGAAAAAATTCAAAAATACGTAAAAGACATCGAAATAAAGCGAAAAATATCGAAAAAGTCGTTTTGAAAAATAAATCTCGCAAACGCGCTCCATTGCCATTTTACTTTCGATTTGACACATTTCTGCTCTTCTCTGCTACGTTTCTGATTTATTAAATTTATATTTCGTGGATTTCTATTTACGTGACATTTCAATTTTGTAGAATTTTTGTTCCGAAAGGGCCCCGATTTAATGGGGTTATTCACGAAATGGCGAAAAATGGCAAAAAAAAAAGTGCGCGAAAACTCGGAAAATGCTCCGATTGATCTGAAATTTTGGAAAATGAGGGAGAAAACTCTCCCGGACATTCCCAAAAAATTTCAGACCAAAATATTGATTTTTAAGAAATATTGCTTTCTTTTCTGAAAATGCTTAAAATCAATATTTTTGTCAATTTTTTCCCTTATTTCCCAAAATTTCAGGCAAATCGGAGCATTCTCCGAGTTTTCGCGCAGTTTTTCGCCATTTTTTGCCATTTCGTGAATATTTTTTTTCGAAATTTTTGTTTGGGCAGAGAAAGCCAAATAAATGTATAATTTCTCTTTCAGAATACGCCGCAGCTCGTGTGAAACTCGGTGACTACTACTATTACGGTCTCGGCACCGAAACGGACCACTCGCTCGCCTTCTCAAACTACAAAACGGCAGTGGATCGTCACGGTGTCGCACAGGCAATGTTCAATCTCGGCTACATGCACGAAGTCGGCGAGGGAATCACCCGGGATCTATACCTGGCCAAACGATTTTACGATCAAGCGATTGAGCACAGTCAGGACGCATTTATGCCGGCAAAACTGGCACTGGCAAAACTGGCTGTCGTCTTCTATTTGGAAGAGCTGAACAAATTGCCGCTTGTCGCATTCTTGGAGGAGAATATTGGAACGCACTGGGACGCAATTTTGATGTGCGTTTGTATGTTGATTCCGGCCTATTTGATGTGGAGACGACGCAATTAGGATTGTAGATTGGAGTTTTTCTTGAAATTATGTACTTTTCTTGTAATTCACACATTCCTCTCATTATTTACACAATTTTTTATTATTCATGGAAATGAAATGACGACAAAAATTGAGTGATTCATTGATTTAGGTGTCAAAATTATCCAGATTTGAATTCTTTTTTTTTTCCTTTTTTTCTTTCTTCCGCTTCATCCATCCGGGTCGCCCAATTTTCTTCCTCTCTAATCATTCACCTCCTTATTCTGTGAAAAAAAAATTTTTAATTGCCTTCTTCTCCACCCCCCCCCCCCCTTTGCAATATTAATTAATTTATTTCTTCATTTCCAAAACTTTTTTTAAAATGTTTCTTTTAAACGGTAATTTTCTGCCGATATTTTTCTATTTATACGAACATCACAGATGCCAAATTCATTCCCACCCAACCATTAATTCAGATGGCGTCACTTTTATCGCTGGTTCAAACGCGTAGCAACACTGTCAACTTTTTCATGCGACGGCCCGGACCGGAGCTCTGGAAGACGTTGACTTCGGTGTCGAAATCTGGACAGAAGAAAGGAAGAAGAAATACGAGACAACCTGTCAGACCGTTGCAGCGTTTCTATCGAATTGGATCCAGTTAGTCAAGCCGTAAATTTTGAAAAATTCGCCGAATTTTGACGAAAAGTAGCACTAAAGTTGAGAAACGTCTTGTTTCGAAACGTCCCAGAGCCAATTACTTTGTTCATGGGGCGGTTAAGGGGTGACAAGACACATTTTCGACAAAAAAATTGCCAAATAACAAAAAAAAAATTTTTTTTAATTTTCCGCCCTCAAAAATAGCAGAAATTCCAACAAAAAAAAATTCCGCTCACTATTAACTGTAAATTTCTTCTAACTTATATTGCTAATTGTTGAGTCAGATGTTTAACTGCCCTTCATCAATAAATCATTCATTCTCTCTAAAAAAAAATTCCAAAAAATGCGTATTTCTGGCAGATAAATGGAAATTTTCCACGTTTTCGTTAAAAATTAGAGGTTTTTGTCAATTCGGAGCATAAACCGACAAAGTTTTTTGTCCAAAAACCGGAATTTTTTTCGCCTCCGTTTTTCTATAAAAAATATTTTGTCTCGCGTGTATTATCAAAAAAAATTTGCCCAAAAACTAAAAAAAAATTTTTACCCCTTTACTGAACTTTTTTCCGGTTATGGACCTATTCACAAAACCGGAAAAAAAAGGAAAAAAATTGCGGCAACATCGGAGAATGCTCTGATTGATTCGAAATTTTGGGAAATATTGGAAAAAATTTTCCTGTGCACGCTCAAAAAATGTTGGACCAATATATCGATTTTTTTCTGAAAATTTTTAAAATCGATATTTTGGTCCAAAATTTTTTGAGCGTGCGTGTACAGGAGAATTTTTTCCAATATTTCCCAAAATTTCAGGTCAATCGGAGCATTCTCCGATTTTTCCCGCAATTTTTTTCCGGCTTTGTGAATAGGTCCATTACCATAAACGGTTACTCTAGTGAGCAAAATTCAAAAATTTGAGAGGGCGTGGCTTTATGTGACTTTTCAAGGCTTGTGGTGTTTCAGGCTATCTAGGGAAAATATACTGTAATGTCACGTCCAAATAAAAAAAAATATTCCTGAAATCACGTATTTTGCAGTCCAAAGTTTCCCAAAAATTTTCAGAATTGACAGATGTTTAAAAAAAATGTAGTGGTGCAACTTTGAACTGCAAAAAAAACGTGATTCCAGGAATACGCAGGAAATTTTTAGCTAATAGCCATCGAATCGGGCCGTTTGCCATATGCATTTGGCGCACGTCTCGAATTCGATGGCTATTAGCCGTTTCCCATGGCTATTAGCCACATAGCTGCCAATGCTTGTCATACAGTGCGTCCAATATTGATAGGACCCCCCTTGATTTTGAGGGTCTAGGCAAAACCAAAAAAGATACAAAAAATCTGTAATTACCATTCGATTCAGCATACAAATAAACCCCAGAAACCGAATTTCCATGTGTCTAGCACTTTTTTGACGCCCGTACCACCAAAAAGTCACTTTTTCAAGCGTCCAATATTAATAGGACCACCTCGGGATTTTAGTGTGTCAGTGATTTTTTTATTGGGTTTTCATCAGGAAACATAATTTTTTATGAATTTTCAGTATGAAAATGATAATTTATTTAATTTTTTATTGTTTTAAACTATTTTAATGGTTGTTTTACACTTCTTCACCAATGCTTTCACTCTTCAAATTGGAATATTTCATTCATGAAAACGCAGCTACAAAAACACAGTTTATTGGAGCGAAAAAACAAAATCTATAATGGGGTTATTCTTGAAACCAGCAAAAAAAGCAAAAAATAGAAAAAACCAGCAAAAAATTCAGCGAAAATTCGGAGAATGCTTCGATTGATCTGAAACTTTGGGAAATCATTAAGAAGATACTTCCGGTCATTCCCTGAAAATTTCAGACCAAAATATCGATTTTGAAAATTTTCAGAAATAAAAATCGATAATTTTAAAAATCAATATTTCGGTCTGAAATTTTCAGGGAATGACCGGAAGTATCTTCTTAATGATTTCCCAAAGTTTCAGACCGATCGGAGCATTCTCCGAATTTTCGCTGAATTTTTTGCTGGTTTTTTCTATTTTTTTGCTTTTTTTGCTGGTTTCAAGAATAACCCCATAAGAAAAATTGAATCCAGGAAACAATTATCAATAGCTGGTTTCTCCACAATTTTTTTAATCACTTCGACCACTCTGTTCGGCCTAGTGGCAACGAGTTTCTTAGGTTCGTCGACGCTGATAGCATCCCATTCACGTTGCACAGCAGTTTTGAAGGCTTGAATATTGTTGTATTGTTGTCTATTTTAATAAAAACGAAAAACGAGCATTTCCCACAAGTTTTCAATCGGATTGAGGCCCGGGCTGCAAGCCGGCCAATCGAGCACTTTGATTCCTTCAGCCGCGAACCAGTTCTTTGTGAAGTTTCTGGAGTTAATGGCAGAATCGTCTTGTTGGAATGTATGTGAGCGACGTCGGTTACGGAAGAAAGAGACAAAAAAGGCAGTCATCGAGTCCAAGCTCCGCCTTGATTTTGTTGAGACTTTTCGAAGAGTTGGAAGCGGTTCGGATGACGTTTCTTTTATCACGGAAACTAGCCTTTCTTTCCGTCCACTGTACTCCTTGTTCTTCTGTCCATAGTTCACCGGATCTGATAGGTAACTTCGAATCTAACTTCTGGTTTTCTTCACGAGGCGAGACATTTCATGGAGTGAAGATCCCGTTTGACGCATCACATCCAATTTCGATTGCTCAGCAAGAGTGAGGTGATCAACGCGACTCAATGAGAGTTTAGATAACTAACTGATATGGAAGCTCTCATTTAGGACAGAACTTAATTGCGAAGTTAATTACTGAACCTGTGCATCAAACTCTCGCAACAAAGCTGATTACAGTAACACTAATTATCACAAACATTCGAAACAAACTTGGATCCATTTAAAGAGTGAAAACATTGGTGAAGAAGCGTAAAACAACCATGAAAATTGTTTTAAACAATAAAAATCAAATAAATGGTCATTTTCAGATCGAAAATCCATGAAAAATCATGTTTCCTGCTGAAAACCCAATAAAAAAATCACCGACACACTAAAATCCCGAGGTGGTCCTATTAATATTGGACGCTTGAAAAAGTGACTTTTTGGTGGTACGGGCGTCAAAAAAGTGCTAGACACATGAAAACTTGGTTTTTGGGGTTTATTTGTATGCTGAATCGAATGGTAGTTACAGATTTTTTGTATCTTCTTTGGTTTTGCCTAGACCCCCATAATCAAGGGGGGTCCTATTAATATTGGACGCACTGTATACGCGCCGAAAATTTTAGGAGAATGCGAGAATGCCCAGAATTAAAAATTCGAAAAATGTTTCGGTTTCGGACGTGCGCCACATGCATATGGTACACGTCTCAATTTTATGGCTATTAGCTAAAAATTTTCTGACTATGCAAGAAAATGGGAAAAGACGGAAAACCCGCTCTGCGTCTCTCACACCAAGCATGTAAAAATCAGCGTTTTCCACATTTCGACGAAAACTAATACTAATGGGGTTATTCTCGAAACCAGCAAAAAAAAAACAAAAAATTCAGCGAAAATTCGGAGAATGCTCCGATTGTTCTGAAACTTTGGGACATCATTTAAAAAATACTTCCGGTCATTTCCTGAAAATTTCAGACCAAAATATCGATTTTGAAAATTTTCAGAAATAAAAATCGATATTTTTAAAAATCAATATTTCGGTCTGAAATTTTCAGGGAATGACCGGAAGTATTTTTTAAATGATTTCCCAAAATTACAGGTCGATCGGAGCAGTTTCCGAATTTTCGCTGAATTTTTTGTTTTTTTTTTGCTGGTTTCGAGAATAACGCCATAATAAATAAATTGCTCACCAAATTATCATTTAAGGTCCAATGAAAGTGGAATTCGCCGGACTGAACGCCCCAATGCGTTGGAAAGATGAGCCACAACTCATGTCGATCGCCGAACAAACTGAAGACGAAATCCGCGATTCGATGGGAGGTGTCAAGAAAATTCTAGAGGAGAAGGACACGTGAGCTTTTATATTTTTCAATTTACTTATTTTCCTCTCATAATTTATGGGGTTATTCACGAAATGGCAAAAAACTGCGCGAAAACTCGGAAAATGCTCCGATTGACCTGAAATTTTGGGAAATAAAGGAAAAAATTCTACCGGGCATTACCCCAAAATTTCAGACAAAAATATCGATTTTCAGCATTTTCAGAGAAAAAATCAATATTTCTTAAAAATCGATATTTTGGTCTGAAATTTTGTGGGAATGTCCGAGAGAGTTTTTTCCCTTATTTCACCAAATTTCAGACTAATCGGAGCATTTTCCGAGTTTTCGCGCAGTTTTTTGCCATTTTTTGCCATTCCGCGAATAACCCCATTAAAAATTTTACAGCGGAAAAAAGAAGCGCAACCGCGAAAAGTTGCACCCGATGGAGCGTGGATTCTCCGGCAATCAGCTCGTCGGACAAAAACTCGGTGCACCTCCACCACTTGACGGTGTTAATTTTGACGACTTCGAAACATACTGTCTTGAAGTGAAACGTACTTCCAACATGACCAACGTCTTTGGTAGAGTTCACACGATGTCAGCTTTGGTCGTCACTGGAAATGGTCGTGGACTTGCTGGATACGCTGTCGGAAAAGCGCCTATCCATCGTACAACCACAGCCATCATCAATGGAATGGGAATGGCATCTCGTAAACTGTTCCACGTCGAATTGCACGAAGGACGAACCATTTATCAAGATTTCTACGCCGAGTGCCGCAATACTCGTGTTTTCGCGCAACGTAGACCACGTGGATTCGGACTGACTTGTCATCCACGTCTTATCAAAATTTGTGAAGCTATTGGAATTAAGGACATTTATGTGAAAGTGGAGGGTTCTACCAAGAACTATTTGGCACTGACTCATGCGTTTGTGACCGGATTGTTGAATCAAGAGACACATCAGCAATTGGCTGAGAGAAAGGGTGTGTAATTTATTTTTTATGGATTAAAAACCGGGAAAAATTGCGGAGAATGCTCCGATTGACCTGAAATTTTGGGAAATCATTTAAAAAATACTTCGGGTCATTCCCTGAAAATTTCAGACTAAAATTGATTTTAAAAAATATCGATTTCTATTTCTAAAAATTTTCAAAATTGATATTTTGGTCTGAAATTTTCAGGGAATGTCCGAGAGTATTTTTTTTTAAGATTTCCCACAGTTTCAGGTCCATCGGAGCATTCTCCGAATTTTTTGTTGGTTCCAAGAATAACCCCATTACTGAAAACAGAAAATAACAAAAGGGGTGGGACAAAAAATAATTTTCCACAAAAAAAAAAATTTTTTTTGTCCTCAAAAAATTTACCAAAAAAACAAAAAAAAAATTCCAAAAAAATTACGTATTTCTGCTATTTAAAAAGAAATTTTCCAAGTTTTTGTTGAAAATTAGAGGTTTTTGTCAATTCGGAGCATATACTGAATAAGTTTTTGCCCAAAAACCGGAACTTTCTTTCGCCTCCGTGGCTCTAAAAAAAATTTTTTTGCCTGCTGCGCATAATCGAAAAAAAAAACAAAAAATTTTTTTTCTCATCCACATCCTCAAAAAAAAAACAAAAAATGTTTTTTCTCATCCAAAAAACCCGAAAAAACAAAAAAAAAATCGAAAAAAAAATTTTGTTTTGGTCCCACTTGGGGATTTTTTTAAACTTTCAGAAAAATACGAAATTTTGGTTTTTTTTTTTTGCTTACCAAACTGAAGAAAATAGCATTTGAATTTTTATGGACCTATTCACAAAACCGGAAAAAAATGAAAAAAAAAAACGGAAAAAAAATTGCGGGAAAATTCGCAGAATGCTCCGATTGACCTGAAATTTTGGGAAATATTGGAAAAAATTTTCCTGTACACGCTCAAAAAATTTTGGACCAAAATATCGATTTTAAAAATTTTCAGAAAAAATCGATATTTTGGTCCAAAATTTTTTAAGCGTGTACATGAGAATTTTTTCCTATATTTCCCAAAATTTCAGGTCAATCGGAGCATTCTCCGCAATTTTTTCCGCTTTTTTTCTTTTTTTTTTCCGGTTTTGTGAATAGGTCCATTACGGATTTTAGGGATGAAATTTTACGGTGCTCCAAAAACGTATTTTTCTTTTGAAAAAATTCTAGGTATAAGTATAGTATAACCCCCCACTGGAAAAGGAGGATATAGCCCCCCGCAGATGCAAACGCGCTCCACCGAATTGAAATATGTAGTTCGTGTAGAGGATTTCTTTTTTTTTTATTGGTTTTTTGAAGCAATTAATTTGGTGTAACTCGATTTATGCTCGTTTTTTGCTTTTCTGTTATATGTCGGATATTCTGATACAGTGGGGGGGGGGGGCTATTCTGATATGACGGTGGGCGATATTGATATGGAAAACTAACCAAATTCGCAAGAAAGGAGTGGGGGGGCTGTTCTTACCTTTTTTTTTTTCGAGGGGGGTGATACTGGTATAAGCGGGGGGGGGGGCGGCTTATCTCATTTCTACTAGGTGGACCAGTATAGCTCCCCAGACAGTATATATATGCAAGAGAAGACCCAATTTGGATTAGGCATTGTTTTGATTTGGAAAAACGCGTCACAATTTTATAACTTTCAAACGGCCTGAAAAAAAGGGATCATGGTGAAAGTTTTACTATTGCCGGCCCGCCAAAATGGTCAAACGCGCCGCTGAACTCAATGCTATCCGATTTTTATTTTCCTTTCCAAATTATTTCATTTCACGTTGAGTTTATACGTGAAATGAAATAATTTGAAGACCAAAATGAAAATCGCATAGCGTTGAGTTCAGCGGAGCGCGTTTTCACCATGATCCCTTTTTTTCAGGCCGTTTGAAAGTTATAAAATTGTGACGCGTTTTTTTTTTCTTCAAATCAAAACAATGCCTAATCCAAATTGGGTCTTCTTTTGCAATTTGCGCCCACGTTTCTTTTCAATCAAAATTTTGAACTTTTTAGGTCTTCATGTCGTCGAAATGTCACCGTCGCGTCACTTTTTGCCGCAAATCGTCGCATCACCAATCTCGACTGAACTCAAAACCGAGGAGACACTGGAAGCTCTTGATGTACGTGAAATATACTGTAGCTACTTGAAAGAATTTGATTACAGCGTTTGAACTTGGACGACTTTTACGGTGAGGGTCGTTATCCGTTGAGAAAACCAAAAGCCTTACCGTTCTTCACCAATTTGGAGGGACATCTTGAGGCGAGATGGAGGAAACACCCGTTTAGAAATCAAGAGTCGGTAAGAAGTTTTTTAAAAAAGAAAATTACAATTTTTATTTATATTTAATTCAAAATTAAAGTACACTATATATAATTTTATGTGATATTAAATATGTGTTCACGAACGACTGGTGCTGACGACGCTTCGATGTTCCGCAGTTTTTCTTTTTTTTTTCTTCTTTTTCTCAGTACGGAGCGCTGCAAACGCGCTCCCTTCGCACAGTGATGGACGCGGCCACGTTTGCGACGAGAGAGTGCAGAAAATTGAGAGACCGTGGCGGATTTTTTTCTCTGATTTCTCTAAACCTCACTCCAAATGCATGTGAAATTTCTTGTTCGATTGGAGCGAGTTTTCAGCGTTACATACCGAGTAGTTTCAGAAAATTAACGAAAATTTCGATTATTATTTAATTAAATCAAAACCATTCATTATTTCAGTTTGTCTTAAAATCTTGTTTTTTATAGGTTTTTTCAAAATCCATTTTAAAAAATACCAAATTTTCCGAATTTTTGAATTAAAAAAAGGTGTCTAATGTTATTTTATGGAGAGGCTTTTTGCTCGTATGTGATTATGACGATGTATTTTCATCTTTTCTTCCTTTTTAAAACCAAAATTCCTGGTTTTAATATTTGTGCTATCGTCTTCTTTAAAACACGTTCTCTGAGAAACTCTTGATCAAAAGCCGGCTTATTTTTCAAAGTAAACAAGCCTGGCTCTATCAAAAACTATGTTTGATCTTATCTCATCTCTGAACCGTCTTCAAGACAGAGGCGAACGCAAAGGCATGCTATTTTCCCCTCAGTTACAAACCCAAACATATTTTTATATATTGTCGGCCCGCCAAAATGGTCAAACGCGCTCCGCTGAACTCAACGCTATGCGATTTTCATTTTGGTCACCAAATTATTTCATTTCACGTGTAAATTCAACGTGAAATGAAATAATATGGAGACGAAAGTGAAAATCGCATATCGTTGAGTTCAGCGGAGCGCGTTTGACCATTTTGGCGGGCCGACAATACTTTTTTTAAAACTTGGACTCTTAGTTCTACTTCCAGGTACAAGTGTGTTAAAAGTGGGTGGACCTTCACCGAACCTGCATCATATTTCTTATAAGCTACGGTAGTTTAGTGAAAAACAAAATATTAAAAAAAAAACAATTTCCTGTACCGCTGCTCGAGTTTCTCAGAGAACGTGTAAAAAAAGAAAAATAAAAATACCAAAGAAATCGCACTCAAAGTTTATTACTGTGAGCCTCGGCGCTATTTCTCTATTGTCGGCCCGCCAAAATGGTCAAACGCGCTCCGCTGAACTCAATACGTAGTATTGAGTTCAGCGGAGCGCGTTTAACCGACGTGGCGGGCCGATAATAGACACCTTAACACCCATCCGATTGGTAGTTTATAAAGCGCTGCAAATTCGCTTCAATTGAACAGTTCGCATTCGGGTTGAAAATCAGAGAAAAAGAGCGAAACATCGGCCAAGCGCTCTCAATTTTTTTCACTCTTGTCGCCAACGTGGCCTAGTGCGAATGGAGCGAGTTTGCAGCGTTCCGTACAGAGGATATTTAATTTTTTAAATCCTTCTCATGCTATGAAAAAAAAAACAAAAAACCCCGAGTGAGACAAAAGTTGAAATTTGTTGCAGACAATGATTCGTTTGATCGCTGACAACATGGTCCCCCGCTGGACGCGTGATGCGCGTGCCGCGTGGGCCGAGCAGCGCAACGAACGGATGACATCAGGCGTCGAGCCAATGCCTTTGGGAATCGGACTGTCGCATGTGGTACCAAAAAAGGAGGACTAGACGAAAATTATTGATTTTCTTTTCACGAATTTTTTTATGGACCTATTCACAACACCGGAAAAAAGGAAAAAAAATTGCGGGAAAAATCGAAGAATGCTCCGATTGACCTGAAATTTTGGGAAATATTGGAAAAAATTTTCATGTACACGCTCAAAAAATTTTGGACCAAAATATCGTTTTTAAAAGTTATCGATTTTTTTTCTGAAAATTTTTAAAATCGATATTTTGGTCCAAAATTTTTTTGAGCGTGTACAAGAGAATTTTTTCCAATATTTCCCAAAATTTCAGGTCAATCGGAGCATTCTCCGATTTTTCCCGCAATTTTTTTCCATTTTTTTCTTTTTTTTCCGGTTTTGTGAATAGGTCCATTAGTTTTTTCATAGTTTAACGAGGTTTCTCAACATAAAAAAGTGAAAGGGAATGACAATGATTTGGCGTAAATTTGAAAAGTGTCGATTCTAGCGAGGTTTTTGTCATTTTTAGCGTTTCTATAATATATGAGTAGCTCGCTTATAATGGGGTTATTTGCGGAACCAGCAAAAAAAGCAAAAAATAGAAAAAACCAGCAAAAAATTCAGTGAAAATGCGGAGAATGCTCTGATCGACCTGAAACTTTGGGAAATCGTTTGAAAAACACTTCCGGACATTCCCTGAAAATTTCAGACCAATATATCGATTTTTATTTCTGAAAATTTTCAAAATCGATATTTTGGTCTGAAATTTTCAGGGAATGACCGGGAGTATTTTTTAAATGATATCCCGAAGTTTTAGACCGATCGGAGAATTCTCCGAATTTTCGCTTTTTTTTTCTATGTTTGGCTTTTTTTGCTGGTTTCCGTGAATAGGCCCATTACAAGGGAATTAAAAATACAAATAGTCGGACGTCCAGAAATTCCTAAAAATTTGGTTGAAATTTAAAAGGTGAATTTTTCGATTTGGCTGAAAAAAAGGCGTCTGAAAATTTTTTGAAAAATGATTGCTATTCAAAATATTTTCAGACACTTTTTTTCCAGGCAAATAAAAAAAATGCACCCTAGAAATTTCACAGTCAAAACTCCATACCACAAAATTTTTCAAGATATTTCTGGAAACGCGACCATATGTAATCCTCTTGTTAGTTTAGTTTACCATCTTTTTCATTATGTTTTGTTTTTCTTCTGTTCTTTGTTGTTTTTCTTTTTATGACCTTTCCCTGCTTGAGGAACGAGTCAATGATAAAAATAAACCCCTGACTACAAAGTACTGCGGACTTTAAGAATCTGCAGCTGAAAGCTTTTTGTGAAAACCAGCTGAAAATTTGTTGGTCTTTGACTTTTTGAAAGGTTAAATAAAATGTCTGAAAATGGAAATTTACAAACCAAAGAGATTACTATTTAACACAGAATTTATTAATCTGTAAATAGTGCAAATTTGAATGAGAGAGAGAAGGAGAGACGCAAACAATGCAAAAAAATAATGGGGAGTGAAATTGAGTTGATATGGGACTTAATGCCACGTGGCACTAAAATTGTGTATTTTAGCTTCTAGAAGCTACTGTAGGGCTGCTGGGCGAAAGAATGGCAATTCTCTGAGAGGTAGAATAATCGTTGCTAGACTGTCCAATTCCAAAGTCAATTTCAGCCCATTCGAGTCATGTAGCTGCCCAGAAATATCTTTTCCAAATTCTTGAGTCCACCGCGTTTTCCGCCACCGACGAACGATTTTTTGGAGACTGAAAATGTTAAGATTGAATAAAAATGTAAATTGCATACAAAACTCAAAAAAAAGAAAAAAATCCGTGGCCGCGAGAGTTTTTTTTGTTGCTTTTCTAGGCCATCGCAAACGTTTTTTAGGCCCTCCGCTGTGAGACCTGCGAAATATCGAATAAATTTTGAAATTTTTTTTGGAGAATTGATCGTTTTTTATTGGTTACTTCCAATGAATTTCTGTATTTTTCAAAAAAAAAATTTCAAAAATTATTCGCCCGTAAATCGATATTTCGCTGGTCTAGAGCCTAAAAAACTTTTGCGATGGCCTAGAAAAGCAACTCTCGCGGCCACGGATTTTTTCTTTTTTTTTCGTCTTTTGAATAAGGAAAAAAAGGCAAAAAACCTTTTTTTTTTGACCCTGAATAACCCCATAAGCAAACTCGTTAACCACTTTAAAAAGCCTACAGGAAAGACGGTCCAAAAGGAATCATGAGCCAGAAAAAAAAGTTTGTTGATGGGCTTTAAGGTGGGAAAACTACTTGTCCAAAAAATTTTATAGATAAATTCATATTAATTTCTTGTCATCTCGAAAATTAGTGGGTGTATAGTAAATTAGCGATCCGATCCCAATAATTATTTCTTCTAAATATATGATCGAAATGAGCCCCCGATCAACTCAACTTTTAATTTTTACACCCGATCAAAATTTGATCATTGAAATGTTGTCTTTCTAAAACTCTTTTTAAACTCATAATTATCGTTACGAAAATGATCATTCTTGCAATTTTGAAAATCAATGAGCACTCAATGAAGTACGCATTTTGAATGCATAATTAATAAGTTACTACTAGGTAAGTCATGCAGACGATCTGCGTAATTAGAGGAAGTTCTCAAAGCTAATTTGCATAATAGTGTCTACTGTACCTGGTGTGACAAAGCAATCGAGTCGATAGAGATTTGTCAGGAGTTCGATGCACTCCCAGCTTCCGTCGCATTCAGAGAGAATAGAGCAGTCGATTGGATGGTATCCTGTAAAATGGGGACATCATGTTATAGATATTTGGGCTATTCTGCTCTCAGCCCACTATTCTCTCAATGGCTCGTCTTCTATTTATTATCAACCTATTGTGCACGGCACCCCAGCCTTCCTTCCAAAATTGTTTCTACCTGGTGCATTTTTAAAACCCTAAGGCTCGGTCATTTTTTGACAAAAAGACCTCGTTTTTGGATAAAAATGATGGTGTCATCCTGAATAATCAGATCATGATTCGAATTTCTCAAAAAAGTAAATTTTCGATTTTTTTTTGGACGACGGGGGAGGCGTGTTCTGCAGTACGTATTTGGGACGATTTTAGCGCTGGGCAGACTTGTCGAACTTTGCAATGCGTCCGTCCCTGGCAATGCTTTAACAGATCCTAAACCCATCAGGATATTAGGAAAAAGCCTACATATACTGCCTAAAAAGTAACGAACAAATATATTGGAATAGACTTTCCAGATGGATGGTTTTTGATACGGAACCTGGCTTTTGATGCTGTAAAAAATATTATTCACCGTGGTTACTGTAACAGCCCTACGTCTGAATTTAGCCGTCACAGGTGGGTGAAATGCGGTGGATGCATATAGTGTCCGTATTTGAATCATATCGTGCATTTATGTAAATTAGCGTCGTTTGATTAACGTTTACACATTTTACCAATTCAGCCACAAAAATCAGTGCCGTTACAAGAAAAAAAAACTTGTAAGAAAAGTGAAAAAAAAGCAGGGGCAAGAGTATATACATTCAATTTATTTATTTTAATGCAAAAAATAAATAAAAAGTTATTAATGGACCAAAAGGACGACATGATTAAAATACGGACACTATATGCATCCACCGCATTCATTTCACCTGTGCGTGACGGTATTCGAACCCAGAATTTATTTCCAAATATTTGAGTTTTTAGCGTTTGCTTAAAGTGCATCCTTTCATTTTTTTTCCAAAAATTGTTTCTATTAGTATGTACAGTGTGTATATACTTTGTTCAAAACTCCCACCTAGTTTTTTTTCTCATTGTAATTTAATCTAATCCGACTCAACACCTCCTCTGCTCACCAAGTTTCTAGTCCATATCTGATGAGATGGGGGGTGGGGGTGGAAGCAAAAACAAGACTAGAGGAACGAAATCACAAGTTTTTACACACACTCACAATGCCGTCATTTTTCTCATTTCCGTTCATTTTTCTTTTCTGTTCGTTTTCTGTTTTTTTTTACAAGAATAATAACTAGACAAACATACATATATATCATAACTTTGATGGGATTTCAGAGGGATCAAGCTCGCCATCTTCTTTTTCTTCCAGAAAATGGTAAACCAGGGGATTAGGCAGGAAAAAGTGATGACGAAAATCGGATCAGTGTTAACCGATTTATAGGTCAAGACGCAAGGAGGTGAACTCTGAATTTGCTGTGGAAAGAACGCTTAGCCGATTTTATTTATTTACAAGATAATAATTTCAATTATCCGGATCTTTGTTATTGTTTTCTCACAGACGCTTTAAAATAAATTAATTTTCAGAATATGTTCATCCCGATATTGTCCTATTTGTCGGCGAACTAACTAAATGCGCCACCTTTCACTCGAAAATTCACTTTTTTGAGAAATTCGAATCATGATCTGATTATTCAGAATGACACCATTATTTTAATCCAAAAACGAGACCGTTTGGTCAAAAAATGACCGAGCCTTAGGGTTTTAAAAATGCGCCAGGTAGAAACAGTATTGGAAACCCCGCCCACTTTTTTGCGCGCCACCACGCAATCACAATGCTAATTGAACGGTCATTGCGGACTCATTTTTTCAGGATGTAACTTGTTTTTATTGTATTGTATTGTTTTTATTACGTTCAAAAAAGAAACATGAAGTAATAAAAATAGACAGAAACGGTAAAAGTGAAAACAAAAAAAAAACAAATATTTTCCGGCAATTTGTTTTACCTGTTTCAAAAATGGCACTAAACTCAGGAAATTTTTGGCGCGTATATGGCGAGAGTCGGCATCTAGGTGGCTAATAGCCGCCGAAAAGGCTAATAGCTGGCAATAATGGCAGCTAGTCGGCAAATTTGGCTATAAGCCATTATGGCTATTAGCCATCGAATATGGCTAATAGCCGCTGAAAATGGCTACTAGCCAAAAACATATGTCCCGAAATAGTGGCTGTTAGCCGTTTTCAAAGGCTATTAGCCAAAAATTTCCTGAGACTGCCTCTGATAACTATTCCGCGATTTTTGTGTGAACACATTTGCCATTTGAAAAGCTAACTATGCGCCAAAAAAACTCATTAAAACAAAAAAAAAAATGAAAAAAAAAACAAAGCCTCTCATCTTGTATACACGTCGAAAATGTAAAAATTTGCCGAATATAATTTCCTAGATCACGACCATGGCCGGCCGCGACTTTTGAGCGCCGTTTTTGCAATAAATTAATAATAAATTAATAACACAAACACATTTTTTAACCACCTTCAAACTCACTTTGCCTCTCGTCCCGAACCATCGCCACTGCCGCCGCCGATGTTGTTGTGGTTGCTATACACAGGATGACCAGAACAATCACAACGAGGACCATCTTTGCCAACATGTTTCAATAGAACACACGTATGTTACCTGCAAGTGAATAAAGGTAGAGGAAATTAGAATTAGAATAGAAAAGAACCCGAAGAGGGAGTATTGGGCGGGGCTTAAAGGAATTGGTGGTTTTGTGATGAGAAAGTGGGCGGAACCAGGAAAATAAAAGAGGAATGAAACTAGAGAAAAAGAGAAAAGTAGGAAACGAGAATGATCAATCGTTGGGTTGGCGTTCGGCTATTGGATTCAAGACATTATAATTATGATTTCATGAGTCAGGAGCACGGAGGAGGATATTACGAAATCTCGTTCCTTTTCAAGTTCGGGGATTAAAATAGGAAAGGAAAGTAGTGAAGAATGGATCGTGCACGCCTCCCCCGTCGTCCAATGCGCCACCAAGTTCGTCGGATAACAAAATTATATTTTCACTCGAAAATTTACTTTTTTGAGAAATTCGAATCATGATCTGATTATTCAGGATGACACCATCATTTTAGTCCAAAAATGAGGCTTTTTGGTCAAAAAATGACCGAGCCTTAGGGTTTTAAAAATGAGCCAGGTAGAAACAGGTTTGGAAGGCTGGGGTGCAGTGCGACACCTTTAATAGAAATTCGGCTGGGCTATTTTTTACCGGATACTGTCACAATTTTCTTGCCGATCACAGTAAAAGTACACGCGGAAAATCGATGGCCACGCTCCCTCAGATTTTTCAACTGTGCGCAACGCAAACAATTGAGTAAATGTGGCTTTTCGTGAAATCTTCATTTTCTCAAAAAGCTTACGGTTTATGTAAATTTTTCACGTAAAATCATAATGTAACCGGCAAGAAAATCGAGACGATAATCAATTTTCTAATTATTTAGACTATTCTGCACGCCTCCCCCGTCGTCCAATGCGCCACCAAGTTCGTCGGATAATAAAATTATTATTTCACTCGAAAATTTATTTTTTTGAGAAATTCGAATCATGATCTGATTATTCAGGATGACACCATTATTTTAATCCAAAAACGAGGCTTTTTGGTAAAAAAATGACCGAGCCTTAGGGTTTTAAAAATGAGCCAGGTATTGCACGGCGTGTTAGAACGCATTTATCTGCGTCTTCTCATCATTTTTTTTTATTTCCTTTTTATTATTGCTATTATTATTATTTTTTTTTTTAAGCTTCTGTTTGTTTCGGAAAAGCTCAAAATCAGCATTATCACTTTAAAACGGCCAAAAAGTACATTACCATATCTAAAAAGCGGAAGAAGTCTACCAAAGTAGTGGTGAAGCCTCCGCAATCCTACAAGTCCTCATTTTTTTGTTTTTGAATGTTTTTGCGGTAAGCATTCAATTCCTGCTAGTTCTTGTTTTTTTCTACCAGATAAAAAAAAAGATTATCATTGGCAACGCGCGCGACGCAACTCCGCAAACACCAGGTAATGAAATTATTTTTTCACTCGAAAATTTACTTTTTTGAGAAATTCGAATCATGGTCTGATTATTCAGGATGACACCATCATTTTAATCCAAAAACGAGGCCTTTTGGTCAAAAAATGACCGAGCCTTAGGGTTTTAAAAATGCGCCAGGTATTGCACGGCGTGTTAGAACCTACGTAAAGGCAAACGCGCTCTGTCGAATTTATCTGATCTGCGTCTCGACAGTAGACTTCAGGGAGATGACTTTCGAAATTTCATTTCCAAAAATAATTTTAGCACGCCGTGCATTGTTTGTCTGCATTTTTTAGCACTTCCTCTACAGCGTGTTCCCCGAATTCGACTCCCCCGTATTTTTTTTGCTCCGTAAACACTTTCAACTGTTCAGCAAATTATACGCAGCAGTTTCATTACGCTGCGGATCATTTTCAAGACATTTTTTCTTTCAGAACTCTTTTATTTTCTCCAGCCACCCACATACACACGTCTTCAACACCAGTGAAACTATTATAATTATAGACGCAAATTTCACACTTGAAAGTTTCAAAAGCGTAGTTGTGCTCACGCGCCAGTCAAATTCAGGTGTTTTCTTCTTTTGTCTTGACGTCGTCGGAATTATTAATTTGAAATGTCGGAACTGACAATCAATTCTTTTTTAAACCAACAAAAAAAAAGAAATGTTGAGAAGAAACGAAGAACAGCAAATTATAGCGCTCAAAACTTTTTCCCACCATTTTGGTAAATGGGAATATCTGGAAATAAGAAAACAATAAAAGGTTTTCTGAAAATGACAATTTTAAATATAGATATGAAAATTGAGAAAAGTGTGAAAAAGACAAGCCGATCTATGTCCATGCAAAGAAATAATCATTGTTCGGAAAAAAGCACTTTAAGAAATTAGTCTACTGTATAACATAACTTAAGAAAAACTGTTGTAGGGCCAAAACAATGATATTGCATCATTTAAAATTCTGAGAAAATTTTAAAGAAAAATTTGAAAGCACTTACTCCTGGATATTGGAAAATGAACAAATACCGAAAATTTTTGAGCAGATTTTTGAGTTCATGTTTTATTTTTCGAGGCCTCTATTGTGTTTTCAATCGACTTGCGACATGAGAACGCGAAACGAAACTCCGCCCACTTATTTGTGCGTGCGCGACCACGCAGTGATATTTGAAGAGACGCAGACAGAATGGTGAATGCAGACTCGATTGAAAACACAAAATGAGGCCTCATACTAGCGAACGAGTGTGCAAATGAAGAGGTTTTGAGCTGAGAAGCAATGCTTGAAATTAGTATATTCTAAAAAAAAACTTTTTTGAGATGAACATGGTATTGTTGAGATCGAAATTATTCTATTATTCACACATGGCACGCCTATTGTCCGTGGAATGGCTCTTCGTTTGCAAATCGCAACGATTTTACCCGAAATACGACATTATTGTGTTTTCAATCGACTTGCGACATGAAAATGCAAGTGTGCATTCACCGTTCTGTCTGCGTCTCTTCAAATATCCCTGTGTTCGGTTCGCGTGGTCGCACACAAATAAATGGGCGGAGTTTGAGTTTCGTTTCGCGTTCTCGTTCTCGTTCTCGTTCTCGTGTCGCAAGTCGATTGAAAACACAAAAAAATTCAAACGGCAATGAAAGAAATAGCAAAGCAAGTGAATTTGTTTGAATTTCAAAATTGTCTGGTATTTTCTGGTATCCAGAGAAAAGACATTTACAGACAGACATTATCGTAATAACTATTTAGCTAGACAAATCGTATTAAGCAGTACATGTTCATGAGAATGCCCTCTGAACTTTTAGGCGAACAAAGAAAGTGCGCTGATCAAAACTTGTACCTAATAATTTTGCGAAACCAAACTACTTTTATTAATTCATGCTCTGCAAGGACAGGGTCAATAAAGTTGATTGGGAACAGAACAATTTTTCTGTCTACGCCTCCCCGTCGTCTTCCAATGCACCACCAAGTTCGTCGGATAATGAAATTATTTTTTCACTCGAAAATTTACTTTTTTGATAAATTCGAATCATGATCTGTTTATTCAGGATGACACCATCATTTTAATCCAAAAACGAGGCCTTTTGGTCAAAAAATGACCAAGCCTTAGGGTTTTAAAAATGGGGTGCCGTTCTGTTTTTTATAGTTTCCACCCATTAATGTATAAACGCAGTACAGTATTTTTTATAATACTAAACGTTTATGTTTGTAGTAAATATGTGTGTCAGATTTTGTGTCACCATCGTTTTCTTGGACCAATTTGCATGAAACTAGGCGAAACAGTTTGGAATCCAAAAGGCATTGGGCACTCAGCGTGTTTTAACAGTTGGACCCAGAATACATAATACAAATTACAGACAAAACTATAGA
The DNA here is from genome assembly GCA_963572235.1 of Caenorhabditis japonica. Taxonomy (NCBI): domain Eukaryota; kingdom Metazoa; phylum Nematoda; class Chromadorea; order Rhabditida; family Rhabditidae; genus Caenorhabditis; species Caenorhabditis japonica. The sequence continues at coordinate 2,660,228 of OY754346.1, forward strand.
ACACAGATCTAAATGACTTTTGGTATTTGATGGAAAAGAAAAGATAAACAATGAAGCTTATGAATTTGAAGCGAAAAAAGACATTTTAACACCTAAACTCTTCATTTTTCCAGAGCCAAAGCTCATGAATCTTTGGCTAAAAGTTTGATCAACGTTCATCACATTTATCAGGACAAGAAAAAAAAGAACAGCTAAGAACCTTGACTCAATTTTCGAAGAAAATGGGTCACATTAAAGAAAGTAAAGTGTAAATTCATAAAACCGCTAGAATAAGAAAATAACTAAAAAACACGTCTTCATATTTACAAACGTAACATGATATGCAAATTATAAATTTTCAAAACACGTGAGCCAGAAAAAATGACATGCCACAGTGGCAAATTGTCATAAACTAATATGTAAGAAAATACGTGACAAACGTAACCTAAAAGAAGTTATTACATATGTGATATACATATAATTATATTCACAACAAAAAAGTAAAACAAAAATCGTAAAACCTCAACTCATTCATCTTAAAACCAACAAATCGTATTTGTGTTTGGTTGAGTTGGCACAAATCAAAAATGATGTGATTTTGTTTGAAACTTTGTAGCGAGGTTATGATTTGCAAGATTTTAGCTCTTGATCTATGGGCAAACCCGATAATTTAAACTAAAATTATATGGAAAGAAATTTTTGTATCATAGAATCAAGTTTTTTTTTTGGTTTCAATTTCTCTTGTAAAAACAATTTTTGATTATAAGTTTAAAACTTATCTAATGTAAGGCGGAAGTATATTTTTTATAAATAAAAATCCAGATCGGGATGTCTGTGTGTGTATCCTAATGATTTCACCCGGTGAAATGCGGTGGATGCATATAGTGTCCGTATTTGAATCATATCGTGCATTTATGAAAATAATTAGGCTCTAGATATTTAATAAATCCGCGTCGTTTGATTAACGTTAACACATTTTACTAATTCAGCCACAAAAATCAGTGCTGTTACAAGAAAAAAAAACTTGAAAGAAAAGTGAAAAAAAAAGCAGGGGCAAAGTCGCCAAATGTCGCAGGCTTGTGTATATACATTCAATTAATATATTTTAATGCAAAAAATAAATAAAAAGGTATTATATACCGTCCAATGGACCAAAAGGGCGACATGATTAAAATACGGACACTATATGCGACGTTTCAGGTACATAAATGCTCACTGACCAAAACTAAACGAGGAAAAAAAAACCTAGACAGTGGTTTCCCAATTGTTTACCAAACTTAAGTCAGACACATGCATCATTATCCCGTGACTTGAAACACTACATTTCCTTTTTCTTTTGTTCAAAAATTCAAAAACTTCTTCGTCTTATTTTCCTTCCACCTTCCAAAATGACGAAATTTGTGTTCTATGTTATTTTGAAGGAGCAATAATACGTTTTCAAATTAAAATTATTCGAAAAAAGAGTTGTGTTTTTCAAATCAAAAGTGTGTAAAGATATGAACCGAGGGGACAAAACAGCTTCCAAACGCGCATTAAAAGTCTAAGGGACTACTGTAGCATATTACGCAGAACACCGTCTTTCCGGTTACGGTATGTGATCACGTGAAAAACCTACACTCATCTTTTTTAATAATTTTCTCGGATTTTTCACTGTGCACGGCGTGCTGGAGACTATTTACGTTTTTAAAATTATTTTGGAATTGAAATTTCGGAAGTAATCTCTCTCAAGTCTCTGCGTCTCTAGCTTTGCACACACTTGGCTAAACTTTGCATACTGATACTATCGAGACGCAGATAATTGCGATAGAGCGCGTTTGCTGTGGTCGGAAAGAATATTGATGTATTATAGATTCGTGACGTAGCGACACGTTGCTGCAAGTTGTGCGCCAGCAAAATGAAATCGTGATTTTCATTTTGGTTTCCAAATAATTTTATTGCTGAACAATATATTCAAACAAGCCGTGATCTGGCGCCTATCGGCGCAGTAAAACAAAATTTTTAAACGTGAAAACCGTTGGAACTTGGCACGCCTCCCGCGACTTTTTTGAGAAATTCGAATCATGATCTAATTATTCAGGATGACACCATCATTTTAACCCAAAAACGAGGCCTTTTTGTCAGAAAATGACCGAGCCTTAGGGTTTTAAAAATGCGCCAGATAGAAACAATTTTGGAAGACTGGGAGGCCGTGCTTGACCCTAACCCTTCAAAGCGAACAGACGGACATACTTGAATAGCGTATCTCTTCATTTCATGATTATATCTATTAAAAAAACGAACTTAGAATCGAATATTGAAAAGGTTGAAATAAAAAAAATAAAAAATTCCGTCCAAAAATTTATGAATGATGTGAAAATTGCAATATGCGTGTCAAAAATGAGATGGGTGCAGAAAACTGCACTTTTCTCAAATATGTGCATTCTATATGGATGAACTCATTGGGCGAAGCAAAACTTTTGAAAATTAGGAGGCTATTTTTGGAGTAATGTGAATTCCTGACGTATATTTTGATTGTATAGGTATTGTACATTAAAATCAAAATGCGGACAAAGTTGATGACGTTCACGCCATTTTAGTGCACGGTGAGCCTACAAAGTACGGTGGAGAAACGTTGATGTGGGATTTTAACTGACGTCTAATAGGTGGCTGATCCTAGAATAGGTCCATTGCGGTCCCCCGATGCGGGATGTGCTTATTGTAGGTACAGTACTGGCCAAAAAGGATGCGCGTTTAGCTGCTTTCTGAGTGCCACGAACTCTGAAAGTGCACTACTAATTAAAAAAATTTTGTGTTGAACCTTCCAACTTTTTCGTATGACTACTTTTAAAGGTACTGTAGACAATTTTTGGGGATTATCGCTTCTGCGATCTACAGTACCTTTAAAAGTGGCTCCGCGACATTTCGCAACGTGACCTTCCGAAACTGTGACGATTCGCAACTCACGTAGCTTTCGCTACTGTGACGTTTCGCAACCAGACGTTTCGGCGCTCGTATAAATCGAAACTTGCAATTTCGAAACTGCGACATTTCGGGAATGAGACATTTAGTAACTAGCCTTTTCGCAACTAGACATTTCGAAACTGCATCAAAAAGATACCGTATTTCCTCTAATATAAGCGCACCTCTAATTGAAGCGCACCTCTAATAAAGGCGCACCCTGAGAGGTGCTTCGAAAAATAGAGGCGCACCCTCTAATTGAAGCGCACCCTCTAATAGAGGCGCACTCACTGGCTGTTTGTGGACTTTCTTCTTTTTTTTTTTTTCAATTTTTTGCAGTTGTTCTTAAATATGTTACTTTTCTTGCTTTCTTTTTCAATACTCAGTGACGATCGAAAAGAAAAATAAACGAAGACGAGGAGCTGAACGTCATCAATGTTTCAGATGCTGAAGAACCGCAAAAAAAAAACAAGGGAAGAAGCAGTTGCACAAATGAATTTAATAACAAATAAATTTATAAAATAGGTCGCTTCGTTTGCTTAAAAAAAAAGAGCGCTTCTGGCACCGCCAAGAAAATTTATGTTGACCGAAAATGTACGCACAGACAAATTGTCATAATATAAAAAATTAATGATACGTTGAATTCTGCTTTTGATGCGTCGACGAGATGGATGATACCAATGCTTTTCTAGAAATGATGGATTTTGAAGAAGATTACAAGAGAGACAACAAAAATGTTTCTCTGGATTTTTTTTTAATCAATTTTTTATTATTTTGCTGTCTGAAGGTTGGTTGATTTTGATTGTTGTGTTCAGAAATAAATGTTTGAAAAATAGAAGCGCACCCTCTAATTGAAGCGCACCTCTAATAGAAGCACATTTGGAGAAGAGGTTGAAAAATAGAGGCGTATGCGCTTAAATTAGAGGAAATACGGTAGTTTTATTTTTTTTTCTAATTTTGTTAAAAGTTATCATGAAAATGAAAACAAGCAAATTAGATATACTTTCTTGCCGCTCGAATCGCTTTCAAATAATCTAAACCAGTTAGTGGTAGAGAAAGAGGAATCGGTGTATTTGTGATTGCTTTCATGATTCTTATATCCTTCATGATATCCTGGAGCTTGCGACGGTGATTAACCTTTAAAAAATGCTCAGATTCGATACGGACTAGATTCACCTGAGAGCTATTGTTTCCTTGTCAAACAGGAATCCTGCAGCTTCTTGCGGGTACAGAGAATTGATCCCGAAAAGCTGTGTTGGGTACTCATGACCTGAAAATTTGTTGTCCTCTGCAGTGGATTTTTTCTAAATGGAAGTCACGTGAAACATAAAAAAAAAACGAGAAAAAACTATAAAATCTAAAGAATGTGATGTAAGAATACCTTACAGTTTCCAAACATAAAGTTGTGAAAAGTCGCGGTTTCGAATAGTCTAGTTTCCAAGTGACAAGTTGCGAATCGTCCCAGTTTCGATTTATACGAGCGGCGAAACGTCTGGTTGCGAAACGTCACAGTAGCGAAAGCTACGTGAGTTGCGAATCGTCACAGTTTCGGAAGGTCACGTTGCGAAATGTCGCGGAGCCTTAAAAGTAGTCATACAATAAAGTTATCAACTAGTAAAATGTAGCACGCCTCCCCCGTCTTCCAATGCGCCATCAAGTTCGTCGGATAATAAAATTATTCTTTCACTCGAAAATTTTTTTTTGAGAAATTCGAATCATGGTCTGATTATTCAGGATAACACCATCATTTTAATTCAAAAACGAAGCCGTTTGGTCAAAAAATGACCGAGCCTTAGGGTTTTAAAAATGCGCCAGGTAGAATCACAATTGGAAGGCTGGGGTGCCGTGTGTAGTCCTAAGTTTGAAGATTCAACACAAACATTTTTAAATAAGTAGTGCACTTTCAGAGTTCGTGGCACACACTCAAATTGATAAAGTTTAGAGAAAATGCTGCAGAAATAATAGCAACCCTGCGCAGCAGGCTTGTCACGTAACAAAACATATTGAGCGACTTTTTTAAAACTTAAACATGAAAATTGCTCAATATTAGTCATTTCCTCCAAAACTTCCGCGTAGATTGTTGAAAAACAATAAAAATCTGTTCAATGCTTGTCGCATATCTCGGCTTATACGGCTTTTACGATATTTTTGAAGCCCTTGGAATAATGATCTCTAAAAAACATTTTTCTAAAATGCACATGTTAAACAAACAATGATGCTGTTTCTATTTTATTTAATTCATTTTTAATGTGTTTTAAATCGACTTGCGACACGAAAACGAAACGAAACTCCGCCCACTTATTTGTGCGCGACCACGCGAACACAGTGATATTTGAAGAGACGCAGACAGAACGGTGAAATATATTTATACGGTACAAAAAAGTATCAAAACAAGCAAAAAAAAAGATAGCTAAACAATAATTCATGACCAATTCTGAGTACAGCACAAAACACGGACCAAAAAATAACCAAGAGCCCTTGAGTGCTAAATGTTGGTCTCCATCGTGGTGACAAAAATAGAAGAACCAAAAATAAAAATGAATAAAAAATGAGAAAATGAGTGTACATGAAATGCAATGCAATGCAATGTAATGCAAATTCTGCTGAAGATATTTTGTGGCCTACCGAGTCTGTTTATTTACTCTTCTTCGTTTCTCATTGTTCATATATTAATATCATCGGTGGGATTTACTGCTCTATTATTTTTCTTAGAACCAATTTCATATGTATGTATTATATTCTTTGCAAAAATGATTGCGTGGAATTGTACACTTTTATGAATAGACATCTAACTAGGAGGTGTAATCTATTTGCGTGTTGTGTGTGCAAAAGTAAATCATTTGTATGATCAAAACGCAAACATCAACAAACTACAGTATCCCTTTGTGGATTTATAACGCGCTGTGAGCGACAAAGAAGTCAGAAATGAAACCGATGAGAAACAAATGACTGCAATTGGAACCGTTGTGCAGGATGTCATAAATTTCTTTCTTTTTTTTGTCATGGGCAATTTGAGCTTGTTTTGGATGAATGGTGTGAGTGAGTGGTGGCTGGTTGGTATGCGGAGGAGGGGAAAAAGAATGAAATAGGGCTTGGACCATTGTGAAATGAAAATATGATAGGCATAAACAGAGGAGAAATCCTATTTAACTAGACTATTTTTAATGTGAATTGTTCAAAAACACAGAATAGTTTTTTTGGTTCGAATGAAAAACATATGAAAACTCAAACAATACGGATTTCTCTGAAATCGTTGGATTACTTCCTAGAATTGTTTGATTTTTGGTTCTCCAGTAACAAACAATCTGTTCGAATTTTTGTCTTTAGACTTCAAAATCGTTCTGTTCTATTTAAAAATTCTGGGCACAACGGGGTTTGTCAGGAAGTTTATTTTTAATTTTATAGTAGGTTTCTTATTTGCTGCGCGAAGAAGTGCATTTTTAAAACCCTAAGGCTCGGTCATTTTCTGACCAAAAGGCCTCGTTTTTGGATTAAAATGATGGTGTCATCCTGAAAAATCAGATCATGATTCGAATTTCTCAAAACGTGCAGCGCTAACACAAGTTTTAATGAATGTTTGAAAATGAGCACTTATGCAAAATTAAAAAAAAAAAAAACACAAGGTCCTACTCACGGCACCCCAGCCTTCCAAAATTGTTTCTAGCTAGCGGATTTTTAAAACACTAAGGCTCGGTCATTTTCTGACAAAAATGCCTCGTTTTTGGATTAAAATGATGGCGTCATCCTGAATAATCAGACCATGATTCGAATTTCTCAAAAAAGTGAATTTTCGAGTAAAAAAATAATTTCATTGTCCGAGGAACTTGGTGGTGCATTGGACGACGGGGGAGGCGTGCTACTGCTTAGGTAATTTTGAAATTGCTTTTTTCAAAATATTTTTGCTATTTTTTTACTTTATGTCAATAAAAATAAAATAATTCTAAAGTAAACGAAATGAGCTTTTGGCCTGACTTTGTCCTTTTTCTTTGCAAAAAAAAAGGATATTATCAATGAATGTGCTAAACAACAACATTAAGGTCATTCTTTGCCAAAATACTAAAATCCATGAATTTCCATTCGGTACAACTTGAGTCCGCAATGATGCGATTTGCACTCAACTCATCAAAATTAGCAATAGTGATTAGATTTAAGACTTCAAGTATGGGGCACGCCTCCCCCGCCTTCCAATGCGCCATCAAGTTCGTCGGATAATACAATTATTTTTTCACTCGAAAATTTACTTTTTTGAAAATTTCGAATCATGACCTGTTTATTCAGGATGACACCATCATTTTAGTCCAAAAACGAGGCTTTTTGGTCAGAAAATGACCGAGCCTTAGGGTTTTGAAAATACGACATGTAGAAACAATTTTGGAAGGAAGGCTGGGGTGCAGTGCGGGGTCCTCGGACGACTGGTGGTGCACCGTTTTGAGCCTGACATGATTTAAGTCAATTTCTGGCTGGAGAAATGACCAGCAATCTTCCTAGATTTCTCTAATACCCAATTAAAGGCTGGGTGACACTGGGTGGTGAGCGCGGACTCGAAGCACCACCACTGAATTTTGGCTTATTTCAGTGACGGTGGTGATTAACATTTGTTATCTTCTGAACTTTATTGTTTTGCAAAGGGAAACGGTTTATTTTCAACTTCTAATCCTGTGTTTTTCCTTCCAAAAACAATTCAGTATTACGTAAATCAAATGATCTTCAAACGTACTTAGATCAGTTCTCTAACAAAAATTGAAGTAAGGGAGATTGGCACACTTAAATATTAAAAACAAGCCTGGTCACGCTGAATGTTTATACCACTGCCGTCGTAACAGTTACCGAAAAAATATAGCGTAATATTGTGTTTTCAAACGAGTTGCAGCATGAAAACATGAGTCGGCTAGTCTATCCCTTCTCAGGAAATTTTTGGCGCGTTATGGCGAGATTTGGCGTTTAGGTGGCTAATAGCCACTTAAAATGGCTAATAGCCGCCAAAAAGGCTAATAGCGGGCGATAATGGCAACTAGCCGACGAATTTGGATATTAGCCATTACGGCTATTAGCCGTCGAACATGGCTATTAGCCGCCGAAAAGGGCTATTAGCCATTATGGGGTTATACCACCGCCCATGAAAAACTCGTCTGTTGGAAACGCAGCTATAAAATTTTTACATGCAACAATTAGGGGAAACAGTCTTCGCGCTTACTCAGTGCTTTTGCGGCTTTTTCAAGCCACAAGATTAACGAAATTTGAAATGGAAAAATTTTGAAAATGATAGCCGACGGAAACGGCTAATAGCCATGGAAAACGGCTAATAGCCATCGAATATGGGGAGTGTGCCAAATACATATGGCACACGCCCCGAATCGGTGGCTATTAGCCGTTTTCAATGGCTATTAGCCAAAAATTTCCTGAGTTTTTTGTCTGCGTCTCTTCCAATAGCACTGTGTTTGCGTGGTCGCGAACAAATATGTGGGCGGGATTTTGTGTTCTCATGCTGCAACTCGATTGAAAACACAACATAGATTATTTCATCCATTGTCAAAAAAAAGCAATCGCACAGCTTTGTGGGGAAATATTTAGCTTTTTAAAAATTATATAAGAGAGGGGCGCGTGTGCAACAAAAAATATATATAAAACTCGTTTCTTTTAAAGACCAGCATTGAAAAAATCATAACCAAACCTGCTAAACACTTTACTAGTTAGCACGCAAAGGCGTTGAATATGAATAACGTGTCGCTGAATTATTGAGAGAAAGAGACCAAATCTCAAGACCACGATACACAACCTTCGCGAAAATGAGGGATGAGATTTCCAAGAAGAATTGCAATACAGAAGAAATAAAGATACGTTTTTGGACCAAGTAAATGCATATGAATGATCAAGATAGAAATTTAGACGGAAAACAAACAAATTCTGAAAAATTTCGGTTGAAAACGGAAAGAGGGGGGCGGATTAGGAATGCGGAAAAATGCGGAATGCGGAATGAAATAATCTCAAATAGGATGCATTGCTAATTTCACACGGGGTGTTGAGAGGTACATGAAAATTAAAATTTAAATTTCGCGGGAAAGTTGCCACCTCACAAAAAAAAGCGCGCGAAATTGCGTGTTCAAAACGTCGTTACTGAGGCGCCGCAGCAATTTTTTTTTAATTTTTTATTGTGGGTTCATATCTCTTGCATAATTCTAAATATTTAAACAATATTTCCATATTTATTTTATGCAGAAAACGTATTCCGCCAGCGCCTATTTTTTGAAAATCCAAACCGTTTCAAATCTATAACAACAACGTTTCCTCAAATTTTCATGAATACGGCCTCTGTGGTTTGAATTGGTTGCGTCCCACTGCAAAATGAAGAAGCCGATTCAGTCATTATCAACATAGCCAAACTCCCTAAATACAGAAAAGTCGATACAAAACGCTGCAAGAACGTAGCAGGCAAGTACGTATGATTGAGTAATAGTTCACTACAAAACTCCTATCAATTTCAGTAAATCTAGCAGTATTGCGTACTAATTATTTTGGGTAAGAAAATTGTAAGAGTGAGTAACCAACCACCTAACCAGAAAATTGGAATTCTGTTCAAAGTCTGGACTTTTAATGCTTTTTAAAGTCTAGAGTTCTTGTTGATGAGTCAAACACCGGACGAAAATGCAAATGGGTTCACTCGGCCCATAGCGAGTCTGATTGCTCCCAGGCTTTTATGCACTTTGTAGGCCATTTATGACTGCGGAATGGAGAACATTTCATCAATCATCTATCCCATTCCATTCAGAAGACGTTGTCGTTTGCAAAATGTGAAAAACGAGTGTCGTTAAAAAAGAGAGACAAAATTGACGTTTTACAGAGTTTCTTGGGATATTTTTGATACATTTGGATTGAAGTTGCAATGGGGACCCGAATATCCAATTTTAAGCAGTTCAATGGTTTCTGTACTTTGAAAAACAATACAGTTGCCGGTGGCAGTTATCTCCCCCTCAACTCCGGCGTTTTCACGCGGTGGCATGCAACGACACTCCGATGTCCCGCCGCGCGCAGTTTAGTCTGAACGGGCGGTTCGTTTTTGAGCGGGTTAGAAAACAGTTTTTGCTTTGTTTTTTCTTGTTTTGTTGGTTTTTTTTCTTAATTTCTGTTCGTTGTTTGTAAATTATTGCTCCTTTAGGGCAAAAAAATCGTTTGTTCTTCGTTTCTCGCGTTATTTTTATAAAAGGAACCCAAAGAACCGTTGTAAACGTGCTATTTGGGGGCCGAACCGGTTTTATTGATTTTTCCGGGAAATATTTGATTTTTGCGCAATAGTTTTGAATAAAACTCGGCGTATATTGAATATTCTCTGAACAATCGATAATTTTCGCGGAATTTTTGAATTTTGAAAGTTTTTCGCAGTTTCGAAAAAATTGACGTGTGGTACTCAAAATACCCTGTATATTTCGAACTTTAAAAAAATCATATTTTTGACGAATTTTGAACAATTTTCGTAGAATTGTTTGTTTCACCGGTTGAAAATCGCTGAAATTTGCACAAAATGACGGTGAGAAGGTTCCCCATCGCCAATTCTAATGATTTGGAGGAATGTAGAAAAAATAGGGAATCGAAGGAAAACTGACTTTAGACAAATTATCACGTTGATGCAAATTGATAGGATTGTTGACTACTTGGGAGCTTAGGACTTATGGTATGAAAAATTCATGAGAAACAAGGGTGCTCGGATTGGTCAGGAATTTATTTAGATGATCGCTGCGTCTAAGTTCTAGATTTCTAAAATCATAAATCGGGGTACTCTGTGAATGGACGTACATATTGTGTTTTCAATCGACTTGCGACATGAGAACGCGAGACTCCGCCCACTTATTTGGGCGCGACCACGCGAACACAGTGATATTTGAAGAGACGCAGACAGAACGGCACAAATAAAGGGCGGAGTCTCGCGTTCTCATGTCGCAAGTCGATTGAAAACACAATATACGTGCCGATCTACCCACTGTATCTCTCTCAAATGTAAGTTCAAAACTACTTAAACTCAAATCTGTCATGCGGATCACAGAGGCCGTTATGGAACTGCCCAAATGAAAACAAAAAAATAGAACTGCTCCAATTGGAACTGCATCAAATAGAACTGTCCCGAATCAGAACAAACCCATTATAATAATAAAAAAAACTTATTGTTATTCGTGCAATTTTTTTGGCCGTTCTATTTGGGTCATTTCTATAATGGGCCGTTTTATTTTGGGCGCATTTCTATTTTGGGACAGTTCCTATCGAGAGTCCGAGTCGGGGGAATTGGAGCCACTCGGACCCGCGACTTCCCGGGAGTCGTGAGTAGTGCTGAAAATGGGGGTTGTAGAACGCCAAGGTTGTTAGAGATAAGCGATTTAAAAAGGATACAAAATTATGTTAATAACCGTTTATTACGTCGCTCAAGAGCGATTAGTCGGCGCTGAGCCGAAAATAAAGAGATTTTATAAATCGGTTAGAAGCATAAAATGGCGCTGAACAAAGGAATGTATAAACGGTTTAGCGCTACAAGAAGGTTATCATTCTTATATATAAAAACCCAGATCGGGATGTCTGTGCGAGTCCGCACTTGCCTTTTTGCAAGAAAATGCAGTGGACAAAACACGAACCCGTGACATTTGGATTTGTATTCACGCGCACTACCGACTGAGCCACAGAGGACAGAAATCTTCCCAAAACAGAGTGCGTATAAATGAATGAGGAAGAGTGGAACGTAAAAAAATAGAATGTGGCGACGAAGTCGCCAATAGGCTGCGTCAGCAGCCGCGCAGGACTGCGCAGCAGGCTTGTATAAAATAAATATTTAAATATTGTAACAAAACTGTCGCAATCGCCGTAAAATGGGTCAAAACGTAAGAGCGGCGGAAGACGGACGTCACTGAATCGGTCGAGTTCCGAGATGCGCGGCACATATTTAAAGGCGCACCGTGTCGTTCGGTGGAGATGGTCCCGTCGCGCTGCGGCCGTAAAACGGCGGCAGTTCAAAAAAGGGGTTTATCAACAGTCGTCATTAGCGGTGTTGCGCGAGAGAGTGAGAGATTTAGAGGAGAAACAAAGAACGCCGTGGAGAGGCTCGCCTGCGCTGCCTCTCCTCGCGTTATTAATTGATTGTTTTGGAATAAAAAGGTTGTGAGTTCGCCACGAAAGGGGGAATTCACGACAGTTCCAATTGGGTGCTTCAGAAGAGGGTAGCATTCTGGCAATACGCTATATGCGAAATGTGAGAACGACAGGAAGGAGGGTTGCAAGATGGACAGATCATGACATTTGATCAGCCAGTATAAATATATCCATCGTCTTGGTCATTGGCTAAACATTAAAATAATGAATATGCGAAGAATGTATTATGTATTGCGTAGGAAACATCTAGCTAGTCTTTGTTTCAAGATGTTCAATTTTATACTTTCTAAAAAGTTCGGTATGCCTTTCTATGGTTCTGGGCCCCTATATGGATGCCATTCTAATAGAGGCTTTGCGTTATTTTTTTTTCTCTCATTTTAGCGCGTACCGTCGACTAAAAACTGCGTTTTTAAAGAAAAATAAATAAGCATGTTAGAATACTTTACTGGAAATAAATAAATAAATATGTACAATAATTTCCTAATTTTTATGATTGAGGGACAAAAGAACTGACCAATTACATTGCATTGAATAATTATTTTCACAAAATATATAGGCAAAGTACAAAAATACCTGGAATTATGGTGCAACCCTGAATACGTGGCGTGCAAAAATAGATTTTTTAAAAATCATTATATCATATTTGTATGTCACGTAGAAAGAAAACGTTGGCTGATAATCACCTTTATGGGGTTATTCATGACAAGAAAAAAAGGAATTTTTCCGTTTTTTTCCTTATTCACGAGAGGAAAAAAATGGAAAAAAAAACTGTGGCCTCCAGGAGTTTTTTTCCGCTCGTTTCTTAGGCCACCGCGGCCCTCCGCAGCGGGACCCATCGCTTGAAGAAAATGAACGCGCCTTTAAACTCGATGAATTTCTTCGGGATTTTTTGCATTAAATTTTAATTTTAATCTATTTCTCTCCATTTTTCCTCATTATTTTCCAATTTTTTTTGTAAATTCCTACTTCAATGTTACCATTTTCCCACAGACTGGTATCCTTCGACTTGAAGAAGTTGAAACTGTCGCGCTTAAGGACAACGAGATCGTCGTCTTCAGGACTGGAACATAATTTATAGCTTAACTGAAGAGCTAAATTTTTAGATGCCATTGACAAATCATCTGAATAAAAATTCAAAGGGACCGATAGCATTTTTTTTCACACGATTTCGCTTCTTTTTCGTTGGCACATGCGGCTGTTGGACGAATCCATTTCGCAAAGTACATTCATTCGTTAAAAAAATATATATTTTCAGAGATAAAGTTTTAAAGTAAAAATAATATACATTTATTGTGAAAACAAAAAAGCTGCAACGCGGTGTTTGCGTACTTTTGAAAATTCAAACGGCAATGAGAGAAATAGCATGGAAAATGGAGAGATTTGTTCCCATTTTCGTTTGAATTTTAAAAGTACGCAAACACCGCGTTGCAACTTTTTTGTTTTCACAATAAAAACATCTGATTGAAAAAAAAAAACAAGAAAACTCTGAGAAAAAAAAAACCAAAAAAAAAAGAAAATTCTAAAAAAAGAAAAGAAAATACATATTAATAAAAATCCTAATTGTGGTAGATGAAGGTGCAGAATTGTCAGGAGATAAAGCGAATCGGGAGAAAAAGTAAAATTTGATGTTGACGACGGCAGGCTCCGCTTTGATTGTGTCGTCTTCGTAAGTGCTCTGCGCCAGAATTGGACATTCTGAACTATAATTCGTTAAACAAATTTCATGTCAAAAAGAGAATATGTTCAACAGAACCTACAATTTGAGAGTATTGAAAAAAAAAGAAGAATGAACCGTTGTTAGAATTATTTTTATAAAATCAGAAAATTCAGGAAAATGCGTTTTTGACGAGAAAAATTGGGAGACTACACACACAATAAGAGAAATTGATAAAAAAAATGTAGTAAACAAATTATTTTAACAAAAAAATTGGAAAATAATGAGTAAAAATACAGAGAAATAGATTAAAATTTAAATTTAAAACAAAAAATCCCGAAGAAATTCGTCGAGTTTAAAGGCTCGTGCATTTTCTTCAAGCGATGGGTCCCGCTGCGGAGGGCCGCGGTGGCCTAAGAAACGAGCGGAAAAAAACTCCTGGAGGCCACAGTTTTTTTCCATTTTTTTCCTCTCGTGAATAAGGAAAAAAACGGAAAAATTCCTTTTTTTCTTGTCATGAATAACCCCATTAACAAGAGCTCATCGGGCGTTAATGGAGGCGAGATGCGGAGGCAAACAAGTTGATTTTGTTAATCGGTTTTACAAAATTACTTTTTACTTTTCTCACGAATTCGCTAAGAAACAACGTCATCTGTATCCGATAAAAGCTTGCGATAAAGATTTTATGGATAGCCTTTCAAAGAAACTTTGTGTGTTCTTCGGTTACCCTAAAGTGTGTAGGCTAACTAATTTTTAATACAATCTAGCGGAAATCGAGAACTGTCTAAAACTCCATATTTACTATTCAGTGCTTACTCTGGGAGGTTTGCGGCCTCGTTGACTATTAGATTTCGTGTAAAGGAAAATTGGAGAGCACAATGTCTAGAAGCTTGTTTTTACGCGTTGGTTTTTGGACCGATTGCCGTAGATTATAAGTTTTGCAAAAGTCGACCGAGTCGTGTCTCGGATTTTGGATCTCGTGGCTCCCAGTCAATTTCTGGGACATTTACGTCACCTAGGATTAAAAGTTGGCCAGGGTGGTTTGCAAAATCGGATATTTTATTTAAGAGTATGAGAGTATTTTGATATGAACACGAGGGTGGCCGGTAAATATTAATAACTCTTAGTGGACATACATTCACGTAAAGGTCCAGTACTAGAAGTTCATATGCGTATGTTTCTTATTCTAAAGCTATTTCTTCGCAAGCTATATCGGATTTGATTATTATTACTACACCTCCACCTCTGAGCTCTGAGCTGCGATCACATCGATAAACTTTATATTTGATGTTGCCAATTAGTATAGCTGTATTTTGCGTTTTACTTTTAAGCCATGACTCTTGTAAACCTATTATGTCGAATTTTTGGCTGTTGATAATTGCGTGTAGCTCTAACCTATTTGCTACAACTGACCTTATGTTGGAAGACAAAACATTAATAAACAGAGGCTGTATTCATGAACGTTTACCGTACGGTAAATAAAAACGGTAAATGATTTTCTCGACAGAAAGTTAGAAATTTTGAACGCTTAAGGGATTCATAGGACTATAAACAACCAGTGAATCGTTTCAGGAATAACAAAACTAATATTTTCGGTCAATACGTCCATTTACCTTTTCATTTACCGTACGGTAAATGTTCATGAATACGGCCTCAGATGCGAGGAAAAAATGCGGGAAAGGCTTGACTTATCTAGTTTTTTGAACTATCCGAGTTGTCGTGGTCCATGATATGTGGCGTGTCCTGTGAGCGAACTGTTGTTTGGCGATGCTGCATACGTTCCTGGCGAAATGTCTCCCGTTCTTTTCTCGTCATCGATGGCCTCAGGTAAACCGGTGGATTTTGACCTGTTGGGAAACTGCGTAGACGGTGTGCGCGAAGGAGAGTATCGGCCTGACTTTTGGAGCATGGGAACACAATCTTGACCAAGCGTGGCTTTCCATCTTCTCTTTTTCGGCCCATGCAATACACCGCCATTGGTTGGAATCCAATATCCATATTTCTGAGGAGTTGGTCAACCTTTTCAATGTCCTTTTTGTTATTCTGATGATCGTATTTTGAACCGAATTCCGGGATATTCATCGCTACAATGCTTCTTTTTCTTTCCTTCGCTTCGTAATCGTAATTGGTCGCGTTTATTTGTGTCGGGCTTCGTTTCAATTCGCTCTCCAGTTTCTCCATCCATGTACGCTGTTTGGCCAGTTCTGCTTCTAGGGCCTCAATCTTTTTGTCGAACCCACTGCACCGTTTTTTGAATCCCATAATTGCCTCGTTGACCGCGTCTTTTATTATAGTTTTGAGAACTTCCATGAATTCTTCCTTATTATTAAAAATACTTCTTAGGTGGTCTGCCCTCGTGCGTTTGATCAGTTTCTTCGTTGGCATTGGTGGTCGACCTCTTCGTGAAACTTTCACGGGAATGAGAAAACATCGCATAAATAACATAGAAGCAAATAAAAACCATGAACAGGCAATTTTTGAATTTTTTTCTGTGCGTTACTTTTTTCTTACCTATTTCCTTTTTCTTCTTTTTTTTTCATATCCTTCTTCTAGATTTTTCACGTACCTCAATGGGCGTATATAAATTGATAAATATGCTTTATTGAAGAGAAAAATTGAAACCGTATTGAAGAAAACCAGTGGTCGCATAAAAGAACAAAAATAGAAAAAATGATGAGAATTAGACAGCGACACGTGAGAATCGAGCCAACATTTTCTTAGATGGATAAGATCCACCACCTCCTCCACCGGCTGCAGACGAATATCCTCCCGAACCAGATGCTGGAGCTGCGGCCGCAGCTGGTGCAGGTGCGGATTCTGCAGCTGCTGGCTCTGGTGCCGCAGCTGCCTCTGGCTCTGATGCTGACGCGGCTGGAGCAGCACCTCCTCCAGAGTATCCACCGGCTCCTCCGGCTGCGGCTCCTCCCGACGCGGCTCCTCCTGACGATGCTCCACCGGCAGCGGCTCCTCCATCAGCATAGCCACGAACCACTCTTCTCTTCTTGCTTGGGTACGATCCTCCTGCTGGGGCGGCAGACGCAGCTGCGGCTCCTCCCGAATATCCTCCAGCACCACCAGAGGCACCTCCTGCTACTGGAGCTGGTGCTGATTCCGGAGCTGGGGCTGAGGCAGCTTCTGGTGCAGCAGCTGCCTCTGGCGCTGATGCTGACGCGGCTCCTCCCGGCGAGGCTCCACCGGAGTACCCACCAGCTCCCCCCGACGCGCCTCCTCCGGCAGCGGATCCACTGGCAGCAGCCCCTCCATCAGCGTAGCCACGAACCACTCTTCTCTTCTTGCTTGGGTACGATCCTCCTGCTGGAGCAGCAGACGCAGCTGCGCCTCCTCCCGAATATCTTCCAGCACCACTAGAGGCACCTCCAGCTGCTGGAGCTGGTGCTGATTCCGGAGCTGGGGCTGGGGCAGCTTCTGGTGCAGCAGCTGCCTCTGGCGCTGATCCTGACGCGGCTGGAGCAGCACCTCCTCCAGAGTATCCACCTGCTCCTGCTCCTCCTGCTCCTCCTGTTCCTCCACCTCCACCAGTAGCATAATCGCCATAAACTGAGCAAATCAAAACAGAAGCAGCAAGGATGAGAAGAATATTCATTTCTGAAAATTAATCATTTTTTAAGGATTTAGGAAAGCATCTTCTAGTAAACTCACTTTTTTATTGGAAAATGTGTAGAAGAATTAAAAAAGTATGATGTTTCCTGTGCACACTTTTTCATTTTTATAGCAAAGCTGAAACTGCTAACGGGCGGAAACAAGTTTTTTTGTAAAACTACAAAAACAACATAAATTTAAAATTGTAAAAATTTATACTTTTCAGCCTTTGTAAAGTTCGTTCCAGCTTTCTCCTTTCTCACCTACATCTTTAAACCGTGCAGAAAGGAATAAACAAAAAAACCAGTTTTGTGGAAACTTGGATGGTTTTTGAAATAATTTCTCAACAAAAAATGATGCTCCAAACATTTCGTTTCTGACTGTCATGTTTTCGTTAATCAAACCACCTCTAGGCTCAAAAATCGAGTTAAAAAACAAATATTTTGAATATTTTTTGATGAGGATAGAAAAAAATTGTGTGTCTACGTTGTTTTTTGTTTAATAATTAATTTCAGATTATTCTACTTCTAGTGAAGATGATGAGAGCGAATTTTCTCTTGTTTTATTCATCAAAAACCACGGACACCGAAACCAACACGTCTGCAGTTTGAATTTTTGTGCTTGCCGCCAACGACAGTGCAAATGCGCTCCATTGCGATATGTGCGAAAAAATTTTTTTTTTTTTGCAATGCAATTCGAATTCGAAAAATTTAGCGGATTTTTCGAAAAAGAAATAAATTTAACTTTTTCATTTAATTTTCTTTTGTTTCTCAATTTTTCTTCAAACTAAATCAAAGAAAATTCCCTTTTTTTGCAGAAATGATGGGTGATAATCCCCCCTCATTTACCACTGTTGAGCAGTTGGGAAATCATTTTTCACCAAGCAGACGGTAATTCACTATACAATTTTATGTAAAGCTATGTTATAAATTTCTTCAGAAAGAACGATTTCTCGGCTGCAAGCTCATCGACATCGTCGCCGGCAATGATGAGGTCTCCGATTCTCAAATTCAGCTCGCCGCGTGGAAATTCGACACAAAAAGTTGTGACAATTTTCGATCAAATTCGCGATTGGTTTCACTCGGAAATTGACCAGAGAAAACGCGTCGCCGGTTTTGTTTGCGGATATTTGTCAGTGATCAGTTTTGTTTTGACAGTTTCTGTGTTGAAATTTTCGATTTGGTCGCCATTTTCTTCAGTTTATGGTAAATTTTGAAGCGAATACTCTCTTATTTAGTGAAAATTTAAAAATAATTGGTCCAGATTCGTTGACTTGGTGGTTATACCCCAGCGAATGGATACCGATGATATTCGTTGGATTGGCCTCCACCGCCATTGTTTTAGCTATCATTTTTTATCTTTGTAAAGGTGAGAATTCCGAGCCAGGATCCATAAAAATCATAAACTGAGTCTATTTCAGTGAATCAAGTTCCCAGAATTCCGGTGACTGACACTTTGGCATGGACGGGAGTGCTTTTAGAGTTCGTTAATCGGCTATTTTTTGCCTATATTGCGTTCTCAGTTTCTGGAACTTCATTTTCCTCGGATTTCGCATGGATCGCAATTTCGTTATCACTGACGATATCATCAGCTCTTGTCGTGTTTCGAAACGATTTCCATCTCAATTTTTCGGCTATTCAAGTGGTACGTTTTTGAATTTTTGATTTAATTATTTTTTCAAAGTACTGTAGAAAACTCGGAAAATGCTCCGATTGGTCTGAAATTTTTGGGAAAAACTGTCAAAAATGCTCCCGGGATTGCTCAGAAAATTTTGGACCGAAACATCGATTTTAAAAATTTTCAGAAAAAAAAACAATATTTTTTTAAAATCGATGTTTCTCCCAAAATTTCAAACCAATCGGAACTTTGTTGTTGTTGTAAACTCTGCATACGCTCTGAAAAAAATCTGATTGGGGTTGTTTGACAGAAAATTCGAATATTTGAAGTATTCATTTTTCAGAATAATTTTGGAGAAATACTCCATTTTATGATGTGCGCAAAAAACCGAAAAGTCCGCCGTAGAACGTATTTTATAGGTTTTCCTCTTCAATTTTCCCAATTAATTGACAAAATCATCTCGATAGGCCATAATTTACCAACAAAAAAAAAGATGAATGAACCATTGAACGAACCTCGAAAAGTTACAAAAGTTACCAATATATTTCCTTTCAGTCCTCACTGCAAACGTTTGTTGAGTTTGTCAAGACTCTTCCGTATGTTCAATTCGCCGAAAGTTGCGGAATAGACGCCCTCATCTCTTATTCTGCTGGAATCCTTTCAATTCTCATTCTCGGCCCCATTTTCGAAGGATTTTCATCATGGTGGCTGTTTTTAAACTTGGTGTTTCATTTTGGGCTCTTTGGCTTGTGCTTCACCCAGCACTTTTATTCGAAAATGCTCATGAAAGTGGTGAATCAGATTGTGATGAAGCCTATTCAATTCCCATTCCCGCCGCCCTACACCGTTCATTCGCCTACTCCGGATCAAACACGCACGCTGCCAAATGTAATCGACACTGAAGATCCGCTTTTGAAAATTTTCGCATTGCACGATCTCCGCACCATTGCATGGAATGATGACAAGCGACGCGTTGACATATTTTCGCTCTCCCAACCTGGAAAGCATCCGAGGAACTGGAAGGCTGTATCCACGCCATGTGTCAGAACTCTCGATGAATTGTGCTCTAGAATAACCGTTGCGGCCGCCCGACTCGTCGGTTATTCGTGGGACGATCATGACGCTGAGAATGAAGAAGTGCCACGCGACGCTCTTTTGATGCCAAGAAAGATGCGTGAGATGGCGTACCGCGGAGCCGGACGTCAGCAGAGGACTATGGCACCGATTCGCTCACAAAACACACAAACCGGCGGACTTGTTGCCAAGATTGCCAAAATTTTGGGATTTGGTCCGACCGAAAAGCTTGTCATTTCACGATTCGATGCGCAGTTGAATGCGTACGCCGCCGAGGCTGTCTATATGTTGGTAGTGGATTCGTTGAATGAGGATCGATTCGGAGTCGTGCAAAAAGATTTGAAAGAACTTATGACTCTTCTATGTAAACTGATTGTCGCTCTAGACACTTACGAAAGAGCAAGAGCGGTTAGATTTTCGTTTTTATACAAACAAATGTTTTTTTTTTCCATTTCAGTCGGTGGCCGACAAATCAGACGTTTCGTTTTTGCGCATCGTCGATTCGTCACTAAAATCCAGTCTTCAGCGAGTCGTTACCACGTTTGGACCGCATTTGAGGTAGGGATTTATATGATGTCGGCCCATCGTGACGGTCAAATGCGCTCCCGCTCCGCTGAATTTGGTCTCCAAATTATTTCATTTCACGTTGAATTTATACTTGAAATTAAATAATTTGGATACCAAAATGAAAATCGCATAGCGTGAAGTTCAGCGGAGCGCGTTTGACCATTTTGGCGGGCCGACGATAAAAAAAAATCCGAAACAACATTTTTTTGTCCCCTGGCCGGAATATTCCGAAATGTAACTCGGAAGATGCTCCGATTGATCTGAAATTTTGAGCAATGAGGACAAAAATACTCTTTGTGGGCCAAAATATCGATTTAAAAATATTGATTCACGGTGTCCAGGATTGGAAATGTGGACGCGCCAGCAAATTAGCAAGGCGCACTTTCTGTGATTGCGCATTTTTCGACTCGCATTTTTTAAAAATTGATTTTATTATTTTTCTTTCAGTAAAACCTGTTTTTCTTTGTAAAATGTATGTATTATATCTTTTAATAACTCTGATATTTCACTTTGAAGCATAAAAACCTCTAAACTTCTTGCAGGCTGGAAAATTCGGACGATTTTCGAGAAACGCGATGAAAATCAAATAAATTGCATTTATTTTTCATTATATTTTTTTTATTTACATGACGAAATAAAATCTGAGAAATTGAACTGCATTAAACGTGTTTTCAGCGTTATTCTACTCCCGAGTTTTTTTTTAACAGACAGAAGACTTGAATTTTGAGGTCAAAACAATGCATACGATCTTGGAATTTACAACAAAAAAACCCGAATAAGAATAAAAATACGGAAAAATACGCATCGAAGAGCGGTCATAGAAATTTTCGTCGTCAGACGGCGAATATGGTTTTTTTAAAGCAATTTTTGATTCTTTCCATAACCAAAGTGAATTATTCCCCATAAAATTGCCCAAACTTCGATTTTCGTAAAGATTTATCCTGCAAAAACACCAAAACTCACTTTTTTAGGTCCGCAACGCTGAAAACGATTTTTCCGAAATGGTGGCTGAACCAAATTCGACGTTCTTAGGCTTAAAAAATTTCTAAAGACCTCAGCTATAATTCAGTTGGAGCACATTTGGGAAAAATGAAGAATTTATGCTTTTTTTCCGAAAAACATTAAAAATACCTCAAAATTTGAATTTCGCGGGAAAAATCCAGTGGAGCGCGTTTGTTCGGCTCCGCCCACTTTTCAAATCCTGGACACCGTGTGATTATTTTTTCGGAATCTTTAAAACCGATATTTCGGTTCAAATTTTTTTGAACATATCCAGGAGTATTTTTGTCCTTATTTCTCAAAATTTCAGATCAGAGGGAGCTTTTTCCGAGCGTTCGCATATTTTCTTTGCGTTTTTTGCTGTTTTTTTGCCATTTAGTGCATAATAATGGCGCGGCCAGAAATGAAAAAAAGGTGGCCATCAATGCAGAAATTTCCCCCTTTTTCTAAATTCAACCGTACGATTTAAAAAAAAAGGGAGGAAATTTCTGCATTTATGGCCACCTTTTTTTCATTTATGGCCGCGCTATAAGAATTGACGAAAATGCCGGAAATCTCCGATATCCTTCACGTTTTCCGTCGGAATTTTCGATTCCACTGTTTTGGCTTCTTCAAAAACTGGAAAAAGGGCAAAAAGATATTTTAGTTCGTACTGTATCCCTCACGATTTTTGTATAGGAAAAAGTAAAAGGCAGGAAAAAAGCGTGCCGCAGACTAGCAAACTTTTTGGTCATTTAACTATTCACCAATCACTCGACCCACGGTGTCCAGGATTTGAAAAGTGGGCGGAGCCGAGCAAACGCGCCCCACTGGATTTTTTCGCGCGAAATTCAAATTTTGACGCATTTTTTATGTTTGTCGGGAAAAAAGCATAAATTCTTAATTTTTTCCCACATAATAATAATAATAATCATTTATTCGTCAGTCGCATTAAAAACTTAAGATTGGGAACAAGAGGTTGAATAAAGAAAGGAGACTAGGACAATCCCGCAAGAGATGTACCTAGTGGGAAAATATCATAAGACATGAAAGAATGGCAGCGATGGCAAAAAAAAGCTCAAAACCGGGAAATAGACGAAACAACTAGTTGTTCGAATTGAGAAGGAGTTAGGAAGGTGGAAATATTGCGTACAATAGAATTCCAAATCGGGACTGTAATGGAAAAGAAATCATTGGTTTGGGGAAGGTGAAACTTTAATAGCATAGGTCGACGAGATGAGGAGGCAAAAGAAATGAAGGAGTTGAGATCAGGGAAGTATGAGGCACCGCTAACCATTCGGTAAAGAAGGATCAATTGAGCTTTAAGGCGACGATTTCTAATAGAGTACATGTTAAGAAGTTCGAGTCGATTTTCGTAAGATGAGAAGGAGATGTTGCAGCGTTGGAGAGCTATTTTGGAGAAATATCTAAGAGGTTTTTCTAGTTTAATAGATAGCTTGGAGGCGGGTTGAGGAGAGTGAGAGTGAGGAGGACCGAAGAACCGTATTCAAGAATTGGGAGTACGTAAGTTTTGAAAAGAGTTGAATAAAATGAAGGGTTGGAGGAACGGAATGATTTCAGTAGTTGTTTGGCCCGTAGTAGAGATAAGGCAATTTTCTGGTTTATATGAAGTTCGAATTTGAGGGAAGAATCGGTGAGAAGACCAAGGTCCCTGACCGATGAGGAGGCAAGAATAGGCGAGTTACTGATAAAGTACAATTGCTTTGGATTAAGGGAACCTAGTCGGAGAAGAGAAGTTTTGGATTCGGCGAGCGGAAGTTCATTAGAAACGGACCAATCAGAAATGATATTTATAGCATTTTGTACAATGTGGGGATTGTGGTGATAAACCTTTATGTCGTCGGCGAAAACTGAGAAATGAATCGTAGATGGGAGGGAGTATAGGAGATCATTAAGAAAAACAAGAAACAGAAATGGCCCAGAAACTGAGCCCTGGGGGACTCCGGAGGGAATAGCTGTTTTGGTCGGCTGAATATAATTATTGATTTTGACAGAAAAGTGCCTATTAGAGAGAAAATCATTAAACCATTGACAGTAGATTGACGGGAACCCAAAAGACCTAAGCTTGTTAATAAGGAGATTGTGAGGGACCTTGTCGAAAGCTTTCTGATAGTCAAAATAAACTATGTCTAAAGTTTTGTGAGATTTGAGAATTCTTTTGTAAATGGAGACGGAATGAATTAAAGATGTAGTGCAAGAGCGCGAGGGGAGAAACCCGTGTTGCAGAGGATGAAACTTGTGAGCAAAATCGGACATGAGACGTCTGCAAATTATTCGTTCCATGACACGAGAAATGGGGTCAGTCAAGGATATCGGACGATAGTTGGTGGGATTAGACAAGTTTCCCTTCTTGGGGACTGGGACGACAATTGAGTGCTTCCAGCTTGATGGGAGAGAGGAGGACAAAAAAGAGTGAGAAAATATGATGGAGAGGGGAAGAGCAAGCGCGGTGCAACAGCGTTTAAGAACTAGGTAGTTTGCGTGATGGGGGGAGAAACCGCAAGAAGGGGGAAGCTTTTGGAGAGTGAACTCAACTATATAAGGAGCAAAGAGGTCAGCGCAGGAGGGTGGAGATAAGGAATTGGGAAACTGATTTCTTGGATTTGTTTGAATTGGTTTGGCAAGTGAAGATGTGGAGAAATTAGACTTGAAGATGCTAGAAAACGTGCTGGCTATATCGGTATCAGTATGAACCAGGGATGTGATTTCACGGTTACGGATTTCACGGTTTTCACGGCATTTTTTGAAAAAAATTATTTCACGGCTGACCGTCAAATCCGTGAAATTTTCGTGATTGAGTTAAATATTTTTAAGGCTAGTGCGCTGACTGCTGTATCATCCCTTTAGTGTTTTTACTGTCAGAAAACGACAAAATTTCGAAAAAAAATGCTCATTGTGCATGCAACACCCAGAACTGACAGAAAAATTCGAATCTTGTCGACTTTATTTCGTGAAATCGTATTCTCACCTGCACCACGAATAGAACGTTAAAACATTGAGTGAGTGGCACAAATTCAAAACTATAATTAAGGTTTCAACCTTATCATGATTAAATTTTAAATTCAAAACTTAAATTCAAAAATTCAAAACGGTGGCCGATAAGTATAGGACGCTCGCTTTCAGCGTTCCCTGGCACGGTGCCAAGGGATATTTTCGAAAAATTTCGAAACTTTTCGAAAGTCCAGAGACTATATAAGTAAGCTTCTCAGTCATTTGTTCTCACTTCTCCATATCGCCGAGCTATGAAAAGTTCTCCTCATCGTCCTTCCATTGAACTCTTGTTCAAGAGAGGCCTCGGAAGTGCTGAGATCGCTCGACGCCTTCAAATTTCGTCTTCGACGGTTCGAAACGTTGTCGCTGCTATCAAAAAGCGAGGAGATGCTTCTGAAGTAAAAAAAAGCGGACGTCCACGTTCTGTCAACACCCGGAATACTCGTGCAATCATCAAGAAACGGATCATTCGAAATGATGGATTGAGTCTCAATAGGATGGCGTCACAGCTTGGAATTGCCCGATCCACTGTCCAATCGATTGTCAAGAACGACTTGAAGCTCAAAAGTTACAAACTACGTCGTGGACAGTACCTCTCGGACAAATCGAAAGCGATGCGACTCGAAAAATGCCGAAAATTACTCCAGCACTTTCAAGTGCGCCGCGTCTCTGACGTTATCTGGACAGACGAGAAGATCTTCACTATTGAACCTCTTCCCAACCGTCAAAACCAGAGACAGTTATTGTCAAAGGATGACAGCATGTCTCCGAAACGTCGTCTTGCCCATAACCGCCTTTTCCCGAAAAGTGTCATGGTTTGGGCCGGTATCACGGCAACCGGTAAAACTCCGTTGGTTTTCATTGAAAGAAATGTGAAAATCAACTCGGAGGTGTACCAAAAGATTGTGTTGATGGATAATTTGTTACCCTGGGTCACTCAGCACTTTGCTGGTGGTCCATTTATCCTTCAACAAGACTGGGCACCGTCCCATGGCTCGAGATCGACATTGGCCGTCTTGGAGGCGCATTTCCCTGGATTCCTGGACAAGAACTTGTGGCCTGCTTCCAGCCCGGATCTCAATCCGATGGATTTCAGCGTTTGGGGCATGTTGGAAGGGAAGATCGCGGGAAAAGTTTTTGCTACTGTCGATGACTTGAAGGCCGCTCTCGAGGTAGCATGGGCTTCGATCGACGACGGATACCTGCGGCGCACTGTCAATTCGGTGAAGAAACGTTTGAGAGCCTGTGTCAAAGCTCGTGGATCCAACTTCGAAATTCTCTTGTAAAATCAAATTTTCTGCTTATTTTTTGTTGTTTAATAAAGGTTGTTCTCGAAAAATCCTCAAATTGAAAAAATGGGAGCACTTTCAAAACGTCCTATACTTATCGGCCACCCTGTACATTTCACTAGTTGAACACTTATTCGTACGACTCCATTTAAAGGTACTGTAGGCAAAGCAAGCACCGGTTAAAAATTGATGGAATTTGGACAGAGAAACATAGAATTTTACTTACTTCTCATTTCAACAATTTACAGTGTTTTTGAAAAGAGTTGTACATGAAAGTGGATACTAGCTTTTAGAACTGGGCAGTTCAGAACTCAATTTTCCTAAGAGAGTGTTATTTTTTCCTTTGTAAATTTTGTCTATCTAATCATATTTAAAATGATTGAAAAGACAGGAATAAAATAACAGACTCAAGAAAATTGAGTCTAAACCGCACAGTTCTTTTTTGTAGCAGTTTGCAACCACACAAATCTAAAAGCGGGTACCCCCTGAAGAGTGATCAACTATTAAAATGAAATTCAGGTAAAAAAGTACAACACAAGTATTTGAAATCGATAGTACACTTCCAAACCTTTGTTAGTACACTTCTAGACTCTGATTTTGTCATGTTTAACCAAAAAAAAAAAAAAACAAATCACAGTTGTTTCGGTGAGTTTTGTATTTCATTTTTTAATGATGCAACTCTATTGAAAACACAATACTTTGATCAAATTTTGAAAATTTGTTTTTTCACGGATTTCACGGTTTTTCACTGTTCTTCGAAACCGTGAATTCACGTTTTCACGGATCCGTGAAAAAAATAATTTCACGCACATCCCTGGTATGAACTAAACTGCCATTGACCGAAAGAGGAGGAATACTAGACATTGTTTTAAGACGTTTGCGAATTAACGACTTTGCTGCGTGAGAACTAGGCTGGGACAGGAGTTTTTTCTCAAAAGCTGAATTTTGACGACGTATTTTTTTGATTATGGCGCGTTGTTTGCACAGCAAGTTGGAGAGGGATGAGTTGGAAGCCCGGGGATTTTTGAGAAGTTTGGCGTGCATTGATCTGATTCGGCGCAGGCGGCGATAGGAATTGGGAATACATCTTTTTTTGGCAAAGTACAAACTAGGAGTGTGGTCAGAAATAAGAGAGTTGAGTATTTCAATAAATTTAGCGAACATGGAAGTAGGAGATAAAGTAGAGGGAAGTAAAGAAACCCAGTCGATGGAGGCTAAATGGTGGTTGAGAGTTTTAAAGTCGGTTTTTCTATAGTTTAGTCTAGAGGGTAAAATGTTGCTAGAAGAATCGGTAGGATTAGACTTGTTGGTTTGGACTGAGAAATTGACGCAGAGGTGATCAGAGTTAAGCAAAGGAGGTTCGGAGCGAATATCATATACGGGAGTATCCTGTGATGAGATGACTAGATCTAAGATTGTCGAAGAGTTGGCTGTGATGCGAGTAGGAAATGTTACATTTTGAGTCAAATTACGAGAAGCTAAAAATTGTGAAAACTGGTGGCTATGTTTGAGATATGGAAAATTGAAATCTCCTAGAAGTATACATGACGAAAGAGAAATAGTGCAGTCTAAATGAGAGATAAGAGCGGCGGTTTCGGCATAGGAGATATCCGGAGGACGATAAACTAGATAAATGTAGACAGGAGACCTGAGGAATGGAGCATTAATAGCGCAAGCAAGAATTTCAGATCTGTGAGAGGAATAGTGATGTTCAAAATTGATATTCAATTTAATAAGAGATATAGGAGGTTTGAAGAGAAAAGCAACACCTCCCCCACGGGCCTTGGAATTGGCTGTCAAGTAACGGTCACATCTGAGAATAGAGATGTCATGTTCAGTGAAGAGACTAGAAGGAACAGTGTCGTCAAGGAAAGTTTCAGTTAAAGCAAGAATATGTAAATTAGAAAATCGAAAGAAATCGGTAAGAGCTCGAATTTTGGCATGTGCTCCAACGGAATTATAGCTGAGGTCTTTAGAACTTTTTAAAACATAAGAACGTCGAATTTGGTTCAGCCACCATTTCGAAATATTCGTTTCGAGTTTTTTGGTGTTTTTGCAGGATAAATCTTTACGAAAATCGAAGTTTGGGCAATTTAATGGTATTAAAAGATACAATACATACATTTTACAAAGAAAAACAGGTTTTATTGAAAGAAAAATAATAAAATCAATGAAAAAAATTCGAGAGTCGAAAAATGCGCAAACACCAAAAGTGCGCCATGGAAGTTTGCTGACGCGCCAGCAAATTAGGCTCCGCCCACATTTCAAATCCTGGACACCGTGCGACCCTATAAATTTGCTACTCGAAAACCCAATGTCAATTGCGCCAAAGGTGGAAATTTGTCCCATTTATGGACCTATTCACAAAACCGGAAAAAAAATTGGGGGAAAAATCGGAGAATGCTCCGATTGACCTGAAATTTTGGGGAAATATTGGAAAAAAATTCTCCTGTACACGCTCAAAAAATTTCCCAAAATTTCAGGTCAATCGGAGCATTCTCCGACTTTTCCCGCAATTTTTTTTCCGTTTTTTTATTATTTTTTTCCGGTTTTGTGAATAGGTCCATAAGCTATTTTGGCTAATCAGAAATCACCCTGTGAAATGAAATTTAATTGAAACAATTAGCATTTTCGTTGGGAGAAACTGGTTCGATTAGCACCAAACTTTGGCCGCGTCTTGTCCCTGGTGCAAATTGGTCCAGAAGGAACTGACAAAATACTGACAAACATGAGCGCTTAATAATAGTAAAGATAACATTTTTCTTATGCAGATCTCTCAACCTGGCCGAAGAGCACATTCGAACTATTCGGCTTGTCTGCCTTCTTGACGAATTGTAAGAATTTTGATCTCCTCAATTTGCCGATTTTTCTCTCTTTCCCATTTCATTTTTTTTGTATCATTTTCATTTTTTATTTCCCGATACGTTCATCACATAGTTATCATTTTTGTCAAAATTTCTCAAATTCTGACCTGTTTCTGTTACTTTTCTTCTTTATTTCGCACCGTCTTCTGTTCTATTCTCTCTTAAAAAATGAATAAGTGGACAAACGTGTGTGTGTGTGTGTGTTGGTGTATTCATCAGTAGATTCGGACGCGTAAGAAGACGGCAAAGAAAAGGAGTGAAGAAGAAACAATACATGTGGCTATCGATTACCTGATATAGTGATGGGCAAGGCATGGAGAAGAAGAAAAAGAAAGAAGAAGACGTCGCCGTCGTTTTTCTTCTTCTAAAGTGGAAGACAACGGACGGACCGATATGTGGTCGGTGCTGCACAGGCGCCAATTCGCAATTATCTCATGTTTCATGCAAATTGTTTTTATTCTTCTTTTTGCCAAATATGTCAAATATATTGATCCGTTGGATGACTCGAGAAGGGTTTACTCTGGAACCGATTATCCACGTGAGTCACTTTTCCCCATAATGCAAATGCGCTCGGCTATACAAATACCGTAAAAACTGTAATATTACTCTCGTCTCAGCTAATGCACATCCTTTTTCAAAAAATGGAAAAAATATCACAGTTGAATCAAGTGCGACCGTAACACATTCAAAGAGAGAGTGAGCGAAAACAAGAGACCACATTGCTCACTCTTATTCATCCCTCCCTCTTTCTCATACTCTCTCATATTGTGGCATTTATTCAAATTTGGCAAATTCGTGGCGAGACGCCGAGATTAATCGTGAGTTTTTCCCATTTTTTGAAAAGGGATGTGCAACATCTGAGACGAGAGTAATAGAGACGCACGGTATTGTGAAAACAAAATAGATGCAACACGGTGTTTGCGTACTTTTAAAATTCAAACGAAAATGGGAACAAATCTCTTCATTTCTTTCATTGCCGTTTGAATTTGAAAAGTACGCAAACACCGTGTGGCAATTTTTTTGTTTTCACAATATGTGCCACTATTTTCAACCTTCTTTTTTGGTGCGCTTTTATTACAAAGGCGCTTCAATCAGAGGGTGGTCCTCTAATTGTCAAACCAAAATTGTATCATTTCGAAAGCTTTTATGGACCTATTCAGAGTACTATAGAAAAACGGAAAAAATGACAAACAACTGGGAGAAAACTCGGAGAATGTTTCGATTGGTCTGAAATTCTGGGAAATAACGCCAAAAATACCCCCGGGCATGCAAAAAAAATGTGGACTTTCTGAGCAATCGGAGCATTATCCGAGTCTTTTTTCAGTTGTTTGTCATTTTTTCCGTTTTTCGACAGTATGCTGCATAGCCCGCGCATAAAAGAACTTTCGAAAAGGTACCGACAAGAAATATAACGAATCTAACGTAATGTAACATGGAAAATCATCATTTTTTCACATTTTGAAGACTACGGATTGGCCTCTAATTTTAAACAAGAACCTAGAGGTTAGCCTCTATTAAAGAGGTGTTTCTATTTAATACAGTTTTTGCGGTATGCATTTTTTGTAAAATTAAGATTACTGTACACGGCACCCCAGCCTTCTTCCAAAATTGTTTCTACCTGGCGCATTTTTAAAACCTTAAGGCTTGGTCATTTTCTGACCAAAAAGGCCTCGTTTTTGAATCAAAAAGATGGTGTCATCATGAATAATCAGATGATGATTCGAATTTCTTTAAAAAAGTAAATTTTCGAGTGAAAAAAATAATTTCAATATTCGGCGAACTTGGTGGCGCATTGGACGACGGGGGAGACGTGCTGTATGCATATTAATACTGAAAATCAAGTAGAAAATCATCAAACATCCAGCGAAAATGCATATTTTGTGCAAAAATCTTTTTAAAATAGCTAAAATGGGTGGGACTTTGCGTGATTTGCAACTGGCAAACATTATAAAATAAGACACCATTTTTGCAGTTTTTCAAGATGTTCATCTCATGATTTTCGTCGGATTCGGGTTTCTGATGGCATTTTTAAAAGTGAGTTATCTTAAAATTTCTACAAAAAAAGGGACAAACTATATTTTTAAGGGCCAACATTTTTAACCGATTTGGACTTCTTGAAAATATTATTTTTATTGTCTGAAAAAAAAGCAAAAAAAAAATCGTATATAAAGGTCCGTAATCCATGAAAAATTCACAAATTATTTCAAACTGGCGGTACGCCATTGAATACGTTCAAAATTCCTGATATATCGGCGGAAAACAGAAGCAAGAAGTTCTTTATCCTACGTAACAGCACACGCGCCCTACTGCTTTCTCTGCGTTTTGCTAAACATCTGCAAAAATGGAGGCACAGAGACGCGAGAAATGGCGCCCGAAAAATCGCTTTCATTAAAATTTTCGAAAATCGAGCAATTTTTGCAAAAAAAATATATAAATAGCATGCGGGGTTCTCACCTTGATAGAATAGAAGTTTGAAAAATCCTCTATTTCAAGCATAATTATTGCAGAGATACGGTTTCTCAGCAGTCTCTGTGAACCTTCTCCTGTCGGCATTCGTCATCCAACTGGCAATGCTTTTGCGTGGATTTTTGACACTCGCATTTCAAGAAACTGGATGTTTCAGTATTGGCATTCCTGAGTAATTAATAAAAACTTTGATTTTCTTTGTTGTAAATAATCTGAACATTTACAGAATGCTCTCTGCTGAAAGTTCGTGTGCGGCAGTTCTCATCACAATGGGTGTACTCTTGGGACGATTGACACCCGTCCAATTTCTGCTCCTGGCGTTTTTCGAAACATCTATAAACGTTTTGGTGGAACATTATGTTTTTAACATTTTACATGTAAGTATAGTGTTTTCAATCGAGTTGCATCATGAAAAATGAGTCTGCTATCCCTTTTTCGTCTGCGTCTCTTCAATCAATACTGTGTTCGCGTTGTCGCGCCAAATAAGTGGGCGGAGTTTCGCGTTCTCATGTCGCAAGTCGATTGAAAACACAATATGCAATGCAATGTATCCCGTAGATACCGTAATCTAGCAAACGTAACCGCTTTTTTCGCAGATCAATGACAGTGGACGATCTCTTTCGGTGCATTCGTTTGGCGCCTATTTCGGATTGGCAGCTGCGTTAGTCGGTCACAAAAAGAATGTGATGGAGATGGATGAGCACGGTGGAATTCATCATTCGGATCTTTTTTCTATGATTGGTAGGTTTTTCCTTTTATATTTGTCTCCGTCGCACGCCTCCCCGGTCTTCCAATGCGCCACCAAGTTCGTCGGATAATGAAATTATTTTTTCACTCGAAAATTTACTTTTTTGAAAAATTCGAACCATTGTCTGATTATTCAGGATGACACCATCATTTTAATCCAAAAACGAGGTCTTTATCTCAGAAAATGACCAAGCCTTAGGGTTTTAAAAATGCGCCAGGTAGAAACAATTTTGGAAGAAGGCTGGGGTTCCGTGCGTCGGGTTTGTGTTACATTGATGAACGAGACAACCACGCTCTACCACTATAGTTTAAACTGGCGGCTAAGTAGAAGAAATTATTTTAAAATTAAATATTGGCTGATAAATCCGCACAGACAGCCGCCAGTCCTCATCAGAGAAATAGAGCGCGTTTTATGAGAAGAAGACGGTAAAAAAAATTCTTTTTTCATAGTTTCCAAACCAGATTCTCTGTATTGTGTTTTCAATCGACTCGTGACATGAGAAAACTAAATCCCGCCCACTTATTTGTGCGCGACCACGCGAACCGAACACAGTGATATTTGAAGAGACGCAGACAGAACGGTGAATACAGATTTGTGTTTTCATGTCGCAAGTCAATTGAAAATACAATAAAAAAGTTTTCAAAAAAACCATTACTTGTTTCCCGTAGTAGCCAATGATTCCGCGTGCTACTGTCGCTAGTTAACTCAAAGCGATAATCTCTTAATCCGTTTCTAAGACCCCATACATACAATAAAAGAAGGTGCTAACCATGCATAGGCGGAAACGAAAATTATGTTCAATTTTAATTTTGATACACTTGGTTGCGCATTATATTATAATTACAAGAAGAAGTTACATTTACATAATGATTTCAACCCCACTGATGTGTATGCAGGAACTCTCCTCCTCTGGGTCTTCTTTCCATCCTTCAATGCGGCAATTCAAGAGCCGGAAGATGCTCGTCATCGTGCCATCATGAACACATATTTAGCAATGGCCTCGGGCACTGTAACCACTTTTATGCTCTCTTCCTGGGTTGACCAACTCGGACGATTCAACATGATTCACATTCAAAGTTCCACTCTGGCGGGTGGCGTGGCAATAGGTAATTGCCGAAATGAATCAAAATCCCGATAAATCTATGCTATAATTAGAAAATATGATCAGGATCTGCGGCAAATGCAGTGCTGTATCCATATCATGCAGTTTGTGTTGGCGCCGGAGCAGCTGTGCTTTCAGTCATTGGACACGCTTGGATCAGTGTGTGTTTTAAAATTAAAAATAATTATATTTGGATGAAAATTTTTAAATTGTTTTCAGCCTCGTCTCGAGCGTACTTTCCACATATTTGACACGTGTGGAGTGCACAATTTACACGGAATGCCGGGCATTTTAGCAGGTCTACTGAGCATTGGTTTTGCATACTTTTACGAACCAGAGAGCTATGGAAAAACGTGGGTTTTTAAATGATAATTAAGTTTGGATTTAAAAACGTTTTTGATTTTGGTTAGCGTTCTTGCTTTTTTTTTGCCGATAACAGAATGATCTGGTGCTAAAAATTTCATTCATAAATGTTTGTATTGCGTTCAGTTAAGCGCGACTGCTTCTTGTATCCGGAAATTTTTTTTTATAAATAACACAATACCGCTTAAAGAATTGATGTCTAATCTGGTTTAAATTACTCAAAACATTCAAATTTGTGTTAAGACCATGTAAAATTTCACCACGAAATTCAGCGCCCCTTTTATTTGTTGACTTCTACAGTATCGCGGTGAATTTAAATGTTTTTCTTGCGTAACCGATACAAATTTATATTTGTAGGCTGTACCACATCTATCCGTACTGGGTTGGCGGTGAGATGGGCGGAAACAGGGAGAACGTGTCACAAGCAAAATACCAAGCATATGGACTCGCAGTGATATTGCTTTCAGCAATTGCCGGTGGATTAGTTACAGGTAAAAAAGAAACTTTAGTTTTGCTCTTGTGAACTCTTTTGTGTTTGCGGATATACCGTAATCCCACAGGGTGAGCTTAAGCCAATGCACTTTAATGATGTTCTATTGATTTACCCGGCACGCCTCCCCCGTCGTCCAATGCGCCACCAAGTTCATCGGATAATGAAATTATTTTTTTACTCGAAAATTCACTTTTTTGAGAACTTCGAATCATGGTCTGATTATTCAGGATGACATCATCATTTTAATCCAAAAACGAGGCTTTTTGGTCAGAAAATGACCGAGCCTTAGGGTTTTAAAAATCCGCTAGCGAGAAACAATTTTGGAAGAAGGCTGGGGTGCCGTGCCCGGTATCTCCTTCCGTTTTTGATTACATACAGTTGGCAATTCGAGTTTGCAAAAACTGAATTCTAAAAATGTAGTTATGCGACCTTCATTTCAAAAATTCAGGCTTGATCCTCAAAATCAAAGTATGGAACCAAGTTGACGATCCGCGTTTTCCGCACGGCGAAATGAACTACTATGCGCAATCGGACGTCAATTTCCTCAGCAAAGTAATTTTTTTGAAAATAAAAAAATGGTATTAAAAATGTTAGTTTTCAGTACAAACACGCCCAGGAGCAGGAACAATTGCGAGAACGAGAGCAGATGCACGAGATTTATTAAATTTGTTCAGTTATTTTTTTTTTCTTAATTTGCTCTCTAACTATTCGGCTGGAAATATAAAAATTCGAAGAATTTTTTTTTTTTTGGAAAGCAATTTCTCGCGTCACTGCGTCTCTTTGCACACTTTTAGCTAAACTTGGCAGAACGTCACTGTTGAGAGGCAAGGTCTACCCATTCTAAATAACAACATTTATGCATGAAAACACATTAAAAAAAATCGGATTTTATCGATTTCCGAAAAATTCGAAAATAAGTCTGCAATTGTTGCTGCTTACCGTAATATTTTATTCAAACTCATTTTTAAGCGTTTTTCTCAATCCCTGAAAGTTTGGGGTCGATCGGATCATCCGAAGTTGAGTTACAGTCAAAATCACCCCGGTTCGTATACTTTTGCACGGCACTGTAGCTGTCGTTGTTTTCTTCGAGTCGGTCGTTTTGAAAATTGTTTATTAAAATTCTCCAGGTATTGCCGATGTAGATATGATCTTCAGGTTAGTTTGACTCATTCAAAATTGTGTCAGAAAAAGTTTAAACCATGAAAATTTCTTGTTGTTTTTGAAAAAAATGTGTTCATGATTGTTTATTTACTTCTTCTAGTTTTTGTAAAAATTAATTTGCTTTTTCTGAGCAGAGAAATTCGATATTTTACGGTTTTAGGGATTATCAATCCGCATGGCACCCCATTACTCCTATTTTTCTCACTTCCTCGCTAAAATTATTTTGACTGGATTACGGTAACACTCATTTCAACTGTGTCGAATCGTTCTGAAATTACTCGTGAAAGAGTTTGCAGGGGACACTCGGTGTTTGCACACTCGCGTAATTCTGCAAGCTTTTTTGGTGATTTTTTTTTTGATTTGAATAGTTTTTGAGGGAAAAAAACCGTGGAATTTTATGGAATACTGTTTTCAAAATTAGCTATCCGCAAAGTTTCGCAGACCACGGCACCCCATCCTTCCTTCCAAAATAGTTTCTACCTGGCGCATTTTTAAAACCCTAAGGCTCGGTCATTTTCTGACCAAAAGGTCTCGTTTTTGGATTAAAATTATGGTGTTATTCTGAATAATCAGATAATGGTTCGAATTTCTCAAAAAAGTAAATTTTCGAGTGAAAAAATAATTTCATTATCCGACGAACTTGGTGGCGCATTGGACAACGGGGGAGGCGTGATCCATAAAGGTTTGATCTTATGGAACCCGGGAAAATATTACATTTATCTACCTTTTAAACCACATCTATATACCCTTTTAACTCTATTCATCGTGATGGAATACATATAATTCAACAATTTGATAACCAAGAAATCGGAAAAGAAATGCATTTAATCCATCCTTTTCAGATTACCGCCATCAACTACTCTACCGTATGAATTTTCAATGGCAGTTAATCTGATGTTAATCTCTATTGTACTGATTGCATATATCCAGAGAAAAAGTAATTCGGATAAGAGAAGAAGAATAAGAAAAAGTGAGGGAAAAAGAATATACATAACTATATCTATAAAATGATAAATAAGCGGGTAATTGAAGGTGTGTGTTATCAAAAGAAGAGGAAAAGAAGCGGAAGGCGGAGTTGCTCCCCACGGAGCAGATGATTCCATACGGCTCACCGAGCTTGTCCAGTAAGAGTAGACAGAAAAAAACTGACTCGTTTTCCTACCTCTTGTATCTGATATGATCATATTTTATTATAGTAATCTTCGATTGACCGGTTTTTAAGTTTAATCCTCAAAAAACAACCTAATGAATGATGTTTTAAAATTCCAGATTGTTTTCTGAAATTTGAGGTTTGGCTAGTCAGAAAACCCTATTCAAGAAAATGTTTATCTTCTTCTCTCACCTTCATAATATTTTTCCGCAATTAATTTTCCGGAAGACGGTTTTCTTGCAATTTTCCAGTTCATGTATTCAGTCTTTCTAATCAAAAATATAGGTTTGTGATTTTTCAGATAAACTTTTTTTCAAATTTCGAAGAAAAAGACAAACATCTCATGTTTCTTGTTCTCGTATTTTTTTTTCTCGACTCAATCTTATGTTAGGTCTAGAAAAAGTTCACCTTTTCGGCAAACTCCTCATTACATTGATTCTTGCGTGTTTGTTTCTTTCTCTCTTTTTTCTTTTGCTTTTGAAATGAAGATAATAATGATATGATGTGTTCTTTTTTGTGTTTTTTATTTCTTTCTGTCCAATTTCCGTTCAAATCTCCTGGCTGTCCAATATTAGAATTTCTTTTTTTCTTTGCTTGCACATTTCGGTAATATCTGTTCACGAACGAGTGGGACTTACGACTCTCCGGTGTTCCACCATATTCTCTGAGAGACCTCACTCGTTCGTGAACACATAATATACCGTTGAGTAATTTTAGAGTGTGCGGATGGATAGTTAGTTTTTAGGAAAGTTTGGGCTGTATTCTGTTTTCAATCGAATTGCGACATGAAAACGCATTTCAAGTCTATATTCACCGTTCTGTCTGCGTCTCTTCAAATATCACTGTGTTCGCGTGGTGGCGCACAAAAAAGTGGGCGGAGTTTCGTTTCGCGTTCTCATGTCGCAAGTCGATTGAAAACACAATATAACAAAAACATAAATCCTTTTATTACCAAAATATTTATTCATTACAAATTAAAGCGAGATGATTTTGATATTGTTTTTCCGTTAACAACAACATAAATACACCCACCTCTCTAGGGCCTCTTCTTCTTTCCCAAAATCTTTAACTTTCTTTCAGATCCAGTTGTCCCCATTCTTTTTCACACTGTGGGTTTTCACCGTTTCGTTTCAAAGTGTCCGTGCCACGTCTTCTTTCTCGTCATGACGGCGGCGTTGTTCAAACCTTTTCCCTCATCCTCGTCCTTCTTTCGTTTTTGGAGACGTCGTCGGCGCAGAAGACGACTGTGCCAGTGACTTTGTTTACCGACGCGACGATTAAGAGCACTGATGCGATATTTAATCAAGCTAAAGAGGAAATTGAGCGATTGTTGCCAAATTTTAGTTTAGAGTGAGTAAAGGCAATAAAACAATGCATTTCTAGACTCCACGATCCAACATCTGATAGGTTAAACTATCCCCGCTTCGGCGAGCTAGCTTTCAGTTTGATAATAGGTTTTGTTTTTTGAGTCGCAATGATTAAAACAGAAAATCTCCGTTTATGAATATTCGCAATAACAGAAGGAAGTGAGGTGACAGAAAACTTTGTTATGATGCAATTTTAAAAAATCCCGGCAGAAAAATAAACTTGTGCGATTGAGAGTTGAATAAAAAATCACCTTGCGCAAGCTCCACCCACTTTACGTTTGAAGGTTTTTGCACGGACATTTGTAGAAAATTGATTTAGCTAATTGATTGAAAATACAATACTCGAGTTCGATTTCCACTCAAAAACTTTTGAGAAATGAAGAAAAAGTTGACAGAGTTTTCATGAATCCGAGCGCCAACATAATTAAACTGACAATACAAATTTCAAGAAATTTCAGAAAAACTCTATACAGTAGTGCCGATTGTGAAAAATCCGAGTCGGACACCAATGACATTTTTGATTATTTCCATAACTATCATGACAAAAACTATCGAATCACGATGGGACCCACTTGTTTTAACAGTAATCTTGTTGAGTTTAATTTAGAATTACACAGGAATGTTTCAGATTTCATGCGTTTTGCCAATTTAACCTCTGAAATTAAAGCACTTCAGTTCAATATTCTGACTGGGTATCCGTATGATCATCCGTCTATGATTGATGTGAGTTTTGAGTGGTACGCTTAAACTATTTTATATTCTGTTCCAACCAGATGGTAACGAGGTCTCCACAAAATTTGGCTGAAAATTTAGTGGCCGTGTTGAAAGGATTCGAATGGGCACAGGTACATAGATCACCTATTGTGTTTTCAATCGACTTGCGACATGAGAACGCGAGACTCCGCCCACTTATTTGTGCGCTACCTGTCTGCGTCTCTTCAAATATCACTGTGTTCGCGTGGTCGCGCACGAAAAAAGTGGGCGGAGTCCCGCGTTCTCATGTCGCAAGTCGATTGAAAACACAATATTGAATTGAAAAATAATCAAAATATTTTCAGGTGGGCGTGGCTCTCTGTAAAGAATGCTATTCGGACGATGATCTCTCCTCTGAAAAGTATTTTGAAACAGTGGAAAATGTTTTTGATCAATCCCACGTGGCAGTTAAAGAAATCTTAAAACTGGAAAAAGGCGCTCGACGCGAGAATATTTCTGAGCAAATAGAGGTGTTTGAGGCTTCGGCAAGAGGTGTGATTTTTCATTCGTTTCTAGTTCTAAACAGCGTTATTACAGTAATATTATTAATGTTGGGAGACAACTTGAACGACTATGTTGAGTATTTAGAAGCCATGGCTCTCAGGAACTGGACCAATGAAGAATACACGCCAGTTTTGGTCCTGTCGAAAAATGTATTAAATGGATTGGATGTTCCATGGAAAAGTGATCCATCATTGTTAAGATTGTTTGATAAAACGATTATTGTGAGTGAAATGTAAAAGTTGAAAAGTTATATAGTCGGCGAATACATCATCAACCTCGCTCTACTGCAAAACTCGTGTAAAGTAGTGTTGCACTTGCAAGATTAACTCGAATTCTAGTTTTTATACTTCTTTTTAACGGAAAATGACGTATTCACGACGAATTGCAGGTAAAATTTGATTTTTCGCTTCAGAACAGGCGCACTACACTGTTGAAAATTGAAAAGTGCGGTAGAGCGAGGCTGATGATGCATACGCCGACTATAAGATGTTTACTTAACGAACAGCGTGTGGGATATTTAAAAACATTGAATAGGAGATGATGAACAAAATATTTTAATTATTCCCAACGGACAGTTTCCTTAATTGCACTTTCTAGATTTTTTAATCAATTTTCTAGATTTACAACAATGTGTACACGAGAACAAAAACATCACAATTCACAACAAAGTACTCGTTTTCGACTAATGAAGAAACTGTAATCTCGCTTCAAATGTACGAAGCCTATTATGTTCTTGCTCATTATTTGAACACTGCCATCACTTCTGACTTCTCACTCTTCAATTACACCCAACCAGAAAAAGCGATTGCGTCGATGAATATTTCCGGACCTTTTGAGTCGATTTATATAAACACTGCCGGGCAACGACTTGCGGGTACGGTACTGTTAAGATATGTGAGACAAAAAGAGGCAATAATTTCAGGTTACGATGTTGCCGTTGTTGACAAAAACCAGACTTCGTTCGATTATATTCTGCATCTTGGAACAGTGTTAACCGACAAAAATTGTGCACAATTAGCTTGCCTGCACTTCGAGCTCAACTCCACCCTATCATCATTCTATGAAGCACCGAAAGATGTGCCGTTATGTGGTTTCCATGGCGAAATTTGCGATCAAACAGGGTTGGTTGCTTAGTTGGTTGTGGTGGTTGGAGCATGAGCATGGGCACGCCACGCGAAGCCGTCTCATTAGTCCTCTTCTTTCTTGTTATCGCTTCTCACTCTCTTCTTTCTATCTGGCGCTCGTGCTTCTTATGTAGCCTTATGTGTGTATGAGAGAGAAAAGAATCATCTGAATGGACATTATTTTCTACCCAACCTGATTCCTATTCTAACTGATATGCCCACATGAGTTCTGCAACTAGTACTGACGAAGAAACCGACGATCCCGCTTCCAGTGTCATCTATGCGATTCTCGTCGTGTTGGGAGTGGTCGCCCTGTTCGTCATCGCTTATATTGCATTTCGAAAAGTGTAAGCTTGTAGTAATTGGAAACGATCCTTGCTTTCTTGACATTTAGAATCACAAACAGCAAAGGCCGCTCGATCAGTAATCCGTGGCTAATTCCATTCACCGAGATCCACTTCATCGACTTGACTAATACGGATGGGGTTCGGTTTTAAGATGTTTTTTCACACTTTTTTGTTTTTCAGAGCCAACATATGTCCATCCAAAGTCTTCAAAGGAATGCTGATGAGAAAGCGAGATTACAGTCATTGGCACGAACAAAACAGATTGCTACAGTCGATCAAAGCTATATGCTGGTGGATAAGTTTGTGATGAGGGACAAGATACGATTTGATCGATACGATGCTAACATGCTTTATCAAGTAGGTGTGCATGTCAGATTGCAGCCATAATTGGATGAGTCACCAAAAATCGCAATGTTAGCGAAAAGGGAAATATTGAAACATGAAACACATGGCGTGTTAAGACCTACGTAAAAGCAAACGCGCTCTGTCGCACTTATCTGCGTCTCGATAGTATCATTCTGCCGAGTTTAGATAAGTATGTACAAAGATGGAGACGCAGAGATTCCGAAATTTCATTTCCATTTTTCCACGCCGTGATTATCCGTGAAAAGTGTTGGCCGGAACGTTAGGAATTCAAATTCAAACTGCGCGTTTAAACAATTAAAACGATCTGAAAATAAAAAAGGACAAACAGCGTCACTTAACATTGCAGACCGGGCAATGCGAACGGGCAGCAGGCGCCCGTTGCCCGGACGCCCGGAAGCGTACGGGCGTTTTCGGACGGCCCGCCCGTGGAAAGCTTATTTATGGAAAGCTTATTTACGACTAACATGTTTTAGGACTTTAACTTACAGAAATGTTATAAAATCAGTGAAACCGTACAGTTTTTTTTTACATATTTCAGAAAAACAACTGTCTGAGCAATGACTAATAGGTAGTTTCGAAAAATACATTTCCATTGATCATACTGCCGAAAAAAAAAAGCTTCTGACATCTTT
This sequence comes from Caenorhabditis japonica, assembly GCA_963572235.1. NCBI lineage: Eukaryota > Metazoa > Nematoda > Chromadorea > Rhabditida > Rhabditidae > Caenorhabditis > Caenorhabditis japonica. The sequence goes on from OY754346.1 coordinate 2,701,501, forward strand.
TTCTTCATACTTCCTAATTATACTGTAGAAAGAAAAGGAAAAAAGAGCTACTCATAATTACATCCTTTTCGTCAATAACTCCCGTTTCTTTTTTCAGATGAAGTCACATTTGCAACACGACAACTTAAACGGATTTGGTGGTCTCTCATTTGATAAAGCTTCGCATATTTTTATTATCTGGTCACAGTGTTTTCGGTTTGTCTATTTGTTTTCTAAGAAGCTTAATGATCTAATTTACTTTCAGTGGCTCCCTTCATGATCACATTTTCACCAAAGAACGTCAAAGAGGAACTTCTAACAACTTTGAAGGAGCGTTTCTTCGTGATATTCTTAAAGGACTCGAGTATTTGCACGCTAGCGCGCTCAATTATCATGGCAATTTAACTCTGCACAATTGTTTGCTGGACTCGCATTGGATTGTGAAACTCAGCGGATTCGGAGTTAATCGATTGTTGGTGAAGTGGAAGAGCAGCGGGCAGATTTTTACAGAGGATCATACGCCGGTTATCAAATCGGAAGGTTTGTGGTTTAAAAATGAAAATAAAAAATATGTTAGAACTGATAAATGTGCTGGCCAAAAGTTTACAAATAATCGGTTTTAATAAATGTGTTCATATTTATACTGCGGTTCTACAATTCTTACAAACGCTCAAAATACCGTCTCGAAGCCCAATACATTTAACCGCTAAAACATTGCAGGACCGTAATATGAATGTACCGGTTATTAATGAAATTTCGGCCAGCCCTGTTTTTCTGTCTCGCGCACAAGTGGGTTTGACCTTCACAAAATTCCAATCCACGGAACGCCAGCCTTCTAAAATTGTTTCTACCTTGCGCATTTTTAAACCCCTAAGGCTCGCTCATTTTTGACGAAAAGGACTCGTTTTTGGATTAAAATGATGGTGTCATCCTGAATAATCGGATAACGATTCGAATTTCTCAAAAAAAAAAATTTTTTTCGAGTGAAAAAAAAATTTCATTATCCGACGAACTTGGTGGCGCATTGGAAGACGACGGGGGAGGCGTGCAATCCGCGGCGTTAGATTAACATTCAAATGTTTTATTGTGTTTTCAATCGACTTGCGACATGAGAACGCGAAAAGAAACTCCGCCCACTTATTTGTGCGCGACCACGCGAACACAGTGATATTTGAAGAGACACAGACAGAACGGTGAATGCAGACTTGCGTTTTCATTACGCAAGTCGTTTTTTACCACAGTGGTCACGAGAAAGGAGAAAATGGGCGGCTCGCGGATGTTTCGAAATTTTTTTGCATTTTTGGGCAGCGTTTTTCGCCAATTGACACCAAAACACACGCGCATTCGTTATTTTTATTTTTTTGGAATTTAAATCCACTAGTATGCCTCAAAAATGCACAAAAACTTCGAAACGTCCCATAGGCGATGTAGTCACCAAATGCCGCAGCACGGGGTTCCTCAGAGCGTTGGATTTTTACGTGAAAAAAAAAACAATTTTTTTTAAGGCAATCGCCAGCACCCCGTGCCGCACGCTTGTTTACAAAGATAATGTAAAAAAAATATATATATTTGTAAAAACTGTAAATATCAAAAATTCCGCTCATCATTTTTTGGTATGTGTTTTTAATGATTTTTCTGAAAAACCTTTTCTAGATTTTGATGTTTTTGACGTAAGCAATAGTGCATAGACAGCGAAAATAAGATAGATAATCAGAAAAACAATAATTTAAATTTTTAGAACTTCACTATTTCGACCCTGCAATTAAAAAAATCTGGAAAAACATGACTGGCACAAAAGCCGACAACGGTCTAATCACGCCAGTGTTCGGAAGAAAGTGCGACATGTACTCATTTGGTGTTATTCTTCATGAAGTGATCTTCAAAAAGAAATTTGTGGAAAATTTTATTGATTCACCAAAAGGTAAGTACCTAAACTCCACTTGCGTCTTTGGTTTCAGATTCATAACCAAAAATTTAGATCTTGGCGAAGATGACAGTGTGTTAATTGACGATGAAAACGACGTGCAAGCGAGCAAATTTCCCCTGCCCATCGTGATTCCAGAAGGGATTGAAGTGCACAACGATCTCGTGAAAATGTTGGAGAATTGTTTTGGCGCCAACCGCCCTGATGTGCCGCTTGCCCGTAAAATAACAGACACCGTGCTCAAAATGTCGGGAAGTCTGGTGGATTTGATGATTAAGAACTTGACAGCGTACACACAAGGACTGAGTGAGACAGTGGCAATTCGAACAGCCGAACTTACTGCAGAAACTGAGAAGAACGATCAGTTACTGATGGAGCTACTTCCTCCCTCGATAGCCACTGATTTGAAGTTAGGAATTCGGGTAGACGCAAAAACTTACAAACAAGCTACTATTCTTTATTCGGATATTGTGGGATTCACTTCGTTGTGTTCGGAAAGTGAGCCGATTGAAGTGGTCACGTTGTTGCAAGGAATGTATCAAAGGTTTGATCTGATTATCAGTCAACAAGGTGGATATAAGGTATGTCCATACATATGTACTAGGTTGTCGAAAAAGTCTTGCCCTATGGGGTACGACTAGGCCGAGAAGCTTTTTCAATCCGAGCGATTTTAAGCCATTTGCTACAGAGGTTAAGTGAATCACAAGTTTGTCGTTTCCCATGCGTCAAGAATTCTTCTACAACCTAATACCTAATTTTTTTTTTACTTTTTAGCTCATTGTTTTATTTTAAGATGGAAACAATTGGTGATGCGTATTGTGTCGCCGCCGGTCTACCAAAGGAAAACGGACATCTCCACGTGGAGATTATCTGCATGATAGCTCTTCTGCAAAGAGAAGTAAGTGCCGAAATTGGTTAACAGGTCAATAAATCATTAAATCATTCAATTCAGTCCTTACACAACTTTGAAATTCCTCACCGCCCCGGTCAATATCTGAATTGTCGTTGGGGATTCAATACGGGAGAAGTGTTCTCGGGAGTTATTGGACAAAGAGCTCCGCGATACGCATGCTTTGGTGAAGCGGTTGCGTTAGCGTCGAAAATGGAAAGCAACGGGAAAGAGGATCGGATTCAGATGACGTTAGCAAGTCAGCAACTTCTTGACGACTTTTTCCCACGCTTCATAGTCAGCTCAAGAGGTGGAATCACTATTGACGTGAGATTTTAGGATACTTATCAAAACTTTTTAGTTTCACAAGCTTTTTCTCGAGAAAGTAACACGGCATGCTGGACCCTACGAAAGTGCAAACGCGCCCTGACGCATTTTTGCGTTTTTCTCTGCGCCTCCATATATTTCTCTTGGAGTATTGTCAAATATGTTTTTTTTTGGTTAAATAGAACGTTGTTCGCATTTTTAGTCCCAATTTTCGTATTTTGTTTTTCAGAATTTAAATTAACTGTTTTTATTTACGAAAAAAAACCGACTTACAAATCAATTTTCCAACAAAAAAATTTATCACGATAATCTCAAAAACAACCATTTCAAAAACATAATTTTTTTTAATGGGAAACAAAAAATAATAATAAATGAGCAAAAAAAAAACAAAGAAAAGTAAGAAAGAAACAATAAAATCTCGTAAATCGACACAAGTCTCTGCGGAGGAGACGCAGGGACGCGAGAGTAGAGTAGCGCGCGCGAAAACACAGCGCGTTTGCCTTTACGTAGGTTCTAACTCAGCGTGCAGCTTCGTGCCCGTGAGAAAATTCAGTTTTGTTTCTTAACTTTCAAAAAGTTTTTTTTTTTTTTAAACATTAAAAACCCATTTCAGGGTTATGGACATCTTCTCACTTATTGGCTCGAAGGAGATGATGATAAAACGCAATATCAAGTAGCTCGGGAGGAAATCAAAGACCGCTTCGAAAAGCTTAATAAAAACGGCGATTCATCACCCTCAACGTCTGCTCCAAATTCTGCAGAAATTTCAAGCGATGGCCGGCCAAAAGACAAAATGACATTAGCGAAAGAAAAAGTTCTTGCGGAACGGAAAAGAGAAGAGGAACGAATGCTCCAGGAGCAAACTATACATGAAGCACTCGGAGATGCTGAAGAACAGGTGGAATTGGCTCAAGTGTTGGTGGACGACGATGAGGACCACGGAAAGAACGGTTTGGACGATCTGCGAAGCACACTGAGCTCGCCGACTCTGGAAGATGAGGATGATGGAGAGGAGGAGGAAGTGGGAAAACCGATTGGAAACGATGCAAGAATCAACAGTCAGGCATCAACAATACCAGAGACTTGAAAAGGTTATAATGATATGTGCATATTCAAATTGTGTCTGTTTTGATGTTACGGGTTTTAATATTTTATTTTGATTCTTTTTTTTTCTTTTTTTTGTCTCAAGACCCACGTGCACTTTCACTTTAATTGAAACTGTCCTATTCTTCCATCACTCGAAGCCTTTTTCTCCTTGGCCTGATGTATTCCGACGTTTTCTGGTGCTTTCTATTCATTTTACTAGGGTGTTCTTATTAAACGTTTTCCCTTTTACTATTTTGCTTTATTTTTTGATAAACATTGCCATATGAACTTTTTTTCTATGGATTTCTGTGGGTCCGCGAGGGTAATGGGGGAGGGGCTCATTTTGCTGCGTTTGGAATTTTCAAAATTGTTCTTCAAATTAAAGTTTTATTCTCAACCGTCTCCTCGGAAAATTTTTGGCTAATAGCCATTGAAAACGGCTAATAGCCATCGATTCGCGGCGTTTGCCGTATGTATTTGGCACACGTCCCATATTCTATGGCTATTAGCCGTTTCCATCGGCTATCATTTTAAAATTTTTTCCATTTTAAATTTCGGACATCTTGTGTCTGGAAAAAGTCGCAAAACCGCTGAGTAAGCGCAAAGACGGTTTCCCTTAATTGTTGCATGCATACATTCTATAGCTGCGGTGCCAACAGACACATTTTTTATAGATGGCGACATTACCCAATAATGGCTAATAGCCCTTTTCGGCGGCTAATAGCCAAATTCGACGGCTAGTGGCCATTATCGCCCGCTATTAGCCTTTTCGGCGGCTATTAGCCATTTTCAGTGGCTATTAGCCAACTAGTTGCCAATTCTCTTTAATTTATCGCACGGTAGAGACTTCTAATTGAAGCGCCCCTGTAATAAAGGGGCATCAAAAAGTGAGGGTTGAAAGTAGAGAAACGTGCGCCTCTAATACAGTCAAACTGAAATTCTACTCAGAAAATTAGAGACATTTGAAAACGGCTAATAGCCATCGAATCGGGCCGTGTGCGATATGCCTTCCATCCCAAATTTCCGTCCCAATTTCGATGGCTATTATCCGTTTCCGATGGCTTTTCTCTTCAACTTCTTTCGCATTTTATAACCAGGGCATTTTCAGAGAAGTTTTGCCGCTTATATGGATGGCATTGGAAGCTATGTGGATATAGCCATGGAAAAAAGCTAATAGCCATCGCATTCGGGGCATTCGCCAAATGAAAAATGGCTAATAGCCATTGAATTTGGGATGTGCGCCAAATGCATATGGGACACGGCCCGATTCGATAGCTATTAGCTAACAATTTCCTGAGTAATAGAGGGTTTCGGGCTAATAGAGAGTGCCGTTCTATTTTGGAAGAATCCTTGGGTACCGTTATATTTGAGATGGCGTTCCAATACGGTTTTACGTTATGTATCTAGTTTCTTTTTCATTTTAATTGGAATTTCTTCGATCGTAAGTTGTTCTTAAAAACTAATTTTTGTTTCAATGGAGTTTGGTTGTTTCTTATTTTCTTATTGAAGGGGGAAATATCATAGAACATTAGATGGCATTAAATATTTTTCATTAAAATGGAAAACCATGTAAAAACATTGTTCTGAAACTTCAAAAATTGGCAGACAGACGACCAAGGTTTTTGATCGAATAGAATAGTACAAAGCTGTACTTTTTATATTTTAAGAAGTTCAATCTTTTTATAGTTCGAGTTTGAAATCATTTGGAACATAAGGAACAAGAGTTGCAGACTGAACTAAAATTTACTGATAAGAGTAGAGAATTGCAGAAAAAATGTGCTCGAATACTGATGCCACATGGAAACGTCTATTCTTATCAAAAATGTGTGATAAGGAGAGGAGAGAGCAAAAGTTAAAAATGTTTTTTTGATTTAAAAAAGCTTTGAAAGCTTTCCCTTATCACTTTTTTATTCGGAACATATTTATATGTATGTTTCTCGACTACCGTATTCTTTGAAACACATTTTTAAATAAATGTAAAACTTATACAAAAAATATAAAAAATAGATTTTGAAACAGTTTAACAAATAAAAAGCGTCTTCGTTAACATATTGTGCCACGAATTTCTCAGTGGCGGGGGACCAGGTTTGAAAAGAATATATATTTGATGCGTCTCTCCTCCTCGTTGTTTTGCTTCTGTCTTTTTTCTGTCACCAAATCATTTTCTTTTTTCAATTTCTCAGAAATAGGAGAAGCTCGGTTCATCCGCACCTGGCACATATGGCTCACATCTTATTGCGTCTAGTCCCGACGTTCTTTGCTTTTTCCACGTAGACTTTACGGAAATTTTATCTGACAGGATGAAAATAAAAAATAAAAAGATATGAGTGATTTGGACAACTCCAGTAATTGTTTCCGAAATCTAAAAAATTAAAGAAAAAATATTGAAGATTTTTTTTTCTGACGGCTAATTTGGTAACCTCTTTTTTCTCTCAATGAGAGAAATATTAATGATTACAAAGAGGTAAAAGTGAGTAGAGGACACATGTGTGTTCATCTTTTCGAAACCAGACACCTATCCACTTTCCTTCAATATTTTTTCGCCGATTTTGCGAATTCATTGATCTTTTTTTTACTTCAAAATTTTCCATTTATTTTTATCAAGTTGATCATGCATTTTCATATTTATGATGAATTCCGTAGTTTCTGTTTATAATTCCGTTGCCGATTCCGATTCTTGAAACTCTATTCCAGCATCAATCCTCTTATATCAAATTCCGATCACATTGAAACCCTTGCCCTCTTTTTCTTATCACTGCCCCAAAAATATTCTTTAAAAGTGATGATTTTAAACACGAAATTTATTTTACATAATTCCTCTTCCCTTTTATTAAATGTTAAACTTTCAGTTCTGTTGCACGTGCCACGTGGAAAAAAGTGGTTAAGCGCCAATTTCAACTATTTGCTCAACGGTTTTTTTTCTATTTTTTTTAAACAATTATTGTAAATAGAAAAACAACCAGAATAGCTTTGTATTACTGGAACAAAAAGCGAACAAGCAAATGTTGAATTTTTCATTCTTCTCACTTGCTCTAATTCTTATTCTATCTTCAAAAGAATCCAAACAAGTTGAGGTATGTGAATGGGACTAGTTTTCTGGTTGGGAAACTGTATTTTTTCAGGTTCATGTATGTGACACTACAAACTCTAATAACTCGTTAGTTATCAGGCCCGTCACCTTTACTTAATTTTGTTTAAATTTAGATTTATTTACTGCAACGGTCCAATATTAGACGCTGTAAACTTTCACCAACTCTACAATGACTCCAAAGAGTTTGTGGACATGCCGCTGAAACAGGATCCTTGTATGTTTTGGTACCAAAACCCTTTTTTAACCCTCTGCTTTTAGTGGACGTCTACAATGCGTGGATAGCAACATTCGGAAATGAGACAGCCGCCAGTTTGAATAAAACAGATGTGCAGGAATTTGTGGATCAGTATTTCAGGTTGGTATTGTTCATTCGCGAAAAAAAGCAAGTGCGCTCCACGTAGTACTACGTTTCGTGGAGCGCACTTGCTTTTTTCGCGAATGGACAATAGTCCAGATTTTGTTAAACATACCGTAAATTCTCTAATAGAACGGCCCTCTCATATAAGAATGAATTTAACTTTTTTCAATAATTTGGTTAGATTTTTTCAATTCTTACTTATTGGCCGGTTTCTAAATTTGTTTTGTCATACATTTGTGTCATTTTTTTTGTTGGAAAATCGTCACGATTTGATACAAATTTAAAGACATTGAAAAGTAAACCTAACCCTATAATATTACGGCTTCCTAAAATAGACCAGCCCACGCCTCCCCCGTCGTCCAATGCACCACCAAGTTCGTTAATTAAATTATTTTTTCACTCGAAAATTTACTTTTTTGAGAAATTCGAACCATTGTCTTATTATTCAGGATGAAACCATCATTTTAATTCAAAAACGAGGCATTTTTGTCAAAAAATGACCGAGCCTTAGGGTTTTAAAAATGCGGCCCTCCAAGAAGGGTAGTGAAACATAGAACGGCCGGCCGTTCTATCAGTTACATAACCCTCTAAATTTTAGTGCTGCTGGAACCGAACTGATCGAGTGCACGCCAGATGATTGGCAGGAAAAACCGCCAAAACTCGCCACAATTGCCGATCCACAACTTCGCGAGTGGGCTTACAAACTGAACGGCATCTGGAAACATCTCTGTCGCAAAATAGATCCATCTATTGGGCAACACACGTCTCGATATTCCCTTCTCTACGTTCCCCATCATTTTATCGTGCCTGGAGGTCGATTCAGAGAGTTTTACTATTGGGATGCGTACTGGATAATCAAGGGATTGATCGCATGTGATATGTACAACACCACGAGAAGTATGATCAGGAATTTGGCAACAATGGTGGAACAACACGGTTTTGTGCCAAATGGAGGGCGAGTTTATTATTTACAAAGAAGTCAGCCACCTCTTCTGTCTGCAATGGTTTATGAATTGTATGAGGCCACGAATGACAAAGATTTTATTGCCGAGTTGTTGCCAACCCTTCTCAAAGAGCTCAATTTTTGGAATCAAAATCGGATGGCAAACGTGACAATGCACGGCAAAGATTATCAGGTTTATCAGTACAAAACGCCAAGTAACGTGCCGAGACCAGAGTCCTATCGGGTAGACACGCAAAATTCGGCGGAATTCGCCAATGGAGCGGATAAGCAGCAGTTTTATCAGGATCTCGCTAGTGCCGCTGAGTCTGGTTGGGACTTTTCCACTCGATGGCTCTCTGATTACAAGTCGCTCACTTCGATCGAGACAACTAAGGTGCTTCCAGTTGATTTGAACGGTCTTCTCTGCTGGAATATGGATATCATGGAATATCTTTACGAGCAAGTAGGAGATACTACCAACTCACAAGTGTTCCGCAATCGTAGAGCCGTCTTCCGAGACACGGTGCAAAATGTGTTCTACAATAGAACTGATGGAACATGGTACGATTACAATTTGCGGACACAATCTCACAATCCACGATTTTACACAAGCACTGCAGTCCCTCTTTTTGCCAATTGCTATAACACTTTGAACACTGGAAAGTCACAAAAAGTGTTTGATTATATGGATGTAGGTTTTTACTTTTAGATTAGTAAAAATGAAAACATATGTATATAAAAGACAAAAATTTGCAGAAAATGGGTGTGTTCAATTATCCAGGAGGAATTCCGTCGTCAATGAGCCAGGAGAGCTCTGAGCAATGGGATTTCCCAAACGGATGGAGTCCTAACAATCATATGATCATTGAAGGATTGAGGAAATCAGCCAATCCAGAAATGCAAGATAAGGTAGGAGTCGTTTTTTTTTCTTTTACGGATTGTGAGGTTCCCACGTAAAAGAATACGTTAAGCATCATTGGTGGGTACATATTCTGTACCACCACTTGAAAAGAGTGCTCAATTGAGCAAAAGTGTCGGTGTTCGTGTTTCTTTGGCAAATATGTGTGGCGAGGTGAGCGAGAGCACACGAACACGCGAGTGATGTATCAGTTTAATGTTTAATCAAAAGAAAAAAAACCAATAATTATTAGAAATGCTACTTATTGTTTTTCAAACGTTTCTAGTAGAATTGATAAGATTTTTATGGGGTTATTCACGAAATGGCATAAAATGGCAAAAAACCGCAAAAAACTGCGCGAAAACTCGGAAAATGCTCCGATTTACCTGAAATTTTGGGAAATAAGGGAAAAAACTCTTCCGGACATTACCCCAAAATTTCAGACAAAAATATCGATTCTAAGCATTTTCAGAAAAAAAAGCAATATTTCTTAAAAATCGATATTTTGGTCTGAAATGGGGGGGGGGCCCTTTCAGGTAAATCGGAGCATTTTCCGAGTTTTCGCGCAGTTTTTTGCCATTTTTTCCCATTTTTTCCCATTTCGTGAATAACCCCATTAGAGTAAATCTGGTAGTTTATGGTTTTTTCGAGGAACTGAGTTCAGTATAAAATTTTTTTCAAATTAGCTCCGTAAATTGAGGGATTAAGGTTCAGAAATATTGCCGTTTCTTTTTTAACTAAACCCTTAAATCAATTTCATAGTATTTTTTAAAAAGTATTCCCGGATTATGCCAAATTTCAGTAAAAATTCGTAATTTTTCCAAATTTCTTCAAACTGAATTTAGACGATGACAATCTTTTTAAACCGATTTTCATATCAATTCTTCCGATTTTTTTCTCAAACTTTTATTAAAATCTGTAATTTTTGTGGTATAAAATGAGAATGTATAAAAAAAGTTCTACTCGAAACTTTTGAAAAATTGGCAAATTCTGACTAAATTAGGCATAATCCGGAAATTTTTTACCAAAGACTTCGAAATTGCTAAATAGTAATTAATCATATTAACCAAGAGAAAATGAGAAAAACGAACAGATTATGCAACAAAAAAAAACATAATTTGGCGACGAAAATGAAGTTCGCGGCAGCTTGACAATATCTATTTTTATCAGATTTTTTTCTTATTTAACCTTTTCTCAATTTTAAGGAATTAGTTTATAGCACAAATTTTATATAAAATTCCAATAAAAATTGCCGTACTTTACCGTGAACCTTCCCTGCCACCTACTCCAGAGCATTGCACGCCATACGTCAATTATATGTATACATGCGTGCATTGTAACTGTAAGAGCTCACCTCCTGCTCGTCACCCCTAGAGTGTGAAAACCAATCTCACTGTCGGTTTCTGTTCCGTCTAAAGTTCTTTCCACCCGACTGTTAGTCACATCTTATTAAAACCGGAAGAGATGATGTGTGGATGGCGGCAAGCGGTGATCTGAAAGAGAGTGGACACGTGGTGTTTATCTGCAAATTGAGTGATGATGATTTATTGTTTTCAGGGCTTCCTGATCGCTTCAAAATGGGTTCTTGGAAACTTCCGAGTATTCTACGAAACCGGTCATATGTGGGAGAAGGTATGTCAAAACATTTAAAGAGTCCCCCGCATCTTATTCAACATTTCCTTTTCATTTTCCCACTCAAAATCACGCATGTAAATATAAATATGATTTTAAGAGGGTCCCATCCCCCATTCTAAGCTCTTCTCTTCACCAACCGCTATTCTTCTCAAAGTTATGCAGATTGTGTTAAATCGCGTGCCCTGAAGCGTGTGTATGTGTATTCGTATGGGGGATTGGATAGAGGATAGAGTTTTGGTATCCGACTACGGTAGTCTAAGATGAATAATAATAAGTGGGGGAAGAGAAGGGGAGAGAAGAGAAGAGCAAGTAGTCAATGATGTGATCGGCGCGAGAAAGATTTGATTCAATATACATATGTAGGACACGCATAAAACGACTTCTTTGTTCTGATTTCAATGGTTCTTTTTTGAAACTTTGAGAAAAGGGAGAAGCAGGAAAAAATAGTGCACATTGAGGACTGCAAGTGCACTTTATGAGCCCATGCAGATGAATTTTCCTGTCATTATATTCCCATTCAAACCTACATTTTTATCCAGAAAAATTCAGGTTTGCATAGAAATAAAATGGCAGGAAAATTCATCTGCAGGAATAGGCCTATTAGGAATACATTTTTAAATCATTAAATATTTGTTTAAAAATAGTATTGATTTTAAAATTGCTTGCCTAGCAAGGTGCCTTATCGATAAAGGTTCGTTAAATTTATTTATAAAATTGTCGAAATTGTATCGATAAAAGTTTGACAAATTGGCAAAATAAGCACGGCATGCTGGACCCTACGAAAGTGCAAACGCGCCCTGGCGCACTTTCGCGTTTTTCTCTGCGCCTCCATTTATTTCTCTTGGAGTATTGCCAAAACTCTTTGGCGCCTTGCCAGATAAGTTTTTTTTTTTGGATAAATATAACGTTTTCCGCATTTTTAGTCCAAATTTTCGTATATTGTTTTTCAGAATTAATATTAAATTAAAATTAACTGTTTTTATTAAGAAAAAAACCGACCTGAAATCAATTTTCCAACAAAAAAATTTTTCACATTAATCTCAAAAACAACCATTTCAAAAACATAATTTTTTTTAATGAGAAACAAAAAAAAATAATAAATGAGGAAAAAAAATAACAAAGCAAAGTGAAAAAAAAAAAAAAATCTCGTAAATCGACACAAGTCTCTGCGGAGGAGACGCAGGGACGCGAGAGTAGAATAGCGCGCGAAAATTCGCTTTTGAAAAATAATTCAAAAACGTAGCTTCCAACACGCCGTGATAAGGTAGAGCGCAATTTCGAAAGGTTTTTTTTAACTTACTTTATTGATATTACTCTCGTCTCAGCAGCTGCTAATAAACTTTGAAAATAGCCAATTTTCCCACGAAATATATCGGAGTGAATTATGACACAGTTAAAATGGGTGCGACCGTAACCCATTAAAATGTAAACAAGTTAAAAATAAAAACAAGAACACTTCGAAATTGTGCGCTGCTTTATTTAGCCAATTTTTTGAAAATAATTTGTTAAAAATAACACACTGTTTCGTTGAAGCATTGAACCCGTTAATTTTTTTTCGTAACTTCTGTCAATTAAGTGCCAAACGTTTCCACCCGGTACATAATCGGGAACAAAGTGGGTGGTAACAGGTGTACAAAGGAAGAATAACACGGGTGAGGTCCTTCATTGTGTGTATGTGACTCGACTGTTGACTCGTTACCTCATTGCCGGTCCCCCCACCGCACTAATCCTCAAATCCTGATAGGAAGCAGTTAATGGTGGAGCGTGTAGATGTTTATCTCGCGACTTAGCATCGATGATATAACCGCTTGGACAGGTGACAAATTGGAAGAAATATGAAAAGTACAAAAAAGAAAGCAAAAGACCTGTGGTCCCAAGTCAAGTCATTTTTGCATCGGTTCATGTCATGTCGGGTCGGGTCGACAAAGCGATGTTTTGGCAGGCTCGGGAGGTATTTCAATAGGGTTTGGTGAAGTGATCACTTGACTAAAGCGGTTCTTTTCCGCCACTACAGTACTAAACGATGACAATAGGCGCATTTCGTTTCGTCTCAGATATGCGACGCATCGCGCGGGAAAATGAGAAAATGGCATTGGTTTGATTGGCACCACTTACCGGGCCGACCCCTGTCGAGAAAAGTGATCATGACCTTTTTCATTTTGTGTTCGTCAATTTAGCGAAACAACGGGGAAAAGTGACGGTGTTTAGTGACGCGAAAATGAGGGAAAACACCATTATTGCAGTTAGGTTTTGATTAACTGTCCCAGCTTTCTTCCCATGTTAGATTCTAATTGCCCGTCAGGAAGGTGTAAAACTTTTAAAGTTTATGTACATACATTACACTCTACCTGTTTAACAGTAGAACAATACTCAAGACCTCTGGTGTCAACTAGGTGTTATTCACACTTATGACACATCTGGAACGTCTTTGCCACATTCATTCACCAGAATATTGCCACGTGGCGAACCTGAAAATGAAACAAGTGCCACGTGTTTGAGTGAGGCTCGGTTCGAACAACTGACGGACGCATGTTGGATAATGATCACTACCGTATCTGAATGAACATGTGTCAATTATCTTTGAGCACTTCGTGTACTTATCCTAGAAGGCCCCCGTCTGTCAGCAACTCTTGAGACCCTGAGAGGCGCGACAAAAGAGTTGCTAGTTTAGAAGGGAAGAAGTAGTTACAAATTAGCATACATAAATCCGTGCTGACAGCTTGAGAAAGGTTAACACTGGGCAACAAAACTCAATTATCATGTTTCAGTACAATGTGATCGGCAGCTACCCACAACCAGGATCCGGTGGAGAATATGATGTTCAGGACGGATTTGGCTGGACAAATGGAGCTATTCTTGATCTACTTTTGACCTATAATGATCGACTTTTTGTGCCTGAATTCTTTATCAACACTACCGCGCCTTCCACTGCAGAATCCAATGTGGAGACAACCACTAAATCTATTTCATTTTGTTCCAGTTCTATAGTTTCGGTTATAGTTACTTGTATGTGCTTAATTTATTCATCATCATAATACATTTTTTTTTCCGGTTTCCCATTGTAATTATATGATTTCTATACATAAATGTCCGTTTCATTTTGTAATTTTCATTTTGCCGCAATGCAGAATCCCGCGTTTATATTTATGAATCAGAGCCACCGAAAGAAAGGGTATGAGAAGAAAGAAGGTAAGAAGCCGTTTTGGCTTGAAAAGAGTTTCCTTCGTCTCTTTTCTTTTGGTGTACACCGCCGGAAGTTGTATTAACAATAGGTAGCAATCGGTGGCGGCGAAGAGAGATGGGGGGAGCCGCCGCCAGGATCTATATGAATATGACAATTGAATGGAATGGAGAAAAGGCTACCTATTGGACAGTGAGAAGGAAAAGGAGGAGAAGAAAATGGAAGAAACGTTTTTTTCAGCTCACGGGACCACTCGAATTATTTTATTATAATGGATTCATGGCGGAGTGACAATTTTTTTCACGATTTTATTCGAAAAAATGAAGAAATAACTGAAGAAATGAAGAGATTTTTCGTCTCCCAGTTTCACGTGAATTGTCACTCCGTCACGAATCCATTATAACGTAGTACTATCGATATCATGAAACCAATAAATTTACTCACAATCAGTTCTATATTGACCCCTCTATGACCCCACCTCTTTCCTATTTTTTTAACCTTTAAATGCAATTCTTCCAATCGCTTTCCCTGTTCAACACCAAAACGTGCTATCACCTGATGTTTGTCAATGGGTAGCTGAGAAGAAAGCCAACCGAAAGCAATCAGAGAAGCATCCTCTCTCTTGTTCTTCACTTGAAACCGGCGCCGCCACCAGCACCGGTGGCTCGTGTATAGTAGTCGGGTCGCAATTGCCGAAAGAGAGAAAGATACGGTAGTCATTTGCGTGTCTGTGTGTGTGTGAAGAGTGTGGAAAGAGCAACAAATACGACACTTGTTATATCACTAGTGTGCTCGCTTTGCCCCAATTGCTTGCCTCAAGTTCTCCTTCTCCTTCTTCTCCGCTTCCTTAGTTGTTTGTCTTTTCAGAAAACCGACCGCGAGCCGAGCCGAGCCGCCACACCAATGAGCCAAAAAGTGTGGTGTTGGTGGTCTTCTTCAATTACCGTAGGAAGCAATCAAATTCGGCTCGAATTTCCTGTGCTCACCTGTTCAAGAAGATACGTATCTAGAAGCACCACAGGGGTCCCACCAACACATGTCATATTGTTATTCTAACCTAATCCTTGTACGTCACTATTTTTATCTAGACTTTTAAATCTGAGATTTGTGTCGTTTTGGAGTCATGCTGAGCTGAGCCCTGGAAAACTTTAGCAATGAAACTCATTGTACTCTAGCAATTGGGTCGAAAGGTTAGCTAGACCGGAAGTTGACACGGATTACTGAGATGGAGGAAAGGCACAAATAGGGGTCACATAGAAATGTATCAATAATCAGGGACTACCCGTGGTTGCACACAAATACCTTGCGCACACTTGTTCCGCGCACTACTTCTAGCCATCTGATAAAATAACATATATACATTATTTGTGAATAACAAAGTTTATGCATACACAGAAGTGCCCTTGAAAAAGGATTACAAAGAATCACTCTTCTATTTTGAGTAAGAAGACCCGCTCAAATTTCCTCTGGTCCCATTTCTTTCTCTTTCTAAAATTTGAGCCATCGTTAAGGATCTGCTAATCCCCGAAGTCAATTGATTGAAGCCAATTAAAGTGGATGAGCTTATGTCGTAATATTTGGATAACATCCTGCTACTACATGGTCCTCCTCCTCACTGTAGCCATACACTTAAATGGTTAAAACCATGTCGAGTGGTTGGGATAGGTTCAGTGTAGCAAAAAGACTCGCCTCGTCATATAAGCAGTATTACGCAACAATGAGCGACGCAGATGACGATTAGTGTGGTAGTCATGTCGCACTACACTAATTGAGAGGTCCGCTGCTTTTCCCTCTCTCTTAATTGAGCTTCCGCCTGTCTATGACTATCTGCTGTAAAAATAGAAGAAAGAGAGAGGCAAGCTGATACGGTAACATAACACATTGGGGAAGAGAACAAATGGGTCGGTTGACTGGTGGTGACTCCTAATCCGCGCCTTTTACGTAACGCTATCGAATTTCGCGGATGGATTACGGTAGTGCGATGGGAGCAAACAGAGATGGAGAAGGGAGAAGGGGAGCACGAGTTGATATTGATCATTTCAAAAACAAAAATTCCAGAAGTTTACACTAACGTTTTGAGAGCAAATAAGAGGGGTCGAGCTGTAATTTCCTTTCAAAACTTCATTTCACAATAATAAAAGTAAGAACATAATTTTCAGAACCTCGATTGTTTTCCCAATATCTTAAAATTGAAATATAATTTCAAAACGTCAAGTTTCTATACATTTTCAGGTCCCTCAATAGTTTTAGTAGATGTTGTAAATGAATACTAATCAATTCGATTGGAAACAAATCAAGTCTTAGTCAACGACAACGACTGACTACCATATGATGATGATTCTAATCCTGGTATCGTTGGCGCGCGCTAAAAGGCTTAACGGCCGCCGGCCGCGGTCAAGGTTTCGATGGATGCAAGGGATGATGATGATCGTACACTGATACAACCTTCCATCCTGACAACAACCACTTCTTCCACCGTGACGTTTTTCCTTCCTTCTTCTTTACACACTAATCAATTAATCACTGAAGCGAAGAGCTGTCATTGCCACTTATAGGGTCCGAAATTGACTGAAAACAACTAATGGCCGAGATGAGGGGGTAAAAGTGTTGTGTATGTGGAAACCACCACTAAATGAAAATAAATGCCATTAGCGTCGAGAGGAGGCATCTTTCAAACAAATCATCATCCATCGAGAGTACTCGTTTTTCGATCAACTTCTTCAATGTCAAAGTGGAAAAGAAGAAAAGTACGGTAGAACACAATTCACACCCAACTGGAGGTGTGACTGTCAACGAGGTGTGAGCTCCTGCTAAGTGAGGTGGGTGGTCAAAATGAAAATTATAACAACATGTTAGAAAGCATTTGTAGAACGAAATAAATAAAAAAGACAACACCAATCCTCTTTAAAGTCATTATTGCGTCGCAAAGACCAGGCCTCGTCGTTTTCTCCTCTTGAATCCATCTCCTCCTAGTTCTTTTCTTTTCTTTTTCCCGATCCGGGCGCGGGCGCCCTGATTAGTTTCTCTTCCATAGTTAAACAAAAGCTCCCTAATGATACTCACTTAGTTGTCTATAGTCGCCCCAAGGGGGGTAGGGGGGACAAGTATCGTCTCCATTTACCCGCATCCTCGCAAAGAGGGGCGGAGCCGCCCTGGGGGCAGCCAACCAGCGCTCGTCTCAAAACCCCGCCCCCGTATCATTAGAGAGATTCGTTGCGAGGAGCGCGTACATACATACATACACATTCAACCACACCATTTCTACACCTCCCCTATTTTACCATCTTTACTTACTTTACTTATCCGCCACACACGTAATCCATTCTGATCCCAGTCTGATATTGATACCTTTTCTGGACGAAAAAAAGTCAGCATGTTCTCACCGGAACATATACAGAAAATGGTGTCACAGCTTGGCAACTTTCCACAGTTGGGACAAATGTTTCAACCGGCCAACATGGCGATGCTCCAAGCGCTTCAAGCTCAGAGCTCCCAGCCCAACTCGTCACTGTTCCCCAGTATGCCGCCTGTGATTCCCACACTGGCGCCCAGCTCGCCGACCACCTCGAATATCAACTCTGACCAGGTTAGTGTAAAAAAGAAAGTCAAATGTTTGATTAATTAGTTGGGTCCCCTCTTTAACCTTTTTCTTCGTCAGCACCCGTTTAGTCATTTTGTGTACAGAGCTACCGGGCGCGGAACCATCAAAGAGAAGGTGCCGCGTCGAGAATCTGTGTAGAAGAAGACAGAAGCAAAAAGAAAAAAGATACATGGAGAAAGTGTTGAGCATCCGATTCGATTCGATTTGAAACGTATCTTTTCCTCCGGCATTTCCGCCACTTTCCTCTTCTTCTTCTTCTCCATTCTTTTCTCACAATCCAATCCAATCAGGCTCCTTGTCTTCGTCTCATAACTTTATTGCTTTTTTTTTGTTCTCAAAGCGGTTGCTTTCTGCTCTGCAACAGTGCGTTTAGTTTCTCTTACTGCTCACCACCAAATTCCATCTTGTTACAACACAATAATAATCGGGATCATAATTGTATTTTGTAAATGTAATGTATGTAATGTAATGTAGAGTGAGATGCAGATGAGACAGAATAGAAAGCACGAAAGTAAAAGTGTACTTTTTTGAATAATGTGAGTCATTGAAAAGTTTAAAGCCACTTGCAGAGCACCCCAGTCTTTCTTCCAAAATTGTTTCTACCTGGCGCATTTTTAAAACCCTAAGGCTCGGTCATTTTCTGACAAAATGGTCTCGTTTTTGGATTAAAATGATGGTGTCATCCTGAATAATCAGATCATGATTCGAATTTGTCAAAAAAGTAAATTTTCGAGTGAAAAAATAAATTCATTATCCGACGAACTTGGTCACGGTCTAGACAGCCCGAATAACTATTTTTGTTTTAGATTGTGAAAACCTGTGAACAACTTGAAGCAGATGGAGACGTGGACCGTCTCGCTCGATTCCTCTGGTCGATTCCTCCACAACAAGCTCAAGAGGTAGCATCGCTACATTTAATTAAAAAAAACAACAACTAATTCTTGAATTCCAGGTCGCATCGAACGAAGTGGTTCTTCGTGCTCGTGCCCTAGTCTGCTTTCATATGGGAAACTTTCGGGAACTCTACTCAATTCTTGAAAACAACAAATTCTCTCAAAAGTGTCATCCGAAACTTCAGGAGATGTGGCACGAAGCTCACTATCGAGAGCAGGAGAAGAATCGTGGAAAGTAAGTGATATTGATAACTACCGTACGTTAGGATCAGAGTGATAGGGAAGAGAGATTAAGAGCAAGAAGAAAGGAGCCGGCTCCTTTCACTTTCAATCTTGTCGGACAATATTTGCTATAGTATGTGATGTGTGTGTTAAAGAGAAAGCGCTCTTTTTCTTCTTCTTCTTGCTTACACCAACTATTTGAATCGTTCGTTCCGCAATTCGATTCGATAGGATAGGGGTCGCATACATACCTACCGTACACGTTTGAAGTGTACGCGAGAGAAAGACTACTAGCCGCAACTAAGAAAAGACAGTCGGTAAGTGTAATGGTGTTTATTAAAATGCGTGCTAATCGGGTCTAAGGTCTTGACGGGTGGGGGGTCTAAATATGACACCCTAAAACAAGGGTGAACATAGCTTTTAGAGCCGCCTGCTGTCTGTCTTGTAAGCGACGATGGATGCGCCCTCTAATTAGGTGATTGGCGTTGATTTTTGGCGGCGTTTCGTTTCGTTTCGCACCAAAGAGCCCTGCATGTGACCATATGTGCGGCGGGTTAATCTGCTCCAAGACAAAACAAAACAAAACAAAACAAAACGCGACGAGATCTTAATTTTAATCTTTATCCTCTTCAGGTCACTATGCGCAGTCGACAAGTACCGTGTCCGCAAGAAGTTCCCAATGCCACGCACCATTTGGGATGGAGAGCAGAAGACACACTGCTTCAAGGAAAGAACCAGATCATTGCTCAGAGAGTGGTACCTAAAAGATCCGTATCCGAATCCGCCAAAGAAGAAGGAGTTGGCGAATGCTACTGGACTGACACAAATGCAAGTGGGCAATTGGTTCAAGAACCGAAGGCAAAGGGATCGAGCAGCGGCTGCCAAAAATAAGTGAGTAAAAGTTTTGATGAGGGTAATTATGAGATGATCATTCTTTCTTTTTTTTTTTCTTCATTTATGCCCTGTCTCGACCTTATGTATGTATGTAATACCCCTATAATCTGAAAATAATTGCCTGGTTGCATTTCACTTCACATTCTTTGCCTCATCTTAATGTTTATTCTTTCAGACAAAACATCATTGGTGTGGAACTGAAAAAGACGGCGTCCGACCTGTCCGACTCAGACGACGATTTTGAGGACTCGATGACCGACTCTCCTAGTCCGATCGATGAGCCCAAGGATTTGAGCAAATCACAGTCACAGCTGTCCAAACTCCCGCCCACAATGATTCCAAAGATCTCAACACCATTTGATATGTTTGCAAATCCACTGGTGATGTTGAATCCCGCCCTCTACATGCAGTTTCATCACATATTCAACTCGATGCGGAATTGCCAAGAAGCTGCTCAGGAAGAGGAGGAAAACGTGGGAACCACGGTTGAAGCCGAGTCAGAAACGTCTTCTGAGCCGCCCAAAAAGCGATGCAAATTGAGCATCGATGAGATTTTGAATATCAAGTCGGACGTATCGCCCTCTCAATGTTCGCCTTGCTCCAATGAATCGTTGAGTCCAAAACGCACAAGCGCCATCCCCAGCGCTGCCACCACAACAACGTCAACGGTTTCAAATGGTGTGAAGAAGGAAGAGAATGACGATGATAATGCTGAAGAAGATGAAGAGCCTGTGGATGTGAAACCTTCTTCCACGCATGCATCTCCGACGACATCACAATTGGAATAAAATTTACTAGATATTTTTTTAGAGATTTTTTTTTAAAAATTGTTTCCATGCCTTCATCTCTGTCTCACTCATGATTCCACACACCATCCCTCCCTCTTTATTTCTTTTTCTGAATCCGGTACTATCCACACTGTAAATTTTGAGCTTTTAGTACCTTATTTCAAATTGCCGCCAACCCATCCCCATCCCCATCCCCAAAATGCCACCTCCACCTCAGATCAAATTTACAAATGATTTCCATCTTGAGACAAGTGCTACACCGCTTTCTTCCTTCATCAGTGCCATTTGACACAATACAGTTATTAGCGGTGTTCGAGCACTTGTTTGCAGGACACTTCTTACCCGAAATGTATTATTTTTTGTTCCGTTTATTCCGCATAATTTTATATTATTTTCAAGTGATACCCTACAAAAACTCTGTCAGATCTAATAAATATATATGCATAGTACATATTTTTCTCAAGTTGTTCTTCCGTGGGTAATTATGATACTGTTCATTCCTAGACATACATACATACATACACTGTTGCGTAACAAGGTGAGGGACCAGTTGAATAGCCCTTGAACCTCTTTCACGCTCATCAGGAGCCAGGTATCTTTACTGGATTGGGTGTCAACTTAGTGAAAGTTTGTTTGCCGTTGCTCAAGCTATCCGTGTCATCAAGCCGGCTACCGTAGTCTGTCAGGTATTTTATATTCCAGAGGGAGGTGCACATCTTCTTCTCTACTCGACTCTTCTCTTCCATATCGTTTATTGGGTGGATGTCGAATTACACGCTCATTAAACTGAGTGAGTGTGTGCATGAAAGCTCTTTGTCGAGCGGCGGCAGCCCCAAATGCGGTCGGTGCCCGTATATCCAATATCTACCTGCTTGTGCCTCTCTCTTTTATCCAGAAGCCAAGGAGCAGAAGCAGCCATCCATCCAAAAATTGAGCCTTCCTTTCTACTCATCCATATTAAACGGAGAGGAGAGGGGATCTGAAACAAACTTCTTCATCATCGCTAATACATACGTGTGTCTGTGTCCATTAACAAGTGTGATACTGTAGATTAGATCTCACAAATTTCTCTCTTCTCCCTCATTCCATTAGCGATGATTTATCGACACCTCGACACCGCGTGTAATCAGTGTCTAATCAGTGACGGGGATAATCAGTTGAACAATTAGTAGTATCAATTTAGAATAAAAAGAAGGATTACTGTAGGTGTGGCTGTATGACCTGGTCGACAACTTCTTCTTCCTCTTCTATTGTCTTTAAACGTCCGTCTCGGGACAGAAATCACTGAGAAAGTCAGTCCGTCATTGTCCGCTTTCATTCTATTCATCTCTTATTTAGACGATGCATGCTAATAGCCACCAATTACTTGACACCTTCTGGTAGCACGGTCACCTTGTCAGTGTCGCACAAATTACACGTGCCGTGCCCTTCGGGATTCAATTCGATACCATCATCATGATGACGGCTATTATCCATCTATTATGTTTAGACACCACGCCGGGTCCATTTGTATGTAGTACACACAGTGCATCATCACTTTCCTAACAGGTCTATCCAGTTTTGATTTCACACTTTTAATTGCATCCCGGTTACACGATTCAATTTGTGTGTGAGTGGTATTTGCTACGGTCGCGCTTCCTGAAATTTGATACACGCCCGCCCCGGGGTGAGAGAAATCGAATGGTCATTTTTACAGTTGGAAGGGATAACAATAAAGGGGAAAAATGATTTTGGTTTATTTTCAAAAGCATGTGTTTTTTCTCAAAGGAAGGGAATATATTAATAGGCTTTTTATCAAGTTCGCAAACTTCGCCTGTTTTTAAAGATCCCGATTGGAGAATGAAAATATTAATAAAAAAACCTAGAGCTAGAACTATTTGGAAACACGTTTTTCTTCAAGAAAAAATTTTCTTTGAATTTCTGTATTTTTTGGTCTATCGTAATTTATCTTTGAAAAATTGACATTCTTTTTATGTGTTCAAGAGCGACTGGTGCTGACGACGCTTCGGTGTTCCGAAGTTTATCCCTGCGGTCTCGCAGTGAATACTGCGGAACAGTGAACAACTGCGGAATATCGGAGCGTTGTCAGCACCAGTCATTCGTGAACACATAATATGTAAAGAATTTCCCATCGGTATCTGTCTGTGTGTCTGACGTCACTTTACGCACCGAATTCGGGCACCAACAAAGCTGCAAATTTTTTGCAATGAATATTGCTCCTTTGGTTTCAAAAGGTGTAGCCCAGCACCACTGTCATCAAATGCGCCACGGTTTTTGTCCAGCGTCAATTCTCGCGTCTCTGTGTTTCTATTTTTGCACGCTTTTAGCTAAACTTGATCGAACGAACGCCACTGTGGAGACACAAACGCATGCGAAAAGGCGCGAGTTCTTTTAAATAAGTGTGCGCCCATGATTTCGCAGTGGAGCGCGTTTGCTTTATTCGCCTGCACTGAATTTCATTTTTCTAAAGAAAAATCGATATTTTTCGATATTTTAGTTGACGAATTCGATCCATTACGCTTCATTTTTAGATTATTCACTTTGAAAACTTTGTTTTTATTTTAAAACGGGGTATTTTTGTCAGAAAAGGGCCGAGCGTTACAATTAGGATTTTGAAAGAAAACCCCTGGAAAATTAGTTTTGTGATTCGAAGGGAATAGAATAATTTATCTTTATTAGTTTTAGTTCATTTACAGACAAATATTGCACCATCGCACGGCACCCCCGCCTTCTTTCCAGAATTGTTTCTACCTGGCGCATTTTTAAAACCCTAAGGCTCGGTCATTTTCTGACCAAACGGCCTCGTTTTTGGATTAAAATGATGGTGTCATCCTGAATAATCAGACCATGATTCGAATTTCTCAAAAATAAAGTAAATTTTCGAATGAAAAAATAATTTTATTAGCCGACGAACACACAAAGTGACACGAAATCTCACACACATACTGACAAAAATCAATGCTTAAAAATAGTAAGGATAAAGATATTATGTGTCCACAAGCCCCTATTGCTCGGCCATTTTTTGAAAATTAATGAAAAAATAAATCAAATTCGAATTTTTTCCATTCCAAAAAGAAACCTGATACAATCTCATGATCCGACCAGAGCTGGCTTATTCTACAGTTTCAAATAATCTGGCAGCTAGTTAGCCACCATCCAATGGTACATACACCATAACAGGATACGCTATTGCGCAATAGGAATGGACATATGGACACCACGACTCCTTGAGAGCCTAGAAAAAGAGAAGGTATGATTAGCAGCGAGAAAGAGAGCAAGCTGAAAGATTCCGACACGCTGCCGCTTGCTCACCGTTTTGGTGCATGGAAAGAGCAAGCAATTAGTTGAAAAACACCGGCTCACAGATGTTAGCAGCTAGGGAATGGAATGCATAGAAGGCAAGGAAGGGAGGTGACAAAAGAGATGGGGTGGACCAAATTAAGATTTATGTACAAAGATTTTTAAGCTCAGGTGGTCACAGTTGTTCTACAGGGAACACAGTTTTCCCCTTAAACACAATAGTATGCATATTTCTTGTCCAAAATCAATCAATGGTCATGTTTTCTAAACTCTGTCACCCAGCCATCAAAACCACTCTTATCAAAAGTTCTCACCATCTGTTAGATGTTATCCTCGTGTCCACACTAATGAGATAATCACAAGATTATATACGCTGTCCACCAAGTGCA
Source organism: Caenorhabditis japonica (assembly GCA_963572235.1). NCBI lineage: Eukaryota > Metazoa > Nematoda > Chromadorea > Rhabditida > Rhabditidae > Caenorhabditis > Caenorhabditis japonica. Next base: position 2,725,899 of record OY754346.1, read on the forward strand.
TCATCCCAATCATTGGCGTGTCGTGTCCTTGCGCAGTTTCGGGGCAGGTTGGCTGGCGCATGTCCATCCCATTTCACGCTTCATTTCCTCGGTGTGACTTTTCTCACTACTTGCTAAAAAGTTATGTTGAACTCATACCGCAGAGTTCGGAGAGAAGTACTTTAATTTTTTATTAAGTTTTGAGGTCACTGGAAAAATATATTAAAATTATTGTGACACGATGTTTGCGTACTTTTAAAAATTGAGTGCATTTTTTTGATTTCCTTCGCCAATTTTTTCATTATTGTGTTTTCAACCGACTTGCGATATGAGAACGCGAAACGAAACTCCGCCCACTTATTTGTGCGCGACCACGCGAACACAGTGATATTTGAAGAGACGCAGACAGAATTTTTAAAATTACGCGAACACCGTGTCGCAATTTTTCTTGTTTTTCCAATAGCATGGCATTTTTTTCGCAACTCGAAAAACCCCTCAATGAGAGTTGTAAAAGAATTTATTTATGATTTCTAAGTTCTTTCAATGTTCAAATTTCTAGCTGCCAACTAATGATCCAACCAAAACCAAAGTTGTTAAAAATCTTCATACGAGTGGACAATACAAAACTTATATATAATACACGTGTCAAATACCAACAAGACAATAAGAAAGTGTCCGGATGGCTAAGTGGCTCACAGTGTGATACCTTGCTCAATTGAGAGAAGGAAAGAAGGTGTCAATCAAATGTATGCTCACACCAAGTCTGCATGCTGTAGGCAGGTACCACGTGGCAGACAGCTGAACTAACATAGTTACTGATGGAGTCCAGAGAGAAGTGATTAAAAAATGGGATTCCAAACTTCAACTTATTTTCTTTTCCTTTGTTAAACTTTCCAGGATATTCAATAGACGGAGAAACTGTACATAGTTTGAAAAGGCCAAATATTCAAAGTATCAATAGGTTTATGATAGGTCAATTGGATCGCCGCAAAGATTGAAGTTTAAGTGGGTTAAAAGACTGTCAGATAAATTGTTCAGCAAGTTTTAAACATTTTTTGAAAATCGTTAGGATACTCATATTCTATGAGGGAGTATGGTTTTAGAGTGCTTTTAGAGTATGGAGCACGGCACCCCAGCCTGCCTTTCAAAATTGTTTCTACCTGGCGCATTTTTAAAACCCTAAGGCTCGGTCATTTTTTGAGAAAAAGGCCTCGTTTTTGGATTAAAATGATGGTATCATCCTGAATAATCAGACAATGATTCGAGTTTCTCAAAAAAATAAATTTTCGAGTGAAAAAATAATTTAATTATCCGACGAACTTGGTGGCGCATTGGAAGACGGGGGGAGGCGTGTGGAGCAGCAACAATTTTCGTACTACTTTTAAGAAAACTGTTTTATTGAAATTGCCAGACTACGTTATTGTGGCGAAAAAAACTTCACGTCACATGGTGTCCAGGATTTGAAAAGTGGGCGGAGTCGAGCAAACGCGCCCCACTGGATTTTTTCGCGCGAAATTCAAATTTTGACGCATTTTTAATGTTTTTCGGGAAAAAAAGCATAAATTCTTAATTGTTTCCCACATGTGCTCCAACAGAATTATAGCTGAGGTCTTTAGAAATTTTTTAAGCCAACGAACGTCGCATTTGGTTCAGCCACCATTTCGAAATAATCGTTTTGAGTTTTTTGGTGTTTTTGCAGGATAAATCTTTACGAAAATCGAAGTTTGGGCAATTTTATGGTATTAAAAGATACAATACATACATTTTACAAAAAAAAAACAGCTTTTACTGAAAGAAAAATAATAAAATCAATAAAAAAATGCGCGAGTCGAAAAATGCGCAAGCACAGAAAGTGCACCATGCAAGAATCAAATAATGGACCTATTCATAGGATTCGTTTATTGACATTTTTTTTACATTGTCTGACATTTTTTGACATTTATGAATAGGAAAAAAAACAAAAAAGAACAAAAAAACCTTTTTTTTTTCACGCAGACGTGACCTCGGCGTAGCGTGTTTGCAATTTTTGCAAGCCGAAAATATTATTTAGGATTTTTTAAAAATAACTTCAACGTGATTGTGATGTCATTGAACTTTGACCTTGACTCCTTTTCTTTAACTAAAAATTCACAAAAAACAATAAACAAATCATTTTACAAAAGAAATGAGAACTGCGTCTCCCCGCAGCGCTGGAAGCCCTTCGACTATTGGACTTCACACCTACAACAGTGCAGCGGATTTGACCAGTGGATATGTGTAAGACAACATAGACAAACAAACATACAAGCTTTTATTTGTTTCAGAATAATCCTTGAAAATAACGAGTTCCTTTTCGATCTAAACACGAAGAATTCTTGCATTCGCCCGCTGGAAAGTTTCATCAAACTGCTCTCCTCCTCCAATGTCGCCAAGGAGTTTTCCCACTTTTCCACACTTCCGCTCTCTCGTTTTCGCACCGTCGACGCGTTTTTCGATCATCCGGAGCTCAATAAACTTGGTGAGATCCAAGTGTACGAGCAGACACGTGTACGCGCTATTCACAAACATGGCCACAACTATATGAACGCAAGTTGGATTGACGGTTTCCGAGAGGTCCGCAAGTTTTTGGTGTCACCATCACCAATCTCTGACACTGTCAGTCAGTTCTGGCGTGCTGTGTACGACCGTAACTCCATGCTGGTGGTGACGTTGTGCGATTTGTTGGATGAGAACAAAAAGCCGTGGGTGCCCATGAAAATGGGAAGCGAAAACCGACTGATTGTCGACGATATGATTATCGAAATGATGAATGTTCGTCGCGTCCGTCACGGCTGTCACTCGTCTTTGTTAAAGATTACCAAACTAGGGGTAACCAGCAAGACTGTGTTATTGTTGGCATACGCTGGATGGGGCAAAATGGGATATCCACAACGCCCGTCAGACGTTCTGAACCTTGTCACGGACATGAATCATATGAGGAAAGTGATGAAGCAACAAGCTGTTGAGACAAAAATATTACAAGAGCACCAAAAGTGAGTTTGTGCATGCATGCATAATTTGAAATAGAAATTTATCAATGAAGTCGTATTTTTTAAAGTACTCCTATCACATTGGTCTGTTTTGACGGTCTCTCCAGAAGTTGTACGCTCGCTGCTCTCGATATTCTCTGCCGGCGTCTGGATGCTTCTCATGAAATTGGCACTCCATTTGTCGACATACTCGATACGATTGCGAGACTCAGAATGCTCCGTGGAGCTGCTTGCATGGTATATCTTTAGTTTGCAAATAAGTATAGTTTTTTAATCAATCTCATTTTAGAAATCTGAACAATTTGTATTTTTATCATTGGCAATGCTGGAATACGCAATCCGTCATCACTACATTCCAGTGGATGCCATTGAAAAAATTCGTTTGGATGGATTCATTGTGAAGAATCATTTTGAAACTGTATAATTTCTTTCACAATAAACGTGACGTCATTGTCAGAGTAAAAGTACTTTTCTCTTTTTACAAAGTTTTTTACTTGATTTTCACGGATGACCTGGATTGCACATACTTTAATTACCTCACCAACCAACTTTCTTCGCAGTTACTTAACTATCATACCATTATGACTACTTTCTCCTATTCAGTTTTTATTTTATTTTTTACTATTATTGATTTAAAAATCAAAATTTCATATTGCCAGATTTTTCAAGAAGTACCGGTATGTATCGTATCATACTTTAGTTTCACAATTTTTAAGTTATTTATTTTCAGATTGGAATGGGTTTGGGTATGCCAATGGGAATGGGAATGGGAATGCCAATGATGCCGATGTCAATTCCTATGCAGTTTGTAGGGAATCCATTCGACAATGGCATGGAGATTGTATGTTTTTTTGTTGGTTTTTTTTTCCAAAATAATAAAATTGTCAAAACCATAAATTAATGGTATATCGTAACCAGAACATAAAAAACAAGATACTCTTGATTCTATTATATGTTTTTGAACATGTGGGACTTACAATGCTCCAATGTTCCGCAGCATTTGCTCCAAGACCGCTCACAGGTGAAATGCGGTGGATGCATATAGTGTCCCTATTTGAATCATATTATGCATTTATGTAAATTAGACTCTAGACATTTAATAAATCCGCGTCGTTTGATTAACGTTTACACATTTTACTAATTCAGCCACAAAAATCAGTGCCTTTCAAGAAAAAAATAACTTGTAAGAAAAGTGAAAACAGCAGGGGCAAAGTCGCCAAATGTCGTAGGCTTGTGTATATACATTCAATTTATTTATTTTAATGCAAAAAATAAATAAAAAGTTATTATATACCGTCCAATGAACCAAAAGGACGACATGATTAAAATACGGACGCTATATGCATCCACCGCATTTAACCTGTGCAGTGAGAAGAAACTGCGGAACATTGGAGCGTCGTATCGTATTTCCTCCTGTTTTTCTATTAGAAAAGCGCTCCAATTAGAGAGTGCGCTTCTATTTCTCAAACATTTTTTTCTGAAGAGAATTATTGAAAATAAAATTTCTTGGCGGCGCTCGAAACCCCTTTTTTTAGAAAACGAAAATACCTCATTCTTAAATTCATTTCTGTAAATAATTTCTCGTTTGCTTTTTTTTGCGGTTCTCGGTTCTTCAGAATCTGGCTCATCGACGACATTCAGCTCCTTGTTTTCGTCTATTTTTCTCTTCGAACGTCACTGAGTATTGAAAAAGAAAGGAAGAAAACTGAAATATCAAGAACAGCTGCAAAAAAAGGCATGTAATTCAGTGGGTACAACGATTCGGGGAACAAAAACTATTCGGGTGTTTGTTTGTAAATTTGTACTCCCGAATTATTGGGATATTGTACCGCCACTGCATTGTATCCCAAAATATGTTACCATTGATTTTTGTTACTACCCCCCAAATAATGAATTTTGTACCCCCGAGTCAAAATCGAAAAAAATAAGAAAATCCGCAAAAACTAATGGGGTTATTCACGAGAAAAAAACGGTTTTTTTTTTGTTTTTTTTTTCCAAACGAAGCGATGTCGAGAATTGTAAAAAAAATACAGGTTGAGAAACGGGGGTTTCCCCTTGATATAGCATTGATAGTGAAGAGACGCAGAAGGTGAGGAGTTCAAAAAAGGGCGCACTCTCTGTGTCTCTTCACTATCAATGCTATATCAGGGGGAAACCCCCGTTTCTCTGCCTGTATTTTTTTTTTCAATTCTTGACATCGCGTGAATTGGAAAAAAACAAAAACAAAATTTTTTTTTTCTCATGAGTAACCCCGAATAAGACGAGAAATTGCATTGCACAGCCAGTGAGTGCGCCTCAATTAGAAGGTGCGTCGGTTTAAAAATTTTGCGCAACAAGACCCAAACCAAAAGTTTTTGAAAAATGTGTTATAACGGCAAAGTACCATCTGCAACTTTGAAAATTAGATGGAAAAACCTCAAGTTGAGGGTTTCCGCACCAATAGAGGCGCATGCACATCTATTACAGGTTTTACGGTAACTATTCCTCTCTTTAGGAATACTCACCGATCACCCAACTCGTCTCCTCGATAGCGCATCTCGTAGAAATGCACCAACGGAGCAAAGAAAGGGAGGACAATCACCACCACCCGGGCTTGACTCAGCTAGGCTTGCCTTTCAGCCCGGGTGCTAGTTTTGGATCAAAGTTAAATGTAATACCTTATGCTCACGAAGGACCATCTTCTGGAGGAAGCATGTCTTCTACATCAAGACTTATCAACTCTATTCCTAGTAAGATATCGTTTATGGTGCATCGAAAAAAAATATTTAACAATTATTAAACATTTTCAGTTTTTGCAGACGAAAAGATTCCAGACGTAATGTGGCGGATAGGAGATTTGATTGGACGTCAAGATAAAATGAGAGAACGAGAAAATGTGTACGATACGAGCAAAATCAACGGGTTTCCTATTATTAAGGTTTTTATAGTGTTTTGATGAAGGCAGAGAAAAACTGTCTACATTTAGACTTCTGAAAATACCGATATGACGGCTTGGGATAAAAATGAGAAGCCATCCAGCATCCAGCAATCATGGACAATTCTGGAGATTGCACGGAAAATTCTGGGAGTTGGTAGGTTTTCAACTTTTGTATCTCTCGCTCCTTGAATTGTACGGCGCAGATTTTCCTGAAAAAGAGTTTCAAAAAAATAAACGATTTTTCGTTCCAGACGAAATTCCTACGGCAAAAGAGGGAAATGCGATCGCCCAATTAGTTGAGGAATGGAAGAAAGAAAAGCGTGGATCATAATTTTTTACATCATGTTGCCTCGTACTACGGTTTCTTGGAAGTTTTGTTTGCATCTCTTTTTTTCTCATGGTCTCAATTTTCTTACCGGTTACCATATGCTCCATCGCAAAATTTGTAAGCGACGCAGACAGAGATGACCTTCAATTTAAACACTTGAGGGGGCGGGGTTTCAAACTAGCGAGAAAATTGAGACGGTGATGAATGGCGAAAAACTGATTAATAAAAATCGTTTTTTTTTACAGTTAAAAAAAGGCGAGTAGCTTTCTGCCATGAGAATTTAAACGAAAACATTATTTGATTGAACGGTTCGCAAACATTTTCAAGCCATCATTTTCCAGAGACTTGGCTGATACTTTATCAATTTTGTAAATTTCATGAAGAAATAAAAATGCATTGCTATAATTTTGCAACAGTCATTTTTTAAATAATAAAAAGAAACAAAAGAAATAACTGTAAATATATAAAACTATTAAATTATCAAATTAAAGTTACTGTCTTTTCAAATACTCTGAATAATCAATAACCCACTCTTCGTTAGTGTCCAAGTAATCGAGAACGGCACCCACAAGTCGTTCAATCTCACCTTCATCTGTCATTGGAGCGCGATTGCGTGTGAACTTGAAAATATATTTTAAATAATTCAGAGGCCATATCACGGCGTGCTGGAGACTACGTTTTTATAATTATTTTTGGAAATGAAATTTCGGAGGTCATCTCTCTCAAGTCTCTGCGTCTCTAGTTTTGCACGCAATTTGCGAAACTTGGCAGAATGTGACTATCGAGACGCAGATAAAATCCGACAGAGCGCGTTTGCCTTCACGTAGGTTCTAACACACCGTGGCCATATGCAAGAAAGTGGAAAACAACAGGGAAACAGTTTTCCGAAAGAAATTTATCTGCTTCTCTCAACCCCATCATACAAAAATGTGCGTTTTGTGTATTTTGTTTACCGGAAAACGGTTTTCCTGTTTCTTGCATATGGCCACAGATGTTTCAATGAATTGTTATTTAGTTTGGTATTTTTAACTAAAAATCATCATTGGCTCTCTCTTATTCCCAATTGTAAAAACTATCTCGCCTTCTAGATATTTGTGTCTTGCCGATTTAACGCTCTGTCTTTTTCGCTCCCAATTTTCACACATTTTCTTTATATTTATGTCTTTTCCAGAAGTAGCTTCTCTTGTTATTCCTCTATACAACTCTCTCTGGACAAGGGATCTCAGCGAACGAAAAAAGTAACAGCAAATGAGGAAGCACTGAGAAAAAAGTTGCAAAAGGAACTTCTGCTGTTGATTTAAAAATACGGGAACAAACCACGTTTTTACTCGAATAGACTAGTCGACGACATTTTCAGATGCTAGCGAATGAAAGATTAAAAATAGCAACGTAGCAACTGCGAATTAAAGGAAAATAGGGAAAGAAGGAGAACAAGTTTTAATTTGAGCAAACCATCGATCCCCAAAGCCGTCAGTTCGGATTTTGTTTTTAGATTCCCCTTTCCGGTAATTCAAGATGCTCGCTTAATAAAACCAGCTGCCAAGTTTTTTGCTCCGTTCGGTTGGGCATCGAATCTACATGCTTTTGGCAAATGCTCGCCTTAAACAAACAAGTCCAGTACATGTCCGGTGATAAAATGCAAATTAAGATTCATTGAGAACAAAAATATTCGTCTCTTTGGCATGTTCAATGAGCATCACCACAAGGGCATTTTACAGTTTTTTTTGTCGGTCATCCTGATTGTTCCCAAAAAAAACCTGAACAACGAATAGAAAAGCAAATTTCGGAAAACTCAAACAAACGTTTGTTGCCTGTGCGGGCTACGGTAGACGTCGATGCGTCGTGCGCATCAAGATTCCAGATTTTTCAAGGCTTCCGTTTTGCTTTTCAAGTCATATGTTAGTCTGCCGGTATGAGTCTATCCGAGTGGACGAAAACAAGTGAAAACTTTAAAAATAAACGTTTGTTTTCGAGAGAGAAGGTTTTATTTTTGAAAAAGAAATTTTAAAACAAAGTAATAATTAACAACGGTACTTTGAATATTCCAAAGAACATTATTCTGAGCTAACACAGTTTAAAACCCGGAAAAAATGTTTGCATGATTTTAGCTAACAACTTGGCCACACAACTACGCTACATGTATGAATCGTCGCACTCTAAACCGCACGCACGAATAACTTATTCGGTTCATTATTAAATAAGACAAACTTTCTCTATGACAACAGAACCAAATAGATTACTAAAGTTCTGGGAACGAGACTTCTGAAAAAATATGAGCTGTTTTTGTTGGTGATAAGTTCTAAAAATTAAAAATCAGGAACTTGTGGTTAATTACGTTTAAATTACTACAAGCGGATACATTCGCCCACCACACTTCTGCAGTGCAGATGTTATTAAAAATGTCAACAACAGGGGAGAACGCCCACCGAAAAAATTTGACTAGCCCCGCCCTTTTTCAATATGGTTTTTAGTATTACATTATCTATAGTCATAATTTCATCGAAAATCGGTGAACTAAACTTGTTGAAAAATGTATTTGAGGCTATCAGAAATCGATTTCCGCACTCCAGAATTTTTAGTTATTTACTATTATGTGGTTGGGTGCATCGCCGTTGGTATAAACTTTTTTGTCGTTTATTTATTGATATTTCACAGTAGAAAAATGGATAGTTTCAAATATTACATGTTATGCTTCCAAGTAAGACTGATAGGATGAATATCAACTGTTCAATAGCCTTTCAGATTTCATGTCTCCTGTTCGATATTCATGTCTCGCTTCTTATGCAACCAATTCCTTTATTTCCAATTAAAGCTGGCCATTCTGTAGGAATTCTGCCCATTAAGTTCGAAATATCAAATCATTCTTTGATGACCATTCTATTCTTTCTTGATGGTCTACAAGCCAGTTCTCTCAATATATGTTTTCTACGAAAACATCAAGCGATTACGAAGATTGGCAACAAGTATCTTCTGCCCAGAAGGGTTCACAATTCTCTCGTTATTTTATTGTTAGGCTTTGCATTCTCTTTCACTTTATCGTTTTATTTCTCAAAAATTCCAAAAACGGAGCAATGGTGGATTATTGATAATGTAAGCTTGCAAACTTTTCTTTATCAAGTATCTTCCTATGAACATTATTTTTTCAGGACTATTCCATTTTTCGAACCCAATTTGAGCAGTTACCAAATTTTGATGTCTATAAACCCACTGTGGAATTTCTGGCAACTCCGTTATTGATTGGAGCAGGATGTATACAATCTGCCTTTATTGTTTCTTTCTTGGTAATTCAAATGCTTAAAACATTGTCGAAATGCAAAACTAACTTATCGAAATCGGCACTGAACAGGCATAAAACTGTTTTACGAAGTTTGGTGGCTCAGTTTCTCACCACACCGATTGGAATCTTGCCAAGAATTTTAATAGTCTTACCACTTTTGATTTATTTCAAAAATGCACAAGGTTAGTTTTAAATTGTGTTTTTCACGGCAATATAGAAACGTTTTTAGTATTCACATGGTGCATGTTGATGGTAACGACAACTCATTCTACTATCAATTCTCTGGTTTTGATATTCACATTACCCGAATTCCGAGATTTCGTGTTATTTTGTAATAAAGCACGCAAAAAAGGAAAGAACAGAACTCATTCGAGTGTCAGTTTTGTGGGACAGCTTTCTAGATGCCGCCCACCTGCTTATTTGTCTTAGGGAATCCCATTTGTTTTGTGTTTTTTTTTGTGTACAAAATGACAATAATGTTACATTAATAAATTTGTTTTTCTTTTCCTTTTCGTTAAAAACGTATGGTTATGTTTTATAATGCTCCGCTAGGAGCAGGCAAAAAAGTGGCAAAGCGCATGGCATCGTGGCGTCAGTCTCGCAGGGACATCGTGTCGATTTATGATAATTTACTTTCGAATTTACTGAATCTTTTGAATGTGGAACCATCGAGCCTAAATCGGCACACTGTCGCGATGAGATGAACTCGACGTATAAATATTATCTATTCAGTATTCTTGCGGGCTACAGTAAGCGTAGGCACGAAAAATTGAAAATTCATCCCCACAGGTTTTTCAACTGAACGCAGTGCAAAAAAAAATTTTTTTAATATCCGGAACAGGCTTACTCGGAAATTTCCGAAAATAATTCCGTTTCCGTCGGAAATAATTGCTTTCCGATGTCGGAAAAAAACATGTTTTTCTGTTGAAATTTGGTAAGAAAAATCGTGTTTTCTTTTTTGGAAAAAATTCGACCATGTCCGTGACACAAATTTCCTATTTAAAACACGCGTCTATACGTATCTTTCCACAATTTTTTAAACTTTTTTGTGGATACCGTAAAACCTGTATTAGACTTCCCCTTGTATTAGACTTGCCCCTCTAATAGACTTGCATCCGAGCGAGGCCTTGGAACAATAGACTTGCACCCTCTAACAGACTTGCCCCTTTAATAGACTTTCCCCTTTAATAAACTTGCCCCTCTGCATACGCAATAACTACGGCAAAATTACGGACCTTCACTTCAATTTTTCGAATTTTTTTTAATTAGTGATGTTTTTTTCAGTTTTTTTTGTGTTTTAACTGCTTAGAATTAATTGAATTTTTTCAAATGTCGGATATTGATGAGGTCAATACTGAAGCTCCTGCCGGGAAAAATACGAAATTTAACATTAGATTTCAAGAAAGTGGTGGTCGACTATGCTTGCACAACGAATAACTGTAAAGCGGCTGAAAAATATGGAGTTTCGAGGAAAAACATTCAGCAGTGGAAAAATCGAAAATAGAATATGAAATGTTGGTAAATGGTTCAGCAAAAAAAAAACGACATTTGGAAGGTGGAGGAAAACACGTAGTAGATGAGGAGATTGTTAAGGATCTGGCAAAATGAATTCGGGAACTCCGCCAGAGAAAACTCCGTGTTACAAGATCGATGATCCAATCTTACAGCCGAAAATTCTCTGAAATAAAATTTTTAATATAAAAAACTACCGTTAAACCTGTAATAGAGGCGTATGCTTCTCTATTTTCAACCATTCCTTTTTGGTGCGCCTAAATTGCAAAAAAGCTTCAATTTGAGGTTTTCGCATCCAATTTTCAAACCGAATTGGTATAACTTTTAAAGCATATTTCTAAAAGATAAACTTAAAAAAAAATAATAAGAAAAGTTGAAGTAATAGGCACATAAAAAGACGCTTCTATTACACTTTTTACGGTACCTAGCCTTTTCAAGGTTGGAACAATAGACTTGCACCCTTTATTAGACTTGCCCCTCTAATAGACTTGCACCCTGGCAAGGACTCTAGCGCAATGTTACTGCAACTTCTCATCACTGAAAATGCAACAGCTGCGTAAAGTATGTTCAAGGGTTGCATAACGTTGGCACTGTTCACGTAATAAGCGTAAAAGTTGAGGGTTTTTGCAGAGCAGGCCTTGCACACCACCACTGGACTGGACGAGGGCTAAGGAAGACGATTGGAGAAAACAGAGAGGATATACGAAGACGGTCCAGAAGAAAAACTATGCCAACTTCTAAAGATATCTAGGCATTCGATACATCCACCCAGGGCTAGAAAACAAGTCTCCATAAGTCAGTTAATTATTTTGTTTTCTTGAGACTGAAATGATAAAAATAAAGAAAGTTTGATTCAAAATTAGGCATAAGCAAAAATGTTTTCAATTACGCGCTCGACTCCCGGCAGAGAAAATTAAAGGGACACGCAGTTTCGAGAGCCGTAGGTCCCGCAGCGAATATAGAATAAAGAGACCGCACCGCACATTTATCATCATTCTACGAGTGTTTAGGTTTCCCACCCTCCCACCCGGGGAAGAATGGAAGGAAGCGGTCGTTAACAGATAAAAATCATGTTAAATTGAATTGCAGAAGGTCCCAAGAAAGCTTTCTTCGATAGGATCACACAAGTCGCCATGTCGCCGGAACTATGCAACCTCGCTGCTCTTCTCGCCCAGTCTGCTCTTCTCGCCAAAGCACCGAACACATTGAAAGCTTACCAAGCGGAAAATCGACTGCGCAAAGCGTGGATGGCAAAGAAGGATCTTCCGGAAGAAGAACAATCGCTGCTGCTGTACCTAGCACATCGATCACAAGTGGTTGGCAGTGGTTCGATTGCCAAAGCCATTGCGGCCTTTCGAATGGTAAACAACAATTTGTCGATTTTCGGGGGACAATTGGCTGGAGATTTGATAAAATCAATGAAAAAGAGAGAGATCGAAAGTCGCACGCAGCCGAGTCAAATATCATGGACGGAGGTAGAAAAGATTGTAAAAAGGGTAGATGTACAAGACCCCAAGTCGGAAAGAAATGCCCTGATTACGCTCATTTCTTGGACAGCACTTCTGAGAGCTTCAGAAGCCGCCGAAATAAAGTGGACCGACCTGAAGAGAGAAGGCGACGTACTGGAGATCCGCGTTAGGCACGCAAAAAACGACCAACTGGCACAAGGACGTTCAACATTTGTCGAATACAAAGATGGAACGGATCTGGACATCCTTTTGTCAAGATGGAGAGTCAGATGCTCTGAGCCAGCGTTCAAAAGCGACTATATTTTTTTCAATCTCAACAATCGAGAAAAGCTGTCGCCTTCTGCCATTTCAAAGGTGACAAAGGAGACGCTGAAGAATGCCGGAGTTGAAGGCGCAACACACCACGCACTTCGAAGGGGTGCAGCGAACGCGCTAAGAGCAAGCGGTTTGTCGTTCGAGGAAGTTAAAGCGAAAGGGAGATGGAGATCAGATGCGTCGGTGGCCAGGTATCTAACTGATGCACCAAGTGCTCAAGGACTTCATGCGACCACATCGACAAGTTTAGTTAAATTTTGATCTACACCCGTTCCTTTTTGTCGTATATTTAGTTTTGACTAGTTGAGATGTTCCGTTCTTGTTATTAACTTCAAGAGTTGTCTTTGTTGACTTACCCTTTGATTACATATTATACCAGTTCCGCTGTTTTACGGTTCACAAAATCCAAAATTCCCGGTTACATTGTTCACTTATGGTTTTTTATTATGGTTATATTAATTCAAGCCTGCCCTTGCCTATACCACCACCTATGTTCACACTCACAACCCTGTTTTACTCGCTAAACGAATAAAAACTGTACCATCAGACATTGCGCGGCCAAGAATAATCATTACAAAGGATTACAGGATCAAAGAAAACCTTTTCTCACGACCCGAAAGGGGAGGGAGAATATGAGGAAAATATGCCTAGAAGCACACGAGTGGAACTGGCAAGGCTCAGATCTCAAAGATCACCAATGCTGGGAGACCGGGCGACTACATCATGCAACAAATGGGATAAAAGAATGAGGGACACCTGGCCCATCTACTCAGATGCTTCCCAACACAGCCCCTGCAAACGTCGAAATTATGAAAGGACCCAATTGGGGTAGCCAAAGCGCTAGGCCTGGAAATAACTCAATTCTAGTTTCGAGAGTAGTGAATAAAAAAAACGAGCTTGGATAATCTCTGTTACCAGACTGAAAGAAGGGAAAATATTTGCAATTCTTCAAAGAAATGAAGAAAAAGATGTTTACTTTTTATATATGCGACCGGAGGGAGCTGGGCGGATGCTTTCTTTGATCCTTTTGAGTGTTTACTCGGCTTCCGGTAACCTTTTCTTATCTTTTTAGGCTTCTAAATCCAATTTTGTAAAGTTCATAAAGAAAGACAAGAAATCGACAATTATAAAACGAAATGATGATTCTATAACATGAAAATCTTAAAATGTTGTGAAAAATGGGAAAATTTTGCAACCGTCATTTTTTAAATAATAAAAAGAAACAAAAGAAGTTACTGTAAATAAATAACACAAAAAAATTTTCAAATAAAAGTTACTGTCTCTGCAAATACTCTGAATAATCAATAACTCCATCTCCGTTAGTGTCCAAGTCGTCGAGAACGGCATCCACAAGTCGTTCAATCTCACCTTCGTCTGTCATTGGAGCGCGATCACCAACTAAAAGAAAAATGATGATTGAAGGTTTACATGTAAACTTGAAAATATCTTTACTATAGTCGGCGAATACATCATCAACCTCGCTCTACTGCAAAATTCCTGTAAAACAGTGTTGCACTTGCAAGATTAACTCGAATTCTATTGTTTATACTTCTTTTCAACGCAAAATGATGTATCCACGACGAATTGCAGTTAAAATTTTGTTTTTCGCTTCAAAAAAAGCGCACTACACTGTTGAAAATTGAAAAGTGCCGTAGAGCGAGGCTGATGATACATCCGCCGAGTATATCTTCTTTATATAGAAAATTTGAGATTAGTATGTGTGTTTGTTTGATAGCAACGTACTCAGGTAATTTTCGGCAGTTTGCCCCGACTTTTGGCAGTTTGCCCCGCAAAAGGGCATGTGGGCCGACTCCCAATATGTATAGCAAAAAACAACCGGTCGATTGCACCATGTGCGGAAATTGCTCTATGAGGATGGATACTCGGCAATCCGGCTAAATTGTGTGTAATAGGAATACTTTAAAAACAACAAACGACCTTTTAGACTAGCAAACAGTTTTATTGACTGGGAGCAAAAATATTTGTAAAAAATCTCCTCCCTGTTTGGATCTCTGCCCATATTGAGAGCAGAGAGGAGGGAATTACTAGTCTATCAAAATTCGAGTATCAAGAGGTTAAATAATTGTAAACGGAACGTCGACGGCACGCAAGAGATACGGAAACGAGTGGCGCTCAAAATTCGCAATGACGGGCGAGAAGAAAAGGCAAGAAGCGGCGTGACGACGATGACAAAAATATTAATCTGAATAATAAAATAAAAGAAATGTTCTTGTGTTTGGTTGTCGTTTGAGTATCGTGTAGAAAATTCTTGCTTAGTTTTATGGGGTTATTCAGGGTCGGAAAAAAATAGTTTTTTTCCTTTTTTTCCTTATTCAAACGACGGAAAAAAAAGAAAAAAATCCGTGGCCGCGAGAGTTTTTTTCCGTTGCTTTTCTAGGCCATCGCAAAAGTTTTTTAGGCCCTCCGCTGTGAGACCTGCGCGCGAGTCCAATTTTCAAAAATTATTCGCCCGTAAATCGATATTTCGCAGGTCTCACGGCCGAGGGCCTAAAAAACTTTTGCGATGGCCTAGAAAAGCAACGGAAAAAAACTCTCGCGGCCACGGATTTTTTTTTCTTTTTTTTCCGTCATTTGAATAAGGAAAAAAAGGAAAAAAACTATTTTTTTCCGACCCTGAATAACCCCATTAGTCGTATTCGAGTAGCATTCCGCGAAGCGGTAGCTTTTTTCAACTGAGCAGTTTTGGGACTGCCCAAATTGTTTGTTTTTGCGTTTGAAACTCAGGCAACGGCTCAGGTGTTCCATTTTGTTGGCGCGTTTGTAGTTTTCAACTGTATCGGCTCGCACAGTGCCATTTTCTCGTCTCGCGACGTCTGCGTCTCTTCGATTGGTGTGTTTCCTGTGCGTCGTCCTCTCTGTCTTTAAGTCTCTCACTCGAGCGCTTGATGAGAGATTATTGTTTTTGAGTTCGCGAAGTGCGCGAGAGTATTATTTTGGCATTTTTGTAGGAATATCCGCTATTTTTCGATAATTGTTGACTAATAGAATAGTAAAGATAATTTTGCACGTGTAGGGCAAATAGACTAGAATTAATTAGGACAGCGCGATGTTTATAAAGGTTGTGGGATAAAACCTTACTTGGGTTTTATTCCGCGACAAACCTGTTAGAGCAGAGCGCGCGACGCTGCTGTGTCAAGGTGCGCGACGCTGCTGTGACTCTGCTGTGACTCGGCTGTGACCACCACTTTTCGCGGCGAGACCACAGCGCTCCGCTCTGACTGCTTTTCGCGACGCAGTAATAGTAACGACGAATTCAATAAAAATAGCGGATAAATTCCCAAAGCCGACAGTTCGGCTTTCGTTTTTAGATTCCCCTTTCCGGTAATTCAAGATTCTCGCTTAATAAAACCAGCTGCCAAGCATTTTGCTCCGTTCGGTTGGGTATCGAATCCTCATACTTTTGGAGAATGTTTGGCATAAACAAACAAGTTCAGTATATGTCTTGTGATAAAATGTGAATTAAGATTCATTAGAAACAGAAAAATATTAGTCTCTGGCATTTTCAAGTTTTCCTTTTAGTCCGGCATCTTGACTTTTTCAACAAAAAAACATGAACAACGAATAGTAAATCAAATTTACACCACAGAAAGTTTGGTGTCGATAAATTGAGTACATCAAGATTCCGGATGTTGCGAGATTGCCGCTTTGCTTTTCATGTCAAACGTTAAACTGCCGGTACGAGACTATCAGAGTAAACGAAAGTAAGTATTAGGTTGGCAAGAAAGTTTTTGTTATGTTTTGTTGTTGTCCATAGCTCGTGACAGATACCGAGAAAAACCAAAAGATCATTATACTGGGTATATAAGAAATCTACCTTGTTGACAATGAAATCCACTTTCCCCTACTGCTTCTCTCTCTCAAACCCCATGGATCATTTCCGTCCTGGCCCAAATCACCCTACGACATGTCATTCTCTTTTTGTTTCTATCCAACTTGAAAGTGCCGGAGGTTCATCGCCGTCTGGTGCAAGTTCATAAGGCCGAGGTCTCTCATGTAAATACCATTCGCATTTGGTTTGGAATATTCGAGAACAACGACTTTTTCCTTACGATGCTTCCCGCCACGGTGATTCTTTTACTACCGAGCACACTGTTCTCGTCCACCGATTTGTTTTTTCTGTCGCGATTTTCTAAATGACTTCGGATCGGGAAGTTGTTTGTCACATTACTTCCTCTCATTATGGCGCATATTTAAAACCGGAATCGGACTGATTTTTTACGTACAATTTCAAATGCACGGCGATTCTTTTACTGCCGGCCACGCATTTCTAGTCCCCCGATTAGGTTTTTCCTGTCGCGATTTTGTAAATGACGTCTGATCAAAAAGTTGTCTGTCACGTTACTAGCTCTCATTGGGGCGCATATTTTAAACCAGAATTCGTTCGTTTTTATACGTACAATTTCAAATAAAACTGGTTTTCCGTGGTGGCCGAACTGATTTCCGCAAATTTTTTTGCCGCATTTTGCAAAAAGGGGAGGGAACTCCGCCCACTTCATGTGATGAGAGAGTGAGAGAGTGCGATGGGGAGAGGGGAAATACTTGCGACCGGGGGACTAGAAATGCGTGGCCGGTAGTAAAAGAATCACCGTGCCCGCTCTGGGTTGTCTGTATGGTGGTCTGTTCATGTTGTGCACCACTCTGAAACAAAGACAAAACTATCACGGTCGAGTACTACTCCGCCCAACAGCAAAAGGTCAGGGCTCATCTCAATCTCTCCCTGCTCAAAGACCACACTCAGGTAATTTTCGGCATGTGCACGGCACACGAGCAGCAAGGTGCCGTGAAAAACGGCAGGCTGCCGGGTAGGGGTAGTGTTACGCAAGGAAACGGCACACGAGAAGCAAGCTGCCCTACGAAACGGCAAGCTGCTGCGCGAATCGGCAGTGTGCCGAAGGGGTGCCGTGCCGTCGACAAAGGCGTCAGCATTCTTCTCTGGCGCAGGCTGCGTAATGACGCAATTTTTTCTACATGAGTTTTACTTTCGCGTTCTTTTTTACGATTATTTTCGTATTTTTCTTCAATTTTGTGGAAAAAGTAAGTGTTTATAATTATTTAATGTAGACTAGAAATGTTTTTAGAATTTTCCTCGAGGCATCTGCTTATTGCTGCTGGGCGCGTTGTTTTCGACTGTGATCGATTTTGGAAAAGGAGTTTCCAGTTGGTTCCAGGTATTTTTTTTATTATGCCGCGCCTAAGATTGAAACAAATTCTAAAAACGATGATGGTATACACAAAATGTATTATGCGAAAATAAACATTCCGACCAGGCTTTCTCGCAAATTTCCGAAAAATCAGAATTCCGTCGGAATTCCGATGTCGGAAATTTCAGATTCCGGTTCCGAGGCAGTTTCACTTCCGAAAAAATTTCCGATTCCGTTCCGAGACAAAATGATTTGCGAAAAGAATTCCGTTTTTCGTCGGAAATAATTTTTTTCCGATGTCGGAAAAAACATGTCTTTCTGTCGAAATTTGGTACGAAATATCGTTTTTTGTTTTTGGAAAAATTCGAAAATGACCGTGACACAAATTTTTTATTTGAAACACGAGTTTACGTATCTTCCCTCAATTTTTTTAAAAAATTTTGTGGATAATTTAAGATTTTTGGACCTATTCAGGTTCATTTCCGATTTTTCCGATCGGAAATCAGAATTCCGTCGGAAGTCGGGATTCCGACGGAAATCGGAACGAGAATTTTTAATTTCGGAATTCCGACGGAACATCGGAAGAGAGAATCACAAAATCGGAAATTTCCGACGGAACTGGGAAGATAATTTTTCATTTCCGAGAAAGCCTGATTCCGACGCGATGATTGTGTACTTCTGAAAATGATAAAAATTGCTCTTCATTGTTTTATTTATAAAATTACGCAGTCGCCATGTTTAATTTTTTTTTGTTTTCACAATACCGGTAAAAATCTGTTATGAGGCTTTTTATAGCACAAAAAAAAAACAAAAGCAAAAAATTATTTTTTTTTTTCTAAAAGAGATTTCCGAGACCCTGAAAAATGCAAGTAAACCCTGAAACCGCGTAAATCAAAGCCAAGGAAGACTAAACCGGGGAAAAACTTCAGAAACCGGAGAAAAATTTTCAAGTCTGCGGCACGATTTTCCTGCATTTTATAGTAGTTTCTGTACAAATCTCGTGTCTCACACATCTTAAATTTTTGTCGGTTTTGTCTTGACTTCCACGGTCTGGTGTTTCTTTCCGGTTTTGTCAGGATCTCGGATTTACGGACCGTTTATTGTACAAACTAGACAATAAAATTTCAAAAATTTAGTGTTTTTATGTACCGTGCGGTAAACGTTCATGAATACAGACCCAGTAACTTTTTAAACCTTGAGCGGCAATAAATTTTTAAATTTCTTTTTAATGAATAGCTTCGGTTTGAAAGTTTTCTTGCAGTTGAGCATCTACTCGTCGATATGCGGAAATGGACCTTGACAAACGATATGATTCGATATTGACGGATCGTGTAATGCTCCGTAAATATAATCAAATTTTTCGCCATGCACTGCCTCCAAAAGTGGGAAAGTGCAAAGGGTTGGCGCACTTTGCGTGCGCCAATGAGCGCTCATTTTCCACTGAAAATGTGGTTTTCTTAAATTTTTTCTTCAATTATAAAATTTTTAGTTGTTTTTAGATTCAACTTTTGTTTAAATAGGTATTTTCGATAATTTACGAGCTCGCTCAATAAAATCGGTGGAGAAATGAGGACGAAATACAAAAAGTTGTAATATCTGAAGGAAAATCATATTTTTTCAAATTTTCTGCCGAATGACTGGATATTTACTTATTTTTCGATTCAAGTTTTGTAGACATGACCGAGAAAAACATTTTAAGCGCCGAACCGGTCGGAAAAGTTCAAAATTGGCGGCGAAATATGAATTTGAAATATCAGAAAATTCCCCTTCTGGCATAGAATTTCTGAATTTCTGATATAATATGTGGTTTTTTTGTTTCTTTTGTACTTTGTGAAGGTACATTCAATTAAAAATTCAAAAATTTCGCAAAAATATAGCTGCTGCGCCTCAGAAAGCGGTTAAATCCGGCGTTTTTTTAAATTGCCATCTAACTGAGTGTAGAGAACATTTAATATGTGTTTAACGTTTCAAAAAATAGCTTTAATTATTTTATGTCGATGTTATACATTTTTTCTTCAAAAAACCAATTTTCTTCACGTTTTTTCATTATATTCGAAAGGTGCAATAATTCTCGGCGAGGTACGATGCATTTGCGCTCTACCTGCACGCATTAGAGATTAGAGACGGAGAGGCGTTGTGCTAAATTCTATGTCTCTGCGTCTGCAAACGCAAAGTGCGCCAGCCGATGTTGTTTTGCGCTTTCCCGCTTTTGGAGGCAGTGCCATGATTTGTTTTGTTACCTTTTAATGTTTTTTTTAACTGTTTTTATTTATTTAATAAATTTGATTAATTTCAACGAATAGAAGCGATCAAAATGGAATCAAAAATAAGCAGGGTTACGGCAGCTTGCTGTGCTATATTTCGGCATGCTGCCGTGAAAAACGGCAGGCTGCCGCGCAACACGGCAAGCTGCCGCTGGCAGGTGGCACCCCTGCCGATTCGCGCAGCAGCTTGCCGTTTCGCGGGGCAGCCTGCCGTTTCGAAGGGCAGCTTGCCGAAAATTACCTGAGCAGAGTGCACTACTTCTACGATAACGCCAGGCCACATGTGACGAAATCTGCAAAGTCACTGCTGGAAACGGTAAGCTAGACAGTTCTCGCTCTTTCACCGTACAGCCCAGACCTTGCCCCTACTGATTATCACTTGGTCCCGGACATGCAACGATTCCTTGAGGGATCTCTTTCACTTTATCGTTTTATTTCTCAAAAATACCAAAAACGGAGCAATGGTGGATTATTGATAATGTAAGTTTAATGTCTACATCAAATATGGAAGCGTGCAAAGTTTTCCTTATCAAATAGCTTCCTATGAACTTTTTTCAGAATTACCCCAATTTTCGAACCGAATTTGAACAGCTGTGCAATTTTGAAGTCTATAAACCCACTGCGGAATTTCTTGCAACTCTGTTGTTGATTGTAGCTGGATGCATGCAATCTATTTTTACTGTTTCTTTATTGTTAATTCAAATGCTTAAAACTTTGTCGAAATGCAGTACTAACTTATCGAAATCGGCACTAAACAGGCATAAAACTGTTTTGCGAAGTTTGGTGGCTCAGTTTCTCACACTCTTCAAAGCAATATATACATTTTTTGGTATTCACGTGGTACATGTTGATGATAATGACAACTCATTCTACTATCAACTCGCTAGTTATGATATTCACACTACCCGAATTCCGAGATTTCGTGTTATTTTGTAATAAAGCAAGTAAAAAAATAAATGACCAAAGTCCTTTGAATGTCAGTTTCATCGGACAGCCTTCTAAACTTCGCCCACCTGCTTTGTTATCTTAGGGAATCCCATTTTTGTGTTTTTGTTTGTGTATATTGTGTTTTCAATCGACTTGCGACATGAGAACGCGAGACTCCGCCCACTTTTTTGAGGGCGACCACGCGAACACAGTGATATTTGAAGAGACGCAGACAGGTAGCGCACAAATAAGTGGGCGGAGTCTCGCGTTCTCATGTCGCAAGTCGATTGAAAACACAATAAAACGATAAATATGTTAAATACCATAAATCCTGTATTATCCATCTCTGAGAGTTCCACCGCTTGCACACGGACAGTGCACTGCTGATTTAACCGCATTTCTTCTCGCGTCTCTTAAGTTCCCTCGTAGAAAATGCGCATTTCATCGTTGGTCTAGCGCTACATGGCCTAGGATCCGCTGGGCACCCGGTGGCACTTTCAGAGATTGATAATAATAGAACGGCCGGACGTTTTACTTTTCACTACCCTCTCAGGGGACCGCTCTATTTTAGGTGGCGTTCTATAATGAGGGGCCGTTCTATTCGCGAATTTACGGTATATTAATCAATTTTTTTATTATTTATTTTCCTTTAAAAAAATAAGTTTGAGTATGTACTATTTATGTAGAGTAAATACGGTAGTTTTTTTTTTATTTTAAGAAATTCGCCGATCAATATTAATCTTGAAATAATTATTTATTTATTAATCGAATTTTTCAAGCCTCCATTATTTTCAAGTATGGCTTAGAGCTTTTTCGCCTTTTGCTTATGAGATATTCACTTTTTTTTTTTAATTTTTTCAAAAAGTTATTAATAGTTCAGAAGGAGTACACAGGAAGTATGCACTTCTTTCTAGACCACAATAATGACGCGAGGCAAATATAAAAAAAACAGACAAACCGTGTTCATCGTGGCTATGCGTCAACGCCTTCAAAATTTCAGTGCCATCGATGAGATTGTCTTTGTTTAAATCGTGCATTGAGAAATAGTGAAAACGTTGCTGCTCATCTGTTAACTTCTCCACCTCTATCTTGTTCTCAAGATGTTGTTTGATGTGACTGAAAAATATTTATGAAAACAGATTTTGGAATATTTGTACCCTTCATCATGAACTTCCTTCTCGTCGGCAAAAGTGTACGTGGCGGTGTCGACTGCTGAAATTTGGTTTTCCAGATTTTCAGATTTTTGTTGACCTTGATGAGCTCTGGATTCGAGTGTTTAGTCTTATGTTTTAATAACTCAATTCAGAACATAAAAATGCGGTTGTTGTTGCGAAAGCGCGATAAATCCTCTAGCGGGGTGATGTCGAGTAACATTATTTATTCATTGTGTCATTCTTACCTATTTTGATTGTGATCTCAAGTGGTTTTTTTACCACTTAACCCGTGAATAAATAAACAAACAAACAAACAAAAAACAACTACAATTCCTTTAAAAAATCCTTTGAAACTTAATGACATTAAAAGGCTCTCGGACGTTTCGAAAGTGTGACGTTTCGAAAGTGCGACGTTTCGAAAGTGGACTTTTCGATGGTTTTTCTGGATTTTGTCGACGCGGTTTTTCACATAATCACTTTAAAAGGCTTTTTAAGGAAAATTCCTCAAACACCGCGACGACAAAATCCAGAAAAACCTTCGAAAAGTCTACTTTCGAAACGTCACACTTTCGAAACGTCGCACTTTCGAAACGTCTACTTTCGAAACGTCCGAGAGCCAATTAAAATAGAGAATACCGTTCTTCTTTCCGAAGGGTGCTAGGGATGCCGTACTATTATTTATATGTCTACGAACGAAATCCACTAACGACGCTTCGATGTTCCGCAGTTTTTCACTGCGGAATAATGAAACACTTTGAACATCGGAGCGTCGTATTATTCTAAACTCATCAGCTGCTCACAAGCTTTGAAAACAGCCAATTTTCCCAAGAAAGGTCTCGAAGCGCGTTTTTCGACATAGTTGAAATGAGTGTGACAGTAACCCATTTAAAAAAAATGTAAACAAGTTCTATTGTTTTGATTTATTTTTTCTTGTTTTTCGTTATTTTTTGAACAAGTTACTAAAAATTTTAATGGTTACTGTAGCACTCATTTCAACTGTGTCAATAAATTCGTGCTTCGAGATATTTCGCGGGATATTGATGTTTTCGGTTTATGAGCAGCTGTTGAGACAAGAGTAATAGGAAAAGAAATAAACTAGGAAAACATCCAAAAAAGACACTTTTTATGCTTCAAATACGCGAAAATAAATTTTTAAAAAATGAAATGCAAAAATACCTGCAAAAAAGGCTATAAAAGCGAGAAATATGAATCGTCGCATTGTGTATAAAGTGACAACAGACGGTCTCTTTTTCTCTTCAATACTTTATTATCAGCTCCACTTTCCCATTTTGACACGTCTCTCTTTTCCATTTTATATATTTATTTACGCACAATTCAAAATGTTTGAATAAACGAAAATGCATAGTAAGTTCTTTCTAATTGTAATCAAAATGCAATAAATTATGCCAATAACAGTTTGTAAATAAATCAATATAAATATTAAATAATGGTGCTAATGTAAGTTAATATCACAAAATGCATAAAAATGACTAAAATTTCGGGGACTTTTCTGACTATAATGTACCAGTGAAAGTGTTAAAAGTGAGAGACAGAGAGAAAGAAAGAGTGAACTTCTTAGAGCAGCCGGTGGAACCCAAAATTTGGAAGAAAAAAAAATTTGCAATTAGGCAATATTCGTTTTTTTTTTTCTCCCCTCCCGATTATTGCTGAGTTCCAGTCTTAGCCATTTGCTCCTGATGACTTCTTGCCTGGTCCTCACGCATTTTCTGAGCCTTCAGGAATTCTCCATAGTCGATGAAGCCGTCGGCGTTGAAATCGTCGTCTCTAAAACGATTTTAAATATAGTTATTAAAAAAAAAATAATAAAAAATACCTCAAAATACTGTCAATCATAGTTTCCAGCTCGACCTCGCTTGGCAGTGGTGGCGGTTGGTTGTTCGGGTTGTTTTGGGTGTGTTGGGGTCCCGGATTTTCTGAAAATAAATGTTTTTGTTTTTTATTTTTATGGTATGCTTCTAAAAGCCTGCTGCGCATCTCTTTTTTAAGAAAAAAGGACAAACCAGCATGAAAATGAGTAATCGCCTTGATCAACTCGACGCCGTCCAATTTTCCGTTCTTATCCAAATCGTGCATATTAAAATAGTGAAACTGCAGCTGCTCAGGCGTCATGTTCGCCGTCGGATCCACTTTTCCGTCCAAATGCTCTTTTATGTGGCTAGAATATTATTATTTACTACAAAACCACAAAAAAAACTTACTGCTCATCTCTGGCCTGTTCTCCACCGAATTGTTGCTGTTGACCACCGGGCTGAGCTTGCTCCGGTTGACCACCCTGCGCAATTATCGATTTTTCCGACCAAAAACGGTTAAACTCACTTGGTTTGGAAATTGTTGAGGTTGATGAGCAATGGAGCCAAGAATGAAGCAGGAAACCAGCAAACCCTTGGTTACCATTACTAAAATTAAGAAATGTACGACAAAATGACACAGAATAAGCAAGAAAACGGAAGCGTGAAGTGGAAGCAAAACAAAAAAAAATAAAATAATAATCCGGTGTGGATTTACGGGGCGAGTACGGTAATTGAACGACGACGTGTTCAAAAGTTACGGTATTTCTTAAAAATAATATTGTATTTTGAATATTTTTTTAAACTATTTGTTATTTTAATGTTGATATTAACATTTATCACGCCTGGAAATTGAATTCTGACCAAAAATTCAGAAAAAAAATCGACTAAAATAAAAATTAAGCTGTTATTGCAAAGCGTCAAATTGACGCACAATGCACGCAACAGCGCGCACAACTCGGTGTCTCAACATTGATTGTTTCCGACTTTCCACGATGTTTTAGTGTTGTTTGCATTCATTTTTATTGAATTTGAAGTTTCAAATATTTTCGGAAGAAATAAATAAATAAATAAACGTCGAAAACGTTGTTAATAAAACTTTTCAAGAGCTGCCAATGTCGGATGTCGGACTTTGCCAACATTAGATCTCGTCGTCGAATTCCGGACCATCAGTCGTACTCAACAGTTGTCGATTTTGAAGTTCACGATCCGGATCCGGACCAAAAGAGCCACAAACCGAATAACGCTTACAGTCACACATTCTCCACAGTCTTCAACGCATCCGCCTCTCAACTTTGGAATTCCGCGCAGGTTTGACGATTTTTTTCCGTTGAAGCGCGCGGCGCTAAGCGAAAACGATTGTTATCTTTTCTTCGCTTATGCTATTCTTTTTTTTCAGGAAGCGCTTGCATCCACATACGAGACCGAAGAAAACGCGAACAACAACGTCGGCAACGATCGATATTCCGAAGCGCTAGACTCATTGAGCATTTACGGGAGCCCACTTGATCATATCGTTATCACTATGCCGTCGAGGGATCGAACTTCCGAATTCAAGGCTACCGCCAAGTCTTTTGAGGTAATTATTTTTCTGAAATGCATTTTTTGGGAATTCTGAAAAAAGTTTTGAAAAAAAACACCATTTAAAAAAAAAATTTAAATTTCGCTCATAAAAATGCCAAAAAATTAGCAAAAATTGGTGGAAAACTGGGAGAATGCCCCCAGACATTCTCAGAAATTTTTTGACCAAAATATCGATTAAAAAAAATTTTTTTTTCTGAAAATTATGGTGTTATTCACGGAAACCAGCAAAATATGCAAAAAATTCAGCAAAATTCGGAGAATGCTCCGATCAGCCTGAAATTTTGACAAGAAATGTCAAAAATACTCACGGACATGTGCAGAAATTTTCAGACCAAAATAACGATTTTGAAAATTTTCAGAAAAAAACTCGATAATTTTTAAAATCGATATTTCTGCCTGATATTTTTTGCACATTTCCGGGAGTTTTTTTGACATTTTTTTAAAAAATTTCAGACTGATCGGAGCATTCTCCGAATTTTTGCTGAATTTTTTGCATATTTTGCTGATTTCCGTGAATAGAACCATTATGAAAATCGATATTTCAGTCCAAAATGTTTTTGAGAATATTCAGGAGTATTTTTGACGATGTTTCTCAATTTTTCAGGTTTTTTCGCATTTTCTATGAAAAACTGCATATAAAAAGTAGAGAAATGACAAAAAATGGAACGAAAATATTATCAAAAAGTCTTCAAAATCAGAGCATGATACTCCAAAACTTTTGTACTGAAAAAAGTTTCGAAATTGCAGGTTTCGGAACGTCCAAGAACCGAAAATTTTAATCGAAATTTTTTTAATTCAAAATTTTTCAGTTTTTTGTCATTTTTCCATAAAAATTCATACCAGCCGGATTTCTATGAATAATCTTTTTTTTAGAAGCCTGCCATGCGCGAATGAAGAATTTTATGGACCTATTCACAAAACCGGAAAAAAAACGGAAAAAAATTGCGGAGAATGCTCCGATTGATCTGAAATTTTGGGAAATATTGGAAAAAATTCTCCTGTACATACACGCTCAAAAAATTTGGAAAAAAAAAAGAAAATATCGATTTTAAAAATTTTCAGAAAAAATCGATAATTTTTAAAGTCGATATTTTGGTCGGTCCAAAATTTTTTGAGCGTGTACAGGAGAATTTTTTCTAATATTTCCCAAAATTTCAGGTCAATCGGAGCATTCTCCGCAATTTTTTTCCTTTGTGTGTTTCTGTGAATAGGTCCATGAAAAATGTGAAAAAAAAAACAACATTCAAACAAAGACTTTGAAAAAATAATCCGACATACTCAAAAATCAACAAATTTTGATACATTTTCACAACACACAAACTTTATAAATTTGAGATGAAAGCGGCGGCGAATGGAATCCGGCCGCAACAGAAGCACGAGCTGCTCGCCGAATCCGTCCAGTTCAATCAACTGGCGAAACGAATCGGCCGAGAACTCAGTCAAACGTGTGCAAAAATGGAAAAGCTGGCCGAATTTGCGAAAAAGAAAAGTCTGTACGAAAATCGCGCCCAAATCGATCATCTTTCTGGAATCGTCAAATCAGACATCACCGGATTAAACAAACAGATTGGAGCGCTTCAAGAGTTTTCGAAAAGACGGGCGGCGGGCAGTTCTAAAAATCAGAATAATGGTCACTCTCAACTGGTCGTCGTAGGACTGCAATCGAAGCTCGCAAATGTGAGCAAGGATTTCCAGTCGGTTCTCGAAATCAGTACGGAGGTATTTAATTTATTTATTTTAAGTTTTTTTCCATAAAAAACACTCTAAATCTTCAGACAATGAAATCTGAGAAAAACAGACGCGATAGATATTCAAACACCGCCCAAGTCGGTCTTCCCTCTTCGTCTTCTGGAACAAACGTGCGCTCGAAACTTCTACAGGATGATGAGCAGCATGGATCGTCAAGTATTGCGTTGGATATGGGATCGCTCGATAATTTCCAGACACAACATACTATGGTTAGTGATTCTTGCTTTTCTTGGCTAAATGCCTTCTTTAAAAAAAGAAATCCTTCAGCAACAACGCGACACGTCCCTGGAATACGCTCAAGCACGTAACAACACGATGGCCACAATCGAGGGCTCAATTTCAGAACTCGGTCAAATCTTCTCTCAACTCGCATCTCTAGTTAGTGAGCAAGGCGAAATGATCACTAGGTACGTCTTTTATTTTTATTTTTTGTCATGTTGTGACAAAAACGTTCTTTTTTGTGTTTCAACATTATTAAGAATTCATGAAAAGCGTTTAAACCTACCGTTAATCTTTTAATTTTGAAAATTAGGAAATCCTTTTGATGCCTGATTATGAAATAGTGTAATACGACGTTAAAAATTGGCTGACATTATGGGGTTATGCACGAAATGGCAGAAAACTGCGCGAAAACTCGAAAAATCTCAGACGCCTGAAAATTTGGGAAATAAGGGGAAAAAATACTCCTGGACGTGCTCAAAACATTTTGGATCGAAAAAAAAAAATCAATTTTTTGTAAAATCGATATTTCGGTCCAAAATTTTCAGAGCGTATTTTTTCCCTTATTTTCCAAAATTTCATATCAATCGGAGCATTTTCCGAGTTTTCGCGACATTTTTTTTTGCCATTTCGTACACAACCACATTAGAAAAAAATAACAATTTTATTTGTGAAATCAGTGTTTTTTGACTGATTTGTGAAAATTAATATATAATTTACCCAAATTTTGGATGCGATTTGTCTTTTTTATTTTTGCTAAATATTTTTTATTTTCATAGAAATGTTGATAAATATAATAAAAAATGACTAAACTACGATCAAAATGCTCCGATCGGCGACCTGAATCATTGGCTAAATTTGGCTCTCGGACATTTCGAGACCCTGACAAAACCGGGAAAACCACGAAACCGGGGAAGAGGCTCCGCCCCTTTTTGCAACTGCTGCACTATGTTTTATACTGGAAGTGTTGAAAAAGTGCGCCGCAGACTTGCAAATTTTCCCCGGTTTTGTCCATTTTTTTTTTAACAAATTCAAACAATTTCAACTTTCTAAATACTTCAAAAAACGGGAATTCAATACCGAAAAAAAAGGGTTTTTCGAAACGTCCGAGAGCCTTAAATTTTTATGAATAGCCTTATTTATGACGCCTTTTCCCAGAATCGATTCGAACGTGGAGGATACCGCGCTCAACATTGACATGGCTCATTCTGAACTTGTTCGCTACCTCCAGAATATCAGCAAAAATCGCTGGCTCATGATTCAAGTATTCGGAGTTTTGATGGTCTTTTTCGTCGTATTTGTGCTCTTCCTAACGTAGATATTTTATTGCACATTTTCAAGTGTTCTATGTATGTAAAAACACGCTTCATCGCCGCCCCGCCCACCCCTTTTTGATGTTTTTTTCTTTAATAGTATTTATTTTTTTTTCTAGAAGTGGGATTTTGGATTTTTATTTGGTCCCGAAAATGCCTGTGATGATCGACAATATTTACATCTAAACCGCCCGTCTGAAAGCTCCTTTTTATAGATTTTTTTCTCTCGCATAAAGTGGATTTTCACATTTTTCTACCCATTTTTCGAAGTTTATATGGTTTTATCACCAACCATTCAATATATATATATTTTTTATTTCCCAAGCTTCGAACAAATTAACCTGTTTTTTTTTCAGATCCAAATGAGAGTCTCTGCCGGTCTGATGGTCGGTGGCTCGTGCGTGGCGACCGCAGCCACCGTGCTCAACGCCTTTCTCATCAACAAACAATTCTATCCGTCAATCGTCTATCTATCGAAAAGCAACGCCAGTATGGCAGTGATATACGTGCAAGGAATTGTGCTCATTTACTTGATGTTCCAGCTTCTCAAATCACTGTTTTTTGGCGATTTGAGAGCCGCTGAGGCCGAGGTAATTTGCGATATTTAAAAATTTAAAACAAGGGAAAATGTTGAAAAAAAACAAATGCTGGAATTGGATTGGAAAAAGATTATGGAATCTTTTTCCCAGAAAAATCAATTTTTAGGGGCTATTTCGGAATAGAAATTCGACAAAATTGAAATGTCACGTTTTGGAAATTGCGTGAAAATAGAAATCCACGAAATAGAAATGTATATATTAAATCAGAAACGTAACAAAATGGAAACGCGTGAAAACATAAACGTAGCAGAGCAGAAATGTGTCGAATTGGAAGTAAAATGGCAATGGAGCGCGTTTGCGAGATTTATTTTTCAAAACGACTTTCGATGTTTTTCACGTTTTTCTCGATATCTTCCACGTATTTTTAGATTTTTTTTTCGATTTAGATACGTGCGAAATAAAAAAATTTTAAAAATTCGACAAAAAAACTGAAAAAAAAATCTAAAAATACGTGGAAGATATCGTGAAAAATATCGAAAGTCGTTTTGAAAAATAAATCTCGCAAACGCGCTCCATTGCCATTTTACTTCCAATTCTACACGTTTCTGCTCTACTACGTTTCTGTTTTCACGCGTTTCCATTTTGTTACTTTTCTGATTTATTACATTTCTATTTCGTGGATTTCTATTTGCACGCAATTTCCAAAACGTGACATTTCAATTTTGTCGAATTTCTATTCCGAAAGAGCCGCAATTTTGATTTTAAAAAAATCAAACAAACACTGAATAAAAGTACTGAATCCAATAGATTGATAGCATATAAAACATTTTTTAGTGCACAATATATTTATCCACCAATTTCAGCACTTGTCGGAACGAACGTGGCACGCTGTCCTCGAGACGTGTCTCGCATTCACAGTCTTCCGTGATGACTTTTCTGCCATCTTCGTCCTACAGTTCATTGGCCTCCTCTTTATCAAATGTTTCCATTGGCTAGCCGACGATCGAGTGGATATGATGGAACGGAGTCCGGTTATCACACTTCGCTTTCATCTCCGGATGATGACGGTGCTCGCCGCTCTTGGATTCGCCGACTCTTATTTCGTTTCAAGCGCCTACTTTACCACATTGACACGCGGCGCCAGCTCACAAATTGTTTTCGGATTCGAGTGAGTTTTTTTTTTAATTGAATTGAATATTCAGCTTTCTTTTTTTAAACCTTATTCATGAAAATAAAGGCCAAACGATTATTCTAGTGTGATCCTTTTATTCAAAATTGGTCAAAAATGCCTCCGGACTTGAATATTTGGCTCTCGGATCGAAAGTTTTTCTGCATTTTGTCGTCGCGGTTTTGGCACACAATCTTTTTTCTCAGAGCTTTCAAAAATGATTGTGTGCGAACACCGCGACGACAAAATGCAGAAAAACTTTCGAAACGCACTGTCTGTCGCGATAGGTGTTCAAAAGATGTGGTAGAATGCTTTCGAAATATTATCGGCCCGCAACGTCGGTCAAACGCGCTCCGCTGAACTCAATACTACGTGGATTTCATTTTGGTTTCCAAATTATTTTATTTCACGTTGAATTTACACGTGAAATGAAAAAATTTGAAAACCAAAATAAAATCCACGTAGTATTGAGTTCAGTGGAGCGCGTTTGACCATTTTGGCGGGCCGACAATATAATTTATTCGGTCCAATCAAAAACCTTTAACAGGAAAAGAGGGACTGAGATGTCCTTGAGCTAGTTCATACTCACGCTAAACGGAACAATCAACGATAAAAATACTGAATAAAAAGAAGAAAAAAAAGTATAAAAAACGAAGATAAAGTCCGGCGTAGACTGGCAAAAGTAGGCCCAAATTTATTTCGTCGGCAATTGTGTGGTCGCGTGTGGTCCCGGCGCGATGGAGAGTACTGTAGTCGCATTGCGCGGTAATTCAAATTTGAGTTTTTCGTTGTTTTCGTATTTTCATGGTAATTCTTTGTAGTTTTACCATGATAAATAATAAGTCGTAAATAAATAGAAGCGTTTAAGCTAAAAATAAATTTACAGTTTTTTTGCGTCCAACATTTCGTGCATGTCCTGAAAATGGTCAGAATTTTGTCTGAAACTCTCATCCATTCCAGATATGCAATTCTCCTTGCACTTGTTCTTCATGTTACAATCAAATACTTGCTCCATATGCACGACCTACGCAACACACAATCATGGGATAACAAAGCCGTCTATTTGCTGTATGCTGAACTTTTCATCAGTAAGCTCATTTACGAATATTAAAAAAAAACCCTCGTTAAAAAATAGTGGTCTTTATTGAATTTGGAAATTTAAAAGCGGCACTCATTCAATTTTTATTAGCTCATTACAGTACTGCTTTGTGCACCCTTTCATCATCCTAATGTGAGATTTTAATGGGCTTGGGAACGAGGCGATGAGATTTTGATTCAAAATTGTCAACAATGTTCCATGTGAAAAGAAAATCAACTTTTATTTTTTTTTTTGTTTCTTTCCAGATCTCGTTCGATGCATCCTCTACGGCTTCTTCGCCGTCATAATGCTCCGCGTGCACACGTTCCCTCTCTTCTCCGTTCGGCCATTCTACCAATCGGTTCGCGCTCTCCACAAAGCCTTCCTAGATGTGGTGCTCTCGCGTCGCGCCATCAACGCCATGAATTCGCAATTCTCGAACGTGACAGCCGAAGAGTTGACGGCGATGGACGCCACGTGCATAATCTGTCGCGAAGAAATGACGGCCGAATCGTCGCCGAAACGTCTTCCTTGCTCGCACGTCTTCCACGCTCACTGTTTGCGAAGTTGGTTCCAGCGACAGCAGACGTGTCCAACTTGCAGAACGGATATTTGGCGTAAGTTTGTTCAGATATCTTGAAATACGGTATTAGATTTCGAAAAACCTGAAAAAAATATGTCTTGCCTGTTTTCCTGCTGAAAGGTGGAACATCAAATTAAATAATGAAAAGTACGAAAAAAGGCTCTGGGACGTTTCGAAACTTTGTGCATTTTTGCGGCATACTATTATCGCGGTGTTTGCGTACTCGTAGTCGCGTTACAAACCGATTTACGATACTCCGCCCACTGCCACGCTATTTTTTGCTGTAATTTTTCCTTTTTTCACATTTTGCAGTTTTCCTTCTGTTTTTTTTTTCAATACATTTTTGTTTCAGATCGATAAATGGCGTATGCGAATGAATATTGAACAAGAAAACTGGAGAAAAAGAAAAAAAATGGAAATGGCGGATGATGCAAAAAATTGATAAATTATGTTTTTTAAGATTTTCATGGTAATTATTGCATTTTTTCCTCATTTTTTAAAAAATTATTCATTTCAAGTCGCTAAATGTGTTTTTCGAGTACGAGGCGCATTGCATTTTTCACTGTCGGGTCTCGACGCGATGGGTTTTTCCTGGAAAACAACCTGCATCGGGAAAAAAACCGCGAAAATCGGTTTTTTTCCTGCGCTGAATAGGTCCATAAAAAATGAGGAAAGAATGCAAAAATTAGCATGAAAAGACGAAAAAATTTTCCGCCATCCGCCATTTTTTTTATCCTTTTCTCGAATTTTCTTATTCAATATTCATTCGCATATTGTGTTTTCAATCGACTTGCGACATGAGAACGCGAGACTCCGCCCACTTTTTTGTGCGCTACCTGTCTGCGTCTCTTCAAATATCACTGTGTTCGCGTGGTCGCGCAGAAATAAGTGGGCGGAGTCTCGCGTTCTCATGTCGCAAGTCGATTGAAAACACAATACCATACGCCATTTATCAATCTGAAAAAAAAATTTATTGAAAAAAAAAAACAGAAGAAAAACTGCAAAATGAGGAAAAAATTCGAAAAAAAGGAAAAATTGCAGCAAAAAATAGCTGGGCAGTGGGCGGAGCCTCGTAAATCGATTTGCAACGAGAGTACGAGTACGCAAACACCGCGCGACAACTTTAATAAAACAATAATAAAAACGAAAAATAAAAACCAAATGCGGTGTGCTTTGGGGTCTGTTGGCGAAAAACGCTACGCAAACAAAAAATCAATAGTTTCGAAATGGCAGGTTTCGAAACGTGCCAGAGCCGATAAAAAGCCGTGTGTACTGCCTATGGCTCTGGGACGTTTTCGAAACTAGGAAGATTGACAAAACTCGGCAAGGATAATAGAGAGTAAATTCGGCGAATTTTTCAAAATTTACCGCTAAAAATGCACTGTGTCGAAACGTCCCAGAGCTGAATTTCTGGTGCTACCTCGGAATAGAACTGACGCGTAATAGAACTGTAGCGAAATTGAACTCGCTTTGGAATAGAACTGTAGTGAAATTGAACTGTAGCGAAATAAAACTGTTCGGAATAAAACTGATCGGAATAAAACTGTTTGGGAATAAAACTGTTCGGAATAAAACTGTAGCGTTTTGGAACTAAATTAGCAATAGAGCGCGATTGCATTGCTTGCTCATTCAAATATTGGAAAGACTCATGCGAGTGCTTTTTTGAACAGTTCTATATTTGAGCTATTCATCAAAAATTGTTTGTTTTGTTGTTTTTTTGAATAAACTTTTATCATTTTTTTCTCGGCCCGCCTTGACGGCCAAGCAATGCAATCGCGCTCCATTGCTAATTTAGTTCCAAAACGCTACAGTTTTATTCCGAACAGTTTTATTACAAAACAGTTTTATTTTGCTACAGTTCTTTACCGAACAGTTATATTCCGAACGGTTCTATTGCGAAGCAAGTTTTATATCGCTGCAGTTCTATTACACTTCAGTTCTATTCCGAGGTAGCACCGAATTTCTTGAATTTCAAATAAACGAGAGCGGCGTCGGATGTCCGCAAGCACATTTTGGTTTCAACTGAAAAATATGATTTCGTTGTTTCTTCCAGAAGGCCGAAACAATCAACAAAACGCCGCGGACGCCATCCGAAATGCTCAGGAGAACAATGCAGCCGCTGGAGCAGCTGGTGCCGCGCAACAACCACAAATGCCACCATTCGTACCATTTTTCGGGCATCATTTTGGCGGATTCCCGGCCAATCTTCAAATTCCACCGCCACCGCCGCCTCCAGCAGCTCCAGGAGCCGCCGCTGCTGGACCATTCCCTCATCAAATTTTCTACACTCCAGCGCCAGCAAATCGTCCAGAATTTGCAAATCTGATGGTCCCACCTGCACTTCAAGTCGGTGGTGGTCCTCCTGCAATGTTCCCTATGATGCCACCACCTCTACCACCAACAGGAGCTGATGGAGCACAAGCGCCTCGAGCGAACGCAAATCCGCGATATACTGAACTGAGCACCGAGGAGCTGCAAAGATTGGAAGGCGACACGCGAGAAGCGATTTTGGCACGTCTTCAGGCCATGGACAACATTTTGGTGCTTCTGGAGTCGGCACAGATGCAAATGATCCAGATCGCACGGGTGACACCAATTCAACGTCTTGGGCAAGAGCAGATTCCGGTGGAAACTGGAGGAGAAGAAGTTCCAGTTGTGCAAATGGACTCTGAAATTGAAGTTACACCGCTGCCAGAAGATCGAAGGCAAGAGCAACCGACGCCTTCTTCTTCTTCTTCTTCATCGGAAGAAATGCCATCGACGTCGACACCACCACGAACTTCTCTTTTTGGCGTAACATCCACGTCTTCTCCAGTGACTCCGACGACGACAACTTCTGAAGCTCCTTCGACTTCACAAGAGATTCGCGAACGACGTCTGGCACGTCTTCTAGGCGAGACAACGCCACGCTAAGCAATTAGCAGTGTAATTTTGTATTTAATTACCATTGGTCATCCGTAATATTATTCTAATCACATTTTCCTTCTATTCGATGTTCGAATGAATCAAATCAAAAAAAAAACTAGTGATTTTTCTCTTTAATTCGTTGTTTGGGTTTCAAACGTATCTTTTTAAAATCTCTAGTTGCTCGTGTATAGTAAATTATTCTCCTTCTTCTTCACTTTTTCTTTGCCACGCTATTCTTGTCATTGCGACATTTTCGTCGCGAAAAAAAAAAATGAATTTTTCAACAAAAAGAGAAACCTTTAAATTTCCAATCGTCTCGACATGGACCAGGCCAACAGTTGACTGTGATTCGTCCATGGAAGATTGGCGGATCACGAGAAAACTGAAGGAATGGTCAATGAAGACCAATAAATAATATCAGCAGATGGAGGGGAGGGAGACAAATAGCCGCATAGACGCGGGATGAGCGACGGTTCTAGTCATTACCATTTCACGTGTTGAAAGGACTAAACGCCGTGCGCCCAACTCGCGAATCGCGTAAATTTGACAGGGAAAAATACAAATTTCGGACAGAAAATTGTGAATTGGTGCGGCGTGCGGCCCCTTTTATAGGCGCGATCGGGTGTGGGAAATTTGGCGAGAGAGCGCCGCTCAGCGTTTGATTTCGGTGAGACGCCAGACGACGAGACGGAAAGTGGCGTGGGAAACTCCGCCCACTTTTGAGCGCGCGAAAGCGGATCGGTTCAAATTTTTGAACTTGCAAATGAGAGAAAATGGGAGAAAGGGAAAGAAACGTTGCCTTTTTTTTAATGGAAGTGAGCTAGAAAAACTGTAAAAATCATGTTAAAATGGATGAAAAAAGGGAGAATGTTTAAATTTGTGACAAATTCTGTGCAGTTTTGATTTAATGCTTTGACTGAAAAATGCCTAATCGTCAAAAATTTTAATTAATTGATTTTTTTTTCATCACGAAATTTTCAAGAAAATGTTCAAAATTATTTCCCAAGTTCCAGAAATTTTTTTTTGTTAAACGTTTTTCGACATTTATCGTCATTATTTCTAGGAACATCTCCATAAATATCGCCCTGGAAAATAAATATGACAGGCTTAAGCTGGATTTTTTCTTAAAACTTGCAAATAATATCGAATTAAGCTGACTTTCATAATTCTTTGAAAACAGTTGTGCTTAAAATCCACCAACTGGTGTTAGATGTTAGAAATTAAGTATTTGAATGTGTTTTATTTTTGAAATTTGAATTTTTCGGGGATTTTATATAAAAATTTGAAATTTATGGTGTTTACATCCGGGCGCCCCATTTAAATACCGTATACGTTTTTTTGTCGTTTTTTTTTCCTCTTTTTTCTTCATTTTGAGCACACCATGAATCTTAAAATTCCGTGATTTTTCGATTTTAAAATGAGCATTTCAAAAGTTTTGAGACCCTGACAAAACCGGGGAAAACCACGAAACCGGGGAAGACAAAACCAGGGAAGACAAAACCGGGGAAAAAATCGGACAAAACCTGGGAAGAAGCTCCGCCCCCTTTTGCAGCTGCTGCACGATGTTTTGTACTGGATGTGTTGAAAAAGTGCGCCGCAGACTTGCAACTTTTCCCCGGTTTTGTCCAGTTGCAAGTCTGCGGCGCACTTTTTCAATACTTCCAGTACAAAACATCGTGCAGCAGCTGCAAAAGGGGGCGGAGCTTCTTCCCAGGTTTTGTCCGATTTTTTCCCCGGTTTTGTCTTCCCTGGTTTTGTCTTCCCCGGTTTCGTGGTTTTCCCCGGTTTTGTCGGCTCCGCGACATTTCGCAACGTGACCTTCCGAAACTGTGACGATTCGCAACTCACGTAGATTTCGCTACTGTGACGTTTCGCAACCAGACGTTTCGGCGCTCGTATAAATCGAAACTTGCAATTTCGAAACTGCGACGTTTCGGGAATGAGACATTTAGTAACTAGCCTTTTGGCAACTAGACATTTCGAAACTGCATCATAAAAATAGTTCTATTTTTTTTTTAAATTTTGTTAAAACTTATCATGAAAATAAAAACAAGTAAATTAGATATACTTTCTTGCCGCTCAAATCGCTTTCAAATAGTCTAAACCAGTTAGTGGTAGATAAGGAGGAATCGGTGTATTTGTGATTGCTTTAATGATTTTAATATCCTTCATGATATCCTGGAGCTTGCGACGGTGATCAACCTTTAAAAAATGCTCAGATTTGGTACGGACTAGATTTACCAGATGATTGGGGTTATGATCTATTGCTTCCTTGTCAAACAGGAACCCTGAAGCTTTGTTGCGGATACATAGAATTGATCCCGAAAAGCTGTGTTGGATACTCATGATCTGGGAATTTGTTGTCTTTTGCAGTGGATTTTTGCTTAATGGAAGTCACGTGAAACATAAAAAAAGGGTGAAAAACAATAAAATCTAAATAATATGATGTAAGAAAACCTTACAGTTTCGAAACATAAAGTTGTGAAAAGTCGGAGTTTCGAATAGTCTAGTTTCGAAGTGACAAGTAGCGAATTGTCCCAGTTTCGATTTATACGAGCGGCGAAATGTCCGGTTGCGAAACGTCACAGTAGTGAAAGCTACGTGAGTTGCGAATCGTCACAGTTTCGGAAGGTCACGTTGCGAAATGTCGCGGAGCCGTTTTGTCAGGGTCTCAAAGTTTTATTTGGGTTACGGTATTCAAAAAAAAAGTCCGCAATCTGACGTATCGTTATCACGTACTTTTTTTATTTTTCTGCAAAATCTGATTTTTTAAACCCGATTTTTGTGCTTTTTATCAAATTTATTTGCAGTTTAAGAGTTGATCTTTTCGTTTTTATTTCACTTGTTGCTCCTCTCTCCTCTTTTTATCAGTTTCTAAATAAATACTTCATTGATTTCCTCTTTCCGCTTTTCGAAACGAAACATTTGAAAATTCAACTATTTACGTGTTGCAAGAAAACTAGCAGGTATTCACCGAAATCAGATAACAGAAACAGATGGAGGGAAGAAAAGAAAATAGAAAGTTAATCACCCTTTCTTTAGCCTCTCTCCCTCACTCACCAGCAAAAAAAAGTGGAAGTGGGACGATAGAATCTCCCGCAAACCAAACCTCCCGCTGCCTGCCACTGGTGCACTTATTTATTTCCTTTGTCTTCTAGGAAAAGTGCAAGAAAAACCAAGTTGCCTTTTTTCAGAATCCGCCTAGGAATGGCTTCTGGAGACGTGGATCCGGATGCGGAGAGAAAAGATCAAGTGGGAGTCAAAACGGCGATAGATGACAATGAAGAAGAAGAAGAGGAAGAAGAAGGACGTGAGAACATTAGAAATGAAATGTTTGAAAACTGAAGCCAAAAATTGCAGAATACGTGCAGCTCGGCAACCTTGCCGAGTTCACCGACGAAGTCACTCCGCTTCTGAGCTCCAAACATGTTCCGCTGGTGATGGGAAAGGTAACGAAAGAAGCGGCGATTGCGACGCATTCGGCCCTTCGCGGCGGGATGTCATCGGAGAAGGAGCAGCAGTGAGCTTTTTCTATGGAAAATAATGTTTAAATGACCCGACTGGAAAACAACAGGAAAGCCGTATTTCGGAAAACGAAACCGGAAAAAAAATTGCGGGAAAAATTGGAGAATATTCCGATTGACCTGAAATTTTTGGAAATATTGGAAAAAATTATCCTGTACACGCACGCTCAAAAAATTTTGGACCGACCAAAATATCGATTTTTTTGAAAATTTTTAAAATCGATATTTTGGTTCAAAATTTTTGGAGCGTGTACAGTAGAATTTTTTCCAAAATTTCAGGTCAATCAGAGCATTCTCCGATTTTTCCCGCAATTTTTTTTCCTTTTTTTCCGATTTTGTGAAAAAGCAGTGCGGAATTGGCTCCGCGACTTTTCAAAACCGAGTGTATTTTTCGAAAAATTCCTCCATAATTTTCGGGAAGTTCTATTCCGGCTCGCCAACTTTCAGATAATTGAAATAGCGGCCAAATGGCACTCAACAGCAGCCAAATAACATCCAAATAGCCGCCAAACAGCTGCCAATTCTTGAAGAACGTTCTATGCCTGACGGCTATACATACTTTCTATAGCCGACAACTCACGGGTTCTGACATTTGCCACTTTGCTTATGGGGTTATTCACAAAACCGGAAAAAAAGGAAGAAAACGGAAAAAAACTTCGGGAAAAATCGGAGAATGATCCGATTGGTCTGAAATTTCGGGAAAAATTGGAAAAAATTCTCCTGTACACGCTCACAAAATTTTGGACCGAAATATCGATTTTAAAAATTTTCAGAAAAAAATCGATATTTCGGTCCAAAATTTTGTGAGCGTGTACAGGAGAATTTTTTCCAATTTTGCCCGAAATTTCAGGTCAATCGGAGCATTCTCCGATTTTTCCCGAAGTTTTTTTCCGTTTTCTTCCTTTTTTTCCGGTTTTGTGAATAACCCCATTACCAATAATTATCAAAAACAATTTTTTTCAATCGAGTTATGAAAACATCGCGGTTTTGAAATGACTGGTTTTGAAACGTGGCGGAGCCACGGAATTCCGTATTCAACACGTCTAAAAATTCCATTCCAGATTCAACTTTTCTAAATTGGTATGAGGCACACTTATTGGATATCTCTTTCTTATTTTCTTCCAGAATCCGTGAAATCTACGATCGTTTGGATATCGATAACGACGGTACTATAGACATTCGTGACCTCACATTGGCACTAAAACACGAAACTCCACACATTCCCACACATCTCGCTCCGGTGATAATGTCAAAGATGTGTCCCGACGATTCGGAACGCATCCAATTCCATCAATTCGCCAACTATGTGCTAGAAAATGAGCAAAAACTCGCCGAAATGTTTGCCGACATGGATCGAAATCACG
This sequence comes from Caenorhabditis japonica, assembly GCA_963572235.1. Classification (NCBI taxonomy): domain Eukaryota; kingdom Metazoa; phylum Nematoda; class Chromadorea; order Rhabditida; family Rhabditidae; genus Caenorhabditis; species Caenorhabditis japonica. The sequence continues at coordinate 2,766,047 of OY754346.1, forward strand.
ACGGACTCATCGATGTGGTAGAAATGAAGAATTACTGTAAAGACATTGGAGTTCCTATTGACGATGAAAAAGCACAACACATTGTCAACAAAATGGATCAGACGGGATCGTCGTCAGTTGGATTGAAAGAGTTTCAAGATTTCATGCTTCTGTATCCGAGTTCTGATATGAAAGATATTGTTGATTTCTGGCGTCACAATCTCATTTTCGATATTGGAGAGGACAGTCAGATTCCGGAGGATTTCAGTCAACAGGAGATGCAAGAAGGTGTTTGGTGGCGGCATTTGGTGGCTGGCGGATCGGCGGGAGCCGTTTCACGCACGTGTACAGCACCGTTCGATAGGATTAAAGTGTACTTACAAGTGAGTATGGATTTGCAATGCGGCTATAAAAAATCTCAGTTTTCTATTCCAGGTGAACTCATCGAAGAATAATCGATTAGGTGTGATATCGTGTCTAAAACTACTTTACGCGGAAGGCGGCATAAAATCTTTGTGGCGCGGAAACGGCATCAACGTCATTAAAATCGCGCCGGAAAGTGCTATCAAATTCATGTGTTATGATCAGTTGAAACGGTTGATTCAAACGAAAAAAGGAAGTCAGGAGATTTCAACTTTCGAAAGACTTTGCGCTGGATCAGCCGGTATTTGATATTTTTTGAGATGAAGAATCATGTTTTCCAGCTGGCGCTATCTCACAATCAGTAATCTACCCGATGGAGGTGATGAAGACGCGATTAGCGCTCCGAAAAACCGGTCAAATGGACCATGGAATCATTTACTTTGCGCACAAAATGTACACGAAAGAGGGTTTTCGGTGTTTCTACAAGGGTTATGTGCCGAATCTTATCGGGATCATTCCGTACGCCGGAATCGATTTGGCCATTTATGAGACGTTAAAAAGGTACTACACGCGGTATTATCAGGTAATAAGAATGAGAAAGTCGAAATTAGCTGTAAAGTTTTTAAAAAATTTAGACGAAATCCTCGGAACCCGGAGTTTTGGTACTATTGGCATGCGGTACGTGCAGTTCAACTTGTGGCCAACTCGCCAGCTACCCATTTGCACTTGTTCGGACACGGTTACAAGCTATTAGTAAGCATTTTTTATGTTTTTTTCATTGAATAGCGTGATATTGTGAAAACAAAAAAGTTGCAACGCGGTGTTTGCGTACTTTTAAAATTCGAACCAAAATGAGAACATTTCTCTTCATTTCCCATGTTATTTCTTTCAGTGCGTTTAGAATTTTCAAAAGTACGCAAACACGGCATATAATTCGATGGGTACAACGATTCGGGGGTACAAGGGGGTACAAATGATTCGAGGGTACAAAATTAATGATTCGGGGGTAATAAATTTAGGGGTACCATACTTTTGGGGTGCAACGACACGGGGGTACAACATCTCAATGATTCGGGAGTACAAACCGATTGATTCATAGGTACAAAAATTTTGATTTAGGGGTACAATTTTTTTGGGGGTACAAATTGTCTAAATTATGGTAACCTGTGAAAAAATGTGTCTTTTTTCTTTAAATTTTTTATTGGTTTCTTTGTTTAATTGCTATATATTTATCTCGTTATGTTTAATTTATTACAAGTTATCAAAGTTGTTATTTAACCTGTTATCTTCCGAAAACGATTTTTATTCAAAAATCCACGTTTCCCAATTTTTCACGAAAAATGCAGAATCTGAAAATGGAAGAGAAAATCCGTTACTTGTGTACCGTCTTGAGGCAACTTCTTGAGGCAACAAACTTTATTTTTTGAGACGAGTTTTCATTTTCGCATTTTCCAAAATAGTTCCATTGTGCCGAGATGCCGTGACTAAACGTGAATTTATTCCATGTTTTTTAGAGGATGAGCACAGTTCTAGTACACTATTCGGTTCACGCAAAAAATGCTTAACCATAGGAAAAGTTTAGGAGCTCATAACTTGGCTCACGTGAGCATTTAGCCGGTTTTTATTGCAGAAATGGAATCAGCATAGACGAAAGCACCTATGCTGAAATTTTGGGAAATTCTAGATTAGGAGGAATCAAACACTTCCCTTGTTAGATCAGTTTCAAAAAAATTTATCTTCCAAGGAAACAAATCCTGGAACTATTTTGGAAAAATGCGAAAATGAAAAATCATCTTAATAAATAAAGTTTGTTGCCTCAATAAGTTGCCTCAAGACGGTACGGATTTTCTCTTCCATTTTCAGTTTTTTGCATTTTTCGTGAAAAATTGGAAAAAGTGGATTTTTGAATAAAAATCGTTTTCGGAAGATAACAGGTTAAATAACAACTTTGATAATTTGTAATAAATTAAACATAACGAGATAATAGCAATAAAACAAAGAAAACAATAAAATTTCAAGAAAAAATACACATTTTTTCACAGGTTAGCATAATTTAGACAATTTGTACCCCCAAAAAAAATTGTACCCCTAAATCAAAAATTTTGTACCTATGAATCAATCAGTTTGTACCCCCGAATCATTGGGATTTTGTACCCCCGTGTCGTTGTACCCCAAAAGTATGGTACCCCTAAATTTATTACCCCCGAATCATTAATTTTGTACCCTCGAATCATTTGTACCCCCTTGTACCCCCGAATCGGTGTACCCATCGAATTATATGCCCGCAAACACAGCATTGCAATTTTTTTATTTTCCCAATATTTATTGTCGAAATATTAAATTTGAAAAATAAACATTTTCAGAAATAAATTCTAAATCGGTATCTTTCTTATACAGAAAATTTTAGATTAGTCTGTGTGTTTGTTTGTGTACTTGACAGAAATAGGGAAAACAAATGATTATGGGGCTATTCATTTCATGCATTTTGCATTTTTTGTCAAATTTTCCTTATTCATTTCATGCAGAAAACGACATTTTCTGCAGCAGAAAACTGCATTTCGTCGAACTGCAAAATGCACTTTTTGTCATGAAAAACACGCAAAAAATGCAAGAAAAATGGTGGTGTTATTCATTTCATGCAAAAAATGACAAAAAGTGCATTTTGCAGTTCGGCGAAATGCATTTTTCTGCAATTTGCAGTTTTCTGCATGAAATTAATAAGGAAAATTTGACAAAAAATTGCAAAATGCATGAAATGAATAACCCCATTACCGTTTCTATTAAAAACAAAAACAAAAATCAGTGAAAATAAATATTTGACGTAGGCCAGGGCTGTCAAAAATCCGGCTGGCCGCCGCCGGCCGAAAAAAGCCGCGGCTCACGGCCGGCTTCGGCCGTGCGCTCTCAACAACAAAAAAGCCGCGGCCGGCCGCGGCCGGCTGGAGGGCCGTGGGTACTGTGAAAGATCGAAAAATTGCACTGATCTGCCACAGAATTTTTGATCTCTGAGAAATCTTGAAAAAAGAACACGAAAAAGAGAGAGATGTTTCATCACATTCGGCCTTAAGGCCGGCCGCGGCCGGCCGCGGCTTTTTTGTCATTCACGCTCGCAAAGCCGGCCGCCGGCCGGCCGACAGTTTTCTCGGCCGAGGGCCGGCCGCGGGGCCGTTTTGACAGCCCTGACGTAGGCGAAATATAACTGCTACATCGAACTACGAGTTCAATTTTGTCACAATTCTATTTCGCGTAGTTCTATTCTGGCGTAGCTTTGATTATTTTGGCATATCCTTGGAATTGTTGAAAATTGGAAAACATGACAAGATACTGGGTGAAAAATCGGAGAATTATCCGATTGATTTAAAACTTTGAGAACTAATACTCGGAATATGCTCAAAAAATTTGGACTGAAATATCGAATTTAAATAAATTCTAAAAGCCTTTTTTTTTTTCAAATTTATCGTTTCAGCTCAATTTTTTTTGAGGATATTGTGAAAACAAAAAAGTTGCAACACAGTGTTTGCGTACTTTTAAAATTCAAATGAACATGGGAATGTTTGTCTTCATTTGGCATGATATTACGTATTCCCGAGTACGTGAGATGTCGTAAAATGGGTCACGCCACGATCGGTTGATCTTGGATTGGGATTGGGAGACTGTGAATTGTTTACATTTTTCGACATGTGTGAATTGGAAAAATAATGTTGTTTTTTACATGATTGACCGCCTAATGGGGATATTCTCGGAACCAGCAAAAAAAAAAAACAAAAAACATCAAAAAATTCGGAGAATGCTCCGATCGGACTGAAACTTCGAGAGATCATTTAAAAAATACTCTCGGACATTCCCTGAAAATTTCAGACCGAAATATTGATTTTAAAAAATATCGATTTTTATTTCGGAAAATTTTCAAAATCGATATTTTGGTCTGAAATTTTCAGATAATGACCGGAAGTATTTTTATATCTGATTTCCCAAAGTTTCAGATCGATTGGAGAATTCTCCGAATTTTCGCTAAATTTTTTGCTGGTTTTTTCTATTTTTTGCTTTTTTTCTGGTTCTGAGAATAACCCCATAAGTATAAAATAAATATATGTTTTAAAAAACAAAAAAATAACATGAAAAAATTTAATTGAAAAAATTGGATAACAAATGGTCAAATCCGCAAGTGTGCAAACTCCGATCGTGCCAACACCCATTTTACGACATCTCACGTACTCGGGAATACGTAATATTTCTCTCATTGCCATTTGATTTTTCAAAAGTACGCAAACACCGCGTTGCAACTTTTTTTCCCAATATCTAGGAGTATTTTTTGGCATTGTTACCCAAAGTTTCAGGCTGATCCGAACTTTCGCCGAGTTTTCTCCCAATTGTTTTTCGTTTTTTCGCCGTTTTTACATTATATGAATGACCTTTTAAATGCGCTTTTTTTAAATTCAATGTAGTGTAGTCAACTTCAAAAATTTGCTCTCCGAGTAATCTACAAATACTTACCGTAAAAAAGGTATTAGAAGCGTAATAAAGGCGCACTTCTGGGTTCCGCAGTCTTGAAAACAAAGATGACTTTCGAAGAACATATTATCAATCCAATATTCTTGCCGGCTACCCCATACGCCCGCGAAAGTTTTATAATAGAAAAGAATATTGAATTGATAATACGATACTTTTTTAGCACTCTTTAAAAGCAAACTACATATTTACCTTTTTCGAAAAAGGTTCCGAAGCGGTTATTCAGAGGTTCACCCTTATCACCAGATACCTTTCTTCCAGAGACCATTAACATTTTCTGCTTTTCAGCTACCACAAGATTCACGACACAGCCGCAAACAATGTACGGACAGTTCAGGCAGATACTACGAAACGAAGGTGTGACTGGATTATATCGTGGAATTACACCCAATTTTCTAAAGGTTTTTAAAAAAAGAGTTTGATTAAATGCATACATAAACTGAGTTTTAGGTGATCCCCGCCGTCAGTATCAGCTACGTCGTGTACGAAAAAGTGCGGACGACTCTCGGCGTGAAAATGTGTTAGTATTAGGCTACGGAAAGGTGAGAAGAAAGAGAGTGAGACAGAGATATTCGGGTTTTTATGGCTTGTTAATAATAAATTTCTTTATCTTTTTCCTCTTTATCAAAAGCACGAAACCAATCGCAACATCATACGAACATCTAAGCTTGTAGTCTCCTCTTTCTTCGTCTATGTTTCTATGTCTGTATCTCTGTATGTGTGGTGGCCGAGACGACGGATACACGTAGAATACGATTAGACGGTGCGCGACGAGGGATAAACTAGGCCAATCGTCTTGGTTGCGAGGCGAGACGAGGCGAGGACGATTCGAGGAGGCAGACTGCCAAATATGCGGATTCCATTTCTTCTTCGACCCCTGCTCGGCTGGTTCTTCGGGCTCTCCATCTTATTTTCTTCTCTTTTTGGAAACTATATTATCACTCTTTTTCTGGCAATTCCTATTCTCGGCCGTCATAAATTATGGAGAAATTTGATGGATCGCGCAATTTCCTATTGGATGATGATTCCAATGGTTTGTCATTTTTTTTTTCTCATTTTATCAGAAGCTTTTTATGATTTTTACAACAACAAAAAATAGAAGACCACGGGGAGTACACGAAGTCGCGGCCTTTTTCCTTTTTGAAATGAACAAAACCTATATTTCTGCTTACCTTGCGCAATTTTGGCCGATTTGTAAATAATGTATAAAAAAAATTATGAAACAATTAATGATATACTGTCGGCCCGCCAAAATGGTCAAACGCGCTCCGCTCACGGCGCCGCCAAATCGACGTGGCCGAGGAAATTGCGAAAACTCGGCCACCACATTTTTAATGCATTGTGCGCGAGATGCAACTTCGTTTTTTTGCTAATTTCTCCCGTTTTCTACTTTCTTTTGTTTTTATAATTGTTCAAAAAAACACGTGAAGTGAGTTTTCATAAATTGTTTTCTTGAAAGAAAGTAGTTCTGATATTTTGCCACAACGTACTCCAGGAAAATCTCTTTCTTTTGATACCAAATTTATAAAACTTTATTATTGTCGGCCCGCCAAAATGGTCAAACGCGCTCCGCTGAACTCAGTACTACGTGGATTTCATTTTGGTCTCTAAATTATTTCATTTCACGTATAAATTGAACGTGAACTGAAATAATTTGGGAACCAAAATGAAAATCGGATAGCGTTGAAATCAGTGGAGCGCGTTTGACCATTTTGGCGGGCCGACAATACTTTATTTAAAAAAAAACACAAATTGTTGAAAAAAGTGAAAAATTCAGGCAAAAAAATTGTTTTCTCGAAAACAAATTGGTATATCGTTCTGTTATTTTGCCACAACGTACTCCAGGCAATTCTACTTCTTTTGATATTATTAATTTCAAGATGTACGGATCGATTTTCAAGAAAAACCACGAAGAATCAAAACATGTGAAAATTTCAGACAAAAAAATGTTTTTTAATCGAAAAGAAGTATTTATAATGTTCTGAAACATTCCCCTAACGTACTTCAAATAATTTTCTTGCTTTTTTTTTTGCCAAAACTACTAGTTTTTTACGACTTTATTAAACATTTCTTGTTTTTGTAGCTATTCTGGTACTTTTCCTCGTTTTCTTGTTGTCCGAATCTTATTTTATGATTGTATTTTATTTTTTTGTTGTTTCTTGAACATTTTTAATGGAATAAAGCAATTAATTTCGCCGTGAAGAACTTTAACAAGCAAAATTAAACCCAAAACAAATTGGTGATGACGCACAATCTGCAGTGTTGCGCTGCGGTGTTTGCACACCACTTTCGCTGCCAAAACTGCTGTACCATTACAAGTTTTTCCTCGGCCACGTCGCGTTGGCCGGGCCGTGCGATTCGGAAACCAAAATGAAAATCGCATAGCGTTGAGTTCAGCGGAGCGCGTTTGACCATTTTGGCGGGCCGACAATAGAAGAAACGAACCGATTATTGATGAAGACAATACAATTTTCAAAAAGGCCGCCGGCCTAAAAAATCGGGCGCGTCTAGGAAGCCTCGTCTTCGTGTACTCCCCGTGGTGTTCTATTTTTTTTTATTGTTGGAAAAACCATAAAAAATCAGAGAACTGAAAATGAAAATCAAAAAGTTTTTCCTAATAATTTTTCGATTTCTGAATAATTGATTTATCTGTCTACCAGCCACTTCAGACAAGGTCATTCATCATTCATCTTATAGCGCGAAATTGAAACAAAACACGAAACGCCATAAATCTTTTTTTTTTTTTTTTGCATTCAAATATTTATTTTTCACAATTTCCTTCGTCTCCCTCTTCATCTATCCCTCTCATTACGGTGGACGGTGTCCTTTTGATGAATCATTTGAAAATTTTTTGTGTTTGTTCAAAAAAAAAAAACGAATTTGAATTGGAATTAAAATTTGTTGCAGGGGATTCTCGAGTATGTGATGGGTGTGCGGGTGCGGGTCAGCGGTGACGAGATCGAATTCGGACAGACCGCTCTTATTGTTATGAACCATCGAACGAGGCTAGACTGGATGTATATGTGGTCGGCGCTCTATCAAATCAATCCGTGGCTGATTACGTCGAACAAAATTTCGCTGAAAGCACAGCTGAAAAAATTACCGGGCGCTGGATTCGGCATGGCTGCCGCGCAGTTTGTCTTTCTCGAACGAAACGCCGAAGTTGACAAAAAGTCGTTCGATGATGCCATTGATTATTTCAAGAATATCGAGAAAAGCTATCAGGTAGATCAGTTATGACGGGGTACTGGCGAGTGCCCTGGTGCAAACGTGCTCCATTGATAACACGCGCACGCCGCATTCAACGGCAAAAAATTTTGGCACTGTGCCAATGCAAACATTTTGAAAAGAGACGAGGGATTCGACTCGCGTCGCGCGTGTTTTCCCGCGAAAAAAATCGTTTGAAAAAAAGACAGTCGCCAGTACCCCCCAGGATTTGAAAAGTGGGCGGAGCCGAGCAAACGCGCTCCACTTTTTCGCGCGAAATTCACATTTTGAGGCATTTTTATGTTTTTCGTGAAAAAAAAACATAAATTCTTAATTTTTTTCCCAAATATGCTCCAATGGAATTATAGCTAAGGTCTTTAAAAATTTTTTAAGCCTAAGAACGTCGAATTTGGTTCAGCCACCATTTCGGAATAATCGTTTTGAGTTTTTTGGTGTTTTGCAGGATAAATCTTTACGAAAATCGAAGTGTTAAAAGATACAATACATACATTTTACAAAGAAAAACAGGTTTTACTGAAAGAAAAATAATAAAATCAATTAAAAAAATGCGAGAGTCGAAAAATGCGCAAGCACCGAAAGTGCGCCATGCTAATTTGCTGGCGCACAATCCTGGACACCGTGGAAAGTGTTTCGAAATTATTTAATCAAAAACAAACTTTACCAACAAAAAATATTTGAGAGTCCCCCAAGAGTCGGAGAATTTTTTTCAGAAAAATTTGACAGTCTGAAATTCTAACATATTGAGTTCTTAATGGAGTAATCCGATACTTTAATTTCTATTCCCAGATTCTTCTATTCCCGGAGGGAACTGATAAATCTGAATGGACTACACTGAAAAGTCGAGAATTTGCGAAAAAGAACGGTCTTCGACAATTGGACTATGTTCTCTATCCGAGAACCACTGGCTTTTTGCACCTACTCAACAAAATGAGGCAGCGTGAGACAAACACACATTTTCAAACTTTTGTTTTTATTTTTCTTGATTCCAGAAGATTACATTGAATACATTTACGACATCACTATCGCCTATCCCTACAACATTGTCCAGTCTGAAGTGAGTTGTTAAAAAAAAATTATTATGAAATTAGCATTTTCAGGTAGATCTTGTGCTGAAAGGAGCGAGTCCGCGAGAAGTTCACTTCCACATTCGAAAAATTCCAATTTCGCAAGTTCCGTTAAATGAAGTGGAGGCGGGAAAATGGCTCAACGAGTAAGCGAATATAAAGAAACTTATTGTTAAAACATTTTTCAGCCGCTGGACAATTAAAGAACAACTTCTGCACAAGTTTTACAGCGAAGAGCAGCCGATCAATCGGCAATTTCCGGTGGAACGAGGAGACGGGGTTTGGAGAAGTGTGAGTATTATTTTACGTGGAAATATCTCGAAGCGCTTTTCGACACAGTTGAAATGAGTGTGACCGTAATCCAAAAAAAAAATATATATTTTGAAGCAGTTTTTTTTGAAATTTGCTTATTTTTGAACAAATCTTGGCGATTTTCCACAAAAAATAGGATATTTGAGTAATTTTTCAAAAGAAAATGGAATTTTACGATTTTTTTTTATTTGAAAAAAATTTTTTTTAAATAAAAAAATTGATTTTTTTTGAGAATTTTTATGATTTTAAAAAGAAAAATGCATGTTTAGCTGGAAAAAGTTCAAAAATCAATAAAAAATATTTTTACCCAAAAAATTTAAGCAAAACTCTTATCTCCGGGTGTAAAGAAACAACGAGCGCTACCGTAGTATTGCTTGAAAAAACAAAATAATATCGAATAAATATTTGATGAAAAACTGTGAGTTAACTACAAAAATTCACTAAAAAACGGTAAAAATATCAAAAGAACCTGGACACGACCACGTAAAAGCCTGTCACAGAGAAGAATTGAAGATGTTTTAAATACTCTAAATTCTAAAAGCCTCTGCTAAAAATAACCAAAATACAACTAATTTTATTTTCAGTGGAAAGAGCCTCGACGTCATTCTTACGTGAAAATCACCGCTCTCATGTTCTGGTTCACCGTTATCTTAGTCTGCGGCTACCACATATTCTTTGTTCGGACTTTACAGGTTAAAAATTTTTGAATTTTTACCCCGCATGATGCAATTTTTAAATTCCCCAATTTTCAGATCGGCTTCGCCTACTTTTTTGTCGTCAGCTTCTTTCTGAATTACCTTTACGGAGGCATCGACAAATTCATAATTTCAAAGTGGCAGAATGCGAATAATCACGTTTCTTCCTGATTTTTTTTATTACTGTTTTAGATCATAATTCATTCTACGTCCCCATTTTGTTCCAAATTTCCCATAATTTTCTACGTCAAAATACCGTACTCCCCTTGACCCTCTTTTTAATTCTGATCCGCACCCGCCCGCTACTCATCCGATCCATACACGCCTTTCCCAGAGACTCACATCCCAATGATTGATATTCGGGTACTTTTTTTTTCCAAATTTTAAACTTGTTTATTTATTATGGACCTATTCAAAGTACTGTAGAAAAACGGAAAAAATGACAAAAAACTGGGAGAAAACTTGGAAAATGCTCCGATTGGTCTGAAATTTTGGGAGAAACTGTCAAAATGCTTCCGGACTTGCGCAGAAAAATTTGGACCGAAATATCATCCTTATATATTGTCGGCCCGCCAAAATGGTCAAACGCGCTCCGCTGAACTCAATACTACGTGGATTTTATTTTGGTTTCCAAATTTTTTCATTTCACGTGTAAATTCAACGTGAAATAAAATAATTTGGAAACCAAAATGAAATCCACGTAGTATTGAGTTCAGCGGAGTGCGTTTGACCGACGTGGCGGGCCGATAATATAAAATTTCGTTTGGGTCTGTAACTGAGTTTCTTGGTGTGTCTGTTTCCAAACTGCATGGCGGAAGCGAACTGAGCGCCCGACACCAACACAAAAACTCGAACTCCGGTCTTTCGTTTACTGGGCAAGCATTTAACCGCCTACACCACAGGGCACACACAAGAAATGAATGAAAAAGAAATTAAAAAGAAAGCTGAAGAAGAAAAAATTTTATATTTCTTATTTTTTCACGTGTTAAGAATTTTAGTAAGGAAAAGAAATCAAAAATAGCTTTTGATGCAGCCAGGCTTGTCGATTTTAGAAAATTTTCAGAAAAAAAATCAATATTTTTTAAAATCGATATTTCGGTCCAAAGTTTTCAAGGAGCATTTTTGACAGTTCCTCCCAAAATTTCAGACCAATCCGAGCATTTTCCGAGTTTTCTCCCAGTTTTTTGTCATTTTTTTCCGTTTTTCTACAGTACTTTGAATAGGTCCATTAGGTCGAAATTTCAGAGGAAGGGCGTTTCTCTGTGATCTCAACAAAATTTCAAAAAAAAATTGTCTATTTTTTCTTCAACAATTAAAAACCTATTTACAAATCAACTTTTTTTAAAAATGTATGTACATATCAATGCAAGTTCACTTCTATGGGTTGTACTCGATTGGAAGGTTCTTTTTGCAGACCGTTCCGTCGACTGAACGGCTTGGCGGCACCATCTGTGGTGTTGGTCCACTCGATAGTGATACGGTCGTTGTTGGTGTCCTCCTGTTCGAAGGCAAAAGCACAGGAAACGGCGAGGAGCACAGCATCCTTTGGGTCGAGCACTCCACATGGTGGGTCGACTTTATTCCGTATTCAGTGTGACGAGCGAAAGAGTTGATCGGAGCTACCCGGAATCAGAACCGTTCTTTTTCAGAACTTTTACGTATCTAAATCGGTATATCAAAATCTGCAAAACCGCATGCTTCTGTGCAAAATAAGTAAAAAGTTGAAAAAAAAATTAATAAATGCTCACAAACTCAACGAATGTTGAGCTACTGACTCTATTTTTGAAATTGTTCTGATACGGGTAAGCCTCATCATCATGTGAAGAATCTCACAATCAGGTGCAGGATATTTGAAGGCGCAGCTTTCTGTCCTAGTCTTTGCAAATTTAAAACTTTCAGAAACGAATTTCGATGTTATAAATTCCTAATGGATTTGTTGTAAGAAAGACAGTGCTCCGTAAAGCGAGTGCCTGAGAGGAACGATCACGAAATTCCCCAACTTCGTGATCTTTCCTCTCTGGACACAATACTACGCCATAATACCTTTTGTTATATTTTGATGTTGTTGCTAGAACGTTTGCGTAAAATCCTTTTGTTATTCGACCTTAATTGATTGTAAACCCTCTGCATATACCGTAAAACCTGTAATTGAAGTACACCTGTATTAGAAGTACACCTCTAATAGAAGTACACCCTCTAATTGAAGTACACCCTCTAATAGTGGTACATCATCGAGTGAATTATTTAAAAAAAAAGTTTATTCCATTTTTTGGGGTTTTTTCCCGTTTTTCATTGGTTTAAACAGTTTTTGAATTGAACATCGTTTGAATGCCCACGACAAAAGTGTCATGGAGGAACACACTTGCAATATTTTGATTGACAAGCGCAGATTTCAAATTTTCGAGAACCTGACAAAAGCGGGGAACAGCCCCCTCAGCGCAATCGAAATGACGTCTCCCAGCGGATGGTCCAAGACTTTCTGCGGATGGTCTATAGGCCAAAACATCGTTTTAGAATAACTGGAAGACGATTATTAAGCTTATCTCAACAGTTAGAAACTGACAGGGGAAAAAATTATTAAAACCGGGAAAAATTTGCATTTCTGCGGCGCAAGTTTTCTAGAATTGTTAACCCTTTCAGTACAAAACTCGTGCCGCAAGTTTGCGATGGATGGGGCTTCTTCCTCGGTTTTGGAAATGTTTTTCCCGGTTTTGTTTTCCTCGGGTTTGTCCTCCCGGTTTTGCGTTTTTCCCCGGTTTTGTCTGAGTCTCGAACCGTCTTTCTTTTTTGTTATTTTTCTTCTGAAAAACCTTTGAAAAATAGAAGTACACCCTCTAATTGAAGTACACCTGTATTACAAGTACACCCATTTAGGGGGTTTGAAAAATAGAAGTACATGTACTTCAATTACAGGTTTTACGGTAATAAACCTTTCTTCCCATACATTTTGTTGCTAGTTGGATTAATCATACTATACCCACAATGTTTGCAAATGCCAGAAAAAAGAGAGAGAAAGCATTGTTTGTAGTGATAGTAGCGGGCGGCTCTCCAACTAGCAACGACTTGTGCCCTCTTTTATTTTCTTTCCTGGGTTTTCCTTACGATCCGATGATTTCCACTCGAGAGCTCGAGTCGGTCGCTTTCGCCGACGTCTCGTTTCGATCGAACGGCGGTAAGTTAGTAGATTGTATGTTCGAAATGGAAATTCGCTCCATTGATAAATCATTTTCTTGTTCTTGTACTTTCCGGATTAATTACTGTTAGTAGAGCACGGTTTTCATTATTTACAATATTTAATCAGACTTTATTAATTAAAGTTTTTCAGAATTTAACATGTTTTTCTTCAAAAAGAAAGGAAAATCCTCATCGAAAAATAAATATGCGGATGTGCCGATTAAAGCGATTTCACTTCCGACAGTTCATGAAAATCCAATCCCTCAAAAGGTAAGTCATCTGTATGTATTCCTCTATATGAAATGTTACTTTTTTCTTCCTCATAGTTTTCAGCGGAAATTACAAGAATTTAAGAACAAACAGTATTTCCAAATTGTTCAGACCAATCGGATTTCCCATAGTTTATTTTTTGCTTTCGCTTTTTATTGCTACCGTAAAACCTGTAATAGAAGGACATGTCCTTCTATTCTCAACCCCCCTCAAATGATGTCCTTCTAATATAGGGTGTCCTTCAATTATAGGGTGTCCTTCTAATTTTCGGAGCATGATAAAGAAAGAAACACTTTTTAAAGGAAACATTTTTAACAAAAAGCTTCTATCAAACCAGCCGTTCGGCGACTGAAAAAGGGGGGGGGGTACTACGGTATAGAACTCGCACGGAATAGAACTGCGCGGAGTAGAACCGCCTGAATTAAGATTTAGCGGCCCAGAACCGCTTCAACAACTCGAAGAATTATTTCGTTGTACATTGTGAGGCCTTGAGTTCTATTTTTTGCAGTTGTTTTTAAGTACACTTCCATTTTAGCCGGTTCTATTCCGTAGCAGTTCTGGTCCGTGCGAGTTCTATACCGTAGTATCCCCGAAAAAGGTGTTCCAAACAATACATTAAACATTATTTTTACTGCAAAATTTAAGTTCTTTTTTCGGCGCAATTTGGAATTTTTCATTTTTGTTTCCGAATTTCATCCTCGTTTTCGTCATGTTGAAATTTTATTTTTTAACAAGAAAACGGAGAAAAAAAAACGTTTGGAAACAAACGTTAAAAAAAATGTCCTTCTAATATAGGGGTCCTTCTATTATAGGGTGTCCTTCTATTTTTCATTGGCAGCCTAGGGCTGTCCTTCTATTTTAGGGGTGCTTTAATTATAGGGGTTTTTCTATCATAGGTTTTACGGTATTTTGTGAGTAACCCAGAAGAAAAATCCTACAAAAATAATATTGACGCAAAGATAAAGCGGCGACCTACAGTAACCCAAATAAGGATGAACATCCCCTTTTGCGAACACAAGTAAACAAGATAAACATTTGAGGATACGCTTTCTGGCCGAGGTTTTAACACTGGACTAGAGTTATCTAGGCCTTTTCTCACAAAAAAAGTTCTAAATGAAATAGAATACCGTATTGTATTTTCTTTATCTATCCTCAAAAAGAATGAGCGGAACGATTTTTAAACAAAAATCAAACCGCGCTTTTTAAAAATCTAGACTAGTAGTTATCGATAAATTTATTTATTTTTGTTTATTTACGGCAATGTGACGTGAGGAGTACTGTGTACACAAAAGTGTTTTTGTCTCTAAAAAAAACCTCATTCCGACCTCTCTGTCGGTAAAAACAAGCAGCAGTGAAAACGTGGAAACTTGATCTCAAACTTGTGTTGTGTTGAGCGGCATGAGATAATAAACGATTGCGTTTTGCACTCTGCGTCTCTAATTTCATTGTACTATCTATTTTTCTCATTTTTCTTCCTTCATTTTTTCGATGTGTTTTTGACACTTGGTCGCCTTCTCTCTCTCTTTTCAATATCTCCCTCGTCAACTTTATTATCAGCTTTTTGTCTGGTTTGAATTGACAGCTTGTTTTTTAAGATTGTTCATATACCGTAAAAACGCGTTTAGAAGCGCCCATGTAATAGAGGCTCAACGGTACTCAACTGAAAGTTTAAATGTACAGTTTTCCTTTTGCCTTTTTCTTTTCTTTTTTTAAATGAATTTCTATTATCGGCCAGCCAAAATGGTCAAACGCGCTCCGCTAAACGCAACGCTATGCAATTTTCATTTTGGTCTCCAAATTATTTCATTTCACGTGTAAATTAAACGTGAAATCAAATAATTTAGAAATCAAAATGAAAATTGCGTAGCGTTGAGTTCAACGGAGCGCGTTTGAAAATTATGGCGCACCCTCTAATTAAAGCGCTTCTACAATAAAGGTGCACCAAAAAGAAAGGGTTGACAACATATCGAGGCGCAGTTTTCCCGTTATGTGATATATCAATGACTTAATTTGATTTAATTTTCATTTTTACATATGTTTACTGTCAGTCATCTTGTTTTCTAAATCATCGTAAAATCAGTTGATTGTTGCACGGTGTCCAGGATTTGAAATGTGGGCGGAGCCTAATCTGCTGGCGCGTCAGCAAACTTCCATGGCGCACTTTCGGTGCTTGCGCATTTTTCGACTCTCGCATTTTATTTTATTGATTTTATTGTTTTCCTTCAGTAAAACCTGTTTTTCTTTGTAAAATGTATGTATTTTATCTTTTAATACCATATAATTGCCCAAACTTCGCTTTTCGTAAAGATTTATCCTGCAAAAACACCAAAAAACTCAAAACGAATATTTCGAAATGGTGGCTGAACCAAATTTGACGTTCTTAGGCTTAAAAAATTTCTAAAGACCTCAGCTATAATTCCGTTGGAGCACATGTGGGAAAAAAGATAAAAATTTATGCTTTTTTCCCGAAAAACATTAAAAATGCCTCAAAATTTGAATTTCGCGCGAAAAAATCCAGCGGGGCGCGCTTGCTCGGCTCCGCCCACATTTTAAATCCTGGTCACCGTGTGTTGCAATTAAACTGGCAGTGTAAACAATGATCGGAACCGACTGATCGAATGGGTAAACATTGCGATTAGTGAGAACGTTTTTGTCAATTTTTGAACGCAAGTTCTACATCAAAACACGATATTTCGGTTTCGGTTTTTTGGAAAAAAAAAACAACTATTCCTGGAAAATTTCATTCATTCCTTTGTAAATACTTCTAGAATCTTTGGGGGTAGCGACCTTGCAAGTGATTCATTGTTTTTATCCAAAAAAAAAAATGAATGCAGACCGGAATGATAATAAATGACTATGGTGATTTATACGTATGGGCTTTTATTATTCGTTTTGTCCCATTCATTCATAGTCAGTCGTACAGTACTAGCAGAACATTCTCAAGCAAATTTTTTTGTTTCTCATCCCAGTCAAAACTTTTTTGTTTCCTTTTTGCAAATTTAGAGACTGGAAGTTCTTTGAATAAGTCTCAATAATATCTTCGGCAGATGAGACTGTTCGAGCGAAATGTTGTAGTCATTTTTTTATTTTTCGATTCGTGACAAGAACAGTACTTTTTGATGTGGCAAAACTGCTGTTTCGTGAATAACGAACGCCATAAATTAAACGTGCACTAGAAAAATAATTGTACTGACAATCAGATTAAACTCGGAATGTGTATGTATTTCCGATTAGACACGAAACGGTAGAAGGAATGCTGTAGGATTTTTTTACGCAACCTTATTCAGAGTTCATCATATCATTCTTTGTTGTCGAATATTTACTTACGCAAGATTCCCTCCACCACGCCTCCCCCGTCGTCCAATGCGCCACCAAGTTCGTCGCATAATGAAATTATTTTTTCACTCGAACATTTACTTTTTTGAGAAATTCGAATCATTACCTGATTATTCAGGATGACACTATCATTTTAATCCAAAAACGAGGTCTTTTTGTCAGAAAATGACCGAGCCTTAGGGTTTTAAAAATGCGCCAGGTAGAAACAATTTTGGAAGAAGGCTGGGGTGCCGTGTCCACCTTCGATTCTCTGACTTATTCAAAACAGGTCAAGTCTGATCTATAATCCAGTTTTAATAATTCAGGCCTATCACATTTACCCTCAAATCCGAGGAAGCCTTTTGTAACAATATCAAATTATCTTTCTCTTTCTTTTCTTTTCCTTCCCTTTCTCAGAAATACGTGTGTACATAAATATTTATTTACATGGCATGTCAACAGTCTTCAATGTCATTTATTCTTCGCCTTCGCCCCTGTTTCGTTTCACTCCTCTCAAAATTTTCCTTTTTCCGCCATGAATCGATTCCATGCCATGCCTACCAATCGTGTCATTTCTTTTCTCACTACCTGCTTCTCTGCACTCTCCGAAATATTTTAACATGTTGAACTTTTCGTTTTATTTTTTGAGGCACAAAGCGTAAATATGTTTTTTTTCTCTGTTGAACTTAAATTTTTTTAGAATTGTTTTTGACTAGGGAAAGAGATAGGGATAGCTAATCGTATTTTATTAGCCGATTTCTTATCATTGATAAGATGTAAGGTACAAGTGTTCTTTTCGTTGGCAGTCAACAGTTCAACAATCCTCGTATTGTAAACGGTTTTCTCAAAATATAAATTTTTGTAAAAAATTGTTACATAGATTTTCGAGAAGTTTGTCTAATGGCTATTTGGAAGCAAACAACAGGAAAAAAGCAAAAAACATGTTTTCAAGTGAACAAATATATTTACATGCAATTAGAAATATCATATTTTTCTTCAAGACTTCTCATGAATTCTTGAATGTTTCTGAAATTTTCTGGAACTACATTTTTTCTCAAAAGCAGTCTCAAATCACGTGTCAGATTTCAATGATGACGGATGGGTGATAGTAGCATCAGTTGCTCAAAGAGCCAAAGCTAATTTACTTGGTTTCAATGAGATTTTTTTCTCGTGTTGGATTTTCAATACTTGTTAGCTTATTATTGTGTTGTTCGATTTCTTTTTCATGCTTGGATCTATCTTGATGAATGGTGATTGCTTGATCACATCACTTTTTTCTTTCCTGTTTTTGCTATTTGTTTCTGTCCGAGAAGAATCTAAATAGCGTTCTAAACTGCGAGACGGTGAGAAGAGATGAATGAGTTTCGCGGCGCCTTCTTACACTTCCGGACTGCTCAGATAAATGTCCGAGGCCTAAAAAAATTTTGCAAAACAACTGAAAAATGGCTCCCCGCACGATACAGTACTCTATCCAACTTGTTCCGGTTTCCAAATTTGTGGTATTCCATTTTTTAAACATAATTTTATTTTGAACCATTAATATTAACAATCGACTGTTAATTATTTACAGAAAGCGTCAAGTAGCGGACGTCATCTGATCGTTTCGGTGAGCTCGACAACCCAGAGAAATTCAAAGGCCAGTGTGAGTAATTTTTCATTGTCTACAGAATATTGACGACTTTAATAAATTTCAGCCAAGTCCAAAAAGTAAAATGGATTCAATGCAGAGCTTCCTCGTGCCAACCTACACCCTTCACGATTTTGACGACGGCGAAGAGTGCAAAGTGGTTCGAATGATTTTCCAGTTGGGCGGTGTACCGTACGAATTCAAACACGTTCATCGTGACGATTACATTTTGGAAGGTAACAGGATACACTGTTTTTTACAAAAAAAAAGTGACTTGTCTATTTTCAGATTATCCGTTCTATGCACTACCAGCACTGGAGATGAACGATCGAAAATACGGCAGTGTATTGTCAATTTGCAGACATTTAGCCTGGAGATACAGTAAGTTGGGGAAAGTATGGATGCAGATTTAGCAAGTTTTATACGCAAAAACAACACGAAAAAATCATTAAAATATATTTTTCACTGATTTTTTGATAATTCACGAAAAAACCATAAATATTTGGAAAAATCGAAATTTAAAAATTATTTGTATTGTGTCTTCAATCGACTTGCGACATGAAAACGCATCACATTTCAAGTGTGCATTCACCGTTCTGTCTGCGTCTCTTCAAATATCACTGTGTTCGCGTGATCGCGCACGCACAAATAAGTGGGCGGCGTTTCGTTTCGCGTTCTCATGTTTCTCACGCAAGTCGATTGAAAACAGAATACTGCCATGATTTTTTTTTTTGCTTTTTTTTTGTAAAAATCATAAAAAAAAAATTTTGTACGATTTTAATGTGATATTCGTAAATCTCCCAACCAACACATCGAAATGTTGGCACCTCATTTAATGAAACTATTTAAATGCAAAGCTCCCATTCAGATTTATCCGGACAAACTGCTTACGATGACGCCAAAGTAGACGATATCGCTGAAAAAGTCTTCGATGTCCGAATGCGTATCAAAAACTGGATAGATCACATCGAGCACGCACCGGACCACGCTTGTGATGTTCGTTTCTTTTCTTTCATGAAAAAAAACTTTCCCCGAGAAATATTTACGATCACATGTGTTTTAGGAGGAGTGCACAGACAACGCAGCAGCGCGCCTGTTGACAGACACACTATTTCCCTGCCTCGAACGAGTGCTGAAGGCCGCTCCCTCTTCATGGCTAGTCGGACATCGGGTGAGTGTTGCGCGCATAGCGCAGGCGGTTAGCGTCGCCGTTTGTCGAAACGGCGGCTAGGTTCGATTCCTGAGCAGTGACGAATGCACGTATTGCTCTGACACCTCTTATGTTAGCGGTATATTTCCGTGCCGCTGTGATTCCAACTGGATCTCTGAGCTCTTTTGTTTCCGTTGCAAACAATGATTGTGGAATGCGGTGGATGCATATGGTGTCCGTATTTTAATCATGTTGTCCTTTTGGTCCGTTGGACGGTATATAATAACTTTTTATTTATTTTTTGCATTAAAATAAATAAATTGAATGTATACACACAAGCCTGCGACATTTGACGACTTTGCCCCTGCTTTTTTCACTTTTCTTACAAGTTTTTTTTTCTTGTAACGGCACTGATTTTTGTGGCTGAATTAGTAAAATGTGTAAACGTTAATCAAACGACGCGGATTCATTAAATATCTAGAGACTAATTTACATAAACGTACGATATGATTCAAATACGGACACTATATGCATCCACCGCATTTCACCTGTGAACTTTATTTCTTCAAATTTGAATTTTAGCGTGCCAAAAAAAAAAAAAAACAAAATAGCGTTGCAAGCAAGATATGTTTGTATTTGTTATTTTTGACGTGCCATAAACAACACCGCAAGAAAAAAAAGTCAACCCAATTAGTGATTACAGATGACATGGGCAGACCTGCTCGTGGCTTGCTTGGTGAACCCAATTATCTACCACCGTCCAAAACTGCTCCAAGATTTTCCACAACTCTACTTGCACAACGAAAAAGTGGCACATCACGATGATCTTGTCGGGTTTCTGTATCACGTTAGGACACGCAAGTTTCAAGAAAAAAATTATTAACTTTTAAATACTTTGTATCTATTTTGCAATTTATTTCTCATTTCATTTGGTTTTCAAATCTTCTTCACGAACCGGTTCGTTCTTATTATGTGTTTTATTTTTCTTATTTAAACGCGAAATAAAATAAAATCAACGCAATTTTGAAGAAATGAGCGCTGTGAAAAAACAGGGAAGTTTTGATCTGGAAGACGAGAAAGAGTCTGCACATTATTTGCGATCTCAGTGGTCAATGTGCGTCAAGTCGAGCAAAATGTTGAAGCGCGTTACGGTGGTGATGCGCAGTGCCGAACGCGTTGATCGCATTTTCGGAACTCAATGGACGCAAATGGAAAAGTTTATGCATAAAGTGAGTGCGTTCTAGTGTAATGGGAATGGAATTGTGCAACTCTATGTTCTATCGAGAAAAATACAGGTGTATCCGACGGATATCAATGTACCAAAAGGAGCCGTTCTACATCCGCATTTTTATCAGTACAACCCGCCTATCACCAATATGGGTAAGACTGTTAAATGTAGAAAATTTTCGTTTTTTGCTAAATAATTCGAAGCGGCTATTGAGACATTAAAAGGCAAAAACAGTATAAAAACTGTATTTTTCTACGTATAGAATACGCTCCAATGGACTCGTCTTGGAATTTAATTGCTCATATTAAGGAAAATACTCCACCCAACTCATCGCCCGGGCTCTTCGTAACCGCGGCATCGAGGCAGGCGTTATCTTTGCCTCACCCACTCTACGAACCCTCCAAACCGCAGCAGCTCTTGCCAAATCGACTGGTGCTCGAATTTTGGTCGAGCCCGGACTTTTAGAACCAATGGAATGGTATCGAGCGGCTGGTGCCAAATGTCTTCCAGATTTCTTTGACAATATCGACATGGCGCAGATTGACAAGACTTAGTGAGCCCAATCTTTATTTTGGTCACGCCCCTTTTTACCTCTTACAGTAAACCCATTTTCTCCCTTCAAGAGATGGGAGAGTTATTCAACACGTCAAAAAGCGATGATCAGTGCACTCAACGAATCATGCTTGTAGTCAAAAAGTATGTTCATTTTTTCTAATTCTTCACCAGTTAATTTCGGGGTCCTCTTTGAGTAGTCTTCTTGAGACAATCCACATTTAAGGGGGGTACTCGATTTTATGGGGTTATTCACAAAACGGGAAAAAAAGGAAGAAAACGGAAAAAAAAACTTCGGGCAAAATCGGAGAATGATCCGATTGACCTGAAATTTCGGGAAAAATTGGAAAAAATTCTCCTGTACACGCTCACAAAATTTTGGAGCGAAATATCGATTTTAAACATTTTCAGAAAAAATCGATATTTCGGTCCAAAATTTTGTGAGCGTGTACAGGAGAATTTTTTCCAATTTTTCCCGAAATTTCAGGTCAATCAGAGCATTCTCCGATTTTTCCCAAAGTTTTTTTCCGTTTTCTTCCTTTTTTTCCGGTTTTGTGAATAATCCCATTAGAACTGCGGTTTAGGACGGTATAGAACTGTAGCGAAATAGAAGTGATTTGCAAAAATCTATCTTTTTGGCGCAAAAAATAAGTTCAAAATTACAGTATCTGTGCCACTCAACGCGACACTCCGGCCATTATTGTCGGACACGCCATCACTATGGACGTCTCCTCAAAAATCGGACAACACGGTGACTCGCTGAGCACTGGAAACATGGAGGAGCTGACGTCGTACGAAGACGCCACCTATGTCGGCAATACAAACGGACAGGCTGCGAAACTGGAAATGGGAGTTCGATATCCACCTGGAAGTGTAATGGCTTTGCATCGCAGTGGTGACGCTCCCCCACATTTGCTGAAGACGATTAGAAACGTTATCCCACCAATGACAATGTCGGCCTTTTCAAATAAGGTGTTTTCTTGAGGAGTGAACTCGACAAAAAGAATAAAAATTCGTTGAATAAAGCTTATTTAGATTCAAAAATCATTTAAATGATGACTATCTGACATTGTGACCTGTTAGTGAACCGTATTTGACATTGACATGCAGAGAGAGGGCAAGACGGGGAAAGGGAAAACAAATATAATTTAAAGAAATTGTTAGAAGACGTCGCGTTTACGCTTCACTCGATTCGAACACTGACGTTTTTTGTTTGTGATTGAGAGGTGTTGAGGAGGTGATTCTGTGATTATTCTTGGCTATGCCAAACATGTGTTCGCCCAGCGATAAATCCGACGGCGTCATCGTTTCTTCCAGAACTTCAACGACAGCCACAGTGTTTAACGGAATGCCGTCGTCGTTGCACGGTTGGAATCGAGCCGCCTCAAGAGATCGCAACGCCTGCTTTTTCGAACGGACATCAGGGTCGTAGGGAACCACTGTCACGTGACCGTAACGTTGTCGGAAGCGAGGAAGGCGAGTAAGTAGCGTGTGTTTGATGGTGAAAAGGCATGCGAAGACGAAGACGCAAAAGAAGAATATAGAGATGATGGTGAGAACTGCAGGAAAACAACTTTTTTTTCTAATGCATAAAGGTTTGATAATTGTAAGATGGGGTGGCCGCTGATTACCCGCAATAATTTCAATACATGGATTTCATGAACCAGAAGGCAGAAAAAAAAATACATCTAGATCAGGGGTAGGACCAAAAAAAATTTTTTTTTGTTTTTTCGGGTTTTTTTTTGGATGAGACAAAAAATTTTTTGATTTTTTTTTCGATGGTAAGAGTGAGACCAAAAATTTTTTTTTTTTTTTTGGATGATGCGCAGCAGGCAAAAATTTTTTTTTAGAGCCACGGAGGCGAAAGAAAGTTCCGGTTTTTGGGCAAAAACTTATTCAGTATATGCTCCGAATTGACAAAAACCTCTAATTTTCAACAAAAACTTGGAAAATTTCATTTTAAATGGCAGAAATACGTAAATTTTTTGGAACTTTTTTTTTTTGGTAATTTTTTGGGGGACAAAAAAAGTTTTTTTTTTTTTTGGTAACTTTTTTTGGAGACAAAAAAAGTTTTTTTTTTTTGGTAATTTTTTTGAGGACAAAAAAAGTTTTTTTTTTTGTGGAAAATTTTTTTTGTCCCACCCCTGATCTAGATTTTAAATATAATGGACCTATTCAAAGTACTGTAGAAATACGGAAAAAATGACAAAAAACTCGGAAAATGGTCCGATTGGTCTGAAACTGTCAAAAATGCTTCCGGACTTGCGCAAAAAATTTTGGACCGAAATATCGATTGAAAAAAATATTGATTTTTTTTCAGAAAATTTTCTAAAATCGATATTTTGGTCCAAAATTTTCTGAGAAAGTCCGGAAGCATTTTGACAGTTTTTCCCAAAATTTCAGACCAATCGGAGCATTTTCCGAGTTTTCTCCCAGTTTTTTGTCATTTTTCCGTTTTTCTACAGTACTTTGAATAGGTCCATAACAGAAAAATTATCAGTTCGGTCTCCTTTCTGGCCGATGACAATACAAAGACGTTTTGACTAGCCATACCTGTCGCGGGCCGGGCTGGGCTGAACCAACTCAAAACGATGGCCTTGGGCCGATTAGGGTTACAAACCGAGTTCATTATCTCTATTATATCAGATGTTGTATGCTAGAAACTGAAAAACGACAGATAAACCATTTTCCGGAAAACGTATATTTTTGTGAGGGTGAAAGACATAGAGACACCTTAGACCGTTAATCACACGGTAAATGATTCTATTCAGAGTAAATCAAATTTTCATTGACCATAAAGATATTTACCGACTATTTATATTGTCGGCCCGCCAAAATGGCCAAACGCGCTCCGCTGTACTCAACGATGCGATTTTCATTTTGGTTTCCAAAATATATCATTTCACGTATAAATTCAACGTGAAATGAAATAATTTGGAGACCAAAATGAAAATCGCATAGCGTTGTGTTCAGCGGAGCGCGGCCATTTTGGCGGGCCGAAAATAGTGTAATTAATCCAGTGAACACTTCGGAAACTTAGTTTAAATTGCGGAAAATCATTTGCCGTACGAGAAACTTTCATGAATAGGGCCCCCTTATTGGAAAACGGTTTCCCTCTAGTTTTCCAGTTTCTTGCATATGGCCTCAGACAGCCCCCTCCTTGTCAGCGCAATGGAAATGGAGTTTTCCAGAGGATGGTCTAATGGGTGGTTGGGGACAGTTGGTGGATGGTCTGTCGATCAACAATGTCCCACATTTTCATTTAATTTTTTTTTTCAATTTTTGGATCAGTTAATGAAAAAGTCGATACTGTCAATTTTCCTAAAGTTTTGCTCCAGGAAGATGGTCTTTTTCATTTTCCCCATGTAATGGACCTATTCACAAAACCGGAAAAAAAAGGAAAACAATTGCGGTAAAAATCGGAGAATGCTCCGATTGACCTGAAATATTGGAAAAAATTCTCCTGTACACGCTCAAAAAATTTTGGACCAAAATATCGATTTTTTCTGAAAATTTTTAAAATCGATATTTTGGTCCAAAATTTTTTGAGCGTGTATATACAGGAGAATTTTTTCCAATATTTCCCAAAATTTCAGGTCAATCGGAGCATTCTCCATCCCAGCAAGAACGCGGCAGAATGCCTGAGCATGGCGGGAAACGTTTTTCGGGTATTCAATGGCCACCCTGCGAGTTAGAAAATTTCACAAACCGATTGGAGAAACTTCCACATTTCTCCGGAAGACAAATGATCCGCGGAATGCCAGAACGAAGAAAAAAAGCAGTGTTGCAAAAACCAACGCATAGCACACATGTTGAATAGAATATCTTTTGCAAAAATCGGAGAACGATCCGTACTTGACGTACCGGAATTTCACACCACAGAATTCGCACGCTTTCTCTTTATCAAGAAGCTCGACAACACATCCGTGATGCACCAAGAATCCACAAAAACAAGGCTGTATCAGTCTCGCATCACTTTTCTGTGGCCAATCTGGTGTCCGATACTTTTGATTGTGGCACAGAACACACTCAGAATCAGATGATGGTGGCATCTTCTTCGGTGATGAGCTTGACGTCTTTTTCTTCTTCTGAATTGAGGTAAAAGAAGCGAGAGAATGACGGGTCGGGGAGGCTGTCGTCGATTCGGGACGATACTTTTGTTGACACTGAGTGCACGTGCTACCAAAGAACGAGGTACTGTCCAAGGCGCACGTCGTGTGGACGAAGACTCTGAAATGAAGAAAGTCTGGTTTTTGAAGGGAATGAAGTGATATTGATCTTAAGGAAATGTTTTCTGTTGTCTATTTTAAAACAAAATTCTTATTTTATGTTTAAAAATGTTTAACAATCATTGTTTTGTCGCGGAGCAAATGGAACACAATTTGTTTTTCAATAAAACCTGCCTGTTTAGAGTTATTTCAGATGATTTAAAAAAAAATTAGCAAAAAACAAAAACAAATTAGCAAAAAATGGAAACGGCAATAAAATTAAAAAATGAAGCGATCAGCGAATGACGAGTACAAAATTAAGACAAGCACAAAATATTACGGTAGTTGTAATTTCTCAAATCGCCCAATCAGAGGCCGTATGCATGGAAATTTACTGAGTAAGCCGATTAAGTGAGGCCTAACTTCCTTTTTCGCGAGGTGGAAAATTTGTGAGGTGGAAAATTTTTCAACAACAATATTAGCACGGTAAGCGATTCAAAAATATGTTTTATTACTATCGCCAATTAGTTTGCTGGCCGGCAGAGTTGCATGCAAGTGAAATTTCTAAAACGGAAGTTGGAAGTCGGAAGTGCGAAAATTGCCGGAAGTTAACATTTAAAAATTTTGGAAAAAACGGGACTAAAGACCAGAAAATGCTTCAAAAACAGTGTATCTTAACAAAACAACGTTTTGGGCCTGCAAACAGAACATCTCACGCCGAGTAAATCCTGTCAAATCGTACTTTTCAAATTGTGTGAAAACTACATTTTTTCTAGTTGCATGGAATTGAAATTTTCTAAAACAGAAGTCAGAAGCCGAAAGTGAAATTTCTAAAACGGAAGTCGGAAGTGAAAAAATGGACGGAAGTCGAAAGTCGGAATTTTATGCAACTCTTCTGCGCGGTATCGTCATTTTATTTAAATTGGCACTCGGTGTTTGCAAACTGGCGACGCGTACGGATTTACGAAGCTCCGCCCATTGCTCGGTTTTTTTCTTATGCATTTCGCTTCGATTATTAATGGGCCTATTCACAAAACCGGAAAAAAAAGTAGCGGGAAAAATCGGAGAATGCTCCGATTGACCTGAAATTTTGAGAAATATTGGAAAAAATTCTCTTGTACATGCTCAAAAAATTTTGGACCAAAATATCGATTTTTTCGAAAAATTTTTAAAATCGATATTTTGGTCCAAAATTTTTCGAGCGTGTACAGGAGATTTTTTTTCCAATATTTCCCAAAATTTCAGGTCAATCGAAGCATTCTCCGATTTTTCCCGCAACTTTTTTTCCGGTTTTCTTCCTTTTCTTCCGGTTTTGTGAATGGTGATACCGCGTCAAATAGTGTACGTTGAGCTCTCGCCGCGGACGGTGTTTGGGGACTTGTGAATTTCAGCGCAAAGTTTAATTTTTTAAAATTAATTTTTCAAATTCCATTAAGTTGAAAAAAAAAACAAATAAAAAACGGCGATAATATTATGGATTCATGAATGAGCGCCAAAATGCGGCGAATTGTGGGGCACAAGTTGGCTGGCCTCGCCACGATTTTGACAGACTACGGTTAGCGCGAAAAATATTTTTTCTTCTTATCTTTTTAATGGTACGTCCAAAGTAAAAAAAAAGCGCAAAAAAAAACGAAAAGAGGCGTCCAAAGTAACTTTGTTTTTGCGTCTTTTTTCTCTACAGTATACCGCAGAACCTGCAGATAAACAAAAAAAACAACTAAAAACATGTTTCAAACAATCAAAAATGTAAACAAACATGTGAAATTCAAATTATTTGCTTCGCGCGTCGCTAAGATGTGCAGGTTTGGCGGGATACTGTAGAGAAAAAAGACGCAAAAACAAAGTTACTTTGGACGCCTTTTTTCGTCTTTTTTTGCGCTTTTTTTTTACTTTGGACGTACCATAATAAAAACGCGATTTTTTGTTTTTTGACTAGAATTTTTTCACTATTAAAATTTTTTGTGTTACCTGGAAAGGGTAATTTCTTTTCGGAAACACGTTTTGTTGAGAAAAAACTATGAACATGCGTTTTAATTAAAAAATATATATATTGTCGGCCCGCCAAAATGGTCAAACGCGCTGAACTGAACGCTATGAGAATTTCATTTTGGTCTTTAAATTATTTCATTTCACGTTGAATTTATACGTGAAATAAAATAATTTGGAAACCAAAATGAAAATCTCATAGCGTTGAGTTCAGCGGAGCGCGTTTGGCCATTTTGGCGGGCCGACAATATATTTTCGCGCTAACCGTAGTCTGTCAAAATCGTGTCAAGACCAGACAACTTTTGCCCCACGATTGACCGCGTTTCGTCGCTCATTCATGAATCCATAATAATAACAACAAAAAAAAAACGGATTTTATTCCTAGAAAAATTTCGACACGGAAAAATTCAAATTTGCGCGTGAATCCACAAGTCTGCAAACACCGTCCGTGGCGAGAACGCTAAATCACAAAGCATCGGCGAAGATGAAAATTTTTCTCGATTTTCCGTGCAATTCCCGTTCGAACTTGATGTTTATCAATCTAAAATCAATAATTGATTATATATATTTGATTATATAATTGTGATATAATTGTGAATATATAATATATATTTGATTATATAATTGATTAATAATTGATTATATATGATTATGTATATATATATAAGAACCACAGAAAAAAATAAAACATCTTCAGAAATGTAATAATAATTAAAGCGAAAATCACACGAAAAAATGAACAAGACAGCGGACGGAGCATCGTAAATCCGTACGAAATGCCAGTCTGCTATAAAAAAAACCATTTATGTACTGATCTGATTTATCATACGGTAAACTTTCTTGAATAACGTTATTTAAAGACTGAAAAAAACTCACAACGGACACTGACACGGTTTGATAAAGTTCGGAACGGTGCCAGTAATTTTGTGAAGGCACAAAAAGCAAATGATGGACGAGTCGGCAGGTAAGATACTTGTCTGTAAAAGTGCCGTTTTCAAAAAATGGACAATGAATTGAACACATTTATGGTTGAATAAGACGGTCGTATGCATCCCAACCAAAAACGTTCACTTTCATGCAGAAAAAAAAAACCTTTTAGCGAATATTTTGAACAAAAAAAGAACTGTTTCAAAGCGGATTAGAGGGGTTTAGACTAAAAAAAAATGAAAGTATAGGGTTTTTATTTGTTCAACACAATTTTTTTTTTCTAACTAAACTTACCGAAGAGAGCACTTCTGGAATTGTGGAGAGAACTGGATCATGACGTCTTCGGCCGCCCATCGCAATTCCTCGACGCATAGGTGTCGAAGAAGACGGCTCCTTCTGAAGAAGAATAAATTAAGAGGAAACGATTATTTTTTATCACTGACAAGGCAATAAAACAAGAGATAAAAGAAAAGAAACACCCACCTCTTCATCAATTGAAGATGTCTGCGTTTGCGTCGTTTCTTCACTGTCCTCGTGCCGCACGGCAGATATATTGGGGAAGTATGACGCCACGTCCATCCTATAAAAATTAATGATTAAATAGAAAGCTAAATAAAGCATTTCGAAGCTAAAATAAACAGTTCGGAAACATTCTGTACGTTTTTCGTTTGCCAAAATAGGAAGAATAGAATGCGAACATTATGATTCATATTTAAATGATTGGAATTTTTCAATTTTGCAACAAAAGTGAGTGAAATAAATAAAGTAAAATGGAAAATCAGACTCCGAAAAATTGATGCTTCGAAAATTTCGCGGAAAACCGAGTTACGGTTTTCCAAACAGGACCCACTGAACTAAACTTTGGTATGCGCCTTTAAAAAATACGAGAAAAAATAATTTATTGCACTCAAATGCGCTTTTTTTTTGCCAAAAACTGAATATTTATAATTTTTTATTTTTATTTAATGGACCTATTCATAGGAGAAAAAAAAAAACAAAAAAAATGTTTTTTTTTGTTTTTTTTTCCAATTCATAGATGCCAAAAAAGTCAAACAATGTTAAAAAAACGTTAAAAAATGTCAAAAAAACGAATCCTATGAATAGGTCCGTAAAACCATTAAGTAGACGTTAAACAGACAACATTTCGGCTATGATCTGTTTAATATTCATTTTTTTTCGATGTTAACGTTAAATACTCTATTTAAATCTCACGCGTATTAAAAAAAAATTAAATATTCCGATTTTTTTTATTATTTTAATAAACCTGCCCTATTTATTCCAGCCGCGTTCGCTTTGTTCGCTTCCACGTTCACTTCTGGCTTACGAGATGGGGAGATGCACAAAAGCTGAAGGTAAGACACTTTTTGACCATTTTAAGTTTTAAAACTCCAAGTTTCAGTAATCGAGGAGCCAAACTTGCGTCGCAGCACCAGAAAGCGTAAACTGAAAAAAGAATTCGACTTGGACTTTGATTACGAATGGCACAATCGGGTTAGTTTTCTTTAAAACACTGTCACAGTCATCGCTTTTTTCCAATTAATTTTTTTCAGGATGAAAAACCGCGGAAAAGCATGAAAAGTCAATCGAGAATTTCCACACCTTCTCCAACTTCTTCTGTAGAATTTATAGTGGAAATTCCCCCAGAAAAGTGCGAAAATTTTTCTTCGAAAAATTCTTCATTCAATTTTTCCAGCGATTTGAAGCCAGAGCAAATAATCGAAAATCATTGTGCGGTAATTGTTTTTTTTTAAATAATAACAACTATTCCGATTTTTATTGTAGAATCTTGAACGTCGTCTAAAAAAAGTTGTTTTCGAATACATTGAATCCTGGAATCTACCAGCGCCAAAATGCATTGTTCCCGCCTCTTTTGCGGATATCGAAGCGGATGACGTGGCAATTCGCAAAGTGCTCCAAAATGTTGTCGGCGCTGTTTCCCTTTCTCTACTGCAAAAATAATTATTATAATAATGGTCAATTGATATCACTCAAAATGGAATGTTTTATAATTTAAGGAAGTTCCCTCCCGGTATCTTTCCCGTTTTAACCAATCCCAACTCGCATCTCATCTTCATCTTCCCAATAATATGTCTAATTTTTCGAAAAAAAAAGTAATTATGAAAATTTTATTTGCATTCTGGCACCGCCAACTGTTTTAACCAAGTCTTTATTTCTTCATTTAACACTGATTTTTCCGTTCCGTCTCGGATAATAAATTCCTGTCGATGTTCTCTTTTTATTATGTTTTCACTCGACTTGCGACATGAGAACGCGAAACGAAACTCCGCCCACTTATTTGTGCGCGACCACGCGAACACAGTGATATTTGAAGAGACGCAGACAGAACGGTGAATGCAGACTTGCACGGCATGCTGGCACCTACGTTTCAGTCTGATTTTATGAAATTCGATTTTTTCGCGGGTTCATTTCGCTGCGTACGTTCCGCGAAAACAAAATAAAAAATGTTTTTTTTTTTCGCAGATATTCTTTATTTTTTGAAAACATTTGATACAGCAGAAGAGTTCGCAATGCCGCGAGTGAATGTTCTCTTAACACGCATGCCACAGTGTTTCATCAAACGTTTCTTGTGATTGGGGCGCGTTTGCACTGAGGTAGGTGCCAGCATGCCGTGACTTGAAATGCGTTTCGTTTTCATGTCGTATGTCGATTGAAAACACAATATACTGCTTTTTCATAATTCACCCTATTTGTAATTTATTTGATTTCAGTTGAAGAGATCAGGATTTTTCCGAATTATTGGGATGTTGTCTATGTTCTCAAGGCAAAATTCTAATACATGAAAACTCGTATCGGAAAGTGTTCAGATGATGGCGGATTAGGATCACGCCGAATAACCTAGAATGTTGTGTTTTCAATCGACTTGCGACATGAAAACGCAAGTCTGCATTCACCGTTCTGTCTGCGTCTCTTCAAATATCACTGTGTTCGTGTGGTCGCGCACAAATAAGTGGGCGGAGTCATCCGCTCTCATGTCGCAATTCGATTGAAAACACAATAGTAGACTTTGCATGGAGCAGAGCTCAATAATCACATTTAAAATGAGTGTTAACCCGGGCTAAAAAGCGAATTTTCCGTTTTCTGGAAGAGATTTTGCGAAACTTCTCCCACGGCCATATAAAAATTTTTTTTTTCTATTCTTTGCAAATTTCGCTTTATTCTTCAGTGTTTTTAAAATCATTTTTTATATTTCTAAAATTTTTTGAAAATTTTTTTTCGTGTTTTTTAAAGTTTGCTTTTTTTATTGGCCTTTTTTTATGTCGCGTCCAAAGTTAAAACAAATTACTGGAATCATGCTTTTCCTGCAGTCAGAATTTGAGAAGAAGAGAGACTATGGAGCGCTGCAAATTCGCTCCCTTCGCAAAGGGGTGGACGCGGCCACGTTGGCGACGAGAGAGTGCAGAAAATTGAGAGACCGGTGGCCGATGTTTCGCTCTGATTTCTCTGAATCTCACTCCAAGTTCATGCGCAATTCACTGTGCGATTGAAGCGAGTTTGCAGAGCGTATAGGAAACCTCCTAGTTTAGACAGTTTTGGTAAAAGTGACATTTTTCATTAAAAAAAAAACGTCACCAAAATATCAAGTAAGTTTTCTACGAAAGCACTGCAAAAACTACGATCGGAAATCAAAAAGTATATTTTTGAACGCTTCGTAAGTATAGGTTTCGTTCACGCGTCGTTCAATTATTTCCAAGTGGCGTTTGAATTAAATCCCATGTGCTCAGAGTGTTAAAAAACGGATACACTGAAATCTAGGACTACGGTTCCGACATGAAAACGCATTTCAAGTCTGCATTCACCGTTCTGTCTGCATCTCTTCAACTATCACTGTGTTCGTGTGGTCGCGCACAAATAAGTGGGCGGAGTTTCGTTTCGCGTTCTCATGTCGCAAGTCGATTGAAAACACAATATTTGAATGTTTTTTTTTTACAAATTACCGTCCAATCGGATGCTTTCTGGGAGTTTTCTATACTTATTATGTTTTCAATAGAGTTGCTACATCAAAACAAGAAACCCCGCCCACTTTTTTCCTGTAAAGGTTTAATTTTAGTGTAATACAGTATAGCGCGGTCAAAAATGGTTTTTTGGTAACCTTGCCGGGTGCATTCGTACATAAATGTTTACGTCAGTTTAGACTTCAAACTCATATTCAGTTCTAGCCATACTTGGTTAATTCAATATGCTTATGTGCCAGGAAATGCACATAATCACATAGAGGGTGGGGGTGATTTTGCAATTTGCATCCGTCTAGATAACCTGCAGTTGAAAAATTATTTCACCTAATTTAATATATTGTGATTTAATTCTAGTCTAACTTCTAAAAACTACGCGATTCGAACTTGAATGAAATAATGTCTTGTACCTGTCAATTGTAGTCCTTCTTGCCACCTTTCTTGCACATTTCATATAAACATTTGCATTTCTTTTAAGTTTCTCTTTTAAATTTTCCTGCACAAAGTATAATAGTGTTTTGATCTCTCGACTCAAACCTAAATGCAGCTGTAGTTATTAAAAATAGGCGTGTGGCCAAAGAGTGATTCGTGTTTATTCATAATTTTTAGCCCGCATATTGTTTTTAATCAGCTTGGTTGAGTTGTAAGGAAAAGTTTTTTTAAGAAAGGTGATATTGTAATTTCAATTGACTTGCGACATGAAAACGCGAAACGAAACTACGCCCACTTATTTGTGCGCGACCACGCGAACACAGTGATATTTGAAGAGACACAGACATAACGGTGAATACAGACTTGAAATGCGTTTTCATGTCGCAAGTCGTTTGAAAGCACAATACTTTGACTTCCCGTACATGGATACTGTTTGCTATAAAATTGTATTGTACTGACAACTTTTATATCTGTTATTTCAATTTCATCCCACGACATGCTGGCATCTACGTTTCAGTCTCATTTTATGAAATTCGATTTTTTCGCGGGTTCATTTCGCTGCGTACGTTCCGCGAAAACAAAAATAAAAACATGTTTTTTTCCCGTAGATAACACTTATTTTTTTAAACACTTGATACAGCAGCAGTGTTGGCAGCGCCGCGAGGGAATTTTCTCTTAACACGCGGGTCACAGTGTTTCATCAAACGTTTAGTGTGATTGGGGCGCGTTTGCACTGAGGTAGGTGCCAGCATGCCGTGCATCCGAGGACTAGAGAAAAATAGTTTTAACCTGTTGCGATTGACACGAAACATTTCCCTTTTTTTTCATTCTTGGTATTAAAAAAAACCGATCAGCAAACGTACGTTGTTGCATTGCAATGTATTGTCCAAAAACCTGTAATTAAAGTAAATGCACTTCTTTTTTTTTCAAAGTGTCTTTTTTATTATAGTTGTAGCTTGCCAAACACTAAAAAATCAAGAATCGAGTAGAGTAAAAGAGGCAAAATTTCATGAAAAACCGCTGTCAAAATTTTTAGAAAATGTCGGACAATGTATAGGGACATTCGTTAGAATTAAGTACCTTTGAAACAAAACATGCAAAATTGTACAACCAACTTTTCGGATCCTGTATTATGTTTTTAGTTGCACTTAAATTTTTAATGGATTCTTTTCAAAGGACTTGCCCCTTCTATCACAATTCCCATTACACCGGCCGTTTTGTAGCCACCCGCTGCCCGCTGACTAGCGGACAATGGTGAAAACAACAAGATGAAGTGGTTTTAAATATTTATTTAGGAAAACCCGTTGCTATGGGAGGAAAAAACTTAACATTGAGAAGTGACGGGAGTTGCTTTACCCGTCATGGAAAATCATTTCCTGAAATCGCACTCGCCGTCTTGTGCAACCCTGAAATGTCCATTTCTTATCTGGACCAAATCCAAAGAATGAGCTTCATCTGAAGCTCGACGAAAAGACGACGAGTGCGAGAGCGATCTGCTCTCTCACAAAATAATAAAACAAGAAGCAAGAATTATAAAAATAATAAAAAGGTGCTCCAAAATCACAGTAGACGAGCAGAAGTCCAACAAACTGAGTGAGACGACGCAAGCGCGGAGGAAAACTCTGGAAACTATTTTAGGATTAAAGGGAGGCGCGGCGCTACGGTAGACAAGCGGGTCTCACCGCGACCGCGCAGTGCTTGCACACAGCGCAATGCGCGCGCCGTTTGAATTATATATTTGAGGATTTTCTTTTCCTCAGTTGTTTTCAATGGAGATAACTATAGTTTTTCGTCGCAAAATATGGTTTTTGGGAAAAGCAAGTCGATTATCGATGCTCTTGGGCATCATTTATCGACATGCCGGAACTATAACCACAAGTGTCTTATCTTGCCACTGTTTTGCTTTCACTGGACCCGGCAGCTATTGCATTTCAGCTGCTGCAAAAACCAATTAAATTACTAATGAAGAATTTAATATATATTTAGATTACTCGCTCATTTCCCCAGCCAGAAATTGACTTGAAAATGTCAGGCTCAGAACGGTGAACCCAGACCAGTCGTTCGAGAAAGCAGAACACATTGGTTAGCAATACCTTTGGTACTTGAAGAACGGATCGACTTGGTAGTTGTTGTTGTTGTTATCTGGATAGGTTTCTCTGGCTGGTTACCCTGAAATTTTTTCCACTTTGTTTCTTCCGTCGATTTGGAAATCCCATAGTGTGGTTGGAACTTTAGTGAAGCGGCGCTGGCTCTGTATTCTAGATTCGTTTGTCTTAAAAAAATAACGTTCTCGCTATTCTTTGGCTTACGTTGATCGGAGGTTTGAACTGAAGATGCTATTACTGCAGTCAAAAAGATGGCAGTGGACTTCGTAGTTCATGACAGTTTTTCGTCTCGTTTCTAGTCTCCGAGGCTGCAACAGGTGTATTGGTCGTAGTAAAAAAAGTGTATAAATCTTTCACCAATTTTGTTTCTGTGACTTTACATTAGCGGAGCCCGCTCAAAAATGAAAGATCATCACAAAATCCCTCTAATACTGCAATGAAAACTTTGAAGATGATGATAGACTAGCCTAATCTTACAAACTATGTTAAAACCCGTGATGAACGTGGCATAGATGACGTGCAGTTAGTATCAGTAGTTCGTACAATTTAAGGTTAACAATTAGGAAATATCTAATTTACGGAGGTTAGTTTTGAAGGCACGGGGAGAAATTTTAACCGGGAAAGTAACAGCTGGTAAAGAATTCCAACAATTAAAAGATCTATATTTGGTGAAATTAGAAATATTAGATCGTAAGTAGTAGGAGTGCCTCCTTAAAGAAGAACAGTTTGCAAAACTGAGATATAAATTCGGTCCGTTTCCATCTCGATTTCCACCAGTGAGTTATTATAGTTTCCCGGCTACGCATCCTTCTCTTCGTGGAAAGGCCAGTTCAGCATGAGATGCGTGAATGGGCGGAGTCTCATGTGACTGGAGCATATATAGTGAGTTGTCAATTTTCTCATTAGGTATTGGGGATTTTGTCGATGTCGACGGAAATTTCCCCTTTTGGATTTTTGACCTAATAAAACCAAAAATGATTTGTCCTATGATATTTTTCTCGTCAGAATTGTTCCCAATTTTTTGTCACCTCACAAACCGCGCGAACTTAAAAATCAGCTCCGTCTCCTTGCCCAAATTTCACTAAATTTCATTTTTCTTAATTTTTTTTTTTTTAGGAAAATATAACTGTAGCGAAATAGAACTGTTTGAAATAGGACTGTCTGAAATGGGGGGGGGGCGGTACAGGAAAAAAACTGCAAGACAATTAACACAAAAACCCACCATGTAGAACGAAATACATTTTTGAGCTGCCTTGCTTCTGCAGCTCCATTTCAAGCAGTTCTATTTCGATACGGTTCTAGTTCGCTACAGTTTTTTTTCAGAACAGTTCTATTCCGAAGTAGATTTTTAAGGTCACGCGGCTTTCATATCGTTTCAATCCTCTTGCCAGTCACAGTAACAGTTTACGTGTTCTCGCGCAAAATCAAAGGCCACGCCCCTCACAAAACGGAATTGAAAAAGCTGAGTGCGTGTAGGCACACATTTCTCAGAAGGCCTTCAGTGTTGACAGAATTTTCACGTGTAATACTATTGTATCCGGGGTAGAAAAATGAATTGATAATAAGAACCTAAATAAGTCTCCTTTAGATTAGTCGGTGTACCAAAAATATATTTTGCGGCAAAAATTCAATTCTAACGCTTTTCTGTGTTCGAAGTGATATCACAATTTTTCATCGCTACTGGAATATTGATCCTTTTTTAATTTTTTTTTGTGTCGTAAATTTTTGAATTACCCACTGGAAAGTCAAAAAGGCGCAATGAAGCGCAATGAGAGCATCAAGCACCAGAAATGAGCAACAAAAATTACTCTCCTTAATCATAAAGCTATTGTTTATGGTTTGCTCATTATAAGTGGGAAAATTTAACTTTTATTTACTTTAGGTTTCGTCTGGAAATAACTTTTCACCAAATTTAAAAAAAAACCTTAAATGGAACAACAAGGCACAAGAATTGAGTACCGCCTACTCTGTGCGTGCTCTGTGCGTGTGCAATCTACCTTTGTATACATACAATTATCGCTGATCACATACATGCCTAACCGCTATTTATTGTGTTTCCTTCTTGAGATTGTGTCTAAAAAATAAAAAAAATCATTTTCCAGTGTAGCCACCAAGATATCAAGTCAAACAAGTTATAGAATAATGGTGTCCTATTTGTAAATAACGATGGTCATTTCTGAGTCAGGTAATTTTCTTTATTTTTCTTAAAATAAAAGCAATGAAATAAGTGTTTTTTTCATAATAAATTGAATCTCTGTATTTCTAGGAAGCTTCTACTTTCGAGAAACCAGTACCATCCGTGACGCCTATAAGATATTTTTACTCATCGAGTGTCCCATACATGTGGTGAACATTTTGTTATTGCTAGCGGCTCCACGATTGATTTTGTCTAACAAAATGATGGCAAATATTAATTTGAAGGTGAGTTGAGTCTAAGCTCCACAGCCTGAAAATCTGGAGAACTGTAATGCGAATTTCAAATGGGGCAGTCTCAGTTTATTAAAAAATAAATGTGACTGACTCATTAAGGCTCTAAGGCGTTCACTCTAAAACTTTAAATTCCTTCCTTGTCCATACATGATGATGATACTTTCTCCTAGCCAACGAAAATAAAAAATCTTACACTTGAACCCTGAAACCGAACCACTGAACCAACCAACCGATGTTTTCTGCAGTATTGGTTCTAGTACACTATTCGGTAAAGGAAAGTCCAAGCAAAAAATGCTTAACCATAGGAAAAGTTTAGGAGCTCATAACTTGGCTTACGTCATCATTTAGCCGGTTTTTATTGCAGAAATGGAATCAGCATAGTCGAAAGCACCTATGCTGAAATTTTGAGAAATTCTAGATTAGGAGGAATCAAACACTTCCCTTGTTAGATCAACATGGGTGCCGTGCCTCCAATAAAAATATTCCAGAAGGCAGTAATACCAAGAACTAAACTAAATCTAAAGTTTAATGAAAATTGCTAGGAAACTATTTAAGGTTGAAAAACAGCCACACACAATTTGTAAGCCGGAAAAAATATATATGTAGTTTTCGGCCACAGACTGAGAAAAAAGCACTTAAAATAGTTGATTTCAGATAATAATAGTGAGCTACTTCATGGCGGGTCTATCAATGAGCATCGCCCGCCTCTGCTGGCTCATTTGCGATTTACTCTGGGTGCCTATCGAGACAATGGAAATATTCATGTACTTACGACTTGTATTCCAAACATCGGGTGAGGCAATATTGCATCATTCTGATGAACCACCTATCTAGATGACATACTGTTGTTTCCAGTTTCCGCCCATCTCGCCGTATTCTCCGCTGAACGCTCAATTGCCACTTGTCGCTCGAAACGATATGAGCAAAACTCGGGCGCTCCTCTTATCCTTTTTGGCTGTTTTCTTACTGTGAGTTAAACACTTTTTTATTTTATTTTTATCAACTTTTTCATTTTGAAAATCATCGTTTATAGTTGATTGAGCTCTAGTTGAATGTAAATTTGGGTTTATTGACTTTTTATGTTTTTCCAATTTTTATTTCCATTAGTTCAAAATGTTTACTTTTACCAAAACTAAAATTATTTTTTTCGTTTTAATCTTTTTTTGAATATCTGAGTTGTAGGTGTCAACCCATGGTGACTCTCTTGAATAAAAAAAAATAAACTCGCAACCTACAAATCCTAAGTTTCTTTAATTACAGTACCCCTACTCATTTTTCCAACTCTACTCAAAATACCATTTTGCAAATGGTCGAGAGATAAATGTGATTATGATTGCGGTCCTCTCTTTGCTTTCTTTTTTGGTAATTAAACAATATGCTTTGTTTTTCTAATTCCAATCAAGCACTTTATTTTCAGATAACAACCATTGTACTGGTGGCGAATAAGAAAAAAGTGAAGGAGCGCAGATTTAAAGGACCAATAAGCGAGGCGTATCAGGTTGGTCCCTATTTATCCCTTTTTACTTTGCATTGATTGGATAAATTATTTAAAAAGGATAAGATATGCAAAATGAGATAGACAGAAGATAACAGAACAAACTTTCCCAGTGTTGTCTATTTGATAAACAATATCTTCTTTGTCAGCTGACTAGATTTATTCTATGATATTTTGAATACCATTGATGACCTGATCCTTTTTCTAACCGGTGTTATGGTGTTTAGAGTCCACAGAACATTAAAAAAAGACCGTAGACTATTGAATTGACCTGGCATTTGCAATTTTTGCTAAAATTTTGTATTGGCCGTCTGGACAACATCATCGACTCTTATTGACTCATTCAGCACATGAGAAAAACGTTTTTTCTTGGCTTTTTCCTAATGGTGAATTGAGGTAAAAC
Source organism: Caenorhabditis japonica (assembly GCA_963572235.1). Taxonomy (NCBI): domain Eukaryota; kingdom Metazoa; phylum Nematoda; class Chromadorea; order Rhabditida; family Rhabditidae; genus Caenorhabditis; species Caenorhabditis japonica. The sequence continues at coordinate 2,805,470 of OY754346.1, forward strand.
CACAAAAAATACAGTAATCAGAGGTTTTTTGGCGAAAAAATAGTCGTGTCGAGGTCGGCCGATGAAAAAATTCGATGCGCTTTGAGTTTCAGCCGAATTTCTCTGAAGTCGCATTACATGTTTTAACGCGGGGTCTCAACGAGCTGGTTTTTTTTAATGGAAAAAAAAACTGCATAGAAAAAAAATCCACGAAAAACGGTTTTTCCTGTGCTGACACTGGGGTGTGAGGAGGGAGTGAGTAAGCGCGCTCGAACGCACACACGCAACGCATCCAATTGAGGCCCAAAAAATAAAAAATCGCGCGAAAAATTTTGCATTATCGGAGAGAAAAATCAACGCGCGCGAAATAATTTTGGATAGGAATTATAATTTTCACGATTTTGCGTTGGTTTTTCTTTCCGATAATGCGAAATTTTTCGCGCGCCTATTTTACTTTTTGGGCCTCATTTGGATGCGTTGCGTGTGTGCGTCAGGGCGCGTTTACTCACTCCCTCCTCAGACCCCAGTGACAATTGGATAACTGCTGATTAGGTCCATTAAAAACTGTATTTTTTCACTTTATATTTCCTTTGAAGCTGTGTTTTTTATAAACGAGAAACAACACGTGGTTTCAGTGTGTCAGCTTACTACACCAATCTTAAAAAACCTTCAATTTATTGGACTGTGCTCCGATAATTACTAGGTTAGCAAAAGGTTTCTGAGGGTGTTGTAGCAATGTTCTGCTATGTCTCTCAAAAAGTTCATTGGTTATCTGAAAAATCGAAAATACCACGTAAATTATAGGATTAACATGAAGACGTGACGATATTCATTGACGTCCAAGCTAGAAAAATATCGAAATGTTAGGAGAAAAAAAGGAAGTTGAATTTTTAGTCGTTTTTACTGCCAATCTTTGTTTCTATTGTCGAGATGCGCTCCGCATCTTGAATGATATCGGGTGTGTCTAGTTCTTGAATAATCTTCTGCCGTGGTCTAATTGAACTCAGCATTATTCTGATACGACTCAAAAATCCTTGTCAGTCTGAATTGCTCGAGCGGAGTATCGTAGTGTCCTTTGCTTATTTGTTTTTCGATCTCTACCGAAAAACTGTTTTGAAATGAGGCACGTATTAGAAAAATTTCAAATGCCTAATGGGGCTATTCACGAAATGGAAAAAAATGGCAAAAAACGGCAAAAAACTGCGCGAAAACTCGGAAAATGCTCCGATTTACCTGAAATTTTGGGAAATGAGGGGGAAAAATCTCCCGGACATTCCCACAAAAGTTCAGGAAAAAATATCGATTTTAAGCATTTTCAGAAAAAAAGCAATAATTCTTAAAAATCGATATTTTGGTCTGAAATTTTGTGGGAATGTCCGGGAGATTTTTCCCCCTCATTTCCCAAAATTTCAGGTAAATCGGAGCATTTTCCGAGTTTTCGCGCAGTTTTTTGCCATTTTTTGCCATTTCGTGAATAACCCCATAAATAATTAGACTTCAGATCTTTTTTCGATAAGGCACAAATTATTTGACATTTAAAAACAAAAACATGGCTACTTTCGCAAGATCTCAGTTTCACCTGCTCGAGCTAATTTTTTGTACATGTTTTTTTTCAAATTCCTTTCCTTTCTCTTATAATAAATTAGCCACATGGCAGATATGGGACTTGAAGTTTAGGGATTTTAATTAAGGATTTAAAATCCGCCAAATTTAAGTTTTACGGAACCCGTGAAAAATAGATTTTACGCTCAGACCTGCCACATGTGAATATGATATACATTTTCGAAAATGTATTCTGATCAGCAAGATCAAAAGGATAGAGGAGGATGACCCGTATTGTTGCAGAAGCCTATGTCGCAACAGGTGTTGTACACATAAAGAAAAGTGAAGGAACCTGATTAGAAGAAAACCTTGAAAAAGCTAGGGTATCCCCTCAGTGGCATGAATAACACAGGGAAACCCCACGCATCTTCTTCTTCTTCTTCGCCTTCACCTTCTCATTGTCAGAAGCATCGGTTTCTAGGTTGACGGGTTGTAACAAGTGAAAGAAGACGACGGGGAAAGCCACCCTGTTGTTCTTGATTCTTAGAAAACTGAAACTGACAGACAAGAAACAAACAGCTTTTGATAAGAGAAGGGTGTAAATTATTCTGGGGTCATGTGAACTAAACAAAAGTTGAGAAAACGATTGAATGAATAGCAAAGGAAATGAAGAATGGAACTTCTGATCTGAACATCTAGATGTTTAATGTACAGTCGTAGTATTTCAAAAATTAATTAACATTGTGCAATTGATAAATGTGTGTGAGGGGTGTTTGCGGAAATCCGACGCTCCCCAATTCAAAATCAAGCAAATAATGTACGAGCCTGGTTTTCTGGGGAAAAGAGTATTTCGAGCTTTGTCAGGGCGTCAGTGACTGACAAAGTAAAGAATGGGACTTCAGACTATCACTGCAAATATGTTTAGAGGTCGTGGCAAAGTGCGACGATCACTTTTCAAAGAACCGACAAACTCTCAGAGCATGATTGTCTTTTGTATCATTTGCAAAAAAAAAAACCTCGTGTTTGAAAAAAAATATTTTGAGTCCTAAATCTTTATTGGTAAAAGTGAATGGATGGCGCCTTACGGTAGAATGCAAAAAAACTAAATTTCGATAACTTGAAATAGAAAAACCCTGCTGCTACTTTTTTAACGAAAGTAAGGAAACTTCCTCTCTTTTTTCCGTTTGAGCATCCTACGAGTCACGTCACCCCAGCCTTCCTTCCAAAATTGTTTCTACCTGCCGCATTTTTAAAACCCTAAGGCTCGGTCATTTTTTGACCAAAAGGCCTCGTTTTTGGATTAAAATGATGGTGTCATCCTGAATAATCAGATAATGGTTCGAATTTCTCAAAAAAGTAAATTTTCGAGTGAAAAAATAATTTCATTATCCGACGAACTTGATGGCGCATTGGAAGACGGGGGGAGGCGTGCGAGTTGTCAAAGTTCTAGAAAGTTGATCGAAACACAGTGGGGAAAGACAAGGAAAGAAAGCTAATAAAAAAAAACGGAGTAGTAGAGCCAACAATCTTAAAACCCCTTTGTTTCCAGATGCGCGAAAACATCCGAACCTCACGTCTTCTGCTCCAAGTTTTCATCACGGCCGCCATCATGGTGGGAGCCTCTTGTTACTTCTTGCTCCGTTTCTCAGCCTCTCTCAAAGACCCCACAAAAACCTGGACCACAATAATCAACGGATTCATCTACGACATGCTGGTCTCGATAGGAACTACCTGCACCACATTTATTTTTCTTTCTTATCTGGTGCCTGGTGATAAAAAGACATTCTTGCTGCATATTTTACGTACGTATTTAAAAAAAACATATGGGTACAAACTTTGCTGTGACACTTTTAAAATTTTTCAGGCTTCAAAACGGTGTCAACATGTCATAGGATGGTTTGAAAAAATCTAGAAAAATTTGATTTTGACATGAAAAATTTCAAAAAGAATAGATATTCTCGAAAAAGTTAAAGAAAAAGGCTTGGAAAAACAACTCAAATGGAATTTGAAAAAGTTTAAAAATGTCTTTAAAGTCTCACAGCAAAGTTTGACTCATTACGTAAAGAGTTTAGCAGAATTTAGCAAGGCTCTTTGAGAGTTCTTTTTTAGATTTACGAAGCTGGAATTATTGTTTTTTACTCTAATCTGTTTCCTTTGTTTCAGATCTTTCACACCGCCGGAAACAAGTGGCTCCCTCCACAAAACGCGCCAGCTTCCGAAGTATTCATGGTGTTGACGTCGAGATTGGATCGAAAACGGTAATTTAGTTATCTTTGGTCCTTGTGATCTAGGGGGAGGGAAACTAAACTGTACCAGGAGAAAGCCAAGCAAACCCAAACCAAAACCAGTTTTGTTTTAACACCCTGGAACATACCAGAGGTTCACGTGAATGAAAAATGTGTGAATGGTGTGTGGCCGCCGGCCGGCCCGGTTCAAGGTTTCCCCCCGCGCTGTAGCTGGTTCGGGAAGAACGATTGGGTAATAAAATGTGGTGATTTATGAGAAGTTTACAGGCCGAGGAGGAGGCTCGCGTCTACTTCACACAACTGTCGGCCGCATGGAAAGTTTGATAACAGCAAACGATTATTTGGTGATAGAAAAAAGTAGGAGTAAGGTGAGCAATGATGCACATTTATGCAATGCATGTATAAAAATGTTTGAAAACAAAAAAAACCTACCGTATTACTCTCGTATCAGCTAATGCACATCCTTTTTCAAAACAAGGAAAAAATTCACGATTAATCTCGGCGTCTCTCCACGAATATGCCAAATTTGAATAAATGCCACAATATGAGAGAGTGTGAGAAAGAGGGAGGGATAAATAAGGGTGAGCAATGTGGTCTCTTGTTTTCGCTCATTCTCTCTCTTTGAATGTGTTACGGTCGCACTTGATTCAACTGTGTTATTTTTTCCATTTTTTGAAAAAAGATGTGCATTAGCTGAGACGAGAGTAATATCATTTTTATGAAGGTATCCACATCCTTGTATTTTCGTACCTTCGAGCAATGCGGGTTCAAGTTTTGTGCATAGCCTTTTATTGATGTGTACCAGCTGCTAAAATGTGGATATACCCAGACATCCCATTATTATGGATTCGTGACGTAGCGTAAGCGTGTCAAGTTAGGTATGCGTCAGCAATCGTCGGGTTTTTTTTGAACAACAACACAGTTGAGCCAACAAATGTTTTTTTTTTCATTTTGCTAACGCACAGCTTGCAGCAACGAGTCGCTACGCCATCTTCGTTTGAAAATTAGTCTTCAAACTTTGTAGAAATAATTAAAC